>OY756252.1:13729866-18529866 GCA_963576845.1 Megachile leachella | reverse complement strand
CATGCGCAGTAGTGAGTCCGTGTGCGCATTTGCGGGTCTGAGCCGGAGTGCGCATGTTCAGTAGCGACCCCGAGCGCGCATGCGCTGTAGTAAGTCCGAGTGCGCATGAGCAGTAGTGAGCCCGTGTGCGCATGCGCAGTAGTGAGCCCAAGCGCGCATCCGCACTAGTGGGTCCGAGTGCGCATGCGCAGTAGTGACCCCGAGTGCGCATGAGCAGTAGTGACCCCGAGTGCGCATGCGCAGTAGTAAGCCCGTGCGCGCATACGCAGTAGTGCGCCCGTGTGCGCATGGGCAGAAGTGAGCTCGAATGCGCATGTGCAGGTCTGACTCGTTGTGCGCATGCGCAGTAGTGACCCCGACTGCGCGTGCGCTGTAGTGAGCCCGTGTGCGCATGCGCAGTAGTGAGCCCAAGCGCGCATCCGCACTAGTGAGTCCGAGTGCGCATGCGCAGTAGTGACCCCGAGTGCGCATGAGCAGTAGTGACCCCGAGTGCGCATGCGCAGTAGTAAGCCCGTGCGCGCATACGCAGTAGTGCGCCCGTGTGCGCATGGGCAGAAGTGAGCTCGAATGCGCATGTGCAGGTCTGACTCGTTGTGCGCATGCGCAGTGGTGACCCCGAGTGCGCGTGCGCTGTAGTGAGCTCGTGTGCGCATGCGCAGTAGTGAGCCAGTGTACGCATGCGCAGTAGTGAGTCCGTGTGCGCATTTGCGGGTCTGAGCCGGAGTGCGCATGCGCAGCAGTGAACCCGATTGCGCATCTGCAGTAGTGACTCTGATTGCGCATGCACAGCAGTGAACGCGATTGCGCGTCTGCAGTGGTGACCCCGAGTGCGCATGTTCAGTAGCGACCCCGAGCGCGCATGCGCTGTAGTAAGTCCGAGTGCGCATGGGCAGTAGTGAGCCCGTGTGCGCATGCGCAGTGGTGAGCCCGAGCGCGCATCCGCAGTAGTGAGTCCGAGTGCGCATGAGCAGTAGTGACCCCGAGTGCGTATGCGCAGTAGTGAGCCCGAGCGCAGGTGGTCAGTAGTGGGCCCGATTGCGCATCCGCAGTAGTGAGTCCGAGTGCGCATGAGCAGTAGTGACCCCGTGTGCGCATGCGCAGTAGTGAGCCCGAGCGCGCGTGGTCAGTAGTGGGCCCGATTGCGCATCCGCAGTAGTGAGTCCGAGCACGCATGCGCAGTAGTGAGTCCGAGTGCGCATGAGCAGTAGTGAGCCCGTGTGCGCATCCGCAGTAGTGAGCCCGAGCGCGCATCCGCAGTAGTGAGTCCGAGTGCGCATGAGCAGTAGTGAGCCCGTGTGCGCATGAGCAGTAGTGAGCCCGAGCGCCCATCCGCACTAGTGAGTCCGAGTGCGCATGCGCAGTAGTGACCCCAAGTGCGCATGCGCAGTAGTGAGCCCGTGCGCGCATACGCAGTAGTGAGTCCGAGTGCGCATGAGTAGTAGTGAGGCCGTGTGCGCATGCGCAGCAGTGAGCCCGATTGCACATCGGCAGTAGTGAGCCCGAGCGCGCATGCGCTGTAGTGAGTCCGAGTGCGCATGAGCAGTAGTGAGCCCGTGTGCGCATGCGCAGTAGTGAGTCCGAGTGCGCATGCGCAGTAGTGACCCCGAGTGCGCATGCGCAGTAGTGAGCCCGTGCGCGCATACGCAGTAGTGAGCCCGTGTGCGCATGCGCAGTAGTTAGCCCGAACGCGCATCCGCAGTAGTGAGTCCGAGTGCGCATGAGCAGTAGTGAGCCCGTATGCGCATGAGCAGTAGTGAGCCCGTGTGCGCATGCGCAGTAGTGAGCCCGGGCGCGCATCCGCAGTAGTGGGTCCGAGTGCGCATGAGCAGTAGTGAGCCCGTGTGCGTATGCGCAGTAGTGAGCCCGAGCGCGCATCCGCAGTAATGAGTCCGAGTGCGCATGAGCAGTAGTGAGCCGGAGTGCGCATGCGCAGTAGTGACCCCGAGTGCGCATGGGCAGTAGCGACCCCGATTGCGCATCTGCAGTAGTGACTCCGAGTGCGCATGCGCAACAGTAAACCCGATTGCGTATGCGCAGTAGTGAGCCCGAGTGCGCATGCGCAGTAGAGACCCCGAGCGCGCATGCGCAGTAGTGAGCCCGTGCGCGCATACGCAGTAGTGCGCCCGTGTGCGCATGCGCAGTAGTGAGTCCGTGTGCGCATTTGCGGGTCTGAGCCGGAGTGCGCATGTTCAGTAGCGACCCCGAGCGCGCATGCGCTGTAGTAAGTCCGAGTGCGCATGAGCAGTAGTGAGCCCGTGTGCGCATGCGCAGTAGTGAGCCCAAGCGCGCATCCGCACTAGTGGGTCCGAGTGCGCATGCGCAGTAGTGACCCCGAGTGCGCATGAGCAGTAGTGACCCCGAGTGCGCATGCGCAGTAGTAAGCCCGTGCGCGCATACGCAGTAGTGCGCCCGTGTGCGCATGGGCAGAAGTGAGCTCGAATGCGCATGTGCAGGTCTGACTCGTTGTGCGCATGCGCAGTAGTGACCCCGACTGCGCGTGCGCTGTAGTGAGCCCGCGTGCGCATCCGCAGTAATGAGTCCGAGTGCGCATGCGCAGCAGTGAACCCGATTGCGCATCTGCAGTAGTGACTCTGATTGCGCATGCACAGCAGTGAACGCGATTGCGCGTCTGCAGTGGTGACCCCGTGTGCGCATGTTCAGTAGCGACCCCGAGCGCGCATGCGCTGCAGTAAGTCCGAGTGCGCATGGGCAGTAGTGAGCCCGTGTGCGCATGCGCAGTGGTGAGCCCGAGCGCCCATCCGCAATAGTGAGTCCGAGTGCGTATGCGCAGTAGTGACCCCGAGTGCGCATGCGCAGTAGTGAGCCCGTGCGCGCATACGCAGTAGTGCGCCCGTGTGCGCATGGGCAGAAGTGAGCTCGAATGCGCATGTGCAGGTCTGACTCGGTGTGCGCATGCGCAGTAGTGACCCCGAGTGCGCGTGCGCTGTAGTGAGCTCGTGTGCGCATGCGCAGTAGTGAGCCAGTGTACGCATGCGCAGTAGTGAGTCCGTGTGCGCATGTGCAGGTCTGAGCCGGAGTGCGCATGCGCAGTAGTGAACCCGATTGCGCATCTGCAGTAGTGACTCCGAGTGCGCATGCACAGCAGTGAACGCGATTGCGCGTCTGCAGTGGTGACCCCGAGTGCGCATGTTCAGTAGCGACCCCGAGCGCGCATGCGCAGTAGTGAGCCCGAGGGCGCAATCGCAGTAGTGATTCCGAGTGCGCATGAGCAGTTGTGATCCCGAGTTCCCATACGCGGTAGTGGGCCCGATTGCGCATCCGCAGTAGTGAGCCCGAGCGCGCATCCGCAGTAGTGAGTCCGAGTGCGCATGAGCAGTAGTGAGCCCGTGTGCGCATGAGCAGTAGTGAGCCCGAGCGCCCATCCGCACTAGTGAGTCCGAGTGCGCATGCGCAGTAGTGACCCCGAGTGCGCATGCGCAGTAGTAAGCCCGTGCGCGCATACGCAGTAGTGCGCCCGTGTGCGCATGGGCAGAAGTGAGCTCGAATGCGCATGTGCAGGTCTGACTCGGTGTGCGCATGCGCAGTAGTGACCCCGAGTGCGCGTGCGCTGTAGTGAGCTCGTGTGCGCATGCGCAGTAGTGAGCCAGTGTACGCATGCGCAGTAGTGAGTCCGTGTGCGCATTTGCGGTTCTGAGCCGGAGTGCGCATGCGCAGTAGTGAACCCGATTGCGCATCTGCAGTAGTGACTCTGAGTGCGCATGCACAGCAGTGAACCCGATTGCGCGTCTGCAGTGGTGACCCCGAGTGCGCATGTTCAGTAGCGACCCCGAGCGCGCATGCGCTGTAGTAGGTCCGAGTGCGCATGAGCAGTAGTGAGCCCGTGTGCGCATGCGCAGTAGTGATCCCGAGTTCCTTTACGCGGTAGTGAGCCCAATTTTGTATCCGCAGTAGTGAGTCCGAGTGCGCATGAGCAGTAGTGAGTCCGAGTGCGCATGTGCAGTAGTGAGCCCGTGCGCGCATGCGCAGTAGTGAACCCGAGCGCGCATCCGCAGTAGTGAGTCCGAGTGCGCATGAGTAGTAGTGAGGCCGTGTGCGCATGCGCAGCAGTGAGCCCGATTGCACATCGGCAGTAGTGAGCCCGAGCGCGCGTGCGCAGTAGAGAGTCCGAGCGCGCATCCGCAGTAGTGAGTCCGAGTGCGCATGTGCAGTAGTGAGCCCGTGCGCGCATGCGCAGTAGTGAACCCGAGCGCGCATCCGCAGTAGTGAGTCCGAGTGCGCATGAGTAGTAGTGAGGCCGTGTGCGCATGCGCAGCAGTGAGCCCGATTGCACATCGGCAGTAGTGAGCCCGAGCGCGCGTGCGCTGTAGTGAGTCCGAGTGCGCATGAGCAGTAGTGAGCCCGTGTGCGCATGCGCAGTAGTGAGTCCGAGTGCGCATGCGCAGTAGTGACCCCGAGCGCGCATGAGCAGTAGTGAGCCAGTATGCGCATGAGCAGTAGTGAGCCCGTGTGCGCATGCGCAGTAGTGAGCCCGAGCGCGCATCCGCAGTAGTGGGTCCGAGTGCGCATGAGCAGTAGTGAGCCCGTGTGCGTATGCGCAGTAGTGAGCCCGAGCGCGCATCCGCAGTAATGAGTCCGAGTGCGCATGCGCAGTAGTGAGCCGGAGTGCGCATGCGCAGTAGTGACCCCGAGTGCGCATGGGCAGTAGCGACCCCGATTGCGCATCTGCAGTAGTGACTCCGAGTGCGCATGCGCAACAGTAAACCCGATTGCGTATGCGCAGTAGTGAGCCCGAGTGCGCATGCGCAGTAGTGACCCCGAGCGCGCATGCGCAGTAGTGAGCCCGTGCGCGCATACGCAGTAGTGCGCCCGTGTGCGCATGCGCAGTAGTGAGTCCGTGTGCGCATTTGCGGGTCTGAGCCGGAGTGCGCATGTTCAGTAGCGACCCCGAGCGCGCATGCGCTGTAGTAAGTCCGAGTGCGCATGAGCAGTAGTGAGCCCGTGTGCGCATGCGCAGTAGTGAGCCCAAGCGCGCATCCGCACTAGTGAGTCCGAGTGCGCATGCGCAGTAGTGACCCCGAGTGCGCATGAGCAGTAGTGAGCCCGTGTGCGCATGCGCAGTAGTGAGCCCGAGCGCGCATCCGCAGTAGTGAGTTCGAGTGCGCATGAGCAGTAGTGAGCCCGTGTGCGTATGCGCAGTAGTGAGCCCGAGCGCGCATCCGCAGTAATGAGTCCGAGTGCGCATGAGCAGTAGTGAGCCCGTGTGCGCATGCGCAGTGGTGAGCCCGAGCGCGCATCCGCAGTAGTGAGTTCGAGTGCGCATGAGCAGTAGTGAGCCCGTGTGCGTATGCGCAGTAGTGAGCCCGAGCGCGCATCCGCAGTAATGAGTCCGAGTGCGCATGAGCAGTAGTGAGCCCGTGTGCGCATGCGCAGTGGTGAGCCCGAGCGCGCATCCGCAGTAGTGAGTCCGAGTGCGCATGAGCAGTAGTGACCCCGTGTGCGCATGCGCAGTAGTGAGCCCGTGCGCGCGTGGTCAGTAGTGGGCCCGATTGCGCATCCGCAGTAGTGAGTCCGAGCACGCATGCGCAGTAGTGAGTCCGAGTGCGCATGAGCAGTAGTTAGCCCGTGTGCGCATCCGCAGTAGTGAGCCCGAGCGCGCATCCGCAGTAGTGAGTCCGAGTGCGCATGAGCAGTAGTGAGCCCGTGTGCGCATGAGCAGTAGTGAGCCCGAGCGCCCATCCGCACTAGTGAGCCCGAGTGCGCATGCGCAGTAGTGACCCCGAGTGCGCATGCGCAGTAGTGAGCCCGTGCGCGCATACGCAGTAGTGAGCCCGTGTGCGCATGCGCAGTAGTGACCCCGTGTGCGCATGCGCAGTAGTGAGTCCGAGCACGCATGCGCAGTAGTGAGTCCGAGTGCGCATGAGCAGTAGTGAGCCCGTGTGCGCATGCGCAGTAGTGAGCCCGAGCGCGCATCCGCAGTAGTGGGTCCGAGTGCGCATGAGCAGTAGTGAGCCCGTGTGCGCATGCGCAGTGGTGAGCCCGAGCGCGCATCCGCAGTAGTGAGTCCGAGTGCGCATGAGCAGTAGTGAGCCCGTGCGCGCATACGCAGTAGTGAGCCCGTGTGCGCATGCGCAGTAGTGACCCCGTGTGCGCATGCGCAGTAGTGAGTCCGAGCACGCATGCGCAGTAGTGAGTCCGAGTGCGCATGAGCAGTAGTGAGCCCGTGTGCGCATGCGCAGTGGTGAGCCCGAGCGCGCATCCGCAGTAGTGAGTCCGAGTGCGCATGAGCAGTAGTGACCCCGTGTGCGCATGCGCAGTAGTGAGCCCGAGCGCGCGTGGTCAGTAGTGGGCCCGATTGCGCATCCGCAGTAGTGAGTCCGAGCACGCATGCGCAGTAGTGAGTCCGAGTGCGCATGAGCAGTAGTTAGCCCGTATGCGCATCCGCAGTAGTGACCCCGTGTGCGCATGCGCAGTAGTGAGTCCGAGCACGCATGCGCAGTAGTGAGTCCGAGTGCGCATGAGCAGTAGTGAGCCCGTGTGCGCATCCGCAGTAGTGAGCCCGAACGCGCATCCGCAGTAGTGAGTCCGAGTGCGCATGAGCAGTAGTGAGCCCGTGTGCGCATGCGCAGTAGTGAGACCGAGCGCCCATCCGCACTAGTGAGTCCGAGTGCGTATGCGCAGTAGTGACCCCGAGTGCGCATGCGCAGTAGTGAGCCCGTGCGCGCATACGGAGTAGTGCGCCCGTGTGCGCTTGGGCAGAAGTGAGCTCGAATGCGCATGTGCAGGTCTGACTCGGTGTGCGCATGCGCAGTAGTGACCCCGAGTGCGCGTGCGCTGTAGTGAGCTCGTGTGCGCATGCGCAGTAGTGAGCCAGTGTACGCATGCGCAGTAGTGAGTCCGTGTGCGCATGTGCAGGTCTGACTCGGTGTGCGCATGCGCAGTAGTGACCCCGAGTGCGCATGCGCTGTAGTGAGCTCGTGTGCGCATGCGCAGTAGTGAGCCAGTGTACGCATGCGCAGTAGTGAGTCCGTGTGCGCATTTGCGGGTCTGAGCCGGAGTGCGCATGCGCAGTAGTGAACCCGATTGCGCATCTGCAGTAGTGACTCTGAGTGCGCATGCACAGCAGTGAACCCGATTGCGCGTCTGCAGTGGTGACCCCGAGTGCGCATGTTCAGTAGCGACCCCGAGCGCGCATGCGCTGTAGTAAGTCCGAGTGCGCATAAGCAGTAGTGAGCCCGTGTGCGCATGCGCAGTAGTGTTCCCGAGTTCCTTTACGCGGTAGTGAGCCCGATTTTGTATCCGCAGTAGTGAGTCCGAGTGCGCATGAGCAGTAGTAAGCCGCGGTGCGCATGCGCAGTAGTGACCCCGAGTGCGCATGGGCTGTAGCGACCCCGAGCGCGCATGTGCAGTAGTGAACCCGTGCGCGCATGCGCAGTAGTGAGCCCGAGCGCGCATCCGCAGTAGAGAGTCCGAGCGCGCATCCGCAGTAGTGAGTCCGAGTGCGCATGTGCAGTAGTGAGCCCGTGCGCGCATGCGCAGTAGTGAGCCCGAGCGCGCATCCGCAGTAGTGAGTCCGAGTGCGCATGAGTAGTAGTGAGGCCGTGTGCGCATGCGCAGCAGTGAGCCCGATTGCACATCGGCAGTAGTGAGCCCGAGCGCGCATGCGCTGTAGTGAGTCCGAGTGCGCATGAGCAGTAGTGAGCCCGTGTGCGCATGCGCAGTAGTGGGCCCGAGCGCGCATCCGCAGTAGTGGGTCCGAGTGCGCATGAGCAGTAGTGAGCCGGAGTGCGCATGCGCAGTAGTGACCCCGAGTGCGCATGGGCAGTAGCGACCCCGATTGCGCATCTGCAGTAGTGACTCCGAGTGCGCATGCGCAACAGTAAACCCGATTGCGTATGCGCAGTAGTGAGCCCGAGTGCGCATGCGCAGTAGTGACCCCGAGCGCGCATGCGCAGTAGTGAGCCCGTGCGCGCATACGCAGTAGTGCGCCCGTGTGCGCATGCGCAGTAGTGAGTCCGTGTGCGCATTTGCGGGTCTGAGCCGGAGTGCGCATGTTCAGTAGCGACCCCGAGCGCGCATGCGCTGTAGTAAGTCCGAGTGCGCATGAGCAGTAGTGAGCCCGTGTGCGCATGCGCAGTAGTGAGCCCAAGCGCGCATCCGCACTAGTGAGTCCGAGTGCGCATGCGCAGTAGTGAGCCCGAGCGCGCATCCGCAGTAGTGAGTTCGAGTGCGCATGAGCAGTAGTGAGCTCGTGTGCGTATGCGCAGTAGTGAGCCCGAGCGCGCATCCGCAGTAATGAGTCCGAGTGCGCATGAGCAGTAGTGAGCCCGTGTGCGCATGCGCAGTGGTGAGCCCGAGCGCGCATCCGCAGGAGTGAGTCCGAGTGCGCATGAGCAGTAGTGACCCCGTGTGCGCATGCGCAGTAGTGAGCCCGAGCGCGCGTGGTCAGTAGTGGGCCCGATTGCGCATCCGCAGTAGTGAGTCCGAGTGCGCATGAGCAGTAGTGAGCCCGTGTGCGCATCCGCAGTAGTGAGCCCGAGCGCGCATCCGCAGTAGTGAGTCCGAGTGCGCATGAGCAGTAGTGAGCCCGTGTGCGCATGAGCAGTAGTGAGCCCGAGCTCCCATCCGCACTAGTGAGTCCGAGTGCGCATGCGCAGTAGTGACCCCAAGCGCGCATGCGCAGTAGTGAGCCCGTGCGCGCATACGCAGTAGTGAGCCCGTGTGCGCATGCGCAGTGGTGAGCCCGAGCGCGCATCCGCAGTAGTGAGTCCGAGTGCGCATGAGCAGTAGTGACCCCGTGTGCGCATGCGCAGTAGTGAGTCCGAGCACGCATGCGCAGTAGTGAGTCCGAGTGCGCATGAGCAGTAGTGAGCCCGTGTGCGCATCCGCAGTAGTGAGCCCGAGCGCGCATCCGCAGTAGTGAGTCCGACTGCGCATGAGCAGTAGTGAGCCCGTGTGCGCATGAGGAGTAGTGAGCCCGAGCGCCCATCCGCACTAGTGAGTCCGAGTGCGCATGCGCAGTAGTGACCCCGAGTGCGCATGCGCAGCAGTGAGCCCGTGCGCGCATACGCAGTAGTGCGCCCGTGTGCGCATGGGCAGAAGTGAGCTCCAATGCGCATGTGCAGGTCTGACTCGGTGTGCGCATGCGCAGTAGTGACCCCGAGTGCGCGTGCGCTGTAGTGAGCCCGAGCGCGTATCCGCAGTAGTGAGTCCGAGTGCGCATGAGTAGTAGTGAGGCCGTGTGCGCATGCGCAGCAGTGAGCCCGATTGCACATCGGCAGTAGTGAGCCCGAGCGCGCATGCGCTGTAGTGAGTCCGAGTGCGCATGAGCAGTAGTGAGCCCGTGTGCGCATGCGCAGTAGTGAGTCCGAGTGCGCATGCGCAGTAGTGACCCCGAGTGCGCATGCGCAGTAGTGAGCCCGTGCGCGCATACGCAGTAGTGAGCCCGTGTGCGCATGCGCAGTAGTTAGCCCGAACGCGCATCCGCAGTAGTGAGTCCGAGTGCGCATGAGCAGTAGTGAGCCCGTATGCGCATGAGCAGTAGTGAGCCCGTGTGCGCATGCGCAGTAGTGACCCCGAGTGCGCATGCGCAGTAGTGAGCCCGTGCGCGCATACGCAGTAGTGAGCCCGTGTGCGCATGCGCAGTAGTTAGCCCGAACGCGCATCCGCAGTAGTGAGTCCGAGTGCGCATGAGCAGTAGTGAGCCCGTATGCGCATGAGCAGTAGTGAGCCCGTGTGCGCATGCGCAGTAGTGAGCCCGAGCGCGCATCCGCAGTAGTGAGTTCGAGTGCGCATGAGCAGTAGTGAGCTCGTGTGCGTATGCGCAGTAGTGAGCCCGAGCGCGCATCCGCAGTAATGAGTCCGAGTGCGCATGAGCAGTAGTGAGCCCGTGTGCGCATGCGCAGTGGTGAGCCCGAGCGCGCATCCGCAGGAGTGAGTCCGAGTGCGCATGAGCAGTAGTGACCCCGTGTGCGCATGCGCAGTAGTGAGCCCGAGCGCGCGTGGTCAGTAGTGGGCCCGATTGCGCATCCGCAGTAGTGAGTCCGAGTGCGCATGAGCAGTAGTGAGCCCGTGTGCGCATCCGCAGTAGTGAGCCCGAGCGCGCATCCGCAGTAGTGAGTCCGAGTGCGCATGAGCAGTAGTGAGCCCATGTGCGCATGAGCAGTAGTGAGCCCGAGCGCCCATCCGCACTAGTGAGTCCGAGTGCGCATGCGCAGTAGTGACCCCAAGCGCGCATGCGCAGTAGTGAGCCCGTGCGCGCATACGCAGTAGTGAGCCCGTGTGCGCATGCGCAGTGGTGAGCCCGAGCGCGCATCCGCAGTAGTGAGTCCGAGTGCGCATGAGCAGTAGTGACCCCGTGTGCGCATGCGCAGTAGTGAGTCCGAGCACGCATGCGCAGTAGTGAGTCCGAGTGCGCATGAGCAGTAGTGAGCCCGTGTGCGCATCCGCAGTAGTGAGCCCGAGCGCGCATCCGCAGTAGTGAGTCCGACTGCGCATGAGCAGTAGTGAGCCCGTGTGCGCATGAGGAGTAGTGAGCCCGAGCGCCCATCCGCACTAGTGAGTCCGAGTGCGCATGCGCAGTAGTGACCCCGAGTGCGCATGCGCAGCAGTGAGCCCGTGCGCGCATACGCAGTAGTGCGCCCGTGTGCGCATGGGCAGAAGTGAGCTCCAATGCGCATGTGCAGGTCTGACTCGGTGTGCGCATGCGCAGTAGTGACCCCGAGTGCGCGTGCGCTGTAGTGAGCCCGAGCGCGCATCCGCAGTAGTGAGTCCGAGTGCGCATGAGTAGTAGTGAGGCCGTGTGCGCATGCGCAGTAGTGAGCCCGTGTGCGCATGCGCAGTAGTGAGTCCGAGTGCGCATGCGCAGTAGTGACCCCGAGTGCGCATGCGCAGTAGTGAGCCCGTGCGCGCATACGCAGTAGTGAGCCCGTGTGCGCATGCGCAGTAGTTAGCCCGAACGCGCATCCGCAGTAGTGAGTCCGAGTGCGCATGAGCAGTAGTGAGCCCGTATGCGCATGAGCAGTAGTGAGCCCGTGTGCGCATCCGCAGTAGTGAGCCCGAGCGCGCATCCGCAGTAGTGAGTCCGACTGCGCATGAGCAGTAGTGAGCCCGTGTGCGCATGAGGAGTAGTGAGCCCGAGCGCCCATCCGCACTAGTGAGTCCGAGTGCGCATGCGCAGTAGTGACCCCGAGTGCGCATGCGCAGCAGTGAGCCCGTGCGCGCATACGCAGTAGTGCGCCCGTGTGCGCATGGGCAGAAGTGAGCTCCAATGCGCATGTGCAGGTCTGACTCGGTGTGCGCATGCGCAGTAGTGACCCCGAGTGCGCGTGCGCTGTAGTGAGCCCGAGCGCGCATCCGCAGTAGTGAGTCCGAGTGCGCATGAGTAGTAGTGAGGCCGTGTGCGCATGCGCAGCAGTGAGCCCGATTGCACATCGGCAGTAGTGAGCCCGAGCGTGCATGCGCTGTAGTGAGTCCGAGTGCGCATGAGCAGTAGTGAGCCCGTGTGCGCATGCGCAGTAGTGAGTCCGAGTGCGCATGCGCAGTAGTGACCCCGAGTGCGCATGCGCAGTAGTGAGCCCGTGCGCGCATACGCAGTAGTGAGCCCGTGTGCGCATGCGCAGTAGTTAGCCCGAACGCGCATCCGCAGTAGTGAGTCCGAGTGCGCATGAGCAGTAGTGAGCCCGTATGCGCATGAGCAGTAGTGAGCCCGTGTGCGCATGCGCAGTAGTGACCCCGAGTGCGCATGCGCAGTAGTGAGCCCGTGCGCGCATACGCAGTAGTGAGCCCGTGTGCGCATGCGCAGTAGTTAGCCCGAACGCGCATCCGCAGTAGTGAGTCCGAGTGCGCATGAGCAGTAGTGAGCCCGTATGCGCATGAGCAGTAGTGAGCCCGTGTGCGCATGCGCAGTAGTGAGCCCGAGCGCGCATCCGCAGTAGTGAGTTCGAGTGCGCATGAGCAGTAGTGAGCTCGTGTGCGTATGCGCAGTAGTGAGCCCGAGCGCGCATCCGCAGTAATGAGTCCGAGTGCGCATGAGCAGTAGTGAGCCCGTGTGCGCATGCGCAGTGGTGAGCCCGAGCGCGCATCCGCAGGAGTGAGTCCGAGTGCGCATGAGCAGTAGTGACCCCGTGTGCGCATGCGCAGTAGTGAGCCCGAGCGCGCGTGGTCAGTAGTGGGCCCGATTGCGCATCCGCAGTAGTGAGTCCGAGTGCGCATGAGCAGTAGTGAGCCCGTGTGCGCATCCGCAGTAGTGAGCCCGAGCGCGCATCCGCAGTAGTGAGTCCGAGTGCGCATGAGCAGTAGTGAGCCCGTGTGCGCATGAGCAGTAGTGAGCCCGAGCGCCCATCCGCACTAGTGAGTCCGAGTGCGCATGCGCAGTAGTGACCCCAAGCGCGCATGCGCAGTAGTGAGCCCGTGCGCGCATACGCAGTAGTGAGCCCGCGTGCGCATGCGCAGTGGTGAGCCCGAGCGCGCATCCGCAGTAGTGAGTCCGAGTGCGCATGAGCAGTAGTGACCCCGTGTGCGCATGCGCAGTAGTGAGTCCGAGCACGCATGCGCAGTAGTGAGTCCGAGTGCGCATGAGCAGTAGTGAGCCCGTGTGCGCATCCGCAGTAGTGAGCCCGAGCGCGCATCCGCAGTAGTGAGTCCGACTGCGCATGAGCAGTAGTGAGCCCGTGTGCGCATGAGGAGTAGTGAGCCCGAGCGCCCATCCGCACTAGTGAGTCCGAGTGCGCATGCGCAGTAGTGACCCCGAGTGCGCATGCGCAGCAGTGAGCCCGTGCGCGCATACGCAGTAGTGCGCCCGTGTGCGCATGGGCAGAAGTGAGCTCCAATGCGCATGTGCAGGTCTGACTCGGTGTGCGCATGCGCAGTAGTGACCCCGAGTGCGCGTGCGCTGTAGTGAGCCCGAGCGCGCATCCGCAGTAGTGAGTCCGAGTGCGCATGAGTAGTAGTGAGGCCGTGTGCGCATGCGCAGTAGTGAGCCCGTGTGCGCATGCGCAGTAGTGAGTCCGAGTGCGCATGCGCAGTAGTGACCCCGAGTGCGCATGCGCAGTAGTGAGCCCGTGCGCGCATACGCAGTAGTGAGCCCGTGTGCGCATGCGCAGTAGTTAGCCCGAACGCGCATCCGCAGTAGTGAGTCCGAGTGCGCATGAGCAGTAGTGAGCCCGTATGCGCATGAGCAGTAGTGAGCCCGTGTGCGCATGCGCAGTAGTGACCCCGAGTGCGCATGCGCAGTAGTGAGCCCGTGCGCGCATACGCAGTAGTGAGCCCGTGTGCGCATGCGCAGTAGTTAGCCCGAACGCGCATCCGCAGTAGTGAGTCCGAGTGCGCATGAGCAGTAGTGAGCCCGTATGCGCATGAGCAGTAGTGAGCCCGTGTGCGCATGCGCAGTAGTGAGCCCGAGCGCGCATCCGCAGTAGTGGGTCCGAGTGCGCATGAGCAGTAGTGAGCCCGTGTGCGTATGCGCAGTAGTGAGCCCGAGCGCGCATCCGCAGTAATGAGTCCGAGTGCGCATGAGCAGTAGTGAGCCGGAGTGCGCATGCGCAGTAGTGACCCCGAGTGCGCATGGGCAGTAGCGACCCCGATTGCGCATCTGCAGTAGTGACTCCGAGTGCGCATGCGCAACAGTAAACCCGATTGCGTATGCGCAGTAGTGAGCCCGAGTGCGCATGCGCAGTAGTGACCCCGAGCGCGCATGCGCAGTAGTGAGCCCGTGCGCGCATACGCAGTAGTGCGCCCGTGTGCGCATGCGCAGTAGTGAGTCCGTGTGCGCATTTGCGGGTCTGAGCCGGAGTGCGCATGTTCAGTAGCGACCCCGAGCGCGCATGCGCTGTAGTAAGTCCGAGTGCGCATGAGCAGTAGTGAGCCCGTGTGCGCATGCGCAGTAGTGAGCCCAAGCGCGCATCCGCACTAGTGGGTCCGAGTGCGCATGCGCAGTAGTGACCCCGAGTGCGCATGAGCAGTAGTGACCCCGAGTGCGCATGCGCAGTAGTAAGCCCGTGCGCGCATACGCATTAGTGCGCCCGTGTGCGCATGGGCAGAAGTGAGCTCGAATGCGCATGTGCAGGTCTGACTCGTTGTGCGCATGCGCAGTAGTGACCCCGACTGCGCGTGCGCTGTAGTGAGCCCGTGTGCGCATGCGCAGTAGTGAGCCCAAGCGCGCATCCGCACTAGTGAGTCCGAGTGCGCATGCGCAGTAGTGACCCCGAGTGCGCATGAGCAGTAGTGACCCCGAGTGCGCATGCGCAGTAGTAAGCCCGTGCGCGCATACGCAGTAGTGCGCCCGTGTGCGCATGGGCAGAAGTGAGCTCGAATGCGCATGTGCAGGTCTGACTCGTTGTGCGCATGCGCAGTGGTGACCCCGAGTGCGCGTGCGCTGTAGTGAGCTCGTGTGCGCATGCGCAGTAGTGAGCCAGTGTACGCATGCGCAGTAGTGAGTCCGTGTGCGCATTTGCGGGTCTGAGCCGGAGTGCGCATGCGCAGCAGTGAACCCGATTGCGCATCTGCAGTAGTGACTCTGATTGCGCATGCACAGCAGTGAACGCGATTGCGCGTCTGCAGTGGTGACCCCGAGTGCGCATGTTCAGTAGCGACCCCGAGCGCGCATGCGCTGTAGTAAGTCCGAGTGCGCATGGGCAGTAGTGAGCCCGTGGGCGCATGCGCAGTGGTGAGCCCGAGCGCGCATCCGCAGTAGTGAGTCCGAGTGCGCATGAGCAGTAGTGACCCCGAGTGCGTATGCGCAGTAGTGAGCCCGAGCGCAGGTGGTCAGTAGTGGGCCCGATTGCGCATCCGCAGTAGTGAGTCCGAGTGCGCATGAGCAGTAGTGACCCCGTGTGCGCATGCGCAGTAGTGAGCCCGAGCGCGCGTGGTCAGTAGTGGGCCCGATTGCGCATCCGCAGTAGTGAGTCCGAGCACGCATGCGCAGTAGTGAGTCCGAGTGCGCATGAGCAGTAGTGAGCCCGTGTGCGCATCCGCAGTAGTGAGCCCGAGCGCGCATCCGCAGTAGTGAGTCCGAGTGCGCATGAGCAGTAGTGAGCCCGTGTGCGCATGAGCAGTAGTGAGCCCGAGCGCCCATCCGCACTAGTGAGTCCGAGTGCGCATGCGCAGTAGTGACCCCAAGTGCGCATGCGCAGTAGTGAGCCCGTGCGCGCATACGCAGTAGTGAGTCCGAGTGCGCATGAGTAGTAGTGAGGCCGTGTGCGCATGCGCAGCAGTGAGCCCGATTGCACATCGGCAGTAGTGAGCCCGAGCGCGCATGCGCTGTAGTGAGTCCGAGTGCGCATGAGCAGTAGTGAGCCCGTGTGCGCATGCGCAGTAGTGAGTCCGAGTGCGCATGCGCAGTAGTGACCCCGAGTGCGCATGCGCAGTAGTGAGCCCGTGCGCGCATACGCAGTAGTGAGCCCGTGTGCGCATGCGCAGTAGTTAGCCCGAACGCGCATCCGCAGTAGTGAGTCCGAGTGCGCATGAGCAGTAGTGAGCCCGTATGCGCATGAGCAGTAGTGAGCCCGTGTGCGCATGCGCAGTAGTGAGCCCGAGCGCGCATCCGCAGTAATGAGTCCGAGTGCGCATGCGCAGTAGTGAGCCGGAGTGCGCATGCGCAGTAGTGACCCCGAGTGCGCATGGGCAGTAGCGACCCCGATTGCGCATCTGCAGTAGTGACTCCGAGTGCGCATGCGCAACAGTAAACCCGATTGCGTATGCGCAGTAGTGAGCCCGAGTGCGCATGCGCAGTAGTGACCCCGAGGGCGCAATCGCAGTAGTGATTCCGAGTGCGCATGAGCAGTTGTGATCCCGAGTTCCCATACGCGGTAGTGGGCCCGATTGCGCATCCGCAGTAGTGAGCCCGAGCGCGCATCCGCAGTAGTGAGTCCGAGTGCGCATGAGCAGTAGTGAGCCCGTGTGCGCATGAGCAGTAGTGAGCCCGAGCGCCCATCCGCACTAGTGAGTCCGAGTGCGCATGCGCAGTAGTGACCCCGAGTGCGCATGCGCAGTAGTAAGCCCGTGCGCGCATACGCAGTAGTGCGCCCGTGTGCGCATAGGCAGAAGTGAGCTCGAATGCGCATGTGCAGGTCTGACTCGGTGTGCGCATGCGCAGTAGTGACCCCGAGTGCGCGTGCGCTGTAGTGAGCTCGTGTGCGCATGCGCAGTAGTGAGCCAGTGTACGCATGCGCAGTAGTGAGTCCGTGTGCGCATTTGCGGTTCTGAGCCGGAGTGCGCATGCGCAGTAGTGAACCCGATTGCGCATCTGCAGTAGTGACTCTGAGTGCGCATGCACAGCAGTGAACCCGATTGCGCGTCTGCAGTGGTGACCCCGAGTGCGCATGTTCAGTAGCGACCCCGAGCGCGCATGCGCTGTAGTAGGTCCGAGTGCGCATGAGCAGTAGTGAGCCCGTGTGCGCATGCGCAGTAGTGATCCCGAGTTCCTTTACGCGGTAGTGAGCCCAATTTTGTATCCGCAGTAGTGAGTCCGAGTGCGCATGAGCAGTAGTGAGTCCGAGTGCGCATGTGCAGTAGTGAGCCCGTGCGCGCATGCGCAGTAGTGAACCCGAGCGCGCATCCGCAGTAGTGAGTCCGAGTGCGCATGAGTAGTAGTGAGGCCGTGTGCGCATGCGCAGCAGTGAGCCCGATTGCACATCGGCAGTAGTGAGCCCGAGCGCGCGTGCGCAGTAGAGAGTCCGAGCGCGCATCCGCAGTAGTGAGTCCGAGTGCGCATGTGCAGTAGTGAGCCCGTGCGCGCATGCGCAGTAGTGAACCCGAGCGCGCATCCGCAGTAGTGAGTCCGAGTGCGCATGAGTAGTAGTGAGGCCGTGTGCGCATGCGCAGCAGTGAGCCCGATTGCACATCGGCAGTAGTGAGCCCGAGCGCGCGTGCGCTGTAGTGAGTCCGAGTGCGCATGAGCAGTAGTGAGCCCGTGTGCGCATGCGCAGTAGTGAGTCCGAGTGCGCATGCGCAGTAGTGACCCCGAGCGCGCATGAGCAGTAGTGAGCCAGTATGCGCATGAGCAGTAGTGAGCCCGTGTGCGCATGCGCAGTAGTGAGCCCGAGCGCGCATCCGCAGTAGTGGGTCCGAGTGCGCATGAGCAGTAGTGAGCCCGTGTGCGTATGCGCAGTAGTGAGCCCGAGCGCGCATCCGCAGTAATGAGTCCGAGTGCGCATGCGCAGTAGTGAGCCGGAGTGCGCATGCGCAGTAGTGACCCCGAGTGCGCATGGGCAGTAGCGACCCCGATTGCGCATCTGCAGTAGTGACTCCGAGTGCGCATGCGCAACAGTAAACCCGATTGCGTATGCGCAGTAGTGAGCCCGAGTGCGCATGCGCAGTAGTGACCCCGAGCGCGCATGCGCAGTAGTGAGCCCGTGCGCGCATACGCAGTAGTGCGCCCGTGTGCGCATGCGCAGTAGTGAGTCCGTGTGCGCATTTGCGGGTCTGAGCCGGAGTGCGCATGTTCAGTAGCGACCCCGAGCGCGCATGCGCTGTAGTAAGTCCGAGTGCGCATGAGCAGTAGTGAGCCCGTGTGCGCATGCGCAGTAGTGAGCCCAAGCGCGCATCCGCACTAGTGAGTCCGAGTGCGCATGCGCAGTAGTGACCCCGAGTGCGCATGAGCAGTAGTGAGCCCGTGTGCGCATGCGCAGTAGTGAGCCCGAGCGCGCATCCGCAGTAGTGAGTTCGAGTGCGCATGAGCAGTAGTGAGCCCGTGTGCGTATGCGCAGTAGTGAGCCCGAGCGCGCATCCGCAGTAATGAGTCCGAGTGCGCATGAGCAGTAGTGAGCCCGTGTGCGCATGCGCAGTGGTGAGCCCGAGCGCGCATCCGCAGTAGTGAGTTCGAGTGCGCATGAGCAGTAGTGAGCCCGTGTGCGTATGCGCAGTAGTGAGCCCGAGCGCGCATCCGCAGTAATGAGTCCGAGTGCGCATGAGCAGTAGTGAGCCCGTGTGCGCATGCGCAGTGGTGAGCCCGAGCGCGCATCCGCAGTAGTGAGTCCGAGTGCGCATGAGCAGTAGTGACCCCGTGTGCGCATGCGCAGTAGTAAGCCCGTGCGCGCGTGGTCAGTAGTGGGCCCGATTGCGCATCCGCAGTAGTGAGTCCGAGCACGCATGCGCAGTAGTGAGTCCGAGTGCGCATGAGCAGTAGTTAGCCCGTGTGCGCATCCGCAGTAGTGAGCCCGAGCGCGCATCCGCAGTGGTGAGTCCGAGTGCGCATGAGCAGTAGTGAGCCCGTGTGCGCATGAGCAGTAGTGAGCCCGAGCGCCCATCCGCACTAGTGAGCCCGAGTGCGCATGCGCAGTAGTGACCCCGAGTGCGCATGCGCAGTAGTGAGCCCGTGCGCGCATACGCAGTAGTGAGCCCGTGTGCGCATGCGCAGTAGTGACCCCGTGTGCGCATGCGCAGTAGTGAGTCCGAGCACGCATGCGCAGTAGTGAGTCCGAGTGCGCATGAGCAGTAGTGAGCCCGTGTGCGCATGCGCAGTAGTGAGCCCGAGCGCGCATCCGCAGTAGTGGGTCCGAGTGCGCATGAGCAGTAGTGAGCCCGTGTGCGTATGCGCAGTAGTGAGCCCGAGCGCGCATCCGCAGTAATGAGTCCGAGTGCGCATGAGCAGTAGTGAGCCGGAGTGCGCATGCGCAGTAGTGACCCCGAGTGCGCATGGGCAGTAGCGACCCCGATTGCGCATCTGCAGTAGTGACTCCGAGTGCGCATGCGCAACAGTAAACCCGATTGCGTATGCGCAGTAGTGAGCCCGAGTGCGCATGCGCAGTAGTGACCCCGAGCGCGCATGCGCAGTAGTGAGCCCGTGCGCGCATACGCAGTAGTGCGCCCGTGTGCGCATGCGCAGTAGTGAGTCCGTGTGCGCATTTGCGGGTCTGAGCCGGAGTGCGCATGTTCAGTAGCGACCCCGAGCGCGCATGCGCTGTAGTAAGTCCGAGTGCGCATGAGCAGTAGTGAGCCCGTGTGCGCATGCGCAGTAGTGAGCCCAAGCGCGCATCCGCACTAGTGAGTCCTAGTGCGCATGCGCAGTAGTGACCCCGAGTGCGCATGAGCAGTAGTAAGCCCGTGTGCGCATGCGCAGTAGTGAGCCCGAGCGCGCATCCGCAGTAGTGAGTTCGAGTGCGCATGAGCAGCAGTGAGCCCGTGTGCGTATGCGCAGTAGTGAGCCCGAGCGCGCATCCGCAGTAATGAGCCCGAGCGCGCATCCGCAGTAATGAGTCCGAGTGCGCATGAGCAGTAGTGAGCCCGTGTGCGCATGCTCAGTGGTGAGCCCGAGCGCGCATCCGCAGTAGTGAGTCCGAGTGCGCATGAGCAGTAGTGAGCCCGTGTGCGCATGCGCAGTAGTGAGCCCGAGCGCGCATCCGCAGTAGTGAGTTCGAGTGCGCATGAGCAGTAGTGAGCCCGTGTGCGTATGCGCAGTAGTGAGCCCGAGCGCGCATCCGCAGTAATGAGTCCGAGTGCGCATGAGCAGTAGTGTGCCCGTGTGCGCATGCGCAGTGGTGAGCCCGAGCGCGCATCCGCAGTAGTGAGTCCGAGTGCGCATGAGCAGTAGTGACCCCGTGTGCGCATGCGCAGTAGTGAGCCCGAGCGCGCGTGGTCAGTAGTGGGCCCGATTGCGCATCCGCAGTAGTGAGTCCGAGCACGCATGCGCAGTAGTGAGTCCGAGTGCGCATGAGCAGTAGTTAGCCCGTGTGCGCATCCGCAGTAGTGAGCCCGAGCGCGCATCCGCAGTAGTGAGTCCGAGTGCGCATGAGCAGTAGTGAGCCCGTGTGCGCATGAGCAGTAGTGAGCCCGAGCGCCCATCCGCACTAGTGAGTCCGAGTGCGCATGCGCAGTAGTGACCCCGAGTGCGCATGCGCAGTAGTGAGCCCGTGCGCGCATACGCAGTAGTGAGCCCGTGTGCGCATGCGCAGTGGTGAGCCCGAGCGCGCATCCGCAGTAGTGAGTCCGAGTGCGCATGAGCAGTAGTGACCCCGTGTGCGCATGCGCAGTAGTGAGTCCGAGCACGCATGCGCAGTAGTGAGTCCGAGTGCGCATGAGCAGTAGTGGGCCCGATTGCGCATCCGCAGTAGTGAGTCCGAGCACGCATGCGCAGTAGTGAGTCCGAGTGCGCATGAGCAGTAGTTAGCCCGTGTGCGCATCCGCAGTAGTGAGCCCGAGCGCGCATCCGCAGTAGTGAGTCCGAGTGCGCATGAGCAGTAGTGAGCCCGTGTGCGCATGAGCAGTAGTGAGCCCGAGCGCCCATCCGCACTAGTGAGTCCGAGTGCGCATGCGCAGTAGTGACCCCGAGTGCGCATGCGCAGTAGTGAGCCCGTGCGCGCATACGCAGTGGTGAGCCCGTGTGCGCATGCGCAGTGGTGAGCCCGAGCGCGCATCCGCAGTAGTGAGTCCGAGTGCGCATGAGCAGTAGTGACCCCGTGTGCGCATGCGCAGTAGTGACCCCGAGTGCGCATGCGCAGTAGTGAGTCCGAGTGCGCATGAGCAGTAGTGAGCCCGTGTGCGCATCCGCAGTAGTGAGCCCGAGCGCGCATCCGCAGTAGTGAGTCCGAGTGCGCATGAGCAGTAGTGAGCCCGTGTGCGCATGAGCAGTAGTGAGCCCGAGCGCCCATCCGCACTAGTGAGTCCGAGTGCGCATGCGCAGTAGTGACCCCGAGTGCGCATGCGCAGTAGTGAGCCCGTGCGCGCATACGCAGTAGTGCGCCCGTGTGCGCATGGGCAGAAGTGAGCTCGAATGCGCATGTGCAGGTCTGACTCGGTGTGCGCATGCGCAGTAGTGACCCCGAGTGCGCGTGCGCTGTAGTGAGCCCGAGCGCGCATCCGCAGTAGTGAGTCCGAGTGCGCATGAGTAGTAGTGAGGCCGTGTGCGCATGCGCAGCAGTGAGCCCGATTGCACATCGGCAGTAGTGAGCCCGAGCGCGCATGCGCTGTAGTAAGTCCGAGTGCGCATGAGCAGTAGTGAGCCCGTGTGCGCATGCGCAGTAGTGAGCCCAAGCGCGCATCCGCACTAGTGAGTCCGAGTGCGCATGCGCAGTAGTGACCCCGAGTGCGCATGAGCAGTAGTGACCCCGAGTGCGCATGCGCAGTAGTAAGCCCGTGCGCGCATACGCAGTAGTGCGCCCGTGTGCGCATGGGCAGAAGTGAGCTCGAATGCGCATGTGCAGGTCTGACTCGGTGTGCGCATGCGCAGTAGTGAACCCGATTGCGCATCTGCAGTAGTGACTCTGAGTGCGCATGCACAGCAGTGAACCCGATTGCGCGTCTGCAGTGGTGACCCCGAGTGCGCATGTTCAGTAGCGACCCCGAGCGCGCATGCGCTGTAGTAAGTACGAGTGCGCATGAGCAGTAGTGAGCCCGTGTGCGCATGCGCAGTAGTGATCCCGAGTTCCTTTACGCGGTAGTGAGCCCGATTTTGTATCCGCAGTAGTGAGTCCGAGTGCGCATGAGCAGTAGTAAGCGGCGGTGCGCATGCGCAGTAGTGACCCCGAGTGCGCATGGGCTGTAGCGACCCCGAGCGCGCATGTGCAGTAGTGAACCCGTGCGCGCATGCGCAGTAGTGAGCCCGAGCGCGCATCCGCAGTAGAGAGTCCGAGCGCGCATCCGCAGTAGTGAGTCCGAGTGCGCATGTGCAGTAGTGAGCCCGTGCGCGCATGCGCAGTAGTGAGCCCGAGCGCGCATCCGCAGTAGTGAGTCCGAGTGCGCATGAGTAGTAGTGAGCCCGTGTGCGCATACGCAGTAGTGAGCCCGTGTGCGCATGCGCAGTAGTGAGCCCGAGCGCGCATCCGCAGTAGTGGGTCCGAGTGCGCATGAGCAGTAGTGACCCCGTGTGCGCATGCGCAGTAGTGAGCCCGAGCGCGCGTGGTCAGTAGTGGGCCCGATTGCGCATCCGCAGTAGTGAGTCCGAGCACGCATGCGCAGTAGTGAGTCCGAGTGCGCATGCGCAGTAGTGGCCCCGTGTGCGCATGCGCAGTAGTGAGCCCGTGCGCGCATACGCAGTAGTGAGCCCGTGTGCGCATGCGCAGTGGTGAGCCCGAGCGCGCATCCGCAGTAGTGAGTCCGAGTGCGCATGAGCAGTAGTGACCCCGTGTGCGCATGCGCAGTAGTGAGTCCGAGCACGCATGCGCAGTAGTGAGTCCGAGTGCGCATGAGCAGTAGTGAGCCCGTGTGCGCATCCGCAGTAGTGAGCCCGAGCGCGCATCCGCAGTAGTGAGTCCGAGTGCGCATGAGCAGTAGTGAGCCCGTGTGCGCATGAGCAGTAGTGAGTCCGAGTGCGCATGCGCAGTAGTGACCCCGAGTGCGCATGCGCAGTAGTGAGCCCGTGCGCGCATACGCAGTAGTGAGGCCGTGTGCGCATGCGCAACAGTAAACCCGATTGCGTATGCGCAGTAGTGAGCCCGAGTGCGCATGCGCAGTAGTGACCCCGAGCGCGCATGCGCAGTAGTGAGCCCGTGCGCGCATACGCAGTAGTGCGCCCGTGTGCGCATGCGAAGTAGTGAGTCCGTGTGCGCATTTGCGGGTCTGAGCCGGAGTGCGCATGTTCAGTAGCGACCCCGAGCGCGCATGCGCTGTAGTAAGTCCGAGTGCGCATGAGCAGTAGTGAGCCCGTGTGCGCATGCGCAGTAGTGAGCCCAAGCGCGCATCCGCACTAGTGAGTCCGAGTGCGCATGCGCAGTAGTGACCCCGAGTGCGCATGAGCAGTAGTGAGCCCGTGTGCGCATGCGCAGTAGTGAGCCCGAGCGCGCATCCGCAGTAGTGAGTTCGAGTGCGCATGAGCAGTAGTGAGCCCGTGTGCGTATGCGCAGTAGTGAGCCCGAGCGCGCATCCGCAGTAATGAGTCCGAGTGCGCATGAGCAGTAGTGAGCCCGTGTGCGCATGCGCAGTGGTGAGCCCGAGCGCGCATCCGCAGTAGTGAGTCCGAGTGCGCATGAGCAGTAGTGAGCCCGTGTGCGCATGCGCAGTAGTGAGCCCGAGCGCGCGTGGTCAGTAGTGGGCCCGATTGCGCATCCGCAGTAGTGAGTCCGAGCACGCATGCGCAGTAGTGAGTCCGAGTGCGCATGAGCAGTAGTTAGCCCGTGTGCGCATCCGCAGTAGTGAGCCCGAGCGCGCATCCGCAGTAGTGAGTCCGAGTGCGCATGAGCAGTAGTGAGCCCGTGTGCGCATGAGCAGTAGTGAGCCCGAGCGCCCATCCGCACTAGTGAGTCCGAGTGCGCATGCGCAGTAGTGACCCCGAGTGCGCATGCGCAGTAGTGAGCCCGTGCGCGCATACGCAGTAGTGAGCCCGTGTGCGCATGCGCAGTGGTGAGCCCGAGCGCGCATCCGCAGTAGTGAGTCCGAGTGCGCATGAGCAGTAGTGACCCCGTGTGCGCATGCGCAGTAGTGAGTCCGAGCACGCATGCGCAGTAGTGAGTCCGAGTGCGCATGAGCAGTAGTGAGCCCGTGTGCGCATCCGCAGTAGTGAGCCCGAGCGCGCATCCGCAGTAGTGAGTCCGAGTGCGCATGAGCAGTAGTGAGCCCGTGTGCGCATGAGCAGTAGTGAGCCCGAGCGCCCATCCGCACTAGTGAGTCCGAGTGCGCATGCGCAGTAGTGACCCCGAGTGCGCGTGCGCTGTAGTGACCCCGTGTGCGCATGCGCAGTAGTGAGCCCGAGCGCGCGTGGTCAGTAGTGGGCCCGATTGCGCATCCGCAGTAGTGAGTCCGAGCACGCATGCGCAGTAGTGAGTCCGAGTGCGCATGAGCAGTAGTTAGCCCGTGTGCGCATCCGCAGTAGTGAGCCCGAGCGCGCATCCGCAGTAGTGAGTCCGAGTGCGCATGAGCAGTAGTGAGCCCGTGTGCGCATGAGCAGTAGTGAGCCCGAGCGCCCATCCGCACTAGTGAGTCCGAGTGCGCATGCGCAGTAGTGACCCCGAGTGCGCATGCGCAGTAGTGAGCCCGTGCGCGCATACGCAGTAGTGAGCCCGTGTGCGCATGCGCAGTGGTGAGCCCGAGCGCGCATCCGCAGTAGTGAGTCCGAGTGCGCATGAGCAGTAGTGACCCCGTGTGCGCATGCGCAGTAGTGAGTCCGAGCACGCATGCGCAGTAGTGAGTCCGAGTGCGCATGAGCAGTAGTGAGCCCGTGTTCGCATCCGCAGTAGTGAGCCCGAGCGCGCATCCGCAGTAGTGAGTCCGAGTGCGCATGAGCAGTAGTGAGCCCGTGTGCGCATGAGCAGTAGTGAGCCCGAGCGCCCATCCGCACTAGTGAGTCCGAGTGCGCATGCGCAGTAGTGACCCCGAGTGCGCATGCGCAGTAGTGAGCCCGAGCGCGCATGCGCTGTAGTAAGTACGAGTGCGCATGAGCAGTAGTGAGCCCGTGTGCGCATGCGCAGTAGTGAGCCCGAGCGCGCGTGGTCAGTAGTGGGCCCGATTGCGCATCCGCAGTAGTGAGTCCGAGCACGCATGCGCAGTAGTGAGTCCGAGTGCGTATGAGCAGTAGTGAGCCCGTGTGCGCATGCGCAGTAGTGAGTCCGTATGCGCATGAGCAGTAGTGAGCCCGTGTGCGCATGCGCAGTAGTGAGCCCGAGCGCGCATCCGCAGTAGTGGGTCCGAGTGCGCATGAGCAGTAGTGAGCCCGTGTGCGTATGCGCAGTAGTGAGCCCGAGCGCGCATCCGCAGTAATGAGTCCGAGTGCGCATGAGCAGTAGTGAGCCGGAGTGCGCATGCGCAGTAGTGGCCCCGAGTGCGCATGGGCAGTAGCGACCCCGATTGCGCATCTGCAGTAGTGACTCCGAGTGCGCATGCGCAACAGTAAACCCGATTGCGTATGCGCAGTAGTGAGCCCGAGTGCGCATGCGCAGTAGTGACCCCGAGCGCGCATGCGCAGTAGTGAGCCCGTGCGCGCATACGCAGTAGTGCGCCCGTGTGCGCATGCGCAGTAGTGAGTCCGTGTGCGCATTTGCGGGTCTGAGCCGGAGTGCGCATGTTCAGTAGCGACCCCGAGCGCGCATGCGCTGTAGTAAGTCCGAGTGCCCATGAGCAGTAGTGAGCCCGTGTGCGCATGCGCAGTAGTGAGCCCAAGCGCGCATCCGCACTAGTGAGTCCGAGTGCGCATGCGCAGTGGTGACCCCGAGTGCGCATGAGCAGTAGTGAGCCCGTGTGCGCATGCGCAGTAGTGAGCCCGAGCGCGCATCCGCAGTAGTGAGTTCGAGTGCGCATGAGCAGTAGTGAGCCCGTGTGCGTATGCGCAGTAGTGAGCCCGAGCGCGCATCCGCAGTAATGAGTCCGAGTGCGCATGAGCAGTAGTGAGCCCGTGTGCGCATGCGCAGTGGTGAGCCCGAGCGCGCATCCGCAGTAGTGAGTCCGAGTGCGCATGAGCAGTAGTGACCCCGTGTGCGCATGCGCAGTAGTGAGCCCGCGCGCGCGTGGTCAGTAGTGGGCCCGATTGCGCATCCGCAGTAGTGAGTCCGAGCACGCATGCGCAGTAGTGAGTCCGAGTGCGTATGAGCAGTAGTGAGCCCGTGTGCGCATCCGCAGTAGTGAGCCCGAGCGCGCATCCGCAGTTGTGAGCCCGAGCGCGCATCCGCAGTAGTGAGTCCGAGTGCGCATGAGCAGTAGTGAGCCCGTGTGCGCATGAGCAGTAGTGAGCCCGAGCGCCCATCCGCACTAGTGAGTCCGAGTGCGCATGCGCAGTAGTGACCCCGAGTGCGCATGCGCAGTAGTGAGCCCGTGCGCGCATACGCAGTAGTGCGCCCGTGTGCGCATGGGCAGAAGTGAGCTCGAATGCGCATGTGCAGGTCTGACTCGGTGTGCGCATGCGCAGTAGTGACCCCGAGTGCGCGTGCGCTGTAGTGAGCCCGAGCGCGCATCCGCAGTAGTGAGTCCGAGTGCGCATGAGAAGTAGTGAGGCCGTGTGCGCATGCGCAGCAGTGAGCCCGATTGCACATCGGCAGTAGTGAGCCCGAGCGCGCATGCGCTGTAGTGAGTCCGAGTGCGCATGAGCAGTAGTGAGCCCGTGTGCGCATGCACAGTACTGAGTCCGAGTGCGCATGCGCAGTAGTGACCCCGAGTGCGCATGCGCAGTAGTGAGCCCGTGCGCGCATACGCAGTAGTGAGCCCGTGTGCGCATGCGCAGTAGTTAGCCCGAGCGCGCATCCGCAGTAGTGACTCTGAGTGCGCATGCACAGCAGTGAACCCGATTGCGCGTCTGCAGTGGTGACCCCGAGTGCGCATGTTCAGTAGCGACCCCGAGCGCGCATGCGCTGTAGTAAGTCCGAGTGCGCATGAGCAGTAGTGAGCCGGAGTGCGCATGCGCAGTAGTGGCCCCGAGTGCGCATGGGCAGTAGCGACCCCGATTGCGCATCTGCAGTAGTGACTCCGAGTGCGCATGCGCAACAGTCAACCCGATTGCGTATGCGCAGTAGTGAGCCCGAGTGCGCATGCGCAGTAGTGACCCCGAGCGCGCATGCGCAGTAGTGAGCCCGTGCGCGCATACGCAGTAGTGCGCCCGTGTGCGCATGCGCAGTAGTGAGTCCGTGTGCGCATTTGCGGGTCTGAGCCGGAGTGCGCATGTTCAGTAGCGACCCCGAGCGCGCATGCGCTGTAGTAAGTCCGAGTGCCCATGAGCAGTAGTGAGCCCGTGTGCGCATGCGCAGTAGTGAGCCCAAGCGCGCATCCGCACTAGTGAGTCCGAGTGCGCATGCGCAGTGGTGACCCCGAGTGCGCATGAGCAGTAGTGAGCCCGTGTGCGCATGCGCAGTAGTGAGCCCGAGCGCGCATCCGCAGTAGTGAGTTCGAGTGCGCATGAGCAGTAGTGAGCCCGTGTGCGTATGCGCAGTATGAGCCCGAGCGCGCATCCGCAGTAATGAGTCCGAGTGCGCATGAGCAGTAGTGAGCCCGTGTGCGCATGCGCAGTGGTGAGCCCGAGCGCGCATCCGCAGTAGTGAGTCCGAGTGCGCATGAGCAGTAGTGACCCCGTGTGCGCATGCGCAGTAGTGAGCCCGAGCGCGCGTGGTCAGTAGTGGGCCCGATTGCGCATCCGCAGTAGTGAGTCCGAGCACGCATGCGCAGTAGTGAGTCCGAGTGCGTATGAGCAGTAGTGAGCCCGTGTGCGCATCCGCAGTAGTGAGCCCGAGCGCGCATCCGCAGTTGTGAGCCCGAGCGCGCATCCGCAGTAGTGAGTCCGAGTGCGCATGAGCAGTAGTGAGCCCGTGTGCGCATGAGCAGTAGTGAGCCCGAGCGCCCATCCGCACTAGTGAGTCCGAGTGCGCATGCGCAGTAGTGACCCCGAGTGCGCATGCGCAGTAGTGAGCCAGTGCGCGCATACGCAGTAGTGCGCCCGTGTGCGCATGGGCAGAAGTGAGCTCGAATGCGCATGTGCAGGTCTGACTCGGTGTGCGCATGCGCAGTAGTGACCCCGAGTGCGCGTGCGCTGTAGTGAGCCCGAGCGCGCATCCGCAGTAGTGAGTCCGAGTGCGCATGAGAAGTAGTGAGGCCGTGTGCGCATGCGCAGCAGTGAGCCCGATTGCACATCGGCAGTAGTGAGCCCGAGCGCGCATGCGCTGTAGTGAGTCCGAGTGCGCATGAGCAGTAGTGAGCCCGTGTGCGCATGAGCAGTAGTGAGCCCGAGCGCCCATCCGCACTAGTGAGTCCGAGTGCGCATGCGCAGTAGTGACCCCGAGTGCGCATGCGCAGTAGTGAGCCCGAGCGCGCATGCGCTGTAGTAAGTACGAGTGCGCATGAGCAGTAGTGAGCCCGTGTGCGCATGCGCAGTAGTGAGCCCGAGCGCGCGTGGTCAGTAGTGGGCCCGATTGCGCATCCGCAGTAGTGAGTCCGAGCACGCATGCGCAGTAGTGAGTCCGAGTGCGTATGAGCAGTAGTGAGCCCGTGTGCGCATGCGCAGTAGTGAGTCCGTATGCGCATGAGCAGTAGTGAGCCCGTGTGCGCATGCGCAGTAGTGAGCCCGAGCGCGCATCCGCAGTAGTGGGTCCGAGTGCGCATGAGCAGTAGTGAGCCCGTGTGCGTATGCGCAGTAGTGAGCCCGAGCGCGCATCCGCAGTAATGAGTCCGAGTGCGCATGAGCAGTAGTGAGCCGGAGTGCGCATGCGCAGTAGTGGCCCCGAGTGCGCATGGGCAGTAGCGACCCCGATTGCGCATCTGCAGTAGTGACTCCGAGTGCGCATGCGCAACAGTAAACCCGATTGCGTATGCGCAGTAGTGAGCCCGAGTGCGCATGCGCAGTAGTGACCCCGAGCGCGCATGCGCAGTAGTGAGCCCGTGCGCGCATACGCAGTAGTGCGCCCGTGTGCGCATGCGCAGTAGTGAGTTCGTGTGCGCATTTGCGGGTCTGAGCCGGAGTGCGCATGTTCAGTAGCGACCCCGAGCGCGCATGCGCTGTAGTAAGTCCGAGTGCCCATGAGCAGTAGTGAGCCCGTGTGCGCATGCGCAGTAGTGAGCCCAAGCGCGCATCCGCACTAGTGAGTCCGAGTGCGCATGCGCAGTGGTGACCCCGAGTGCGCATGAGCAGTAGTGAGCCCGTGTGCGCATGCGCAGTAGTGAGCCCGAGCGCGCATCCGCAGTAGTGAGTTCGAGTGCGCATGAGCAGTAGTGAGCCCGTGTGCGTATGCGCAGTAGTGAGCCCGAGCGCGCATCCGCAGTAATGAGTCCGAGTGCGCATGAGCAGTAGTGAGCCCGTGTGCGCATGCGCAGTGGTGAGCCCGAGCGCGCATCCGCAGTAGTGAGTCCGAGTGCGCATGAGCAGTAGTGACCCCGTGTGCGCATGCGCAGTAGTGAGCCCGCGCGCGCGTGGTCAGTAGTGGGCCCGATTGCGCATCCGCAGTAGTGAGTCCGAGCACGCATGCGCAGTAGTGAGTCCGAGTGCGTATGAGCAGTAGTGAGCCCGTGTGCGCATCCGCAGTAGTGAGCCCGAGCGCGCATCCGCAGTTGTGAGCCCGAGCGCGCATCCGCAGTAGTGAGTCCGAGTGCGCATGAGCAGTAGTGAGCCCGTGTGCGCATGAGCAGTAGTGAGCCCGAGCGCCCATCCGCACTAGTGAGTCCGAGTGCGCATGCGCAGTAGTGACCCCGAGTGCGCATGCGCAGTAGTGAGCCCGTGCGCGCATACGCAGTAGTGCGCCCGTGTGCGCATGGGCAGAAGTGAGCTCGAATGCGCATGTGCAGGTCTGACTCGGTGTGCGCATGCGCAGTAGTGACCCCGAGTGCGCGTGCGCTGTAGTGAGCCCGAGCGCGCATCCGCAGTAGTGAGTCCGAGTGCGCATGAGAAGTAGTGAGGCCGTGTGCGCATGCGCAGCAGTGAGCCCGATTGCACATCGGCAGTAGTGAGCCCGAGCGCGCATGCGCTGTAGTGAGTCCGAGTGCGCATGAGCAGTAGTGAGCCCGTGTGCGCATGCACAGTACTGAGTCCGAGTGCGCATGCGCAGTAGTGACCCCGAGTGCGCATGCGCAGTAGTGAGCCCGTGCGCGCATACGCAGTAGTGAGCCCGTGTGCGCATGCGCAGTAGTTAGCCCGAGCGCGCATCCGCAGTAGTGACTCTGAGTGCGCATGCACAGCAGTGAACCCGATTGCGCGTCTGCAGTGGTGACCCCGAGTGCGCATGTTCAGTAGCGACCCCGAGCGCGCATGCGCTGTAGTAAGTCCGAGTGCGCATGAGCAGTAGTGAGCCGGAGTGCGCATGCGCAGTAGTGGCCCCGAGTGCGCATGGGCAGTAGCGACCCCGATTGCGCATCTGCAGTAGTGACTCCGAGTGCGCATGCGCAACAGTCAACCCGATTGCGTATGCGCAGTAGTGAGCCCGAGTGCGCATGCGCAGTAGTGACCCCGAGCGCGCATGCGCAGTAGTGAGCCCGTGCGCGCATACGCAGTAGTGAGCCCGTGTGCGCATGCGCAGTAGTGAGCCCAAGCGCGCATCCGCACTAGTGAGTCCGAGTGCGCATGCGCAGTGGTGACCCCGAGTGCGCATGAGCAGTAGTGAGCCCGTGTGCGCATGCGCAGTAGTGAGCCCGAGCGCGCATCCGCAGTAGTGAGTTCGAGTGCGCATGAGCAGTAGTGAGCCCGTGTGCGTATGCGCAGTAGTGAGCCCGAGCGCGCATCCGCAGTAATGAGTCCGAGTGCGCATGAGCAGTAGTGAGCCCGTGTGCGCATGCGCAGTGGTGAGCCCGAGCGCGCATCCGCAGTAGTGAGTCCGAGTGCGCATGAGCAGTAGTGACCCCGTGTGCGCATGCGCAGTAGTGAGCCCGAGCGCGCGTGGTCAGTAGTGGGCCCGATTGCGCATCCGCAGTAGTGAGTCCGAGCACGCATGCGCAGTAGTGAGTCCGAGTGCGTATGAGCAGTAGTGAGCCCGTGTGCGCATCCGCAGTAGTGAGCCCGAGCGCGCATCCGCAGTTGTGAGCCCGAGCGCGCATCCGCAGTAGTGAGTCCGAGTGCGCATGAGCAGTAGTGAGCCCGTGTGCGCATGAGCAGTAGTGAGCCCGAGCGCCCATCCGCACTAGTGAGTCCGAGTGCGCATGCGCAGTAGTGACCCCGAGTGCGCATGCGCAGTAGTGAGCCAGTGCGCGCATACGCAGTAGTGCGCCCGTGTGCGCATGGGCAGAAGTGAGCTCGAATGCGCATGTGCAGGTCTGACTCGGTGTGCGCATGCGCAGTAGTGACCCCGAGTGCGCGTGCGCTGTAGTGAGCCCGAGCGCGCATCCGCAGTAGTGAGTCCGAGTGCGCATGAGAAGTAGTGAGGCCGTGTGCGCATGCGCAGCAGTGAGCCCGATTGCACATCGGCAGTAGTGAGCCCGAGCGCGCATGCGCTGTAGTGAGTCCGAGTGCGCATGAGCAGTAGTGAGCCCGTGTGCGCATGCACAGTAGTGAGTCCGAGTGCGCATGCGCAGTAGTGACCCCGAGTGCGCATGCGCAGTAGTGAGCCCGTACGCGCATACGCAGTAGTGAGCCCGTGTGCGCATGCGCAGTAGTTAGCCCGAGCGCGCATCCGCAGTAGTGACTCTGAGTGCGCATGCACAGCAGTGAACCCGATTGCGCGTCTGCAGTGGTGACCCCGAGTGCGCATGTTCAGTAGCGACCCCGAGCGCGCATGCGCTGTAGTAAGTCCGAGTGCGCATGAGCAGTAGTGAGCCCGTGTGCGCATGCGCAGTGGTGAGCCCGAGCGCGCATCCGCAGTAGTGAGTCCGAGTGCGCATGAGCAGTAGTGACCCCGAGTGCGCATGCGCAGTAGTGAGCCCGAGCGCGCGTGGTCAGTAGTGGGCCCGATTGCGCATCCGCAGTAGTGAGTCCGAGCACGCATGCGCAGTAGTGAGTCCGAGTGCGCATGAGCAGTAGTGAGCCCGTGTGCGCATCCGCAGTAGTGAGCCCGAGCGCGCAACCGCAGTAGTGAGTCCGAGTGCGCATGAGCAGTAGTGAGCTCGAGCGCCCATCCGCACTAGTAAGTCCGAGTGCGTATGCGCAGTAGTGACCCCGGGTGCCCATGCGCAGTAGTGAGCCCGTGCGCGCATACGCAGTAGTGCGCCCGTGTGCGCATGGGCAGAAGTGAGCTCGAATGCGCATGTGCAGGTCTGACTCGGTGTGCGCATGCGCAGTAGTGACCCCGAGTGCGCGTGCGCTGTAGTGAGCTCGTGTGCGCATGCGCAGTAGTGAGCCAGTGTACGCATGCGCAGTAGTGAGTCCGTGTGCGCATGTGCAGGTCTGAGCCGGAGTGCGCATGCGCAGTAGTGAACCCGATTGCGCATCTGCAGTAGTGACTCCGAGTGCGCATGCACAGCAGTGAACCCGATTGCGCGTCTGCAGTGGTGACCCCGAGTGCGCATGTTCAGTAGCGACCCCGAGCGCGCATGCGCAGTAGTGAGCCCGAGGGCGCAATCGCAGTAGTGATTCCGAGTGCGCATGAGCAGTAGTGATCCCGAGTTCCCATACGCGGTAGTGGGCCCGATTGCGCATCCGCAGTAGTGAGCCCGAGCGCGGGTCTGCAGTGGTGACCCCGAGTGCGCATGTTCAGTAGCGACCCCGAGCGCGCATGCGCTGTAGTAAGTCCGAGTGCGCATGAGCAGTAGTGAGCCCGTGTGCGCATGCGCAGTAGTGATCCCGAGTTCCTTTACGCGGTAGTGAGCCCGATTTTGTATCCGCAGTAATGAGTCCGAGTGCGCATGAGCAGTAGTAAGCCGCGGTGCGCATGCGCAGTAGTGACCCCGAGTGCGCATGGGCTGTAGCGACCCCGAGCGCGCATGTGCAGTAGTGAACCCGTGCGCGCATGCGCAGTAGTGAGCCCGAGCGCGCATCCGCAGTAGAGAGTCCGAGCGCGCATCCGCAGTAGTGAGTCCGAGTGCGCATGTGCAGTAGTGAGCCCGTGCGCGCATGCACAGTAGTGAGCCCGAGCGCGCATCCGTAGTAGTGAGTCCGAGTGCGCATGAGTAGTAGTGAGGCCATGTGCGCATGCGCAGCAGTGAGCCCGATTGCACATCGGCAGTAGTGAGCCCGAGCGCGCATGCGCTGTAGTGAGTCCGAGTGCGCATGAGCAGTAGTGAGCCCGTGTGCGCATGCGCAGTAGTGAGTCCGAGTGCGCATGCGCAGTAGTGACCCCGAGTGCGCATGCGCAGTAGTGAGCCCGTGCGCGCATACGCAGTAGTGAGCCCGTGTGCGCATGCGCAGTAGTTAGCCCGAGCGCGCATCCGCAGTAGTGAGTCCGAGTGCGCATGAGCAGTAGTGAGCCCGTATGCGCATGAGCAGTAGTGAGCCCGTGTGCGCATGCGCAGTAGTGAGCCCGAGCGCGCATCCGCAGTAGTGGGTCCGAGTGCGCATGAGCAGTAGTGAGCCCGTGTGCGTATGCGCAGTAGTGAGCCCGAGCGCGCATCCGCAGTAATGAGTCCGAGTGCGCATGAGCAGTAGCGAGCCGGAGTGCGCATGCGCAGTAGTGACCCCGAGTGCGCATGGGCAGTAGCGACCCCGATTGCGCATCTGCAGTAGTGACTCCGAGTGCGCATGCGCAACAGTAAACCCGATTGCGTATGCGCAATAGTGAGCCCGAGTGCGCATGCGCAGTAGTGACCCCGAGCGCGCATGCGCAGTAGTGAGCCCGTGCGCGCATACGCAGTAGTGCGCCCGTGTGCACATGCGCAGTAGTGAGTCCGTGTGCGCATTTGCGGGTCTCAGCCGGAGTGCGCATGTTCAGTAGCGACCCCGAGCGCGCATGCGCTGTAGTAAGTCCGAGTGCGCATGAGCAGTAGTGCGCCCGTGTGCGCATGCGCAGAAGTGAGCTCGAATGCGCATGTGCAGGTCTGACTCGGTGTGCGCTTGCGCAGTGGTGACCCCGAGTGCGCGTGCGCTGTAGTGAGCTCATGTGCGCATGCGCAGTAGTGAGCCAGTGTACGCATGCGCAGTAGTGAGTCCGTGTGCGCATTTGCGGGTCTGAGCCGGAGTGCGCATTCACAGCAGTGAACCCGATTGCGCGCCTGCAGTGGTGACCCCGAGTGCGCATGTTCAGTAGCGACCACGAGCGCGCATGCGCTGTAGTAAGTCCGAGTGCGCATGGGCAGTAGTGAGCCCGAGCGCGCATCCGCAGTAGTGAGTTCGAGTGCGCATGAGCAGTAGTGAGCCCGTGTGCGTATGCGCAGTAGTGAGCCCGAGCGCGCATCCGCAGTAATGAGTCCGAGTGCGCATGAGCAGTAGTGAGCCCGTGTGCGCATGCGCAGTGGTGAGCCCGAGCGCGCATCCGCAGTAGTGAGTCCGAGTGCGCATGAGCAGTAGTGACCCCGAGTGCGCGTGCGCTGTAGTGAGCTCGTGTGCGCATGCGCAGTAGTGAGCCAGTGTACGCATGCGCAGTAGTGAGTCCGTGTGCGCATGCGCAACAGTAAACCCGATTGCGTATGCGCAGTAGTGAGCCCGAGCGCGCATCCGCAGTAGTGAGTCCGAGTGCGCATGAGCAGTAGTGAGCCCGTGTGCGCATGCGCAGTAGTGAGCCCAAGCGCGCATCCGCACTAGTGAGTCCGAGTGCGCATGCGCAGTAGTGACCCCGAGTGCGCATGCGCAGTAGTGAGCCCGTGCGCGCATACGCAGTAGTGCGCCCGTGTGCGCATGCGCAGAAGTGAGCTCGAATGCGCATGTGCAGGTCTGACTCGGTGTGCGCATGCGCAGTGGTGACCCCGAGTGCGCATGCGCAGTAGTGAGCCCGTGCGCGCATACGCAGTAGTGAGCCCGTGTGCGCATGCGCAGTAGTTAGCCCGAGCGCGCATCCGCAGTAGTGAGTCCGAGTGCGCATGAGCAGTAGTGAGCCCGTATGCGCATGAGCAGTAGTGAGCCCGTGTGCGCATGCGCAGTAGTGAGCCCGAGCGCGCATCCGCAGTAGTGGGTCCGAGTGCGCATGAGCAGTAGTGAGCCCGTGTGCGTATGCGCAGTAGTGAGCCCGAGCGCGCATCCGCAGTAATGAGTCCGAGTGCGCATGAGCAGTAGCGAGCCGGAGTGCGCATGCGCAGTAGTGACCCCGAGTGCGCATGGGCAGTAGCGACCCCGATTGCGCATCTGCAGTAGTGACTCCGAGTGCGCATGCGCAACAGTAAACCCGATTGCGTATGCGCAATAGTGAGCCCGAGTGCGCATGCGCAGTAGTGACCCCAAGCGCGCATGCGCAGTAGTGAGCCCGTGCGCGCATACGCAGTAGTGCGCCCGTGTGCACATGCGCAGTAGTGAGTCCGTGTGCGCATTTGCGGGTCTCAGCCGGAGTGCGCATGTTCAGTAGCGACCCCGAGCGCGCATGCGCTGTAGTAAGTCCGAGTGCGCATGAGCAGTAGTGCGCCCGTGTGCGCATGCGCAGAAGTGAGCTCGAATGCGCATGTGCAGGTCTGACTCGGTGTGCGCTTGCGCAGTGGTGACCCCGAGTGCGCGTGCGCTGTAGTGAGCTCATGTGCGCATGCGCAGTAGTGAGCCAGTGTACGCATGCGCAGTAGTGAGTCCGTGTGCGCATTTGCGGGTCTGAGCCGGAGTGCGCATTCACAGCAGTGAACCCGATTGCGCGCCTGCAGTGGTGACCCCGAGTGCGCATGTTCAGTAGCGACCCCGAGCGCGCATGCGCTGTAGTAAGTCCGAGTGCGCATGGGCAGTAGTGAGCCCGAGCGCGCATCCGCAGTAGTGAGTTCGAGTGCGCATGAGCAGTAGTGAGCCCGTGTGCGTATGCGCAGTAGTGAGCCCGAGCGCGCATCCGCAGTAATGAGTCCGAGTGCGCATGAGCAGTAGTGAGTCCGTGTGCGCATGCGCAACAGTAAACCCGATTGCGTATGCGCAGTAGTGAGCCCGAGCGCGCATCCGCAGTAGTGAGTCCGAGTGCGCATGAGCAGTAGTGAGCCCGTGTGCGCATGCGCAGTAGTGAGCCCAAGCGCGCATCCGCACTAGTGAGTCCGAGTGCGCATGCGCAGTAGTGACCCCGAGTGCGCATGCGCAGTAGTGAGCCCGTGTGCGCATGCGCAGAAGTGAGCTCGAATGCGCATGTGCAGGTCTGACTCGGTGTGCGCATGCGCAGTGGTGACCCCGAGTGCGCGTGCGCTGTAGTGAGCTCGTGTGCGCATGCGCAGTAGTGAGCCAGTGTACGCATGCGCAGTAGTGCCCCCGTGTGCGCATTTGCGGGTCTGAGCCGGAGTGCGCATGCGCAGTAGTGAACCCGATTGCGCATCTGCAGTAGTGACTCTGAGTGCGCATGCACAGCAGTGAACCCGATTGCGCGTCTGCAGTGGTGACCCCGAGTGCGCATGTTCAGTAGCGACCCCGAGCGCGCATGCGCAGTAGTGAGCCCGAGCGCGCGTGGTCAGTAGTGGGCCCGATTGCGCATCCGCAGTAGTGAGTCCGAGCACGCATGCGCAGTAGTGAGTCCGAGTGCGCATGAGCAGTAGTGAGCCCGTGTGCGCATCCGCAGTAGTGAGCCCGAGCGCGCAACCGCAGTAGTGAGTCCGAGTGCGCATGAGCAGTAGTGAGCCCGTGTGCGCATGCGCAGTAGTGAGCCCGAGCGCCCATCCGCACTAGTGAGTCCGAGTGCGTATGCGCAGTAGTGACCCCGAGTGCGCATGCGCAGTAGTGAGACCGTGCGCGCATACGCAGTAGTGCGCCCGTGTGCGCATGGGCAGAAGTGAGCTCGAATGCGCATGTGCAGGTCTGACTCGGTGTGCGCATGCGCAGTAGTGACCCCGAGTGCGCGTGCGCTGTAGTGAGCTCGTGTGCGCAATCGCAGTAGTGATTCCGAGTGCGCATGAGCAGTAGTGATCCCGAGTTCCCATACGCGGTAGTGGGCCCGATTGCGCATCCGCAGTAGTGAGCCCGAGCGCGGGTCTGCAGTGGTGACCCCGAGTGCGCATGTTCAGTAGCGACCCCGAGCGCGCATGCGCTGTAGTAAGTCCGAGTGCGCATGAGCAGTAGTGAGCCCGTGTGCGCATGCGCAGTAGTGATCCCGAGTTCCTTTACGCGGTAGTGAGCCCGATTTTGTATCCGCAGTAATGAGTCCGAGTGCGCATGAGCAGTAGTAAGCCGCGGTGCGCATGCGCAGTAGTGACCCCGAGTGCGCATGGGCTGTAGCGACCCCGAGCGCGCATGTGCAGTAGTGAACCCGTGCGCGCATGCGCAGTAGTGAGCCCGAGCGCGCATCCGCAGTAGAGAGTCCGAGCGCGCATCCGCAGTAGTGAGTCCGAGTGCGCATGTGCAGTAGTGAGCCCGAGCGCGCATCCGTAGTAGTGAGTCCGAGTGCGCATGAGTAGTAGTGAGGCCATGTGCGCATGCGCAGCAGTGAGCCCGATTGCACATCGGCAGTAGTGAGCCCGAGCGCGCATGCGCTGTAGTGAGTCCGAGTGCGCATGAGCAGTAGTGAGCCCGTGTGCGCATGCGCAGTAGTGAGTCCGAGTGCGCATGCGCAGTAGTGACCCCGAGTGCGCATGCGCAGTAGTGAGCCCGTGCGCGCATACGCAGTAGTGAGCCCGTGTGCGCATGCGCAGTAGTTAGCCCGAGCGCGCATCCGCAGTAGTGAGTCCGAGTGCGCATGAGCAGTAGTGAGCCCGTATGCGCATGAGCAGTAGTGAGCCCGTGTGCGCATGCGCAGTAGTGAGCCCGAGCGCGCATCCGCAGTAGTGGGTCCGAGTGCGCATGAGCAGTAGTGAGCCCGTGTGCGTATGCGCAGTAGTGAGCCCGAGCGCGCATCCGCAGTAATGAGTCCGAGTGCGCATGAGCAGTAGCGAGCCGGAGTGCGCATGCGCAGTAGTGACCCCGAGTGCGCATGGGCAGTAGCGACCCCGATTGCGCATCTGCAGTAGTGACTCCGAGTGCGCATGCGCAACCGTAAACCCGATTGCGTATGCGCAATAGTGAGCCCGAGTGCGCATGCGCAGTAGTGACCCCGAGCGCGCATGCGCAGTAGTGAGCCCGTGCGCGCATACGCAGTAGTGCGCCCGTGTGCACATGCGCAGTAGTGAGTCCGTGTGCGCATTTGCGGGTCTCAGCCGGAGTGCGCATGTTCAGTAGCGACCCCGAGCGCGCATGCGCTGTAGTAAGTCCGAGTGCGCATGAGCAGTAGTGCGCCCGTGTGCGCATGCGCAGAAGTGAGCTCGAATGCGCATGTGCAGGTCTGACTCGGTGTGCGCTTGCGCAGTGGTGACCCCGAGTGCGCGTGCGCTGTAGTGAGCTCATGTGCGCATGCGCAGTAGTGAGCCAGTGTACGCATGCGCAGTAGTGAGTCCGTGTGCGCATTTGCGGGTCTGAGCCGGAGTGCGCATTCACAGCAGTGAACCCGATTGCGCGCCTGCAGTGGTGACCCCGAGTGCGCATGTTCAGTAGCGACCCCGAGCGCGCATGCGCTGTAGTAAGTCCGAGTGCGCATGGGCAGTAGTGAGCCCGAGCGCGCATCCGCAGTAGTGAGTTCGAGTGCGCATGAGCAGTAGTGAGCCCGTGTGCGTATGCGCAGTAGTGAGCCCGAGCGCGCATCCGCAGTAATGAGTCCGAGTGCGCATGAGCAGTAGTGAGCCCGTGTGCGCATGCGCAGTGGTGAGCCCGAGCGCGCATCCGCAGTAGTGAGTCCGAGTGCGCATGAGCAGTAGTGACCCCGAGTGCGCGTGCGCTGTAGTGAGCTCGTGTGCGCATGCGCAGTAGTGAGCCAGTGTACGCATGCGCAGTAGTGAGTCCGTGTGCGCATGCGCAACAGTAAACCCGATTGCGTATGCGCAGTAGTGAGCCCGAGCGCGCATCCGCAGTAGTGAGTCCGAGTGCGCATGAGCAGTAGTGAGCCCGTGTGCGCATGCGCAGTAGTGAGCCCAAGCGCGCATCCGCACTAGTGAGTCCGAGTGCGCATGCGCAGTAGTGACCCCGAGTGCGCATGCGCAGTAGTGAGCCCGTGCGCGCATACGCAGTAGTGCGCCCGTGTGCGCATGCGCAGAAGTGAGCTCGAATGCGCATGTGCAGGTCTGACTCGGTGTGCGCATGCGCAGTGGTGACCCCGAGTGCGCATGCGCAGTAGTGAGCCCGTGCGCGCATACGCAGTAGTGAGCCCGTGTGCGCATGCGCAGTAGTTAGCCCGAGCGCGCATCCGCAGTAGTGAGTCCGAGTGCGCATGAGCAGTAGTGAGCCCGTATGCGCATGAGCAGTAGTGAGCCCGTGTGCGCATGCGCAGTAGTGAGCCCGAGCGCGCATCCGCAGTAGTGGGTCCGAGTGCGCATGAGCAGTAGTGAGCCCGTGTGCGTATGCGCAGTAGTGAGCCCGAGCGCGCATCCGCAGTAATGAGTCCGAGTGCGCATGAGCAGTAGCGAGCCGGAGTGCGCATGCGCAGTAGTGACCCCGAGTGCGCATGGGCAGTAGCGACCCCGATTGCGCATCTGCAGTAGTGACTCCGAGTGCGCATGCGCAACAGTAAACCCGATTGCGTATGCGCAATAGTGAGCCCGAGTGCGCATGCGCAGTAGTGACCCCGAGCGCGCATGCGCAGTAGTGAGCCCGTGCGCGCATACGCAGTAGTGCGCCCGTGTGCACATGCGCAGTAGTGAGTCCGTGTGCGCATTTGCGGGTCTCAGCCGGAGTGCGCATGTTCAGTAGCGACCCCGAGCGCGCATGCGCTGTAGTAAGTCCGAGTGCGCATGAGCAGTAGTGCGCCCGTGTGCGCATGCGCAGAAGTGAGCTCGAATGCGCATGTGCAGGTCTGACTCGGTGTGCGCTTGCGCAGTGGTGACCCCGAGTGCGCGTGCGCTGTAGTGAGCTCATGTGCGCATGCGCAGTAGTGAGCCAGTGTACGCATGCGCAGTAGTGAGTCCGTGTGCGCATTTGCGGGTCTGAGCCGGAGTGCGCATTCACAGCAGTGAACCCGATTGCGCGCCTGCAGTGGTGACCCCGAGTGCGCATGTTCAGTAGCGACCCCGAGCGCGCATGCGCTGTAGTAAGTCCGAGTGCGCATGGGCAGTAGTGAGCCCGAGCGCGCATCCGCAGTAGTGAGTTCGAGTGCGCATGAGCAGTAGTGAGCCCGTGTGCGTATGCGCAGTAGTGAGCCCGAGCGCGCATCCGCAGTAATGAGTCCGAGTGCGCATGAGCAGTAGTGAGCCCGTGTGCGCATGCGCAGTGGTGAGCCCGAGCGCGCATCCGCAGTAGTGAGTCCGAGTGCGCATGAGCAGTAGTGACCCCGAGTGCGCGTGCGCTGTAGTGAGCTCGTGTGCGCATGCGCAGTAGTGAGCCAGTGTACGCATGCGCAGTAGTGAGTCCGTGTGCGCATGCGCAACAGTAAACCCGATTGCGTATGCGCAGTAGTGAGCCCGAGCGCGCATCCGCAGTAGTGAGTCCGAGTGCGCATGAGCAGTAGTGAGCCCGTGTGCGCATGCGCAGTAGTGAGCCCAAGCGCGCATCCGCACTAGTGAGTCCGAGTGCGCATGCGCAGTAGTGACCCCGAGTGCGCATGCGCAGTAGTGAGCCCGTGCGCGCATACGCAGTAGTGCGCCCGTGTGCGCATGCGCAGAAGTGAGCTCGAATGCGCATGTGCAGGTCTGACTCGGTGTGCGCATGCGCAGTGGTGACCCCGAGTGCGCGTGCGCTGTAGTGAGCTCGTGTGCGCATGCGCAGTAGTGAGCCAGTGTACGCATGCGCAGTAGTGAGTCCGTGTGCGCATTTGCGGGTCTGAGCCGGAGTGCGCATGCGCAGTAGTGAACCCGATTGCGCATCTGCAGTAGTGACTCTGAGTGCGCATGCACAGCAGTGAACCCGATTGCGCGTCTGCAGTGGTGACCCCGAGTGCGCATGTTCAGTAGCGACCCCGAGCGCGCATGCGCTGTAGTAAGTCCGAGTGCGCATGAGCAGTAGTGAGCCCGTGTGCGCATGCGCAGTGCTGAGCCCGAGCGCGCATCCGCAGTAGTGAGTCCGAGTGCGCATGAGCAGTAGTGACCCCGAGTGCGCATGCGCAGTAGTGAGCCCGAGCGCGCGTGGTCAGTAGTGGGCCCGATTGCGCATCCGCAGTAGTGAGTCCGAGCACGCATGCGCAGTAGTGAGTCCGAGTGCGCATGAGCAGTAGTGAGCCCGAGCGCGCAACCGCAGTAGTGAGTCCGAGTGCGCATGAGCAGTAGTGAGCCCGTGTGCGCATGCGCAGTAGTGAGCCCGAGCGCCCATCCGCACTAGTGAGTCCGAGTGCGTATGCGCAGTAGTGACCCCGAGTGCGCATGCGCAGTAGTGAGCCCGTGCGCGCATACGCAGTAGTGCGCCCGTGTGCGCATGGGCAGAAGTGAGCTCGAATGCGCATGTGCAGGTCTGACTCGGTGTGCGCATGCGCAGTAGTGACCCCGAGTGCGCGTGCGCTGTAGTGAGCTCGTGTACGCATGCGCAGTAGTGAATCCGTGTGCCCATGTGCAGGTCTGAGCCGGAGTGCGCATGCGCAGTAGTGAACCCGATTGCGCATCTGCAGTAGTGACTCCGAGTGCGCATGCACAGCAGTGAACCCGATTGCGCGCCTGCAGTGGTGACCCCGAGTGCGCATGTTCAGGAGCGACCCCGAGCGCGCATGCGCAGTAGTGAGCCCGAGGGCGCAATCGCAGTAGTGATTCCGAGTGCGCATGAGCAGTAGTGATCCCGAGTTCCCATACGCGGTAGTGGGCCCGATTGCGCATCCGCAGTAGTGAGTCCGAGTGCGCATGAGCAGTAGTGAGCCCGTGTGCGCATGAGCAGTAGTGAGCCCGAGCGCCCATCCGCACTAGTGAGTCCGAGTGCGCATGCGCAGTAATGACCCCGAGTGCGCATGCGCAGTAGTAAGCCCGTGCGCGCATACGCAGTAGTGCGCCCGTGTGCGCATGGGCAGAAGTGAGCTCGAATGCGCATGTGCAGGTCTGACTCGGTGTGCGCATGCGCAGTAGTGACCCCGAGTGCGCGTGCGCTGTAGTGAGCTCGTGTGCGCATGCGCAGTAGTGAGCCAGTGTACGCATGCGCAGTAGTGAGTCCGTGTGCGCATTTGCGGGTCTGAGCCGGAGTGCGCATGCGCAGTAGTGAACCCGATTGCGCATCTGCAGTAGTGACTCTGAGTGCGCATGCACAGCAGTGAACCCGATTGCGCGTCTGCAGTGGTGACCCCGAGTGCGCATGTTCAGTAGCGACCCCGAGCGCGCATGCGCTGTAGTAAGTCCGAGTGCGCATGAGCAGTAGTGAGCCCGTGTGCGCATATGCAGTAGTGATCCCGAGTTCCTTTACGCGGTAGTGAGGCCGATATTGTATCCGCAGTAGTGAGTCCGAGTGCGCATGAGCAGTAGTAAGCCGCGGTGCGCATGCGCAGTAGTGACCCCGAGTGCGCATGGGCTGTAGCGACCCCGAGCGCGCATGTGCAGTAGTGAACCCGTGCGCGCATGCGCAGTAGTGAGCCCGAGCGCGCATCCGCAGTAGAGAGTCCGAGCGCGCATCCGCAGTAGTGAGTCCGAGTGCGCATGTGCAGTTGTGAGCCCGTGCGCGCATGCGCAGTAGTGAGCCCGAGCGCACATCCGCAGTAGTGAGTCCGAGTGCGCATGAGTAGTAGTGAGGCCGTGTGCGCATGCGCAGCAGTGAGCCCGATTGCACATCCGCAGTAGTGAGTCCGAGTGCGCATGAGCAGTAGTGAGCCCGTGTGCGCATGAGCAGTAGTGAGCCCGAGCGCCCATCCGCACTAGTGAGTCCGAGTGCGCATGCGCAGTAGTGACCCCGAGTGCGCATGCGCAGTAGTAAGCCCGTGCGCGCATACGCAGTAGTGCGCCCGTGTGCGCATGGGCAGAAGTGAGCTCGAATGCGCATGTGCAGGTCTGACTCGGTGTGCGCATGCGCAGTAGTGACCCCGAGTGCGCGTGCGCTGTAGTGAGCTCGTGTGCGCATGCGCAGTAGTGAGCCAGTGTACGCATGCGCAGTAGTGAGTCCGTGTGCGCATGCGCAACAGTAAACCCGATTGCGTATGCGCAGTAGTGAGCCCGAGCGCGCATCCGCAGTAGTGAGTCCGAGTGCGCATGAGCAGTAGTGAGCCCGTGTGCGCATGCGCAGTAGTGAGCCCAAGCGCGCATCCGCACTAGTGAGTCCGAGTGCGCATGCGCTGTAGTGACCCGGAGTGCGCATGCGCAGTAGTGAGCCCGTGCGCGCATACGCAGTAGTGCGCCCGTGTGCGCATGCGCAGAAGTGAGCTCGAATGCGCATGTGCAGGTCTGACTCGGTGTGCGCATGCGCAGTGGTGACCCCGAGTGCGCGTGCGCTGTAGTGAGCTCGTGTGCGCATGCGCAGTAGTGAGCCAGTGTACGCATGCGCAGTAGTGCCCCCGTGTGCGCATTTGCGGGTCTGAGCCGGAGTGCGCATGCGCAGTAGTGAACCCGATTGCGCATCTGCAGTAGTGACTCTGAGTGCGCATGCACAGCAGTGAACCCGATTGCGCGTCTGCAGTGGTGACCCCGAGTGCGCATGTTCAGTAGCGACCCCGTGCGCGCATGCGCAGTAGTGAGCCCGAGCGCGCGTGGTCAGTAGTGGGCCCGATTGCGCATCCGCAGTAGTGAGTCCGAGCACGCATGCGCAGTAGTGAGTCCGAGTGCGCATGAGCAGTAGTGAGCCCGTGTGCGCATCCGCAGTAGTGAGCCCGAGCGCGCAACCGCAGTAGTGAGTCCGAGTGCGCATGAGCAGTAGTGAGCCCGTGTGCGCATGCGCAGTAGTGAGCCCGAGCGCCCATCCGCACTAGTGAGTCCGAGTGCGTATGCGCAGTAGTGACCCCGAGTGCGCATGCGCAGTAGTGAGACCGTGCGCGCATACGCAGTAGTGCGCCCGTGTGCGCATGGGCAGAAGTGAGCTCGAATGCGCATGTGCAGGTCTGACTCGGTGTGCGCATGCGCAGTAGTGACCCCGAGTGCGCGTGCGCTGTAGTGAGCTCGTGTGCGCATGCGCAGTAGTGAGCCAGTGTACGCATGCGCAGTAGTGAGTCCGTGTGCGCATGTGCAGGTCTGAGCCGGAGTGCGCATGCGCAGTAGTGAACCCGAGTGCGCATGCACAGCAGTGAACCCGATTGCGCGTCTGCAGTGGTGACCCCGAGTGCGCATGTTCAGTAGCGACCCCGAGCGCGCATGCGCAGTAGTGAGCCCGAGGGCGCAATCGCAGTAGTGATTCCGAGTGCGCATGAGCAGTAGTGATCCCGAGTTCCCATACGCGGTAGTGAGTCCGAGTGCGCATGCGCAGTAGTGACCCCGAGTGCGCATGCGCAGTAGTAAGCCCGTGCGCGCATACGCAGTAGTGCGCCCGTGTGCGCATGGGCAGAAGTGAGCTCGAATGCGCATGTGCAGGTCTGACTCGGTGTGCGCATGCGCAGTAGTGACCCCGAGTGCGCGTGCGCTGTAGTAAGCCCGTGCGCGCATACGCAGTAGTGCGCCCGTGTGCGCATGGGCAGAAGTGAGCTCGAATGCGCATGTGCAGGTCTGACTCGGTGTGCGCATGCGCAGTAGTGACCCCGAGTGCGCGTGCGCTGTAGTGAGCTCGTGTGCGCATGCGCAGTAGTGAGCCAGTGTACGCATGCGCAGTAGTGACCCCGAGTGCGCATGGGCTGTAGCGACCCCGAGCGCGCATGTGCAGTAGTGAACCCGTGCGCGCATGCGCAGTAGTGAGCCCGAGCGCGCATCCGCAGTAGAGAGTCCGAGCGCGCATCCGCAGTAGTGAGTCCGAGTGCGCATGTGCAGTTGTGAGCCCGTGCGCGCATGCGCAGTAGTGAGCCCGAGCGCGCATCCGCAGTAGTGAGTCCGAGTGCGCATGAGCAGTAGTGAGCCCGTGTGCGCATGAGCAGTAGTGAGCCCGAGCGCCCATCCGCACTAGTGAGTCCGAGTGCGCATGCGCAGTAGTGACCCCGAGTGCGCATGCGCAGTAGTAAGCCCGTGCGCGCATACGCAGTAGTGCGCCCGTGTGCGCATGGGCAGAAGTGAGCTGGAATGCGCATGTGCAGGTCTGACTCGGTGTGCGCATGCGCAGTAGTGACCCCGAGTGCGCGTGCGCTGTAGTGAGCTCGTGTGCGCATGCGCAGTAGTGAGCCAGTGTACGCATGCGCAGTAGTGAGTCCGTGTGCGCATGCGCAACAGTAAACCCGATTGCGTATGCGCAGTAGTGAGCCCGAGCGCGCATCCGCAGTAGTGAGTCCGAGTGCGCATGAGCAGTAGTGAGCCCGTGTGCGCATGCGCAGTAGTGAGCCCAAGCGCGCATCCGCACTAGTGAGTCCGAGTGCGCATGCGCTGTAGTGACCCGGAGTGCGCATGCGCAGTAGTGAGCCCGTGCGCGCATACGCAGTAGTGCGCCCGTGTGCGCATGCGCAGAAGTGAGCTCGAATGCGCATGTGCAGGTCTGACTCGGTGTGCGCATGCGCAGTGGTGACCCCGAGTGCGCGTGCGCTGTAGTGAGCTCGTGTGCGCATGCGCAGTAGTGAGCCAGTGTACGCATGCGCAGTAGTGCCCCCGTGTGCGCATTTGCGGGTCTGAGCCGGAGTGCGCATGCGCAGTAGTGAACCCGATTGCGCATCTGCAGTAGTGACTCTGAGTGCGCATGCACAGCAGTGAACCCGATTGCGCGTCTGCAGTGGTGACCCCGAGTGCGCATGTTCAGTAGCGACCCCGAGCGCGCATGCGCAGTAGTGAGCCCGAGCGCGCGTGGTCAGTAGTGGGCCCGATTGCGCATCCGCAGTAGTGAGTCCGAGCACGCATGCGCAGTAGTGAGCCCGAGCGCGCGTGGTCAGTAGTGGGCCCGATTGCGCATCCGCAGTAGTGAGTCCGAGCACGCATGCGCAGTAGTGAGTCCGAGTGCGCATGAGCAGTAGTGAGCCCGTGTGCGCATCCGCAGTAGTGAGCCCGAGCGCGCAACCGCAGTAGTGAGTCCGAGTGCGCATGAGCAGTAGTGCGCCCGTGTGCGCATGCGCAGAAGTGAGCTCGAATGCGCATGTGCAGGTCTGACTCGGTGTGCGCATGCGCAGTGGTGACCCCGAGTGCGCGTGCGCTGTAGTGAGCTCGTGTGCGCATGCGCAGTAGTGAGCCAGTGTACGCATGCGCAGTAGTGCCCCCGTGTGCGCATTTGCGGGTCTGAGCCGGAGTGCGCATGCGCAGTAGTGAGTCCGAGTGCGCATGAGCAGTAGTGAGCCCGTGTGCGCATCCGCAGTAGTGAGCCCGAGCGCGCAACCGCAGTAGTGAGTCCGAGTGCGCATGAGCAGTAGTGAGCCCGTGTGCGCATGCGCAGTAGTGAGCCCGAGCGCCCATCCGCACTAGTGAGTCCGAGTGCGTATGCGCAGTAGTGACCCCGAGTGCGCATGCGCAGTAGTGAGACCGTGCGCGCATACGCAGTAGTGCGCCCGTGTGCGCATGGGCAGAAGTGAGCTCGAATGCGCATGTGCAGGTCTGACTCGGTGTGCGCATGCGCAGTAGTGACCCCGAGTGCGCGTGCGCTGTAGTGAGCTCGTGTGCGCATGCGCAGTAGTGAGCCAGTGTACGCATGCGCAGTAGTGAGTCCGTGTGCGCATGTGCAGGTCTGAGCCGGAGTGCGCATGCGCAGTAGTGAACCCGAGTGCGCATGCACAGCAGTGAACCCGATTGCGCGTCTGCAGTGGTGACCCCGAGTGCGCATGTTCAGTAGCGACCCCGAGCGCGCATGCGCAGTAGTGAGCCCGAGGGCGCAATCGCAGTAGTGATTCCGAGTGCGCATGAGCAGTAGTGATCCCGAGTTCCCATACGCGGTAGTGAGTCCGAGTGCGCATGCGCAGTAGTGACCCCGAGTGCGCATGCGCAGTAGTAAGCCCGTGCGCGCATACGCAGTAGTGCGCCCGTGTGCGCATGGGCAGAAGTGAGCTGGAATGCGCATGTGCAGGTCTGACTCGGTGTGCGCATGCGCAGTAGTGACCCCGAGTGCGCGTGCGCTGTAGTGAGCTCGTGTGCGCATGCGCAGTAGTGAGCCAGTGTACGCATGCGCAGTAGTGAGTCCGTGTGCGCATGCGCAACAGTAAACCCGATTGCGTATGCGCAGTAGTGAGCCCGAGCGCGCATCCGCAGTAGTGAGTCCGAGTGCGCATGAGCAGTAGTGAGCCCGTGTGCGCATGCGCAGTAGTGAGCCCAAGCGCGCATCCGCACTAGTGAGTCCGAGTGCGCATGCGCTGTAGTGACCCGGAGTGCGCATGCGCAGTAGTGAGCCCGTGCGCGCATACGCAGTAGTGCGCCCGTGTGCGCATGCGCAGAAGTGAGCTCGAATGCGCATGTGCAGGTCTGACTCGGTGTGCGCATGCGCAGTGGTGACCCCGAGTGCGCGTGCGCTGTAGTGAGCTCGTGTGCGCATGCGCAGTAGTGAGCCAGTGTACGCATGCGCAGTAGTGCCCCCGTGTGCGCATTTGCGGGTCTGAGCCGGAGTGCGCATGCGCAGTAGTGAACCCGATTGCGCATCTGCAGTAGTGACTCTGAGTGCGCATGCACAGCAGTGAACCCGATTGCGCGTCTGCAGTGGTGACCCCGAGTGCGCATGTTCAGTAGCGACCCCGAGCGCGCATGCGCAGTAGTGAGCCCGAGCGCGCGTGGTCAGTAGTGGGCCCGATTGCGCATCCGCAGTAGTGAGTCCGAGCACGCATGCGCAGTAGTGAGTCCGAGTGCGCATGAGCAGTAGTGAGCCCGTGTGCGCATCCGCAGTAGTGAGCCCGAGCGCGCAACCGCAGTAGTGAGTCCGAGTGCGCATGAGCAGTAGTGAGCCCGTGTGCGCATGCGCAGTAGTGAGCCCGAGCGCCCATCCGCACTAGTGAGTCCGAGTGCGTATGCGCAGTAGTGACCCCGAGTGCGCATGCGCAGTAGTGAGACCGTGCGCGCATACGCAGTAGTGCGCCCGTGTGCGCATGGGCAGAAGTGAGCTCGAATGCGCATGTGCAGGTCTGACTCGGTGTGCGCATGCGCAGTAGTGACCCCGAGTGCGCGTGCGCTGTAGTGAGCTCGTGTGCGCATGCGCAGTAGTGAGCCAGTGTACGCATGCGCAGTAGTGAGTCCGTGTGCGCATGTGCAGGTCTGAGCCGGAGTGCGCATGCGCAGTAGTGAACCCGAGTGCGCATGCACAGCAGTGAACCCGATTGCGCGTCTGCAGTGGTGACCCCGAGTGCGCATGTTCAGTAGCGACCCCGAGCGCGCATGCGCAGTAGTGAGCCCGAGGGCGCAATCGCAGTAGTGATTCCGAGTGCGCATGAGCAGTAGTGATCCCGAGTTCCCATACGCGGTAGTGGGCCCGATTGCGCATCCGCAGTAGTGAGCCCGATCGCGCATCCGCAGTAGTGAGTCCGAGTGCGCATGAGCAGTAGTGAGCCCGTGTGCGCATGAGCAGTAGTGAGCCCGAGCGCCCATCCGCACTAGTGAGTCCGAGTGCGCATGCGCAGCAGTGAACCCGATTGCGCGTCTGCAGTGGTGACCCCGAGTGCGCATGTTCAGTAGCGACCCCGAGCGCGCATGCGCTGTAGTAAGTCCGAGTGCGCATGAGCAGTAGTGAGCCCGTGTGCGCATGCGCAGTAGTGATCCCGAGTTCCTTTACGCGGTAGTGAGCCCGATTTTGTATCCGCAGTAGTGAGTCCGAGTGCGCATGAGCAGTAGTAAGCCCGTGTGCGCATGCGCAGTAGTGAGCCCGAGCGCGCATCCGCAGTAGTGGGTCCGAGTGCGCATGAGCAGTAGTGAGCCCGTGTGCGTATGCGCAGTAGTGAGCCCGAGCGCGCATCCGCAGTAATGAGTCCGAGTGCGCATGAGCAGTAGTGTGCCGGAGTGCGCATGCGCAGTAGTGAGCCCGAGCGCGCATCCGCAGTAGTGACTCCGAGTGCGCATGCGCAACAGTAAACCCGATTGCGTATGCGCAGTAGTGAGCCCGAGTGCGCATGCGCAGTAGTGACCCCGAGCGCGCATGCGCATTAGTGAGCCCGTGCGCGCATACGCAGTAGTGCGCCCGTGTGCGCATGCGCAGTAGTGAGTCCGTGTGCGCATTTGCGGGTCTGAGCCGGAGTGCGCATGTTCAGTAGCGACCCCAAGCGCGCATGCGCTGTAGTAAGTCCGAGTGCGCATGAGCAGTAGTGAGCCCGTGTGCGCATGCGCAGTAGTGAGCCCAAGCGCGCATCCGCACTAGTGAGTCCGAGTGCGCATGCGCAGTAGTGACCCCGAGTGCGCATGAGCAGTAGTGAGCCCGTGTGCGTATGCGCAGTAGTGAGCCCGAGCGCGCATCCGCAGTAATGAGTCCGAGTGCGCATGAGCAGTAGTGAGCCCGTGTGCGCATGCGCAGTGGTGAGCCCGAGCGCGCATCCGCAGTAGTGAGTCCGAGTGCGCATGAGCAGTAGTGAGCCCGTGTGCGCATCCGCAGTAGTGAGCCCGAGCGCGCATCCGCAGTAGTGAGTCCGAGTGCGCATGAGCAGTAGTGAGCCCGTGTGCGCATGAGCAGTAGTGAGCCCGAGCGCCCATCCGCACTAGTGAGTCCGAGTGCGCATGCGCAGTAGTGACCCCGAGTGCGCATGCGCAGTAGTGAGCCCGTGCGCGCATACGCAGTAGTGAGCCCGTGTGCGCATGCGCAGTGGTGAGCCCGAGCGCGCATCCGCAGTATTGAGTCCGAGTGCGCATGAGCAGTAGTGACCCCGTGTGCGCATGCGCAGTAGTGAGTCCGAGCACGCATGCGCAGTAGTGAGTCCGAGTGCGCATGAGCAGTAGTGAGCCCGTGTGCGCATCCGCAGTAGTGAGCCCGAGCGCGCATCCGCAGTAGTGAGTCCGAGTGCGCATGAGCAGTAGTGAGCCCGAGCGCGCATCCGCAGTATTGAGTCCGAGTGCGCATGAGCAGTAGTGACCCCGTGTGCGCATGCGCAGTAGTGAGTCCGAGCACGCATGCGCAGTAGTGAGTCCGAGTGCGCATGAGCAGTAGTGAGCCCGTGTGCGCATCCGCAGTAGTGAGCCCGAGCGCGCATCCGCAGTAGTGAGTCCGAGTGCGCATGAGCAGTAGTGAGCCCGTGTGCGCATGAGCAGTAGTGAGCCCGAGCGCCCATCCGCACTAGTGAGTCCGAGTGCGCATGCGCAGTAGTGAGCCCGAGTGCGCATGCGCAGTAGTGAGCCCGTGCGCGCATACGCAGTAGTGCGCCCGTGTGCGCATGGGCAGAAGTGAGCTCGAATGCGCATGTGCAGGTCTGACTCGGTGTGCGCATGCGCAGTAGTGACCCCGAGTGCGCGTGCGCTGTAGTGAGCTCGTGTGCGCATGCGCAGTAGTGAGCCAGTGTACGCATGCGCAGCAGTGAGTCCGTGTGCGCATGTGCAGGTCTGAGCCGGAGTGCGCATGCGCAGTAGTGAACCCGATTGCGCATCTGCAGTAGTGACTCCGAGTGCGCATGCACAGCAGTGAACCCGATTGCGCGTCTGCAGTGGTGACCCCGAGTGCGCATGTTCAGTAGCGACCCCGAGCGCGCATGCGCAGTAGTAAGCCCCAGGGCGCAATCGCAGTAGTGATTCCGAGTGCGCATAAGCAGTAGTGATCCCGAGTTCCCATACGCGGTAGTGAGCCCGATTTTGTATCCGCAGTAGTGAGTCCGAGTGCGCATGAGCAGTAGTGAGCCGGAGTGCGCATGCGCAGTAGTGACCCCGAGTGCGCATGGGCACTAGCGACTCCGATTGCGCATCTGCAGTAGTGACTCCGAGTGCGCATGCGCAACAGTAAACCCGATTGCGTATGCGCAGTAGTGAGCCCGAGCGCGCATCCGCAGTAGTGAGTCCGAGTGCGCATGAGCAGTAGTGAGCCCGTGTGCGCATGCGCAGTAGTGAGCCCAAGCGCGCATCCGCACTAGTGAGTCCGAGTGCGCATGCGCAGTAGTGACCCCGAGTGCGCATGCGCAGTAGTGAGCCCGTGCGCGCATACGCAGTAGTGCGCCCGTGTGCGCATGCGCAGAAGTGAGCTCGAATGCGCATGTGCAGGTCTGACTCGGTGTGCGCATGCGCAGTGGTGACCCCGAGTGCGCGTGCGCTGTAGTGAGCTCGTGTGCGCATGCGCAGTAGTGAGCCAGTGTACGCATGCGCAGTAGTGAGTCCGTGTGCGCATTTGCGGGTCTGAGCCGGAGTGCGCATGCGCAGTAGTGAACCCGATTGCGCATCTGCAGTAGTGACTCTGAGTGCGCATGCACAGCAGTGAACCCGATTGCGCGTCTGCAGTGGTGACCCCGAGTGCGCATGATCAGTAGCGACCCCGAGCGCGCATGCGCTGTAGTAAGTCCGAGTGCGCATGAGCAGTCGTGAGCCCGTGTGCGCATGCGCAGTAGTGATCCCGAGTTCCTTTACGCGGTATTGAGCCCGATTTTGTATCCGCAGTAGTGAGTCCGAGTGCGCATGAGCAGTAGTGAGCCGCGGTGCGCATGCGCAGTAGTGACCCCGAGTGCGCATGCGCAGTAGTGACACCGAGTGCGCATGGGCTGTAGTGACCCCGAGCGCGCATGTGCAGTAGTGAACCCGTGCGCGCATGCGCAGTAGTGAGCCCGAGCGCGCATCCGCAGTAGAGAGTCCGAGCGCGCATCCGCAGTAGTGAGTCCGAGTGCGCATGTGCAGTAGTGAGCCCGTGCGCGCATGCGCAGTAGTGAGCCCGAGCGCGCATCCGCAGTAGTGAGTCCGAGTGCGCATGAGTAGTAGTGAGGCCGTGTGCGCATGCGCAGTAGTGAGCCCGAGCGCGCATCCGCAGTAGTGAGTCCGAGTGCGCATGCGCAGTAGTGACCCCGAGTGCGCATGCGCAGTTGTGAGCCCGTGCGCGCATACGCAGTAGTGAGCCCGTGTGCGCATGCGCAGTAGTTAGCCCGAGCGCGCATCCGCAGTAGTGAGTCCGAGTGCGCATGAGCAGTAGTGAGCCCGTATGCGCATGAGCAGTAGTGAGCCCGTGTGCGCATGCGCAGTAGTGAGCCCGAGCGCGCATCCGCAGTAGTGGGTCCGAGTGCGCATGAGCAGTAGTGAGCCCGTGTGCGTATGCGCAGTAGTGAGCCCGAGCGCGCATCCGCAGTAATGAGTCCGAGTGCGCATGAGCAGTAGTGAGCCCGCGTGCGCATGCGCAGTGGTGAGCCCGAGCGCGCATCCGCAGTAGTGAGTCCGAGTGCGCATCCGCAGTAGTGAGTCCGAGTGCGCATGAGCGGTAGTGAGCCCGAGCGCGCATCCGCAGTAGTTAGTCCGAGTGCGCATGAGCAGTAGTGGGCCCGTGTGCGCATGCGCAGTTGTGAGCCCGAGCGCCCATCCGCACTAGTGAGTCCGAGTGCGCATGCGCAGTAGTGAGTCCGAGTGCGCATGAGCAGTAGTGAGCCCGTGTGCGCATGAGCAGTAGTGAGCCCGAGCGCCCATCCGCACTAGTGAGTCCGAGTGCGCATGCGCAGTAGTGAGCCCGTGCGCGCATACGCAGTAGTGCGCCCGTGTGCGCATGGGCAGAAGTGAGCTCGAATGCGCATGTGCAGGTCTGACTCGGTGTGCGCATGCGAAGTAGTGACCCCGAGTGATCGTGCGCTGTAGTGAGCCCGAGCGCGCATCCGCAGTAGTGAGTCCGAGTGCGCATAAGTAGTAGTGAGGCCGTGTGCGCATGCGCAGCAGTGAGCCCGATTGCACATCGGCAGTAGTGAGCCCGAGCGCGCATGCGCTGTAGTGAGTCCGAGTGCGCATGAGCAGTAGTGAGCCCGTGTGCGAATTCGCAGTAGTGAGTCCGAGTGCGCATGCGCAGTAGTGACCCCGAGTGCGCATGCGCAGTAGTGAGCCCGTGCGCGCATACGCAGTAGTGAGTCCGAGTGCGCATGAGCAGTAGTGAGCCCGTATGCGCATGAGCAGTAGTGAGCCCGTGTGCGCATGCGCAGTAGTGAGCCCGAGCGCGCATCCGCAGTAGTGGGTCCGAGTGCGCATGAGCAGTAGTGAGCCCGTGTGCGTATGCGCAGTAGTGAGCCCGAGCGCGCATCCGCAGTAATGAGTCCGAGTGCGCATGAGCAGTAGTGAGCCGGACTGCGCATGCGCAGTAGTGACCCTGAGTGCGCATGGGCAGTAGCGACCCCGATTGCGCATCTGCAGTAGTGACTCCGAGTGCGCATGCGCAACAGTAAACCCGATTGCGTATGCGCAGTAGTGAGCCCGAGTGCGCATGCGCAGTAGTGACCCCGAGCGCGCATGCGCAGTAGTGAGCCCGTGCGCGCATACGCAGTAGTGCGCCCGTGTGCGCATGCGCAGTAGTGAGTCCGTGTGCGCATTTGCGGGTCTGAGCCGGAGTGCGCATGTTCAGTAGCGACCCCGAGCGCGCATGCGCTGTAGTAAGTCCGAGTGCGCATGAGCAGTAGTGAGCCCGTGTGCGCATGCGCAGTAGTGAGCCCAAGCGCGCATCCGCACTAGTGAGTCCGAGTGCGCATGCGCAGTAGTGACCCCGAGTGCGCATGAGCAGTAGTGAGCCCGTGTGCGCATGCGCAGTAGTGAGCCCGAGCGCGCATCCGCAGTAGTCAGTTCGAGTGCGGATGAGCAGTAGTGTGCCCGTGTGCGTATGCGCAGTAGTGAGCCCGAGCGCGCATCCGCAGTAATGAGTCCGAGTGCGCATGAGCAGTAGTGAGCCCGTGTGCGCATGCGCAGTGGTGGGCCCGAGCGCGCATCCGCAGTAGTGAGTCCGAGTGCGCATGAGCAGTAGTGACCCCGTGTGCGCATGCGCAGTAGTGAGCCCGAGCGCGCGTGGTCAGTAGTGGGCCCGATTGCGCATCCGCAGTAGTGAGTCCGAGCACGCATGCGCAGTAGTGAGTCCGAGTGCGCATGAGCAGTAGTGAGCCCGTGTGCGCATCCGCAGTAGTGAGCCCGAGCGCGCATCCGCAGTAGTGAGTCCGAGTGCGCATGAGCAGTAGTGACCCCGTGTGCGCATGCGCAGTAGTGAGTCCGAGCACGCATGCGCAGTAGTGAGTCCGAGTGCGCATGAGCAGTAGTGAGCCCGTGTGCGCATCCGCAGTAGTGAGCCCGAGCGCGCATCCGCAGTAGTGAGTCCGAGTGCGCATGAGCAGTAGTGAGCCCGTGTGCGCATGAGCAGTAGTGAGCCCGAGCGCCCATCCGCACTAGTGAGTCCGAGTGCGCATGCGCAGTAGTGAGCCCGAGTGCGCATGCGCAGTAGTGAGCCCGTGCGCGCATACGCAGTAGTGCGCCCGTGTGCGCATGGGCAGAAGTGATCTCGAATGCGCATCTGCAGGTCTGACTCGGTGTGCGCATGCGCAGTAGTGACCCCGAGTGCGCGTGCGCTGTAGTGAGCTCGTGTGCGCATGCGCAGTAGTGAGCCAGTGTACGCATGCGCAGCAGTGAGTCCGTGTGCGCATGTGCAGGTCTGAGCCGGAGTGCGCATGCGCAGTAGTGAACCCGATTGCGCATCTGCAGTAGTGACTCCGAGTGCGCATGCACAGCAGTGAACCCGATTGCGCGTCTGCAGTGGTGACCCCGAGTGCGCATGTTCAGTAGCGACCCCGAGCGCGCATGCGCAGTAGTGAGCCCCAGGGCGCAATCGCAGTAGTGATTCCGAGTGCGCATGAGCAGTAGTGATCCCGAGTTCCCATACGCGGTAGTGAGCCCGATTTTGTATCCGCAGTAGTGAGTCCGAGTGCGCATGAGCAGTAGTGAGCCGGAGTGCGCATGCGCAGTAGTGACCCCGAGTGCGCATGGGCACTAGCGACTCCGATTGCGCATCTGCAGTAGTGACTCCGAGTGCGCATGCGCAACAGTAAACCCGATTGCGTATGCGCAGTAGTGAGCCCGAGCGCGCATCCGCAGTAGTGAGCTCGAATGCGCATGTGCAGGTCTGACTCGGTGTGCGCATGCGCAGTGGTGACCCCGAGTGCGCGTGCGCTGTAGTGAGCTCGTGTGCGCATGCGCAGTAGTGAGCCAGTGTACGCATGCGCAGTAGTGAGTCCGTGTGCGCATTTGCGGGTCTGAGCCGGAGTGCGCATGCGCAGTAGTGAACCCGATTGCGCATCTGCAGTAGTGACTCTGAGTGCGCATGCACAGCAGTGAACCCGATTGCGCATCTGCAGTGGTGACCCCGAGTGCGCATGTTCAGTAGCGACCCCGAGCGCGCATGCGCTGTAGTAAGTCCGAGTGCGCATGAGCAGTAGTGAGCCCGTGTGCGCATGCGCAGTAGTGATCCCGAGTTCCTTTACGCGGTAGTGAGCCCGATTTTGTATCCGCAGTAGTGAGTCCGAGTGCGCATGAGCAGTAGTGAGCCGCGGTGCGCATGCGCAGTAGTGACCCCGAGTGCGCATGCGCAGTAGTGACCCCGAGTGCGCATGGGCTGTAGCGACCCCGAGCGCGCATGTGCAGTAGTGAACCCGTGCGCGCATGCGCAATAGTGAGCCCGAGCGCGCATCCGCAGTAGAGAGTCCGAGCGCGCATCCGCAGTAGTGAGTCCGAGTGCGCATGTGCAGTAGTGAGCCCGTGCGCGCATGCGCAGTAGTGAGCCCGAGCGCGCATCCGCAGTAGTGAGTCCGAGTGCGCATGAGTAGTAGTGAGGCCGTGTGCGCATGCGCAGTAGTGAGCCCGAGCGCGCATCCGCAGTAGTGAGTCCGAGTGCGCATGCGCAGTAGTGACCCCGAGTGCGCATGCGCAGTTGTGAGCCCGTGCGCGCATACGCAGTAGTGAGCCCGTGTGCGCATGCGCAGTAGTTAGCCCGAGCGCGCATCCGCAGTAGTGAGTCCGAGTGCGCATGAGCAGTAGTGAGCCCGTATGCGCACGCGCAGTAGTGAGTTCGAGTGCGCATGAGCAGTAGTGAGCCCGAGTGCGCATGCGCACTAGTGAGCCCGAGCGCGCATCCGCTGTAATGAGCCCGAGCGCGCATCCGCAGTAGTGAGTCCGAGTGCGCATGAGCAGTAGTGAGCCCGTGTGCGGATCCGCAGTAGTGAGCCCGAGCGCGCATCCGCAGTAGTTAGTCCGAGTGCGCATGAGCAGTAGTGGGCCCTTGTGCGCATGCGCAGTAGTGAGCCCGAGCGCCCATCCGCACTAGTGAGTCCGAGTGCGCATGCGCAGTAGTGACCCCGAGTGCGCATGCGCAGTAGTGAGCCCGTGCGCGCATACGCAGTAGTGCGCCCGTGTGCGCATGGGCAGAAGTGAGCTCGAATGGGCATGTGCAGGTCTGACTCGGTGTGCGCATGCGCAGTAGTGACCCCGAGTGCGCGTGCGCTGTAGTGAGCTCGTGTGCGCATGCGCAGTAGTGAGCCAGTGTACGCATGCGCAGTAGTGAGTCCGAGTGCGCATGAGCAGTAGTGAGCCCGTGTGCGCATGCGCAGTAGTGAGCCCGAGCGCGCATCCGCAGTAGTGAGTCCGAGTGCGCATGAGCAGTTGTGAGCCCGTGTGCGCATGCGCAGTAGTGAGCCCGAGCGCGCATCCGCACTAGTCAGTCCGAGTGCGCATGCGCAGTAGTGACCCCGAGTGCGCATGCGCAGTAGTGAGCCCGTGCGCGCATACGCAGTAGTGAGCCCGTGTGCGCATGCGCAGTAGTTAGCCCGAGCGCGCATCCGCAGTAGTGAGTCCGAGTGCGCATGAGCAGTAGTGAGCCCGTGTGCGCATGAGCAATAGTGAGCCCGAGCGCCCATACGCACTAGTGAGTCCGAGTGCGCATGCGCAGTAGTGACCCCGAGTGCGCATGCGCAGTAGTGAGCCTGTGCGCGCATACGCAGTAGTGAGCCCGTGTGCGCATGCGCAGTGGTGAGCCCGAGCGCGCATCCGCAGTAGTGAGTCCGAGTGCGCATGAGCAGTAGTGACCCCGTGTGCGCATGCGCAGTAGTGAGCCCGAGCGCGCGTGGTCAGTAGTGGGCCCGATTGCGCATCCGCAGTAGTGAGTCCGAGCACGCATGCGCAGTAGTGAGTCCGAGTGCGCATGAGCAGTAGTGAGCCCGTGTGCGCATCCGCAGTAGTGAGCCCGAGCGCGCATCCGCAGTAGTGAGTCCGAGTGCGCATGAGCAGTTGTGAGCCCGTGTGCGCATGCGCAGTGGTGAGCCCGAGCGCGCATCCGCAGTAGTGAGTCCGAGTGCGCATGAGCAGTAGTGAGCCCGTATGCGCATGAGCAGTAGTGAGCCCGTGTGCGCATGCGCAGTAGTGAGCCCGAGCGCGCATCCGCAGTAGTGGGTCGGAGTGCGCATGAGCAGTAGTGAGCCCGTGTGCGCATCCGCAGTAGTGAGCCCGAGCGCGCATCCGCACTAGTGAGTCCGAGTGCGCATGCGCAGTAGTCACCCCGAGTGCGCATGCGCAGTAGTGAGCCCGTGCGCGCATTCGCAGTAGTGAGCCCGTGTGCGCATGCGCAGTAGTGACTCCGAGTGCGCATGCGCAACAGTAAACCCGATTGCGTATGCGCAGTAGTGAGCCCGTGCGCGCATACGCAGTAGTGCGCCCGTGTGCGCATGCGCAGAAGTGAGCTCGAATGCGCATGTGCAGGTCTGACTCGGTGTGCGCATGCGCAGTGGTGACCCCGAGTGCGCGTGCGCTGTAGTGAGCTCGTGTGCGCATGCGCAGTAGTGAGCCAGTGTACGCATGCGCAGTAGTGAGTCCGTGTGCGCATTTGTGGGTCTGAGCCGGAGTGCGCATGTTCAGTAGCGACCCCGAGCGCGCATGCGCTGTAGTAAGTCCGAGTGCGCATGAGCAGTAGTGAGCCCGTGTGCGCATGCGCAGTAGTGAGCCCAAGCGCGCATCCGCACTAGTGAGTCCGAGTGCGCATGCGCAGTAGTGACCCCGAGTGCGCATGAGCAGTAGTGAGCCCGTGTGCGCATGCGCAGTAGTGAGCCCGAGCGCGCATCCGCAGTAGTGAGTTCGAGTGCGCATGAGCAGTAGTGAGCCCGTGTGCGTATGCGCAGTAGTGAGCCCGAGCGCGCATCCGCAGTAATGAGTCCGAGTGCGCATGAGCAGTAGTGAGCCCGTGTGCGCATGCGCAGTGGTGAGCCCGAGCGCGCATCCGCAGTAGTGAGTCCGAGTGCGCATGAGCAGTAGTGACCCTGTGTGCGCATGCGCAGTAGTGACCCCGAGTGCGCATGCGCAGTAGTGAGCCTGTGCGCGCATACGCAGTAGTGAGCCCGTGTGCGCATGCGCAGTGGTGAGCCCGAGCGCGCATCCGCAGTAGTGAGTCCGAGTGCGCATGAGCAGTAGTGACCCCGTGTGCGCATGCGCAGTAGTGAGCCCGAGCGCGCGTGGTCAGTAGTGGGCCCGATTGCGCATCCGCAGTAGTGAGTCCGAGCACGCATGCGCAGTAGTGAGTCCGAGTGCGCATGAGCAGTAGTGAGCCCGTGTGCGCATCCGCAGTAGTGAGCCCGAGCGCGCATCCGCAGTAGTGAGTCCGAGTGCGCATGAGCAGTAGTGAGCCCGTGTGCGCATGCGCAGTAGTGAGCCCGAGCGCGCATCCGCACTAGTGAGTCCGAGTGCGCATGCGCAGTAGTGACCCCGAGTGCGCATGCGCAGTAGTGAGCCCGTGCGCGCATACGCAGTAGTGAGCCCGTGTGCGCATGCGCAGTAGTTAGCCCGAGCGCGCATCCGCAGTAGTGAGTCCGAGTGCGCATGAGCAGTAGTGAGCCCGTATGCGCATGAGCAGTAGTGAGCCCGTGTGCGCATCCGCAGTAATGAGTCCGAGTGCGCATGAGCAGTAGTGAGCCCGTGTGCGCATGCGCAGTGGTGAGCCCGAGCGCGCATCCGCAGTAATGAGCCCGAGCGCGCATCCGCAGTAGTGAGTCCGAGTGCGCATGAGCAGTAGTGAGCCCGTGTGCGCATCCGCAGTAGTGAGCCCGAGCGCGCATCCGCAGTAGTTAGTCCGAGTGCGCATGAGCAGTAGTGGGCCCGTGTGCGCATGCGCAGTGGTGAGCCCGAGCGCCCATCCGCACTAGTGAGTCCGAGTGCGCATGCGCAGTAGTGACCCCGAGTGCGCATGCGCAGTAGTGAGCCCGTGCGCGCATACGCAGTAGTGCGCCGTGTGCGCATGGGCAGAAGTGAGCTCGAATGCGCATGTGCAGGTCTGACTCGGTGTGCGCATGCGCAGTAGTGACCCCGAGTGCGCGTGCGCTGTAGTGAGCTCGTGTGCGCATGCGCAGTAGTGAGCCCGAGCGCGCATCCGCACTAGTGAGTCCGAGTGCGCATGCGCAGTAGTGACCCCGAGTGCGCATGCGCAGTAGTGAGCCCGTGCGCGCATACGCAGTAGTGAGCCCTTGTGCGCATGCGCAGTAGTTAGCCCGAGCGCGCATCCGCAGTAGTGAGTCCGAGTGCGCATGAGCAGTAGTGAGCCCGTGTGCGCATGCGCAGTAGTGAGCCCAAGCGCGCATCCGCACTAGTGAGTCCGAGTGCGCATGCGCAGTAGTGACCCCGAGTGCACATGAGCAGTAGTGAGCCCGTGTGCGCATGCGCAGTAGTGAGCCCGAGCGCGCATCCGCAGTAGTGAGTTCGAGTGCGCATGAGCAGTAGTGAGCCCGTGTGCGTATGCGCAGTAGTGAGCCCGAGCGCGCATCCGCAGTAATGAGTCCGAGTGCGCATGAGCAGTAGTGAGCCCGTGTGCGCATGCGCAGTGGTGAGCCCGAGCGCGCATCCGCAGTAGTGAGTCCGAGTGCGCATGAGTAGTAGTGACCCTGTGTGCGCATGCGCAGTAGTGAGCCCGAGCGCGCGTGGTCAGTAGTGGGCCCGATTGCGCATCCGCAGTAGTGAGTCCGAGCACGCATGCGCAGTAGTGAGTCCGAGTGCGCATGAGCAGTAGTGAGCCCGTGTGCGCATCCGCAGTAGTGAGCCCGAGCGCGCATACGCAGTAGTGAGCCCGTGTGCGCATGCGCAGTAGTTAGCCCGAGCGCGCATCCGCAGTAGTGAGTCCGAGTGCGCATGAGCAGTAGTGAGCCCGTGTGCGTATGCGCAGTAGTGAGCCCGAGCGCGCATCCGCAGTAATGAGTCCGAGTGCGCATGAGCAGTAGTGAGCCCGTGTGCGCATGCGCAGTGGTGAGCCCGAGCGCGCATCCGCAGTAGTGAGTTCGAGTGCGCATGAGCAGTAGTGAGCCCGTGTGCGTATGCGCAGTAGTGAGCCCGAGCGCGCATCCGCAGTAATGAGTCCGAGCGCGCATCCGCAGTAGTGAGTCCGAGTGCGCATGTGCAGTAGTGAGCCCGTGCGCGCATGCGCAGTAGTGAGCCCGAGCGCGCATCCGCAGTAGTGAGTCCGAGTGCGCATGAGTAGTAGTGAGGCCGTGTGCGCATGCGCAGTAGTGAGCCCGAGCGCGCATCCGCAGTAGTGAGTCCGAGTGCGCATGCGCAGTAGTGACCCCGAGTGCGCATGCGCAGTTGTGAGCCCGTGCGCGCATACGCAGTAGTGAGCCCGTGTGCGCATGCGCAGTAGTTAGCCCGAGCGCGCATCCGCAGTAGTGAGTCCGAGTGCGCATGAGCAGTAGTGAGCCCGTATGCGCACGCGCAGTAGTGAGTTCGAGTGCGCATGAGCAGTAGTGAGCCCGAGTGCGCATGCGCACTAGTGAGCCCGAGCGCGCATCCGCTGTAATGAGCCCGAGCGCGCATCCGCAGTAGTGAGTCCGAGTGCGCATGAGCAGTAGTGAGCCCGTGTGCGCATCCGCAGTAGTGAGCCCGAGCGCGCATCCGCAGTAGTTAGTCCGAGTGCGCATGAGCAGTAGTGGGCCCTTGTGCGCATGCGCAGTAGTGAGCCCGAGCGCCCATACGCACTAGTGAGTCCGAGTGCGCATGCGCAGTAGTGACCCCGAGTGCGCATGCGCAGTAGTGAGCCTGTGCGCGCATACGCAGTAGTGAGCCCGTGTGCGCATGCGCAGTGGTGAGCCCGAGCGCGCATCCGCAGTAGTGAGTCCGAGTGCGCATGAGCAGTAGTGAGCCCGTATGCGCATGAGCAGTAGTGAGCCCGTGTGCGCATCCGCAGTAATGAGTCCGAGTGCGCATGAGCAGTAGTGAGCCCGTGTGCGCATGCGCAGTGGTGAGCCCGAGCGCGCATCCGCAGTAATGAGCCCGAGCGCGCATCCGCAGTAGTGAGTCCGAGTGCGCATGAGCAGTAGTGAGCCCGTGTGCGCATCCGCAGTAGTGAGCCCGAGCGCGCATCCGCAGTAGTTAGTCCGAGTGCGCATGAGCAGTAGTGGGCCCGTGTGCGCATGCGCAGTGGTGAGCCCGAGCGCCCATCCGCACTAGTGAGTCCGAGTGCGCATGCGCAGTAGTGACCCCGAGTGCGCATGCGCAGTAGTGAGCCCGTGCGCGCATACGCAGTAGTGCGCCGTGTGCGCATGGGCAGAAGTGAGCTCGAATGCGCATGTGCAGGTCTGACTCGGTGTGCGCATGCGCAGTAGTGACCCCGAGTGCGCGTGCGCTGTAGTGAGCTCGTGTGCGCATGCGCAGTAGTGAGCCCGAGCGCGCATCCGCACTAGTGAGTCCGAGTGCGCATGCGCAGTAGTGACCCCGAGTGCGCATGCGCAGTAGTGAGCCCGTGCGCGCATACGCAGTAGTGAGCCCTTGTGCGCATGCGCAGTAGTTAGCCCGAGCGCGCATCCGCAGTAGTGAGTCCGAGTGCGCATGAGCAGTAGTGAGCCCGTGTGCGCATGCGCAGTAGTGAGCCCAAGCGCGCATCCGCACTAGTGAGTCCGAGTGCGCATGCGCAGTAGTGACCCCGAGTGCGCATGAGCAGTAGTGAGCCCGTGTGCGCATGCGCAGTAGTGAGCCCGAGCGCGCATCCGCAGTAGTGAGTTCGAGTGCGCATGAGCAGTAGTGAGCCCGTGTGCGTATGCGCAGTAGTGAGCCCGAGCGCGCATCCGCAGTAATGAGTCCGAGTGCGCATGAGCAGTAGTGAGCCCGTGTGCGCATGCGCAGTGGTGAGCCCGAGCGCGCATCCGCAGTAGTGAGTCCGAGTGCGCATGAGTAGTAGTGACCCTGTGTGCGCATGCGCAGTAGTGAGCCCGAGCGCGCGTGGTCAGTAGTGGGCCCGATTGCGCATCCGCAGTAGTGAGTCCGAGCACGCATGCGCAGTAGTGAGTCCGAGTGCGCATGAGCAGTAGTGAGCCCGTGTGCGCATCCGCAGTAGTGAGCCCGAGCGCGCATACGCAGTAGTGAGCCCGTGTGCGCATGCGCAGTAGTTAGCCCGAGCGCGCATCCGCAGTAGTGAGTCCGAGTGCGCATGAGCAGTAGTGAGCCCGTGTGCGTATGCGCAGTAGTGAGCCCGAGCGCGCATCCGCAGTAATGAGTCCGAGTGCGCATGAGCAGTAGTGAGCCCGTGTGCGCATGCGCAGTGGTGAGCCCGAGCGCGCATCCGCAGTAGTGAGTTCGAGTGCGCATGAGCAGTAGTGAGCCCGTGTGCGTATGCGCAGTAGTGAGCCCGAGCGCGCATCCGCAGTAATGAGTCCGAGCGCGCATCCGCAGTAGTGAGTCCGAGTGCGCATGTGCAGTAGTGAGCCCGTGCGCGCATGCGCAGTAGTGAGCCCGAGCGCGCATCCGCAGTAGTGAGTCCGAGTGCGCATGAGTAGTAGTGAGGCCGTGTGCGCATGCGCAGTAGTGAGCCCGAGCGCGCATCCGCAGTAGTGAGTCCGAGTGCGCATGCGCAGTAGTGACCCCGAGTGCGCATGCGCAGTTGTGAGCCCGTGCGCGCATACGCAGTAGTGAGCCCGTGTGCGCATGCGCAGTAGTTAGCCCGAGCGCGCATCCGCAGTAGTGAGTCCGAGTGCGCATGAGCAGTAGTGAGCCCGTATGCGCACGCGCAGTAGTGAGTTCGAGTGCGCATGAGCAGTAGTGAGCCCGAGTGCGCATGCGCACTAGTGAGCCCGAGCGCGCATCCGCTGTAATGAGCCCGAGCGCGCATCCGCAGTAGTGAGTCCGAGTGCGCATGAGCAGTAGTGAGCCCGTGTGCGCATCCGCAGTAGTGAGCCCGAGCGCGCATCCGCAGTAGTTAGTCCGAGTGCGCATGAGCAGTAGTGGGCCCTTGTGCGCATGCGCAGTAGTGAGCCCGAGCGCCCATACGCACTAGTGAGTCCGAGTGCGCATGCGCAGTAGTGACCCCGAGTGCGCATGCGCAGTAGTGAGCCTGTGCGCGCATACGCAGTAGTGAGCCCGTGTGCGCATGCGCAGTGGTGAGCCCGAGCGCGCATCCGCAGTAGTGAGTCCGAGTGCGCATGAGCAGTAGTGAGCCCGTGTGCGCATGAGCAATAGTGAGCCCGAGCGCCCATACGCACTAGTGAGTCCGAGTGCGCATGCGCAGTAGTGACCCCGAGTGCGCATGCGCAGTAGTGAGCCTGTGCGCGCATACGCAGTAGTGAGCCCGTGTGCGCATGCGCAGTGGTGAGCCCGAGCGCGCATCCGCAGTAGTGAGTCCGAGTGCGCATGAGCAGTAGTGACCCCGTGTGCGCATGCGCAGTAGTGAGCCCGAGCGCGCGTGGTCAGTAGTGGGCCCGATTGCGCATCCGCAGTAGTGAGTCCGAGCACGCATGCGCAGTAGTGAGTCCGAGTGCGCATGAGCAGTAGTGAGCCCGTGTGCGCATCCGCAGTAGTGAGCCCGAGCGCGCATCCGCAGTAGTGAGTCCGAGTGCGCATGAGCAGTTGTGAGCCCGTGTGCGCATGCGCAGTGGTGAGCCCGAGCGCGCATCCGCAGTAGTGAGTCCGAGTGCGCATGAGCAGTAGTGAGCCCGTATGCGCATGAGCAGTAGTGAGCCCGTGTGCGCATGCGCAGTAGTGAGCCCGAGCGCGCATCCGCAGTAGTGGGTCGGAGTGCGCATGAGCAGTAGTGAGCCCGTGTGCGCATCCGCAGTAGTGAGCCCGAGCGCGCATCCGCACTAGTGAGTCCGAGTGCGCATGCGCAGTAGTCACCCCGAGTGCGCATGCGCAGTAGTGAGCCCGTGCGCGCATACGCAGTAGTGAGCCCGTGTGCGCATGCGCAGTAGTGACTCCGAGTGCGCATGCGCAACAGTAAACCCGATTGCGTATGCGCAGTAGTGAGCCCGTGCGCGCATACGCAGTAGTGCGCCCGTGTGCGCATGCGCAGAAGTGAGCTCGAATGCGCATGTGCAGGTCTGACTCGGTGTGCGCATGCGCAGTGGTGACCCCGAGTGCGCGTGCGCTGTAGTGAGCTCGTGTGCGCATGCGCAGTAGTGAGCCAGTGTACGCATGCGCAGTAGTGAGTCCGTGTGCGCATTTGTGGGTCTGAGCCGGAGTGCGCATGTTCAGTAGCGACCCCGAGCGCGCATGCGCTGTAGTAAGTCCGAGTGCGCATGAGCAGTAGTGAGCCCGTGTGCGCATGCGCAGTAGTGAGCCCAAGCGCGCATCCGCACTAGTGAGTCCGAGTGCGCATGCGCAGTAGTGACCCCGAGTGCGCATGAGCAGTAGTGAGCCCGTGTGCGCATGCGCAGTAGTGAGCCCGAGCGCGCATCCGCAGTAGTGAGTTCGAGTGCGCATGAGCAGTAGTGAGCCCGTGTGCGTATGCGCAGTAGTGAGCCCGAGCGCGCATCCGCAGTAATGAGTCCGAGTGCGCATGAGCAGTAGTGAGCCCGTGTGCGCATGCGCAGTGGTGAGCCCGAGCGCGCATCCGCAGTAGTGAGTCCGAGTGCGCATGAGCAGTAGTGACCCTGTGTGCGCATGCGCAGTAGTGACCCCGAGTGCGCATGCGCAGTAGTGAGCCTGTGCGCGCATACGCAGTAGTGAGCCCGTGTGCGCATGCGCAGTGGTGAGCCCGAGCGCGCATCCGCAGTAGTGAGTCCGAGTGCGCATGAGCAGTAGTGACCCCGTGTGCGCATGCGCAGTAGTGAGCCCGAGCGCGCGTGGTCAGTAGTGGGCCCGATTGCGCATCCGCAGTAGTGAGTCCGAGCACGCATGCGCAGTAGTGAGTCCGAGTGCGCATGAGCAGTAGTGAGCCCGTGTGCGCATCCGCAGTAGTGAGCCCGAGCGCGCATCCGCAGTAGTGAGTCCGAGTGCGCATGAGCAGTAGTGAGCCCGTGTGCGCATGCGCAGTAGTGAGCCCGAGCGCGCATCCGCACTAGTGAGTCCGAGTGCGCATGCGCAGTAGTGACCCCGAGTGCGCATGCGCAGTAGTGAGCCCGTGCGCGCATACGCAGTAGTGAGCCCGTGTGCGCATGCGCAGTAGTTAGCCCGAGCGCGCATCCGCAGTAGTGAGTCCGAGTGCGCATGAGCAGTAGTGAGCCCGTATGCGCATGAGCAGTAGTGAGCCCGAGCGCGCATCCGCAGTAATGAGCCCGAGCGCGCATCCGCAGTAGTGAGTCCGAGTGCGCATGAGCAGTAGTGAGCCCGTGTGCGCATCCGCAGTAGTGAGCCCGAGCGCGCATCCGCAGTAGTTAGTCCGAGTGCGCATGAGCAGTAGTGGGCCCGTGTGCGCATGCGCAGTGGTGAGCCCGAGCGCCCATCCGCACTAGTGAGTCCGAGTGCGCATGCGCAGTAGTGACCCCGAGTGCGCATGCGCAGCAGTGAGCCCGTGCGCGCATACGCAGTAGTGCGCCGTGTGCGCATGGGCAGAAGTGAGCTCGAATGCGCATGTGCAGGTCTGACTCGGTGTGCGCATGCGCAGTAGTGACCCCGAGTGCGCGTGCGCTGTAGTGAGCTCGTGTGCGCATGCGCAGTAGTGAGCCCGAGCGCGCATCCGCACTAGTGAGTCCGAGTGCGCATGCGCAGTAGTGACCCCGAGTGCGCATGCGCAGTAGTGAGCCCGTGCGCGCATACGCAGTAGTGAGCCCTTGTGCGCATGCGCAGTAGTTAGCCCGAGCGCGCATCCGCAGTAGTGAGTCCGAGTGCGCATGAGCAGTAGTGAGCCCGTGTGCGCATGCGCAGTAGTGAGCCCAAGCGCGCATCCGCACTAGTGAGTCCGAGTGCGCATGCGCAGTAGTGACCCCGAGTGCGCATGAGCAGTAGTGAGCCCGTGTGCGCATGCGCAGTAGTGAGCCCGAGCGCGCATCCGCAGTAGTGAGTTCGAGTGCGCATGAGCAGTAGTGAGCCCGTGTGCGTATGCGCAGTAGTGAGCCCGAGCGCGCATCCGCAGTAATGAGTCCGAGTGCGCATGAGCAGTAGTGAGCCCGTGTGCGCATGCGCAGTGGTGAGCCCGAGCGCGCATCCGCAGTAGTGAGTCCGAGTGCGCATGAGCAGTAGTGACCCTGTGTGCGCATGCGCAGTAGTGAGCCCGAGCGCGCGTGGTCAGTAGTGGGCCCGATTGCGCATCCGCAGTAGTGAGTCCGAGCACGCATGCGCAGTAGTGAGTCCGAGTGCGCATGAGCAGTAGTGAGCCCGTGTGCGCATCCGCAGTAGTGAGCCCGAGCGCGCATCCGCAGTAGTGAGTCCGAGTGCGCATGAGCAGTAGTGAGCCCGTGTGCGCATGAGCAGTAGTGAGCCCGAGCGCCCATCCGCACTAGGGAGTCCGAGTGCGCATGCGCAGTAGTGACCCCGAGTGCGCATGCGCAGTAGTGAGCCTGTGCGCGCATACGCAGTAGTGAGCCCGTGTGCGCATGCGCAGTGGTGAGCCCGAGCGCGCATCCGCAGTAGTGAGTCCGAGTGCGCATGAGCAGTAGTGAGCCCGTGTGCGCATCCGCAGTAGTGAGCCCGAGCGCGCATCCGCAGTAGTTAGTCCGAGTGCGCATGAGCAGTAGTGGGCCCGTGTGCGCATGCGCAGTAGTGAGCCCGAGCGCCCATCCGCACTAGTGAGTCCGAGTGCGCATGCGCAGTAGTGACCCCGAGTGCGCGTGCGCTGTAGTGAGCTCGTGTGCGCATGCGCAGTAGTGAGCCCGAGCGCGCATCCGCACTAGTGAGTCCGAGTGCGCATGCGCAGTAGTGACCCCGAGTGCGCATGCGCAGTAGTAAGCCCGTGCGCGCATACGTTGTAGTGCGCCCGTGTGCGCATGGGCAGAAGTGAGCTCGAATGCGCATGTGCAGGTCTGACTCGGTGTGCGCATGCGCAGTAGTGACCCCGAGTGCGCGTGCGCTGTAGTGAGCTCGTGTGCGCATGCGCAGTAGTGAGCCAGTGTACGCATGCGCAGTAGTGAGTCCGTGTGCGCATGCGCAACAGTAAACCCGATTGCGTATGCGCAGTAGTGAGCCCGAGCGCGCATCCGCAGTAGTGAGTCCGAGTGCGCATGAGCAGTAGTGAGCCCGTGTGCGCATGCGCAGTAGTGAGCCCAAGCGCGCATCCGCACTAGTGAGTCCGAGTGCGCATGCGCAGTAGTGACCCGGAGTGCGCATGCGCAGTAGTGAGCCCGTGCGCGCATACGCAGTAGTGCGCCCGTGTGCGCATGCGCAGAAGTGAGCTCGAATGCGCATGTGCAGGTCTGACTCGGTGTGCGCATGCGCAGTGGTGACCCCGAGTGCGCGTGCGCTGTAGTGAGCTCGTGTGCGCATGCGCAGTAGTGAGCCAGTGTACGCATGCGCAGTAGTGAGTCCGTGTGCGCATTTGCGGGTCTGAGCCGGAGTGCGCATGCGCAGTAGTGAGCCCGAGCGCGCATCCGCAGTAGTGAGTCCGAGTGCGCATGAGTAGTAGTGAGGCCGTGTGCGCATGCGCAGCAGTGAGCCCGATTGCACATCGGCAGTAGTGAGCCCGAGCGCGCATGCGCTGTAGTAAGTCCGAGTGCGCATGAGCAGTAGTGAGCCCGTATGCGCATGAGCAGTAGTGAGCCCGTGTGCGCATGCGCAGTAGTGAGCCCGAGCGCGCATCCGCAGTAGTGGGTCCGAGTGCGCATGAGTAGTAGTGAGCCCGTGTGCGTATGCGCAGTAGTGAGCCCGAGCGCGCATCCGCAGTAATGAGCCCGTGCGCGCATACGCAGTAGTGCGCCCGTGTGCGCATGCGCAGTAGTGAGTCCGTGTGCGCATTTGCGGGTCTGAGCCGGAGTGCGCATGTTCAGTAGCGACCCCGCGCGCGCATGCGCTGTAGTAAGTCCGAGTGCGCATGAGCAGTAGTGAGCCCGTGTGCGTATGCGCAGTAGTGAGCCCGAGCGCGCATCCGCAGTAATGAGTCCGAGTGCGCATGAGCAGTAGTGAGCCCGTGTGCGCATGCGCAGTGGTGAGCCCGAGCGCGCATCCGCAGTAGTGAGTCCGAGTGCGCATGAGCAGTAGTGACCCCGTGTGCGCATGCGCAGTAGTGAGCCCGAGCGCGCGTGGTCAGTAGTGGGCCCGATTGCGCATCCGCAGTAGTGAGTCCGAGCACGCATGCGCAGTGGTGAGCCCGAGCGCGCATCCGCAGTAGTGAGCCCGAGCGCGCATCCGCAGTAGTGAGTCCGAGTGCGCATGAGCAGTAGTGACCCCGTGTGCGCATGCGCAGTAGTGAGTCCGAGCACGCATGCGCAGTAGTGAGTCCGAGTGCGCATGAGCAGTAGTGAGCCCGTGTGCGCATCCGCAGTAGTGAGCCCGAGCGCGCATCCGCAGTAGTGAGTCCGAGTGCGCATGAGCAGTAGTGAGCCCGTGTGCGTATGAGCAGTAGTGAGCCCGAGCGCCCATCCGCACTAGTGAGTCCGAGTGCGCATGCGCAGTAGTGACCCCGAGTGCGCATGCGCAGTAGTGAGCCCGTGCGCGCATACGCAGTAGTGCGCCCGTGTGCGCATGGGCAGAAGTGAGCTCGAATGCGCATGTGCAGGTCTGACTCGGTGTGCGCATGCGAAGTAGTGACCCCGAGTGCGCGTGCGCTGTAGTGAGCCCGAGCGCGCATCCGCAGTAGTGAGTCCGAGTGCGCATGAGTAGTAGTGAGGCCGTGTGCGCATGCGCAGCAGTGAGCCCGATTGCACATCGGCAGTAGTGAGCCCGAGCGCGCATGCGCTGTAGTGAGTCCGAGTGCGCATGAGCAGTAGTGAGCCCGTGTGCGCATGCGCAGTAGTGAGTCCGAGTGCGCATGCGCAGTAGTGACCCCGAGTGCGCATGCGCAGTAGTGAGCCCGTGCGCGCATACGCAGTAGTGAGTCCGAGTGCGCATGAGCAGTAGTGAGCCCGTATGCGCATGAGCAGTAGTGAGCCCGTGTGCGCATGCGCAGTAGTGAGCCCGAGCGCGCATCCGCAGTAGTGGGTCCGAGTGCGCATGAGCAGTAGTGAGCCCGTGTGCGTATGCGCAGTAGTGAGCCCGAGCGCGCATCCGCAGTAATGAGTCCGAGTGCGCATGAGCAGTAGTGAGCCCGTGTGCGCATGCGCAGTGGTGAGCCCGAGCGCGCATCCGCAGTAGTGAGTCCGAGTGCGCATGAGCAGTAGTGACCCTGTGTGCGCATGCGCAGTAGTGAGCCCGAGCGCGCGTGGTCAGTAGTGGGCCCGATTGCGCATCCGCAGTAGTGAGTCCGAGCACGCATGCGCAGTAGTGAGTCCGAGTGCGCATGAGCAGTAGTGAGCCCGTGTGCGCATCCGCAGTAGTGAGCCCGAGCGCGCATCCGCAGTAGTGAGTCCGAGTGCGCATGAGCAGTAGTGAGCCCGTGTGCGCATGAGCAGTAGTGAGCCCGAGCGCCCATCCGCACTAGGGAGTCCGAGTGCGCATGCGCAGTAGTGACCCCGAGTGCGCATGCGCAGTAGTGAGCCTGTGCGCGCATACGCAGTAGTGAGCCCGTGTGCGCATGCGCAGTGGTGAGCCCGAGCGCGCATCCGCAGTAGTGAGTCCGAGTGCGCATGAGCAGTAGTGAGCCCGTGTGCGCATCCGCAGTAGTGAGCCCGAGCGCGCATCCGCAGTAGTTAGTCCGAGTGCGCATGAGCAGTAGTGGGCCCGTGTGCGCATGCGCAGTAGTGAGCCCGAGCGCCCATCCGCACTAGTGAGTCCGAGTGCGCATGCGCAGTAGTGACCCCGAGTGCGCGTGCGCTGTAGTGAGCTCGTGTGCGCATGCGCAGTAGTGAGCCCGAGCGCGCATCCGCACTAGTGAGTCCGAGTGCGCATGCGCAGTAGTGACCCCGAGTGCGCATGCGCAGTAGTAAGCCCGTGCGCGCATACGTTGTAGTGCGCCCGTGTGCGCATGGGCAGAAGTGAGCTCGAATGCGCATGTGCAGGTCTGACTCGGTGTGCGCATGCGCAGTAGTGACCCCGAGTGCGCGTGCGCTGTAGTGAGCTCGTGTGCGCATGCGCAGTAGTGAGCCAGTGTACGCATGCGCAGTAGTGAGTCCGTGTGCGCATGCGCAACAGTAAACCCGATTGCGTATGCGCAGTAGTGAGCCCGAGCGCGCATCCGCAGTAGTGAGTCCGAGTGCGCATGAGCAGTAGTGAGCCCGTGTGCGCATGCGCAGTAGTGAGCCCAAGCGCGCATCCGCACTAGTGAGTCCGAGTGCGCATGCGCAGTAGTGACCCGGAGTGCGCATGCGCAGTAGTGAGCCCGTGCGCGCATACGCAGTAGTGCGCCCGTGTGCGCATGCGCAGAAGTGAGCTCGAATGCGCATGTGCAGGTCTGACTCGGTGTGCGCATGCGCAGTGGTGACCCCGAGTGCGCGTGCGCTGTAGTGAGCTCGTGTGCGCATGCGCAGTAGTGAGCCAGTGTACGCATGCGCAGTAGTGAGTCCGTGTGCGCATTTGCGGGTCTGAGCCGGAGTGCGCATGCGCAGTAGTGAGCCCGAGCGCGCATCCGCAGTAGTGAGTCCGAGTGCGCATGAGTAGTAGTGAGGCCGTGTGCGCATGCGCAGCAGTGAGCCCGATTGCACATCGGCAGTAGTGAGCCCGAGCGCGCATGCGCTGTAGTAAGTCCGAGTGCGCATGAGCAGTAGTGAGCCCGTATGCGCATGAGCAGTAGTGAGCCCGTGTGCGCATGCGCAGTAGTGAGCCCGAGCGCGCATCCGCAGTAGTGGGTCCGAGTGCGCATGAGTAGTAGTGAGCCCGTGTGCGTATGCGCAGTAGTGAGCCCGAGCGCGCATCCGCAGTAATGAGCCCGTGCGCGCATACGCAGTAGTGCGCCCGTGTGCGCATGCGCAGTAGTGAGTCCGTGTGCGCATTTGCGGGTCTGAGCCGGAGTGCGCATGTTCAGTAGCGACCCCGCGCGCGCATGCGCTGTAGTAAGTCCGAGTGCGCATGAGCAGTAGTGAGCCCGTGTGCGTATGCGCAGTAGTGAGCCCGAGCGCGCATCCGCAGTAATGAGTCCGAGTGCGCATGAGCAGTAGTGAGCCCGTGTGCGCATGCGCAGTGGTGAGCCCGAGCGCGCATCCGCAGTAGTGAGTCCGAGTGCGCATGAGCAGTAGTGACCCCGTGTGCGCATGCGCAGTAGTGAGCCCGAGCGCGCGTGGTCAGTAGTGGGCCCGATTGCGCATCCGCAGTAGTGAGTCCGAGCACGCATGCGCAGTGGTGAGCCCGAGCGCGCATCCGCAGTAGTGAGCCCGAGCGCGCATCCGCAGTAGTGAGTCCGAGTGCGCATGAGCAGTAGTGACCCCGTGTGCGCATGCGCAGTAGTGAGTCCGAGCACGCATGCGCAGTAGTGAGTCCGAGTGCGCATGAGCAGTAGTGAGCCCGTGTGCGCATCCGCAGTAGTGAGCCCGAGCGCGCATCCGCAGTAGTGAGTCCGAGTGCGCATGAGCAGTAGTGAGCCCGTGTGCGTATGAGCAGTAGTGAGCCCGAGCGCCCATCCGCACTAGTGAGTCCGAGTGCGCATGCGCAGTAGTGACCCCGAGTGCGCATGCGCAGTAGTGAGCCCGTGCGCGCATACGCAGTAGTGCGCCCGTGTGCGCATGGGCAGAAGTGAGCTCGAATGCGCATGTGCAGGTCTGACTCGGTGTGCGCATGCGAAGTAGTGACCCCGAGTGCGCGTGCGCTGTAGTGAGCCCGAGCGCGCATCCGCAGTAGTGAGTCCGAGTGCGCATGAGTAGTAGTGAGGCCGTGTGCGCATGCGCAGCAGTGAGCCCGATTGCACATCGGCAGTAGTGAGCCCGAGCGCGCATGCGCTGTAGTGAGTCCGAGTGCGCATGAGCAGTAGTGAGCCCGTGTGCGCATGCGCAGTAGTGAGTCCGAGTGCGCATGCGCAGTAGTGACCCCGAGTGCGCATGCGCAGTAGTGAGCCCGTGCGCGCATACGCAGTAGTGAGTCCGAGTGCGCATGAGCAGTAGTGAGCCCGTATGCGCATGAGCAGTAGTGAGCCCGTGTGCGCATGCGCAGTAGTGAGCCCGAGCGCGCATCCGCAGTAGTGGGTCCGAGTGCGCATGAGCAGTAGTGAGCCCGTGTGCGTATGCGCAGTAGTGAGCCCGAGCGCGCATCCGCAGTAATGAGTCCGAGTGCGCATGAGCAGTAGTGTGCCGGAGTGCGCATGCGCAGTGGTGAGCCCGAGCGCGCATCCGCAGTAGTGACTCCGAGTGCGCATGCGCAACAGTAAACCCGATTGCGTATGCGCAGTAGTGAGCCCGAGTGCGCATGCGCAGTAGTGACCCCGAGCGCGCATGCGCATTAGTGAGCCCGTGTGCGCATCCGCAGTAGTGAGTCCGAGTGCGCATGCGCAGTAGTGAGCCCGAGTGCGCATGCGCAGTAGTGAGCCCGTGCGCGCATACGCAGTAGTGCGCCCGTGTGCGCATGGGCAGAAGTGAGCTCGAATGCGCATGTGCAGGTCTGACTCGGTGTGCGCATGCGCAGTAGTGACCCCGAGTGCGCGTGCGCTGTAGTGAGCTCGTGTGCGCATGCGCAGTAGTGAGCCAGTGTACGCATGCGCAGCAGTGAGTCCGTGTGCGCATGTGCAGGTCTGAGCCGGAGTGCGCATGCGCAGTAGTGAACCCGATTGCGTATCTGCAGTAGTGACTCCGAGTGCGCATGCACAGCAGTGAACCCGATTGCGCGTCTGCAGTGGTGACCCCGAGTGCGCATGTTCAGTAGCGACTCCGAGCGCGCATGCGCAGTAGTAAGCCCCAGGGCGCAATCGCAGTAGTGATTCCGAGTGCGCATAAGCAGTAGTGATCCCGAGTTCCCATACGCGGTAGTGAGCCCGATTTTGTATCCGCAGTAGTGAGTCCGAGTGCGCATGAGCAGTAGTGAGCCGGAGTGCGCATGCGCAGTAGTGACCCCGAGTGCGCATGGGCACTAGCGACTCCGATTGCGCATCTGCAGTAGTGACTCCGAGTGCGCATGCGCAACAGTAAACCCGATTGCGTATGCGCAGTAGTGAGCCCGAGCGCGCATCCGCAGTAGTGAGTCCGAGTGCGCATGAGCAGTAGTGAGCCCGTGTGCGCATGCGCAGTAGTGAGCCCAAGCGCGCATCCGCACTAGTGAGTCCGAGTGCGCATGCGCAGTAGTGACCCCGAGTGCGCATGCGCAGTAGTGAGCCCGTGCGCGCATACGCAGTAGTGCGCCCGTGTGCGCATGCGCAGAAGTGAGCTCGAATGCGCATGTGCAGGTCTGACTCGGTGTGCGCATGCGCAGTGGTGACCCCGAGTGCGCGTGCGCTGTAGTGAGCTCGTGTGCGCATGCGCAGTAGTGAGCCAGTGTACGCATGCGCAGTAGTGAGTCCGTGTGCGCATTTGCGGGTCTGAGCCGGAGTGCGCATGCGCAGTAGTGAACCCGATTGCGCATCTGCAGTAGTGACTCTGAGTGCGCATGCACAGCAGTGAACCCGATTGCGCGTCTGCAGTGGTGACCCCGAGTGCGCATCCGCAGTAGTGAGTCCGAGTGCGCATGCGCAGTAGTGACCCCGAGTGCGCATGCGCAGTTGTGAGCCCGTGCGCGCATACGCAGTAGTGAGCCCGTGTGCGCATGCGCAGTAGTTAGCCCGTGTGCGCATGCGCAGTAGTGATCCCGAGTTCCTTTACGCGGTAGTGAGCCCGATTTTGTATCCGCAGTAGTGAGTCCGAGTGCGCATGAGCAGTAGTGAGCCGCGGTGCGCATGCGCAGTAGTGACCCCGAGTGCGCATGCGCAGTAGTGACACCGAGTGCGCATGGGCTGTAGCGACCCCGAGCGCGCATGTGCAGTAGTGAACCCGTGCGCGCATGCGCAGTAGTGAGCCCGAGCGCGCATCCGCAGTAGAGAGTCCGAGCGCGCATCCGCAGTAGTGAGTCCGAGTGCGCATGTGCAGTAGTGAGCCCGTGCGCGCATGCGCAGTAGTGAGCCCGAGCGCGCATCCGCAGTAGTGAGTCCGAGTGCGCATGAGTAGTAGTGAGGCCGTGTGCGCATGCGCAGTAGTGAGCCCGAGCGCGCATCCGCAGTAGTGAGTCCGAGTGCGCATGCGCAGTAGTGACCCCGAGTGCGCATGCGCAGTTGTGAGCCCGTGCGCGCATACGCAGTAGTGAGCCCGTGTGCGCATGCGCAGTAGTTAGCCCGAGCGCGCATCCGCAGTAGTGAGTCCGAGTGCGCATGAGCAGTAGTGAGCCCGTATGCGCATGAGCAGTAGTGAGCCCGTGTGCGCATGCGCAGTAGTGAGCCCGAGCGCGCATCCGCAGTAGTGGGTCCGAGTGCGCATGAGCAGTAGTGAGCCCGTGTGCGTATGCGCAGTAGTGAGCCCGAGCGCGCATCCGCAGTAATGAGTCCGAGTGCGCATGAGCAGTAGTGAGCCCGCGTGCGCATGCGCAGTGGTGAGCCCGAGCGCGCATCCGCAGTAGTGAGTCCGAGTGCGCATCCGCAGTAGTGAGTCCGAGTGCGCATGAGCGGTAGTGAGCCCGTGTGCGCATCCGCAGTAGTGAGCCCGAGCGCGCATCCGCAGTAGTTAGTCCGAGTGCGCATGAGCAGTAGTGGGCCCGTGTGCGCATGCGCAGTTGTGAGCCCGAGCGCCCATCCGCACTAGTGAGTCCGAGTGCGCATGCGCAGTAGTGAGTCCGAGTGCGCATGAGCAGTAGTGAGCCCGTGTGCGCATGAGCAGTAGTGAGCCCGAGCGCCCATCCGCACTAGTGAGTCCGAGTGCGCATGCGCAGTAGTGAGCCCGTGCGCGCATACGCAGTAGTGCGCCCGTGTGCGCATGGGCAGAAGTGAGCTCGAATGCGCATGTGCAGGTCTGACTCGGTGTGCGCATGCGAAGTAGTGACCCCGAGTGATCGTGCGCTGTAGTGAGCCCGAGCGCGCATCCGCAGTAGTGAGTCCGAGTGCGCATAAGTAGTAGTGAGGCCGTGTGCGCATGCGCAGCAGTGAGCCCGATTGCACATCGGCAGTAGTGAGCCCGAGCGCGCATGCGCTGTAGTGAGTCCGAGTGCGCATGAGCAGTAGTGAGCCCGTGTGCGCATGCGCAGTAGTGAGTCCGAGTGCGCATGCGCAGTAGTGACCCCGAGTGCGCATGCGCAGTAGTGAGCCCGTGCGCGCATACGCAGTAGTGAGTCCGAGTGCGCATGAGCAGTAGTGAGCCCGTATGCGCATGAGCAGTAGTGAGCCCGTGTGCGCATGCGCAGAAGTGAGCTCGAATGCGCATGTGCAGGTCTGACTCGGTGTGCGCATGCGAAGTAGTGACCCCGAGTGATCGTGCGCAGTAGTGACCCCGAGTGCGCATGCGCAGTAGTGAGCCCGTGCGCGCATACGCAGTAGTGCGCCCGTGTGCGCATGCGCAGAAGTGAGCTCGAATGCGCATGTGCAGGTCTGACTCGGTGTGCGCATGCGCAGTGGTGACCCCGAGTGCGCGTGCGCTGTAGTGAGCTCGTGTGCGCATGCGCAGTAGTGAGCCAGTGTACGCATGCGCAGTAGTGAGTCCGTGTGCGCATTTGCGGGTCTGAGCCGGAGTGCGCATGCGCAGTAGTGAACCCGATTGCGCATCTGCAGTAGTGACTCTGAGTGCGCATGCACAGCAGTGAACCCGATTGCGCGTCTGCAGTGGTGACCCCGAGTGCGCATGTTCAGTAGCGACCTCGAGCGCGCATGCGCTGTAGTAAGTCCGAGTGCGCATGAGCAGTCGTGAGCCCGTGTGCGCATGCGCAGTAGTGATCCCGAGTTCCTTTACGCGGTAGTGAGCCCGATTTTGTATCCGCAGTAGTGAGTCCGAGTGCGCATGAGCAGTAGTGAGCCGCGGTGCGCATGCGCAGTAGTGACCCCGAGTGCGCATGCGCAGTAGTGACACCGAGTGCGCATGGGCTGTAGCGACCCCGAGCGCGCATGTGCAGTAGTGAACCCGTGCGCGCATGCGCAGTAGTGAGCCCGAGCGCGCATCCGCAGTAGAGAGTCCGAGCGCGCATCCGCAGTAGTGAGTCCGAGTGCGCATGTGCAGTAGTGAGCCCGTGCGCGCATGCGCAGTAGTGAGCCCGAGCGCGCATCCGCAGTAGTGAGTCCGAGTGCGCATGAGTAGTAGTGAGGCCGTGTGCGCATGCGCAGTAGTGAGCCCGAGCGCGCATCCGCAGTAGTGAGTCCGAGTGCGCATGCGCAGTAGTGACCCCGAGTGCGCATGCGCAGTTGTGAGCCCGTGCGCGCATACGCAGTAGTGAGCCCGTGTGCGCATGCGCAGTAGTTAGCCCGAGCGCGCATCCGCAGTAGTGAGTCCGAGTGCGCATGAGCAGTAGTGAGCCCGTATGCGCATGAGCAGTAGTGAGCCCGTGTGCGCATGCGCAGTAGTGAGCCCGAGCGCGCATCCGCAGTAGTGGGTCCGAGTGCGCATGAGCAGTAGTGAGCCCGTGTGCGTATGCGCAGTAGTGAGCCCGAGCGCGCATCCGCAGTAATGAGTCCGAGTGCGCATGAGCAGTAGTGAGCCCGCGTGCGCATGCGCAGTGGTGAGCCCGAGCGCGCATCCGCAGTAGTGAGTCCGAGTGCGCATCCGCAGTAGTGAGTCCGAGTGCGCATGAGCGGTAGTGAGCCCGTGTGCGCATCCGCAGTAGTGAGCCCGAGCGCGCATCCGCAGTAGTTAGTCCGAGTGCGCATGAGCAGTAGTGGGCCCGTGTGCGCATGCGCAGTTGTGAGCCCGAGCGCCCATCCGCACTAGTGAGTCCGAGTGCGCATGCGCAGTAGTGAGTCCGAGTGCGCATGAGCAGTAGTGAGCCCGTGTGCGCATGAGCAGTAGTGAGCCCGAGCGCCCATCCGCACTAGTGAGTCCGAGTGCGCATGCGCAGTAGTGAGCCCGTGCGCGCATACGCAGTAGTGCGCCCGTGTGCGCATGGGCAGAAGTGAGCTCGAATGCGCATGTGCAGGTCTGACTCGGTGTGCGCATGCGAAGTAGTGACCCCGAGTGATCGTGCGCTGTAGTGAGCCCGAGCGCGCATCCGCAGTAGTGAGTCCGAGTGCGCATAAGTAGTAGTGAGGCCGTGTGCGCATGCGCAGCAGTGAGCCCGATTGCACATCGGCAGTAGTGAGCCCGAGCGCGCATGCGCTGTAGTGAGTCCGAGTGCGCATGAGCAGTAGTGAGCCCGTGTGCGCATGCGCAGTAGTGAGTCCGAGTGCGCATGCGCAGTAGTGACCCCGAGTGCGCATGCGCAGTAGTGAGCCCGTGCGCGCATACGCAGTAGTGAGTCCGAGTGCGCATGAGCAGTAGTGAGCCCGTATGCGCATGAGCAGTTGTGAGCCCGTGTGCGCATGCGCAGTAGTGAGCCCGAGCGCGCATCCGCAGTAGTGGGTCCGAGTGTGCATGAGCAGTAGTGAGCCCGTGTGCGTATGCGCAGTAGTGAGCCCGAGCGCGCATCCGCAGTAATGAGTCCGAGTGCGCATGAGCAGTAGTGAGCCGGACTGCGCATGCGCAGTAGTGACCCCGAGTGCGCATGGGCAGTAGCGACCCCGATTGCGCATCTGCAGTAGTGAGTCCGAGTGCGCATGCGCAACAGTAAACCCGATTGCGTATGCGCAGTAGTGAGCCCGAGTGCGCATGCGCAGTAGTGACCCCGAGCGCGCATGCGCAGTAGTGAGCCCGTGCGCGCATACGCAGTAGTGCGCCCGTGTGCGCATGCGCAGTAGTGAGTCCGTGTGCGCATTTGCGGGTCTGAGCCGGAGTGCGCATGTTCAGTAGCGACCCCGAGCGCGCATGCGCTGTAGTAAGTCCGAGTGCGCATGAGCAGTAGTGAGCCCGTGTGCGCATGCGCAGTAGTGAGCCCAAGCGCGCATCCGCACTAGTGAGTCCGAGTGCGCATGCGCAGTAGTGACCCCGAGTGCGCATGAGCAGTAGTGAGCCCGTGTGCGCATGCGCAGTAGTGAGCCCGAGCGCGCATCCGCAGTAGTCAGTTCGAGTGCGGATGAGCAGTAGTGTGCCCGTGTGCGTATGCGCAGTAGTGAGCCCGAGCGCGCATCCGCAGTAATGAGTCCGAGTGCGCATGAGCAGTAGTGACCCCGTGTGCGCATGCGCAGTAGTGAGTCCGAGCACGCATGCGCAGTAGTGAGTCCGAGTGCGCATGAGCAGTAGTGACCCCGTGTGCGCATGCGCAGTAGTGAGCCCGAGCGCGCGTGGTCAGTAGTGGGCCCGATTGCGCATCCGCAGTAGTGAGTCCGAGCACGCATGCGCAGTAGTGAGTCCGAGTGCGCATGAGCAGTAGTGAGCCCGTGTGCGCATCCGCAGTAGTGAGCCCGAGCGCGCATCCGCAGTAGTGAGTCCGAGTGCGCATGAGCAGTAGTGAGCCCGTGTGCGCATGAGCAGTAGTGAGCCCGAGCGCCCATCCGCACTAGTGAGTCCGAGTGCGCATGCGCAGTAGTGAGCCCGAGTGCGCATGCGCAGTAGTGAGCCCGTGCGCGCATACGCAGTAGTGCGCCCGTGTGCGCATGGGCAGAAGTGATCTCGAATGCGCATCTGCAGGTCTGACTCGGTGTGCGCATGCGCAGTAGTGACCCCGAGTGCGCGTGCGCTGTAGTAAGCTCGTGTGCGCATGCGCAGTAGTGAGCCAGTGTACGCATGCGCAGCAGTGAGTCCGTGTGCGCATGTGCAGGTCTGAGCCGGAGTGCGCATGCGCAGTAGTGAACCCGATTGCGCATCTGCAGTGGTGACTCCGAGTGCGCATGCACAGCAGTGAACCCGATTGCGCGTCTGCAGTGGTGACCCCGAGTGCGCATGTTCAGTAGCGACCCCGAGCGCGCATGCGCAGTAGTGAGCCCCAGGGCGCAATCGCAGTAGTGATTCCGAGTGCGCATGAGCAGTAGTGATCCCGAGTTCCCATACGCGGTAGTGAGCCCGATTTTGTATCCGCAGTAGTGAGTCCGAGTGCGCATGAGCAGTAGTGAGCCGGAGTGCGCATGCGCAGTAGTGACCCCGAGTGCGCATGGGCACTAGCGACTCCGATTGCGCATCTGCAGTAGTGACTCCGAGTGCGCATGCGCAACAGTAAACCCGATTGCGTATGCGCAGTAGTGAGCCCGAGCGCGCATCCGCAGTAGTGAGTCCGAGTGCGCATGAGCAGTAGTGAGCCCGTGTGCGCATGCGCAGTAGTGAGCCCAAGCGCGCATCCGCACTAGTGAGTCCGAGTGCGCATGCGCAGTAGTGACCCCGAGTGCGCATGCGCAGTAGTGAGCCCGTGCGCGCATACGCAGTAGTGCGCCCGTGTGCGCATGCGCAGAAGTGAGCTCGAATGCGCATGTGCAGGTCTGACTCGGTGTGCGCATGCGCAGTGGTGACCCCGAGTGCGCGTGCGCTGTAGTGAGCTCGTGTGCGCATGCGCAGTAGTGAGCCAGTGTACGCATGCGCAGTAGTGAGTCCGTGTGCGCATTTGCGGGTCTGAGCCGGAGTGCGCATGCGCAGTAGTGAACCCGATTGCGCATCTGCAGTAGTGACTCTGAGTGCGCATGCACAGCAGTGAACCCGATTGCGCATCTGCAGTGGTGACCCCGAGTGCGCATGTTCAGTAGCGACCCCGAGCGCGCATGCGCTGTAGTAAGTCCGAGTGCGCATGAGCAGTAGTGAGCCCGTGTGCGCATGCGCAGTAGTGATCCCGAGTTCCTTTACGCGGTAGTGAGCCCGATTTTGTATCCGCAGTAGTGAGTCCGAGTGCGCATGAGCAGTAGTGAGCCGCGGTGCGCATGCGCAGTAGTGACCCCGAGTGCGCATGCGCAGTAGTGACCCCGAGTGCGCATGGGCTGTAGCGACCCCGAGCGCGCATGTGCAGTAGTGAACCCGTGCGCGCATGCGCAATAGTGAGCCCGAGCGCGCATCCGCAGTAGAGAGTCCGAGCGCGCATCCGCAGTAGTGAGTCCGAGTGCGCATGTGCAGTAGTGAGCCCGTGCGCGCATGCGCAGTAGTGAGCCCGAGCGCGCATCCGCAGTAGTGAGTCCGAGTGCGCATGAGTAGTAGTGAGGCCGTGTGCGCATGCGCAGTAGTGAGCCCGAGCGCGCATCCGCAGTAGTGAGTCCGAGTGCGCATGACCAGTTGTGAGCCCGTGTGCGCATGCGCAGTAGTGAGCCCGAGTGCGCATCCGCACTAGTGAGTCCGAGTGCGCATGCGCAGTAGTGACCCCGAGTGCGCATGCGCAGTTGTGAGCCCGTGCGCGCATACGCAGTAGTGAGCCCGTGTGCGCATGCGCAGTAGTTAGCCCGAGCGCGCATCCGCAGTAGTGAGTCCGAGTGCGCATGAGCAGTAGTGAGCCCGTATGCGCACGCGCAGTAGTGAGTTCGAGTGCGCATGAGCAGTAGTGAGCCCGAGTGCGCATGCGCAGTAGTGAGCCCGAGCGCGCATCCGCTGTAATGAGCCCGAGCGCGCATCCGCAGTAGTGAGTCCGAGTGCGCATGAGCAGTAGTGAGCCCGTGTGCGCATCCGCAGTAGTGAGCCCGAGCGCGCATCCGCAGTAGTTAGTCCGAGTGCGCATGAGCAGTAGTGGGCCCTTGTGCGCATGCGCAGTAGTGAGCCCGAGCGCCCATCCGCACTAGTGAGTCCGAGTGCGCATGCGCAGTAGTGACCCCGAGTGCGCATGCGCAGTAGTGAGCCCGTGCGCGCATACGCAGTAGTGCGCCCGTGTGCGCATGGGCAGAAGTGAGCTCGAATGGGCATGTGCAGGTCTGACTCGGTGTGCGCATGCGCAGTAGTGACCCCGAGTGCGCGTGCGCTGTAGTGAGCTCGTGTGCGCATGCGCAGTAGTGAGCCAGTGTACGCATGCGCAGTAGTGAGTCCGAGTGCGCATGAGCAGTAGTGAGCCCGTGTGCGCATCCGCAGTAGTGAGCCCGAGCGCGCATCCGCAGTAGTGAGTCCGAGTGCGCATGAGCAGTAGTGAGCCCGTGTGCGCATGCGCAGTAGTGAGCCCGAGCGCGCATCCGCACTAGTGAGTCCGAGTGCGCATGCGCAGTAGTGACCCCGAGTGCGCATGCGCAGTAGTGAGCCCGTGCGCGCATACGCAGTAGTGAGCCCGTGTGCGCATGCGCAGTAGTTAGCCCGAGCGCGCATCCGCAGTAGTGAGTCCGAGTGCGCATGAGCAGCAGTGAGCCCGTATGCGCATGAGCAGTAGTGAGCCCGTGTGCGCATCCGCAGTAATGAGTCCGAGTGCGCATGAGCAGTAGTGAGCCCGTGTGCGCATGCGCAGTGGTGAGCCCGAGCGCGCATCCGCAGTAATGAGCCCGAGCGCGCATCCGCAGTAGTGAGTCCGAGTGCGCATGAGCAGTAGTGAGCCCGTGTGCGCATCCGCAGTAGTGAGCCCGAGCGCGCATCCGCAGTAGTTAGTCCGAGTGCGCATGAGCAGTAGTGGGCCCGTGTGCGCATGCGCAGTGGTGAGCCCGAGCGCCCATCCGCACTAGTGAGTCCGAGTGCGCATGCGCAGTAGTGACCCCGAGTGCGCATGCGCAGTAGTGAGCCCGTGCGCGCATACGCAGTAGTGCGCCGTGTGCGCATGGGCAGAAGTGAGCTCGAATGCGCATGTGCAGGTCTGACTCGGTGTGCGCATGCGCAGTAGTGACCCCGAGTGCGCGTGCGCTGTAGTGAGCTCGTGTGCGCATGCGCAGTAGTGAGCCCGAGCGCGCATCCGCACTAGTGAGTCCGAGTGCGCATGCGCAGTAGTGACCCCGAGTGCGCATGCGCAGTAGTGAGCCCGTGCGCGCATACGCAGTAGTGAGCCCTTGTGCGCATGCGCAGTAGTTAGCCCGAGCGCGCATCCGCAGTAGTGAGTCCGAGTGCGCATGAGCAGTAGTGAGCCCGTGTGCGCATGCGCAGTAGTGAGCCCAAGCGCGCATCCGCACTAGTGAGTCCGAGTGCGCATGCGCAGTAGTGACCGCGAGTGCGCATGAGCAGTAGTGAGCCCGTGTGCGCATGCGCAGTAGTGAGCCCGAGCGCGCATCCGCAGTAGTGAGTTCGAGTGCGCATGAGCAGTAGTGAGCCCGTGTGCGTATGCGCAGTAGTGAGCCCGAGCGCGCATCCGCAGTAATGAGTCCGAGTGCGCATGAGCAGTAGTGAGCCCGTGTGCGCATGCGCAGTGGTGAGCCCGAGCGCGCATCCGCAGTAGTGAGTCCGAGTGCGCATGAGCAGTAGTGAGCCCGTGTGCGCATCCGCAGTAGTGAGCCCGAGCGCGCATCCGCAGTAGTGAGTCCGAGTGCGCATGAGCAGTAGTGAGCCCGTGTGCGCATGAGCAGTAGTGAGCCCGAGCGCCCATCCGCACTAGTGAGTCCGAGTGGGCATGCGCAGTAGTGACCCCGAGTGCGCGTGCGCTGTAGTGAGCTCGTGTGCGCATGCGCAGTAGTGAGGCCGAGCGCGCATCCGCACTAGTGAGTCCGAGTGCGCATGCGCAGTAGTGACCCCGAGTGCGCATGCGCAGTAGTGAGCCCGTGCGCGCATACGCAGTAGTGAGCCCGTGTGCGCATGCGCAGTAGTTATCCCGAGCGCGCATCCGCAGTAGTGAGTCCGAGTGCGCATGAGCAGTAGTGAGCCCGTATGCGCATGAGCAGTAGTGAGCCCGTGTGCGCATGCGCAGTAGTGAGCCCAAGCGCGCATCCGCACTAGTGAGTCCGAGTGCGCATGCGCAGTAGTGACCCCGAGTGCGCATGAGAAGTAGTGAGCCCGTGTGCGCATGCGCAGTAGTGAGCCCGAGCGCGCATCCGCAGTAGTGAGTTCGAGTGCGCATGAGCAGTAGTGAGCCCGTGTGCGCATGCGCAGTAGTGAGCCCAAGCGCGCATCCGCACTAGTGAGTCCGAGTGCGCATGCGCAGTAGTGACCCCGAGTGCGCATGCGCAGTAGTGAGCCCGTGCGCGCATACGCAGTAGTGAGCCCGAGCGCGCGTGGTCAGTAGTGGGCCCGATTGCGCATCCGCAGTAGTGAGTCCGAGCACGCATGCGCAGTAGTGAGTCCGAGTGCGCATGAGCAGTAGTGAGCCCGTGTGCGCATCCGCAGTAGTGAGCCCGAGCGCGCATCCGCAGTAGTGAGTCCGAGTGCGCATGAGCAGTAGTGACCCCGTGTGCGCATGCGCAGTAGTGAGCCCGAGCGCGCGTGGTCAGTAGTGGGCCCGATTGCGCATCCGCAGTAGTGAGTCCGAGCACGCATGCGCAGTAGTGAGTCCGAGTGCGCATGAGCAGTAGTGAGCCCGTGTGCGCATCCGCAGTAGTGAGCCCGAGCGCGCATCCGCAGTAGTGAGTCCGAGTGCGCATGAGCAGTAGTGACCCCGTGTGCGCATGCGCAGTAGTGAGTCCGAGCACGCATGCGCAGTAGTGAGTCCGAGTGCGCATGAGCAGTAGTGAGCCCGCGTGCGCATCCGCAGTAGTGAGCCCGAGCGCGCATCCGCAGTAGTGAGTCCGAGTGCGCATGAGCAGTAGTGAGCCCGTGTGCGCATGAGCAGTAGTGAGCCCGAGCGCCCATCCGCACTAGTGAGTCCGAGTGCGCATGCGCAGTAGTGAGCCCGAGTGCGCATGCGCAGTAGTGAGCCCGTGCGCGCATACGCAGTAGTGCGCCCGTGTGCGCATGGGCAGAAGTGATCTCGAATGCGCATCTGCAGGTCTGACTCGGTGTGCGCATGCGCAGTAGTGACCCCGAGTGCGCGTGCGCTGTAGTAAGCTCGTGTGCGCATGCGCAGTAGTGAGCCAGTGTACGCATGCGCAGCAGTGAGTCCGTGTGCGCATGTGCAGGTCTGAGCCGGAGTGCGCATGCGCAGTAGTGAACCCGATTGCGCATCTGCAGTAGTGACTCCGAGTGCGCATGCACAGCAGTGAACCCGATTGCGCGTCTGCAGTGGTGACCCCGAGTGCGCATGTTCAGTAGCGACCCCGAGTGCGCATGCGCAGTAGTGAGCCCCAGGGCGCAATCGCAGTAGTGATTCCGAGTGCGCATGAGCAGTAGTGATCCCGAGTTCCCATACGCGGTAGTGAGCCCGATTTTGTATCCGCAGTAGTGAGTCCGAGTGCGCATGAGCAGTAGTGAGCCGGAGTGCGCATGCGCAGTAGTGACCACGAGTGCGCATGGGCACTAGCGACTCCGATTGCGCATCTGCAGTAGTGACTCCGAGTGCGCATGCGCAACAGTAAACCCGATTGCGTATGCGCACTAGTGAGCCCGAGCGCGCATCCGCAGTAGTGAGTCCGAGTGCGCATGAGCAGTAGTGAGCCCGTGTGCGCATGCGCAGTAGTGAGCCCAAGCGCGCATCCGCACTAGTGAGTCCGAGTGCGCATGCGCAGTAGTGACCCCGAGTGCGCATGCGCAGTAGTGAGCCCGTGCGCGCATACGCAGTAGTGCGCCCGTGTGCGCATGCGCAGAAGTGAGCTCGAATGCGCATGTGCAGGTCTGACTCGGTGTGCGCATGCGCAGTGGTGACCCCGAGTGCGCGTGCGCTGTAGTGAGCTCGTGTGCGCATGCGCAGTAGTGAGCCAGTGTACGCATGCGCAGTAGTGAGTCCGTGTGCGCATTTGCGGGTCTGAGCCGGAGTGCGCATGCGCAGTAGTGAACCCGATTGCGCATCTGCAGTAGTGACTCTGAGTGCGCATGCACAGCAGTGAACCCGATTGCGCATCTGCAGTGGTGACCCCGAGTGCGCATGTTCAGTAGCGACCCCGAGCGCGCATGCGCTGTAGTAAGTCCGAGTGCGCATGAGCAGTAGTGAGCCCGTGTGCGCATGCGCAGTAGTGATCCCGAGTTCCTTTACGCGGTAGTGAGCCCGATTTTGTATCCGCAGTAGTGAGTCCGAGTGCGCATGAGCAGTAGTGAGCCGCGGTGCGCATGCGCAGTAGTGACCCCGAGTGCGCATGCGCAGTAGTGACCCCGAGTGCGCATGGGCTGTAGCGACCCCGAGCGCGCATGTGCAGTAGTGAACCCGTGCGCGCATGCGCAATAGTGAGCCCGAGCGCGCATCCGCAGTAGAGAGTCCGAGCGCGCATCCGCAGTAGTGAGTCCGAGTGCGCATGTGCAGTAGTGAGCCCGTGCGCGCATGCGCAGTAGTGAGCCCGAGCGCGCATCCGCAGTAGTGAGTCCGAGTGCGCATGAGTAGTAGTGAGGCCGTGTGCGCATGCGCAGTAGTGAGCCCGAGCGCGCATCCGCAGTAGTGAGTCCGAGTGCGCATGACCAGTTGTGAGCCCGTGTGCGCATGCGCAGTAGTGAGCCCGAGTGCGCATCCGCACTAGTGAGTCCGAGTGCGCATGCGCAGTAGTGACCCCGAGTGCGCATGCGCAGTTGTGAGCCCGTGCGCGCATACGCAGTAGTGAGCCCGTGTGCGCATGCGCAGTAGTTAGCCCGAGCGCGCATCCGCAGTAGTGAGTCCGAGTGCGCATGAGCAGTAGTGAGCCCGTATGCGCACGCGCAGTAGTGAGTTCGAGTGCGCATGAGCAGTAGTGAGCCCGAGTGCGCATGCGCAGTAGTGAGCCCGAGCGCGCATCCGCTGTAATGAGCCCGAGCGCGCATCCGCAGTAGTGAGTCCGAGTGCGCATGAGCAGTAGTGAGCCCGTGTGCGCATCCGCAGTAGTGAGCCCGAGCGCGCATCCGCAGTAGTTAGTCCGAGTGCGCATGAGCAGTAGTGGGCCCTTGTGCGCATGCGCAGTAGTGAGCCCGAGCGCCCATCCGCACTAGTGAGTCCGAGTGCGCATGCGCAGTAGTGACCCCGAGTGCGCATGCGCAGTAGTGAGCCCGTGCGCGCATACGCAGTAGTGCGCCCGTGTGCGCATGGGCAGAAGTGAGCTCGAATGGGCATGTGCAGGTCTGACTCGGTGTGCGCATGCGCAGTAGTGACCCCGAGTGCGCGTGCGCTGTAGTGAGCTCGTGTGCGCATGCGCAGTAGTGAGCCAGTGTACGCATGCGCAGTAGTGAGTCCGAGTGCGCATGAGCAGTAGTGAGCCCGTGTGCGCATCCGCAGTAGTGAGCCCGAGCGCGCATCCGCAGTAGTGAGTCCGAGTGCGCATGAGCAGTAGTGAGCCCGTGTGCGCATGCGCAGTAGTGAGCCCGAGCGCGCATCCGCACTAGTGAGTCCGAGTGCGCATGCGCAGTAGTGACCCCGAGTGCGCATGCGCAGTAGTGAGCCCGTGCGCGCATACGCAGTAGTGAGCCCGTGTGCGCATGCGCAGTAGTTAGCCCGAGCGCGCATCCGCAGTAGTGAGCCCGTGTGCGTATGCGCAGTAGTGAGCCCGAGCGCGCATCCGCAGTAATGAGTCCGAGTGCGCATGAGCAGTAGTGAGCCCGTATGCGCACGCGCAGTAGTGAGTTCGAGTGCGCATGAGCAGTAGTGAGCCCGAGTGCGCATGCGCAGTAGTGAGCCCGAGCGCGCATCCGCTGTAATGAGCCCGAGCGCGCATCCGCAGTAGTGAGTCCGAGTGCGCATGAGCAGTAGTGAGCCCGTGTGCGCATCCGCAGTAGTGAGCCCGAGCGCGCATCCGCAGTAGTTAGTCCGAGTGCGCATGAGCAGTAGTGGGCCCTTGTGCGCATGCGCAGTAGTGAGCCCGAGCGCCCATCCGCACTAGTGAGTCCGAGTGCGCATGCGCAGTAGTGACCCCGAGTGCGCATGCGCAGTAGTGAGCCCGTGCGCGCATACGCAGTAGTGCGCCCGTGTGCGCATGGGCAGAAGTGAGCTCGAATGGGCATGTGCAGGTCTGACTCGGTGTGCGCATGCGCAGTAGTGACCCCGAGTGCGCGTGCGCTGTAGTGAGCTCGTGTGCGCATGCGCAGTAGTGAGCCAGTGTACGCATGCGCAGTAGTGAGTCCGAGTGCGCATGAGCAGTAGTGAGCCCGTGTGCGCATCCGCAGTAGTGAGCCCGAGCGCGCATCCGCAGTAGTGAGTCCGAGTGCGCATGAGCAGTAGTGAGCCCGTGTGCGCATGCGCAGTAGTGAGCCCGAGCGCGCATCCGCACTAGTGAGTCCGAGTGCGCATGCGCAGTAGTGACCCCGAGTGCGCATGCGCAGTAGTGAGCCCGTGCGCGCATACGCAGTAGTGAGCCCGTGTGCGCATGCGCAGTAGTTAGCCCGAGCGCGCATCCGCAGTAGTGAGCCCGTGTGCGTATGCGCAGTAGTGAGCCCGAGCGCGCATCCGCAGTAATGAGTCCGAGTGCGCATGAGCAGTAGTGAGCCCGTGTGCGCATGCGCAGTGGTGAGCCCGAGCGCGCATCCGCAGTAGTGAGTCCGAGTGCGCATGAGCAGTAGTGACCCTGTGTGCGCATGCGCAGTAGTGAGCCCGAGCGCGCGTGGTCAGTAGTGGGCCCGATTGCGCATCCGCAGTAGTGAGTCCGAGCACGCATGCGCAGTAGTGAGTCCGAGTGCGCATGAGCAGTAGTGAGCCCGTGTGCGCATCCGCAGTAGTGAGCCCGAGCGCGCATCCGCAGTAGTGAGTCCGAGTGCGCATGAGCAGTAGTGAGCCCGTGTGCGCATGAGCAGTAGTGAGCCCGAGCGCCCATCCGCACTAGTGAGTCCGAGTGGGCATGCGCAGTAGTGACCCCGAGTGCGCATGCGCAGTAGTGAGCCTGTGCGCGCATACGCAGTAGTGAGCCCGTGTGCGCATGCGCAGTGGTGAGCCCGAGCGCGCATCCGCAGTAGTGAGTCCGAGTGCGCATGAGCAGTAGTGAGCCCGTGTGCGCATCCGCAGTAGTGAGCCCGAGCGCGCATCCGCAGTAGTTAGTCCGAGTGCGCATGAGCAGTAGTGGGCCCGTGTGCGCATGCGCAGTAGTGAGCCCGAGCGCCCATCCGCACTAGTGAGTCCGAGTGCGCATGCGCAGTAGTGACCCCGAGTGCGCGTGCGCTGTAGTGAGCTCGTGTGCGCATGCGCAGTAGTGAGGCCGAGCGCGCATCCGCACTAGTGAGTCCGAGTGCGCATGCGCAGTAGTGACCCCGAGTGCGCATGCGCAGTAGTGAGCCCGTGCGCGCATACGCAGTAGTGAGCCCGTGTGCGCATGCGCAGTAGTTATCCCGAGCGCGCATCCGCAGTAGTGAGTCCGAGTGCGCATGAGCAGTAGTGAGCCCGTATGCGCATGAGCAGTAGTGAGCCCGTGTGCGCATGCGCAGTAGTGAGCCCAAGCGCGCATCCGCACTAGTGAGTCCGAGTGCGCATGCGCAGTAGTGACCCCGAGTGCGCATGAGAAGTAGTGAGCCCGTGTGCGCATGCGCAGTAGTGAGCCCGAGCGCGCATCCGCAGTAGTGAGTTCGAGTGCGCATGAGCAGTAGTGAGCCCGTGTGCGCATGCGCAGTAGTGAGCCCAAGCGCGCATCCGCACTAGTGAGTCCGAGTGCGCATGCGCAGTAGTGACCCCGAGTGCGCATGCGCAGTAGTGAGCCCGTGCGCGCATACGCAGTAGTGAGCCCGAGCGCGCGTGGTCAGTAGTGGGCCCGATTGCGCATCCGCAGTAGTGAGTCCGAGCACGCATGCGCAGTAGTGAGTCCGAGTGCGCATGAGCAGTAGTGAGCCCGTGTGCGCATCCGCAGTAGTGAGCCCGAGCGCGCATCCGCAGTAGTGAGTCCGAGTGCGCATGAGCAGTAGTGACCCCGTGTGCGCATGCGCAGTAGTGAGCCCGAGCGCGCGTGGTCAGTAGTGGGCCCGATTGCGCATCCGCAGTAGTGAGTCCGAGCACGCATGCGCAGTAGTGAGTCCGAGTGCGCATGAGCAGTAGTGAGCCCGTGTGCGCATCCGCAGTAGTGAGCCCGAGCGCGCATCCGCAGTAGTGAGTCCGAGTGCGCATGAGCAGTAGTGACCCCGTGTGCGCATGCGCAGTAGTGAGTCCGAGCACGCATGCGCAGTAGTGAGTCCGAGTGCGCATGAGCAGTAGTGAGCCCGCGTGCGCATCCGCAGTAGTGAGCCCGAGCGCGCATCCGCAGTAGTGAGTCCGAGTGCGCATGCGCAGTAGTGAGCCCGAGTGCGCATGCGCAGTAGTGAGCCCGTGCGCGCATACGCAGTAGTGCGCCCGTGTGCGCATGGGCAGAAGTGATCTCGAATGCGCATCTGCAGGTCTGACTCGGTGTGCGCATGCGCAGTAGTGACCCCGAGTGCGCGTGCGCTGTAGTAAGCTCGTGTGCGCATGCGCAGTAGTGAGCCAGTGTACGCATGCGCAGCAGTGAGTCCGTGTGCGCATGTGCAGGTCTGAGCCGGAGTGCGCATGCGCAGTAGTGAACCCGATTGCGCATCTGCAGTAGTGACTCCGAGTGCGCATGCACAGCAGTGAACCCGATTGCGCGTCTGCAGTGGTGACCCCGAGTGCGCATGTTCAGTAGCGACCCCGAGCGCGCATGCGCAGTAGTGAGCCCCAGGGCGCAATCGCAGTAGTGATTCCGAGTGCGCATGAGCAGTAGTGATCCCGAGTTCCCATACGCGGTAGTGAGCCCGATTTTGTATCCGCAGTAGTGAGTCCGAGTGCGCATGAGCAGTAGTGAGCCGGAGTGCGCATGCGCAGTAGTGACCCCGAGTGCGCATGGGCACTAGCGACTCCGATTGCGCATCTGCAGTAGTGACTCCGAGTGCGCATGCGCAACAGTAAACCCGATTGCGTATGCGCAGTAGTGAGCCCGAGCGCGCATCCGCAGTAGTGAGTCCGAGTGCGCATGACCAGTTGTGAGCCCGTGTGCGCATGCGCAGTAGTGAGCCCGAGTGCGCATCCGCACTAGTGAGTCCGAGTGCGCATGCGCAGTAGTGACCCCGAGTGCGCATGCGCAGTTGTGAGCCCGTGCGCGCATACGCAGTAGTGAGCCCGTGTGCGCATGCGCAGTAGTTAGCCCGAGCGCGCATCCGCAGTAGTGAGTCCGAGTGCGCATGAGCAGTAGTGAGCCCGTGTGCGCATCCGCAGTAGTGAGCCCGAGCGCGCATCCGCAGTAGTGAGTCCGAGTGCGCATGAGCAGTAGTGAGCCCGTGTGCGCATGAGCAGTAGTGAGCCCGAGCGCCCATCCGCACTAGTGAGTCCGAGTGGGCATGCGCAGTAGTGACCCCGAGTGCGCATGCGCAGTAGTGAGCCTGTGCGCGCATACGCAGTAGTGAGCCCGTGTGCGCATGCGCAGTGGTGAGCCCGAGCGCGCATCCGCAGTAGTGAGTCCGAGTGCGCATGAGCAGTAGTGAGCCCGTGTGCGCATCCGCAGTAGTGAGCCCGAGCGCGCATCCGCAGTAGTTAGTCCGAGTGCGCATGAGCAGTAGTGGGCCCGTGTGCGCATGCGCAGTAGTGAGCCCGAGCGCCCATCCGCACTAGTGAGTCCGAGTGCGCATGCGCAGTAGTGACCCCGAGTGCGCGTGCGCTGTAGTGAGCCCGTGTGCGCATGCGCAGTAGTGAGCCCAAGCGCGCATCCGCACTAGTGAGTCCGAGTGCGCATGCGCAGTAGTGACCCCGAGTGCGCATGCGCAGTAGTGAGCCCGTGCGCGCATACGCAGTAGTGAGCCCGAGCGCGCGTGGTCAGTAGTGGGCCCGTTTGCGCATCCGCAGTAGTGAGTCCGAGCACGCATGCGCAGTAGTGAGTCCGAGTGCGCATGAGCAGTAGTGAGCCCGTGTGCGCATCCGCAGTAGTGAGCCCGAGCGCGCATCCGCAGTAGTGAGTCCGAGTGCGCATGAGCAGTAGTGACCCCGTGTGCGCATGCGCAGTAGTGAGCCCGAGCGCGCGTGGTCAGTAGTGGGCCCGATTGCGCATCCGCAGTAGTGAGTCCGAGCACGCATGCGCAGTAGTGAGTCCGAGTGCGCATGAGCAGTAGTGAGCCCGTGTGCGCATCCGCAGTAGTGAGCCCGAGCGCGCATCCGCAGTAGTGAGTCCGAGTGCGCATGAGCAGTAGTGACCCCGTGTGCGCATGCGCAGTAGTGAGTCCGAGCACGCATGCGCAGTAGTGAGTCCGAGTGCGCATGAGCAGTAGTGAGCCCGCGTGCGCATCCGCAGTAGTGAGCCCGAGCGCGCATCCGCAGTAGTGAGTCCGAGTGCGCATGAGCAGTAGTGAGCCCGTGTGCGCATGAGCAGTAGTGAGCCCGAGCGCCCATCCGCACTAGTGAGTCCGAGTGCGCATGCGCAGTAGTGAGCCCGAGTGCGCATGCGCAGTAGTGAGCCCGTGCGCGCATACGCAGTAGTGCGCCCGTGTGCGCATGGGCAGAAGTGATCTCGAATGCGCATCTGCAGGTCTGACTCGGTGTGCGCATGCGCAGTAGTGACCCCGAGTGCGCGTGCGCTGTAGTAAGCTCGTGTGCGCATGCGCAGTAGTGAGCCAGTGTACGCATGCGCAGCAGTGAGTCCGTGTGCGCATGTGCAGGTCTGAGCCGGAGTGCGCATGCGCAGTAGTGAACCCGATTGCGCATCTGCAGTAGTGACTCCGAGTGCGCATGCACAGCAGTGAACCCGATTGCGCGTCTGCAGTGGTGACCCCGAGTGCGCATGTTCAGTAGCGACCCCGAGCGCGCATGCGCAGTAGTGAGCCCCAGGGCGCAATCGCAGTAGTGATTCCGAGTGCGCATGAGCAGTAGTGATCCCGAGTTCCCATACGCGGTAGTGAGCCCGATTTTGTATCCGCAGTAGTGAGTCCGAGTGCGCATGAGCAGTAGTGAGCCGGAGTGCGCATGCGCAGTAGTGACCCCGAGTGCGCATGGGCACTAGCGACTCCGATTGCGCATCTGCAGTAGTGACTCCGAGTGCGCATGCGCAACAGTAAACCCGATTGCGTATGCGCAGTAGTGAGCCCGAGCGCGCATCCGCAGTAGTGAGTCCGAGTGCGCATGAGCAGTAGTGAGCCCGTGTGCGCATGCGCAGTAGTGAGCCCAAGCGCGCATCCGCACTAGTGAGTCCGAGTGCGCATGCGCAGTAGTGACCCCGAGTGCGCATGCGCAGTAGTGAGCTCGAATGCGCATGTGCAGGTCTGACTCGGTGTGCGCATGCGCAGTGGTGACCCCGAGTGCGCGTGCGCTGTAGTGAGCTCGTGCGCGCATGCGCAGTAGTGAGCCAGTGTACGCATGCGCAGTAGTGAGTCCGTGTGCGCATTTGCGGGTCTGAGCCGGAGTGCGCATGCGCAGTAGTGAACCCGATTGCGCATCTGCAGTAGTGACTCTGAGTGCGCATGCACAGCAGTGAACCCGATTGCGCATCTGCAGTGGTGACCCCGAGTGCGCATGTTCAGTAGCGACCCCGAGCGCGCATGCGCTGTAGTAAGTCCGAGTGCGCATGAGCAGTAGTGAGCCCGTGTGCGCATGCGCAGTAGTGATCCCGAGTTCCTTTACGCGGTAGTGAGCCCGATTTTGTATCCGCAGTAGTGAGTCCGAGTGCGCATGAGCAGTAGTGAGCCGCGGTGCGCATGCGCAGTAGTGACCCCGAGTGCGCATGCGCAGTAGTGACCCCGAGTGCGCATGGGCTGTAGCGACCCCGAGCGCGCATGTGCAGTAGTGAACCCGTGCGCGCATGCGCAATAGTGAGCCCGAGCGCGCATCCGCAGTAGAGAGTCCGAGCGCGCATCCGCAGTAGTGAGTCCGAGTGCGCATGTGCAGTAGTGAGCCCGTGCGCGCATGCGCAGTAGTGAGCCCGAGCGCGCATCCGCAGTAGTGAGTCCGAGTGCGCATGAGTAGTAGTGAGGCCGTGTGCGCATGCGCAGTAGTGAGCCCGAGCGCGCATCCGCAGTAGTGAGTCCGAGTGCGCATGACCAGTTGTGAGCCCGTGTGCGCATGCGCAGTAGTGAGCCCGAGTGCGCAGCCGCACTAGTGAGTCCGAGTGCGCATGCGCAGTAGTGACCCCGAGTGCGCATGCGCAGTTGTGAGCCCGTGCGCGCATACGCAGTAGTGAGCCCGTGTGCGCATGCGCAGTAGTTAGCCCGAGCGCGCATCCGCAGTAGTGAGTCCGAGTGCGCATGAGCAGTAGTGAGCCCGTATGCGCACGCGCAGTAGTGAGTTCGAGTGCGCATGAGCAGTAGTGAGCCCGAGTGCGCATGCGCAGTAGTGAGCCCGAGCGCGCATCCGCTGTAATGAGCCCGAGCGCGCATCCGCAGTAGTGAGTCCGAGTGCGCATGAGCAGTAGTGAGCCCGTGTGCGCATCCGCAGTAGTGAGCCCGAGCGCGCATCCGCAGTAGTTAGTCCGAGTGCGCATGAGCAGTAGTGGGCCCTTGTGCGCATGCGCAGTAGTGAGCCCGAGCGCCCATCCGCACTAGTGAGTCCGAGTGCGCATGCGCAGTAGTGACCCCGAGTGCGCATGCGCAGTAGTGAGCCCGTGCGCGCATACGCAGTAGTGCGCCCGTGTGCGCATGGGCAGAAGTGAGCTCGAATGGGCATGTGCAGGTCTGACTCGGTGTGCGCATGCGCAGTAGTGACCCCGAGTGCGCGTGCGCTGTAGTGAGCTCGCGTGCGCATGCGCAGTAGTGAGCCAGTGTACGCATGCGCAGTAGTGAGTCCGAGTGCGCATGAACAGTAGTGAGCCCGTGTGCGCATCCGCAGTAGTGAGCCCGAGCGCGCATCCGCAGTAGTGAGTCCGAGTGCGCATGAGCAGTAGTGAGCCCGTGTGCGCATGCGCAGTAGTGAGCCCGAGCGCGCATCCGCACTAGTGAGTCCGAGTGCGCATGCGCAGTAGTGACCCCGAGTGCGCATGCGCAGTAGTGAGCCCGTGCGCGCATACGCAGTAGTGAGCCCGTGTGCGCATGCGCAGTAGTTAGCCCGAGCGCGCATCCGCAGTAGTGAGTCCGAGTGCGCATGAGCAGTAGTGAGCCCGTATGCGCATGAGCAGTAGTGAGCCCGTGTGCGCATCCGCAGTAATGAGTCCGAGTGCGCATGAGCAGTAGTGAGCCCGTGTGCGCATGCGCAGTGGTGAGCCCGAGCGCGCATCCGCAGTAATGAGCCCGAGCGCGCATCCGCAGTAATGAGCCCGAGCGCGCATCCGCAGTAGTGAGTCCGAGTGCGCATGAGCAGTAGTGAGCCCGAGCGCCCATCCGCACTAGTGAGTCCGAGTGCGCATGCGCAGTAGTGACCCCGAGTGCGCATGCGCAGTAGTGAGCCCGTGCGCGCATACGCAGTAGTGCGCCGTGTGCGCATGGGCAGAAGTGAGCTCGAATGCGCATGTGCAGGTCTGACTCGGTGTGCGCATGCGCAGTAGTGACCCCGAGTGCGCGTGCGCTGTAGTGAGCTCGTGTGCGCATGCGCAGTAGTGAGCCCGAGCGCGCATCCGCACTAGTGAGTCCGAGTGCGCATGCGCAGTAGTGACCCCGAGTGCGCATGCGCAGTAGTGAGCCCGTGCGCGCATACGCAGTAGTGAGCCCTTGTGCGCATGCGCAGTAGTTAGCCCGAGCGCGCATCCGCAGTAGTGAGTCCGAGTGCGCATGAGCAGTAGTGAGCCCGTGTGCGCATGCGCAGTAGTGAGCCCAAGCGCGCATCCGCACTAGTGAGTCCGAGTGCGCATGCGCAGTAGTGACCCCGAGTGCGCATGAGCAGTAGTGAGCCCGTGTGCGCATGCGCAGTAGTGAGCCCGAGCGCGCATCCGCAGTAGTGAGTTCGAGTGCGCATGAGCAGTAGTGAGCCCGTGTGCGTATGCGCAGTAGTGAGCCCGAGCGCGCATCCGTAGTAATGAGTCCGAGTGCGCATGAGCAGTAGTGAGCCCGTGTGCGCATGCGCAGTGGTGAGCCCGAGCGCGCATCCGCAGTAGTGAGTCCGAGTGCGCATGAGCAGTAGTGACCCTGTGTGCGCATGCGCAGTAGTGAGCCCGAGCGCGCGTGGTCAGTAGTGGGCCCGATTGCGCATCCGCAGTAGTGAGTCCGAGCACGCATGCGCAGTAGTGAGTCCGAGTGCGCATGAGCAGTAGTGAGCCCGTGTGCGCATCCGCAGTAGTGAGCCCGAGCGCGCATCCGCAGTAGTGAGTCCGAGTGCGCATGAGCAGTAGTGAGCCCGTGTGCGCATGAGCAGTAGTGAGCCCGAGCGCCCATCCGCACTAGTGAGTCCGAGTGGGCATGCGCAGTAGTGACCCCGAGTGCGCATGCGCAGTAGTGAGCCTGTGCGCGCATACGCAGTAGTGAGCCCGTGTGCGCATGCGCAGTGGTGAGCCCGAGCGCGCATCCGCAGTAGTGAGTCCGAGTGCGCATGAGCAGTAGTGGGCCCGTGTGCGCATGCGCAGTAGTGAGCCCGAGCGCCCATCCGCACTAGTGAGTCCGAGTGCGCATGCGCAGTAGTGACCCCGAGTGCGCGTGCGCTGTAGTGAGCTCGTGTGCGCATGCGCAGTAGTGAGGCCGAGCGCGCATCCGCACTAGTGAGTCCGAGTGCGCATGCGCAGTAGTGACCCCGAGTGCGCATGCGCAGTAGTGAGCCCGTGCGCGCATACGCAGTAGTGAGCCCGTGTGCGCATGCGCAGTAGTTATCCCGAGCGCGCATCCGCAGTAGTGAGTCCGAGTGCGCATGAGCAGTAGTGAGCCCGTATGCGCATGAGCAGTAGTGAGCCCGTGTGCGCATGCGCAGTAGTGAGCCCAAGCGCGCATCCGCACTAGTGGGTCCGAGTGCGCATGCGCAGTAGTGACCCCGAGTGCGCATGAGAAGTAGTGAGCCCGTGTGCGCATGCGCAGTAGTGAGCCCGAGCGCGCATCCGCAGTAGTGAGTTCGAGTGCGCATGAGCAGTAGTGAGCCCGTGTGCGCATGCGCAGTAGTGAGCCCAAGCGCGCATCCGCACTAGTGAGTCCGAGTGCGCATGCGCAGTAGTGACCCCGAGTGCGCATGCGCAGTAGTGAGCCCGTGCGCGCATACGCAGTAGTGCGCCCGTGTGCGCATGCGCAGAAGTGAGCTCGAATGCGCATGTGCAGGTCTGACTCGGTGTGCGCATGCGCAGTGGTGACCCCGAGTGCGCGTGCGCTGTAGTGAGCTCGTGTGCGCATGCGCAGTAGTGAGCCAGTGTACGCATGCGCAGTAGTGAGTCCGTGTGCGCATTTGCGGGTCTGAGCCGGAGTGCGCATGCGCAGTAGTGAACCCGATTGCGCATCTGCAGTAGTGACTCTGAGTGCGCATGCACAGCAGTGAACCCGATTGCGCATCTGCAGTGGTGACCCCGAGTGCGCATGTTCAGTAGCGACCCCGAGCGCGCATGCGCTGTAGTAAGTCCGAGTGCGCATGAGCAGTAGTGAGCCCGTGTGCGCATGCGCAGTAGTGATCCCGAGTTCCTTTACGCGGTAGTGAGCCCGATTTTGTATCCGCAGTAGTGAGTCCGAGTGCGCATGAGCAGTAGTGAGCCGCGGTGCGCATGCGCAGTAGTGACCCCGAGTGCGCATGCGCAGTAGTGACCCCGAGTGCGCATGGGCTGTAGCGACCCCGAGCGCGCATGTGCAGTAGTGAACCCGTGCGCGCATGCGCAATAGTGAGCCCGAGCGCGCATCCGCAGTAGAGAGTCCGAGCGCGCATCCGCAGTAGTGAGTCCGAGTGCGCATGTGCAGTAGTGAGCCCGTGCGCGCATGCGCAGTAGTGAGCCCGAGCGCGCATCCGCAGTAGTGAGTCCGAGTGCGCATGAGTAGTAGTGAGGCCGTGTGCGCATGCGCAGTAGTGAGCCCGAGCGCGCATCAGCAGTAGTGAGTCCGAGTGCGCATGACCAGTTGTGAGCCCGTGTGCGCATGCGCAGTAGTGAGCCCGAGTGCGCATCCGCACTAGTGAGTCCGAGTGCGCATGCGCAGTAGTGACCCCGAGTGCGCATGCGCAGTTGTGAGCCCGTGCGCGCATACGCAGTAGTGAGCCCGTGTGCGCATGCGCAGTAGTTAGCCCGAGCGCGCATCCGCAGTAGTGAGTCCGAGTGCGCATGAGCAGTAGTGAGCCCGTATGCGCACGCGCAGTAGTGAGTTCGAGTGCGCATGAGCAGTAGTGAGCCCGAGTGCGCATGCGCAGTAGTGAGCCCGAGCGCGCATCCGCTGTAATGAGCCCGAGCGCGCATCCGCAGTAGTGAGTCCGAGTGCGCATGAGCAGTAGTGAGCCCGTGTGCGCATCCGCAGTAGTGAGCCCGAGCGCGCATCCGCAGTAGTTAGTCCGAGTGCGCATGAGCAGTAGTGGGCCCTTGTGCGCATGCGCAGTAGTGAGCCCGAGCGCCCATCCGCACTAGTGAGTCCGAGTGCGCATGCGCAGTAGTGACCCCGAGTGCGCATGCGCAGTAGTGAGCCCGTGTGCGCATACGCAGTAGTGCGCCCGTGTGCGCATGGGCAGAAGTGAGCTCGAATGGGCATGTGCAGGTCTGACTCGGTGTGCGCATGCGCAGTAGTGACCCCGAGTGCGCGTGCGCTGTAGTGAGCTCGTGTGCGCATGCGCAGTAGTGAGCCAGTGTACGCATGCGCAGTAGTGAGTCCGAGTGCGCATGAGCAGTAGTGAGCCCGTGTGCGCATGCGCAGTAGTGAGCCCGAGCGCGCATCCGCAGTAGTGAGTCCGAGTGCGCATGAGCAGTTGTGAGCCCGTGTGCGCATGCGCAGTAGTGAGCCCGAGCGCGCATCCGCACTAGTCAGTCCGAGTGCGCATGCGCAGTAGTGACCCCGAGTGCGCATGCGCAGTAGTGAGCCCGTGCGCGCATACGCAGTAGTGAGCCCGTGTGCGCATGCGCAGTAGTTAGCCCGAGCGCGCATCCGCAGTAGTGAGTCCGAGTGCGCATGAGCAGTAGTGAGTCCGTGTGCGCATGAGCAATAGTGAGCCCGAGCGCCCATACGCACTAGTGAGTCCGAGTGCGCATGCGCAGTAGTGACCCCGAGTGCGCATGCGCAGTAGTGAGCCTGTGCGCGCATACGCAGTAGTGAGCCCGTGTGCGCATGCGCAGTGGTGAGCCCGAGCGCGCATCCGCAGTAGTGAGTCCGAGTGCGCATGAGCAGTAGTGACCCCGTGTGCGCATGCGCAGTAGTGAGCCCGAGCGCGCGTGGTCAGTAGTGGGCCCGATTGCGCATCCGCAGTAGTGAGTCCGAGCACGCATGCGCAGTAGTGAGTCCGAGTGCGCATGAGCAGTAGTGAGCCCGTGTGCGCATCCGCAGTAGTGAGCCCGAGCGCGCATCCGCAGTAGTGAGTCCGAGTGCGCATGAGCAGTTGTGAGCCCGTGTGCGCATGCGCAGTGGTGAGCCCGAGCGCGCATCCGCAGTAGTGAGTCCGAGTGCGCATGAGCAGTAGTGAGCCCGTATGCGCATGAGCAGTAGTGAGCCCGTGTGCGCATGCGCAGTAGTGAGCCCGAGCGCGCATCCGCAGTAGTGGGTCGGAGTGCGCATGAGCAGTAGTGCGCCCGTGTGCGCATGCGCAGAAGTGAGCTCGAATGCGCATGTGCAGGTCTGACTCGGTGTGCGCATGCGCAGTGGTGACCCCGAGTGCGCGTGCGCTGTAGTGAGCTCGTGTGCGCATGCGCAGTAGTGAGCCAGTGTACGCATGCGCAGTAGTGAGTCCGTGTGCGCATTTGTGGGTCTGAGCCGGAGTGCGCATGTTCAGTAGCGACCCCGAGCGCGCATGCGCTGTAGTAAGTCCGAGTGCGCATGAGCAGTAGTGAGCCCGTGTGCGCATGCGCAGTAGTGAGCCCAAGCGCGCATCCGCACTAGTGAGTCCGAGTGCGCATGCGCAGTAGTGACCCCGAGTGCGCATGAGCAGTAGTGAGCCCGTGTGCGCATGCGCAGTAGTGAGCCCGAGCGCGCATCCGCAGTAGTGAGTTCGAGTGCGCATGAGCAGTAGTGAGCCCGTGTGCGTATGCGCAGTAGTGAGCCCGAGCGCGCATCCGCAGTAATGAGTCCGAGTGCGCATGAGCAGTAGTGAGCCCGTGTGCGCATGCGCAGTGGTGAGCCCGAGCGCGCATCCGCAGTAGTGAGTCCGAGTGCGCATGAGCAGTAGTGACCCTGTGTGCGCATGCGCAGTAGTGAGCCCGAGCGCGCGTGGTCAGTAGTGGGCCCGATTGCGCATCCGCAGTACTGAGTCCGAGCACGCATGCGCAGTAGTGAGTCCGAGTGCGCATGAGCTGTAGTGAGCCCGTGTGCGCATCCGCAGTAGTGAGCCCGAGCGCGCATCCGCAGTAGTGAGTCCGAGTGCGCATGAGCAGTAGTGAGCCCGTGTGCGCATGAGCAGTAGTGAGCCCGAGCGCCCATCCGCACTAGTGAGTCCGAGTGCGCATGCGCAGTAGTGACCCCGAGTGCGCATGCGCAGTAGTGAGCCTGTGCGCGCATACGCAGTAGTGAGCCCGTGTGCGCATGCGCAGTGGTGAGCCCGAGCGCGCATCCGCAGTAGTGAGTCCGAGTGCGCATGAGCAGTAGTGACCCCGTGTGCGCATGCGCAGTAGTGAGCCCGAGCGCGCGTGGTCAGTAGTGGGCCCGATTGCGCATCCGCAGTAGTGAGTCCGAGCACGCATGCGCAGTAGTGAGTCCGAGTGCGCATGAGCAGTAGTGAGCCCGTGTGCGCATCCGCAGTAGTGAGCCCGAGCGCGCATCCGCAGTAGTGAGTCCGAGTGCGCATGAGCAGTAGTGAGCCCGTGTGCGCATGCGCAGTAGTGAGCCCGAGCGCGCATCCGCACTAGTGAGTCCGAGTGCGCATGCGCAGTAGTGACCCCGAGTGCGCATGCGCAGTAGTGAGCCCGTGCGCGCATACGCAGTAGTGAGCCCGTGTGCGCATGCGCAGTAGTTAGCCCGAGCGCGCATCCGCAGTAGTGAGTCCGAGTGCGCATGAGCAGTAGTGAGCCCGTATGCGCATGAGCAGTAGTGAGCCCGTGTGCGCATCCGCAGTAATGAGTCCGAGTGCGCATGAGCAGTAGTGAGCCCGTGTGCGCATGCGCAGTGGTGAGCCCGAGCGCGCATCCGCAGTAATGAGCCCGAGCGCGCATCCGCAGTAGTGAGTCCGAGTGCGCATGAGCAGTAGTGAGCCCGTGTGCGCATCCGCAGTAGTGAGCCCGAGCGCGCATCCGCAGTAGTTAGTCCGAGTGCGCATGAGCAGTAGTGGGCCCGTGTGCGCATGCGCAGTGGTGAGCCCGAGCGCCCATCCGCACTAGTGAGTCCGAGTGCGCATGCGCAGTAGTGACCCCGAGTGCGCATGCGCAGTAGTGAGCCCGTGCGCGCATACGCAGTAGTGCGCCGTGTGCGCATGGGCAGAAGTGAGCTCGAATGCGCATGTGCAGGTCTGACTCGGTGTGCGCATGCGCAGTAGTGACCCCGAGTGCGCGTGCGCTGTAGTGAGCTCGTGTGCGCATGCGCAGTAGTGAGCCCGAGCGCGCATCCGCACTAGTGAGTCCGAGTGCGCATGCGCAGTAGTGACCCCGAGTGCGCATGCGCAGTAGTGAGCCCGTGCGCGCATACGCAGTAGTGAGCCCTTGTGCGCATGCGCAGTAGTTAGCCCGAGCGCGCATCCGCAGTAGTGAGTCCGAGTGCGCATGAGCAGTAGTGAGCCCGTGTGCGCATGCGCAGTAGTGAGCCCAAGCGCGCATCCGCACTAGTGAGTCCGAGTGCGCATGCGCAGTAGTGACCCCGAGTGCGCATGAGCAGTAGTGAGCCCGTGTGCGCATGCGCAGTAGTGAGCCCGAGCGCGCATCCGCAGTAGTGAGTTCGAGTGCGCATGAGCAGTAGTGAGCCCGTGTGCGTATGCGCAGTAGTGAGCCCGAGCGCGCATCCGCAGTAATGAGTCCGAGTGCGCATGAGCAGTAGTGAGCCCGTGTGCGCATGCGCAGTGGTGAGCCCGAGCGCGCATCCGCAGTAGTGAGTCCGAGTGCGCATGAGCAGTAGTGACCCTGTGTGCGCATGCGCAGTAGTGAGCCCGAGCGCGCGTGGTCAGTAGTGGGCCCGATTGCGCATCCGCAGTAGTGAGTCCGAGCACGCATGCGCAGTAGTGAGTCCGAGTGCGCATGAGCAGTAGTGAGTCCGAGTGCGCATGAGCAGTAGTGAGCCCGTGTGCGCATCCGCAGTAGTGAGCCCGAGCGCGCATCCGCAGTAGTTAGTCCGAGTGCGCATGAGCAGTAGTGGGCCCGTGTGCGCATGCGCAGTAGTGAGCCCGAGCGCCCATCCGCACTAGTGAGTCCGAGTGCGCATGCGCAGTAGTGACCCCGAGTGCGCGTGCGCTGTAGTGAGCTCGTGTGCGCATGCGCAGTAGTGAGCCCGAGCGCGCATCCGCACTAGTGAGTCCGAGTGCGCATGCGCAGTAGTGACCCCGAGTGCGCATGCGCAGTAGTAAGCCCGTGCGCGCATACGTTGTAGTGCGCCCGTGTGCGGATGGGCAGAAGTGAGCTCGAATGCGCATGTGCAGGTCTGACTCGGTGTGCGCATGCGCAGTAGTGACCCCGAGTGCGCGTGCGCTGTAGTGAGCTCGTGTGCGCATGCGCAGTAGTGAGCCAGTGTACGCATGCGCAGTAGTGAGTCCGTGTGCGCATGCGCAACAGTAAACCCGATTGCGTATGCGCAGTAGTGAGCCCGAGCGCGCATCCGCAGTAGTGAGTCCGAGTGCGCATGAGCAGTAGTGAGCCCGTGTGCGCATGCGCAGTAGTGAGCCCAAGCGCGCATCCGCACTAGTGAGTCCGAGTGCGCATGCGCAGTAGTGACCCGGAGTGCGCATGCGCAGTAGTGAGCCCGTGCGCGCATACGCAGTAGTGCGCCCGTGTGCGCATGCGCAGAAGTGAGCTCGAATGCGCATGTGCAGGTCTGACTCGGTGTGCGCATGCGCAGTGGTGACCCCGAGTGCGCGTGCGCTGTAGTGAGCTCGTGTGCGCATGCGCAGTAGTGAGCCAGTGTACGCATGCGCAGTAGTGAGTCCGTGTGCGCATTTGCGGGTCTGAGCCGGAGTGCGCATGCGCAGTAGTGAGCCCGAGCGCGCATCCGCAGTAGTGAGTCCGAGTGCGCATGAGTAGTAGTGAGGCCGTGTGCGCATGCGCAGCAGTGAGCCCGATTGCACATCGGCAGTAGTGAGCCCGAGCGCGCATGCGCTGTAGTAAGTCCGAGGGCGCATGAGCAGTAGTGAGCCCGTGTGCGCATGCGCAGTAGTGAGTCCGAGTGCGCATGCGCAGTAGTGACCCCGAGTGCGCATGCGCAGTAGTGAGCCCGTGCGCGCATCCGCAGTAGTGAGCCCGTGTGCGCATGCGCAGTAGTTAGCCCGAGCGCGCATCCGCAGTAGTGAGTCCGAGTGCGCATGAGCAGTAGTGAGCCCGTATGCGCATGAGCAGTAGTGAGCCCGTGTGCGCATGCGCAGTAGTGAGCCCGAGCGCGCATCCGCAGTAGTGGGTCCGAGTGCGCATGAGTAGTAGTGAGCCCGTGTGCGTATGCGCAGTAGTGAGCCCGAGCGCGCATCCGCAGTAATGAGTCCGAGTGCGCATGAGCAGTAGTGAGCCGGAATGCGCATGCGCAGTAGTGACCCTGAGTGCGCATGGGCAGTAGCGACCCCGATTGCGCATCTGCAGTAGTGACTCCGAGTGCGCATGCGCAACAGTAAACCCGATTGCGTATGCGCAGTAGTGAGCCCGAGTGCGCATGCGCGGTAGTGACCCCGAGCGCGCATGCGCAGTAGTGAGCCCGTGCGCGCATACGCAGTAGTGCGCCCGTGTGCGCATGCGCAGTAGTGAGTCCGTGTGCGCATTTGCGGGTCTGAGCCGGAGTGCGCATGTTCAGTAGCGACCCCGAGCGCGCATGCGCTGTAGTAAGTCCGAGTGCGCATGAGCAGTAGTGAGCCCGTGTGCGCATGCGCAGTAGTGAGCCCAAGCGCGCATCCGCACTAGTGAGTCCGAGTGCGCATGCGCAGTAGTGACCCCGAGTGCGCATGAGCAGTAGTGAGCCCGTGTGCGCATGCGCAGTAGTGAGCCCGAGCGCGCATCCGCAGTAGTGAGTTCGAGTGCGCATGAGCAGTAGTGAGCCCGTGTGCGTATGCGCAGTAGTGAGCCCGAGCGCGCATCCGCAGTAATGAGTCCGAGTGCGCATGAGCAGTAGTGAGCCCGTGTGCGCATGCGCAGTGGTGAGCCCGAGCGCGCATCCGCAGTAGTGAGTCCGAGTGCGCATGAGCAGTAGTGACCCCGTGTGCGCATGCGCAGTAGTGAGCCCGAGCGCGCGTGGTCAGTAGTGGGCCCGATTGCGCATCCGCAGTAGTGAGTCCGAGCACGCATGCGCAGTGGTGAGCCCGAGCGCGCATCCGCAGTAGTGAGTCCGAGTGCGCATGAGCAGTAGTGACCCCGTGTGCGCATGCGCAGTAGTGAGTCCGAGCACGCATGCGCAGTAGTGAGTCCGAGTGCGCATGAGCAGTAGTGAGCCCGTGTGCGCATCCGCAGTAGTGAGCCCGAGCGCGCATCCGCAGTAGTGAGTCCGAGTGCGCATGAGCAGTAGTGAGCCCGTGTGCGTATGAGCAGTAGTGAGCCCGAGCGCCCATCCGCACTAGTGAGTCCGAGTGCGCATGCGCAGTAGTGACCCCGAGTGCGCATGCGCAGTAGTGAGCCCGTGCGCGCATACGCAGTAGTGCGCCCGTGTGCGCATGGGCAGAAGTGAGCTCGAATGCGCATGTGCAGGTCTGACTCGGTGTGCGCATGCGAAGTAGTGACCCCGAGTGCGCGTGCGCTGTAGTGAGCCCGAGCGCGCATCCGCAGTAGTGAGTCCGAGTGCGCATGAGTAGTAGTGAGGCCGTGTGCGCATGCGCAGCAGTGAGCCCGATTGCACATCGGCAGTAGTGAGCCCGAGCGCGCATGCGCTGTAGTGAGTCCGAGTGCGCATGAGCAGTAGTGAGCCCGTGTGCGCATGCGCAGTAGTGAGTCCGAGTGCGCATGCGCAGTAGTGACCCCGAGTGCGCATGCGCAGTAGTGAGCCCGTGCGCGCATACGCAGTAGTGAGTCCGAGTGCGCATGAGCAGTAGTGAGCCCGTATGCGCATGAGCAGTAGTGAGCCCGTGTGCGCATGCGCAGTAGTGAGCCCGAGCGCGCATCCGCAGTAGTGGGTCCGAGTGCGCATGAGCAGTAGTGAGCCCGTGTGCGTATGCGCAGTAGTGAGCCCGAGCGCGCATCCGCAGTAATGAGTCCGAGTGCGCATGAGCAGTAGTGTGCCGGAGTGCGCATGCGCAGTAGTGAGCCCGAGCGCGCATCCGCAGTAGTGACTCCGAGTGCGCATGCGCAACAGTAAACCCGATTGCGTATGCGCAGTAGTGAGCCCGAGTGCGCATGCGCAGTAGTGACCCCGAGCGCGCATGCGCATTAGTGAGCCCGTGCGCGCATACGCAGTAGTGCGCCCGTGTGCGCATGCGCAGTAGTGAGTCCGTGTGCGCATTTGCGGGTCTGAGCCGGAGTGCGCATGTTCAGTAGCGACCCCGAGCGCGCATGCGCTGTAGTAAGTCCGAGTGCGCATGAGCAGTAGTGAGCCCGTGTGCGCATGCGCAGTAGTGAGCCCAAGCGCGCATCCGCACTAGTGAGTCCGAGTGCGCATGCGCAGTAGTGACCCCGAGTGCGCATGAGCAGTAGTGAGCCCGTGTGCGCATGCGCAGTAGTGAGCCCGAGCGCGCATGCGCAGTAGTGAGTTCGAGTGCGGATGAGCAGTAGTGAGCCCGTGTGCGTATGCGCAGTAGTGAGCCCGAGCGCGCATCCGCAGTAATGAGTCCGAGTGCGCATGAGCAGTAGTGAGCCCGTGTGCGCATGCGCAGTGGTGAGCCCGAGCGCGCATCCGCAGTAGTGAGTCCGAGTGCGCATGAGCAGTAGTGAGCCCGTGTGCGCATCCGCAGTAGTGAGCCCGAGCGCGCATCCGCAGTAGTGAGTCCGAGTGCGCATGAGCAGTAGTGAGCCCGTGTGCGCATGAGCAGTAGTGAGCCCGAGCGCCCATCCGCACTAGTGAGTCCGAGTGCGCATGCGCAGTAGTGACCCCGAGTGCGCATGCGCAGTAGTGAGCCCGTGCGCGCATACGCAGTAGTGAGCCCGTGTGCGCATGCGCAGTGGTGAGCCCGAGCGCGCATCCGCAGTATTGAGTCCGAGTGCGCATGAGCAGTAGTGACCCCGTGTGCGCATGCGCAGTAGTGAGTCCGAGCACGCATGCGCAGTAGTGAGTCCGAGTGCGCATGAGCAGTAGTGAGCCCGTGTGCGCATCCGCAGTAGTGAGCCCGTGCGCGCATCCGCAGTAGTGAGTCCGAGTGCGCATGAGCAGTAGTGAGCCCGTGTGCGCATGAGCAGTAGTGAGCCCGAGCGCCCATCCGCACTAGTGAGTCCGAGTGCGCATGCGCAGTAGTGAGCCCGAGTGCGCATGCGCAGTAGTGAGCCCGTGCGCGCATACGCAGTAGTGCGCCCGTGTGCGCATGGGCAGAAGTGAGCTCGAATGCGCATGTGCAGGTCTGACTCGGTGTGCGCATGCGCAGTAGTGACCCCGAGTGCGCGTGCGCTGTAGTGAGCTCGTGTGCGCATGCGCAGTAGTGAGCCAGTGTACGCATGCGCAGCAGTGAGTCCGTGTGCGCATGTGCAGGTCTGAGCCGGAGTGCGCATGCGCAGTAGTGAACCCGATTGCGCATCTGCAGTAGTGACTCCGAGTGCGCATGCACAGCAGTGAACCCGATTGCGCGTCTGCAGTGGTGACCCCGAGTGCGCATGTTCAGTAGCGACCCCGAGCGCGCATGCGCAGTAGTAAGCCCCAGGGCGCAATCGCAGTAGTGATTCCGAGTGCGCATAAGCAGTAGTGATCCCGAGTTCCCATACGCGGTAGTGAGCCCGATTTTGTATCCGCAGTAGTGAGTCCGAGTGCGCATGAGCAGTAGTGAGCCGGAGTGCGCATGCGCAGTAGTGACCCCGAGTGCGCATGGGCACTAGCGACTCCGATTGCGCATCTGCCGTAGTGACTCCGAGTGCGCATGCGCAACAGTAAACCCGATTGCGTATGCGCAGTAGTGAGCCCGAGCGCGCATCCGCAGTAGTGAGTCCGAGTGCGCATGAGCAGTAGTGAGCCCGTGTGCGCATGCGCAGTAGTGAGCCCAAGCGCGCATCCGCACTAGTGAGTCCGAGTGCGCATGCGCAGTAGTGACCCCGAGTGCGCATGCGCAGTAGTGAGCCCGTGCGCGCATACGCAGTAGTGCGCCCGTGTGCGCATGCGCAGAAGTGAGCTCGAATGCGCATGTGCAGGTCTGACTCGGTGTGCGCATGCGCAGTGGTGACCCCGAGTGCGCGTGCGCTGTAGTGAGCTCGTGTGCGCATGCGCAGTAGTGAGCCAGTGTACGCATGCGCAGTAGTGAGTCCGTGTGCGCATTTGCGGGTCTGAGCCGGAGTGCGCATGCGCAGTAGTGAACCCGATTGCGCATCTGCAGTAGTGACTCTGAGTGCGCATGCACAGCAGTGAACCCGATTGCGCGTCTGCAGTGGTGACCCCGAGTGCGCATGTTCAGTAGCGACCCCGAGCGCGCATGCGCTGTAGTAAGTCCGAGTGCGCATGAGCAGTCGTGAGCCCGTGTGCGCATGCGCAGTAGTGATCCCGAGTTCCTTTACGCGGTAGTGAGCCCGATTTTGTATCCGCAGTAGTGAGTCCGAGTGCGCATGAGCAGTAGTGAGCCGCGGTGCGCATGCGCAGTAGTGACCCCGAGTGCGCATGCGCAGTAGTGACACCGAGTGCGCATGCGCAGTAGTGACCCCGAGTGCGCATGCGCAGTTGTGAGCCCGTGCGCGCATACGCAGTAGTGAGCCCGTGTGCGCATGCGCAGTAGTTAGCCCGAGCGCGCATCCGCAGTAGTGAGTCCGAGTGCGCATGAGCAGTAGTGAGCCCGTATGCGCATGAGCAGTAGTGAGCCCGTGTGCGCATGCGCAGTAGTGAGCCCGAGCGCGCATCCGCAGTAGTGGGTCCGAGTGCGCATGAGCAGTAGTGAGCCCGTGTGCGTATGCGCAGTAGTGAGCCCGAGCGCGCATCCGCAGTAATGAGTCCGAGTGCGCGTGAGCAGTAGTGAGCCCGCGTGCGCATGCGCAGTGGTGAGCCCGAGCGCGCATCCGCAGTAGTGAGTCCGAGTGCGCATCCGCAGTAGTGAGTCCGAGTGCGCATGAGCGGTAGTGAGCCCGTGTGCGCATCCGCAGTAGTGAGCCCGAGCGCGCATCCGCAGTAGTTAGTCCGAGTGCGCATGAGCAGTAGTGGGCCCGTGTGCGCATGCGCAGTTGTGAGCCCGAGCGCCCATCCGCACTAGTGAGTCCGAGTGCGCATGCGCAGTAGTGAGTCCGAGTGCGCATGAGCAGTAGTGAGCCCGTGTGCGCATGAGCAGTAGTGAGCCCGAGCGCCCATCCGCACTAGTGAGTCCGAGTGCGCATGCGCAGTAGTGAGCCCGTGCGCGCATACGCAGTAGTGCGCCCGTGTGCGCATGGGCAGAAGTGAGCTCGAATGCGCATGTGCAGGTCTGACTCGGTGTGCGCATGCGAAGTAGTGACCCCGAGTGATCGTGCGCTGTAGTGAGCCCGAGCGCGCATCCGCAGTAGTGAGTCCGAGTGCGCATAAGTAGTAGTGAGGCCGTGTGCGCATGCGCAGCAGTGAGCCCGATTGCACATCGGCAGTAGTGAGCCCGAGCGCGCATGCGCTGTAGTGAGTCCGAGTGCGCATGAGCAGTAGTGAGCCCGTGTGCGCATGCGCAGTAGTGAGTCCGAGTGCGCATGCGCAGTAGTGACCCCGAGTGCGCATGCGCAGTAGTGAGCCCGTGCGCGCATACGCAGTAGTGAGTCCGAGTGCGCATGAGCAGTAGTGAGCCCGTATGCGCATGAGCAGTAGTGAGCCCGTGTGCGCATGCGCAGTAGTGAGCCCGAGTGCGCATGCGCAGTAGTGACCCCGAGCGCGCATGCGCAGTAGTGAGCCCGTGCGCGCATACGCAGTAGTGCGCCCGTGTGCGCATGCGCAGTAGTGAGTCCGTGTGCGCATTTGCGGGTCTGAGCCGGAGTGCGCATGTTCAGTAGCGACCCCGAGCGCGCATGCGCTGTAGTAAGTCCGAGTGCGCATGAGCAGTAGTGAGCCCGTGTGCGCATGCGCAGTAGTGAGCCCAAGCGCGCATCCGCACTAGTGAGTCCGAGTGCGCGTGCGCAGTAGTGACCCCGAGTGCGCATGAGCAGTAGTGAGCCCGTGTGCGCATGCGCAGTAGTGAGCCCGAGCGCGCATCCGCAGTAGTCAGTTCGAGTGCGGATGAGCAGTAGTGTGCCCGTGTGCGTATGCGCAGTAGTGAGCCCGAGCGCGCATCCGCAGTAATGAGTCCGAGTGCGCATGAGCAGTAGTGAGCCCGTGTGCGCATGCGCAGTGGTGGGCCCGAGCGCGCATCCGCAGTAGTGAGTCCGAGTGCGCATGAGCAGTAGTGACCCCGTGTGCGCATGCGCAGTAGTGAGCCCGAGCGCGCGTGGTCAGTAGTGGGCCCGATTGCGCATCCGCAGTAGTGAGTCCGAGCACGCATGCGCAGTAGTGAGTCCGAGTGCGCATGAGCAGTAGTGAGCCCGTGTGCGCATCCGCAGTAGTGAGCCCGAGCGCGCATCCGCAGTAGTGAGTCCGAGTGCGCATGAGCAGTAGTGACCCCGTGTGCGCAAGCGCAGTAGTGAGTCCGAGCACGCATGCGCAGTAGTGAGTCCGAGTGCGCATGAGCAGTAGTGAGCCCGTGTGCGCATCCGCAGTAGTGAGCCCGAGCGCGCATCCGCAGTAGTGAGTCCGAGTGCGCATGAGCAGTAGTGAGCCCGTGTGCGCATGAGCAGTAGTGAGCCCGAGCGCCCATCCGCACTAGTGAGTCCGAGTGCGCATGCGCAGTAGTGAGCCCGAGTGCGCATGCGCAGTAGTGAGCCCGTGCGCGCATACGCAGTAGTGCGCCCGTGTGCGCATGGGCAGAAGTGATCTCGAATGCGCATCTGCAGGTCTGACTCGGTGTGCGCATGCGCAGTAGTGACCCCGAGTGCGCGTGCGCTGTAGTGAGCTCGTGTGCGCATGCGCAGTAGTGAGCCAGTGTACGCATGCGCAGCAGTGAGTCCGTGTGCGCATGTGCAGGTCTGAGCCGGAGTGCGCATGCGCAGTAGTGAACCCGATTGCGCATCTGCAGTAGTGACTCCGAGTGCGCATGCACAGCAGTGAACCCGATTGCGCGTCTGCAGTGGTGACCCCGAGTGCGCATGTTCAGTAGCGACCCCGAGCGCGCATGCGCAGTAGTGAGCCCCAGGGCGCAATCGCAGTAGTGATTCCGAGTGCGCATGAGCAGTAGTGATCCCGAGTTCCCATACGCGGTAGTGAGCCCGATTTTGTATCCGCAGTAGTGAGTCCGAGTGCGCATGAGCAGTAGTGAGCCGGAGTGCGCATGCGCAGTAGTGACCCCGAGTGCGCATGGGCACTAGCGACTCCGATTGCGCATCTGCAGTAGTGACTCCGAGTGCGCATGCGCAACAGTAAACCCGATTGCGTATGCGCAGTAGTGAGCCCGAGCGCGCATCCGCAGTAGTGAGTCCGAGTGCGCATGAGCAGTAGTGAGCCCGTGTGCGCATGCGCAGTAGTGAGCCCAAGCGCGCATCCGCACTAGTGAGTCCGAGTGCGCATGCGCAGTAGTGACCCCGAGTGCGCATGCGCAGTAGTGAGCCCGTGCGCGCATACGCAGTAGTGCGCCCGTGTGCGCATGCGCAGAAGTGAGCTCGAATGCGCATGTGCAGGTCTGACTCGGTGTGCGCATGCGCAGTGGTGACCCCGAGTGCGCGTGCGCTGTAGTGAGCTCGTGTGCGCATGCGCAGTAGTGAGCCAGTGTACGCATGCGCAGTAGTGAGTCCGTGTGCGCATTTGCGGGTCTGAGCCGGAGTGCGCATGCGCAGTAGTGAACCCGATTGCGCATCTGCAGTAGTGACTCTGAGTGCGCATGCACAGCAGTGAACCCGATTGCGCATCTGCAGTGGTGACCCCGAGTGCGCATGTTCAGTAGCGACCCCGAGCGCGCATGCGCTGTAGTAAGTCCGAGTGCGCATGAGCAGTAGTGAGCCCGTGTGCGCATGCGCAGTAGTGATCCCGAGTTCCTTTACGCGGTAGTGAGCCCGATTTTGTATCCGCAGTAGTGAGTCCGAGTGCGCATGAGCAGTAGTGAGCCGCGGTGCGCATGCGCAGTAGTGACCCCGAGTGCGCATGCGCAGTAGTGACCCCGAGTGCGCATGGGCTGTAGCGACCCCGAGCGCGCATGTGCAGTTGTGAACCCGTGCGCGCATGCGCAATAGTGAGCCCGAGCGCGCATCCGCAGTAGAGAGTCCGAGCGCGCATCCGCAGTAGTGAGTCCGAGTGCGCATGTGCAGTAGTGAGCCCGTGCGCGCATGCGCAGTAGTGAGCCCGAGCGCGCATCCGCAGTAGTGAGTCCGAGTGCGCATGAGTAGTAGTGAGGCCGTGTGCGCATGCGCAGTAGTGAGCCCGAGCGCGCATCCGCAGTAGTGAGTCCGAGAGCGCATGACCAGTTGTGAGCCCGTGTGCGCATGCGCAGTAGTGAGCCCGAGTGCGCATCCGCACTAGTGAGTCCGAGTGCGCATGCGCAGTAGTGACCCCGAGTGCGCATGCGCAGTTGTGAGCCCGTGCGCGCATACGCAGTAGTGAGCCCGTGTGCGCATGCGCAGTAGTTAGCCCGAGCGCGCATCCGCAGTAGTGAGTCCGAGTGCGCATGAGCAGTAGTGAGCCCGTATGCGCACGCGCAGTAGTGAGTTCGAGTGCGCATGAGCAGTAGTGAGCCCGAGTGCGCATGCGCAGTAGTGAGCCCGAGCGCGCATCCGCTGTAATGAGCCCGAGCGCGCATCCGCAGTAGTGAGTCCGAGTGCGCATGAGCAGTAGTGAGCCCGTGTGCGCATCCGCAGTAGTGAGCCCGAGCGCGCATCCGCAGTAGTTAGTCCGAGTGCGCATGAGCAGTAGTGGGCCCTTGTGCGCATGCGCAGTAGTGAGCCCGAGCGCCCATCCGCACTAGTGAGTCCGAGTGCGCATGCGCAGTAGTGACCCCGAGTGCGCATGCGCAGTAGTGAGCCCGTGCGCGCATACGCAGTAGTGCGCCCGTGTGCGCATGGGCAGAAGTGAGCTCGAATGGGCATGTGCAGGTCTGACTCGGTGTGCGCATGCGCAGTAGTGACCCCGAGTGCGCGTGCGCTGTAGTGAGCTCGTGTGCGCATGCGCAGTAGTGAGCCAGTGTACGCATGCGCAGTAGTGAGTCCGAGTGCGCATGAGCAGTAGTGAGCCCGTGTGCGCATGCGCAGTAGTGAGCCCGAGCGCGCATCCGCAGTAGTGAGTCCGAGTGCGCATGAGCAGTTGTGAGCCCGTGTGCGCATGCGCAGTAGTGAGCCCGAGCGCGCATCCGCACTAGTCAGTCCGAGTGCGCATGCGCAGTAGTGACCCCGAGTGCGCATGCGCAGTAGTGAGCCCGTGCGCGCATACGCAGTAGTGAGCCCGTGTGCGCATGCGCAGTAGTTAGCCCGAGCGCGCATCCGCAGTAGTGAGTCCGAGTGCGCATGAGCAGTAGTGAGCCCGTGTGCGCATGAGCAATAGTGAGCCCGAGCGCCCATACGCACTAGTGAGTCCGAGTGCGCATGCGCAGTAGTGACCCCGAGTGCGCATGCGCAGTAGTGAGCCTGTGCGCGCATACGCAGTAGTGAGCCCGTGTGCGCATGCGCAGTGGTGAGCCCGAGCGCGCATCCGCAGTAGTGAGTCCGAGTGCGCATGAGCAGTAGTGACCCCGTGTGCGCATGCGCAGTAGTGAGCCCGAGCGCGCGTGGTCAGTAGTGAGTCCGAGTGCGCATGCGCAGTAGTGACCCCGAGTGCGCATGCGCAGTAGTGAGCCTGTGCGCGCATACGCAGTAGTGAGCCCGTGTGCGCATGCGCAGTGGTGAGCCCGAGCGCGCATCCGCAGTAGTGAGTCCGAGTGCGCATGAGCAGTAGTGACCCCGTGTGCGCATGCGCAGTAGTGAGCCCGAGCGCGCGTGGTCAGTAGTGAGTCCGAGCACGCATGCGCAGTAGTGAGTCCGAGTGCGCATGAGCAGTAGTGAGCCCGTGTGCGCATCCGCAGTAGTGAGCCCGAGCGCGCATCCGCAGTAGTGAGTCCGAGTGCGCATGAGCAGTTGTGAGCCCGTGTGCGCATGCGCAGTGGTGAGCCCGAGCGCGCATCCGCAGTAGTGAGTCCGAGTGCGCATGAGCAGTAGTGAGCCCGTATGCGCATGAGCAGTAGTGAGCCCGTGTGCGCATGCGCAGTAGTGAGCCCGAGCGCGCATCCGCAGTAGTGGGTCGGAGTGCGCATGAGCAGTAGTGAGCCCGTGTGCGCATCCGCAGTAGTGAGCCCGAGCGCGCATCCGCACTAGTGAGTCCGAGTGCGCATGCGCAGTAGTGACCCCGAGTGCGCATGCGCAGTAGTGAGCCCGTGCGCGCATACGCAGTAGTGAGCCCGTGTGCGCATGCGCAGTAGTGACTCCGAGTGCGCATGCGCAACAGTAAACCCGATTGCGTATGCGCAGTAGTGAGCCCGAGTACGCATGCGCAGTAGTGACCCCGAGCGCGCATGCGCAGTAGTGAGCCCGTGCGCCCATACGCAGTAGTGCGCCCGTGTGCGCATGCGCAGAAGTGAGCTCGAATGCGCATGTGCAGGTCTGACTCGGTGTGCGCATGCGCAGTGGTGACCCCGAGTGCGCGTGCGCTGTAGTGAGCTCGTGTGCGCATGCGCAGTAGTGAGCCAGTGTACGCATGCGCAGTAGTGAGTCCGTGTGCGCATTTGTGGGTCTGAGCCGGAGTGCGCATGTTCAGTAGCGACCCCGAGCGCGCATGCGCTGTAGTAAGTCCGAGTGCGCATGAGCAGTCGTGAGCCCGTGTGCGCATGCGCAGTAGTGAGCCCAAGCGCGCATCCGCACTAGTGAGTCCGAGTGCGCATGCGCAGTAGTGACCCCGAGTGCGCATGAGCAGTAGTGAGCCCGTGTGCGCATGCGCAGTAGTGAGCCCGAGCGCGCATCCGCAGTAGTGAGTTCGAGTGCGCATGAGCAGTAGTGAGCCCGTGTGCGTATGCGCAGTAGTGAGCCCGAGCGCGCATCCGCAGTAATGAGTCCGAGTGCGCATGAGCAGTAGTGAGCCCGCGTGCGCATGCGCAGTGGTGAGCCCGAGCGCGCATCCGCAGTAGTGAGTCCGAGTGCGCATCCGCAGTAGTGAGTCCGAGTGCGCATGAGCAGTAGTGAGCCCGTGTGCGCATCCGCAGTAGTGAGCCCGAGCGCGCATCCGCAGTAGTTAGTCCGAGTGCGCATGAGCAGTAGTGGGCCCGTGTGCGCATGCGCAGTAGTGAGCCCGAGCGCCCATCCGCACTAGTGAGTCCGAGTGCGCATGCGCAGTAGTGAGTCCGAGTGCGCATGAGCAGTAGTGAGCCCGTGTGCGCATGAGCAGTAGTGAGCCCGAGCGCCCATCCGCACTAATGAGTCCGAGTGCGCATGCGCAGTAGTGAGCCCGTGCGCGCATACGCAGTAGTGCGCCCGTGTGCGCATGGGCAGAAGTGAGCTCGAATGCGCATGTGCAGGTCTGACTCGGTGTGCGCATGCGAAGTAGTGACCCCGAGTGCGCGTGCGCTGTAGTGAGCCCGAGCGCGCATCCGCTGTATTGAGTCCGAGTGCGCATGAGCAGTAGTGAGCCCGTGTGCGCATGCGCAGTAGTGAGTCCGAGTGCGCATGCGCAGTAGTGAGCCCGAGCGCGCATCCGCAGTAATGAGTCCGAGTGCGCATGAGCAGTAGTGAGCCCGCGTGCGCATGCGCAGTAGTGAGCCCGAGCGCGCATCCGCAGTAGTGGGTCCGAGTGCGCATGAGCAGTAGTGAGCCCGTGTGCGTATGCGCAGTAGTGAGCCCGAGCGCGCATCCGCAGTAATGAGTCCGAGTGCGCATGAGCAGTAGTGAGCCGGAGTGCGCATGCGCAGTAGTGACCCCGAGTGCGCATGGGCAGTAGCGACCCCGATTGCGCATCTGCAGTAGTGACTCCGAGTGCGCATGCGCAACAGTAAACCCGATTGCGTATGCGCAGTAGTGAGCCCGAGTGCGCATGCGCAGTAGTGACCCCGAGCGCGCATGCGCAGTAGTGAGCCCGTGCGCGCATACGCAGTAGTGCGCCCGTGTGCGCATGCGCAGTAGTGAGTCCGTGTGCGCATTTGCGGGTCTGAGCCGGAGTGCGCATGTTCAGTAGCGACCCCGAGCGCGCATGCGCTGTAGTAAGTCCGAGTGCGCATGAGCAGTAGTGAGCCCGTGTGCGCATGCGCAGTAGTGAGCCCAAGCGCGCATCCGCACTAGTGAGTCCGAGTGCGCATGCGCAGTAGCGACCCCGAGTGCGCATGAGCAGTAGTGAGCCCGTGTGCGCATGCGCAGTAGTGAGCCCGAGCGCGCATCCGCAGTAGTGAGTCCGAGTGCGCATGTGCAGTAGTGAGCCCGTGCGCGCATGCGCAGTAGTGAGCCCGAGCGCGCATCCGCAGTAGTGAGTCCGAGTGCGCATGCGCAGTAGTGAGCCCGAGCGCGCATCCGCAGTAGTGAGTCCGAGTGCGCATGAGTAGTAGTGAGGCCGTGTGCGCATGCGCAGTAGTGAGCCCGAGCGCGCATCCGCAGTAGTGACCCCGAGTGCGCATGGGCTGTAGCGACCCCGAGCGCGCATGTGCAGTAGTGAACCCGTGCGCGCATGCGCAGTAGTGAGCCCGAGCGCGCATCCGCAGTAGTGAGTCCGAGTGCGCATGACCAGTTGTGAGCCCGTGTGCGCATGCGCAGTAGTGAGCCCGAGTGCGCATCCGCACTAGTGAGTCCGAGTGCGCATGCGCAGTAGTGACCCCGAGTGCGCATGCGCAGTTGTGAGCCCGTGCGCGCATACGCAGTAGTGAGCCCGTGTGCGCATGCGCAGTAGTTAGCCCGAGCGCGCTTCCGCAGTAGTGAGTCCGAGTGCGCATGAGCAGTAGTGAGCCCGTATGCGCATGAGCAGTAGTGAGCCCGTGTGCGCATGCGCAGTAGTGAGCCCGAGCGCGCATCCGCAGTAGTGGGTCCGAGTGCGCATGAGCAGTAGTGAGCCCGTGTGCGTATGCGCAGTAGTGAGCCCGAGCGCGCATCCGCAGTAATGAGTCCGAGTGCGCATCAGCAGTAGTGAGCCCGTGTGCGCATGCGCAGTGGTGAGCCCGAGCGCGCATCCGCAGTAGTGAGTCCGAGTGCGCATGAGCAGTAGTGACCCCGAGTGCGCATGCGCAGTAGTGAGCCCGAGCGCGCATCCGCAGTAATGAGCCCGAGCGCGCATCCGCAGTAGTGAGTCCGAGTGCGCATGAGCAGTAGTGAGCCCGTGTGCGCATCCGCAGTAGTGAGCCCGAGCGCGCATCCGCAGTAGTTAGTCCGAGTGCGCATGAGCAGTAGTGGGCCCGTGTGCGCATGCGCAGTAGTGAGCCCGAGCGCCCATCCGCACTAGTGAGTCCGAGTGCGCATGCGCAGTAGTGACCCCGAGTGCGCATGCGCAGTAGTGAGCCCGTGCGCGCATACGCAGTAGTGCGCCCGTGTGCGCATGGGCAGGAGTGAGCTCGAATGGGCATGTGCAGGTCTGACTCGGTGTGCGCATGCGCAGTAGTGACCCCGAGTGCGCGTGCGCTGTAGTGAGCTCGTGTGCGCATGCGCAGTAGTGAGCCAGTGTACGCATGCGCAGTAGTGAGTCCGAGTGCGCATGAGCAGTAGTGAGCCCGTGTGCGCATGCGCAGTAGTGAGCCCGAGCGCGCATCCGCAGTAGTGAGTCCGAGTGCGCATGAGCAGTTGTGAGCCCGTGTGCGCATGCGCAGTAGTGAGCCCGAGCGCGCATCCGCACTAGTCAGTCCGAGTGCGCATGCGCAGTAGTGACCCCGAGTGCGCATGCGCAGTAGTGAGCCCGTGCGCGCATACGCAGTAGTGAGCCCGTGTGCGCATGCGCAGTAGTTAGCCCGAGCGCGCATCCGCAGTAGTGAGTCCGAGTGCGCATGAGCAGTAGTGAGCCCGTATGCGCATGAGCAGTAGTGAGCCCGTGTGCGCATGCGCAGTAGTGAGCCCGAGCGCGCATCCGCAGTAGTGGGTCGGAGTGCGCGTGAGCAGTAGTGAACCCGTGTGCGTATGCGCAGTAGTGAGCCCGAGCGCGCATCCGCAGTAATGAGTCCGAGTGCGCATGAGCAGTAGTGAGCCGGAGTGCGCATGCGCAGTAGTGACCCCGAGTGCGCATGGGCAGTAGCGACCCCGATTGCGCATCTGCAGTAGTGACTCCGAGTGCGCATGCGCAACAGTAAACCCGATTGCGTATGCGCAGTAGTGAGCCCGAGTGCGCATGCGGAGTAGTGACCCCGAGCGCGCATGCGCAGTAGTGAGCCCGTGCGCGCATACGCAGTAGTGCGCCCGTGTGCGCATGCGCAGTAGTGAGCCCGAGTGCGCATGAGCAGTAGTGAGTCCAAGTGCGCATGAGCTGTAGTGACCCCATGCGCGCATGCGCAGTAGTGAGCCCGTGCGCGCATACGCAGTAGTGCGCCCGTGTGCGCATGCGCAGAAGTGAGCTCGAATGCGCATGTGCAGGTCTGACTCGGTGTGCGCATGCGCAGTGGTGACCCCGAGTGCGCGTGCGCTGTAGTGAGCTCGTGTGCGCATGCGCAGTAGTGAGCCAGTGTACGCATGCGCAGTAGTGAGTCCGTGTGCGCATTTGCGGGTCTGAGCCGGAGTGCGCATGTTCAGTAGCGACCCCGTGCGCGCATGCGCTGTAGTAAGTCCGAGTGCGCATGAGCAGTAGTGAGCCCGTGTGCGCATGCGCAGTAGTGAGCCCAAGCGCGCATCCGCACTAGTGAGTCCGAGTGCGCATGCGCAGTAGTGACCCCGAGTGCGCATGAGCAGTAGTGAGCCCGTGTGCGCATGCGCAGTAGTGAGCCCGAGCGCGCATCCGCAGTAGTGAGTTCGAGTGCGCATGAGCAGTAGCGACCCCGAGCGCGCATGCGCTGTAGTAAGTCCGAGTGCGCATGAGCAGTAGTGAGCCCGTGTGCGCATGCGCAGTAGTGAGCCCAAGCGCGCATCCGCACTAGTGAGTCCGAGTGCGCATGCGCAGTAGTGACCCCGAGTGCGCATGAGCAGTAGTGAGCCCTTGTGCGCATGCGCAGTAGTGAGCCCGAGCGCGCATCCGCAGTAGTGAGTTCGAGTGCGCATGAGCAGCAGTGAGCCCGTGTGCGTATGCGCAGTAGTGAGCCCGAGCGCGCATCCGCAGTAATGAGTCCGAGTGCGCATGAGCAGTAGTGAGCCCGTGTGCGCATGCGCAGTGGTGAGCCCGAGCGCGCATCCGCAGTAGTGAGTCCGAGTGCGCATGAGCAGTAGTGACCCCGAGTGCGCATGAGCAGTAGTGAGCCCGTGTGCGCATGCGCAGTAGTGAGCCCGAGCGCGCATCCGCAGTAGTGAGTTCGAGTGCGCATGAGCAGTAGTGACCCCGAGTGCGCATGAGCAGTAGTGAGCCCGTGTGCGCATGCGCAGTAGTGAGCCCGAGCGCGCATCCGCAGTAGTGAGTCCGAGTGCGCATGAGCAGTAGTGACCCCGTGTGCGCATGCGCAGTAGTGAGCCCAAGCGCGCGTGGTCAGTAGTGGGCCCGATTGCGCATCCGCAGTAGTGAGTCCGAGCACGCATGCGCAGTAGTGAGTCCGAGTGCGCATGAGCAGTAGTGAGCCCGTGTGCGCATGCGCAGTAGTGAGCCCAAGCGCGCATCCGCACTAGTGAGTCCGAGTGCGCATGCGCAGTAGTGACCCCGAGTGCGCATGAGCAGTAGTGAGCCCGTGTGCGCATGCGCAGTAGTGAGCCCGAGCGCGCATCCGCAGTAGTGAGTTCGAGTGCGCATGAGCAGTAGTGAGCCCGTGTGCGTATGCGCAGTAGTGAGCCCGAGCGCGCATCCGCAGTAATGAGTCCGAGTGCGCATGAGCAGTAGTGAGCCCGTGTGCGCATGCGCAGTGGTGAGCCCGAGCGCGCATCCGCAGTAGTGAGTCCGAGTGCGCATGAGCAGTAGTGACCCCGAGTGCGCATGAGCAGTAGTGAGCCCGTGTGCGCATGCGCAGTAGTGAGCCCGAGCGCGCATCCGCAGTAGTGAGTTCGAGTGCGCATGAGCAGTAGTGAGCCCGAGTGCGCATGCGCAGTAGTGAGCCCGAGTGCGCATGAGCAGTAGTGAGTCCAAGTGCGCATGAGCTGTAGTGACCCCGAGCGCGCATGCGCAGTAGTGAGCCCGTGTGCGCATACGCAGTAGTGCGCCCGTGTGCGCATGCGCAGAAGTGAGCTCGAATGCGCATGTGCAGGTCTGACTCGGTGTGCGCATCCGCACTAGTGAGTCCGAGTGCGCATGCGCAGTAGTGACCCCGAGTGCGCATGCGCAGTTGTGAGCCCGTGCGCGCATACGCAGTAGTGAGCCCGTGTGCGCATGCGCAGTAGTTAGCCCGAGCGCGCATCCGCAGTAGTGAGTCCGAGTGCGCATGAGCAGTAGTGAGCCCGTATGCGCATGAGCAGTAGTGAGCCCGTGTGCGCATGCGCAGTAGTGAGCCCGAGCGCGCATCCGCAGTAGTGGGTCCGAGTGCGCATGAGCAGTAGTGAGCCCGTGTGCGTATGCGCAGTCGTGATCCCGTGCGCGCACGCGCAGTAGTGAGTTCGAGTGCGCATGAGCAGTAGTGAGCCCGTGTGCGTATGCGCAGTAGTGAGCCCGAGCGCGCATCCGCAGTAATGAGTCCGAGTGCGCATGAGCAGTAGTGAGCCCGTGTGCGCATGCGCAGTAGTGAGCCCGAGCGCGCATCCGCAGTAGTGAGTTCGAGTGCGCATGAGCAGTAGTGAGCCCGTGTGCGTATGCGCAGTAGTGAGCCCGAGCGCGCATCCGCAGTAATGAGTCCGAGTGCGCATGCGCAGAAGTGAGCTCGAGTGCGCATGTGCAGGTCTGGGCCGGTGTGCGCATGCGCAGTAGCGACCCCGAGCGCGCATGCGCCATAGTGAGCGCGAGTGCGCATGAGCAGTAGTGAGTCGGAGTACGTATGAGCAGTAGTGACGCCGAGTGCGCATCCGCACTAGTCAGTCCGAGTGCGCATGCGCAGTAGTGACCCCGAGTGCGCATGCGCAGTAGTGAGCCCGAGTGCGCATGCGCAGTAGTGAGCCCGAGTGCGCATGAGCAGTAGTGAGTCCAAGTGCGCATGAGCTGTAGTGACCCCATGCGCGCATGCGCAGTAGTGAGCCCGTGCGCGCATACGCAGTAGTGCGCCCGTGTGCGCATGCGCAGAAGTGAGCTCGAATGCGCATGTGCAGGTCTGACTCGGTGTGCGCATGCGCAGTGGTGACCCCGAGTGCGCGTGCGCTGTAGTGAGCTCGTGTGCGCATGCGCAGTAGTGAGCCAGTGTACGCATGCGCAGTAGTGAGTCCGTGTGCGCATTTGCGGGTCTGAGCCGGAGTGCGCATGTTCAGTAGCGACCCCGTGCGCGCATGCGCTGTAGTAAGTCCGAGTGCGCATGAGCAGTAGTGAGCCCGTGTGCGCATGCGCAGTAGTGAGCCCAAGCGCGCATCCGCACTAGTGAGTCCGAGTGCGCATGCGCAGTAGTGACCCCGAGTGCGCATGAGCAGTAGTGAGCCCGTGTGCGCATGCGCAGTAGTGAGCCCGAGCGCGCATCCGCAGTAGTGAGTTCGAGTGCGCATGAGCAGTAGCGACCCCGAGCGCGCATGCGCTGTAGTAAGTCCGAGTGCGCATGAGCAGTAGTGAGCCCGTGTGCGCATGCGCAGTAGTGAGCCCAAGCGCGCATCCGCACTAGTGAGTCCGAGTGCGCATGCGCAGTAGTGACCCCGAGTGCGCATGAGCAGTAGTGAGCCCTTGTGCGCATGCGCAGTAGTGAGCCCGAGCGCGCATCCGCAGTAGTGAGTTCGAGTGCGCATGAGCAGCAGTGAGCCCGTGTGCGTATGCGCAGTAGTGAGCCCGAGCGCGCATCCGCAGTAATGAGTCCGAGTGCGCATGAGCAGTAGTGAGCCCGTGTGCGCATGCGCAGTGGTGAGCCCGAGCGCGCATCCGCAGTAGTGAGTCCGAGTGCGCATGAGCAGTAGTGACCCCGAGTGCGCATGAGCAGTAGTGAGCCCGTGTGCGCATGCGCAGTAGTGAGCCCGAGCGCGCATCCGCAGTAGTGAGTTCGAGTGCGCATGAGCAGTAGTGAGCCCGTGTGCGCATGCGCAGTAGTGAGCCCGAGTGCGCATCCGCAGTAGTGAGTTCGAGTGCGGATGAGCAGTAGTGTGCCCGTGTGGGTATGCGCAGTAGTGAGCCCGAGCGCGCATCCGCAGTAATGAGTCCGAGTGCGCATGAGCAGTAGTGAGCCCGTGTGCGCATGCGCAGTGGTGAGCCCGAGCGCGCATCCGCAGTAGTGAGTCCGAGTGCGCATGAGCAGTAGTGACCCCGTGTGCGCATGCGCAGTAGTGAGCCCAAGCGCGCGTGGTCAGTAGTGGGCCCGATTGCGCATCCGCAGTAGTGAGTCCGAGCACGCATGCGCAGTAGTGAGTCCGAGTGCGCATGAGCAGTAGTGAGCCCGTGTGCGCATGCGCAGTAGTGAGCCCAAGCGCGCATCCGCACTAGTGAGTCCGAGTGCGCATGCGCAGTAGTGACCCCGAGTGCGCATGAGCAGTAGTGAGCCCGTGTGCGCATGCGCAGTAGTGAGCCCGAGCGCGCATCCGCAGTAGTGAGTTCGAGTGCGCATGAGCAGTAGTGAGCCCGTGTGCGTATGCGCAGTAGTGAGCCCGAGCGCGCATCCGCAGTAATGAGTCCGAGTGCGCATGAGCAGTAGTGAGCCCGTGTGCGCATGCGCAGTGGTGAGCCCGAGCGCGCATCCGCAGTAGTGAGTCCGAGTGCGCATGAGCAGTAGTGACCCCGAGTGCGCATGAGCAGTAGTGAGCCCGTGTGCGCATGCGCAGTAGTGAGCCCGAGCGCGCATCCGCAGTAGTGAGTTCGAGTGCGCATGAGCAGTAGTGAGCCCGAGTGCGCATGCGCAGTAGTGAGCCCGAGTGCGCATGAGCAGTAGTGAGTCCAAGTGCGCATGAGCTGTAGTGACCCCGAGCGCGCATGCGCAGTAGTGAGCCCGTGTGCGCATACGCAGTAGTGCGCCCGTGTGCGCATGCGCAGAAGTGAGCTCGAATGCGCATGTGCAGGTCTGACTCGGTGTGCGCATCCGCACTAGTGAGTCCGAGTGCGCATGCGCAGTAGTGACCCCGAGTGCGCATGCGCAGTTGTGAGCCCGTGCGCGCATACGCAGTAGTGAGCCCGTGTGCGCATGCGCAGTAGTTAGCCCGAGCGCGCATCCGCAGTAGTGAGTCCGAGTGCGCATGAGCAGTAGTGAGCCCGTATGCGCATGAGCAGTAGTGAGCCCGTGTGCGCATGCGCAGTAGTGAGCCCGAGCGCGCATCCGCAGTAGTGGGTCCGAGTGCGCATGAGCAGTAGTGAGCCCGTGTGCGTATGCGCAGTCGTGATCCCGTGCGCGCACGCGCAGTAGTGAGTTCGAGTGCGCATGAGCAGTAGTGAGCCCGTGTGCGTATGCGCAGTAGTGAGCCCGAGCGCGCATCCGCAGTAATGAGTCCGAGTGCGCATGAGCAGTAGTGAGCCCGTGTGCGCATGCGCAGTGGTGAGCCCGAGCGCGCATCCGCAGTAGTGAGTCCGAGTGCGCATGAGCAGTAGTGACCCCGAGTGCGAATGCGCAGTAGTGAGCCCGAGCGCGCATCCGCAGTAATGAGCCCGAGCGCGCATCCGCAGTAGTGAGTCCGAGTGCGCATGAGCAGTAGTGAGCCCGTGTGCGCATCCGCAGTAGCGAGCCCGAGCGCTCATCCGCAGTAGTTAGTCCGAGTGCGCATGAGCAGTAGTGGGCCCGTGTGCGCATGCGCAGTAGTGAGCCCGAGCGCCCATCCGCACTAGTGAGTCCGAGTGCGCATGCGCAGTAGTGACCCCGAGTGCGCATGCGCGGTAGTGAGCCCGTGCGCGCATACGCAGTAGTGCGCCCGTGTGCGCATGGGCAGAAGTGAGCTCGAATGGGCATGTGCAGGTCTGACTCGGTGTGCGCATGCGCAGTAGTGACCCCGAGTGCGCGTGCGCTGTAGTGAGCTCGTGTGCGCATGCGCAGTAGTGAGCCAGTGTACGCATGCGCAGTAGTGAGTCCGAGTGCGCATGAGCAGTAGTGAGCCCGTGTGCGCATGCGCAGTAGTGAGCCCGAGCGCGCATCCGCAGTAGTGAGTCCGAGTGCGCATGAGCAGTTGTGAGCCCGTGTGCGCATGCGCAGTAGTGAGCCCGAGCGCGCATCCGCACTAGTCAGTCCGAGTGCGCATGCGCAGTAGTGACCCCGAGTGCGCATGAGCAGTAGTGAGCCCGTATGCGCATGAGCAGTAGTGAGCCCGTGTGCGCATGCGCAGTAGTGAGCCCGAGCGCGCATCCGCAGTAGTGGGTCGGAGTGCGCATGAGCAGTAGTGAACCCGTGTGCGTATGCGCAGTAGTGAGCCCGAGCGCGCATCCGCAGTAATGAGTCCGAGTGCGCATGCGCAGTAGTGACCCGGAGTGCGCATACGCAGTAGTGCGCCCGTGTGCGCATGCGCAGAAGTGAGCTCGAATGCGCATGTGCAGGTCTGACTCGGTGTGCGCATGCGCAGTGGTGACCCCGAGTGCGCGTGCGCTGTAGTGAGCTCGTGTGCGCATGCGCAGTAGTGAGCCAGTGTACGCATGCGCAGTAGTGAGTCCGTGTGCGCATTTGCGGGTCTGAGCCGGCGTGCGCATGCGCAGTAGTGAGCCCGAGCGCGCATCCGCAGTAGTGAGTCCGAGTGCGCATGAGTAGTAGTGAGGCCGTGTGCGCATGCGCAGCAGTGAGCCCGATTGCACATCGGCAGTAGTGAGCCCGAGCGCGCATGCGCTGTAGTGAGTCCGAGTGCGCATGAGCAGTAGTGAGCCCGTGTGCGCATGCGCAGTAGTGAGTCCGAGTGCGCATGCGCAGCAGTGACCCCGAGTGCGCATGCGCAGTAGTGAGCCCGTGCGCGCATCCGCAGTAGTGAGCCCGTGTGCGCAAGCGCAGTAGTTAGCCCGAGCGCGCATCCGCAGTAGTGAGTCCGAGTGCGCATGAGCAGTAGTGAGCCCGTATGCGCATGAGCAGTAGTGAGCCCGTGTGCGCATGCGCAGTAGTGTGCCCGAGCGCGCATCCGCAGTAGTGGGTCCGAGTGCGCATGAGTAGTAGTGAGCCCGTGTGCGTATGCGCAGTAGTGAGCCCGAGCGCGCATCCGCAGTAATGAGTCCGAGTGCGCATGAGCAGTAGTGAGCCGGAATGCGCATGCGCAGTAGTGACCCTGAGTGCGCATGGGCAGTAGCGACCCCGATTGCGCATCTGCAGTAGTGACTCCGAGTGCGCATGCGCAACAGTAAACCCGATTGCGTATGCGCAGTAGTGACCCCGAGTGCGCATGCGCGGTAGTGACCCCGAGCGCGCATGCGCAGTAGTGAGCCCGTGCGCGCATACGCAGTAGTGCGCCCGTGTGCGCATGCGCAGTAGTGAGTCCGTGTGCGCATTTGCGGGTCTGAGCCGGAGTGCGCATGTTCAGTAGCGACCCCGAGCGCGCATGCGCTGTAGTAAGTCCGAGTGCGCATGAGCAGTAGTGAGCCCGTGTGCGCATGCGCAGTAGTGAGCCCAAGCGCGCATCCGCACTAGTGAGTCCGAGTGCGCATGCGCAGTAGTGACCCCGAGTGCGCATGAGCAGTAGTGAGCCCGTGTGCGCATGCGCAGTAGTGAGCCCGAGCGCGCATCCGCAGTAGTGAGTTCGAGTGCGCATGAGCAGTAGTGAGCCCGTGTGCGTATGCGCAGTAGTGAGCCCGAGCGCGCATCCGCAGTAATGAGTCCGAGTGCGCATGAGCAGTAGTGAGCCCGTGTGCGCATGCGCAGTGGTGAGCCCGAGCGCGCAACCGCAGTAGTGAGTCCGAGTGCGCATGAGCAGTAGTGACCCCGTGTGCGCATGCGCAGTAGTGAGCCCGAGCGCGCGTGGTCAGTAGTGGGCCCGATTGCGCATCCGCAGTAGTGAGTCCGAGCACGCATGCGCAGTAGTGAGTCCGAGTGCGCATGAGCAGTAGTGAGCCCGTGTGCGCATCCGCAGTAGTGAGCCCGAGCGCGCATCCGCAGTAGTGAGTCCGAGTGCGCATGAGCAGTAGTGAGCCCGTGTGCGCATGAGCAGTAGTGAGCCCGAGCGCCCATCCGCACTAGTGAGTCCGAGTGCGCATGCGCAGTAGTGACCCCGAGTGCGCATGCGCAGTAGTGAGCCCGTGCGCGCATACGCAGTAGTGAGCCCGTGTGCGCATGCGCAGTGGTGAGCCCGAGCGCGCATCCGCAGTAGTGAGTCCGAGTGCGCATGAGCAGTAGTGAGCCCGTGTGCGCATGCGCAGTAGTGAGCCCAAGCGCGCATCCGCACTAGTGAGTCCGAGTGCGCATGCGCAGTAGTGACCCCGAGTGCGCATGAGCAGTAGTGAGCCCGTGTGCGCATGCGCAGTAGTGAGCCCGAGCGCGCATCCGCAGTAGTGAGTTCGAGTGCGCATGAGCAGTAGTGAGCCCGTGTGCGTATGCGCAGTAGTGAGCCCGAGCGCGCATGAGCAGTAGTGAGCCCGAGCGCCCATCCGCACTAGTGAGTCCGAGTGCGCATGCGCAGTAGTGACCCCGAGTGCGCATGCGCAGTAGTGAGCCCGTGCGCGCATACGCAGTAGTGAGCCCGTGTGCGCATGCGCAGTGGTGAGCCCGAGCGCGCATCCGCAGTAGTGAGTCCGAGTGCGCATGAGCAGTAGTGACCCCGTGTGCGCATGCGCAGTAGTGAGTCCGAGCACGCATGCGCAGTAGTGAGTCCGAGTGCGCATGAGCAGTAGTGAGCCCGTGTGCGCATCCGCAGTAGTGAGCCGGAATGCGCATGCGCAGTAGTGACCCTGAGTGCGCATGGGCAGTAGCGACCCCGATTGCGCATCTGCAGTAGTGACTCCGAGTGCGCATGCGCAACAGTAAACCCGATTGCGTATGCGCAGTAGTGACCCCGAGTGCGCATGCGCGGTAGTGACCCCGAGCGCGCATGCGCAGTAGTGAGCCCGTGCGCGCATACGCAGTAGTGCGCCCGTGTGCGCATGCACAGTAGTGAGTCCGTGTGCGCATTTGCGGGTCTGAGCCGGAGTGCGCATGTTCAGTAGCGACCCCGAGCGCGCATGCGCTGTAGTAAGTCCGAGTGCGCATGAGCAGTAGTGAGCCCGTGTGCGCATGCGCAGTAGTGAGCCCAAGCGCGCATCCGCACTAGTGAGTCCGAGTGCGCATGCGCAGTAGTGACCCCGAGTGCGCATGAGCAGTAGTGAGCCCGTGTGCGCATGCGCAGTAGTGAGCCCGAGCGCGCATCCGCAGTAGTGAGTTCGAGTGCGCATGAGCAGTAGTGAGCCCGTGTGCGTATGCGCAGTAGTGAGCCCGAGCGCGCATCCGCAGTAATGAGTCCGAGTGCGCATGAGCAGTAGTGAGCCCGTGTGCGCATGCGCAGTGGTGAGCCCGAGCGCGCATCCGCAGTAGTGAGTCCGAGTGCGCATGAGCAGTAGTGACCCCGTGTGCGCATGCGCAGTAGTGAGCCCGAGCGCGCGTGGTCAGTAGTGGGCCCGATTGCGCATCCGCAGTAGTGAGTCCGAGCACGCATGCGCAGTAGTGAGTCCGAGTGCGCATGAGCAGTAGTGAGCCCGTGTGCGCATCCGCAGTAGTGAGCCCGAGCGCGCATCCGCAGTAGTGAGTCCGAGTGCGCATGAGCAGTAGTGAGCCCGTGTGCGCATGAGCAGTAGTGAGCCCGAGCGCCCATCCGCACTAGTGAGTCCGAGTGCGCATGCGCAGTAGTGACCCCGAGTGCGCATGCGCAGTAGTGAGCCCGTGCGCGCATACGCAGTAGTGAGCCCGTGTGCGCATGCGCAGTGGTGAGCCCGAGCGCGCATCCGCAGTAGTGAGTCCGAGTGCGCATGAGCAGTAGTGAGCCCGTGTGCGCATGCGCAGTAGTGAGCCCAAGCGCGCATCCGCACTAGTGAGTCCGAGTGCGCATGCGCAGTAGTGACCCCGAGTGCGCATGAGCAGTAGTGAGCCCGTGTGCGCATGCGCAGTAGTGAGCCCGAGCGCGCATCCGCAGTAGTGAGTTCGAGTGCGCATGAGCAGTAGTGAGCCCGTGTGCGTATGCGCAGTAGTGAGCCCGAGCGCGCATGAGCAGTAGTGAGCCCGAGCGCCCATCCGCACTAGTGAGTCCGAGTGCGCATGCGCAGTAGTGACCCCGAGTGCGCATGCGCAGTAGTGAGCCCGTGCGCGCATACGCAGTAGTGAGCCCGTGTGCGCATGCGCAGTGGTGAGCCCGAGCGCGCATCCGCAGTAGTGAGTCCGAGTGCGCATGAGCAGTAGTGACCCCGTGTGCGCATGCGCAGTAGTGAGTCCGAGCACGCATGCGCAGTAGTGAGTCCGAGTGCGCATGAGCAGTAGTGAGCCCGTGTGCGCATCCGCAGTAGTGAGCCCGAGCGCGCATCCGCAGTAGTGAGTCCGAGTGCGCATGAGCAGTAGTGAGCCCGTGTGCGCATGAGCAGTAGTGAGCCCGAGCGCCCATCCGCACTAGTGAGTCCGAGTGCGCATGCGCAGTAGTGACCCCGAGTGCGCATGCGCAGTAGTGAGCCCGTATGCGCATGAGCAGTAGTGAGCCCGTGTGCGCATGCGCAGTAGTGAGCCCGAGCGCGCATCCGCAGTAGTGGGTCCGAGTGCGCATGAGCAGTAGTGAGCCCGTGTGCGTATGCGCAGTCGTGATCCCGTGCGCGCACGCGCAGTAGTGAGTTCGAGTGCGCATGAGCAGTAGTGAGCCCGTGTGCGTATGCGCAGTAGTGAGCCCGAGCGCGCATCCGCACTAATGAGTCCGAGTGCGCATGAGCAGTAGTGAGCCCGTGTGCGCATGCGCAGTGGTGAGCCCGAGCGCGCATCCGCAGTAGTGAGTCCGAGTGCGCATGAGCAGTAGTGACCCCGAGTGCGAATGCGCAGTAGTGAGCCCGAGCGCGCATCCGCAGTAATGAGCCCGAGCGCGCATCCGCAGTAGTGAGTCCGAGTGCGCATGAGCAGTAGTGAGCCCGTGTGCGCATCCGCAGTAGTGAGCCCGAGCGCTCATCCGCAGTAGTTAGTCCGAGTGCGCATGAGCAGTAGTGGGCCCGTGTGCGCATGCGCAGTAGTGAGCCCGAGCGCCCATCCGCACTAGTGAGTCCGAGTGCGCATGCGCAGTAGTGACCCCGAGTGCGCATGCGCGGTAGTGAGCCCGTGCGCGCATACGCAGTAGTGCGCCCGTGTGCGCATGGGCAGAAGTGAGCTCGAATGGGCATGTGCAGGTCTGACTCGGTGTGCGCATGCGCAGTAGTGACCCCGAGTGCGCGTGCGCTGTAGTGAGCTCGTGTGCGCATGCGCAGTAGTGAGCCAGTGTACGCATGCGCAGTAGTGAGTCCGAGTGCGCATGAGCAGTAGTGAGCCCGTGTGCGCATGCGCAGTAGTGAGCCCGAGCGCGCATCCGCAGTAGTGAGTCCGAGTGCGCATGAGCAGTTGTGAGCCCGTGTGCGCATGCGCAGTAGTGAGCCCGAGCGCGCATCCGCACTAGTCAGTCCGAGTGCGCATGCGCAGTAGTGACCCCGAGTGCGCATGAGCAGTAGTGAGCCCGTATGCGCATGAGCAGTAGTGAGCCCGTGTGCGCATGCGCAGTAGTGAGCCCGAGCGCGCATCCGCAGTAGTGGGTCGGAGTGCGCATGAGCAGTAGTGAACCTGTGTGCGTATGCGCAGTAGTGAGCCCGAGCGCGCATCCGCAGTAATGAGTCCGAGTGCGCATGCGCAGTAGTGACCCGGAGTGCGCATACGCAGTAGTGCGCCCGTGTGCGCATGCGCAGAAGTGAGCTCGAATGCGCATGTGCAGGTCTGACTCGGTGTGCGCATGCGCAGTGGTGACCCCGAGTGCGCGTGCGCTGTAGTGAGCTCGTGTGCGCATGCGCAGTAGTGAGCCAGTGTACGCATGCGCAGTAGTGAGTCCGTGTGCGCATTTGCGGGTCTGAGCCGGCGTGCGCATGCGCAGTAGTGAGCCCGAGCGCGCATCCGCAGTAGTGAGTCCGAGTGCGCATGAGTAGTAGTGAGGCCGTGTGCGCATGCGCAGCAGTGAGCCCGATTGCACATCGGCAGTAGTGAGCCCGAGCGCGCATGCGCTGTAGTGAGTCCGAGTGCGCATGAGCAGTAGTGAGCCCGTGTGCGCATGCGCAGTAGTGAGTCCGAGTGCGCATGCGCAGCAGTGACCCCGAGTGCGCATGCGCAGTAGTGAGCCCGTGCGCGCATCCGCAGTAGTGAGCCCGTGTGCGCAAGCGCAGTAGTTAGCCCGAGCGCGCATCCGCAGTAGTGAGTCCGAGTGCGCATGAGCAGTAGTGAGCCCGTATGCGCATGAGCAGTAGTGAGCCCGTGTGCGCATGCGCAGTAGTGTGCCCGAGCGCGCATCCGCAGTAGTGGGTCCGAGTGCGCATGAGTAGTAGTGAGCCCGTGTGCGTATGCGCAGTAGTGAGCCCGAGCGCGCATCCGCAGTAATGAGTCCGAGTGCGCATGAGCAGTAGTGAGCCGGAATGCGCATGCGCAGTAGTGACCCTGAGTGCGCATGGGCAGTAGCGACCCCGATTGCGCATCTGCAGTAGTGACTCCGAGTGCGCATGCGCAACAGTAAACCCGATTGCGTATGCGCAGTAGTGACCCCGAGTGCGCATGCGCGGTAGTGACCCCGAGCGCGCATGCGCAGTAGTGAGCCCGTGCGCGCATACGCAGTAGTGCGCCCGTGTGCGCATGCGCAGTAGTGAGTCCGTGTGCGCATTTGCGGGTCTGAGCCGGAGTGCGCATGTTCAGTAGCGACCCCGAGCGCGCATGCGCTGTAGTAAGTCCGAGTGCGCATGAGCAGTAGTGAGCCCGTGTGCGCATGCGCAGTAGTGAGCCCAAGCGCGCATCCGCACTAGTGAGTCCGAGTGCGCATGCGCAGTAGTGACCCCGAGTGCGCATGAGCAGTAGTGAGCCCGTGTGCGCATGCGCAGTAGTGAGCCCGAGCGCGCATCCGCAGTAGTGAGTTCGAGTGCGCATGAGCAGTAGTGAGCCCGTGTGCGTATGCGCAGTAGTGAGCCCGAGCGCGCATCCGCAGTAATGAGTCCGAGTGCGCATGAGCAGTAGTGAGCCCGTGTGCGCATGCGCAGTGGTGAGCCCGAGCGCGCATCCGCAGTAGTGAGTCCGAGTGCGCATGAGCAGTAGTGACCCCGTGTGCGCATGCGCAGTAGTGAGCCCGAGCGCGCGTGGTCAGTAGTGGGCCCGATTGCGCATCCGCAGTAGTGAGTCCGAGCACGCATGCGCAGTAGTGAGTCCGAGTGCGCATGAGCAGTAGTGAGCCCGTGTGCGCATCCGCAGTAGTGAGCCCGAGCGCGCATCCGCAGTAGTGAGTCCGAGTGCGCATGAGCAGTAGTGAGCCCGTGTGCGCATGAGCAGTAGTGAGCCCGAGCGCCCATCCGCACTAGTGAGTCCGAGTGCGCATGCGCAGTAGTGACCCCGAGTGCGCATGCGCAGTAGTGAGCCCGTGCGCGCATACGCAGTAGTGAGCCCGTGTGCGCATGCGCAGTGGTGAGCCCGAGCGCGCATCCGCAGTAGTGAGTCCGAGTGCGCATGAGCAGTAGTGAGCCCGTGTGCGCATGCGCAGTAGTGAGCCCAAGCGCGCATCCGCACTAGTGAGTCCGAGTGCGCATGCGCAGTAGTGACCCCGAGTGCGCATGAGCAGTAGTGAGCCCGTGTGCGCATGCGCAGTAGTGAGCCCGAGCGCGCATCCGCAGTAGTGAGTTCGAGTGCGCATGAGCAGTAGTGAGCCCGTGTGCGTATGCGCAGTAGTGAGCCCGAGCGCGCATGAGCAGTAGTGAGCCCGAGCGCCCATCCGCACTAGTGAGTCCGAGTGCGCATGCGCAGTAGTGACCCCGAGTGCGCATGCGCAGTAGTGAGCCCGTGCGCGCATACGCAGTAGTGAGCCCGTGTGCGCATGCGCAGTGGTGAGCCCGAGCGCGCATCCGCAGTAGTGAGTCCGAGTGCGCATGAGCAGTAGTGACCCCGTGTGTGCATGCGCAGTAGTGAGTCCGAGCACGCACGCGCAGTAGTGAGTCCGAGTGCGCATGAGCAGTAGTGAGCCCGTGTGCGCATCCGCAGTAGTGAGCCCGAGCGCGCATCCGCAGTAGTGAGTCCGAGTGCGCATGAGCAGTAGTGAGCCCGTGTGCGCATGAGCAGTAGTGAGCCCGAGCGCCCATCCGCACTTGTGAGTCCGAGTGCGCATGCGCAGTAGTGACCCCGAGTGCGCATGCGCAGTAGTGAGCCCGTGCGCGCATACGCAGTAGTGCGCCCGTGTGCGCATGGGCAGAAGTGAGCTCGAATGCGCATGTGCAGGTCTGACTCGGTGTGCGCATGCGAAGTAGTGACCCCGAGTGCGCGTGCGCTGTAGTGAGCCCGAGCGCGCATCCGCAGTAGTGAGTCCGAGTGCGCATGAGTAGTAGTGAGGCCGTGTGCGCATGCGCAGCAGTGAGCCCGATTGCACATCGGCAGTAGTGAGCCCGAGCGCGCATGCGCTGTAGTGAGTCCGAGTGCGCATGAGCAGTAGTGAGCCCGTGTGCGCATGCGCAGTAGTGAGTCCGAGCGCGCATGCGCAGTAGTGACCCCGAGTGCGCATGCGCAGTAGTGAGCCCGTGCGCGCATACGCAGTAGTGAGTCCGAGTGCGCATGAGCAGTAGTGAGCCCGTATGCGCATGAGCAGTAGTGATCCCGTGTGCGCATGCGCAGTAGTGAGCCCGAGCGCGCATCCGCAGTAGTGGGTCCGAGTGCGCATGAGCAGTAGTGAGCCCGTGTGCGTATGCGCAGTAGTGAGCCCGAGCGCGCATCCGCAGTAATGAGTCCGAGTGCGCATGAGCAGTAGTGAGCCGGAGTGCGCATGCGCAGTAGTGAGCCCGAGCGCGCATCCGCAGTAGTGACTCCGAGTGCGCATGCGCAACAGTAAACCCGATTGCGTATGCGCAGTAGTGAGCCCGAGTGCGCATGCGCAGTAGTGACCCCGAGCGCGCATGCGCATTAGTGGGCCCGTGCGCGCATACGCAGTAGTGCGCCCGTGTGCGCATGCGCAGTAGTGAGTCCGTGTGCGCATTTGCGGGTCTGAGCCGGAGTGCGCATGTTCAGTAGCGACCCCGAGCGCGCATGCGCTGTAGTAAGTCCGAGTGCGCATGAGCAGTAGTGAGCCCGTGTGCGCATGCGCAGTAGTGAGCCCAAGCGCGCATCCGCACTAGTGAGTCCGAGTGCGCATGCGCAGTAGTGACCCCGAGTGCGCATGAGCAGTAGTGAGCCCGTGTGCGCATGCGCAGTAGTGAGCCCGAGCGCGCATGCGCAGTAGTGAGTTCGAGTGCGGATGAGCAGTAGTGAGCCCGTGTGCGTATGCGCAGTAGTGAGCCCGAGCGCGCATCCGCAGTAATGAGTCCGAGTGCGCATGAGCAGTAGTGAGCCCGTGTGCGCATGCGCAGTGGTGAGCCCGAGCGCGCATCCGCAGTAGTGAGTCCGAGTGCGCATGAGCAGTAGTGAGCCCGTGTGCGCATCCGCAGTAGTGAGCCCGAGCGCGCATCCGCAGTAGTGAGTCCGAGTGCGCATGAGCAGTAGTGAGCCCGTGTGCGCATGAGCAGTAGTGAGCCCGAGCGCCCATCCGCACTAGTGAGTCCGAGTGCGCATGCGCAGTAGTGACCCCGAGTGCGCATGCGCAGTAGTGAGCCCGTGCGCGCATACGCAGTAGTGAGCCCGTGTGCGCATGCGCAGTGGTGAGCCCGAGCGCGCATCCGCAGTAGTGAGTCCGAGTGCGCATGAGCAGTAGTGACCCCGTGTGCGCATGCGCAGTAGTGAGTCCGAGCACGCATGCGCAGTAGTGAGTCCGAGTGCGCATGAGCAGTAGTGAGCCCGTGTGCGCATCCGCAGTAGTGAGCCCGAGCGCGCATCCGCAGTAGTGAGTCCGAGTGCGCATGAGCAGTAGTGAGCCCGTGTGCGCATGAGCAGTAGTGAGCCCGAGCGCCCATCCGCACTAGTGAGTCCGAGTGCGCATGCGCAGTAGTGACCCCGAGTGCGCATGCGCAGTAGTGAGCCCGTACGCGCATACGCAGTAGTGAGCCCGTGTGCGCATGCGCAGTGGTGAGCCCGAGCGCGCATCCGCAGTAGTGAGTCCGAGTGCGCATGAGCAGTAGTGACCCCGTGTGCGCATGCGCAGTAGTGAGTCCGAGCACGCATGCGCAGTAGTGAGTCCGAGTGCGCATGAGCAGTAGTGAGCCCGTGTGCGCATCCGCAGTAGTGAGCCCGAGCGCGCATCCGCAGTAGTGAGTCCGAGTGCGCATGAGCAGTAGTGAGCCCGTGTGCGCATGAGCAGTAGTGAGCCCGAGCGCCCATCCGCACTAGTGAGTCCGAGTGCGCATGCGCAGTAGTGAGCCCGAGTGCGCATGCGCAGTAGTGAGCCCGTGCGCGCATACGCAGTAGTGCGCCCGTGTGCGCATGGGCAGAAGTGATCTCGAATGCGCATCTGCAGGTCTGACTCGGTGTGCGCATGCGCAGTAGTGACCCCGAGTGCGCGTGCGCTGTAGTGAGCTCGTGTGCGCATGCGCAGTAGTGAGCCAGTGTACGCATGCGCAGCAGTGAGTCCGTGTGCGCATGTGCAGGTCTGAGCCGGAGTGCGCATGCGCAGTAGTGAACCCGATTGCGCATCTGCAGTAGTGACTCCGAGTGCGCATGCACAGCAGTGAACCCGATTGCGCGTCTGCAGTGGTGACCCCGAGTGCGCATGTTCAGTAGCGACCCCGAGCGCGCATGCGCAGTAGTGAGCCCCAGGGCGCAATCGCAGTAGTGATTCCGAGTGCGCATGAGCAGTAGTGATCCCGAGTTCCCATACGCGGTAGTGAGCCCGATTTTGTATCCGCAGTAGTGAGTCCGAGTGCGCATGAGCAGTAGTGAGCCGGAGTGCGCATGCGCAGTAGTGACCCCGAGTGCGCATGCGCAGTAGTGAGCCCGTGCGCGCATACGCAGTAGTGAGCCCGTGTGCGCATGCGCAGTGGTGAGCCCGAGCGCGCATCCGCAGTAGTGAGTCCGAGTGCGCATGAGCAGTAGTGACCCCGTGTGCGCATGCGCAGTAGTGAGTCCGAGCACGCACGCGCAGTAGTGAGTCCGAGTGCGCATGAGCAGTAGTGAGCCCGTGTGCGCATCCGCAGTAGTGAGCCCGAGCGCGCATCCGCAGTAGTGAGTCCGAGTGCGCATGAGCAGTAGTGAGCCCGTGTGCGCATGAGCAGTAGTGAGCCCGAGCGCCCATCCGCACTAGTGAGTCCGAGTGCGCATGCGCAGTAGTAACCCCGAGTGCGCATGCGCAGTAGTGAGCCCGTGCGCGCATACGCAGTAGTGCGCCCGTGTGCGCATGGGCAGAAGTGAGCTCGAATGCGCATGTGCAGGTCTGACTCGGTGTGCGCATGCGAAGTAGTGACCCCGAGTGCGCGTGCGCTGTAGTGAGCCCGAGCGCGCATCCGCAGTAGTGAGTCCGAGTGCGCATGAGTAGTAGTGAGGCCGTGTGCGCATGCGCAGCAGTGAGCCCGATTGCACATCGGCAGTAGTGAGCCCGAGCGCGCATGCGCTGTAGTGAGTCCGAGTGCGCATGAGCAGTAGTGAGCCCGTGTGCGCATGCGCAGTAGTGAGTCCGAGCGCGCATGCGCAGTAGTGACCCCGAGTGCGCATGCGCAGTAGTGAGCCCGTGCGCGCATACGCAGTAGTGAGTCCGAGTGCGCATCCGCAGTAGTGAGTCCGAGTGCGCATGAGCAGTAGTGACCCCGTGTGCGCATGCGCAGTAGTGAGTCCGAGCACGCATGCGCAGTAGTGAGTCCGAGTGCGCATGAGCAGTAGTGAGCCCGTGTGCGCATCCGCAGTAGTGAGCCCGAGCGCGCATCCGCAGTAGTGAGTCCGAGTGCGCATGAGCAGTAGTGAGCCCGTGTGCGCATGAGCAGTAGTGAGCCCGAGCGCCCATCCGCACTAGTGAGTCCGAGTGCGCATGCGCAGTAGTGACCCCGAGTGCGCATGCGCAGTAGTGAGCCCGTACGCGCATACGCAGTAGTGAGCCCGTGTGCGCATGCGCAGTGGTGAGCCCGAGCGCGCATCCGCAGTAGTGAGTCCGAGTGCGCATGAGCAGTAGTGACCCCGTGTGCGCATGCGCAGTAGTGAGTCCGAGCACGCATGCGCAGTAGTGAGTCCGAGTGCGCATGAGCAGTAGTGAGCCCGTGTGCGCATCCGCAGTAGTGAGCCCGAGAGCGCATCCGCAGTAGTGAGTCCGAGTGCGCATGAGCAGTAGTGAGCCCGTGTGCGCATGAGCAGTAGTGAGCCCGAGCGCCCATCCGCACTAGTGAGTCCGAGTGCGCATGCGCAGTAGTGAGCCCGAGTGCGCATGCGCAGTAGTGAGCCCGTGCGCGCATACGCAGTAGTGCGCCCGTGTGCGCATGGGCAGAAGTGATCTCGAATGCGCATCTGCAGGTCTGACTCGGTGTGCGCATGCGCAGTAGTGACCCCGAGTGCGCGTGCGCTGTAGTGAGCTCGTGTGCGCATGCGCAGTAGTGAGCCAGTGTACGCATGCGCAGCAGTGAGTCCGTGTGCGCATGTGCAGGTCTGAGCCGGAGTGCGCATGCGCAGTAGTGAACCCGATTGCGCATCTGCAGTAGTGACTCCGAGTGCGCATGCACAGCAGTGAACCCGATTGCGCGTCTGCAGTGGTGACCCCGAGTGCGCATGTTCAGTAGCGACCCCGAGCGCGCATGCGCAGTAGTGAGCCCCAGGGCGCAATCGCAGTAGTGATTCCGAGTGCGCATGAGCAGTAGTGATCCCGAGTTCCCATACGCGGTAGTGAGCCCGATTTTGTATCCGCAGTAGTGAGTCCGAGTGCGCATGAGCAGTAGTGAGCCGGAGTGCGCATGCGCAGTAGTGACCCCGAGTGCGCATGGGCACTAGCGACTCCGATTGCGCATCTGCAGTAGTGACTCCGAGTGCGCATGCGCAACAGTAAACCCGATTGCGTATGCGCAGTAGTGAGCCCGAGCGCGCATCCGCAGTAGTGAGTCCGAGTGCGCATGAGCAGTAGTGAGCCCGTGTGCGCATGCGCAGTAGTGAGCCCAAGCGCGCATCCGCACTAGTGAGTCCGAGTGCGCATGCGCAGTAGTGACCCCGAGTGCGCATGCGCAGTAGTGAGCCCGTGCGCGCATACGCAGTAGTGCGCCCGTGTGCGCATGCGCAGAAGTGAGCTCGAATGCGCATGTGCAGGTCTGACTCGGTGTGCGCATGCGCAGTGGTGACCCCGAGTGCGCGTGCGCTGTAGTGAGCTCGTGTGCGCATGCGCAGTAGTGAGCCAGTGTACGCATGCGCAGTAGTGAGTCCGTGTGCGCATTTGCGGGTCTGAGCCGGAGTGCGCATGCGCAGTAGTGAACCCGATTGCGCATCTGCAGTAGTGACTCTGAGTGCGCATGCACAGCAGTGAACCCGATTGCGCGTCTGCAGTGGTGACCCCGAGTGCGCATGTTCAGTAGCGACCCCGAGCGCGCATGCGCTGTAGTAAGTCCGAGTGCGCATGAGCAGTAGTGAGCCGCGGTGCGCATGCGCAGTAGTGACCCCGAGTGCGCATGCGCAGTAGTGACCCCGAGTGCGCATGGGCTGTAGCGACCCCGAGCGCGCATGTGCAGTAGTGAACCCGTGCGCGCATGCGCAGTAGTGAGCCCGAGCGCGCATCCGCAGTAGAGAGTCCGAGCGCGCATCCGCAGTAGTGAGTCCGAGTGCGCATGTGCAGTAGTGAGCCCGTGCGCGCATGCGCAGTAGTGAGCCCGAGCGCGCATCCGCAGTAGTGAGTCCGAGTGCGCATGAGTAGTAGTGAGGCCGTGTGCGCATGCGCAGTACTGAGCCCGAGCGCGCATCCGCAGTAGTGAGTCCGAGTGCGCATGACCAGTTGTGAGCCCGTGTGCGCATGCGCAGTAGTGAGCCCGAGTGCGCATCCGCACTAGTGAGTCCGAGTGCGCATGCGCAGTAGTGACCCCGAGTGCGCATGCGCAGTTGTGAGCCCGTGCGCGCATACGCAGTAGTGAGCCCGTGTGCGCATGCGCAGTAGTTAGCCCGAGCGCGCATCCGCAGTAGTGAGTCCGAGTGCGCATGAGCAGTAGTGAGCCCGTATGCGCATGAGCAGTAGTGAGCCCGTGTGCGCATGCGCAGTAGTGAGCCCGAGCGCGCATCCGCAGTAGTGGGTCCGAGTGCGCATGAGCAGTAGTGAGCCCGTGTGCGTATGCGCAGTAGTGAGCCCGAGCGCGCATCCGCAGTAATGAGTCCGAGTGCGCATGAGCAGTAGTGAGCCCGCGTGCGCATGCGCAGTGGTGAGCCCGAGCGCGCATCCGCAGTAGTGAGTCCGAGTGCGCATGAGCAGTAGTGACCCCGAGTGCGCATGCGCAGTCGTGATCCCGTGCGCGCACGCGCAGTAGTGAGTTCGAGTGCGCATGAGCAGTAGTGAGCCCGTGTGCGTATGCGCAGTAGTGAGCCCGAGCGCGCATCCGCAGTAATGAGTCCGAGTGCGCATGAGCAGTAGTGAGCCCGTGTGCGCATGCGCAGTGGTGAGCCCGAGCGCGCATCCGCAGTAGTGAGTCCGAGTGCGCATGAGCAGTAGTGACCCCGAGTGCGCATGAGTAGTAGTGAGGCCGTGTGCGCATGCGCAGCAGTGAGCCCGATTGCACATCGGCAGTAGTGAGCCCGAGCGCGCATCCGCAGTAATGAGTCCGAGTGCGCATGAGCAGTAGTGAGCCGGAATGCGCATGCGCAGTAGTGACCCTGAGTGCGCATGGGCAGTAGCGACCCCGATTGCGCATCTGCAGTAGTGACTCCGAGTGCGCATGCGCAACAGTAAACCCGATTGCGTATGCGCAGTAGTGAGCCCGAGTGCGCATGCGCGGTACTGACCCCGAGCGCGCATGCGCAGTAGTGAGCCCGTGCGCGCATACGCAGTAGTGCGCCCGTGTGCGCATGCGCAGTAGTGAGTCCGTGTGCGCATTTGCGGGTCTGAGCCGGAGTGCGCATGTTCAGTAGCGACCCCGAGCGCGCATGCGCTGTAGTAAGTCCGAGTGCGCATGAGCAGTAGTGAGCCCGTGTGCGCATGCGCAGTAGTGAGCCCAAGCGCGCATCCGCACTAGTGAGTCCGAGTGCGCATGCGCAGTAGTGACCCCGAGTGCGCATGAGCAGTAGTGAGCCCGTGTGCGCATGCGCAGTAGTGAGCCCGAGCGCGCATCCGCAGTAGTGAGTTCGAGTGCGCATGAGCAGTAGTGAGCCCGTGTGCGTATGCGCAGTAGTGAGCCCGAGCGCGCATCCGCAGTAATGAGTCCGAGTGCGCATGAGCAGTAGTGAGCCCGTGTGCGCATGCGCAGTGGTGAGCCCGAGCGCGCATCCGCAGTAGTGAGTCCGAGTGCGCATGAGCAGTAGTGAGCCTGTGTGCGCATGAGCAGTAGTGAGCCCGAGCGCCCATCCGCACTAGTGAGTCCGAGTGCGCATGCGCAGTAGTGACCCCGAGTGCGCATGCGCAGTAGTGAGCCCGTGCGCGCATACGCAGTAGTGAGCCCGTGTGCGCATGCGCAGTGGTGAGCCCGAGCGCGCATCCGCAGTAGTGAGTCCGAGTGCGCATGAGCAGTAGTGAGCCCGTGTGCGCATGCGCAGTAGTGAGCCCAAGCGCGCACCCGCACTAGTGAGTCCGAGTGCGCATGCGCAGTAGTGACCCCGAGTGCGCATGAGCAGTAGTGAGCCCGTGTGCGCATGCGCAGTAGTGAGCCCGAGCGCGCATCCGCAGTAGTGAGTTCGAGTGCGCATGAGCAGTAGTGAGCCCGTGTGCGTATGCGCAGTAGTGAGCCCGAGCGCGCATGAGCAGTAGTGAGCCCGAGCGCCCATCCGCACTAGTGAGTCCGAGTGCGCATGCGCAGTAGTGACCCCGAGTGCGCATGCGCAGTAGTGAGCCCGTGCGCGCATACGCAGTAGTGAGCCCGTGTGCGCATGCGCAGTGGTGAGCCCGAGCGCGCATCCGCAGTAGTGAGTCCGAGTGCGCATGAGCAGTAGTGACCCCGTGTGCGCATGCGCAGTAGTGAGTCCGAGCACGCATGCGCAGTAGTGAGTCCGAGTGCGCATGAGCAGTAGTGAGCCCGTGTGCGCATCCGCAGTAGTGAGCCCGAGCGCGCATCCGCAGTAGTGAGTCCGAGTGCGCATGAGCAGTAGTGAGCCCGTGTGCGCATGAGCAGTAGTGAGCCCGAGCGCCCATCCGCACTAGTGAGTCCGAGTGCGCATGCGCAGTAGTGACCCCGAGTGAGCATGCGCAGTAGTGAGCCCGTGCGCGCATACGCAGTAGTGCGCCCGTGTGCGCATGGGCAGAAGTGAGCTCGAATGCGCATGTGCAGGTCTGACTCGGTGTGCGCATGCGAAGTAGTGACCCCGAGTGCGCGTGCGCTGTAGTGAGCCCGAGCGCGCATCCGCAGTAGTGAGTCCGAGTGCGCATGAGTAGTAGTGAGGCCGTGTGCGCATGCGCAGCAGTGAGCCCGATTGCACATCGGCAGTAGTGAGCCCGAGCGCGCATGCGCTGTAGTGAGTCCGAGTGCGCATGAGCAGTAGTGAGCCCGTGTGCGCATGCGCAGTAGTGAGTCCGAGTGCGCATGCGCAGTAGTGACCCCGAGTGCGCATGCGCAGTAGTGAGCCCGTGCGCGCATACGCAGTAGTGAGTCCGAGTGCGCATGAGCAGTAGTGAGCCCGTATGCGCATGAGCAGTAGTGAGCCCGTGTGCGCATGCGCAGTAGTGAGCCCGAGCGCGCATCCGCAGTAGTGGGTCCGAGTGCGCATGAGCAGTAGTGAGCCCGTGTGCGTATGCGCAGTAGTGAGCCCGAGCGCGCATCCGCAGTAGTGAGTCCGAGTGCGCATGAGCAGTAGTGAGCCCGTGTGCGCATGAGCAGTAGTGAGCCCGAGCGCGCATCCGCACTAGTGAGTCCGAGTGCGCATGAGCAGTAGTGAGCCCGTGTGCGCATGCGCAGTAGTGAGCCCGTGCGCGCATACGCAGTAGTGCGCCCGTGTGCGCATGGGCAGAAGTGAGCTCGAATGCGCATGTGCAGGTCTGACTCGGTGTGCGCATGCGCAGTAGTGACCCCGAGTGCGCGTGCGCTGTAGTGAGCTCGTGTGCGCATGCGCAGTAGTGAGCCAGTGTACGCATGCGCAGCAGTGAGTCCGTGTGCGCATGTGCAGGTCTGAGCCGGAGTGCGCATGCGCAGTAGTGAACCCGATTGCGCATCTGCAGTAGTGACTCCGAGTGCGCATGCACAGCAGTGAACCCGATTGCGCGTCTGCAGTGGTGACCCCGAGTGCGCATGTTCAGTAGCGACCCCGAGCGCGCATGCGCAGTAGTAAGCCCCAGGGCGCAATGGAAGTAGTGATTCCGAGTGCGCATAAGCAGTAGTGATCCCGAGTTCCCATACGCGGTAGTGAGCCCGATTTTGTATCCGCAGTAGTGAGTCCGAGTGCGCATGAGCACTAGTGAGCCGGAGTGCGCATGCGCAGTAGTGACCCCGAGTGCGCATGGGCACTAGCGACTCCGATTGCGCATCTGCAGTAGTGACTCCGAGTGCGCATGCGCAACAGTAAACCCGATTGCGTATGCGCAGTAGTGAGCCCGAGCGCGCATCCGCAGTAGTGAGTCCGAGTGCGCATGAGCAGTAGTGAGCCCGTGTGCGCATGCGCAGTAGTGAGCCCAAGCGCGCATCCGCACTAGTGAGTCCGAGTGCGCATGCGCAGTAGTGACCCCGAGTGCGCATACGCAGTAGTGAGCCCGTGCGCGCATACGCAGTAGTGCGCCCGTGTGCGCATGCGCAGAAGTGAGCTCGAATGCGCATGAGCAGGTCTGACTCGGTGTGCGCATGCGCAGTGGTGACCCCGAGTGCGCGTGCGCTGTAGTGAGCTCGTGTGCGCATGCGCAGTAGTGAGCCAGTGTACGCATGCGCAGTAGTGAGTCCGTGTGCGCATTTGCGGGTCTGAGCCGGAGTGCGCATGCGCAGTAGTGAACCCGATTGCGCATCTGCAGTAGTGACTCTGAGTGCGCATGCACAGCAGTGAACCCGATTGCGCGTCTGCAGTGGTGACCCCGAGTGCGCATGTTCAGTAGCGACCCCGAGCGCGCATGCGCTGTAGTAAGTCCGAGTGCGCATGAGCAGTCGTGAGCCCGTGTGCGCATGCGCAGTAGTGATCCCGAGTTCCTTTACGCGGTAGTGAGCCCGATTTTGTATCCGCAGTAGTGAGTCCGAGTGCGCATGAGCAGTAGTGAGCCGCGGTGCGCATGCGCAGTAGTGACCCCGAGTGCGCATGCGCAGTAGTGACCCCGAGTGCGCATGGGCTGTAGCGACCCCGAGCGCGCATGTGCAGTAGTGAACCCGTGCGCGCATGCGCAGTAGTGAGCCCGAGCGCGCATCCGCAGTAGAGAGTCCGAGCTCGCATCCGCAGTAGTGAGTCCGAGTGCGCATGTGCAGTAGTGAGCCCGTGCGCGCATGCGCAGTAGTGAGCCCGAGCGCGCATCCGCAGTAGTGAGTCCGAGTGCGCATGAGTAGTAGTGAGGCCGTGTGCGCATGCGCAGTAGTGAGCCCGAGCGCGCATCCGCAGTAGTGAGTCCGAGTGCGCATGCGCAGTAGTGACCCCGAGTGCGCATGCGCAGTTGTGAGCCCGTGCGCGCATCCGCAGTAGTTAGTCCGAGTGCGCATGCGCAGTAGTTAGCCCGAGCGCGCATCCGCAGTAGTGAGTCCGAGTGCGCATGAGCAGTAGTGAGCCCGCATGCGCATGAGCAGTAGTGAGCCCGTGTGCGCATGCGCAGTAGTGAGCCCGAGCGCGCATCCGCAGTAGTGGGTCCGAGTGCGCATGAGCAGTAGTGAGCCCGTGTGCGTATGCGCAGTAGTGAGCCCGAGCGCGCATCCGCAGTAATGAGTCCGAGTGCGCATGAGCAGTAGTGAGCCCGCGTGCGCATGCGCAGTGGTGAGCCCGAGCGCGCATCCGCAGTAGTGAGTCCGAGTGCGCATCCGCAGTAGTGAGTCCGAGTGCGCATGAGCGGTAGTGAGCCCGTGTGCGCATCCGCAGTAGTGAGCCCGAGCGCGCATCCGCAGTAGTTAGTCCGAGTGCGCATGAGCAGTAGTGGGCCCGTGTGCGCATGCGCAGTAGTGAGCCCGAGCGCCCATCCGCACTAGTGAGTCCGAGTGCGCATGCGCAGTAGTGAGTCCGAGTGCGCATGAGCAGTAGTGAGCCCGTGTGCGCATGAGCAGTAGTGAGCCCGAGCGCCCATCCGCACTAGTGAGTCCGAGTGCGCATGCGCAGTAGTGAGCCCGTGCGCGCATACGCAGTAGTGCGCCCGTGTGCGCATGGGCAGAAGTGAGCTCGAATGCGCATGTGCAGGTCTGACTCGGTGTGCGCATGCGAAGTAGTGACCCCGAGTGATCGTGCGCTGTAGTGAGCCCGAGCGCGCATCCGCAGTAGTGAGTCCGAGTGCGCATGAGTAGTAGTGAGGCCGTGTGCGCATGCGCAGCAGTGAGCCCGATTGCACATCGGCAGTAGTGAGCCCGAGCGCGCATGCGCTGTAGTGAGTCCGAGTGCGCATGAGCAGTAGTGAGCCCGTGTGCGCATGCGCAGTAGTGAGTCCGAGTGCGCATGCGCAGTAGTGACCCCGAGTGCGCATGCGCAGTAGTGAGCCCGTGCGCGCATCCGCAGTAGTGAGCCCGTGTGCGCAAGCGCAGTAGTTAGCCCGAGCGCGCATCCGCAGTAGTGAGTCCGAGTGCGCATGAGCAGTAGTGAGCCCGTATGCGCATGAGCAGTAGTGAGCCCGTGTGCGCATGCGCAGTAGTGAGCCCGAGCGCGCATCCGCAGTAGTGGGTCCGAGTGCGCAAGAGTAGTAGTGAGCCCGTGTGCGTATGCGCAGTAGTGAGCCCGAGCGCGCATCCGCAGTAATGAGTCCGAGTGCGCATGAGCAGTAGTGAGCCGGAATGCGCATGCGCAGTAGTGACCCTGAGTGCGCATGGGCAGTAGCGACCCCGATTGCGCATCTGCAGTAGTGACTCCGAGTGCGCATGCGCAACAGTAAACCCGATTGCGTATGCGCAGTAGTGAGCCCGAGTGCGCATGCGCGGTAGTGACCCCGAGCGCGCATGCGCAGTAGTGAGCCCGTGCGCGCATACGCAGTAGTGCGCCCGTGTGCGCATGCGCAGTAGTGAGTCCGTGTGCGCATTTGCGGGTCTGAGCCGGAGTGCGCATGTTCAGTAGCGACCCCGAGCGCGCATGCGCTGTAGTAAGTCCGAGTGCGCATGAGCAGTAGTGAGCCCGTGTGCGCATGCGCAGTAGTGAGCCCGAGCGCGCATCCGCAGTAGTGAGTTCGAGTGCGCATGAGCAGTAGTGAGCCCGTGTGCGTATGCGCAGTAGTGAGCCCGAGCGCGCATCCGCAGTAATGAGTCCGAGTGCGCATGAGCAGTAGTGAGCCCGTGTGCGTATGCGCAGTGGTGAGCCCGAGCGCGCATCCGCAGTAGTGAGTCCGAGTGCGCATGAGCAGTAGTGACCCCGTGTGCGCATGCGCAGTAGTGAGCCCGAGCGCGCGTGGTCAGTAGTGGGCCCGATTGCGCATCCGCAGTAGTGAGTCCGAGCACGCATGCGCAGTAGTGAGTCCGAGTGCGCATGAGCAGTAGTGAGCCCGTGTGCGCATCCGCAGTAGTGAGCCCGAGCGCGCATCCGCAGTAGTGAGTCCGAGTGCGCATGAGCAGTAGTGAGCCCGTGTGCGCATGAGCAGTAGTGAGCCCGAGCGCCCATCCGCACTAGTGAGTCCGAGTGCGCATGCGCAGTAGTGACCCCGAGTGCGCATGCGCAGTAGTGAGCCCGTGCGCGCATACGCAGTAGTGAGCCCGTGTGCGCATGCGCAGTGGTGAGCCCGAGCGCGCATCCGCAGTAGTGAGTCCGAGTGCGCATGAGCAGTAGTGAGCCCGTGTGCGCATGCGCAGTAGTGAGCCCAAGCGCGCATCCGCACTAGTGAGTCCGAGTGCGCATGCGCAGTAGTGACCCCGAGTGCGCATGAGCAGTAGTGAGCCCGTGTGCGCATGCGCAGTAGTGAGCCCGAGCGCGCATCCGCAGTAGTGAGTTCGAGTGCGCATGAGCAGTAGTGAGCCCGTGTGCGTATGCGCAGTAGTGAGCCCGAGCGCGCATGAGCAGTAGTGAGCCCGAGCGCACATCCGCACTAGTGAGTCCGAGTGCGCATGCGCAGTAGTGACCCCGAGTGCGCATGCGCAGTAGTGAGCCCGTGCGCGCATACGCAGTAGTGAGCCCGTGTGCGCATGCGCAGTGGTGAGCCCGAGCGCGCATCCGCAGTAGTGAGTCCGAGTGCGCATGAGCAGTAGTGACCCCGTGTGCGCATGCGCAGTAGTGAGTCCGAGCACGCATGCGCAGTAGTGAGTCCGAGTGCGCATGAGCAGTAGTGAGCCCGTGTGCGCATCCGCAGTAGTGAGCCCGAGCGCGCATCCGCAGTAGTGAGTCCGAGTGCGCATGAGCAGTAGTGAGCCCGTGTGCGCATGAGCAGTAGTGAGCCCGAGCGCCCATCCGCACTAGTGAGTCCGAGTGCGCATGCGCAGTAGTGACCCCGAGTGCGCATGCGCAGTAGTGAGCCCGTGCGCGCATACGCAGTAGTGCGCCCGTGTGCGCATGGGCAGAAGTGAGCTCGAATGCGCATGTGCAGGTCTGACTCGGTGTGCGCATGCGAAGTAGTGACCCCGAGTGCGCGTGCGCTGTAGTGAGCCCGAGCGCGCATCCGCAGTAGTGAGTCCGAGTGCGCATGAGTAGTAGTGAGGCCGTGTGCGCATGCGCAGCAGTGAGCCCGATTGCACATCGGCAGTAGTGAGCCCGAGCGCGCATGCGCTGTAGTGAGTCCGAGTGCGCATGAGCAGTAGTGAGCCCGTGTGCGCATGCGCAGTAGTGAGTCCGAGCGCGCATGCGCAGTAGTGACCCCGAGTGCGCATGCGCAGTAGTGAGCCCGTGCGCGCATACGCAGTAGTGAGTCCGAGTGCGCATGAGCAGTAGTGAGCCCGTATGCGCATGAGCAGTAGTGAGCCCGTGTGCGCATGCGCAGTAGTGAGCCCGAGCGCGCATCCGCAGTAGTGGGTCCGAGTGCGCATGAGCAGTAGTGAGCCCGTGTGCGTATGCGCAGTAGTGAGCCCGAGCGCGCATCCGCAGTAATGAGTCCGAGTGCGCATGAGCAGTAGTGAGCCGGAGTGCGCATGCGCAGTAGTGAGCCCGAGCGCGCATCCGCAGTAGTGACTCCGAGTGCGCATGCGCAACAGTAAACCCGATTGCGTATGCGCAGTAGTGAGCCCGAGTGCGCATGCGCAGTAGTGACCCCGAGCGCGCATGCGCATTAGTGAGCCCGTGCGCGCATACGCAGTAGTGCGCCCGTGTGCGCATGCGCAGTAGTGAGTCCGTGTGCGCATTTGCGGGTCTGAGCCGGAGTGCGCATGTTCAGTAGCGACCCCGAGCGCGCATGCGCTGTAGTAAGTCCGAGTGCGCATGAGCAGTAGTGAGCCCGTGTGCGTATGCGCAGTAGTGAGCCCGAGCGCGCATCCGCAGTAATGAGTCCGAGTGCGCATGAGCAGTAGTGAGCCCGTGTGCGCATGCGCAGTAGTGAGCCCGAGCGCGCATGCGCAGTAGTGAGTTCGAGTGCGGATGAGCAGTAGTGAGCCCGTGTGCGTATGCGCAGTAGTGAGCCCGAGCGCGCATCCGCAGTAATGAGTCCGAGTGCGCATGAGCAGTAGTGAGCCCGTGTGCGCATGCGCAGTGGTGAGCCCGAGCGCGCATCCGCAGTAGTGAGTCCGAGTGCGCATGAGCAGTAGTGAGCCCGTGTGCGCATCCGCAGTAGTGAGCCCGAGCGCGCATCCGCAGTAGTGAGTCCGAGTGCGCATGAGCAGTAGTGAGCCCGTGTACGCATGAGCAGTAGTGAGCCCGAGCGCCCATCCGCACTAGTGAGTCCGAGTGCGCATGCGCAGTAGTGACCCCGAGTGCGCATGCGCAGTAGTGAGCCCGTGCGCGCATACGCAGTAGTGAGCCCGTGTGCGCATGCGCAGTGGTGAGCCCGAGCGCGCATCCGCAGTAGTGAGTCCGAGTGCGCATGAGCAGTAGTGACCCCGTGTGCGCATGCGCAGTAGTGAGTCCGAGCACGCATGCGCAGTAGTGAGTCCGAGTGCGCATGAGCAGTAGTGAGCCCGTGTGCGCATCCGCAGTAGTGAGCCCGAGCGCGCATCCGCAGTAGTGAGTCCGAGTGCGCATGAGCAGTAGTGAGCCCGTGCGCGCATACGCAGTAGTGCGCCCGTGTGCGCATGCGCAGTAGTGAGTCCGTGTGCGCATTTGCGGGTCTGAGCCGGAGTGCGCATGTTCAGTAGCGACCCCGAGCGCGCATGCGCTGTAGTAAGTCCGAGTGCGCATGAGCAGTAGTGAGCCCGTGTGCGCATGCGCAGTAGTGAGCCCAAGCGCGCATCCGCACTAGTGAGTCCGAGTGCGCATGCGCAGTAGTGACCCCGAGTGCGCATGAGCAGTAGTGAGCCCGTGTGCGCATGCGCAGTAGTGAGCCCGAGCGCGCATGCGCAGTAGTGAGTTCGAGTGCGGATGAGCAGTAGTGAGCCCGTGTGCGTATGCGCAGTAGTGAGCCCGAGCGCGCATCCGCAGTAATGAGTCCGAGTGCGCATGAGCAGTAGTGAGCCCGTGTGCGCATGCGCAGTGGTGAGCCCGAGCGCGCATCCGCAGTAGTGAGTCCGAGTGCGCATGAGCAGTAGTGAGCCCGTGTGCGCATCCGCAGTAGTGAGCCCGAGCGCGCATCCGCAGTAGTGAGTCCGAGTGCGCATGAGCAGTAGTGAGCCCGTGTGCGCATGAGCAGTAGTGAGCCCGAGCGCCCATCCGCACTAGTGAGTCCGAGTGCGCATGCGCAGTAGTGACCCCGAGTGCGCATGCGCAGTAGTGAGCCCGTGCGCGCATACGCAGTAGTGAGCCCGTGTGCGCATGCGCAGTGGTGAGCCCGAGCGCGCATCCGCAGTAGTGAGTCCGAGTGCGCATGAGCAGTAGTGACCCCGTGTGCGCATGCGCAGTAGTGAGTCCGAGCACGCATGCGCAGTAGTGAGTCCGAGTGCGCATGAGCAGTAGTGAGCCCGTGTGCGCATCCGCAGTAGTGAGCCCGAGCGCGCATCCGCAGTAGTGAGTCCGAGTGCGCATGAGCAGTAGTGAGCCCGTGTGCGCATGAGCAGTAGTGAGCCCGAGCGCCCATCCGCACTAGTGAGTCCGAGTGCGCATGCGCAGTAGTGAGCCCGAGTGCGCATGCGCAGTAGTGAGCCCGTGCGCGCATACGCAGTAGTGCGCCCGTGTGCGCATGGGCAGAAGTGAGCTCGAATGCGCATGTGCAGGTCTGACTCGGTGTGCGCATGCGCAGTAGTGACCCCGAGTGCGCGTGCGCTGTAGTGAGCTCGTGTGCGCATGCGCAGTAGTGAGCCAGTGTACGCATGCGCAGCAGTGAGTCCGTGTGCGCATGTGCAGGTCTGAGCCGGAGTGCGCATGCGCAGTAGTGAACCCGATTGCGCATCTGCAGTAGTGACTCCGAGTGCGCATGCACAGCAGTGAACCCGATTGCGCGTCTGCAGTGGTGACCCCGAGTGCGCATGTTCAGTAGCGACCCCGAGCGCGCATGCGCAGTAGTAAGCCCCAGGGCGCAATGGAAGTAGTGATTCCGAGTGCGCATAAGCAGTAGTGATCCCGAGTTCCCATACGCGGTAGTGAGCCCGATTTTGTATCCGCAGTAGTGAGTCCGAGTGCGCATGAGCACTAGTGAGCCGGAGTGCGCATGCGCAGTAGTGACCCCGAGTGCGCATGGGCACTAGCGACTCCGATTGCGCATCTGCAGTAGTGACTCCGAGTGCGCATGCGCAACAGTAAACCCGATTGCGTATGCGCAGTAGTGAGCCCGAGCGCGCATCCGCAGTAGTGAGTCCGAGTGCGCATGAGCAGTAGTGAGCCCGTGTGCGCATGCGCAGTAGTGAACCCAAGCGCGCATCCGCACTAGTGAGTCCGAGTGCGCATGCGCAGTAGTGACCCCGAGTGCGCATGCGCAGTAGTGAGCCCGTGCGCGCATACGCAGTAGTGCGCCCGTGTGCGCATGCGCAGAAGTGAGCTCGAATGCGCATGTGCAGGTCTGACTCGGTGTGCGCATGCGCAGTGGTGACCCCGAGTGCGCGTGCGCTGTAGTGAGCTCGTGTGCGCATGCGCAGTAGTGAGCCAGTGTACGCATGCGCAGTAGTGAGTCCGTGTGCGCATTTGCGGGTCTGAGCCGGAGTGCGCATGCGCAGTAGTGAACCCGATTGCGCATCTGCAGTAGTGACTCTGAGTGCGCATGCACAGCAGTGAACCCGATTGCGCGTCTGCAGTGGTGACCCCGAGTGCGCATGTTCAGTAGCGACCCCGAGCGCGCATGCGCTGTAGTAAGTCCGAGTGCGCATGAGCAGTCGTGAGCCCGTGTGCGCATGCGCAGTAGTGATCCCGAGTTCCTTTACGCGGTAGTGAGCCCGATTTTGTATCCGCAGTAGTGAGTCCGAGTGCGCATGAGCAGTAGTGAGCCGCGGTGCGCATGCGCAGTAGTGACCCCGAGCGCGCATGCGCAGTAGTGACCCCGAGTGCGCATGGGGTGTAGCGACCCCGAGCGCGCATGTGCAGTAGTGAACCCGTGCGCGCATGCGCAGTAGTGAGCCCGAGCGCGCATCCGCAGTAGAGAGTCCGAGCGCGCATCCGCAGTAGTGAGTCCGAGTGCGCATGTGCAGTAGTGAGCCCGTGCGCGCATGCGCAGTAGTGAGCCCGAGCGCGCATCCGCAGTAGTGAGTCCGAGTGCGCATGAGTAGTAGTGAGGCCGTGTGCGCATGCGCAGTAGTGAGCCCGAGCGCGCATCCGCAGTAGTGAGTCCGAGTGCGCATGCGCAGTAGTGACCCCGAGTGCGCATGCGCAGTTGTGAGCCCGTGCGCGCATACGCAGTAGTGAGCCCGTGTGCGCATGCGCAGTAGTTAGCCCGAGCGCGCATCCGCAGTAGTGAGTCCGAGTGCGCATGAGCAGTAGTGAGCCCGTATGCGCATGAGCAGTAGTGAGCCCGTGTGCGCATGCGCAGTAGTGAGCCCGAGCGCGCATCCGCAGTAGTGGGTCCGAGTGCGCATGAGCATTAGTGAGCCCGTGTGCGTATGCGCAGTAGTGAGCCCGAGCGCGCATCCGCAGTAATGAGTCCGAGTGCGCATGAGCAGTAGTGAGCCCGCGTGCGCATGCGCAGTGGTGAGCCCGAGCGCGCATCCGCAGTAGTGAGTCCGAGTGCGCATCCGCAGTAGTGAGTCCGAGTGCGCATGAGCGGTAGTGAGCCCGTGTGCGCATCCGCAGTAGTGAGCCCGAGCGCGCATCCGCAGTAGTTAGTCCGAGTGCGCATGAGCAGTAGTGGGCCCGTGTGCGCATGCGCAGTAGTGAGCCCGAGCGCCCATCCGCACTAGTGAGTCCGAGTGCGCATGCGCAGTAGTGAGTCCGAGTGCGCATGAGCAGTAGTGAGCCCGTGTGCGCATGAGCAGTAGTGAGCCCGAGCGCCCATCCGCACTAGTGAGTCCGAGTGCGCATGCGCAGTAGTGAGCCCGTGCGCGCATACGCAGTAGTGCGCCCGTGTGCGCATGGGCAGAAGTGAGCTCGAATGCGCATGTGCAGGTCTGGCTCGGTGTGCGCATGCGAAGTAGTGACCCCGAGTGATCGTGCGCTGTAGTGAGCCCGAGCGCGCATCCGCAGTAGTGAGTCCGAGTGCGCATGAGTAGTAGTGAGGCCGTGTGCGCATGCGCAGCAGTGAGCCCGATTGCACATCGGCAGTAGTGAGCCCGAGCGCGCATGCGCTGTAGTGAGTCCGAGTGCGCATGAGCAGTAGTGAGCCCGTGTGCGCATGCGCAGTAGTGAGTCCGAGTGCGCATGCGCAGTAGTGACCCCGAGTGCGCATGCGCAGTAGTGAGCCCGTGCGCGCATACGCAGTAGTGAGTCCGAGTGCGCATGAGCAGTAGTGAGCCCGTATGCGCATGAGCAGTAGTGAGCCCGTGTGCGCATGCGCAGTAATGAGCCCGAGCGCGCATCCGCAGTAGTGGGTCCGAGTGCGCATGAGCAGTAGTGAGCCCGTGTGCGTATGCGCAGTAGTGAGCCCGAGCGCGCATCCGCAGTAATGAGTCCGAGTGCGCATGAGCAGTAGTGAGCCGGAGTGCGCACGCGCAGTAGTGACCCCGAGTGCGCATGGGCAGTAGCGACCCCGATTGCGCATCTGCAGTAGTGACTCCGAGTGCGCATGCGCAACAGTAAACCCGATTGCGTATGCGCAGTAGTGAGCCCGAGTGCGCATGCGCAGTAGTGACCCCGAGCGCGCATGCGCAGTAGTGAGCCCGTGCGCGCATACGCAGTAGTGCGCCCGTGTGCGCATGCACAGTAGTGAGTCCGTGTGCGCATTTGCGGGTCTGAGCCGGAGTGCGCATGTTCAGTAGCGACCCCGAGCGCGCATGCGCTGTAGTAAGTCCGAGTGCGCATGAGCAGTAGTGAGCCCGTGTGCGCATGCGCAGTAGTGAGCCCAAGCGCGCATCCGCACTAGTGAGTCCGAGTGCGCATGCGCAGTAGTGACCCCGAGTGCGCATGAGCAGTAGTGAGCCCGTGTGCGCATGCGCAGTAGTGAGCCCGAGCGCGCATCCGCAGTAGTGAGTTCGAGTGCGGATGAGCAGCAGTGTGCCCGTGTGCGTATGCGCAGTAGTGAGCCCGAGCGCGCATCCGCAGTAATGAGTCCGAGTGCGCATGAGCAGTAGTGAGCCCGTGTGCGCATGCGCAGTGGTGGGCCCGAGCGCGCATCCGCAGTAGTGAGTCCGAGTGCGCATGAGCAGCAGTGACCCCGTGTGCGCATGCGCAGTAGTGAGCCCGAGCGCGCGTGGTCAGTAGTGGGCCCGATTGCGCATCCGCAGTAGTGAGTCCGAGCACGCATGCGCAGTAGTGAGTCCGAGTGCGCATGAGCAGTAGTGAGCCCGTGTGCGCATCCGCAGTAGTGAGCCCGAGCGCGCATCCGCAGTAGTGAGTCCGAGTGCGCATGAGCAGTAGTGACCCCGTGTGCGCATGCGCAGTAGTGAGTCCGAGCACGCATGCGCAGTAGTGAGTCCGAGTGCGCATGCGCAGTAGTGAGCCCGAGTGCGCATGCGCAGTAGTGAGCCCGTGCGCGCATACGCAGTAGTGCGCCCGTGTGCGCATGGGCAGAAGTGATCTCGAATGCGCATCTGCAGGTCTGACTCGGTGTGCGCATGCGCAGTAGTGACCCCGAGTGCGCGTGCGCTGTAGTGAGCTCGTGTGCGCATGCGCAGTAGTGAGCCAGTGTACGCATGCGCAGCAGTGAGTCCGTGTGCGCATGTGCAGGTCTGAGCCGGAGTGCGCATGCGCAGTAGTGAACCCGATTGCGCATCTGCAGTAGTGACTCCGAGTGCGCATGCACAGCAGTGAACCCGATTGCGCGTCTGCAGTGGTGACCCCGAGTGCGCATGTTCAGTAGCGACCCCGTGCGCGCATGCGCAGTAGTGAGCCCCAGGGCGCAATCGCAGTAGTGATTCCGAGTGCGCATGAGCAGTAGTGATCCCGAGTTCCCATACGCGGTAGTGAGCCCGATTTTGTATCGGCAGTAGTGAGTCCGAGTGCGCATGAGCAGTAGTGAGCCGGAGTGCGCATGCGCAGTAGTGACCCCGAGTGCGCATGGGCACTAGCGACTCCGATTGCGCATCTGCAGTAGTGACTCCGAGTGCGCATGCGCAACAGTAAACCCGATTGCGTATGCGCAGTAGTGAGCCCGAGCGCGCATCCGCAGTAGTGAGTCCGAGTGCGCATGAGCAGTAGTGAGCCCGTGTGCGCATGCGCAGTAGTGAGCCCAAGCGCGCATCCGCACTAGTGAGTCCGAGTGCGCATGCGCAGTAGTGACCCCGAGTGCGCATGCGCAGTAGTGAGCCCGTGCGCGCATACGCAGTAGTGCGCCCGTGTGCGCATGCGTAGAAGTGAGCTCGAATGCGCATGTGCAGGTCTGACTCGGTGTGCGCATGCGCAGTGGTGACCCCGAGTGCGCTTGCGCTGTAGTGAGCTCGTGTGCGCATGCGCAGTAGTGAGCCAGTGTACGCATGCGCAGTAGTGAGTCCGTGTGCGCATTTGCGGGTCTGAGCCGGAGTGCGCATGCGCAGTAGTGAACCCGATTGCGCATCTGCAGTAGTGACTCTGAGTGCGCATGCACAGCAGTGAACCCGATTGCGCATCTGCAGTGGTGACCCCGAGTGCGCATGTTCAGTAGCGACCCCGAGCGCGCATGCGCTGTAGTAAGTCCGAGTGCGCATGAGCAGTAGTGAGCCCGTGTGCGCATGCGCAGTAGTGATCCCGAGTTCCTTTACGCGGTAGTGAGCCCGATTTTGTATCCGCAGTAGTGAGTCCGAGTGCGCATGAGCAGTAGTGAGCCGCGGTGCGCATGCGCAGTAGTGACCCCGAGTGCGCATGCGCAGTAGTGACCCCGAGTGCGCATGGGCTGTAGCGACCGCGAGCGCGCATGTGCAGTAGTGAACCCGTGCGCGCATGCGCAATAGTGAGCCCGAGCGCGCATCCGCAGTAGAGAGTCCGAGCGCGCATCCGCAGTAGTGAGTCCGAGTGCGCATGTGCAGTAGTGAGCCCGTGCGCGCATGCGCAGTAGTGAGCCCGAGCGCGCATCCGCAGTAGTGAGTCCGAGTGCGCATGAGTAGTAGTGAGGCCGTGTGCGCATGCGCAGTAGTGAGCCCGAGCGCGCATCCGCAGTAGTGAGTCCGAGTGCGCATGACCAGTTGTGAGCCCGTGTGCGCATGCGCAGTAGTGAGCCCGAGTGCGCATCCGCACTAGTGAGTCCGAGTGCGCATGCGCAGTAGTGACCCCGAGTGCGCATGCGCAGTTGTGAGCCCGTGCGCGCATACGCAGTAGTGAGCCCGTGTGCGCATGCGCAGTAGTTAGCCCGAGCGCGCATCCGCAGTAGTGAGTCCGAGTGCGCATGAGCAGTAGTGAGCCCGTATGCGCATGAGCAGTTGTGAGCCCGTGTGCGCATGCGCAGTAGTGAGCCCGAGCGCGCATCCGCAGTAGTGGGTCCGAGTGCGCATGAGCAGTAGTGAGCCCGTGTGCGTATGCGCAGTAGTGAGCCCGAGCGCGCATCCGCAGTAATGAGTCCGAGTGCGCATGAGCAGTAGTGAACCCGCGTGCGCATGCGCAGTGGTGAGCCCGAGCGCGCATCCGCAGTAGTGAGTCCGAGTGCGCATGAGCAGTAGTGACCCCGAGTGCGCATGCGCAGTAGTGAGCCCGAGCGCGCATCCGCTGTAATGAGCCCGAGCGCGCATCCGCAGTAGTGAGTCCGAGTGCGCATGAGCAGTAGTGAGCCCGTGTGCGCATCCGCAGTAGTGAGCCCGAGCGCGCATCCGCAGTAGTTAGTCCGAGTGCGCATGAGCAGTAGTGGGCCCGTGTGCGCATGCGCAGTAGTGAGCCCGAGCGCCCATCCGCACTAGTGAGTCCGAGTGCGCATGCGCAGTAGTGACCCCGAGTGCGCATGCGCAGTAGTGAGCCCGTGCGCGCATACGCAGTAGTGCGCCCGTGTGCGCATGGGCAGAAGTGAGCTCGAATGGGCATGTGCAGGTCTGACTCGGTGTGCGCATGCGCAGTAGTGACCCCGAGTGCGCGTGCGCTGTAGTGAGCTCGTGTGCGCATGCGCAGTAGTGAGCCAGTGTACGCATGCGCAGTAGTTAGTCCGAGTGCGCATGAGCAGTAGTGAGCCCGTGTGCGCATGCGCAGTAGTGAGCCCGAGCGCGCATCCGCAGTAGTGAGTCCGAGTGCGCATGAGCAGTTGTGAGCCCGTGTGCGCATGCGCAGTAGTGAGCCCGAGCGCGCATCCGCACTAGTCAGTCCGAGTGCGCATGCGCAGTAGTGACCCCGAGTGCGCATGCGCAGTAGTGAGCCCGTGCGCGCATACGCAGTAGTGAGCCCGTGTGCGCATGCGCAGTAGTTAGCCCGAGCACGCATCCGCAGTAGTGAGTCCGAGTGCGCATGAGCAGTAGTGAGCCCGTATGCGCATGAGCAGTAGTGAGCCCGTGTGCGCATGCGCAGTAGTGAGCCCGAGCGCGCATCCGCAGTAGTGGGTCGGAGTGCGCATGAGCAGTAGTGAACCCGTGTGCGTATGCGCAGTAGTAAGCCCGAGCGCGCATCCGCAGTAATGAGTCCGAGTGCGCATGAGCAGTAGTGAGCCGGAGTGCGCATGCGCAGTAGTGACCCCGAGTGCGCATGGGCAGTAGCGACCCCGATTGCGCATCTGCAGTAGTGACTCCGAGTGCGCATGCGCAACAGTAAACCCGATTGCGTATGCGCAGTAGTGAGCCCGAGTGCGCATGCGCAGTAGTGACCCCGAGCGCGCATGCGCAGTAGTGAGCCCGTGCGCGCATACGCAGTAGTGCGCCCGTGTGCGCATGCGCAGAAGTGAGCTCGAATGCGCATGTGCAGGTCTGACTCGGTGTGCGCATGCGCAGTGGTGACCCCGAGTGCGCGTGCGCTGTAGTGAGCTCGTGTGCGCATGCGCTGTAGTGAGCTCGTGTGCGCATGCGCAGTAGTGAGCCAGTGTACGCATCTGCAGTAGTGACTCCGAGTGCGCATGCGCAACAGTAAACCCGATTGCGTATGCGCAGTAGTGAGCCCGAGTGCGCATGCGCAGTAGTGACCCCGAGCGCGCATGCGCAGTAGTGAGCCCGTGCGCGCATACGCAGTAGTGCGCCCGTGTGCGCATGCGCAGAAGTGAGCTCGAATGCGCATGTGCAGGTCTGACTCGGTGTGCGCATGCGCAGTGGTGACCCCGAGTGCGCGTGCGCTGTAGTGAGCTCGTGTGCGCATGCGCAGTAGTGAGCCAGTGTACGCATGCGCAGTAGTGAGTCCGTGTGCGCATTTGCGGGTCTGAGCCGGAGTGCGCATGTTCAGTAGCGACCCCGAGCGCGCATGCGCTGTAGTAAGTCCGAGTGCGCATGAGCAGTAGTGAGCCCGTGTGCGCATGCGCAGTAGTGAGCCCGAGCGCGCATCCGCACTAGTGAGTCCGAGTGCGCATGCGCAGTAGTGACCCCGAGTGCGCATGCGCAGTAGTGAGCCCGTGCGCGCATACGCAGTAGTGAGCCCGTGTGCGCATGCGCAGTAGTTAGCCCGAGCGCGAATCCGCAGTAGTGAGTCCGAGTGCGCATGAGCAGTAGTGTGCCCGTATGCGCATGAGCAGTAGTGAGCCCGTGTGCGCATCCGCAGTAATGAGTCCGAGTGCGCATGAGCAGTAGTGAGCCCGTGTGCGCATGCGCAGTGGTGAGCCCGAGCGCGCATCCGCAGTAATGAGCCCGAGCGCGCATCCGCAGTAGTGAGTCCGAGTGCGCATGAGCAGTAGTGAGCCCGTGTGCGCATCCGCAGTAGTGAGCCCGAGCGCGCATCCGCAGTAGTTAGTCCGAGTGCGCATGAGCAGTAGTGGGCCCGTGTGCGCATGCGCAGTAGTGGGCCCGAGCGCCCATCCGCACTAGTGAGTCCGAGTGCGCATGCGCAGTAGTGACCCCGAGTGCGCGTGCGCTGTAGTGAGCTCGTGTGCGCATGCGCAGTAGTGAGCCCGAGCGCGCATCCGCACTAGTGAGTCCGTGTGCGCATGCGCAGTAGTGACCCCGAGTGCGCATGCGCAGTAGTGAGCCCGTGCGCGCATACGCAGTAGTGAACCCGTGTGCGTATGCGCAGTAGTGAGCCCGAGCGCGCATCCGCAGTAATGAGTCCGAGTGCGCATGAGCAGTAGTGAGCCGGAGTGCGCATGCGCAGTAGTGACCCCGAGTGCGCATGGGCAGTAGCGACCCCGATTGCGCATCTGCAGTAGTGACTCCGAGTGCGCATGCGCAACAGTAAACCCGATTGCGTATGCGCAGTAGTGAGCCCGAGTGCCAATGCGCAGTAGTGACCCCGAGCGCGCATGCGCAGTAGTGAGCCCGTGCGCGCATACGCAGTAGTGCGCCCGTGTGCGCATGCGCAGAAGTGAGCTCGAATGCGCATGTGCAGGTCTGACTCGGTGTGCGCATGCGCAGTGGTGACCCCGAGTGCGCGTGCGCTGTAGTGAGCTCGTGTGCGCATGCGCTGTAGTGAGCTCGTGTGCGCATGCGCAGTAGTGAGCCAGTGTACGCATCTGCAGTAGTGACTCCGAGTGCGCATGCGCAACAGTAAACCCGATTGCGTATGCGCAGTAGTGAGCCCGAGTGCGCATGCGCAGTAGTGACCCCGAGCGCGCATGCGCAGTAGTGAGCCCGTGCGCGCATACGCAGTAGTGCGCCCGTGTGCGCATGCGCAGAAGTGAGCTCGAATGCGCATGTGCAGGTCTGACTCGGTGTGCGCATGCGCAGTGGTGACCCCGAGTGCGCGTGCGCTGTAGTGAGCTCGTGTGCGCATGCGCAGTAGTGAGCCAGTGTACGCATGCGCAGTAGTGAGTCCGTGTGCGCATTTGCGGGTCTGAGCCGGAGTGCGCATGTTCAGTAGCGACCCCGAGCGCGCATGCGCTGTAGTAAGTCCGAGTGCGCATGAGCAGTAGTGAGCCCGTGTGCGCATGCGCAGTAGTGAGCCCAAGCGCGCATCCGCACTAGTGAGTCCGAGTGCGCATGCGCAGTAGTGACCCCGAGTGCGCATGAGCAGTAGTGAGCCCGTGTGCGCATGCGCAGTAGTGAGCCCGAGCGCGCATCCGCAGTAGTGAGTTCGAGTGCGGATGAGCAGCAGTGTGCCCGTGTGCGTATGCGCAGTAGTGAGCCCGAGCGCGCATCCGCAGTAATGAGTCCGAGTGCGCATGAGCAGTAGTGAGCCCGTGTGCGCATGAGCAGTAGTGACCCCGTGTGCGCATGCGCAGTAGTGAGTCCGAGCACGCATGCGCAGTAGTGAGTCCGAGTGCGCATGAGCAGTAGTGAGCCCGTGTGCGCATCCGCAGTAGTGAGCCCGAGCGCGCATCCGCAGTAGTGAGTCCGAGTGCGCATGAGCAGTAGTGAGCCCGTGTGCGCATGAGCAGTAGTGAGCCCGAGCGCCCATCCGCACTAGTGAGTCCGAGTGCGCATGCGCAGTAGTGAGCCCGAGTGCGCATGCGCAGTAGTGAGCCCGTGCGCGCATACGCAGTAGTGCGCCCGTGTGCGCATGGGCAGAAGTGATCTCGAATGCGCATCTGCAGGTCTGACTCGGTGTGCGCATGCGCAGTAGTGACCCCGAGTGCGCGTGCGCTGTAGTGAGCTCGTGTGCGCATGCGCAGTAGTGAGCCAGTGTACGCATGCGCAGTAGTGAGTCCGAGTGCGCATGAGCAGTAGTGAGCCCGTGTGCGCATGCGCAGTAGTGAGCCCGAGCGCGCATCCGCAGTAGTGAGCCCGAGCGCGCATCCGCAGTAGTGAGTCCGAGTGCGCATGAGCAGTAGTGAGCCCGTGTGCGCATCCGCAGTAGTGAGCCCGAGCGCGCATCCGCAGTAGTTAGTCCGAGTGCGCATGAGCAGTAGTGGGCCCGTGTGCGCATGCGCAGTAGTGAGCCCGAGCGCCCATCCGCACTAGTGAGTCCGAGTGCGCATGCGCAGTAGTGACCCCGAGTGCGCGTGCGCTGTAGTGAGCTCGTGTGCGCATGCGCAGTAGTGAGCCCGAGCGCGCATCCGCACTAGTGAGTCCGTGTGCGCATGCGCAGTAGTGACCCCGAGTGCGCATGCGCAGTAGTGAGCCCGTGCGCGCATACGCAGTAGTGAACCCGTGTGCGTATGCGCAGTAGTGAGCCCGAGCGCGCATCCGCAGTAATGAGTCCGAGTGCGCATGAGCAGTAGTGAGCCGGAGTGCGCATGCGCAGTAGTGACCCCGAGTGCGCATGGGCAGTAGCGACCCCGATTGCGCATCTGCAGTAGTGACTCCGAGTGCGCATGCGCAACAGTAAACCCGATTGCGTATGCGCAGTAGTGAGCCCGAGTGCGCATGCGCAGTAGTGACCCCGAGCGCGCATGCGCAGTAGTGAGCCCGTGCGCGCATACGCAGTAGTGCGCCCGTGTGCGCATGCGCAGAAGTGAGCTCGAATGCGCATGTGCAGGTCTGACTCGGTGTGCGCATGCGCAGTGGTGACCCCGAGTGCGCGTGCGCTGTAGTGAGCTCGTGTGCGCATGCGCTGTAGTGAGCTCGTGTGCGCATGCGCAGTAGTGAGCCAGTGTACGCATCTGCAGTAGTGACTCCGAGTGCGCATGCGCAACAGTAAACCCGATTGCGTATGCGCAGTAGTGAGCCCGAGTGCGCATGCGCAGTAGTGACCCCGAGCGCGCATGCGCAGTAGTGAGCCCGTGCGCGCATAGGCAGTAGTGCGCCCGTGTGCGCATGCGCAGAAGTGAGCTCGAATGCGCATGTGCAGGTCTGACTCGGTGTGCGCATGCGCAGTGGTGACCCCGAGTGCGCGTGCGCTGTAGTGACCTCGTGTGCGCATGCGCAGTAGTGAGCCAGTGTACGCATGCGCAGTAGTGAGTCCGTGTGCGCATTTGCGGGTCTGAGCCGGAGTGCGCATGTTCAGTAGCGACCCCGAGCGCGCATGCGCTGTAGTAAGTCCGAGTGCGCATGAGCAGTAGTGAGCCCGTGTGCGCATGCGCAGTAGTGAGCCCAAGCGCGCATCCGCACTAGTGAGTCCGAGTGCGCATGCGCAGTAGTGACCCCGAGTGCGCATGAGCAGTAGTGAGCCCGTGTGCGCATGCGCAGTAGTGAGCCCGAACGCGCATCCGCAGTAGTGAGTTCGAGTGCGGATGAGCAGCAGTGTGCCCGTGTGCGTATGCGCAGTAGTGAGCCCGAGCGCGCATCCGCAGTAATGAGTCCGAGTGCGCATGAGCAGTAGTGAGCCCGTGTGCGCATGCGCAGTGGTGGGCCCGAGCGCGCATCCGCAGTAGTGAGTCCGAGTGCGCATGAGCAGTAGTGACCCCGTGTGCGCATGCGCAGTAGTGAGCCCGAGCGCGCGTGGTCAGTAGTGGGCCCGATTGCGCATCCGCAGTAGTGAGTCCGAGCACGCATGCGCAGTAGTGAGTCCGAGTGCGCATGAGCAGTAGTGAGCCCGTGTGCGCATCCGCAGTAGTGAGCCCGAGCGCGCATCCGCAGTAGTGAGTCCGAGTGCGCAAGAGCAGTAGTGACCCCGTGTGCGCATGCGCAGTAGTGAGTCCGAGCACGCATGCGCAGTAGTGAGTCCGAGTGCGCATGAGCAGTAGTGAGCCCGTGTGCGCATCCGCAGTAGTGAGCCCGAGCGCGCATCCGCAGTAGTGAGTCCGAGTGCGCATGAGCAGTAGTGAGCCCGTGTGCGCATGAGCAGTAGTGAGCCCGAGCGCCCATCCGCACTAGTGAGTCCGAGTGCGCATGCGCAGTAGTGAGCCCGAGTGCGCATGCGCAGTAGTGAGCCCGTGCGCGCATACGCAGTAGTGCGCCCGTGTGCGCATGGGCAGAAGTGATCTCGAATGCGCATCTGCAGGTCTGACTCGGTGTGCGCATGCGCAGTAGTGACCCCGAGTGCGCGTGCGCTGTAGTGAGCTCGTGTGCGCATGCGCAGTAGTGAGCCAGTGTACGCATGCGCAGCAGTGAGTCCGTGTGCGCATGTGCAGGTCTGAGCCGGAGTGCGCATGCGCAGTAGTGAACCCGATTGCGCATCTGCAGTAGTGACTCCGAGTGCGCATGCACAGCAGTGAACCCGATTGCGCGTCTGCAGTGGTGACCCCGAGTGCGCATGTTCAGTAGCGACCCCGTGCGCGCATGCGCAGTAGTGAGCCCCAGGGCGCAATCGCAGTAGTGATTCCGAGTGCGCATGAGCAGTAGTGATCCCGAGTTCCCATACGCGGTAGTGAGCCCGATTTTGTATCGGCAGTAGTGAGTCCGAGTGCGCATGAGCAGTAGTGAGCCGGAGTGCGCATGCGCAGTAGTGACCCCGAGTGCGCATGGGCACTAGCGACTCCGATTGCGCATCTGCAGTAGTGACTCCGAGTGCGCATGCGCAACAGTAAACCCGATTGCGTATGCGCAGTAGTGAGCCCGAGCGCGCATCCGCAGTAGTGAGTCCGAGTGCGCATGAGCAGTAGTGAGCCCGTGTGCGCATGCGCAGTAGTGAGCCCAAGCGCGCATCCGCACTAGTGAGTCCGAGTGCGCATGCGCAGTAGTGACCCCGAGTGCGCGTGCGCTGTAGTGAGCTCGTGTGCGCATGCGCAGTAGTGAGCCAGTGTACGCATGCGCAGTAGTGAGTCCGTGTGCGCATTTGCGGGTCTGAGCCGGAGTGCGCATGTTCAGTAGCGACCCCGAGCGCGCATGCGCTGTAGTAAGTCCGAGTGCGCATGAGCAGTAGTGAGCCCGTGTGCGCATGCGCAGTAGTGAGCCCAAGCGCGCATCCGCACTAGTGAGTCCGAGTGCGCATGCGCAGTAGTGACCCCGAGTGCGCATGAGCAGTAGTGAGCCCGTGTGCGCATGCGCAGTAGTGAGCCCGAGCGCGCATCCGCGGTAGTGAGTTCGAGTGCGGATGAGCAGCAGTGTGCCCGTGTGCGTATGCGCAGTAGTGAGCCCGAGCGCGCATCCGCAGTAATGAGTCCGAGTGCGCATGAGCAGTAGTGAGCCCGTGTGCGCATGCGCAGTGGTGGGCCCGAGCGCGCATCCGCAGTAGTGAGTCCGAGTGCGCATGAGCAGTAGTGACCCCGTGTGCGCATGCGCAGTAGTGAGCCCGAGCGCGCGTGGTCAGTAGTGGGCCCGATTGCGCATCCGCAGTAGTGAGTCCGAGCACGCATGCGCAGTAGTGAGTCCGAGTGCGCATGAGCAGTAGTGAGCCCGTGTGCGCATCCGCAGTAGTGAGCCCGAGCGCGCATCCGCAGTAGTGAGTCCGAGTGCGCATGAGCAGTAGTGACCCCGTGTGCGCATGCGCAGTAGTGAGTCCGAGCACGCATGCGCAGTAGTGAGTCCGAGTGCGCATGAGCAGTAGTGAGCCCGTGTGCGCATCCGCAGTAGTGAGCCCGAGCGCGCATCCGCAGTAGTGAGTCCGAGTGCGCATGAGCAGTAGTGAGCCCGTGTGCGCATGAGCAGTAGTGAGCCCGAGCGCCCATCCGCACTAGTGAGTCCGAGTGCGCATGCGCAGTAGTGAGCCCGAGTGCGCATGCGCAGTAGTGAGCCCGTGCGCGCATACGCAGTAGTGCGCCCGTGTGCGCATGGGCAGAAGTGATCTCGAATGCGCATCTGCAGGTCTGACTCGGTGTGCGCATGCGCAGTAGTGACCCCGAGTGCGCGTGCGCTGTAGTGAGCTCGTGTGCGCATGCGCAGTAGTGAGCCAGTGTACGCATGCGCAGCAGTGAGTCCGTGTGCGCATGTGCAGGTCTGAGCCGGAGTGCGCATGCGCAGTAGTGAACCCGATTGCGCATCTGCAGTAGTGACTCCGAGTGCGCATGCACAGCAGTGAACCCGATTGCGCGTCTGCAGTGGTGACCCCGAGTGCGCATGTTCAGTAGCGACCCCGTGCGCGCATGCGCAGTAGTGAGCCCCAGGGCGCAATCGCAGTAGTGATTCCGAGTGCGCATGAGCAGTAGTGATCCCGAGTTCCCATACGCGGTAGTGAGCCCGATTTTGTATCGGCAGTAGTGAGTCCGAGTGCGCATGAGCAGTAGTGAGCCGGAGTGCGCATGCGCAGTAGTGACCCCGAGTGCGCATGGGCACTAGCGACTCCGATTGCGCATCTGCAGTAGTGACTCCGAGTGCGCATGCGCAACAGTAAACCCGATTGCGTATGCGCAGTAGTGAGCCCGAGCGCGCATCCGCAGTAGTGAGTCCGAGTGCGCATGAGCAGTAGTGAGCCCGTGTGCGCATGCGCAGTAGTGAGCCCAAGCGCGCATCCGCACTAGTGAGTCCGAGTGCGCATGCGCAGTAGTGACCCCGAGTGCGCATGCGCAGTAGTGAGCCCGTGCGCGCATACGCAGTAGTGCGCCCGTGTGCGCATGCGTAGAAGTGAGCTCGAATGCGCATGTGCAGGTCTGACTCGGTGTGCGCATGCGCAGTGGTGACCCCGAGTGCGCTTGCGCTGTAGTGAGCTCGTGTGCGCATGCGCAGTAGTGAGCCAGTGTACGCATGCGCAGTAGTGAGTCCGTGTGCGCATTTGCGGGTCTGAGCCGGAGTGCGCATGCGCAGTAGTGAACCCGATTGCGCATCTGCAGTAGTGACTCTGAGTGCGCATGCACAGCAGTGAACCCGATTGCGCATCTGCAGTGGTGACCCCGAGTGCGCATGTTCAGTAGCGACCCCGAGCGCGCATGCGCTGTAGTAAGTCCGAGTGCGCATGAGCAGTAGTGAGCCCGTGTGCGCATGCGCAGTAGTGATCCCGAGTTCCTTTACGCGGTAGTGAGCCCGATTTTGTATCCGCAGTAGTGAGTCCGAGTGCGCATGAGCAGTAGTGAGCCGCGGTGCGCATGCGCAGTAGTGACCCCGAGTGCGCATGCGCAGTAGTGACCCCGAGTGCGCATGGGCTGTAGCGACCGCGAGCGCGCATGTGCAGTAGTGAACCCGTGCGCGCATGCGCAATAGTGAGCCCGAGCGCGCATCCGCAGTAGAGAGTCCGAGCGCGCATCCGCAGTAGTGAGTCCGAGTGCGCATGTGCAGTAGTGAGCCCGTGCGCGCATGCGCAGTAGTGAGCCCGAGCGCGCATCCGCAGTAGTGAGTCCGAGTGCGCATGAGTAGTAGTGAGGCCGTGTGCGCATGCGCAGTAGTGAGCCCGAGCGCGCATCCGCAGTAGTGAGTCCGAGTGCGCATGACCAGTTGTGAGCCCGTGTGCGCATGCGCAGTAGTGAGCCCGAGTGCGCATCCGCACTAGTGAGTCCGAGTGCGCATGCGCAGTAGTGACCCCGAGTGCGCATGCGCAGTTGTGAGCCCGTGCGCGCATACGCAGTAGTGAGCCCGTGTGCGCATGCGCAGTAGTTAGCCCGAGCGCGCATCCGCAGTAGTGAGTCCGAGTGCGCATGAGCAGTAGTGAGCCCGTATGCGCATGAGCAGTTGTGAGCCCGTGTGCGCATGCGCAGTAGTGAGCCCGAGCGCGCATCCGCAGTAGTGGGTCCGAGTGCGCATGAGCAGTAGTGAGCCCGTGTGTGTATGCGCAGTAGTGAGCCCGAGCGCGCATCCGCAGTAATGAGTCCGAGTGCGCATGAGCAGTAGTGAGCCCGCGTGCGCATGCGCAGTGGTGAGCCCGAGCGCGCATCCGCAGTAGTGAGTCCGAGTGCGCATGAGCAGTAGTGACCCCGAGTGCGCATGCGCAGTAGTGAGCCCGAGCGCGCATCCGCTGTAATGAGCCCGAGCGCGCATCCGCAGTAGTGAGTCCGAGTGCGCATGAGCAGTAGTGAGCCCGTGTGCGCATCCGCAGTAGTGAGCCCGAGCGCGCATCCGCAGTAGTTAGTCCGAGTGCGCATGAGCAGTAGTGGGCCCGTGTGCGCATGCGCAGTAGTGAGCCCGAGCGCCCATCCGCACTAGTGAGTCCGAGTGCGCATGCGCAGTAGTGACCCCGAGTGCGCGTGCGCTGTAGTGAGCTCGTGTGCGCATGCGCAGTAGTGCGCCCGTGTGCGCATGGGCAGAAGTGAGCTCGAATGGGCATGTGCAGGTCTGACTCGGTGTGCGCATGCGCAGTAGTGACCCCGAGTGCGCGTGCGCTGTAGTGAGCTCGTGTGCGCATGCGCAGTAGTGAGCCAGTGTACGCATGCGCAGTAGTGAGTCCGAGTGCGCATGAGCAGTAGTGAGCCCGTGTGCGCATGCGCAGTAGTGAGCCCGAGCGCGCATCCGCAGTAGTGAGTCCGAGTGCGCATGAGCAGTTGTGAGCCCGTGTGCGCATGCGCAGTAGTGAGCCCGAGCGCGCATCCGCACTAGTCAGTCCGAGTGCGCATGCGCAGTAGTGACCCCGAGTGCGCATGCGCAGTAGTGAGCCCGTGCGCGCATACGCAGTAGTGAGCCCGTGTGCGCATGCGCAGTAGTTAGCCCGAGCGCGCATCCGCAGTAGTGAGTCCGAGTGCGCATGAGCAGTAGTGAGCCCGTATGCGCATGAGCAGTAGTGAGCCCGTGTGCGCATGCGCAGTAGTGAGCCCGAGCGCGCATCCGCAGTAGTGGGTCGGAGTGCGCATGAGCAGTAGTGAACCCGTGTGCGTATGCGCAGTAGTAAGCCCGAGCGCGCATCCGCAGTAATGAGTCCGAGTGCGCATGAGCAGTAGTGAGCCGGAGTGCGCATGCGCAGTAGTGACCCCGAGTGCGCATGGGCAGTAGCGACCCCGATTGCGCATCTGCAGTAGTGACTCCGAGTGCGCATGCGCAACAGTAAACCCGATTGCGTATGCGCAGTAGTGAGCCCGAGTGCGCATGCGCAGTAGTGACCCCGAGCGCGCATGCGCAGTAGTGAGCCCGTGCGCGCATACGCAGTAGTGCGCCCGTGTGCGCATGCGCAGAAGTGAGCTCGAATGCGCATGTGCAGGTCTGACTCGGTGTGCGCATGCGCAGTGGTGACCCCGAGTGCGCGTGCGCTGTAGTGAGCTCGTGTGCGCATGCGCTGTAGTGAGCTCGTGTGCGCATGCGCAGTAGTGAGCCAGTGTACGCATCTGCAGTAGTGACTCCGAGTGCGCATGCGCAACAGTAAACCCGATTGCGTATGCGCAGTAGTGAGCCCGAGTGCGCATGCGCAGTAGTGACCCCGAGCGCGCATGCGCAGTAGTGAGCCCGTGCGCGCATACGCAGTAGTGCGCCCGTGTGCGCATGCGCAGAAGTGAGCTCGAATGCGCATGTGCAGGTCTGACTCGGTGTGCGCATGCGCAGTGGTGACCCCGAGTGCGCGTGCGCTGTAGTGAGCTCGTGTGCGCATGCGCAGTAGTGAGCCAGTGTACGCATGCGCAGTAGTGAGTCCGTGTGCGCATTTGCGGGTCTGAGCCGGAGTGCGCATGTTCAGTAGCGACCCCGAGCGCGCATGCGCTGTAGTAAGTCCGAGTGCGCATGAGCAGTAGTGAGCCCGTGTGCGCATGCGCAGTAGTGAGCCCGAGCGCGCATCCGCACTAGTGAGTCCGAGTGCGCATGCGCAGTAGTGACCCCGAGTGCGCATGCGCAGTAGTGAGCCCGTGCGCGCATACGCAGTAGTGAGCCCGTGTGCGCATGCGCAGTAGTTAGCCCGAGCGCGCATCCGCAGTAGTGAGTCCGAGTGCGCATGAGCAGTAGTGTGCCCGTATGCGCATGAGCAGTAGTGAGCCCGTGTGCGCATCCGCAGTAATGAGTCCGAGTGCGCATGAGCAGTAGTGAGCCCGTGTGCGCATGCGCAGTGGTGAGCCCGAGCGCGCATCCGCAGTAATGAGCCCGAGCGCGCATCCGCAGTAGTGAGTCCGAGTGCGCATGAGCAGTAGTGAGGCCGTGTGCGCATGCGCAGTAGTGAGCCCGAGCGCGCATCCGCAGTAGTGAGTCCGAGTGCGCATGACCAGTTGTGAGCCCGTGTGCGCATGCGCAGTAGTGAGCCCGAGTGCGCATCCGCACTAGTGAGTCCGAGTGCGCATGCGCAGTAGTGACCCCGAGTGCGCATGCGCAGTTGTGAGCCCGTGCGCGCATACGCAGTAGTGAGCCCGTGTGCGCATGCGCAGTAGTTAGCCCGAGCGCGCATCCGCAGTAGTGAGTCCGAGTGCGCATGAGCAGTAGTGAGCCCGTATGCGCATGAGCAGTTGTGAGCCCGTGTGCGCATGCGCAGTAGTGAGCCCGAGCGCGCATCCGCAGTAGTGGGTCCGAGTGCGCATGAGCAGTAGTGAGCCCGTGTGTGTATGCGCAGTAGTGAGCCCGAGCGCGCATCCGCAGTAATGAGTCCGAGTGCGCATGAGCAGTAGTGAGCCCGCGTGCGCATGCGCAGTGGTGAGCCCGAGCGCGCATCCGCAGTAGTGAGTCCGAGTGCGCATGAGCAGTAGTGACCCCGAGTGCGCATGCGCAGTAGTGAGCCCGAGCGCGCATCCGCTGTAATGAGCCCGAGCGCGCATCCGCAGTAGTGAGTCCGAGTGCGCATGAGCAGTAGTGAGCCCGTGTGCGCATCCGCAGTAGTGAGCCCGAGCGCGCATCCGCAGTAGTTAGTCCGAGTGCGCATGAGCAGTAGTGGGCCCGTGTGCGCATGCGCAGTAGTGAGCCCGAGCGCCCATCCGCACTAGTGAGTCCGAGTGCGCATGCGCAGTAGTGACCCCGAGTGCGCGTGCGCTGTAGTGAGCTCGTGTGCGCATGCGCAGTAGTGCGCCCGTGTGCGCATGGGCAGAAGTGAGCTCGAATGGGCATGTGCAGGTCTGACTCGGTGTGCGCATGCGCAGTAGTGACCCCGAGTGCGCGTGCGCTGTAGTGAGCTCGTGTGCGCATGCGCAGTAGTGAGCCAGTGTACGCATGCGCAGTAGTGAGTCCGAGTGCGCATGAGCAGTAGTGAGCCCGTGTGCGCATGCGCAGTAGTGAGCCCGAGCGCGCATCCGCAGTAGTGAGTCCGAGTGCGCATGAGCAGTTGTGAGCCCGTGTGCGCATGCGCAGTAGTGAGCCCGAGCGCGCATCCGCACTAGTCAGTCCGAGTGCGCATGCGCAGTAGTGACCCCGAGTGCGCATGCGCAGTAGTGAGCCCGTGCGCGCATACGCAGTAGTGAGCCCGTGTGCGCATGCGCAGTAGTTAGCCCGAGCGCGCATCCGCAGTAGTGAGTCCGAGTGCGCATGAGCAGTAGTGAGCCCGTATGCGCATGAGCAGTAGTGAGCCCGTGTGCGCATGCGCAGTAGTGAGCCCGAGCGCGCATCCGCAGTAGTGGGTCGGAGTGCGCATGAGCAGTAGTGAACCCGTGTGCGTATGCGCAGTAGTAAGCCCGAGCGCGCATCCGCAGTAATGAGTCCGAGTGCGCATGAGCAGTAGTGAGCCGGAGTGCGCATGCGCAGTAGTGACCCCGAGTGCGCATGGGCAGTAGCGACCCCGATTGCGCATCTGCAGTAGTGACTCCGAGTGCGCATGCGCAACAGTAAACCCGATTGCGTATGCGCAGTAGTGAGCCCGAGTGCGCATGCGCAGTAGTGACCCCGAGCGCGCATGCGCAGTAGTGAGCCCGTGCGCGCATACGCAGTAGTGCGCCCGTGTGCGCATGCGCAGAACTGAGCTCGAATGCGCATGTGCAGGTCTGACTCGGTGTGCGCATGCGCAGTGGTGACCCCGAGTGCGCGTGCGCTGTAGTGAGCTCGTGTGCGCATGCGCTGTAGTGAGCTCGTGTGCGCATGCGCAGTAGTGAGCCAGTGTACGCATCTGCAGTAGTGACTCCGAGTGCGCATGCGCAACAGTAAACCCGATTGCGTATGCGCAGTAGTGAGCCCGAGTGCGCATGCGCAGTAGTGACCCCGAGCGCGCATGCGCAGTAGTGAGCCCGTGCGCGCATACGCAGTAGTGCGCCCGTGTGCGCATGCGCAGAAGTGAGCTCGAATGCGCATGTGCAGGTCTGACTCGGTGTGCGCATGCGCAGTGGTGACCCCGAGTGCGCGTGCGCTGTAGTGAGCTCGTGTGCGCATGCGCAGTAGTGAGCCAGTGTACGCATGCGCAGTAGTGAGTCCGTGTGCGCATTTGCGGGTCTGAGCCGGAGTGCGCATGTTCAGTAGCGACCCCGAGCGCGCATGCGCTGTAGTAAGTCCGAGTGCGCATGAGCAGTAGTGAGCCCGTGTGCGCATGCGCAGTAGTGAGCCCGAGCGCGCATCCGCACTAGTGAGTCCGAGTGCGCATGCGCAGTAGTGACCCCGAGTGCGCATGCGCAGTAGTGAGCCCGTGCGCGCATACGCAGTAGTGAGCCCGTGTGCGCATGCGCAGTAGTTAGCCCGAGCGCGCATCCGCAGTAGTGAGTCCGAGTGCGCATGAGCAGTAGTGTGCTCGTATGCGCATGAGCAGTAGTGAGCCCGTGTGCGCATCCGCAGTAATGAGTCCGAGTGCGCATGAGCAGTAGTGAGCCCGTGTGCGCATGCGCAGTGGTGAGCCCGAGCGCGCATCCGCAGTAATGAGCCCGAGCGCGCATCCGCAGTAGTGAGTCCGAGTGCGCATGAGCAGTAGTGAGCCCGTGTGCGCATCCGCAGTAGTGAGCCCGAGCGCGCATCCTCAGTAGTTAGTCCGAGTGCGCATGAGCAGTAGTGGGCCCGTGTGCGCATGCGCAGTAGTGAGCCCGAGCGCCCATCCGCACTAGTGAGTCCGAGTGCGCATGCGCAGTAGTGACCCCGAGTGCGCGTGCGCTGTAGTGAGCTCGTGTGCGCATGCGCAGTAGTGAGCCCGAGCGCGCATCCGCACTAGTGAGTCCGTGTGCGCATGCGCAGTAGTGACCCCGAGTGCGCATGCGCAGTAGTGAGCCCGTGCGCGCATACGCAGTAGTGAACCCGTGTGCGTATGCGCAGTAGTGAGCCCGAGCGCGCATCCGCAGTAATGAGTCCGAGTGCGCATGAGCAGTAGTGAGCCGGAGTGCGCATGCGCAGTAGTGACCCCGAGTGCGCATGGGCAGTAGCGACCCCGATTGCGCATCTGCAGTAGTGACTCCGAGTGCGCATGCGCAACAGTAAACCCGATTGCGTATGCGCAGTAGTGAGCCCGAGTGCGCATGCGCAGTAGTGACCCCGAGCGCGCATGCGCAGTAGTGAGCCCGTGCGCGCATACGCAGTAGTGCGCCCGTGTGCGCATGCGCAGAAGTGAGCTCGAATGCGCATGTGCAGGTCTGACTCGGTGTGCGCATGCGCAGTGGTGACCCCGAGTGCGCGTGCGCTGTAGTGAGCTCGTGTGCGCATGCGCAGTAGTGAGCCAGTGTACGCATGCGCAGTAGTGAGTCCGTGTGCGCATTTGCGGGTCTGAGCCGGAGTGCGCATGTTCAGTAGCGACCCCGAGCGCGCATGCGCTGTAGTAAGTCCGAGTGCGCATGAGCAGTAGTGAGCCCGTGTGCGCATGCGCAGTAGTGACCCCGAGTGCGCATGAGCAGTAGTGAGCCCGTGTGCGCATGCGCAGTAGTGAGCCCGAGCGCGCATCCGCAGTAGTGAGTTCGAGTGCGCATGAGCAGTAGTGAGCCCGTGTGCGTATGCGCAGTAGTGAGCCCGAGCGCGCATCCGCAGTAATGAGTCCGAGTGCGCATGAGCAGTAGTGAGCCCGTGTGCGCATGCGCAGTGGTGAGCCCGAGCGCGCATCCGCAGTAGTGAGTCCGAGTGCGCATGAGCAGTAGTGACCCTGTGTGCGCATGCGCAGTAGTGAGCCCGAGCGGGCGTGGTCAGTAGTGGGCCCGATTGCGCATCCGCAGTAGTGAGTCCGAGCACGCATGCGCAGTAGTGAGTCCGAGTACGCATGAGCAGTAGTGAGCCCGTGTGCGCATCCGCAGTAGTGAGCCCGAGCGCGCATCCGCAGTAGTGAGTCCGAGTGCGCATGAGCAGTAGTGAGCCCGTGTGCGCATGAGCAGTAGTGAGCCCGAGCGCCCACCCGCTCTAGTGAGTCCGAGTGCGCATGCGCAGTAGTGACCCCGAGTGCGCATGCGCAGTAGTGAGCCTGTGCGCGCATACGCAGTAGTGAGCCCGTGTGTGCATGCGCAGTGGTGAGCCCGAGCGCGCATCCGCAGTAGTGAGTCCGAGGGCGCATGAGCAGTAGTGACCCCGTGTGCGCATGCGCAGTAGCGAGCCCGAGCGCGCGTGGTCAGTAGTGGGCCCGATTGCGCATCCGCAGTAGTGAGTCCGAGCACGCATGCGCAGTAGTGAGTCCGAGTGCGCATGAGCAGTAGTGAGCCCGTGTGCGCATCCGCAGTAGTGAGCCCGAGCGCGCATCCGCAGTAGTGAGTCCGAGTGCGCATGAGCAGTAGTGAGCCCGTGTGCGCATGCGCAGTAGTGAGCCCGAGCGCGCATCCGCACTAGTGAGTCCGAGTGCGCATGCGCAGTAGTGACCCCGAGTGCGCATGCGCAGTAGTGAGCCCGTGCGCGCATACGCAGTAGTGAGCCCGTGTGCGCATGCGCAGTAGTTAGCCCGAGCGCGCATCCGCAGTAGTGAGTCCGAGTGCGCATGAGCAGTAGTGTGCCCGTATGCGCATGAGCAGTAGTGAGCCCGTGTGCGCATCCGCAGTAATGAGTCCGAGTGCGCATGAGCAGTAGTGAGCCCGTGTGCGCATGCGCAGTGGTGAGCCCGAGCGCGCATCCGCAGTAATGAGCCCGAGCGCGCATCCGCAGTAGTGAGTCCGAGTGCGCATGAGCAGTAGTGGGCCCGTGTGCGCATCCGCAGTAGTGAGCCCGAGCGCGCATCCGCAGTAGTTAGTCCGAGTGCGCATGAGCAGTAGTGGGCCCGTGTGCGCATGCGCAGTAGTGAGCCCGAGCGCCCATCCGCACTAGTGAGTCCGAGTGCGCATGCGCAGTAGTGACCCCGAGTGCGCGTGCGCTGTAGTGAGCTCGTGTGCGCATGCGCAGTAGTGAGCCCGAGCGCGCATCCGCACTAGTGAGTCCGTGTGCGCATGCGCAGTAGTGACCCCGAGTGCGCATGCGCAGTAGTGAGCCCGTGCGCGCATACGCAGTAGTGAGCCCGTGTGCGCATGCGCAGTAGTTAGCCCGAGCGCGCATCCGCAGTAGTGAGTCCGAGTGCGCATGAGCAGTAGTGAGCCCGTATGCGCATGAGCAGTAGTGAGCCCGTGTGCGCATGCGCAGTAGTGAGCCCAAGCGCGCATCCGCACTAGTGAGTCCGAGTGCGCATGCGCAGTAGTGACCCCGAGTGCGCATGAGCAGTAGTGAGCCCGTGTGCGCATGAGCAGTAGTGAGCCCGAGCGCCCATCCGCACTAGTGAGTCCGAGTGCGCATGCGCAGTAGTGAGCCCGTGCGCGCATACGCAGTAGTGCGCCCGTGTGCGCATGGGCAGAAGTGAGCTCGAATGCGCATGTGCAGGTCTGACTCGGTGTGCGCATGCGAAGTAGTGACCCCGAGTGATCGTGCGCTGTAGTGAGCCCGAGCGCGCATCCGCAGTAGTGAGTCCGAGTGCGCATGAGTAGTAGTGAGGCCGTGTGCGCATGCGCAGCAGTGAGCCCGATTGCACATCGGCAGTAGTGAGCCCGAGCGCGCATGCGCTGTAGTGAGTCCGAGTGCGCATGAGCAGTAGTGAGCCCGTGTGCGCATGCGCAGTAGTGAGTCCGAGTGCGCATGCGCAGTAGTGACCCCGAGTGCGCATGCGCAGTAGTGAGCCCGTGCGCGCATACGCAGTAGTGAGTCCGAGTGCGCATGAGCAGTAGTGAGCCCGTATGCGCATGAGCAGTAGTGAGCCCGTGTGCGCATGCGCAGTAATGAGCCCGAGCGCGCATCCGCAGTAGTGGGTCCGAGTGCGCATGAGCAGTAGTGAGCCCGTGTGCGTATGCGCAGTAGTGAGCCCGAGCGCGCATCCGCAGTAATGAGTCCGAGTGCGCATGAGCAGTAGTGAGCCGGAGTGCGCACGCGCAGTAGTGACCCCGAGTGCGCATGGGCAGTAGCGACCCCGATTGCGCATCTGCAGTAGTGACTCCGAGTGCGCATGCGCAACAGTAAACCCGATTGCGTATGCGCAGTAGTGAGCCCGAGTGCGCATGCGCAGTAGTGACCCCGAGCGCGCATGCGCAGTAGTGAGCCCGTGCGCGCATACGCAGTAGTGCGCCCGTGTGCGCATGCGCAGTAGTGAGTCCATCTGCGCATTTGCGGGTCTGAGCCGGAGTGCGCATGTTCAGTAGCGACCCCGAGCGCGCATGCGCTGTAGTAAGTCCGAGTGCGCATGAGCAGTAGTGAGCCCGTGTGCGCATGCGCAGTAGTGAGCCCAAGCGCGCATCCGCACTAGTGAGTCCGAGTGCGCATGCGCAGTAGTGACCCCGAGTGCGCATGAGCAGTAGTGAGCCCGTGTGCGCATGCGCAGTAGTGAGCCCGAGCGCGCATCCGCAGTAGTGAGTTCGAGTGCGGATGAGCAGCAGTGTGCCCGTGTGCGTATGCGCAGTAGTGAGCCCGAGCGCGCATCCGCAGTAATGAGTCCGAGTGCGCATGAGCAGTAGTGAGCCCGTGTGCGCATGCGCAGTGGTGGGCCCGAGCGCGCATCCGCAGTAGTGAGTCCGAGTGCGCATGAGCAGTAGTGACCCCGTGTGCGCATGCGCAGTAGTGAGCCCGAGCGCGCGTGGTCAGTAGTGGGCCCGATTGCGCATCCGCAGTAGTGAGTCCGAGCACGCATGCGCAGTAGTGAGTCCGAGTGCGCATGAGCAGTAGTGAGCCCGTGTGCGCATCCGCAGTAGTGAGCCCGAGCGCGCATCCGCAGTAGTGAGTCCGAGTGCGCATGAGCAGTAGTGACCCCGTGTGCGCATGCGCAGTAGTGAGTCCGAGCACGCATGCGCAGTAGTGAGTCCGAGTGCGCATGAGCAGTAGTGAGCCCGTGTGCGCATCCGCAGTAGTGAGCCCGTGTGCGCATGGGCAGAAGTGATCTCGAATGCGCATCTGCAGGTCTGACTCGGTGTGCGCATGCGCAGTAGTGACCCCGAGTGCGCGTGCGCTGTAGTGAGCTCGTGTGCGCATGCGCAGTAGTGAGCCAGTGTACGCATGCGCAGCAGTGAGTCCGTGTGCGCATGTGCAGGTCTGAGCCGGAGTGCGCATGCGCAGTAGTGAACCCGATTGCGCATCTGCAGTAGTGACTCCGAGTGCGCATGCACAGCAGTGAACCCGATTGCGCGTCTGCAGTGGTGACCCCGAGTGCGCATGTTCAGTAGCGACCCCGAGCGCGCATGCGCAGTAGTGAGCCCCAGGGCGCAATCGCAGTAGTGATTCCGAGTGCGCATGAGCAGTAGTGATCCCGAGTTCCCATACGCGGTAGTGAGCCCGATTTTGTATCCGCAGTAGTGAGTCCGAGTGCGCATGAGCAGTAGTGAGCCGGAGTGCGCATGCGCAGTAGTGACCCCGAGTGCGCATGGGCACTAGCGACTCCGATTGCGCATCTGCAGTAGTGACTCCGAGTGCGCATGCGCAACAGTAAACCCGATTGCGTATGCGCAGTAGTGAGCCCGAGCGCGCATCCGCAGTAGTGAGTCCGAGTGCGCATGAGCAGTAGTGAGCCCGTGTGCGCATGCGCAGTAGTGAGCCCAAGCGCGCATCCGCACTAGTGAGTCCGAGTGCGCATGCGCAGTAGTGACCCCGAGTGCGCATGCGCAGTAGTGAGCCCGTGCGCGCATACGCAGTAGTGCGCCCGTGTGCGCATGCGCAGAAGTGAGCTCGAATGCGCATGTGCAGGTCTGACTCGGTGTGCGCATGCGCAGTGGTGACCCCGAGTGCGCGTGCGCTGTAGTGAGCTCGTGTGCGCATGCGCAGTAGTGAGCCAGTGTACGCATGCGCAGTAGTGAGTCCGTGTGCGCATTTGCGGGTCTGAGCCGGAGTGCGCATGCGCAGTAGTGAACCCGATTGCGCATCTGCAGTAGTGACTCTGAGTGCGCATGCACAGCAGTGAACCCGATTGCGCATCTGCAGTGGTGACCCCGAGTGCGCATGTTCAGTAGCGACCCCGAGCGCGCATGCGCTGTAGTAAGTCCGAGTGCGCATGAGCAGTAGTGCGCCCGTGTGCGCATGGGCAGAAGTGAGCTCGAATGGGCATGTGCAGGTCTGACTCGGTGTGCGCATGCGCAGTAGTGACCCCGAGTGCGCGTGCGCTGTAGTGACCCCGAGTGCGCATGTTCAGTAGCGACCCCGAGCGCGCATGCGCTGTAGTAAGTCCGAGTGCGCATGCGCAGTAGTGAGCCCAAGCGCGCATCCGCACTAGTGAGTCCGAGCGCGCATCCGCAGTAGTGAGTCCGAGTGCGCATGAGCAGTAGTGAGCCCGTATGCGCATGAGCAGTAGTGAGCCCGTGTGCGCATGCGCAGTAGTGAGCCCGAGCGCGCATCCGCAGTAGTGGGTCGGAGTGCGCATGAGCAGTAGTGAACCCGTGTGCGTATGCGCCGTAGTAAGCCCGAGCGCGCATCCGCAGTAATGAGTCCGAGTGCGCATGAGCAGTAGTGAGCCGGAGTGCGCATGCGCAGTAGTGACCCCGAGTGCGCATGGGCAGTAGCGACCCCGATTGCGCATCTGCAGTAGTGACTCCGAGTGCGCATGCGCAACAGTAAACCCGATTGCGTATGCGCAGTAGTGAGCCCGAGTGCGCATGCGCAGTAGTGACCCCGAGCGCGCATGCGCAGTAGTGAGCCCGTGCGCGCATACGCAGTAGTGCGCCCGTGTGCGCATGCGCAGAAGTGAGCTCGAATTGCGCATGTGCAGGTCTGACTCGGTGTGCGCATGCGCAGTGGTGACCCCGAGTGCGCGTGCGCTGTAGTGAGCTCGTGTGCGCATGCGCTGTAGTGAGCTCGTGTGCGCATGCGCAGTAGTGAGCCAGTGTACGCATCTGCAGTAGTGACTCCGAGTGCGCATGCGCAACAGTAAACCCGATTGCGTATGCGCAGTAGTGAGCCCGAGTGCGCATGCGCAGTAGTGACCCCGAGCGCGCATGCGCAGTAGTGAGCCCGTGCGCGCATACGCAGTAGTGCGCCCGTGTGCGCATGCGCAGAAGTGAGCTCGAATGCGCATGTGCAGGTCTGACTCGGTGTGCGCATGCGCAGTGGTGACCCCGAGTGCGCGTGCGCTGTAGTGAGCTCGTGTGCGCATGCGCAGTAGTGAGCCAGTGTACGCATGCGCAGTAGTGAGTCCGTGTGCGCATTTGCGGGTCTGAGCCGGAGTGCGCATGTTCAGTAGCGACCCCGAGCGCGCATGCGCTGTAGTAAGTCCGAGTGCGCATGAGCAGTAGTGAGCCCGTGTGCGCATGCGCAGTAGTGACCCCGAGTGCGCATGAGCAGTAGTGAGCCCGTGTGCGCATGCGCAGTAGTGAGCCCGAGCGCGCATCCGCAGTAGTGAGTTCGAGTGCGCATGAGCAGTAGTGAGCCCGTGTGCGTATGCGCAGTAGTGAGCCCGAGCGCGCATCCGCAGTAATGAGTCCGAGTGCGCATGAGCAGTAGTGAGCCCGTGTGCGCATGCGCAGTGGTGAGCCCGAGCGCGCATCCGCAGTAGTGAGTCCGAGTGCGCATGAGCAGTAGTGACCCTGTGTGCGCATGCGCAGTAGTGAGCCCGAGCGCGCGTGGTCAGTAGTGGGCCCGATTGCGCATCCGCAGTAGTGAGTCCGAGCACGCATGCGCAGTAGTGAGTCCGAGTACGCATGAGCAGTAGTGAGCCCGTGTGCGCATCCGCAGTAGTGAGTCCGAGCACGCATGCGCAGTAGTGAGTCCGAGTACGCATGAGCAGTAGTGAGCCCGTGTGCGCATCCGCAGTAGTGAGCCCGAGCGCGCATCCGCACTAGTGAGTCCGAGTGCGCATGCGCAGTAGTGACCCCGAGTGCGCATGCGCAGTAGTGAGCCCGTGCGCGCATACGCAGTAGTGAGCCCGTGTGCGCATGCGCAGTAGTTAGCCCGAGCGCGCATCCGCAGTAGTGAGTCCGAGTGCGCATGAGCAGTAGTGTGCCCGTATGCGCATGAGCAGTAGTGAGCCCGTGTGCGCATCCGCAGTAATGAGTCCGAGTGCGCATGAGCAGTAGTGAGCCCGTGTGCGCATGCGCAGTGGTGAGCCCGAGCGCGCATCCGCAGTAATGAGCCCGAGCGCGCATCCGCAGTAGTGAGTCCGAGTGCGCATGAGCAGTAGTGAGCCCGTGTGCGCATCCGCAGTAGTGAGCCCGAGCGCGCATCCGCAGTAGTTAGTCCGAGTGCGCATGAGCAGTAGTGGGCCCGTGTGCGCATGCGCAGTAGTGAGCCCGAGCGCCCATCCGCACTAGTGAGTCCGAGTGCGCATGCGCAGTAGTGACCCCGAGTGCGCGTGCGCTGTAGTGAGCTCGTGTGCGCATGCGCAGTAGTGAGCCCGAGCGCGCATCCGCACTAGTGAGTCCGTGTGCGCATGCGCAGTAGTGACCCCGAGTGCGCATGCGCAGTAGTGAGCCCGTGCGCGCATACGCAGTAGTGAGCCCGTGTGCGCATGCGCAGTAGTTAGCCCGAGCGCGCATCCGCAGTAGTGAGTCCGAGTGCGCATGAGCAGTAGTGAGCCCGTATGCGCATGAGCAGTAGTGAGCCCGTGTGCGCATGCGCAGTAGTGAGCCCAAGCGCGCATCCGCACTAGTGAGTCCGAGTGCATATGCGCAGTAGTGACCCCGAGTGCGCATGAGCAGTAGTGAGCCCGTGTGCGCATGAGCAGTAGTGAGCCCGAGCGCCCATCCGCACTAGTGAGTCCGAGTGCGCATGCGCAGTAGTGAGCCGGAGTGCGCATGCGCAGTAGTGACCCCGAGTGCGCATGGGCACTAGCGACTCCGATTGCGCATCTGCAGTAGTGACTCCGAGTGCGCATGCGCAACAGTAAACCCGATTGCGTATGCGCAGTAGTGAGCCCGAGCGCGCATCCGCAGTAGTGAGTCCGAGTGCGCATGAGTAGTAGTGAGGCCGTGTGCGCATGCGCAGCAGTGAGCCCGATTGCACATCGGCAGTAGTGAGCCCGAGCGCGCATGCGCTGTAGTGAGTCCGAGTGCGCATGAGCAGTAGTGAGCCCGTGTGCGCATGCGCAGTAGTGAGTCCGAGTGCGCATGCGCAGTAGTGACCCCGAGTGCGCATGCGCAGTAGTGAGCCCGTGCGCGCATACGCAGTAGTGAGTCCGAGTGCGCATGAGCAGTAGTGAGCCCGTATGCGCATGAGCAGTAGTGAGCCCGTGTGCGCATGCGCAGTAATGAGCCCGAGCGCGCATCCGCAGTAGTGGGTCCGAGTGCGCATGAGCAGTAGTGAGCCCGTGTGCGTATGCGCAGTAGTGAGCCCGAGCGCGCATCCGCAGTAATGAGTCCGAGTGCGCATGAGCAGTAGTGAGCCGGAGTGCGCACGCGCAGTAGTGACCCCGAGTGCGCATGGGCAGTAGCGACCCCGATTGCGCATCTGCAGTAGTGACTCCGAGTGCGCATGCGCAACAGTAAACCCGATTGCGTATGCGCAGTAGTGAGCCCGAGTGCGCATGCGCAGTAGTGACCCCGAGCGCGCATGCGCAGTAGTGAGCCCGTGCGCGCATACGCAGTAGTGCGCCCGTGTGCGCATGCGCAGTAGTGAGTCCGTGTGCGCATTTGCGGGTCTGAGCCGGTGTGCGCATGTTCAGTAGCGACCCCGAGCGCGCATGCGCTGTAGTAAGTCCGAGTGCGCATGAGCAGTAGTGAGCCCGTGTGCGCATGCGCAGTAGTGAGCCCAAGCGCGCATCCGCACTAGTGAGTCCGAGTGCGCATGCGCAGTAGTGACCCCGAGTGCGCATGAGCAGTAGTGAGCCCGTGTGCGCATGCGCAGTAGTGAGCCCGAGCGCGCATCCGCAGTAGTGAGTTCGAGTGCGGATGAGCAGCAGTGTGCCCGTGTGCGTATGCGCAGTAGTGAGCCCGAGCGCGCATCCGCAGTAATGAGTCCGAGTGCGCATGAGCAGTAGTGAGCCCGTGTGCGCATGCGCAGTGGTGGGCCCGAGCGCGCATCCGCAGTAGTGAGTCCGAGTGCGCATGAGCAGTAGTGACCCCGTGTGCGCATGCGCAGTAGTGAGCCCGAGCGCGCGTGGTCAGTAGTGGGCCCGATTGCGCATCCGCAGTAGTGAGTCCGAGCACGCATGCGCAGTAGTGAGTCCGAGTGCGCATGAGCAGTAGTGAGCCCGTGTGCGCATCCGCAGTAGTGAGCCCGAGCGCGCATCCGCAGTAGTGAGTCCGAGTGCGCATGAGCAGTAGTGACCCCGTGTGCGCATGCGCAGTAGTGAGTCCGAGCACGCATGCGCAGTAGTGAGTCCGAGTGCGCATGAGCAGTAGTGAGCCCGTGTGCGCATCCGCAGTAGTGAGCCCGAGCGCGCATCCGCAGTAGTGAGTCCGAGTGCGCATGAGCAGTAGTGAGCCCGAGTGCGCGTGCGCTGTAGTGAGCTCGTGTGCGCATGCGCAGTAGTGAGCCAGTGTACGCATGCGCAGCAGTGAGTCCGTGTGCGCATGTGCAGGTCTGAGCCGGAGTGCGCATGCGCAGTAGTGAACCCGATTGCGCATCTGCAGTAGTGACTCCGAGTGCGCATGCACAGCAGTGAACCCGATTGCGCGTCTGCAGTGGTGACCCCGAGTGCGCATGTTCAGTAGCGACCCCGAGCGCGCATGCGCAGTAGTGAGCCCCAGGGCGCAATCGCAGTAGTGATTCCGAGTGCGCATGAGCAGTAGTGATCCCGAGTTCCCATACGCGGTAGTGAGCCCGATTTTGTATCCGCAGTAGTGAGTCCGAGTGCGCATGAGCAGTAGTGAGCCGGAGTGCGCATGCGCAGTAGTGACCCCGAGTGCGCATGGGCACTAGCGACTCCGATTGCGCATCTGCAGTAGTGAGTCCGAGTGCGCATGCGCAACAGTAAACCCGATTGCGGATGCGCAGTAGTGAGCCCGAGCGCGCATCCGCAGTAGTGAGTCCGAGTGCGCATGAGCAGTAGTGAGCCCGTGTGCGCATGCGCAGTAGTGAGCCCAAGCGCGCATCCGCACTAGTGAGTCCGAGTGCGCATGCGCAGAAGTGACCCCGAGTGCGCATGCGCAGTAGTGAGCCCGTGCGCGCATACGCAGTAGTGCGCCCGTGTGCGCATGCGCAGAAGTGAGCTCGAATGCGCATGTGCAGGTCTGACTCGGTGTGCGCATGCGCAGTGGTGACCCCGAGTGCGCGTGCGCTGTAGTGAGCTCGTGTGCGCATGCGCAGTAGTGAGCCAGTGTACGCATGCGCAGTAGTGAGTCCGTGTGCGCATTTGCGGGTCTGAGCCGGAGTGCGCATGCGCAGTAGTGAACCCGATTGCGCATCTGCAGTAGTGACTCTGAGTGCGCATGCACAGCAGTGAACCCGATTGCGCATCTGCAGTGGTGACCCCGAGTGCGCATGTTCAGTAGCGACCCCGAGCGCGCATGCGCTGTAGTAAGTCCGAGTGCGCATGAGCAGTAGTGCGCCCGTGTGCGCATGGGCAGAAGTGAGCTCGAATGGGCATGTGCAGGTCTGACTCGGTGTGCGCATGCGCAGTAGTGACCCCGAGTGCGCGTGCGCTGTAGTGAGCTCGTGTGCGCATGCGCAGTAGTGAGCCAGTGTACGCATGCGCAGTAGTGAGTCCGAGTGCGCATGAGCAGTAGTGAGCCCGTGTGCGCATGCGCAGTAGTGAGCCCGAGCGCGCATCCGCAGTAGTGAGTCCGAGTGCGCATGAGCAGTTGTGAGCCCGTGTGCGCATGCGCAGTAGTGAGCCCGAGCGCGCATCCGCACTAGTCAGTCCGAGTGCGCATGCGCAGTAGTGACCCCGAGTGCGCATGCGCAGTAGTGAGCCCGTGCGCGCATACGCAGTAGTGAGCCCGTGTGCGCATGCGCAGTAGTTAGCCCGAGCGCGCATCCGCAGTAGTGAGTCCGAGTGCGCATGAGCAGTAGTGAGCCCGTATGCGCATGAGCAGTAGTGAGCCCGTGTGCGCATGCGCAGTAGTGAGCCCGAGCGCGCATCCGCAGTAGTGGGTCGGAGTGCGCATGAGCAGTAGTGAACCCGTGTGCGTATGCGCAGTAGTAAGCCCGAGCGCGCATCCGCAGTAATGAGTCCGAGTGCGCATGAGCAGTAGTGAGCCGGAGTGCGCATGCGCAGTAGTGACCCCGAGTGCGCATGGGCAGTAGCGACCCCGATTGCGCATCTGCAGTAGTGACTCCGAGTGCGCATGCGCAACAGTAAACCCGATTGCGTATGCGCAGTAGTGAGCCCGAGTGCGCATGCGCAGTAGTGACCCCGAGCGCGCATGCGCAGTAGTGAGCCCGTGCGCGCATACGCAGTAGTGCGCCCGTGTGCGCATGCGCAGAAGTGAGCTCGAATGCGCATGTGCAGGTCTGACTCGGTGTGCGCATGCGCAGTGGTGACCCCGAGTGCGCGTGCGCTGTAGTGAGCTCGTGTGCGCATGCGCTGTAGTGAGCTCGTGTGCGCATGCGCAGTAGTGAGCCAGTGTACGCATCTGCAGTAGTGACTCCGAGTGCGCATGCGCAACAGTAAACCCGATTGCGTATGCGCAGTAGTGAGCCCGAGTGCGCATGCGCAGTAGTGACCCCGAGCGCGCATGCGCAGTAGTGACCCCGAGTGCGCATGAGCAGTAGTGAGCCCGTGTGCGCATGCGCAGTAGTGAGCCCGAGCGCGCATCCGCAGTAGTGAGTTCGAGTGCGCATGAGCAGTAGTGAGCCCGTGTGCGTATGCGCAGTAGTGAGCCCGAGCGCGCATCCGCAGTAATGAGTCCGAGTGCGCATGAGCAGTAGTGAGCCCGTGTGCGCATGCGCAGTGGTGAGCCCGAGCGCGCATCCGCAGTAGTGAGTCCGAGTGCGCATGAGCAGTAGTGACCCTGTGTGCGCATGCGCAGTAGTGAGCCCGAGCGCGCGTGGTCAGTAGTGGGCCCGATTGCGCATCCGCAGTAGTGAGTCCGAGCACGCATGCGCAGTAGTGAGTCCGAGTACGCATGAGCAGTAGTGAGCCCGTGTGCGCATCCGCAGTAGTGAGCCCGAGCGCGCATCCGCAGTAGTGAGTCCGAGTGCGCATGAGCAGTAGTGAGCCCGTGTGCGCATGAGCAGTAGTGAGCCCGAGCGCGCGTGGTCAGTAGTGGGCCCGATTGCGCATCCGCAGTAGTGAGTCCGAGCACGCATGCGCAGTAGTGAGTCCGAGTGCGCATGAGCAGTAGTGAGCCCGTGTGCGCATCCGCAGTAGTGAGCCCGAGCGCGCATCCGCAGTAGTGAGTCCGAGTGCGCATGAGCAGTAGTGAGCCCGTGTGCGCATGCGCAGTAGTGAGCCCGAGCGCGCATCCGCACTAGTGAGTCCGAGTGCGCATGCGCAGTAGTGACCCCGAGTGCGCATGCGCAGTAGTGAGCCCGTGCGCGCATACGCAGTAGTGAGCCCGTGTGCGCATGCGCAGTAGTTAGCCCGAGCGCGCATCCGCAGTAGTGAGTCCGAGTGCGCATGAGCAGTAGTGTGCCCGTATGCGCATGAGCAGTAGTGAGCCCGTGTGCGCATCCGCAGTAATGAGTCCGAGTGCGCATGAGCAGTAGTGAGCCCGTGTGCGCATGCGCAGTGGTGAGCCCGAGCGCGCATCCGCAGTAATGAGCCCGAGCGCGCATCCGCAGTAGTGAGTCCGAGTGCGCATGAGCAGTAGTGGGCCCGTGTGCGCATGCGCAGTAGTGAGCCCGAGCGCCCTTCCGCACTAGTGAGTCCGAGTGCGCATGCGCAGTAGTGACCCCGAGTGCGCGTGCGCTGTAGTGAGCTCGTGTGCGCATGCGCAGTAGTGAGCCCGAGCGCGCATCCGCACTAGTGAGTCCGTGTGCGCATGCGCAGTAGTGACCCCGAGTGCGCATGCGCAGTAGTGAGCCCGTGCGCGCATACGCAGTAGTGAACTCGTGTGCGTATGCGCAGTAGTGAGCCCGAGCGCGCATCCGCAGTAATGAGTCCGAGTGCGCATGAGCAGTAGTGAGCCGGAGTGCGCATGCGCAGTAGTGACCCCGAGTGCGCATGGGCAGTAGCGACCCCGATTGCGCATCTGCAGTAGTGGCTCCGAGTGCGCATGCGCAACAGTAAACCCGATTGCGTATGCGCAGTAGTGAGCCCGAGTGCGCATGCGCAGTAGTGACCCCGAGCGCGCATGCGCAGTAGTGAGCCCGTGCGCGCATACGCAGTAGTGCGCCCGTGTGCGCATGCGCAGTAGTGAGCCCGAGTGCGCATGCGCAGTAGTGACCCCGAGCGCGCATGCGCAGTAGTGACCCCGAGTGCGCATGAGCAGTAGTGAGCCCGTGTGCGCATGCGCAGTAGTGAGCCCGAGCGCGCATCCGCAGTAGTGAGTTCGAGTGCGCATGAGCAGTAGTGAGCCCGTGTGCGTATGCGCAGTAGTGAGCCCGAGCGCGCATCCGCAGTAATGAGTCCGAGTGCGCATGAGCAGTAGTGAGCCCGTGTGCGCATGCGCAGTGGTGAGCCCGAGCGCGCATCCGCAGTAGTGAGTCCGAGTGCGCATGAGCAGTAGTGACCCTGTGTGCGCATGCGCAGTAGTGAGCCCGAGCGCGCGTGGTCAGTAGTGGGCCCGATTGCGCATCCGCAGTAGTGAGTCCGAGCACGCATGCGCAGTAGTGAGTCCGAGTACGCATGAGCAGTAGTGAGCCCGTGTGCGCATCCGCAGTAGTGAGCCCGAGCGCGCATCCGCAGTAGTGAGTCCGAGTGCGCATGAGCAGTAGTGAGCCCGTGTGCGCATGAGCAGTAGTGAGCCCGAGCGCGCGTGGTCAGTAGTGGGCCCGATTGCGCATCCGCAGTAGTGAGTCCGAGCACGCATGCGCAGTAGTGAGTCCGAGTGCGCATGAGCAGTAGTGAGCCCGTGTGCGCATCCGCAGTAGTGAGCCCGAGCGCGCATCCGCAGTAGTGAGTCCGAGTGCGCATGAGCAGTAGTGAGCCCGTGTGCGCATGCGCAGTAGTGAGCCCGAGCGCGCATCCGCACTAGTGAGTCCGAGTGCGCATGCGCAGTAGTGACCCCGAGTGCGCATGCGCAGTAGTGAGCCCGTGCGCGCATACGCAGTAGTGAGCCCGTGTGCGCATGCGCAGTAGTTAGCCCGAGCGCGCATCCGCAGTAGTGAGTCCGAGTGCGCATGAGCAGTAGTGTGCCCGTATGCGCATGAGCAGTAGTGAGCCCGTGTGCGCATCCGCAGTAATGAGTCCGAGTGCGCATGAGCAGTAGTGAGCCCGTGTGCGCATGCGCAGTGGTGAGCCCGAGCGCGCATCCGCAGTAATGAGCCCGAGCGCGCATCCGCAGTAGTGAGTCCGAGTGCGCATGAGCAGTAGTGGGCCCGTGTGCGCATGCGCAGTAGTGAGCCCGAGCGCCCTTCCGCACTAGTGAGTCCGAGTGCGCATGCGCAGTAGTGACCCCGAGTGCGCGTGCGCTGTAGTGAGCTCGTGTGCGCATGCGCAGTAGTGAGCCCGAGCGCGCATCCGCACTAGTGAGTCCGTGTGCGCATGCGCAGTAGTGACCCCGAGTGCGCATGCGCAGTAGTGAGCCCGTGCGCGCATACGCAGTAGTGAACTCGTGTGCGTATGCGCAGTAGTGAGCCCGAGCGCGCATCCGCAGTAATGAGTCCGAGTGCGCATGAGCAGTAGTGAGCCGGAGTGCGCATGCGCAGTAGTGACCCCGAGTGCGCATGGGCAGTAGCGACCCCGATTGCGCATCTGCAGTAGTGACTCCGAGTGCGCATGCGCAACAGTAAACCCGATTGCGTATGCGCAGTAGTGAGCCCGAGTGCGCATGCGCAGTAGTGACCCCGAGCGCGCATGCGCAGTAGTGAGCCCGTGCGCGCATACGCAGTAGTGCGCCCGTGTGCGCATGCGCAGAAGTGAGCTCGAATGCGCATGTGCAGGTCTGACTCGGTGTGCGCATGCGCAGTGGTGACCCCGAGTGCGCGTGCGCTGTAGTGAGCTCGTGTGCGCATGCGCAGTAGTGAGCCAGTGTACGCATGCGCAGTAGTGAGTCCGTGTGCGCATTTGCGGGTCTGAGCCGGAGTGCGCATGTTCAGTAGCGACCCCGAGCGCGCATGCGCTGTAGTAAGTCCGAGTGCGCATGAGCAGTAGTGAGCCCGTGTGCGCATGCGCAGTAGTGAGCCCAAGCGCGCATCCGCACTAGTGAGTCCGAGTGCGCATGCGCAGTAGTGACCCCGAGTGCGCATGAGCAGTAGTGAGCCCGTGTGCGCATGCGCAGTAGTGAGCCCGTGTGCGTATGCGCAGTGGTGAGCCCGAGCGCGCATCCGCAGTAGTGAGTCCGAGTGCGCATGAGCAGTAGTGACCCTGTGTGCGCATGCGCAGTAGTGAGCCCGAGCGCGCGTGGTCAGTAGTGGGCCCGATTGCGCATCCGCAGTAGTGAGTCCGAGCACGCATGCGCAGTAGTGAGTCCGAGTACGCATGAGCAGTAGTGAGCCCGTGTGCGCATCCGCAGTAGTGAGCCCGAGCGCGCATCCGCAGTAGTGAGTCCGAGTGCGCATGAGCAGTAGTGAGCCCGTGTGCGCATGAGCAGTAGTGAGCCCGAGCGCCCACCCGCACTAGTGAGTCCGAGTGCGCATGCGCAGTAGTGACCCCGAGTGCGCATGCGCAGTAGTGAGCCTGTGCGCGCATACGCAGTAGTGAGCCCGTGTGTGCATGCGCAGTGGTGAGCCCGAGCGCGCATCCGCAGTAGTGAGTCCGAGGGCGCATGAGCAGTAGTGACCCCGTGTGCGCATGCGCAGTAGCGAGCCCGAGCGCGCGTGGTCAGTAGTGGGCCCGATTGCGCATCCGCAGTAGTGAGTCCGAGCACGCATGCGCAGTAGTGAGTCCGAGTGCGCATGAGCAGTAGTGAGCCCGTGTGCGCATCCGCAGTAGTGAGCCCGAGCGCGCATCCGCAGTAGTGAGTCCGAGTGCGCATGAGCAGTAGTGAGCCCGTGTGCGCATGCGCAGTAGTGAGCCCGAGCGCGCATCCGCACTAGTGAGTCCGAGTGCGCATGCGCAGTAGTGACCCCGAGTGCGCATGCGCAGTAGTGAGCCCGTGCGCGCATACGCTGTAGCGAGCCCGTGTGCGCATGCGCAGTAGTTAGCCCGAGCGCGCATCCGCAGTAGTGAGTCCGAGTGCGCATGAGCAGTAGTGTGCCCGTATGCGCATGAGCAGTAGTGAGCCCGTGTGCGCATCCGCAGTAATGAGTCCGAGTGCGCATGAGCAGTAGTGAGCCCGTGTGCGCATGCGCAGTGGTGAGCCCGAGCGCGCATCCGCAGTAATGAGCCCGAGCGCGCATCCGCAGTAGTGAGTCCGAGTGCGCATGAGCAGTAGTGAGCCCGTGTGCGCATCCGCAGTAGTGAGCCCGAGCGCGCATCCGCAGTAGTTAGTCCGAGTGCGCATGAGCAGTAGTAGGCCCGTGTGCGCATGCGCAGTAGTGAGCCCGAGCGCCCATCCGCACTAGTGAGTCCGAGTGCGCATGCGCAGTAGTGACCCCGAGTGCGCGTGCGCTGTAGTGAGCTCGTGTGCGCATGCGCAGTAGTGAGCCCGAGCGCGCATCCGCACTAGTGAGTCCGTGTGCGCATGCGCAGTAGTGACCCCGAGTGCGCATGCGCAGTAGTGAGCCCGTGCGCGCATACGCAGTAGTGAGCCCTTGTGCGCATGCGCAGTAGTTAGCCCGAGCGCGCATCCGCAGTAGTGAGTCCGAGTGCGCATGAGCAGTAGTGAGCCCGTATGCGCATGAGCAGTAGTGAGCCCGTGTGCGCATGCGCAGTAGTGAGCCCAAGCGCGCATCCGCACTAGTGAGTCCGAGTGCGCATGCGCAGTAGTGACCCCGAGTGCGCATGAGCAGTAGTGAGCCCGTGTGCGCATGCGCAGTAGTGAGCCCGAGCGCGCATCCGCAGTAGTGAGTTCGAGTGCGCATGAGCAGTAGTGAGCCCGTGTGCGTATGCGCAGTAGTGAGCCCGAGCGCGCATCCGCAGTAATGAGTCCGAGTGCGCATGAGCAGTAGTGAGCCCGTGTGCGCATGCGCAGTGGTGAGCCCGAGCGCGCATCCGCAGTAGTGAGTCCGAGTGCGCATGAGCAGTAGTGACCCTGTGTGCGCATGCGCAGTAGTGAGCCCGAGCGCGCGTGGTCAGTAGTGGGCCCGATTGCGCATCCGCAGTAGTGAGTCCGAGCACGCATGCGCAGTAGTGAGTCCGAGTGCGCATGAGCAGTAGTGAGCCCGTGTGCGCATCCGCAGTAGTGAGCCCGAGCGCGCATCCGCAGTAGTGAGTCCGAGTGCGCATGAGCAGTAGTGAGCCCGTGTGCGCATGAGCAGTAGTGAGCCCGAGCGCTCATCCGCACTAGTGAGTCCGAGTGCGCATGCGCAGTAGTGACCCCGAGTGCGCATGCGCAGTAGTGAGCCTGTGCGCGCATACGCAGTAGTGAGCCCGTGTGCGCATGCGCAGTGGTGAGCCCGAGCGCGCATCCGCAGTAGTGAGTCCGAGTGCGCATGAGCAGTAGTGACCCCGTGTGCGCATGCGCAGTAGTGAGCCCGAGCGCGCGTGGTCAGTAGTGGGCCCGATTGCGCATCCGCAGTAGTGAGTCCGAGCACGCATGCGCAGTAGTGAGTCCGAGTGCGCATGAGCAGTAGTGAGCCCGTGTGCGCATCCGCAGTAGTGAGCCCGAGCGCGCATCCGCAGTAGTGAGTCCGAGTGCGCATGAGCAGTTGTGAGCCCGTGTGCGCATGCGCAGTGGTGAGCCCGAGCGCGCATCCGCAGTAGTGAGTCCGAGTGCGCATGAGCAGTAGTGACCCCGAGTGCGCATGCGCAGTAGTGAGCCCGAGCGCGCATCCGCAGTAATGAGCCCGAGCGCGCATCCGCAGTAGTGAGTCCGAGTGCGCATGAGCAGTAGTGAGCCCGTGTGCGCATCCGCAGTAGTGAGCCCGAGCGCGCATCCGCACTAGTGAGTCCGAGTGCGCATGCGCAGTAGTGACCCCGAGTGCGCATGCGCAGTAGTGAGCCCGTGCGCGCATACGCAGTAGTGAGCCCGTGTGCGCATGCGCAGTAGTTAGCCCGAGCGCGCATGCGCAGTAGTGAGCCCGAGCGCGCATCCGCACTAGTGAGTCCGAGTGCGCATGCGCAGTAGTGACCCCGAGTGCGCATGCGCAGTAGTGAGCCCGTGCGCGCATACGCAGTAGTGAGCCCGTTTGCGCATGCGCAGTAGTTAGCCCGAGCGCGCATCCGCAGTAGTGAGTCCGAGTGCGCATGAGCAGTAGTGTGCCCGTATGCGCATGAGCAGTAGTGAGCCCGTGTGCGCATCCGCAGTAATGAGTCCGAGTGCGCATGAGCAGTAGTGAGCCCGTGTGCGCATGCGCAGTGGTGAGCCCGAGCGCGCATCCGCAGTAATGAGCCCGAGCGCGCATCCGCAGTAGTGAGTCCGAGTGCGCATGAGCAGTAGTGAGCCCGTGTGCGCATCCGCAGTAGTGAGCCCGAGCGCGCATCCGCAGTAGTTAGTCCGAGTGCGCATGAGCAGTAGTGGGCCCGTGTGCGCATGCGCAGTAGTGAGCCCGAGCGCCCATCCGCACTAGTGAGTCCGAGTGCGCATGCGCAGTAGTGACCCCGAGTGCGCGTGCGCTGTAGTGAGCTCGTGTGCGCATGCGCAGTAGTGAGCCCGAGCGCGCATCCGCACTAGTGAGTCCGTGTGCGCATGCGCAGTAGTGACCCCGAGTGCGCATGCGCAGTAGTGAGCCCGTGCGCGCATACGCAGTAGTGAGCCCGTGTGCGCATGCGCAGTAGTTAGCCCGAGCGCGCATCCGCAGTAGTGAGTCCGAGTGCGCATGAGCAGTAGTGAGCCCGTATGCGCATGAGCAGTAGTGAGCCCGTGTGCGCATGCGCAGTAGTGAGCCCAAGCGCGCATCCGCACTAGTGAGTCCGAGTGCGCATGCGCAGTAGTGACCCCGAGTGCGCATGAGCAGTAGTGAGCCCGTGTGCGCATGAGCAGTAGTGAGCCCGAGCGCCCATCCGCACTAGTGAGTCCGAGTGCGCATCCGCAGTAGTGGGTCCGAGTGCGCATGAGCAGTAGTGAGCCCGTGTGCGTATGCGCAGTAGTGAGCCCGAGCGCGCATCCGCAGTAATGAGTCCGAGTGCGCATGAGCAGTAGTGAGCCGGAGTGCGCACGCGCAGTAGTGACCCCGAGTGCGCATGGGCAGTAGCGACCCCGATTGCGCATCTGCAGTAGTGACTCCGAGTGCGCATGCGCAACAGTAAACCCGATTGCGTATGCGCAGTAGTGAGCCCGAGTGCGCATGCGCAGTAGTGACCCCGAGCGCGCATGCGCAGTAGTGAGCCCGTGCGCGCATACGCAGTAGTGCGCCCGTGTGCGCATGCGCAGTAGTGAGTCCGTGTGCGCATTTGCGGGTCTGAGCCGGAGTGCGCATGTTCAGTAGCGACCCCGAGCGCGCATGCGCTGTAGTAAGTCCGAGTGCGCATGAGCAGTAGTGAGCCCGTGTGCGCATGCGCAGTAGTGAGCCCAAGCGCGCATCCGCACTAGTGAGTCCGAGTGCGCATGCGCAGTAGTGACCCCGAGTGCGCATGAGCAGTAGTGAGCCCGTGTGCGCATGCGCAGTAGTGAGCCCGAGCGCGCATCCGCAGTAGTGAGTTCGAGTGCGGATGAGCAGCAGTGTGCCCGTGTGCGTATGCGCAGTAGTGAGCCCGAGCGCGCATCCGCAGTAATGAGTCCGAGTGCGCATGAGCAGTAGTGAGCCCGTGTGCGCATGCGCAGTGGTGGGCCCGAGCGCGCATCCGCAGTAGTGAGTCCGAGTGCGCATGAGCAGTAGTGACCCCGTGTGCGCATGCGCAGTAGTGAGCCCGAGCGCGCGTGGTCAGTAGTGGGCCCGATTGCGCATCCGCAGTAGTGAGTCCGAGCACGCATGCGCAGTAGTGAGTCCGAGTGCGCATGAGCAGTAGTGAGCCCGTGTGCGCATCCGCAGTAGTGAGCCCGAGCGCGCATCCGCAGTAGTGAGTCCGAGTGCGCATGAGCAGTAGTGACCCCGTGTGCGCATGCGCAGTAGTGAGTCCGAGCACGCATGCGCAGTAGTGAGTCCGAGTGCGCATGAGCAGTAGTGAGCCCGTGTGCGCATCCGCAGTAGTGAGCCCGAGCGCGCATCCGCAGTAGTGAGTCCGAGTGCGCATGAGCAGTAGTGAGCCCGTGCGCGCATACGCAGTAGTGCGCCCGTGTGCGCATGGGCAGAAGTGATCTCGAATGCGCATCTGCAGGTCTGACTCGGTGTGCGCATGCGCAGTAGTGACCCCGAGTGCGCGTGCGCTGTAGTGAGCTCGTGTGCGCATGCGCAGTAGTGAGCCAGTGTACGCATGCGCAGCAGTGAGTCCGTGTGCGCATGTGCAGGTCTGAGCCGGAGTGCGCATGCGCAGTAGTGAACCCGATTGCGCATCTGCAGTAGTGACTCCGAGTGCGCATGCACAGCAGTGAACCCGATTGCGCGTCTGCAGTGGTGACCCCGAGTGCGCATGTTCAGTAGCGACCCCGAGCGCGCATGCGCAGTAGTGAGCCCCAGGGCGCAATCGCAGTAGTGATTCCGAGTGCGCATGAGCAGTAGTGATCCCGAGTTCCCATACGCGGTAGTGAGCCCGATTTTGTATCCGCAGTAGTGAGTCCGAGTGCGCATGAGCAGTAGTGAGCCGGAGTGCGCATGCGCAGTAGTGACCCCGAGTGCGCATGGGCACTAGCGACTCCGATTGCGCATCTGCAGTAGTGACTCCCAGTGCGCATGCGCAACAGTAAACCCGATTGCGTATGCGCAGTAGTGAGCCCGAGCGCGCATCCGCAGTAGTGAGTCCGAGTGCGCATGAGCAGTAGTGAGCCCGTGTGCGCATGCGCAGTAGTGAGCCCAAGCGCGCATCCGCACTAGTGAGTCCGAGTGCGCATGCGCAGTAGTGACCCCGAGTGCGCATGCGCAGTAGTGAGCCCGTGCGCGCATACGCAGTAGTGCGCCCGTGTGCGCATGCGCAGAAGTGAGCTCGAATGCGCATGTGCAGGTCTGACTCGGTGTGCGCATGCGCAGTGGTGACCCCGAGTGCGCGTGCGCTGTAGTGAGCTCGTGTGCGCATGCGCAGTAGTGAGCCAGTGTACGCATGCGCAGTAGTGAGTCCGTGTGCGCATTTGCGGGTCTGAGCCGGAGTGCGCATGCGCAGTAGTGAACCCGATTGCGCATCTGCAGTAGTGACTCTGAGTGCGCATGCACAGCAGTGAACCCGATTGCGCATCTGCAGTGGTGACCCCGAGTGCGCATGTTCAGTAGCGACCCCGAGCGCGCATGCGCTGTAGTAAGTCCGAGTGCGCATGAGCAGTAGTGCGCCCGTGTGCGCATGGGCAGAAGTGAGCTCGAATGGGCATGTGCAGGTCTGACTCGGTGTGCGCATGCGCAGTAGTGACCCCGAGTGCGCGTGCGCTGTAGTGAGCTCGTGTGCGCATGCGCAGTAGTGAGCCAGTGTACGCATGCGCAGTAGTGAGTCCGAGTGCGCATGAGCAGTAGTGAGCCCGTGTGCGCATGCGCAGTAGTGAGCCCGAGCGCGCATCCGCAGTAGTGAGTCCGAGTGCGCATGAGCAGTTGTGAGCCCGTGTGCGCATGCGCAGTAGTGAGCCCGAGCGCGCATCCGCACTAGTCAGTCCGAGTGCGCATGCGCAGTAGTGACCCCGAGTGCGCATGCGCAGTAGTGAGCCCGTGCGCGCATACGCAGTAGTGAGCCCGTGTGCGCATGCGCAGTAGTTAGCCCGAGCGCGCATCCGCAGTAGTGAGTCCGAGTGCGCATGAGCAGTAGTGAGCCCGTATGCGCATGAGCAGTAGTGAGCCCGTGCGCGCATACGCAGTAGTGAGCCCGTGTGCGCATGCGCAGTAGTTAGCCCGAGCGCGCATCCGCAGTAGTGAGTCCGAGTGCGCATGAGCAGTAGTGTGCCCGTATGCGCATGAGCAGTAGTGAGCCCGTGTGCGCATCCGCAGTAATGAGTCCGAGTGCGCATGAGCAGTAGTGAGCCCGTGTGCGCATGCGCAGTGGTGAGCCCGAGCGCGCATCCGCAGTAATGAGCCCGAGCGCGCATCCGCAGTAGTGAGTCCGAGTGCGCATGAGCAGTAGTGAGCCCGTGTGCGCATCCGCAGTAGTGAGCCCGAGCGCGCATCCGCAGTAGTTAGTCCGAGTGCGCATGAGCAGTAGTGGGCCCGTGTGCGCATGCGCAGTAGTGAGCCCGAGCGCCCATCCGCACTAGTGAGTCCGAGTGCGCATGCGCAGTAGTGACCCCGAGTGCGCGTGCGCTGTAGTGAGCTCGTGTGCGCATGCGCTGTAGTGAGCTCGTGTGCGCATGCACAGTAGTGAGCCAGTGTACGCATCTGCAGTAGTGACTGCGAGTGCGCATGCGCAACAGTAAACCCGATTGCGTATGCGCAGTAGTGAGCCCGAGTGCGCATGCGCAGTAGTGACCCCGAGCGCGCATGCGCAGTAGTGACCCCGAGTGCGCATGAGCAGTAGTGAGCCCGTGTGCGCATGCGCAGTAGTGAGCCCGAGCGCGCATCCGCAGTAGTGAGTTCGAGTGCGCATGAGCAGTAGTGAGCCCGTGTGCGTATGCGCAGTAGTGAGCCCGAGCGCGCATCCGCAGTAATGAGTCCGAGTGCGCATGAGCAGTAGTGAGCCCGTGTGCGCATGCGCAGTGGTGAGCCCGAGCGCGCATCCGCAGTAGTGAGTCCGAGGGCGCATGAGCAGTAGTGACCCCGTGTGCGCATGCGCAGTAGTGAGCCCGAGCGCGCGTGGTCAGTAGTGGGCCCGATTGCGCATCCGCAGTAGTGAGTCCGAGCACGCATGCGCAGTAGTGAGTCCGAGTGCGCATGAGCAGTAGTGAGCCCGTGTGCGCATCCGCAGTAGTGAGCCCGAGCGCGCATCCGCAGTAGTGAGTCCGAGTGCGCATGAGCAGTAGTGAGCCCGTGTGCGCATGCGCAGTAGTGAGCCCGAGCGCGCATCCGCACTAGTGAGTCCGAGTGCGCATGCGCAGTAGTGACCCCGAGTGCGCATGCGCAGTAGTGAGCCCGTGCGCGCATACGCAGTAGTGAGCCCGTGTGCGCATGCGCAGTAGTTAGCCCGAGCGCGCATCCGCAGTAGTGAGTCCGAGTGCGCATGAGCAGTAGTGTGCCCGTATGCGCATGAGCAGTAGTGAGCCCGTGTGCGCATCCGCAGTAATGAGTCCGAGTGCGCATGAGCAGTAGTGAGCCCGTGTGCGCATGCGCAGTGGTGAGCCCGAGCGCGCATCCGCAGTAATGAGCCCGAGCGCGCATCCGCAGTAGTGAGTCCGAGTGCGCATGAGCAGTAGTGAGCCCGTGTGCGCATCCGCAGTAGTGAGCCCGAGCGCGCATCCGCAGTAGTTAGTCCGAGTGCGCATGAGCAGTAGTGGGCCCGTGTGCGCATGCGCAGTAGTGAGCCCGAGCGCCCATCCGCACTAGTGAGTCCGAGTGCGCATGCGCAGTAGTGACCCCGAGTGCGCGTGCGCTGTAGTGAGCTCGTGTGCGCATGCGCAGTAGTGAGCCCGAGCGCGCATCCGCACTAGTGAGCCCGAGTGCGCATGCGCAGTAGTGACCCCGAGCGCGCATGCGCAGTAGTGAGCCCGTGCGCGCATACGCAGTAGTGCGCCCGTGTGCGCATGCGCAGAAGTGAGCTCGAATGCGCATGTGCAGGTCTGACTCGGTGTGCGCATGCGCAGTGGTGACCCCGAGTGCGCGTGCGCTGTAGTGAGCTCGTGTGCGCATGCGCAGTAGTGAGCCAGTGTACGCATGCGCAGTAGTGAGTCCGTGTGCGCATTTGCGGGTCTGAGCCGGAGTGCGCATGTTCAGTAGCGACCCCGAGCGCGCATGCGCTGTAGTAAGTCCGAGTGCGCATGAGCAGTAGTGAGCCCGTGTGCGCATGCGCAGTAGTGAGCCCAAGCGCGCATCCGCACTAGTGAGTCCGAGTGCGCATGCGCAGTAGTGACCCCGAGTGCGCATGAGCAGTAGTGAGCCCGTGTGCGCATGCGCAGTAGTGAGCCCGAGCGCGCATCCGCAGTAGTGAGTTCGAGTGCGCATGAGCAGTAGTGATCCCGTGTGCGTATGCGCAGTAGTGAGCCCGAGCGCGCATCCGCAGTAATGAGTCCGAGTGCGCATGAGCAGTAGTGAGCCCGTGTGCGTATGCGCAGTGGTGAGCCCGAGCGCGCATCCGCAGTAGTGAGTCCGAGTGCGCATGAGCAGTAGTGACCCTGTGTGCGCATGCGCAGTAGTGAGCCCGAGCGCGCGTGGTCAGTAGTGGGCCCGATTGCGCATCCGCAGTAGTGAGTCCGAGCACGCATGCGCAGTAGTGAGTCCGAGTACGCATGAGCAGTAGTGAGCCCGTGTGCGCATCCGCAGTAGTGAGCCCGAGCGCGCATCCGCAGTAGTGAGTCCGAGTGCGCATGAGCAGTAGTGAGCCCGTGTGCGCATGAGCAGTAGTGAGCCCGAGCGCCCACCCGCACTAGTGAGTCCGAGTGCGCATGCGCAGTAGTGACCCCGAGTGCGCATGCGCAGTAGTGAGCCTGTGCGCGCATACGCAGTAGTGAGCCCGTGTGTGCATGCGCAGTGGTGAGCCCGAGCGCGCATCCGCAGTAGTGAGTCCGAGGGCGCATGAGCAGTAGTGACCCCGTGTGCGCATGCGCAGTAGCGAGCCCGAGCGCGCGTGGTCAGTAGTGGGCCCGATTGCGCATCCGCAGTAGTGAGTCCGAGCACGCATGCGCAGTAGTGAGTCCGAGTGCGCATGAGCAGTAGTGAGCCCGTGTGCGCATCCGCAGTAGTGAGCCCGAGCGCGCATCCGCACTAGTGAGTCCGAGTGCGCATGCGCAGTAGTGACCCCGAGTGCGCATGCGCAGTAGTGAGCCCGTGCGCGCATACGCTGTAGCGAGCCCGTGTGCGCATGCGCAGTAGTTAGCCCGAGCGCGCATCCGCAGTAGTGAGTCCGAGTGCGCATGAGCAGTAGTGTGCCCGTATGCGCATGAGCAGTAGTGAGCCCGTGTGCGCATCCGCAGTAATGAGTCCGAGTGCGCATGAGCAGTAGTGAGCCCGTGTGCGCATGCGCAGTGGTGAGCCCGAGCGCGCATCCGCAGTAATGAGCCCGAGCGCGCATCCGCAGTAGTGAGTCCGAGTGCGCATGAGCAGTAGTGAGCCCGTGTGCGCATCCGCAGTAGTGAGCCCGAGCGCGCATCCGCAGTAGTTAGTCCGAGTGCGCATGAGCAGTAGTAGGCCCGTGTGCGCATGCGCAGTAGTGAGCCCGAGCGCCCATCCGCACTAGTGAGTCCGAGTGCGCATGCGCAGTAGTGACCCCGAGTGCGCGTGCGCTGTAGTGAGCTCGTGTGCGCATGCGCAGTAGTGAGCCCGAGCGCGCATCCGCACTAGTGAGTCCGTGTGCGCATGCGCAGTAGTGACCCCGAGTGCGCATGCGCAGTAGTGAGCCCGTGCGCGCATACGCAGTAGTGAGCCCTTGTGCGCATGCGCAGTAGTTAGCCCGAGCGCGCATCCGCAGTAGTGAGTCCGAGTGCGCATGAGCAGTAGTGAGCCCGTATGCGCATGAGCAGTAGTGAGCCCGTGTGCGCATGCGCAGTAGTGAGCCCAAGCGCGCATCCGCACTAGTGAGTCCGAGTGCGCATGCGCAGTAGTGACCCCGAGTGCGCATGAGCAGTAGTGAGCCCGTGTGCGCATGCGCAGTAGTGAGCCCGAGCGCGCATCCGCAGTAGTGAGTTCGAGTGCGCATGAGCAGTAGTGAGCCCGTGTGCGTATGCGCAGTAGTGAGCCCGAGCGCGCATCCGCAGTAATGAGTCCGAGTGCGCATGAGCAGTAGTGAGCCCGTGTGCGCATGCGCAGTGGTGAGCCCGAGCGCGCATCCGCAGTAGTGAGTCCGAGTGCGCATGAGCAGTAGTGACCCTGTGTGCGCATGCGCAGTAGTGAGCCCGAGCGCGCGTGGTCAGTAGTGGGCCCGATTGCGCATCCGCAGTAGTGAGTCCGAGCACGCATGCGCAGTAGTGAGTCCGAGTGCGCATGAGCAGTAGTGAGCCCGTGTGCGCATCCGCAGTAGTGAGCCCGAGCGCGCATCCGCAGTAGTGAGTCCGAGTGCGCATGAGCAGTTGTGAGCCCGTGTGCGCATGTGCAGTGGTGAGCCCGAGCGCGCATCCGCAGTAGTGAGTCCGAGTGCGCATGAGCAGTAGTGACCCCGAGTGCGCATGCGCAGTAGTGAGCCCGAGCGCGCATCCGCAGTAATGAGCCCGAGCGCGCATCCGCAGTAGTGAGTCCGAGTGCGCATGAGCAGTAGTGAGCCCGTGTGCGCATCCGCAGTAGTGAGCCCGAGCGCGCATCCGCACTAGTGAGTCCGAGTGCGCATGCGCAGTAGTGACCCCGAGTGCGCATGCGCAGTAGTGAGCCCGTGCGCGCATACGCAGTAGTGAGCCCGTGTGCGCATGCGCAGTAGTTAGCCCGAGCGCGCATCCGCAGTAGTGAGTCCGAGTGCGCATGAGCAGTAGTGAGCCCGTATGCGCATGAGCAGTAGTGAGCCCGTGTGCGCATGCGCAGTAGTGAGCCCGAGCGCGCATCCGCAGTAGTGGGTCGGAGTGCGCATGAGCAGTAGTGAACCCGTGTGCGTATGCGCAGTAGTGAGCCCGAGCGCGCATCCGCAGTAATGAGTCCGAGTGCGCATGAGCAGTAGTGAGCCGGAGTGCGCATGCGCAGTAGTGACCCCGAGTGCGCATGGGCAGTAGCGACCCCGATTGCGCATCTGCAGTAGTGACTCCGAGTGCGCATGCGCAACAGTAAACCCGATTGCGTATGCGCAGTAGTGAGCCCGTGTGCGCATCCGCAGTAGTGAGCCCGAGCGCGCATCCGCAGTAGTTAGTCCGAGTGCGCATGAGCAGTAGTGGGCCCGTGTGCGCATGCGCAGTAGTGAGCCCGAGCGCCCATCCGCACTAGTGAGTCCGAGTGCGCATGCGCAGTAGTGACCCCGAGTGCGCGTGCGCTGTAGTGAGCTCGTGTGCGCATGCGCAGTAGTGAGCCCGATCGCGCATCCGCACTAGTGAGTCCGAGTGCGCATGCGCAGTAGTGACCCCGAGTGCGCATGCGCAGTAGTGAGCCCGTGCGCGCATACGCAGCAGTGAGCCCGTGTGCGCATGCGCAGTAGTTAGCCCGAGCGCGCATCCGCAGTAGTGAGTCCGAGTGCGCATGAGCAGTAGTGAGCCCGTATGCGCATGAGCAGTAGTGAGCCCGTGTGCGCATGCGCAGTAGTGAGCCCAAGCGCGCATCCGCACTAGTGAGTCCGAGTGCGCATGCGCAGTAGTGACCCCGAGTGCGCATGAGCAGTAGTGAGCCCGTGTGCGCATGCGCAGTAGTGAGCCCGAGCGCGCATCCGCAGTAGTAAGTTCGAGTGCGCATGAGCAGTAGTGAGCCCGTGTGCGTATGCGCAGTAGTGAGCCCGAGCGCGCATCCGCAGTAATGAGTCCGAGTGCGCATGAGCAGTAGTGAGCCCGTGTGCGCATGCGCAGTGGTGAGCCCGAGCGCGCATCCGCAGTAGTGAGTCCGAGTGCGCATGAGCAGTAGTGACCCTGTGTGCGCATGCGCAGTAGTGAGCCCGAGCGCGCGTGGTCAGTAGTGGGCCCGATTGCGCATCCGCAGTAGTGAGTCCGAGCACGCATGCGCAGCAGTGAGTCCGAGTGCGCATGAGCAGTAGTGAGCCCGTGTGCGCATCCGCAGTAGTGAGCCCGAGCGCGCATCCGCAGTAGTGAGTCCGAGTGCGCATGAGCAGTAGTGAGCCCGTGTGCGCATGAGCAGTAGTGAGCCCGAGCGCCCATCCGCACTAGTGAGTCCGAGTGCGCATGCGCAGTAGTGACCCCGAGTGCGCATGCGCAGTAGTGAGCCTGTGCGCGCATACGCAGTAGTGAGCCCGTGTGCGCATGCGCAGTGGTGAGCCCGAGCGCGCATCCGCAGTAGTGAGTCCGAGTGCGCATGAGCAGTAGTGACCCCGTGTGCGCATGCACAGTAGTGAGCCCGAGCGCGCGTGGTCAGTAGTGGGCCCGATTGCGCATCCGCAGTAGTGAGTCCGAGCACGCATGCGCAGTAGTGAGTCCGAGTGCGCATGAGCAGTAGTGAGCCCGTGTGCGCATCCGCAGTAATGAGTCCGAGTGCGCATGAGCAGTAGTGAGCCCGTGTGCGCATGCGCAGTGGTGAGCCCGAGCGCGCATCCGCAGTAGTGAGTCCGAGTGCGCATGAGCAGTAGTGACCCCGAGTGCGCATGCGCAGTAGTGAGCCCGAGCGCGCATCCGCAGTAATGAGCCCGAGCGCGCATCCGCAGTAGTGAGTCCGAGTGCGCATGAGCAGTAGTGAGCCCGTGTGCGCATCCGCAGTAGTGAGCACGAGCGCGCATCCGCACTAGTGAGTCCGAGTGCGCATGCGCAGTAGTGACCCCGAGTGCGCATGCGCAGTAGTGAGCGCGTGCGCGCATACGCAGTAGTGAGCCCGTGTGCGCATGCGCAGTAGTTAGCCCGAGCGCGCATCCGCAGTGGTGAGTCCGAGTGCGCATGAGCAGTAGTGAGCCCGTATGCGCATGAGCAGTAGTGAGCCCGTGTGCGCATGCGCAGTAGTGAGCCCGAGCGCGCATCCGCAGTAGTGGGTCGGAGTGCGCATGAGCAGTAGTGAACCCGTGTGCGTATGCGCAGTAGTGAGCCCGAGCGCGCATCCGCAGTAATGAGTCCGAGTGTGCATGAGCAGTAGTGAGCCGGAGTGCGCATGCGCAGTAGTGACCCCGAGTGCGCATGGGCAGTAGCGACCCCGATTGCGCATCTGCAGTAGTGACTCCGAGTGCGCATGCGCAACAGTAAACCCGATTGCGTATGCGCAGTAGTGAGCCCGTGTGCGCATCCGCAGTAGTGAGCCCGAGCGCGCATCCGCAGTAGTGAGTCCGAGTGCGCATGAGCAGTAGTGAGCCCGTGTGCGCATGAGCAGTAGTGAGCCCGAGCGCCCATCCGCACTAGTGAGTCCGAGTGCGCATGCGCAGTAGTGACCCCGAGTGCGCATGCGCAGTAGTGAGCCTGTGCGCGCATACGCAGTAGTGAGCCCGTGTGCGCATGCGCAGTGGTGAGCCCGAGCGCGCATCCGCAGTAGTGAGTCCGAGTGCGCATGAGCAGTAGTGACCCCGTGTGCGCATGCACAGTAGTGAGCCCGAGCGCGCGTGGTCAGTAGTGGGCCCGATTGCGCATCCGCAGTAGTGAGTCCGAGCACGCATGCGCAGTAGTGAGTCCGAGTGCGCATGAGCAGTAGTGAGCCCGTGTGCGCATCCGCAGTAATGAGTCCGAGTGCGCATGAGCAGTAGTGAGCCCGTGTGCGCATGCGCAGTGGTGAGCCCGAGCGCGCATCCGCAGTAGTGAGTCCGAGTGCGCATGAGCAGTAGTGACCCCGAGTGCGCATGCGCAGTAGTGAGCCCGAGCGCGCATCCGCAGTAATGAGCCCGAGCGCGCATCCGCAGTAGTGAGTCCGAGTGCGCATGAGCAGTAGTGAGCCCGTGTGCGCATCCGCAGTAGTGAGCACGAGCGCGCATCCGCACTAGTGAGTCCGAGTGCGCATGCGCAGTAGTGACCCCGAGTGCGCATGCGCAGTAGTGAGCGCGTGCGCGCATACGCAGTAGTGAGCCCGTGTGCGCATGCGCAGTAGTTAGCCCGAGCGCGCATCCGCAGTGGTGAGTCCGAGTGCGCATGAGCAGTAGTGAGCCCGTATGCGCATGAGCAGTAGTGAGCCCGTGTGCGCATGCGCAGTAGTGAGCCCGAGCGCGCATCCGCAGTAGTGGGTCGGAGTGCGCATGAGCAGTAGTGAACCCGTGTGCGTATGCGCAGTAGTGAGCCCGAGCGCGCATCCGCAGTAATGAGTCCGAGTGTGCATGAGCAGTAGTGAGCCGGAGTGCGCATGCGCAGTAGTGACCCCGAGTGCGCATGGGCAGTAGCGACCCCGATTGCGCATCTGCAGTAGTGACTCCGAGTGCGCATGCGCAACAGTAAACCCGATTGCGTATGCGCAGTAGTGAGCCCGAGTGCGCATGCGCAGTAGTGACCCCGAGCGCGCATGCGCAGTAGTGAGCCCGTGCGCGCATACGCAGTAGTGCGCCCGTGTGCGCATGCGCAGAAGTGAGCTCGAATGCGCATGTGCAGGTCTGACTCGGTGTGCGCATGCGCAGTGGTGACCCCGAGTGCGCGTGCGCTGTAGTGAGCTCGTGTGCGCATGCGCAGTAGTGAGCCAGTGTACGCATGCGCAGTAGTGAGTCCGTGTGCGCATTTGCGGGTCTGAGCCGGAGTGCGCATGTTCATTAGCGACCCCGAGCGCGCATGCGCTGTAGTAAGTCCGAGTGCGCATGAGCAGTCGTGAGCCCGTGTGCGCATGCGCAGTAGTGATCCCGAGTTCCTTTACGCGGTAGTGAGCCCGATTTTGTATCCGCAGTAGTGAGTCCGAGTGCGCATGAGCAGTAGTGAGCCGCGGTGCGCATGCGCAGTAGTGACCCCGAGTGCGCATGCGCAGTAGTGACCCCGAGTGCGCATGGGCTGTAGCGACCCCGAGCGCGCATGTGCAGTAGTGAACCCGTGCGCGCATGCGCAGTAGTGAGCCCGAGCGCGCATCCGCAGTAGAGAGTCCGTGCGCGCATCCGCAGTAGTGAGTCCGAGTGCGCATGTGCAGTAGTGAGCCCGTGCGCGCATGCGCAGTAGTGAGCCCGAGCGCGCATCCGCAGTAGTGAGCCTGTGTGCGCATGCGCAGTAGTTAGCCCGAGCGCGCATCCGCAGTAGTGAGTCCGAGTGCGCATGAGCAGTAGTGAGCCCGTATGCGCATGAGCAGTAGTGAGTCCGTGTGCGCATGCGCAGTAGTGAGCCCGAGCGCGCATCCGCAGTAGTGGGTCCGAGTGCGCATGAGCAGTAGTGAGCCCGTGTGCGTATGCGCAGTAGTGAGCCCGAGCGCGCATCCGCAGTAATGAGTCCGAGTGCGCATGAGCAGTAGTGAGCCCGCGTGCGCATGCGCAGTGGTGAGCCCGAGCGCGCATCCGCAGTAGTGAGTCCGAGTGCGCATCCGCAGTAGTGAGTCCGAGTGCGCATGAGCAGTAGTGAGCCCGTGTGCGCATCCGCAGTAGTGAGCCCGAGCGCGCATCCGCAGTAGTTAGTCCGAGTGCGCATGAGCAGTAGTGGGCCCGCGTGCGCGTGCGCAGTAGTGAGCCCGAGCGCGCATCCGCAGTAATGAGTCCGAGTGCGCATGAGCAGTAGTGAGCCGGAGTGCGCATGCGCAGTAGTGACCCCGAGTGCGCATGGGCAGTAGCGACCCCGATTGCGCATCTGCAGTAGTGACTCCGAGTGCGCATGCGCAACAGTAAACCCGATTGCGTATGCGCAGTAGTGAGCCCGAGTGCGCATGCGCAGTAGTGACCCCGAGCGCGCATGCGCAGTAGTGAGCCCGTGCGCGCATACGCAGTAGTGCGCCCGTGTGCGCATGCGCAGTAGTGAGTCCGTGTGCGCATTTGCGGGTCTGAGCCGGAGAGCGCATGTTCAGTAGCGACCCCGAGCGCGCATGCGCTGTAGTAAGTCCGAGTGCGCATGAGCAGTAGTGAGCCCGTGTGCGCATGAGCAGTAGTGAGCCCGAGCGCCCATCCGCACTAGTGAGTCCGAGTGCGCATGCGCAGTAGTGACCCCGAGTGCGCATGCGCAGTAGTGAGCCTGTGCGCGCATACGCAGTAGTGAGCCCGTGTGCGCATGCGCAGTGGTGAGCCCGAGCGCGCATCCGCAGTAGTGAGTCCGAGTGCGCATGAGCAGTAGTGACCCCGTGTGCGCATGCACAGTAGTGAGCCCGAGCGCGCGTGGTCAGTAGTGGGCCCGATTGCGCATCCGCAGTAGTGAGTCCGAGCACGCATGCGCAGTAGTGAGTCCGAGTGCGCATGAGCAGTAGTAAGCCCGTGTGCGCATCCGCAGTAGTGAGCCCGAGCGCGCATCCGCAGTAGTGAGTCCGAGTGCGCATGAGCAGTAGTGAGCCCGTGTGCGCATGCGCAGTAGTGAGCCCGAGCGCGCATCCGCACTAGTGAGTCCGAGTGCGCATGCGCAGTAGTGACCCCGAGTGCGCATGCGCAGTAGTGAGCCCGTGCGCGCATACGCAGTAGTGAGCCCGTGTGCGCATGCGCAGTAGTTAGCCCGAGCGCGCATCCGCAGTAGTGAGTCCGAGTGCGCATGAGCAGTAGTGAGCCCGTATGCGCATGAGCAGTAGTGAGCCCGTGTGCGCATCCGCAGTAATGAGTCCGAGTGCGCATGAGCAGTAGTGAGCCCGTGTGCGCATGCGCAGTGGTGAGCCCGAGCGCGCATCCGCAGTAGTGAGTCCGAGTGCGCATGAGCAGTAGTGACCCCGAGTGCGCATGCGCAGTAGTGAGCCCGAGCGCGCATCCGCAGTAATGAGCCCGAGCGCGCATCCGCAGTAGTGAGTCCGAGTGCGCATGAGCAGTAGTGAGCCCGTGTGCGCATCCGCAGTAGTGAGCACGAGCGCGCATCCGCACTAGTGAGTCCGAGTGCGCATGCGCAGTAGTGACCCCGAGTGCGCATGCGCAGTAGTGAGCCCGTGCGCGCATACGCAGTAGTGAGCCCGTGTGCGCATGCGCAGTAGTTAGCCCGAGCGCGCATCCGCAGTAGTGAGTCCGAGTGCGCATGAGCAGAAGTGAGCCCGTGCGCGCATACGCAGTAGTGCGCCCGTGTGCGCATGCGCAGAAGTGAGCTCGAATGCGCATGTGCAGGTCTGACTCGGTGTGCGCATGCGCAGTAGTGAGCCCGTGTGCGTATGCGCAGTAGTGAGCCCGAGCGCGCATCCGCAGTAATGAGTCCGAGTGCGCATGAGCAGTAGTGAGCCCGCGTGCGCATGCGCAGTGGTGAGCCCGAGCGCGCATCCGCAGTAGTGAGTCCGAGTGCGCATCCGCAGTAGTGAGTCCGAGTGCGCATGAGCAGTAGTGAGCCCGTGTGCGCATCCGCAGTAGTGAGCCCGAGCGCGCATCCGCAGTAGTTAGTCCGAGTGCGCATGAGCAGTAGTGGGCCCGTGTGCGCATGCGCAGTAGTGAGCCCGAGCGCGCATCCGCAGTAATGAGTCCGAGTGCGCATGAGCAGTAGTGAGCCGGAGTGCGCATGCGCAGTAGTGACCCCGAGTGCGCATGGGCAGTAGCGACCCCGATTGCGCATCCGCAGTAGTGAGTCCGAGTGCGCATGAGCAGTAGTGAGCCCGTGTGCGCATCCGCAGTAGTGAGCACGAGCGCGCATCCGCACTAGTGAGTCCGAGTGCGCATGCGCAGTAGTGACCCCGAGTGCGCATGCGCAGTAGTGAGCCCGTGCGCGCATACGCAGTAGTGAGCCCGTGTGCGCATGCGCAGTAGTTAGCCCGAGCGCGCATCCGCAGTAGTGAGTCCGAGTGCGCATGAGCAGTAGTGAGCCCGTATGCGCATGAGCAGTAGTGAGCCCGTGTGCGCATGCGCAGTAGTGAGCCCGAGCGCGCATCCGCAGTAGTGGGTCGGAGTGCGCATGAGCAGTAGTGAACCCGTGTGCGTATGCGCAGTAGTGAGCCCGAGCGCGCATCCGCAGTAATGAGTCCGAGTGCGCATGAGCAGTAGTGAGCCGGAGTGCGCATGCGCAGTAGTGACCCCGAGTGCGCATGGGCAGTAGCGACCCCGATTGCGCATCTGCAGTAGTGACTCCGAGTGCGCATGCGCAACAGTAAACCCGATTGCGTATGCGCAGTAGTGAGCGCGAGTGCGCATGCACAGTAGTGACCCCGAGCGCGCATGCGCAGTAGTGAGCCCGTGCGCGCATACGCAGTAGTGCTCCCGTGTGCGCATGCGCAGAAGTGAGCTCGAATGCGCATGTGCAGGTCTGACTCGGTGTGCGCATGCGCAGTGGTGACCCCGAGTGCGCGTGCGCTGTAGTGAGCTCGTGTGCGCATGCGCAGTAGTGAGCCAGTGTACGCATGCGCAGTAGTGAGTCCGTGTGCGCATTTGCGGGTCTGAGCCGGAGTGCGCATGTTCATTAGCGACCCCGAGCGCGCATGCGCTGTAGTAAGTCCGAGTGCGCATGAGCAGTCGTGAGCCCGTGTGCGCATGCGCAGTAGTGATCCCGAGTTCCTTTACGCGGTAGTGAGCCCGATTTTGTATCCGCAGTAGTGAGTCCGAGTGCGCATGAGCAGTAGTGAGCCGCGGTGCGCATGCGCAGTAGTGACCCCGAGTGCGCATGCGCAGTAGTGACCCCGAGTGCGCATGGGCTGTAGCGACCCCGAGCGCGCATGTGCAGTAGTGAACCCGTGCGCGCATGCGCAGTAGTGAGCCCGAGCGCGCATCCGCAGTAGAGAGTCCGTGCGCGCATCCGCAGTAGTGAGTCCGAGTGCGCATGTGCAGTAGTGAGCCCGTGCGCGCATGCGCAGTAGTGAGCCCGAGCGCGCATCCGCAGTAGTGAGTCCGAGTGCGCATGAGTAGTAGTGAGGCCGTGTGCGCATGCGCAGTAGTGAGCCCGAGCGCGCATCCGCAGTAGTGAGTCCGAGTGCGCATGACCAGTTGTGAGCCCGTGTGCGCATGCGCAGTAGTGAGCCCGAGTGCGCATCCGCACTAGTGAGTCCGAGTGCGCATGCGCAGTAGTGACCCCGAGTGCGCATGCGCAGTTGTGAGCCCGTGCGCGCATACGCAGTAGTGAGCCCGTGTGCGCATGCGCAGTAGTTAGCCCGAGCGCGCATCCGCAGTAGTGAGTCCGAGTGCGCATGAGCAGTAGTGAGCCCGTATGCGCATGAGCAGTAGTGAGCCCGTGTGCGCATGCGCAGTAGTGAGCCCGAGCGCGCATCCGCAGTAGTGGGTCCGAGTGCGCATGAGCAGTAGTGAGCCCGTGTGCGTATGCGCAGTAGTGAGCCCGAGCGCGCATCCGCAGTAATGAGTCCGAGTGCGCATGAGCAGTAGTGAGCCCGCGTGCGCATGCGCAGTGGTGAGCCCGAGCGCGCATCCGCAGTAGTGAGTCCGAGTGCGCATCCGCAGTAGTGAGTCCGAGTGCGCATGAGCAGTAGTGAGCCCGTGTGCGCACCCGCAGTAGTGAGCCCGAGCGCGCATCCGCAGTAGTTAGTCCGAGTGCGCATGAGCAGTAGTGGGCCCGCGTGCGCATGCGCAGTAGTGAGCCCGAGCGCGCATCCGCAGTAATGAGTCCGAGTGCGCATGAGCAGTAGTGAGCCGGAGTGCGCATGCGCAGTAGTGACCCCGAGTGCGCATGGGCAGTAGCGACCCCGATTGCGCATCTGCAGTAGTGACTCCGAGTGCGCATGCGCAACAGTAAACCCGATTGCGTATGCGCAGTAGTGAGCCCGAGTGCGCATGCGCAGTAGTGACCCCGAGCGCGCATGCGCAGTAGTGAGCCCGTGCGCGCATACGCAGTAGTGCGCCCGTGTGCGCATGCGCAGTAGTGAGTCCGTGTGCGCATTTGCGGGTCTGAGCCGGAGAGCGCATGTTCAGTAGCGACCCCGAGCGCGCATGCGCTGTAGTAAGTCCGAGTGCGCATGAGCAGTAGTGAGCCCGTGTGCGCATGAGCAGTAGTGAGCCCGAGCGCCCATCCGCACTAGTGAGTCCGAGTGCGCATGCGCAGTAGTGACCCCGAGTGCGCATGCGCAGTAGTGAGCCTGTGCGCGCATACGCAGTAGTGAGCCCGTGTGCGCATGCGCAGTGGTGAGCCCGAGCGCGCATCCGCAGTAGTGAGTCCGAGTGCGCATGAGCAGTAGTGACCCCGTGTGCGCATGCACAGTAGTGAGCCCGAGCGCGCGTGGTCAGTAGTGGGCCCGATTGCGCATCCGCAGTAGTGAGTCCGAGCACGCATGCGCAGTAGTGAGTCCGAGTGCGCATGAGCAGTAGTGAGCCCGTGTGCGCATCCGCAGTAGTGAGCCCGAGCGCGCATCCGCAGTAGTGAGTCCGAGTGCGCATGAGCAGTAGTGAGCCCGTGTGCGCATGCGCAGTAGTGAGCCCGAGCGCGCATCCGCACTAGTGAGTCCGAGTGCGCATGCGCAGTAGTGACCCCGAGTGCGCATGCGCAGTAGTGAGCCCGTGCGCGCATACGCAGTAGTGAGCCCGTGTGCGCATGCGCAGTAGTTAGCCCGAGCGCGCATCCGCAGTAGTGAGTCCGAGTGCGCATGAGCAGTAGTGAGCCCGTATGCGCATGCGCAGAAGTGAGCTCGAATGCGCATGTGCAGGTCTGACTCGGTGTGCGCATGCGCAGTGGTGACCCCGAGTGCGCGTGCGCTGTAGTGAGCTCGTGTGCGCATGCGCAGTAGTGAGCCAGTGTACGCATGCGCAGTAGTGAGTCCGTGTGCGCATTTGCGGGTCTGAGCCGGAGTGCGCATGTTCATTAGCGACCCCGAGCGCGCATGCGCAGTAGTTAGCCCGAGCGCGCATCCGCAGTAGTGAGTCCGAGTGCGCATGAGCAGTAGTGAGCCCGTATGCGCATGAGCAGTAGTGAGCCCGTGTGCGCATGCGCAGTAGTGAGCCCGAGCGCGCATCCGCAGTAGTGAGTCCGAGTGCGCATGAGCAGTAGTGAGGCCGTGTGCGCATCCGCAGTAGTGAGCCCGAGCGCGCATCCGCAGTAGTTAGTCCGAGTGCGCATGAGCAGTAGTGGGCCCGTGTGCGCATGCGCAGTAGTGAGCCCGAGCGCGCATCCGCAGTAATGAGTCCGAGTGCGCATGAGCAGTAGTGAGCCGGAGTGCGCATGCGCAGTAGTGACCCCGAGTGCGCATGGGCAGTAGCGACCCCGATTGCGCATCTGCAGTAGTGACTCCGAGTGCGCATGCGCAACAGTAAACCCGATTGCGTATGCGCAGTAGTGAGCCCGAGTGCGCATGCGCAGTAGTGACCCCGAGCGCGCATGCGCAGTAGTGAGCCCGTGCGCGCATACGCAGTAGTGCGCCCGTGTGCGCATGCGCAGTAGTGAGTCCGTGTGCGCATTTGCGGGTCTGAGCCGGAGTGCGCATGTTCAGTAGCGACCCCGAGCGCGCATGCGCTGTAGTAAGTCCGAGTGCGCATGAGCAGTAGTGAGCCCGTGTGCGCATGCGCAGTAGTGAGCCCAAGCGCGCATCCGCACTAGTGAGTCCGAGTGCGCATGCGCAGTAGTGACCCCGAGTGCGCATGAGCAGTAGTGAGCCCGTGTGCGCATGCGCAGTAGTGAGCCCGAGTGCGCATCCGCAGTAGTGACCCCGAGTGCGCATGAGCAGTAGTGAGCCCGTGTGCGCATGCGCAGTAGTGAGCCCGAGTGCGCATCCGCAGTAGTGAGTCCGAGTGCGCATGAGCAGTAGTGACCCCGTGTGCGCATGCGCAGTAGTGAGCCCGAGCGCGCGTGGTCAGTAGTGGGCCCGATTGCGCATCCGCAGTAGTGAGTCCGAGCACGCATGCGCAGTAGTGAGTCCGAGTGCGCATGAGCAGTAGTGAGCCCGTGTGCGCATGAGCAGTAGTGAGCCCGAGCGCCCATCCGCACTAGTGAGTCCGAGTGCGCATGCGCAGTAGTGACCCCGAGTGCGCATGCGCAGTAGTGAGCCCGTACGCGCATACGCAGTAGTGAGCCCGTGTGCGCATGCGCAGTGGTGAGCCCGAGCGCGCATCCGCAGTAGTGAGTCCGAGTGCGCATGAGCAGTAGTGACCCCGTGTGCGCATGCGCAGTAGTGAGTCCGAGCACGCGTGCGCAGTAGTGAGTCCGAGTGCGCATGAGCAGTAGTGAGCCCGTGTGCGCATCCGCAGTAGTGAGCCCGAGCGCGCATCCGCAGTAGTGAGTCCGAGTGCGCATGAGCAGTAGTGAGCCCGTGTGCGCATGAGCAGTAGTGAGCCCGAGCGCCCATCCGCACTAGTGAGTCCGAGTGCGCATGCGCAGTAGTGAGCCCGAGTGCGCATGCGCAGTAGTGAGCCCGTGCGCGCATACGCAGTAGTGCGCCCGTGTGCGCATGGGCAGAAGTGATCTCGAATGCGCATCTGCAGGTCTGACTCGGTGTGCGCATGCGCAGTAGTGACCCCGAGTGCGCGTGCGCTGTAGTGAGCTCGTGTGCGCATGCGCAGTAGTGAGCCAGTGTACGCATGCGCAGCAGTGAGTCCGTGTGCGCATGTGCAGGTCTGAGCCGGAGTGCGCATGCGCAGTAGTGAACCCGATTGCGCATCTGCAGTAGTGACTCCGCGTGCGCATGCACAGCAGTGAACCCGATTGCGCGTCTGCAGTGGTGACCCCGAGTGCGCATGTTCAGTAGCGACCCCGAGCGCGCATGCGCAGTAGTGAGCCCCAGGGCGCAATCGCAGTAGTGATTCCGAGTGCGCATGAGCAGTAGTGATCCCGAGTTCCCATACGCGGTAGTGAGCCCGATTTTGTATCCGCAGTAGTGAGTCCGAGTGCGCATGAGCAGTAGTGAGCCGGAGTGCGCATGCGCAGTAGTGACCCCGAGTGCGCATGGGCACTAGCGACTCCGATTGCGCATCTGCAGTAGTGACTCCGAGTGCGCATGCGCAACAGTAAACCCGATTGCGTATGCGCAGTAGTGAGCCCAAGCGCGCATCCGCAGTAGTGAGTCCGAGTGCGCATGAGCAGTAGTGAGCCCGTGTGCGCATGCGCAGTAGTGAGCCCAAGCGCGCATCCGCACTAGTGAGTCCGACTGCGCATGCGCAGTAGTGAGTCCGAGTGCGCATGTGCAGTAGTGAGCCCGTGCGCGCATGCGCAGTAGTGAGCCCGAGCGCGCATCCGCAGTAGTGAGTCCGAGTGCGCATGAGTAGTAGTGAGGCCGTGTGCGCATGCGCAGTAGTGAGCCCGAGCGCGCATCCGCAGTAGTGAGTCCGAGTGCGCATGACCAGTTGTGAGCCCGTGTGCGCATGCGCAGTAGTGAGCCCGAGTGCGCATCCGCACTAGTGAGTCCGAGTGCGCATGCGCAGTAGTGACCCCGAGTGCGCATGCGCAGTTGTGAGCCCGTGCGCGCATACGCAGTAGTGAGCCCGTGTGCGCATGCGCAGTAGTTAGCCCGAGCGCGCATCCGCAGTAGTGAGTCCGAGTGCGCATGAGCAGTAGTGAGCCCGTATGCGCATGAGCAGTAGTGAGCCCGTGTGCGCATGAGCAGTAGTGACCCTGTGTGCGCATGCGCAGTAGTGAGCCCGAGCGCGCGTGGTCAGTAGTGACCCCGAGTGCGCATGAGCAGTAGTGAGCCCGTGTGCGCATGCGCAGTAGTGAGCCCGAGCGCGCATCCGCAGTAGTGAGTTCGAGTGCGCATGAGCAGTAGTGAGCCCGTGTGCGTATGCGCAGTAGTGAGCCCGAGCGCGCATCCGCAGTAATGAGTCCGAGTGCGCATGAGCAGTAGTGAGCCCGTGTGCGCATGCGCAGTGGTGAGCCCGAGCGCGCATCCGCAGTAGTGAGTCCGAGTGCGCATGAGCAGTAGTGACCCTGTGTGCGCATGCGCAGTAGTGAGCCCGAGCGCGCGTGGTCAGTAGTGGGCCCGATTGCGCATCCGCAGTAGTGAGTCCGAGCACGCATGCGCAGCAGTGAGTCCGAGTGCGCATGAGCAGTAGTGAGCCCGTGTGCGCATCCGCAGTAGTGAGCCCGAGCGCGCATCCGCAGTAGTGAGTCCGAGTGCGCATGAGCAGTAGTGAGCCCGTGTGCGCATGAGCAGTAGTGAGCCCGAGCGCCCATCCGCACTAGTGAGTCCGAGTGCGCATGCGCAGTAGTGACCCCGAGTGCGCATGCGCAGTAGTGAGCCTGTGCGCGCATACGCAGTAGTGAGCCCGTGTGCGCATGCGCAGTGGTGAGCCCGAGCGCGCATCCGCAGTAGTGAGTCCGAGTGCGCATGAGCAGTAGTGACCCCGTGTGCGCATGCACAGTAGTGAGCCCGAGCGCGCGTGGTCAGTAGTGGGCCCGATTGCGCATCCGCAGTAGTGAGTCCGAGCACGCATGCGCAGTAGTGAGTCCGAGTGCGCATGAGCAGTAGTGAGCCCGTGTGCGCATCCGCAGTAGTGAGCCCGAGCGCGCATCCGCAGTAATGAGTCCGAGTGCGCATGAGCAGTAGTGAGCCCGTGTGCGCATGCGCAGTAGTGACACCGAGTGCGCATGCGCAGTAGTGAGCCCGAGCGCGCATCCGCAGTAGTGAGTCCGAGTGCGCATGAGCAGTAGTGAGCCCGTATGCGCATGAGCAGTAGTGAGCCCGTGTGCGCATCCGCAGTAGTGAGCCCGAGCGCGCATCCGCACTAGTGAGTCCGAGTGCGCATGCGCAGTAGTGAGTCCGAGTGCGCATGAGCAGTAGTGAGCCCGTATGCGCATGAGCAGTAGTTAGCCCGAGCGCGCATCCGCAGTAGTGAGTCCGAGTGCGCATGAGCAGTAGTGAGCCCGTATGCGCATGAGCAGTAGTGAGCCCGTGTGCGCATCCGCAGTAATGAGTCCGAGTGCGCATGAGCAGTAGTGAGCCCGTGTGCGCATGCGCAGTGGTGAGCCCGAGCGCGCATCCGCAGTAGTGAGTCCGAGTGCGCATGAGCAGTAGTGACACCGAGTGCGCATGCGCAGTAGTGAGCCCGAGCGCGCATCCGCAGTAATGAGCCCGAGCGCGCATCCGCAGTAGTGAGTCCGAGTGCGCATGAGCAGTAGTGAGCCCGTGTGCGCATCCGCAGTAGTGAGCACGAGCGCGCATGCGCACTAGTGAGTCCGAGTGCGCATGCGCAGTAGTGACCCCGAGTGCGTATGCGCAGTAGTGAGCCCGTGCGCGCATACGCAGTAGTGAGCCCGTGTGCGCATGCGCAGTAGTTAGCCCGAGCGCGCATCCGCAGTAGTGAGTCCGAGTGCGCATGAGCAGTAGTGAGCCCGTATGCGCATGAGCAGTAGTGAGCCCGTGTGCGCATGCGCAGTAGTGAGCCCGAGCGCGCATCCGCAGTAGTGGGTCGGAGTGCGCATGAGCAATAGTGAACCCGTGTGCGTATGCGCAGTAGTGAGCCCGAGCGCGCATCCGCAGTAATGAGTCCGAGTGCGCATGAGCAGTAGTGAGCCGGAGTGCGCATGCGCAGTAGTGACCCCGAGTGCGCATGGGCAGTAGCGACCCCGATTGCGCATCTGCAGTAGTGACTCCGAGTGCGCATGCGCAACAGTAAACCCGATTGCGTATGCGCAGTAGTGAGCCCGAGTGCGCATGCGCTGTAGTGACCCCGAGCGCGCATGCGCAGTAGTGAGCCCGTGCGCGCATACGCAGTAGTGCGCCCGTGTGCGCATGCGCAGAAGTGAGCTCGAATGCGCATGTGCAGGTCTGACTCGGTGTGCGCATGCGCAGTGGTGACCCCGAGTGCGCGTGCGCTGTAGTGAGCTCGTGTGCGCATGCGCAGTAGTGAGCCAGTGTACGCATGCGCAGTAGTGAGTCCGTGTGCGCATTTGCGGGTCTGAGCCGGAGTGCGCATGTTCATTAGCGACCCCGAGCGCGCATGCGCTGTAGTAAGTCCGAGTGCGCATGAGCAGTCGTGAGCCCGTGTGCGCATGCGCAGTAGTGATCCCGAGTTCCTTTACGCGGTAGTGAGCCCGATTTTGTATCCGCAGTAGTGAGTCCGAGTGCGCATGAGCAGTAGTGAGCCGCGGTGCGCATGCGCAGTAGTGACCCCGAGTGCGCATGCGCAGTAGTGACCCCGAGTGCGCATGGGCTGTAGCGACCCCGAGCGCGCATGTGCAGTAGTGAACCCGTGCGCGCATGCGCAGTAGTGAGCCCGAGCGCGCATCCGCAGTAGTGAGTCCGAGTGCGCATGAGTAGTAGTGAGGCCGTGTGCGCATGCGCAGTAGTGAGCCCGAGCGCGCATCCGCAGTAGTGAGTCCGAGTGCGCATGTGCAGTAGTGAGCCCGTGCGCGCATGCGCAGTAGTGAGCCCGAGCGCGCATCCGCAGTAGTGAGTCCGAGCGCGCATCCGCAGTAGTGAGTCCGAGTGCGCATGAGTAGTAGTGAGGCCGTGTGCGCATGCGCAGTAGTGAGCCCGAGCGCGCATCCGCAGTAGTTAGTCCGAGTGCGCATGAGCAGTAGTGGGCCCGTGTGCGCATGCGCAGTAGTGAGCCCGAGCGCCCATCCGCACTAGTGAGTCCGAGTGCGCATGCGCAGTAGTGAGTCCGAGTGCGCATGAGCAGTAGTGAGCCCGTGTGCGCATGAGCAGTAGTGAGCCCGAGCGCCCATCCGCACTAGTGAGTCCGAGTGCGCATGCGCAGTAGCGAGCCCGTGCGCGCATACGCAGTAGTGCGCCCGTGTGCGCATGGGCAGATGTGAGCTCGAATGCGCATGTGCAGGTCTGACTCGGTGTGCGCATGCGAAGTAGTGACCCCGAGTGCGCGTGCGCTGTAGTGAGCCCGAGCGCGCATCCGCTGTAGTGAGTCCGAGTGCGCATGAGCAGTAGTGAGCCCGTGTGCGCATGCGCAGTAGTGAGTCCGAGTGCGCATGCGCAGTAGTGACCCCGAGTGCGCATGCGCAGTAGTGAGCCCGTGCGCGCATACGCAGTAGTGAGTCCGAGTGCGCATGAGCAGTAGTGAGCCCGTATGCGCATGAGCAGTAGTGAGCCCGTGTGCGCATGCGCAGTAGTGAGCCCGAGCGCGCATCCGCAGTAGTGGGTCCGAGTGCGCATGAGCAGTAGTGAGCCCGTGTGCGTATGCGCAGTAGTGAGCCCGCGCGCGCATCCGCAGTAATGAGTCCGAGTGCGCATGAGCAGTAGTGAGCCGGAGTGCGCATGCGCAGTAGTGACCCCGAGTGCGCATGGGCAGTAGCGACCCCGATTGCGCATCTGCAGTAGTGACTCCGAGTGCGCATGCGCAACAGTAAACCCGATTGCGTATGCGCAGTAGTGAGCCCGAGTGCGCATGCGCAGTAGTGACCCCGAGCGCGCATGCGCAGTAGTGAGCCCGTGCGCGCATACGCAGTAGTGCGCCCGTGTGCGCATGCGCAGTAGTGAGTCCGTGTGCGCATTTGCGGGTCTGAGCCGGAGTGCGCATGTTCAGTAGCGACCCCGAGCGCGCATGCGCTGTAGTAAGTCCGAGTGCGCATGAGCAGTAGTGAGCCCGTGTGCGCATGCGCAGTAGTGAGCCCAAGCGCGCATCCGCACTAGTGAGTCCGAGTGCGCATGCGCAGTAGTGACCCCGAGTGCGCATGAGCAGTAGTGAGCCCGTGTGCGCATGCGCAGAAGTGAGCCCGAGTGCGCATCCGCAGTAGTGAGTTCGAGTGCGGATGAGCAGTAGTGTGCCCGTGTGCGTATGCGCAGTAGTGAGCCCGAGCGCGCATCCGCAGTAATGAGTCCGAGTGCGCATGAGCAGTAGTGAGCCCGTGTGCGCATGCGCAGTGGTGAGCCCGAGCGCGCATCCGCAGTAGTGAGTCCGAGTGCGCATGAGCAGTAGTGACCCCGTGTGCGCATGCGCAGTAGTGAGCCCGAGCGCGCGTGGTCAGTAGTGGGCCCGATTGCGCATCCGCAGTAGTGAGTCCGAGCACGCATGCGCAGTAGTGAGTCCGAGTGCGCATGAGCAGTAGTGAGCCCGTGTGCGCATCCGCAGTAGTGAGCCCGAGCGCGCATCCGCAGTAGTGAGTCCGAGTGCGCATGAGCAGTAGTGAGCCCGTGTGCGCATGAGCAGTAGTGAGCCCGAGCGCCCATCCGCACTAGTGAGTCCGAGTGCGCATGCGCAGTAGTGACCCCGAGTGCGCATGCGCAGTAGTGAGCCCGTACGCGCATACGCAGTAGTGAGCCCGTGTGCGCATGCGCAGTGGTGAGCCCGAGCGCGCATCCGCAGTAGTGAGTCCGAGTGCGCATGAGCAGTAGTGACCCCGTGTGCGCATGCGCAGTAGTGAGTCCGAGCACGCATGCGCAGTAGTGAGTCCGAGTGCGCATGAGCAGTAGTGAGCCCGTGTGCGCATCCGCAGTAGTGAGCCCGAGCGCGCATCCGCAGTAGTGAGTCCGAGTGCGCATGAGCAGTAGTGAGCCCGTGTGCGCATGAGCAGTAGTGAGCCCGAGCGCCCATCCGCACTAGTGAGTCCGAGTGCGCATGCGCAGTAGTGAGCCCGAGTGCGCATGCGCAGTAGTGAGCCCGTGCGCGCATACGCAGTAGTGCGCCCGTGTGCGCATGGGCAGAAGTGATCTCGAATGCGCATCTGCAGGTCTGACTCGGTGTGCGCATGCGCAGTAGTGACCCCGAGTGCGCGTGCGCTGTAGTGAGCTCGTGTGCGCATGCGCAGTAGTGAGCCCGAGCGCGCATCCGCAGTAGTGACTCCGAGTGCGCATGAGCAGTAGTGAGCCCGTGTGCGCATGAGCAGTAGTGAGCCCGAGCGCCCATCCGCACTAGTGAGTCCGAGTGCGCATGCGCAGTAGTGACCCCGAGTGCGCATGAGCAGTAGTGAGCCCGTGTGCGCATGCGCAGTAGTGAGCCCGAGTGCGCATCCGCAGTAGTGAGTTCGAGTGCGGATGAGCAGTAGTGTGCCCGTGTGCGTATGCGCAGTAGTGAGCCCGAGCGCGCATCCGCAGTAATGAGTCCGAGTGCGCATGAGCAGTAGTGAGCCCGTGTGCGCATGCGCAGTGGTGAGCCCGAGCGCGCATCCGCAGTAGTGAGTCCGAGTGCGCATGAGCAGTAGTGACCCCGTGTGCGCATGCGCAGTAGTGAGCCCGAGCGCGCGTGGTCAGTAGTGGGCCCGATTGCGCATCCGCAGTAGTGAGTCCGAGCACGCATGCGCAGTAGTGAGTCCGAGTGCGCATGAGCAGTAGTGAGCCCGTGTGCGCATCCGCAGTAGTGAGCCCGAGCGCGCATCCGCAGTAGTGAGTCCGAGTGCGCATGAGCAGTAGTGAGCCCGTGTGCGCATGAGCAGTAGTGAGCCCGAGCGCCCATCCGCACTAGTGAGTCCGAGTGCGCATGCGCAGTAGTGACCCCGAGTGCGCATGCGCAGTAGTGAGCCCGTACGCGCATACGCAGTAGTGAGCCCGTGTGCGCATGCGCAGTGGTGAGCCCGAGCGCGCATCCGCAGTAGTGAGTCCGAGTGCGCATGAGCAGTAGTGAGCCCGTGTGCGCATGAGCAGTAGTGAGCCCGAGCGCCCATCCGCACTAGTGAGTCCGAGTGCGCATGCGCAGTAGTGAGCCCGAGTGCGCATGCGCAGTAGTGAGCCCGTGCGCGCATACGCAGTAGTGCGCCCGTGTGCGCATGGGCAGAAGTGATCTCGAATGCGCATCTGCAGGTCTGACTCGGTGTGCGCATGCGCAGTAGTGACCCCGAGTGCGCGTGCGCTGTAGTGAGCTCGTGTGCGCATGCGCAGTAGTGAGCCAGTGTACGCATGCGCAGCAGTGAGTCCGTGTGCGCATGTGCAGGTCTGAGCCGGAGTGCGCATGCGCAGTAGTGAACCCGATTGCGCATGCGCAGTAGTGAGCCCGTGCGCGCATACGCAGTAGTGCGCCCGTGTGCGCATGCGCAGTAGTGAGTCCGTGTGCGCATTTGCGGGTCTGAGCCGGAGTGCGCATGTTCAGTAGCGACCCCGAGCGCGCATGCGCTGTAGTAAGTCCGAGTGCGCATGAGCAGTAGTGAGCCCGTGTGCGCATGCGCAGTAGTGAGCCCAAGCGCGCATCCGCACTAGTGAGTCCGAGTGCGCATGAGCAGTAGTGAGCCCGTGTGCGTATGCGCAGTAGTGAGCCCGCGCGCGCATCCGCAGTAATGAGTCCGAGTGCGCATGAGCAGTAGTGAGCCGGAGTGCGCATGCGCAGTAGTGACCCCGTGTGCGCATGGGCAGTAGCGACCCCGATTGCGCATCTGCAGTAGTGACTCCGAGTGCGCATGCGCAACAGTAAACCCGATTGCGTATGCGCAGTAGTGAGCCCGAGTGCGCATGCGCAGTAGTGACCCCGAGCGCGCATGCGCAGTAGTGAGCCCGTGCGCGCATACGCAGTAGTGCGCCCGTGTGCGCATGCGCAGTAGTGAGTCCGTGTGCGCATTTGCGGGTCTGAGCCGGAGTGCGCATGTTCAGTAGCGACCCCGAGCGCGCATGCGCTGTAGTAAGTCCGAGTGCGCATGAGCAGTAGTGAGCCCGTGTGCGCATGCGCAGTAGTGAGCCCAAGCGCGCATCCGCACTAGTGAGTCCGAGTGCGCATGCGCAGTAGTGACCCCGAGTGCGCATGAGCAGTAGTGAGCCCGTGTGCGCATGCGCAGTAGTGAGCCCGAGTGCGCATCCGCAGTAGTGAGCCCGAGCGCGCGTGGTCAGTAGTGGGCCCGATTGCGCATCCGCAGTAGTGAGTCCGAGCACGCATGCGCAGTAGTGAGTCCGAGTGCGCATGAGCAGTAGTGAGCCCGTGTGCGCATCCGCAGTAGTGAGCCCGAGCGCGCATCCGCAGTAGTGAGTCCGAGTGCGCATGAGCAGTAGTGAGCCCGTGTGCGCATGAGCAGTAGTGAGCCCGAGCGCCCATCCGCACTAGTGAGTCCGAGTGCGCATGCGCAGTAGTGACCCCGAGTGCGCATGCGCAGTAGTGAGCCCGTACGCGCATACGCAGTAGTGAGCCCGTGTGCGCATGCGCAGTGGTGAGCCCGAGCGCGCATCCGCAGTAGTGAGTCCGAGTGCGCATGAGCAGTAGTGACCCCGTGTGCGCATGCGCAGTAGTGAGTCCGAGCACGCATGCGCAGTAGTGAGTCCGAGTGCGCATGAGCAGTAGTGAGCCCGTGTGCGCATCCGCAGTAGTGAGCCCGAGCGCGCATCCGCAGTAGTGAGTCCGAGTGCGCATGAGCAGTAGTGAGCCCGTGTGCGCATGAGCAGTAGTGAGCCCGAGCGCCCATCCGCACTAGTGAGTCCGAGTGCGCATGCGCAGTAGTGAGCCCGAGTGCGCATGCGCAGTAGTGAGCCCGTGCGCGCATACGCAGTAGTGCGCCCGTGTGCGCATGGGCAGAAGTGATCTCGAATGCGCATCTGCAGGTCTGACTCGGTGTGCGCATGCGCAGTAGTGACCCCGAGTGCGCGTGCGCTGTAGTGAGCTCGTGTGCGCATGCGCAGTAGTGAGCCCGAGCGCGCATCCGCAGTAGTGAGTCCGAGTGCGCATGAGCAGTAGTGAGCCCGTGTGCGCATGAGCAGTAGTGAGCCCGAGCGCCCATCCGCACTAGTGAGTCCGAGTGCGCATGCGCAGTAGTGACCCCGAGTGCGCATGAGCAGTAGTGAGCCCGTGTGCGCATGCGCAGTAGTGAGCCCGAGTGCGCATCCGCAGTAGTGAGTTCGAGTGCGGATGAGCAGTAGTGTGCCCGTGTGCGTATGCGCAGTAGTGAGCCCGAGCGCGCATCCGCAGTAATGAGTCCGAGTGCGCATGAGCAGTAGTGAGCCCGTGTGCGCATGCGCAGTGGTGAGCCCGAGCGCGCATCCGCAGTAGTGAGTCCGAGTGCGCATGAGCAGTAGTGACCCCGTGTGCGCATGCGCAGTAGTGAGCCCGAGCGCGCGTGGTCAGTAGTGGGCCCGATTGCGCATCCGCAGTAGTGAGTCCGAGCACGCATGCGCAGTAGTGAGTCCGAGTGCGCATGAGCAGTAGTGAGCCCGTGTGCGCATCCGCAGTAGTGAGCCCGAGCGCGCATCCGCAGTAGTGAGTCCGAGTGCGCATGAGCAGTAGTGAGCCCGTGTGCGCATGAGCAGTAGTGAGCCCGAGCGCCCATCCGCACTAGTGAGTCCGAGTGCGCATGCGCAGTAGTGACCCCGAGTGCGCATGCGCAGTAGTGAGCCCGTACGCGCATACGCAGTAGTGAGCCCGTGTGCGCATGCGCAGTGGTGAGCCCGAGCGCGCATCCGCAGTAGTGAGTCCGAGTGCGCATGAGCAGTAGTGACCCCGTGTGCGCATGCGCAGTAGTGAGTCCGAGCACGCATGCGCAGTAGTGAGTCCGAGTGCGCATGAGCAGTAGTGAGCCCGTGTGCGCATCCGCAGTAGTGAGCCCGAGCGCGCATCCGCAGTAGTGAGTCCGAGTGCGCATGAGCAGTAGTGAGCCCGTGTGCGCATGAGCAGTAGTGAGCCCGAGCGCCCATCCGCACTAGTGAGTCCGAGTGCGCATGCGCAGTAGTGAGCCCGAGTGCGCATGCGCAGTAGTGAGCCCGTGCGCGCATACGCAGTAGTGCGCCCGTGTGCGCATGGGCAGAAGTGATCTCGAATGCGCATCTGCAGGTCTGACTCGGTGTGCGCATGCGCAGTAGTGACCCCGAGTGCGCGTGCGCTGTAGTGAGCTCGTGTGCGCATGCGCAGTAGTGAGCCAGTGTACGCATGCGCAGCAGTGAGTCCGTGTGCGCATGTGCAGGTCTGAGCCGGAGTGCGCATGCGCAGTAGTGAACCCGATTGCGCATGCGCAGTAGTGAGCCCGTGCGCGCATACGCAGTAGTGCGCCCGTGTGCGCATGCGCAGTAGTGAGTCCGTGTGCGCATTTGCGGGTCTGAGCCGGAGTGCGCATGTTCAGTAGCGACCCCGAGCGCGCATGCGCTGTAGTAAGTCCGAGTGCGCATGAGCAGTAGTGAGCCCGTGTGCGCATGCGCAGTAGTGAGCCCAAGCGCGCATCCGCACTAGTGAGTCCGAGTGCGCATGCGCAGTAGTGACCCCGAGTGCGCATGAGCAGTAGTGAGCCCGTGTGCGCATGCGCAGTAGTGAGCCCGGGTGCGCATCCGCAGTAGTGAGTTCGAGTGCGGATGAGCAGTAGTGTGCCCGTGTGCGTATGCGCAGTAGTGAGCCCGAGCGCGCATCCGCAGTAATGAGTCCGAGTGCGCATGAGCAGTAGTGAGCCCGTGTGCGCATGCGCAGTGGTGAGCCCGAGCGCGCATCCGCAGTAGTGAGTCCGAGTGCGCATGAGCAGTAGTGACCCCGTGTGCGCATGCGCAGTAGTGAGCCTGAGCGCGCGTGGTCAGTAGTGGGCCCGATTGCGCATCCGCAGTAGTGAGTCCGAGCACGCATGCGCAGTAGTGAGTCCGAGTGCGCATGAGCAGTAGTGAGCCCGTGTGCGCATCCGCAGTAGTGAGCCCGAGCGCGCATCCGCAGTAGTGAGTCCGAGTGCGCATGAGCAGTAGTGAGCCCGTGTGCGCATGAGCAGTAGTGAGCCCGAGCGCCCATCCGCACTAGTGAGTCCGAGTGCGCATGCGCAGTAGTGACCCCGAGTGCGCATGCGCAGTAGTGAGCCCGTACGCGCATACGCAGTAGTGAGCCCGTGTGCGCATGCGCAGTGGTGAGCGCGAGCGCGCATCCGCAGTAGTGAGTCCGAGTGCGCATGAGCAGTAGTGACCCCGTGTGCGCATGCGCAGTAGTGAGTCCGAGCACGCATGCGCAGTAGTGAGTCCGAGTGCGCATGAGCAGTAGTGAGCCCGTGTGCGCATCCGCAGTAGTGAGCCCGAGCGCGCATCCGCAGTAGTGAGTCCGAGTGCGCATGAGCAGTAGTGAGCCCGTGTGCGCATGAGCAGTAGTGAGCCCGAGCGCCCATCCGCACTAGTGAGTCCGAGTGCGCATGCGCAGTAGTGAGCCCGAGTGCGCATGCGCAGTAGTGAGCCCGTGCGCGCATACGCAGTAGTGCGCCCGTGTGCGCATGGGCAGAAGTGATCTCGAATGCGCATCTGCAGGTCTGACTCGGTGTGCGCATGCGCAGTAGTGACCCCGAGTGCGCGTGCGCTGTAGTGAGCTCGTGTGCGCATGCGCAGTAGTGAGCCCGAGCGCGCATCCGCAGTAGTGAGTCCGAGTGCGCATGAGCAGTAGTGAGCCCGTGTGCGCATGAGCAGTAGTGAGCCCGAGCGCCCATCCGCACTAGTGAGTCCGAGTGCGCATGCGCAGTAGTGACCCCGAGTGCGCATGAGCAGTAGTGAGCCCGTGTGCGCATGCGCAGTAGTGAGCCCGAGTGCGCATCCGCAGTAGTGAGTTCGAGTGCGGATGAGCAGTAGTGTGCCCGTGTGCGTATGCGCAGTAGTGAGCCCGAGCGCGCATCCGCAGTAATGAGTCCGAGTGCGCATGAGCAGTAGTGAGCCCGTGTGCGCATGCGCAGTGGTGAGCCCGAGCGCGCATCCGCAGTAGTGAGTCCGAGTGCGCATGAGCAGTAGTGACCCCGTGTGCGCATGCGCAGTAGTGAGCCCGAGCGCGCGTGGTCAGTAGTGGGCCCGATTGCGCATCCGCAGTAGTGAGTCCGAGCACGCATGCGCAGTAGTGAGTCCGAGTGCGCATGAGCAGTAGTGAGCCCGTGTGCGCATCCGCAGTAGTGAGCCCGAGCGCGCATCCGCAGTAGTGAGTCCGAGTGCGCATGAGCAGTAGTGAGCCCGTGTGCGCATGAGCAGTAGTGAGCCCGAGCGCCCATCCGCACTAGTGAGTCCGAGTGCGCATGCGCAGTAGTGACCCCGAGTGCGCATGCGCAGTAGTGAGCCCGTACGCGCATACGCAGTAGTGAGCCCGTGTGCGCATGCGCAGTGGTGAGCCCGAGCGCGCATCCGCAGTAGTGAGTCCGAGTGCGCATGAGCAGTAGTGACCCCGTGTGCGCATGCGCAGTAGTGAGTCCGAGCACGCATGCGCAGTAGTGAGTCCGAGTGCGCATGAGCAGTAGTGAGCCCGTGTGCGCATCCGCAGTAGTGAGCCCGAGCGCGCATCCGCAGTAGTGAGTCCGAGTGCGCATGAGCAGTAGTGAGCCCGTGTGCGCATGAGCAGTAGTGAGCCCGAGCGCCCATCCGCACTAGTGAGTCCGAGTGCGCATGCGCAGTAGTGAGCCCGAGTGCGCATGCGCAGTAGTGAGCCCGTGCGCGCATACGCAGTAGTGCGCCCGTGTGCGCATGGGCAGAAGTGATCTCGAATGCGCATCTGCAGGTCTGACTCGGTGTGCGCATGCGCAGTAGTGACCCCGAGTGCGCGTGCGCTGTAGTGAGCTCGTGTGCGCATGCGCAGTAGTGAGCCAGTGTACGCATGCGCAGCAGTGAGTCCGTGTGCGCATGTGCAGGTCTGAGCCGGAGTGCGCATGCGCAGTAGTGAACCCGATTGCGCATCTGCAGTAGTGACTCCGAGTGCGCATGCACAGCAGTGAACCCGATTGCGCGTCTGCAGTGGTGACCCCGAGTGCGCATGTTCAGTAGCGACCCCGAGCGCGCATGCGCAGTAGTGAGCCCCAGGGCGCAATCGCAGTAGTGATTCCGAGTGCGCATGAGCAGTAGTGATCCCGAGTTCCCATACGCGGTAGTGAGCCCGATTTTGTATCCGCAGTAGTGAGTCCGAGTGCGCATGAGCAGTAGTGAGCCGGAGTGCGCATGCGCAGTAGTGACCCCGAGTGCGCATGGGCACTAGCGACTCCGATTGCGCATCTGCAGTAGTGACTCCGAGTGCGCATGCGCAACAGTAAACCCGATTGCGTATGCGCAGTAGTGAGCCCGAGCGCGCATCCGCAGTAGTGAGTCCGAGTGCGCATGAGCAGTAGTGAGCCCGTGTGCGCATGCGCAGTAGTGACCCCGAGTGCGCATGCGCAGTAGTGAGCCCGTGCGCGCATACGCAGTAGTGCGCCCGTGTGCGCATGCGCAGAAGTGAGCTCGAATGCGCATGTGCAGGTCTGACTCGGTGTGCGCATGCGCAGTGGTGACCCCGAGTGCGCGTGCGCTGTAGTGAGCTCGTGTGCGCATGCGCAGTAGTGAGCCAGTGTACGCATGCGCAGTAGTTAGTCCGTGTGCGCATTTGCGGGTCTGAGCCGGAGTGCGCATGCGCAGTAGTGAACCCGATTGCGCATCTGCAGTAGTGACTCTGAGTGCGCATGCACAGCAGTGAACCCGATTGCGCGTCTGCAGTGGTGACCCCGAGTGCGCATGTTCAGTAGCGACCCCGAGCGCGCATGCGCTGTAGTAAGTCCGAGTGCGCATGAGCAGTAGTGAGCCGCGGTGCGCATGCGCAGTAGTGACCCCGAGTGCGCATGGGCTGTAGCGACCCCGAGCGCGCATGTGCAGTAGTGAACCCGTGCGCGCATGCGCAGTAGTGAGCCCGAGCGCGTCCGCAGTAGAGAGTCCGAGCGCGCATCCGCAGTAGTGAGTCCGAGTGCGCATGTGCAGTAGTGAGCCCGTGCGCGCATGCGCAGTAGTGAGCCCGAGCGCGCATCCGCAGTAGTGAGTCCGAGTGCGCATGAGTAGTAGTGAGGCCGTGTGCGCATGCGCAGTAGTGAGCCCGAGCGCGCATCCGCAGTAGTGAGTCCGAGTGCGCATGACCAGTTGTGAGCCCGTGTGCGCATGCGCAGTAGTGAGCCCGAGTGCGCATCCGCACTAGTGAGTCCGAGTGCGCATGCGCAGTAGTGACCCCGAGTGCGCATGCGCAGTTGTGAGCCCGTGCGCGCATACGCAGTAGTGAGCCCGTGTGCGCATGCGCAGTAGTTAGCCCGAGCGCGCATCCGCAGTAGTGAGTCCGAGTGCGCATGAGCAGTAGTGAGCCCGTATGCGCATGAGCAGTAGTGAGCCCGTGTGCGCATGCGCAGTAGTGAGCCCGAGCGCGCATCCGCAGTAGTGGGTCCGAGTGCGCATGAGCAGTAGTGAGCCCGTGTGCGTATGCGCAGTAGTGAGCCCGAGCGCGCATCCGCAGTAATGAGTCCGAGTGCGCATGAGCAGTAGTGAGCCCGCGTGCGCATGCGCAGTGGTGAGCCCGAGCGCGCATCCGCAGTAGTGAGTCCGAGTGCGCATGAGCAGTAGTGACCCCGAGTGCGCATGCGCAGTAGTGATCCCGTGCGCGCACGCGCAGTAGTGAGTTCGAGTGCGCATGAGCAGTAGTGAGCCCGTGTGCGTATGCGCAGTAGTGAGCCCGAGCGCGCATCCGCAGTAATGAGTCCGTGTGCGCATGAGCAGTAGTGAGCCCGTGTGCGCATGCGCAGTGGTGAGCCCGAGCGCGCATCCGCAGTAGTGAGTCCGAGTGCGCATGAGCAGTAGTGACCCCGAGTGCGCATGCGCAGTAGTGAGCCCGAGCGCGCATCCGCAGTAATGAGCCCGAGCGCGCATCCGCAGTAGTGAGTCCGAGTGCGCATGAGCAGTAGTGAGCCCATGTGCGCATCCGCAGTAGTGAGCCCGAGCGCGCATTCGCAGTAGTTAGTCCGAGTGCGCATGAGCAGTAGTGGGCCCGTGTGCGCATGCGCAGTAGTGAGCCCGAGCGCCCATCCGCACTAGTGAGTCCGAGTGCGCATGCGCAGTAGTGACCCCGAGTGCGCATGCGCAGTAGTGAGCCCGTGCGCGCATACGCAGTAGTGAGCCCGTGTGCGCATGCGCAGTAGTTAGCCCGAGCGCGCATCCGCAGTAGTGAGTCCGAGTGCGCATGAGCAGTAGTGAGCCGGTATGCGCATGAGCAGTAGTGAGCCCGTGTGCGCATGCGCAGTAGTGAGCCCGAGCGCGCATCCGCAGTAGTGGGTCGGAGTGCGCATGAGCAGTAGTGAACCCGTGTGCGTATGCGCAGTAGTGAGCCCGAGCGCGCATCCGCAGTAATGAGTCCGAGTGCGCATGAGCAGTAGTGAGCCGGAGTGCGCATGCGCAGTAGTGACCCCGAGTGCGCATGGGCAGTAGCGACCCCGATTGCGCATCTGCAGTAGTGACTCCGAGTGCGCATGCGCAACAGTAAACCCGATTGCGTATGCGCAGTAGTGAGCCCGAGTGCGCATGCGCAGTAGTGACCCCGAGCGCGCATGCGCAGTAGTGAGCCCGTGCGCGCATACGCAGTAGTGCGCCCGTGTGCGCATGCGCAGAAGTGAGCTCGAATGCGCATGTGCAGGTCTGACTCGGTGTGCGCATGCGCAGTGGTGACCCCGAGTGCGCGTGCGCTGTAGTGAGCTCGTGTGCGCATGCGCAGTAGTGAGCCAGTGTACGCATGCGCAGTAGTGAGTCCGTGTGCGCATTTGCGGGTCTGAGCCGGAGTGCGCATGTTCAGTAGCGACCCCGAGCGCGCATGCGCTGTAGTAAGTCCGAGTGCGCATGAGCAGTAGTGAGCCCGTGTGCGCATGCGCAGTAGTGAGCCCAAGCGCGCATCCGCACTAGTGAGTCCGAGTGCGCATGCGCAGTAGTGACCCCGAGTGCGCATGAGCAGTAGTGAGCCCGTGTGCGCATGCGCAGTAGTGAGCCCGAGCGCGCATCCGCAGTAGTGAGTTCGAGTGCGCATGAGCAGTAGTGAGCCCGTGTGCGTATGCGCATTAGTGAGCCCGAGCGCGCATCCGCAGTAATGAGTCCGAGTGCGCATGAGCAGTAGTGAGCCCGTGTGCGCATGCGCAGTGGTGAGCCCGAGCGCGCATCCGCAGTAGTGAGTCCGAGTGCGCATGAGCAGTAGTGACCCCGAGTGCGCATGAGCAGTAGTGAGCCCGTGTGCGCATGCGCAGTAGTGAGCCCGAGCGCGCATCCGCAGTAGTGAGTTCGAGTGCGCATGAGCAGTAGTGAGCCCGTGTGCGTATGCGCAGTAGTGAGCCCGAGCGCGCATCCGCAGTAATGAGTCCGAGTGCGCATGCGCAGAAGTGAGCTCGAGTGCGCATGTGCAGGTCTGGGCCGGTGTGCGCATGCGCAGTAGCGACCCCGAGCGCGCATGCGCCATAGTGAGCGCGAGTGCGCATGAGCAGTAGTGAGTCGGAGTACGTATGAGCAGTAGTGACGCCGAGTGCGCATGCGCAGTAGTGAGCCCGTATGCGCATGCGCAGTAGTGAGCCTGAGCGCGCATGCGCCGTAGTGAGCCCGAGTGCGCATGCGCAGTAGTGAGCCCGAGTGCGCATGAGCAGTAGTGAGTCCAAGTGCGCATGAGCTGTAGTGACCCCGAGTGCGCATGCGCAGTAGTGAGCCCGTGTGCGCATCCGCAGTAGTGAGCCCGAGCGCGCATCCGCAGTAGTGAGTCCGAGTGCGCATGAGCAGTAGTGAGCACGTGTGCGCATGCGCAGTAGTGAGCCCGAGCGCGCATCCGCACTAGTGAGTCCGAGTGCGCTTGCGCAGTAGTGACCCCGAGTGCGCATGCGCAGTAGTGAGCCCGTGCGCGCATACGCAGTAGTGAGCCCGTGTGCGCATGCGCAGTAGTTAGCCCGAGCGCGCATCCGCAGTAGTGAGTCCGAGTGCGCATGAGCAGTAGTGAGCCCGTATGCGCATGAGCAGTAGTGAGCCCGTGTGCGCATCCGCAGTAATGAGTCCGAGTGCGCATGAGCAGTAGGGGCACCGTGTGCCCATGCGCAGTAGCAAGCCCTAGTGCGCATGCGCAATAGTGAGCCCGATTGCGCACAAGGAGTAGTGAGACCGATTGTGCATGCGCAGTAATGAGCCCGATTGCGCATCCGCAGTAGTGAGTCCGAGATCGCATGAGCAGTAATGACCCCGAGTGCGCATGCGCAGTAGTGAGCCCATGTGCCCATGCGCAGTAGCGAGCCCGAGCGCGCATGAGCAGTAGTGAGACCGAGCACGCATGCGCAGTAGTAAGCCCGTGTGCGCATGCGCAGTTGTGACCCCGAGTGCGCATGCTCAGTAGTGAGCCCGAGCGCGCATGCGCAGTAGTGAGCTCGTGTGCGCAAGCGCAGTATTGCACCCGTGTGCGCATGCGCAGAAGTGAGCGCGAGTGCGCATGAGCAGTAGTGAGTCGGAGTACGTATGAGCAGTAGTGACGCCGAGTGCGCATGCGCAGTAGTGAGCCCGTATGCGCATGCGCAGTAGTGAGCCTGAGCGCGCATGCGCCGTAGTGAGCCCGAGTGCGCATGCGCAGTAGTGAGCCCGATTGCGCATCCGCAGTAGTGAGTCCGAGCACGCATGCGCAGTAGTGAGTCCGAGTGCGCATGAGCAGTAGTGAGCCCGTGTGCGCATCCGCAGTAGTGAGCCCGAGCGCGCATCCGCAGTAGTGAGTCCGAGTGCGCATGAGCAGTAGTGAGCCCGTGTGCGCATGAGCAGTAGTGAGCCCGAGCGCCCATCCGCACTAGTGAGTCCGAGTGCGCATGCGCAGTAGTGACCCCGAGTGCGCATGCGCAGTAGTGAGCCTGTGCGCGCATACGCAGTAGTGAGCCCGTGTGCGCATGCGCAGTGGTGAGCCCGAGCGCGCATCCGCAGTAGTGAGTCCGAGTGCGCATGAGCAGTAGTGACCCCGTGTGCGCATGCGCAGTAGTGAGCCCGAGCGCGCGTGGTCAGTAGTGGGCCCGATTGCGCATCCGCAGTAGTGAGTCCGAGCACGCATGCGCAGTAGTGAGTCCGAGTGCGCATGAGCAGTAGTGAGCCCGTGTGCGCATCCGCAGTAGTGAGCCCGAGCGCGCATCCGCAGTAGTGAGTCCGAGTGCGCATGAGCAGTAGTGAGCCCGTGTGCGCATGAGCAGTAGTGAGCCCGAGCGCCCATCCGCACTAGTGAGTCCGAGTGCGCATGCGCAGTAGTGACCCCGAGTGCGCATGGGCAGTAGCGACCCCGATTGCGCATCTGCAGTAGTGACTCCGAGTGCGCATGCGCAACAGTAAACCCGATTGCGTATGCGCAGTAGTGAGCCCGAGTGCGCATGCGCAGTAGTGACCCCGAGCGCGCATGCGCAGTAGTGAGCCCGTGCGCGCATACGCAGTAGTGCGCCCGTGTGCGCATGCGCAGAAGTGAGCTCGAATGCGCATGTGCAGGTCTGACTCGGTGTGCGCATGCGCAGTGGTGACCCCGAGTGCGCGTGCGCTGTAGTGAGCTCGTGTGCGCATGCGCAGTAGTGAGCCAGTGTACGCATGCGCAGTAGTGAGTCCGTGTGCGCATTTGCGGGTCTGAGCCGGAGTGCGCATGTTCAGTAGCGACCCCGAGCGCGCATGCGCTGTAGTAAGTCCGAGTGCGCATGAGCAGTAGTGAGCCCGTGTGCGCATGCGCAGTAGTGAGCCCAAGCGCGCATCCGCACTAGTGAGTCCGAGTGCGCATGCGCAGTAGTGACCCCGAGTGCGCATGAGCAGTAGTGAGCCCGTGTGCGCATGCGCAGTAGTGAGCCCGAGCGCGCATCCGCAGTAGTGAGTCCGAGTGCGCATGAGCAGTAGTGACCCCGTGTGCGCATGCGCAGTAGTGAGCCCGAGCGCGCGTGGTCAGTAGTGGGCCCGATTGCGCATCCGCAGTAGTGAGTCCGAGCACGCATGCGCAGTAGTGAGTCCGAGAGCGCATGAGCAGTAGTGAGCCCGTGTGCGCATCCGCAGTAGTGAGCCCGAGCGCGCATCCGCAGTAGTGAGTCCGAGTGCGCATGAGCAGTAGTGAGCCCGTGTGCGCATGCGCAGTAGTGAGCCTGAGCGCGCATCCGCACTAGTGAGTCCGAGTGCGCATGCGCAGTAGTGACCCCGAGTGCGCATGCGCAGTAGTGAGCCCGTGCGCGCATACGCAGTAGTGAGCCCGTGTGCGCATGCGCAGTAGTTAGCCCGAGCGCGCATCCGCAGTAGTGAGTCCGAGTGCGCATGAGCAGTAGTGAGCCCGTATGCGCATGAGCAGTAGTGAGCCCGTGTGCGCATCCGCAGTAATGAGTCCGAGTGCGCATGAGCAGTAGTGAGCCCGTGTGCGCATGCGCAGTGGTGAGCCCGAGCGCGCATCCGCAGTAATGAGCCCGAGCGCGCATCCGCAGTAGTGAGTCCGAGTGCGCATGAGCAGTAGTGAGCCCGTGTGCGCATCCGCAGTAGTGAGCCCGAGCGCGCATCCGCAGTAGTTAGTCCGAGTGCGCATGAGCAGTAGTGGGCCCGTGTGCGCATGCGCAGTAGTTAGCCCGAGCGCGCATCCGCAGTAGTGAGTCCGAGTGCGCATGAGCAGTAGTGAACCCGTATGCGCATGAGCAGTAGTGAGCCCGTGTGCGCATGCGCAGTAGTGAGCCCAAGCGCGCATCCGCACTAGTGAGTCCGAGTGCGCATGCGCAGTAGTGACCCCGAGTGCGCATGAGCAGTAGTGAGCCCGTGTGCGCATGCGCAGTAGTGAGCCCGAGCGCGCATCCGCAGTAGTGAGTTCGAGTGCGCATGAGCAGTAGTGAGCCCGTGTGCGTATGCGCAGTAGTGAGCCCGAGCGCGCATCCGCAGTAATGAGTCCGAGTGCGCATGAGCAGTAGTGAGCCCGTGTGCGCATGCGCAGTGGTGAGCCCGAGCGCGCATCCGCAGTAGTGAGTCCGAGTGCGCATGAGCAGTAGTGACCCTGTGTGCGCATGCGCAGTAGTGAGCCCGAGCGCGCGTGGTCAGTAGTGGGCCCGATTGCGCATCCGCAGTAGTGAGTCCGAGCACGCATGCGCAGTAGTGAGTCCGAGTGCGCATGAGCAGTAGTGAGCCCGTGTGCGCATCCGCAGTAGTGAGCCCGAGCGCGCATCCGCAGTAGTGAGTCCGAGTGCGCATGAGCAGTAGTGAGCCCGTGTGCGCATGAGCCGTAGTGAGCCCGAGCGCCCACCCGCACTAGTGAGTCCGAGTGCGCATGCGCAGTAGTGACCCCGAGTGCGCATGCGCAGTAGTGAGCCTGTGCGCGCATACGCAGTAGTGAGCCCGTGTGCGCATGCGCAGTGGTGAGCCCGAGCGCGCATCCGCAGTAGTGAGTCCGAGTGCGCATGAGCAGTAGTGACCCCGTGTGCGCATGCGCAGTAGTGAGCCCGAGCGCGCGTGGTCAGTAGTGGGCCCGATTGCGCATCCGCAGTAGTGAGTCCGAGCACGCATGCGCAGTAGTGAGTCCGAGTGCGCATGAGCAGTAGTGAGCCCGTGTGCGCATCCGCAGTAGTGAGCCCGAGCGCGCATCTGCAGTAGTGAGTCCGAGTGCGCATGAGCAGTAGTGAGCCCGTGTGCGCATGAGCAGTAGTGAGCCCGAGCGCCCATCCGCACTAGTGAGTCCGAGTGCGCATGCGCAGTAGTGACCCCGAGTGCGCATGGGCAGTAGCGACCCCGATTGCGCATCTGCAGTAGTGACTCCGAGTGCGCATGCGCAACAGTAAACCCGATTGCGTATGCGCAGTAGTGAGCCCGAGTGCGCATGCGCAGTAGTGACCCCGAGCGCGCATGCGCAGTAGTGAGCCCGTGCGCGCATGAGCAGTAGTGGGCCCGATTGCGCATCCGCAGTAGTGAGTCCGAGCACGCATGCGCAGTAGTGAGTCCGAGTGCGCATGAGCAGTAGTGAGCCCGTGTGCGCATCCGCAGTAGTGAGCCCGAGCGCGCATCCGCAGTAGTGAGTCCGAGTGCGCATGAGCAGCAGTGAGCCCGTGTGCGCATGAGCAGTAGTGAGCCCGAGCGCCCATCCGCACTAGTGAGTCCGAGTGCGCATGCGCAGTAGTGACCCCGAGTGCGCATGCGCAGTAGTGAGCCTGTGCGCGCATACGCAGTAGTGAGCCCGTGTGCGCATGCGCAGTGGTGAGCCCGAGCGCGCATCCGCAGTAGTGAGTCCGAGTGCGCATGAGCAGTAGTGACCCCGTGTGCGCATGCGCAGTAGTGAGCCCGAGCGCGCGTGGTCAGTAGTGGGCCCGATTGCGCATCCGCAGTAGTGAGTCCGAGCACGCATGCGCAGTAGTGAGTCCGAGTGCGCATGAGCAGTAGTGAGCCCGTGTGCGCATCCGCAGTAGTGAGCCCGAGCGCGCATCCGCAGTAGTGAGTCCGAGTGCGCATGAGCAGTAGTGAGCCCGTGTGCGCATGCGCAGTAGTGAGCCCGAGCGCGCATCCGCACTAGTGAGTCCGAGTGCGCATGCGCAGTAGTGACCCCGTGTGCGCATGCGCAGTAGTGAGCCCGTGCGCGCATACGCAGTAGTGAGCCCGTGTGCGCATGCGCAGTAGTTAGCCCGAGCGCGCATCCGCAGTAGTGAGTCCGAGTGCGCATGAGCAGTAGTGAGCCCGTATGCGCATGTGCAGTAGTGAGCCCGTGTGCGCATCCGCAGTAATGAGTCCGAGTGCGCATGAGCAGTAGTGAGCCCGTGTGCGCATGCGCAGTGGTGAGCCCGAGCGCGCATCCGCAGTAATGAGCCCGAGCGCGCATCCGCAGTAGTGAGTCCGAGTGCGCATGAGCAGTAGTGAGCCCGTGTGCGCATCCGCAGTAGTGAGCCCGAGCGCGCATCCGCAGTAGTTAGTCCGAGTGCGCATGAGCAGTAGTGGGCCCGTGTGCGCATGCGCAGTAGTGAGCCCGAGCGCCCATCCGCACTAGTGAGTCCGAGTGCGCATGCGCAGTAGTGACCCCGAGTGCGCATGCGCAGTAGTGAGCCCGTGCGCGCATACGCAGTAGTGCGCCGTGTGCGCATGGGCAGAAGTGAGCTCGAATGCGCATGTGCAGGTCTGACTCGGTGTGCGCATGCGCAGTAGTGACCCCGAGTGCGCGTGCGCTGTAGTGAGCTCGTGTGCGCATGCGCAGTAGTGAGCCCGAGCGCGCATCCGCACTAGTGAGTCCGAGTGCGCATGCGCAGTAGTGACCCCGAGTGCGCATGCGCAGTAGTGAGCCCGTGCGCGCATACGCAGTAGTGAGCCCTTGTGCGCATGCGCAGTAGTTAGCCCGAGCGCGCATCCGCAGTAGTGAGTCCGAGTGCGCATGAGCAGTAGTGAGCCCGTATGCGCATGAGCAGTAGTGAGCCCGTGTGCGCATGCGCAGTAGTGAGCCCAAGCGCGCATCCGCAGTAGTGAGCCCGAGCGCGCATCCGCAGTAGTGAGTCCGAGTGCGCATGAGCAGTAGTGACCCTGTGTGCGCATGCGCAGTAGTGAGCCCGAGCGCGCGTGGTCAGTAGTGGGCCCGATTGCGCATCCGCAGTAGTGAGTCCGAGCACGCATGCGCAGTAGTGAGTCCGAGTGCGCATGAGCAGTAGTGAGCCCGTGTGCGCATCCGCAGTAGTGAGCCCGAGCGCGCATCCGCAGTAGTGAGTCCGAGTGCGCATGAGCAGTAGTGAGCCCGTGTGCGCATGAGCAGTAGTGAGCCCGAGCGCCCATCCGCACTAGTGAGTCCGAGTGCGCATGCGCAGTAGTGACCCCGAGTGCGCATGCGCAGTAGTGAGCCTGTGCGCGCATACGCAGTAGTGAGCCCGTGTGCGCATGCGCAGTGGTGAGCCCGAGCGCGCATCCGCAGTAGTGAGTCCGAGTGCGCATGAGCAGTAGTGACCCCGTGTGCGCATGCGCAGTAGTGAGCCCGAGCGCGCGTGGTCAGTAGTGGGCCTGATTGCGCATCCGCAGTAGTGAGTCCGAGCACGCATGCGCAGCAGTGAGTCCGAGTGCGCATGAGCAGTAGTGAGCCCGTGTGCGCATCCGCAGTAGTGAGCCCGAGCGCGCATCCGCAGTAGTGAGTCCGAGTGCGCATGAGCAGTAGTGAGCCCGTGTGCGCATGCGCAGTAGTGAGCCCGAGCGCGCATCCGCACTAGTGAGTCCGAGTGCGCATGCGCAGTAGTGACCCCGTGTGCGCATGCGCAGTAGTGAGCCCGTGCGCGCATACGCAGTAGTGAGCCCGTGTGCGCATGCGCAGTAGTTAGCCCGAGCGCGCATCCGCAGTAGTGAGTCCGAGTGCGCATGAGCAGTAGTGAGCCCGTATGCGCATGAGCAGTAGTGAGCCCGTGTGCGCATCCGCAGTAATGAGTCCGAGTGCGCATGAGCAGTAGTGAGCCCGTGTGCGCATGCGCAGTGGTGAGCCCGAGCGCGCATCCGCAGTAATGAGCCCGAGCGCGCATCCGCAGTAGTGAGTCCGAGTGCGCATGAGCAGTAGTGAGCCCGTGTGCGCATCCGCAGTAGTGAGCCCGAGCGCGCATCCGCAGTAGTTAGTCCGAGTGCGCATGAGCAGTAGTGGGCCCGTGTGCGCATGCGCAGTAGTGAGCCCGAGCGCCCATCCGCACTAGTGAGTCCGAGTGCGCATGCGCAGTAGTGACCCCGAGTGCGCATGCGCAGTAGTGAGCCCGTGCGCGCATACGCAGTAGTGCGCCGTGTGCGCATGGGCAGAAGTGAGCTCGAATGCGCATGTGCAGGTCTGACTCGGTGTGCGCATGCGCAGTAGTGACCCCGAGTGCGCGTGCGCTGTAGTGAGCTCGTGTGCGCATGCGCAGTAGTGAGCCCGAGCGCGCATCCGCACTAGTGAGTCCGAGTGCGCATGCGCAGTAGTGACCCCGAGTGCGCATGCGCAGTAGTGAGCCCGTGCGCGCATACGCAGTAGTGAGCCCTTGTGCGCATGCGCAGTAGTTAGCCCGAGCGCGCATCCGCAGTAGTGAGTCCGAGTGCGCATGAGCAGTAGTGAGCCCGTATGCGCATGAGCAGTAGTGAGCCCGTGTGCGCATGCGCAGTAGTGAGCCCAAGCGCGCATCCGCAGTAGTGAGCCCGAGCGCGCATCCGCAGTGGTGAGTCCGAGTGCGCATGAGCAGTAGTGACCCTGTGTGCGCATGCGCAGTAGTGAGCCCGAGCGCGCGTGGTCAGTAGTGGGCCCGATTGCGCATCCGCAGTAGTGAGTCCGAGCACGCATGCGCAGTAGTGAGTCCGAGTGCGCATGAGCAGTAGTGAGCCCGTGTGCGCATCCGCAGTAGTGAGCCCGAGCGCGCATCCGCAGTAGTGAGTCCGAGTGCGCATGAGCAGTAGTGAGCCCGTGTGCGCATGAGCAGTAGTGAGCCCGAGCGCCCATCCGCACTAGTGAGTCCGAGTGCGCATGCGCAGTAGTGACCCCGAGTGCGCATGCGCAGTAGTGAGCCTGTGCGCGCATACGCAGTAGTGAGCCCGTGTGCGCATGCGCAGTGGTGAGCCCGAGCGCGCATCCGCAGTAGTGAGTCCGAGTGCGCATGAGCAGTAGTGACCCCGTGTGCGCATGCGCAGTAGTGAGCCCGAGCGCGCGTGGTCAGTAGTGGGCCTGATTGCGCATCCGCAGTAGTGAGTCCGAGCACGCATGCGCAGCAGTGAGTCCGAGTGCGCATGAGCAGTAGTGAGCCCGTGTGCGCATCCGCAGTAGTGAGCCCGAGCGCGCATCCGCAGTAGTGAGTCCGAGTGCGCATGAGCAGTAGTGAGCCCGTGTGCGCATGCGCAGTAGTGAGCCCGAGCGCGCATCCGCACTAGTGAGTCCGAGTGCGCATGCGCAGTAGTGACCCCGAGTGCGCATGCGCAGTAGTGAGCCGGTGCGCGCATACGCAGTAGTGAGCCCGTGTGCGCATGCGCAGTAGTTAGCCCGAGCGCGCATCCGCAGTAGTGAGTCCGAGTGCGCATGAGCAGTAGTGAGCCCGTATGCGCATGAGCAGTAGTGAGCTCGTGTGCGCATCCGCAGTAATGAGTCCGAGTGCGCATGAGCAGTAGTGAGCCCGTGTGCGCATGCGCAGTGGTGAGCCCGTGCGCGCATCCGCAGTAATGAGCCCGAGCGCGCATCCGCAGTAGTGAGTCCGAGTGCGCATGAGCAGTAGTGAGCCCGTGTGCGCATCCGCAGTAGTGAGCCCGAGCGCGCATCCGCAGTAGTTAGTCCGAGTGCGCATGAGCAGTAGTGGGCCCGTGTGCGCATGCGCAGTAGTGAGCCCGAGCGCCCATCCGCAGTAGTGAGTTCGAGTGCGCATGAGCAGTAGTGAGCCCGTGTGCGTATGCGCAGTAGTGAGCCCGAGCGCGCATCCGCAGTAATGAGTCCGAGTGCGCATGCGCAGTAGTGAGCCCGTGCGCGCATACGCAGTAGTGAGCCCGTGTGCGCATGCGCAGTAGTTAGCCCGAGCGCGCATCCGCAGTAGTGAGTCCGAGTGCGCATGAGCAGTAGTGAGCCCGTATGCGCATGAGCAGTAGTGAGCCCGTGTGCGCATCCGCAGTAATGAGTCCGAGTGCGCATGAGCAGTAGTGAGCCCGTGTGCGCATGCGCAGTGGTGAGCCCGAGCGCGCATCCGCAGTAATGAGCCCGAGCGCGCATCCGCAGTAGTGAGTCCGAGTGCGCATGAGCAGTAGTGAGCCCGTGTGCGCATCCGCAGTAGTGAGCCCGAGCGCGCATCCGCAGTAGTTAGACCGAGTGCGCATGAGCAGTAGTGGGCCCGTGTGCGCATGCGCAGTAGTGAGCCCGAGCGCCCATCCGCACTAGTGAGTCCGAGTGCGCATGCGCAGTAGTGAGCCCGAGTGCGCATGCGCAGTAGTGAGCCCGAGTGCGCATGAGCAGTAGTGAGTCCAAGTGCGCATGAGCTGTAGTGACCCCGAGTGCGCATGCGCAGTAGTAAGCCCGTGTGCGCATCCGCAGTAGTGAGCCCGAGCGCGCATCCGCAGTAGTGAGTCCGAGTGCGCATGAGCAGTAGTGAGCCCGTGTGCGCATGAGCAGTAGTGAGCCCGAGCGCCCATCCGCACTAGTGAGTCCGAGTGCGCATGCGCAGTAGTGACCCCGAGTGCGCATGCGCAGTAGTGAGCCTGTGCGCGCATACGCAGTAGTGAGCCCGTGTGCGCATGCGCAGTGGTGAGCCCGAGCGCGCATCCGCAGTAGTGAGTCCGAGGGCGCATGAGCAGTAGTGACCCCGTGTGCGCATGCGCAGTAGTGAGCCCGAGCGCGAGTGGTCAGTAGTGGGCCCGATTGCGCATCCGCAGTAGTGAGTCCGAGCACGCATGCGCAGTAGTGAGTCCGAGTGCGCATGAGCAGTAGTGAGCCCGTGTGCGCATCCGCAGTAGTGAGCCCGAGCGCGCATCCGCAGTAGTGAGTCCGAGTGCGCATGAGCAGTAGTGAGCCCGTGTGCGCATGCGCAGTAGTGAGCCCGAGCGCGCATCCGCACTAGTGAGTCCGAGTGCGCATGCGCAGTAGTGACCCCGAGTGCGCATGCGCAGTAGTGAGCCCGTGCGCGCATACGCAGTAGTGAGCCCGTGTGCGCATGCGCAGTAGTTAGCCCGAGCGCGCATCCGCAGTAGTGAGTCCGAGTGCGCATGAGCAGTAGTGAGCCCGTATGCGCATGAGCAGTAGTGAGCCCGTGTGCGCATCCGCAGTAATGAGTCCGAGTGCGCATGAGCAGTAGTGAGCCCGTGTGCGCATGCGCAGTGGTGAGCCCGAGCGCGTGTCCGCAGTAATGAGCCCGAGCGCGCATCCGCAGTAGTGAGTCCGAGTGCGCATGAGCAGTAGTGAGCCCGTGTGCGCATCCGCAGTAGTGAGCCCGAGCGCGCATCCGCAGTAGTTAGTCCGAGTGCGCATGAGCAGTAGTGGGCCCGTGTGCGCATGAGCAGTAGCGACCCTGAGCGCTCATGCGCAGTAGTGAGCCCGTGTGAGCATGCGCAGTAGTGAGCCCAAGTGCGCATGAGCAGTAGTGACCCCGAGTGCGCATGGGCAGTAGTGAGCCCGATTGCGCATAAGGAGTAGTGAGACCGATTGCGCATGCGCAGTAGTGAGCCCGATTGCGCATCCACAGTAGTGAGTCCGAGATCGCATGAGCAGTAGTGAGTCCGAGTGCGCATAAGCAGTAGCGATCACGAGTGCGCATGCGCAGTAGTGAGCCCGATTGCGCATCCGCAGTAGTGAGTCCATGTGCGCATGAGCAGTAGTGGCACCGTGTGCCCATGCGCAGTAGCAAGCCCTAGTGCGCATGCGCAATAGTGAGCCCGATTGCGCACAAGGAGTAGTGAGACCGATTGTGCATGCGCAGTAATGAGCCCGATTGCGCATCCGCAGTAGTGAGTCCGAGATCGCATGAGCAGTAATGACCCCGAGTGCGCATGCGCAGTAGTGAGCCCATGTGCCCATGCGCAGTAGCGAGCCCGAGCGCGCATGAGCAGTAGTGAGACCGAGCACGCATGCGCAGTAGTGAGCCCGTGTGCGCATGCGCAGTTGTGACCCCGAGTGCGCATGCTCAGTAGTGAGCCCGAGCGCGCATGCGCAGTAGTGAGCTCGTGTGCGCAAGCGCAGTATTGCACCCGTGTGCGCATGCGCAGAAGTGAGCTCGAGTGCGCATGTGCAGGTCTGGGCCGTTGTGCGCATGCGCAGTAGCGACCCCGAGCGCGCATGCGCCATAGTGAGCGCGAGTGCGCATGAGCAGTAGTGAGTCGGAGTACGTATGAGCAGTAGTGACGCCGAGTGCGCATGCGCAGTAGTGAGCCCGTATGCGCATGCGCAGTAGTGAGCCTGAGCGCGCATGCGCCGTAGTGAGCCCGAGTGCGCATGCGCAGTAGTGAGCCCGATTGCGCATCCGCAGTAGTGAGTCCGAGCACGCATGCGCAGTAGTGAGCCCGTATGCGCATGAGCAGTAGTGAGCCCGTGTGCGCATGCGCAGTAGTGAGCCCAAGCGCGCATCCGCACTAGTGAGTCCGAGTGCGCATGCGCAGTAGTGACCCCGAGTGCGCATGAGCAGTAGTGAGCCCGTGTGCGCATGCGCAGTAGTGAGCCCGAGCGCGCATCCGCAGTAGTGAGTTCGAGTGCGCATGAGCAGTAGTGAGCCCGTGTGCGTATGCGCAGTAGTGAGCCCGAGCGCGCATCCGCAGTAATGAGTCCGAGTGCGCATGAGCAGTAGTGAGCCCGTGTGCGCATGCGCAGTGGTGAGCCCGAGCGCGCATCCGCAGTAGTGAGTCCGAGTGCGCATGAGCAGTAGTGACCCTGTGTGCGCATGCGCAGTAGTGAGCCCGAGCGCGCGTGGTCAGTAGTGGGCCCGATTGCGCATCCGCAGTAGTGAGTCCGAGCACGCATGCGCAGTAGTGAGTCCGAGTGCGCATGAGCAGTAGTGAGCCCGTGTGCGCATCCGCAGTAGTGAGCCCGAGCGCGCATCCGCAGTAGTGAGTCCGAGTGCGCATGAGCAGTAGTGAGCCCGTGTGCGCATGAGCAGTAGTGAGCCCGAGCGCCCATCCGCACTAGTGAGTCCGAGTGCGCATGCGCAGTAGTGACCCCGAGTGCGCATGCGCAGTAGTGAGCCTGTGCGCGCATACGCAGTAGTGAGCCCGTGTGCGCATGCGCAGTGATGGGCCCGAGCGCGCATCCGCAGTAGTGCGTCCGAGTGCGCATGAGCAGTAGTGACCCCGTGTGCGCATGCGCAGTGGTGAGCCCGAGCGCGCGTGGTCAGTAGTGGGCCCGATTGCGCATCCGCAGTAGTGAGTCCGAGCACGCATGCGCAGTAGTGAGTCCGAGTGCGCATGAGCAGTAGTGAGCCCGTGTGCGCATCCGCAGTAGTGAGCCCGAGCGCGCATCCGCAGTAGTGAGTCCGAGTGCGCATGAGCAGTAGTGAGCCCGTGTGCGCATGCGCAGTGGTGAGCCCGAGCGCGCATCCGCAGTAGTGAGTCCGAGTGCGCATGAGCAGTAGTGACCCCGAGTGCGCATGCGCAGTAGTGAGCCCGTGCGCGCATACGCAGTAGTGAGCCCGTGTGCGCATGCGCAGTAGTTAGCCCGAGCGCGCATCCGCAGTAGTGAGTCCGAGTGCGCATGAGCAGTAGTGAGCCCGTATGCGCATGAGCAGTAGTGAGCCCGTGTGCGCATCCGCAGTAATGAGTCCGAGTGCGCATGAGCAGTAGTGAGCCCGTGTGCGCATGCGCAGTGGTGAGCCCGAGCGCGCATCCGCAGTAATGAGCCCGAGCGCGCATCCGCAGTAGTGAGTCCGAGTGCGCATGAGCAGTAGTGAGCCCGTGTGCGCATCCGCAGTAGTGAGCCCGAGCGCGCATCCGCAGTAGTTAGTCCGAGTGCGCATGAGCAGTAGTGGGCCCGTGTGCGCATGCGCAGTAGTGAGCCCGAGCGCCCATCCGCACTAGTGAGTCCGAGTGCGCATGCGCAGTAGTGACCCCGAGTGCGCATGCGCAGTAGTGAGCCCGTGCGCGCATACGCAGTAGTGAGCCCGTGTGCGCATGCGCAGTAGTTAGCCCGAGCGCGCATCCGCAGTAGTGAGTCCGAGTGCGCATGAGCAGTAGTGAGCCCGTATGCGCATGAGCAGTAGTGAGCCCGTGTGCGCATCCGCAGTAATGAGTCCGAGTGCGCATGAGCAGTAGTGAGCCCGTGTGCGCATGCGCAGTGGTGAGCCCGAGCGCGCATCCGCAGTAATGAGCCCGAGCGCGCATCCGCAGTAGTGAGTCCGAGTGCGCATGAGCAGTAGTGAGCCCGTGTGCGCATCCGCAGTAGTGAGCCCGAGCGCGCATCCGCAGTAGTTAGTCCGAGTGCGCATGAGCAGTAGTGGGCCCGTGTGCGCATGCGCAGTAGTGAGCCCGAGCGCCCATCCGCACTAGTGAGTCCGAGTGCGCATGCGCAGTAGTGACCCCGAGTGCGCATGCGCAGTAGTGAGCCCGTGCGCGGATACGCAGTAGTGCGCCGTGTGCGCATGGGCAGAAGTGAGCTCGAATGCGCATGTGCAGGTCTGACTCGGTGTGCGCATGCGCAGTAGTGACCCCGAGTGCGCGTGCGCTGTAGTGAGCTCGTGTGCGCATGCGCAGTAGTGAGCCCGAGCGCGCATCCGCACTAGTGAGTCCGAGTGCGCATGCGCAGTAGTGACCCCGTGTGCGCATGCGCAGTGGTGAGCCCGAGCGCGCGTGGTCAGTAGTGGGCCCGATTGCGCATCCGCAGTAGTGAGTCCGAGCACGCATGCGCAGTAGTGAGTCCGAGTGCGCATGAGCAGTAGTGAGCCCGTGTGCGCATCCGCAGTAGTGAGCCCGAGCGCGCATCCGCAGTAGTGAGTCCGAGTGCGCATGAGCAGTAGTGAGCCCGTGTGCGCATGCGCAGTGGTGAGCCCGAGCGCGCATCCGCAGTAGTGAGTCCGAGTGCGCATGAGCAGTAGTGACCCCGAGTGCGCATGCGCAGTAGTGAGCCCGTGCGCGCATACGCAGTAGTGAGCCCGTGTGCGCATGCGCAGTAGTTAGCCCGAGCGCGCATCCGCAGTAGTGAGTCCGAGTGCGCATGAGCAGTAGTGAGCCCGTATGCGCATGAGCAGTAGTGAGCCCGTGTGCGCATCCGCAGTAATGAGTCCGAGTGCGCATGAGCAGTAGTGAGCCCGTGTGCGCATGCGCAGTGGTGAGCCCGAGCGCGCATCCGCAGTAATGAGCCCGAGCGCGCATCCGCAGTAGTGAGTCCGAGTGCGCATGAGCAGTAGTGAGCCCGTGTGCGCATCCGCAGTAGTGAGCCCGAGCGCGCATCCGCAGTAGTTAGTCCGAGTGCGCATGAGCAGTAGTGGGCCCGTGTGCGCATGCGCAGTAGTGAGCCCGAGCGCCCATCCGCACTAGTGAGTCCGAGTGCGCATGCGCAGTAGTGACCCCGAGTGCGCATGCGCAGTAGTGAGCCCGTGCGCGCATACGCAGTAGTGAGCCCGTGTGCGCATGCGCAGTAGTTAGCCCGAGCGCGCATCCGCAGTAGTGAGTCCGAGTGCGCATGAGCAGTAGTGAGCCCGTATGCGCATGAGCAGTAGTGAGCCCGTGTGCGCATCCGCAGTAATGAGTCCGAGTGCGCATGAGCAGTAGTGAGCCCGTGTGCGCATGCGCAGTGGTGAGCCCGAGCGCGCATCCGCAGTAATGAGCCCGAGCGCGCATCCGCAGTAGTGAGTCCGAGTGCGCATGAGCAGTAGTGAGCCCGTGTGCGCATCCGCAGTAGTGAGCCCGAGCGCGCATCCGCAGTAGTTAGTCCGAGTGCGCATGAGCAGTAGTGGGCCCGTGTGCGCATGCGCAGTAGTGAGCCCGAGCGCCCATCCGCACTAGTGAGTCCGAGTGCGCATGCGCAGTAGTGACCCCGAGTGCGCATGCGCAGTAGTGAGCCCGTGCGCGGATACGCAGTAGTGCGCCGTGTGCGCATGGGCAGAAGTGAGCTCGAATGCGCATGTGCAGGTCTGACTCGGTGTGCGCATGCGCAGTAGTGACCCCGAGTGCGCGTGCGCTGTAGTGAGCTCGTGTGCGCATGCGCAGTAGTGAGCCCGAGCGCGCATCCGCACTAGTGAGTCCGAGTGCGCATGCGCAGTAGTGACCCCGAGTGCGCATGAGCAGTAGTGAGCCCGTGCGCGCATACGCAGTAGTGAGCCCTTGTGCGCATGCGCAGTAGTTAGCCCGAGCGCGCATCCGCAGTAGTGAGTCCGAGTGCGCATGAGCAGTAGTGAACCCGTATGCGCATGAGCAGTAGTGAGCCCGTGTGCGCATGCGCAGTGGTGAGCCCGAGCGCGCATCCGCAGTAGTGAGTCCGAGTGCGCATGAGCAGTAGTGACCCTGTGTGCGCATGCGCAGTAGTGAGCCCGATCGCGCGTGGTCAGTAGTGGGCCCGATTGCGCATCCGCAGTAGTGAGTCCGAGCACGCATGCGCAGTAGTGAGTCCGAGTGCGCATGAGCAGTAGTGAGCCCGTGTGCGCATCCGCAGTAGTGAGCCCGAGCGCGCATCCGCAGTAGTGAGTCCGAGTGCGCATGAGCAGTAGTGAGCCCGTGTGCGCATGAGCCGTAGTGAGCCCGAGCGCCCACCCGCACTAGTGAGTCCGAGTGCGCATGCGCAGTAGTGACCCCGAGTGCGCATGCGCAGTAGTGAGCCTGTGCGCGCATACGCAGTAGTGAGCCCGTGTGCGCATGCGCAGTGGTGAGCCCGAGCGCGCATCCGCAGTAGTGAGTCCGAGTGCGCATGAGCAGTAGTGACCCCGTGTGCGCATGCGCAGTAGTGAGCCCGAGCGCGCGTGGTCAGTAGTGGGCCCGATTGCGCATCCGCAGTAGTGAGTCCGAGCACGCATGCGCAGTAGTGAGTCCGAGTGCGCATGAGCAGTAGTGAGCCCGTGTGCGCATCCGCAGTAGTGAGCCCGAGCGCGCATCCGCAGTAGTGAGTCCGAGTGCGCATGAGCAGTAGTGAGCCCGTGTGCGCATGAGCAGTAGTGAGCCCGAGCGCCCATCCGCACTAGTGAGTCCGAGTGCGCATGCGCAGTAGTGACCCCGAGTGCGCATGGGCAGTAGCGACCCCGATTGCGCATCTGCAGTAGTGACTCCGAGTGCGCATGCGCAACAGTAAACCCGATTGCGTATGCGCAGTAGTGAGCCCGAGTGCGCATGCGCAGTAGTGACCCCGAGCGCGCATGCGCAGTAGTGAGCCCGTGCGCGCATACGCAGTAGTGCGCCCGTGTGCGCATGCGCAGAAGTGAGCTCGAATGCGCATGTGCAGGTCTGACTCGGTGTGCGCATGCGCAGTGGTGACCCCGAGTGCGCGTGCGCTGTAGTGAGCTCGTGTGCGCATGCGCAGTAGTGAGCCAGTGTACGCATGCGCAGTAGTGAGTCCGTGTGCGCATTTGCGGGTCTGAGCCGGAGTGCGCATGTTCAGTAGCGACCCCGAGCGCGCATGCGCTGTAGTAAGTCCGAGTGCGCATGAGCAGTAGTGAGCCCGTGTGCGCATGCGCAGTAGCGAGCCCAAGCGCGCATCCGCACTAGTGAGTCCGAGTGCGCATGCGCAGTAGTGACCCCGAGTGCGCATGAGCAGTAGTGAGCCCGTGTGCGCATGCGCAGTAGTGAGTCCGAGTGCGCATGAGCAGTAGTGAGCCCGTGTGCGCATCCGCAGTAGTGAGCCCGAGCGCGCATCCGCAGTAGTGAGTCCGAGTGCGCATGAGCAGCAGTGAGCCCGTGTGCGCATGAGCAGTAGTGAGCCCGAGCGCCCATCCGCACTAGTGAGTCCGAGTGCGCATGCGCAGTAGTGACCCCGAGTGCGCATGCGCAGTAGTGAGCCTGTGCGCGCATACGCAGTAGTGAGCCCGTGTGCGCATGCGCAGTGGTGAGCCCGAGCGCGCATCCGCAGTAGTGAGTCCGAGTGCGCATGAGCAGTAGTGACCCCGTGTGCGCATGCGCAGTAGTGAGCCCGAGCGCGCGTGGTCAGTAGTGGGCCCGATTGCGCATCCGCAGTAGTGAGTCCGAGCACGCATGCGCAGTAGTGAGTCCGAGTGCGCATGAGCAGTAGTGAGCCCGTGTGCGCATCCGCAGTAGTGAGCCCGAGCGCGCATCCGCAGTAGTGAGTCCGAGTGCGCATGAGCAGTAGTGAGCCCGTGTGCGCATGCGCAGTAGTGAGCCCGAGCGCGCATCCGCACTAGTGAGTCCGAGTGCGCATGCGCAGTAGTGACCCCGAGTGCGCATGCGCAGTAGTGAGCCCGTGCGCGCATACGCAGTAGTGAGCCCGTGTGCGCATGCGCAGTAGTTAGCCCGAGCGCGCATCCGCAGTAGTGAGTCCGAGTGCGCATGAGCAGTAGTGAGCCCGTATGCGCATGAGCAGTAGTGAGCCCGTGTGCGCATCCGCAGTAATGAGTCCGAGTGCGCATGAGCAGTAGTGAGCCCGTGTGCGCATGCGCAGTGGTGAGCCCGAGCGCGCATCCGCAGTAATGAGCCCGAGCGCGCATCCGCAGTAGTGAGTCCGAGTGCGCATGAGCAGTAGTGAGCCCGTGTGCGCATCCGCAGTAGTGAGCCCGAGCGCGCATCCGCAGTAGTTAGTCCGAGTGCGCATGAGCAGTAGTGGGCCCGTGTGCGCATGCGCAGTAGTGAGCCCGAGCGCCCATCCGCACTAGTGAGTCCGAGTGCGCATGCGCAGTAGTGACCCCGAGTGCGCATGCGCAGTAGTGAGCCCGTGCGCGCATACGCAGTAGTGCGCCGTGTGCGCATGGGCAGAAGTGAGCTCGAATGCGCATGTGCAGGTCTGACTCGGTGCGCGCATGCGCAGTAGTGACCCCGAGTGCGCGTGCGCTGTAGTGAGCTCGTGTGCGCATGCGCAGTAGTGAGCCCGAGCGCGCATCCGCACTAGTGAGTCCGAGTGCGCATGCGCAGTAGTGACCCCGAGTGCGCATGCGCAGTAGTGAGCCCGTGCGCGCATACGCAGTAGTGAGCCCTTGTGCGCATGCGCAGTAGTTAGCCCGAGCGCGCATCCGCAGTAGTGAGTCCGAGTGCGCATGAGCAGTAGTGAGCCCGTATGCGCATGAGCAGTAGTGAGCCCGTGTGCGCATGCGCAGTAGTGAGCCCAAGCGCGCATCCGCAGTAGTGAGCCCGAGCGCGCATCCGCAGTAGTGAGTCCGAGTGCGCATGAGCAGTAGTGACCCTGTGTGCGCATGCGCAGTAGTGAGCCCGAGCGCGCGTGGTCAGTAGTGGGCCCGATTGCGCATCCGCAGTAGTGAGTCCGAGCACGCATGCGCAGTAGTGAGTCCGAGTGCGCATGAGCAGTAGTGAGCCCGTGTGCGCATCCGCAGTAGTGAGCCCGAGCGCGCATCCGCAGTAGTGAGTCCGAGTGCGCATGAGCAGTAGTGAGCCCGTGTGCGCATGAGCAGTAGTGAGCCCGAGCGCCCATCCGCACTAGTGAGTCCGAGTGCGCATGCGCAGTAGTGAGCCTGTGCGCGCATACGCAGTAGTGAGCCCGTGTGCGCATGCGCAGTGGTGAGCCCGAGCGCGCATCCGCAGTAATGAGCCCGAGCGCGCATCCGCAGTAGTGAGTCCGAGTGCGCATGAGCAGTAGTGAGCCCGTGTGCGCATGCGCAGTAGTGAGCCCGAGCGCGCATCCGCACTAGTGAGTCCGAGTGCGCATGCGCAGTAGTGACCCCGAGTGCGCATGCGCAGTAGTGAGCCGGTGCGCGCATACGCAGTAGTGAGCCCGTGTGCGCATGCAGAGTAGTTAGCCCGAGCGCGCATCCGCAGTAGTGAGTCCGAGTGCGCATGAGCAGTAGTGAGCCCGTATGCGCATGAGCAGTAGTGAGCCCGTGTGCGCATCCGCAGTAATGAGTCCGAGTGCGCATGAGCAGTAGTGAGCCCGTGTGCGCATGCGCAGTGGTGAGCCCGAGCGCGCATCCGCAGTAATGAGCCCGAGCGCGCATCCGCAGTAGTGAGTCCGAGTGCGCATGAGCAGTAGTGAGCCCGTGTGCGCATCCGCAGTAGTGAGCCCGAGCGCGCATCCGCAGTAGTTAGTCCGAGTGCGCATGAGCAGTAGTGGGCCCGTGTGCGCATGCGCAGTAGTGAGCCCGAGCGCCCATCCGCAGTAGTGAGTTCGAGTGCGCATGAGCAGTAGTGAGCCCGTGTGCGTATGCGCAGTAGTGAGCCCGAGCGCGCATCCGCAGTAATGAGTCCGAGTGCGCATGCGCAGTAGTGAGCCCGTGCGCGCATACGCAGTAGTGAGCCCGTGTGCGCATGCGCAGTAGTTAGCCCGAGCGCGCATCCGCAGTAGTGAGTCCGAGTGCGCATGAGCAGTAGTGAGCCCGTATGCGCATGAGCAGTAGTGAGCCCGTGTGCGCATCCGCAGTAATGAGTCCGAGTGCGCATGAGCAGTAGTGAGCCCGTGTGCGCATGCGCAGTGGTGAGCCCGAGCGCGCATCCGCAGTAATGAGCCCGAGCGCGCATCCGCAGTAGTGAGTCCGAGTGCGCATGAGCAGTAGTGAGCCCATGTGCGCATCCGCAGTAGTGAGCCCGAGCGCGCATCCGCAGTAGTTAGTCCGAGTGCGCATGAGCAGTAGTGGGCCCGTGTGCGCATGCGCAGTAGTGAGCCCGAGCGCCCATCCGCACTAGTGAGTCCGAGTGCGCATGCGCAGTAGTGACCCCGAGTGCGCGTGCGCTGTAGTGAGCTCGTGTGCGCATGCGCAGTAGTGAGCCCGAGCGCGCATCCGCACTAGTGAGTCCGAGTGCGCATGCGCAGTAGTGACCCCGAGTGCGCATGCGCAGTAGTGAGCCCGTGCGCGCATACGCAGTAGTGAGCCCGTGTGCGCATGCGCAGTAGTTAGCCCGAGCGCGCATCCGCAGTAGTGAGTCCGAGTGCGCATGAGCAGTAGTGAGCCCGTATGCGCATGAGCAGTAGTGAGCCCGTGTGCGCATGCGCAGTAGTGAGCCCAAGTGCGCATCCGCACTAGTGAGTCCGAGTGCGCATGCGCAGTAGTGACCCCGAGTGCGCATGAGCAGTAGTGAGCCCGTGTGCGCATGCGCAGTAGTGAGCCCGAGCGCGCATCCGCAGTAGTGAGTTCGAGTGCGCATGAGCAGTAGTGAGCCCGTGTGCGTATGCGCAGTAGTGAGCCCGAGCGCGCATCCGCAGTAATGAGTCCGAGTGCGCATGAGCAGTAGTGAGCCCGTATGCGCATGAGCAGTAGTGAGCCCGTGTGCGCATGCGCAGTAGTGAGCCCAAGCGCGCATCCGCACTAGTGAGCCCGAGCGCCCACCCGCACTAGTGAGTCCGAGTACGCATGCGCAGTAGTGACCCCGAGTGCGCATGCGCAGTAGTGAGCCTGTGCGCGCATACGCAGTAGTGAGCCCGTGTGCGCATGCGCAGTGGTGAGCCCGAGCGCGCATCCGCAGTAGTGAGTCCGAGTGCGCATGAGCAGTAGTGACCCCGTGTGCGCATGCGCAGTAGTGAGCCCGAGCGCGCGTGGTCAGTAGTGGGCCCGATTGCGCATCCGCAGTAGTGAGTCCGAGCACGCATGCGCAGTAGTGAGTCCGAGTGCGCATGAGCAGTAGTGAGCCCGTGTGCGCATCCGCAGTAGTGAGCCCGAGCGCGCATCCGCAGTAGTTAGTCCGAGTGCGCATGAGCAGTAGTGGGCCCGTGTGCGCATGCGCAGTAGTGAGCCCGAGCGCCCATCCGCACTAGTGAGTCCGAGTGCGCATGCGCAGTAGTGACCCCGAGTGCGCGTGCGCTGTAGTGAGCTCGTGTGCGCATGCGCAGTAGTGAGCCCGAGCGCGCATCCGCACTAGTGAGTCCGAGTGCGCATGCGCAGTAGTGACCCCGAGTGCGCATGCGCAGTAGTGAGCCCGTGCGCGCATACGCAGTAGTGAGCCCGTGTGCGCATGCGCAGTAGTTAGCCCGAGCGCGCATCCGCAGTAGTGAGTCCGAGTGCGCATGAGCAGTAGTGAGCCCGTATGCGCATGAGCAGTAGTGAGCCCGAGCGCGCATCCGCAGTAGTTAGTCCGAGTGCGCATGAGCAGTAGTGGGCCCGTGTGCGCATGCGCAGTAGTGAGCCCGAGCGCCCATCCGCAGTAGTGAGTTCGAGTGCGCATGAGCAGTAGTGAGCCCGTGTGCGTATGCGCAGTAGTGAGCCCGAGCGCGCATCCGCAGTAATGAGTCCGAGTGCGCATGCGCAGTAGTGAGCCCGTGCGCGCATACGCAGTAGTGAGCCCGTGTGCGCATGCGCAGTAGTTAGCCCGAGCGCGCATCCGCAGTAGTGAGTCCGAGTGCGCATGAGCAGTAGTGAGCCCGTATGCGCATGAGCAGTAGTGAGCCCGTGTGCGCATCCGCAGTAATGAGTCCGAGTGCGCATGAGCAGTAGTGAGCCCGTGTGCGCATGCGCAGTGGTGAGCCCGAGCGCGCATCCGCAGTAATGAGCCCGAGCGCGCATCCGCAGTAGTGAGTCCGAGTGCGCATGAGCAGTAGTGAGCCCATGTGCGCATCCGCAGTAGTGAGCCCGAGCGCGCATCCGCAGTAGTTAGTCCGAGTGCGCATGAGCAGTAGTGGGCCCGTGTGCGCATGCGCAGTAGTGAGCCCGAGCGCCCATCCGCACTAGTGAGTCCGAGTGCGCATGCGCAGTAGTGACCCCGAGTGCGCGTGCGCTGTAGTGAGCTCGTGTGCGCATGCGCAGTAGTGAGCCCGAGCGCGCATCCGCACTAGTGAGTCCGAGTGCGCATGCGCAGTAGTGACCCCGAGTGCGCATGCGCAGTAGTGAGCCCGTGCGCGCATACGCAGTAGTGAGCCCGTGTGCGCATGCGCAGTAGTTAGCCCGAGCGCGCATCCGCAGTAGTGAGTCCGAGTGCGCATGAGCAGTAGTGAGCCCGTATGCGCATGAGCAGTAGTGAGCCCGTGTGCGCATGCGCAGTAGTGAGCCCAAGTGCGCATCCGCACTAGTGAGTCCGAGTGCGCATGCGCAGTAGTGACCCCGAGTGCGCATGAGCAGTAGTGAGCCCGTGTGCGCATGCGCAGTAGTGAGCCCGAGCGCGCATCCGCAGTAGTGAGTTCGAGTGCGCATGAGCAGTAGTGAGCCCGTGTGCGTATGCGCAGTAGTGAGCCCGAGCGCGCATCCGCAGTAATGAGTCCGAGTGCGCATGAGCAGTAGTGAGCCCGTATGCGCATGAGCAGTAGTGAGCCCGTGTGCGCATGCGCAGTAGTGAGCCCAAGCGCGCATCCGCACTAGTGAGCCCGAGCGCCCACCCGCACTAGTGAGTCCGAGTACGCATGCGCAGTAGTGACCCCGAGTGCGCATGCGCAGTAGTGAGCCTGTGCGCGCATACGCAGTAGTGAGCCCGTGTGCGCATGCGCAGTGGTGAGCCCGAGCGCGCATCCGCAGTAGTGAGTCCGAGTGCGCATGAGCAGTAGTGACCCCGTGTGCGCATGCGCAGTAGTGAGCCCGAGCGCGCGTGGTCAGTAGTGGGCCCGATTGCGCATCCGCAGTAGTGAGTCCGAGCACGCATGCGCAGTAGTGAGTCCGAGTGCGCATGAGCAGTAGTGAGCCCGTGTGCGCATCCGCAGTAGTGAGCCCGAGCGCGCATCCGCAGTAGTTAGTCCGAGTGCGCATGAGCAGTAGTGGGCCCGTGTGCGCATGCGCAGTAGTGAGCCCGAGCGCCCATCCGCACTAGTGAGTCCGAGTGCGCATGCGCAGTAGTGACCCCGAGTGCGCGTGCGCTGTAGTGAGCTCGTGTGCGCATGCGCAGTAGTGAGCCCGAGCGCGCATCCGCACTAGTGAGTCCGAGTGCGCATGCGCAGTAGTGACCCCGAGTGCGCATGCGCAGTAGTGAGCCCGTGCGCGCATACGCAGTAGTGAGCCCGTGTGCGCATGCGCAGTAGTTAGCCCGAGCGCGCATCCGCAGTAGTGAGTCCGAGTGCGCATGAGCAGTAGTGAGCCCGTATGCGCATGAGCAGTAGTGAGCCCGTGTGCGCATGCGCAGTAGTGAGCCCAAGTGCGCATCCGCACTAGTGAGTCCGAGTGCGCATGCGCAGTAGTGACCCCGAGTGCGCATGAGCAGTAGTGAGCCCGTGTGCGCATGCGCAGTAGTGAGCCCGAGCGCGCATCCGCAGTAGTGAGTTCGAGTGCGCATGAGCAGTAGTGAGCCCGTGTGCGTATGCGCAGTAGTGAGCCCGAGCGCGCATCCGCAGTAATGAGTCCGAGTGCGCATGAGCAGTAGTGAGCCCGTATGCGCATGAGCAGTAGTGAGCCCGTGTGCGCATGCGCAGTAGTGAGCCCAAGCGCGCATCCGCACTAGTGAGCCCGAGCGCGCATCCGCAGTAGTGAGTTCGAGTGCGCATCCGCAGTAGTGAGTCCGTGTGCGCATGAGCAGTAGTGACCCCGTGTGCGCATGCGCAGTAGTGAGCCCGAGCGCGCGTGGTCAGTAGTGGGCCCGATTGCGCATCCGCAGTAGTGAGTCCGAGCACGCATGCGCAGTAGTGAGTCCGAGTGCGCATGAGCAGTAGTGAGCCCGTGTGCGCATCCGCAGTAGTGAGCCCGAGCGCGCATCCGCAGTAGTGAGTCCGAGTGCGCATGAGCAGTAGTGAGCCCGTGTGCGCATGCGCAGTAGTGAGCCCGAGCGCGCATCCGCACTAGTGAGTCCGAGTGCGCATGCGCAGTAGTGACCCCGAGTGCGCATGCGCAGTAGTGAGCCCGTGCGCGCATACGCAGTAGTGAGCCCGTGTGCGCATGCGCAGTAGTTAGCCCGAGCGCGCATCCGCAGTAGTGAGTCCGAGTGCGCATGAGCAGTAGTGAGCCCGTATGCGCATGAGCAGTAGTGAGCCCGTGTGCGCATCCGCAGTAATGAGTCCGAGTGCGCATGAGCAGTAGTGAGCCCGTGTGCGCATGCGCAGTGGTGAGCCCGAGCGCGCATCCGCAGTAGTGAGTCCGAGTGCGCATGAGCAGTAGTGACCCCGAGTGCGCATGCGCAGTAGTGAGCCCGAGCGCGCATCCGCAGTAATGAGCCCGAGCGCGCATCCGCAGTAGTGAGTCCGAGTGCGCATGAACAGTAGTGAGCCCGTGTGCGCATCCGCAGTAGTGAGCACGAGCGCGCATCCGCACTAGTGAGTCCGAGTGCGCATGCGCAGTAGTGACCCCGAGTGCGCATGCGCAGTAGTGAGCCCGTGCGCGCATACGCAGTAGTGAGCCCGTGTTCGCATGCGCAGTAGTTAGCCCGAGCGCGCATCCGCAGTAGTGAGTCCGAGTGCGCATGAGCAGTAGTGAGCCCGTATGCGCATGAGCAGTAGTGAGCCCGTGTGCGCATGCGCAGTAGTGAGCCCGAGCGCGCATCCGCAGTAGTGGGTCGGAGTGCGCATGAGCAGTAGTGAACCCGTGTGCGTATGCGCAGTAGTAAGCCCGAGCGCGCATCCGCAGTAATGAGTCCGAGTGCGCATGAGCAGTAGTGAGCCGGAGTGCGCATGCGCAGTAGTGACCCCGAGTGCGCATGGGCAGTAGCGACCCCGATTGCGCATCTGCAGTAGTGACTCCGAGTGCGCATGCGCAACAGTAAACCCGATTGCGTATGCGCAGTAGTGAACCCGAGTGCGCATGCGCAGTAGTGACCCCGAGCGCGCATGCGCAGTAGTGAGCCCGTGCGCGCATACGCAGTAGTGCGCCCGTGTGCGCATGCGCAGAAGTGAGCTCGAATGCGCATGTGCAGGTCTGACTCGGTGTGCGCATGCGCACTGGTGACCCCGAGTGCGCGTGCGCTGTAGTGAGCTCGTGTGCGCATGCGCAGTAGTGAGCCAGTGTACGCATGCGCAGTAGTGAGTCCGTGTGCGCATTTGCGGGTCTGAGCCGGGTGCGCATGTTCAGTAGCGACCCCGAGCGCGCATGCGCTGTAGTAAGTCCGAGTGCGCATGAGCAGTACTGAGCCCGTGTGCGCATGCGCAGTAGTGAGCCCAAGCGCGCATCCGCACTAGTGAGTCCGAGTGCGCATGCGCAGTAGTGACCCCGAGTGCGCATGAGCAGTAGTGAGCCCGTGTGCGCATGCGCAGTAGTGAGCCCGAGCGCGCATCCGCAGTAGTGAGTTCGAGTGCGCATGAGCAGTAGTGAGCCCGTGTGCGTATGCGCAGTAGTGAGCCCGAGCGCGCATCCGCAGTAATGAGTCCGAGTGCGCATGCGCAGTAGTGACCCCGAGTGCGCATGAGCAGTAGTGAGCCCGTGTGCGCATGCGCAGTAGTGAGCCCGAGCGCGCATCCGCAGTAGTGAGTTCGAGTGCGCATGAGCAGTAGTGAGCCCGTGTGCGTATGCGCAGTAGTGAGCCCGAGCGCGCATCCGCAGTAATGAGTCCGAGTGCGCATGAGCAGTAGTGAGCCCGTGTGCGCATGCGCAGTGGTGAGCCCGAGCGCGCATCCGCAGTAGTGAGTCCGAGTGCGCATGAGCAGTAGTGGGCCCGTGTGCGCATGCGCAGTAGTGAGCCCGAGCGCCCATCCGCACTAGTGAGTCCGAGTGCGCATGCGCAGTAGTGACCCCGAGTGCGCATGCGCAGTAGTGAGCCCGTGCGCGCATACGCAGTAGTGCGCCGTGTGCGCATGGGCAGAAGTGAGCCCGAGCGCGCATCCGCACTAGTGAGTCCGAGTGCGCATGCGCAGTAGTGACCCCGAGTGCGCATGCGCAGTAGTGAGCCCGTGTGCGCATGCGCAGTAGTGAGCCCAAGCGCGCATCCGCACTAGTGAGTCCGAGTGCGCATGCGCAGTAGTGACCCCGAGTGCGCATGAGCAGTAGTGAGCCCGTGTGCGCATGCGCAGTAGTGACCCCGAGTGCGCATGCGCAGTAGTGAGCCCGTGCGCGCATACGCAGTAGTGCGCCCGTGTGCGCATGGGCAGAAGTGAGCTCGAATGCGCATGTGCAGGTCTGACTCGGTGTGCGCATGCGCAGTAGTGACCCCGAGTGCGCGTGCGCTGTAGTGAGATCGTGTGCGCATGCGCAGTAGTGAGCCAGTGTACGCATGCGCAGTAGTGAGTCCGTGTGCGCATGTGCAGGTCTGAGCCGGAGTGCGCATGCGCAGTAGTGAACCCGATTGCGCATCTGCAGTAGTGACTCCGAGTGCGCATGCACAGCAGTGAACCCGATTGCGCGTCTGCAGTGGTGACCCCGAGTGCGCATGTTCAGTAGCGACCCCGAGCGCGCATGCGCAGTAGTGAGCCCGAGGGCGCAATCGCAGTAGTGATTCCGAGGGCGCATGAGCAGTAGTGATCCCGAGTTCCCATACGCGGTAGTGAGCCCGATTTTGTATCCGCAGTAGTGAGTCCGAGTGCGCATGAGCAGTAGTGAGCCGGAGTGCGCATGCGCAGTAGTGACCCCGAGTGCGCATGGGCAGTAGCGACCCCGATTGCGCATCTGCAGTAGTGACTCCGAGTGCGCATGCGTAACAGTAAACCCGATTGCGTATGCGCAGTAGTGAGCCCGAGCGCGCATCCGCAGTAGTGAGTCCGAGTGCGCATGAGCAGTAGTGAGACCATGTGCGCATGCGCAGTAGTGAGCCCAAGCGCGCATCCGCACTAGTGAGTCCGAGTGCGCATCCGCAGTAGCGACCCCGAGCGCGTATGCGCAGTAGTGGGCCCGAGTGCGAATGTGCAGGCCTGACCTGAGTGCGCATGCGCAGTAGTGAGCCCCAGCGCGCATGCGCAGTAGTGAGCCGGATTGCGCATCCGCAGCAGTGAGTCCGAGTGCGCATCTGCAGTAGTGACTCCGAGTGCGCATGCGTAACAGTAAACCCGATTGCGTATGCGCAGTAGTGAGCCCCAGCGCGCATGCGCAGTAGTGAGTCCGTGTGCGCATGCGAAGTAGTGAGCCCGATTGCGCATCTGCAGTAGTGACTCCGAGTGCGCATGCACAGCAGTGAACCCGATTGCGCGTCTGCAGTGGTGACCCCGAGTGCGCATGTTCAGTAGCGACCCCGAGCGCGCATGCGCAGTAGTGAGCCCGAGGGCGCAATCGCAGTAGTGATTCCGAGGGCGCATGAGCAGTAGTGATCCCGAGTTCCCATACGCGGTAGTGAGCCCGATTTTGTATCCGCAGTAGTGAGTCCGAGTGCGCATGAGCAGTAGTGAGCCGGAGTGCGCATGCGCAGTAGTGACCCCGAGTGCGCATGGGCAGTAGCGACCCCGATTGCGCATCTGCAGTAGTGACTCCGAGTGCGCATGCGTAACAGTAAACCCGATTGCGTATGCGCAGTAGTGAGCCCGAGCGCGCATCCGCAGTAGTGAGTCCGAGTGCGCATGAGCAGTAGTGAGACCATGTGCGCATGCGCAGTAGTGAGCCCAAGCGCGCATCCGCACTAGTGAGTCCGAGTGCGCATCCGCAGTAGCGACCCCGAGCGCGTATGCGCAGTAGTGGGCCCGAGTGCGAATGTGCAGGCCTGACCTGAGTGCGCATGCGCAGTAGTGAGCCCCAGCGCGCATGCGCAGTAGTGAGCCGGATTGCGCATCCGCAGCAGTGAGTCCGAGTGCGCATCTGCAGTAGTGACTCCGAGTGCGCATGCGTAACAGTAAACCCGATTGCGTATGCGCAGTAGTGAGCCCCAGCGCGCATGCGCAGTAGTGAGTCCGTGTGCGCATGCGAAGTAGTGAGCCCGTGTACGCATGCGCAGTGGTGAGCCCGAGTGCGCATGGGCAGGTCTGAGCCGGAGTGCGCGTGCGCAGTAGTGAGGCCGAGTAAGCATGAGCAGTAGTGACCCCGAGTGCGCATGCGCAGAAGTGAGCCCGTGTGTGCATGCGCAGTAGTGAACGCGATTGCGCAACCGCAGTAGTAAGCCCGAGCGCGCATCCGCAGTCGTGAGTCCGAGCGCGCATCCGCAGTAGTGAGTCCGATTGCGCATGCGCAGAAGTGAGCTCGAATGCGCATGTGCAAGTCTAAGCCGGACTGCGCATGCGCAGTAGTGAGCCCGTGTGCGCATGAGCAGTAGTGAGTCCGAGCCAGCATGCGCAGTAGTGAGCCCGATTGTGCATCCGCAGTAATGAGTCTGAGTGCGCATGAGCAGTAGTGAGCCCGCGTACGCATGCGTAGTCGTGAGCTCGAGTGCGCATGCGCAGTAGTGACCCCGAGTGCGCATGAGCAGTAGTGAGTCCGAGTGCGCATGAGCAGTAGTGACCACGAGCGCGCATGCACAGTAGTGAGCCCGATTGCGCATCCGCAGTAGTGAGTCCGTGTGCGCATGTGCAGGACTGAGCCGGAGTGCGCATGCGCAGTAGTGAGCCCAATTGTGCATCCGCAGTAGTGAGTCCGAGTGCGCATGTGCAGGTCTGAGCCGGAGTGCGCATACGCAGTAGTGAGCCCGAGCGCGGATGCGCAGTAGTGACCCCGAGCCCGCATGCGCAGTAGTGAGCCCGTGTGCGCATGCGCAGTAGTGAGCCCGTGTACGCATGCGCAGTAGTGAGCCCGTGTGCTCATGCGCAGTAGTGAACCCGCGTGCGCATGCGTAGTAGTGATTCCGAGCGCGCATGCGCAGTTGTGAGCCCGATTGCGCATGCGCAGTAGTGAGCCCGTGTGCGCATGCGCAGTAGTGAGCCCGAGTGCGCATGCAGAGTAGTGAGGCCGATTGCGCATCCGCACTAGTGAGTCCGTGTGCGCATGTGCAGGTCTGAGCCGGAGTGCGCATGCGCAGTAGTGAGCCCGATTGTGCATCCGGCGTAGTGAGTCCGAGTGCGCATGAGCAGTAGTGAGCCGGAGGGCGCATGCGCAGTAGTGAGCCCCAGCGCGCATGCGCAGTAGTGAGCCCGATTGCGCATCCGCAGCAGTGAGTCCGAGTGCGCATACGCAGTTGCGACCCCGCGTGTGCATGCACAGTGTCAGCCCGTGAGCGAATGCGCAGTAGTGAGTCCGTGTGCGCATGTGCAGGTCCGAGCCGCAGTGCGCATGCGCAGTAGTGAGCCCGATTGTGCATCCGCAGTAGTGAGTCCGAGTGCGCATGAGCAGAAGTGAGCCGGAGTGCGGATGCGCAGTAGTGACCCCGAGTGCGCATGCGCAGAAGTGAGCCAGTGTGTGCATGCGCAGTAGTCAGCCCGAGTGCGCATGCGCAGTAGTGAGCCCGATTGCGCATCCGCAGTAGTGAGTGCGTTGCACATGCGCAGGTCTGACCCCGAGCGCGCATGCGCAGTAGTGAGCCCGTGTGCGCATGTGCAGTAGTGAGCCCGAGCGCGCATCCGCAGTAGTGAGCCCGATTGTGCATCCGCAGTAGTGAGTCCGAGTACGCATGAGCAGTAGTGAGCCGGAGGGCGCATGCGCAGTAGTGACCCCGAGTGCGCATGTGCAGTAGCGACCCCGATCGCGTATGCGCAGTAGTGGGCCCGAGTGCGCATGTGCAGGCCTGACCTGAGTGCGCATGCGCAGTAGTGAGCCCCAGCGCGCATGCGCAGTAGTGAGCCCGATTGCGCATCCGCAGTGGTGACCCCGAGCGCGCATGCGCAGTAGTGCGCCGGATTGCGCATCCGCAGCAGTGAGTCCGAGTGCGCATACGCAGTTGCGACCCCGAGTGTGCATGCACAGTGTCAGCCCGTGAGCGAATGCGCAGTAGTGAGTCCGTGTGCGCATGCGAAGTAGTGAGCCCGTGTACGCATGCGCAGTGGTGAGCCCGAGTGCGCATGGGCAGGTCTGAGCCGGAGTGCGCGTGCGCAGTAGTGAGGCCGAGTAAGCATGAGCAGTAGTGACCCCGAGTGCGCATGCGCAGAAGTGAGCCCGTGTGTGCATGCGCAGTAGTGAACGCGATTGCGCATCCGCAGTCGTGAGTCCGAGCGCGCATCCGCAGTAGTGAGTCCGATTGCGCATGCGCAGAAGAGAGCTCGAATGCGCATGTGCAAGTCTAAGCCGGACTGCGCATGCGCAGTAGTGAGCCCGTGTGCGCATGAGCAGTAGTGACCACGAGTGCGCATGCACAGTAGTGAGCCCGATTGCGCATCCGCAGTAGTGAGTCCGTGTGCGCATGTGCAGGACTGAGCCGGAGTGCGCATGCGCAGTAGTGAGCCCAATTGTGCATCCGCAGTAGTGAGTCCGAGTGCGCATGTGCAGGTCTGAGCCGGAGTGCGCATACGCAGTAGTGAGCCCGAGCGCGGATGCGCAGTAGTGACCCCGAGCCCGCATGCGCAGGAGTGAGCCCGTGTGCGCATGCGCAGTAGTGAGCCCGTGTACGCATGCGCAGTAGTGAGCCCGTGTGCTCATGCGCAGTAGTCAACCCGCGTGCGCATGCGTAGTAGTGAGCTCGAGTGCGCATGAGCAGTAGTGAGCCCGTGTACGCATGCGCAGTAGTGAGCCCGAGTGCGCATGCGCAGAAGTGAGCCCGTGTGTGCATGCGCAGTAGTGAACGCGATTGCGCATCCGCAGTCGTGAGTCCGAGCGCGCATCCGCAGTAGTGAGTCCGATTGCGCATGCGCAGAAGAGAGCTCGAATGCGCATGTGCAAGTCTAAGCCGGACTGCGCATGCGCAGTAGTGAGTCCGAGTGCGCATGAGCAGTAGTGAGCCCGTGTGCGCATCCGCAGTAGTGAGCCCGAGCGCGCATCCGCAGTAGTGAGTCCGAGTGCGCATGAGCAGTAGTGAGCCCGTGTGCGCATGAGCAGTAGTGAGCCCGAGCGCCCATCCGCACTAGTGAGTCCGAGTGCGCATGCGCAGTAGTGACCCCGAGTGCGCATGCGCAGTAGTGAGCCTGTGCGCGCATACGCAGTAGTGAGCCCGTGTGCGCATGCGCAGTGGTGAGCCCGAGCGCGCATCCGCAGTAGTGAGTCCGTGTGCGCATGAGCAGTAGTGACCCCGTGTGCGCATGCGCAGTAGTGAGCCCGAGCGCGCGTGGTCAGTAGTGGGCCCGATTGCGCATCCGCAGTAGTGAGTCCGAGCACGCATGCGCAGTAGTGAGTCCGAGTGCGCATGAGCAGTAGTGAGCCCGTGTGCGCATCCGCAGTAGTAAGCCCGAGCGCGCATCCGCAGTAGTGAGTCCGAGTGCGCATGAGCAGTAGTGAGCCCGTGTGCGCATGCGCAGTAGTGAGCCCGAGCGCGCATCCGCACTAGTGAGTCCGAGTGCGCATGCGCAGTAGTGACCCCGAGTGCGCATGCGCAGTAGTGAGCCCGTGCGCGCATACGCAGTAGTGAGCCCGTGTGCGCATGCGCAGTAGTTAGCCCGAGCGCGCATCCGCAGTAGTGAGTCCGAGTGCGCATGAGCAGTAGTGAGCCCGTATGCGCATGAGCAGTAGTGAGACCGTGTGCGCATCCGCAGTAATGAGTCCGAGTGCGCATGAGCAGTAGTGAGCCCGTGTGCGCATGCGCAGTGGTGAGCCCGAGCGCGCATCCGCAGTAGTGAGCCCGAGTGCGCATGCGCAGTAGTGAGCCCGAGCGCGCATCCGCAGTAATGAGCCCGAGCGCGCATCCGCAGTAGTGAGTCCGAGTGCGCATGAACAGTAGTGAGCCCGTGTGCGCATCCGCAGTAGTGAGCACGAGCGCGCATCCGCACTAGTGAGTCCGAGTGCGCATGCGCAGTAGTGACCCCGAGTGCGCATGCGCAGTAGTGAGCCCGTGCGCGCATACGCAGTAGTGAGCCCGTGTGCGCATGCGCAGTAGTTAGCCCGAGCGCGCATCCGCAGTAGTGAGTCCGAGTGCGCATGAGCAGTAGTGAGCCCGTATGCGCATGAGCAGTAGTGAGCCCGTGTGCGCATGCGCAGTAGTGAGCCCGAGCGCGCATCCGCAGTAGTGGGTCGGAGTGCGCATGAGCAGTAGTGAACCCGTGTGCGTATGCGCAGTAGTAAGCCCGAGCGCGCATCCGCAGTAATGAGTCCGAGTGCGCATGAGCAGTAGTGAGCCGGAGTGCGCATGCGCAGTAGTGACCCCGAGTGCGCATGGGCAGTAGCGACCCCGATTGCGCATCTGCAGTAGTGACTCCGAGTGCGCATGCGCAACAGTAAACCCGATTGCGTATGCGCAGTAGTGAACCCGAGTGCGCATGCGCAGTAGTGACCCCGAGCGCGCATGCGCAGTAGTGAGCCCGTGCGCGCATACGCAGTAGTGCGCCCGTGTGCGCATGCGCAGAAGTGAGCTCGAATGCGCATGTGCAGGTCTGACTCGGTGTGCGCATGCGCACTGGTGACCCCGAGTGCGCGTGCGCTGTAGTGAGCTCGTGTGCGCATTTGCGGGTCTGAGCCGGGTGCGCATGTTCAGTAGCGACCCCGAGCGCGCATGCGCTGTAGTAAGTCCGAGTGCGCATGAGCAGTACTGAGCCCGTGTGCGCATGCGCAGTAGTGAGCCCAAGCGCGCATCCGCACTAGTGAGTCCGAGTGCGCATGCGCAGTAGTGACCCCGAGTGCGCATGAGCAGTAGTGAGCCCGTGTGCGCATGCGCAGTAGTGAGCCCGAGCGCGCATCCGCAGTAGTGAGTTCGAGTGCGCATGAGCAGTAGTGAGCCCGTGTGCGTATGCGCAGTAGTGAGCCCGAGCGCGCATCCGCAGTAATGAGTCCGAGTGCGCATGCGCAGTAGTGACCCCGAGTGCGCATGAGCAGTAGTGAGCCCGTGTGCGCATGCGCAGTAGTGAGCCCGAGCGCGCATCCGCAGTAGTGAGTTCGAGTGCGCATGAGCAGTAGTGAGCCCGTGTGCGTATGCGCAGTAGTGAGCCCGAGCGCGCATCCGCAGTAATGAGTCCGAGTGCGCATGAGCAGTAGTGAGCCCGTGTGCGCATGCGCAGTGGTGAGCCCGAGCGCGCATCCGCAGTAGTGAGTCCGAGTGCGCATGAGCAGTAGTGGGCCCGTGTGCGCATGCGCAGTAGTGAGCCCGAGCGCCCATCCGCACTAGTGAGTCCGAGTGCGCATGCGCAGTAGTGACCCCGAGTGCGCATGCGCAGTAGTGAGCCCGTGCGCGCATACGCAGTAGTGCGCCGTGTGCGCATGGGCAGAAGTGAGCCCGAGCGCGCATCCGCACTAGTGAGTCCGAGTGCGCATGCGCAGAAGTGAGCTCGAATGCGCATGTGCAGGTCTGACTCGGTGTGCGCATGCGCAGTAGTGACCCCGAGTGCGCGTGCGCTGTAGTGAGATCGTGTGCGCATGCGCAGTAGTGAGCCAGTGTACGCATGCGCAGTAGTGAGTCCGTGTGCGCATGTGCAGGTCTGAGCCGGAGTGCGCATGCGCAGTAGTGAACCCGATTGCGCATCTGCAGTAGTGACTCCGAGTGCGCATGCACAGCAGTGAACCCGATTGCGCGTCTGCAGTGGTGACCCCGAGTGCGCATGTTCAGTAGCGACCCCGAGCGCGCATGCGCAGTAGTGAGCCCGAGGGCGCAATCGCAGTAGTGATTCCGAGGGCGCATGAGCAGTAGTGATCCCGAGTTCCCATACGCGGTAGTGAGCCCGATTTTGTATCCGCAGTAGTGAGTCCGAGTGCGCATGAGCAGTAGTGAGCCGGAGTGCGCATGCGCAGTAGTGACCCCGAGTGCGCATGGGCAGTAGCGACCCCGATTGCGCATCTGCAGTAGTGACTCCGAGTGCGCATGCGTAACAGTAAACCCGATTGCGTATGCGCAGTAGTGAGCCCGAGCGCGCATCCGCAGTAGTGAGTCCGAGTGCGCATGAGCAGTAGTGAGACCATGTGCGCATGCGCAGTAGTGAGCCCAAGCGCGCATCCGCACTAGTGAGTCCGAGTGCGCATCCGCAGTAGCGACCCCGAGCGCGTATGCGCAGTAGTGGGCCCGAGTGCGAATGTGCAGGCCTGACCTGAGTGCGCATGCGCAGTAGTGAGCCCCAGCGCGCATGCGCAGTAGTGAGCCGGATTGCGCATCCGCAGCAGTGAGTCCGAGTGCGCATCTGCAGTAGTGACTCCGAGTGCGCATGCGTAACAGTAAACCCGATTGCGTATGCGCAGTAGTGAGCCCCAGCGCGCATGCGCAGTAGTGAGTCCGTGTGCGCATGCGAAGTAGTGAGCCCGATTGCGCATCTGCAGTAGTGACTCCGAGTGCGCATGCACAGCAGTGAACCCGATTGCGCGTCTGCAGTGGTGACCCCGAGTGCGCATGTTCAGTAGCGACCCCGAGCGCGCATGCGCAGTAGTGAGCCCGAGGGCGCAATCGCAGTAGTGATTCCGAGGGCGCATGAGCAGTAGTGATCCCGAGTTCCCATACGCGGTAGTGAGCCCGATTTTGTATCCGCAGTAGTGAGTCCGAGTGCGCATGAGCAGTAGTGAGCCGGAGTGCGCATGCGCAGTAGTGACCCCGAGTGCGCATGGGCAGTAGCGACCCCGATTGCGCATCTGCAGTAGTGACTCCGAGTGCGCATGCGTAACAGTAAACCCGATTGCGTATGCGCAGTAGTGAGCCCGAGCGCGCATCCGCAGTAGTGAGTCCGAGTGCGCATGAGCAGTAGTGAGACCATGTGCGCATGCGCAGTAGTGAGCCCAAGCGCGCATCCGCACTAGTGAGTCCGAGTGCGCATCCGCAGTAGCGACCCCGAGCGCGTATGCGCAGTAGTGGGCCCGAGTGCGAATGTGCAGGCCTGACCTGAGTGCGCATGCGCAGTAGTGAGCCCCAGCGCGCATGCGCAGTAGTGAGCCGGATTGCGCATCCGCAGCAGTGAGTCCGAGTGCGCATCTGCAGTAGTGACTCCGAGTGCGCATGCGTAACAGTAAACCCGATTGCGTATGCGCAGTAGTGAGCCCCAGCGCGCATGCGCAGTAGTGAGTCCGTGTGCGCATGCGAAGTAGTGAGCCCGTGTACGCATGCGCAGTGGTGAGCCCGAGTGCGCATGGGCAGGTCTGAGCCGGAGTGCGCGTGCGCAGTAGTGAGGCCGAGTAAGCATGAGCAGTAGTGACCCCGAGTGCGCATGCGCAGAAGTGAGCCCGTGTGTGCATGCGCAGTAGTGAACGCGATTGCGCAACCGCAGTAGTAAGCCCGAGCGCGCATCCGCAGTCGTGAGTCCGAGCGCGCATCCGCAGTAGTGAGTCCGATTGCGCATGCGCAGAAGTGAGCTCGAATGCGCATGTGCAAGTCTAAGCCGGACTGCGCATGCGCAGTAGTGAGCCCGTGTGCGCATGAGCAGTAGTGAGTCCGAGCCAGCATGCGCAGTAGTGAGCCCGATTGTGCATCCGCAGTAATGAGTCTGAGTGCGCATGAGCAGTAGTGAGCCCGCGTACGCATGCGTAGTCGTGAGCTCGAGTGCGCATGCGCAGTAGTGACCCCGAGTGCGCATGAGCAGTAGTGAGTCCGAGTGCGCATGAGCAGTAGTGACCACGAGCGCGCATGCACAGTAGTGAGCCCGATTGCGCATCCGCAGTAGTGAGTCCGTGTGCGCATGTGCAGGACTGAGCCGGAGTGCGCATGCGCAGTAGTGAGCCCAATTGTGCATCCGCAGTAGTGAGTCCGAGTGCGCATGTGCAGGTCTGAGCCGGAGTGCGCATACGCAGTAGTGAGCCCGAGCGCGGATGCGCAGTAGTGACCCCGAGCCCGCATGCGCAGTAGTGAGCCCGTGTGCGCATGCGCAGTAGTGAGCCCGTGTACGCATGCGCAGTAGTGAGCCCGTGTGCTCATGCGCAGTAGTGAACCCGCGTGCGCATGCGTAGTAGTGAGCTCGAGTGCGCATGAGCAGTAGTGATTCCGAGCGCGCATGCGCAGTTGTGAGCCCGATTGCGCATGCGCAGTAGTGAGCCCGTGTGCGCATGCGCAGTAGTGAGCCCGAGTGCGCATGCAGAGTAGTGAGGCCGATTGCGCATCCGCACTAGTGAGTCCGTGTGCGCATGTGCAGGTCTGAGCCGGAGTGCGCATGCGCAGTAGTGAGCCCGATTGTGCATCCGGCGTAGTGAGTCCGAGTGCGCATGAGCAGTAGTGAGCCGGAGGGCGCATGCGCAGTAGTGAGCCCCAGCGCGCATGCGCAGTAGTGAGCCCGATTGCGCATCCGCAGCAGTGAGTCCGAGTGCGCATACGCAGTTGCGACCCCGCGTGTGCATGCACAGTGTCAGCCCGTGAGCGAATGCGCAGTAGTGAGTCCGTGTGCGCATGTGCAGGTCCGAGCCGCAGTGCGCATGCGCAGTAGTGAGCCCGATTGTGCATCCGCAGTAGTGAGTCCGAGTGCGCATGAGCAGAAGTGAGCCGGAGTGCGGATGCGCAGTAGTGACCCCGAGTGCGCATGCGCAGAAGTGAGCCAGTGTGTGCATGCGCAGTAGTCAGCCCGAGTGCGCATGCGCAGTAGTGAGCCCGATTGCGCATCCGCAGTAGTGAGTGCGTTGCACATGCGCAGGTCTGACCCCGAGCGCGCATGCGCAGTAGTGAGCCCGTGTGCGCATGTGCAGTAGTGAGCCCGAGCGCGCATCCGCAGTAGTGAGCCCGATTGTGCATCCGCAGTAGTGAGTCCGAGTACGCATGAGCAGTAGTGAGCCGGAGGGCGCATGCGCAGTAGTGACCCCGAGTGCGCATGTGCAGTAGCGACCCCGATCGCGTATGCGCAGTAGTGGGCCCGAGTGCGCATGTGCAGGCCTGACCTGAGTGCGCATGCGCAGTAGTGAGCCCCAGCGCGCATGCGCAGTAGTGAGCCCGATTGCGCATCCGCAGTGGTGACCCCGAGCGCGCATGCGCAGTAGTGCGCCGGATTGCGCATCCGCAGCAGTGAGTCCGAGTGCGCATACGCAGTTGCGACCCCGAGTGTGCATGCACAGTGTCAGCCCGTGAGCGAATGCGCAGTAGTGAGTCCGTGTGCGCATGCGAAGTAGTGAGCCCGTGTACGCATGCGCAGTGGTGAGCCCGAGTGCGCATGGGCAGGTCTGAGCCGGAGTGCGCGTGCGCAGTAGTGAGGCCGAGTAAGCATGAGCAGTAGTGACCCCGAGTGCGCATGCGCAGAAGTGAGCCCGTGTGTGCATGCGCAGTAGTGAACGCGATTGCGCATCCGCAGTCGTGAGTCCGAGCGCGCATCCGCAGTAGTGAGTCCGATTGCGCATGCGCAGAAGAGAGCTCGAATGCGCATGTGCAAGTCTAAGCCGGACTGCGCATGCGCAGTAGTGAGCCCGTGTGCGCATGAGCAGTAGTGACCACGAGTGCGCATGCACAGTAGTGAGCCCGATTGCGCATCCGCAGTAGTGAGTCCGTGTGCGCATGTGCAGGACTGAGCCGGAGTGCGCATGCGCAGTAGTGAGCCCAATTGTGCATCCGCAGTAGTGAGTCCGAGTGCGCATGTGCAGGTCTGAGCCGGAGTGCGCATACGCAGTAGTGAGCCCGAGCGCGGATGCGCAGTAGTGACCCCGAGCCCGCATGCGCAGGAGTGAGCCCGTGTGCGCATGCGCAGTAGTGAGCCCGTGTACGCATGCGCAGTAGTGAGCCCGTGTGCTCATGCGCAGTAGTCAACCCGCGTGCGCATGCGTAGTAGTGAGCTCGAGTGCGCATGAGCAGTAGTGAGCCCGTGTACGCATGCGCAGTAGTGAGCCCGAGTGCGCATGCGCAGAAGTGAGCCCGTGTGTGCATGCGCAGTAGTGAACGCGATTGCGCATCCGCAGTCGTGAGTCCGAGCGCGCATCCGCAGTAGTGAGTCCGATTGCGCATGCGCAGAAGAGAGCTCGAATGCGCATGTGCAAGTCTAAGCCGGACTGCGCATGCGCAGTAGTGAGTCCGAGTGCGCATGAGCAGTAGTGAGCCCGTGTGCGCATCCGCAGTAGTGAGCCCGAGCGCGCATCCGCAGTAGTGAGTCCGAGTGCGCATGAGCAGTAGTGAGCCCGTGTGCGCATGAGCAGTAGTGAGCCCGAGCGCCCATCCGCACTAGTGAGTCCGAGTGCGCATGCGCAGTAGTGACCCCGAGTGCGCATGCGCAGTAGTGAGCCTGTGCGCGCATACGCAGTAGTGAGCCCGTGTGCGCATGCGCAGTGGTGAGCCCGAGCGCGCATCCGCAGTAGTGAGTCCGTGTGCGCATGAGCAGTAGTGACCCCGTGTGCGCATGCGCAGTAGTGAGCCCGAGCGCGCGTGGTCAGTAGTGGGCCCGATTGCGCATCCGCAGTAGTGAGTCCGAGCACGCATGCGCAGTAGTGAGTCCGAGTGCGCATGAGCAGTAGTGAGCCCGTGTGCGCATCCGCAGTAGTAAGCCCGAGCGCGCATCCGCAGTAGTGAGTCCGAGTGCGCATGAGCAGTAGTGAGCCCGTGTGCGCATGCGCAGTAGTGAGCCCGAGCGCGCATCCGCACTAGTGAGTCCGAGTGCGCATGCGCAGTAGTGACCCCGAGTGCGCATGCGCAGTAGTGAGCCCGTGCGCGCATACGCAGTAGTGAGCCCGTGTGCGCATGCGCAGTAGTTAGCCCGAGCGCGCATCCGCAGTAGTGAGTCCGAGTGCGCATGAGCAGTAGTGAGCCCGTATGCGCATGAGCAGTAGTGAGCCCGTGTGCGCATCCGCAGTAATGAGTCCGAGTGCGCATGAGCAGTAGTGAGCCCGTGTGCGCATGCGCAGTGGTGAGCCCGAGCGCGCATCCGCAGTAGTGAGTCCGAGTGCGCATGCGCAGTAGTGAGCCCGAGCGCGCATCCGCAGTAATGAGCCCGAGCGCGCATCCGCAGTAGTGAGTCCGAGTGCGCATGAACAGTAGTGAGCCCGTGTGCGCATCCGCAGTAGTGAGCACGAGCGCGCATCCGCACTAGTGAGTCCGAGTGCGCATGCGCAGTAGTGACCCCGAGTGCGCATGCGCAGTAGTGAGCCCGTGCGCGCATACGCAGTAGTGAGCCCGTGTGCGCATGCGCAGTAGTTAGCCCGAGCGCGCATCCGCAGTAGTGAGTCCGAGTGCGCATGAGCAGTAGTGAGCCCGTATGCGCATGAGCAGTAGTGAGCCCGTGTGCGCATGCGCAGTAGTGAGCCCGAGCGCGCATCCGCAGTAGTGGGTCGGAGTGCGCATGAGCAGTAGTGAACCCGTGTGCGTATGCGCAGTAGTAAGCCCGAGCGCGCATCCGCAGTAATGAGTCCGAGTGCGCATGAGCAGTAGTGAGCCGGAGTGCGCATGCGCAGTAGTGACCCCGAGTGCGCATGGGCAGTAGCGACCCCGATTGCGCATCTGCAGTAGTGACTCCGAGTGCGCATGCGCAACAGTAAACCCGATTGCGTATGCGCAGTAGTGAACCCGAGTGCGCATGCGCAGTAGTGACCCCGAGCGCGCATGCGCAGTAGTGAGCCCGTGCGCGCATACGCAGTAGTGCGCCCGTGTGCGCATGCGCAGAAGTGAGCTCGAATGCGCATGTGCAGGTCTGACTCGGTGTGCGCATGCGCACTGGTGACCCCGAGTGCGCGTGCGCTGTAGTGAGCTCGTGTGCGCATTTGCGGGTCTGAGCCGGGTGCGCATGTTCAGTAGCGACCCCGAGCGCGCATGCGCTGTAGTAAGTCCGAGTGCGCATGAGCAGTACTGAGCCCGTGTGCGCATGCGCAGTAGTGAGCCCAAGCGCGCATCCGCACTAGTGAGTCCGAGTGCGCATGCGCAGTAGTGACCCCGAGTGCGCATGAGCAGTAGTGAGCCCGTGTGCGCATGCGCAGTAGTGAGCCCGAGCGCGCATCCGCAGTAGTGAGTTCGAGTGCGCATGAGCAGTAGTGAGCCCGTGTGCGTATGCGCAGTAGTGAGCCCGAGCGCGCATCCGCAGTAATGAGTCCGAGTGCGCATGCGCAGTAGTGACCCCGAGTGCGCATGAGCAGTAGTGAGCCCGTGTGCGCATGCGCAGTAGTGAGCCCGAGCGCGCATCCGCAGTAGTGAGTTCGAGTGCGCATGAGCAGTAGTGAGCCCGTGTGCGTATGCGCAGTAGTGAGCCCGAGCGCGCATCCGCAGTAATGAGTCCGAGTGCGCATGAGCAGTAGTGAGCCCGTGTGCGCATGCGCAGTGGTGAGCCCGAGCGCGCATCCGCAGTAGTGAGTCCGAGTGCGCATGAGCAGTAGTGGGCCCGTGTGCGCATGCGCAGTAGTGAGCCCGAGCGCCCATCCGCACTAGTGAGTCCGAGTGCGCATGCGCAGTAGTGACCCCGAGTGCGCATGCGCAGTAGTGAGCCCGTGCGCGCATACGCAGTAGTGCGCCGTGTGCGCATGGGCAGAAGTGAGCCCGAGCGCGCATCCGCACTAGTGAGTCCGAGTGCGCATGCGCAGTAGTGACCCCGAGTGCACATGCGCAGTAGTGAGCCCGTGTGCGCATGCGCAGTAGTGAGCCCAAGCGCGCATCCGCACTAGTGAGTCCGAGTGCGCATGCGCAGTAGTGACCCCGAGTGCGCATGAGCAGTAGTGAGCCCGTGTGCGCATGCGCAGTAGTGACCCCGAGTGCGCATGCGCAGTAGTGAGCCCGTGCGCGCATACGCAGTAGTGCGCCCGTGTGCGCATGGGCAGAAGTGAGCTCGAATGCGCATGTGCAGGTCTGACTCGGTGTGCGCATGCGCAGTAGTGACCCCGAGTGCGCGTGCGCTGTAGTGAGATCGTGTGCGCATGCGCAGTAGTGAGCCAGTGTACGCATGCGCAGTAGTGAGTCCGTGTGCGCATGTGCAGGTCTGAGCCGGAGTGCGCATGCGCAGTAGTGAACCCGATTGCGCATCTGCAGTAGTGACTCCGAGTGCGCATGCACAGCAGTGAACCCGATTGCGCGTCTGCAGTGGTGACCCCGAGTGCGCATGTTCAGTAGCGACCCCGAGCGCGCATGCGCAGTAGTGAGCCCGAGGGCGCAATCGCAGTAGTGATTCCGAGGGCGCATGAGCAGTAGTGATCCCGAGTTCCCATACGCGGTAGTGAGCCCGATTTTGTATCCGCAGTAGTGAGTCCGAGTGCGCATGAGCAGTAGTGAGCCGGAGTGCGCATGCGCAGTAGTGACCCCGAGTGCGCATGGGCAGTAGCGACCCCGATTGCGCATCTGCAGTAGTGACTCCGAGTGCGCATGCGTAACAGTAAACCCGATTGCGTATGCGCAGTAGTGAGCCCGAGCGCGCATCCGCAGTAGTGAGTCCGAGTGCGCATGAGCAGTAGTGAGACCATGTGCGCATGCGCAGTAGTGAGCCCAAGCGCGCATCCGCACTAGTGAGTCCGAGTGCGCATCCGCAGTAGCGACCCCGAGCGCGTATGCGCAGTAGTGGGCCCGAGTGCGAATGTGCAGGCCTGACCTGAGTGCGCATGCGCAGTAGTGAGCCCCAGCGCGCATGCGCAGTAGTGAGCCGGATTGCGCATCCGCAGCAGTGAGTCCGAGTGCGCATCTGCAGTAGTGACTCCGAGTGCGCATGCGTAACAGTAAACCCGATTGCGTATGCGCAGTAGTGAGCCCCAGCGCGCATGCGCAGTAGTGAGTCCGTGTGCGCATGCGAAGTAGTGAGCACGTGTACGCATGCGCAGTGGTGAGCCCGAGTGCGCATGGGCAGGTCTGAGCCGGAGTGCGCGTGCGCAGTAGTGAGGCCGAGTAAGCATGAGCAGTAGTGACCCCGAGTGCGCATGCGCAGAAGTGAGCCCGTGTGTGCATGCGCAGTAGTGAACGCGATTGCGCAACCGCAGTAGTAAGCCCGAGCGCGCATCCGCAGTCGTGAGTCCGAGCGCGCATCCGCAGTAGTGAGTCCGATTGCGCATGCGCAGAAGTGAGCTCGAATGCGCATGTGCAAGTCTAGGCCGGACTGCGCATGCGCAGTAGTGAGCCCGTGTGCGCATGAGCAGTAGTGAGTCCGAGCCAGCATGCGCAGTAGTGAGCCCGATTGTGCATCCGCAGTAATGAGTCTGAGTGCGCATGAGCAGTAGTGAGCCCGCGTACGCATGCGTAGTCGTGAGCTCGAGTGCGCATGCGCAGTAGTGACCCCGAGTGCGCATGAGCAGTAGTGAGTCCGAGTGCGCATGAGCAGTAGTGACCACGAGTGCGCATGCACAGTAGTGAGCCCGATTGCGCATCCGCAGTAGTGAGTCCGTGTGCGCATGTGCAGGACTGAGCCGGAGTGCGCATGCGCAGTAGTGAGCCCAATTGTGCATCCGCAGTAGTGAGTCCGAGTGCGCATGTGCAGGTCTGAGCCGGAGTGCGCATACGCAGTAGTGAGCCCGAGCGCGGATGCGCAGTAGTGACCCCGAGCCCGCATGCGCAGTAGTGAGCCCGTGTGCGCATGCGCAGTAGTGAGCCCGTGTACGCATGCGCAGTAGTGAGCCCGTGTGCTCATGCGCAGTAGTGAACCCGCGTGCGCATGCGTAGTAGTGAGCTCGAGTGCGCATGAGCAGTAGTGATTCCGAGCGCGCATGCGCAGTTGTGAGCCCGATTGCGCATGCGCAGTAGTGAGCCCGTGTGCGCATGCGCAGTAGTGAGCCCGAGTGCGCATGCAGAGTAGTGAGGCCGATTGCGCATCCGCACTAGTGAGTCCGTGTGCGCATGTGCAGTTCTGAGCCGGAGTGCGCATGCGCAGTAGTGAGCCCGATTGTGCATCCGGCGTAGTGAGTCCGAGTGCGCATGAGCAGTAGTGAGCCGGAGGGCGCATGCGCAGTAGTGAGCCCCAGCGCGCATGCGCAGTAGTGAGCCCGATTGCGCATCCGCAGCAGTGAGTCCGAGTGCGCATACGCAATTGCGACCCCGCGTGTGCATGCACAGTGTCAGCCCGTGAGCGAATGCGCAGTAGTGAGTCCGTGTGCGCATGTGCAGGTCCGAGCCGCAGTGCGCATGCGCAGTAGTGAGCCCGATTGTGCATCCGCAGTAGTGAGTCCGAGTGCGCATGAGCAGAAGTGAGCCGGAGTGCGGATGCGCAGTAGTGACCCCGAGTGCGCATGCGCAGAAGTGAGCCAGTGTGTGCATGCGCAGTAGTCAGCCCGAGTGCGCATGCGCAGTAGTGAGCCCGATTGCGCATCCGCAGTAGTGAGTGCGTTGCACATGCGCAGGTCTGACCCCGAGCGCGGATGCGCAGTAGTGAGCCCGAGTGCGCATGCAGAGTAGTGAGGCCGATTGCGCATCCGCACTAGTGAGTCCGTGTGCGCATGTGCAGTTCTGAGCCGGAGTGCGCATGCGCAGTAGTGAGCCCGATTGTGCATCCGGCGTAGTGCGTCCGAGTGCGCATGAGCAGTAGTGAGCCGGAGGGCGCATGCGCAGTAGTGAGCCCCAGCACGCATGCGCAGTAGTGAGCCCGATTGCGCATCCGCAGCAGTGAGTCCGAGTGCGCATACGCATTTGCGACCCCGCGTGTGCATGCACAGTGTCAGCCCGTGAGCGAATGCGCAGTAGTGAGTCCGTGTGCGCATGTGCAGGTCCGAGCCGCAGTGCGCATGCGCAGTAGTGAGCCCGATTGTGCATCCGCAGTAGTGAGTCCGAGTGCGCATGAGCAGAAGTGAGCCGGAGTGCGGATGCGCAGTAGTGACCCCGAGTGCGCATGCGCAGAAGTGAGCCAGTGTGTGCATGCGCAGTAGTCAGCCCGAGTGCGCATGCGCAGTAGTGAGCCCGATTGCGCATCCGCAGTAGTGAGTGCGTTGCACATGCGCAGGTCTGACCCCGAGCGCGCATGCGCAGTAGTGAGCCCGTGTGCGCATGCGCAGTAGTGAGCCCGAGAGCGCATCCGCAGTAGTGAGCCCGATTGTGCATCCGCAGTAGTTAGTCCGAGTACGCATGAGCAGTAGTGAGCCGGAGGGCGCATGCGCAGTAGTGACCCCGAGTGCGCATGTGCAGTAGCGACCCCGATCGCGTATGCGCAGTAGTGGGCCCGAGTGCGCATGTGCAGGCCTGACCTGAGTGCGCATGCGCAGTAGTGAGCCCCAGCGCGCATGCGCAGTAGTGAGCCCGATTGCGCATCCGCAGTGGTGACCCCGAGCGCGCATGCGCAGTAGTGCGCCGGATTGCGCATCCGCAGCAGTGAGTCCGAGTGCGCATACGCAGTTGCGACCCCGAGTGTGCATGCACAGTGTCAGCCCGTGAGCGAATGCGCAGTAGTGAGTCCGTGTGCGCATGCGAAGTAGTGAGCCCGTGTACGCATGCGCAGTGGTGAGCCCGAGTGCGCATGGGCAGGTCTGAGCCGGAGTGCGCGTGCGCAGTAGTGAGGCCGAGTAAGCATGAGCAGTAGTGACCCCGAGTGCGCATGCGCAGAAGTGAGCCCGTGTGTGCATGCGCAGTAGTGAACGCGATTGCGCATCCGCAGTCGTGAGTCCGAGCGCGCATCCGCAGTAGTGAGTCCGATTGCGCATGCGCAGAAGAGAGCTCGAATGCGCATGTGCAAGTCTAAGCCGGACTGCGCATGCGCAGTAGTGAGCCCGTGTGCGCATGAGCAGTAGTGACCACGAGTGCGCATGCACAGTAGTGAGCCCGATTGCGCATCCGCAGTAGTGAGTCCGTGTGCGCATGTGCAGGACTGAGCCGGAGTGCGCATGCGCAGTAGTGAGCCCAATTGTGCATCCGCAGTAGTGAGTCCGAGTGCGCATGTGCAGGTCTGAGCCGGAGTGCGCATACGCAGTAGTGAGCCCGAGCGCGGATGCGCAGTAGTGACCCCGAGCCCGCATGCGCAGTAGTGAGCCCGTGTGCGCATGCGCAGTAGTGAGCCCGTGTACGCATGCGCAGTAGTGAGCCCGTGTGCTCATGCGCAGTAGTGAACCCGCGTGCGCATGCGTAGTAGTGAGCTCGAGTGCGCATGAGCAGTAGTGATTCCGAGCGCGCATGCGCAGTTGTGAGCCCGATTGCGCATGCGCAGTAGTGAGCCCGTGTGCGCATGCGCAGTAGTGAGCCCGAGTGCGCATGCAGAGTAGTGAGGCCGATTGCGCATCCGCACTAGTGAGTCCGTGTGCGCATGTGCAGGTCTGAGCCGGAGTGCGCATGCGCAGTAGTGAGCCCGATTGTGCATCCGGCGTAGTGAGTCCGAGTGCGCATGAGCAGTAGTGAGCCGGAGGGCGCATGCGCAGTAGTGAGCCCCAGCGCGCATGCGCAGTAGTGAGCCCGATTGCGCATCCGCAGTGGTGACCCCGAGCGCGCATGCGCAGTAGTGAGCCCGATTGCGCATCCGCAGCAGTGAGTCCGAGTGCGCATACGCAGTTGCGACCACGAGCGCGTATGCGCAGTAGCGACCCCGAGCGCGTATGCGCAGTAGTGGGCCCGAGTGCGCATGTGCAGGCCTGACCTGAGTGCGCACGCGCAGCAGTGAGCCCCAGCGCGCATGCGCAGTAGTGAGCCCGATTGCGCATTCGCAGTGGTGACCCCGTGCGCGCATGCGCAGTAGTGAGCCCGATTGCGCATCCGCAGCAGTGAGTCCGAGTGCGCATACGCAGTTGCGACCCCGCGTGTGCATGCACAGTGTCAGCCCGTGAGCGAATGCGCAGTAGTGAGTCCGTGTGCGCATGTGCAGGTCCGAGCCGCAGTGCGCATGCGCAGTAGTGAGCCCGATTGTGCATCCGCAGTAGTGAGTCCGAGTGCGCATGAGCAGAAGTGAGCCGGAGTGCGGATGCGCAGTAGTGACCCCGAGTGCGCATGCGCAGAAGTGAGCCAGTGTGTGCATGCGCAGTAGTCAGCCCGAGTGCGCATGCGCAGTAGTGAGCCCGATTGCGCATCCGCAGTAGTGAGTGCGTTGCACATGCGCAGGTCTGACCCCGAGCGCGCATGCGCAGTAGTGAGCCCGTGTGCGCATGCGCAGTAGTGAGCCCGAGCGCGCATCCGCAGTAGTGAGCCCGATTGTGCATCCGCAGTAGTGAGTCCGAGTACGCATGAGCAGTACTGAGCCGGAGGGCGCATGCGCAGTAGTGACCCCGAGTGCGCATGTGCAGTAGCGACCCCGAGCGCGTATGCGCAGTAGTGGGCCCGAGTGCGCATGTGCAGGCCTGACCTGAGTGCGCATGCGCAGTAGTGAGCCCCAGCGCGCATGCGCAGTAGTGAGCCCGATTGCGCATCCGCAGTGGTGACCCCGAGCGCGCATGCGCAGTAGTGCGCCGGATTGCGCATCCGCAGCAGTGAGTCCGAGTGCGCATACGCAGTTGCGACCCCGAGTGTGCATGCACAGTGTCAGCCCGTGAGCGAATGCGCAGTAGTGAGTCCGTGTGCGCATGCGAAGTAGTGAGCCCGTGTACGCATGCGCAGTGGTGAGCCCGAGTGAGCATGGGCAGGTCTGAGCCGGAGTGCGCGTGCGCAGTAGTGAGGCCGAGTGCGCATGAGCAGTAGTGACCCCGAGTGCGCATGCGCAGAAGTGAGCCCGTGTGTGCATGCGCAGTAGTGAACGCTATTGCGCATCCGCAGTAGTAAGCCCGAGCGCGCATCCGCAGTCGTGAGTCCGAGCGCGCATCCGCAGTAGTGAGTCCGAGTGCGCGTGCGCTGTAGTGAGCTCGTGTGCGCATGCGCAGTAGTGAGCCAGTGTACGCATGCGCAGTAGTGAGTCCGTGTGCGCATTTGCGGCTCTGAGCCGGAGTGCGCATGCGCAGTAGTGAACCCGATTGCGCATCTGCAGTAGTGACCCCGAGTGCGCATGCGCAGTAGTGACCCCGAGTGCGCATGGGCTGTAGCGACCCCGAGCGCGCATGTGCAGTAGTGAACCCGTGCGCGCATGCGCAGTAGTGAGCCCGAGCGCGCATCCGCAGTAGAGAGTCCGAGTGCGCATGAGTAGTAGTGAGGCCGTGTGCGCATGCGCAGTAGTGAGCCCGAGCGCGCATCCGCAGTAGTGAGTCCGAGTGCGCATGACCAGTTGCGAGCCCGTGTGCGCATGCGCAGTAGTGAGCCCGAGCGCGCATCCGCACTAGTGAGTCCGAGTGCGCATGCGCAGTAGTGACCCCGAGTGCGCATGCGCAGTAGCGAGCCCGTGCGCGCATACGCAGTAGTGAGCCCGTGTGCGCATGCGCAGTAGTTAGCCCGAGCGCGCATCCGCAGTAGTGAGTCCGAGTGCGCATGAGCAGTAGCGAGCCCGTATGCGCATGAGCAGTAGTGAGCCCGTGTGCGCATGCGCAGTAGTGAGCCCGAGCGCGCATCCGCAGTAGTGAGTCCGAGTGCGCATGAGCAGTAGTGAGCCCGGGTGCGCATCCGCAGTAGTGAGCCCGAGCGCGCATCCGCAGTAGTTAGTCCGAGTGCGCATGAGCAGTAGTGGGCCCGTGTGCGCATGCGCAGTAGTGAGCCCGAGCGCCCATCCGCACTAGTGAGTCCGAGTGCGCATGCGCAGTAGCGACCCCGAGTGCGCATGTGCAGTAGTGAGCCCGTGCGCGCATACGCAGTAGTGCGCCCGTGTGCGCATGGGCAGAAGTGAGCTCGAATGCGCATGTGCAGGTCTGACTCGGTGTGCGCATGCGCAGTAGTGACCCCGAGTGCGCGTGCGCTGTAGTGAGCTCGTGTGCGCATGCGCAGTAGTGAGCCAGTGTACGCATGCGCAGTAGTGAGTCCGAGTGCGCATGAGCAGTAGTGAGCCCGTATGCGCATGAGCAGTAGTGAGCCCGTGTGCGCATGCGCAGTAGTGAGCCCGAGCGCGCATCCGCAGTAATGAGTCCGAGTGCGCATGAGCAGTAGTGAGCCGGAGTGCGCATGCGCAGTAGTGACCCCGAGTGCGCATGGGCAGTAGCGACCCCGATTGCGCATCTGCAGTAGTGACTCCGAGTGCGCATGCGCAACAGTAAACCCGATTGCGTATGCGCAGTAGTGAGCCCGAGTGCGCATGCGCAGTAGTGAGCCCGAGCGCGCATCCGCAGTAATGAGTCCGAGTGCGCATGAGCAGTAGTGAGCCGGAGTGCGCATGCGCAGTAGTGACCCCGAGTGCGCATGGGCAGTAGCGACCCCGATTGCGCATCTGCAGTAGTGACTCCGAGTGCGCATGCGCAACAGTAAACCCGATTGCGTATGCGCAGTAGTGAGCCCGTGCGCGCATACGCAGTAGTGCGCCCGTGTGCGCATGCGCAGTAGTGAGTCCGTGTGCGCATTTGCGGGTCTGAGCCGGAGTGCGCATGTGCAGTAGCGACCCCGAGCGCGCATGCGCTGTAGTAAGTCCGAGTTCGCATGAGCAGTAGTGAGCCCGTGTGCGCATGCGCAGTAGTGAGCCCAAGCGCGCATCCGCACTAGTGAGTCCGAGCGCGCATGCGCAGTAGTGACCCCGAGTGCGCATGAGCAGTAGTGAGCCCGTGTGCGCATGCGCAGTAGTGAGCCCGAGCGCGCATCCGCAGTAGTGAGTTCGAGTGCGCATGAGCAGTAGTGAGCCCGTGTGCGTATGCGCAGTAGTGAGCCCGAGCGCGCATCCGCAGTAATGAGTCCGAGTGCGCATGAGCAGTAGTGAGCCCGTGTGCGCATGCTCAGTAGTGAGCCCGTGCGCGCATACGCAGTAGTGAGCCCGTGTGCGCATGCGCAGTAGTTAGCCCGAGCGCGCATCCGCAGTAGTGAGTCCGAGTGCGCATGAGCAGTAGTGAGCCCGTATGCGCATGAGCAGTAGTGAGCCCGTGTGCGCATGCGCAGTAGTGAGCCCGAGCGCGCATCCGCAGTAGTGGGTCCGAGTGCGCATGAGCAGTAGTGAGCCCGTGTGCGTATGCGCAGTAGTGAGCCCGAGCGCGCATCCGCAGTAATGAGTCCGAGTGCGCATGAGCAGTAGTGAGCCGGAGTGCGCATGCGCAGTAGTGACCCCGAGTGCGCATGGGCAGTAGCGACCCCGATTGCGCATCTGCAGTAGTGACTCCGAGTGCGCATGCGCAACAGTAAACCCGATTGCGTATGCGCAGTAGTGAGCCCGAGTGCGCATGCGCAGTAGTGACCCCAAGCGCGCATCTGCAGTAGTGACTCCGAGTGCGCATGCGCAACAGTAAACCCGATTGCGTATGCGCAGTAGTGAGCCCGAGTGCGCATGCGCAGTAGTGAGCCCGAGCGCGCATCCGCAGTAATGAGTCCGAGTGCGCATGAGCAGTAGTGAGCCAGTGTACGCATGCGCAGTAGTGAGTCCGAGTGCGCATGAGCAGTAGTGAGCCCGTATGCGCATGAGCAGTAGTGAGCCCGTGTGCGCATGCGCAGTAGTGAGCCCGAGCGCGCATCCGCAGTAATGAGTCCGAGTGCGCATGAGCAGTAGTGAGCCGGAGTGCGCATGCGCAGTAGTGACCCCGAGTGCGCATGGGCAGTAGCGACCCCGATTGCGCATCTGCAGTAGTGACTCCGAGTGCGCATGCGCAACAGTAAACCCGATTGCGTATGCGCAGTAGTGAGCCCGAGTGCGCATGCGCAGTAGTGAGCCCGAGCGCGCATCCGCAGTAATGAGTCCGAGTGCGCATGAGCAGTAGTGAGCCGGAGTGCGCATGCGCAGTAGTGACCCCGAGTGCGCATGGGCAGTAGCGACCCCGATTGCGCATCTGCAGTAATGACTCCGAGTGCGCATGCGCAACAGTAAACCCGATTGCGTATGCGCAGTAGTGAGCCCGTGCGCGCATACGCAGTAGTGCGCCCGTGTGCGCATGCGCAGTAGTGAGTCCGTGTGCGCATTTGCGGGTCTGAGCCGGAGTGCGCATGTTCAGTAGCGACCCCGAGCGCGCATGCGCTGTAGTAAGTCCGAGTTCGCATGAGCAGTAGTGAGCCCGTGTGCGCATGCGCAGTAGTGAGCCCAAGCGCGCATCCGCACTAGTGAGTCCGAGCGCGCATGCGCAGTAGTGACCCCGAGTGCGCATGAGCAGTAGTGAGCCCGTGTGCGCATGCGCAGTAGTGAGCCCGAGCGCGCATCCGCAGTAGTGAGTTCGAGTGCGCATGAGCAGTAGTGAGCCCGTGTGCGTATGCGCAGTAGTGAGCCCGAGCGCGCATCCGCAGTAATGAGTCCGAGTGCGCATGAGCAGTAGTGAGCCCGTGTGCGCATGCGCAGTAGTGAGCCCGTGCGCGCATACGCAGTAGTGAGCCCGTGTGCGCATGCGCAGTAGTTAGCCCGAGCGCGCATCCGCAGTAGTGAGTCCGAGTGCGCATGAGCAGTAGTGAGCCGGAGTGCGCATGCGCAGTAGTGACCCCGAGTGCGCATGGGCAGTAGCGACCCCGATTGCGCATCTGCAGTAGTGACTCCGAGTGCGCATGCGCAACAGTAAACCCGATTGCGTATGCGCAGTAGTGAGCCCGAGTGCGCATGCGCAGTAGTGACCCCGAGCGCGCATGCGCAGTAGTGAGCCCGTGCGCGCATACGCAGTAGTGCGCCCGTGTGCGCATGCGCAGAAGTGAGCTCGAATGCGCATGTGCAGGTCTGACTCGGTGTGCGCATGCGCAGTGGTGACCCCGAGTGCGCGTGCGCTGTAGTGAGCTCGTGTGCGCATGCGCAGTAGTGAGGCAGTGTACGCATGCGCAGTAGTGAGTCCGTGTGCGCATTTGCGGGTCTGAGCCGGAGTGCGCATGTTCAGTAGCGACCCCGAGCGCGCATGCGCTGTAGTAAGTCCGAGTGCGCATGAGCAGTAGTGAGCCCGTGTGCGCATGCGCAGTAGTGAGCCCAAGCGCGCATCCGCACTAGTGAGTCCGAGTGCGCATGCGCAGTAGTGACCCCGAGTGCGCATGAGCAGTAGTGAGCCCGTGTGCGCATGCGCAGTAGTGAGCCCGAGCGCGCATCCGCAGTAGTGAGTTCGAGTGCGCATGAGCAGTAGTGAGCCCGTGTGCGCATGCGCAGTGGTGAGCCCGAGCGCGCATCCGCAGTAGTGAGTCCGAGTGCGCATGAGCAGTAGTGACCCCGTGTGCGCATGCGCAGTAGTGAGCCCGAGCGCGCGTGGTCAGTAGTGGGCCCGATTGCGCATCCGCAGTAGTGAGTCCGAGCACGCATGCGCAGTAGTGAGTCCGAGTGCGCATGAGCAGTAGTGAGCCCGTGTGCGCATCCGCAGTAGTGAGCCCGAGCGCGCATCCGCAGTAGTGAGTCCGAGTGCGCATGAGCAGTAGTGTGCCCGTGTGCTCATGAGCAGTAGTGAGCCCGAGCGCCCATCCGCACTAGTGAGTCCGAGTGCGCATGCGCAGTAGTGACGCCGAGTGCGCATGCGCAGTAGTGAACCTGTGCGCGCATACGCAGTAGTGAGCCCGTGTGCGCATCCGCAGTGGTGAGCCCGAGCGCGCATCCGCAGTAGTGAGTCCGAGTGCGCATGAGCAGTAGTGACCCCGTGTGCGCATGCGCAGTAGTGAGCCCGAGCGCGCGTGGTCAGTAGTGGGCCCGATTGCGCATCCGCAGTAGTGAGTCCGAGCACGCATGCGCAGTAGTGAGTCCGAGTGCGCATGAGCAGTAGTGAGCCCGTGTGCGCATCCGCAGTAGTGAGCCCGAGCGCGGATCCGCAGTAGTGAGTCCGAGTGCGCATGAGCAGTAGTGAGCCCGTGTGCGCATGCGCAGTAGTGAGCCCGAGCGCGCATCCGCGCTAGTGAGTCCGAGTGCGCATGCGCAGTAGTGACCCCGAGTGCGCATGCGCAGTAGTGAGCCCGTGCGCGCATACGCAGTAGTGAGCCCGTGTGCGCATGCGCAGTAGTTAGCCCGAGCGTGCATCCGCAGTAGTGAGTCCGAGTGCGCATGAGCAGTAGTGAGTCCGTATGCGCATGAGCAGTAGTGAGCCCGTGTGCGCATCCGCAGTAATGAGTCCGAGTGCGCATGAGCAGTAGTGAGCCCGTGTGCGCATGCGCAGTGGTGAGCCCGTGTGCGCATGCGCAGTAGTGAGCCCGAGCGCGCATCCGCGCTAGTGAGTCCGAGTGCGCATGCGCAGTAGTGACCCCGAGTGCGCATGCGCAGTAGTGAGCCCGTGCGCGCATACGCAGTAGTGAGCCCGTGTGCGCATGCGCAGTAGTTAGCCCGAGCGTGCATCCGCAGTAGTGAGTCCGAGTGCGCATGAGCAGTAGTGAGTCCGTATGCGCATGAGCAGTAGTGAGCCCGTGTGCGCATCCGCAGTAATGAGTCCGAGTGCGCATGAGCAGTAGTGAGCCCGTGTGCGCATGCGCAGTGGTGAGCCCGAGCGCGCATCCGCAGTAGTGAGTCCGAGTGCGCATGAGCAGTAGTGAGCCCGTATGCGCATGAGCAGTAGTGAGCCCGTGTGCGCATCCGCAGTAATGAGTCCGAGTGCGCATGAGCAGTAGTGAGCCCGTGTGCGCATGCGCAGTGGTGAGCCCGAGCGCGCATCCGCAGTAGTGAGTCCGAGTGCGCATGAGCAGTAGTGAGTCCGAGTGCGCATGAGCAGTAGTGACCCCGAGTGCGCATGCGCAGTAGTGACCCCGAGTGCGCATGAGCAGTAGTGACCCCGAGTGCGCATGCGCAGTAGTGAGCCCGTGCGCGCATACGCAGTAGTGAGCCCGTGTGCGCATGCGCAGTAGTTAGCCCGAGCGCGCATCCGCAGTAGTGAGTCCGAGTGCGCATGAGCAGTAGTGAGCCCGTATGCGCATGAGCAGTAGTGAGCCCGTGTGCGCATGCGCAGTAGTGAGCCCGAGCGCGCATCCGCAGTAGTGGGTCGGAGTGCGCATGAGCAGTAGTGAGCCCGTGTGCGCATGCGCAGTAGTGAGCCCGAGCGCGCATCCGCAGTAGTGAGCCGGAGTGCGCATGCGCAGTAGTGACCCCGAGTGCGCATGGGCAGTAGCGACCCCGATTGCGCATCTGCAGTAGTGACTCCGAGTGCGCATGCGCAACAGTAAACCCGATTGCGTATGCGCAGTAGTGAGCCCGAGTGCGCATGCGCAGTAGTGAGCCCGAGCGCGCATCCGCAGTAATGAGTCCGAGTGCGCATGAGCAGTAGTGAGCCAGTGTACGCATGCGCAGTAGTGAGTCCGAGTGCGCATGAGCAGTAGTGAGCCCGTATGCGCATGAGCAGTAGTGAGCCCGTGTGCGCATGCGCAGTAGTGAGCCCGAGCGCGCATCCGCAGTAATGAGTCCGAGTGCGCATGAGCAGTAGTGAGCCGGAGTGCGCATGCGCAGTAGTGACCCCGAGTGCGCATGGGCAGTAGCGACCCCGATTGCGCATCTGCAGTAGTGACTCCGAGTGCGCATGCGCAACAGTAAACCCGATTGCGTATGCGCAGTAGTGAGCCCGAGTGCGCATGCGCAGTAGTGAGCCCGAGCGCGCATCCGCAGTAATGAGTCCGAGTGCGCATGAGCAGTAGTGAGCCGGAGTGCGCATGCGCAGTAGTGACCCCGAGTGCGCATGGGCAGTAGCGACCCCGATTGCGCATCTGCAGTAGTGACTCCGAGTGCGCATGCGCAACAGTAAACCCGATTGCGTATGCGCAGTAGTGAGCCCGTGCGCGCATACGCAGTAGTGCGCCCGTGTGCGCATGCGCAGTAGTGAGTCCGTGTGCGCATTTGCGGGTCTGAGCCGGAGTGCGCATGTTCAGTAGCGACCCCGAGCGCGCATGCGCTGTAGTAAGTCCGAGTTCGCATGAGCAGTAGTGAGCCCGTGTGCGCATGCGCAGTAGTGAGCCCAAGCGCGCATCCGCACTAGTGAGTCCGAGCGCGCATGCGCAGTAGTGACCCCGAGTGCGCATGAGCAGTAGTGAGCCCGTGTGCGCATGCGCAGTAGTGAGCCCGAGCGCGCATCCGCAGTAGTGAGTTCGAGTGCGCATGAGCAGTAGTGAGCCCGTGTGCGTATGCGCAGTAGTGAGCCCGAGCGCGCATCCGCAGTAATGAGTCCGAGTGCGCATGAGCAGTAGTGAGCCCGTGTGCGCATGCGCAGTAGTGAGCCCGTGCGCGCATACGCAGTAGTGAGCCCGTGTGCGCATGCGCAGTAGTTAGCCCGAGCGCGCATCCGCAGTAGTGAGTCCGAGTGCGCATGAGCAGTAGTGAGCCCGTATGCGCATGAGCAGTAGTGAGCCCGTGTGCGCATGCGCAGTAGTGAGCCCGAGCGCGCATCCGCAGTAGTGGGTCCGAGTGCGCATGAGCAGTAGTGAGCCCGTGTGCGTATGCGCAGTAGTGAGCCCGAGCGCGCATCCGCAGTAATGAGTCCGAGTGCGCATGAGCAGTAGTGAGCCGGAGTGCGCATGCGCAGTAGTGACCCCGAGTGCGCATGGGCAGTAGCGACCCCGATTGCGCATCTGCAGTAGTGACTCCGAGTGCGCATGCGCAACAGTAAACCCGATTGCGTATGCGCAGTAGTGAGCCCGAGTGCGCATGCGCAGTAGTGACCCCGAGCGCGCATGCGCAGTAGTGAGCCCGTGCGCGCATACGCAGTAGTGCGCCCGTGTGCGCATGCGCAGAAGTGAGCTCGAATGCGCATGTGCAGGTCTGACTCGGTGTGCGCATGCGCAGTGGTGACCCCGAGTGCGCGTGCGCTGTAGTGAGCTCGTGTGCGCATGCGCAGTAGTGAGGCAGTGTACGCATGCGCAGTAGTGAGTCCGTGTGCGCATTTGCGGGTCTGAGCCGGAGTGCGCATGTTCAGTAGCGACCCCGAGCGCGCATGCGCTGTAGTAAGTCCGAGTGCGCATGAGCAGTAGTGAGCCCGTGTGCGCATGCGCAGTAGTGAGCCCAAGCGCGCATCCGCACTAGTGAGTCCGAGTGCGCATGCGCAGTAGTGACCCCGAGTGCGCATGAGCAGTAGTGAGCCCGTGTGCGCATGCGCAGTAGTGAGCCCGAGCGCGCATCCGCAGTAGTGAGTTCGAGTGCGCATGAGCAGTAGTGAGCCCGTGTGCGCATGCGCAGTGGTGAGCCCGAGCGCGCATCCGCAGTAGTGAGTCCGAGTGCGCATGAGCAGTAGTGACCCCGTGTGCGCATGCGCAGTAGTGAGCCCGAGCGCGCGTGGTCAGTAGTGGGCCCGATTGCGCATCCGCAGTAGTGAGTCCGAGCACGCATGCGCAGTAGTGAGTCCGAGTGCGCATGAGCAGTAGTGAGCCCGTGTGCGCATCCGCAGTAGTGAGCCCGAGCGCGCATCCGCAGTAGTGAGTCCGAGTGCGCATGAGCAGTAGTGTGCCCGTGTGCTCATGAGCAGTAGTGAGCCCGAGCGCCCATCCGCACTAGTGAGTCCGAGTGCGCATGCGCAGTAGTGACGCCGAGTGCGCATGCGCAGTAGTGAACCTGTGCGCGCATACGCAGTAGTGAGCCCGTGTGCGCATCCGCAGTGGTGAGCCCGAGCGCGCATCCGCAGTAGTGAGTCCGAGTGCGCATGAGCAGTAGTGACCCCGTGTGCGCATGCGCAGTAGTGAGCCCGAGCGCGCGTGGTCAGTAGTGGGCCCGATTGCGCATCCGCAGTAGTGAGTCCGAGCACGCATGCGCAGTAGTGAGTCCGAGTGCGCATGAGCAGTAGTGAGCCCGTGTGCGCATCCGCAGTAGTGAGCCCGAGCGCGGATCCGCAGTAGTGAGTCCGAGTGCGCATGAGCAGTAGTGAGCCCGTGTGCGCATGCGCAGTAGTGAGCCCGAGCGCGCATCCGCGCTAGTGAGTCCGAGTGCGCATGCGCAGTAGTGACCCCGAGTGCGCATGCGCAGTAGTGAGCCCGTGCGCGCATACGCAGTAGTGAGCCCGTGTGCGCATGCGCAGTAGTTAGCCCGAGCGTGCATCCGCAGTAGTGAGTCCGAGTGCGCATGAGCAGTAGTGAGTCCGTATGCGCATGAGCAGTAGTGAGCCCGTGTGCGCATCCGCAGTAATGAGTCCGAGTGCGCATGAGCAGTAGTGAGCCCGTGTGCGCATGCGCAGTGGTGAGCCCGAGCGCGCATCCGCAGTAGTGAGTCCGAGTGCGCATGAGCAGTAGTGAGCCCGTATGCGCATGAGCAGTAGTGAGCCCGTGTGCGCATCCGCAGTAATGAGTCCGAGTGCGCATGAGCAGTAGTGAGCCCGTGTGCGCATGCGCAGTGGTGAGCCCGAGCGCGCATCCGCAGTAGTGAGTCCGAGTGCGCATGAGCAGTAGTGAGTCCGAGTGCGCATGAGCAGTAGTGACCCCGAGTGCGCATGCGCAGTAGTGACCCCGAGTGCGCATGAGCAGTAGTGACCCCGAGTGCGCATGCGCAGTAGTGAGCCCGTGCGCGCATACGCAGTAGTGAGCCCGTGTGCGCATGCGCAGTAGTTAGCCCGAGCGCGCATCCGCAGTAGTGAGTCCGAGTGCGCATGAGCAGTAGTGAGCCCGTATGCGCATGCGCAGTAGTTAGCCCGAGCGCGCATCCGCAGTAGTGAGTCCGAGTGCGCATGAGCAGTAGTGAGCCCGTATGCGCATGAGCAGTAGTGAGCCCGTGTGCGCATGCGCAGTAGTGAGCCCGAGCGCGCATCCGCAGTAGTGGGTCGGAGTGCGCATGAGCAGTAGTGAGCCCGTGTGCGCATGCGCAGTAGTGAGCCCGAGCGCGCATCCGCAGTAGTGAGCCGGAGTGCGCATGCGCAGTAGTGACCCCGAGTGCGCATGGGCAGTAGCGACCCCGATTGCGCATCTGCAGTAGTGACTCCGAGTGCGCATGCGCAACAGTAAACCCGATTGCGTATGCGCAGTAGTGAGCCCGAGTGCGCATGCGCAGTAGTGAGCCCGAGCGCGCATCCGCAGTAATGAGTCCGAGTGCGCATGAGCAGTAGTGAGCCAGTGTACGCATGCGCAGTAGTGAGTCCGAGTGCGCATGAGCAGTAGTGAGCCCGTATGCGCATGAGCAGTAGTGAGCCCGTGTGCGCATGCGCAGTAGTGAGCCCGAGCGCGCATCCGCAGTAATGAGTCCGAGTGCGCATGAGCAGTAGTGAGCCGGAGTGCGCATGCGCAGTAGTGACCCCGAGTGCGCATGGGCAGTAGCGACCCCGATTGCGCATCTGCAGTAGTGACTCCGAGTGCGCATGCGCAACAGTAAACCCGATTGCGTATGCGCAGTAGTGAGCCCGAGTGCGCATGCGCAGTAGTGAGCCCGAGCGCGCATCCGCAGTAATGAGTCCGAGTGCGCATGAGCAGTAGTGAGCCGGAGTGCGCATGCGCAGTAGTGACCCCGAGTGCGCATGGGCAGTAGCGACCCCGATTGCGCATCTGCAGTAGTGACTCCGAGTGCGCATGCGCAACAGTAAACCCGATTGCGTATGCGCAGTAGTGAGCCCGTGCGCGCATACGCAGTAGTGCGCCCGTGTGCGCATGCGCAGTAGTGAGTCCGTGTGCGCATTTGCGGGTCTGAGCCGGAGTGCGCATGTTCAGTAGCGACCCCGAGCGCGCATGCGCTGTAGTAAGTCCGAGTTCGCATGAGCAGTAGTGAGCCCGTGTGCGCATGCGCAGTAGTGAGCCCAAGCGCGCATCCGCACTAGTGAGTCCGAGCGCGCATGCGCAGTAGTGACCCCGAGTGCGCATGAGCAGTAGTGAGCCCGTGTGCGCATGCGCAGTAGTGAGCCCGAGCGCGCATCCGCAGTAGTGAGTTCGAGTGCGCATGAGCAGTAGTGAGCCCGTGTGCGTATGCGCAGTAGTGAGCCCGAGCGCGCATCCGCAGTAATGAGTCCGAGTGCGCATGAGCAGTAGTGAGCCCGTGTGCGCATGCGCAGTAGTGAGCCCGTGCGCGCATACGCAGTAGTGAGCCCGTGTGCGCATGCGCAGTAGTTAGCCCGAGCGCGCATCCGCAGTAGTGAGTCCGAGTGCGCATGAGCAGTAGTGAGCCCGTATGCGCATGAGCAGTAGTGAGCCCGTGTGCGCATGCGCAGTAGTGAGCCCGAGCGCGCATCCGCAGTAGTGGGTCCGAGTGCGCATGAGCAGTAGTGAGCCCGTGTGCGTATGCGCAGTAGTGAGCCCGAGCGCGCATCCGCAGTAATGAGTCCGAGTGCGCATGAGCAGTAGTGAGCCGGAGTGCGCATGCGCAGTAGTGACCCCGAGTGCGCATGGGCAGTAGCGACCCCGATTGCGCATCTGCAGTAGTGACTCCGAGTGCGCATGCGCAACAGTAAACCCGATTGCGTATGCGCAGTAGTGAGCCCGAGTGCGCATGCGCAGTAGTGACCCCGAGCGCGCATGCGCAGTAGTGAGCCCGTGCGCGCATACGCAGTAGTGCGCCCGTGTGCGCATGCGCAGAAGTGAGCTCGAATGCGCATGTGCAGGTCTGACTCGGTGTGCGCATGCGCAGTGGTGACCCCGAGTGCGCGTGCGCTGTAGTGAGCTCGTGTGCGCATGCGCAGTAGTGAGGCAGTGTACGCATGCGCAGTAGTGAGTCCGTGTGCGCATTTGCGGGTCTGAGCCGGAGTGCGCATGTTCAGTAGCGACCCCGAGCGCGCATGCGCTGTAGTAAGTCCGAGTGCGCATGAGCAGTAGTGAGCCCGTGTGCGCATGCGCAGTAGTGAGCCCAAGCGCGCATCCGCACTAGTGAGTCCGAGTGCGCATGCGCAGTAGTGACCCCGAGTGCGCATGAGCAGTAGTGAGCCCGTGTGCGCATGCGCAGTAGTGAGCCCGAGCGCGCATCCGCAGTAGTGAGTTCGAGTGCGCATGAGCAGTAGTGAGCCCGTGTGCGCATGCGCAGTGGTGAGCCCGAGCGCGCATCCGCAGTAGTGAGTCCGAGTGCGCATGAGCAGTAGTGACCCCGTGTGCGCATGCGCAGTAGTGAGCCCGAGCGCGCGTGGTCAGTAGTGGGCCCGATTGCGCATCCGCAGTAGTGAGTCCGAGCACGCATGCGCAGTAGTGAGTCCGAGTGCGCATGAGCAGTAGTGAGCCCGTGTGCGCATCCGCAGTAGTGAGCCCGAGCGCGCATCCGCAGTAGTGAGTCCGAGTGCGCATGAGCAGTAGTGTGCCCGTGTGCTCATGAGCAGTAGTGAGCCCGAGCGCCCATCCGCACTAGTGAGTCCGAGTGCGCATGCGCAGTAGTGACGCCGAGTGCGCATGCGCAGTAGTGAACCTGTGCGCGCATACGCAGTAGTGAGCCCGTGTGCGCATCCGCAGTGGTGAGCCCGAGCGCGCATCCGCAGTAGTGAGTCCGAGTGCGCATGAGCAGTAGTGACCCCGTGTGCGCATGCGCAGTAGTGAGCCCGAGCGCGCGTGGTCAGTAGTGGGCCCGATTGCGCATCCGCAGTAGTGAGTCCGAGCACGCATGCGCAGTAGTGAGTCCGAGTGCGCATGAGCAGTAGTGAGCCCGTGTGCGCATCCGCAGTAGTGAGCCCGAGCGCGGATCCGCAGTAGTGAGTCCGAGTGCGCATGAGCAGTAGTGAGCCCGTGTGCGCATGCGCAGTAGTGAGCCCGAGCGCGCATCCGCGCTAGTGAGTCCGAGTGCGCATGCGCAGTAGTGACCCCGAGTGCGCATGCGCAGTAGTGAGCCCGTGCGCGCATACGCAGTAGTGAGCCCGTGTGCGCATGCGCAGTAGTTAGCCCGAGCGTGCATCCGCAGTAGTGAGTCCGAGTGCGCATGAGCAGTAGTGAGTCCGTATGCGCATGAGCAGTAGTGAGCCCGTGTGCGCATCCGCAGTAATGAGTCCGAGTGCGCATGAGCAGTAGTGAGCCCGTGTGCGCATGCGCAGTGGTGAGCCCGAGCGCGCATCCGCAGTAGTGAGTCCGAGTGCGCATGAGCAGTAGTGAGCCCGTATGCGCATGAGCAGTAGTGAGCCCGTGTGCGCATCCGCAGTAATGAGTCCGAGTGCGCATGAGCAGTAGTGAGCCCGTGTGCGCATGCGCAGTGGTGAGCCCGAGCGCGCATCCGCAGTAGTGAGTCCGAGTGCGCATGAGCAGTAGTGAGTCCGAGTGCGCATGAGCAGTAGTGACCCCGAGTGCGCATGCGCAGTAGTGACCCCGAGTGCGCATGAGCAGTAGTGACCCCGAGTGCGCATGCGCAGTAGTGAGCCCGTGCGCGCATACGCAGTAGTGAGCCCGTGTGCGCATGCGCAGTAGTTAGCCCGAGCGCGCATCCGCAGTAGTGAGTCCGAGTGCGCATGAGCAGTAGTGAGCCCGTATGCGCATGAGCAGTAGTGAGCCCGTGTGCGCATGCGCAGTAGTGAGCCCGAGCGCGCATCCGCAGTAGTGGGTCGGAGTGCGCATGAGCAGTAGTGAGCCCGTGTGCGCATGCGCAGTAGTGAGCCCGAGCGCGCATCCGCAGTAGTGAGCCGGAGTGCGCATGCGCAGTAGTGACCCCGAGTGCGCATGGGCAGTAGCGACCCCGATTGCGCATCTGCAGTAGTGACTCCGAGTGCGCATGCGCAACAGTAAACCCGATTGCGTATGCGCAGTAGTGAGCCCGAGTGCGCATGCGCAGTAGTGACCCCGAGCGCGCATGCGCAGTAGTGAGCCCGTGCGCGCATACGCAGTAGTGCGCCCGTGTGCGCATGCGCAGAAGTGAGCTCGAATGCGCATGTGCAGGTCTGACTCGGTGTGCGCATGCGCAGTGGTGACCCCGAGTGCGCGTGCGCTGTAGTGAGCTCGTGTGCGCATGCGCAGTAGTGAGCCAGTGTACGCTTGCGCAGTAGTGGGTCCGTGTGCGCATTTGCGGGTCTGAGCCGGAGTGCGCATGTTCAGTAGCGACCCCGAGCGCGCATGCGCTGTAGTAAGTCCGAGTGCGCATGAGCAGTAGTGAGCCCGTGTGCGCATGCGCAGTAGTGAGCCCAAGCGCGCATCCGCACTAGTAAGTCCGAGTGCGCATGCGCAGTAGTGACCCCGAGTGCGCATGAGCAGTAGTGAGCCCGTGTGCGCATGCGCAGTAGTGAGCCCGAGCGCGCATCCGCAGTAGTGAGTTCGAGTGCGCATGAGCAGTAGTGAGCCCGTGTGCGCATGCGCAGTGGTGAGCCCGAGCGCGCATCCGCAGTAGTGAGTCCGAGTGCGCATGAGCAGTAGTGACCCCGTGTGCGCATGCGCAGTAGTGAGCCCGAGCGCGCGTGGTCAGTAGTGGGCCCGATTGCGCATCCGCAGTAGTGAGTCCGAGCACGCATGCGCAGTAGTGAGTCCGAGTGCGCATGAGCAGTAGTGAGCCCGTGTGCGCATCCGCAGTAGTGAGCCCGAGCGCGCATCCGCAGTAGTGAGTCCGAGTGCGCATGAGCAGTAGTGTGCCCGTGTGCTCATGAGCAGTAGTGAGCCCGAGCGCCCATCCGCACTAGTGAGTCCGAGTGCGCATGCGCAGTAGTGACGCCGAGTGCGCATGCGCAGTAGTGAACCTGTGCGCGCATACGCAGTAGTGAGCCCGTGTGCGCATCCGCAGTGGTGAGCCCGAGCGCGCATCCGCAGTAGTGAGTCCGAGTGCGCATGAGCAGTAGTGACCCCGTGTGCGCATGCGCAGTAGTGAGCCCGAGCGCGCGTGGTCAGTAGTGGGCCCGATTGCGCATCCGCAGTAGTGAGTCCGAGCACGCATGCGCAGTAGTGAGTCCGAGTGCGCATGAGCAGTAGTGAGCCCGTGTGCGCATCCGCAGTAGTGAGCCCGAGCGCGGATCCGCAGTAGTGAGTCCGAGTGCGCATGAGCAGTAGTGAGCCCGTGTGCGCATGCGCAGTAGTGAGCCCGAGCGCGCATCCGCGCTAGTGAGTCCGAGTGCGCATGCGCAGTAGTGACCCCGAGTGCGCATGCGCAGTAGTGAGCCCGTGCGCGCATACGCAGTAGTGAGCCCGTGTGCGCATGCGCAGTAGTTAGCCCGAGCGTGCATCCGCAGTAGTGAGTCCGAGTGCGCATGAGCAGTAGTGAGTCCGTATGCGCATGAGCAGTAGTGAGCCCGTGTGCGCATCCGCAGTAATGAGTCCGAGTGCGCATGAGCAGTAGTGAGCCCGTGTGCGCATGCGCAGTGGTGAGCCCGAGCGCGCATCCGCAGTAGTGAGTCCGAGTGCGCATGAGCAGTAGTGAGCCCGTATGCGCATGAGCAGTAGTGAGCCCGTGTGCGCATCCGCAGTAATGAGTCCGAGTGCGCATGAGCAGTAGTGAGCCCGTGTGCGCATGCGCAGTGGTGAGCCCGAGCGCGCATCCGCAGTAGTGAGTCCGAGTGCGCATGAGCAGTAGTGAGTCCGAGTGCGCATGAGCAGTAGTGACCCCGAGTGCGCATGCGCAGTAGTGACCCCGAGTGCGCATGAGCAGTAGTGACCCCGAGTGCGCATGCGCAGTAGTGAGCCCGTGCGCGCATACGCAGTAGTGAGCCCGTGTGCGCATGCGCAGTAGTTAGCCCGAGCGCGCATCCGCAGTAGTGAGTCCGAGTGCGCATGAGCAGTAGTGAGCCCGTATGCGCATGCGCAGTAGTTAGCCCGAGCGCGCATCCGCAGTAGTGAGTCCGAGTGCGCATGAGCAGTAGTGAGCCCGTATGCGCATGAGCAGTAGTGAGCCCGTGTGCGCATGCGCAGTAGTGAGCCCGAGCGCGCATCCGCAGTAGTGGGTCGGAGTGCGCATGAGCAGTAGTGAGCCCGTGTGCGCATGCGCAGTAGTGAGCCCGAGCGCGCATCCGCAGTAGTGAGCCGGAGTGCGCATGCGCAGTAGTGACCCCGAGTGCGCATGGGCAGTAGCGACCCCGATTGCGCATCTGCAGTAGTGACTCCGAGTGCGCATGCGCAACAGTAAACCCGATTGCGTATGCGCAGTAGTGAGCCCGAGTGCGCATGCGCAGTAGTGAGCCCGAGCGCGCATCCGCAGTAATGAGTCCGAGTGCGCATGAGCAGTAGTGAGCCAGTGTACGCATGCGCAGTAGTGAGTCCGAGTGCGCATGAGCAGTAGTGAGCCCGTATGCGCATGAGCAGTAGTGAGCCCGTGTGCGCATGCGCAGTAGTGAGCCCGAGCGCGCATCCGCAGTAATGAGTCCGAGTGCGCATGAGCAGTAGTGAGCCGGAGTGCGCATGCGCAGTAGTGACCCCGAGTGCGCATGGGCAGTAGCGACCCCGATTGCGCATCTGCAGTAGTGACTCCGAGTGCGCATGCGCAACAGTAAACCCGATTGCGTATGCGCAGTAGTGAGCCCGAGTGCGCATGCGCAGTAGTGAGCCCGAGCGCGCATCCGCAGTAATGAGTCCGAGTGCGCATGAGCAGTAGTGAGCCGGAGTGCGCATGCGCAGTAGTGACCCCGAGTGCGCATGGGCAGTAGCGACCCCGATTGCGCATCTGCAGTAGTGACTCCGAGTGCGCATGCGCAACAGTAAACCCGATTGCGTATGCGCAGTAGTGAGCCCGTGCGCGCATACGCAGTAGTGCGCCCGTGTGCGCATGCGCAGTAGTGAGTCCGTGTGCGCATTTGCGGGTCTGAGCCGGAGTGCGCATGTTCAGTAGCGACCCCGAGCGCGCATGCGCTGTAGTAAGTCCGAGTTCGCATGAGCAGTAGTGAGCCCGTGTGCGCATGCGCAGTAGTGAGCCCAAGCGCGCATCCGCACTAGTGAGTCCGAGCGCGCATGCGCAGTAGTGACCCCGAGTGCGCATGAGCAGTAGTGAGCCCGTGTGCGCATGCGCAGTAGTGAGCCCGAGCGCGCATCCGCAGTAGTGAGTTCGAGTGCGCATGAGCAGTAGTGAGCCCGTGTGCGTATGCGCAGTAGTGAGCCCGAGCGCGCATCCGCAGTAATGAGTCCGAGTGCGCATGAGCAGTAGTGAGCCCGTGTGCGCATGCGCAGTAGTGAGCCCGTGCGCGCATACGCAGTAGTGAGCCCGTGTGCGCATGCGCAGTAGTTAGCCCGAGCGCGCATCCGCAGTAGTGAGTCCGAGTGCGCATGAGCAGTAGTGAGCCCGTATGCGCATGAGCAGTAGTGAGCCCGTGTGCGCATGCGCAGTAGTGAGCCCGAGCGCGCATCCGCAGTAGTGGGTCCGAGTGCGCATGAGCAGTAGTGAGCCCGTGTGCGTATGCGCAGTAGTGAGCCCGAGCGCGCATCCGCAGTAATGAGTCCGAGTGCGCATGAGCAGTAGTGAGCCGGAGTGCGCATGCGCAGTAGTGACCCCGAGTGCGCATGGGCAGTAGCGACCCCGATTGCGCATCTGCAGTAGTGACTCCGAGTGCGCATGCGCAACAGTAAACCCGATTGCGTATGCGCAGTAGTGAGCCCGAGTGCGCATGCGCAGTAGTGACCCCGAGCGCGCATGCGCAGTAGTGAGCCCGTGCGCGCATACGCAGTAGTGCGCCCGTGTGCGCATGCGCAGAAGTGAGCTCGAATGCGCATGTGCAGGTCTGACTCGGTGTGCGCATGCGCAGTGGTGACCCCGAGTGCGCGTGCGCTGTAGTGAGCTCGTGTGCGCATGCGCAGTAGTGAGGCAGTGTACGCATGCGCAGTAGTGAGTCCGTGTGCGCATTTGCGGGTCTGAGCCGGAGTGCGCATGTTCAGTAGCGACCCCGAGCGCGCATGCGCTGTAGTAAGTCCGAGTGCGCATGAGCAGTAGTGAGCCCGTGTGCGCATGCGCAGTAGTGAGCCCAAGCGCGCATCCGCACTAGTGAGTCCGAGTGCGCATGCGCAGTAGTGACCCCGAGTGCGCATGAGCAGTAGTGAGCCCGTGTGCGCATGCGCAGTAGTGAGCCCGAGCGCGCATCCGCAGTAGTGAGTTCGAGTGCGCATGAGCAGTAGTGAGCCCGTGTGCGCATGCGCAGTGGTGAGCCCGAGCGCGCATCCGCAGTAGTGAGTCCGAGTGCGCATGAGCAGTAGTGACCCCGTGTGCGCATGCGCAGTAGTGAGCCCGAGCGCGCGTGGTCAGTAGTGGGCCCGATTGCGCATCCGCAGTAGTGAGTCCGAGCACGCATGCGCAGTAGTGAGTCCGAGTGCGCATGAGCAGTAGTGAGCCCGTGTGCGCATCCGCAGTAGTGAGCCCGAGCGCGCATCCGCAGTAGTGAGTCCGAGTGCGCATGAGCAGTAGTGTGCCCGTGTGCTCATGAGCAGTAGTGAGCCCGAGCGCCCATCCGCACTAGTGAGTCCGAGTGCGCATGCGCAGTAGTGACGCCGAGTGCGCATGCGCAGTAGTGAACCTGTGCGCGCATACGCAGTAGTGAGCCCGTGTGCGCATCCGCAGTGGTGAGCCCGAGCGCGCATCCGCAGTAGTGAGTCCGAGTGCGCATGAGCAGTAGTGACCCCGTGTGCGCATGCGCAGTAGTGAGCCCGAGCGCGCGTGGTCAGTAGTGGGCCCGATTGCGCATCCGCAGTAGTGAGTCCGAGCACGCATGCGCAGTAGTGAGTCCGAGTGCGCATGAGCAGTAGTGAGCCCGTGTGCGCATCCGCAGTAGTGAGCCCGAGCGCGGATCCGCAGTAGTGAGTCCGAGTGCGCATGAGCAGTAGTGAGCCCGTGTGCGCATGCGCAGTAGTGAGCCCGAGCGCGCATCCGCGCTAGTGAGTCCGAGTGCGCATGCGCAGTAGTGACCCCGAGTGCGCATGCGCAGTAGTGAGCCCGTGCGCGCATACGCAGTAGTGAGCCCGTGTGCGCATGCGCAGTAGTTAGCCCGAGCGTGCATCCGCAGTAGTGAGTCCGAGTGCGCATGAGCAGTAGTGAGTCCGTATGCGCATGAGCAGTAGTGAGCCCGTGTGCGCATCCGCAGTAATGAGTCCGAGTGCGCATGAGCAGTAGTGAGCCCGTGTGCGCATGCGCAGTGGTGAGCCCGAGCGCGCATCCGCAGTAGTGAGTCCGAGTGCGCATGAGCAGTAGTGAGCCCGTATGCGCATGAGCAGTAGTGAGCCCGTGTGCGCATCCGCAGTAATGAGTCCGAGTGCGCATGAGCAGTAGTGAGCCCGTGTGCGCATGCGCAGTGGTGAGCCCGAGCGCGCATCCGCAGTAGTGAGTCCGAGTGCGCATGAGCAGTAGTGAGTCCGAGTGCGCATGAGCAGTAGTGACCCCGAGTGCGCATGCGCAGTAGTGACCCCGAGTGCGCATGAGCAGTAGTGACCCCGAGTGCGCATGCGCAGTAGTGAGCCCGTGCGCGCATACGCAGTAGTGAGCCCGTGTGCGCATGCGCAGTAGTTAGCCCGAGCGCGCATCCGCAGTAGTGAGTCCGAGTGCGCATGAGCAGTAGTGAGCCCGTATGCGCATGAGCAGTAGTGAGCCCGTGTGCGCATGCGCAGTAGTGAGCCCGAGCGCGCATCCGCAGTAGTGGGTCGGAGTGCGCATGAGCAGTAGTGAGCCCGTGTGCGCATGCGCAGTAGTGAGCCCGAGCGCGCATCCGCAGTAGTGAGCCGGAGTGCGCATGCGCAGTAGTGACCCCGAGTGCGCATGGGCAGTAGCGACCCCGATTGCGCATCTGCAGTAGTGACTCCGAGTGCGCATGCGCAACAGTAAACCCGATTGCGTATGCGCAGTAGTGAGCCCGAGTGCGCATGCGCAGTAGTGACCCCGAGCGCGCATGCGCAGTAGTGAGCCCGTGCGCGCATACGCAGTAGTGCGCCCGTGTGCGCATGCGCAGAAGTGAGCTCGAATGCGCATGTGCAGGTCTGACTCGGTGTGCGCATGCGCAGTGGTGACCCCGAGTGCGCGTGCGCTGTAGTGAGCTCGTGTGCGCATGCGCAGTAGTGAGCCAGTGTACGCTTGCGCAGTAGTGGGTCCGTGTGCGCATTTGCGGGTCTGAGCCGGAGTGCGCATGTTCAGTAGCGACCCCGAGCGCGCATGCGCTGTAGTAAGTCCGAGTGCGCATGAGCAGTAGTGAGCCCGTGTGCGCATGCGCAGTAGTGAGCCCAAGCGCGCATCCGCACTAGTAAGTCCGAGTGCGCATGCGCAGTAGTGACCCCGAGTGCGCATGAGCAGTAGTGAGCCCGTGTGCGCATGCGCAGTAGTGAGCCCGAGCGCGCATCCGCAGTAGTGAGTTCGAGTGCGCATGAGCAGTAGTGAGCCCGTGTGCGCATGCGCAGTGGTGAGCCCGAGCGCGCATCCGCAGTAGTGAGTCCGAGTGCGCATGAGCAGTAGTGACCCCGTGTGCGCATGCGCAGTAGTGAGCCCGAGCGCGCGTGGTCAGTAGTGGGCCCGATTGCGCATCCGCAGTAGTGAGTCCGAGCACGCATGCGCAGTAGTGAGTCCGAGTGCGCATGAGGAGTAGTGAGCCCGTGTGCGCATCCGCAGTAGTGAGCCCGAGCGCGCATCCGCAGTAGTGAGTCCGAGTGCGCATGAGCAGTAGTGAGCCCGTGTGCTCATGAGCAGTAGTGAGCCCGAGCGCCCATCCGCACTAGTGAGTCCGAGTGCGCATGCGCAGTAGTGACGCCGAGTGCGCATGCGCAGTAGTGAACCTGTGCGCGCATACGCAGTAGTGAGCCCGTGTGCGCATGCGCAGTGGTGAGCCCGAGCGCGCATCCGCAGTAGTGAGTCCGAGTGCGCATGAGCAGTAGTGACCCCGTGTGCGCATGCGCAGTAGTGAGCCCGAGCGCGCGTGGTCAGTAGTGGGCCCGATTGCGCATCCGCAGTAGTGAGTCCGAGCACGCATGCGCAGTAGTGAGTCCGAGTGCGCATGAGCAGTAGTGACCCCGTGTGCGCATGCGCAGTAGTGAGCCCGAGCGCGCGTGGTCAGTAGTGGGCCCGATTGCGCATCCGCAGTAGTGAGTCCGAGCACGCATGCGCAGTAGTGAGTCCGAGTGCGCATGAGGAGTAGTGAGCCCGTGTGCGCATCCGCAGTAGTGAGCCCGAGCGCGCATCCGCAGTAGTGAGTCCGAGTGCGCATGAGCAGTAGTGAGCCCGTGTGCTCATGAGCAGTAGTGAGCCCGAGCGCCCATCCGCACTAGTGAGTCCGAGTGCGCATGCGCAGTAGTGACGCCGAGTGCGCATGCGCAGTAGTGAACCTGTGCGCGCATACGCAGTAGTGAGCCCGTGTGCGCATGCGCAGTGGTGAGCCCGAGCGCGCATCCGCAGTAGTGAGTCCGAGTGCGCATGAGCAGTAGTGACCCCGTGTGCGCATGCGCAGTAGTGAGCCCGAGCGCGCGTGGTCAGTAGTGGGCCCGATTGCGCATCCGCAGTAGTGAGTCCGAGCACGCATGCGCAGTAGTGAGTCCGAGTGCGCATGAGCAGTAGTGAGCCCGTGTGCGCATCCGCAGTAGTGAGCCCGAGCGCGGATCCGCAGTAGTGAGTCCGAGTGCGCATGAGCAGTAGTGAGCCCGTGTGCGCATGCGCAGTAGTGAGCCCGAGCGCGCATCCGCACTAGTGAGTCCGAGTGCGCATGCGCAGTAGTGACCCCGAGTGCGCATGCGCAGTAGTGAGCCCGTGCGCGCATACGCAGTAGTGACTCCGAGTGCGCATGCGCAACAGTAAACCCGATTGCGTATGCGCAGTAGTGAGCCCGAGTGCGCATGCGCAGTAGTGACACCGAGCGCGCATGCGCAGTAGTGAGCCCGTGCGCGCATACGCAGTAGTGCGCCCGTGTGCGCATGCGCAGTAGTGAGTCCGTGTGCGCATTTGCGGGTCTGAGCCGGAGTGCGCATGTTCAGTAGCGACCCCGAGCGCGCATGCGCTGTAGTAAGTCCGAGTTCGCATGAGAAGTAGTGAGCCCGTGTGCGCATCCGCAGTAATGAGTCCGAGTGCGCATGAGCAGTAGTGAGCCCGTGTGCGCATGCGCAGTAGTGAGCCCGTGCGCGCATACGCAGTAGTGAGCCCGTGTGCGCATGCGCAGTAGTTAGCCCGAGCGCGCATCCGCAGTAGTGAGTCCGAGTGCGCATGAGCAGTAGTGAGCCCGTATGCGCATGAGCAGTAGTGAGCCCGTGTGCGCATGCGCAGCAGTGAGCCCGAGCGCGCATCCGCAGTAGTGGGTCCGAGTGCGCATGAGCAGTAGTGAGCCCGTGTGCGTATGCGCAGTAGTGAGCCCGAGCGCGCATCCGCAGTAATGAGTCCGAGTGCGCATGAGCAGTAGTGAGCCGGAGTGCGCATGCGCAGTAGTGACCGCGAGTGCGCATGGGCAGTAGCGACCCCGATTGCGCATCTGCAGTAGTGACTCCGAGTGCGCATGCTCAACAGTAAACCCGATTGCGTATGCGCAGTAGTGAGCCCGAGTGCGCATGCGCAGTAGTGACCCCGAGCGCGCATGCGCAGTAGTGAGCCCGAGCGCGCATCCGCAGTAATGAGTCCGAGTGCGCATGAGCAGTTGTGAGCCCGAGCGCGCATCCGCAGTAGTGAGTCCGAGTGCGCATGAGCAGTAGTGAGCCCGTATGCGCATGAGCAGTAGTGAGCCCGTGTGCGCATGCGCAGTAGTGAGCCCGAGCGCGCATCCGCAGTAGTGGGTCGGAGTGCGCATGAGCAGTAGTGAACCCGTGTGCGTATGCGCAGTAGTGAGCCCGAGCGCGCATCCGCAGTAATGAGTCCGAGTGCGCATGAGCAGTAGTGAGCCGGAGTGCGCATGCGCAGTAGTGACCCCGAGTGCGCATGGGCAGTAGCGACCCCGATTGCGCATCTGCAGTAGTGACTCCGAGTGCGCATGCGCAACAGTAAACCCGATTGCGTATGCGCAGTAGTGAGCCCGAGTGCGCATGCGCAGTAGTGAGCCCGTGCGCGCATACGCAGTAGTGCGCCCGTGTGCGCATGGGCAGAAGTGAGCTCGAATGCGCATGTGCAGGTCTGACTCGGTGTGCGCATGCGCAGTAGTGACCCCTAGTGCGCGTGCGCTGTATTGAGCTCGTGTGCGCATGCGCAGTAGTGAGCCAGTGTACGCATGCGCAGTAGTGAGTCCGAGTGCGCATGAGCAGTAGTGAGCCCGTATGCGCATGAGCAGTAGTGAGCCCGTGTGCGCATGCGCAGTAGTGAGCCCGAGCGCGCATCCGCAGTAATGAGTCCGAGTGCGCATGAGCAGTAGTGAGCCGGAGTGCGCATGCGCAGTAGTGACCCCGAGTGCGCATGGGCAGTAGCGACCCCGATTGCGCATCTGCAGTAGTGACTCCGAGTGCGCATGCGCAACAGTAAACCCGATTGCGTATGCGCAGTAGTGAGCCCGAGTGCGCATGCGCAGTAGTGAGCCCGAGCGCGCATCCGCAGTAATGAGTCCGAGTGCGCATGAGCAGTAGTGAGCCGGAGTGCGCATGCGCAGTAGTGACCCCGAGTGCGCATGGGCAGTAGCGACCCCGATTGCGCATCTGCAGTAGTGACTCCGAGTGCGCATGCGCAACAGTAAACCCGATTGCGTATGCGCAGTAGTGAGCCCGAGTGCGCATGCGCAGTAGTGACACCGAGCGCGCATGCGCAGTAGTGAGCCCGTGCGCGCATACGCAGTAGTGCGCCCGTGTGCGCATGCGCAGTAGTGAGTCCGTGTGCGCATTTGCGGGTCTGAGCCGGAGTGCGCATGTTCAGTAGCGACCCCGAGCGCGCATGCGCTGTAGTAAGTCCGAGTTCGCATGAGAAGTAGTGAGCCCGTGTGCGCATCCGCAGTAATGAGTCCGAGTGCGCATGAGCAGTAGTGAGCCCGTGTGCGCATGCGCAGTAGTGAGCCCGTGCGCGCATACGCAGTAGTGAGCCCGTGTGCGCATGCGCAGTAGTTAGCCCGAGCGCGCATCCGCAGTAGTGAGTCCGAGTGCGCATGAGCAGTAGTGAGCCCGTATGCGCATGAGCAGTAGTGAGCCCGTGTGCGCATGCGCAGCAGTGAGCCCGAGCGCGCATCCGCAGTAGTGGGTCCGAGTGCGCATGAGCAGTAGTGAGCCCGTGTGCGTATGCGCAGTAGTGAGCCCGAGCGCGCATCCGCAGTAATGAGTCCGAGTGCGCATGAGCAGTAGTGAGCCGGAGTGCGCATGCGCAGTAGTGACCCCGAGTGCGCATGGGCAGTAGCGACCCCGATTGCGCATCTGCAGTAGTGACTCCGAGTGCGCATGCTCAACAGTAAACCCGATTGCGTATGCGCAGTAGTGAGCCCGAGTGCGCATGCGCAGTAGTGACCCCGAGCGCGCATGCGCAGTAGTGAGCCCGAGCGCGCATCCGCAGTAATGAGTCCGAGTGCGCATGAGCAGTTGTGAGCCCGAGCGCGCATCCGCAGTAGTGAGTCCGAGTGCGCATGAGCAGTAGTGAGCCCGTATGCGCATGAGCAGTAGTGAGCCCGTGTGCGCATGCGCAGTAGTGAGCCCGAGCGCGCATCCGCAGTAGTGGGTCGGAGTGCGCATGAGCAGTAGTGAACCCGTGTGCGTATGCGCAGTAGTGAGCCCGAGCGCGCATCCGCAGTAATGAGTCCGAGTGCGCATGAGCAGTAGTGAGCCGGAGTGCGCATGCGCAGTAGTGACCCCGAGTGCGCATGGGCAGTAGCGACCCCGATTGCGCATCTGCAGTAGTGACTCCGAGTGCGCATGCGCAACAGTAAACCCGATTGCGTATGCGCAGTAGTGAGCCCGAGTGCGCATGCGCAGTAGTGACCCCGAGCGCGCATGCGCAGTAGTGAGCCCGTGCGCGCATACGCAGTAGTGCGCCCGTGTGCGCATGCGCAGAAGTGAGCTCGAATGCGCATGTGCAGGTCTGACTCGGTGTGCGCATGCGCAGTGGTGACCCCGAGTGCGCGTGCGCTGTAGTGAGCTCGTGTGCGCATGCGCAGTAGTGAGCCAGTGTACGCATGCGCAGTAGTGAGTCCGTGTGCGCATTTGCGGGTCTGAGCCGGAGTGCGCATGTTCAGTAGCGACCCCGAGCGCGCATGCGCTGTAGTAAGTCCGAGTGCGCATGAGCAGTAGTGAGCCCGTGTGCGCATGCGCAGTAGTGAGACCAAGCGCGCATCCGCACTAGTGAGTCCGAGTGCGCATGCGCAGTAGTGACCCCGAGTGCGCATGAGCAGTAGTGAGCCCGTGTGCGCATGCGCAGCAGTGAGCCCGAGCGCGCATCCGCAGTAGTGAGTTCGAGTGCGCATGAGCAGTAGTGAGCCCGTGTGCGCATGCGCAGTGGTGAGCCCGAGCGCGCATCCGCAGTAGTGAGTCCGAGTGCGCATGAGCAGTAGTGACCCCGTGTGCGCATGCGCAGTAGTGAGCCCGAGCGCGCGTGGTCAGTAGTGGGCCCGATTGCGCATCCGCAGTAGTGAGTCCGAGCACGCATGCGCAGTAGTGAGTCCGAGTGCGCATGAGCAGTAGTGAGCCCGTGTGCGCATCCGCAGTAGTGAGCCCGAGCGCGCATCCGCAGTAGTGAGTCCGAGTGCGCATGAGCAGTAGTGTGCCCGTGTGCTCATGAGCAGTAGTGAGCCCGAGCGCCCATCCGCACTAGTGAGTCCGAGTGCGCATGCGCAGTAGTGACGCCGAGTGCGCATGCGCAGTAGTGAACCTGTGCGCGCATACGCAGTAGTGAGCCCGTGTGCGCATCCGCAGTGGTGAGCCCGAGCGCGCATCCGCAGTAGTGAGTCCGAGTGCGCATGAGCAGTAGTGACCCCGTGTGCGCATGCGCAGTAGTGAGCCCGAGCGCGCGTGGTCAGTAGTGGGCCCGATTGCGCATCCGCAGTAGTGAGTCCGAGCACGCATGCGCAGTAGTGAGTCCGAGTGCGCATGAGCAGTGGTGAGCCCGTGTGCGCATCCGCAGTAGTGAGCCCGAGCGCGGATCCGCAGTAGTGAGTCCGAGTGCGCATGAGCAGTAGTGAGCCCGTGTGCGCATGCGCAGTAGTGAGCCCGAGCGCGCATCCGCACTAGTGAGTCCGAGTGCGCATGCGCAGTAGTGACCCCGAGTGCGCATGCGCAGTAGTGAGCCCGTGCGCGCATACGCAGTAGTGAGCCCGTGTGCGCATGCGCAGTAGTTAGCCCGAGCGTGCATCCGCAGTAGTGAGTCCGAGTGCGCATGAGCAGTAGTGAGCCCGTATGCGCATGAGCAGTAGTGAGCCCGTGTGCGCATCCGCAGTAATGAGTCCGAGTGCGCATGAGCAGTAGTGACCCCGAGTGCGCATTCGCAGTAGTGAGCCCGAGCGCGCATCCGCAGTAATGAGCCCGAGCGCGCATCCGCAGTAGTGAGTCCGAGTGCGCATGAGCAGTAGTGAGCCCGGGTGCGCATCCGCAGTAGTGAGCCCGAGCGCGCATCCGCAGTAGTTAGTCCGAGTGCGCATGAGCAGTAGTGGGCCCGTGTGCGCATGCGCAGTAGTGAGCCCGAGCGCGCATCCGCACTAGTGAGTCCGAGTGCGCATGCGCAGTAGTGACCCCGAGTGCGCATGCGCAGTAGTAAGCCCGTGCGCGCATACGCAGTAGTGAGCCCGTGTGCGCATGCGCAGTAGTTAGCCCGAGCGCGCATCCGCAGTAGTGAGTCCGAGTGCGCATGAGAAGTAGTGAGCCCGTATGCGCATGAGCAGTAGTGAGCCCGTGTGCGCATGCGCAGTAGTGAGCCCGAGCGCGCATCCGCAGTAGTGGGTCGGAGTGCGCATGAGTAGTAGTGAGCCCATGTGCGTATGCGCAGTAGTGAGCCCGAGCGCGCATCCGCAGTAATGAGTCCGAGTGCGCATGAGCAGTAGTGAGCCGGAGTGCGCATGCGCAGTAGTGACCCCGAGTGCGCATGGGCAGTAGCGACCCCGATTGCGCATGCGCAACAGTAAACCCGATTGCGTATGCGCAGTAGTGAGCCCGAGTGCGCATGCGCAGTAGTGAGCCCGAGCGCGCGTGGTCAGTAGTGGGCCCGATTGCGCATCCGCAGTAGTGAGTCCGAGCACGCATGCGCAGTAGTGAGTCCGAGTGCGCATGGGCAGTAGTGAGCCCGTGTGCGCATCCGCAGTAGTGAGCCCGAGCGCGCATCCGCAGTAGTGAGTCCGAGTGTGCATGAGCAGTAGTGAGCCCGTGTGCGCATGAGCAGTAGTGAGCCCGAGCGCCCATCCGCACTAGTGAGTCCGAGTGCGCATGCGCAGTAGTGACCCCGAGTGCGCATGCGCAGTAGTGAGCCCGTGCGCGCATACGCAGTAGTGAGCCCGAGCGCGCATCCGCAGTAGTGAGTCCGAGTGCGCATGAGCAGTAGTGACCCCGTGTGCGCATGCGCAGTAGTGAGCCCGAGCGCGCGTGGTCAGTAGTGGGCCCGATTGCGCATGAGCAGTAGTGAGCCCGTGTGCGCATGCGCAGTAGTGAGCCCAAGCGCGCATCCGCACTAGTGAGTCCGAGTGCGCATGCGCAGTAGTGACCCCGAGTGCGCATGAGCAGTAGTGAGCCCGTGTGCGCATGCGCAGTAGTGAGCCCGAGCGCGCATCCGCAGTAGTGAGTTCGAGTGCGCATGAGCAGTAGTGAGCCCGTGTGCGTATGCGCAGTAGTGAGCCCGAGCGCGCATTCGCAGTAATGAGTCCGAGTGCGCATGAGCAGTAGTGAGCCCGTGTGCGCATGCGCAGTGGTGAGCCCGAGCGCGCATCCGCAGTAGTGAGTCCGAGTGCGCATGAGCAGTAGTGACCCCGTGTGCGCGTGCGCAGTAGTGAGCCCGAGCGCGCGTGGTCAGTAGTGGGCCCGATTGCGCATCCGCAGTAGTGAGTCCGAGCACGCATGCGCAGTAGTGAGTCCGAGTGCGCATGAGCAGTAGTGAGCCCGTGTGCGCATCCGCAGTAGTGAGCCCGAGCGCGCATCCGCAGTAGTGAGTCCGAGTGCGCATGAGCAGTAGTGAGCCCATGTGCGCATGAGCAGTAGTGAGCCCGAGCGCCCATCCGCACTAGTGAGTCCGAGTGCGCATGCGCAGTAGTGACGCCGAGTGCGCATGCGCAGTAGTGAGCCTGTGCGCGCATACGCAGTAGTGAGCCCGTGTGCGCATGCGCAGTGGTGAGCCCGAGCGCGCATCCGCAGTAGTGAGTCCGAGTGCGCATGAGCAGTAGTGACCCCGTGTGCGCATGCGCAGTAGTGAGCCCGAGCGCGCGTGGTCAGTAGTGGGCCCGATTGCGCATCCGCAGTAGTGAGTCCGAGCACGCATGCGCAGTAGTGAGTCCGAGTACGCATGAGCAGTAGTGAGCCCGTGTGCGCATCCGCAGTAGTGAGCCCGAGCGCGCATCCGCAGTAGTGAGTCCGAGTGCGCATGAGCAGTAGTGAGCCCGTGTGCGCATCCGCAGTAATGAGTCCGAGTGCGCATGAGCAGTAGTGAGCCCGTGTGCGCATGCGCAGTGGTGAGCCCGAGCGCGCATCCGCAGTAGTGAGTCCGAGTGCGCATGAGCAGTAGTGACCCCGTGTGCGCATGCGCAGTAGTGAGCCCGAGCGCGCATCCGCAGTAATGAGCCCGAGCGCGCATCCGCAGTAGTGAGTCCGAGTGCGCATGAGCAGTAGTGACCCCGTGTGCGCGTGCGCAGTAGTGAGCCCGAGCGCGCGTGGTCAGTAGTGGGCCCGATTGCGCAACCGCAGTAGTGAGTCCGAGCACGCATGCGCAGTAGTGAGTCCGAGTGCGCATGAGCAGTAGTGAGCCCGTGTGCGCATCCGCAGTAGTGAGCCCGAGCGCGCATCCGCAGTAGTGAGTCCGAGTGCGCATGAGCAGTAGTGAGCCCATGTGCGCATGAGCAGTAGTGAGCCCGAGCGCCCATCCGTACTAGTGAGTCCGAGTGCGCATGCGCAGTAGTGACGCCGAGTGCGCATGCGCAGTAGTGAGCCTGTGCGCGCATACGCAGTAGTGAGCCCGTGTGCGCATGCGCAGTGGTGAGCCCGAGCGCGCATCCGCAGTAGTGAGTCCGAGTGCGCATGAGCAGTAGTGAGCCCGTATGCGCATGAGCAGTAGTGAGCCCGTGTGCGCATGCGCAGCAGTGAGCCCGAGCGCGCATCCGCAGTAGTGGGTCCGAGTGCGCATGAGCAGTAGTGAGCCCGTGTGCGTATGCGCAGTAGTGAGCCCGAGCGCGCATCCGCAGTAATGAGTCCGAGTGCGCATGAGCAGTAGTGAGCCGGAGTGCGCATGCGCAGTAGTGACCGCGAGTGCGCATGGGCAGTAGCGACCCCGATTGCGCATCTGCAGTAGTGACTCCGAGTGCGCATGCTCAACAGTAAACCCGATTGCGTATGCGCAGTAGTGAGCCCGAGTGCGCATGCGCAGTAGTGACCCCGAGCGCGCATGCGCAGTAGTGAGCCCGAGCGCGCATCCGCAGTAATGAGTCCGAGTGCGCATGAGCAGTTGTGAGCCCGAGCGCGCATCCGCAGTAGTGAGTCCGAGTGCGCATGAGCAGTAGTGAGCCCGTATGCGCATGAGCAGTAGTGAGCCCGTGTGCGCATGCGCAGTAGTGAGCCCGAGCGCGCATCCGCAGTAGTGGGTCGGAGTGCGCATGAGCAGTAGTGAACCCGTGTGCGTATGCGCAGTAGTGAGCCCGAGCGCGCATCCGCAGTAATGAGTCCGAGTGCGCATGAGCAGTAGTGAGCCGGAGTGCGCATGCGCAGTAGTGACCCCGAGTGCGCATGGGCAGTAGCGACCCCGATTGCGCATCTGCAGTAGTGACTCCGAGTGCGCATGCGCAACAGTAAACCCGATTGCGTATGCGCAGTAGTGAGCCCGAGTGCGCATGCGCAGTAGTGAGCCCGTGCGCGCATACGCAGTAGTGCGCCCGTGTGCGCATGGGCAGAAGTGAGCTCGAATGCGCATGTGCAGGTCTGACTCGGTGTGCGCATGCGCAGTAGTGACCCCTAGTGCGCGTGCGCTGTAGTGAGCTCGTGTGCGCATGCGCAGTAGTGAGCCAGTGTACGCATGCGCAGTAGTGAGCCCGAGTGCGCATGCGCAGTAGTGAGCCCGAGCGCGCATCCGCAGTAATGAGTCCGAGTGCGCATGAGCAGTAGTGAGCCGGAGTGCGCATGCGCAGTAGTGACCCCGAGTGCGCATGGGCAGTAGCGACCCCGATTGCGCATCTGCAGTAGTGACTCCGAGTGCGCATGCGCAACAGTAAACCCGATTGCGTATGCGCAGTAGTGAGCCCGAGTGCGCATGCGCAGTAGTGACACCGAGCGCGCATGCGCAGTAGTGAGCCCGTGCGCGCATACGCAGTAGTGCGCCCGTGTGCGCATGCGCAGTAGTGAGTCCGTGTGCGCATTTGCGGGTCTGAGCCGGAGTGCGCATGTTCAGTAGCGACCCCGAGCGCGCATGCGCTGTAGTAAGTCCGAGTTCGCATGAGAAGTAGTGAGCCCGTGTGCGCATCCGCAGTAATGAGTCCGAGTGCGCATGAGCAGTAGTGAGCCCGTGTGCGCATGCGCAGTAGTGAGCCCGTGCGCGCATACGCAGTAGTGAGCCCGTGTGCGCATGCGCAGTAGTTAGCCCGAGCGCGCATCCGCAGTAGTGAGTCCGAGTGCGCATGAGCAGTAGTGAGCCCGTATGCGCATGAGCAGTAGTGAGCCCGTGTGCGCATGCGCAGCAGTGAGCCCGAGCGCGCATCCGCAGTAGTGGGTCCGAGTGCGCATGAGCAGTAGTGAGCCCGTGTGCGTATGCGCAGTAGTGAGCCCGAGCGCGCATCCGCAGTAATGAGTCCGAGTGCGCATGAGCAGTAGTGAGCCGGAGTGCGCATGCGCAGTAGTGACCGCGAGTGCGCATGGGCAGTAGCGACCCCGATTGCGCATCTGCAGTAGTGACTCCGAGTGCGCATGCTCAACAGTAAACCCGATTGCGTATGCGCAGTAGTGAGCCCGAGTGCGCATGCGCAGTAGTGACCCCGAGCGCGCATGCGCAGTAGTGAGCCCGAGCGCGCATCCGCAGTAATGAGTCCGAGTGCGCATGAGCAGTTGTGAGCCCGAGCGCGCATCCGCAGTAGTGAGTCCGAGTGCGCATGAGCAGTAGTGAGCCCGTATGCGCATGAGCAGTAGTGAGCCCGTGTGCGCATGCGCAGTAGTGAGCCCGAGCGCGCATCCGCAGTAGTGGGTCGGAGTGCGCATGAGCAGTAGTGAACCCGTGTGCGTATGCGCAGTAGTGAGCCCGAGCGCGCATCCGCAGTAATGAGTCCGAGTGCGCATGAGCAGTAGTGAGCCGGAGTGCGCATGCGCAGTAGTGACCCCGAGTGCGCATGGGCAGTAGCGACCCCGATTGCGCATCTGCAGTAGTGACTCCGAGTGCGCATGCGCAACAGTAAACCCGATTGCGTATGCGCAGTAGTGAGCCCGAGTGCGCATGCGCAGTAGTGAGCCCGTGCGCGCATACGCAGTAGTGCGCCCGTGTGCGCATGGGCAGAAGTGAGCTCGAATGCGCATGTGCAGGTCTGACTCGGTGTGCGCATGCGCAGTAGTGACCCCTAGTGCGCGTGCGCTGTATTGAGCTCGTGTGCGCATGCGCAGTAGTGAGCCAGTGTACGCATGCGCAGTAGTGAGTCCGAGTGCGCATGAGCAGTAGTGAGCCCGTATGCGCATGAGCAGTAGTGAGCCCGTGTGCGCATGCGCAGTAGTGAGCCCGAGCGCGCATCCGCAGTAATGAGTCCGAGTGCGCATGAGCAGTAGTGAGCCGGAGTGCGCATGCGCAGTAGTGACCCCGAGTGCGCATGGGCAGTAGCGACCCCGATTGCGCATCTGCAGTAGTGACTCCGAGTGCGCATGCGCAACAGTAAACCCGATTGCGTATGCGCAGTAGTGAGCCCGAGTGCGCATGCGCAGTAGTGAGCCCGAGCGCGCATCCGCAGTAATGAGTCCGAGTGCGCATGAGCAGTAGTGAGCCGGAGTGCGCATGCGCAGTAGTGACCCCGAGTGCGCATGGGCAGTAGCGACCCCGATTGCGCATCTGCAGTAGTGACTCCGAGTGCGCATGCGCAACAGTAAACCCGATTGCGTATGCGCAGTAGTGAGCCCGAGTGCGCATGCGCAGTAGTGACACCGAGCGCGCATGCGCAGTAGTGAGCCCGTGCGCGCATACGCAGTAGTGCGCCCGTGTGCGCATGCGCAGTAGTGAGTCCGTGTGCGCATTTGCGGGTCTGAGCCGGAGTGCGCATGTTCAGTAGCGACCCCGAGCGCGCATGCGCTGTAGTAAGTCCGAGTTCGCATGAGAAGTAGTGAGCCCGTGTGCGCATCCGCAGTAATGAGTCCGAGTGCGCATGAGCAGTAGTGAGCCCGTGTGCGCATGCGCAGTAGTGAGCCCGTGCGCGCATACGCAGTAGTGAGCCCGTGTGCGCATGCGCAGTAGTTAGCCCGAGCGCGCATCCGCAGTAGTGAGTCCGAGTGCGCATGAGCAGTAGTGAGCCCGTATGCGCATGAGCAGTAGTGAGCCCGTGTGCGCATGCGCAGCAGTGAGCCCGAGCGCGCATCCGCAGTAGTGGGTCCGAGTGCGCATGAGCAGTAGTGAGCCCGTGTGCGTATGCGCAGTAGTGAGCCCGAGCGCGCATCCGCAGTAATGAGTCCGAGTGCGCATGAGCAGTAGTGAGCCGGAGTGCGCATGCGCAGTAGTGACCCCGAGTGCGCATGGGCAGTAGCGACCCCGATTGCGCATCTGCAGTAGTGACTCCGAGTGCGCATGCTCAACAGTAAACCCGATTGCGTATGCGCAGTAGTGAGCCCGAGTGCGCATGCGCAGTAGTGACCCCGAGCGCGCATGCGCAGTAGTGAGCCCGAGCGCGCATCCGCAGTAATGAGTCCGAGTGCGCATGAGCAGTTGTGAGCCCGAGCGCGCATCCGCAGTAGTGAGTCCGAGTGCGCATGAGCAGTAGTGAGCCCGTATGCGCATGAGCAGTAGTGAGCCCGTGTGCGCATGCGCAGTAGTGAGCCCGAGCGCGCATCCGCAGTAGTGGGTCGGAGTGCGCATGAGCAGTAGTGAACCCGTGTGCGTATGCGCAGTAGTGAGCCCGAGCGCGCATCCGCAGTAATGAGTCCGAGTGCGCATGAGCAGTAGTGAGCCGGAGTGCGCATGCGCAGTAGTGACCCCGAGTGCGCATGGGCAGTAGCGACCCCGATTGCGCATCTGCAGTAGTGACTCCGAGTGCGCATGCGCAACAGTAAACCCGATTGCGTATGCGCAGTAGTGAGCCCGAGTGCGCATGCGCAGTAGTGACCCCGAGCGCGCATGCGCAGTAGTGAGCCCGTGCGCGCATACGCAGTAGTGCGCCCGTGTGCGCATGCGCAGAAGTGAGCTCGAATGCGCATGTGCAGGTCTGACTCGGTGTGCGCATGCGCAGTGGTGACCCCGAGTGCGCGTGCGCTGTAGTGAGCTCGTGTGCGCATGCGCAGTAGTGAGCCAGTGTACGCATGCGCAGTAGTGAGTCCGTGTGCGCATTTGCGGGTCTGAGCCGGAGTGCGCATGTTCAGTAGCGACCCCGAGCGCGCATGCGCTGTAGTAAGTCCGAGTGCGCATGAGCAGTAGTGAGCCCGTGTGCGCATGCGCAGTAGTGAGACCAAGCGCGCATCCGCACTAGTGAGTCCGAGTGCGCATGCGCAGTAGTGACCCCGAGTGCGCATGAGCAGTAGTGAGCCCGTGTGCGCATGCGCAGCAGTGAGCCCGAGCGCGCATCCGCAGTAGTGAGTTCGAGTGCGCATGAGCAGTAGTGAGCCCGTGTGCGCATGCGCAGTGGTGAGCCCGAGCGCGCATCCGCAGTAGTGAGTCCGAGTGCGCATGAGCAGTAGTGACCCCGTGTGCGCATGCGCAGTAGTGAGCCCGAGCGCGCGTGGTCAGTAGTGGGCCCGATTGCGCATCCGCAGTAGTGAGTCCGAGCACGCATGCGCAGTAGTGAGTCCGAGTGCGCATGAGCAGTGGTGAGCCCGTGTGCGCATCCGCAGTAGTGAGCCCGAGCGCGGATCCGCAGTAGTGAGTCCGAGTGCGCATGAGCAGTAGTGAGCCCGTGTGCGCATGAGCAGTAGTGAGCCCGAGCGCCCATCCGCACTAGTGAGTCCGAGTGCGCATGCGCAGTAGTGACGCCGAGTGCGCATGCGCAGTAGTGAACCTGTCCGCGCATACGCAGTAGTGAGCCCGTGTGCGCATCCGCAGTGGTGAGCCCGAGCGCGCATCCGCAGTAGTGAGTCCGAGTGCGCATGAGCAGTAGTGACCCCGTGTGCGCATGCGCAGTAGTGAGCCCGAGCGCGCGTGGTCAGTAGTGGGCCCGATTGCGCATCCGCAGTAGTGAGTCCGAGCACGCATGCGCAGTAGTGAGTCCGAGTGCGCATGAGCAGTGGTGAGCCCGTGTGCGCATCCGCAGTAGTGAGCCCGAGCGCGGATCCGCAGTAGTGAGTCCGAGTGCGCATGAGCAGTAGTGAGCCCGTGTGCGCATGCGCAGTAGTGAGCCCGAGCGCGCATCCGCACTAGTGAGTCCGAGTGCGCATGCGCAGTAGTGACCCCGAGTGCGCATGCGCAGTAGTGAGCCCGTGCGCGCATACGCAGTAGTGAGCCCGTGTGCGCATGCGCAGTAGTTAGCCCGAGCGTGCATCCGCAGTAGTGAGTCCGAGTGCGCATGAGCAGTAGTGAGCCCGTATGCGCATGAGCAGTAGTGAGCCCGTGTGCGCATCCGCAGTAATGAGTCCGAGTGCGCATGAGCAGTAGTGACCCCGAGTGCGCATTCGCAGTAGTGAGCCCGAGCGCGCATCCGCAGTAATGAGCCCGAGCGCGCATCCGCAGTAGTGAGTCCGAGTGCGCATGAGCAGTAGTGAGCCCGGGTGCGCATCCGCAGTAGTGAGCCCGAGCGCGCATCCGCAGTAGTTAGTCCGAGTGCGCATGAGCAGTAGTGGGCCCGTGTGCGCATGCGCAGTAGTGAGCCCGAGCGCGCATCCGCACTAGTGAGTCCGAGTGCGCATGCGCAGTAGTGACCCCGAGTGCGCATGCGCAGTAGTAAGCCCGTGCGCGCATACGCAGTAGTGAGCCCGTGTGCGCATGCGCAGTAGTTAGCCCGAGCGCGCATCCGCAGTAGTGAGTCCGAGTGCGCATGAGAAGTAGTGAGCCCGTATGCGCATGAGCAGTAGTGAGCCCGTGTGCGCATGCGCAGTAGTGAGCCCGAGCGCGCATCCGCAGTAGTGGGTCGGAGTGCGCATGAGTAGTAGTGAGCCCATGTGCGTATGCGCAGTAGTGAGCCCGAGCGCGCATCCGCAGTAATGAGTCCGAGTGCGCATGAGCAGTAGTGAGCCGGAGTGCGCATGCGCAGTAGTGACCCCGAGTGCGCATGGGCAGTAGCGACCCCGATTGCGCATGCGCAACAGTAAACCCGATTGCGTATGCGCAGTAGTGAGCCCGAGTGCGCATGCGCAGTAGTGAGCCCGAGCGCGCGTGGTCAGTAGTGGGCCCGATTGCGCATCCGCAGTAGTGAGTCCGAGCACGCATGCGCAGTAGTGAGTCCGAGTGCGCATGGGCAGTAGTGAGCCCGTGTGCGCATCCGCAGTAGTGAGCCCGAGCGCGCATCCGCAGTAGTGAGTCCGAGTGTGCATGAGCAGTAGTGAGCCCGTGTGCGCATGAGCAGTAGTGAGCCCGAGCGCCCATCCGCACTAGTGAGTCCGAGTGCGCATGCGCAGTAGTGACCCCGAGTGCGCATGCGCAGTAGTGAGCCCGTGCGCGCATACGCAGTAGTGAGCCCGAGCGCGCATCCGCAGTAGTGAGTCCGAGTGCGCATGAGCAGTAGTGACCCCGTGTGCGCATGCGCAGTAGTGAGCCCGAGCGCGCGTGGTCAGTAGTGGGCCCGATTGCGCATGAGCAGTAGTGAGCCCGTGTGCGCATGCGCAGTAGTGAGCCCAAGCGCGCATCCGCACTAGTGAGTCCGAGTGCGCATGCGCAGTAGTGACCCCGAGTGCGCATGAGCAGTAGTGAGCCCGTGTGCGCATGCGCAGTAGTGAGCCCGAGCGCGCATCCGCAGTAGTGAGTTCGAGTGCGCATGAGCAGTAGTGAGCCCGTGTGCGTATGCGCAGTAGTGAGCCCGAGCGCGCATTCGCAGTAATGAGTCCGAGTGCGCATGAGCAGTAGTGAGCCCGTGTGCGCATGCGCAGTGGTGAGCCCGAGCGCGCATCCGCAGTAGTGAGTCCGAGTGCGCATGAGCAGTAGTGACCCCGTGTGCGCGTGCGCAGTAGTGAGCCCGAGCGCGCGTGGTCAGTAGTGGGCCCGATTGCGCATCCGCAGTAGTGAGTCCGAGCACGCATGCGCAGTAGTGAGTCCGAGTGCGCATGAGCAGTAGTGAGCCCGTGTGCGCATCCGCAGTAGTGAGCCCGAGCGCGCATCCGCAGTAGTGAGTCCGAGTGCGCATGAGCAGTAGTGAGCCCATGTGCGCATGAGCAGTAGTGAGCCCGAGCGCCCATCCGCACTAGTGAGTCCGAGTGCGCATGCGCAGTAGTGACGCCGAGTGCGCATGCGCAGTAGTGAGCCTGTGCGCGCATACGCAGTAGTGAGCCCGTGTGCGCATGCGCAGTGGTGAGCCCGAGCGCGCATCCGCAGTAGTGAGTCCGAGTGCGCATGAGCAGTAGTGACCCCGTGTGCGCATGCGCAGTAGTGAGCCCGAGCGCGCGTGGTCAGTAGTGGGCCCGATTGCGCATCCGCAGTAGTGAGTCCGAGCACGCATGCGCAGTAGTGAGTCCGAGTACGCATGAGCAGTAGTGAGCCCGTGTGCGCATCCGCAGTAGTGAGCCCGAGCGCGCATCCGCAGTAGTGAGTCCGAGTGCGCATGAGCAGTAGTGAGCCCGTGTGCGCATCCGCAGTAATGAGTCCGAGTGCGCATGAGCAGTAGTGAGCCCGTGTGCGCATGCGCAGTGGTGAGCCCGAGCGCGCATCCGCAGTAGTGAGTCCGAGTGCGCATGAGCAGTAGTGACCCCGTGTGCGCATGCGCAGTAGTGAGCCCGAGCGCGCATCCGCAGTAATGAGCCCGAGCGCGCATCCGCAGTAGTGAGTCCGAGTGCGCATGAGCAGTAGTGACCCCGTGTGCGCGTGCGCAGTAGTGAGCCCGAGCGCGCGTGGTCAGTAGTGGGCCCGATTGCGCATCCGCAGTAGTGAGTCCGAGCACGCATGCGCAGTAGTGAGTCCGAGTGCGCATGAGCAGTAGTGAGCCCGTGTGCGCATCCGCAGTAGTGAGCCCGAGCGCGCATCCGCAGTAGTGAGTCCGAGTGCGCATGAGCAGTAGTGAGCCCATGTGCGCATGAGCAGTAGTGAGCCCGAGCGCCCATCCGTACTAGTGAGTCCGAGTGCGCATGCGCAGTAGTGACGCCGAGTGCGCATGCGCAGTAGTGAGCCTGTGCGCGCATACGCAGTAGTGAGCCCGTGTGCGCATGCGCAGTGGTGAGCCCGAGCGCGCATCCGCAGTAGTGAGTCCGAGTGCGCATGAGCAGTAGTGAGCCCGTATGCGCATGAGCAGTAGTGAGCCCGTGTGCGCATGCGCAGCAGTGAGCCCGAGCGCGCATCCGCAGTAGTGGGTCCGAGTGCGCATGAGCAGTAGTGAGCCCGTGTGCGTATGCGCAGTAGTGAGCCCGAGCGCGCATCCGCAGTAATGAGTCCGAGTGCGCATGAGCAGTAGTGAGCCGGAGTGCGCATGCGCAGTAGTGACCGCGAGTGCGCACGGGCAGTAGCGACCCCGATTGCGCATCTGCAGTAGTGACTCCGAGTGCGCATGCTCAACAGTAAACCCGATTGCGTATGCGCAGTAGTGAGCCCGAGTGCGCATGCGCAGTAGTGACCCCGAGCGCGCATGCGCAGTAGTGAGCCCGAGCGCGCATCCGCAGTAATGAGTCCGAGTGCGCATGAGCAGTTGTGAGCCCGAGCGCGCATCCGCAGTAGTGAGTCCGAGTGCGCATGAGCAGTAGTGAGCCCGTATGCGCATGAGCAGTAGTGAGCCCGTGTGCGCATGCGCAGTAGTGAGCCCGAGCGCGCATCCGCAGTAGTGGGTCGGAGTGCGCATGAGCAGTAGTGAACCCGTGTGCGTATGCGCAGTAGTGAGCCCGAGCGCGCATCCGCAGTAATGAGTCCGAGTGCGCATGAGCAGTAGTGAGCCGGAGTGCGCATGCGCAGTAGTGACCCCGAGTGCGCATGGGCAGTAGCGACCCCGATTGCGCATCTGCAGTAGTGACTCCGAGTGCGCATGCGCAACAGTAAACCCGATTGCGTATGCGCAGTAGTGAGCCCGAGTGCGCATGCGCAGTAGTGAGCCCGTGCGCGCATACGCAGTAGTGCGCCCGTGTGCGCATGGGCAGAAGTGAGCTCGAATGCGCATGTGCAGGTCTGACTCGGTGTGCGCATGCGCAGTAGTGACCCCTAGTGCGCGTGCGCTGTAGTGAGCTCGTGTGCGCATGCGCAGTAGTGAGCCAGTGTACGCATGCGCAGTAGTGAGCCCGAGTGCGCATGCGCAGTAGTGAGCCCGAGCGCGCATCCGCAGTAATGAGTCCGAGTGCGCATGAGCAGTAGTGAGCCGGAGTGCGCATGCGCAGTAGTGACCCCGAGTGCGCATGGGCAGTAGCGACCCCGATTGCGCATCTGCAGTAGTGACTCCGAGTGCGCATGCGCAACAGTAAACCCGATTGCGTATGCGCAGTAGTGAGCCCGAGTGCGCATGCGCAGTAGTGACACCGAGCGCGCATGCGCAGTAGTGAGCCCGTGCGCGCATACGCAGTAGTGCGCCCGTGTGCGCATGCGCAGTAGTGAGTCCGTGTGCGCATTTGCGGGTCTGAGCCGGAGTGCGCATGTTCAGTAGCGACCCCGAGCGCGCATGCGCTGTAGTAAGTCCGAGTTCGCATGAGAAGTAGTGAGCCCGTGTGCGCATCCGCAGTAATGAGTCCGAGTGCGCATGAGCAGTAGTGAGCCCGTGTGCGCATGCGCAGTAGTGAGCCCGTGCGCGCATACGCAGTAGTGAGCCCGTGTGCGCATGCGCAGTAGTTAGCCCGAGCGCGCATCCGCAGTAGTGAGTCCGAGTGCGCATGAGCAGTAGTGAGCCCGTATGCGCATGAGCAGTAGTGAGCCCGTGTGCGCATGCGCAGCAGTGAGCCCGAGCGCGCATCCGCAGTAGTGGGTCCGAGTGCGCATGAGCAGTAGTGAGCCCGTGTGCGTATGCGCAGTAGTGAGCCCGAGCGCGCATCCGCAGTAATGAGTCCGAGTGCGCATGAGCAGTAGTGAGCCGGAGTGCGCATGCGCAGTAGTGACCCCGAGTGCGCATGGGCAGTAGCGACCCCGATTGCGCATCTGCAGTAGTGACTCCGAGTGCGCATGCTCAACAGTAAACCCGATTGCGTATGCGCAGTAGTGAGCCCGAGTGCGCATGCGCAGTAGTGACCCCGAGCGCGCATGCGCAGTAGTGAGCCCGAGCGCGCATCCGCAGTAATGAGTCCGAGTGCGCATGAGCAGTTGTGAGCCCGAGCGCGCATCCGCAGTAGTGAGTCCGAGTGCGCATGAGCAGTAGTGAGCCCGTATGCGCATGAGCAGTAGTGAGCCCGTGTGCGCATGCGCAGTAGTGAGCCCGAGCGCGCATCCGCAGTAGTGGGTCGGAGTGCGCATGAGCAGTAGTGAACCCGTGTGCGTATGCGCAGTAGTGAGCCCGAGCGCGCATCCGCAGTAATGAGTCCGAGTGCGCATGAGCAGTAGTGAGCCGGAGTGCGCATGCGCAGTAGTGACCCCGAGTGCGCATGGGCAGTAGCGACCCCGATTGCGCATCTGCAGTAGTGACTCCGAGTGCGCATGCGCAACAGTAAACCCGATTGCGTATGCGCAGTAGTGAGCCCGAGTGCGCATGCGCAGTAGTGACCCCGAGCGCGCATGCGCAGTAGTGAGCCCGTGCGCGCATACGCAGTAGTGCGCCCGTGTGCGCATGCGCAGAAGTGAGCTCGAATGCGCATGTGCAGGTCTGACTCGGTGTGCGCATGCGCAGTGGTGACCCCGAGTGCGCGTGCGCTGTAGTGAGCTCGTGTGCGCATGCGCAGTAGTGAGCCAGTGTACGCATGCGCAGTAGTGAGTCCGTGTGCGCATTTGCGGGTCTGAGCCGGAGTGCGCATGTTCAGTAGCGACCCCGAGCGCGCATGCGCTGTAGTAAGTCCGAGTGCGCATGAGCAGTAGTGAGCCCGTGTGCGCATGCGCAGTAGTGAGCCCAAGCGCGCATCCGCACTAGTGAGTCCGAGTGCGTATGCGCAGTAGTGACCCCGAGTGCGCATGAGCAGTAGTGAACCCGTGTGCGCATGCGCAGTAGTGAGCCCGAGCGCGCATCCGCAGTAGTGAGTTCGAGTGCGCATGAGCAGTAGTGAGCCCGTGTGCGCATGCGCAGTGGTGAGCCCGAGCGCGCATCCGCAGTAGTGAGTCCGAGTGCGCATGAGCAGTAGTGACCCCGTGTGCGCATGCGCAGTAGTGAGCCCGAGCGCGCGTGGTCAGTAGTGGGCCCGATTGCGCATCCGCAGTAGTGAGTCCGAGCACGCATGCGCAGTAGTGAGTCCGAGTGCGCATGAGCAGTAGTGAGCCCGTGTGCGCATCCGCAGTAGTGAGCCCGAGCGCGCATCCGCAGTAGTGAGTCCGAGTGCGCATGAGCAGTAGTGTGCCCGTGTGCTCATGAGCAGTAGTGAGCCCGAGCGCCCATCCGCACTAGTGAGTCCGAGTGCGCATGCGCAGTAGTGACGCCGAGTGCGCATGCGCAGTAGTGAACCTGTGCGCGCATACGCAGTAGTGAGCCCGTGTGCGCATCCGCAGTGGTGAGCCCGAGCGCGCATCCGCAGTAGTGAGTCCGAGTGCGCATGAGCAGTAGTGACCCCGTGTGCGCATGCGCAGTAGTGAGCCCGAGCGCGCGTGGTCAGTAGTGGGCCCGATTGCGCATCCGCAGTAGTGAGTCCGAGCACGCATGCGCAGTAGTGAGTCCGAGTGCGCATGAGCAGTGGTGAGCCCGTGTGCGCATCCGCAGTAGTGAGCCCGAGCGCGGATCCGCAGTAGTGAGTCCGAGTGCGCATGAGCAGTAGTGAGCCCGTGTGCGCATGCGCAGTAGTGAGCCCGAGCGCGCATCCGCACTAGTGAGTCCGAGTGCGCATGCGCAGTAGTGACCCCGAGTGCGCATGCGCAGTAGTGAGCCCGTGCGCGCATACGCAGTAGTGAGCCCGTGTGCGCATGCGCAGTAGTTAGCCCGAGCGTGCATCCGCAGTAGTGAGTCCGAGTGCGCATGAGCAGTAGTGAGCCCGTATGCGCATGAGCAGTAGTGAGCCCGTGTGCGCATCCGCAGTAATGAGTCCGAGTGCGCATGAGCAGTAGTGACCCCGAGTGCGCATTCGCAGTAGTGAGCCCGAGCGCGCATCCGCAGTAATGAGCCCGAGCGCGCATCCGCAGTAGTGAGTCCGAGTGCGCATGAGCAGTAGTGAGCCCGGGTGCGCATCCGCAGTAGTGAGCCCGAGCGCGCATCCGCAGTAGTTAGTCCGAGTGCGCATGAGCAGTAGTGGGCCCGTGTGCGCATGCGCAGTAGTGAGCCCGAGCGCGCATCCGCACTAGTGAGTCCGAGTGCGCATGCGCAGTAGTGACCCCGAGTGCGCATGCGCAGTAGTAAGCCCGTGCGCGCATACGCAGTAGTGAGCCCGTGTGCGCATGCGCAGTAGTTAGCCCGAGCGCGCATCCGCAGTAGTGAGTCCGAGTGCGCATGAGAAGTAGTGAGCCCGTATGCGCATGAGCAGTAGTGAGCCCGTGTGCGCATGCGCAGTAGTGAGCCCGAGCGCGCATCCGCAGTAGTGGGTCGGAGTGCGCATGAGTAGTAGTGAGCCCATGTGCGTATGCGCAGTAGTGAGCCCGAGCGCGCATCCGCAGTAATGAGTCCGAGTGCGCATGAGCAGTAGTGAGCCGGAGTGCGCATGCGCAGTAGTGACCCCGAGTGCGCATGGGCAGTAGCGACCCCGATTGCGCATGCGCAACAGTAAACCCGATTGCGTATGCGCAGTAGTGAGCCCGAGTGCGCATGCGCAGTAGTGAGCCCGAGCGCGCGTGGTCAGTAGTGGGCCCGATTGCGCATCCGCAGTAGTGAGTCCGAGCACGCATGCGCAGTAGTGAGTCCGAGTGCGCATGGGCAGTAGTGAGCCCGTGTGCGCATCCGCAGTAGTGAGCCCGAGCGCGCATCCGCAGTAGTGAGTCCGAGTGTGCATGAGCAGTAGTGAGCCCGTGTGCGCATGAGCAGTAGTGAGCCCGAGCGCCCATCCGCACTAGTGAGTCCGAGTGCGCATGCGCAGTAGTGACCCCGAGTGCGCATGCGCAGTAGTGAGCCCGTGCGCGCATACGCAGTAGTGAGCCCGAGCGCGCATCCGCAGTAGTGAGTCCGAGTGCGCATGAGCAGTAGTGACCCCGTGTGCGCATGCGCAGTAGTGAGCCCGAGCGCGCGTGGTCAGTAGTGGGCCCGATTGCGCATGAGCAGTAGTGAGCCCGTGTGCGCATGCGCAGTAGTGAGCCCAAGCGCGCATCCGCACTAGTGAGTCCGAGTGCGCATGCGCAGTAGTGACCCCGAGTGCGCATGAGCAGTAGTGAGCCCGTGTGCGCATGCGCAGTAGTGAGCCCGAGCGCGCATCCGCAGTAGTGAGTTCGAGTGCGCATGAGCAGTAGTGAGCCCGTGTGCGTATGCGCAGTAGTGAGCCCGAGCGCGCATTCGCAGTAATGAGTCCGAGTGCGCATGAGCAATAGTGAGCCCGTGTGCGCATGCGCAGTGGTGAGCCCGAGCGCGCATCCGCAGTAGTGAGTCCGAGTGCGCATGAGCAGTAGTGACCCCGTGTGCGCGTGCGCAGTAGTGAGCCCGAGCGCGCGTGGTCAGTAGTGGGCCCGATTGCGCATCCGCAGTAGTGAGTCCGAGCACGCATGCGCAGTAGTGAGTCCGAGTGCGCATGAGCAGTAGTGAGCCCGTGTGCGCATCCGCAGTAGTGAGCCCGAGCGCGCATCCGCAGTAGTGAGTCCGAGTGCGCATGAGCAGTAGTGAGCCCATGTGCGCATGAGCAGTAGTGAGCCCGAGCGCCCATCCGCACTAGTGAGTCCGAGTGCGCATGCGCAGTAGTGACGCCGAGTGCGCATGCGCAGTAGTGAGCCTGTGCGCGCATACGCAGTAGTGAGCCCGTGTGCGCATGCGCAGTGGTGAGCCCGAGCGCGCATCCGCAGTAGTGAGTCCGAGTGCGCATGAGCAGTAGTGACCCCGTGTGCGCATGCGCAGTAGTGAGCCCGAGCGCGCGTGGTCAGTAGTGGGCCCGATTGCGCATCCGCAGTAGTGAGTCCGAGCACGCATGCGCAGTAGTGAGTCCGAGTACGCATGAGCAGTAGTGAGCCCGTGTGCGCATCCGCAGTAGTGAGCCCGAGCGCGCATCCGCAGTAGTGAGTCCGAGTGCGCATGAGCAGTAGTGAGCCCGTGTGCGCATCCGCAGTAATGAGTCCGAGTGCGCATGAGCAGTAGTGAGCCCGTGTGCGCATGCGCAGTGGTGAGCCCGAGCGCGCATCCGCAGTAGTGAGTCCGAGTGCGCATGAGCAGTAGTGACCCCGTGTGCGCATGCGCAGTAGTGAGCCCGAGCGCGCATCCGCAGTAATGAGCCCGAGCGCGCATCCGCAGTAGTGAGTCCGAGTGCGCATGAGCAGTAGTGACCCCGTGTGCGCGTGCGCAGTAGTGAGCCCGAGCGCGCGTGGTCAGTAGTGGGCCCGATTGCGCATCCGCAGTAGTGAGTCCGAGCACGCATGCGCAGTAGTGAGTCCGAGTGCGCATGAGCAGTAGTGAGCCCGTGTGCGCATCCGCAGTAGTGAGCCCGAGCGCGCATCCGCAGTAGTGAGTCCGAGTGCGCATGAGCAGTAGTGAGCCCATGTGCGCATGAGCAGTAGTGAGCCCGAGCGCCCATCCGCACTAGTGAGTCCGAGTGCGCATGCGCAGTAGTGACGCCGAGTGCGCATGCGCAGTAGTGAGCCTGTGCGCGCATACGCAGTAGTGAGCCCGTGTGCGCATGCGCAGTGGTGAGCCCGAGCGCGCATCCGCAGTAGTGAGTCCGAGTGCGCATGAGCAGTAGTGACCCCGTGTGCGCATGCGCAGTAGTGAGCCCGAGCGCGCGTGGTCAGTAGTGGGCCCGATTGCGCATCCGCAGTAGTGAGTCCGAGCACGCATGCGCAGTAGTGAGTCCGAGTACGCATGAGCAGTAGTGAGCCCGTGTGCGCATCCGCAGTAGTGAGCCCGAGCGCGCATCCGCAGTAGTGAGTCCGAGTGCGCATGAGCAGTAGTGAGCCCGTGTGCGCATCCGCAGTAATGAGTCCGAGTGCGCATGAGCAGTAGTGAGCCCGTGTGCGCATGCGCAGTGGTGAGCCCGAGCGCGCATCCGCAGTAGTGAGTCCGAGCACGCATGCGCAGTAGTGAGTCCGAGTACGCATGAGCAGTAGTGAGCCCGTGTGCGCATCCGCAGTAGTGAGCCCGAGCGCGCATCCGCAGTAGTGAGTCCGAGTGCGCATGAGCAGTAGTGAGCCCGTGTGCGCATCCGCAGTAATGAGTCCGAGTGCGCATGAGCAGTAGTGAGCCCGTGTGCGCATGCGCAGTGGTGAGCCCGAGCGCGCATCCGCAGTAGTGAGTCCGAGTGCGCATGAGCAGTAGTGACCCCGTGTGCGCATGCGCAGTAGTGAGCCCGAGCGCGCATCCGCAGTAATGAGCCCGAGCGCGCATCCGCAGTAGTGAGTCCGAGTGCGCATGAGCAGTAGTGACCCCGTGTGCGCGTGCGCAGTAGTGAGCCCGAGCGCGCGTGGTCAGTAGTGGGCCCGATTGCGCATCCGCAGTAGTGAGTCCGAGCACGCATGCGCAGTAGTGAGTCCGAGTGCGCATGAGCAGTAGTGAGCCCGTGTGCGCATCCGCAGTAGTGAGCCCGAGCGCGCATCCGCAGTAGTGAGTCCGAGTGCGCATGAGCAGTAGTGAGCCCATGTGCGCATGAGCAGTAGTGAGCCCGAGCGCCCATCCGCACTAGTGAGTCCGAGTGCGCATGCGCAGTAGTGACGCCGAGTGCGCATGCGCAGTAGTGAGCCTGTGCGCGCATACGCAGTAGTGAGCCCGTGTGCGCATGCGCAGTGGTGAGCCCGAGCGCGCATCCGCAGTAGTGAGTCCGAGTGCGCATGAGCAGTAGTGACCCCGTGTGCGCATGCGCAGTAGTGAGCCCGAGCGCGCGTGGTCAGTAGTGGGCCCGATTGCGCATCCGCAGTAGTGAGTCCGAGCACGCATGCGCAGTAGTGAGTCCGAGTACGCATGAGCAGTAGTGAGCCCGTGTGCGCATCCGCAGTAGTGAGCCCGAGCGCGCATCCGCAGTAGTGAGTCCGAGTGCGCATGAGCAGTAGTGAGCCCGTGTGCGCATCCGCAGTAATGAGTCCGAGTGCGCATGAGCAGTAGTGAGCCCGTGTGCGCATGCGCAGTGGTGAGCCCGAGCGCGCATCCGCAGTAGTGAGTCCGAGTGCGCATGAGCAGTAGTGACCCCGTGTGCGAATGCGCAGTAGTGAGCCCGAGCGCGCGTGGTCAGTAGTGGGCCCGATTGCGCATCCGCAGTAGTGAGTCCGAGCACGCATGCGCAGTAGTGAGTCCGAGTGCGCATGCGCAGTAGTGAGCCCGTGCGCGCATACGCAGTAGTGAGCCCGAGCGCGCATCCGCAGTAGTGAGTCCGAGTGCGCATGAGCAGTAGTGACCCCGTGTGCGCATGCGCAGTAGTGAGCCCGAGCGCGCGTGGTCAGTAGTGGGCCCGATTGCGCATGAGCAGTAGTGAGCCCGTGTGCGCATGCGCAGTAGTGAGCCCAAGCGCGCATCCGCACTAGTGAGTCCGAGTGCGCATGCGCAGTAGTGACCCCGAGTGCGCATGAGCTGTAGTGAGCCCGTGTGCGCATGCGCAGTAGTGAGCCCGAGCGCGCATCCGCAGTAGTGAGGTCGAGTGCGCATGAGCAGTAGTGAGCCCGTGTGCGTATGCGCAGTAGTGAGCCCGAGCGCGCATTCGCAGTAATGAGTCCGAGTGCGCATGAGCAGTAGTGAGCCCGTGTGCGCATGCGCAGTGGTGAGCCCGAGCGCGCATCCGCAGTAGTGAGTCCGAGTGCGCATGAGCAGTAGTGACCCCGTGTGCGCATGCGCAGTAGTGAGCCCGAGCGCGCGTGGTCAGTAGTGGGCCCGATTGCGCATCCGCAGTAGTGAGTCCGAGCACGCATGCGCAGTAGTGAGTCCGAGTGCGCATGAGCAGTAGTGAGCCCGTGTGCGCATCCGCAGTAGTGAGCCCGAGCGCGCATCCGCAGTAGTGAGTCCGAGTGCGCATGAGCAGTAGTGAGCCCATGTGCGCATGAGCAGTAGTGAGCCCGAGCGCCCATCCGCACTAGTGAGTCCGAGTGCGCATGCGCAGGAGTGACCCCGAGTGCGCATGCGCAGTAGTGAGCCTGTGCGCGCATACGCAGTAGTGAGCCCGTGTGCGCATGCGCAGTGGTGAGCCCGAGCGCGCATCCGCAGTAGTGAGTCCGAGTGCGCATGAGCAGTAGTGACCCCGTGTGCACATGCGCAGTAGTGAGCCCGAGCGCGCGTGGTCAGTAGTGGGCCCGATTGCGCATCCGCAGTAGTGAGTCCGAGCACGCATGCGCAGTAGTGAGTCCGAGTGCGCATGAGCAGTAGTGAGCCCGTGTGCGCATCCGCAGTAGTGAGCCCGAGCGCGCATCCGCAGTAGTGAGTCCGAGTGCGCATGAGCAGTAGTGAGCCCGTGTGCGCATGCGCAGTAGTGAGCCCGAGCGCGCATCCGCAGTAGTGAGTCCGAGTGCGCATACGCAGTAGTGAGCCCGTGTGCGCATGCGCAGTAGTTAGCCCGAGCGCGCATCCGCAGTAGTGAGTCCGAGTGCGCATGAGCAGTAGTGAGCCCGTATGCGCATGAGCAGTAGTGAGCCCGTGTGCGCATCCGCAGTAATGAGTCCGAGTGCGCATGAGCAGTAGTGAGCCCGTGTGCGCATGCGCAGTGGTGAGCCCGAGCGCGCATCCGCAGTAGTGAGTCCGAGTGCGCATGAGCAGTAGTGACCCCGAGTGCGCATGCGCAGTAGTGAGCCCGAGCGCGCATCCGCAGTAATGAGCCCGAGCGCGCATCCGCAGTAGTGAGTCCGAGTGCGCATGAGCAGTAGTGAGCCCGTGTGCGCATCCGCAGTAGTGAGCCCGAGCGCGCATCCGCAGTAGTTAGTCCGAGTGCGCATGAGCAGTAGTGGGCCCGTGTGCGCATGCGCAGTAGTGAGCCCGAGCGCCCATCCGCACTAGTGAGTCCGAGTGCGCATGCGCAGTAGTGACCCCGAGTGCGCATGCGCAGTAGTGAGCCCGTGCGCGCATTCGCAGTAGTGCGCCGTGTGCGCATGGGCAGAAGTGAGCTCGAATGCGCATGTGCAGGTCTGACTCGGTGTGCGCATGCGCAGTAGTGACCCCGAGTGCGCGTGCGCTGTAGTGAGCTCGTGTGCGCATGCGCAGTAGTGAGCCCGAGCGCGCATCCGCACTAGTGAGTCCGAGTGCGCATGCGCAGTAGTGACCCCGAGTGCGCATGCGCAGTAGTGAGCCCGTGCGCGCATACGCAGTAGTGAGCCCGTGTGCGCATGCGCAGTAGTTAGCCCGAGCGCGCATCCGCAGTAGTGAGTCCGAGTGCGCATGAGCAGTAGTGAGCCCGTATGCGCATGAGCAGTAGTGAGCCCGTGTGCGCATGCGCAGTAATGAGTCCGAGTGCGCATGAGCAGTAGTGAGCCGGAGTGCGCATGCGCAGTAGTGACCCCGAGTGCGCATGGGCAGTAGCGACCCCGATTGCGCATCTGCAGTAGTGACTCCGAGTGCGCATGCGCAACAGTAAACCCGATTGTGTATGCGCAGTAGTGAGCCCGAGTGCGCATGCGCAGTAGTGACCCCGAGCGCGCATGCGCAGTAGTGAGCCCGTGCGCGCATACGCAGTAGTGCGCCCGTGTGCGCATGCGCAGAAGTGAGCTCGAATGCGCATGTGCAGGTCTGACTCGGTGTGCGCATGCGCAGTGGTGACCCCGAGTGCGCGTGCGCTGTAGTGAGCTCGTGTGCGCATGCGCAGTAGTGAGCCAGTGTACGCATGCGCAGTAGTGAGTCCGTGTGCGCATTTGCGGGTCTGAGCCGGAGTGCGCATGTTCAGTAGCGACCCCGAGCGCGCATGCGCTGTAGTAAGTCCGAGTGCGCATGAGCAGTAGTGAGCCCGTGTGCGCATGCGCAGTAGTGAGCCCAAGCGCGCATCCGCACTAGTGAGTCCGAGTGCGCATGCGCAGTAGTGAGCCCGTGTGCGCATGCGCAGTGGTGAGCCCGAGCGCGCATCCGCAGTAGTGAGTCCGAGTGCGCATGAGCAGTAGTGACCCCGTGTGCGCATGCGCAGTAGTGAGCCCGAGTGCGCATCCGCAGTAGTGAGTCCGAGTGCGCATGAGCAGTAGTGACCCCGTGTGCGCATGCGCAGTAGTGAGACCGAGCGCGCGTGGTCAGTAGTGGGCCCGATTGCGCATCCGCAGTAGTGAGTCCGAGCACGCATGCGCAGTAGTGAGCCCAAGCGCGCATCCGCACTAGTGAGTCCGAGTGCGCATGCGCAGTAGTGAGCCCGTGTGCGCATGCGCAGTGGTGAGCCCGAGCGCGCATCCGCAGTAGTGAGTCCGAGTGCGCATGAGCAGTAGTGAGCCCGTATGCGCATGAGCAGTAGTGAGCCCGTGTGCGCATGCGCAGTAGTGAGCCCGAGCGCGCATCCGCAGTAGTGAGTTCGAGTGCGCATGAGCAGTAGTGAGCCCGTGTGCGTATGCGCAGTAGTGAGTCCGAGCATGCATGCGCAGTAGTGAGTCCGAGTGCGCATGAGCAGTAGTGAGCCCGTGTGCGCATCCGCAGTAGTGAGCCCGAGCGCGCATCCGCAGTAGTGAGTCCGAGTGCGCATGAGCAGTAGTGAGCCCGTGTGCGCATGAGCAGTAGTGAGCCCGAGCGCCCATCCGCACTAGTGAGTCCGAGTGCGCATGCGCAGTGGTGACGCCGAGTGCGCATGCGCAGTAGTGAGCCTGTGCGCGCATACGCAGTAGTGAGCCCGTGTGCGCATGCGCAGTGGTGAGCCCGAGCGCGCATCCGCAGTAGTGAGTCCGAGTGCGCATGAGCAGTAGTGACCCCGTGTGCGCATGCGCAGTAGTGAGCCCGAGCGCGCGTGGTCAGTAGTGGGCCCGATTGCGCATCCGCAGTAGTGAGTCCGAGCACGCAAGCGCAGTAGTGAGTCCGAGTGCGCATGAGCAGTAGTGAGCCCGTGTGCGCATCCGCAGTAGTGAGCCCGAGCGCGCATCCGCAGTAGTGAGTCCGAGTGCGCATGCGCAGTAGTGAGCCCGAGCGCGCATCCGCAGTAGTGAGCCCGATTGTGCATCCGCAGTAGTGAGTCCGAGTACGCATGAGCAGTAGTGAGCCGGAGGGCGCATGCGCAGTAGTGACCCCGAGTGCGCATGTGCAGTAGCGACCCCGAGCGCGTATGCGCAGTAGTGGGCACGAGTGCGCATGTGCAGGCCTGACCTGAGTGCGCATGCGCAGTAGTGAGCCCCAGCGCGCATGCGCAGTTGTGAGCCCGATTGCGCATCCGCAGTGGTGACCCCGAGCGCGCATGCGCAGTAGTGCACCGGATTGCGCATCCGCAGCAGTGAGTCCGAGTGCGCATACGCAGTTGCGACCCCGAGTGTGCATGCACAGTGTCAGCCCGTGAGCGAATGCGCAGTAGTGAGTCCGTGTGCGCATGCGAAGTAGTGAGCCCGTGTACGCATGCGCAGTGGTGAGCCCGTGTGCGCATGCGCAGTGGTGAGCCCGAGCGCGCATCCGCAGTAGTGAGTCCGAGTGCGCATGAGCAGTAGTGACCCCGTGTGCGCATGCGCAGTAGTGAGCCCGAGTGCGCATCCGCAGTAGTGAGTCCGAGTGCGCATGAGCAGTAGTGACCCCGTGTGCGCATGCGCAGTAGTGAGACCGAGCGCGCGTGGTCAGTAGTGGGCCCGATTGCGCATCCGCAGTAGTGAGTCCGAGCACGCATGCGCAGTAGTGAGCCCAAGCGCGCATCCGCACTAGTGAGTCCGAGTGCGCATGCGCAGTAGTGAGCCCGTGTGCGCATGCGCAGTGGTGAGCCCGAGCGCGCATCCGCAGTAGTGAGTCCGAGTGCGCATGAGCAGTAGTGAGCCCGTATGCGCATGAGCAGTAGTGAGCCCGTGTGCGCATGCGCAGTAGTGAGCCCGAGCGCGCATCCGCAGTAGTGAGTTCGAGTGCGCATGAGCAGTAGTGAGCCCGTGTGCGTATGCGCAGTAGTGAGTCCGAGCATGCATGCGCAGTAGTGAGTCCGAGTGCGCATGAGCAGTAGTGAGCCCGTGTGCGCATCCGCAGTAGTGAGCCCGAGCGCGCATCCGCAGTAGTGAGTCCGAGTGCGCATGAGCAGTAGTGAGCCCGTGTGCGCATGAGCAGTAGTGAGCCCGAGCGCCCATCCGCACTAGTGAGTCCGAGTGCGCATGCGCAGTGGTGACGCCGAGTGCGCATGCGCAGTAGTGAGCCTGTGCGCGCATACGCAGTAGTGAGCCCGTGTGCGCATGCGCAGTGGTGAGCCCGAGCGCGCATCCGCAGTAGTGAGTCCGAGTGCGCATGAGCAGTAGTGACCCCGTGTGCGCATGCGCAGTAGTGAGCCCGAGCGCGCGTGGTCAGTAGTGGGCCCGATTGCGCATCCGCAGTAGTGAGTCCGAGCACGCAAGCGCAGTAGTGAGTCCGAGTGCGCATGAGCAGTAGTGAGCCCGTGTGCGCATCCGCAATAGTGAGCCCGAGCGCGCATCCGCAGTAGTGAGTCCGAGTGCGCATGCGCAGTAGTGAGCCCGAGCGCGCATCCGCAGTAGTGAGCCCGATTGTGCATCCGCAGTAGTGAGTCCGAGTACGCATGAGCAGTAGTGAGCCGGAGGGCGCATGCGCAGTAGTGACCCCGAGTGCGCATGTGCAGTAGCGACCCCCAGCGCGTATGCGCAGTAGTGGGCACGAGTGCGCATGTGCAGGCCTGACCTGAGTGCGCATGCGCAGTAGTGAGCCCCAGCGCGCATGCGCAGTTGTGAGCCCGATTGCGCATCCGCAGTGGTGACCCCGAGCGCGCATGCGCAGTAGTGCACCGGATTGCGCATCCGCAGCAGTGAGTCCGAGTGCGCATACGCAGTTGCGACCCCGAGTGTGCATGCACAGTGTCAGCCCGTGAGCGAATGCGCAGTAGTGAGTCCGTGTGCGCATGCGAAGTAGTGAGCCCGTGTACGCATGCGCAGTGGTGAGCCCGAGTGCGCATGGGCAGGTCTGAGCCGGAGTGCGCGTGCGCAGTAGTGAGGCCGAGTGCGCATGAGCAGTAGTGACCCCGAGTGCGCATGCGCAGAAGTGAGCCCGTGTGTGCATGCGCAGTAGTGAACGCGATTGCGCATCCGCAGTAGTAAGCCCGAGCGCGCATCCGCAGTCGTGAGTCCGAGCGCGCATCCGCAGTAGTGAGTCCGAGTGCGCGTGCGCTGTAGTGAGCTCGTGTGCGCATGCGCAGTAGTGAGCCAGTGTACGCATGCGCAGTAGTGAGTCCGTGTGCGCATTTGCGGGTCTGAGCCGGAGTGCGCATGCGCAGTAGTGAACCCGATTGCGCATCTGCAGTAGTGACTCTGAGTGCGCATGCACAGCAGTGAACCCGATTGCGCGTTTGCAGTGGTGAGCCCGTGTGCGCATCCGCAGTAGTGAGCCCGAGCGCGCATCCGCAGTAGTGAGTCCGAGTGCGCATGAGCAGTAGTGAGCCCGTGTGCGCATGCACAGTAGTGATCCCGAGTTCCTTTACGCGGTAGTGAGCCCGATTTTGTATCCGCAGTAGTGAGTCCGAGTGCGCATGAGCAGTAGTGAGCCGCGGTGCGCATGCGCAGTAGTGACCCCGAGTGCGCATGGGCTGTAGCGACCCCGAGCGCGCATGTGCAGTAGTGAACCCGTGCGCGCATGCGCAGTAGTGAGCCCGAGCGCGCATCCGCAGTAGAGAGTCCGAGCGCGCAACCGCAGTAGTGAGTCCGAGTGCGCATGTGCAGTAGTGAGCCCGTGCGCGCATGCGCAGTAGTGAGCCCGAGCGCGCATCCGCAGTAGTGAGTCCGAGTGCGCATGAGTAGTAGTGAGGCCGTGCGCGCATGCGCAGTAGTGAGCCCGAGCGCGCATCCGCAGTAGTGAGTCCGAGTGCGCATGACCAGTTGCGAGCCCGTGTGCGCATGCGCAGTAGTGAGCCCGAGCGCGCATCCGCACTAGTGAGTCCGAGTGCGCATGCGCAGTAGTGACCCCGAGTGCGCATGCGCAGTAGTGAGCCCGTGCGCGCATACGCAGTAGTGAGCCCGTGTGCGCATGCGCAGTAGTTAGCCCGAGCGCGCATCCGCAGTAGTGAGTCCGAGTGCGCATGAGCAGTAGCGAGCCCGTATGCGCATGAGCAGTAGTGAGCCCGTGTGCGCATGCGCAGTAGTGAGCCCGAGCGCGCATCCGCAGTAGTGGGTCCGAGTGCGCATGAGCAGTAGTGAGCCCGTGTGCGCATGCGCAGTGGTGAGCCCGAGCGCGCATCCGCAGTATTGAGTCCGAGTGCGCATGAGCAGTAGTGACCCCGAGTGCGCATGCGCAGTAGTGAGCCCGTGCGCGCATGCGCAGTAGTGAGCACGAGCGCGCATCCGCAGTAGTGAGTCCGAGTGCGCATGAGCAGTAGTGAGCCCGTGTGCGCATCCGCAGTAGTGAGCCCGAGCGCGCATCCGCAGTAGTTAGTCCGAGTGCGCATGAGCAGTAGTGGGCCCGTGTGCGCATGCGCAGTAGTGAGCCCGAGCGCCCATCCGCACTAGTGAGTCCGAGTGCGCATGCGCAGTAGTGACCCCGAGTGCGCATGCGCAGTAGTGAGCCCGTGCGCGCATACGCAGTAGTGAGCCCTTGTGCGCATGCGCAGTAGTTAGCCCGAGCGCGCATCCGCAGTAGTGAGTCCGAGTGCGCATGAGCAGTAGTGAACCCGTATGCGCATGAGCAGTAGTGAGCCCGTGTGCGCATGCGCAGTAGTGAGCCCGAGCGCGCATCCGCAGTAGTGAGTCCGAGTGCGCATGAGCAGTAGTGACCCTGTGTGCGCATGAGCAGTAGTGAGCCCGAGCGCGCGTGGTCAGTAGTGGGCCCGATTGCGCATCCGCAGTAGTGACCCCGAGCGCGCATGCGCAGTAGTGAGCCCGTGCGCGCATACGCAGTAGTGCGCCCGTGTGCGCATGCGCAGAAGTGAGCTCGAATGCGCATGTGCAGGTCTGACTCGGTGTGCGCATGCGCAGTGGTGACCCCGAGTGCGCGTGCGCTGTAGTGAGCTCGTGTGCGCATGCGCAGTAGTGAGCCAGTGTACGCATGCGCAGTAGTGAGCCCGTGTGCGCATTTGCAGGTCTGAGCCGGAGTGCGCATGTTCAGTAGCGACCCCGAGCGCGCATGCGCTGTAGTAAGTCCGAGTGCGCATGAGCAGTAGTGAGCCCGTGTGCGCATGCGCAGTAGTGGGCCCAAGCGCGCATCCGCACTAGTGAGTCCGAGTGCGCATGCGCAGTAGTGACCCCGAGTGCGCATGAGCAGTAGTGAGCCCGTGTGCGCATGCGCAGTAGTGAGCCCGAGCGCGCATCCGCAGTAGTGAGTTCGAGTGCGCATGAGCAGTAGTGAGCCCGTGTGCGTATGCGCAGTAGTGAGCCCGAGCGCGCATCCGCAGTAATGAGTCCGAGTGCGCATGAGCAGTAGTGGGCCCGATTGCGCATCCGCAGTAGTGAGTCCGAGCACGCATGCGCAGTAGTGAGTCCGAGTGCGCATGAGCAGTAGTGAGCCCGTGTGCGCATCCGCAGTAGTGAGCCCGAGCGCGCATCCGCAGTAGTGAGTCCGAGTGCGCATGAGCAGCAGTGAGCCCGTGTGCGCATGAGCAGTAGTGAGCCCGAGCGCCCATCCGCACTAGTGAGTCCGAGTGCGCATGCGCAGTAGTGACCCCGAGTGCGCATGCGCAGTAGTGAGCCTGTGCGCGCATACGCAGTAGTGAGCCCGTGTGCGCATGCGCAGTGGTGAGCCCGAGCGCGCATCCGCAGTAGTGAGTCCGAGTGCGCATGAGCAGTAGTGACCCCGTGTGCGCATGCGCAGTAGTGAGCCCGAGCGCGCGTGGTCAGTAGTGGGCCCGATTGCGCATCCGCAGTAGTGAGTCCGAGCACGCATGCGCAGTAGTGAGTCCGAGTGCGCATGAGCAGTAGTGAGCCCGTGTGCGCATCCGCAGTAGTGAGCCCGAGCGCGCATCCGCAGTAGTGAGTCCGAGTGCGCATGAGCAGTAGTGAGCCCGTGTGCGCATGCGCAGTAGTGAGCCCGAGCGCGCATCCGCACTAGTGAGTCCGAGTGCGCATGCGCAGTAGTGACCCCGAGTGCGCATGCGCAGTAGTGAGCCCGTGCGCGCATACGCAGTAGTGAGCCCGTGTGCGCATGCGCAGTAGTTAGCCCGAGCGCGCATCCGCAGTACTGAGTCCGAGTGCGCATGAGCAGTAGTGAGCCCGTATGCGCATGAGCAGTAGTGAGCCCGTGTGCGCATCCGCAGTAATGAGTCCGAGTGCGCATGAGCAGTAGTGAGCCCGTGTGCGCATGCGCAGTGGTGAGCCCGAGCGCGCATCCGCAGTAATGAGCCCGAGCGCGCATCCGCAGTAGTGAGTCCGAGTGCGCATGAGCAGTAGTGAGCCCGTGTGCGCATCCGCAGTAGTGAGCCCGAGCGCGCATCCGCAGTAGTGAGTCCGAGTGCGCATGAGCAGTAGTGAGCCCGTGTGCGCATGCACAGTAGTGATCCCGAGTTCCTTTACGCGGTAGTGAGCCCGATTTTGTATCCGCAGTAGTGAGTCCGAGTGCGCATGAGCAGTAGTGAGCCGCGGTGCGCATGCGCAGTAGTGACCCCGAGTGCGCATGGGCTGTAGCGACCCCGAGCGCGCATGTGCAGTAGTGAACCCGTGCGCGCATGCGCAGTAGTGAGCCCGAGCGCGCATCCGCAGTAGAGAGTCCGAGCGCGCAACCGCAGTAGTGAGTCCGAGTGCGCATGTGCAGTAGTGAGCCCGTGCGCGCATGCGCAGTAGTGAGCCCGAGCGCGCATCCGCAGTAGTGAGTCCGAGTGCGCATGAGTAGTAGTGAGGCCGTGCGCGCATGCGCAGTAGTGAGCCCGAGCGCGCATCCGCAGTAGTGAGTCCGAGTGCGCATGACCAGTTGCGAGCCCGTGTGCGCATGCGCAGTAGTGAGCCCGAGCGCGCATCCGCACTAGTGAGTCCGAGTGCGCATGCGCAGTAGTGACCCCGAGTGCGCATGCGCAGTAGTGAGCCCGTGCGCGCATACGCAGTAGTGAGCCCGTGTGCGCATGCGCAGTAGTTAGCCCGAGCGCGCATCCGCAGTAGTGAGTCCGAGTGCGCATGAGCAGTAGCGAGCCCGTATGCGCATGAGCAGTAGTGAGCCCGTGTGCGCATGCGCAGTAGTGAGCCCGAGCGCGCATCCGCAGTAGTGGGTCCGAGTGCGCATGAGCAGTAGTGAGCCCGTGTGCGCATGCGCAGTGGTGAGCCCGAGCGCGCATCCGCAGTATTGAGTCCGAGTGCGCATGAGCAGTAGTGACCCCGAGTGCGCATGCGCAGTAGTGAGCCCGTGCGCGCATGCGCAGTAGTGAGCACGAGCGCGCATCCGCAGTAGTGAGTCCGAGTGCGCATGAGCAGTAGTGAGCCCGTGTGCGCATCCGCAGTAGTGAGCCCGAGCGCGCATCCGCAGTAGTTAGTCCGAGTGCGCATGAGCAGTAGTGGGCCCGTGTGCGCATGCGCAGTAGTGAGCCCGAGCGCCCATCCGCACTAGTGAGTCCGAGTGCGCATGCGCAGTAGTGACCCCGAGTGCGCATGCGCAGTAGTGAGCCCGTGCGCGCATACGCAGTAGTGAGCCCTTGTGCGCATGCGCAGTAGTTAGCCCGAGCGCGCATCCGCAGTAGTGAGTCCGAGTGCGCATGAGCAGTAGTGAACCCGTATGCGCATGAGCAGTAGTGAGCCCGTGTGCGCATGCGCAGTAGTGAGCCCGAGCGCGCATCCGCAGTAGTGAGTCCGAGTGCGCATGAGCAGTAGTGACCCTGTGTGCGCATGAGCAGTAGTGAGCCCGAGCGCGCGTGGTCAGTAGTGGGCCCGATTGCGCATCCGCAGTAGTGACCCCGAGCGCGCATGCGCAGTAGTGAGCCCGTGCGCGCATACGCAGTAGTGCGCCCGTGTGCGCATGCGCAGAAGTGAGCTCGAATGCGCATGTGCAGGTCTGACTCGGTGTGCGCATGCGCAGTGGTGACCCCGAGTGCGCGTGCGCTGTAGTGAGCTCGTGTGCGCATGCGCAGTAGTGAGCCAGTGTACGCATGCGCAGTAGTGAGCCCGTGTGCGCATTTGCAGGTCTGAGCCGGAGTGCGCATGTTCAGTAGCGACCCCGAGCGCGCATGCGCTGTAGTAAGTCCGAGTGCGCATGAGCAGTAGTGCGCCCGTGTGCGCATGCGCAGTAGTGGGCCCAAGCGCGCATCCGCACTAGTGAGTCCGAGTGCGCATGCGCAGTAGTGACCCCGAGTGCGCATGAGCAGTAGTGAGCCCGTGTGCGCATGCGCAGTAGTGAGCCCGAGCGCGCATCCGCAGTAGTGAGTTCGAGTGCGCATGAGCAGTAGTGAGCCCGTGTGCGTATGCGCAGTAGTGAGCCCGAGCGCGCATCCGCAGTAATGAGTCCGAGTGCGCATGAGCAGTAGTGGGCCCGATTGCGCATCCGCAGTAGTGAGTCCGAGCACGCATGCGCAGTAGTGAGTCCGAGTGCGCATGAGCAGTAGTGAGCCCGTGTGCGCATCCGCAGTAGTGAGCCCGAGCGCGCATCCGCAGTAGTGAGTCCGAGTGCGCATGAGCAGCAGTGAGCCCGTGTGCGCATGAGCAGTAGTGAGCCCGAGCGCCCATCCGCACTAGTGAGTCCGAGTGCGCATGCGCAGTAGTGACCCCGAGTGCGCATGCGCAGTAGTGAGCCTGTGCGCGCATACGCAGTAGTGAGCCCGTGTGCGCATGCGCAGTGGTGAGCCCGAGCGCGCATCCGCAGTAGTGAGTCCGAGTGCGCATGAGCAGTAGTGACCCCGTGTGCGCATGCGCAGTAGTGAGCCCGAGCGCGCGTGGTCAGTAGTGGGCCCGATTGCGCATCCGCAGTAGTGAGTCCGAGCACGCATGCGCAGTAGTGAGTCCGAGTGCGCATGAGCAGTAGTGAGCCCGTGTGCGCATCCGCAGTAGTGAGCCCGAGCGCGCATCCGCAGTAGTGAGTCCGAGTGCGCATGAGCAGTAGTGAGCCCGTGTGCGCATGCGCAGTAGTGAGCCCGAGCGCGCATCCGCACTAGTGAGTCCGAGTGCGCATGCGCAGTAGTGACCCCGAGTGCGCATGCGCAGTAGTGAGCCCGTGCGCGCATACGCAGTAGTGAGCCCGTGTGCGCATGCGCAGTAGTTAGCCCGAGCGCGCATCCGCAGTACTGAGTCCGAGTGCGCATGAGCAGTAGTGAGCCCGTATGCGCATGAGCAGTAGTGAGCCCGTGTGCGCATCCGCAGTAATGAGTCCGAGTGCGCATGAGCAGTAGTGAGCCCGTGTGCGCATGCGCAGTGGTGAGCCCGAGCGCGCATCCGCAGTAATGAGCCCGAGCGCGCATCCGCAGTAGTGAGTCCGAGTGCGCATGAGCAGTAGTGAGCCCGTGTGCGCATCCGCAGTAGTGAGCCCGAGCGCGCATCCGCAGTAGTGAGTCCGAGTGCGCATGAGCAGTAGTGAGCCCGTGTGCGCATGAGCAGTAGTGAGCCCGAGCGCCCATCCGCACTAGTGAGTCCGAGTGCGCATGCGCAGTAGTGACCCCGAGTGCGCATGCGCAGTAGTGAGCCTGTGCGCGCATACGCAGTAGTGAGCCCGTGTGCGCATGCGCAGTGGTGAGCCCGAGCGCGCATCCGCAGTAGTGAGTCCGAGTGCGCATGAGCAGTAGTGACCCCGTGTGCGCATGCGCAGTAGTGAGCCCGAGCGCGCGTGGTCAGTAGTGGGCCCGATTGCGCATCCGCAGTAGTGAGTCCGAGCACGCATGCGCAGCAGTGAGTCCGAGTGCGCATGAGCAGTAGTGAGCCCGTGTGCGCATCCGCAGTAGTGAGCCCGAGCGCGCATCCGCAGTAGTGAGTCCGAGTGCGCATGAGCAGTAGTGAGCCCGTGTGCGCATGCGCAGTAGTGAGCCCGAGCGCGCATCCGCACTAGTGAGTCCGAGTGCGCATGCGCAGTAGTGACCCCGAGTGCGCATGCGCAGTAGTGAGCCGGTGCGCGCATACGCAGTAGTGAGCCCGTGTGCGCATGCGCAGTAGTTAGCCCGAGCGCGCATCCGCAGTAGTGAGTCCGAGTGCGCATGAGCAGTAGTGAGCCCGTATGCGCATGAGCAGTAGTGAGCCCGTGTGCGCATCCGCAGTAATGAGTCCGAGTGCGCATGAGCAGTAGTGAGCCCGTGTGCGCATGCGCAGTGGTGAGCCCGAGCGCGCATCCGCAGTAATGAGCCCGAGCGCGCATCCGCAGTAGTGAGTCCGAGTGCGCATGAGCAGTAGTGAGCCCGTGTGCGCATCCGCAGTAGTGAGCCCGAGCGCGCATCCGCAGTAGTTAGTCCGAGTGCGCATGAGCAGTAGTGGGCCCGTGTGCGCATGCGCAGTAGTGAGCCCGAGCGCCCATCCGCAGTAGTGAGTTCGAGTGCGCATGAGCAGTAGTGAGCCCGTGTGCGTATGCGCAGTAGTGAGCCCGAGCGCGCATCCGCAGTAATGAGTCCGAGTGCGCATGCGCAGTAGTGAGCCCGTGCGCGCATACGCAGTAGTGAGCCCGTGTGCGCATGCGCAGTAGTTAGCCCGAGCGCGCATCCGCAGTAGTGAGTCCGAGTGCGCATGAGCAGCAGTGAGCCCGTATGCGCATGAGCAGTAGTGAGCCCGTGTGCGCATCCGCAGTAATGAGTCCGAGTGCGCATGAGCAGTAGTGAGCCCGTGTGCGCATGCGCAGTGGTGAGCCCGAGCGCGCATCCGCAGTAATGAGCCCGAGCGCGCATCCGCAGTAGTGAGTCCGAGTGCGCATGAGCAGTAGTGAGCACGAGTGCGCGTGCGCTGTAGTGAGCTCGTGTGCGCATGCGCAGTAGTGAGCCCGAGCGCGCATCCGCACTAGTGAGTCCGAGTGCGCATGCGCAGTAGTGACCCCGAGTGCGCATGCGCAGTAGTGAGCCCGTGCGCGCATACGCAGTAGTGAGCCCGTGTGCGCATGCGCAGTAGTTAGCCCGAGCGCGCATCCGCAGTAGTGAGTCCGAGTGCGCATGGGCAGTAGTGAGCCCGTATGCGCATGAGCAGTAGTGAGCCCGTGTGCGCATGCGCAGTAGTGAGCCCAAGCGCGCATCCGCACTAGTGAGTCCGAGTGCGCATGCGCAGTAGTGACCCCGAGTGCGCATGAGCAGTAGTGAGCCCGTGTGCGCATGCGCAGTAGTGAGCCCGAGCGCGCATCCGCAGTAGTGAGTTCGAGTGCGCATGAGCAGTAGTGAGCCCGTGTGCGTATGCGCAGTAGTGAGCCCGAGCGCGCATCCGCAGTAATGAGTCCGAGTGCGCATGAGCAGTAGTGAGCCCGTGTGCGCATGAGCAGTAGTGAGCCCGTGTGCGCATCCGCAGTAGTGAGCCCGAGCGCGCATCCGCAGTAGTGAGTCCGAGTGCGCATGAGCAGTAGTGAGCCCGTGTGCGCATGAGCAGTAGTGAGCCCGAGCGCCCATCCGCACTAGTGAGTCCGAGTGCGCATGCGCAGTAGTGACCCCGAGTGCGCATGCGCAGTAGTGAGCCTGTGCGCGCATACGCAGTAGTGAGCCCGTGTGCGCATGCGCAGTGGTGAGCCCGAGCGCGCATCCGCAGTAGTGAGTCCGAGTGCGCATGAGCAGTAGTGACCCCGTGTGCGCATGCGCAGTAGTGAGCCCGAGCGCGCGTGGTCAGTAGTGGGCCCGATTGCGCATCCGCAGTAGTGAGTCCGAGCACGCATGCGCAGTAGTGAGTCCGAGTGCGCATGAGCAGTAGTGAGCCCGTGTGCGCATCCGCAGTAGTGAGCCCGAGCGCGCATCCTCAGTAGTGAGTCCGAGTGCGCATGAGCAGTAGTGAGCCCGTGTGCGCATGCGCAGTAGTGAGCCCGAGCGCGCATCCGCACTAGTGAGTCCGAGTGCGCATGCGCAGTAGTGACCCCGAGTGCGCATGCGCAGTAGTGAGCCCGTGCGCGCATACGCAGTAGTGAGCCCGTGTGCGCATGCGCAGTAGTTAGCCCGAGCGCGCATCCGCAGTAGTGAGTCCGAGTGCGCATGAGCAGTAGTGAGCCCGTATGCGCATGAGCAGTAGTGAGCCCGTGTGCGCATCCGCAGTAATGAGTCCGAGTGCGCATGAGCAGTAGTGAGCCCGTGTGCGCATGCGCAGTGGTGAGCCCGAGCGCGCATCCGCAGTAGTGAGTCCGAGTGCGCATGAGCAGTAGTGACCCCGAGTGCGCATGCGCAGTAGTGAGCCCGAGCGCGCATCCGCAGTAATGAGCCCGAGCGCGCATCCGCAGTAGTGAGTCCGAGTGCGCATGAACAGTAGTGAGCCCGTGTGCGCATCCGCAGTAGTGAGCACGAGCGCGCATCCGCACTAGTGAGTCCGAGTGCGCATGCGCAGTAGTGACCCCGAGTGCGCATGCGCAGTAGTGAGCCCGTGCGCGCATACGCAGTAGTGAGCCCGTGTGCGCATGCGCAGTAGTTAGCCCGAGCGCGCATCCGCAGTAGTGAGTCCGAGTGCGCATGAGCAGTAGTGAGCCCGTATGCGCATGAGCAGTAGTGAGCCCGTGTGCGCATGCGCAGTAGTGAGCCCGAGCGCGCATCCGCAGTAGTGGGTCGGAGTGCGCATGAGCAGTAGTGAACCCGTGTGCGTATGCGCAGTAGTGAGCCCGAGCGCGCATCCGCAGTAATGAGTCCGAGTGCGCATGAGCAGTAGTGAGCCGGAGTGCGCATGCGCAGTAGTGACCCCGAGTGCGCATGGGCAGTAGCGACCCCGATTGCGCATCTGCAGTAGTGACTCCGAGTGCGCATGCGCAACAGTAAACCCGATTGCGTATGCGCAGTAGTGAACCCGAGTGCGCATGCGCAGTAGTGACCCCGAGCGCGCATGCGCAGTAGTGAGCCCGTAAGCGCATACGCAGTAGTGCGCCCGTGTGCGCATGCGCAGAAGTGAGCTCGAATGCGCATGTGCAGGTCTGACTCGGTGTGCGCATGCGCACTGGTGACCCCGAGTGCGCGTGCGCTGTAGTGAGCTCGTGTGCGCATGCGCAGTAGTGAGCCAGTGTACGCATGCGCAGTAGTGAGTCCGTGTGCGCATTTGCGGGTCTGAGCCGGGTGCGCATGTTCAGTAGCGACCCCGAGCGCGCATGCGCTGTAGTAAGTCCGAGTGCGCATGAGCAGTAGTGAGCCCGTGTGCGCATGCGCAGTAGTGAGCCCGAGCGCGCATCCGCAGTAGTGAGTTCGAGTGCGCATGAGCAGTAGTGAGCCCGTGTGCGTATGCGCAGTAGTGAGCCCGAGCGCGCATCCGCAGTAATGAGTCCGAGTGCGCATGCGCAGTAGTGACCCGGAGTGCGCATGAGCAGTAGTGAGCCCGTGTGCGCATGCGCAGTAGTGAGCCCGAGCGCGCATCCGCAGTAGTGAGTTCGAGTGCGCATGAGCAGTAGTGAGCCCGTGTGCGTATGCGCAGTAGTGAGCCCGAGCGCGCATCCGCAGTAATGAGTCCGAGTGCGCATGAGCAGTAGTGAGCCCGTGTGCGCATGCGCAGTGGTGAGCCCGAGCGCGCATCCGCAGTAGTGAGTCCGAGTGCGCATGAGCAGTAGTGGGCCCGTGTGCGCATGCGCAGTAGTGAGCCCGAGCGCCCATCCGCACTAGTGAGTCCGAGTGCGCATGCGCAGTAGTGACCCCGAGTGCGCATGCGCAGTAGTGAGCCCGTGCGCGCATACGCAGTAGTGCGCCGTGTGCGCATGGGCAGAAGTGAGCCCGAGCGCGCATCCGCACTAGTGAGTCCGAGTGCGCATGCGCAGTAGTGACCCCGAGTGCGCATGCGCAGTAGTGAGCCCGTGTGCGCATGCGCAGTAGTGAGCCCAAGCGCGCATCCGCACTAGTGAGTCCGAGTGCGCATGCGCAGTAGTGACCCCGAGTGCGCATGAGCAGTAGTGAGCCCGTGTGCGCATGCGCAGTAGTGACCCCGAGTGCGCATGCGCAGTAGTGAGCCCGTGCGCGCATACGCAGTAGTGCGCCCGTGTGCGCATGGGCAGAAGTGAGCTCGAATGCGCATGTGCAGGTCTGACTCGGTGTGCGCATGCGCAGTAGTGACCCCGAGTGCGCGTGCGCTGTAGTGAGATCGTGTGCGCATGCGCAGTAGTGAGCCAGTGTACGCATGCGCAGTAGTGAGTCCGTGTGCGCATGTGCAGGTCTGAGCCGGAGTGCGCATGCGCAGTAGTGAACCCGATTGCGCATCTGCAGTAGTGACTCCGAGTGCGCATGCACAGCAGTGAACCCGATTGCGCGTCTGCAGTGGTGACCCCGAGTGCGCATGTTCAGTAGCGACCCCGAGCGCGCATGCGCAGTAGTGAGCCCGAGGGCGCAATCGCAGTAGTGATTCCGAGGGCGCATGAGCAGTAGTGATCCCGAGTTCCCATACGCGGTAGTGAGCCCGATTTTGTATCCGCAGTAGTGAGTCCGAGTGCGCATGAGCAGTAGTGAGCCGGAGTGCGCATGCGCAGTAGTGACCCCGAGTGCGCATGGGCAGTAGCGACCCCGATTGCGCATCTGCAGTAGTGACTCCGAGTGCGCATGCGTAACAGTAAACCCGATTGCGTATGCGCAGTAGTGAGCCCGAGCGCGCATCCGCAGTAGTGAGTCCGAGTGCGCATGAGCAGTAGTGAGACCATGTGCGCATGCGCAGTAGTGAGCCCAAGCGCGCATCCGCACTAGTGAGTCCGAGTGCGCATCCGCAGTAGCGACCCCGAGCGCGTATGCGCAGTAGTGGGCCCGAGTGCGAATGTGCAGGCCTGACCTGAGTGCGCATGCGCAGTAGTGAGCCCCAGCGCGCATGCGCAGTAGTGAGCCGGATTGCGCATCCGCAGCAGTGAGTCCGAGTGCGCATCTGCAGTAGTGACTCCGAGTGCGCATGCGTAACAGTAAACCCGATTGCGTATGCGCAGTAGTGAGCCCCAGCGCGCATGCGCAGTAGTGAGTCCGTGTGCGCATGCGAAGTAGTGAGTCCGTGTACGCATGCGCAGTGGTGAGCCCGAGTGCGCATGGGCAGGTCTGAGCCGGAGTGCGCGTGCGCAGTAGTGAGGCCGAGTAAGCATGAGCAGTAGTGACCCCGAGTGCGCATGCGCAGAAGTGAGCCCGTGTGTGCATGCGCAGTAGTGAACGCGATTGCGCAACCGCAGTAGTAAGCCCGAGCGCGCATCCGCAGTCGTGAGTCCGAGCGCGCATCCGCAGTAGTGAGTCCGTGTGCGCATGTGCAGGACTGAGCCGGAGTGCGCATGCGCAGTAGTGAGCCCAATTGTGCATCCGCAGTAGTGAGTCCGAGTGCGCATGTGCAGGTCTGAGCCGGAGTGCGCATACGCAGTAGTGAGCCCGAGCGCGGATGCGCAGTAGTGACCCCGAGCCCGCATGCGCAGTAGTGAGCCCGTGTGCGCATGCGCAGTAGTGAGCCCGTGTACGCATGCGCAGTAGTGAGCCCGTGTGCTCATGCGCAGTAGTGAACCCGCGTGCGCATGCGTAGTAGTGAGCTCGAGTGCGCATGAGCAGTAGTGATTCCGAGCGCGCATGCGCAGTTGTGAGCCCGATTGCGCATGCGCAGTAGTGAGCCCGTGTGCGCATGCGCAGTAGTGAGCCCGAGTGCGCATGCAGAGTAGTGAGGCCGATTGCGCATCCGCACTAGTGAGTCCGTGTGCGCATGTGCAGGTCTGAGCCGGAGTGCGCATGCGCAGTAGTGAGCCCGATTGTGCATCCGGCGTAGTGAGTCCGAGTGCGCATGAGCAGTAGTGAGCCGGAGGGCGCATGCGCAGTAGTGAGCCCCAGCGCGCATGCGCAGTAGTGAGCCCGATTGCGCATCCGCAGTGGTGACCCCGAGCGCGCATGCGCAGTAGTGAGCCCGATTGCGCATCCGCAGCAGTGAGTCCGAGTGCGCATACGCAGTTGCGACCACGAGCGCGTATGCGCAGTAGCGACCCCGAGCGCGTATGCGCAGTAGTGGGCCCGAGTGCGCATGTGCAGGCCTGACCTGAGTGCGCACGCGCAGCAGTGAGCCCCAGCGCGCATACGCAGTAGTGAGCCCGATTGCGCATTCGCAGTGGTGACCCCGTGCGCGCATGCGCAGTAGTGAGCCCGATTGCGCATCCGCAGCAGTGAGTCCGTGTGCGCATACGCAGTTGCGACCCCGCGTGTGCATGCACAGTGTCAGCCCGTGAGCGAATGCGCAGTAGTGAGTCCGTGTGCGCATGTGCAGGTCCGAGCCGCAGTGCGCATGCGCAGTAGTGAGCCCGATTGTGCATCCGCAGTAGTGAGTCCGAGTGCGCATGAGCAGAAGTGAGCCGGAGTGCGGATGCGCAGTAGTGACCCCGAGTGCGCATGCGCAGAAGTGAGCCAGTGTGTGCATGCGCAGTAGTCAGCCCGAGTGCTCATGCGCAGTAGTGAGCCCGATTGCGCATCCGCAGTAGTGAGTGCGTTGCACATGCGCAGGTCTGACCCCGAGCGCGCATGCGCAGTAGTGAGCCCGTGTGCGCATGCGCAGTAGTGAGCCCGAGCGCGCATCCGCAGTAGTGAGCCCGATTGTGCATCCGCAGTAGTGAGTCCGAGTACGCATGAGCAGTAGTGAGCCGGAGGGCGCATGCGCAGTAGTGACCCCGAGTGCGCATGTGCAGTAGCGACCCCGAGCGCGTATGCGCAGTAGTGGGCCCGAGTGCGCATGTGCAGGCCTGACCTGAGTGCGCATCCGCAGTGGTGACCCCGAGCGCGCATGCGCAGTAGTGCGCCGGATTGCGCATCCGCAGCAGTTAGTCCGAGTGCGCATACGCAGTTGCGACCCCGAGTGTGCATGCACAGTGTCAGCCCGTGAGCGAATGCGCAGTAGTGAGTCCGTGTGCGCATGCGAAGTAGTGAGCCCGTGTACGCATGCGCAGTGGTGAGCCCGAGTGCGCATGGGCAGGTCTGAGCCGGAGTGCGCGTGCGCAGTAGTGAGGCCGAGTAAGCATGGGCAGTAGTGACCCCGAGTGCGCATGCGCAGAAGTGAGCCCGTGTGTGCATGCGCAGTAGTGAACGCGATTGCGCATCCGCAGTCGTGAGTCCGAGCGCGCATCCGCAGTAGTGAGTCCGATTGCGCATGCGCAGAAGAGAGCTCGAATGCGCATGTGCAAGTCTAAGCCGGACTGCGCATGCGCAGTAGTGAGCCCGTGTGCGCATGAGCAGTAGTGAGTCCGAGCCAGCATGCGCAGTAGTGAGCCCGATTGTGCATCCGCAGTAATGAGTCTGAGTGCGCATGAGCAGTAGTGAGCCCGCGTGCGCATGCGTAGTCGTGAGCTCGTGTGCGCATGCGCAGTAGTGACCCCGAGTGCGCATGAGCAGTAGTGAGTCCGAGTGCGCATGAGCAGTAGTGACCCCGAGTGCGCATGCACAGTAGTGAGCCCGATTGCGCATCCGCAGTAGTGAGTCCGTGTGCGCAGGTGCAGGACTGAGCCGGAGTGCGCATGCGCAGTAGTGAGCCCGATTGTGCATCCGGCGTAGTGAGTCCGAGTGCGCATGAGCAGTAGTGAGCCGGAGGGCGCATGCGCAGTAGTGAGCCCCAGCGCGCATGCGCAGTAGTGAGCCCGATTGCGCATCCGCAGTGGTGACCCCGAGCGCGCATGCGCAGTAGTGAGCCCGATTGCGCATCCGCAGCAGTGAGTCCGAGTGCGCATACGCAGTTGCGACCACGAGCGCGTATGCGCAGTAGCGACCCCGAGCGCGTATGCGCAGTAGTGGGCCCGAGTGCGCATGTGCAGGCCTGACCTGAGTGCGCACGCGCAGCAGTGAGCCCCAGCGCGCATACGCAGTAGTGAGCCCGATTGCGCATTCGCAGTGGTGACCCCGTGCGCGCATGCGCAGTAGTGAGCCCGATTGCGCATCCGCAGCAGTGAGTCCGAGTGCGCATACGCAGTTGCGACCCCGCGTGTGCATGCACAGTGTCAGCCCGTGAGCGAATGCGCAGTAGTGAGTCCGTGTGCGCATGTGCAGGTCCGAGCCGCAGTGCGCATGCGCAGTAGTGAGCCCGATTGTGCATCCGCAGTAGTGAGTCCGAGTGCGCATGAGCAGAAGTGAGCCGGAGTGCGGATGCGCAGTAGTGACCCCGAGTGCGCATGCGCAGAAGTGAGCCAGTGTGTGCATGCGCAGTAGTCAGCCCGAGTGCGCATGCGCAGTAGTGAGCCCGATTGCGCATCCGCAGTAGTGAGTGCGTTGCACATGCGCAGGTCTGACCCCGAGCGCGCATGCGCAGTAGTGAGCCCGTGTGCGCATGCGCAGTAGTGAGCCCGAGCGCGCATCCGCAGTAGTGAGCCCGATTGTGCATCCGCAGTAGTGAGTCCGAGTACGCATGAGCAGTAGTGAGCCGGAGGGCGCATGCGCAGTAGTGACCCCGAGTGCGCATGTGCAGTAGCGACCCCGAGCGCGTATGCGCAGTAGTGGGCCCGAGTGCGCATGTGCAGGCCTGACCTGAGTGCGCATGCGCAGTAGTGAGCCCCAGCGCGCATGCGCAGTAGTGAGCCCGATTGCGCATCCGCAGTGGTGACCCCGAGCGCGCATGCGCAGTAGTGCGCCGGATTGCGCATCCGCAGCAGTGAGTCCGAGTGCGCATACGCAGTTGCGACCCCGAGTGTGCATGCACAGTGTCAGCCCGTGAGCGAATGCGCAGTAGTGAGTCCGTGTGCGCATGCGAAGTAGTGAGCCCGTGTACGCATGCGCAGTGGTGAGCCCGAGTGCGCATGGGCAGGTCTGAGCCGGAGTGCGCGTGCGCAGTAGTGAGGCCGAGTAAGCATGGGCAGTAGTGACCCCGAGTGCGCATGCGCAGAAGTGAGCCCGTGTGTGCATGCGCAGTAGTGAACGCGATTGCGCATCCGCAGTCGTGAGTCCGAGCGCGCATCCGCAGTAGTGAGTCCGATTGCGCATGCGCAGAAGAGAGCTCGAATGCGCATGTGCAAGTCTAAGCCGGACTGCGCATGCGCAGTAGTGAGCCCGTGTGCGCATGAGCAGTAGTGAGTCCGAGCCAGCATGCGCAGTAGTGAGCCCGATTGTGCATCCGCAGTAATGAGTCTGAGTGCGCATGAGCAGTAGTGAGCCCGCGTGCGCATGCGTAGTCGTGAGCTCGTGTGCGCATGCGCAGTAGTGACCCCGAGTGCGCATGAGCAGTAGTGAGTCCGAGTGCGCATGAGCAGTAGTGACCCCGAGTGCGCATGCACAGTAGTGAGCCCGATTGCGCATCCGCAGTAGTGAGTCCGTGTGCGCAGGTGCAGGACTGAGCCGGAGTGCGCATGCGCAGTAGTGAGCCCAATTGTGCATCCGCAGTAGTGAGTCCGAGTGCGCATGAGCAGTAGTGAGCCGGAGGGGGCATGCGCAGTAGTGACCCCGAGTGCGCATGCGCACTAGTGACCCCGAGCCCGCATGCGCAGTAGTGAGCCCGTGTGCGCATGCGCAGTAGTGAGCCCGTGTACGCATGCGCAGTAGTGAGCCCGTGTGCTCATGCGTAGTAGTGAGCTCGAGTGCGCATGTGCAGGTCTGAGCCGGAGTGCGCATACGCAGTAGTGAGCCCGAGCGCGGATGCGCAGTAGTGACCCCGAGCCCGCATGCGCAGTAGTGAGCCCGTGTGCGCATGCGCAGTAGTGAGCCCATGTACGCATGCGCAGTAGTGAGCCCGTGTGCTCATGCGCAGTAGTGAGCCCGCGTGCGCATGCGTAGTAGTGAGCTCGAGTGCGCATGAGCAGTAGTGATTCCGAGCGCGCATGCGCAGTTGTGAGCCCGATTGCGCATGCGCAGTAGTGAGCCCGTGTGCGCATGCGCAGTAGTGAGCCCGAGTGCGCATGCAGAGTAGTGAGGCCGATTGCGCATCCGCACTAGTGAGTCCGTGTGCGCATGTGCAGGTCTGAGCCGGAGTGCGCATGCGCAGTAGTGAGCCCGATTGTGCATCCGGCGTAGTGAGTCCGAGTGCGCATGAGCAGTAGTGAGCCGGAGGGCGCATGCGCAGTAGTGAGCCCCAGCGCGCATGCGCAGTAGTGAGCCCGATTGCGCATCCGCAGTGGTGACCCCGAGCGCGCATGCGCAGTAGTGAGCCCGATTGCGCATCCGCAGCAGTGAGTCCGAGTGCGCATACGCAGTTGCGACCACGAGCGCGTATGCGCAGTAGCGACCCCGAGCGCGTATGCGCAGTAGTGGGCCCGAGTGCGCATGTGCAGGCCTGACCTGAGTGCGCACGCGCGGCAGTGAGCCCCAGCGCGCATGCGCAGTAGTGAGCCCGATTGCGCATTCGCAGTGGTGACCCCGAGCGCGCATGCGCAGTAGTGAGCCCGATTGCGCATCCGCAGCAGTGAGTCCGAGTGCGCATACGCAGTTGCGACCCCGCGTGTGCATGCATAGTGTCAGCCCGTGAGCGAATGCGCAGTAGTGAGTCCGTGTGCGCATGTGCAGGTCCGGGCCGCAGTGCGCATGCGCAGTAGTGAGCCCGATTGTGCATCCGCAGTAGTGAGTCCGAGTGCGCATGAGCAGAAGTGAGCCGGAGTGCGGATGCGCAGTAGTGACCCCGAGTGCGCATGCGCAGAAGTGAGCCGGTGTGTGCATGCGCAGTAGTCAGCCCGAGTGCGCATGCGCAGTAGTGAGCCCGATTGCGCATCCGCAGTAGTGAGTGCGTTGCACATGCGCAGGTCTGACCCCGAGCGCGCATGCGCAGTAGTGAGCCCGTGTGCGCATGCGCAGTAGTGAGCCCGAGCGCGCATCCGCAGTAGTGAGCCCGATTGTGCATCCGCAGTAGTGAGTCCGAGTACGCATGAGCAGTAGTGAGCCGGAGGGCGCATGCGCAGTAGTGACCCCGAGTGCGCATGTGCAGTAGCGACCCCGAGCGCGTATGCGCAGTAGTGGGCCCGAGTGCGCATGTGCAGGCCTGACCTGAGTGCGCATGCGCAGTAGTGAGCCCCAGCGCGCATGCGCAGTAGTGAGCCCGATTGCGCATCCGCAGTGGTGACCCCGAGCGCGCATGCGCAGTAGTGCGCCGGATTGCGCATCCGCAGCAGTGAGTCCGAGTGCGCATACGCAGTTGCGACCCCGAGTGTGCATGCACAGTGTCAGCCCGTGAGCGAATGCGCAGTAGTGAGTCCGTGTGCGCATGCGAAGTAGTGAGCCCGTGTACGCATGCGCAGTGGTGAGCCCGAGTGCGCATGGGCAGGTCTGAGCCGGAGTGCGCGTGCGCAGTAGTGAGGCCGAGTGCGCATAAGCAGTAGTGACCCCGAGTGCGCATGCGCAGAAGTGAGCCCGTGTGTGCATGCGCAGTAGTGAACGCGATTGCGCATCCGCAGTAGTAAGCCCGAGCGCGCATCCGCAGTCGTGAGTCCGAGCGCGCATCCGCAGTAGTGAGTCCGAGTGCGCGTGCGCTGTAGTGAGCTCGTGTGCGCATGCGCAGTAGTGAGCCAGTGTACGCATGCGCAGTAGTGAGTCCGTGTGCGCATTTGCGGGTCTGAGCCGGAGTGCGCATGCGCAGTAGTGAACCCGATTGCGCATCTGCAGTAGTGACCCCGAGTGCGCATGCGCAGTAGTGACCCCGAGTGCGCATGGGCTGTAGCGACCCCGAGCGCGCATGTGCAGTAGTGAACCCGTGCGCGCATGCGCAGTAGTGAGGCCGTGTGCGCATGCGCAGTAGTGAGCCCGAGCGCGCATCCGCAGTAGTGAGTCCGAGTGCGCATGACCAGTTGCGAGCCCGTGTGCGCATGCGCAGTAGTGAGCCCGAGCGCGCATCCGCACTAGTGAGTCCGAGTGCGCATGCGCAGTAGTGACCCCGAGTGCGCATGCGCAGTAGCGGGCCCGTGCGCGCATACGCAGTAGTGAGCCCGTGTGCGCATGCGCAGTAGTTAGCCCGAGCGCGCATCCGCAGTAGTGAGTCCGAGTGCGCATGAGCAGTAGCGAGCCCGTATGCGCATGAGCAGTAGTGAGCCCGTGTGCGCATGCGCAGTAGTGAGCCCGAGCGCGCATCCGCAGTAGTGAGTCCGAGTGCGCATGAGCAGTAGTGAGCCCTTGTGCGCATCCGCAGTAGTGAGCCCGAGCGCGCATCCGCAGTAGTTAGTCCGAGTGCGCATGAGCAGTAGTGGGCCCGTGTGCGCATGCGCAGTAGTGAGCCCGAGCGCCCATCCGCACTAGTGAGTCCGAGTGCGCATGCGCAGTAGCGACCCCGAGTGCGCATGCGCAGTAGTGAGCCCGTGCGCGCATACGCAGTAGTGCGCCCGTGTGCGCATGGGCAGAAGTGAGCTCGAATGCGCATGTGCAGGTCTGACTCGGTGTGCGCATGCGCAGTAGTGACCCCGAGTGCGCGTGCGCTGTAGTGAGCTCGTGTGCGCATGCGCAGTAGCGAGCCAGTGTACGCATGCGCAGTAGTGAGTCCGAGTGCGCATGAGCAGTAGTGAGCCCGTATGCGCATGAGCAGTAGTGAGCCCGTGTGCGCATGCGCAGTAGTGACGCCGAGTGCGCATCCGCAGTAATGAGTCCGAGTGCGCATGAGCAGTAGTGAGCCGGAGTGCGCATGCGCAGTAGTGACCCCGAGTGCGCATGGGCAGTAGCGACCCCGATTGCGCATCTGCAGTAGTGACTCCGAGTGCGCATGCGCAACAGTAAACCCGATTGCGTATGCGCAGTAGTGAGCCCGAGTGCGCATGCGCAGTAGTGAGCCCGAGCGCGCATCCGCAGTAATGAGTCCGAGTGCGCATGAGCAGTAGTGAGCCGGAGTGCGCATGCGCAGTAGTGACCCCGAGTGCGCATGGGCAGTAGCGACCCCGATTGCGCATCTGCAGTAGTGACTCCGAGTGCGCATGCGCAACAGTAAACCCGATTGCGTATGCGCAGTAGTGAGCCCGAGTGCGCATGCGCAGTAGTGACACCGAGCGCGCATGCGCAGTAGTGAGCCCGTGCGCGCATACGCAGTAGTGCGCCCGTGTGCGTATGCGCAGTAGTGGGCCCGAGTGCGCATGTGCAGGCCTGACCTGAGTGCGCATGCGCAGTAGTGAGCCCCAGCGCGCATGCGCAGTAGTGAGCCCGATTGCGCATCCGCAGTGGTGACCCCGAGCGCGCATGCGCAGTAGTGCGCCGGATTGCGCATCCGCAGCAGTGAGTCCGAGTGCGCATACGCAGTTGCGACCCCGAGTGTGCATGCACAGTGTCAGCCCGTGAGCGAATGCGCAGTAGTGAGTCCGTGTGCGCATGCGAAGTAGTGAGCCCGTGTACGCATGCGCAGTGGTGAGCCCGAGTGCGCATGGGCAGGTCTGAGCCGGAGTGCGCGTGCGCAGTAGTGAGGCCGAGTAAGCATGGGCAGTAGTGACCCCGAGTGCGCATGCGCAGAAGTGAGCCCGTGTGTGCATGCGCAGTAGTGAACGCGATTGCGCATCCGCAGTCGTGAGTCCGAGCGCGCATCCGCAGTAGTGAGTCCGATTGCGCATGCGCAGAAGAGAGCTCGAATGCGCATGTGCAAGTCTAAGCCGGACTGCGCATGCGCAGTAGTGAGCCCGTGTGCGCATGAGCAGTAGTGAGTCCGAGCCAGCATGCGCAGTAGTGAGCCCGATTGTGCATCCGCAGTAATGAGTCTGAGTGCGCATGAGCAGTAGTGAGCCCGCGTGCGCATGCGTAGTCGTGAGCTCGTGTGCGCATGCGCAGTAGTGACCCCGAGTGCGCATGAGCAGTAGTGAGTCCGAGTGCGCATGAGCAGTAGTGACCCCGAGTGCGCATGCACAGTAGTGAGCCCGATTGCGCATCCGCAGTAGTGAGTCCGTGTGCGCAGGTGCAGGACTGAGCCGGAGTGCGCATGCGCAGTAGTGAGCCCGATTGTGCATCCGGCGTAGTGAGTCCGAGTGCGCATGAGCAGTAGTGAGCCGGAGGGCGCATGCGCAGTAGTGAGCCCCAGCGCGCATGCGCAGTAGTGAGCCCGATTGCGCATCCGCAGTGGTGACCCCGAGCGCGCATGCGCAGTAGTGAGCCCGATTGCGCATCCGCAGCAGTGAGTCCGAGTGCGCATACGCAGTTGCGACCACGAGCGCGTATGCGCAGTAGCGACCCCGAGCGCGTATGCGCAGTAGTGGGCCCGAGTGCGCATGTGCAGGCCTGACCTGAGTGCGCACGCGCAGCAGTGAGCCCCAGCGCGCATACGCAGTAGTGAGCCCGATTGCGCATTCGCAGTGGTGACCCCGTGCGCGCATGCGCAGTAGTGAGCCCGATTGCGCATCCGCAGCAGTGAGTCCGAGTGCGCATACGCAGTTGCGACCCCGCGTGTGCATGCACAGTGTCAGCCCGTGAGCGAATGCGCAGTAGTGAGTCCGTGTGCGCATGTGCAGGTCCGAGCCGCAGTGCGCATGCGCAGTAGTGAGCCCGATTGTGCATCCGCAGTAGTGAGTCCGAGTGCGCATGAGCAGAAGTGAGCCGGAGTGCGGATGCGCAGTAGTGACCCCGAGTGCGCATGCGCAGAAGTGAGCCAGTGTGTGCATGCGCAGTAGTCAGCCCGAGTGCGCATGCGCAGTAGTGAGCCCGATTGCGCATCCGCAGTAGTGAGTGCGTTGCACATGCGCAGGTCTGACCCCGAGCGCGCATGCGCAGTAGTGAGCCCGTGTGCGCATGCGCAGTAGTGAGCCCGAGCGCGCATCCGCAGTAGTGAGCCCGATTGTGCATCCGCAGTAGTGAGTCCGAGTACGCATGAGCAGTAGTGAGCCGGAGGGCGCATGCGCAGTAGTGACCCCGAGTGCGCATGTGCAGTAGCGACCCCGAGCGCGTATGCGCAGTAGTGGGCCCGAGTGCGCATGTGCAGGCCTGACCTGAGTGCGCATGCGCAGTAGTGAGCCCCAGCGCGCATGCGCAGTAGTGAGCCCGATTGCGCATCCGCAGTGGTGACCCCGAGCGCGCATGCGCAGTAGTGCGCCGGATTGCGCATCCGCAGCAGTGAGTCCGAGTGCGCATACGCAGTTGCGACCCCGAGTGTGCATGCACAGTGTCAGCCCGTGAGCGAATGCGCAGTAGTGAGTCCGTGTGCGCATGCGAAGTAGTGAGCCCGTGTACGCATGCGCAGTGGTGAGCCCGAGTGCGCATGGGCAGGTCTGAGCCGGAGTGCGCGTGCGCAGTAGTGAGGCCGAGTAAGCATGGGCAGTAGTGACCCCGAGTGCGCATGCGCAGAAGTGAGCCCGTGTGTGCATGCGCAGTAGTGAACGCGATTGCGCATCCGCAGTCGTGAGTCCGAGCGCGCATCCGCAGTAGTGAGTCCGATTGCGCATGCGCAGAAGAGAGCTCGAATGCGCATGTGCAAGTCTAAGCCGGACTGCGCATGCGCAGTAGTGAGCCCGTGTGCGCATGAGCAGTAGTGAGTCCGAGCCAGCATGCGCAGTAGTGAGCCCGATTGTGCATCCGCAGTAATGAGTCTGAGTGCGCATGAGCAGTAGTGAGCCCGCGTGCGCATGCGTAGTCGTGAGCTCGTGTGCGCATGCGCAGTAGTGACCCCGAGTGCGCATGAGCAGTAGTGAGTCCGAGTGCGCATGAGCAGTAGTGACCCCGAGTGCGCATGCACAGTAGTGAGCCCGATTGCGCATCCGCAGTAGTGAGTCCGTGTGCGCAGGTGCAGGACTGAGCCGGAGTGCGCATGCGCAGTAGTGAGCCCAATTGTGCATCCGCAGTAGTGAGTCCGAGTGCGCATGAGCAGGAGTGAGCCGGAGGGGGCATGCGCAGTAGTGACCCCGAGTGCGCATGCGCACTAGTGACCCCGAGCCCGCATGCGCAGTAGTGAGCCCGTGTGCGCATGCGCAGTAGTGAGCCCGTGTACGCATGCGCAGTAGTGAGCCCGTGTGCTCATGCGTAGTAGTGAGCTCGAGTGCGCATGTGCAGGTCTGAGCCGGAGTGCGCATACGCAGTAGTGAGCCCGAGCGCGGATGCGCAGTAGTGACCCCGAGCCCGCATGCGCAGTAGTGAACCCGTGTGCGCATGCGCAGTAGTGAGCCCATGTACGCATGCGCAGTAGTGAGCCCGTGTGCTCATGCGCAGTAGTGAGCCCGCGTGCGCATGCGTAGTAGTGAGCTCGAGTGCGCATGAGCAGTAGTGATTCCGAGCGCGCATGCGCAGTTGTGAGCCCGATTGCGCATGCGCAGTAGTGAGCCCGTGTGCGCATGCGCAGTAGTGAGCCCGAGTGCGCATGCAGAGTAGTGAGGCCGATTGCGCATCCGCACTAGTGAGTCCGTGTGCGCATGTGCAGGTCTGAGCCGGAGTGCGCATGCGCAGTAGTGAGCCCGATTGTGCATCCGGCGTAGTGAGTCCGAGTGCGCATGAGCAGTAGTGAGCCGGAGGGCGCATGCGCAGTAGTGAGCCCCAGCGCGCATGCGCAGTAGTGAGCCCGATTGCGCATCCGCAGTGGTGACCCCGAGCGCGCATGCGCAGTAGTGAGCCCGATTGCGCATCCGCAGCAGTGAGTCCGAGTGCGCATACGCAGTTGCGACCACGAGCGCGTATGCGCAGTAGCGACCCCGAGCGCGTATGCGCAGTAGTGGGCCCGAGTGCGCATGTGCAGGCCTGACCTGAGTGCGCACGCGCGGCAGTGAGCCCCAGCGCGCATGCGCAGTAGTGAGCCCGATTGCGCATTCGCAGTGGTGACCCCGAGCGCGCATGCGCAGTAGTGAGCCCGATTGCGCATCCGCAGCAGTGAGTCCGAGTGCGCATACGCAGTTGCGACCCCGCGTGTGCATGCATAGTGTCAGCCCGTGAGCGAATGCGCAGTAGTGAGTCCGTGTGCGCATGTGCAGGTCCGGGCCGCAGTGCGCATGCGCAGTAGTGAGCCCGATTGTGCATCCGCAGTAGTGAGTCCGAGTGCGCATGAGCAGAAGTGAGCCGGAGTGCGGATGCGCAGTAGTGACCCCGAGTGCGCATGCGCAGAAGTGAGCCGGTGTGTGCATGCGCAGTAGTCAGCCCGAGTGCGCATGCGCAGTAGTGAGCCCGATTGCGCATCCGCAGTAGTGAGTGCGTTGCACATGCGCAGGTCTGACCCCGAGCGCGCATGCGCAGTAGTGAGCCCGTGTGCGCATGCGCAGTAGTGAGCCCGAGCGCGCATCCGCAGTAGTGAGCCCGATTGTGCATCCGCAGTAGTGAGTCCGAGTACGCATGAGCAGTAGTGAGCCGGAGGGCGCATGCGCAGTAGTGACCCCGAGTGCGCATGTGCAGTAGCGACCCCGAGCGCGTATGCGCAGTAGTGGGCCCGAGTGCGCATGTGCAGGCCTGACCTGAGTGCGCATGCGCAGTAGTGAGCCCCAGCGCGCATGCGCAGTAGTGAGCCCGATTGCGCATCCGCAGTGGTGACCCCGAGCGCGCATGCGCAGTAGTGCGCCGGATTGCGCATCCGCAGCAGTGAGTCCGAGTGCGCATACGCAGTTGCGACCCCGAGTGTGCATGCACAGTGTCAGCCCGTGAGCGAATGCGCAGTAGTGAGTCCGTGTGCGCATGCGAAGTAGTGAGCCCGTGTACGCATGCGCAGTGGTGAGCCCGAGTGCGCATGGGCAGGTCTGAGCCGGAGTGCGCGTGCGCAGTAGTGAGGCCGAGTGCGCATAAGCAGTAGTGACCCCGAGTGCGCATGCGCAGAAGTGAGCCCGTGTGTGCATGCGCAGTAGTGAACGCGATTGCGCATCCGCAGTAGTAAGCCCGAGCGCGCATCCGCAGTCGTGAGTCCGAGCGCGCATCCGCAGTAGTGAGTCCGAGTGCGCGTGCGCTGTAGTGAGCTCGTGTGCGCATGCGCAGTAGTGAGCCAGTGTACGCATGCGCAGTAGTGAGTCCGTGTGCGCATTTGCGGGTCTGAGCCGGAGTGCGCATGCGCAGTAGTGAACCCGATTGCGCATCTGCAGTAGTGACCCCGAGTGCGCATGCGCAGTAGTGACCCCGAGTGCGCATGGGCTGTAGCGACCCCGAGCGCGCATGTGCAGTAGTGAACCCGTGCGCGCATGCGCAGTAGTGAGGCCGTGTGCGCATGCGCAGTAGTGAGCCCGAGCGCGCATCCGCAGTAGTGAGTCCGAGTGCGCATGACCAGTTGCGAGCCCGTGTGCGCATGCGCAGTAGTGAGCCCGAGCGCGCATCCGCACTAGTGAGTCCGAGTGCGCATGCGCAGTAGTGACCCCGAGTGCGCATGCGCAGTAGCGAGCCCGTGCGCGCATACGCAGTAGTGAGCCCGTGTGCGCATGCGCAGTAGTTAGCCCGAGCGCGCATCCGCAGTAGTGAGTCCGAGTGCGCATGAGCAGTAGCGAGCCCGTATGCGCATGAGCAGTAGTGAGCCCGTGTGCGCATGCGCAGTAGTGAGCCCGAGCGCGCATCCGCAGTAGTGAGTCCGAGTGCGCATGAGCAGTAGTGAGCCCGTGTGCGCATCCGCAGTAGTGAGCCCGAGCGCGCATCCGCAGTAGTTAGTCCGAGTGCGCATGAGCAGTAGTGGGCCCGTGTGCGCATGCGCAGTAGTGAGCCCGAGCGCCCATCCGCACTAGTGAGTCCGAGTGCGCATGCGCAGTAGCGACCCCGAGTGCGCATGCGCAGTAGTGAGCCCGTGCGCGCATACGCAGTAGTGCGCCCGTGTGCGCATGGGCAGAAGTGAGCTCGAATGCGCATGTGCAGGTCTGACTCGGTGTGCGCATGCGCAGTAGTGACCCCGAGTGCGCGTGCGCTGTAGTGAGCTCGTGTGCGCATGCGCAGTAGCGAGCCAGTGTACGCATGCGCAGTAGTGAGTCCGAGTGCGCATGAGCAGTAGTGAGCCCGTATGCGCATGAGCAGTAGTGAGCCCGTGTGCGCATGCGCAGTAGTGACGCCGAGTGCGCATCCGCAGTAATGAGTCCGAGTGCGCATGAGCAGTAGTGAGCCGGAGTGCGCATGCGCAGTAGTGACCCCGAGTGCGCATGGGCAGTAGCGACCCCGATTGCGCATCTGCAGTAGTGACTCCGAGTGCGCATGCGCAACAGTAAACCCGATTGCGTATGCGCAGTAGTGAGCCCGAGTGCGCATGCGCAGTAGTGAGCCCGAGCGCGCATCCGCAGTAATGAGTCCGAGTGCGCATGAGCAGTAGTGAGCCGGAGTGCGCATGCGCAGTAGTGACCCCGAGTGCGCATGGGCAGTAGCGACCCCGATTGCGCATCTGCAGTAGTGACTCCGAGTGCGCATGCGCAACAGTAAACCCGATTGCGTATGCGCAGTAGTGAGCCCGAGTGCGCATGCGCAGTAGTGACACCGAGCGCGCATGCGCAGTAGTGAGCCCGTGCGCGCATACGCAGTAGTGCGCCCGTGTGCGCATGCGCAGTAGTGAGTCCGTGTGCGCATTTGCGGGTCTGAGCCGGAGTGCGCATGTTCAGTAGCGACCCCGAGCGCGCATGCGCTGTAGTAAGTCCGAGTTCGCATGAGCAGTAGTGAGCCCGTGTGCGCATGCGCAGTAGTGAGCCCAAGCGCGCATCCGCACTAGTGAGTCCGAGCGCGCATGCGCAGTAGTGACCCCGAGTGCGCATGAGCAGTAGTGAGCCCGTGTGCGCATGCGCAGTAGTGAGCCCGAGCGCGCATCCGCAGTAGTGAGTCCGAGTGCGCATGACCAGTTGCGAGCCCGTGTGCGCATGCGCAGTAGTGAGCCCGAGCGCGCATCCGCACTAGTGAGTCCGAGTGCGCATGCGCAGTAGTGACCCCGAGTGCGCATGCGCAGTAGCGAGCCCGTGCGCGCATACGCAGTAGTGAGCCCGTGTGCGCATGCGCAGTAGTTAGCCCGAGCGCGCATCCGCAGTAGTGAGTCCGAGTGCGCATGAGCAGTAGCGAGCCCGTATGCGCATGAGCAGTAGTGAGCCCGTGTGCGCATGCGCAGTAGTTAGCCCGAGCGCGCATCCGCAGTAGTGAGTCCGAGTGCGCATGAGCAGTAGCGAGCCCGTATGCGCATGAGCAGTAGTGAGCCCGTGTGCGCATGCGCAGTAGTGAGCCCGAGCGCGCATCCGCAGTAGTGAGTCCGAGTGCGCATGAGCAGTAGTGAGCCCGTGTGCGCATCCGCAGTAGTGAGCCCGAGCGCGCATCCGCAGTAGTTAGTCCGAGTGCGCATGAGCAGTAGTGGGCCCGTGTGCGCATGCGCAGTAGTGAGCCCGAGCGCCCATCCGCACTAGTGAGTCCGAGTGCGCATGCGCAGTAGCGACCCCGAGTGCGCATGCGCAGTAGTGAGCCCGTGCGCGCATACGCAGTAGTGCGCCCGTGTGCGCATGGGCAGAAGTGAGCTCGAATGCGCATGTGCAGGTCTGACTCGGTGTGCGCATGCGCAGTAGTGACCCCGAGTGCGCGTGCGCTGTAGTGAGCTCGTGTGCGCATGCGCAGTAGTGAGCCAGTGTACGCATGCGCAGTAGTGAGTCCGAGTGCGCATGAGCAGTAGTGAGCCCGTATGCGCATGAGCAGTAGTGAGCCCGTGTGCGCATGCGCAGTAGTGACGCCGAGTGCGCATCCGCAGTAATGAGTCCGAGTGCGCATGAGCAGTAGTGAGCCGGAGTGCGCATGCGCAGTAGTGACCCCGAGTGCGCATGGGCAGTAGCGACCCCGATTGCGCATCTGCAGTAGTGACTCCGAGTGCGCATGCGCAACAGTAAACCCGATTGCGTATGCGCAGTAGTGAGCCCGAGTGCGCATGCGCAGTAGTGAGCCCGAGCGCGCATCCGCAGTAATGAGTCCGAGTGCGCATGAGCAGTAGTGAGCCGGAGTGCGCATGCGCAGTAGTGACCCCGAGTGCGCATGGGCAGTAGCGACCCCGATTGCGCATCTGCAGTAGTGACTCCGAGTGCGCATGCGCAACAGTAAACCCGATTGCGTATGCGCAGTAGTGAGCCCGAGTGCGCATGCGCAGTAGTGACACCGAGCGCGCATGCGCAGTAGTGAGCCCGTGCGCGCATACGCAGTAGTGCGCCCGTGTGCGCATGCGCAGTAGTGAGTCCGTGTGCGCATTTGCGGGTCTGAGCCGGAGTGCGCATGTTCAGTAGCGACCCCGAGCGCGCATGCGCTGTAGTAAGTCCGAGTTCGCATGAGCAGTAGTGAGCCCGTGTGCGCATGCGCAGTAGTGAGCCCAAGCGCGCATCCGCACTAGTGAGTCCGAGCGCGCATGCGCAGTAGTGACCCCGAGTGCGCATGAGCAGTAGTGAGCCCGTGTGCGCATGCGCAGTAGTGAGCCCGAGCGCGCATCCGCAGTAGTGAGTTCGAGTGCGCATGAGCAGTAGTGAGCCCGTGTGCGTATGCGCAGTAGTGAGCCCGAGCGCGCATCCGCAGTAATGAGTCCGAGTGCGCATGAGCAGTAGTGAGCCCGTGTGCGCATGCGCAGTAGTGAGCCCGTGCGCGCATACGCAGTAGTGAGCCCGTGTGCGCATGCGCAGTAGTTAGCCCGAGCGCGCATCCGCAGTAGTGAGTCCGAGTGCGCATGAGCAGTAGTGAGCCCGTATGCGCATGAGCAGTAGTGAGCCCGTGTGCGCATGCGCAGTAGTGAGCCCGAGCGCGCATCCGCAGTAGTGGGTCCGAGTGCGCATGAGCAGTAGTGAGCCCGTGTGCGTATGCGCAGTAGTGAGCCCGAGCGCGCATCCGCAGTAATGAGTCCGAGTGCGCATGAGCAGTAGTGAGCCGGAGTGCGCATGCGCAGTAGTGACCCCGAGTGCGCATGGGCAGTAGCGACCCCGATTGCGCATCTGCAGTAGTGACTCCGAGTGCGCATGCGCAACAGTAAACCCGATTGCGTATGCGCAGTAGTGAGCCCGAGTGCGCATGCGCAGTTGTGACCCCGAGCGCGCATGCGCAGTAGTGAGCCCGAGCGCGCATCCGCAGTAATGAGTCCGAGTGCGCATGAGCAGTTGTGAGCCCGAGCGCGCATCCGCAGTAGTGAGTCCGAGTGCGCATGAGCAGTAGTGAGCCCGTATGCGCATGAGCAGTAGTGAGCCCGTGTGCGCATGCGCAGTAGTGAGCCCGAGCGCGCATCCGCAGTAGTGGGTCGGAGTGCGCATGAGCAGTAGTGAACCCGTGTGCGTATGCGCAGTAGTGAGCCCGAGCGCGCATCCGCAGTAATGAGTCCGAGTGCGCATGAGCAGTAGTGAGCCGGAGTGCGCATGCGCAGTAGTGACCCCGAGTGCGCATGGGCAGTAGCGACCCCGATTGCGCATCTGCAGTAGTGACTCCGAGTGCGCATGCGCAACAGTAAACCCGATTGCGTATGCGCAGTAGTGAGCCCGAGTGCGCATGCGCAGTAGTGACCCCGAGCGCGCATGCGCAGTAGTGAGCCCGTGCGCGCATACGCAGTAGTGCGCCCGTGTGCGCATGCGCAGAAGTGAGCTCGAATGCGCATGTGCAGGTCTGACTCGGTGTGCGCATGCGCAGTGGTGACCCCGAGTGCGCGTGCGCTGTAGTGAGCTCGTGTGCGCATGCGCAGTAGTGAGCCAGTGTACGCATGCGCAGTAGTGAGTCCGTGTGCGCATTTGCGTGTCTGAGCCGGAGTGCGCATGTTCAGTAGCGACCCCGAGCGCGCATGCGCTGTAGTAAGTCCGAGTGCGCATGAGCAGTAGTGAGCCCGTGTGCGCATGCGCAGTAGTGAGCCCAAGCGCGCATCCGCACTAGTGAGTCCGAGTGCGCATGCGCAGTAGTGACCCCGAGTGCGCATGAGCAGTAGTGAGCCCGTGTGCGCATGCGCAGTAGTGAGCCCGAGCGCGCATCCGCAGTAGTGAGTTCGAGTGCGCATGAGCAGTAGTGAGCCCGTGTGCGCATGCGCAGTGGTGAGCCCGAGCGCGCATCCGCAGTAGTGAGTCCGAGTGCGCATGAGCAGTAGTGACCCCGTGTGCGCATGCGCAGTAGTGAGCCCGAGCGCGCGTGGTCAGTAGTGGGCCCGATTGCGCATCCGCAGTAGTGAGTCCGAGCACGCATGCGCAGTAGTGAGTCCGAGTGCGCATGAGCAGTAGTGAGCCCGTGTGCGCATCCGCAGTAGTGAGCCCGAGCGCGCATCCGCAGTAGTGAGTCCGAGTGCGCATGAGCAGTAGTGTGCCCGTGTGCTCATGAGCAGTAGTGAGCCCGAGCGCCCATCCGCACTAGTGAGTCCGAGTGCGCATGCGCAGTAGTAACGCCGAGTGCGCATGCGCAGTAGTGAACCTGTGCGCGCATACGCAGTAGTGAGCCCGTGTGCGCATCCGCAGTGGTGAGCCCGAGCGCGCATCCGCAGTAGTGAGTCCGAGTGCGCATGAGCAGTAGTGACCCCGTGTGCGCATGCGCAGTAGTGAGCCCGAGCGCGCGTGGTCAGTAGTGGGCCCGATTGCGCATCCGCAGTAGTGAGTCCGAGCACGCATGCGCAGTAGTGAGTCCGAGTGCGCATGAGCAGTAGTGAGCCCGTGTGCGCATCCGCAGTAGTGAGCCCGAGCGCGGATCCGCAGTAGTGAGTCCGAGTGCGCATGAGCAGTAGTGAGCCCGTGTGCGCATGCGCAGTAGTGAGCCCGAGCGCGCATCCGCACTAGTGAGTCCGAGTGCGCATGCGCAGTAGTGACCCCGAGTGCGCATGCGCAGTAGTGAGCCCGTGCGCGCATACGCAGTAGTGAGCCCGTGTGCGCATGCGCAGTAGTTAGCCGGAGCGTGCATCCGCAGTAGTGAGTCCGAGTGCGCATGAGCAGTAGTGAGCCCGTATGCGCATGAGCAGTAGTGAGCCCGTGTGCGCATCCGCAGTAATGAGTCCGAGTGCGCATGAGCAGTAGTGAGCCCGTGTGCGCATGCGCAGTGGTGAGCCCGAGCGCGCATCCGCAGTAGTGAGTCCGAGTGCGCATGAGCAGTAGTGACCCCGAGTGCGCATGCGCAGTAGTGAGCCCGAGCGCGCATCCGCAGTAATGAGCCCGAGCGCGCATCCGCAGTAGTGAGTCCGAGTGCGCATGAGCAGTAGTGAGCCCGTGTGCGCATCCGCAGTAGTGAGCCCGAGCGCGCATCCGCAGTAGTTAGTCCGAGTGCGCATGAGCAGTAGTGGGCCCGTGTGCGCATGCGCAGTAGTGAGCCCGAGCGCCCATCCGCACTAGTGAGTCCGAGTGCGCATGCGCAGTAGTGACCCCGAGTGCGCATGCGCAGTAGCGAGCCCGTGCGCGCATACGCAGTAGTGAGCCCGTGTGCGCATGCGCAGTAGTTAGCCCGAGCGCGCATCCGCAGTAGTGAGTCCGAGTGCGCATGAGCAGTAGCGAGCCCGTATGCGCATGAGCAGTAGTGAGCCCGTGTGCGCATGCGCAGTAGTGAGCCCGAGCGCGCATCCGCAGTAGTGAGTCCGAGTGCGCATGAGCAGTAGTGAGCCCGTGTGCGCATCCGCAGTAGTGAGCCCGAGCGCGCATCCGCAGTAGTTAGTCCGAGTGCGCATGAGCAGTAGTGGGCCCGTGTGCGCATGCGCAGTAGTGAGCCCGTGCGCCCATCCGCACTAGTGAGTCCGAGTGCGCATGCGCAGTAGCGACCCCGAGTGCGCATGCGCAGTAGTGAGCCCGTGCGCGCATACGCAGTAGTGCGCCCGTGTGCGCATGGGCAGAAGTGAGCTCGAATGCGCATGTGCAGGTCTGACTCGGTGTGCGCATGCGCAGTAGTGACCCCGAGTGCGCGTGCGCTGTAGTGAGCTCGTGTGCGCATGCGCAGTAGTGAGCCAGTGTACGCATGCGCAGTAGTGAGTCCGAGTGCGCATGAGCAGTAGTGAGCCCGTATGCGCATGAGCAGTAGTGAGCCCGTGTGCGCATGCGCAGTAGTGAGCCCGAGCGCGCATCCGCAGTAATGAGTCCGAGTGCGCATGAGCAGTAGTGAGCCGGAGTGCGCATGCGCAGTAGTGACCCCGAGTGCGCATGGGCAGTAGCGACCCCGATTGCGCATCTGCAGTAGTGACTCCGAGTGCGCATGCGCAACAGTAAACCCGATTGCGTATGCGCAGTAGTGAGCCCGAGCGCGCATCCGCAGTAATGAGTCCGAGTGCGCATGAGCAGTAGTGAGCCGGAGTGCGCATGCGCAGTAGTGACCCCGAGTGCGCATGGGCAGTAGCGACCCCGATTGCGTATGCGCAGTAGTGAGCCCGAGCGCGCATCCGCAGTAATGAGTCCGAGTGCGCATGAGCAGTAGTGAGCCGGAGTGCGCATGCGCAGTAGTGACCCCGAGTGCGCATGGGCAGTAGCGACCCCGATTGCGTATGCGCAGTAGTGAGTCCGTGTGCGCATTTGCCGGTCTGAGCCGGAGTGCGCATGTTCAGTAGCGACCCCGAGCGCGCATGCGCTGTAGTAAGTCCGAGTTCGCATGAGCAGTAGTGAGCCCGTGTGCGCATGCGCAGTAGTGAGCCCAAGCGCGCATCCGCACTAGTGAGTCCGAGCGCGCATGCGCAGTAGTGACCCCGAGTGCGCATGAGCAGTAGTGAGCCCGTGTGCGCGTGCGCAGTAGTGAGCCCGAGCGCGCATCCGCAGTAGTGAGTTCGAGTGCGCATGAGCAGTAGTGAGCCCGTGTGCGTATGCGCAGTAGTGAGCCCGAGCGCGCATCCGCAGTAATGAGTCCGAGTGCGCATGAGCAGTAGTGAGCCCGTGTGCGCATGCGCAGTAGTGAGCCCGTGCGCGCATACGCAGTAGTGAGCCCGTGTGCGCATGCGCAGTAGTTAGCCCGAGCGCGCATCCGCAGTAGTGAGTCCGAGTGCGCATGAGCAGTAGTGAGCCCGTATGCGCATGAGCAGTAGTGAGCCCGTGTGCGCATGCGCAGTAGTGAGCCCGAGCGCGCATCCGCAGTAGTGGGTCCGAGTGCGCATGAGCAGTAGTGAGCCCGTGTGCGTATGCGCAGTAGTGAGCCCGAGCGCGCATCCGCAGTAATGAGTCCGAGTGCGCATGAGCAGTAGTGAGCCGGAGTGCGCATGCGCAGTAGTGACCCCGAGTGCGCATGGGCAGTAGCGACCCCGATTGCGCATCTGCAGTAGTGACTCCGAGTGCGCATGCGCAACAGTAAACCCGATTGCGTATGCGCAGTAGTGAGCCCGAGTGCGCATGCGCAGTTGTGACCCCGAGCGCGCATGCGCAGTAGTGAGCCCGAGCGCGCATCCGCAGTAATGAGTCCGAGTGCGCATGAGCAGTTGTGAGCCCGAGCGCGCATCCGCAGTAGTGAGTCCGAGTGCGCATGAGCAGTAGTGAGCCCGTATGCGCATGAGCAGTAGTGAGCCCGTGTGCGCATGCGCAGTAGTGAGCCCGAGCGCGCATCCGCAGTAGTGGGTCGGAGTGCGCATGAGCAGTAGTGAACCCGTGTGCGTATGCGCAGTAGTGAGACCGAGCGCGCATCCGCAGTAATGAGTCCGTGTGCGCATGCGCAGAAGTGAGCTCGAATGCGCATGTGCAGGTCTGACTCGGTGTGCGCATGCGCAGTGGTGACCCCGAGTGCGCGTGCGCTGTAGTGAGCTCGTGTGCGCATGCGCAGTAGTGAGCCAGTGTACGCATGCGCAGTAGTGAGTCCGTGTGCGCATTTGCGGGTCTGAGCCGGAGTGCGCATGTTCAGTAGCGACCCCGAGCGCGCATGCGCTGTAGTAAGTCCGAGTGCGCATGAGCAGTAGTGAGCCCGTGTGCGCATGCGCAGTAGTGAGCCCAAGCGCGCATCCGCACTAGTGAGTCCGAGTGCGCATGCGCAGTAGTGACCCCGAGTGCGCATGAGCAGTAGTGAGCCCGTGTGCGCATGCGCAGTAGTGAGCCCGAGCGCGCATCCGCAGTAGTGAGTTCGAGTGCGCATGAGCAGTAGTGAGCCCGTGTGCGCATGCGCAGTGGTGAGCCCGAGCGCGCATCCGCAGTAGTGAGTCCGAGTGCGCATGAGCAGTAGTGACCCCGTGTGCGCATGCGCAGTAGTGAGCCCGAGCGCGCGTGGTCAGTAGTGGGCCCGATTGCGCATCCGCAGTAGTGAGTCCGAGCACGCATGCGCAGTAGTGAGTCCGAGTGCGCATGAGCAGTAGTGAGCCCGTGTGCGCATCCGCAGTAGTGAGCCCGAGCGCGCATCCGCAGTAGTGAGTCCGAGTGCGCATGAGCAGTAGTGTGCCCGTGTGCTCATGAGCAGTAGTGAGCCCGAGCGCCCATCCGCACTAGTGAGTCCGAGTGCGCATGCGCAGTAGTGACGCCGAGTGCGCATGCGCAGTAGTGAACCTGTGCGCGCATACGCAGTAGTGAGCCCGTGTGCGCATCCGCAGTGGTGAGCCCGAGCGCGCATCCGCAGTAGTGAGCCCGTGCGCGCATACGCAGTAGTGAGCCCGTGTGCGCATGCGCAGTAGTTAGCCCGAGCGCGCATCCGCAGTAGTGAGTCCGAGTGCGCATGAGCAGTAGCGAGCCCGTATGCGCATGAGCAGTAGTGAGCCCGTGTGCGCATGCGCAGTAGTGAGCCCGAGCGCGCATCCGCAGTAGTGAGTCCGAGTGCGCATGAGCAGTAGTGAGCCCGTGTGCGCATCCGCAGTAGTGAGCCCGAGCGCGCATCCGCAGTAGTTAGTCCGAGTGCGCATGAGCAGTAGTGGGCCCGTGTGCGCATGCGCAGTAGTGAGCCCGAGCGCCCATCCGCACTAGTGAGTCCGAGTGCGCATGCGCAGTAGCGACCCCGAGTGCGCATGCGCAGTAGTGAGCCCGTGCGCGCATACGCAGTAGTGCGCCCGTGTGCGCATGGGCAGAAGTGAGCTCGAATGCGCATGTGCAGGTCTGACTCGGTGTGCGCATGCGCAGTAGTGACCCCGAGTGCGCGTGCGCTGTAGTGAGCTCGTGTGCGCATGCGCAGTAGTGAGCCAGTGTACGCATGCGCAGTAGTGAGTCCGAGTGCGCATGAGCAGTAGTGAGCCCGTATGCGCATGAGCAGTAGTGAGCCCGTGTGCGCATGCGCAGTAGTGAGCCCGAGCGCGCATCCGCAGTAATGAGTCCGAGTGCGCATGAGCAGTAGTGAGCCGGAGTGCGCATGCGCAGTAGTGACCCCGAGTGCGCATGGGCAGTAGCGACCCCGATTGCGCATCTGCAGTAGTGACTCCGAGTGCGCATGCGCAACAGTAAACCCGATTGCGTATGCGCAGTAGTGAGCCCGAGTGCGCATGCGCAGTAGTGAGCCCGAGCGCGCATCCGCAGTAATGAGTCCGAGTGCGCATGAGCAGTAGTGAGCCGGAGTGCGCATGCGCAGTAGTGACCCCGAGTGCGCATGGGCAGTAGCGACCCCGATTGCGCATCTGCAGTAGTGACTCCGAGTGCGCATGCGCAACAGTAAACCCGATTGCGTATGCGCAGTAGTGAGCCCGAGTGCGCATGCGCAGTAGTGACACCGAGCGCGCATGCGCAGTAGTGAGCCCGTGCGCGCATACGCAGTAGTGCGCCCGTGTGCGCATGCGCAGTAGTGAGTCCGTGTGCGCATTTGCGGGTCTGAGCCGGAGTGCGCATGTTCAGTAGCGACCCCGAGCGCGCATGCGCTGTAGTAAGTCCGAGTTCGCATGAGAAGTAGTGAGCCCGTGTGCGCATGCGCAGTAGTGAGCCCAAGCGCGCATCCGCACTAGTGAGTCCGAGTGCGCATGCGCAGTAGTGACCCCGAGTGCGCATGAGCAGTAGTGAGCCCGTGTGCGCATGCGCAGTAGTGAGCCCGAGCGCGCATCCGCAGTAGTGAGTTCGAGTGCGCATGAGCAGTAGTGAGCCCGTGTGCGTATGCGCAGTAGTGAGCCCGAGCGCGCATCCGCAGTAATGAGTCCGAGTGCGCATGAGCAGTAGTGAGCCGGAGTGCGCATGCGCAGTAGTGACCCCGAGTGCGCATGGGCAGTAGCGACCCCGATTGCGCATCTGCAGTAGTGACTCCGAGTGCGCATGCGCAACAGTAAACCCGATTGCGTATGCGCAGTAGTGAGCCCGAGTGCGCATGCGCAGTAGTGACCCCGAGCGCGCATGCGCAGTAGTGAGCCCGAGCGCGCATCCGCAGTAATGAGTCCGAGTGCGCATGAGCAGTTGTGAGCCCGAGCGCGCATCCGCAGTAGTGAGTCCGAGTGCGCATGAGCAGTAGTGAGCCCGTATGCGCATGAGCAGTAGTGAGCCCGTGTGCGCATGCGCAGTAGTGAGCCCGAGCGCGCATCCGCAGTAGTGGGTCCGAGTGCGCATGAGCAGTAGTGACCCCGAGTGCGCATGCGCAGTAGTGACCCCGAGTGCGCATGAGCAGTAGTGACCCCGAGTGCGCATGCGCAGTAGTGAGCCCGTGCGCGCATACGCAGTAGTGAGCCCGTGTGCGCATGCGCAGTAGTTAGCCCGAGCGCGCATCCGCAGTAGTGAGTCCGAGTGCGCATGAGCAGTAGTGAGCCCGCATGCGCATGAGCAGTAGTGAGCCCGTGTGCGCATGCGCAGTAGTGAGCCCGAGCGCGCATCCGCAGTAGTGGGTCGGAGTGCGCATGAGCAGTAGTGAACCCGTGTGCGTATGCGCAGTAGTGAGCCCGAGCGCGCATCCGCAGTAATGAGTCCGAGTGCGCATGAGCAGTAGTGAGCCGGAGTGCGCATGCGCAGTAGTGACCCCGAGTGCGCATGGGCAGTAGCGACCCCGATTGCGCATCTGCAGTAGTGACTCCGAGTGCGCATGCGCAACAGTAAACCCGATTGCGTATGCGCAGTAGTGAGCCCGAGTGCGCATGCGCAGTAGTGACCCCGAGCGCGCATGCGCAGTAGTGAGCCCGTGCGCGCATACGCAGTAGTGCGCCCGTGTGCGCATGCGCAGAAGTGAGCTCGAATGCGCATGTGCAGGTCTGACTCGGTGTGCGCATGCGCAGTGGTGACCCCGAGTGCGCGTGCGCTGTAGTGAGCTCGTGTGCGCATGCGCAGTAGTGAGCCAGTGTACGCATGCGCAGTAGTGAGTCCGTGTGCGCATTTGCGGGTCTGAGCCGGAGTGCGCATGTTCAGTAGCGACCCCGAGCGCGCATGCGCTGTAGTAAGTCCGAGTGCGCATGAGCAGTAGTGAGCCCGTGTGCGCATGCGCAGTAGTGAGCCCAAGCGCGCATCCGCACTAGTGAGTCCGAGTGCGCATGCGCAGTAGTGACCCCGAGTGCGCATGAGCAGTAGTGAGCCCATGTGCGCATGAGCAGTAGTGAGCCCGAGCGCCCATCCGCACTAGTGAGTCCGAGTGCGCATGCGCAGTAGTGACCCCGAGTGCGCATGCGCAGTAGTGAGCCTGTGCGCGCATACGCAGTAGTGAGCCCGTGTGCGCATGCGCAGTGGTGAGCCCGAGCGCGCATCCGCAGTAGTGAGTCCGAGTGCGCATGAGCAGTAGTGACCCCGTGTGCACATGCGCAGTAGTGAGCCCGAGCGCGCGTGGTCAGTAGTGGGCCCGATTGCGCATCCGCAGTAGTGAGTCCGAGCACGCATGCGCAGTAGTGAGTCCGAGTGCGCATGAGCAGTAGTGAGCCCGTGTGCGCATCCGCAGTAGTGAGCCCGAGCGCGCATCCGCAGTAGTGAGTCCGAGTGCGCATGAGCAGTAGTGAGCCCGTGTGCGCATGCGCAGTAGTGAGCCCGAGCGCGCATCCGCACTAGTGAGTCCGAGTGCGCATGCGCAGTAGTGACCCCGAGTGCGCATACGCAGTAGTGAGCCCGTGTGCGCATGCGCAGTAGTTAGCCCGAGCGCGCATCCGCAGTAGTGAGTCCGAGTGCGCATGAGCAGTAGTGAGCCCGTATGCGCATGAGCAGTAGTGAGCCCGTGTGCGCATCCGCAGTAATGAGTCCGAGTGCGCATGAGCAGTAGTGAGCCCGTGTGCGCATGCGCAGTGGTGAGCCCGAGCGCGCATCCGCAGTAGTGAGTCCGAGTGCGCATGAGCAGTAGTGACCCCGAGTGCGCATGCGCAGTAGTGAGCCCGAGCGCGCATCCGCAGTAATGAGCCCGAGCGCGCATCCGCAGTAGTGAGTCCGAGTGCGCATGAGCAGTAGTGAGCCCGTGTGCGCATACGCAGTAGTGCGCCCGTGTGCGCATGGGCAGAAGTGAGCTCGAATGCGCATGTGCAGGTCTGACTCGGTGTGCGCATGCGCAGTAGTGACGCCGAGTGCGCGTGCGCTGTAGTGAGCTCGTGTGCGCATGCGCAGTAGTGAGCCAGTGTACGCATGCGCAGTAGTGAGTCCGAGTGCGCATGAGCAGTAGTGAGCCCGTATGCGCATGAGCAGTAGTGAGCCCGTGTGCGCATGCGCAGTAGTGAGCCCGAGCGCGCATCCGCAGTAATGAGTCCGAGTGCGCATGAGCAGTAGTGAGCCGGAGTGCGCATGCGCAGTAGTGACCCCGAGTGCGCATGGGCAGTGGCGACCCCGATTGCGCATCTGCAGTAGTGACTCCGAGTGCGCATGCGCAACAGTAAACCCGATTGCGTATGCGCAGTAGTGAGCCCGAGTGCGCATGCGCAGTAGTGAGCCCGAGCGCGCATCCGCAGTAATGAGTCCGAGTGCGCATGAGCAGTAGTGAGCCGGAGTGCGCATGCGCAGTAGTGACCCCGAGTGCGCATGGGCAGTAGCGACCCCGATTGCGCATCTGCAGTAGTGACTCCGAGTGCGCATGCGCAACAGTAAACCCGATTGCGTATGCGCAGTAGTGAGCCCGAGTGCGCATGCGCAGTAGTGACACCGAGCGCGCATGCGCAGTAGTGAGCCCGTGCGCGCATACGCAGTAGTGCGCCCGTGTGCGCATGCGCAGTAGTGAGTCCGTGTGCGCATTTGCGGGTCTGAGCCGGAGTGCGCATGTTCAGTAGCGACCCCGAGCGCGCATGCGCTGTAGTAAGTCCGAGTTCGCATGAGAAGTAGTGAGCCCGTGTGCGCATGCGCAGTAGTGAGCCCAAGCGCGCATCCGCACTAGTGAGTCCGAGTGCGCATGCGCAGTAGTGACCCCGAGTGCGCATGAGCAGTAGTGAGCCCGTGTGCGCATGCGCAGTAGTGAGCCCGAGCGCGCATCCGCAGTAGTGAGTTCGAGTGCGCATGAGCAGTAGTGAGCCCGTGTGCGTATGCGCAGTAGTGAGCCCGAGCGCGCATCCGCAGTAATGAGTCCGAGTGCGCATGAGCAGTAGTGAGCCGGAGTGCGCATGCGCAGTAGTGACCCCGAGTGCGCATGGGCAGTAGCGACCCCGATTGCGCATCTGCAGTAGTGACTCCGAGTGCGCATGCGCAACAGTAAACCCGATTGCGTATGCGCAGTAGTGAGCCCGAGTGCGCATGCGCAGTAGTGAGTCCGAGTGCGCATGAGCAGTAGTGAGCCCATGTGCGCATGAGCAGTAGTGAGCCCGAGCGCCCATCCGCAGTAATGAGCCCGAGCGCGCATCCGCAGTAGTGAGTCCGAGTGCGCATGAGCAGTAGTGAGCCCGTGTGCGCATACGCAGTAGTGCGCCCGTGTGCGCATGGGCAGAAGTGAGCTCGAATGCGCATGTGCAGTAGTGGGTCGGAGTGCGCATGCGCAGTAGTGAACCCGTGTGCGTATGCGCAGTAGTGAGCCCGAGCGCGCATCCGCAGTAATGAGTCCGAGTGCGCATGAGCAGTAGTGAGCCGGAGTGCGCATGCGCAGTAGTGACCCCGAGTGCGCATGGGCAGTAGCGACCCCGATTGCGCATCTGCAGTAGTGACTCCGAGTGCGCATGCGCAACAGTAAACCCGATTGCGTATGCGCAGTAGTGAGCCCGAGTGCGCATGCGCAGTAGTGACCCCGAGCGCGCATGCGCAGTAGTGAGCCCGTGCGCGCATACGCAGTAGTGCGCCCGTGTGCGCATGCGCAGAAGTGAGCTCGAATGCGCATGTGCAGGTCTGACTCGGTGTGCGCATGCGCAGTGGTGACCCCGAGTGCGCGTGCGCTGTAGTGAGCTCGTGTGCGCATGCGCAGTAGTGAGCCAGTGTACGCATGCGCAGTAGTGAGTCCGTGTGCGCATTTGCGGGTCTGAGCCGGAGTGCGCATGTTCAGTAGCGACCCCGAGCGCGCATGCGCTGTAGTAAGTCCGAGTGCGCATGAGCAGTAGTGAGCCCGTGTGCGCATGCGCAGTAGTGAGCCCGAGCGCGCGTGGTCAGTAGTGGGCCCGATTGCGCATCCGCAGTAGTGAGTCCGAGCACGCATGCGCAGTAGTGAGTCCGAGTGCGCATGAGCAGTAGTGAGCCCGTGTGCGCATCCGCAGTAGTGAGCCCGAGCGCGCATCCGCAGTAGTGAGTCCGACTGCGCATGAGCAGTAGTGTGCCCGTGTGCTCATGAGCAGTAGTGAGCCCGAGCGCCCATCCGCACTAGTGAGTCCGAGTGCGCATGCGCAGTAGTGACGCCGAGTGCGCATGCGCAGTAGTGAACCTGTGCGCGCATACGCAGTAGTGAGCCCGTGTGCGCATCCGCAGTGGTGAGCCCGAGCGCGCATCCGCAGTAGTGAGTCCGAGTGCGCATGAGCAGTAGTGACCCCGTGTGCGCATGCGCAGTAGTGAGCCCGAGCGCGCGTGGTCAGTAGTGGGCCCGATTGCGCATCCGCAGTAGTGAGTCCGAGCACGCATGCGCAGTAGTGAGTCCGAGTGCGCATGAGCAGTGGTGAGCCCGTGTGCGCATCCGCAGTAGTGAGCCCGAGCGCGGATCCGCAGTAGTGAGTCCGAGTGCGCATGAGCAGTAGTGAGCCCGTGTGCGCATGCGCAGTAGTGAGCCCGAGCGCGCATCCGCACTAGTGAGTCCGAGTGCGCATGCGCAGTAGTGACCCCGAGTGCGCATGCGCAGTAGTGAGCCCGTGCGCGCATACGCAGTAGTGAGCCCGTGTGCGCATGCGCAGTATTTAGCCCGAGCGTGCATCCGCAGTAGTGAGTCCGAGTGCGCATGAGCAGTAGTGAGCCCGTATGCGCATGAGCAGTAGTGAGCCCGTGTGCGCATCCGCAGTAATGAGTCCGAGTGCGCATGAGCAGTAGTGAGCCCGTGTGCGCATGCGCAGTGGTGAGCCCGAGCGCGCATCCGCAGTAGTGAGTCCGAGTGCGCATGAGCAGTAGTGACCCCGAGTGCGCATGCGCAGTAGTGAGCCCGAGCGCGCATCCGCAGTAATGAGCCCGAGCGCGCATCCGCAGTAGTGAGTCCGAGTGCGCATGAGCAGTAGTGAGCCCGTGTGCGCATCCGCAGTAGTGAGCCCGAGCGCGCATCCGCAGTAGTTAGTCCGAGTGCGCATGAGCAGTAGTGGGCCCGTGTGCGCATGCGCAGTAGTGAGCCCGAGCGCCCATCCGCACTAGTGAGTCCGAGTGCGCATGAGCAGTAGTGAGCCCGTGTGCGCATGCGCAGTAGTGAGCCCGAGCGCGGATCCGCAGTAGTGAGTCCGAGTGCGCATCCGCAGTAGTGAGTCCGAGTGCGCATGAGCAGTAGTGAGCCCGTATGCGCATGAGCAGTAGTGAGCCCGTGTGCGCATCCGCAGTAATGAGTCCGAGTGCGCATGAGCAGTAGTGAGCCCGTGTGCGCATGCGCAGTGGTGAGCCCGAGCGCGCATCCGCAGTAGTGAGTCCGAGTGCGCATGAGCAGTAGTGACCCCGAGTGCGCATGCGCAGTAGTGACCCCGAGTGCGCATGAGCAGTAGTGACCCCGAGTGCGCATGCGCAGTAGTGAGCCCGTGCGCGCATACGCAGTAGTGAGCCCGTGTGCGCATGCGCAGTAGTTAGCCCGAGCGCGCATCCGCAGTAGTGAGTCCGAGTGCGCATGAGCAGTAGTGAGCCCGCATGCGCATGAGCAGTAGTGAGCCCGTGTGCGCATGCGCAGTAGTGAGCCCGAGCGCGCATCCGCAGTAGTGGGTCGGAGTGCGCATGAGCAGTAGTGACGCCGAGTGCGCATGCGCAGTAGTGAACCTGTGCGCGCATACGCAGTAGTGAGCCCGTGTGCGCATGCGCAGTGGTGAACCTGTGCGCGCATACGCAGTAGTGAGCCCGTGTGCGCATGCGCAGTGGTGAGCCCGAGCGCGCATCCGCAGTAGTGAGTCCGATTGCGCATGAGCAGTAGTGACCCCGTGCGCGCATGCGCAGTAGTGAGCCCGAGCGCGCGTGGTCAGTAGTGGGCCCGATTGCGCATCCGCAGTAGTGAGTCCGAGCACGCATGCGCAGTAGTGAGTCCGAGTGCGCATGAGCAGTAGTGAGCCCGTGTGCGCATCCGCAGTCATGAGCCCGAGCGCGGATCCGCAGTAGTGAGTCCGAGTGCGCATGAGCAGTAGTGACGCCGAGTGCGCATGCGCAGTAGTGAACCTGTGCGCGCATACGCAGTAGTGAGCCCGTGTGCGCATGCGCAGTGGTGAGCCCGAGCGCGCATCCGCAGTAGTGAGTCCGAGTGCGCATGAGCAGTAGTGAGCCCGTGTGCGCATGCGCAGTAGTGAGCCCAAGCGCGCATCCGCACTAGTGAGTCCGAGTGCGCATGCGCAGTAGTGACCCCGAGTGCGCATGCGCAGTAGTGAGCCCGTGCGCGCATACGCAGTAGTGCGCCGTGTGCGCATGGGCAGAAGTGAGCTCGAATGCGCATGTGCAGGTCTGACTCGGTGTGCGCATGCGCAGTAGTGACCCCGAGTGCGCGTGCGCTGTAGTGAGCTCGTGTGCGCATGCGCAGTAGTGAGCCCGAGCGCGCATCCGCACTAGTGAGTCCGAGTGCGCATGCGCAGTAGTGAGCCCGAGCGCGCATGCGCAGTAGTGACCCCGTGCGCGCATACGCAGTAGTGCGCCGTGTGCGCATGGGCAGAAGTGAGCTCGAATGCGCATGTGCAGGTCTGACTCGGTGTGCGCATGCGCAGTAGTGACCCCGAGTGCGCGTGCGCTGTAGTGAGCTCGTGTGCGCATGAGCAGTAGTGAGCCCGTGTGCGCATCCGCAGTAGTGAGTCCGAGTGCGCATGAGCAGTAGTGAGCCCGTATGCGCATGAGCAGTAGTGAGCCCGTGTGCGCATCCGCAGTAATGAGTCCGAGTGCGCATGAGCAGTAGTGAGCCCGTGTGCGCATGCGCAGTGGTGAGCCCGAGCGCGCATCCGCAGTAGTGAGTCCGAGTGCGCATGAGCAGTAGTGACCCCGAGTGCGCATTCGCAGTAGTGAGCCCGAGCGCGCATCCGCAGTAATGAGCCCGAGCGCGCATCCGCAGTAGTGAGTCCGAGTGCGCATGAGCAGTAGTGAGCCCGTGTGCGCATCCGCAGTAGCGAGCCCGAGCGCGCATCCGCAGTAGTTAGTCCGAGTGCGCATGAGCAGTAGTGGGCCCGTGTGCGCATGCGCAGTAGTGAGCCCGAGCGCCCATCCGCACTAGTGAGACCGAGTGCGCATGCGCAGTAGTGACCCCGAGTGCGCATGCGCAGTAGTGAGCCCGTGCGCGCATACGCAGTAGTGCGCCGTGTGCGCATGGGCAGAAGTGAGCTCGAATGCGCATGTGCAGGTCTGACTCGGTGTGCGCATGCGCAGTAGTGACCCCGAGTGCGCGTGCGCTGTAGTGAGCTCGTGTGCGCATGCGCAGTAGTGAGCCCGAGCGCGCATCCGCACTAGTGAGTCCGAGTGCGCATGCGCAGTAGTGACCCCGAGTGCGCATGCGCAGTAGTAAGCCCGTGCGCGCATACGCAGTAGTGAGCCCGTGTGCGCATGCGCAGTAGTTAACCCGAGCGCGCATCCGCAGTAGTGAGTCCGAGTGCGCACGAGAAGTAGTGAGCCCGTATGCGCATGAGCAGTAGTGAGCCCGTGTGCGCATGCGCAGTAGTGAGCCCGAGCGCGCATCCGCAGTAGTGGGTCGGAGTGCGCATGAGCAGTAGTGAGCCCATGTGCGTATGCGCAGTAGTGAGCCCGAGCGCGCATCCGCAGTAATGAGTCCGAGTGCGCATGAGCAGTAGTGAGCCCGTGTGCGTATGCGCAGTAGTGAGCCCGAGCGCGCATTCGCAGTAATGAGTCCGAGTGCGCATGAGCAGTAGTGAGCCCGTGTGCGCATGCGCAGTGGTGAGCCCGAGCGCGCATCCGCAGTAGTGAGTCCGAGTGCGCATGAGCAGTAGTGACCCCGTGTGCGAATGCGCAGTAGTGAGCCCGAGCGCGCGTGGTCAGTAGTGGGCCCGATTGCGCATCCGCAGTAGTGAGTCCGAGCACGCATGCGCAGTAGTGAGTCCGAGTGCGCATGCGCAGTAGTGAGCCCGTGCGCGCATACGCAGTAGTGAGCCCGAGCGCGCATCCGCAGTAGTGAGTCCGAGTGCGATATGAGCAGTAGTGACCCCGTGTGCGCATGCGCAGTAGTGAGCCCGAGCGCGCGTGGTCAGTAGTGGGCCCGATTGCGCATGAGCAGTAGTGAGCCCGTGTGCGCATGCGCAGTAGTTAGCCCGAGCGCGCATCCGCAGTAGTGAGTCCGAGTGCGCATGAGCAGTAGTGAGCCCGTGTGCGCATGCGCAGTAGTGAGCCCGAGCGCGCATCCGCACTAGTGAGTCCGAGTGCGCATGCGCAGTAGTGACCCCGAGTGCGCATACGCAGTAGTGAGCCCGTGTGCGCATGCGCAGTAGTTAGCCCGAGCGCGCATCCGCAGTAGTGAGTCCGAGTGCGCATGAGCAGTAGTGAGCCCGTATGCGCATGAGCAGTAGTGAGCCCGTGTGCGCATCCGCAGTAATGAGTCCGAGTGCGCATGAGCAGTAGTGAGCCCGTGTGCGCATGCGCAGTGGTGAGCCCGAGCGCGCATCCGCAGTAGTGAGTCCGAGTGCGCATGAGCAGTAGTGACCCCGAGTGCGCATGCGCAGTAGTGAGCCCGAGCGCGCATCCGCAGTAATGAGCCCGAGCGCGCATCCGCAGTAGTGAGTCCGAGTGCGCATGAGCAGTAGTGAGCCCGTGTGCGCATCCGCAGTAGTGAGCCCGAGCGCGCATCCGCAGTAGTTAGTCCGAGTGCGCATGAGCAGTAGTGGGCCCGTGTGCGCATGCGCAGTAGTGAGCCCGAGCGCCCATCCGCACTAGTGAGTCCGAGTGCGCATGCGCAGTAGTGACCCCGAGTGCGCATGCGCAGTAGTGAGCCCGTGCGCGCATACGCAGTAGTGCGCCGTGTGCGCATGGGCAGAAGTGAGCTCGAATGCGCATGTGCAGGTCTGACTCGGTGTGCGCATGCGCAGTAGTGACCCCGAGTGCGCGTGCGCTGTAGTGAGCTCGTGTGCGCATGCGCAGTAGTGAGCCCGAGCGCGCATCCGCACTAGTGAGTCCGAGTGCGCATGCGCAGTAGTGACCCCGAGTGCGCATGGGCAGTAGCGACCCCGATTGCGCATCTGCAGTAGTGACTCCGAGTGCGCATGCGCAACAGTAAACCCGATTGCGTATGCGCAGTAGTGAGCCCGAGTGCGCATGCGCAGTAGTGAGCCCGTGTGCGCATGCGCAGTAGTTAGCCCGAGCGCGCATCCGCAGTAGTGAGTCCGAGTGCGCATGAGCAGTAGTGAGCCCGTATGCGCATGAGCAGTAGTGAGCCCGTGTGCGCATCCGCAGTAATGAGTCCGAGTGCGCATGAGCAGTAGTGAGCCCGTGCGCGCATGCGCAGTGGTGAGCCCGAGCGCGCATCCGCAGTAGTGAGTCCGAGTGCGCATGAGCAGTAGTGACCCCGAGTGCGCATGCGCAGTAGTGAGCCCGAGCGCGCATCCGCAGTAATGAGCCCGAGCGCGCATCCGCAGTAGTGAGTCCGAGTGCGCATGAGCAGTAGTGAGCCCGTGTGCGCATCCGCAGTAGTGAGCCCGAGCGCGCATCCGCAGTAGTTAGTCCGAGTGCGCATGAGCAGTAGTGGGCCCGTGTGCGCATGCGCAGTAGTGAGCCCGAGCGCCCATCCGCACTAGTGAGTCCGAGTGCGCATGCGCAGTAGTGACCCCGAGTGCGCATGCGCAGTAGTGAGCCCGTGCGCGCATACGCAGTAGTGCGCCGTGTGCGCATGGGCAGAAGTGAGCTCGAATGCGCATGTGCAGGTCTGACTCGGTGTGCGCATGCGCAGTAGTGACCCCGAGTGCGCGTGCGCTGTAGTGAGCTCGTGTGCGCATGCGCAGTAGTGAGCCCGAGCGCGCATCCGCACTAGTGAGTCCGAGTGCGCATGCGCAGTAGTGACCCCGAGTGCGCATGGGCAGTAGCGACCCCGATTGCGCATCTGCAGTAGTGACTCCGAGTGCGCATGCGCAACAGTAAACCCGATTGCGTATGCGCAGTAGTGAGCCCGAGTGCGCATGCGCAGTAGTGACCCCGAGCGCGCATGCGCAGTAGTGAGCCCGTGCGCGCATACGCAGTAGTGCGCCCGTGTGCGCATGCGCAGAAGTGAGCTCGAATGCGCATGTGCAGGTCTGACTCGGTGTGCGCATGCGCAGTGGTGACCCCGAGTGCGCGTGCGCTGTAGTGAGCTCGTGTGCGCATGCGCAGTAGTGAGCCAGTGTACGCATGCGCAGTAGTGAAACCGTGTGCGCATTTGCGGGTCTGAGCCGGAGTGCGCATGTTCAGTAGCGACCCCGAGCGCGCATGCGCTGTAGTAAGTCCGAGTGCGCATGAGCAGTAGTGAGCCCGTGTGCGCATGCGCAGTAGTGAGCCCAAGCGCGCATCCGCACTAGTGAGTCCGAGTGCGCATGCGCAGTAGTGAGCCCGTGTGCGCATGCGCAGTGGTGAGCCCGAGCGCGCATCCGCAGTAGTGAGTCCGAGTGCGCATGAGCAGTAGTGACCCCGTGTGCGCATGCGCAGTAGTGAGCCCGAGTGCGCATCCGCAGTAGTGAGTCCGAGTGCGCATGAGCAGTAGTGACCCCGTGTGCGCATGCGCAGTAGTGAGCCCGAGCGCGCGTGGTCAGTAGTGGGCCCGATTGCGCATCCGCAGTAGTGAGTCCGAGCACGCATGCGCAGTAGTGAGCCCAAGCGCGCATCCGCACTAGTGAGTCCGAGTGCGCGTGCGCAGTAGTGAGCCCGTGTGCGCATGCGCAGTGGTGAGCCCGAGCGCGCATCCGCAGTAGTGAGTCCGAGTGCGCATGAGCAGTAGTGAGCCCGTATGCGCATGAGCAGTAGTGAGCCCGTGTGCGCATGCGCAGTAGTGAGCCCGAGCGCGCATCCGCAGTAGTGAGTTCGAGTGCGCATGAGCAGTAGTGAGCCCGTGTGCGTATGCGCAGTAGTGAGTCCGAGCACGCATGCGCAGTAGTGAGTCCGAGTGCGCATGAGCAGTAGTGAGCCCGTGTGCGCATCCGCAGTAGTGAGCCCGAGCGCGCATCCGCAGTAGTGAGTCCGAGTGCGCATGAGCAGTAGTGAGCCCGTGTGCGCATGAGCAGTAGTGAGCCCGAGCGCCCATCCGCACTAGTGAGTCCGAGTGCGCATGCGCAGTAGTGACGCCGAGTGCGCATGCGCAGTAGTGAGCCTGTGCGCGCATACGCAGTAGTGAGCCCGTGTGCGCATGCGCAGTGGTGAGCCCGAGCGCGCATCCGCAGTAGTGAGTCCGAGTGCGCATGAGCAGTAGTGACCCCGTGTGCGCATGCGCAGTAGTGAGCCCGAGCGCGCGTGGTCAGTAGTGGGCCCGATTGCGCATCCGCAGTAGTGAGTCCGAGCACGCATGCGCAGTAGTGAGTCCGAGTGCGCATGAGCAGTAGTGAGCCCGTGTGCGCATCCGCAGTAGTGAGCCCGAGCGCGCATCCGCAGTAGTGAGTCCGAGTGCGCATGAGCAGTAGTGAGCCCGTGTGCGCATGCGCAGTAGTGAGCCCGAGCGCGCATCCGCACTAGTGAGTCCGAGTGCGCATGCGCAGTAGTGACCCCGAGTGCGCATGCGCAGTAGTGAGCCCGTGCGCGCATACGCAGTAGTGAGCCCGTGTGCGCATGCGCAGTAGTTAGCCCGAGCGCGCATCCGCAGTAGTGAGTCCGAGTGCGCATGAGCAGTAGTGACCCCGAGTGCGCATGCGCAGTAGTGAGCCCGAGCGCGCATCCGCAGTAATGAGCCCGAGCGCGCATCCGCAGTAGTGAGTCCGAGTGCGCATGAGCAGTAGTGAGCCCGTGTGCGCATCCGCAGTAGTGAGCCCGAGCGCGCATCCGCAGTAGTTAGTCCGAGTGCGCATGAGCAGTAGTGGGCCCGTGTGCGCATGCGCAGTAGTGAGCCCGAGCGCCCATCCGCACTAGTGAGTCCGAGTGCGCATGCGCAGTAGTGACCCCGAGTGCGCATGCGCAGTAGTGAGCCCGTGCGCGCATACGCAGTAGTGCGCCGTGTGCGCATGGGCAGAAGTGAGCTCGAATGCGCATGTGCAGGTCTGACTCGGTGTGCGCATGCGCAGTAGTGACCCCGAGTGCGCGTGCGCTGTAGTGAGCTCGTGTGCGCATGCGCAGTAGTGAGCCCGAGCGCGCATCCGCACTAGTGAGTCCGAGTGCGCATGCGCAGTAGTGACCCCGAGTGCGCATGCGCAGTAGTGAGCCCGTGCGCGCATACGCAGTAGTGAGCCCGTGTGCGCATGCCCAATAGTTAGCCCGAGCGCGCATCCGCAGTAGTGAGTCCGAGTGCGCATGAGAAGTAGTGAGCCCGTATGCGCATGAGCAGTAGTGAGCCCGTGTGCGCATGCGCAGTAGTGAGCCCGAGCGCGCATCCGCAGTAGTGGGTCGGAGTGCGCATGAGCAGTAGTGAGCCCATGTGCGAATGCGCAGTAGTGAGCCCGAGCGCGCATCCGCAGTAATGAGTCCGAGTGCGCATGAGCAGTAGTGAGCCGGAGTGCGCATGCGCAGTAGTGACCCCGAGTGCGCATGGGCAGTAGCGACCCCGATTGCGCATGCGCAACAGTAAACCCGATTGCGTATGCGCAGTAGTGAGCCCGAGTGCGCATGCGCAGTAGTGACCCCGAGCGCGCATGCGCTGTAGTAAGTCCGAGTGCACATGAGTAGTAGTGAGCCCGTGTGCGCATGCGCAGTAGTGAGCCCAAGCGCGCATCCGCACTAGTGAGTCCGAGTGCGCATGCGCAGTAGTGACCCCCAGTGCGCATGCGCAGTAGTGAGCCCGAGCGCGCGTGGTCAGTAGTGGGCCCGATTGCGCATCCGCAGTAGTGAGTCCGAGCACGCATGCGCAGTAGTGGGTCCGAGTGCGCATGAGCAGTAGTGAGCCCGTGTGCGCATCCGCAGTAGTGAGCCCGAGCGCGCATCCGCAGTAGTGAGTCCGAGTGTGCATGAGCAGTAGTGAGCCCGTGTGCGCATGAGCAGTAGCGAGCCCGAGCGCCCATCCGCACTAGTGAGTCCGAGTGCGCATGCGCAGTAGTGACCCCGAGTGCGCATGCGCAGTAGTGAGCCCGTGCGCGCATACGCAGTAGTGAGCCCGAGCGCGCATCCGCAGTAGTGAGTTCGAGTGCGCATGAGCAGTAGTGAGCCCGTGTGCGTATGCGCAGTAGTGAGCCCGAGCGCGCATTCGCAGTAATGAGTCCGAGTGCGCTAGAGCAGTAGTGAGCCCGTGTGCGCATGCGCAGTGGTGAGCCCGAGCGCGCATCCGCAGTAGTGAGTCCGAGTGCGCATGAGCAGTAGTGAGCCCGTGTGCGCATCCGCAGTAGTGAGCCCGAGCGCGCATCCGCAGTAGTGAGTCCGAGTGCGCATGAGCAGTAGTGAGCCCGTGTGCGCATGAGCAGTAGTGAGCCCGAGCGCCCATCCGCACTAGTGAGTCCGAGTGCGCATGCGCAGTAGTGACCCCGAGTGCGCATGCGCAGTAGTGAGCCTGTGCGCGCATACGCAGTAGTGAGCCCGTGTGCGCATGCGCAGTGGTGAGCCCGAGCGCGCATCCGCAGTAGTGAGTCCGAGTGCGCATGAGCAGTAGTGACCCCGTGTGCACATGCGCAGTAGTGAGCCCGAGCGCGCGTGGTCAGTAGTGGGCCCGATTGCGCATCCGCAGTAGTGAGTCCGAGCACGCATGCGCAGTAGTGAGTCCGAGTGCGCATGAGCAGTAGTGAGCCCGTGTGCGCATCCGCAGTAGTGAGCCCGAGCGCGCATCCGCAGTAGTGAGTCCGAGTGCGCATGAGCAGTAGTGAGCCCGTGTGTGCATGCGCAGTAGTGAGCCCGAGCGCGCATCCGCACTAGTGAGTCCGAGTGCGCATGCGCAGTAGTGACCCCGAGTGCGCATGCGCAGTAGTGAGCCCGTGCGCGCATACGCAGTAGTGAGCCCGTGTGCGCATGCGCAGTAGTTAGCCCGAGCGCGCATCCGCAGTAGTGAGTCCGAGTGCGCATGAGCAATAGTGAGCCCGTATGCGCATGAGCAGTAGTGAGCCCGTGTGCGCATCCGCAGTAATGAGTCCGAGTGCGCATGAGCAGTAGTGAGCCCGTGTGCGCATGCGCAGTGGTGAGCCCGAGCGCGCATCCGCAGTAGTGAGTCCGAGTGCGCATGAGCAGTAGTGAGCCCGTGTGCGCATGCGCAGTAGTGAGCCCAAGCGCGCATCCGCACTAGTGAGTCCGAGTGCGCATGCGCAGTAGTGACCCCGAGTGCGCATGAGCAGTAGTGAGCCCGTGTGCGCATGCGCAGTAGTGAGCCCGAGCGCGCATCCGCAGTAGTGAGTTCGAGTGCGCATGAGCAGTAGTGAGCCCGTGTGCGCATGCGCAGTGGTGAGCCCGAGCGCGCATCCGCAGTAGTGAGTCCGAGTGCGCATGAGCAGTAGTGACCCCGTGTGCGCATGCGCAGTAGTGAGCCCGAGCGCGCGTGGTCAGTAGTGGGCCCGATTGCGCATCCGCAGTAGTGAGTCCGAGCACGCATGCGCAGTAGTGAGTCCGAGTGCGCATGAGCAGTAGTGAGCCCGTGTGCGCATCCGCAGTAGTGAGCCCGAGCGCGCATCCGCAGTAGTGAGTCCGAGTGCGCATGAGCAGTAGTGTGCCCGTGTGCTCATGAGCAGTAGTGAGCCCGAGCGCCCATCCGCACTAGTGAGTCCGAGTGCGCATGCGCAGTAGTGACGCCGAGTGCGCATGCGCAGTAGTGAACCTGTGCGCGCATACGCAGTAGTGAGCCCGTGTGCGCATCCGCAGTGGTGAGCCCGAGCGCGCATCCGCAGTAGTGAGTCCGAGTGCGCATGAGCAGTAGTGACCCCGTGTGCGCATGCGCAGTAGTGAGCCCGAGCGCGCGTGGTCAGTAGTGGGCCCGATTGCGCATCCGCAGTAGTGAGTCCGAGCACGCATGCGCAGTAGTGAGTCCGAGTGCGCATGAGCAGTAGTGAGCCCGTGTGCGCATCCGCAGTAGTGAGCCCGAGCGCGGATCCGCAGTAGTGAGCCCGTGCGCGCATACGCAGTAGTGAGCCCGTGTGCGCATGCGCAGTAGTTAGCCCGAGCGCGCATCCGCAGTAGTGAGTCCGAGTGCGCATGAGCAGTAGCGAGCCCGTATGCGCATGAGCAGTAGTGAGCCCGTGTGCGCATGCGCAGTAGTGAGCCCGAGCGCGCATCCGCAGTAGTGAGTCCGAGTGCGCATGAGCAGTAGTGAGCCCGTGTGCGCATCCGCAGTAGTGAGCCCGAGCGCGCATCCGCAGTAGTTAGTCCGAGTGCGCATGAGCAGTAGTGGGCCCGTGTGCGCATGCGCAGTAGTGAGCCCGAGCGCCCATCCGCACTAGTGAGTCCGAGTGCGCATGCGCAGTAGCGACCCCGAGTGCGCATGCGCAGTAGTGAGCCCGTGCGCGCATACGCAGTAGTGCGCCCGTGTGCGCATGGGCAGAAGTGAGCTCGAATGCGCATGTGCAGGTCTGACTCGGTGTGCGCATGCGCAGTAGTGACCCCGAGTGCGCGTGCGCTGTAGTGAGCTCGTGTGCGCATGCGCAGTAGTGAGCCAGTGTACGCATGCGCAGTAGTGAGTCCGAGTGCGCATGAGCAGTAGTGAGCCCGTATGCGCATGAGCAGTAGTGAGCCCGTGTGCGCATGCGCAGTAGTGAGCCCGAGCGCGCATCCGCAGTAATGAGTCCGAGTGCGCATGAGCAGTAGTGAGCCGGAGTGCGCATGCGCAGTAGTGACCCCGAGTGCGCATGGGCAGTAGCGACCCCGATTGCGCATCTGCAGTAGTGACTCCGAGTGCGCATGCGCAACAGTAAACCCGATTGCGTATGCGCAGTAGTGAGCCCGAGTGCGCATGCGCAGTAGTGAGCCCGAGCGCGCATCCGCAGTAATGAGTCCGAGTGCGCATGAGCAGTAGTGAGCCGGAGTGCGCATGCGCAGTAGTGACCCCGAGTGCGCATGGGCAGTAGCGACCCCGATTCCGCATCTGCAGTAGTGACTCCGAGTGCGCATGCGCAACAGTAAACCCGATTGCGTATGCGCAGTAGTGAGCCCGAGTGCGCATGCGCAGTAGTGACACCGAGCGCGCATGCGCAGTAGTGAGCCCGTGCGCGCATACGCAGTAGTGCGCCCGTGTGCGCATGCGCAGTAGTGAGTCCGTGTGCGCATTTGCGGGTCTGAGCCGGAGTGCGCATGTTCAGTAGCGACCCCGAGCTCGCATGCGCTGTAGTAAGTCCGAGTGCGCATGAGAAGTAGTGAGCCCGTGTGCGCATGCGCAGTAGTGAGCCCAAGCGCGCATCCGCACTAGTGAGTCCGAGTGCGCATGCGCAGTAGTGACCCCGAGTGCGCATGAGCAGTAGTGAGCCCGTGTGCGCATGCGCAGTAGTGAGCCCGAGCGCGCATCCGCAGTAGTGAGTTCGAGTGCGCATGAGCAGTAGTGAGCCCGTGTGCGTATGCGCAGTAGTGAGCCCGAGCGCGCATCCGCAGTAGTGAGTCCGAGTGCGCATGAGCAGTAGTGAGCCGGAGTGCGCATGCGCAGTAGTGACCCCGAGTGCGCATGGGCAGTAGCGACCCCGATTGCGCATCTGCAGTAGTGACTCCGAGTGAGCATGCGCAACAGTAAACCCGATTGCGTATGCGCAGTAGTGAGCCCGAGTGCGCATGCGCAGTAGTGACCCCGAGCGCGCATGCGCAGTAGTGAGCCCGAGCGCGCATCCGCAGTAATGAGTCCGAGTGCGCATGAGCAGTTGTGAGCCCGAGCGCGCATCCGCAGTAGTGAGTCCGAGTGCGCATGAGCAGTAGTGAGCCCGTATGCGCATGAGCAGTAGTGAGCCCGTGTGCGCATGCGCAGTAGTGAGCCCGAGCGCGCATCCGCAGTAGTGGGTCGGAGTGCGCATGAGCAGTAGTGAACCCGTGTGCGTATGCGCAGTAGTGAGCCCGAGCGCGCATCCGCAGTAATGAGTCCGAGTGCGCATGAGCAGTAGTGAGCCGGAGTGCGCATGCGCAGTAGTGACCCCGAGTGCGCATGGGCAGTAGCGACCCCGATTGCGCATCTGCAGTAGTGACTCCGAGTGCGCATGCGCAACAGTAAACCCGATTGCGTATGCGCAGTAGTGAGCCCGAGTGCGCATGCGCAGTAGTGACCCCGAGCGCGCATGCGCAGTAGTGAGCCCGTGCGCGCATACGCAGTAGTGCGCCCGTGTGCGCATGCGCAGAAGTGAGCTCGAATGCGCATGTGCAGGTCTGACTCGGTGTGCGCATGCGCAGTGGTGACCCCGAGTGCGCGTGCGCTGTAGTGAGCTCGTGTGCGCATGCGCAGTAGTGAGCCAGTGTACGCATGCGCAGTAGTGAGTCCGTGTGCGCATTTGCGGGTCTGAGCCGGAGTGCGCATGTTCAGAAGCGACCCCGAGCGCGCATGCGCTGTAGTAAGTCCGAGTGCGCATGAGCAGTAGTGAGCCCGTGTGCGCATGCGCAGTAGTGAGCCCAAGCGCGCATCCGCACTAGTGAGTCCGAGTGCGCATGCGGAGTAGTGACCCCGAGTGCGCATGAGCAGTAGTGAGCCCGTGTGCGCATGCGCAGTAGTGAGCCCGAGCGCGCATCCGCAGTAGTGAGTTCGAGTGCGCATGAGCAGTAGTGAGCCCGTGTGCGCATGCGCAGTGGTGAGCCCGAGCGCGCATCCGCAGTAGTGAGTCCGAGTGCGCATGAGCAGTAGTGACCCCGTGTGCGCATGCGCAGTAGTGAGCCCGAGCGCGCGTGGTCAGTAGTGGGCCCGATTGCGCATCCGCAGTAGTGAGTCCGAGCACGCATGCGCAGTAGTGAGTCCGAGTGCGCATGAGCAGTAGTGAGCCCGTGTGCGCATCCGCAGTAGTGAGCCCGAGCGCGCATCCGCAGTAGTGAGTCCGAGTGCGCATGAGCAGTAGTGTGCCCGTGTGCTCATGAGCAGTAGTGAGCCCGAGCGCCCATCCGCACTAGTGAGTCCGAGTGCGCATGCGCAGTAGTGACGCCGAGTGCGCATGCGCAGTAGTGAACCTGTGCGCGCATACGCAGTAGTGAGCCCGTGTGCGCATCCGCAGTGGTGAGCCCGAGCGCGCATCCGCAGTAGTGAGTCCGAGTGCGCATGAGCAGTAGTGACCCCGTGTGCGCATGCGCAGTAGTGAGCCCGAGCGCGCGTGGTCAGTAGTGGGCCCGATTGCGCATCCGCAGTAGTGAGTCCGAGCACGCATGCGCAGTAGTGAGTCCGAGTGCGCATGAGCAGTGGTGAGCCCGTGTGCGCATCCGCAGTAGTGAGCCCGAGCGCGGATCCGCAGTAGTGAGTCCGAGTGCGCATGAGCAGTAGTGAGCCCGTGTGCGCATGCGCAGTAGTGAGCCCGAGCGCGCATCCGCACTAGTGAGTCCGAGTGTGCATGCGCAGTAGTGACCCCGAGTGCGCATGCGCAGTAGTGAGCCCGTGCGCGCATACGCAGTAGTGAGCCCGTGTGCGCATGCGCAGTATTTAGCCCGAGCGTGCATCCGCAGTAGTGAGTCCGAGTGCGCATGAGCAGTAGTGAGCCCGTATGCGCATGAGCAGTAGTGAGCCCGTGTGCGCATCCGCAGTAATGAGTCCGAGTGCGCATGAGCAGTAGTGAGCCCGTGTGCGCATGCGCAGTGGTGAGCCCGAGCGCGCATCCGCAGTAGTGAGTCCGAGTGCGCATGAGCAGTAGTGACCCCGAGTGCGCATGCGCAGTAGTGAGCCCGAGCGCGCATCCGCAGTAATGAGCCCGAGCGCGCATCCGCAGTAGTGAGTCCGAGTGCGCATGAGCAGTAGTGAGCCCGTGTGCGCATCCGCAGTAGTGAGCCCGAGCGCGCATCCGCAGTAGTTAGTCCGAGTGCGCATGAGCAGTAGTGGGCCCGTGTGCGCATGCGCAGTAGTGAGCCCGAGCGCCCATCCGCACTAGTGAGTCCGAGTGCGCATGAGCAGTAGTGAGCCCGTGTGCGCATGCGCAGTAGTGAGCCCGAGCGCGGATCCGCAGTAGTGAGTCCGAGTGCGCATCCGCAGTAGTGAGTCCGAGTGCGCATGAGCAGTAGTGAGCCCGTATGCGCATGAGCAGTAGTGAGCCCGTGTGCGCATCCGCAGTAATGAGTCCGAGTGCGCATGAGCAGTAGTGAGCCCGTGTGCGCATGCGCAGTGGTGAGCCCGAGCGCGCATCCGCAGTAGTGAGTCCGAGTGCGCATGAGCAGTAGTGACCCCGAGTGCGCATGCGCAGTAGTGACCCCGAGTGCGCATGAGCAGTAGTGACCCCGAGTGCGCATGCGCAGTAGTGAGCCCGTGCGCGCATACGCAGTAGTGAGCCCGTGTGCGCATGCGCAGTAGTTAGCCCGAGCGCGCATCCGCAGTAGTGAGTCCGAGTGCGCATGAGCAGTAGTGAGCCCGTATGCGCATGAGCAGTAGTGAGCCCGTGTGCGCATGCGCAGTAGTGAGCCCGAGCGCGCATCCGCAGTAGTGGGTCGGAGTGCGCATGAGCAGTAGTGAACCCGTGTGCGTATGCGCAGTAGTGAGCCCGAGCGCGCATCCGCAGTAATGAGTCCGAGTGCGCATGAGCAGTAGTGAGCCGGAGTGCGCATGCGCAGTAGTGACCCCGAGTGCGCATGGGCAGTAGCGACCCCGATTGCGCATCTGCAGTAGTGACTCCGAGTGCGCATGCGCAACAGTAAACCCGATTGCGTATGCGCAGTAGTGAGCCCGAGTGCGCATGCGCAGTAGTGACCCCGAGCGCGCATGCGCAGTAGTGAGCCCGTGCGCGCATACGCAGTAGTGCGCCCGTGTGCGCATGCGCAGAAGTGAGCTCGAATGCGCATGTGCAGGTCTGACTCGGTGTGCGCATGCGCAGTGGTGACCCCGAGTGCGCGTGCGCTGTAGTGAGCTCGTGTGCGCATGCGCAGTAGTGAGCCAGTGTACGCATGCGCAGTAGTGAGTCCGTGTGCGCATTTGCGGGTCTGAGCCGGAGTGCGCATGTTCAGTAGCGACCCCGAGCGCGCATGCGCTGTAGTAAGTCCGAGTGCGCATGAGCAGTAGTGAGCCCGTGTGCGCATGCGCAGTAGTGAGCCCAAGCGCGCATCCGCACTAGTGAGTCCGAGTGCGCATGCGCAGTAGTGACCCCGAGTGCGCATGAGCAGTAGTGAGCCCGTGTGCGCATGCGCAGTAGTGAGCCCGAGCGCGCATCCGCAGTAGTGAGTTCGAGTGCGCATGAGCAGTAGTGACGCCGAGTGCGCATGCGCAGTAGTGAACCTGTGCGCGCATACGCAGTAGTGAGCCCGTGTGCGCATGCGCAGTGGTGAGCCCGAGCGCGCATCCGCAGTAGTGAGTCCGATTGCGCATGAGCAGTAGTGACCCCGTGTGCGCATGCGCAGTAGTGAGCCCGAGCGCGCGTGGTCAGTAGTGGGCCCGATTGCGCATCCGCAGTAGTGAGTCCGAGCACGCATGCGCAGTAGTGAGTCCGAGTGCGCATGAGCAGTAGTGAGCCCGTGTGCGCATCCGCAGTCATGAGCCCGAGCGCGGATCCGCAGTAGTGAGTCCGAGTGCGCATGAGCAGTAGTGACGCCGAGTGCGCATGCGCAGTAGTGAGCCTGTGCGCGCATACGCAGTAGTGAGCCCGTGTGCGCATGCGCAGTGGTGAGCCCGAGCGCGCATCCGCAGTAGTGAGTCCGAGTGCGCATGAGCAGTAGTGACCCCGTGTGCGCATGCGCAGTAGTGAGCCCGAGCGCGCGTGGTCAGTAGTGGGCCCGATTGCGCATCCGCAGTAGTGAGTCCGAGCACGCATGCGCAGTAGTGAGTCCGAGTGCGCATGAGCAGTAGTGAGCCCGTGTGCGCATCCGCAGTAGTGAGCCCGAGCGCGGATCCGCAGTAGTGAGTCCGAGTGCGCATGAGCAGTAGTGAGCCCGTGTGCGCATGCGCAGTAGTGAGCCCGAGCGCGCATCCGCACTAGTGAGTCCGAGTGCGCATGCGCAGTAGTGACCCCGAGTGCGCATGCGCAGTAGTGAGCCCGTGCGCGCATACGCAGTAGTGAGCCCGTGTGCGCATGCGCAGTAGTTAGCCCGAGCGCGCATCCGCAGTAGTGAGTCCGAGTGCGCATGAGCAGTAGTGAGCCCGTATGCGCATGAGCAGTAGTGAGCCCGTGTGCGCATCCGCAGTAATGAGTCCGAGTGCGCATGAGCAGTAGTGAGCCCGTGTGCGCATGCGCAGTGGTGAGCCCGAGCGCGCATCCGCAGTAGTGAGTCCGAGTGCGCATGAGCAGTAGTGACCCCGAGTGCGCATTCGCAGAAGTGAGCCCGAGCGCGCATCCGCAGTAATGAGCCCGAGCGCGCATCCGCAGTAGTGAGTCCGAGTGCGCATGAGCAGTAGTGAGCCCGTGTGCGCATCCGCAGTAGTGAGCCCGAGCGCGCATCCGCAGTAGTTAGTCCGAGTGCGCATGAGCAGTAGTGGGCCCGTGTGCGCATGCGCAGTAGTGAGCCCGAGCGCCCATCCGCACTAGTGAGACCGAGTGCGCATGCGCAGTAGTGACCCCGAGTGCGCATGCGCAGTAGTGAGCCCGTGCGCGCATACGCAGTAGTGCGCCGTGTGCGCATGGGCAGAAGTGAGCTCGAATGCGCATGTGCAGGTCTGACTCGGTGTGCGCATGCGCAGTAGTGACCCCGAGTGCGCGTGCGCTGTAGTGAGCTCGTGTGCGCATGCGCAGTAGTGAGCCCGAGCGCGCATCCGCACTAGTGAGTCCGAGTGCGCATGCGCAGTAGTGACCCCGAGTGCGCATGCGCAGTAGTAAGCCCGTGCGCGCATACGCAGTAGTGAGCCCGTGTGCGCATGCGCAGTAGTTAACCCGAGCGCGCATCCGCAGTAGTGAGTCCGAGTGCGCACGAGAAGTAGTGAGCCCGTATGCGCATGAGCAGTAGTGAGCCCGTGTGCGCATGCGCAGTAGTGAGCCCGAGCGCGCATCCGCAGTAGTCGGTCGGAGTGCGCATGAGCAGTAGTGAGCCCATGTGCGTATGCGCAGTAGTGAGCCCGAGCGCGCATCCGCAGTAATGAGTCCGAGTGCGCATGAGCAGTAGTGAGCCGGACTGCGCATGCGCAGTAGTGACCCCGAGTGCGCATGGGCAGTAGCGACCCCGATTGCGCATGCGCAACAGTAAACCCGATTGCGTATGCGCAGTAGTGAGCCCGAGTGCGCATGCGCAGTAGTGACCCCGAGCGCGCATGCGCTGTAGTAAGTCCGAGTGCGCATGAGCAGTAGTGAGCCCGTGTGCGCATGCGCAGTAGTGAGCCCAAGCGCGCATCCGCACTAGTGAGTCCGAGTGCGCATGCGCAGTAGTGACCCCCAGTGCGCATGCGCAGTAGTGAGCCCGAGCGCGCGTGGTCAGTAGTGGGCCCGATTGCGCATCCGCAGTAGTGAGTCCGAGCACGCATGCGCAGTAGTGAGTCCGAGTGCGCATGGGCAGTAGTGAGCCCGTGTGCGCATCCGCAGTAGTGAGCCCGAGCGCGCATCCGCAGTAGTGAGTCCGAGTGTGCATGAGCAGTAGTGAGCCCGTGTGCGCATGAGCAGTAGTGAGCCCGAGCGCCCATCCGCACTAGTGAGTCCGAGTGCGCATGCGCAGTAGTGACCCCGAGTGCGCATGCGCAGTAGTGAGCCCGTGCGCGCATACGCAGTAGTGAGCCCGAGCGCGCATCCGCAGTAGTGAGTCCGAGTGCGCATGAGCAGTAGTGAACCCGTGTGCGCATGCGCAGTAGTGAGCCCGAGCGCGCGTGGTCAGTAGTGGGCCCGATTGCGCATGAGCAGTAGTGAGCCCGTGTGCGCATGCGCAGTAGTGAGCCCAAGCGCGCATCCGCACTAGTGAGTCCGAGTGCGCATGCGCAGTAGTGAGCCCATGTGCGCATGAGCAGTAGTGAGCCCGAGCGCCCATCCGCACTAGTGAGTCCGAGTGCGCATGCGCAGTAGTGACGCCGAGTGCGCATGCGCAGTAGTGAGCCTGTGCGCGCATACGCAGTAGTGAGCCCGTGTGCGCATGCGCAGTGGTGAGCCCGAGCGCGCATCCGCAGTAGTGAGTCCGAGTGCGCATGAGCAGTAGTGACCCCGTGTGCGCATGCGCAGTAGTGAGCCCGAGCGCGCGTTGTCAGTAGTGGGCCCGATTGCGCATCCGCAGTAGTGAGTCCGAGCACGCATGCGCAGTAGTGAGTCCGAGTACGCATGAGCAGTAGTGAGCCCGTGTGCGCATCCGCAGTAGTGAGCCCGAGCGCGCATCCGCAGTAGTGAGTCCGAGTGCGCATGAGCAGTAGTGAGCCCCTGTGCGCATCCGCAGTAATGAGTCCGAGTGCGCATTAGCAGTAGTGAGCCCGTGTGCGCATGCGCAGTGGTGAGCCCGAGCGCGCATCCGCAGTAGTGAGTCCGAGTGCGCATGCGCAGTAGTGACCCCGAGTGCGCGTGCGCTGTAGTGAGCTCGTGTGCGCATGCGCAGTAGTGAGCCCGAGAGCGCATCCGCACTAGTGAGTCCGAGTGCGCATGCGCAGTAGTGAGCCCGTGCGCGCATACGCAGTAGTGAGCCCGTGTGCGCATCCGCAGTAGTGGGTCGGAGTGCGCATGAGCAGTAGTGAGCCCATGTGCGTATGCGCAGTAGTGAGCCCGAGCGCGCATCCGCAGTAATGAGTCCGAGTGCGCATGAGCAGTAGTGAGCCGGAGTGCGCATGCGCAGTAGTGACCCCGAGTGCGCATGGGCAGTAGCGACCCCGATTGCGTATGCGGAACAGTAAACCCGATTGCGTATGCGCAGTAGTGAGCCCGAGTGCGCATGCGCAGTAGTGACCCCGAGCGCGCATGCGCTGTAGTAAGTCCGAGTGCGCATGAGCAGTAGTGAGCCCGTGTGCGCATGCGCAGTAGTGAGCCCAAGCGCGCATCCGCACTAGTGAGTCCGAGTGCGCATGCGCAGTAGTGACCCCCAGTGCGCATGCGCAGTAGTGAGCCCGAGCGCGCGTGGTCAGTAGTGGGCCCGATTGCGCATCCGCAGTAGTGAGTCCGAGCACGCATGCGCAGTAGTGAGTCCGATTGCGCATGAGCAGTAGTGAGCCCGTGTGCGCATCCGCAGTAGTGAGCCCGAGCGCGCATCCGCAGTAGTGAGTCCGAGTGTGCATGAGCAGTTGTGAGCCCGTGTGCGCATGAGCAGTAGTGAGCCCGAGCGCCCATCCGCACTAGTGAGTCCGAGTGCGCATGCGCAGTAGTGACCCCGAGTGCGCATGCGCAGTAGTGAGCCCGTGCGCGCATACGCAGTAGTGAGCCCGAGCGCGCATCCGCAGTAGTGAGTCCGAGTGCGCATGAGCAGTAGTGACCCCGTGTGCGCATGCGCAGTAGTGAGCCCGAGCGCGCGTGGTCAGTAGTGGGCCCGATTGCGCATGAGCAGTAGTGAGCCCGTGTGCGCATGCGCAGTAGTGAGCCCAAGCGCGCATCCGCACTAGTGAGTCCGAGTGCGCGTGCGCAGTAGTGACCCCGAGTGCGCATGCGCAGTAGTGAGCCCGTGTGCGCATGCGCAGGGGTGAGCCCGAGCGCGCATCCGCAGTAGTGAGTCCGAGTGCGCATGAGCAGTAGTGAGCCCGTATGCGCATGAGCAGTAGTGAGCCCGTGTGCGCATGCGCAGTAGTGAGCCCGAGCGCGCATCCGCAGTAGTGAGTTCGAGTGCGCATGAGCAGTAGTGAGCCCGTGTGCGTATGCGCAGTAGTGAGTCCGAGCACGCATGCGCAGTAGTGAGTCCGAGTGCGCATGAGCAGTAGTGAGCCCGTGTGCGCATCCGCAGTAGTGAGCCCGAGCGCGCATCCGCAGTAGTGAGTCCGAGTGCGCATGAGCAGTAGTGAGCCCGTGTGCGCATGAGCAGTAGTGAGCCCGAGCGCCCATCCGCACTAGTGAGTCCGAGTGCGCATGCGCAGTAGTGACGCCGAGTGCGCATGCGCAGTAGTGAGCCTGTGCGCGCATACGCAGTAGTGAGCCCGTGTGCGCATGCGCAGTGGTGAGCCCGAGCGCGCATCCGCAGTAGTGAGTCCGAGTGCGCATGAGCAGTAGTGACCCCGTGTGCGCATGCGCAGTAGTGAGCCCGAGCGCGCGTGGTCAGTAGTGGGCCCGATTGCGCATCCGCAGTAGTGAGTCCGAGCACGCATGCGCAGTAGTGAGTCCGAGTGCGCATGAGCAGTAGTGAGCCCGTGTGCGCATCCGCAGTAGTGAGCCCGAGCGCGCATCCGCAGTAGTGAGTCCGAGTGCGCATGAGCAGTAGTGAGCCCGTGTGCGCATGCGCAGTAGTGAGCCCGAGCGCGCATCCGCACTAGTGAGTCCGAGTGCGCATGCGCAGTAGTGACCCCGAGTGCGCATGCGCAGTAGTGAGCCCGTGCGCGCATACGCAGTAGTGAGCCCGTGTGCGCATGCGCAGTAGTTAGCCCGAGCGCGCATCCGCAGTAGTGAGTCCGAGTGCGCATGAGCAGTAGTGAGCCCGTATGCGCATGAGCAGTAGTGAGCCCGTGTGCGCATCCGCAGTGATGAGTCCGAGTGCGCATGAGCAGTAGTGAGCCCGTGTGCGCATGCGCAGTGGTGAGCCCGAGCGCGCATCCGCAGTAGTGAGTCCGAGTGCGCATGAGCAGTAGTGACCCCGAGTGCGCATGCGCAGTAGTGAGCCCGAGCGCGCATCCGCAGTAATGAGCCCGAGCGCGCATCCGCAGTAGTGAGTCCGAGTGCGCATGAGCAGTAGTGAGCCCGTGTGCGCATCCGCAGTAGTGAGCCCGAGCGCGCATCCGCAGTAGTTAGTCCGAGTGCGCATGAGCAGTAGTGGGCCCGTGTGCGCATGCGCAGTAGTGAGCCCGAGCGCCCATCCGCACTAGTGAGTCCGAGTGCGCATGCGCAGTAGTGACCCCGAGTGCGCATGCGCAGTAGTGAGCCCGTGCGCGCATACGCAGTAGTGCGCCGTGTGCGCATGGGCAGAAGTGAGCTCGAATGCGCATGTGCAGGTCTGACTCGGTGTGCGCATGCGCAGTAGTGACCCCGAGTGCGCGTGCGCTGTAGTGAGCTCGTGTGCGCATGCGCAGTAGTGAGCCCGAGCGCGCATCCGCACTAGTGAGTCCGAGTGCGCATGCGCAGTAGTGACCCCGAGTGCGCATGCGCAGTAGTGAGCCCGTGCGCGCATACGCAGTAGTGAGCCCGTGTGCGCATGCCCAATAGTTAGCCCGAGCGCGCATCCGCAGTAGTGAGTCCGAGTGCGCATGAGAAGTAGTGAGCCCGTATGCGCATGAGCAGTAGTGAGCCCGTGTGCGCATGCGCAGTAGTGAGCCCGAGCGCGCATCCGCAGTAGTGGGTCGGAGTGCGCATGAGCAGTAGTGAGCCCATGTGCGAATGCGCAGTAGTGAGCCCGAGCGCGCATCCGCAGTAATGAGTCCGAGTGCGCATGAGCAGTAGTGAGCCGGAGTGCGCATGCGCAGTAGTGACCCCGAGTGCGCATGGGCAGTAGCGACCCCGATTGCGCATGCGCAACAGTAAACCCGATTGCGTATGCGCAGTAGTGAGCCCGAGTGCGCATGCGCAGTAGTGACCCCGAGCGCGCATGCGCTGTAGTAAGTCCGAGTGCACATGAGTAGTAGTGAGCCCGTGTGCGCATGCGCAGTAGTGAGCCCAAGCGCGCATCCGCACTAGTGAGTCCGAGTGCGCATGCGCAGTAGTGACCCCCAGTGCGCATGCGCAGTAGTGAGCCCGAGCGCGCGTGGTCAGTAGTGGGCCCGATTGCGCATCCGCAGTAGTGAGTCCGAGCACGCATGCGCAGTAGTGGGTCCGAGTGCGCATGAGCAGTAGTGAGCCCGTGTGCGCATCCGCAGTAGTGAGCCCGAGCGCGCATCCGCAGTAGTGAGTCCGAGTGTGCATGAGCAGTAGTGAGCCCGTGTGCGCATGAGCAGTAGCGAGCCCGAGCGCCCATCCGCACTAGTGAGTCCGAGTGCGCATGCGCAGTAGTGACCCCGAGTGCGCATGCGCAGTAGTGAGCCCGTGCGCGCATACGCAGTAGTGAGCCCGAGCGCGCATCCGCAGTAGTGAGTTCGAGTGCGCATGAGCAGTAGTGAGCCCGTGTGCGTATGCGCAGTAGTGAGCCCGAGCGCGCATTCGCAGTAATGAGTCCGAGTGCGCTAGAGCAGTAGTGAGCCCGTGTGCGCATGCGCAGTGGTGAGCCCGAGCGCGCATCCGCAGTAGTGAGTCCGAGTGCGCATGAGCAGTAGTGAGCCCGTGTGCGCATCCGCAGTAGTGAGCCCGAGCGCGCATCCGCAGTAGTGAGTCCGAGTGCGCATGAGCAGTAGTGAGCCCGTGTGCGCATGAGCAGTAGTGAGCCCGAGCGCCCATCCGCACTAGTGAGTCCGAGTGCGCATGCGCAGTAGTGACCCCGAGTGCGCATGCGCAGTAGTGAGCCTGTGCGCGCATACGCAGTAGTGAGCCCGTGTGCGCATGCGCAGTGGTGAGCCCGAGCGCGCATCCGCAGTAGTGAGTCCGAGTGCGCATGAGCAGTAGTGACCCCGTGTGCACATGCGCAGTAGTGAGCCCGAGCGCGCGTGGTCAGTAGTGGGCCCGATTGCGCATCCGCAGTAGTGAGTCCGAGCACGCATGCGCAGTAGTGAGTCCGAGTGCGCATGAGCAGTAGTGAGCCCGTGTGCGCATCCGCAGTAGTGAGCCCGAGCGCGCATCCGCAGTAGTGAGTCCGAGTGCGCATGAGCAGTAGTGAGCCCGTGTGCGCATCCGCAGTAGTGAGCCCGAGCGCCCATCCGCACTAGTGAGTCCGAGTGCGCATGCGCAGTAGTGACCCCGAGTGCGCATGCGCAGTAGTGAGCCCGTGCGCGCATACGCAGTAGTGCGCCGTGTGCGCATGGGCAGAAGTGAGCTCGAATGCGCATGTGCAGGTCTGACCCGGTGTGCGCATGCGCAGTAGTGACCCCGAGTGCGCGTGCGCTGTAGTGAGCTCGTGTGCGCATGCGCAGTAGTGAGCCCGAGCGCGCATCCGCACTAGTGAGTCCGAGTGCGCATGCGCAGTAGTGACCCCGAGTGCGCATGCGCAGTAGTGAGCCCGTGCGCGCATACGCAGTAGTGAGCCCGTGTGCGCATGCGCAGTAGTTAGCCCGAGCGCGCATCCGCAGTAGTGAGTCCGAGTGCGCATGAGCAGTAGTGAGCCCGTATGCGCATGAGCAGTAGTGAGCCCGTGTGCGCATGCGCAGTAATGAGTCCGAGTGCGCATGAGCAGAAGTGATCTCGAATGCGCATGTGCAGGTCTGACTCGGTGTGCGCATGCGCAGTGGTGACCCCGAGTGCGCGTGCGCTGTAGTGAGCTCGTGTGCGCATGCGCAGTAGTGAGCCAGTGTACGCATGCGCAGTAGTGAGTCCGTGTGCGCATTTGCGGGTCTGAGCCGGAGTGCGCATGTTCAGTAGCGACCCCGAGCGCGCATGCGCTGTAGTAAGTCCGAGTGCGCATGAGCAGTAGTGAGCCCGTGTGCGCATGCGCAGTAGTGAGCCCAAGCGCGCATCCGCACTAGTGAGTCCGAGTGCGCATGCGCAGTAGTGACCCCGAGTGCGCATGAGCAGTAGTGAGCCCTAGTGCGCATGCGCAGTGGTGAGCCCGAGCGCGCATCCGCAGTAGTGAGTCCAAGTGCGCATGAGCAGTAGTGACCCCGTGTGCGCATGCGCAGTAGTGAGCCCGAGCGGGCGTGGTCAGTAGTGGGCCCGATTGCGCATCCGCAGTAGTGAGTCCGAGCACGCATGCGCAGTAGTGAGTCCGAGTGCGCATGAGCAGTAGTGAGCCCGAGTGCGCATGAGCAGTAGTGACCCCGAGTGCGCATGCACAGTAGTGAGCCCGATTGCGCATCCGCAGTAGTGAGTCCGTGTGCGCATGTGCAGGACTGAGCCGGAGGGCGCATGCGCAGTAGTGACCCCGAGTGCGCATGCGCACTAGTGACCCCGAGCCCGCATGCGCAGTAGTGAGCCCGTGTGCGCATGCGCAGTAGTGAGCCCGTGTACGCATGCGCAGTAGTGAGCCCGTGTGCTCATGCGCAGTAGTGAGCTCGAGTGCGCATGTGCAGGTCTGAGCCGGAGTGCGCATACGCAGTAGTGAGCCCGAGCGCGGATGCGCAGTAGTGACCCCGAGCCCGCATGCGCAGTAGTGAGCCCGTGTGCGCATGCGCAGTAGTGAGCCCGTGTACGCATGCGCAGTAGTGAGCCCGTGTGCTCATGCGCAGTAGTGAGCCCGCGTGCGCATGCGTAGTAGTGAGATCGAGTGCGCATGAGCAGTAGTGATTCCGAGCGCGCATGCGCAGTGGTGACCCCGAGTGCGCGTGCGCTCTAGTGAGCTCGTGTGCGCATGCGCAGTAGTGAGCCAGTGTACGCATGCGCAGTAGTGAGTCCGTGTGCGCATTTGCGGGTCTGAGCCGGAGTGCGCATGTTCAGTAGCGACCCCGAGCGCGCATGCGCTGTAGTAAGTCCGAGTGCGCATGAGCAGTAGTGAGCCCGTGTGCGCATGCGCAGTAGTGAGCCCAAGCGCGCATCCGCACTAGTGAGTCCGAGTGCGCATGCGCAGTAGTGACCCCGAGTGCGCATGAGCAGTAGTGAGCCCGTGTGCGCATGCGCAGTGGTGAGCCCGAGCGCGCATCCGCAGTAGTGAGTCCAAGTGCGCATGAGCAGTAGTGACCCCGTGTGCGCATGCGCAGTAGTGAGCCCGAGCGCGCGTGGGCAGTAGTGGGCCCGATTGCGCATCCGCAGTAGTGAGTCCGAGCACGCATGCGCAGTAGTGAGTCCGAGTGCGCATGAGCAGTAGTGAGCCCGAGTGCGCATGAGCAGTAGTGACCCCGAGTGCGCATGCACAGTAGTGAGCCCGATTGCGCATCCGCAGTAGTGAGTCCGTGTGCGCATGTGCAGGACTGAGCCGGAGGGCGCATGCGCAGTAGTGACCCCGAGTGCGCATGCGCACTAGTGACCCCGAGCCCGCATGCGCAGTAGTGAGCCCGTGTGCGCATGCGCAGTAGTGAGCCCGTGTACGCATGCGCAGTAGTGAGCCCGTGTGCTCATGCGCAGTAGTGAGCTCGAGTGCGCATGTGCAGGTCTGAGCCGGAGTGCGCATACGCAGTAGTGAGCCCGAGCGCGGATGCGCAGTAGTGTCCCCGAGCCCGCATGCGCAGTAGTGAGCCCGTGTGCGCATGCGCAGTAGTGAGCCCGTGTACGCATGCGCAGTAGTGAGCCCGTGTACGCATGCGCAGTAGTGAGCCCGTGTGCTCATGCGCAGTAGTGAGTCCGTGTGCGCATGTGCAGGACTGAGCCGGAGGGCGCATGCGCAGTAGTGACCCCGAGTGCGCATGCGCACTAGTGACCCCGAGCCCGCATGCGCAGTAGTGAGCCCGTGTGCGCATGCGCAGTAGTGAGCCCGTGTACGCATGCGCAGTAGCGACCCCGAGCGCGTATGCGCAGTAGTGGGCCCGAGTGCGCATGTGCAGGCCTGACCTGAGTGCGCACGCGCAGCAGTGAGCCCCAGCGCGCATGCGCAGTAGTGAGCCCGATTGCGCATTCGCAGTGGTGACCCCGAGCGCGCATGCGCAGTAGTGAGCCCGATTGCGCATCCGCAGCAGTGAGTCCGAGTGCGCATACGCAGTTGCGACCCCGCGTGTGCATGCACAGTGTCAGCCCGTGAGCGAATGCGCAGTAGTGAGTCCGTGTGCGCATGTGCAGGTCCGAGCCGCAGTGCGCATGCGCAGTAGTGAGCCCGATTGTGCATGCGCAGTAGTGAGCCCGTGTGCGCATGCGCAGTAGTGAGCCCGAGCGCGCATCCGCAGTAGTGAGCCCGATTGTGCATCGGCAGTAGTGAGTCCGAGTACGCATGAGCAGTAGTGAGCCGGAGGGCGCATGCGCAGTAGGGACCCCGAGTGCGCATGTGCAGTAGCGACCCCGAGCGCGTATGCGCAGTAGTGGGCCCGAGTGCGCATGTGCAGGCCTGACCTGAGTGCGCATGCGCGGTAGTGAGCCCCAGCGCGCATGCGCAGTAGTGAGCCCGATTGCGCATCCGCAGTGGTGACCCCGAGCGCGCATGCGCAGTAGTGCGCTGGATTGCGCATCCGCAGCAGTGAGTCCGAGTGCGCATACGCAGTTGCGACCCCGAGTGTGCATGCACAGTGTCAGCCCGTGAGCGAATGCGCAGTAGTGAGTCCGTGTGCGCATGCGAAGTAGTGAGCCCGTGTACGCATGCGCAGTGGTGAGCCCGAGTGCGCATGGGCAGGTCTGAGCCGGAGTGCGCGTGCGCAGTAGTGAGGCCGAGTGCGCTGTAACGAGGTAACTGAGGCGCGAACTACTCGCGACGCCAATAGAGGGCGTAGACCGCGAACCGCGACTTCTCGCAGCTAATCACGCGACGAGTCGCGATATAAGACAACGGGAGCGACCTAATTACCGGAGAGCGTCCGGTACCGTCGTAGCGTACGAACCGATCCGAATAGCGATTGTAAAGCGAACGAACCGTCACCGTGACTACCGCTCTCCAACTATTTTTGGTGTGTCCTTTTTGTTTCCTCCAACAGGGAGCGGACACAGTAGGAGTGCGTTTCTGCAACCTACTGCCTGCTGAGACCCCCTGTATCCTAGTCTTGCCGTCGTAGCTCGGCTACGAAACGGAGGACATCCCGGCCGCCAAGAAGACACCAGTGCGTTTCTGCAAGGTGTCCTTGGGCTCACGGTCTCTTGCCAGGGAAGGGCGGAGTGCGTCTCTGCAACCGTTCCGACCTCATATCGGCGAAACGTCTAATCCGTCTCCCGTCTTCCTCCTACCCACCCGCGAAGGCTGTAATAGTAGGTTAAGTGCGTTTGCGTTCCGTTTCCGCGTTTCCGTTTGCGTTCCGTCTCCGCGTATCCGTTTGCGTTCCGTCTCCGCGTCGCGTTAGGATTAAGTCGCGTTTCTCGTAAAACACTAGCGAACCCGGACACACCCGACTGTGTGATTCCCGGCGACCGCGGGCTCACCGCGAGCCCACCGGTGTTACAGCGCATGAGCAGTAGTGACCCCGAGTGCGCATGCGCAGAAGTGAGCCCGTGTGTGCATGCGCAGTAGTGAACGCGATTGCGCATCCGCAGTAGTAAGCCCGAGCGCGCATCCGCAGTCGTGAGTCCGAGCGCGCATCCGCAGTAGTGAGTCCGAGTGCGCGTGCGCTGTAGTGAGCTAGTGTGCGCATGCGCAGTAGTGAGCCAGTGTACGCATGCGCAGTAGTGAGTCCGTGTGCGCATTTGCGGGTCTGAGCCGTAGTGCGCATGCGCAGTAGTGAACCCGATTGCGCATCTGCAGTAGTGACTCTGAGTGCGCATGCACAGCAGTGAACCCGATTGCGCGTTTGCAGTGGTGACCCCGAGTGCGCATGTTCAGTAGCGACCCCGAGCGCGCATGCGCTGTAGTAAGTCCGAGTGCGCATGAGCAGTAGTGAGCCGCGGTGCGCATGCGCAGTAGTGACCCCGAGTGCGCATGCGCAGTAGTGACCCCGAGTGCGCATGGGCTGTAGCGACCCCGAGCGCGCATGTGCAGTAGTGAACCCGTGCGCGCATGCGCAGTAGTGAGCCCGAGCGCGCATCCGCAGTGGAGAGTCCGATTGTGCATCCGCAGTAGTGAGTCCGAGTACGCATGAGCAGTAGTGAGCCGGAGGGCGCATGCGCAGTAGTGGCCCCGAGTGCGCATGTGCAGTAGCGACCCCGAGCGCGTATGCGCAGTAGTGGGCCCGAGTGCGCATGTGCAGGCCTGACCTGAGTGCGCATGCGCGGTAGTGAGCCCCAGCGCGCATGCGCAGTAGTGAGCCCGATTGCGCATCCGCAGTGGTGACCCCGAGCGCGCATGCGCAGTAGTGCGCCGGATTGCGCATCCGCAGCAGTGAGTCCGAGTGCGCATACGCAGTTGCGACCCCGAGTGTGCATGCACAGTGTCAGCCCGTGAGCGAATGCGCAGTAGTGAGTCCGTGTGCGCATGCGAAGTAGTGAGCCCGTGTACGCATGCGCAGTGGTGAGCCCGAGTGCGCATGGGCAGGTCTGAGCCGGAGTGCGCGTGCGCAGTAGTGAGGCCGAGTGCGCATGAGCAGTAGTGACCCCGAGTGCGCATGCGCAGAAGTGAGCCCGTGTGTGCATGCGCAGTAGTGAACGCGATTGCGCATCCGCAGTAGTAAGCCCGAGCGCGCATCCGCAGTCGTGAGTCCGAGCGCGCATCCGCAGTAGTGAGTCCGAGTGCGCGTGCGCTGTAGTGAGCTCGTGTGCGCATGCGCAGTAGTGAGCCAGTGTACGCATGCGCAGTAGTGAGTCCGTGTGCGCATTTGCGGGTCTGAGCCGGAGTGCGCATGCGCAGTAGTGAACCCGATTGCGCATCTGCAGTAGTGACTCTGAGTGCGCATGCACAGCAGTGAACCCGATTGCGCGTTTGCAGTGGTGACCCCGAGTGCGCATGTTCAGTAGCGACCTCGAGCGCGCATGCGCTGTAGTAAGTCCGAGTGCGCATGAGCAGTAGTGAGCCCGTGTGCGCATGCACAGTAGTGATCCCGAGTTCCTTTACGCGGTAGTGAGCCCGATTTTGTATCCGCATTAGTGAGTCCGAGTGCGCATGAGCAGTAGTGAGCCGCGGTGCGCATGCGCAGTAGTGACCCCGAGTGCGCATGCGCAGTAGTGACCCCGAGTGCGCATGGGCTGTAGCGACCCCGAGCGCGCATGTGCAGTAGTGAACCCGTGCGCGCATGCGCAGTAGTGAGCCCGAGCGCGCATCCGCAGTAGAGAGTCCGAGCGCGCAACCGCAGTAGTGAGTCCGAGTGCGCATGTGCAATAGTGAGCCCGTGCGCGCATGCGCAGTAGTGAGCCCGAGCGCGCATCCGCAGTAGTGAGTCCGAGTGCGCATGAGTAGTAGTGAGGCCGTGTGCGCATGCGCAGTAGTGAGCCCGAGCGCGCATCCGCAGTAGTGAGTCCGAGTGCGCATGACCAGTTGCGAGCCCGTGTGCGCATGCGCAGTAGTGAGCCCGAGCGCGCATCCGCACTAGTGAGTCCGAGTGCGCATGCGCAGTAGTGAGCCCGTGCGCGCATACGCAGTAGTGAGCCCGTGTGCGCATGCGCAGTAGTTAGCCCGAGCGCGCATCCGCAGTAGTGAGTCCGAGTGCGCATGAGCAGTAGCGAGCCCGTATGCGCATGAGCAGTAGTGAGCCCGTGTGCGCATGCGCAGTAGTGAGCCCGAGCGCGCATCCGCAGTAGTGGGTCCGAGTGCGCATGAGCAGTAGTGAGCCCGTGTGCGCATGCGCAGTGGTGAGCCCGAGCGCGCATCCGCAGTATTGAGTCCGAGTGCGCATGAGCAGTAGTGACCCCGAGTGCGCATGCGCAGTAGTGAGCCCGTGCGCGCATGCGCAGTAGTGAGCCCGAGCGCGCATCCGCAGTAGTGAGTCCGAGTGCGCATGAGCAGTAGTGAGCCCGTGTGCGCATCCGCAGTAGTGAGCCCGAGCGCGCATCCGCAGTAGTTAGTCCGAGTGCGCATGAGCAGTAGTGGGCCCGTGTGCGCATGCGCAGTAGTGAGCCCGAGCGCCCATCCGCACTAGTGAGTCCGAGTGCGCATGCGCAGTAGTGACCCCGAGTGCGCATGCGCAGTAGTGAGCCCGTGCGCGCATACGCAGTAGTGCGCCCGTGTGCGCATGGGCAGAAGTGAGCTCGAATGCGCATGTGCAGGTCTGACTCGGTGTGCGCATGCGCAGTAGTGACACCGAGTGCGTGTGCGCTGTAGTGAGCTCGTGTGCGCATGCGCAGTAGTGAGCCAGTGTACGCATGCGCAGTAGTGAGTCCGTGTGCGCATGTGCAGGTCTGAGCCGGAGTGCGCATGCGCAGTAGTGAACCCGATTGCGCATCTGCAGTAGTGACTCCGAGTGCGCATGCACAGCAGTGAACCCGATTGCGCGTCTGCAGTGGTGACTCCGAGTGCGCATGCGTAACAGTAAACCCGATTGCGTATGCGCAGTAGTGAGCCCGAGCGCGCATCCGCAGTAGTGAGCCCGATTGCGCATCCGCAGTGGTGACCCCGCGCGCGCATGCGCAGTAGTGAACCCGATTGCGCATCTGCAGTAGTGACTCCGAGTGCGCATGCACAGCAGTGAACCCGATTGCGCGTCTGCAGTGGTGACCCCGAGTGCGCATGTTCAGTAGCGACCCCGAGCGCGCATGCGCAGTAGTGAGTCCGTGTGCGCATGCGAAGTAGTGAGCCCGTGTACGCATGCGCAGTGGTGAGCCCGAGTGCGCATGGGCAGGTCTGAGCCGGAGTGCGCGTGCGCAGTAGTGAGGCCGAGTAAGCATGAGCAGTAGTGACCCCGAGTGCGCATGCGCAGAAGTGAGCCCGTGTGTGCATGCGCAGTAGTGAACGCGATTGCGCAACCGCAGTAGTAAGCCCGAGCGCGCATCCGCAGTCGTGAGTCCGAGCCCGCATCCGCAGTAGTGAGTCCGATTGCGCATGCCCAGAAGTGTGCTCGAATGCGCATGTGCAAGTCTAAGCCGGACTGCGCATGCGCAGTAGTGAGCCCGTGTGCGCATGAGCAGTAGTGAGTCCGAGCCAGCATGCGCAGTAGTGAGCCCGATTGTGCATCCGCAGTAATGAGTCTGAGTGCGCATGAGCAGTAGTGAGCCCGCGTGCGCATGCGTAGTCGTGAGCTCGAGTGCGCATGCGCAGTAGTGACCCCGAGTGCGCATGAGCAGTAGTGAGTCCGAGTGCGCATGAGCAGTAGTGACCCCGAGTGCGCATGCACAGTAGTGAGCCCGATTGCGCATCCGCAGTAGTGAGTCCGTGTGCGCATGTGCAGGACTGAGCCGGAGTGCGCATGCGCAGTAGTGAGCCCAATTGTGCATCCGCAGTAGTGAGTCCGAGTGCGCATGAGCAGTAGTGAGCCGGAGGGCGCATGCGCAGTAGTGACCCCGAGTGCGCATGCGCACTAGTGACCCCGAGCCCGCATGCGCAGTAGTGAGCCCGTGTGCGCATGCGCAGTAGTGAGCCCGTGTACGCATGCGCAGTAGTGAGCCCGTGTGCTCATGCGCAGTAGTGAGCCCGATTGCGCATCCGCAGTAGTGAGTGCGTTGCACATGCGCAGGTCTGACCCCGAGCGCGCATGCGCAGTAGTGAGCCCGTGTGCGCATGCGCAGTAGTGAGCCCGAGCGCGCATCCGCAGTAGTGAGCCCGATTGTGCATCCGCAGTAGTGAGTCCGAGTACGCATGAGCAGTAGTGAGCCGGAGGGCGCATGCGCAGTAGTGACCCCGAGTGCGCATGTGCAGTAGCGACCCCGAGCGCGTATGCGCAGTAGTGGGCACGAGTGCGCATGTGCAGGCCTGACCTGAGTGCGCATGCGCAGTAGGGAGCCCCAGCGCGCATGCGCAGTAGTGAGCCCGATTGCGCATCCGCAGTGGTGACCCCGAGCGCGCATGCGCAGTAGTGCGCCGGATTGCGCATCCGCAGCAGTGAGTCCGAGTGCGCATACGCAGTTGCGACCCCGAGTGTGCATGCACAGTGTCAGCCCGTGAGCGAATGCGCAGTAGTGAGTCCGTGTGCGCATGCGAAGTAGTGAGCCCGTGTACGCATGCGCAGTGGTGAGCCCGAGTGCGCATGGGCAGGTCTGAGCCGGAGTGCGCGTGCGCAGTAGTGAGGCCGAGTGCGCATGAGCAGTAGTGACCCCGAGTGCGCATGCGCAGAAGTGAGCCCGTGTGTGCATGCGCAGTAGTGAACGCGATTGCGCATCCGCAGTAGTAAGCCCGAGCGCGCATCCGCAGTCGTGAGTCCGAGCGCGCATCCGCAGTAGTGAGTCCGAGTGCGCGTGCGCTGTAGTGAGCTCGTGTGCGCATGCGCAGTAGTGAGCCAGTGTACGCATGCGCAGTAGTGAGTCCGTGTGCGCATTTGCGGGTCTGAGCCGGAGTGCGCATGCGCAGTAGTGAACCCGATTGCGCATCTGCAGTAGTGACTCTGAGTGCGCATGCACAGCAGTGAACCCGATTGCGCGTTTGCAGTGGTGACCCCGAGTGCGCATGTTCAGTAGCGACCCCGAGCGCGCATGCGCTGTAGTAAGTCCGAGTGCGCATGAGTAGTAGTGAGCCCGTGTGCGCATGCACAGTAGTGATCCCGAGTTCCTTTACGCGGTAGTGAGCCCGATTTTGTATCCGCAGTAGTGAGTCCGAGTGCGCATGAGCAGTAGTGAGCCGCGGTGCGCATGCGCAGTAGTGACCCCGAGTGCGCATGCGCAGTAGTGACCCCGAGTGCGCATGGGCTGTAGCGACCCCGAGCGCGCATGTGCAGTAGTGAACCCGTGCGCGCATGCGCAGTAGTGAGCCCGAGCGCGCATCCGCAGTAGAGAGTCCGAGCGCGCAACCGCAGTAGTGAGTCCGAGTGCGCATGTGCAGTAGTGAGCCCGTGCGCGCATGCGCAGTAGTGAGCCCGAGCGCGCATCCGCAGTAGTGAGTCCGAGTGCGCATGAGTAGTAGTGAGGCCGTGTGCGCATGCGCAGTAGTGAGCCCGAGCGCGCATCCGCAGTAGTGAGTCCGAGTGCGCATGACCAGTTGCGAGCCCGTGTGCGCATGCGCAGTAGTGAGCCCGAGCGCGCATCCGCACTAGTGAGTCCGAGTGCGCATGCGCAGTAGTGACCCCGAGTGCGCATGCGCAGTAGTGAGCCCGTGTGCGCATACGCAGTAGTGAGCCCGTGTGCGCATGCGCAGTAGTTAGCCCGAGCGCGCATCCGCAGTAGTGAGTCCGAGTGCGCATGAGCAGTAGCGAGCCCGTATGCGCATGAGCAGTAGTGAGCCCGTGTGCGCATGCGCAGTAGTGAGCCCGAGCGCGCATCCGCCGTAGTGGGTCCGAGTGCGCATGAGCAGTAGTGAGCCCGTGTGCGCATGCGCAGTGGTGAGCCCGAGCGCGCATCCGCAGTATTGAGTCCGAGTGCGCATGAGCAGTAGTGACCCCGAGTGCGCATGCGCAGTAGTGAGCCCGTGCGCGCATGCGCAGTAGTGAGCCCGAGCGCGCATCCGCAGTAGTGAGTCCGAGTGCGCATGAGCAGTAGTGAGCCCGTGTGCGCATCCGCAGTAGTGAGCCCGAGCGCGCATCCGCAGTAGTTAGTCCGAGTGCGCATGAGCAGTAGTGGGCCCGTGTGCGCATGCGCAGTAGTGAGCCCGAGCGCCCATCCGCACTAGTGAGTCCGAGTGCGCATGCGCAGTAGTGACCCCGAGTGCGCATGCGCAGTAGTGAGCCCGTGCGCGCATACGCAGTAGTGCGCCCGTGTGCGCATGGGCAGAAGTGAGCTCGAATGCGCATGTGCAGGTCTGACTCGGTGTGCGCATGCGCAGTAGTGACCCCGAGTGCGCGTGCGCCGTAGTGAGCTCGTGTGCGCATGCGCAGTAGTGAGCCAGTGTACGCATGCGCAGTAGTGAGTCCGTGTGCGCATGTGCAGGTCTGAGCCGGAGTGCGCATGCGCAGTAGTGAACCCGATTGCGCATCTGCAGTAGTGACTCCGAGTGCGCATGCACAGCAGTGAACCCGATTGCGCGTCTGCAGTGGTGACCCCGAGTGCGCATGTTCAGTAGCGACCCCGAGCGCGCATGCGCAGTAGTGAGCCCGAGGGCGCAATCGCAGTAGTGATTCCGAGGGCGCATGAGCAGTAGTGATCCCGAGTTCCCATACGCGGTAGTGAGCCCGATTTTGTATCCGCAGTAGTGAGTCCGAGTGCGCATGAGCAGTAGTGAGCCGGAGTGCGCATGCGCAGTAGTGACCCCGAGTGCGCATGGGCAGTAGCGACCCCGATTGCGCATCTGCAGTAGTGACTCCGAGTGCGCATGCGTAACAGTAAACCCGATTGCGTATGCGCAGTAGTGAGCCCGAGCGGGCATCCGCAGTAGTGAGTCCGAGTGCGCATGAGCAGTAGTGAGCCCGTGTGCGCATGCGCAGTAGTGAGCCCAAGCGCGCATCCGCACTAGTGAGTCCAAGTGCGCATCCGCAGTAGCGACCCCGAGCGCGTATGCGCAGTAGTGGGCCCGAGTGCGAATGTGAAGGCCTGACCTGAGTGCGCATGCGCAGTAGTGAGCCCCAGCGCGCATGCGCAGTAGTGAGCCCGATTGCGCATCCGCAGTGGTGACCCCGCGCGCGCATGCGCAGTAGTGAGCCGGATTGCGCATCCGCAGCAGTGAGTCCGAGTGCGCATACGCAGTTGCGACCCCGAGTGTGCATGCACAGTGTCAGCCCGTGAGCGAATGCGCAGTAGTGAGTCCGTGTGCGCATGCGAAGTAGTGAGCCCGTGTACGCATGCGCAGTGGTGAGCCCGAGTGCGCATGGGCAGGTCTGAGCCGGAGTGCGCGTGCGCAGTAGTGAGGCCGAGTAAGCATGAGCAGTAGTGACCCCGAGTGCGCTTGCGCAGAAGTGAGCCCGTATGTGCATGCGCAGTAGTGAACGCGATTGCGCAACCGCAGTAGTAAGCCCGAGCGCGCATCCGCAGTCGTGAGTCCGAGCCCGCATCCGCAGTAGTGAGTCCGATTGCGCATGCCCAGAAGTGTGCTCGAATGCGCATGTGCAAGTCTAAGCCGGACTGCGCATGCGCAGTAGTGAGCCCGTGTGCGCATGAGCAGTAGTGAGTCCGAGCCAGCATGCGCAGTAGTGAGCCCGATTGTGCATCCGCAGTAATGAGTCTGAGTGCGCATGAGCAGTAGTGAGCCCGCGTGCGCATGCGTAGTCGTGAGCTCGAGTGCGCATGCGCAGTAGTGACCCCGAGTGCGCATGAGCAGTAGTGAGTCCGAGTGCGCATGAGCAGTAGTGACCCCGCGTGCGCATGCACAGTAGTGAGCCCGATTGCGCATCCGCAGTAGTGAGTCCGTGTGCGCATGTGCAGGACTGAGCCGGAGTGCGCATGCGCAGTAGTGAGCCCAATTGTGCATCCGCAGTAGTGAGTCCGAGTGCGCATGAGCAGTAGTGAGCCGGAGGGCGCATGCGCAGTAGTGACCCCGAGTGCGCATGCGCACTAGTGACCCCGAGCCCGCATGCGCAGTAGTGAGCCCGTGTGCGCATGCGCAGTAGTGAGTCCGAGTGCGCATACGCAGTTGCGACCCCGAGTGTGCATGCACAGTGTCAGCCCGTGAGCGAATGCGCAGTAGTGAGTCCGTGTGCGCATGCGAAGTAGTGAGCCCGTGTACGCATGCGCAGTGGTGAGCCCGAGTGCGCATGGGCAGGTCTGAGCCGGAGTGCGCGTGCGCAGTAGTGAGGCCGAGTGCGCATGAGCAGTAGTGACCCCGAGTGCGCATGCGCAGAAGTGAGACCGTGTGTGCATGCGCAGTAGTGAACGCGATTGCGCATCCGCAGTAGTAAGCCCGAGCGCGCATCCGCAGTCGTGAGTCCGAGCGCGTATCCGCAGTAGTGAGTCCGAGTGCGCGTGCGCTGTAGTGAGCTCGTGTGCGCATGCGCAGTAGTGAGCCAGTGTACGCATGCGCAGTAGTGACCCCGAGTGCGCATGGGCAGTAGCGACCCCGATTGCGCATCTGCAGTAGTGACTCCGAGTGCGCATGCGTAACAGTAAACCCGATTGCGTATGCGCAGTAGTGAGCCCGAGCGCGCATCCGCAGTAGTGAGTCCGAGTGCGCATGAGCAGTAGTGAGCCCGTGTGCGCATGCGCAGTAGTGAGCCCAAGCGCGCATCCGCACTAGTGAGTCCAAGTGCGCATCCGCAGTAGCGACCCCGAGCGCGTATGCGCAGTAGTGGGCCCGAGTGCGAATGTGCAGGCCTGACCTGAGTGCGCATGCGCAGTAGTGAGCCCCAGCGCGCATGCGCAGTAGTGAGCCCGATTGCGCATCCGCAGTGGTGACCCCGCGCGCGCATGCGCAGTAGTGAGCCGGATTGCGCATCCGCAGCAGTGAGTCCGAGTGCGCATACGCAGTTGCGACCCCGAGTGTGCATGCACAGTGTCAGCCCGTGAGCGAATGCGCAGTAGTGAGCCCGTGTGCGCATGCGAAGTAGTGAGCCCGTGTACGCATGCGCAGTGGTGAGCCCGAGTGCGCATGGACAGGTCTGAGCCGGAGTGCGCGTGCGCAGTAGTGAGGCCGAGTAAGCATGAGCAGTAGTGACCCCGAGTGCGCATGCGCAGTAGTGACCCCGAGTGCGCATGCACAGTAGTGAGCCCGATTGCGCATCCGCAGTAGTGAGTCCGTGTGCGCATGTGCAGGACTGAGCCGGAGTGCGCATGCGCAGTAGTGAGCCCAATTGTGCATCCGCAGTAGTGAGTCCGAGTGCGCATGAGCAGTAGTGAGCCGGAGGGCGCATGCGCAGTAGTGACCCAGAGTGCGCATGCGCACTAGTGACCCCGAGCCCGCATGCGCAGTAGTGAGCCCGTGTGCGCATGCGCAGTAGTGAGCCCGTGTACGCATGCGCAGTAGTGAGCCCGTGTGCTCATGCGCAGTAGTGAGCTCGAGTGCGCATGTGCAGGTCTGAGCCGGAATGCGCATACGCAGTAGTGAGCCCGAGCGCGGATGCGCAGTAGTGACCCCGAGCCCGCATGCGCAGTAGTGAGCCCGTGTGCGCATGCGCAGTAGTGAGCCCGTGTGCGCATGCGCAGTAGTGAGCCCGTGTGCTCATGCGCAGTAGTGAGCCCGCGTGCGCATGCGTAGTAGTGAGCTCGAGTGCGCATGAGCAGTAGTGATTCCGAGCGCGCATGCGCAGTTGTGAGCCCGATTGCGCATTCGCAGTGGTGACCCCGAGCGCGCATGCGCAGTATTGAGCCCGATTGCGCATCCGCAGCAGTGAGTCCGAGTGCGCATACGCAGTTGCGACCCCGCGTGTGCATGCACAGTGTCAGCCCGTGAGCGAATGCGCAGTAGTGAGTCCGTGTGCGCATGTGCAGGTCCGAGCCGCAGTGCGCATGCGCAGTAGTGAGCCCGATTGTGCATCCGCAGTAGTGAGTCCGAGTGCGCATGAGCAGAAGTGAGCCGGAGTGCGGATGCGCAGTAGTGACCCCGAGTGCGCATGCGCAGAAGTGAGCCAGTGTGTGCATGCGCAGTAGTCAGCCCGAGTGCGCATGCGCAGTAGTGAGCCCGATTGCGCATCCGCAGCAGTGAGTCCGAGTGCGCATACGCAGTTGCGACCCCGCGTGTGCATGCACAGTGTCAGCCCGTGAGCGAATGCGCAGTAGTGAGTCCGTGTGCGCATGTGCAGGTCCGAGCCGCAGTGCGCATGCGCAGTAGTGAGCCCGATTGTGCATCCGCAGTAGTGAGTCCGAGTACGCATGAGCAGTAGTGAGCCGGAGGGCGCATGCGCAGTAGTGACCCCGAGTGCGCATGTGCAGTAGCGACCCCGAGCGCGTATGCGCAGTAGTGGGCACGAGTGCGCATGTGCAGGCCTGACCTGAGTGCGCATGCGCAGTAGTGAGCCCCAGCGCGCATGCGCAGTAGTGAGCCCGATTGCGCATCCGCAGTGGTGACCCCGAGCGCGCATGCGCAGTAGTGCGCCGGATTGCGCATCCGCAGCAGTGAGTCCGAGTGCGCATACGCAGTTGCAACCCCGAGTGTGCATGCACAGTGTCAGCCCGTGAGCGAATGCGCAGTAGTGAGTCCGTGTGCGCATGCGAAGTAGTGAGCCCGTGTACGCATGCGCAGTGGTGAGCCCGAGTGCGCATGGGCAGGTCTGAGCCGGAGTGCGCGTGCGCAGTAGTGAGGCCGAGTGCGCATGAGCAGTAGTGACCCCGAGTGCGCATGCGCAGAAGTGAGCCCGTGTGTGCATGCGCAGTAGTGAACGCGATTGCGCATCCGCAGAAGTAAGCCCGAGCGCGCATCCGCAGTCGTGAGTCCGAGCGCGCATCCGCAGTAGTGAGTCCGAGTGCGCGTGCGCTGTAGTGAGCTCGTGTGCGCATGCGCAGTAGTGAGCCAGTGTACGCATGCGCAGTAGTGAGTCCGTGTGCGCATTTGCGGGTCTGAGCCGGAGTGCGCATGCGCAGTAGTGAACCCGATTGCGCATCTGCAGTAGTGACTCTGAGTGCGCATGCACAGCAGTGAACCCGATTGCGCGTTTGCAGTGGTGACCCCGAGTGCGCATGTTCAGTAGCGACCCCGAGCGCGCATGCGCTGTAGTAAGTCCGAGTGCGCATGAGCAGTAGTGAGCCCGTGTGCGCATGCACAGTAGTGATCCCGAGTTCCTTTACGCGGTAGTGAGCCCGATTTTGTATCCGCAGTAGTGAGTCCGAGTGCGCATGAGCAGTAGTGAGCCGCGGTGCGCATGCGCAGTAGTGACCCCGAGTGCGCATGCGCAGTAGTGACCCCGAGTGCGCATGGGCTGTAGCGACCCCGAGCGCGCATGTGCAGTAGTGAACCCGTGCGCGCATGCGCAGTAGTGAGCCCGAGCGCGCATCCGCAGTAGAGAGTCCGAGCGCGCAACCGCAGTAGTGAGTCCGAGTGCGCATGTGCAGTAGTGAGCCCGTGCGCGCATGCGCAGTAGTGAGCCCGAGCGCGCATCCGCAGTAGTGAGTCCGAGTGCGCATGAGTAGTAGTGAGGCCGTGTGCGCATGCGCAGTAGTGAGCCCGAGCGCGCATCCGCAGTAGTGAGTCCGAGTGCGCATGACCAGTTGCGAGCCCGTGTGCGCATGCGCAGTAGTGAGCCCGTGCGCGCATCCGCACTAGTGAGTCCGAGTGCGCATGCGCAGTAGTGACCCCGAGTGCGCATGCGCAGTAGTGAGCCCGTGCGCGCATACGCAGTAGTGAGCCCGTGTGCGCATGCGCAGTAGTGAGCCCGAGCGCGCATCCGCAGTAGTGAGTCCGAGTGCGCATGAGCAGTAGCGAGCCCGTATGCGCATGAGCAGTAGTGAGCCCGTGTGCGCATGCGCAGTAGTGAGCCCGAGCGCGCATCCGCAGTAGTGGGTCCGAGTGCGCATGAGCAGTAGTGAGCCCGTGTGCGCATGCGCAGTGGTGAGCCCGAGCGCGCATCCGCAGTATTGAGTCCGAGTGCGCATGAGCAGTAGTGAGCCCGTGTGCGCATGCGCAGTAGTGAGCCCAAGCGCGCATCCGCACTAGTGAGTCCAAGTGCGCATCCGCAGTAGCGACCCCGAGCGCGTATGCGCAGTAGTGGGCCCGAGTGCGAATGTGAAGGCCTGACCTGAGTGCGCATGCGCAGTAGTGAGCCCCAGCGCGCATGCGCAGTAGTGAGCCCGATTGCGCATCCGCAGTGGTGACCCCGCGCGCGCATGCGCAGTAGTGACCCCGAGTGCGCATGAGCAGTAGTGAGTCCGAGTGCGCATGAGCAGTAGTGACCCCGAGTGCGCATGCACAGTAGTGAGCCCGATTGCGCATCCGCAGTAGTGAGTCCGTGTGCGCATGTGCAGGACTGAGCCGGAGTGCGCATGCGCAGTAGTGAGCCCAATTGTGCATCCGCAGTAGTGAGTCCGAGTGCGCATGCGCAGTAGTGAGCCCGTGTGCTCATGCGCAGTAGTGAGCCCGATTGCGCATCCGCAGTAGTGAGTGCGTTGCACATGCGCAGGTCTGACCCCGAGCGCGCATGCGCAGTAGTGAGCCCGTGTGCGCATGCGCAGTAGTGAGCCCGAGCGCGCATCCGCAGTAGTGAGCCCGATTGTGCATCCGCAGTAGTGAGTCCGAGTACGCATGAGCAGTAGTGAGCCGGAGGGCGCATGCGCAGTAGTGACCCCGAGTGCGCATGTGCAGTAGCGACCCCGAGCGCGTATGCGCAGTAGTGGGCACGAGTGCGCATGTGCAGGCCTGACCTGAGTGCGCATGCGCAGTAGTGAGCCCCAGCGCGCATGCGCAGTAGTGAGCCCGATTGCGCATCCGCAGTGGTGACCCCGAGCGCGCATGCGCAGTAGTGCGCCGGATTGCGCATCCGCAGCAGTGAGTCCGAGTGCGCATACGCAGTTGCGACCCCGAGTGTGCATGCACAGTGTCAGCCCGTGAGCGAATGCGCAGTAGTGAGTCCGTGTGCGCATGCGAAGTAGTGAGCCCGTGTACGCATGCGCAGTGGTGAGCCCGAGTGCGCATGGGCAGGTCTGAGCCGGAGTGCGCGTGCGCAGTAGTGAGGCCGAGTGCGCATGAGCAGTAGTGACCCCGAGTGCGCATGCGCAGAAGTGAGCCCGTGTGTGCATGCGCAGTAGTGAACGCGATTGCGCATCCGCAGTAGTAAGCCCGAGCGCGCATCCGCAGTCGTGAGTCCGAGCGCGTATCCGCAGTAGTGAGTCCGAGTGCGCGTGCGCTGTAGTGAGCTCGTGTGCGCATGCGCAGTAGTGAGCCAGTGTACGCATGCGCAGTAGTGACCCCGAGTGCGCATGGGCAGTAGCGACCCCGATTGCGCATCCGCAGCAGTGAGTCCGAGTGCGCATACGCAGTTGCGACCCCGCGTGTGCATGCACAGTGTCAGCCCGTGAGCGAATGCGCAGTAGTGAGTCCGTGTGCGCATGCGCAGGCCCGAGCCGCAGTGCGCATGCGCAGTAGTGAGCCCGATTGTGCATCCGCAGTAGTGAGTCCGAGTACGCATGAGCAGTAGTGAGCCGGAGGGCGCATGCGCAGTAGTGACCCCGAGTGCGCATGTGCAGTAGCGACCCCGAGCGCGTATGCGCAGTAGTGGGCCCGAGTGCGCATGTGCAGGCCTGACATGAGTGCGCATGCGCAGTAGTGAGCCCCAGCGCGCATGCGCAGTAGTGAGCCCGATTGCGCATCCGCAGTGGTGACCCCGAGCGCGCATGCGCAGTAGTGAGCCCGATTGCGCGTCCGCAGCAGTGAGTCCGAGTGCGCATACGCAGTTGCGACCCCGAGTGTGCATGCACAGTGTCAGCCCGTGAGCGAATGCGCATTAGTGAGTCCGTGTGCGCATGTGCAGGTCTGAGCCGCAGTGCGCATGCGCATCAGTGAGCCCCATTGTGCATCCGCAGTAGTGAGTCCGAGTGCGCATGAACAGAATTGAGCCGGAGTGCGCATTCGCAGTAGTGACCTCGAGTGCGCATGCGCAGCAGTGAGCCCGTGTGTGCATGCGCAGTAGTGAGCCCGAGTGCGCATGCGCAGTAGTGACCCCGAGTGCGCATGAGCAGTAGTGAGTCCGAGTGCGCATGAGCAGGACTGAGCCGGAGTGCGCATGCGCAGTAGTGAGCCCAATTGTGCATCCGCAGTAGTGAGTCCGAGTGCGCATGAGCAGTAGTGAGCCGGAGGGCGCATGCGCAGTAGTGAGCCCGTGTGCGCATGCGCAGTAGTGAGCCCGTGTACGCATGCGCAGTAGTGAGCCCGTGTGCTCATGCGCAGTAGTGAGCCCGATTGCGCATCCGCAGTAGTGAGTGCGTTGCACATGCGCAGGTCTGACCCCGAGCGCGCATGCGCAGTAGTGAGCCCGTGTGCGCATGCGCAGTAGTGAGCCCGAGCGCGCATCCGCAGTAGTGAGCCCGATTGTGCATCCGCAGTAGTGAGTCCGAGTACGCATGAGCAGTAGTGAGCCGGAGGGCGCATGCGCAGTAGTGACCCCGAGTGCGCATGTGCAGTAGCGACCCCGAGCGCGTATGCGCAGTAGTGGGCACGAGTGCGCATGTGCAGGCCTGACCTGAGTGCGCATGCGCAGTAGTGAGCCCCAGCGCGCATGCGCAGTAGTGAGCCCGATTGCGCATCCGCAGTGGTGACCCCGAGCGCGCATGCGCAGTAGTGCGCCGGATTGCGCATCCGCAGCAGTGAGTCCGAGTGCGCATACGCAGTTGCGACCCCGAGTGTGCATGCACAGTGTCAGCCCGTGAGCGAATGCGCAGTAGTGAGTCCGTGTGCGCATGCGAAGTAGTGAGCCCGTGTACGCATGCGCAGTGGTGAGCCCGAGTGCGCATGGGCAGGTCTGAGCCGGAGTGCGCGTGCGCAGTAGTGAGGCCGAGTGCGCATGAGCAGTAGTGACCCCGAGTGCGCATGCGCAGAAGTGAGCCCGTGTGTGCATGCGCAGTAGTGAACGCGATTGCGCATCCGCAGTAGTAAGCCCGAGCGCGCATCCGCAGTCGTGAGTCCGAGCGCGTATCCGCAGTAGTGAGTCCGAGTGCGCGTGCGCTGTAGTGAGCTCGTGTGCGCATGCGCAGTAGTGAGCCAGTGTACGCATGCGCAGTAGTGACCCCGAGTGCGCATGGGCAGTAGCGACCCCGATTGCGCATCCGCAGCAGTGAGTCCGAGTGCGCATACGCAGTTGCGACCCCGCGTGTGCATGCACAGTGTCAGCCCGTGAGCGAATGCGCAGTAGTGAGTCCGTGTGCGCATGCGCAGGCCCGAGCCGCAGTGCGCATGCGCAGTAGTGAGCCCGATTGTGCATCCGCAGTAGTGAGTCCGAGTACGCATGAGCAGTAGTGAGCCGGAGGGCGCATGCGCAGTAGTGACCCCGAGTGCGCATGTGCAGTAGCGACCCCGAGCGCGTATGCGCAGTAGTGGGCCCGAGTGCGCATGTGCAGGCCTGACATGAGTGCGCATGCGCAGTAGTGAGCCCCAGCGCGCATGCGCAGTAGTGAGCCCGATTGCGCATCCGCAGTGGTGACCCCGAGCGCGCATGCGCAGTAGTGAGCCCGATTGCGCGTCCGCAGCAGTGAGTCCGAGTGCGCATACGCAGTTGCGACCCCGAGTGTGCATGCACAGTGTCAGCCCGTGAGCGAATGCGCATTAGTGAGTCCGTGTGCGCATGTGCAGGTCTGAGCCGCAGTGCGCATGCGCATCAGTGAGCCCCATTGTGCATCCGCAGTAGTGAGTCCGAGTGCGCATGAACAGAATTGAGCCGGAGTGCGCATTCGCAGTAGTGACCTCGAGTGCGCATGCGCAGCAGTGAGCCCGTGTGTGCATGCGCAGTAGTGAGCCCGAGTGCGCATACGCAGTAGTGAGCCCGATTGCGCATGAGCAGTAGTGAGTCCGTGTGCGCATGTGCAGGTCTGAGCCGGAGTGCGCATGCGCAGTAGTGAGCCCGATTGTGCATCCGCAGTTGTGAGTCCGAGTGCGCATGAGCACTAGTGAGCCGGAGTGCGCATGCGCAGTAGTGACTCCGAGTGCGCATGCGCAGAATTGAGCCGGAGCGCGCATGCGCAGTAGTGAGCCCGTGTGCGCATGCGCAGTAGTGAGCCCGTGTACGCATGCGCAGTAGTGAGCCCGTGTGCTCATGCGCAGTAGTGAGCTCGAGTGCGCATGTGCAGGTCTGAGCCGTAGTGCGCATACGCAGTAGCGAGCCCGATCGCGGATGCGCAGTAGTGACCCCGAGCCCGCATGCGCAGTAGTGAGCCCGTGTGCGCATGCGCAGTAGTGAGCCCGTGTACGCATGCGCAGTAGTGAGCCCGTGTGCTCATGCGCAGTAGTGAGCCCGCGTGCGCATGCGTAGTAGTGAGCTCGAGTGCGCATGAGCAGTAGTGATTCCGAGCGCGCATGCGCAGTTGTGAGCCCAATTGCGCATGCACAGTAGTGAGCCCGTGTGCGCATGCGCAGTAGTGAGCCCGAGTGCGCATGCAGAGTAGTGAGGCCGATTGCGCATCCGCACTAGTGAGTCCGTGTGCGCATGTGCAGGTCTGAGCCGCAGTGCGCATGCGCAGTAATGAGCCCGATTGTGCATCCGCAGTAGTGAGTCCGAGTGCGCATGAGCAGAAGTGAGCCGGAGTGCGCATGCGCAGTAGTGACCCCGAGTGCGCATGCGCAGAAGTGAGCCCGTGTGTGCATGCGCAGTAGTCAGCCCGAGTGCGCATGCGCAGTAGTGAGCCCGATTGCGCATCCGCAGTAGTGAGTCCGTGTGCACATGCGCAGGTCTGAGCCGGAGTGCGCATGCGCAGTAGTGAGCCCGATTGTGCATCCGCCGTAGTGAGTCCGAGTGCGCATGCGCACTAGTGACCCCGAGCCCGCATGCGCAGTAGTGAGCCCGTGTACGCATGGGCAGTAGTGAGCCCGTGTGCTCATGCGCAGTAGTGAGCCCGCGTGCGCATGCGTAGAAGTGAGCTCGAGTGCGCATGTGCAGGTTTGAGCCGGACTGCGCATGCGCAGTACTGAGGCCGTGTACGCATGCGCAGTGGTGTGCCCGAGTGCGCATGGGCAGGTCTGAGACGGAGTGCGCATTCGCAGTAGTGGGCTCGTGCGCGCATGCGCAGTAGTGAGCCCGTGTGCGCATGCGCAGTAGTGAGCCCGAGGGCGCAATCGCAGTAGTGATTCCGAGGGCGCATGAGCAGTAGTGATCCCGAGTTCCCATACGCGGTAGTGAGCCCGATTTTGTATCCGCAGTAGTGAGCCCGAGTGCGCATGAGCAGTAGTGAGCCGGAGTGCGCATGCGCAGTAGTGACCCCGAGTGCGCATGGGCAGTAGCGACCCCGATTGCGCATCTGCAGTAGTGACTGCGAGTGCGCATGCGTAACAGTAAACCCGATTGCGTATGCGCAGTAGTGAGCCCGAGCGCGCATCCGCAGTAGTGAGTCCGAGTGCGCATGAGCAGTAGTGAGCCCGTGTGCGCATGCGCAGTAGTGAGCCCAAGCGCGCATCCGCACTAGTGAGTCCAAGTGCGCATCCGCAGTAGCGACCCCGAGCGCGTATGCGCAGTAGTGGGCCCGAGTGCGAATGTGAAGGCCTGACCTGAGTGCGCATGCGCAGTAGTGAGCCCCAGCGCGCATGCGCAGTAGTGAGCCCGATTGCGCATCCGCAGTGGTGACCCCGCGCGCGCATGCGCAGTAGTGAGCCGGATTGCGCATCCGCAGCAGTGAGTCCGAGTGCGCATACGCAGTTGCGACCCCGAGTGTGCATGCACAGTGTCAGCCCGTGAGCGAATGCGCAGTAGTGAGTCCGTGTGCGCATGCGAAGTAGTGAGCCCGTGTACGCATGCGCAGTGGTGAGCCCGAGTGCGCATGGGCAGGTCTGAGCCGGAGTGCGCGTGCGCAGTAGTGAGGCCGAGTAAGCATGAGCAGTAGTGACCCCGAGTGCGCATGCGCAGAAGTGAGCCCGTGTGTGCATGCGCAGTAGTGAACGCGATTGCGCAACCGCAGTAGTAAGCCCGAGCGCGCATCCGCAGTCGTGAGTCCGAGCCCGCATCCGCAGTAGTGAGTCCGATTGCGCATGCCCAGAAGTGTGCTCGAATGCGCATGTGCAAGTCTAAGCCGGACTGCGCATGCGCAGTAGTGAGCCCCAGCGCGCATGCGCAGTAGTGAGCCCGATTGCGCATCCGCAGTGGTGACCCCGCGCGCGCATCCGCAGTAGTGAGCCCGATTGTGCATCCGCAGTAATGAGTCTGAGTGCGCATGAGCAGTAGTGAGCCCGCGTGCGCATGCGTAGTCGTGAGCTCGAGTGCGCATGCGCAGTAGTGACCCCGAGTGCGCATGAGCAGTAGTGAGTCCGAGTGCGCATGAGCAGGACTGAGCCGGAGTGCGCATGCGCAGTAGTGAGCCCAATTGTGCATCCGCAGTAGTGAGTCCGAGTGCGCATGAGCAGTAGTGAGCCGGAGGGCGCATGCGCAGTAGTGACCCCGAGTGCGCATGCGCACTAGTGACCCCGAGCCCGCATGCGCAGTAGTGAGCCCGTGTGCGCATGCGCAGTAGTGAGCCCGTGTACGCATGCGCAGTAGTGAGCCCGTGTGCTCATGCGCAGTAGTGAGCCCGATTGCGCATCCGCAGTAGTGAGTGCGTTGCACATGCGCAGGTCTGACCCCGAGCGCGCATGCGCAGTAGTGAGCCCGTGTGCGCATGCGCAGTAGTGAGCCCGAGCGCGCATCCGCAGTAGTGAGCCCGATTGTGCATCCGCAGTAGTGAGTCCGAGTACGCATGAGCAGTAGTGAGCCGGAGGGCGCATGCGCAGTAGTGACCCCGAGTGCGCATGTGCAGTAGCGACCCCGAGCGCGTATGCGCAGTAGTGGGCACGAGTGCGCATGTGCAGGCCTGACCTGAGTGCGCATGCGCAGTAGTGAGCCCCAGCGCGCATGCGCAGTAGTGAGCCCGATTGCGCATCCGCAGTGGTGACCCCGAGCGCGCATGCGCAGTAGTGCGCCGGATTGCGCATCCGCAGCAGTGAGTCCGAGTGCGCATACGCAGTTGCGACCCCGAGTGTGCATGCACAGTGTCAGCCCGTGACCGAATGCGCAGTAGTGAGCCCGTGTGCGCATGCGAAGTAGTGAGCCCGTGTACGCATGCGCAGTGGTGAGCCCGAGTGCGCATGGGCAGGTCTGAGCCGGAGTGCGCGTGCGCAGTAGTGAGGCCGAGTGCGCATGAGCAGTAGTGACCCCGAGTGCGCATGCGCAGAAGTGAGCCCGTGTGTGCATGCGCAGTAGTGAACGCGATTGCGCATCCGCAGTAGTAAGCCCGAGCGCGCATCCGCAGTCGTGAGTCCGAGCGCGTATCCGCAGTAGTGAGTCCGAGTGCGCGTGCGCTGTAGTGAGCTCGTGTGCGCATGCGCAGTAGTGAGCCAGTGTACGCATGCGCAGTAGTGACCCCGAGTGCGCATGGGCAATAGCGACCCCGATTGCGCATCTGCAGTAGTGACTCCGAGTGCGCATGCGTAACAGTAAACCCGATTGCGTATGCGCAGTAGTGAGCCCGAGCGCGCATCCGCAGTAGTGAGTCCGAGTGCGCATGAGCAGTAGTGAGCCCGTGTGCGCATGCGCAGTAGTGAGCCCAAGCGCGCATCCGCACTAGTGAGTCCAAGTGCGCATCCGCAGTAGCGACCCCGAGCGCGTATGCGCAGTAGTGGGCCCGAGTGCGAATGTGCAGGCCTGACCTGAGTGCGCATGCGCAGTAGTGAGCCCCAGCGCGCATGCGCAGTAGTGAGCCCGATTGCGCATCCGCAGTGGTGACCCCGCGCGCGCATGCGCAGTAGTGAGCCGGATTGCGCATCCGCAGCAGTGAGTCCGAGTGCGCATACGCAGTTGCGACCCCGAGTGTGCATGCACAGTGTCAGCCCGTGAGCGAATGCGCAGTAGTGAGTCCGTGTGCGCATGCGAAGTAGTGAGCCCGTGTACGCATGCGCAGTGGTGAGCCCGAGTGCGCATGGGCAGGTCTGAGCCGGAGTGCGCGTGCGCAGTAGTGAGGCCGAGTAAGCATGAGCAGTAGTGACCCCGAGTGCGCATGCGCAGAAGTGAGCCCGTGTGTGCATGCGCAGTAGTGAACGCGATTGCGCAACCGCAGTAGTAAGCCCGAGCGCGCATCCGCAGTCGTGAGTCCGAGCCCGCATCCGCAGTAGTGAGTCCGATTGCGCATGCCCAGAAGTGTGCTCGAATGCGCATGTGCAAGTCTAAGCCGGACTGCGCATGCGCAGTAGTGAGCCCCAGCGCGCATGCGCAGTAGTGAGCCCGATTGCGCATCCGCAGTGGTGACCCCGCGCGCGCATCCGCAGTAGTGAGCCCGATTGTGCATCCGCAGTAATGAGTCTGAGTGCGCATGAGCAGTAGTGAGCCCGCGTGCGCATGCGTAGTCGTGAGCTCGAGTGCGCATGCGCAGTAGTGACCCCGAGTGCGCATGAGCAGTAGTGAGTCCGAGTGCGCATGAGCAGGACTGAGCCGGAGTGCGCATGCGCAGTAGTGAGCCCAATTGTGCATCCGCAGTAGTGAGTCCGAGTGCGCATGAGCAGTAGTGAGCCGGAGGGCGCATGCGCAGTAGTGACCCCGAGTGCGCATGCGCACTAGTGACCCCGAGCCCGCATGCGCAGTAGTGAGCCCGTGTGCGCATGCGCAGTAGTGAGCCCGTGTACGCATGCGCAGTAGTGAGCCCGTGTGCTCATGCGCAGTAGTGAGCTCGAGTGCGCATGTGCAGGTCTGACCCGGAATGCGCATACGCAGTAGTGAGCCCGAGCGCGGATGCGCAGTAGTGACCCCGAGCCCGCATGCGCAGTAGTGAGCCCGTGTGCGCATGCGCAGTAGTGAGCCCGTGTGCGCATGCGCAGTAGTGAGCCCGTGTGCTCATGCGCAGTAGTGAGCCCGCGTGCGCATGCGTAGTAGTGAGCTCGAGTGCGCATGAGCAGTAGTGATTCCGAGCGCGCATGCGCAGTTGTGAGCCCGATTGCGCATGCGCAATAGTGAGCCCGTGTGCGCATGCGCAGTAGTGAGCCCGATTGCGCACGCGCAGCAGTGAGCCCCAGCGCGCATGCGCAGTAGTGAGCCCGATTGCGCATTCGCAGTGGTGACCCCGAGCGCGCATGCGCAGTATTGAGCCCGATTGCGCATCCGCAGCAGTGAGTCCGAGTGCGCATACGCAGTTACGACCCCGCGTGTGCATGCACAGTGTCAGCCCGTGAGCGAATGCGCAGTAGTGAGTCCGTGTGCGCATGTGCAGGTCCGAGCCGCAGTGCGCATGCGCAGTAGTGAGCCCGATTGTGCATCCGCAGTAGTGAGTCCGAGTGCGCATGAGCAGAAGTGAGCCGGAGTGCGGATGCGCAGTAGTGACCCCGAGTGCGCATGCGCAGAAGTGAGCCAGTGTTTGCATGCGCAGTAGTCAGCCCGAGTGCGCATGCGCAGTAGTGAGCCCGATTGCGCATCCGCAGCAGTGAGTCCGAGTGCGCATACGCAGTTGCGACCCCGCGTGTGCATGCACAGTGTCAGCCCGTGAGCGAATGCGCAGTAGTGAGTCCGTGTGCGCATGTGCAGGCCCGAGCCGCAGTGCGCATGCGCAGTAGTGAGCCCGATTGTGCATCCGCAGTAGTGAGTCCGAGTACGCATGAGCAGTAGTGAGCCGGAGGGCGCATGCGCAGTAGTGACCCCGAGTGCGCATGTGCAGTAGCGACCCCGAGCGCGTATGCGCAGTAGTGGGCCCGAGTGCGCATGTGCAGGCCTGACATGAGTGCGCATGCGCAGTAGTGAGCCCCAGCGCGCATGCGCAGTAGTGAGCCCGATTGCGCATCCGCAGTGGTGACCCCGAGCGCGCATGCGCAGTAGTGAGCCCGATTGCGCGTCCGCAGCAGTGAGTCCGAGTGCGCATACGCAGTTGCGACCCCGAGTGTGCATGCACAGTGTCAGCCCGTGAGCGAATGCGCATTAGTGAGTCCGTGTGCGCATGTGCAGGTCTGAGCCGCAGTGCGCATGCGCATCAGTGAGCCCCATTGTGCATCCGCAGTAGTGAGTCCGAGTGCGCATGAGCAGAATTGAGCCGGAGTGCGCATTCGCAGTAGTGACCTCGAGTGCGCATGCGCAGCAGTGAGCCCGTGTGTGCATGCGCAGTAGTGAGCCCGAGTGCGCATACGCAGTAGTGAGCCCGATTGCGCATGAGCACTAGTGAGCCGGAGTGCGCATGCGCAGTAGTGACTCCGAGTGCGCATGCGCAGAATTGAGCCGGAGCGCGCATGCGCAGTAGTGAGCCCGTGTGCGCATGCGCAGTAGTGAGCCCGAGCCCGCATGCGCAGTAGTGAGCCCGTGTGCGCATGCGCAGTAGTGAGCCCGTGTACGCATGCGCAGTAGTGAGCCCGTGTGCTCATGCGCAGTAGTGAGCCCGCGTGCGCATGCGTAGTAGTGAGCTCGAGTGCGCATGAGCAGTAGTGATTCCGAGCGCGCATGCGCAGTTGTGAGCCCAATTGCGCATGCACAGTAGTGAGCCCGTGTGCGCATGCGCAGTAGTGAGCCCGAGTGCGCATGCAGAGTAGTGAGGCCGATTGCGCATCCGCACTAGTGAGTCCGTGTGCGCATGTGCAGGTCTGAGCCGCAGTGCGCATGCGCAGTAATGAGCCCGATTGTGCATCCGCCGTAGTGAGTCCGAGTGCGTATGAGCAGTAGTGAGCCGGAGGGCGCATGCGCAGTAGTGACCCCGAGTGCGCATGCGCACTAGTGACCCCGAGCCCGCATGCGCAGTAGTGAGCCCGTGTACGCATGGGCAGTAGTGAGCCCGTGTGCTCATGCGCAGTAGTGAGCCCGCGTGCGCATGCGTAGAAGTGAGCTCGAGTGCGCATGTGCAGGTTTGAGCCGGAGTGCGCATGCGCAGTAGTGAGTCCGAGTGCGCATGCGCAGTAGCGACCCCGAATGCACATGAGCAGTAGTGAGTCCGAATGCGCATGAGCTGCAGTGACCCCGAGTGTGCATGCACAGTAGTGAACCCGATTGCGCATCCGCAGTGGTGAGTCAGTGTGCGCATGTGCAGGTCTGAGCCGGAGTGCGCATGCGCAGTAGTGAGCCCGATTGTGCATCCGCAGTTGTGAGTCCGAGTGCGCATGAGCACTAGTGAGCCGGAGTGCGCATGCGCAGTAGCGACACCGAGCGCGCATGCGCAGTAGTGGGCCCGATTGCGCATCCGCAGCAGTGAGTCCGAGTGCGCATACGCAGTTGCGACCCCGAGTGTGCATGCACAGTGTCAGCCCGTGAGCGAATGCGCAGTAGTGAGTCCGTGTGCGCATGTGCAGGTCTGAGCCGCAGTGCGCATGCGCATCAGTGAGCCCCATTGTGCATCCGCAGTAGTGAGTCCGAGTGCGCATGAGCAGAATTGAGCCGGAGTGCGCATTCGCAGTAGTGACCTCGAGTGCGCATGCGCAGCAGTGAGCCCGTGTGTGCATGCGCAGTAGTGAGCCCGAGTGCGCATACGCAGTAGTGAGCCCGATTGCGCATGAGCACTAGTGAGCCGGAGTGCGCATGCGCAGTAGTGACTCCGAGTGCGCATGCGCAGAATTGAGCCGGAGCGCGCATGCGCAGTAGTGAGCCCGTGTGCGCATGCGCAGTAGTGAGCCCGAGCCCGCATGCGCAGTAGTGAGCCCGTGTGCGCATGCGCAGTAGTGAGCCCGTGTACGCATGCGCAGTAGTGAGCCCGTGTGCTCATGCGCAGTAGTGAGCCCGCGTGCGCATGCGTAGTAGTGAGCTCGAGTGCGCATGAGCAGTAGTGATTCCGAGCGCGCATGCGCAGTTGTGAGCCCAATTGCGCATGCACAGTAGTGAGCCCGTGTGCGCATGCGCAGTAGTGAGCCCGAGTGCGCATGCAGAGTAGTGAGGCCGATTGCGCATCCGCACTAGTGAGTCCGTGTGCGCATGTGCAGGTCTGAGCCGCAGTGCGCATGCGCAGTAATGAGCCCGATTGTGCATCCGCCGTAGTGAGTCCGAGTGCGTATGAGCAGTAGTGAGCCGGAGGGCGCATGCGCAGTAGTGACCCCGAGTGCGCATGCGCACTAGTGACCCCGAGCCCGCATGCGCAGTAGTGAGCCCGTGTACGCATGGGCAGTAGTGAGCCCGTGTGCTCATGCGCAGTAGTGAGCCCGCGTGCGCATGCGTAGAAGTGAGCTCGAGTGCGCATGTGCAGGTTTGAGCCGGAGTGCGCATGCGCAGTAGTGAGTCCGAGTGCGCATGCGCAGTAGCGACCCCGAATGCACATGAGCAGTAGTGAGTCCGAATGCGCATGAGCTGCAGTGACCCCGAGTGTGCATGCACAGTAGTGAACCCGATTGCGCATCCGCAGTGGTGAGTCAGTGTGCGCATGTGCAGGTCTGAGCCGGAGTGCGCATGCGCAGTAGTGAGCCCGATTGTGCATCCGCAGTTGTGAGTCCGAGTGCGCATGAGCACTAGTGAGCCGGAGTGCGCATGCGCAGTAGCGACACCGAGCGCGCATGCGCAGTAGTGGGCCCGATTGCGCATCCGCAGCAGTGAGTCCGAGTGCGCATACGCAGTTGCGACCCCGAGTGTGCATGCACAGTGTCAGCCCGTGAGCGAATGCGCAGTAGTGAGTCCGTGTGCGCATGCGAAGTAGTGAGCCCGTGTACGCATGCGCAGTGGTGAGCCCGAGTGCGCATGGGCAGGTCTGAGCCGGAGTGCGCGTGCGCAGTAGTGAGGCCGAGTGCGCATGAGCAGTAGTGACCCCGAGTGCGCATGCGCAGAAGTGAGCCCGTGTGTGCATGCGCAGTAGTGAACGCGATTGCGCATCCGCAGTAGTAAGCCCGAGCGCGCATCCGCAGTCGTGAGTCCGAGCGCGTATCCGCAGTAGTGAGTCCGAGTGCGCGTGCGCTGTAGTGAGCTCGTGTGCGCATGCGCAGTAGTGAGCCAGTGTACGCATGCGCAGTAGTGACCCCGAGTGCGCATGGGCAGTAGCGACCCCGATTGCGCATCTGCAGTAGTGACTCCGAGTGCGCATGCGTAACAGTAAACCCGATTGCGTATGCGCAGTAGTGAGCCCGAGCGCGCATCCGCAGTAGTGAGTCCGAGTGCGCATGAGCAGTAGTGAGCCCGTGTGCGCATGCGCAGTAGTGAGCCCAAGCGCGCATCCGCACTAGTGAGTCCAAGTGCGCATCCGCAGTAGCGACCCCGAGCGCGTATGCGCAGTAGTGGGCCCGAGTGCGAATGTGCAGGCCTGACCTGAGTGCGCATGCGCAGTAGTGAGCCCCAGCGCGCATGCGCAGTAGTGAGCCCGATTGCGCATCCGCAGTGGTGACCCCGCGCGCGCATGCGCAGTAGTGAGCCGGATTGCGCATCCGCAGCAGTGAGTCCGAGTGCGCATACGCAGTTGCGACCCCGAGTGTGCATGCACAGTGTCAGCCCGTGAGCGAATGCGCAGTAGTGAGTCCGTGTGCGCATGCGAAGTAGTGAGCCCGTGTACGCATGCGCAGTGGTGAGCCCGAGTGCGCATGGGCAGGTCTGAGCCGGAGTGCGCGTGCGCAGTAGTGAGGCCGAGTAAGCATGAGCAGTAGTGACCCCGAGTGCGCATGCGCAGTAGTGACCCCGAGTGCGCATGCACAGTAGTGAGCCCAATTGTGCATCCGCAGTAGTGAGTCCGAGTGCGCATGAGCAGTAGTGAGCCGGAGGGCGCATGCGCAGTAGTGACCCAGAGTGCGCATGCGCACTAGTGACCCCGAGCCCGCATGCGCAGTAGTGAGCCCGTGTGCGCATGCGCAGTAGTGAGCCCGTGTACGCATGCGCAGTAGTGAGCCCGTGTGCTCATGCGCAGTAGTGAGCTCGAGTGCGCATGTGCAGGTCTGACCCGGAATGCGCATACGCAGTAGTGAGCCCGAGCGCGGATGCGCAGTAGTGACCCCGAGCCCGCATGCGCAGTAGTGAGCTCGAGTGCGCATGAGCAGTAGTGATTCCGAGCGCGCATGCGCAGTTGTGAGCCCGATTGCGCACGCGCAGCAGTGAGCCCCAGCGCGCATGCGCAGTATTGAGCCCGATTGCGCATCCGCAGCAGTGAGTCCGAGTGCGCATACGCAGTTACGACCCCGCGTGTGCATGCACAGTGTCAGCCCGTGAGCGAATGCGCAGTAGTGAGTCCGTGTGCGCATGTGCAGGTCCGAGCCGCAGTGCGCATGCGCAGTAGTGAGCCCGATTGTGCATCCGCAGTAGTGAGTCCGAGTGCGCATGAGCAGAAGTGAGCCGGAGTGCGGATGCGCAGTAGTGACCCCGAGTGCGCATGCGCAGAAGTGAGCCAGTGTGTGCATGCGCAGTAGTCAGCCCGAGTGCGCATGCGCAGTAGTGAGCCCGATTGCGCATCCGCAGCAGTGAGTCCGAGTGCGCATACGCAGTTGCGACCCCGCGTGTGCATGCACAGTGTCAGCCCGTGAGCGAATGCGCAGTAGTGAGTCCGTGTGCGCATGTGCAGGCCCGAGCCGCAGTGCGCATGCGCAGTAGTGAGCCCGATTGTGCATCCGCAGTAGTGAGTCCGAGTACGCATGAGCAGTAGTGAGCCGGAGGGCGCATGCGCAGTAGTGACCCCGAGTGCGCATGTGCAGTAGCGACCCCGAGCGCGTATGCGCAGTAGTGGGCCCGAGTGCGCATGTGCAGGCCTGACATGAGTGCGCATGCGCAGTAGTGAGCCCGATTGCGCATCCGCAGTGGTGACCCCGAGCGCGCATGCGCAGTAGTGAGCCCGATTGCGCGTCCGCAGCAGTGATTCCGAGTGCGCATACGCAGTTGCGACCCCGAGTGTGCATGCACAGTGTCAGCCCGTGAGCGAATGCGCATTAGTGAGTCCGTGTGCGCATGTGCAGGTCTGAGCCGCAGTGCGCATGCGCATCAGTGAGCCCCATTGTGCATCCGCAGTAGTGAGTCCGAGTGCGCATGAGCAGAATTGAGCCGGAGTGCGCATTCGCAGTAGTGACCTCGAGTGCGCATGCGCAGCAGTGAGCCCGTGTGTGCATGCGCAGTAGTGAGCCCGAGTGCGCATACGCAGTAGTGAGCCCGATTGCGCATGAGCACTAGTGAGCCGGAGTGCGCATGCGCAGTAGTGACTCCGAGTGCGCATGCGCAGAATTGAGCCGGAGCGCGCATGCGCAGTAGTGAGCCCGTGTGCGCATGCGCAGTAGTGAGCCCGAGCCCGCATGCGCAGTAGTGAGCCCGTGTGCGCATGCGCAGTAGTGAGCCCGTGTACGCATGCGCAGTAGTGAGCCCGTGTGCTCATGCGCAGTAGTGAGCCCGCGTGCGCATGCGTAGTAGTGAGCTCGAGTGCGCATGAGCAGTAGTGATTCCGAGCGCGCATGCGCAGTTGTGAGCCCAATTGCGCATGCACAGTAGTGAGCCCGTGTGCGCATGCGCAGTAGTGAGCCCGAGTGCGCATGCAGAGTAGTGAGGCCGATTGCGCATCCGCACTAGTGAGTCCGTGTGCGCATGTGCAGGTCTGAGCCGCAGTGCGCATGCGCAGTAATGAGCCCGATTGTGCATCCGCCGTAGTGAGTCCGAGTGCGTATGAGCAGTAGTGAGCCGGAGGGCGCATGCGCAGTAGTGACCCCGAGTGCGCATGCGCACTAGTGACCCCGAGCCCGCATGCGCAGTAGTGAGCCCGTGTACGCATGGGCAGTAGTGAGCCCGTGTGCTCATGCGCAGTAGTGAGCCCGCGTGCGCATGCGTAGAAGTGAGCTCGAGTGCGCATGTGCAGGTTTGAGCCGGAGTGCGCATGCGCAGTAGTGAGTCCGAGTGCGCATGCGCAGTAGCGACCCCGAATGCACATGAGCAGTAGTGAGTCCGAATGCGCATGAGCTGCAGTGACCCCGAGTGTGCATGCACAGTAGTGAACCCGATTGCGCATCCGCAGTGGTGAGTCAGTGTGCGCATGTGCAGGTCTGAGCCGGAGTGCGCATGCGCAGTAGTGAGCCCGATTGTGCATCCGCAGTTGTGAGTCCGAGTGCGCATGAGCACTAGTGAGCCGGAGTGCGCATGCGCAGTAGCGACACCGAGCGCGCATGCGCAGTAGTGGGCCCGATTGCGCATCCGCAGCAGTGAGTCCGAGTGCGCATACGCAGTTGCGACCCCGAGTGTGCATGCACAGTGTCAGCCCGTGAGCGAATGCGCAGTAGTGAGTCCGTGTGCGCATGCGAAGTAGTGAGCCCGTGTACGCATGCGCAGTGGTGAGCCCGAGTGCGCATGGGCAGGTCTGAGCCGGAGTGCGCGTGCGCAGTAGTGAGGCCGAGTAAGCATGAGCAGTAGTGACCCCGAGTGCGCATGCGCAGAAGTGAGCCCGTGTGTGCATGCGCAGTAGTGAACGCGATTGCGCAACCGCAGTAGTAAGCCCGAGCGCGCATCCGCAGTCGTGAGTCCGAGCCCGCATCCGCAGTAGTGAGTCCGATTGCGCATCCGCAGCAGTGAGTCCGAGTGCGCATACGCAGTTGCGACCCCGCGTGTGCATGCACAGTGTCAGCCCGTGAGCGAATGCGCAGTAGTGAGTCCGTGTGCGCATGTGCAGGTCCGAGCCGCAGTGCGCATGCGCAGTAGTGAGCCCGATTGTGCATCCGCAGTAGTGAGTCCGAGTGCGCATGAGCAGAAGTGAGCCGGAGTGCGGATGCGCAGTAGTGACCCCGAGTGCGCATGCGCAGAAGTGAGCCAGTGTGTGCATGCGCAGTAGTCAGCCCGAGTGCGCATGCGCAGTAGTGAGCCCGATTGCGCATCCGCAGCAGTGAGTCCGAGTGCGCATACGCAGTTGCGACCCCGCGTGTGCATGCACAGTGTCAGCCCGTGAGCGAATGCGCAGTAGTGAGTCCGTGTGCGCATGTGCAGGCCCGAGCCGCAGTGCGCATGCGCAGTAGTGAGCCCGATTGTGCATCCGCAGTAGTGAGTCCGAGTACGCATGAGCAGTAGTGAGCCGGAGGGCGCATGCGCAGTAGTGACCCCGAGTGCGCATGTGCAGTAGCGACCCCGAGCGCGTATGCGCAGTAGTGGGCCCGAGTGCGCATGTGCAGGCCTGACATGAGTGCGCATGCGCAGTAGTGAGCCCCAGCGCGCATGCGCAGTAGTGAGCCCGATTGCGCATCCGCAGTGGTGACCCCGAGCGCGCATGCGCAGTAGTGAGCCCGATTGCGCGTCCGCAGCAGTGAGTCCGAGTGCGCATACGCAGTTGCGACCCCGAGTGTGCATGCACAGTGTCAGCCCGTGAGCGAATGCGCATTAGTGAGTCCGTGTGCGCATGTGCAGGTCTGAGCCGCAGTGCGCATGCGCATCAGTGAGCCCCATTGTGCATCCGCAGTAGTGAGTCCGAGTGCGCATGAACAGAATTGAGCCGGAGTGCGCATTCGCAGTAGTGACCTCGAGTGCGCATGCGCAGCAGTGAGCCCGTGTGTGCATGCGCAGTAGTGAGCCCGAGTGCGCATACGCAGTAGTGAGCCCGATTGCGCATGAGCAGTAGTGAGTCCGTGTGCGCATGTGCAGGTCTGAGCCGGAGTGCGCATGCGCAGTAGTGAGCCCGATTGTGCATCCGCAGTTGTGAGTCCGAGTGCGCATGAGCACTAGTGAGCCGGAGTGCGCATGCGCAGTAGTGACTCCGAGTGCGCATGCGCAGAATTGAGCCGGAGCGCGCATGCGCAGTAGTGAGCCCGTGTGCGCATGCGCAGTAGTGGGCCCGTGTACGCATGCGCAGTAGTGAGCCCGTGTGCTCATGCGCAGTAGTGAGCTCGAGTGCGCATGTGCAGGTCTGAGCCGTAGTGCGCATACGCAGTAGCGAGCCCGATCGCGGATGCGCAGTAGTGACCCCGAGCCCGCATGCGCAGTAGTGAGCCCGTGTGCGCATGCGCAGTAGTGAGCCCGTGTACGCATGCGCAGTAGTGAGCCCGTGTGCTCATGCGCAGTAGTGAGCCCGCGTGCGCATGCGTAGTAGTGAGCTCGAGTGCGCATGAGCAGTAGTGATTCCGAGCGCGCATGCGCAGTTGTGAGCCCAATTGCGCATGCACAGTAGTGAGCTCGTGTGCGCATGCGCAGTAGTGAGCCCGAGTGCGCATGCAGAGTAGTGAGGCCGATTGCGCATCCGCACTAGTGAGTCCGTGTGCGCATGTGCAGGTCTGAGCCGCAGTGCGCATGCGCAGTAATGAGCCCGATTGTGCATCCGCAGTAGTGAGTCCGAGTGCGCATGAGCAGAAGTGAGCCGGAGTGCGCATGCGCAGTAGTGACCCCGAGTGCGCATGCGCAGAAGTGAGCCCGTGTGTGCATGCGCAGTAGTCAGCCCGAGTGCGCATGCGCAGTAGTGAGCCCGATTGCGCATCCGCAGTAGTGAGTCCGTGTGCACATGCGCAGGTCTGAGCCGGAGTGCGCATGCGCAGTAGTGAGCCCGATTGTGCATCCGCCGTAGTGAGTCCGAGTGCGCATGCGCACTAGTGACCCCGAGCCCGCATGCGCAGTAGTGAGCCCGTGTACGCATGGGCAGTAGTGAGCCCGTGTGCTCATGCGCAGTAGTGAGCCCGCGTGCGCATGCGTAGAAGTGAGCTCGAGTGCGCATGTGCAGGTTTGAGCCGGACTGCGCATGCGCAGTACTGAGGCCGTGTACGCATGCGCAGTGGTGTGCCCGAGTGCGCATGGGCAGGTCTGAGACGGAGTGCGCATTCGCAGTAGTGGGCTCGTGCGCGCATGCGCAGTAGTGAGCCCGTGTGCGCATGCGCAGTAGTGAGCCCGAGGGCGCAATCGCAGTAGTGATTCCGAGGGCGCATGAGCAGTAGTGATCCCGAGTTCCCATACGCGGTAGTGAGCCCGATTTTGTATCCGCAGTAGTGAGCCCGAGTGCGCATGAGCAGTAGTGAGCCGGAGTGCGCATGCGCAGTAGTGACCCCGAGTGCGCATGGGCAGTAGCGACCCCGATTGCGCATCTGCAGTAGTGACTGCGAGTGCGCATGCGTAACAGTAAACCCGATTGCGTATGCGCAGTAGTGAGCCCGAGCGCGCATCCGCAGTAGTGAGTCCGAGTGCGCATGAGCAGTAGTGAGCCCGTGTGCGCATGCGCAGTAGTGAGCCCAAGCGCGCATCCGCACTAGTGAGTCCAAGTGCGCATCCGCAGTAGCGACCCCGAGCGCGTATGCGCAGTAGTCGGCCCGAGTGCGAATGTGAAGGCCTGACCTGAGTGCGCATGCGCAGTAGTGAGCCCCAGCGCGCATGCGCAGTAGTGAGCCCGATTGCGCATCCGCAGTGGTGACCCCGCGCGCGCATGCGCAGTAGTGAGCCGGATTGCGCATCCGCAGCAGTGAGTCCGAGTGCGCATACGCAGTTGCGACCCCGAGTGTGCATGCACAGTGTCAGCCCGTGAGCGAATGCGCAGTAGTGAGTCCGTGTGCGCATGCGAAGTAGTGAGCCCGTGTACGCATGCGCAGTGGTGAGCCCGAGTGCGCATGGGCAGGTCTGAGCCGGAGTGCGCGTGCGCAGTAGTGAGGCCGAGTAAGCATGAGCAGTAGTGACCCCGAGTGCGCATGCGCAGAAGTGAGCCCGTGTGTGCATGCGCAGTAGTGAACGCGATTGCGCAACCGCAGTAGTAAGCCCGAGCGCGCATCCGCAGTCGTGAGTCCGAGCCCGCATCCGCAGTAGTGAGTCCGATTGCGCATGCCCAGAAGTGTGCTCGAATGCGCATGTGCAAGTCTAAGCCGGACTGCGCATGCGCAGTAGTGAGCCCCAGCGCGCATGCGCAGTAGTGAGCCCGATTGCGCATCCGCAGTGGTGACCCCGCGCGCGCATCCGCAGTAGTGAGCCCGATTGTGCATCCGCAGTAATGAGTCTGAGTGCGCATGAGCAGTAGTGAGCCCGCGTGCGCATGCGTAGTCGTGAGCTCGAGTGCGCATGCGCAGTAGTGACCCCGAGTGCGCATGAGCAGTAGTGAGTCCGAGTGCGCATGAGCAGGACTGAGCCGGAGTGCGCATGCGCAGTAGTGAGCCCAATTGTGCATCCGCAGTAGTGAGTCCGAGTGCGCATGAGCAGTAGTGAGCCGGAGGGCGCATGCGCAGTAGTGACCCCGAGTGCGCATGCGCACTAGTGACCCCGAGCCCGCATGCGCAGTAGTGAGCCCGTGTGCGCATGCGCAGTAGTGAGCCCGTGTACGCATGCGCAGTAGTGAGCCCGTGTGCTCATGCGCAGTAGTGAGCCCGATTGCGCATCCGCAGTAGTGAGTGCGTTGCACATGCGCAGGTCTGACCCCGAGCGCGCATGCGCAGTAGTGAGCCCGTGTGCGCATGCGCAGTAGTGAGCCCGAGCGCGCATCCGCAGTAGTGAGCCCGATTGTGCATCCGCAGTAGTGAGTCCGAGTACGCATGAGCAGTAGTGAGCCGGAGGGCGCATGCGCAGTAGTGACCCCGAGTGCGCATGTGCAGTAGCGACCCCGAGCGCGTATGCGCAGTAGTGGGCACGAGTGCGCATGTGCAGGCCTGACCTGAGTGCGCATGCGCAGTAGTGAGCCCCAGCGCGCATGCGCAGTAGTGAGCCCGATTGCGCATCCGCAGTGGTGACCCCGAGCGCGCATGCGCAGTAGTGCGCCGGATTGCGCATCCGCAGCAGTGAGTCCGAGTGCGCATACGCAGTTGCGACCCCGAGTGTGCATGCACAGTGTCAGCCCGTGAGCGAATGCGCAGTAGTGAGTCCGTGTGCGCATGCGAAGTAGTGAGCCCGTGTACGCATGCGCAGTGGTGAGCCCGAGTGCGCATGGGCAGGTCTGAGCCGGAGTGCGCGTGCGCAGTAGTGAGGCCGAGTGCGCATGAGCAGTAGTGACCCCGAGTGCGCATGCGCAGAAGTGAGCCCGTGTGTGCATGCGCAGTAGTGAACGCGATTGCGCATCCGCAGTAGTAAGCCCGAGCGCGCATCCGCAGTCGTGAGTCCGAGCGCGTATCCGCAGTAGTGAGTCCGAGTGCGCGTGCGCTGTAGTGAGCTCGTGTGCGCATGCGCAGTAGTGAGCCAGTGTACGCATGCGCAGTAGTGACCCCGAGTGCGCATGGGCAGTAGCGACCCCGATTGCGCATCTGCAGTAGTGACTCCGAGTGCGCATGCGTAACAGTAAACCCGATTGCGTATGCGCAGTAGTGAGCCCGAGCGCGCATCCGCAGTAGTGAGTCCGAGTGCGCATGAGCAGTAGTGAGCCCGTGTGCGCATGCGCAGTAGTGAGCCCAAGCGCGCATCCGCACTAGTGAGTCCAAGTGCGCATCCGCAGTAGCGACCCCGAGCGCGTATGCGCAGTAGTGGGCCCGAGTGCGAATGTGCAGGCCTGACCTGAGTGCGCATGCGCAGTAGTGAGCCCCAGCCCGCATGCGCAGTAGTGAGCCCGATTGCGCATCCGCAGTGGTGACCCCGCGCGCGCATGCGCAGTAGTGAGCCGGATTGCGCATCCGCAGCAGTGAGTCCGAGTGCGCATACGCAGTTGCGACCCCGAGTGTGCATGCACAGTGTCAGCCCGTGAGCGAATGCGCAGTAGTGAGTCCGTGTGCGCATGCGAAGTAGTGAGCCCGTGTACGCATGCGCAGTGGTGAGCCCGAGTGCGCATGGGCAGGTCTGAGCCGGAGTGCGCGTGCGCAGTAGTGAGGCCGAGTAAGCATGAGCAGTAGTGACCCCGAGTGCGCATGCGCAGTAGTGACCCCGAGTGCGCATGCACAGTAGTGAGCCCAATTGTGCATCCGCAGTAGTGAGTCCGAGTGCGCATGAGCAGTAGTGAGCCCGTGTGCGCATGCGCAGTAGTGAGCCCGTGTGCTCATGCGCAGTAGTGAGCCCGCGTGCGCATGCGTAGTAGTGAGCTCGAGTGCGCATGAGCAGTAGTGATTCCGAGCGCGCATGCGCAGTTGTGAGCCCGATTGCGCATGCGCAATAGTGAGCCCGTGTGCGCATGCGCAGTAGTGAGCCCGATTGCGCACGCGCAGCAGTGAGCCCCAGCGCGCATGCGCAGTAGTGAGCCCGATTGCGCATTCGCAGTGGTGACCCCGAGCGCGCATGCGCAGTATTGAGCCCGATTGCGCATCCGCAGCAGTGAGTCCGAGTGCGCATACGCAGTTACGACCCCGCGTGTGCATGCACAGTGTCAGCCCGTGAGCGAATGCGCAGTAGTGAGTCCGTGTGCGCATGTGCAGGTCCGAGCCGCAGTGCGCATGCGCAGTAGTGAGCCCGATTGTGCATCCGCAGTAGTGAGTCCGAGTGCGCATGAGCAGAAGTGAGCCGGAGTGCGGATGCGCAGTAGTGACCCCGAGTGCGCATGCGCAGAAGTGAGCCAGTGTGTGCATGCGCAGTAGTCAGCCCGAGTGCGCATGCGCAGTAGTGAGCCCGATTGCGCATCCGCAGCAGTGAGTCCGAGTGCGCATACGCAGTTGCGACCCCGCGTGTGCATGCACAGTGTCAGCCCGTGAGCGAATGCGCAGTAGTGAGTCCGTGTGCGCATGTGCAGGCCCGAGCCGCAGTGCGCATGCGCAGTAGTGAGCCCGATTGTGCATCCGCAGTAGTGAGTCCGAGTACGCATGAGCAGTAGTGAGCCGGAGGGCGCATGCGCAGTAGTGACCCCGAGTGCGCATGTGCAGTAGCGACCCCGAGCGCGTATGCGCAGTAGTGGGCCCGAGTGCGCATGTGCAGGCCTGACATGAGTGCGCATGCGCAGTAGTGAGCCCCAGCGCGCATGCGCAGTAGTGAGCCCGATTGCGCATCCGCAGTGGTGACCCCGAGCGCGCATGCGCAGTAGTGAGCCCGATTGCGCGTCCGCAGCAGTGAGTCCGAGTGCGCATACGCAGTTGCGACCCCGAGTGTGCATGCACAGTGTCAGCCCGTGAGCGAATGCGCATTAGTGAGTCCGTGTGCGCATGTGCAGGTCTGAGCCGCAGTGCGCATGCGCATCAGTGAGCCCCATTGTGCATCCGCAGTAGTGAGTCCGAGTGCGCATGAGCAGAATTGAGCCGGAGTGCGCATTCGCAGTAGTGACCTCGAGTGCGCATGCGCAGCAGTGAGCCCGTGTGTGCATGCGCAGTAGTGAGCCCGAGTGCGCATACGCAGTAGTGAGCCCGATTGCGCATGAGCACTAGTGAGCCGGAGTGCGCATGCGCAGTAGTGACTCCGAGTGCGCATGCGCAGAATTGAGCCGGAGCGCGCATGCGCAGTAGTGAGCCCGTGTGCGCATGCGCAGTAGTGAGCCCGAGCCCGCATGCGCAGTAGTGAGCCCGTGTGCGCATGCGCAGTAGTGAGCCCGTGTACGCATGCGCAGTAGTGAGCCCGTGTGCTCATGCGCAGTAGTGAGCCCGCGTGCGCATGCGTAGTAGTGAGCTCGAGTGCGCATGAGCAGTAGTGATTCCGAGCGCGCATGCGCAGTTGTGAGCCCAATTGCGCATGCACAGTAGTGAGCCCGTGTGCGCATGCGCAGTAGTGAGCCCGAGTGCGCATGCAGAGTAGTGAGGCCGATTGCGCATCCGCACTAGTGAGTCCGTGTGCGCATGTGCAGGTCTGAGCCGCAGTGCGCATGCGCAGTAATGAGCCCGATTGTGCATCCGCCGTAGTGAGTCCGAGTGCGTATGAGCAGTAGTGAGCCGGAGGGCGCATGCGCAGTAGTGACCCCGAGTGCGCATGCGCACTAGTGACCCCGAGCCCGCATGCGCAGTAGTGAGCCCGTGTACGCATGGGCAGTAGTGAGCCCGTGTGCTCATGCGCAGTAGTGAGCCCGCGTGCGCATGCGTAGAAGTGAGCTCGAGTGCGCATGTGCAGGTTTGAGCCGGAGTGCGCATGCGCAGTAGTGAGTCCGAGTGCGCATGCGCAGTAGCGACCCCGAATGCACATGAGCAGTAGTGAGTCCGAATGCGCATGAGCTGCAGTGACCCCGAGTGTGCATGCACAGTAGTGAACCCGATTGCGCATCCGCAGTGGTGAGTCAGTGTGCGCATGTGCAGGTCTGAGCCGGAGTGCGCATGCGCAGTAGTGAGCCCGATTGTGCATCCGCAGTTGTGAGTCCGAGTGCGCATGAGCACTAGTGAGCCGGAGTGCGCATGCGCAGTAGCGACACCGAGCGCGCATGCGCAGTAGTGGGCCCGATTGCGCATCCGCAGCAGTGAGTCCGAGTGCGCATACGCAGTTGCGACCCCGAGTGTGCATGCGCAGTGTCAGCCCGTGAGCGAATGCGCAGTAGTGAGTCCGTGTGCGCATGTGCAGGTCCGAGCCGCAGTGCGCATGCGCAGTAGTGAGCCCGATTGTGCATCCGCAGTAGTGAGTCCGAGTGCGCATGAGCAGAAGTGAGCCGGAGTGCGCATGCGCAGTAGTGACCCCGAGTGCGCATGCGCAGAAGTGAGCCCGTGTGTGCATGCGCAGTAGTCAGCCCGAGTGCGCATGCGCAGTAGTGAGCCCGATTGCGCATCCGCAGTAGTGAGTCCGTGTGCACATGCGCAGGTCTGAGCCGGAGTGCGCATGCGCAGTAGTGAGCCCGATTGTGCATCCGCCGTAGTGAGTCCGAGTGCGCATGCGCACTAGTGACCCCGAGCCCGCATGCGCAGTAGTGAGCCCGTGTACGCATGGGCAGTAGTGAGCCCGTGTGCTCATGCGCAGTAGTGAGCCCGCGTGCGCATGCGTAGAAGTGAGCTCGAGTGCGCATGTGCAGGTTTGAGCCGGACTGCGCATGCGCAGTACTGAGGCCGTGTACGCATGCGCAGTGGTGTGCCCGAGTGCGCATGGGCAGGTCTGAGACGGAGTGCGCATTCGCAGTAGTGGGCTCGTGCGCGCATGCGCAGTAGTGAGCCCGTGTGCGCATGCGCAGTAGTGAGCCCGAGCGCGCATCCGCAGTAGTGAGTCCGAGTGCGCATGCGCAGTAGCGACCCCGAATGCACATGAGCAGTAGTAAGTCCGAATGCGCATGAGCTGCAGTGACGCCGAGTGCGCATGCACAGTAGTGAGCCCGATTGCGCATCCGCTGTAGTGAGTCCGTGTGCGCATGTGCAGGTCTGTGCCGGAGTGCGCATGCGCAGTAGTGAGCCCGATTGTGCATCCGCAGTAGTGAGTCCGAGTACGCATGAACAGTAGTGAGGCGGAGTGCGCATGCGCAGTAGTGACCCCGAGTGCGCATGTGCAGTAGCGACCCCGAGCGCGTATGTGCAGTAGCGACCCCGTGCGCGTATGCGCAGTAGTGGGCCCGTGTGCGCATGTGCAGGCCTGACCTGAGTGCTCATGCGCAGTAGTGAGCCCCAGCGCGCATGCGCAGTAGTGAGAACGATTGCGCATCCGCAGTGGTGACCCCGAGCGCGCATGCGCAGTAGTGAGCCCGATTGCGCGTCCGCAGCAGTGAGTCCGAGTGCGCATACGCAGTTGCGACCCCGAGTGTGCATGCACAGTATCAGCCCGTGAGCGAATGCGCATTAGTGAGTCCGTGTGCGCATGTGCAGGTCTGAGCCGCAGTGCGCATGCGCATCAGTGAGCCCCATTGTGCATCCGCAGTAGTGAGTCCGAGTGCGCATGAGCAGAATTGAGCCGGAGTGCGCATGCGCAGTAGTGACCTCGAGTGCGCATGAGCAGTAGTGACCCCGAGTGCGCATGCGCAGAAGTGAGCCCGTGTGTGCATGCGCAGTAGTGAACGCGATTGCGCATCCGCAGTAGTAAGCCCGAGCGCGCAATAGCAGTCGTGAGTCCGAGCGCGCATCCGCAGTAGTGAGTCCGAGTGCGCATGCGCAGTAGTGACCCCGAGTGCGCATGAGTAGTAGTGAGTCCGAGTGCGCATGCGCAGTAGTGAGCAAGGGTGCTCATGCGTAGTAGTGAGCCCGCGTTCGCATGCGCAGTAGTGAGCTCGAGTGCGCATGTGCAGGTCTGAGCCGGAGTGCGCATGCGCAGTAGTGAGTCCGAGTGCGCATGAGCAGTAGTGACCCCGAGCCCGCATGAGCAGTAGTGAGCCCGTGTGCACATGCGCAGAAGTGAGCTCGAATGCACATGTGCAAGTCTGAGCCGGACTGCGCATGCGCAGTAGTGAGCCCGTGTGCGCATGACCAGTAGTGAGTCCGAGCCAGCATGCGCAGTAGTGAGCCCGATTGTGCATCCGCCGTAGTGAGTCCGAGTGCGCATGAGCAGTAGTGAGCCGGAGGGCGCATGCGCAGTAGTGACCCCGAGTGCGCATGCGCACTAGTAACCCCGAGCCCGCATGCGCAGTAGTGAGCCCGTGTGCGCATGCGCAGTAGTGAGCCCGTGTGCTCATGCGCAGTAGTGAGCCCGCGTGCGCATGCGTAGTAGTGAGCTCGAGTGCGCATGCGCAGTAGCGACCCCGAATGCACATGAGCAGTAGTGAGTCCGAATGCGCATGAGCAGTAGTGACCCCGAGTACGCATGCACAGTAGTGAGGCCGATTGTGCATCCGCCGTAGTGAGTCCGAGTGCACATGAGCAGTAGTGAGCCGGAGGGCGCATGCGCAGTAGTGACCCCGAGTGCGCATGCGCACTAGTGACCCCGAGCCCGCATGCGCAGTAGTGAGCCCGTGTGCGCACGCGCAGTAGTGAGCCCGTGTGCTCATGCGCAGTAGTGAGCCCGCGTGCGCATGCGTAGAACTGAGCTCGAGTGCGCATGTGCAGGTTTGAGCCGGAGTGCGCATGCGCAGTAGTGAGTCCGAGTGCGCATGAGCAGTAGTGACCCCGAGCCCGCATGAGCAGTAGTGAGCCCGTGTGCACATGCGCAGAAGCGAGCTCGAATGCGCATGTGCAAGTCTGAGCCGGACTGCGCATGCGCAGTACTGAGCCCGTGTGCGCATGCGCAGTGGTGTGCCCGAGTGCGCATGGGCAGGTCTGAGACGGAGTGCGCATTCGCAGTAGTGGGCTCGTGCGCGCATGCGCAGAAGTGAGCCCGTGTGCGCATGCGCAGTAGTGAGCCCGAGCGCGCATCCGCAGTAGTGAGTCTGAGTGCGCATGCGCAGTAGCGACCCCGAATGCACATGAGCAGTAGTGACTCCGAATGCGCATGAGCAGCTGTGACATCGAGCGCGCATGCACAGTAGTGAGCCCGATTGCGCATCCGTAGTAGTGAGTCCGTGTGCGCATGTGCAGGTGTAAGCCGGAGTGCGCATGCGCAGTAGTGAGCCCGATTGTGCATGCGCAGTAGTGAGCCCGAGCGCGCATCCGCAGTAGTGAGCCCGAGTGCGCATGCGCAGTAGTGACCCCGAGTGTGCATGCACAGTGTGAGCCCGTGAGCGAATGCGCAGTAGTGAGCCCGAGGGCGCATGGGCAGTAGTGACCCCGAGGGCGCATGCGCAGTAGTGAGCCCGTGTGCGCGTGCGCAGTATTGAGCCCGAGTGCACATGCACAGTAGTGAGTCCGTGTGCGCATGCGCAGTAGTGAGTCCGAGTGCGCATGAGCAGTAGTGAGCCCGTGTGCGTATGCGCAGTAGTGAGCCCGAGCGCGCATCCGCAGTAATGAGTCCGAGTGCGCATGAGCAGTAGTGAGCCCGCGTGCGCATGCGCAGTGGTGAGCCCGAGCGCGCATCCGCAGTAGTGAGTCCGAGTGCGCATGAGCAGTAGTGACCCCGAGTGCGCATGCGCAGTAGTGAGCCCGAGCGCGCATCCGCAGTAGTGAGTCCGAGTGCGCATGCGCAGTAGTGAGCCCGAGCGCGCATCGGCAGCAGTGAGTCCGAGTACGCATGAACAGTAGTGAGGCGGAGTGCGCATGGGCAGTAGTGAGGCCGAGTGCGCATGAGCAGTAGTGACCCCGAGTGCGCATGCGCAGAAGTGAGCCCGTGTGTGCATGCGAAGTAGTGAGCCCGTGTACGCATGCGCAGTGGTGAGCCCGAGTGCGCATGGGCAGGTCTGAGCCGGAGTGCGCGTGCGCAGTAGTGAGGCCGAGTGCGCATGAGCAGTAGTGACCCCGAGTGCGCATGCGCAGAAGTGAGCCCGTGTGTGCATGCGCAGTAGTGAACGCGATTGCGCAACCGCAGTAGTAAGCCCGAGCGCGCATCCGCAGTCGTGAGTCCGAGCGCGCATCCGCAGTAGTGAGTCCGAGTACGCATGAACAGTAGTGAGTCCGTGTGCGCATGCGCAGTAGTGAGCCCGTGTACGCATGCGCAGTAGTGAGCCCGTGTGCTCATGCGCAGTAGTGAGCTCGAGTGCGCATGTGCAGGTCTGAGCCGGAGTGCGCATACGCAGTAGTGAGCCCGAGCGCGGATGCGCAGTAGTGACCCCGAGCCCGCATGCGCAATAGTGAGCCCGTGTGCGCATGCGGAGTAGTGAGCCCGTGTACGCATGCGCAGTAGTGAGCCCGTGTGCTCATGCGCAGTAGTGAGCCCGCGTGCGCATGCGTAGTAGTGAGCTCGGGTGCGCATGAGCAGTAGTGATTCCGAGCGCGCATGCGCAGTTGTGAGCCCAATTGCGCATGCACAGTAGTGAGCCCGTGTGCGCATGCGCAGTAGTGAGCCCGAGTGCGCATGCAGAGTAGTGAGGCCGATTGCGCATCCGCACTAGTGAGTCCGTGTGCGCATGTGCAGGTCTGAGCCGCAGTGCGCATGCGCAGTAATGAGCCCGATTGTGCATCCGCCGTAGTGAGTCCGAGTGCGTATGAGCAGTAGTGTGCCGGAGGGCGCATGCGCAGTAGTGACCCCGAGTGCGCATGCGCACTAGTGACCCCGAGCCCGCATGCGCAGTAGTGAGCCCGTGTACGCATGGGCAGTAGTGAGCCCGTGTGTGCATGCACAGTAGTGAACCCGATTGCGCATCCGCAGTAGTGAGTCAGTGTGCGCATGTGCAGGTCTGAGCCGGAGTGCGCATGCGCAGTAGTGAGCCCGATTGTGCATCCGCAGTTGTGAGTCCGAGTGCGCATGAGCACTAGTGAGCCGGAGTGCGCATGCGCAGTAGCGACACCGAGCGCGCATGCGCAGTAGTGGGCCCGATTGCGCATCCGCAGCAGTGAGTCCGAGTGCGCATACGCAGTTGCGACCCCGAGTGTGCATGCACAGTGTCAGCCCGTGAGCGAATGCGCATTAGTGAGTCCGTGTGCGCATGTGCAGGTCTGAGCCGCAGTGCGCATGCGCAGTAGTGAGCCCGCTTGTGCATCCGCAGTAGTGAGTCCGAGTGCGCATGAGCAGAAGTGAGCCGGAGTGCGCATGCGCAGTAGTGACCACGAGTGCGCATGCGCAGTAGTGAGCCCGAGTGCGCATGCGCAGTAGTGAGCCCGATTGCGCATCCGCAGTAGTGAGTCCGTGTGCTCATGCGCAATAGTGAGCCCGCGTGCGCATGCATAGTAGTGAGCTCGAGTGCGCATGTGCAGGACTTAGCCGGAGTTCGCATGCGCAGTAGTGAGTCCGAGTGCGCATGCGCAGTAGTGAGCCCGTGTGCGCATGCGCAGTAGTGAGCCCGTGTGTTCATGCGCAATAGTGAGCCCGTGTACGCATGCGCAGTAGTGAGCCCGTGTGCTCATGCGCAGAAGTGAGCTCGAATGCGCATGTGCAAGTCTGAGCCGGACTGCGCATGCGCAGTAGTGAGCCCGATTGCGCATCCGCAGTGGTGACCCCGAGCGCGTATGCGCAGTAGTGAGCCCGATTGCGCGTCCGCAGCAGTGAGTCCGAGTGCGCATACGCAGTGGCGACCCCGAGTGTGCATGCACAGTGTCAGCCCGTGAGCGAATGCGCATTAGTGAGTCCGTGTGCGCATGTGCAGGTCTGAGCCGCAATGCGCATGCGCAGTAGTGAGCCCGATTGTGCATCCGCAGTTGTGAGTCCGAGTGCGCATGAGCACTAGTGAGCCGGAGTGCGCATGCGCAGTAGTGAGCCCGTGTGCGCATGCGCAGTAGTGAGCCCGTGTACGCATGCGCAGTGGTGAGCCCGAGTGCGCATGGGCAGGTCTGAGCCGGAGTGCGCGTGCGCAGTAGTGAGGCCGAGTGCGCATGAGCAGTAGTGACCCCGAGTGCGCATGCGCAGAAGTGAGCCCGTGTGTGCATGCGCAGTAGTGAACGCGATTGCGCATCCGCAGTAGTAAGCCCGAGCGCGCAACCGCAGTCGTGAGACCGAGCGCGCATCCGCAGTAGTGAGTCCGAGTGCGCATGCGCAGAAGTGACCCCGAGTGCGCATGAGTAGTAGTGAGTCCGAGTGCGCATGCGCAGTAGTGAGCAAGGGTTCGCATGCGCAGTAGTGAGCCCGTGTGCTCATGCGCAGTAGTGAGCCCGCGTGCGCATGCGTAGAAGTGAGCTCGAGTGCGCATGTGCAGGTTTGAGCCGGAGTGCGCATGCGCAGTAGTGAATCCGAGTGCGCATGAGCAGTAGTGACCCCGAGCCCGCATGAGTAGTAGTGAGCCCGTGTGCACATGCGCAGAAGCGAGCTCGAATGCACATGTGCAAGTCTGAGCCCGACTGCGCATGCGCAGTAGTGAGCCCGTGTGCGCATGAGCAGTAGTGAGTCCGAGCCAGCATGCGCAGTAGTGAGCCCGATTGTGCATCCGCCGTAGTGAGTCCGAGTGCGCATGAGCAGTAGTGAGCCGGAGGGCGCATGCGCAGTAGTGACCCCGAGTGCGCATGCGCACTAGTGACCCCGAGCCCGCATGCGCAGTAGTGAACCCGTGTGCGCATGCGCAGCAGTGAGCCCGTGTGCTCATGCGCAGTAGTGAGACCGCGTGCGCATGCGTAGTAGTGAGCTCGAGTGCGCATGCGCAGTAGCGACCCCGAATGCACATGAGCAGTAGTGAGTCCGAATGCGCATGAGCAGTAGTGACCCCGAGTGCGCATGCACAGTAGTGAGGCCGATTGTGCATCCGCCGTAGTGAGTCCGAGTGCGCATGAGCAGTAGTGAGCCGGAGGGCGCATGCGCAGTAGTGACCCCGAGTGCGCATGGGCAGGTCTGAGACGGAGTGCGCATTCGCAGTAGTGGGCTGGTGCGCGCATGCGCAGAAGTGAGCCCGAGCGCGCATCCGCAGTAGTGAGCCCGAGTGCGCATGCGCAGTAGTGACCCCGAGGGCGCATGCGCAGTAGTGGGCCCGTGTGCGCGTGCGCAGTATTGAGCCCGAGTGCACATGCACAGTAGTGAGTCCGTGTGCGCATGCGCAGTAGTGACCCCGAGCGCGCATGCGCAGTAGTGAGCCCGTGTGCGCATGCGCAGTAGTGAGCCCGAGTGCGCATCCGCAGTAGTGAGCCCCAGCGCGCATGCGCAGTAGTGAGCCCGATTGCGCATTCGCAGTGGTGACCCCGAGCGCGCATGTGCAGTAGTGAGCCCGATTGCGCATCCGCAGCAGTGAGTCCGAGTGCGCATGTGCATGACTGAGCCGGAGTGCGCATGCGCAGTAGTGACCCCGAGCGCGCATGCGCAGTAGTGAGCCCGTGTGCGCATGCGCAGTAGTGAGCCCGAGCGCGCATACGCAGTAGTGAGCCCGTGTGCGCATGCGCAGTAGTGAGCCCGAGCGCGCATCCGCAGTAGTGAGCCCGATTGTGCATCCGCAGTAGTGAGTCTGAGTGCGCATGAGCAGTAGTGAGCCCGCGTGCGCATGCGTAGTAGTGAGCTCGAGTGCGCATGCGCAGTAGTGACCCCGAGCGCGCATGCGCAGTAGTGAGCCCGTGCGCGCATACGCAGTAGTGAGCCCGTGTGCGCATGCGCAGTAGTTAGCCCGAGCGCGCATCCGCAGTAGTGAGTCCGAGTGCGCATGAGCAGTAGTGAGCCCGTATGCGCATGAGCAGTAGTGAGCCCGTGTGCGCATGCGCAGTAGTGAGCCCGAGCGCGCATCCGCAGTAGTGGGTCCGAGTGCGCATGAGCAGTAGTGAGCCCGTGTGCGTATGCGCAGTAGTGAGCCCGAGCGCGCATCCGCAGTAATGAGTCCGAGTGCGCATGAGCAGTAGTGAGCCGGAGTGCGCATGCGCAGTAGTGACCCCGAGTGCGCATGGGCAGTAGCGACCCCGATTGCGCATCTGCAGTAGTGACTCCGAGTGCGCATGCGCAACAGTAAACCCGATTGCGTATGCGCAGTAGTGAGCCCGAGTGCGCATGCGCAGTAGTGACCCCGAGCGTGCATGCGCAGTAGTGAGCCCGAGCGCGCATCCGCAGTAATGAGTCCGAGTGCGCATGAGCAGTTGTGAGCCCGAGCGCGCATCCGCAGTAGTGAGTCCGAGTGCGCATGAGCAGTAGTGAGCCCGTATGCGCATGAGCAGTAGTGAGCCCGTGTGCGCATGCGCAGTAGTGAGCCCGAGCGCGCATCCGCAGTAGTGGGTCGGAGTGCGCATGAGCAGTAGTGAGCCCGTGCGCGCATACGCAGTAGTGCGCCCGTGTGCGCATGCGCAGAAGTGAGCTCGAATGCGCATGTGCAGGTCTGACTCGGTGTGCGCATGCGCAGTGGTGACCCCGAGTGCGCGTGCGCTGTAGTGAGCTCGTGTGCGCATGCGCAGTAGTGAGCCAGTGTACGCATGCGCAGTAGTGAGTCCGTGTGCGCATTTGCGGGTCTGAGCCGGAGTGCGCATGTTCAGTAGCGACCCCGAGCGCGCATGCGCTGTAGTAAGTCCGAGTGCGCATGAGCAGTAGTGAGCCCGTGTGCGCATGCGCAGTAGTGAGCCCAAGCGCGCATCCGCAGTAGTGAGCCCGAGTGCGCATGAGCAGTAGTGTGCCCGTGTGCTCATGAGCAGTAGTGAGCCCGGGCGCCCATCCGCACTAGTGAGTCCGAGTGCGCATGCGCAGTAGTGACGCCGAGTGCGCATGCGCAGTAGTGAACCTGTGCGCGCATACGCAGTAGTGAGCCCGTGTGCGCATCCGCAGTGGTGAGCCCGAGCGCGCATCCGCAGTAGTGAGTCCGAGTGCGCATGAGCAGTAGTGACCCCGTGTGCGCATGCGCAGTAGTGAGCCCGAGCGCGCGTGGTCAGTAGTGGGCCCGATTGCGCATCCGCAGTAGTGAGTCCGAGCACGCATGAGCAGTAGTGAGTCCGAGTGCGCATGAGCAGTAGTGAGCCCGTGTGCGCATCCGCAGTAGTGAGCCCGAGCGCGGATCCGCAGTAGTGAGTCCGAGTGCGCATGAGCAGTAGTGAGCCCGTGTGCGCATGCGCAGTAGTGAGCCCGAGCGCGCATCCGCACTAGTGAGTCCGAGTGCGCATGCGCAGTAGTGACCCCGAGTGCGCATGCGCAGTAGTGAGCCCGTGCGCGCATACGCAGTAGTGAGCCCGTGTGCGCATCCGCAGTAGTGAGTCCGAGTGCGCATCCGCAGTAGTGAGTCCGAGTGCGCATGAGCAGTAGTGAGCCCGTATGCGCATGAGCAGTAGTGAGCCCGTGTGCGCATCCGCAGTAATGAGTCCGAGTGCGCATGAGCAGTAGTGAGCCCGTGTGCGCATGCGCAGTGGTGAGCCCGAGCGCGCATCCGCAGTAGTGAGTCCGAGTGCGCATGAGCAGTAGTGACCCCGAGTGCGCATGCGCAGTAGTGACCCCGAGTGCGCATGAGCAGTAGTGACCCCGAGTGCGCATGCGCAGTAGTGAGCCCGTGCGCGCATACGCAGTAGTGAGCCCGTGTGCGCATGCGCAGTAGTTAGCCCGAGCGCGCATCCGCAGTAGTGAGTCCGAGTGCGCATGAGCAGTAGTGAGCCCGTATGCGCATGAGCAGTAGTGAGCCCGTGTGCGCATGCGCAGTAGTGAGCCCGAGCGCGCATCCGCAGTAGTGGGTCGGAGTGCGCATGAGCAGTAGTGAACCCGTGTGCGTATGCGCAGTAGTGAGCCCGAGCGCGCATCCGCAGTAATGAGTCCGAGTGCGCATGAGCAGTAGTGAGCCGGAGTGCGCATGCGCAGTAGTGACCCCGAGTGCGCATGGGCAGTAGCGACCCCGATTGCGCATCTGCAGTAGTGACTCCGAGTGCGCATGCGCAACAGTAAACCCGATTGCGTATGCGCAGTAGTGAGCCCGAGTGCGCATGCGCAGTAGTGACCCCGAGCGCGCATGCGCAGTAGTGAGCCCGTGCGCGCATACGCAGTAGTGCGCCCGTGTGCGCATGCGCAGAAGTGAGCTCGAATGCGCATGTGCAGGTGTGACTCGGTGTGCGCATGCGCAGTGGTGACCCCGAGTGCGCGTGCGCTGTAGTGAGCTCGTGTGCGCATGCGCAGTAGTGAGCCAGTGTACGCATGCGCAGTAGTGAGTCCGTGTGCGCATTTGCGGGTCTGAGCCGGAGTGCGCATGTTCAGTAGCGACCCCGAGCGCGCATGCGCTGTAGTAAGTCCGAGTGCGCATGAGCAGTAGTGAGCCCGTGTGCGCATGCGCAGTAGTGAGCCCAAGCGCGCATCCGCACTAGTGAGTCCGAGTGCGCATGCGCAGTAGTGACCCCGAGTGCGCATGAGCAGTAGTGAGCCCGTGTGCGCATGCGCAGTAGTGAGCCCGAGCGCGCATCCGCAGTAGTGAGTTCGAGTGCGCATGAGCAGTAGTGAGCCCGTGTGCGCATGCGCAGTGGTGAGCCCGAGCGCGCATCCGCAGTAGTGAGTCCGAGTGCGCATGAGCAGTAGTGACCCCGTGTGCGCATGCGCAGTAGTGAGCCCGAGCGCGCGTGGTCAGTAGTGGGCCCGATTGCGCATCCGCAGTAGTGAGTCCGAGCACGCATGCGCAGTAGTGAGTCCGAGTGCGCATGAGCAGTAGTGAGCCCGTGTGCGCATCCGCAGTAGTGAGCCCGAGCGCGCATCCGCAGTAGTGAGTCCGAGTGCGCATGAGCAGTAGTGTGCCCGTGTGCTCATGAGCAGTAGTGAGCCCGAGCGCCCATCCGCACTAGTGAGTCCGAGTGCGCATGCGCAGTAGTGACGCCGAGTGCGCATGCGCAGTAGTGAACCTGTGCGCGCATACGCAGTAGTGAGCCCGTGTGCGCATCCGCAGTGGTGAGCCCGAGCGCGCATCCGCAGTAGTGAGTCCGAGTGCGCATGAGCAGTAGTGACCCCGTGTGCGCATGCGCAGTAGTGAGCCCGAGCGCGCGTGGTCAGTAGTGGGCCCGATTGCGCATCCGCAGTAGTGAGTCCGAGCACGCATGCGCAGTAGTGAGTCCGAGTGCGCATGAGCAGTAGTGAGCCCGTGTGCGCATCCGCAGTAGTGAGCCCGAGCGCGGATCCGCAGTAGTGAGTCCGAGTGCGCATGGGCAGTAGTGAGCCCGTGTGCGCATGCGCAGTAGTGAGCCCGAGCGCGCATCCGCACTAGTGAGTCCGAGTGCGCATGCGCAGTAGTGACCCCGAGTGCGCATGCGCAGTAGTGAGCCCGTGCGCGCATACGCAGTAGTGAGCACGTGTGCGCATGCGCAGTAGTTAGCCCGAGCGTGCATCCGCAGTAGTGAGTCCGAGTGCGCATGAGCAGTAGTGAGCCCGTATGCGCATGAGCAGTAGTGAGCCCGTGTGCGCATCCGCAGTAATGAGTCCGAGTGCGCATGAGCAGTAGCGAGCCCGTGTGCGCATGCGCAGTGGTGAGCCCGAGCGCGCATCCGCAGTAGTGAGTCCGAGTGCGCATGAGCAGTAGTGACCCCGAGTGCGCATGCGCAGTAGTGAGCCCGAGCGCGCATCCGCAGTAATGAGCCCGAGCGCGCATCCGCAGTAGTGAGTCCGAGTGCGCATGAGCAGTAGTGAGCCCGTGTGCGCATCCGCAGTAGTGAGCCCGAGCGCGCATCCGCAGTAGTTAGTCCGAGTGCGCATGAGCAGTAGTGGGCCCGTGTGCGCATGCGCAGTAGTGAGCCCGAGCGCGCATGAGCAGTAGTGACCCCGAGTGCGCATGCGCAGTAGTGAGCCCGTGCGCGCATACGCAGTAGTGAGCCCGTGTGCGCATGCGCAGTAGTTAGCCCGAGCGCGCATCCGCACTAGTGAGTCCGAGTGCGCATGCGCAGTAGTGACCCCGAGTGCGCATGAGCAGTAGTGAGCCCGTGTGCGCATGCGCAGTAGTGAGCCCGAGCGCGCGTGGTCAGTAGTGGGCCCGATTGCGCATCCGCAGTAGTGAGTCCGAGCACGCATGCGCAGTAGTGAGTCCGAGTGCGCATGAGCAGTAGTGAGCCCGTGTGCGCATCCGCAGTAGTGAGCCCGAGCGCGCATCCGCAGTAGTGAGTCCGAGTGCGCATGAGCAGTAGTGTGCCCGTGTGCTCATGAGCAGTAGTGAGCCCGAGCGCCCATCCGCACTAGTGAGTCCGAGTGCGCATGCGCAGTAGTGACGCCGAGTGCGCATGCGCAGTAGTGAACCTGTGCGCGCATACGCAGTAGTGAGCCCGTGTGCGCATCCGCAGTGGTGAGCCCGAGCGCGCATCCGCAGTAGTGAGTCCGAGTGCGCATGAGCAGTAGTGACCCCGTGTGCGCATGCGCAGTAGTGAGCCCGAGCGCGCGTGGTCAGTAGTGGGCCCGATTGCGCATCCGCAGTAGTGAGTCCGAGCACGCATGCGCAGTAGTGAGTCCGAGTGCGCATGAGCAGTAGTGAGCCCGTGTGCGCATCCGCAGTAGTGAGCCCGAGCGCGGATCCGCAGTAGTGAGTCCGAGTGCGCATGGGCAGTAGTGAGCCCGTGTGCGCATGCGCAGTAGTGAGCCCGAGCGCGCATCCGCACTAGTGAGTCCGAGTGCGCATGCGCAGTAGTGACCCCGAGTGCGCATGCGCAGTAGTGAGCCCGTGCGCGCATACGCAGTAGTGAGCACGTGTGCGCATGCGCAGTAGTTAGCCCGAGCGTGCATCCGCAGTAGTGAGTCCGAGTGCGCATGAGCAGTAGTGAGCCCGTATGCGCATGAGCAGTAGTGAGCCCGTGTGCGCATCCGCAGTAATGAGTCCGAGTGCGCATGAGCAGTAGCGAGCCCGTGTGCGCATGCGCAGTGGTGAGCCCGAGCGCGCATCCGCAGTAGTGAGTCCGAGTGCGCATGAGCAGTAGTGACCCCGAGTGCGCATGCGCAGTAGTGAGCCCGAGCGCGCATCCGCAGTAATGAGCCCGAGCGCGCATCCGCAGTAGTGAGTCCGAGTGCGCATGAGCAGTAGTGAGCCCGTGTGCGCATCCGCAGTAGTGAGCCCGAGCGCGCATCCGCAGTAGTTAGTCCGAGTGCGCATGAGCAGTAGTGGGCCCGTGTGCGCATGCGCAGTAGTGAGCCCGAGCGCGCATGAGCAGTAGTGACCCCGAGTGCGCATGCGCAGTAGTGAGCCCGTGCGCGCATACGCAGTAGTGAGCCCGTGTGCGCATGCGCAGTAGTTAGCCCGAGCGCGCATCCGCACTAGTGAGTCCGAGTGCGCATGCGCAGTAGTGACCCCGAGTGCGCATGAGCAGTAGTGAGCCCGTGTGCGCATGCGCAGTAGTGAGCCCGAGCGCGCATCCGCAGTAGTGAGTCCGAGTGCGCATCCGCAGTAGTGAGTCCGAGTGCGCATGAGCAGTAGTGAGCCCGTATGCGCATGAGCAGTAGTGAGCCCGTGTGCGCATCCGCAGTAATGAGTCCGAGTGCGCATGAGCAGTAGTGAGCCCGTGTGCGCATGCGCAGTGGTGAGCCCGAGCGCGCATCCGCAGTAGTGAGTCCGAGTGCGCATGAGCAGTAGTGACCCCGAGTGCGCATGCGCAGTAGTGACCCCGAGTGCGCATGAGCAGTAGTGACCCCGAGTGCGCATGCGCAGTAGTGAGCCCGTGCGCGCATACGCAGTAGTGAGCCCGTGTGCGCATGCGCAGTAGTTAGCCCGAGCGCGCATCCGCAGTAGTGAGTCCGCGTGCGCATGAGCAGTAGTGAGCCCGTATGCGCATGAGCAGTAGTGAGCCCGTGTGCGCATGCGCAGTAGTGAGCCCGAGCGCGCATCCGCAGTAGTGGGTCGGAGTGCGCATGAGCAGTAGTGAACCCGTGTGCGTATGCGCAGTAGTGAGCCCGAGCGCGCATCCGCAGTAATGAGTCCGAGTGTGCATGAGCAGTAGTGAGCCGGAGCGCGCATGCGCAGTAGTGACCCCGAGTGCGCATGGGCAGCAGCGACCCCGATTGCGCATCTGCAGTAGTGACTCCGAGTGCGCATGCGCAACAGTAAACCCGATTGCGTATGCGCAGTAGTGAGCCCGAGTGCGCATGCGCAGTAGTGACCCCGAGCGCGCATGCGCAGTAGTGAGCCCGTGCGCGCATACGCAGTAGTGCGCCCGTGTGCGCATGCGCAGAAGTGAGCTCGAATGCGCATGTGCAGGTCTGACTCGGTGTGCGCTTGCGCAGTGGTGACCCCGAGTGCGCGTGCGCTGTAGTGAGCTCGTGTGCGCATGCGCAGTAGTGAGCCAGTGTACGCATGCGCAGTAGTGAGTCCGTGTGCGCATTTGCGGGTCTGAGCCGGAGTGCGCATGTTCAGTAGCGACCCCGAGCGCGCATGCGCTGTAGTAAGTCCGAGTGCGCATGAGCAGTAGTGAGCCCGTGTGCGCATGCGCAGTAGTGAGCCCAAGCGCGCATCCGCACTAGTGAGTCCGAGTGCGCATGCGCAGTAGTGAGCCCGTGTGCGCATGCGCAGTAGTGAGCCCGAGCGCGCATCCGCAGTAGTGAGTTCGAGTGCGCATGAGCAGTAGTGAGCCCGTGTGCGCATGCGCAGTGGTGAGCCCGAGCGCGCATCCGCAGTAGTGAGTCCGAGTGCGCATGAGCAGTAGTGACCCCGTGTGCGCATGCGCAGTAGTGAGCCCGAGCGCGCGTGGTCAGTAGTGGGCCCGATTGCGCATCCGCAGTAGTGAGTCCGAGCACGCATGCGCAGTAGTGAGTCCGAGTGCGCATGAGCAGTAGTGAGCCCGTGTGCGCATCCGCAGTAGTGAGCCCGAGCGCGCATCCGCAGTAGTGAGTCCGAGTGCGCATGAGCAGTAGTGAGCCCGTGTGCTCATGAGCAGTAGTGAGCCCGAGCGCCCATCCGCACTAGTGAGTCCGAGTGCGCATGCGCAGTAGTGACGCCGAGTGCGCATGCGCACAGTGAACCTGTGCGCGCATACGCAGTAGTGAGCCCGTGTGCGCATGCGCAGTGGTGAGCCCGAGCGCGCATCCGCAGTAGTGAGTCCGAGTGCGCATGAGCAGTAGTGACCCCGTGTGCGCATGCGCAGTAGTGAGCCCGAGCGCGCGTGGTCAGTAGTGGGCCCGATTGCGCATCCGCAGTAGTGAGTCCGAGCACGCATGCGCAGTAGTGAGTCCGAGTGCGCATGAGCAGTAGTGAGCCCGTGTGCGCATCCGCAGTAGTGAGCCCGAGCGCGGATCCGCAGTAGTGAGTCCGAGTGCGCATGAGCAGTAGTGAGCCCGTGTGCGCATGCGCAGTAGTGAGCCCGAGCGCGCATCCGCACTAGTGAGTCCGAGTGCGCATGCGCAGTAGTGACCCCGAGTGCGCATGCGCAGTAGTGAGCCCGTGCGCGCATACGCAGTAGTGAGCCCGTGTGCGCATGCGCAGTAGTTAGCCCGAGCGCGCATCCGCAGTAGTGAGTCCGAGTGCGCATGAGCAGTAGTGAGCCCGTATGCGCATGAGCAGTAGTGAGCCCGTGTGCGCATCCGCAGTAGTGAGCCCGAGCGCGCATCCGCAGTAGTTAGTCCGAGTGCGCATGAGCAGTAGTGAGCCCGTGTGCGCATCCGCAGTAGTGAGCCCGAGCGCGCATCCGCAGTAGTTAGTCCGAGTGCGCATGAGCAGTAGTGGGCCCGTGTGCGCATGCGCAGTAGTGAGCCCGAGCGCCCATCCGCACTAGTGAGACCGAGTGCGCATGCGCAGTAGTGACCCCGAGTGCGCATGCGCAGTAGTGAGCCCGTGCGCGCATACGCAGTAGTGCGCCGTGTGCGCATGGGCAGAAGTGAGCTCGAATGCGCATGTGCAGGTCTGACTCGGTGTGCGCATGCGCAGTAGTGACCCCGAGTGCGCGTGCGCTGTAGTGAGCTCGTGTGCGCATGCGCAGTAGTGAGCCCGAGCGCGCATCCGCACTAGTGAGTCCGAGTGCGCATGCGCAGTAGTGACCCCGAGTGCGCATGCGCAGTAGTAAGCCCGTGCGCGCATACGCAGTAGTGAGCCCGTGTGCGCATGCGCAGTAGTTAGCCCGAGCGCGCATCCGCAGTAGTGAGTCCGAGTGCGCATGAGAAGTAGTGAGCCCGTATGCGCATGAGCAGTAGTGAGCCCGTGTGCGCATGCGCAGTAGTGAGCCCGAGCGCGCATCCGCAGTAGTGGGTCGGAGTGCGCATGAGCAGTAGTGAGCCCATGTGCGTATGCGCAGTAGTGAGCCCGAGCGCGCATCCGCAGTAATGAGTCCGAGTGCGCATGAGCAGTAGTGAGCCCGTGTGCGCATGCGCAGAAGTGAGCTCGAATGCGCATGTGCAGGTCTGACTCGGTGTGCGCTTGCGCAGTGGTGACCCCGAGTGCGCGTGCGCTGTAGTGAGCTCGTGTGCGCATGCGCAGTAGTGAGCCAGTGTACGCATGCGCAGTAGTGAGTCCGTGTGCGCATTTGCGGGTCTGAGCCGGAGTGCGCATGTTCAGTAGCGACCCCGAGCGCGCATGCGCTGTAGTAAGTCCGAGTGCGCATGAGCAGTAGTGAGCCCGTGTGCGCATGCGCAGTAGTGAGCCCAAGCGCGCATCCGCACTAGTGAGTCCGAGTGCGCATGCGCAGTAGTGAGCCCGTGTGCGCATGCGCAGTAGTGAGCCCGAGCGCGCATCCGCAGTAGTGAGTTCGAGTGCGCATGAGCAGTAGTGAGCCCTTTTGCGCATGCGCAGTGGTGAGCCCGAGCGCGCATCCGCAGTAGTGAGTCCGAGTGCGCATGAGCAGTAGTGACCCCGTGTGCGCATGCGCAGTAGTGAGCCCGAGCGCGCGTGGTCAGTAGTGGGCCCGATTGCGCATCCGCAGTAGTGAGTCCGAGCACGCATGCGCAGTAGTGAGTCCGAGTGCGCATGAGCAGTAGTGAGCCCGTGTGCGCATCCGCAGTAGTGAGCCCGAGCGCGCATCCGCAGTAGTGAGTCCGAGTGCGCATGAGCAGTAGTGAGCCCGTGTGCTCATGAGCAGTAGTGAGCCCGAGCGCCCATCCGCACTAGTGAGTCCGAGTGCGCATGCGCAGTAGTGACGCCGAGTGCGCATGCGCAGTAGTGAACCTGTGCGCGCATACGCAGTAGTGAGCCCGTGTGCGCATGCGCAGTGGTGAGCCCGAGCGCGCATCCGCAGTAGTGAGTCCGAGTGCGCATGAGCAGTAGTGACCCCGTGTGCGCATGCGCAGTAGTGAGCCCGAGCGCGCGTGGTCAGTAGTGGGCCCGATTGCGCATCCGCAGTAGTGAGTCCGAGCACGCATGCGCAGTAGTGAGTCCGAGTGCGCATGAGCAGTAGTGAGCCCGTGTGCGCATCCGCAGTAGTGAGCCCGAGCGCGGATCCGCAGTAGTGAGTCCGAGTGCGCATGAGCAGTAGTGAGCCCGTGTGCGCATGCGCAGTAGTGAGCCCGAGCGCGCATCCGCACTAGTGAGTCCGAGTGCGCATGCGCAGTAGTGACCCCGAGTGCGCATGCGCAGTAGTGAGCCCGTGCGCGCATACGCAGTAGTGAGCCCGTGTGCGCATGCGCAGTAGTTAGCCCGAGCGCGCATCCGCAGTAGTGAGTCCGAGTGCGCATGAGCAGTAGTGAGCCCGTATGCGCATGAGCAGTAGTGAGCCCGTGTGCGCATCCGCAGTAGTGAGCCCGAGCGCGCATCCGCAGTAGTTAGTCCGAGTGCGCATGAGCAGTAGTGAGCCCGTGTGCGCATCCGCAGTAGTGAGCCCGAGCGCGCATCCGCAGTAGTTAGTCCGAGTGCGCATGAGCAGTAGTGGGCCCGTGTGCGCATGCGCAGTAGTGAGCCCGAGCGCCCATCCGCACTAGTGAGACCGAGTGCGCATGCGCAGTAGTGACCCCGAGTGCGCATGCGCAGTAGTGAGCCCGTGCGCGCATACGCAGTAGTGCGCCGTGTGCGCATGGGCAGAAGTGAGCTCGAATGCGCATGTGCAGGTCTGACTCGGTGTGCGCATGCGCAGTAGTGACCCCGAGTGCGCGTGCGCTGTAGTGAGCTCGTGTGCGCATGCGCAGTAGTGAGCCCGAGCGCGCATCCGCACTAGTGAGTCCGAGTGCGCATGCGCAGTAGTGACCCCGAGTGCGCATGCGCAGTAGTAAGCCCGTGCGCGCATACGCAGTAGTGAGCCCGTGTGCGCATGCGCAGTAGTTAGCCCGAGCGCGCATCCGCAGTAGTGAGTCCGAGTGCGCATGAGAAGTAGTGAGCCCGTATGCGCATGAGCAGTAGTGAGCCCGTGTGCGCATGCGCAGTAGTGAGCCCGAGCGCGCATCCGCAGTAGTGGGTCGGAGTGCGCATGAGCAGTAGTGAGCCCATGTGCGTATGCGCAGTAGTGAGCCCGAGCGCGCATCCGCAGTAATGAGTCCGAGTGCGCATGAGCAGTAGTGAGCCGGAGTGCGCATGCGCAGTAGTGACCCCGAGTGCGCATGGGCAGTAGCGACCCCGATTGCGCATGCGCAACAGTAAACCCGATTGCGTATGCGCAGTAGTGAGCCCGAGTGCGCATGCGCAGTAGTGACCCCGAGCGCGCATGCGCTGTAGTAAGTCCGAGTGCGCATGAGCAGTAGTGAGCCCGTGTGCGCATGCGCAGTAGTGAGCCCAAGCGCGCATCCGCACTAGTGAGTCCGAGTGCGCATGCGCAGTAGTGACCCCCAGTGCGCATGCGCAGTAGTGAGCCCGTGCGCGCATACGCAGTAGTGCGCCGTGTGCGCATGGGCAGAAGTGAGCTCGAATGCGCATGTGCAGGTCTGACTCGGTGTGCGCATGCGCAGTAGTGACCCCGAGTGCGCGTGCGCTGTAGTGAGCTCGTGTGCGCATGCGCAGTAGTGAGCCCGAGCGCGCATCCGCACTAGTGAGTCCGAGTGCGCATGCGCAGTAGTGACCCCGAGTGCGCATGCGCAGTAGTAAGCCCGTGCGCGCATACGCAGTAGTGAGCCCGTGTGCGCATGCGCAGTAGTTAGCCCGAGCGCGCATCCGCAGTAGTGAGTCCGAGTGCGCATGAGAAGTAGTGAGCCCGTATGCGCATGAGCAGTAGTGAGCCCGTGTGCGCATGCGCAGTGGTGAGCCCGAGCGCGCATCCGCAGTAGTGGGTCGGAGTGCGCATGAGCAGTAGTGAGCCCATGTGCGTATGCGCAGTAGTGAGCCCGAGCGCGCATCCGCAGTAATAAGTCCGAGTGCGCATGAGCAGTAGTGAGCCCGTGTGCGCATGCGCAGTAGTGAGCCCGAGCGCGCATCCGCAGTAGTGAGTTCGAGTGCGCATGAGCAGTAGTGAGCCCGTGTGCGTATGCGCAGTAGTGAGCCCGAGCGCGCATTCGCAGTAATGAGTCCGAGTGCGCATGAGCAGTAGTGAGCCCGTGTGCGCATGCGCAGTGGTGAGCCCGAGCGCGCATCCGCAGTAGTGAGTCCGAGTGCGCATGAGCAGTAGTGACCCCGTGTGCGCGTGCGCAGTAGTGAGCCCGAGCGCGCGTGGTCAGTAGTGGGCCCGATTGCGCATCCGCAGTAGTGAGTCCGAGCACGCATGCGCAGTAGTGAGTCCGAGTGCGCATGAGCAGTAGTGAGCCCGTGTGCGCATCCGCAGTAGTGAGCCCGAGCGCGCATCCGCAGTAGTGAGTCCGAGTGCGCATGAGCAGTAGTGAGCCCGTGTGCGCATGCGCAGTAGTGAGCCCGAGCGCGCATCCGCACTAGTGAGTCCGAGTGCGCATGCGCAGTAGTGACCCCGAGTGCGCATGCGCAGTAGTGAGCCCGTGCGCGCATACGCAGTAGTGAGCCCGTGTGCGCATGCGCAGTAGTTAGCCCGAGCGCGCATCCGCAGTAGTGAGTCCGAGTGCGCATGAGCAATAGTGAGCCCGTATGCGCATGAGCAGTAGTGAGCCCGTGTGCGCATCCGCAGTAATGAGTCCGAGTGCGCATGAGCAGTAGTGAGCCCGTGTGCGCATGCGCAGTGGTGAGCCCGAGCGCGCATCCGCAGTAGTGAGTCCGAGTGCGCATGAGCAGTAGTGACCCCGAGTGCGCATGTGCAGTAGTGAGCCCGATTGCGCATCCGCAGCAGTGAGTCCGAGTGCGCATGAGCAGTAGTGAGCCGGAGTGCGCATGCGCAGTAGTGACCCCGAGCGCGCATGCGCAGAAGTGAGCCCGTGTGCGCATGCGCAGTAGTGAGCCCGAGCGCGCATCCGCAGTAGTGAGTCTGAGTGCGCATGCGCAGTAGCGACCCCGAATGCACATGAGCAGTAGTGACTCCGAATGCGCATGAGCAGCTGTGACCCCGAGTGCGCATGCACAGTAGTGAGCCCGATTGCGCATCCGTAGTAGTGAGTCCGTGTGCGCATGTGCAGGTGTAAGCCGGAGTGCGCATGCGCAGTAGTGAGCCCGAGGGCGCATGCGCAGTAGTGAGTCCGTGTGCGCATGCGCAGTAGTGAGCCCGAGTGCGCTTGCGCTGTAGTGAGACCGTGTGCGTATCGGCAGTAGTGAGTCCGAGTGCCCATGAGTCGTAGTGAGTCCGAGTGCGCATCCGCAGCAGTGACCCCGCATGCGCATGCGTAGCAGTGAGCTCGAGTGCGCATGTGCAGTAGTGAGCCCGTGTATGCATGCGCAGTAGTGACCCCGAGCGCGCATGCGCAGTAGTGAGCCCGTGTGCGCATGCGCAGTAGTGAGCCCGAGCCCGCATAAGCAGTAGTGAGTCCGAGTGCGCATGCGCAGTAGTGACCCCGAGTGCGCATGAGCAGTTGCGAGTCTGAGTGCGCATGCGCAGTAGCGACCCCGAATGCACATGAGCAGTAATGACTCCGAATGCGCATGAGCAGCTGTGACCCCGAGTGCGCATGCACAGTAGTGAGCCCGATTGCGCATCCGTAGTAGTGAGTCCGTGTGCGCATGTGCAGGTGTAAGCCGGAGTGCGCATGCGCAGTAGTGAGCCCGATTGTGCATGCGCAGTAGTGAGCCCGAGCGCGCATCCGCAGTAGTGAGCCCGAGTGCGGATGCGCAGTAGTGACCCCGAGTGTGCATGCACAGTGTGAGCCCGTGAGCGAATGCGCAGTAGTGAGCCCGAGTGCGCATGCGCAGTAGTGACCCCGAGGGCGCATGCGCAGTAGTGAGCCCGTGTGCGCGTGCGCAGTATTGAGCCCGAGTGCACATGCACAGTAGTGAGTCCGTGTGCGCATGCGCAGTAGTGAGCCCGAGTGCGCTTGCGCTGTAGTGAGACCGTGTGCGCATCGGCAGTAGTGAGTCCGAGTGCCCATGAGTCGTAGTGAGTCCGAGTGCGCATCCGCAGCAGTGACCCCGCATGCGCATGCGTAGCAGTGAGCTCGAGTGCGCATGTGCAGTAGTGAGCCCGTGTATGCATGCGCAGTGGTGAGCCCGAGTGCGCATGGGCAGGTCTGAGCCGGAGTGCGCATGCGCAGTAGTGAGGCCGAGTGCGCATGAGCAGTAGTGAGCCCGTGTGCGCATGCGCAGTAGTGAGCCCGCGTGCGCATGCGTAGTAGTGAGCTCGAGTGCGCATCCGAAGTAGTGAGTCCGTGTGCGCATGTGCAGGACTGAGCCGGAGTGCGCATGCGCAGTAGTGACCCCGAGTGCGCATGCGCAGTAGTGACCCCGAGCGCGCATGCGCAGTAGTGAGCCCGTGTGCGCATGCGCAGTAGTGAGCCCGAGCGCGCATCCGCAGTAGTGAGCCCCAGCGCGCATGCGCAGTAGTGAGCCCGATTGCGCATTCGCAGTGGTGACCCCGAGCGCGCATGTGCAGTAGTGAGCCCGATTGTGCATCCGCAGCAGTGAGTCCGAGTGCGCATGTGCATGACTGAGCCGGAGTGCGCATGCGCAGTAGTGACCCCGAGCGCGCATGCGCAGTTGTGAGCCCGTGTGCGCATGCGCAGTAGTGAGCCCGAGCGCGCATACGCAGTAGTCAGCCCGTGTGCGCATGCGCAGTAGTGAGCCCAAGCGCGCATCCGCAGTAGTGAGCCCGATTGTGCATCCGCAGTAGTGAGTCCGAGTACGCATGAGCAGTAGTGAGCCGGAGGGCGCATGCGCAGTAGTGAGCCCGATTACGCATCCGAAGTAGTGAGTCCGTGTGCGCATGTGCAGGACTGAGCCGGAGTGCGCATGCGCAGTAGTGACCCCGAGTGCGCATGCGCAGTAGTGACCCCGAGCGCGCATGCGCAGTAGTGAGCCCGTGTGCGCATGCGCAGTAGTGAGCCCGAGCCCGCATAAGCAGTAGTGAGTCCGAGTGCGCATGCGCAGTAGTGACCCCGAGTGCGCATGAGCAGTTGCGAGTCCGTGTGCGCATGTGCAGGTATGAGCCGGAGTGCGCATGCACAGTAGTGAGCCCGATTGTGCATCCGCAGTAGTGAGTCCGAGTGCGCATGAGCAGTAGTGAGTCCGAGTGCGCATGAGCAGAAGTGAGCCGGAGTGCGCATGCGCAGTAGTGACCCCGAGCGCGCATGCGCAGAAGTGAGCCCGTGTGCGCATGCGCAGTAGTGAGCCCGAGCGCGCATCCGCAGTAGTGAGTCTGAGTGCGCATGCGCAGTAGCGACCCCGAATGCACATGAGCAGTAATGACTCCGAATGCGCATGAGCAGCTGTGACCCCGAGTGCGCATGCACAGTAGTGAGCCCGATTGCGCATCCGTAGTAGTGAGTCCGTGTGCGCATGTGCAGGTGTAAGCCGGAGTGCGCATGCGCAGTAGTGAGCCCGATTGTGCATGCGCAGTAGTGAGCCCGAGCGCGCATCCGCAGTAGTGAGCCCGAGTGCGGATGCGCAGTAGTGACCCCGAGTGTGCATGCACAGTGTGAGCCCGCGAGCGAATGCGCAGTAGTGAGCCCGAGTGCGCATGCGCAGTAGTGACCCCGAGGGCGCATGCGCAGTAGTGAGCCCGTGTGCGCGTGCGCAGTATTGAGCCCGAGTGCACATGCACAGTAGTGAGTCCGTGTGCGCATGCGCAGTAGTGAGCCCGAGTGCGCTTGCGCTGTAGTGAGACCGTGTGCGCATCGGCAGTAGTGAGTCCGAGTGCCCATGAGTCGTAGTGAGTCCGAGTGCGCATCCGCAGCAGTGACCCCGCATGCGCATGCGTAGCAGTGAGCTCGAGTGCGCATGTGCAGTAGTGAGCCCGTGTATGCATGCGCAGTGGTGAGCCCGAGTGCGCATGGGCAGGTCTGAGCCGGAGTGCGCATGCGCAGTAGTGAGGCCGAGTGCGCATGAGCAGTAGTGAGCCCGTGTGCGCATGCGCAGTAGTGAGCCCGCGTGCGCATGCGTAGTAGTGAGCTCGAGTGCGCATCGGAAGTAGTGGGTCCGTGTGCGCATGTGCAGTAGTGAGCCCGTGTGTTCATGCGCAGTAGTGAGCCCGTGTGTTCATGCGCAATAGTGAGCCCGTGTACGCATGCGCAGTAGTGAGCCCGTGTGCTCATGCGCAGAAGTGAGCTCGAATGCGCATGAGCAGTAGTGAGTCCGAGCCAGCATGCGCAGTAGTGAGCCCGATTGTGCATCCCCAGTAATGGGTCTGAGTGCGCATGAGCAGTAGTCAGCCCGCGTGCGCATGCGTAGTAGTGAGCTCGAGTGCGCATGCGCAGTAGCGACCCCGAATGCACATGTGCGGTAGTGAGTCCGAATGCGCATGAGCAGTAGTGACCCCGAGTGCGCATGCACAGTAGTGAGGCCGATTGTGCATCCGCCGTAGTGAGTCCGAGTGCGCATGAGCAGTAGTGAGCCCGTGTGCGCATGCGCAGTAGTGAGCCCGAGCGCGCATCCGCAGTAGTGAGCCCCAGCGTGCATGCGCAGTAGTGAGCCCGATTGCGCATTCGCAGTGGTGACCCCGAGCGCGCATGTGCAGTAGTGAGCCCGACTGCGCATCCGCAGCAGTGAGTCCGAGTGCGCATGTGCATGACTGAGCCGGAGTGCGCATGCGCAGTAGTGACCCGAGCGCGCATGCGCAGTAGTGAGCCCGTGTGCGCATGCGCAGTAGTGAGCCCGAGCGCGCATACGCAGTAGTGAGCCCGTGTGCGCATGCGCAGTAGTGAGCCCGAGCGCGCATCCGCAGTAGTGAGCCCGATTGTGCATCCGCAGTAGTGAGTCCGAGTACGCATGAGCAGTAGTGAGCCAGAGGGCGCATGCGCAGTAGTGACCCCGAGTGCGCATGCGCACTAGTGACCCCGAGCCCGCATGCGCAGTAGTGAGCCCGATTGTGCATCCGCAGTAATGAGTCTGAGTGCGCATGAGCAGTAGTGAGCCCGCGTGCGCATGCGTAGTAGTGAGCTCGAGTGCGCATGCGCAGTAGTGACCCCGAGTGCGCATGAGCAGTAGTGAGTCCGAGTGCGCATGAGCAGTAGTGACCCGGAGTGCGCATGCGCAGTAGTGAGCCCGATTACGCATCCGAAGTAGTGAGTTCGTGTGCGCATGTGCAGGACTGAGCCGGAGTGCGCATGCGCAGTAGTGACCCCGAGCGCGCATGCGCAGTAGTGAGCCCGTGTGCGCATGCGCAGTAGTGAGCCCGAGCGCGCATACGCAGTAGTGAGCCCGTGTGCGCATGCGCAGTAGTGAGCCCGAGCGCGCATCCGCAGTGGTGAGCCCGATTGTGCATCCGCAGTAGTGAGTCCGAGTACGCATGCGCAGTAGTGACCCCGAGTGCGCATGAGCAGTTGCGAGTCCGTGTGCGCATGTGCAGGTATGAGCCGGAGTGCGCATGCACAGTAGTGAGCCCGATTGTGCATCCGCAGTAGTGAGTCCGAGTTCGCATGCGCAGTAGTGACCCCGAGTGCGCATGCACAGTAGTGAGCCCGATTGTGCATCCGCAGTAGTGAGTCCGAGTGCGCATGAGCAGTAGTGAGCCGGAGGGCGCATGCGCAGTAGTGACCCCGAGTGCGCATGCGCACTAGTGACGCCGAGCCCGCATTCGCAGTAGTAAGCCCGTGTGCCCATGAGTAGTAGTGAGCCCGTGTACGCATGCGCAGTAGTGAGCCCGTGTGCGCATGCGCAGTAGTGAGCCCGAGCCCGCATAAGCAGTAGTGAGTCCGAGTGCGCATGCGCAGTAGTGACCCTGAGTGCGCATGAGCAGTTGCGAGTCCGTGTGCGCATGTGCAGGTATGAGCCGGAGTGCGCATGCACAGTAGTGAGCCCGATTGTGCATCCGCAGTAGTGAGTCCGAGTGCGCATGAGCAGTAGTGAGCCGGAGGGCGCATGCGCAGTAGTGACCCCGAGTGCGCATGCGCACTAGTGACGCCGAGCCCGCATTCGCAGTAGTAAGCCCGTGTGCCCATGAGTAGTAGTGAGCCCGTGTACGCATGCGCAGTCTTGAGCCCGTGTGCTTATGCGCAGTAGTAAGCCCGCGTGCGCATGCGTAGTAGTGAGCTCGAGTGCGCATGTGCAGGTCTGAGCCGGAGTTCGCATGCGCAGTAGTGAGTCCGAGTGCGCATGAGCAGTAGTGGGTCCGAGTGCGCATGCGCAGTAGAACGCCCGTGTACATATGCGCAGAAGTGAGCTCGAATGCGCATGTGCAGCTCTGAGCCGGACTGCGCATGCGCAGTAGTGGGCTCGTGCGCGCATGCGCAGTAGTGAGCCCATGTGCGCATGCGCAGTAGTGAGCCCGTGCGCGCATCCGCAGCAGTGAGTCCGAGTGCGCATGTGCGGGTCTGAGCCGGAGTGCGCATGCGCAGTAGCGAGCCCGTGTGCGCATGCGCAGTAGTGAGCCCGAGTGCGCATGCGCAGTAGTGAGCCCGATTGTGCATCCGCAGTAGTGAGTCCGAGTGCGCATGAGCAGAAGTGAGCCGGAGTGCGCATGCGCAGTAGTGACCCCGAGTGCGCATGCGCAGAAGTGAGCCCGTGTGTGCATGCAGAGTAGTGAGCCCGAGTGCGCATGCGCAGTAGTGAGCCCGATTGCGCATCCGCAGTAGTGAGTCCGTGTGCGCATGTGCAGGTCTGAGCCTGAGTGCGCATGCGCAGTAGTAAGCCCGCGTGCGCATGCGTAGTAGTGAGCTCGAGTGCGCATGTGCAGGTCTGAGCCGGAGTTCGCATGTGCAGTAGTGAGCCCGATTGCGCATCCGCAGCAGTGAGTCTGAGTGCGCATGTGCATGACTGAGCCGGAGTGCGCATGCGCAGTAGTGACCCCGAGCGCGCATGCGCAGAAGTGAGCCCGTGTGCGCCTGCGCAGTAGTGAACCCGAGCGCGCATCCGCAGTAGTGAGTCTGAGTGCGCATGCGCAGTAGCGACCCCGAATGCACATGAGCAGTAGTGACTCCGAATGCGCATGAGCAGCTGTGACCCCGAGTGCGCATGCACAGTAGTGAGCCCGAGCGCTCATCCGCAGTAGTGAGCCCGAGTGCGGATGCGCAGTAGTGACCCCGAGTGTGCATGCACAGTGTGAGCCCGTGAGCGAATGCGCAGTAGTGAGCCCGAGTGCGCATGCGCAGTAGTGACCCCGAGGGCGCATGCGCAGTAGTGAGCCCGTGTGCGCGTGCGCAGTATTGAGCCCGAGTGCACATGCACAGTAGTGAGTCCGTGTGCGCATGCGCAGTAGTGAGCCCGAGTGCGCTTGCGCTGTAGTGAGACCGTGTGCGCATCGGCAGTAGTGAGTCCGAGTGCCCATGAGTCGTAGTGAGTCCGAGTGCGCATCCGCAGCAGTGACCCCGCATGCGCATGCGTAGCAGTGAGCTCGAGTGCGCATGTGCAGTAGTGAGCCCGTGTATGCATGCGCAGTGGTGAGCCCGAGTGCGCATGGGCTGGTCTGAGCCGGAGTGCGCATGCGCAGTAGTGAGGCCGAGTGCGCATGAGCAGTAGTGAGCCCGTGTGCGCATGCGCAGTAGTGAGCCCGCGTGCGCATGCGTAGTAGTGAGCTCGAGTGCGCATCCGAAGTAGTGGGTCCGTGTGCGCATGTGCAGGACTGAGCCGGAGTGCGCATGCGCAGTAGTGACCCCGAGCGCGCATGCGCAGTAGTGAGCCCGTGTGCGCATGCGCAGTAGTGAGCCCGAGCGCGCATCCGCAGTAGTGAGCCCCAGCGCGCATGCGCAGTAGTGAGCCCGATTGCGCATTCGCAGTGGTGACCCCGAGCGCGCATGTGCAGTAGTGAGCCCGATTGCGCATCCGCAGCAGTGAGTCCGAGTGCGCATGTGCATGACTGAGCCGGAGTGCGCATGCGCAGTAGTGACCCCGAGCGCGCATGCGCAGTAGTGAGCCCGTGTGCGCATGCGCAGTAGTGAGCCCGAGCGCGCATACGCAGTAGTGAGCCCGTGTGCGCATGCGCAGTAGTGAGCCCGAGCGCGCATCCGCAGTAGTGAGCCCGATTGTGCATCCGCAGTAGTGAGTCCGAGTACGCATGCGCAGAAGTGAGCCCGTGTGCGCATGCGCAGTAGTGAGCCCGAGTGCGCATGCGCAGTAGTGAGCCCGATTGCGCATCCGCAGGAGTGAGTCCGTGTGCGCATGTGCAGGTCTGAGCCTGAGTGCGCATGCGCAGTAGTGAGCCCGAGCGCGCATCCGCAGTAGTGAGTTCGAGTGCGCATACGCAGTTGCGACCCCGAGTGTGCATGCACAGTGTCAGCCCGTGAGCGAATGCGCAGTAGTGAGTCCGTGTGCGCATGTGCATGTCTGAGCCGCAGTGCGCATGCGCAGTAGTGAGCCTGTGTGTGCATGCGCAGTAGTGAGCCCGAGTGCGCATGCGCAGTAGTGAGCCCGATTGCGCATCCGCAGTAGTGAGTCCGTGTGCTCATGCGCAATAGTGAGCCCGCCTGCGCATGCATAGTAGTGAGCTCGAGTGCGCATGTGCAGGACTTAGCCGGAGTTCGCATGCGCAGTAGTGAGTCCGAGTGCGCATGCGCAGTAGTGAGCCCGTGTGCGCATGCGCAGTAGTGAGCCCGTGTGTTCATGCGCAATAGTGAGCCCGTGTACGCATGCGCAGTAGTGAGCCCGTGTGCTCATGCGCAGAAGTGAGCTCGAATGCGCATGAGCAGTAGTGAGTCCGAGCCAGCATGCGCAGTAGTGAGCCCGATTGTGCATCCCCAGTAATGGGTCTGAGTGCGCATGAGCAGTAGTCAGCCCGCGTGCGCATGCGTAGTAGTGAGCTCGAGTGCGCATGCGCAGTAGCGACCCCGAATGCACATGTGCGGTAGTGAGTCCGAATGCGCATGAGCAGTAGTGACCCCGAGTGCGCATGCACAGTAGTGAGGCCGATTGTGCATCCGCCGTAGTGAGTCCGAGTGCGCATGAGCAGTAGTGAGCCCGTGTGCGCATGCGCAGTAGTGAGCCCGAGCGCGCATCCGCAGTAGTGAGCCCCAGCGCGCATGCGCAGTAGTGAGCCCGATTGCGCATTCGCAGTGGTGACCCCGAGCGCGCATGTGCAGTAGTGAGCCCGACTGCGCATCCGCAGCAGTGAGTCCGAGTGCGCATGTGCATGACTGAGCCGGAGTGCGCATGCGCAGTAGTGACCCCGAGCGCGCATGCGCAGTAGTGAGCCCGTGTGCGCATGCGCAGTAGTGAGCCCGAGCGCGCATACGCAGTAGTGAGCCCGTCTGCGCATGCGCAGTAGTGAGCCCGAGCGCGCATCCGCAGTAGTGAGCCCGATTGTGCATCCGCAGTAGTGAGTCCGAGTACGCATGAGCAGTAGTGAGCCAGAGGGCGCATGCGCAGTAGTGACCCCGAGTGCGCATGCGCACTAGTGACCCCGAGCCCGCATGCGCAGTAGTGAGCCCGTGTGCGCATGCGCAGTAATGAGTCTGAGTGCGCATGAGCAGTAGTGAGCCCGATTGTGCATCCGCAGTAGTGAGTCCGAGTTCGCATGCGCAGTAGTGACCCCGAGTGCGCATGCACAGTAGTGAGCCCGATTGTGCATCCGCAGTAGTGAGTCCGAGTGCGCATGAGCAGTAGTGAGCCGGAGGGCGCATGCGCAGTAGTGACCCCGAGTGCGCATGCGCACTAGTGACGCCGAGCCCACATTCGCAGTAGTAAGCCCGTGTGCCCATGAGTAGTGGTGAGCCCGTGTACGCATGCGCAGTCTTGAGCCCGTGTGCTTATGCGCAGTAGTAAGCCCGCGTGCGCATGCGTAGTAGTGAGCTCGAGTGCGCATGTGCAGGTCTGAGCCGGAGTTCGCATGCGCAGTAGTGAGTCCGAGTGCGCATGAGCAGTAGTGGGTCCGAGTGCGCATGCGCAGTAGAACGCCCGTGTGCATATGCGCAGAAGTGAGCTCGAATGCGCATGTGCGGGTCTGAGCCGGAGTGCGCATGCGCAGTAGCGAGCCCGTGTGCGCATGCGCAGTAGTGAGCCCGAGTGCGCATGCGCAGTAGTGAGCCCGATTGCGCATCTGCAGTAGTGTGTCCGTGTGCGCATGTGCAGGTCTGAGCCGCAGTGCGCATGCGCAGTAGTGAGCCCGATTGTGCATCCGCAGTAGTGAGTCCGAGTGCGCATGAGCAGAAGTGAGCCGGAGTGCGCATGCGCAGTAGTGACCCCGAGTGCGCATGCGCAGAAGTGAGCCCGTGTGTGCATGCGCAGTAGTGAGCCCGAGTGCGCATGCGCAGTAGTGAGCCCGATTGCGCATCCGCAGTAGTGAGTCCGTGTGCGCATGTGCAGGTCTGAGCCTGAATGCGCATGCGCAGTAGTGAGCCCGAGCGCGCATCCGCAGTAGTGAGTTCGAGTGCGCATACGCAGTTGCGACCCCGAGTGTGCATGCACAGTGTCAGCCCGTGAGCGAATGCGCAGTAGTGAGTCCGTGTGCGCATGTGCATGTCTGAGCCGCAGTGCGCATGCGCAGTAGTGAGCCCGTGTGTGCATGCGCAGTAGTGAGCCCGAGTGCGCATGCGCAGTAGTGAGCCCGATTGCGCATCCGCAGTAGTGAGTCCGTGTGCTCATGCGCAATAGTGAGCCCGCGTGCGCATGCATAGTAGTGAGCTCGAGTGCGCATGTGCAGGTCTTAGCCGGAGTTCGCATGCGCAGTAGTGAGTCCGAGTGCGCATGCGCAGTAGTGAGCCCGTGTGCGCATGCGCAGTAGTGAGCCCGTGTGTTCATGCGCAATAGTGAGCCCGTGTATGCATGCGCAGTAGTGAGCCCGTGTGCTCATGCGCAGAAGTGAGCTCGAATGCGCATGTGCAAGTCTGAGCCGGACTGCGCATGCGCAGTAGTGAGCCCGTGTGCGCATGAGCAGTAGTGAGTCCGAGCCAGCATGCACAGTAGTGAGGCCGATTGTGCATCCGCCGTAGTGAGTCCGAGTGCGCATGAGCAGTAGTGAGCCGGAGGGCGCATGCGCAGTAGTGACCCCGAGTGCGCATGCGCACTAGTGACCCCGAGCCCGCATGCGCAGTAGTGAGCCCGTGTCCGCATGCGCAGTAGTGAGCCCGTGTGCTCATGCGCAGTAGTGAGCCCGCGTGCGCATGCGTAGAAGTGAGCTCGAGTGCGCATGTGCAGGTTTGAGCCGGAGTGCGCATGCGCAGCAGTGACCCCTAGTGCCGATGTACAGTAGTGAGCCCGATTGCGCATCCGCAGTAGTAAGTCCGTGTGCGCATGTGCAAGTCTGAGCCGGAGTGCGCATGCGCAGTAGTGAGCCCGATTGTGCATCCGCAGTAGTGAGTCCGAGTACGCATGAACAGTAGTGAGGCGGAGTGCGCATGCGCAGTAGTGACCCCGCGTGCGCATGTGCAGTAGCGACCCCGAGCGCGTATGCGCAGTAGCGACCCCGCGCGCGTATGCGCAGTAGTGGGCCCGAGTGCGCATGTGCAGGCCTGACCTGAGTGCGCACGCGCAGCAGTGAGCCCCAGCGCGCATGCGCAGTAGTGAGCCCGATTGCGCATTCGCAGTGGCGACACCGAGCGCGCATGCGCAGTAGTGGGCCCGATTGCGCATCCGCAGCAGTGAGTCCGAGTGCGCATACGCAGTTGCGACCCCGAGTGTGCATGCGCAGTGTCAGCCCGTGAGCGAATGCGCAGTAGTGAGTCCGTGTGCGCATGTGCAGGTCTGAGCCGCAGTGCGCATGCGCATCAGTGAGTCCGATTGTGCATCCGCAGTAGTGAGTCCGAGTGCGCATGAGCAGAAGTGAGCCGGAGTGCGCATGCGCAGTAGTGACCTCGAGTGCGCATGCGCAGAAGTGAGCCCGTGTGTGCATGCGCAGTAGTGAGCCCGAGTGCGCATACGCAGTAGTGAGCCCGATTGCGCATGAGCAGTAGTGAGTCCGTGTGCGCATGTGCAGGTCTGAGCCGGAGTGCGCATGCGCAGTAGTGAGCCCGATTGTGCATCCGCAGTTGTGAGTCCGAGTGCGCATGAGCACTAGTGAGCCGGAGTGCGCATGCGCAGTAGTGACTCCGAGTGCGCATGCGCAGTAGTGACCCCGAGCGCGCATGCGCAGTAGTGAGCCCGTGTGCTCATGCGCAGTAGTGAGCCCGCGTGCGCATGCGTAGTAGTGAGCTCGAGTGCGCATGCGCAGTAGCGACCCCGAATGCACATGAGCAGTAGTGAGTCCGAATGCGCATGCGCAGTAGTGAGCAAGGGTGCTCATGCGTAGTAGTGAGCCCGCGTTCGCATGCGTAGTAGTGATCTCGAGTGCGCATGTGCAGTAGTGACCCCGAGTGCGCATGCGCAGTAGTGACCCCGAGTGCGCATGAGTAGTAGTGAGTCCGAGTGCGCACGCGCAGTAGTGAGCAAGGGTGCTCATGCGTAGTAGTGAGCCCGCGTTCGCACGCGTAGTAGTGAGCTCGAGTGCGCATGTGCAGGTCTGAGCCGGAGTGCGCATGCGCAGTAGTGAGTCCGAGTGCGCATGAGCAGTAGTGACCCTGAGCCCGCATGAGCAGTAGTGAGCCCGTGTGCACATGCGCAGAAGTGAGCTCGAATGCACATGTGCAAGTCTGAGCCGGACTGCGCATGCGCAGTAGTGAGCCCGTGTGCGCATGAGCAGTAGTGAGTCCGAGACAGCATGCGCAGTAGTGAGCCCGATTGTGCATCCGCCGTAGTGAGTCCGAGTGCGCATGAGCAGTAGTGAGCCGGAGGGCGCATGCGCAGTAGTGACCCCGAGTGCGCATGCGCACTAGTGACCCCGAGCCCGCATGCGCAGTAGTGAGCCCGTGTGCGCATGCGCAGTAGTGAGCCCGTGTGCGCATGCGCAGTAGTGAGCCCGTGTGCTCATGCGCAGTAGTGAGCCCGCGTGCGCATGCGTAGAAGTGAGCTCGAGTGCGCATGTGCAGGTTTGAGACGGAGTGCGCATTCGCAGTAGTGGCCTCGTGCGCGCATGCGCAGAAGTGAGCCCGTGTGCGCATGCGCAGTAGTGAGCCCGAGCGCGCATCCGCAGTAGTGAGTCTGAGTGCGCATGCGCAGTAGCGACCCCGAATGCACATGAGCAGTAGTGACTCCGAATGCGCATGAGCAGCTGTGACCCCGAGTGCGCATGCACAGTAGTGAGCCCGATTGCGCATCCGTAGTAGTGAGTCCGTGTGCGCATGTGCAGGTGTAAGCCGGAGTGCGCATGCGCAATAGTGAGCCCGATTGTGCATCCGCAGTAGTGAGTCCGAGTATGCATGAGCAGTAGTGAGCCGGAGGGCGCATGCGCAGTAGTGACCCCGAGTGCGCATGCGCACTAGTGACCCCGAGCCCGCATGCGCAGTAGTGAGCCCGTGTGCGCATGCGCAGTAGTGAGCCCGTGTGCGCATGCGCAGTAGTGAGCCCGTGTGCTCATGCGCAGTAGTGAGCCCGCGTGCGCATGCGTAGAAGTGAGCTCGAGTGCGCATGTGCAGGTCTGAGCCGGAGTTCGCATGCGCAGTAGTGAGTCCGAGTGCGCATGAGCAGTAGTGGGTCCGAGTGCGCATGCGCAGTAGAACGCCCGTGTGCATATGCGCAGAAGTGAGCTCGAATGCGCATGTGCAGCTCTGAGCCGGACTGCGCATGCGCAGTAGTGGGCTCGTGCGCGCATGCGCAGTAGTGAGCCCATGTGCGCATGCGCAGTAGTGAGCCCGAGCGCGCATCCGCAGCAGTGAGTCCGAGTGCGCATGTGCGGGTCTGAGCCGGAGTGCGTATGCGCAGTAGCGAGCCCGTGTGCGCATGCGCAGTAGTGAGCCCGAGTGCGCATGCGCAGTAGTGAGCCCGATTGCGCATCCGCAGTAGTGAGTCCGTGTGCGCATGTGCAGGTCTGAGCCGCAGTGCGCATGCGCAGTAGTGAGCCCGATTGTGCATCCGCAGTAGTGAGTCCGAGTGCGCATGAGCAGAAGTGAGCCGGAGTGCGCATGCGCAGTAGTGACCCCGAGTGCGCATGCGCAGAAGTGAGCCCGTGTGTGCATGCGCAGTAGTGAGCCCGAGTGCGCATGCGCAGTAGTGAGCCCGATTGCGCATCCGCAGTAGTGAGTCCGTGTGCGCATGTGCAGGTCTGAGCCTGAGTGCGCATGCGCAGTAGTGAGCCCGAGCGCGCATCCGCAGTAGTGAGTTCGAGTGCGCATACGCAGTTGCGACCCCGAGTGTACATGCACAGTGTCAGCCCGTGAGCGAATGCGCAGTAGTGAGTCCGTGTGCGCATGTGCATGTCTGAGCCGCAGTGCGCATGCGCAGTAGTGAGCCCGTGTGTGCATGCGCAGTAGTGAGCCCGAGTGCGCATGCGCAGTAGTGAGCCCGATTGCGCATCCGCAGTAGTGAGTCCGATTTCGTATGCGCAGTAGTGAGCCCGAGCCCGCATAAGCAGTAGTGAGTCCGAGTGCGCATGCGCAGTAGTGACCCCGAGTGCGCATGAGCAGTTGCGAGTCCGTGTGCGCATGTGCAGGTATGAGCCGGAGTGCGCATGCACAGTAGTGAGCCCGAATGTGCATCCGCAGTAGTGAGTCCGAGTTCGCATGCGCAGTAGTGACCCCGAGTGCGCATGCACAGTAGTGAGCCCGATTGTGCATCCGCAGTAGTGAGTCCGAGTGCGCATGAGCAGTAGTGAGCCCGTGTGCGCATGCGCAGTAGTGAGCCCGAGCGCGCATCCGCAGTAGTGAGCCCCAGCGCGCATGCGCAGTAGTGAGCCCGATTGCGCATTCGCAGTGGTGACCCCGAGCGCGCATGTGCAGTAGTGAGCCCGATTGCGCATCCGCAGCAGTGAGTCCGAGTGCGCATGTGCATGACTGAGCCGGAGTGCGCATGCGCAGTAGTGACCCCGAGCGCGCATGCGCAGTAGTGAGCCCGTGTGCGCATGCGCAGTAGTGAGCCCGAGCGCGCATCCGCAGTAGTGAGTTCTAGTGCGCATACGCAGTTGCGACCCCGAGTGTGCATGCACAGTGCCAGCCCGTGAGCGAATGCGCAGTAGTGAGTCCGTGTGCGCATGTGCATGTCTGAGCCGCAGTGCGCATGCGCAGTAGTGAGCCCGTGTGCTCATGCGCAGAAGTGAGCTCGAATGCGCATGCGCACTAGTGACCCCGAGCCCGCATGCGCAGTAGTGAGCCCGTGTCCGCATGCGCAGTAGTGAGCCCGTGTGCTCATGCGCAGTAGTGAGCCCGCGTGCGCATGCGTAGAAGTGAGCTCGAGTGCGCATGTGCAGGTTTGAGCCGGAGTGCGCATGCGCAGCAGTGACCCCTAGTGCCGATGTACAGTAGTGAGCCCGATTGCGCATCCGCAGTAGTAAGTCCGTGTGCGCATGTGCAAGTCTGAGCCGGAGTGCGCATGCGCAGTAGTGAGCCCGATTGTGCATCCGCAGTAGTGAGTCCGAGTACGCATGAACAGTAGTGAGGCGGAGTGCGCATGTGCAGTAGTGACCCCGCGTGCGCATGTGCAGTAGCGACCCCGAGCGCGTATGCGCAGTAGTGGGCCCGAGTGCGCATGTGCAGGCCTGACCTGAGTGCGCACGCGCAGCAGTGAGCCCCAGCGCGCATGCGCAGTAGTGAGCCCGATTGCGCATCCGCAGTGGTGACCCCGAGCGCGCATGCGCAGTAGTGAGCCCGATTGCGCGTCCGCAGCAGTGAGTCCGAGTGCGCATACGCAGTTGTGACCCCGAGTGTGCATGCGCAGTGTCAGCCCGTGAGCAAATGCGCAGTAGTGAGTCCGTGTGCGCATGTGCAGGTCCGAGCCGCAGTGCGCATGCGCAGTAGTGAGCCCGATTGTGCATCCGCAGTAGTGAGTCCGAGTGCGCATGAGCAGAAGTGAGCCGGAGTGCGCATGCGCAGTAGTGACCCCGAGTGCGCATGCGCAGAAGTGAGCCCGTGTGTGCATGCGCAGTAGTCAGCCCGAGTGCGCATGCGCAGTAGTGAGCCCGATTGCGCATCCGCAGTAGTGAGTCCGTGTGCACATGCGCAGGTCTGAGCCGGAGTGCGCATGCGCAGTAGTGAGCCCGATTGTGCATCCGCCGTAGTGAGTCCGAGTGCGCATGAGCAGTAGTGCGCCGCTGGGCGCATGCGCAGTAGTGACCCCGAGTGCGCATGCGCACTAGTGACCCCGAGCCCGCATGCGCAGTAGTGAGCCCGTGTACGCATGGGCAATAGTGAGCCCGTGTGCTCATGCGCAGTAGTGAGCCCGCGTGCGCATGCGTAGAAGTGAGCTCGAGTGCGCATGTGCAGGTTTGAGCCGGAGTGCGCATGCGGAGTAGTGAGTCCGAGTGCGCATGAGCAGTAGTGACCCCGAGCCCGCATGAGCAGTAGTGAGCCCGAGTGCGCATGCGCAGTAGTACGCCCGTGTGCATATGAGCAGAAGTGAGCTCGAATGCGCATGTGCAGGTCTGAGCCGGACTGCGCATGCGCAGTACTGAGCCCGTGTGCGCATGCGCAGTGGTGTGCCCGAGTGCGCATGGGCAGGTCTGAGACGGAGTGCGCATTCGCAGTAGTGGGCTCGTGCGCGCATGCGCAGTAGTGAGCCCGTGTGCGCATGCGCAGTAGTGAGCCCGAGTGCGCATGCGCAGTAGTGAGCCCGACTGTGCATCCGCAGTTGTGAGTCCGAGTGCGCATGAGCACTAGTGAGCCGGAGTGCGCATGCGCAGTAGTGACCCCGAGCGCGCATGCGCAGTAGTGAGCCCGTGTGCGCATGCGCAGTAGTGAGCCCGAGCGCGCATCCGCAGTAGTGAGTTCTAGTGCGCATACGCAGTTGCGACCCCGAGTGTGCATGCACAGTGTCAGCCCGTGAGCGAATGCGCAGTAGTGAGTCCGTGTGCGCATGTGCATGTCTGAGCCGCAGTGCGCATGCGCAGTAGTGAGCCCGTGTGCTCATGCGCAGAAGTGAGCTCGAATGCGCATGCGCACTAGTGACCCCGAGCCCGCATGCGCAGTAGTGAGCCCGTGTCCGCATGCGCAGTAGTGAGCCCGTGTGCTCATGCGCAGTAGTGAGCCCGCGTGCGCATGCGTAGAAGTGAGCTCGAGTGCGCATGTGCAGGTTTGAGCCGGAGTGCGCATGCGCAGCAGTGACCCCTAGTGCCGATGTACAGTAGTGAGCCCGATTGCGCATCCGCAGTAGTAAGTCCGTGTGCGCATGTGCAAGTCTGAGCCGGAGTGCGCATGCGCAGTAGTGAGCCCGATTGTGCATCCGCAGTAGTGAGTCCGAGTACGCATGAACAGTAGTGAGGCGGAGTGCGCATGTGCAGTAGTGACCCCGCGTGCGCATGTGCAGTAGCGACCCCGAGCGCGTATGCGCAGTAGTGGGCCCGAGTGCGCATGTGCAGGCCTGACCTGAGTGCGCACGCGCAGCAGTGAGCCCCAGCGCGCATGCGCAGTAGTGAGCCCGATTGCGCATCCGCAGTGGTGACCCCGAGCGCGCATGCGCAGTAGTGAGCCCGATTGCGCGTCCGCAGCAGTGAGTCCGAGTGCGCATACGCAGTTGTGACCCCGAGTGTGCATGCGCAGTGTCAGCCCGTGAGCAAATGCGCAGTAGTGAGTCCGTGTGCGCATGTGCAGGTCCGAGCCGCAGTGCGCATGCGCAGTAGTGAGCCCGATTGTGCATCCGCAGTAGTGAGTCCGAGTGCGCATGAGCAGAAGTGAGCCGGAGTGCGCATGCGCAGTAGTGACCCCGAGTGCGCATGCGCAGAAGTGAGCCCGTGTGTGCATGCGCAGTAGTCAGCCCGAGTGCGCATGCGCAGTAGTGAGCCCGATTGCGCATCCGCAGTAGTGAGTCCGTGTGCACATGCGCAGGTCTGAGCCGGAGTGCGCATGCGCAGTAGTGAGCCCGATTGTGCATCCGCCGTAGTGAGTCCGAGTGCGCATGAGCAGTAGTGCGCCGCTGGGCGCATGCGCAGTAGTGACCCCGAGTGCGCATGCGCACTAGTGACCCCGAGCCCGCATGCGCAGTAGTGAGCCCGTGTACGCATGGGCAATAGTGAGCCCGTGTGCTCATGCGCAGTAGTGAGCCCGCGTGCGCATGCGTAGAAGTGAGCTCGAGTGCGCATGTGCAGGTTTGAGCCGGAGTGCGCATGCGGAGTAGTGAGTCCGAGTGCGCATGAGCAGTAGTGACCCCGAGCCCGCATGAGCAGTAGTGAGCCCGAGTGCGCATGCGCAGTAGTACGCCCGTGTGCATATGAGCAGAAGTGAGCTCGAATGCGCATGTGCAGGTCTGAGCCGGACTGCGCATGCGCAGTACTGAGCCCGTGTGCGCATGCGCAGTGGTGTGCCCGAGTGCGCATGGGCAGGTCTGAGACGGAGTGCGCATTCGCAGTAGTGGGCTCGTGCGCGCATGCGCAGTAGTGAGCCCGTGTGCGCATGCGCAGTAGTGAGCCCGAGCGCGCATCCGCAGTAGTGAGTCCGAATGCGCATGCGCAGTAGCGACCCCGAATGCACATGAGCAGTAGTGAGTCCGAATGCGCATGAGCTGCAGTGACCCCGAGTGCGCATGCACAGTAGTGAGCCCGATTGAGCATCCGCTGTAGTGAGTCCGTGTGCGCATGTGCAGGTCTGTGCCGGAGTGCGCATGCGCAGTAGTGAGCCCGATTGTGCATCCGCAGTAGTGAGTCCGAGTACGCATGAACAGTAGTGAGGCGGAGTGCGCATGCGCAGTAGTCACCCCGAGTGCGCATGTGCAGTAGCGACCCCGAGCGCGTATGTGCAGTAGCGACCCCGTGCGCGTATGCGCAGTAGTGGGCCCGTGTGCGCATGTGCAGGCCTGACCTGAGTGCGCATGCGCAGTAGTGAGCCCCAGCGCGCATGCGCAGTAGTGAGCCCGATTGCGCATGAGCAGTAGTGAGTCCGTGTGCGCATGTGCAGGTCTGAGCCGCAGTGCGCATGCGCATCAGTGAGCCCGATTGTGCATCCGCAGTAGTGAGTCCGAGTGCGCATGAGCAGAAGTGAGCCGGAGTGCGCATGCGCAGTAGTGACCTCGAGTGCGCATGCGCAGAAGTGAGCCCGTGTGTGCATGCGCAGTAGTGAGCCCGAGTGCGCATACGCAGTAGTGAGCCCGATTGCGCATGAGCAGTAGTGAGTCCGTGTGCGCATGTGCAGGTCTGAGCCGGAGTGCGCATGCGCAATAGTGAGCCCGACTGTGCATCCGCAGTTGTGAGTCCGAGTGCGCATGAGCACTAGTGAGCCGGAGTGCGCATGCGCAGTAGTGACTCCGAGTGCGCATGCGCAGTAGTGACCCCGAGCGCGCATGCGCAGTAGTGAGCCCGTGTGCGCATGCGCAGTAGTGAGCCCGTGTGCTCATGCGCAGTAGTGAGCCCGCGTGCGCATGCGTAGTAGTGAGCTCGAGTGCGCATGCGCAGTAGCGACCCCGAATGCACATGAGCAGTAGTGAGCCGGGGGGCGCATGCGCAGTAGTGACCCCGATTGCGCATGCGCACTAGTGACCCCGAGCCCGCATGCGCAGTAGTGAGCCCGATTACGCATCCGAAGTAGTGAGTCCGTGTGCGCATGTGCAGGACTGAGCCGGAGTGCGCATGCGCAGTAGTGACCCCGAGTGCGCATGCGCAGTAGTGACCCCGAGCGCGCATGCGCAGTAGTGAGCCCGTGTGCGCATGCGCAGTAGTGAGACCGAGCCCGCATAAGCAGTAGTGAGTCCGAGTGCGCATGCGCAGTAGTGAGCCCGTGTGCGCATACGCAGTAGTGAGCCCGAGCGCGCATACGCAGTAGTGAGCCCGAGCGCGCATACGCAGTAGTGAGCCCGTGTGCGCATGCGCAGTAGTGAGCCCGAGCGCGCATCCGCAGTAGTGAGCCCGATTGTGCATCCGCAGTAGTGAGTCCGAGTACGCATGAGCAGTAGTGAGCCGGGGGGCGCATGCGCAGTAGTGACCCCGATTGCGCATGCGCACTAGTGACACCGAGCCCGCATGCGCAGTAGTGAGCCCGATTGTGCATCCGCAGTAATGAGTCTGAGTGCGCATGAGCAGTAGTGAGCCCGCGTGCGCATGCGTAGTAGTGAGCTCGAGTGCGCATGCGCAGTAGTGACCCCGAGTGCGCATGAGCAGTAGTGAGTCCGAGTGCGCATGAGCAGTAGTGACCCGGAGTGCGCATGCGCAGTAGTGAGCCCGATTACGCATCCGAAGTAGTGAGTCCGTGTGCGCATGTGCAGGACTGAGCCGGAGTGCGCATGCGCAGTAGTGACCCCGAGTGCGCATGCGCAGTAGTGACCCCGAGCGCGCATGCGCAGTAGTGAGCCCGTGTGCGCATGCGCAGTAGTGAGCCCGAGCCCGCATAAGCAGTAGTGAGCCCGTGTGCGCATGCGCAGTAGTGAGCCCGAGCGCGCATCCGCAGTAGTGAGTTCGAGTGCGCATACGCAGTTGCGACCCCGAGTGTGCATGCACAGTGTCAGCCCGTGAGCGAATGCGCAGTAGTGAGTCCGTGTGCGCATGTGCATGTCTGAGCCGCAGTGCGCATGCGCAGTAGTGAGCCCGTGTGTGCATGCGCAGTAGTGAGCCCGAGTGCGCATGCGCAGTAGTGAGCCCGATTGCGCATCCGCAGTAGTGAGTCCGTGTGCTCATGCGCAATAGTGAGCCCGCGTGCGCATGCATAGTAGTGAGCTCGAGTGCGCATGTGCAGGACTTAGCCGGAGTTCGCATGCGCAGTAGTGAGTCCGAGTGCGCATGCGCAGTAGTGAGCCCGTGTGCGCATGCGCAGTAGTGAGCCCGTGTGTTCATGCGCAATAGTGAGCCCGTGTACGCATGCGCAGTAGTGAGCCCGTGTGCTCATGCGCAGAAGTGAGCTCGAATGCGCATGAGCAGTAGTGAGTCCGAGCCAGCATGCGCAGTAGTGAGCCCGATTGTGCATCCCCAGTAATGGGTCTGAGTGCGCATGAGCAGTAGTCAGCCCGCGTGCGCATGCGTAGTAGTGAGCTCGAGTGCGCATGCGCAGTAGCGACCCCGAATGCACATGAGCGGTAGTGAGTCCGAATGCGCATGAGCAGTAGTGACCCCGAGTGCGCATGCACAGTAGTGAGGCCGATTGTGCATCCGCCGTAGTGAGTCCGAGCGCGCATGAGCAGTAGTGAGCCCGTGTGCGCATGCGCAGTAGTGAGCCCGAGCGCGCATCCGCAGTAGTGAGCCCCAGCGCGCATGCGCAGTAGTGAGCCCGATTGCGCATTCGCAGTGGTGACCCCGAGCGCGCATGTGCAGTAGTGAGCCCGATTGCGCATCCGCAGCAGTGAGTCCGAGTGCGCATGTGCATGACTGAGCCGGAGTGCGCATGCGCAGTAGTGACCCCGAGCGCGCATGCGCAGTAGTGAGCCCGTGTGCGCATGCGCAGTAGTGAGCCCGAGCGCGCATACGCAGTAGTGAGCCCGTGTGCGCATGCGCAGTAGTGAGCCCGAGCGCGCATCCGCAGTAGTGAGCCCGATTGTGCATCCGCAGTAGTGAGTCCGAGTACGCATGAGCAGTAGTGAGCCAGAGGGCGCATGCGCAGTAGTGACCCCGAGTGCGCATGCGCACTAGTGACCCCGAGCCCGCATGCGCAGTAGTGAGCCCGATTGTGCATCCGCAGTAATGAGTCTGAGTGCGCATGAGCAGTAGTGAGCCCGCGTGCGCATGCGTAGTAGTGAGCTCGAGTGCGCATGCGCAGTAGTGACCCCGAGTGCGCATGAGCAGTAGTGAGTCCGAGTGCGCATGAGCAGTAGTGACCCGGAGTGCGCATGCGCAGTAGTGAGCCCGATTACGCATCCGAAGTAGTGAGTTCGTGTGCGCATGTGCAGGACTGAGCCGGAGTGCGCATGCGCAGTAGTGACCCCGAGCGCCTATGCGCAATAGTGAGCCCGTGTGCGCATGCGCAGTAGTGAGTCCGAGTGCGCATGAGCAGTAGTGAGCCGGAGGGCGCATGCGCAGTAGTGACCCCGAGTGCGCATGCGCACTAGTGACCCCGAGCCCGCATTCGCAGTAGTAAGCCCGTGTGCCCATGAGTAGTAGTGAGCCCGTGTACGCATGCGCAGTCTTGAGCCCGTGTGCTTATGCGCAGTAGTAAGCCCGCGTGCGCATGCGTAGTAGTGAGCTCGAATGCGCATGTGCAGCTCTGAGCCGGACTGCGCATGCGCAGTAGTGGGCTCGTGCGCGCATGCGCAGTAGTGAGCCCATGTGCGCATGCGCAGTAGTGAGCCCGAGCGCGCATCCGCAGCAGTGAGTCCGAGTGCGCATGTGCGGGTCTGAGCCGGAGTGCGCATGCGCAGTAGCGAGCCCGTGTGCGCATGCGCAGTAGTGAGCCCGAGTGCGCATGCGCAGTAGTGAGCCCGATTGCGCATCCGCAGTAGTGAGTCCGTGTGCGCATGTGCAGGTCTGAGCCGCAGTGCGCATGCGCAGTAGTGAGCCCGATTGTGCATCCGCAGTAGAGAGTCCGAGTGCGCATGAGCAGAAGTGAGCCGGAGTGCGCATGCGCAGTAGTGACCCCGAGTGCGCATGCGCAGAAGTGAGCCCGTGTGTGCATGCGCAGTAGTGAGCCCGAGTGCGCATGCGCAGTAGTGAGCCCGATTGCGCATCCGCAGTAGTGAGTCCGTGTGCGCATGTGCAGGTCTGAGCCTGAGTGCGCATGCGCAGTAGTGAGCCCGAGCGCGCATCCGCAGTAGTGAGTTCGAGTGCGCATACGCAGTTGCGACCCCGAGTGTGCATGCACAGTGTCAGCCCGTGAGCGAATGCGCAGTAGTGAGTCCGTGTGCGCATGTGCATGTCTGAGCCGCAGTGCGCATGCGCAGTAGTGAGCCCGTGTGTGCATGCGCAGTAGTGAGCCCGATTGCGCATCCGCAGTAGTGAGTCCGTGTGCTCATGCGCAATAGTGAGCCCGCGTGCGCATGCATAGTAGTCAGCTCGAGTGCGCATGTGCAGGTCTTAGCCGGAGTTCGCATGCGCAGTAGTGAGTCCGAGTGCGCATGCGCAGTAGTGAGCCCGTGTGCGCATGCGCAGTAGTGAGCCCGTGTGTTCATGCGCAATAGTGAGCCCGTGTACGCATGCGCAGTAGTGAGCCCGTGTGCTCATGCGCAGAAGTGAGCTCGAATGCGCATGTGCAAGTCTGAGCCGGACTGCGCATGCGCAGTAGTGAGCCCGTGTGCGCATGAGCAGTAGTGAGTCCGAGCCAGCATGCACAGTAGTGAGGCCGATTGTGCATCGGCCGTAGTGAGTCCGAGTGCGCATGAGAAGTAGTGAGCCGGAGGGCGCATGCGCAGTAGTGACCCCGAGTGCGCATGCGCACTAGTGACCCCGAGCCCGCATGCGCAGTAGTGAGCCCGTGTCCGCATGCGCAGTAGTGAGCCCGTGTGCTCATGCGCAGTAGTGAGCCCGCGTGCGCATGCGTAGAAGTGAGCTCGAGTGCGCATGTGCAGGTTTGAGCCGGAGTGCGCATGCGCAGCAGTGACCCCTAGTGCCGATGTACAGTAGTGAGCCCGATTGCGCATCCGCAGTAGTAAGTCCGTGTGCGCATGTGCAAGTCTGAGCCGGAGTGCGCATGCGCAGTAGTGAGCCCGATTGTGCATCCGCAGTAGTGAGTCCGAGTACGCATGAACAGTAGTGAGGCGGAGTGCGCATGTGCAGTAGTGACCCCGCGTGCGCATGTGCAGTAGCGACCCCGAGCGCGTATGCGCAGTAGTGGGCCCGAGTGCGCATGTGCAGGCCTGACCTGAGTGCGCACGCGCAGCAGTGAGCCCCAGCGCGCATGCGCAGTAGTGAGTCCGTGTGCGCATGTGCAGGTCCGAGCCGCAGTGCGCATGCGCAGTAGTGAGCCCGATTGTGCATCCGCAGTAGTGAGTCCGAGTGCGCATGAGCAGAAGTGAGCCGGAGTGCGCATGCGCAGTAGTGACCCCGAGTGCGCATGCGCAGAAGTGAGCCCGTGTGTGCATGCGCAGTAGTCAGCCCGAGTGCGCATGCGCAGTAGTGAGCCCGATTGCGCATCCGCAGTAGTGAGTCCGTGTGCACATGCGCAGGTCTGAGCCGGAGTGCGCATGCGCAGTAGTGAGCCCGATTGTGCATCCGCCGTAGTGAGTCCGAGTGCGCATGAGCAGTAGTGCGCCGCTGGGCGCATGCGCAGTAGTGACCCCGAGTGCGCATGCGCACTAGTGACCCCGAGCCCGCATGCGCAGTAGTGAGCCCGTGTACGCATGGGCAATAGTGAGCCCGTGTGCTCATGCGCAGTAGTGAGCCCGCGTGCGCATGCGTAGAAGTGAGCTCGAGTGCGCATGTGCAGGTTTGAGCCGGAGTGCGCATGCGGAGTAGTGAGTCCGAGTGCGCATGAGCAGTAGTGACCCCGAGCCCGCATGAGCAGTAGTGAGCCCGAGTGCGCATGCGCAGTAGTACGCCCGTGTGCATATGAGCAGAAGTGAGCTCGAATGCGCATGTGCAGGTCTGAGCCGGACTGCGCATGCGCAGTACTGAGCCCGTGTGCGCATGCGCAGTGGTGTGCCCGAGTGCGCATGGGCAGGTCTGAGACGGAGTGCGCATTCGCAGTAGTGGGCTCGTGCGCGCATGCGCAGTAGTGAGCCCGTGTGCGCATGCGCAGTAGTGAGCCCGAGTGCGCATGCGCAGTAGTGAGCCCGACTGTGCATCCGCAGTTGTGAGTCCGAGTGCGCATGAGCACTAGTGAGCCGGAGTGCGCATGCGCAGTAGTGACCCCGAGCGCGCATGCGCAGTAGTGAGCCCGTGTGCGCATGCGCAGTAGTGAGCCCGAGCGCGCATCCGCAGTAGTGAGTTCTAGTGCGCATACGCAGTTGCGACCCCGAGTGTGCATGCACAGTGTCAGCCCGTGAGCGAATGCGCAGTAGTGAGTCCGTGTGCGCATGTGCATGTCTGAGCCGCAGTGCGCATGCGCAGTAGTGAGCCCGTGTGCTCATGCGCAGAAGTGAGCTCGAATGCGCATGCGCACTAGTGACCCCGAGCCCGCATGCGCAGTAGTGAGCCCGTGTCCGCATGCGCAGTAGTGAGCCCGTGTGCTCATGCGCAGTAGTGAGCCCGCGTGCGCATGCGTAGAAGTGAGCTCGAGTGCGCATGTGCAGGTTTGAGCCGGAGTGCGCATGCGCAGCAGTGACCCCTAGTGCCGATGTACAGTAGTGAGCCCGATTGCGCATCCGCAGTAGTAAGTCCGTGTGCGCATGTGCAAGTCTGAGCCGGAGTGCGCATGCGCAGTAGTGAGCCCGATTGTGCATCCGCAGTAGTGAGTCCGAGTACGCATGAACAGTAGTGAGGCGGAGTGCGCATGTGCAGTAGTGACCCCGCGTGCGCATGTGCAGTAGCGACCCCGAGCGCGTATGCGCAGTAGTGGGCCCGAGTGCGCATGTGCAGGCCTGACCTGAGTGCGCACGCGCAGCAGTGAGCCCCAGCGCGCATGCGCAGTAGTGAGCCCGATTGCGCATCCGCAGTGGTGACCCCGAGCGCGCATGCGCAGTAGTGAGCCCGATTGCGCGTCCGCAGCAGTGAGTCCGAGTGCGCATACGCAGTTGTGACCCCGAGTGTGCATGCGCAGTGTCAGCCCGTGAGCAAATGCGCAGTAGTGAGTCCGTGTGCGCATGTGCAGGTCCGAGCCGCAGTGCGCATGCGCAGTAGTGAGCCCGATTGTGCATCCGCAGTAGTGAGTCCGAGTGCGCATGAGCAGAAGTGAGCCGGAGTGCGCATGCGCAGTAGTGACCCCGAGTGCGCATGCGCAGAAGTGAGCCCGTGTGTGCATGCGCAGTAGTCAGCCCGAGTGCGCATGCGCAGTAGTGAGCCCGATTGCGCATCCGCAGTAGTGAGTCCGTGTGCACATGCGCAGGTCTGAGCCGGAGTGCGCATGCGCAGTAGTGAGCCCGATTGTGCATCCGCCGTACTGAGTCCGAGTGCGCATGAGCAGTAGTGCGCCGTTGGGCGCATGCGCAGTAGTGACCCCGAGTGCGCATGCGCACTAGTGACCCCGAGCCCGCATGCGCAGTAGTGAGCCCGTGTACGCATGGGCAATAGTGAGCCCGTGTGCTCATGCGCAGTAGTGAGCCCGCGTGCGCATGCGTAGAAGTGAGCTCGAGTGCGCATGTGCAGGTTTGAGCCGGAGTGCGCATGCGGAGTAGTGAGTCCGAGTGCGCATGAGCAGTAGTGACCCCCAGCCCGCATGAGCAGTAGTGAGCCCGAGTGCGCATGCGCAGTAGTACGCCCGTGTGCATATGAGCAGAAGTGAGCTCGAATGCGCATGTGCAGGTCTGAGCCGGACTGCGCATGCGCAGTACTGAGCCCGTGTGCGCATGCGCAGTGGTGTGCCCGAGTGCGCATGGGCAGGTCTGAGACGGAGTGCGCATTCGCAGTAGTGGGCTCGTGCGCGCATGCGCAGTAGTGAGCCCGTGTGCGCATGCGCAGTAGTGAGCCCGAGCGCGCATCCGCAGTAGTGAGTCCGAATGCGCATGCGCAGTAGCGACCCCGAATGCACATGAGCAGTAGTGAGTCCGAATGCGCATGAGCTGCAGTGACCCCGAGTGCGCATGCACAGTAGTGAGCCCGATTGAGCATCCGCTGTAGTGAGTCCGTGTGCGCATGTGCAGGTCTGTGCCGGAGTGCGCATGCGCAGTAGTGAGCCCGATTGTGCATCCGCAGTAGTGAGTCCGAGTACGCATGAACAGTAGTGAGGCGGAGTGCGCATGCGCAGTAGTCACCCCGAGTGCGCATGTGCAGTAGCGACCCCGAGCGCGTATGTGCAGTAGCGACCCCGTGCGCGTATGCGCAGTAGTGGGCCCGTGTGCGCATGTGCAGGCCTGACCTGAGTGCGCATGCGCAGTAGTGAGCCCCAGCGCGCATGCGCAGTAGTGAGCCCGATTGCGCATGAGCAGTAGTGAGTCCGTGTGCGCATGTGCAGGTCTGAGCCGCAGTGCGCATGCGCATCAGTGAGCCCGATTGTGCATCCGCAGTAGTGAGTCCGAGTGCGCATGAGCAGAAGTGAGCCGGAGTGCGCATGCGCAGTAGTGACCTCGAGTGCGCATGCGCAGAAGTGAGCCCGTGTGTGCATGCGCAGTAGTGAGCCCGAGTGCGCATACGCAGTAGTGAGCCCGATTGCGCATGAGCAGTAGTGAGTCCGTATGCGCATGTGCAGGTCTGAGCCGGAGTGCGCATGCGCAGTAGTGAGCCCGACTGTGCATCCGCAGTTGTGAGTCCGAGTGCGCATGAGCACTAGTGAGCCGGAGTGCGCATGCGCAGTAGTGACTCCGAGTGCGCATGCGCAGTAGTGAGCCCGCGTGCGCATGCGTAGTAGTGAGCTCGAGTGCGCATGCGCAGTAGCGACCCCGAATGCACATGAGCAGTAGTGAGTCCGAATGCGCATGCGCAGTAGTGAGCAAGGGTGCTCATGCGTAGTAGTGAGCCCGCGTTCGCATGCGTAGTAGTGATCTCGAGTGCGCATGTGCAGTAGTGACCCCGAGTGCGCATGCGCAGTAGTGACCCCGAGTGCGCATGAGTAGTAGTGAGTCCGAGTGCGCATGCGCAGTAGTGAGCAAGGGTGCTCATGCGTAGTAGTGAGCCCGCGTTCGCACGCGTAGTCGTGAGCTCGAGTGCGCATGTGCACGTCTGAGCCGGAGTGCGCATGCGCAGTAGTGAGTCCGAGTGCGCATGAGCAGTAGTGACCCCGAGCCCGCATGAGCAGTAGTGAGCCCGTGTGCACATGCGCAGAAGTGAGCTCGAATGCACATGTGCAAGTCTGAGCCGGACTGCGCATGCGCAGTAGTGAGCCCGTGTGCGCATGAGCAGTAGTGAGTCCGAGCCAGCATGCGCAGTAGTGAGCCCGATTGTGCATCCGCCGTAGTGAGTCCGAGTGCGCATGAGCAGTAGTGAGCCGGAGGGCGCATGCGCAGTAGTGACCCCGAGTGCGCATGCGCACTAGTGACCCCGAGCCCGCATGCGCAGTAGTGAGCCCGTGTGCGCATGCGCAGTAGTGAGCCCATGTGCTCATGCGCAGTAGTGAGCCCGCGTGCGCATGCGTAGAAGTGAGCTCGAGTGCGCATGTGCAGGTTTGAGACGGAGTGCGCATTCGCAGTAGTGGGCTCGTGCGCGCATGCGCAGAAGTGAGCCCGTGTGCGCATGCGCAGTAGTGAGCCCGAGCGCGCATCCGCAGTAGTAGGTCTGAGTGCGCATGCGCAGTAGCGACCCCGAATGCACATGAGCAGTAGTGACACCGAATGCGCATGAGCAGCTGTGACCCCGAGTGCGCATGCACAGTAGTGAGCCCGATTGCGCATCCGTAGTAGTGAGTCCGTGTGCGCATGTGCAGGTGTAAGCCGGAGTGCGCATGCGCAATAGTGAGCCCGATTGTGCATCCGCAGTAGTGAGTCCGAGTATGCATGAGCAGTAGTGAGCCGGAGGCCGCATGCGCAGTAGTGAGCCCGAGTGCGCATGCGCACTAGTGACCCCGAGCCCGCATGCGCAGTAGTGAGCCCGTGTGCGCATGCGCAGTAGTTCGCCCGTGTACGCATGGGCAGTAGTGAGCCCGTGTGCTCATGCGCAGTAGTGAGCCCGAGCGCGCATCCGCAGTAGTGAGCCCGATTGTGCATCCGCAGTAGTGAGTCCGAGTACGCATGAGCAGTAGTGAGCCGGGGGGCGCATGCGCAGTAGTGACCCCGATTGCGCATGCGCACTAGTGACCCCGAGCCCGCATGCGCAGTAGTGAGCCCGATTACGCATCCGAAGTAGTGAGTCCGTGTGCGCATGTGCAGGACTGAGCCGGAGTGCGCATGCGCAGTAGTGACCCCGAGTGCGCATGCGCAGTAGTGACCCCGAGCGCGCATGCGCAGTAGTGAGCCCGTGTGCGCATGCGCAGTAGTGAGACCGAGCCCGCATAAGCAGTAGTGAGTCCGAGTGCGCATGCGCAGTAGTGAGCCCGTGTGCGCATACGCAGTAGTGAGCCCGAGCGCGCATACGCAGTAGTGAGCCCGAGCGCGCATACGCAGTAGTGAGCCCGTGTGCGCATGCGCAGTAGTGAGCCCGAGCGCGCATCCGCAGTAGTGAGCCCGATTGTGCATCCGCAGTAGTGAGTCCGAGTACGCATGAGCAGTAGTGAGCCGGGGGGCGCATGCGCAGTAGTGACCCCGATTGCGCATGCGCACTAGTGACACCGAGCCCGCATGCGCAGTAGTGAGCCCGATTGTGCATCCGCAGTAATGAGTCTGAGTGCGCATGAGCAGTAGTGAGCCCGCGTGCGCATGCGTAGTAGTGAGCTCGAGTGCGCATGCGCAGTAGTGACCCCGAGTGCGCATGAGCAGTAGTGAGTCCGAGTGCGCATGAGCAGTAGTGACCCGGAGTGCGCATGCGCAGTAGTGAGCCCGATTACGCATCCGAAGTAGTGAGTCCGTGTGCGCATGTGCAGGACTGAGCCGGAGTGCGCATGCGCAGTAGTGACCCCGAGTGCGCATGCGCAGTAGTGACCCCGAGCGCGCATGCGCAGTAGTGAGCCCGTGTGCGCATGCGCAGTAGTGAGCCCGAGCCCGCATAAGCAGTAGTGAGCCCGTGTGCGCATGCGCAGTAGTGAGCCCGAGCGCGCATCCGCAGTAGTGAGTTCGAGTGCGCATACGCAGTTGCGACCCCGAGTGTGCATGCACAGTGTCAGCCCGTGAGCGAATGCGCAGTAGTGAGTCCGTGTGCGCATGTGCATGTCTGAGCCGCAGTGCGCATGCGCAGTAGTGAGCCCGTGTGTGCATGCGCAGTAGTGAGCCCGAGTGCGCATGCGCAGTAGTGAGCCCGATTGCGCATCCGCAGTAGTGAGTCCGTGTGCTCATGCGCAATAGTGAGCCCGCGTGCGCATGCATAGTAGTGAGCTCGAGTGCGCATGTGCAGGACTTAGCCGGAGTTCGCATGCGCAGTAGTGAGTCCGAGTGCGCATGCGCAGTAGTGAGCCCGTGTGCGCATGCGCAGTAGTGAGCCCGTGTGTTCATGCGCAATAGTGAGCCCGTGTACGCATGCGCAGTAGTGAGCCCGTGTGCTCATGCGCAGAAGTGAGCTCGAATGCGCATGAGCAGTAGTGAGTCCGAGCCAGCATGCGCAGTAGTGAGCCCGATTGTGCATCCCCAGTAATGGGTCTGAGTGCGCATGAGCAGTAGTCAGCCCGCGTGCGCATGCGTAGTAGTGAGCTCGAGTGCGCATGCGCAGTAGCGACCCCGAATGCACATGAGCGGTAGTGAGTCCGAATGCGCATGAGCAGTAGTGACCCCGAGTGCGCATGCACAGTAGTGAGGCCGATTGTGCATCCGCCGTAGTGAGTCCGAGCGCGCATGAGCAGTAGTGAGCCCGTGTGCGCATGCGCAGTAGTGAGCCCGAGCGCGCATCCGCAGTAGTGAGCCCCAGCGCGCATGCGCAGTAGTGAGCCCGATTGCGCATTCGCAGTGGTGACCCCGAGCGCGCATGTGCAGTAGTGAGCCCGATTGCGCATCCGCAGCAGTGAGTCCGAGTGCGCATGTGCATGACTGAGCCGGAGTGCGCATGCGCAGTAGTGACCCCGAGCGCGCATGCGCAGTAGTGAGCCCGTGTGCGCATGCGCAGTAGTGAGCCCGAGCGCGCATACGCAGTAGTGAGCCCGTGTGCGCATGCGCAGTAGTGAGCCCGAGCGCGCATCCGCAGTAGTGAGCCCGATTGTGCATCCGCAGTAGTGAGTCCGAGTACGCATGAGCAGTAGTGAGCCAGAGGGCGCATGCGCAGTAGTGACCCCGAGTGCGCATGAGCAGTAGTGAGTCCGAGTGCGCATGAGCAGTAGTGACCCGGAGTGCGCATGCGCAGTAGTGAGCCCGATTACGCATCCGAAGTAGTGAGTTCGTGTGCGCATGTGCAGGACTGAGCCGGAGTGCGCATGCGCAGTAGTGACCCCGAGCGCCTATGCGCAATAGTGAGCCCGTGTGCGCATGCGCAGTAGTGAGTCCGAGTGCGCATGAGCAGTAGTGAGCCGGAGGGCGCATGCGCAGTAGTGACCCCGAGTGCGCATGCGCACTAGTGACCCCGAGCCCGCATTCGCAGTAGTAAGCCCGTGTGCCCATGAGTAGTAGTGAGCCCGTGTACGCATGCGCAGTCTTGAGCCCGTGTGCTTATGCGCAGTAGTAAGCCCGCGTGCGCATGCGTAGTAGTGAGCTCGAATGCGCATGTGCAGCTCTGAGCCGGACTGCGCATGCGCAGTAGTGGGCTCGTGCGCGCATGCGCAGTAGTGAGCCCATGTGCGCATGCGCAGTAGTGAGCCCGAGCGCGCATCCGCAGCAGTGAGTCCGAGTGCGCATGTGCGGGTCTGAGCCGGAGTGCGCATGCGCAGTAGCGAGCCCGTGTGCGCATGCGCAGTAGTGAGCCCGAGTGCGCATGCGCAGTAGTGAGCCCGATTGCGCATCCGCAGTAGTGAGTCCGTGTGCGCATGTGCAGGTCTGAGCCGCAGTGCGCATGCGCAGTAGTGAGCCCGATTGTGCATCCGCAGTAGAGAGTCCGAGTGCGCATGAGCAGAAGTGAGCCGGAGTGCGCATGCGCAGTAGTGACCCCGAGTGCGCATGCGCAGAAGTGAGCCCGTGTGTGCATGCGCAGTAGTGAGCCCGAGTGCGCATGCGCAGTAGTGAGCCCGATTGCGCATCCGCAGTAGTGAGTCCGTGTGCGCATGTGCAGGTCTGAGCCTGAGTGCGCATGCGCAGTAGTGAGCCCGAGCGCGCATCCGCAGTAGTGAGTTCGAGTGCGCATACGCAGTTGCGACCCCGAGTGTGCATGCACAGTGTCAGCCCGTGAGCGAATGCGCAGTAGTGAGTCCGTGTGCGCATGTGCATGTCTGAGCCGCAGTGCGCATGCGCAGTAGTGAGCCCGTGTGTGCATGCGCAGTAGTGAGCCCGATTGCGCATCCGCAGTAGTGAGTCCGTGTGCTCATGCGCAATAGTGAGCCCGCGTGCGCATGCATAGTAGTCAGCTCGAGTGCGCATGTGCAGGTCTTAGCCGGAGTTCGCATGCGCAGTAGTGAGTCCGAGTGCGCATGCGCAGTAGTGAGCCCGTGTGCGCATGCGCAGTAGTGAGCCCGTGTGTTCATGCGCAATAGTGAGCCCGTGTACGCATGCGCAGTAGTGAGCCCGTGTGCTCATGCGCAGAAGTGAGCTCGAATGCACATGTGCAAGTCTGAGCCGGACTGCGCATGCGCAGTAGTGAGCCCGTGTGCGCATGAGCAGTAGTGAGTCCGAGCCAGCATGCACAGTAGTGAGGCCGATTGTGCATCGGCCGTAGTGAGTCCGAGTGCGCATGAGAAGTAGTGAGCCGGAGGGCGCATGCGCAGTAGTGACCCCGAGTGCGCATGCGCACTAGTGACCCCGAGCCCGCATGCGCAGTAGTGAGCCCGTGTCCGCATGCGCAGTAGTGAGCCCGTGTGCTCATGCGCAGTAGTGAGCCCGCGTGCGCATGCGTAGAAGTGAGCTCGAGTGCGCATGTGCAGGTTTGAGCCGGAGTGCGCATGCGCAGCAGTGACCCCTAGTGCCGATGTACAGTAGTGAGCCCGATTGCGCATCCGCAGTAGTAAGTCCGTGTGCGCATGTGCAAGTCTGAGCCGGAGTGCGCATGCGCAGTAGTGAGCCCGATTGTGCATCCGCAGTAGTGAGTCCGAGTACGCATGAACAGTAGTGAGGCGGAGTGCGCATGTGCAGTAGTGACCCCGCGTGCGCATGTGCAGTAGCGACCCCGAGCGCGTATGCGCAGTAGTGGGCCCGAGTGCGCATGTGCAGGCCTGACCTGAGTGCGCACGCGCTGCAGTGAGCCCCAGCGCGCATGCGCAGTAGTGAGCCCGATTGCGCATTCGCAGTGGCGACACCGAGCGCGCATGCGCAGTAGTGGGCCCGATTGCGCATCCGCAGCATTGAGTCCGAGTGCGCATACGCAGTTGCGACCCCGAGTGTGCATGCGCAGTGTCAGCCCGTGAGCGAATGCGCAGTAGTGAGTCCGTGTGCGCATGTGCAGGTCCGAGCCGCAGTGCGCATGCGCAGTAGTGAGCCCGATTGTGCATCCGCAGTAGTGAGTCCGAGTGCGCATGAGCAGAAGTGAGCCGGAGTGCGCATGCGCAGTAGTGACCCCGAGTGCGCATGCGCAGAAGTGAGCCCGTGTGTGCATGCGCAGTAGTCAGCCCGAGTGCGCATGCGCAGTAGTGAGCCCGATTGCGCATCCGCAGTAGTGAGTCCGTGTGCACATGCGCAGGTCTGAGCCGGAGTGCGCATGCGCAGTAGTGAGCCCGATTGTGCATCCGCCGTAGTGAGTCCGAGTGCGCATGAGCAGTAGTGCGCCGCTGGGCGCATGCGCAGTAGTGACCCCGAGTGCGCATGCGCACTAGTGACCCCGAGCCCGCATGCGCAGTAGTGAGCCCGTGTACGCATGGGCAATAGTGAGCCCGTGTGCTCATGCGCAGTAGTGAGCCCGCGTGCGCATGCGTAGAAGTGAGCTCGAGTGCGCATGTGCAGGTTTGAGCCGGAGTGCGCATGCGGAGTAGTGAGTCCGAGTGCGCATGAGCAGTAGTGACCCCGAGCCCGCATGAGCAGTAGTGAGCCCGAGTGCGCATGCGCAGTAGTACGCCCGTGTGCATATGAGCAGAAGTGAGCTCGAATGCGCATGTGCAGGTCTGAGCCGGACTGCGCATGCGCAGTACTGAGCCCGTGTGCGCATGCGCAGTGGTGTGCCCGAGTGCGCATGGGCAGGTCTGAGACGGAGTGCGCATTCGCAGTAGTGGGCTCGTGCGCGCATGCGCAGTAGTGAGCCCGTGTGCGCATGCGCAGTAGTGAGCCCGAGCGCGCATCCGCAGTAGTGAGTCCGAATGCGCATGCGCAGTAGCGACCCCGAATGCACATGAGCAGTAGTGAGTCCGAATGCGCATGAGCTGCAGTGACCCCGAGTGCGCATGCACAGTAGTGAGCCCGATTGAGCATCCGCTGTAGTGAGTCCGTGTGCGCATGTGCAGGTCTGTGCCGGAGTGCGCATGCGCAGTAGTGAGCCCGATTGTGCATCCGCAGTAGTGAGTCCGAGTACGCATGAGCAGTAGTGAGTCCGTGTGCGCATGTGCAGGTCTGAGCCGGAGTGCGCATGCGCAGTAGTGAGCCCGACTGTGCATCCGCAGTTGTGAGTCCGAGTGCGCATGAGCACTAGTGAGCCGGAGTGCGCATGCGCAGTAGTGACTCCGAGTGCGCATGCGCAGTAGTGACCCCGAGCGTGCATGCGCAGTAGTGAGCCCGTGTGCGCATGCGCAGTAGTGAGCCCGTGTGCTCATGCGCAGTAGTGAGCCCGCGTGCGCATGCGTAGTAGTGAGCTCGAGTGCGCATGCGCAGTAGCGACCCCGAATGCACATGAGCAGTAGTGAGTCCGAATGCGCATGCGCAGTAGTGAGCAAGGGTGCTCATGCGTAGTAGTGAGCCCGCGTTCGCATGCGTAGTAGTGATCTCGAGTGCGCATGTGCAGTAGTGACCCCGAGTGCGCATGCGCAGTAGTGACCCCGAGTGCGCATGAGTAGTAGTGAGTCCGAGTGCGCATGCGCAGTAGTGAGCAAGGGTGCTCATGCGTAGTAGTGAGCCCGCGTTCGCACGCGTAGTAGTGAGCTCGAGTGCGCATGTGCAGGTCTGAGCCGGAGTGCGCATGCGCAGTAGTGAGTCCGAGTGCGCATGAGCAGTAGTGACCCCGAGCCCGCATGAGCAGTAGTGAGCCCGTGTGCACATGCGCAGAAGTGTGCTCGAATGCACATGTGCAAGTCTGAGCCGGACTGCGCATGCGCAGTAGTGAGCCCGTGTGCGCATGAGCAGTAGTGAGTCCGAGCCAGCATGCGCAGTAGTGAGCCCGATTGTGCATCCGCCGTAGTGAGTCCGAGTGCGCATGAGCAGTAGTGAGCCGGAGGGCGCATGCGCAGTAGTGACCCCGAGTGCGCATGCGCACTAGTGACCCCGAGCCCGCATGCTCAGTAGTGAGCCCGTGTGCGCATGCGCAGTAGTGAGCCCATGTGCTCATGCGCAGTAGTGAGCCCGCGTGCGCATGCGTAGAGGTGAGCTCGAGTGCGCATGTGCAGGTTTGAGACGGAGTGCGCATTCGCAGTAGTGGGCTCGTGCGCGCATGCGCAGAAGTGAGCCCGTGTGCGCATGCGCAGTAGTGAGACCGAGCGCGCATCCGCAGTAGTGAGTCTGAGTGCGCATGCGCAGTAGCGACCCCGAATGCACATGAGCAGTAGTGACACCGAATGCGCATGAGCAGCTGTGACCCCGAGTGCGCATGCACAGTAGTGAGCCCGATTGCGCATCCGTAGTAGTGAGTCCGTGTGCGCATGTGCAGGTGTAAGCCGGAGTGCGCATGCGCAATAGTGAGCCCGATTGTGCATCCGCAGTAGTGAGTCCGAGTATGCATGAGCAGTAGTGAGCCGGAGGCCGCATGCGCAGTAGTGAGCCCGAGTGCGCATGCGCACTAGTGACCCCGAGCCCGCATGCGCAGTAGTGAGCCCGTGTGCGCATGCGCAGTAGTTCGCCCGTGTACGCATGGGCAGTAGTGAGCCCGTGTGCTCATGCGCAGTAGTGAGCCCGCGTGCGCATGCGTAGAAGTGAGCTCGAGTGCGCATGTGCAGGTTTGAGCCGGAGTGCGCATGCGCAGTAGTGACCCCGAGTGCGCATGCGCAGAAGTGAGCCCGTGTGTGCATGCGCAGTAGTGAGCCCGAGTGCGCATGCGCAGTAGTGAGCCCGATTGCGCATCCGCAGTAGTGAGTCCGTGTGCGCATGTGCAGGTCTGAGCCTGAGTGCGCATGCGCAGTAGTGAGCCCGAGCGCGCATCCGCAGTAGTGAGTTCGAGTGCGCATACGCAGTTGCGACCCCGAGTGTGCATGCACAGTGTCAGCCCGTGAGCGAATGCGCAGTAGTGAGTCCGTGTGCGCATGTGCATGTCTGAGCCGCAGTGCGCATGCGCAGTAGTGAGCCCGTGTGTGCATGCGCAGTAGTGAGCCCGATTGCGCATCCGCAGTAGTGAGTCCGTGTGCTCATGCGCAATAGTGAGCCCGCGTGCGCATGCATAGTAGTCAGCTCGAGTGCGCATGTGCAGGTCTTAGCCGGAGTTCGCATGCGCAGTAGTGAGTCCGAGTGCGCATGCGCAGTAGTGAGCCCGTGTGCGCATGCGCAGTAGTGAGCCCGTGTGTTCATGCGCAATAGTGAGCCCGTGTACGCATGCGCAGTAGTGAGCCCGTGTGCTCATGCGCAGAAGTGAGCTCGAATGCACATGTGCAAGTCTGAGCCGGACTGCGCATGCGCAGTAGTGAGCCCGTGTGCGCATGAGCAGTAGTGAGTCCGAGCCAGCATGCACAGTAGTGAGGCCGATTGTGCATCGGCCGTAGTGAGTCCGAGTGCGCATGAGAAGTAGTGAGCCGGAGGGCGCATGCGCAGTAGTGACCCCGAGTGCGCATGCGCACTAGTGACCCCGAGCCCGCATGCGCAGTAGTGAGCCCGTGTCCGCATGCGCAGTAGTGAGCCCGTGTGCTCATGCGCAGTAGTGAGCCCGCGTGCGCATGCGTAGAAGTGAGCTCGAGTGCGCATGTGCAGGTTTGAGCCGGAGTGCGCATGCGCAGCAGTGACCCCTAGTGCCGATGTACAGTAGTGAGCCCGATTGCGCATCCGCAGTAGTAAGTCCGTGTGCGCATGTGCAAGTCTGAGCCGGAGTGCGCATGCGCAGTAGTGAGCCCGATTGTGCATCCGCAGTAGTGAGTCCGAGTACGCATGAACAGTAGTGAGGCGGAGTGCGCATGTGCAGTAGTGACCCCGCGTGCGCATGTGCAGTAGCGACCCCGAGCGCGTATGCGCAGTAGTGGGCCCGAGTGCGCATGTGCAGGCCTGACCTGAGTGCGCACGCGCTGCAGTGAGCCCCAGCGCGCATGCGCAGTAGTGAGCCCGATTGCGCATTCGCAGTGGCGACACCGAGCGCGCATGCGCAGTAGTGGGCCCGATTGCGCATCCGCAGCATTGAGTCCGAGTGCGCATACGCAGTTGCGACCCCGAGTGTGCATGCGCAGTGTCAGCCCGTGAGCGAATGCGCAGTAGTGAGTCCGTGTGCGCATGTGCAGGTCCGAGCCGCAGTGCGCATGCGCAGTAGTGAGCCCGATTGTGCATCCGCAGTAGTGAGTCCGAGTGCGCATGAGCAGAAGTGAGCCGGAGTGCGCATGCGCAGTAGTGACCCCGAGTGCGCATGCGCAGAAGTGAGCCCGTGTGTGCATGCGCAGTAGTCAGCCCGAGTGCGCATGCGCAGTAGTGAGCCCGATTGCGCATCCGCAGTAGTGAGTCCGTGTGCACATGCGCAGGTCTGAGCCGGAGTGCGCATGCGCAGTAGTGAGCCCGATTGTGCATCCGCCGTAGTGAGTCCGAGTGCGCATGAGCAGTAGTGCGCCGCTGGGCGCATGCGCAGTAGTGACCCCGAGTGCGCATGCGCACTAGTGACCCCGAGCCCGCATGCGCAGTAGTGAGCCCGTGTACGCATGGGCAATAGTGAGCCCGTGTGCTCATGCGCAGTAGTGAGCCCGCGTGCGCATGCGTAGAAGTGAGCTCGAGTGCGCATGTGCAGGTTTGAGCCGGAGTGCGCATGCGGAGTAGTGAGTCCGAGTGCGCATGAGCAGTAGTGACCCCGAGCCCGCATGAGCAGTAGTGAGCCCGAGTGCGCATGCGCAGTAGTACGCCCGTGTGCATATGAGCAGAAGTGAGCTCGAATGCGCATGTGCAGGTCTGAGCCGGACTGCGCATGCGCAGTACTGAGCCCGTGTGCGCATGCGCAGTGGTGTGCCCGAGTGCGCATGGGCAGGTCTGAGACGGAGTGCGCATTCGCAGTAGTGGGCTCGTGCGCGCATGCGCAGTAGTGAGCCCGTGTGCGCATGCGCAGTAGTGAGCCCGAGCGCGCATCCGCAGTAGTGAGTCCGAATGCGCATGCGCAGTAGCGACCCCGAATGCACATGAGCAGTAGTGAGTCCGAATGCGCATGAGCTGCAGTGACCCCGAGTGCGCATGCACAGTAGTGAGCCCGATTGAGCATCCGCTGTAGTGAGTCCGTGTGCGCATGTGCAGGTCTGTGCCGGAGTGCGCATGCGCAGTAGTGAGCCCGATTGTGCATCCGCAGTAGTGAGTCCGAGTACGCATGAGCAGTAGTGAGTCCGTGTGCGCATGTGCAGGTCTGAGCCGGAGTGCGCATGCGCAGTAGTGAGCCCGACTGTGCATCCGCAGTTGTGAGTCCGAGTGCGCATGAGCACTAGTGAGCCGGAGTGCGCATGCGCAGTAGTGACTCCGAGTGCGCATGCGCAGTAGTGACCCCGAGCGTGCATGCGCAGTAGTGAGCCCGTGTGCGCATGCGCAGTAGTGAGCCCGTGTGCTCATGCGCAGTAGTGAGCCCGCGTGCGCATGCGTAGTAGTGAGCTCGAGTGCGCATGCGCAGTAGCGACCCCGAATGCACATGAGCAGTAGTGAGTCCGAATGCGCATGCGCAGTAGTGAGCAAGGGTGCTCATGCGTAGTAGTGAGCCCGCGTTCGCATGCGTAGTAGTGATCTCGAGTGCGCATGTGCAGTAGTGACCCCGAGTGCGCATGCGCAGTAGTGACCCCGAGTGCGCATGAGTAGTAGTGAGTCCGAGTGCGCATGCGCAGTAGTGAGCAAGGGTGCTCATGCGTAGTAGTGAGCCCGCGTTCGCACGCGTAGTAGTGAGCTCGAGTGCGCATGTGCAGGTCTGAGCCGGAGTGCGCATGCGCAGTAGTGAGTCCGAGTGCGCATGAGCAGTAGTGACCCCGAGCCCGCATGAGCAGTAGTGAGCCCGTGTGCACATGCGCAGAAGTGTGCTCGAATGCACATGTGCAAGTCTGAGCCGGACTGCGCATGCGCAGTAGTGAGCCCGTGTGCGCATGAGCAGTAGTGAGTCCGAGCCAGCATGCGCAGTAGTGAGCCCGATTGTGCATCCGCCGTAGTGAGTCCGAGTGCGCATGAGCAGTAGTGAGCCGGAGGGCGCATGCGCAGTAGTGACCCCGAGTGCGCATGCGCACTAGTGACCCCGAGCCCGCATGCTCAGTAGTGAGCCCGTGTGCGCATGCGCAGTAGTGAGCCCATGTGCTCATGCGCAGTAGTGAGCCCGCGTGCGCATGCGTAGAGGTGAGCTCGAGTGCGCATGTGCAGGTTTGAGACGGAGTGCGCATTCGCAGTAGTGGGCTCGTGCGCGCATGCGCAGAAGTGAGCCCGTGTGCGCATGCGCAGTAGTGAGACCGAGCGCGCATCCGCAGTAGTGAGTCTGAGTGCGCATGCGCAGTAGCGACCCCGAATGCACATGAGCAGTAGTGACACCGAATGCGCATGAGCAGCTGTGACCCCGAGTGCGCATGCACAGTAGTGAGCCCGATTGCGCATCCGTAGTAGTGAGTCCGTGTGCGCATGTGCAGGTGTAAGCCGGAGTGCGCATGCGCAATAGTGAGCCCGATTGTGCATCCGCAGTAGTGAGTCCGAGTATGCATGAGCAGTAGTGAGCCGGAGGCCGCATGCGCAGTAGTGAGCCCGAGTGCGCATGCGCACTAGTGACCCCGAGCCCGCATGCGCAGTAGTGAGCCCGTGTGCGCATGCGCAGTAGTTCGCCCGTGTACGCATGGGCAGTAGTGAGCCCGTGTGCTCATGCGCAGTAGTGAGCCCGCGTGCGCATGCGTAGAAGTGAGCTCGAGTGCGCATGTGCAGGTTTGAGCCGGAGTGCGCATGCGCAGCAGTGACCCCTAGTGCCCATGCACAGTAGTGAGCCCGATTGCGCATCCGTAGTAGTAAGTCCGTGTGCGCATGTGCAGGTCTGAGCCGGAGTGCGCATGCGCAGTAGTGAGCCCGATTGTGCATCCGCAGTAGTGAGTCCGAGTACGCATGAACAGTAGTGAGGCGGAGTGCGCATGCGCAGTAGTGACCCCGAGTGCGCATGTGCAGTAGCGACCCCGAGCGCGTATGCGCAGTAGCGACCCCGTGCGCGTATGCGCAGTAGTGGGCCCGAGTGCGCATGTGCAGGCCTGACCTGAGTGCGCACGCGCAGCAGTGAGCCCCAGCGCGCATGCGCAGTAGTGAGCCCGATTGCGCATTCCCAGTGGTGACCCCGAGCGCGCATGTGCAGTAGTGAGCCCGATTGCGCATCCGCAGCAGTGAGTCCGAGTGCGCATGTGCATGACTGAGCCGGAGTGCGCATGCGCAGTAGTGACCCCGAGCGCGCATGCGCAGTAGTGAGCCCGTGTGCGCATGCGCAGTAGTGAGCCCGAGCGCGCATACGCAGTAGTGAGCCCGTGTGCGCATGCGCAGTAGTGAGCCCGAGCGCGCATCCGCAGTAGTGAGCCCGATTGTCCATCCGCAGTAGTGAGTACGAGTACGCATGAGCAGTAGTGAGCCGGAGGGCGCATGCGCAGTAGTGACCCCGAGTGCGCATGCGCACTAGTGACCCCGAGCCCGCATGCGCAGTAGTGAGCCCGATTGTGCATCCGCAGTAATGAGTCTGAGTGCGCATGAGCAGTAGTGAGCCGGAGGGCGCATGCGCAGTAGTGACCCCGAGTGCGCATGCGCACTAGTGACCCCGAGCCCGCATGCGCAGTAGTGAGCCCGATTGTGCATCCGCAGTAATGAGTCTGAGTGCGCATGAGCAGTAGTGAGCCCGCGTGCGCATGCGTAGTAGTGAGCTCGAGTGCGCATGCGCAGTAGTGACCCCGAGTGCGCATGAGCAGTAGTGAGTCCGAGTGCGCATGAGCAGTAGTGACCCGGAGTGCGCATGCACAGTAGTGAGCCCGATTGCGCATCCGAAGTAGTGAGTCCGTGTGCGCATGTGCAGGACTGAGCCGGAGTGCGCATGCGCAGTAGTGACCCCGAGTGCGCATGCGCAGTAGTGACCCCGAGCGCGCATGCGCAGTAGTGAGCCCGTGTGCGCATGCGCAGTAGTGAGCCCGAGCGCGCATCCGCAGTAGTGAGCCCGAGTGCGCATGCGCAGTAGTGACCCCGAGTGTGCATGCACAGTGTGAGCCCGTGAGCGAATGCGCAGTAGAGAGCCCGAGTGCGCATGCGCAGTAGTGACCCCGAGGGCGCATGCGCAGTAGTGAGCCCGTGTGCGCGTGCGCAGTATTGAGCCCGAGTGCACATGCACAGTAGTGAGTCCGTGTGCGCATGCGCAGTAGTGAGCCCGAGTGCGCTTGCGCTGTAGTGAGACCGTGTGCGCATCGGCAGTAGTGAGTCCGAGTGCCCATGAGTCGTAGTGAGTCCGAGTGCGCATCCGCAGCAGTGACCCCGCATGCGCATGCGTAGCAGTGAGCTCGAGTGCGCATGTGCAGGTCTGAGCCGGAGTGCGCATGCGCAGTAGTGAGCCCGTGTATGCATGCGCAGTGGTGAGCCCGAGTGCGCATGGGCAGGTCTGAGCCGGAGTGCGCATGCGCAGTAGTGAGGCCGAGTGCGCATGAGCAGTAGTGAGCCCGTGTGCGCATGCGCAGTAGTGAGCCCGCGTGCGCATGCGTAGTAGTGAGCTCGAGTGCGCATGCGCAGTAGTGACCCCGAGTGCGCATGAGCAGTAGTGAGTCCGAGTGCGCATGTGCAGTAGTGACCCGGAGTGCGCATGCGCAGTAGTGAGCCCGATTACGCATCCGAAGTAGTGAGTCCGTGTGCGCATGTGCAGGACTGAGCCGGAGTGCGCATGCGCAGTAGTGACCCCGAGTGCGCATGCGCAGTAGTGACCCCGAGCGCGCATGCGCAGTAGTGAGCCCGTGTGCGCATGCGCAGTAGCGAGCCCGAGCGCGCATCCGCAGTAGTGAGCCCGAGTGCGCATGCGCAGTAGTGACCCCGAGTGTGCATGCACAGTGTGAGCCCGTGAGCGAATGCGCAGTAGTGAGCCCGAGTGCGCATGCGCAGTAGTGACCCCGAGTGCGCGTGCGCTGTAGTCAGCTCGTGTGCGCATGCGCAGTAGTGAGCCAGTGTACGCATGCGCAGTAGTGAGTCCGTGTGCGCATGTGCAGGCCAGAGCCGGACTGCGCATGCGCAGTAGTGAGCCCGTGTGCGCCTGCGCAGTGGTATGCCCGAGTGCGCATGGGCAGGTCTGAGCCGGAGTGCGCATGCGCAGTACTGGGCTCGTGCGCGCATGCGCAGTAGTGAGCCCGTGTGCGCATGCGCAGTAGTGAGCCCGAGCCCGCATAAGCAGTAGTGAGTCCGAGTGCGCATGCACAGTAGTGAGCCCGATTGTGCATCCGCAGTAGTGAGCCCGTGTGTGCATGCGCAGTAGTGAGCCCGAGTGCGCATGCGCAGTAGTGAGCCCGATTGCGCATCCGCAGTAGTGAGTCCGTGTGCTCATGCGCAATAGTGAGCCCGCGTGCGCATGCATAGTAGTGAGCTCGAGTGCGCATGTGCAGGTCTGAGCCGGAGTTCGCATGCGCAGTAGAACGCCCGTGTGCATATGCGCAGAAGTGAGCTCGAATGCGCATGTGCAGGTCTGAGCCGGACTGCGCATGCGCAGTAGTGAGCCCGTGTGCGCATGCGGAAAAGTGAGCCCGTGTGTGCATGCGCAGTAGTGAGTCCGATTTCGTATGCGCAGTAGTGAGCCCGAGCGCGCATCCGCAGTCGTGAGTCTGTGTGCGCATGAGCAGTAGTGATTCCGAGCGCGCATGCGCAGTGGTGAACCCCATTGCGCATGCGCAGTAGTGAGCCCGTGTGCGCATGCGCAGTGGTGAGCCCGAGTGCGCACGCAGAGTAGTGAGGCCGATTGCGCATCCGCACTAGTGAGTCCGTGTGCGCATGTGCAGGTCTGAGCCGGAGTGCGCATGCGCAGTAGTGAGCCCGATTGTGCATCCGCCGTAGTGAGTCCGAGTGCGCATGAGCAGTAGTGAGCCGGAGGGCGCATGCGCAGTAGTGACCCCGAGTGCGCATGCGCACTAGTGACCCCGAGCCCGCACGCGCAGTAGTGAGCCCGTGTGCGCATGCGCAGTAGTGAGCCCGTGCACGCGTGGGCAGTAGTGAGCCCGTGTGCTCATGCGCAGTAGTGAGCCCGCGTGCGCATGCGTAGAAGTGAGCTCGAGTGCGCATGTGCAGGTTTGAGCCGGAGTGCGCGTGCGCAGTAGTGAGTCCGAGTGCGCATAGGCAGTAGTGAGTCCGAGTGCGCATGCGCAGTAGTGACCCCGATTGCGCATGAGCAGTAGCGAGTCCGAGTGCGCATGAGCAGCAGTGACCCCTAGTGCCCATGCACAGTAGTGAGCCCGATTGCGCATCCGCAGTAGTGAGTCCGTGTGCGCATGTGCAGGTCTGAGCCGGAGTGCGCATGCGCAGTAGTGAGCCTGATTGTGCATCCGCAGTAGTGAGTCCGAGTACGCATGAACAGTAGTGAGGCGGAGTGTGCATGGGCAGTAGTGACCCCGAGTGCGCATGTGCAGTAGCGACCCCGAGCGCGTATGCGCAGTAGTGGGCCCGAGTGCGCATGTGCAGGCCTGACCTGAGTGCGCATGCGCAGTAGTGAGCCCCAGCGCGCATGCGCACTAGTGAGCCCGATTGCGCATCCGCAGTGGTGACCCCGAGCGCGCATGCGCAGTAGTGAGTCCATGTGTGCATGCGCAGTAGTGAACGCGATTGCGCAACCGCAGTAGTAAGCCCGAGCGCGCATCCGCAGTCGTGAGTCCGAGCGCGCATCCGCAGTAGTGAGTCCGAGTACGCATGAACAGTAGTGAGTCCGAGGGTGCATGAGCAGTAGTGACCCCGAGCCCGCATGAACAGTAGTGAGCCCGTGTGCACATGCGCAGAAGTGAGCTCGAATGCGCATGTGCAAGTCTGAGCCGGACTGCGCATGCGCAGTAGTGAGCCCGTGTGCGCATCAGCAGTAGTGAGTCCGAGCGCGCATCCGCAGTAGTGAGCCCGATTGTGCATCCGCAGTAATGAGTCTGAGTGCGCATGAGCAGTAGTGAGCCCACGTGCGCATACGTAGTAGTGAGCTCGAGTGCGCAAGCGCAGTAGTGACCCCGAGTGCGCATGAGCAGTAGTGAGTCCGAGTGTGCATGAGCAGTAGTGACCCCGAGTGCGCATGCACAGTAGTGAGCCCGATTGCGCATCCGCAGTAGTGAGTCCGTGTGCGCATGTGCAGGACTGAGCCGGAGTGCGCATGCGCAGTAGTGAACGCGATTGCGCAAGCGCAGTCGTAAGCCCGAGCGCGCATCCGCAGTAGTGAGCCCGAGCCCTCATGCGCAGTAGTGAGCCCGTGTGCGCATGCGCAGTAGTGAGCCCGTGTACGCATACGCAGTAGTGAGCCCGTGTGCTCATGCGCAGTAGTGATCCCGCGTGCGCATGCGTAGTAGTGAGCTCGAGTGCGCATGAGCAGTAGTGATTCCGAGCGCGCATGCGCAGTTGTGAGCCCGATTGCGCATGCACAGTAGTGAGCCCGTGTGCGCATGCGCAGTAGTGAGCCCGAGTGCGCATGCAGAGTAGTGAGGCCGATTGCGCATCCGCACTAGTGAATCCGTGTGCGCATGTGCAGGTCTGAGCCGCAGTGCGCATGCGCAGTAATGAGCCCGATTGTGCATCCGCCGTAGTGAGTCCGAGTGCGCATGAGCAGTAGTGAGCCGGAGGGCGCATGCGCAGTAGTGACCCCGAGTGCGCATGCGCACTAGTGACCCCGAGCCCGCATGCGCTGTAGTGAGCCCGTGTACGCATGGGCAGTAGTGTGCCCGTGTGCTCATGCGCAGTAATGAGCCCGCGTGCGCATGCGTAGAAGTGAGCTCGAGTGCGCATGTGCAGGTTTGAGCCGGAGTGCGCATGCGCAGTAGTGAGTCCGAGTGCGCATGCGCAGTAGCGACCCCGAATGCACATGAGCAGTAGTGAGTCCGAATGCGCATGAGATGCAGTGACCCCGAGTGTGCATGCACAGTAGTGAACCCGATTGCGCATCCGCAGTAGTGAGTCAGTGTGCGCATGTGCAGGTCTGAGCCGGAGTGCGCATGCGCAGTAGTGAGCCCGATTGTGCATCCGCAGTAGTGAGTCCGAGTACGCATGAACAGTAGTGAGGCGGAGTGCGCATGCGCAGTAGTGACCCCGAGTGCGCATGCGCAGTAGCGACCCCGAGCGCGTATGCGCAGTAGCGACCCCGTGCGCGTATGCGCAGTAGTGGGCCCGAGTGCGCATGTGCAGGCCTGACCTGAGTGCGCATGCGCAGTAGTGAGCCCCAGCGCGCATGCGCAGTAGTGAGCCCGATTGCGCATCCGCAACAGTGAGTCCGAGTGCGCATACGCAGTTGCGACCCCGAGTGTGCATGCACAGTGTCAGCCCGTGAGCGAATGCGCATTAGTGAGTCCGTGTGCGCATGTGCAGGTCTGAGCCGCAGTGCGCATGCGCAGTAGTGAGCCCGATTGTGCATCCGCAGTGGTGAGTCCGAGTGCGCATGAGCAGAAGTGAGCCGGAGTGCGCATGCGCAGTAGTGACCTCGAGTGCGCATGCGCAGAAGTGAGCCCGTGTGTGCATGCGCAGTAGTGAGGCCGAGTGCGCATGAGCAGTAGTGACCCCGAGTGCGCATGAGCAGTAGTGAGTCCGTGTGCGCATGTGCAGGTCTGAGCCGGAGTGCGCATGCGCAGTAGTGAGCCCGATTGTGCATCCGCAGTTGTGAGTCCGAGTGCGCATGAGCACTAGTGAGCCGGAGTGCGCATGCGCAGTAGTGACCCCGAGTGCGCATGCGCAGTAGTGACCCCGAGCAGCATGCGCAGTAGTGACCCCGAGCAGCATGCGCAGTAGTGAGCCCGTGTGCGCATGCGCAGTAGTGAGCCCGTGTACGCATGCGCAGTGGTGAGCCCGAGTGCGCATGGGCAGGTCTGAGCCGGAGTGCGCCTGCGCAGTAGTGAGGCCGAGTGCGCATGAGCAGTAGTGACCCCGAGTGCGCATGCGCAGAAGTGAGCCCGTGTGTGCATGCGCAGTAGTGAACGCGATTGCGCATCCGCAGTAGTAAGCCCGAGCGCGCAACCGCAGTCGTGAGTCCGAGCGTGCATCCGCAGTAGTGAGTCCGAGTGCGCATGCGCAGTAGTGACCCCGAGTGCGCATGAGTAGTAGTGAGTCCGAGTGCGCATGCGCAGTAGTGAGCCCGGGTGCTCATGCGTAGTAGTGAGCCCGCGTTCGCATGCGTAGTAGTGAGCTCGAGTGCGCATGTGCAGGTCTGAGCCGGAGTGCGCATGCGCAGTAGTGAGTCCGAGTGCGCATGAGCAGTAGTGACCCCGAGCCCGCATGAGCAGTAGTGAGCCCGTGTGCACATGCGCAGAAGTGAGCTCGAATGCGCATGTGCAAGTCTGAGCCGGACTGCGCATGCGCAGTAGTGAGCCCGTGTGCGCATGAGCAGTAGTGAGTCCGAGCCAGCATGCGCAGTAGTGAGCCCGATTGTGCATCCCCAGTAATGGGTCTGAGTGCGCATGAGCAGTAGTCAGCCCGCGTGCGCATGCGTAGTAGTGAGCTCGAGTGCGCATGCGCAGTAGCGACCCCGAATGCACATGAGCAGTAGTGAGTCCGAATGCGCATGAGCAGTAGTGACCCCGAGTGCGCATGCACAGTAGTGAGGCCGATTGTGCATCCGCCGTAGTGAGTCCGAGTGCGCATGAGCAGTAGTGAGCCGCTGGGCGCATGCGCAGTAGTGACCCCGAGTGCGCATGCGCACTAGTGACCCCGAGCCCGCATGCGCAGTAGTGAGCCCGTGTACGCATGGGCAGTAGTGAGCCCGTGTGCTCATGCGCAGTAGTGAGCCCGCGTGCGCATGCGTAGAAGTGAGCTCGAGTGCGCATGTGCAGGTTTGAGCCGGAGTGCGCATGCGGAGTAGTGAGTCCGAGTGCGCATGAGCAGTAGTGACCCCGAGCCCGCATGAGCAGTAGTGAGCCCGAGTGCGCATGCGCAGTAGTACGCCCGTGTGCATATGAGCAGAAGTGAGCTCGAATGCGCATGTGCAGGTCTGAGCCGGACTGCGCATGCGCAGTACTGAGCCCGTGTGCGCATGCGCAGTGGTGTGCCCGAGTGCGCATGGGCAGGTCTGAGACGGAGTGCGCATTCGCAGTAGTGGGCTCGTGCGCGCATGCGCAGTAGTGAGCCCGTGTGCGCATGCGCAGTACTGAGCCCGAGCGCGCATCCGCAGTAGTGAGTCCGAGTGCGCATGCGCAGTAGCGACCCCGAATGCACATGAGCAGTAGTGAGTCCGAATGCGCACGAGCTGCAGTGACCCCGAGTGCGCATGCACAGTAGTGAGCCCGATTGCGCATCCGCTGTAGTGAGTCCGTGTGCGCATGTGCAGGTCTGTGCCGGAGTGCGCATGCGCAGTAGTGAGCCCGATTGTGCATCCGCAGTAGTGAGTCCGAGTACGCATGAACAGTAGTGAACCCGATTGCGCATCCGCAGTAGTGAGTCAGTGTGCGCATGTGCAGGTCTGAGCCGGAGTGCGCATGCGCAGTAGTGAGCCCGATTGTGCATCCGCAGTAGTGAGTCCGAGTACGCATGAACAGTAGTGAGGCGGAGTGCGCATGCGCAGTAGTGACCCCGAGTGCGCATGCGCAGTAGCGACCCCGAGCGCGTATGCGCAGTAGCGACCCCGTGCGCGTATGCGCAGTAGTGGGCCCGAGTGCGCATGTGCAGGCCTGACCTGAGTGCGCATGCGCAGTAGTGAGCCCCAGCGCGCATGCGCAGTAGTGAGCCCGATTGCGCATCCGCAACAGTGAGTCCGAGTGCGCATACGCAGTTGCGACCCCGAGTGTGCATGCACAGTGTCAGCCCGTGAGCGAATGCGCATTAGTGAGTCCGTGTGCGCATGTGCAGGTCTGAGCCGCAGTGCGCATGCGCAGTAGTGAGCCCGATTGTGCATCCGCAGTGGTGAGTCCGAGTGCGCATGAGCAGAAGTGAGCCGGAGTGCGCATGCGCAGTAGTGACCTCGAGTGCGCATGCGCAGAAGTGAGCCCGTGTGTGCATGCGCAGTAGTGAGGCCGAGTGCGCATGAGCAGTAGTGACCCCGAGTGCGCATGAGCAGTAGTGAGTCCGTGTGCGCATGTGCAGGTCTGAGCCGGAGTGCGCATGCGCAGTAGTGAGCCCGATTGTGCATCCGCAGTTGTGAGTCCGAGTGCGCATGAGCACTAGTGAGCCGGAGTGCGCATGCGCAGTAGTGACCCCGAGTGCGCATGCGCAGTAGTGACCCCGAGCAGCATGCGCAGTAGTGACCCCGAGCAGCATGCGCAGTAGTGAGCCCGTGTGCGCATGCGCAGTAGTGAGCCCGTGTACGCATGCGCAGTGGTGAGCCCGAGTGCGCATGGGCAGGTCTGAGCCGGAGTGCGCCTGCGCAGTAGTGAGGCCGAGTGCGCATGAGCAGTAGTGACCCCGAGTGCGCATGCGCAGAAGTGAGCCCGTGTGTGCATGCGCAGTAGTGAACGCGATTGCGCATCCGCAGTAGTAAGCCCGAGCGCGCAACCGCAGTCGTGAGTCCGAGCGTGCATCCGCAGTAGTGAGTCCGAGTGCGCATGCGCAGTAGTGACCCCGAGTGCGCATGAGTAGTAGTGAGTCCGAGTGCGCATGCGCAGTAGTGAGCCCGGGTGCTCATGCGTAGTAGTGAGCCCGCGTTCGCATGCGTAGTAGTGAGCTCGAGTGCGCATGTGCAGGTCTGAGCCGGAGTGCGCATGCGCAGTAGTGAGTCCGAGTGCGCATGAGCAGTAGTGACCCCGAGCCCGCATGAGCAGTAGTGAGCCCGTGTGCACATGCGCAGAAGTGAGCTCGAATGCGCATGTGCAAGTCTGAGCCGGACTGCGCATGCGCAGTAGTGAGCCCGTGTGCGCATGAGCAGTAGTGAGTCCGAGCCAGCATGCGCAGTAGTGAGCCCGATTGTGCATCCCCAGTAATGGGTCTGAGTGCGCATGAGCAGTAGTCAGCCCGCGTGCGCATGCGTAGTAGTGAGCTCGAGTGCGCATGCGCAGTAGCGACCCCGAATGCACATGAGCAGTAGTGAGTCCGAATGCGCATGAGCAGTAGTGACCCCGAGTGCGCATGCACAGTAGTGAGGCCGATTGTGCATCCGCCGTAGTGAGTCCGAGTGCGCATGAGCAGTAGTGAGCCGCTGGGCGCATGCGCAGTAGTGACCCCGAGTGCGCATGCGCACTAGTGACCCCGAGCCCGCATGCGCAGTAGTGAGCCCGTGTACGCATGGGCAGTAGTGAGCCCGTGTGCTCATGCGCAGTAGTGAGCCCGCGTGCGCATGCGTAGAAGTGAGCTCGAGTGCGCATGTGCAGGTTTGAGCCGGAGTGCGCATGCGGAGTAGTGAGTCCGAGTGCGCATGAGCAGTAGTGACCCCGAGCCCGCATGAGCAGTAGTGAGCCCGAGTGCGCATGCGCAGTAGTACGCCCGTGTGCATATGAGCAGAAGTGAGCTCGAATGCGCATGTGCAGGTCTGAGCCGGACTGCGCATGCGCAGTACTGAGCCCGTGTGCGCATGCGCAGTGGTGTGCCCGAGTGCGCATGGGCAGGTCTGAGACGGAGTGCGCATTCGCAGTAGTGGGCTCGTGCGCGCATGCGCAGTAGTGAGCCCGTGTGCGCATGCGCAGTACTGAGCCCGAGCGCGCATCCGCAGTAGTGAGTCCGAGTGCGCATGCGCAGTAGCGACCCCGAATGCACATGAGCAGTAGTGAGTCCGAATGCGCATGAGCTGCAGTGACCCCGAGTGCGCATGCACAGTAGTGAGCCCGATTGCGCATCCGCTGTAGTGAGTCCGTGTGCGCATGTGCAGGTCTGTGCCGGAGTGCGCATGCGCAGTAGTGAGCCCGATTGTGCATCCGCAGTAGTGAGTCCGAGTACGCATGAACAGTAGTGAGGCGGAGTGCGCATGCGCAGTAGTGACCCCGAGTGCGCATGTGCAGTAGCGACCCCGAGCGCGTATGTGCAGTAGCGACCCCGTGCGCGTATGCGCAGTAGTGGGCCCGTGTGCGCATGTGCAGGCCTGACCTGAGTGCGCATGCGCAGTAGTGAGCCCCAGCGCGCATGCGCAGTAGTGAGCCCGATTGCGCATCCGCAGTGGTGACACCGAGCGCGCATGCGCAGTAGTGAGCCCGATTGCGCGTCGGCAGCAGTGAGTCCGAGTGCGCATACGCAGTTGCGACCCCGAGTGTGCATGCACAGTGTCAGCCCGTGAGCGAATGCGCATTAGTGAGTCCGTGTGCGCATGTGCAGGTCTGAGCCGCAGTGCGCATGCGCAGTAGTGAGCCCGATTGTGCATCCGCAGTAGTGAGTCCGAGTGCGCATGAGCAGAAGTGAGCCGGAGTGCGCATGCGCAGTAGTGACCTCGAGTGCGCATGCGCAGAAGTGAGCCCGTGTGTGCATGCGCAGTAGTGAGCCCGAGTGCGCATACGCAGTAGTGAGCCCGATTGCGCATGAGCAGTAGTGAGTCCGTGTGCGCATGTGCAGGTCTGAGCCGGAGTGCGTATGCGCAGTAGTGAGCCCGATTGTGCATCCGCAGTTGTGAGTCCGAGTGCGCATGAGCACTAGTGAGCCGGAGTGCGCATGCGCAATAGTGACTCCGAGTGCGCATGCGCAGTAGTGATCCCGAGCGCGCATGCGCAGTAGTGAGCCCGTGTGCGCATGCGCAGTAGTGAGCCCGTGTACGCATGCGCAGTGGTGAGCCCGAGTGCGCATGGGCAGGTCTGAGCCGGAGTGCGCGTGCGCAGTAGTGAGGCCGAGTGCGCATGAGCAGTAGTGACCCCGAGTGCGCATGCGCAGAAGTGAGCCCGTGTGTGCATGCGCAGTAGTGAACGCGATTGCGCATCCGCAGTAGTAAGCCCGAGCGCGCAACCGCAGTCGTGAGTCCGAGCGCGCATCCGCAGTAGTGAGTCCGAGTGCGCATGCGCAGTAGTGACCCCGAGTGCGCATGAGTAGTAGTGAGTCCGTGTGCGCATGCGCAGTAGTGAGCCCGTGTGCTCATGCGCAGTAGTGAGCCCGCGTGCGCATGCGTAGAAGAGAGCTCGAGTGCGCATGTGCAGGTTTGAGCCGGAGTGCGCATGCGCAGTAGTGAGTCCGAGTGCGCATGAGCAGTAGTGACCCCGAGCCCGCATGAGCAGTAGTGACCCCGAGTGCGCATGAGTAGTAGTGAGTCCGTGTGCGCATGCGCAGTAGTGAGCCCGAGTGCGCATACACTGTAGTGAGCCCGATTGCGCATCCGTAGTAGTGAGTCCGTGTGCGCATGTGCAGGTGTAAGCCGGAGTGCGCATGCGCAGTAGTGAGCCCGATTGTGCATCCGCAGTAGTGAGTCCGAGTATGCATGAGCAGTAGTGAGCCGGAGGGCGCATGCGCAGTAGTGAGCCCGAGTGCGCATGCGCACTAGTGACCCCGAGCCCGCATGCGCAGTAGTGAGCCCGTGTGTGCATGCGCAGTAGTGAGCCCGTGTGCGCATGCGCAGTAGTGAGCCCGTGTACGCATGCGCAGTGGTGAGCCCGAGTGCGCATGGGCAGGTCTGAGCCGGAGTGCGCCTGCGCAGTAGTGAGGCCGAGTGCGCATGAGCAGTAGTGACCCCGAGTGCGCATGCGCAGAAGTGAGCCCGTGTGTGCATGCGCAGTAGTGAACGCGATTGCGCATCCGCAGTAGTAAGCCCGAGCGCGCATCCGCAGTAGTGAGTCCGAGTGCGCATGCGCAGTAGTGAGTCCGAGTGCGCATGCGCAGTAGTGACCCCGAGTGCGCATGAGTAGTAGTGAGTCCGTGTGCGCATGTGCAGGTCTGTGCCGGAGTGCGCATGCGCAGTAGTGAGCCCGATTGTGCATCCGCAGTAGTGAGTCCGAGTACGCATGAACAGTAGTGAGGCGGAGTGCGCATGCGCAGTAGTGACCCCGAGTGCGCATGTGCAGTAGCGACCCCGAGCGCGTATGTGCAGTAGCGACCCCGTGCGCGTATGCGCAGTAGTGGGCCCGTGTGCGCATGTGCAGGCCTGACCTGAGTGCGCATGCGCAGTAGTGAGCCCCAGCGCGCATGCGCAGTAGTGAGCCCGATTGCGCATCCGCAGTGGTGACCCCGAGCGCGCATGCGCAGTAGTGAGCCCGATTGCGCGTCGGCAGCAGTGAGTCCGAGTGCGCATACGCAGTTGCGACCCCGAGTGTGCATGCACAGTGTCAGCCCGTGAGCGAATGCGCATTAGTGAGTCCGTGTGCGCATGTGCAGGTCTGAGCCGCAGTGCGCATGCGCAGTAGTGAGCCCGATTGTGCATCCGCAGTAGTGAGTCCGAGTGCGCATGAGCAGAAGTGAGCCGGAGTGCGCATGCGCAGTAGTGACCTCGAGTGCGCATGCGCAGAAGTGAGCCCGTGTGTGCATGCGCAGTAGTGAGCCCGAGTGCGCATACGCAGTAGTGAGCCCGATTGCGCATGAGCAGTAGTGAGTCCGTGTGCGCATGAGCAGGTCTGAGCCGGAGTACGTATGCGCAGTAGTGAGCCCGATTGTGCATCCGCAGTTGTGAGTCCGAGTGCGCATGAGCACTAGTGAGCCGGAGTGCGCATGCGCAATAGTGACTCCGAGTGCGCATGCGCAGTAGTGACCCCGAGCGCGCATGCGCAGTAGTGAGCCCGTGTGCGCATGCGCAGTAGTGAGCCCGTGTACGCATGAGCAGTAGTGAGGCGGAGTGCGCATGCGCAGTAGTGACCCCGAGTGCGCATGTGCAGTAGCGACCCCGAGCGCGTATGCGCAGTAGCGACCCCGAGCGCGTATGCGTAGTAGTGGGCCCGAGTGCGCATGTGCGGGCCTGACCTGAGTGCGCATGCGCAGTAGTGAGCCCGGGTGCTCATGCGTAGTAGTGAGCCCGCGTTCGCATGCGTAGTAGTGAGCTCGAGTGCGCATGTGCAGGTCTGAGCCGGAGTGCGCATGCGCAGTAGTGAGTCCCAGTGCGCATGAGCAGTAGTGACCCCGAGCCCGCATGAGCAGTAGTGAGCCCGTGTGCACATGCGCAGAAGTGAGCTCGAATGCGCATGTGCAAGACTGAGCCGGACTGCGCATGCGCAGTAGTGAGCCCGTGTGCGCATGTGCAGGTCTGAGCCGCAGTGCGCATGCGCCGTAGTGAGCCCGGTTGTGCATCCGCAGTAGTGAGTCCGAGTGCGCATGAGCAGAAGTGAGCCGGAGTGCGCATGCGCAGTAGTGACCTCGAGTGCGCATGCGCAGAAGTGAGCCCGTGTGTGCATGCGCAGTAGTGACCTCGAGTGCGCATGCGCAGAAGTGAGCCCGTGTGTGCATGCGCAGTAGTGAGCCCGTGTGCGCATGCGCAGTAGTGAGCCCGTGTACGCATGCGCAGTGGTGAGCCCGAGTGCGCATGGGCAGGTCTGAGCCGGAGTGCGCATGAGTAGTAGTGAGTCCGTGTGCGCATGCGCAGTAGTGAGCCCGTGTGCTCATGCGCAGTAGTGAGCCCGCGTGCGCATGCGTAGAAGTGAGCTCGAGTGCGCATGTGCAGGTTTGAGCCGGAGTGCGCATGCGCAGTAGTGAGTCCGAGTGCGCATGAGCAGTAGTGACCCCGAGCCCGCATGAGCAGTAGTGACCCCGAGTGCGCATGAGTAGTAGTGAGTCCGTGTGCGCATGTGCAGGTGTAAGCCGGAGTGCGCATGCGCAGTAGTGAGCCCGATTGTGCATCCGCAGTAGTGAGTCCGAGTATGCATGAGCAGTAGTGAGCCGGAGGGCGCATGCGCAGTAGTGAGCCCGAGTGCGCATGCGCACTAGTGACCCCGAGCCCGCATGCGCAGTAGTGAGCCCGTGTGCGCATGCGCAGTAGTGAGCCCGTGTACGCATGGGCAGTAGTGAGCCCGTGTGCTCATGCGCAGTAGTGAGCCCGCGTGCGCATGCGTAGAAGTGAGCTCGAGTGCGCATGTGCAGGTTTGAGCCGGAGTGCGCATGCGCAGCAGTGACCCCTAGTGCCCATGCACAGTAGTGAGGCCGATTGCGCATCCGCACTAGTGAGTCCGTGTGCGCATGTGCAGGTCTGAGCCGCAGTGCGCATGCGCCGTAGTGAGCCCGGTTGTGCATCCGCAGTAGTGAGTCCGAGTGCGCATGAGCAGAAGTGAGCCGGAGTGCGCATGCGCAGTAGTGACCTCGAGTGCGCATGCGCAGAAGTGAGCCCGTGTGTGCATGCGCAGTAGTGATCCCGTGTGCGCATGCGCAGTAGTGAGCCCGTGTACGCATGCGCAGTGGTGAGCCCGAGTGCGCATGGGCAGGTCTGAGCCGGAGTGCGCCTGCGCAGTAGTGAGGCCGAGTGCGCATGAGCAGTAGTGACCCCGAGTGCGCATGCGCAGAAGTGAGCCCGTGTGTGCATGCGCAGTAGTGAACGCGATTGCGCATCCGCAGTAGTAAGCCCGAGCGCGCAACCGCAGTCGTGAGTCCGAGCGCGCATCCGCAGTAGTGAGTCCGAGTGCGCATGCGCAGTAGTGACCCCGAGTGCGCATGAGTAGTAGTGAGTCCGAGTGCGCATGCGCAGTAGTGAGCCCGGGTGCTCATGCGTAGTAGTGAGCCCGCGTTCGCATGCGTAGTAGTGAGCTCGAGTGCGCATGTGCAGGTCTGAGCCGGAGTGCGCATGCGCAGTAGTGAGTCCGAGTGCGCATGCGCAGAAGTGAGCCCGTGTGTGCATGCGCAGTAGTGAACGCGATTGCGCATCCGCAGTAGTAAGCCCGAGCGCGCAACCGCAGTCGTGAGTCCGAGCGCGCATCCGCAGTAGTGAGTCCGAGTGCGCATGCGCAGTAGTGACCCCGAGTGCGCATGAGTAGTAGTGAGTCCGTGTGCGCATGCGCAGTAGTGAGCCCGTGTGCACATGCGCAGAAGTGAGCTCGAATGCGCATGTGCAAGTCTGAGCCGGACTGCGCATGCGCAGTAGTGAGCCCGTGTGCGCATGAGCAGTAGTGAGTCCGAGCCAGCATGCGCAGTAGTGAGCCCGATTGTGCATCCCCAGTAATGGGTCTGAGTGCGCATGAGCAGTAGTCAGCCCGCGTGCGCATGCGCAGTAGTGACCTCGAGTGCGCATGCGCAGAAGTGAGCCCGTGTGTGCGTGCGCAGTAGTGAGCCCGAGTGCGCATACGCAGTAGTGAGCCCGATTGCGCATGAGCAGTAGTGAGTCCGTGTGCGCATGTGCAGGTCTGAGCCGGAGTGCGTATGCGCAGTAGTGAGCCCGATTGTGCATCCGCAGTTGTGAGTCCGAGTGCGCATGAGCACTAGTGAGCCGGAGTGCGCATGCGCAATAGTGACTCCGAGTGCGCATGCGCAGTAGTGACCCCGAGCGCGCATGCGCAGTAGTGAGCCCGTGTGCGCATGCGCAGTAGTGAGCCCGTGTACGCATGCGCAGTGGTGAGCCCGAGTGCGCATGGGCAGGTCTGAGCCGGAGTGCGCGTGCGCAGTAGTGAGGCCGAGTGCGCATGAGCAGTAGTGACCCCGAGTGCGCATGCGCAGAAGTGAGCCCGTGTGTGCATGCGCAGTAGTGAACGCGATTGCGCATCCGCAGTAGTAAGCCCGAGCGCGCAACCGCAGTCGTGAGTCCGAGCGCGCATCCGCAGTAGTGAGTCCGAGTGCGCATGAGTAGTAGTGAGTCCGTGTGCGCATGCGCAGTAGTGAGCCCGTGTGCTCATGCGCAGTAGTGAGCCCGCGTGCGCATGCGTAGAAGAGAGCTCGAGTGCGCATGTGCAGGTTTGAGCCGGAGTGCGCATGCGCAGTAGTGAGTCCGAGTCTGCATGAGCAGTAGTGACCCCGAGCCCGCATGAGCAGTAGTGACCCCGAGTGCGCATGAGTAGTAGTGAGTCCGTGTGCGCATGCGCAGTAGTGAGCCCGATTGCGCATCCGTAGTAGTGAGTCCGTGTGCGCATGTGCAGGTGTAAGCCGGAGTGCGCATGCGCAGTAGTGAGCCCGATTGTGCATCCGCAGTAGTGAGTCCGAGTATGCATGAGCAGTAGTGAGCCGGAGGGCGCATGCGCAGTAGTGAGCCCGAGTGCGCATGCGCACTAGTGACCCCGAGTCCGCATGCGCAGTAGTGAGCCCGTGTGCGCATGCGCAGTAGTGAGCCCGTGTACGCATGGGCAGTAGTGAGTCCGAGCCAGCATGCGCAGTAGTGAGCCCGATTGTGCATCCCCAGTAATGGGTCTGAGTGCGCATGAGCAGTAGTCAGCCCGCGTGCGCATGCGTAGTAGTGAGCTCGAGTGCGCATGCGCAGTAGTGAGCCCGATTGTGCATCCCCAGTAATGGGTCTGAGTGCGCATGAGCAGTAGTCAGCCCGTGTGCGCATGCGCAGTAGTGAGCCCGTGTACGCATGCGCAGTGGTGAGCCCGAGTGCGCATGGGCAGGTCTGAGCCGGAGTGCGCGTGCGCAGTAGTGAGGCCGAGTGCGCATGAGCAGTAGTGACCCCGAGTGCGCATGCGCAGAAGTGAGCCCGTGTGTGCATGCGCAGTAGTGAACGCGATTGCGCATCCGCAGTAGTAAGCCCGAGCGCGCAACCGCAGTCGTGAGTCCGAGCGCGCATCCGCAGTAGTGAGTCCGAGTGCGCATGCGCAGTAGTGACCCCGAGTGCGCATGAGTAGTAGTGAGTCCGTGTGCGCATGCGCAGTAGTGAGCCCGTGTGCTCATGCGCAGTAGTGAGCCCGCGTGCGCATGCGTAGAAGAGAGCTCGAGTGCGCATGTGCAGGTTTGAGCCGGAGTGCGCATGCGCAGTAGTGAGTCCGAGTGCGCATGAGCAGTAGTGACCCCGAGCCCGCATGAGCAGTAGTGACCCCGAGTGCGCATGAGTAGTAGTGAGACCGTGTGCGCATGCGCAGTAGTGAGCCCGAGTGCGCATGCACAGTAGTGAGCCCGATTGCGCATCCGTAGTAGTGAGTCCGTGTGCGCATGTGCAGGTGTAAGCCGGAGTGCGCATGCGCAGTAGTGAGCCCGATTGTGCATCCGCAGTAGTGAGTCCGAGTATGGATGAGCAGTAGTGAGCCGGAGGGCGCATGCGCAGTAGTGAGCCCGAGTGCGCATGCGCACTAGTGACCCCGAGCCCGCATGCGCAGTAGTGAGCCCGTGTGCGCATGCGCAGTAGTGAGCCCGTGTACGCATGGGCAGTAGTGAGCCCGTGTGCTCATGCGCAGTAGTGAGCCCGCGTGCGCATGCGTAGAAGTGAGCTCGAGTGCGCATGTGCAGGTTTGAGCCGGAGTGCGCATGCGCAGCAGTGACCCCTAGTGCCCATGCACAGTAGTGAGCCCGATTGCGCATCCGTAGTAGTAAGTCCGTGTGCGCATGTGCAGGTCTGAGCCGGAGTGCGCATGCGCAGTAGTGAGCCCGATTGTGCATCCGCAGTAGTGAGTCCGAGTACGCATGAGCAGTAGTGAGGCGGAGTGCGCATGCGCAGTAGTGACCCCGAGTGCGCATGTGCAGTAGCGACCCCGAGCGCGTATGCGCAGTAGCGACCCCGAGCGCGTATGCGCAGTAGTGGGCCCGAGTGCGCATGTGCAGGCCTGACCTGAGTGCGCATGCGCAGTAGTGAGCCCGGGTGCTCATGCGTAGTAGTGAGCCCGCGTTCGCATGCGTAGTAGTGAGCTCGAGTGCGCATGTGCAGGTCTGAGCCGGAGTGCGCATGCGCAGTAGTGAGTCCCAGTGCGCATGAGCAGTAGTGACCCCGAGCCCGCATGAGCAGTAGTGAGCCCGTGTGCACATGCGCAGAAGTGAGCTCGAATGCGCATGTGCAAGTCTGAGCCGGACTGCGCATGCGCAGTAGTGAGCCCGTGTGCGCATGAGCAGTAGTGAGTCCGAGCCAGCATGCGCAGTAGTGAGCCCGATTGTGCATCCCCAGTAATGGGTCTGAGTGCGCATGAGCAGTAGTCAGCCCGCGTGCGCATGCGTAGTAGTGAGCTCAAGTGCGCATGAGCAGTAGTGATTCCGAACGCGCATGCGCAGTTGTGAGCCCGATTGCGCATGCGCAGTAGTGAGCCCGTGTGCGCATGCGCAGTAGTGAGCCCGAGTGCGCATGCAGAGTAGTGGGGCCGATTGCGCATCCGCACTAGTGAGTCCGTGTGCGCATGTGCAGGTCTGAGCCGCAGTGCGCATGCGCCGTAGTGAGCCCGGTTGTGCATCCGCAGTAGTGAGTCCGAGTGCGCATGAGCAGAAGTGAGCCGGAGTGCGCATGCGCAGTAGTGACCTCGAGTGCGCATGCGCAGAAGTGAGCCCGTGTGTGCATGCGCAGTAGTGAGCCCGTGTGCGCATGCGCAGTAGTGAGCCCGTGTACGCATGCGCAGTGGTGAGCCCGAGTGCGCATGGGCAGGTCTGAGCCGGAGTGCGCCTGCGCAGTAGTGAGGCCGAGTGCGCATGAGCAGTAGTGACCCCGAGTGCGCATGCGCAGAAGTGAGCCCGTGTGTGCATGCGCAGTAGTGAACGCGATTGCGCATCCGCAGTAGTAAGCCCGAGCGCGCAACCGCAGTCGTGAGTCCGAGCGCGCATCCGCAGTAGTGAGTCCGAGTGCGCATGCGCAGTAGTGACCCCGAGTCCGCATGAGTAGTAGTGAGTCCGAGTGCGCATGCGCAGTAGTGAGCCCGGGTGCTCATGCGTAGTAGTGAGCCCGCGTTCGCATGCGTAGTAGTGAGCTCGAGTGCGCATGTGCAGGTCTGAGCCGGAGTGCGCATGCGCAGTAGTGAGTCCGAGTGCGCATGCGCAGAAGTGAGCCCGTGTGTGCATGCGCAGTAGTGAACGCGATTGCGCATCCGCAGTAGTAAGCCCGAGCGCGCAACCGCAGTCGTGAGTCCGAGCGCGCATCCGCAGTAGTGAGTCCGAGTGCGCATGCGCAGTAGTGACCCCGAGTGCGCATGAGTAGTAGTGAGTCCGTGTGCGCATGCGCAGTAGTGAGCCCGTGTTCTCATGCGCAGTAGTGAGCCCGTGTGCGCATGCGCAGTAGTGAGCCCGTGTACGCATGGGCAGTAGTGAGCCCGTGTGCTCATGCGCAGTAGTGAGCCCGCGTGCGCATGCGTAGAAGTGAGCTCGAGTGCGCATGTGCAGGTTTGAGCCGGAGTGCGCATGCGCAGCAGTGACCCCTAGTGCCCATGCACAGTAGTGAGCCCGATTGCGCATCCGTAGTAGTAAGTCCGTGTGCGCATGTGCAGGTCTGAGCCGGAGTGCGCATGCGCAGTAGTGAGCCCGATTGTGCATCCGCAGTAGTGAGTCCGAGTACGCATGAGCAGTAGTGAGGCGGAGTGCGCATGCGCAGTAGTGACCCCGAGTGCGCATGTGCAGTAGCGACCCCGAGCGCGTATGCGCAGTAGCGACCCCGAGCGCGTATGCGCAGTAGTGGGCCCGAGTGCGCATGTGCAGGCCTGACCTGAGTGCGCATGCGCAGTAGTGAGCCCGGGTGCTCATGCGTAGCAGTGAGCCCGCGTTCGCATGCGTAGTAGTGAGCTCGAGTGCGCATGTGCAGGTCTGAGCCGGAGTGCGCATGCGCAGTAGTGAGTCCCAGTGCGCATGAGCAGTAGTGATCCCGAGCGCGCATGCGCAGTAGTGAGCCCGATTGCGCGTCGGCAGCAGTGAGTCCGAGTGCGCATACGCAGTTGCGACCCCGAGTGTGCATGCACAGTGTCAGCCCGTGAGCGAATGCGCATTAGTGAGTCCGTGTGCGCATGTGCAGGTCTGAGCCGCAGTGCGCATGCGCAGTAGTGAGCCCGATTGTGCATCCGCAGTAGTGAGTCCGAGTGCGCATGAGCAGAAGTGAGCCGGAGTGCGCATGCGCAGTAGTGACCTCGAGTGCGCATGCGCAGAAGTGAGCCCGTGTGTGCATGCGCAGTAGTGAGCCCGAGTGCGCATACGCAGTAGTGAGCCCGATTGCGCATGAGCAGTAGTGAGTCCGTGTGCGCATGTGCAGGTCTGAGCCGGAGTGCGTATGCGCAGTAGTGAGCCCGATTGTGCATCGGCAGTTGTGAGTCCGAGTGCGCATGAGCACTAGTGAGCCGGAGTGCGCATGCGCAATAGTGACTCCGAGTGCGCATGCGCAGTAGTGACCCCGAGCGCGCATGCGCAGTAGTGAGCCCGTGTGCGCATGCGCAGTAGTGAGCCCGTGTACGCATGCGCAGTGGTGAGCCCGAGTGCGCATGGGCAGGTCTGAGCCGGAGTGCGCGTGCGCAGTAGTGAGGCCGAGTGCGCATGAGCAGTAGTGACCCCGAGTGCGCATGCGCAGAAGTGAGCCCGTGTGTGCATGCGCAGTAGTGAACGCGATTGCGCATCCGCAGTAGTAAGCCCGAGCGCGCAACCGCAGTCGTGAGTCCGAGCGCGCATCCGCAGTAGTGAGTCCGAGTGCGCATGCGCAGTAGTGACCCCGAGTGCGCATGAGTAGTAGTGAGTCCGTGTGCGCATGCGCAGTAGTGAGCCCGTGTGCTCATGCGCAGTAGTGAGCCCGCGTGCGCATGCGTAGAAGAGAGCTCGAGTGCGCATGTGCAGGTTTGAGCCGGAGTGCGCATGCGCAGTAGTGAGTCCGAGTGCGCATGAGCAGTAGTGACCCCGAGCCCGCATGAGCAGTAGTGACCCCGAGTGCGCATGAGTAGTAGTGAGACCGTGTGCGCATGCGCAGTAGTGAGCCCGAGTGCGCATGCACAGTAGTGAGCCCGATTGCGCATCCGTAGTAGTGAGTCCGTGTGCGCATGTGCAGGTGTAAGCCGGAGTGCGCATGCGCAGTAGTGAGCCCGATTGTGCATCCGCAGTAGTGAGTCCGAGTATGGATGAGCAGTAGTGAGCCGGAGGGCGCATGCGCAGTAGTGAGCCCGAGTGCGCATGCGCACTAGTGACCCCGAGCCCGCATGCGCAGTAGTGAGCCCGTGTGCGCATGCGCAGTAGTGAGCCCGTGTACGCATGGGCAGTAGTGAGCCCGTGTGCTCATGCGCAGTAGTGAGCCCGCGTGCGCATGCGTAGAAGTGAGCTCGAGTGCGCATGTGCAGGTTTGAGCCGGAGTGCGCATGCGCAGCAGTGACCCCTAGTGCCCATGCACAGTAGTGAGCCCGATTGCGCATCCGTAGTAGTAAGTCCGTGTGCGCATGTGCAGGTCTGAGCCGGAGTGCGCATGCGCAGTAGTGAGCCCGATTGTGCATCCGCAGTAGTGAGTCCGAGTACGCATGAGCAGTAGTGAGGCGGAGTGCGCATGCGCAGTAGTGACCCCGAGTGCGCATGTGCAGTAGCGACCCCGAGCGCGTATGCGCAGTAGCGACCCCGAGCGCGTATGCGCAGTAGTGGGCCCGAGTGCGCATGTGCAGGCCTGACCTGAGTGCGCATGCGCAGTAGTGAGCCCGGGTGCTCATGCGTAGTAGTGAGCCCGCGTTCGCATGCGTAGTAGTGAGCTCGAGTGCGCATGTGCAGGTCTGAGCCGGAGTGCGCATGCGCAGTAGTGAGTCCCAGTGCGCATGAGCAGTAGTGACCCCGAGCCCGCATGAGCAGTAGTGAGCCCGTGTGCACATGCGCAGAAGTGAGCTCGAATGCGCATGTGCAAGTCTGAGCCGGACTGCGCATGCGCAGTAGTGAGCCCGTGTGCGCATGAGCAGTAGTGAGTCCGAGCCAGCATGCGCAGTAGTGAGCCCGATTGTGCATCCCCAGTAATGGGTCTGAGTGCGCATGAGCAGTAGTCAGCCCGCGTGCGCATGCGTAGTAGTGAGCTCAAGTGCGCATGAGCAGTAGTGATTCCGAGCGCGCATGCGCAGTTGTGAGCCCGATTGCGCATGCGCAGTAGTGAGCCCGTGTGCGCATGCGCAGTAGTGAGCCCGAGTGCGCATGCAGAGTAGTGGGGCCGATTGCGCATCCGCACTAGTGAGTCCGTGTGCGCATGTGCAGGTCTGAGCCGCAGTGCGCATGCGCCGTAGTGAGCCCGGTTGTGCATCCGCAGTAGTGAGTCCGAGTGCGCATGAGCAGAAGTGAGCCGGAGTGCGCATGCGCAGTAGTGACCTCGAGTGCGCATGCGCAGAAGTGAGCCCGTGTGTGCATGCGCAGTAGTGAGCCCGTGTGCGCATGCGCAGTAGTGAGCCCGTGTACGCATGCGCAGTGGTGAGCCCGAGTGCGCATGGGCAGGTCTGAGCCGGAGTGCGCCTGCGCAGTAGTGAGGCCGAGTGCGCATGAGCAGTAGTGACCCCGAGTGCGCATGCGCAGAAGTGAGCCCGTGTGTGCATGCGCAGTAGTGAACGCGATTGCGCATCCGCAGTAGTAAGCCCGAGCGCGCAACCGCAGTCGTGAGTCCGAGCGCGCATCCGCAGTAGTGAGTCCGAGTGCGCATGCGCAGTAGTGACCCCGAGTGCGCATGAGTAGTAGTGTGTCCGAGTGCGCATGCGCAGTAGTGAGCCCGGGTGCTCATGCGTAGTAGTGAGCCCGCGTTCGCATGCGTAGTAGTGAGCTCGAGTGCGCATGTGCAGGTCTGAGCCGGAGTGCGCATGCGCAGTAGTGAGTCCGAGTGCGCATGCGCAGAAGTGAGCCCGTGTGTGCATGCGCAGTAGTGAACGCGATTGCGCATCCGCAGTAGTAAGCCCGAGCGCGCAACCGCAGTCGTGAGTCCGAGCGCGCATCCGCAGTAGTGAGTCCGAGTGCGCATGCGCAGTAGTGACCCCGAGTGCGCATGAGTAGTAGTGAGTCCGTGTGCGCATGCGCAGTAGTGAGCCCGTGTTCTCATGCGCAGTAGTGAGCCCGCGTGCGCATGCGTAGAAGTGAGCTCGAGTGCGCATGTGCAGGTTTGAGCCGGAGTGCGCATGCGCAGTAGTGAGTCCGAGTGCGCATGAGCAGTAGTGACCGCGAGCCCGCATGAGCAGTAGTGACCCCGAGTGCGCATGAGTAGTAGTGAGTCCGTGTGCGCATGTGCAGGTGTAAGCCGGAGTGCGCATGCGCAGTAGTGAGCCCGATTGTGCATCCGCAGTAGTGAGTCCGAGTATGCATGAGCAGTAGTGAGCCGGAGGGCGCATGCGTAGTAGTGAGCCCGAGTGCGCATGCGCACTAGTGACCCCGAGCCCGCATGCGCAGTAGTGAGCCCGTGTGCGCATGCGCAGTAGTGAGCCCGTGTACGCATGGGCAGTAGTGAGCCCGTGTGCTCATGCGCAGTAGTGAGCCCGCGTGCGCATGCGTAGAAGTGAGCTCGAGTGCGCATGTGCAGGTTTGAGCCGGAGTGCGCATGCGCAGCAGTGACCCCTAGTGCCCATGCACAGTAGTGAGCCCGATTGCGCATCCGTAGTAGTAAGTCCGTGTGCGCATGTGCAGGTCTGAGCCGGAGTGCGCATGCGCAGTAGTGAGCCCGATTGTGCATCCGCAGTAGTGAGTCCGAGTACGCATGAGCAGTAGTGAGGCGGAGTGCGCATGCGCAGTAGTGACCCCGAGTGCGCATGTGCAGTAGCGACCCCGAGCGCGTATGCGCAGTAGCGACCCCGAGCGCGTATGCGCAGTAGTGGGCCCGAGTGCGCATGTGCAGGCCTGACCTGAGTGCGCATGCGCAGTAGTGAGCCCGGGTGCTCATGCGTAGTAGTGAGCCCGCGTTCGCATGCGTAGTAGTGAGCTCGAGTGCGCATGTGCAGGTCTGAGCCGGAGTGCGCATGCGCAGTAGTGAGTCCCAGTGCGCATGAGCAGTAGTGATCCCGAGCGCGCATGCGCAGTAGTGAGCCCGATTGCGCGTCGGCAGCAGTGAGTCCGAGTGCGCATACGCAGTTGCGACCCCGAGTGTGCATGCACAGTGTCAGCCCGTGAGCGAATGCGCATTAGTGAGTCCGTGTGCGCATGTGCAGGTCTGAGCCGCAGTGCGCATGCGCAGTAGTGAGCCCGATTGTGCATCCGCAGTAGTGAGTCCGAGTGCGCATGAGCAGAAGTGAGCCGGAGTGCGCATGCGCAGTAGTGACCTCGAGTGCGCATGCGCAGAAGTGAGCCCGTGTGTGCATGCGCAGTAGTGAGCCCGAGTGCGCATACGCAGTAGTGAGCCCGATTGCGCATGAGCAGTAGTGAGTCCGTGTGCGCATGTGCAGGTCTGAGCCGGAGTGCGTATGCGCAGTAGTGAGCCCGATTGTGCATCGGCAGTTGTGAGTCCGAGTGCGCATGAGCACTAGTGAGCCGGAGTGCGCATGCGCAATAGTGACTCCGAGTGCGCATGCGCAGTAGTGACCCCGAGCGCGCATGCGCAGTAGTGAGCCCGTGTGCGCATGCGCAGTAGTGAGCCCGTGTACGCATGCGCAGTGGTGAGCCCGAGTGCGCATGGGCAGGTCTGAGCCGGACTGCGCGTGCGCAGTAGTGAGGCCGAGTGCGCATGAGCAGTAGTGACCCCGAGTGCGCATGCGCAGAAGTGAGCCCGTGTGTGCATGCGCAGTAGTGAACGCGATTGCGCATCCGCAGTAGTAAGCCCGAGCGCGCAACCGCAGTCGTGAGTCCGAGCGCGCATCCGCAGTAGTGAGTCCGAGTGCGCATGCGCAGTAGTGACCCCGAGTGCGCATGAGTAGTAGTGAGTCCGTGTGCGCATGCGCGGTAGTGAGCCCGTGTGCTCATGCGCAGTAGTGAGCCCGCGTGCGCATGCGTAGAAGAGAGCTCGAGTGCGCATGTGCAGGTTTGAGCCGGAGTGCGCATGCGCAGTAGTGAGTCCGAGTGCGCATGAGCAGTAGTGACCGCGAGCCCGCATGAGCAGTAGTGACCCCGAGTGCGCATGAGTAGTAGTGAGTCCGTGTGCGCATGCGCAGTAGTGAGCCCGAGTGCGCATGCACAGTAGTGAGCCCGATTGCGCATCCGTAGTAGTGAGACCGTGTGCGCATGTGCAGGTGTAAGCCGGAGTGCGCATGCGCAGTAGTGAGCCCGATTGTGCATCCGCAGTAGTGAGTCCGAGTATGCATGAGCAGTAGTGAGCCGGAGGGCGCATGCGCAGTAGTGAGCCCGAGTGCGCATGCGCACTAGTGACCCCGAGCCCGCATGCGCAGTAGTGAGCCCGTGTGCGCATGCGCAGTAGTGAGCCCGTGTACGCATGGGCAGTAGTGAGCCCGTGTGCTCATGCGCAGTAGTGAGCCCGCGTGCGCATGCGTAGAAGTGAGCTCGAGTGCGCATGTGCAGGTTTGAGCCGGAGTGCGCATGCGCAGCAGTGACCCCTAGTGCCCATGCACAGTAGTGAGCCCGATTGCGCATCCGTAGTAGTAAGTCCGTGTGCGCATGTGCAGGTCTGAGCCGGAGTGCGCATGCGCAGTAGTGAGCCCGATTGTGCATCCGCAGTAGTGAGTCCGAGTACGCATGAGCAGTAGTGAGGCGGAGTGCGCATGCGCAGTAGTGACCCCGAGTGCGCATCTGCAGTAGCGACCCCGAGCGCGTATGCGCAGTAGCGACCCCCAGCGCGTATGCGCAGTAGTGGGCCCGAGTGCGCATGTGCAGGCCTGACCTGAGTGCGCATGCGCAGTAGTGAGCCCGGGTGCTCATGCGTAGTAGTGAGCCCGCGTTCGCATGCGTAGTAGTGAGCTCGAGTGCGCATGTGCAGGTCTGAGCCGGAGTGCGCATGCGCAGTAGTGAGTCCCAGTGCGCATGAGCAGTAGTGACCCCGAGCCCGCATGAGCAGTAGTGAGCCCGTGTGCACATGCGCAGAAGTGAGCTCGAATGCGCATGTGCAAGTCTGAGCCGGACTGCGCATGCGCAGTAGTGAGCCCGTGTGCGCATGAGCAGTAGTGAGTCCGAGCCAGCATGCGCAGTAGTGAGCCCGATTGTGCATCCCCAGTAATGGGTCTGAGTGCGCATGAGCAGTAGTCAGCCCGCGTGCGCATGCGTAGTAGTGAGCTCAAGTGCGCATGAGCAGTAGTGATTCCGAGCGCGCATGCGCAGTTGTGAGCCCGATTGCGCATGCGCAGTAGTGAGCCCGTGTGCGCATGCGCAGTAGTGAGCCCGAGTGCGCATGCAGAGTAGTGAGGCCGATTGCGCATCCGCACTAGTGAGTCCGTGTGCGCATGTGCAGGTCTGAGCCGCAGTGCGCATGCGCCGTAGTGAGCCCGGTTGTGCATCCGCAGTAGTGAGTCCGAGTGCGCATGAGCAGAAGTGAGCCGGAGTGCGCATGCGCAGTAGTGACCTCGAGTGCGCATGCGCAGAAGTGAGCCCGTGTGTGCATGCGCAGTAGTGAGCCCGTGTGCGCATGCGCAGTAGTGAGCCCGTGTACGCATGCGCAGTGGTGAGCCCGAGTGCGCATGGGCAGGTCTGAGCCGGAGTGCGCCTGCGCAGTAGTGAGGCCGAGTGCGCATGAGCCGTAGTGACCCCGAGTGCGCATGCGCAGAAGTGAGCCCGTGTGTGCATGCGCAGTAGTGAACGCGATTGCGCATCCGCAGTAGTAAGCCCGAGCGCGCAACCGCAGTCGTGAGTCCGAGCGCGCATCCGCAGTAGTGAGTCCGAGTGCGCATGCGCAGTAGTGACCCCGAGTGCGCATGAGTAGTAGTGAGTCCGAGTGCGCATGCGCAGTAGTGAGCCCGGGTGCTCATGCGTAGTAGTGAGCCCGCGTTCTCATGCGTAGTAGTGAGCTCGAGTGCGCATGTGCAGGTCTGAGCCGGAGTGCGCATGCGCAGTAGTGAGTCCGAGTGCGCATGCGCAAAAGTGAGCCCGTGTGTGCATGCGCAGTAGTGAACGCGATTGCGCATCCGCAGTAGTAAGCCCGAGCGCGCAACCGCAGTCGTGAGTCCGAGCGCGCATCCGCAGTAGTGAGTCCGAGTGCGCATGCGCAGTAGTGACCCCGAGTGCGCATGAGTAGTAGTGAGTCCGTGTGCGCATGCGCAGTAGTGAGCCCGTGTGCTCATGCGCAGTAGTGAGCCCGCGTTCGCATGCGTAGTAGTGAGCTCGAGTGCGCATGTGCAGGTCTGAGCCGGAGTGCGCATGCGCAGTAGTGAGTCCCAGTGCGCATGAGCAGTAGTGACCCCGAGCCCGCATGAGCAGTAGTGAGCCCGTGTGCACATGCGCAGAAGTGAGCTCGAATGCGCATGTGCAAGTCTGAGCCGGACTGCGCATGCGCAGTAGTGAGCCCGTGTGCGCATGAGCAGTAGTGAGTCCGAGCCAGCATGCGCAGTAGTGAGCCCGATTGTGCATCCCCAGTAATGGGTCTGAGTGCGCATGAGCAGTAGTCAGCCCGCGTGCGCATGCGTAGTAGTGAGCTCAAGTGCGCATGAGCAGTAGTGATTCCGAGCGCGCATGCGCAGTTGTGAGCCCGATTGCGCATGCGCAGTAGTGAGCCCGTGTGCGCATGCGCAGTAGTGAGCCCGAGTGCGCATGCAGAGTAGTGAGGCCGATTGCGCATCCGCACTAGTGAGTCCGTGTGCGCATGTGCAGGTCTGAGCCGCAGTGCGCATGCGCCGTAGTGAGCCCGGTTGTGCATCCGCAGTAGTGAGTCCGAGTGCGCATGAGCAGAAGTGAGCCGGAGTGCGCATGCGCAGTAGTGACCTCGAGTGCGCATGCGCAGAAGTGAGCCCGTGTGTGCATGCGCAGTAGTGAGCCCGTGTGCGCATGCGCAGTAGTGAGCCCGTGTACGCATGCGCAGTGGTGAGCCCGAGTGCGCATGGGCAGGTCTGAGCCGGAGTGCGCCTGCGCAGTAGTGAGGCCGAGTGCGCATGAGCCGTAGTGACCCCGAGTGCGCATGCGCAGAAGTGAGCCCGTGTGTGCATGCGCAGTAGTGAACGCGATTGCGCATCCGCAGTAGTAAGCCCGAGCGCGCAACCGCAGTCGTGAGTCCGAGCGCGCATCCGCAGTAGTGAGTCCGAGTGCGCATGCGCAGTAGTGACCCCGAGTGCGCATGAGTAGTAGTGAGTCCGAGTGCGCATGCGCAGTAGTGAGCCCGGGTGCTCATGCGTAGTAGTGAGCCCGCGTTCTCATGCGTAGTAGTGAGCTCGAGTGCGCATGTGCAGGTCTGAGCCGGAGTGCGCATGCGCAGTAGTGAGTCCGAGTGCGCATGCGCAAAAGTGAGCCCGTGTGTGCATGCGCAGTAGTGAACGCGATTGCGCATCCGCAGTAGTAAGCCCGAGCGCGCAACCGCAGTCGTGAGTCCGAGCGCGCATCCGCAGTAGTGAGTCCGAGTGCGCATGCGCAGTAGTGACCCCGAGTGCGCATGAGTAGTAGTGAGTCCGTGTGCGCATGCGCAGTAGTGAGCCCGTGTGCTCATGCGCAGTAGTGAGCCCGCGTGCGCATGCGTAGAAGTGAGCTCGAGTGCGCATGTGCAGGTTTGAGCCGGAGTGCGCATGCGCAGTAGTGAGTCCGAGTGCGCATGAGCAGTAGTGACCTCGAGCCCGCATGAGCAGTAGTGACCCCGATTGCGCATGAGTAGTAGTGAGTCCGTGTGCGCATGTGCAGGTGTAAGCCGGAGTGCGCATGCGCAGTAGTGAGCCCGATTGTGCATCCGCAGTAGTGAGTCCGAGTATGCATGAGCAGTAGTGAGCCGGAGGGCGCATGCGTAGTAGTGAGCCCGAGTGCGCATGCGCACTAGTGACCCCGAGCCCGCATGCGCAGTAGTGAGCCCGTGTGCGCATGCGCAGTAGTGAGCCCGTGTACGCATGGGCAGTAGTGAGCCCGTGTGCTCATGCGCAGTAGTGAGCCCGCGTGCGCATGCGTAGAAGTGAGCTCGAGTGCGCATGTGCAGGTTTGAGCCGGAGTGCGCATGCGCAGCAGTGACCCCTAGTGCCCATGCACAGTAGTGAGCCCGATTGCGCATCCGTAGTAGTGAGTCCGAGTACGCATGAGCAGTAGTGAGGCGGAGTGCGCATGCGCAGTAGTGACCCCGAGTGCGCATGTGCAGTAGCGACCCCGAGCGCGTATGCGCAGTAGCGACCCCGAGCGCGTATGCGCAGTAGTGGGCCCGAGTGCGCATGTGCAGGCCTGACCTGAGTGCGCATGCGCAGTAGTGAGCCCGGGTGCTCATGCGTAGTAGTGAGCCCGCGTTCGCATGCGTAGTAGTGAGCTCGAGTGCGCATGTGCAGGTCTGAGCCGGAGTGCGCATGCGCAGTAGTGAGTCCCAGTGCGCATGAGCAGTAGTGACCCCGAGCCCGCATGAGCAGTAGTGAGCCCGTGTGCACATGCGCAGAAGTGAGCTCGAATGCGCATGTGCAAGTCTGAGCCGGACTGCGCATGCGCAGTAGTGAGCCCGTGTGCGCATGAGCAGTAGTGAGTCCGAGCCAGCATGCGCAGTAGTGAGCCCGATTGTGCATCCCCAGTAATGGGTCTGAGTGCGCATGAGCAGTAGTCAGCCCGCGTGCGCATGCGTAGTAGTGAGCTCGAGTGCGCATGAGCAGTAGTGATTCCGAGCGCGCATGCGCAGTTGTGAGCCCGTGTATGCATGCGCAGTGGTGAGCCCGAGTGCGCATGGGCAGTTCTGAGCCGGAGTGCGCATGCGCAGTAGTGAGGCCGAGTGCGCATGAGCAGTAGTAAGCCCGTGTGCGCATGCGCAGTAGTGAGCCCGCGTGCGCATGCGTAGTAGTGAGCACGAGTGCGCATGCGTAGTAGTGAGCACGAGTGCGCATCCGAAGTAGTGAGTCCGTGTGCGCATGTGCAGGACTGAGCCGGAGTGCGCATGCGCAGTAGTGACCCCGAGTGCGCATGCGCAGTAGTGACCCCGAGCGCGCATGCGCAGTAGTGAGCCCGTGTGCGCATGCGCAGTAGTGAGCCCGAGCGCGCATCCGCAGTAGTGAGCCCCAGCGCGCATGCGCAGTAGTGAGCCCGATTGCGCATGTGCAAGTCTGAGCCGGACTGCGCATGCGCAGTACTGAGCCCGTGTGCGCATGCGCAGTGGTGTGCCCGAGTGCGCATGGGCAGGTCTGAGACGGAGTGCGCATTCGCAGTAGTGGGCTCGTGCGCGCATGCGCAGAAGTGAGCCCGTGTGCGCATGCGCAGTAGTGAGCCCGAGCGCGCATCCGCAGTAGTGAGCCGGAGTGCGCATGCGCAGTAGTGAGCCGGATTGTGCATCCGCAGTAGTGAGTCCGAGTATGCATGAGCAGTAGTGTGCCGGAGGGCGCATGCGCAGTAGTGAGCCCGAGTGCGCATGCGCACTAGTGACCCCGAGCCCGCATGCGCAGTAGTGAGCCCGTGTGCGCATGCGCAGTAGTGAGCCCGTGTGCGCGTGCGCAGTAGTGACCCCGAGTGCGCTTGCGCTGTAGTGACACCGTGTGCGCATCGGCAGTAGTGAGTCCGAGTGCCCATGAGTCGTAGTGAGTCCGAGTGCGCATCCGCAGCAGTGACCCCGCATGCGCATGCGTAGCAGTGAGCTCGAGTGCGCATGTGCAGGTCCGAGCCGGAGTGCGCATGCGCAGTAGTGAGCCCGTGTATGCATGCGCAGTGGTGAGCACGAGTGCGCATGGGCAGGTCTGAGCCGGAGTGCGCATGCGCAGTAGTGAGGCCGAGTGCGCATAAGCAGTAGTAAGCCCGTGTGCGCATGCGCAGTAGTGAGCCCGCGTGCGCATGCGTAGTAGTGAGCACGAGTGCGCATCCGAAGTAGTGAGTCCGTGTGCGCATGTGCAGGACTGAGCCGGAGTGCGCATGCGCAGTAGTGACCCCGAGTGCGCATGCGCAGTAGTGACCCCGAGCGCGCATGCGCAGTAGTGAGCCCGTGTGCGCATGCGCAGTAGTGAGCCCGAGCGCGCATCCGCAGTAGTGAGCCCCAGCGCGCATGCGCAGTAGTGAGCCCGATTGCGCATGTGCAGGTCTGAGCCGGACTGCGCATGCGCAGTACTGATCCCGTGTGCGCATGCGCAGTGGTGTGCCCGAGTGCGCATGGGCAGGTCTGAGACGGAGTGCGCATTCGCAGTAGTGGGCTCGTGCGCGCATGCGCAGAAGTGAGCCCGTGTGCGCATGCGCAGTAGTGAGCCCGAGCGCGCATCCGCAGTAGTGTGTCTGAGTGCGCATGCGCAGTAGCGACCCCGAATGCACATGAGCAGTAGTGACTCCGAATGCGCATGAGCAGCTGTGACCCCGAGTGCGCATGCACAGTAGTGAGCCCGATTGCGCATCCGTAGGAGTGAGTCCGTGTGCGCATGTGCAGGTGTAAGCCGGAGTGCGCATGCGCAGTAGTGAGCCGGATTGTGCATCCGCAGTAGTGAGTCCGAGTATGCATGAGCAGTAGTGAGCCGGAGGGCGCATGCGCAGTAGTGAGCCCGAGTGCGCATGCGCACTAGTGACCCTGAGCCCGCATGCGCAGTAGTGAGCCCGTGTGCGCATGCGCAGTAGTGAGCCCGCGTGCGCATGCGTAGTAGTGAGCACGAGTGCGCATCCGAAGTAGTGAGTCCGTGCGCGCATGTGCAGGACTGAGCCGGAGTGCGCATGCGCAGTAGTGAGCCGGATTGTGCATCCGCAGTAGTGAGTCCGAGTATGCATGAGCAGTAGTGTGCCGGAGGGCGCATGCGCAGTAGTGAGCCCGAGTGCGCATGCGCACTAGTGACCCCGAGCCCGCATGCGCAGTAGTGAGCCCGTGTGCGCATGCGCAGTAGTGAGCCCGTGTGCGCGTGCGCAGTATTGAGCCCGAGTGCACATGCACAGTAGTGAGTCCGTGTGCGCATGCGCAGTAGTGAGCCCGAGTGCGCTTGCGCTGTAGTGAGACCGTGTGCGCATCGGCAGTAGTGAGTCCGAGTGCCCATGAGTCGTAGTGAGTCCGAGTGCGCATCCGCAGCAGTGACCCCGCATGCGCATGCGTAGCAGTGAGCTCGAGTGCGCATGTGCAGGTCTGAGCCGGAGTGCGCATACGCAGTAGTGAGCCCGTGTATGCATGCGCAGTGGTGAGCACGAGTGCGCATGGGCAGGTCTGAGCCGGAGTGCGCATGCGCAGTAGTGAGGCCGAGTGCGCATAAGCAGTAGTAAGCCCGTGTGCGCATGCGCAGTAGTGAGCCCGCGTGCGCATGCGTAGTAGTGAGCACGAGTGCGCATCCGAAGTAGTGAGTCCGTGTGCGCATATGCAGGACTGAGCCGGAGTGCGCATGCGCAGTAGTGACCCCGAGTGCGCATGCGCAGTAGTGACCCCGAGCGCGCATGCGCAGTAGTGAGCCCGTGTGCGCATGCGCAGTAGTGAGCCCGAGCGCGCATCCGCAGTAGTGAGCCCCAGCGCGCATGCGCAGTAGTGAGCCCGATTGCGCATGTGCAGGTCTGAGCCGGACTGCGCATGCGCAGTACTGATCCCGTGTGCGCATGCGCAGTGGTGTGCCCGAGTGCGCATGGGCAGGTCTGAGACGGAGTGCGCATTCGCAGTAGTGGGCTCGTGCGCGCATGCGCAGAAGTGAGCCCGTGTGCGCATGCGCAGTAGTGAGCCCGAGCGCGCATGCGCAGTAGTGAGCCCGAGCGCGCATCCGCAGTAGTGAGCCCCAGCGCGCATGCGCAGTAGTGAGCCCGATTGCGCATGTGCAGGTCTGAGCCGGACTGCGCATGCGCAGTACTGATCCCGTGTGCGCATGCGCAGTGGTGTGCCCGAGTGCGCATTGGCAGGTCTGAGACGGAGTGCGCATTCGCAGTAGTGGGCTCGTGCGCGCATGCGCAGAAGTGAGCCCGTGTGCGCATGCGCAGTAGTGAGCCCGAGCGCGCATCCGCAGTAGTGAGTCTGAGTGCGCATGCGCAGTAGCGACCCCGAATGCACATGAGCAGTAGTGACTCCGAATGCGCATGAGCAGCTGTGACCCCGAGTGCGCATGCACAGTAGTGAGCCCGATTGCGCATCCGTAGTAGTGAGTCCGTGTGCGCATGTGCAGGTGTAAGCCGGAGTGCGCATGCGCAGTAGTGAGCCGGATTGTGCATCCGCAGTAGTGAGTCCGAGTATGCATGAGCAGTAGTGAGCCGGAGGGCGCATGCGCAGTAGTGAGCCCGAGTGCGCATGCGCACTAGTGACCCCGAGCCCGCATGCGCAGTAGTGAGCCCGTGTGCGCATGCGCAGTAGTGAGCCCGTGTACGCATGGGCAGTAGTGAGCCCGTGTGCTCATGCGCAGTAGTGAGCCCGCGTGCGCATGCGTAGAAGTGAGCTCGAGTGCGCATGTGCAGGTTTGAGCCGGAGTGCGCATGCGCAGCAGTGACCCCTAGTGCCCATGCACAGTAGTGAGCCCGATTGCGCATCCGTAGTAGTAAGTCCGTGTGCGCATGTGCAGGTCTGAGCCGGAGTGCGCATGCGCAGTAGTGAGCCCGATTGTGCATCCGCAGTAGTGAGTCCGAGTACAGATGAACAGTAGTGAGGCGGAGTGCGCATGCGCAGTAGTGACCCCGAGTGCGCATGTGCAGTAGCGACCCCGAGCGCGTATGCGCAGTAGTGGGCCCGAGTGCGCATGTGCAGGCCTGACCTGAGTGCGCACGCGCAGTAGTGAGCCCCAGCGCGCATGCGCAGTAGTGAGCCCGATTGCGCATTCGCAGCAGTGAGTCCGAGTGCGCATGTGCATGACTGAGCCGGAGTGCGCATGCGCAGTAGTGACCCCGAGCGCGCATGCGCAGTAGTGAGCCCGTGTGCGCATACGCAGTAGTGAGCCCGAGCGCGCATACGCAGTAGTGAGCCCGTGTGCGCATGCGCAGTAGTGAGCCCGAGCGCGCATCCGCAGTAGTGAGCCCGATTGCGCATTCGCAGCAGTGAGTCCGAGTGCGCATGTGCATGACTGAGCCGGAGTGCGCATGCGCAGTAGCGACCCCGAGCGCGTATGCGCAGTAGTGGGCCCGAGTGCGCATGTGCAGGCCTGACCTGAGTGCGCACGCGCAGTAGTGAGCCCCAGCGCGCATGCGCAGTAGTGAGCCCGATTGCGCATTCGCAGCAGTGAGTCCGAGTGCGCATGTGCATGACTGAGCCGGAGTGCGCATGCGCAGTAGTGACCCCGAGTGTGCATGCACAGCGTGAGCCCGTGAGCGAATGCGCAGTAGTGAGCCCGAGTGCGCATGCGCAGTAGTGACCCCGAGGGCGCATGCGCAGTAGTGAGCCCGTGTGCGCGTGCGCAGTATTGAGCCCGAGTGCACATACACAGTAGTGAGTCCGTGTGCGCATGCGCAGTAGTGAGCCCGAGTGCGCTTGCGCTGTAGTGAGACCGTGTGCGCATCGGCAGTAGTGAGTCCGAGTGCCCATGAGTCGTAGTGAGTCCGAGTGCGCATCCGCAGCAGTGACCCCGCATGCGCATGCGTAGCAGTGAGCTCGAGTGCGCATGTGCAGGTCTGAGCCGGAGTGCGCATGCGCAGTAGTGAGGCCGAGTGCGCATGAGCAGTAGTGAGACCGAGCGCGCATCCGCAGTAGTGAGCCCGAGCGCGCATGCGCAGTAGTGAGCCCGATTGCGCATTCGCAGTGGTGACCCCGAGCGCGCATGCGCAGTAGTGAGCCCGAGCGCGCATGCGTAGTAGTGAGCACGAGTGCGCATCCGAAGTAGTGAGTCCGTGTGCGCATGTGCAGGACTGAGCCGGAGTGCGCATGTGCAGGACTGAGCCGGAGTGCGCATGCGCAGTAGTGACCCCGAGTGCGCATGCGCAGTAGTGACCCCGAGCGCGCATGCGCAGTAGTGAGCCCGTGTGCGCATGCGCAGTAGTGAGACCGAGCGCGCATCCGCAGTAGTGAGCCCGAGCGCGCATGCGCAGTAGTGAGCCCGATTGCGCATTCGCAGTGGTGACCCCGAGCGCGCATGCGCAGTAGTGAGCCCGAGCGCGCATACGCAGTAGTGAGCCCGTGTGCGCATGCGCAGTAGTGAGCCCGAGCGCGCATCCGCAGTAGTGAGCCCGATTGTGCATCCGCAGTAGTGAGTCCGAGTACGCATGAGCAGTAGTGAGCCGGAGGGCGCATGCGCAGTAGTGACCCCGAGTGCGCATGCGCACTAGTGACCCCGAGCCCGCATGCGCAGTAGTGAGCCCGATTGGGCATCCGCAGTAATGAGTCTGAGTGCGCATGAGCAGTAGTGAGCCCGCGTGCGCATGCGTAGTAGTGAGCTCGAGTGCGCATGCGCAGTAGTGACCCCGAGTGCGCATGAGCAGTAGTGAGTCCGAGTGCGCATGAGCAGTAGTGACCCGGAGTGCGCATGCGCAGTAGTGAGCCCGATTACGCATCCGAAGTAGTGAGTCCGTGTGCGCATGTGCAGGACTGAGCCGGAGTGCGCATGCGCAGTAGTGACCCCGATTGCGCATGCGCAGTAGTGACCCCGAGCGCGCATGCGCTGTAGTGAGCCCATGTGCGCATGCGCAGTAGTGAGCCCGAGCGCGCATCCGCAGTAGTGAGCCCGAGTGCGCATGCGCAGTAGTGACCCCGAGTGTGCATGCACAGTGCGAGCCCGTGAGCGAATGCGCAGTAGTGAGCCCGAGTGCGCATGCGCAGTAGTGACCCCGAGTGCGCGTGCGCTGTAGTGAGCTCGTGTGCGCATGCGCAGTAGTGAGCCAGTGTACGCATGCGCAGTAGTGAGCCCGTGTGCGCCTGCGCAGTGGTATGCCCGAGTGAGCATGGGCAGGTCTGAGCCGGAGTGCGCATGCGCAGTACTGGGCTCGTGCGCGCATGCGCAGTAGTGAGCCCGTGTGCGCATACGCAGTAGTGAGCCCGAGCGCGCATACGCAGTAGTGAGCCCGTGTGCGCATGCGCAGTAGTGAGCCCGAGCGCGCATCCGCAGTAGTGAGCCCGATTGCGCATTCGCAGCAGTGAGTCCGAGTGCGCATGTGCATGACTGAGCCGGAGTGCGCATGCGCAGTAGCGACCCCGAGCGCGTATGCGCAGTAGTGGGCCCGAGTGCGCATGTGCAGGCCTGACCTGAGTGCGCACGCGCAGTAGTGAGCCCCAGCGCGCATGCGCAGTAGTGAGCCCGATTGCGCATTCGCAGCAGTGAGTCCGAGTGCGCATGTGCATGACTGAGCCGGAGTGCGCATGCGCAGTAGTGACCCCGAGTGTGCATGCACAGCGTGAGCCCGTGAGCGAATGCGCAGTAGTGAGCCCGAGTGCGCATGCGCAGTAGTGACCCCGAGGGCGCATGCGCAGTAGTGAGCCCGTGTGCGCGTGCGCAGTATTGAGCCCGAGTGCACATACACAGTAGTGAGTCCGTGTGCGCATGCGCAGTAGTGAGCCCGAGTGCGCTTGTGCTGTAGTGAGACCGTGTGCGCATCGGCAGTAGTGAGTCCGAGTGCCCATGAGTCGTAGTGAGTCCGAGTGCGCATCCGCAGCAGTGACCCCGCATGCGCATGCGTAGCAGTGAGCTCGAGTGCGCATGTGCAGGTCTGAGCCGGAGTGCGCATGCGCAGTAGTGAGGCCGAGTGCGCATGAGCAGTAGTAAGCCCGTGTGCGCATGCGCAGTAGTGAGCCCGCGTGCGCATGCGTAGTAGTGAGCACGAGTGCGCATCCGAAGTAGTGAGTCCGTGTGCGCATGTGCAGGACTGAGCCGGAGTGCGCATGTGCAGGACTGAGCCGGAGTGCGCATGCGCAGTAGTGACCCCGAGTGCGCATGCGCAGTAGTGACCCCGAGCGCGCATGCGCAGTAGTGAGCCCGTGTGCGCATGCGCAGTAGTGAGACCGAGCGCGCATCCGCAGTAGTGAGCCCGAGCGCGCATGCGCAGTAGTGAGCCCGATTGCGCATTCGCAGTGGTGACCCCGAGCGCGCATGCGCAGTAGTGAGCCCGAGCGCGCATACGCAGTAGTGAGCCCGTGTGCGCATGCGCAGTAGTGAGCCCGAGCGCGCATCCGCAGTAGTGAGCCCGATTGTGCATCCGCAGTAGTGAGTCCGAGTACGCATGAGCAGTAGTGAGCCGGAGGGCGCATGCGCAGTAGTGACCCCGAGTGCGCATGCGCACTAGTGACCCCGAGCCCGCATGCGCAGTAGTGAGCCCGATTGGGCATCCGCAGTAATGAGTCTGAGTGCGCATGAGCAGTAGTGAGCCCGCGTGCGCATGCGTAGTAGTGAGCTCGAGTGCGCATGCGCAGTAGTGACCCCGAGTGCGCATGAGCAGTAGTGAGTCCGAGTGCGCATGAGCAGTAGTGACCCGGAGTGCGCATGCGCAGTAGTGAGCCCGATTACGCATCCGAAGTAGTGAGTCCGTGTGCGCATGTGCAGGACTGAGCCGGAGTGCGCATGCGCAGTAGTGACCCCGATTGCGCATGCGCAGTAGTGACCCCGAGCGCGCATGCGCTGTAGTGAGCCCATGTGCGCATGCGCAGTAGTGAGCCCGAGCGCGCATCCGCAGTAGTGAGCCCGAGTGCGCATGCGCAGTAGTGACCCCGAGTGTGCATGCACAGTGCGAGCCCGTGAGCGAATGCGCAGTAGTGAGCCCGAGTGCGCATGCGCAGTAGTGACCCCGAGTGCGCGTGCGCTGTAGTGAGCTCGTGTGCGCATGCGCAGTAGTGAGCCAGTGTACGCATGCGCAGTAGTGAGCCCGTGTGCGCCTGCGCAGTGGTATGCCCGAGTGAGCATGGGCAGGTCTGAGCCGGAGTGCGCATGCGCAGTACTGGGCTCGTGCGCGCATGCGCAGTAGTGAGCCCGTGTGCGCATGCGCAGTAGTGAGCCCGAGCCCGCATAAGCAGTAGTGAGTCCGAGTGCGCATGCGCAGTAGCGACCCCGAGTGCGCTTGAGCAGTTGCGAGTCCGTGTGCGCATGTGCAGGTATGAGCCGGAGTGCGCATGCACAGTAGTGAGCCCGATTGTGCATCCGCAGTAGTGAGTCCGAGTGCGCATGCGCAGTAGTGACCCGGGTGCGCATGCACAGTAGTGAGCCCGATTGTCCATCCGCAGTAGTGAGTCCGAGTGCGCATGAGCAGTAGTGAGCCGGAGGGCGCATGCGCAGTAGTGACCCCGAGTGCGCATGCGCACTAGTGACCCCGAGCCCGCATTCGCAGTAGTGAGCCCGTGTGCCCATGAGTAGTAGTGCGCCCGTGTACGCTTGCGCAGTCTTGAGCCCGTGTGCTTATGCGCAGTAGTAAGCCCGCGTGCGCATGCGCAGTAGTGAGCCCGAGTTCGCATGCGCAGTAGTGAGCCCGATTGCGCATCCGCAGTAGTGAGTCCGTGTGCTCATGCGCAATAGTGAGCCCGCGTGCGCATGCATAGTAGTGAGCGCGAGTGCGCATGTGCAGGTCTGAGCCGGAGTTCGCATGCGCAGTAGTGAGTCCGAGTGCGCATGCGCAGCAGTGAGCCCGTGTACGCATGCGCAGTAGTGAACCCGTGTGTTCATGCGCAATAGTGAGCCCGTGTACGCATGCGCAGTAGTGAGCCCGTGTGCTCATGCGCAATAGTGAGCCCGCGTGCGCATACGTAGTAGTGAGCTCGAGTGCGCATGTGCAGGTCTGAGCCGGAGTTCGCATGCGCTGTAGTGAGTCCGAGTGCGCATGCGTAGAAGTGAGCTCGAGTGCGCATGTGCAGGTTTGAGCCGGAGTGCGCGTGCGCAGTAGTGAGGCCGAGTGCGCATGAGCAGTAGTGACCCCGAGGGCGCATGAGCAGTAGCGAGTCCGAGTGCGCATGAGCAGCAGTGACCCCTAGTGCCCATGCACAGTAGTGAGCCCGATTGCGCATCCGCAGTAGTGAGTCCGTGTGCGCATGTGCAGGTCTGAGCCGGAGTGCGCATGCGCAGTAGTGAGCCTGATTGTGCATCCGCAGTAGTGAGTCCGAGTACGCATGAACAGTAGTGAGCCCGATTGCGCATTCGCAGTGGTGACCCCGAGCGCGCATGTGCAATAGTGAGCCCGATTGCGCATCCGCAGCAGTGAGTCCGAGTGCGCATCCGCAGTAATGAGCCCGATTGTGCATCCGCAGTAGTGAGTCCGAGTACGCATGAGCAGTAGTGAGCCGGAGGGCGCATGCGCAGTAGTGACCCCGAGTGCGCATGCGCACTAGTGATCCCGAGCCCGCATGCGCAGTAGTGAGCCCGATTGTGCATCCGCAGTAATGAGTCTGAGTGCGCATGAGCAGTAGTGAGCCCGCGTGCGCATGCGTAGTAGTGAGCTCGAGTGGGCATGCGCAGTAGTGACCCCGAGTGCGCATGCGCACTAGTGACCCCGAGCCCGCATGCGCAGTAGTGAGCCCGTGTGCGCATGCGCAGTAGTGAGCCCGTGTACGCATGGGCAGTAGTGAGCCCGTGTGCTCATGCGCAGTAGTGAGCCCGCGTGCGCATGCGTAGAAGTGAGCTCGAGTGCGCATGTGCAGGTTTGAGCCGGAGTGCGCATGCGCAGCAGTGACCCCTAGTGCCCATGCACAGTAGTGAGCCCGATTGCGCATCCGTAGTAGTAAGTCCGTGTGCGCATGTGCAGGTGTGAGCCGGAGTGCGCATGCGCAGTAGTGAGCCCGATTGTGCATCCGCAGTAGTGAGTCCGAGTACGCATGAGCAGTAGTGAGCCCGCGTGCGCATGCGTAGTAGTGAGCTCGAGTGGGCATGCGCAGTAGTGACCCCGAGTGCGCATGCGCACTAGTGACCCCGAGCCCGCATGCGCAGTAGTGAGCCCGTGTGCGCATGCGCAGTAGTGAGCCCGTGTACGCATGGGCAGTAGTGAGCCCGTGTGCTCATGCGCAGTAGTGAGCCCGCGTGCGCATGCGTAGAAGTGAGCTCGAGTGCGCATGTGCAGGTTTGAGCCGGAGTGCGCATGCGCAGCAGTGACCCCTAGTGCCCATGCACAGTAGTGAGCCCGATTGCGCATCCGTAGTAGTAAGTCCGTGTGCGCATGTGCAGGTCTGAGCCGGAGTGCGCATGCGCAGTAGTGAGCCCGATTGTGCATCCGCAGTAGTGAGTCCGAGTACGCATGAGCAGTAGTGAGGCGGAGTGCGCATGCGCAGTAGTGACCCCGAGTGCGCATCTGCAGTAGCGACCCCGAGCGCGTATGCGCAGTAGCGACCCCGAGCGCGTATGCGCAGTAGTGGGCCCGAGTGCGCATGTGCAGGCCTGACCTGAGTGCGCATGCGCAGTAGTGAGCCCGGGTGCTCATGCGTAGTAGTGAGCCCGCGTTCGCATGCGTAGTAGTGAGCTCGAGTGCGCATGTGCAGGTCTGAGCCGGAGTGCGCATGCGCAGTAGTGAGTCCCAGTGCGCATGAGCAGTAGTGACCCCGAGCCCGCATGAGCAGTAGTGAGCCCGTGTGCACATGCGCAGAAGTGAGCTCGAATGCGCATGTGCAAGTCTGAGCCGGATTGCGCATGCGCAGTAGTGAGCCCGTGTGCGCATGAGCAGTAGTGAGTCCGAGCCAGCATGCGCAGTAGTGAGCCCGATTGTGCATCCCCAGTAATGGGTCTGAGTGCGCATGAGCAGTAGTCAGCCCGCGTGCGCATGCGTAGTAGTGAGCTCAAGTGCGCATGAGCAGTAGTGATTCCGAGCGCGCATGCGCAGTTGTGAGCCCGATTGCGCATGCGCAGTAGTGAGCCCGTGTGCGCATGCGCAGTAGTGAGCCCGAGTGCGCATGCAGAGTAGTGAGGCCGATTGCGCATCCGCACTAGTGAGTCCGTGTGCGCATGTGCAGGTCTGAGCCGCAGTGCGCATGCGCCGTAGTGAGCCCGGTTGTGCATCCGCAGTAGTGAGTCCGAGTGCGCATGAGCAGAAGTGAGCCGGAGTGCGCATGCGCAGTAGTGACCTCGAGTGCGCATGCGCAGAAGTGAGCCCGTGTGTGCATGCGCAGTAGTGAGCCCGTGTGCGCATGCGCAGTAGTGAGCCCGTGTACGCATGCGCAGTGGTGAGCCCGAGTGCGCATGGGCAGGTCTGAGCCGGAGTGCGCCTGCGCAGTAGTGAGGCCGAGTGCGCATGAGCAGTAGTGACCCCGAGTGCGCATGCGCAGAAGTGAGCCCGTGTGTGCATGCGCAGTAGTGAACGCGATTGCGCATCCGCAGTAGTAAGCCCGAGCGCGCAACCGCAGTCGTGAGTCCGAGCGCGCATCCGCAGTAGTGAGTCCGAGTGCGCATGCGCAGTAGTGACCCCGAGTGCGCATGAGTAGTAGTGAGTCCGAGTGCGCATGCGCAGTAGTGAGCCCGGGTGCTCATGCGTAGTAGTGAGCCCGCGTTCTCATGCGTAGTAGTGAGCTCGAGTGCGCATGTGCAGGTCTGAGCCGGAGTGCGCATGCGCAGTAGTGAGTCCGAGTGCGCATGCGCAGAAGTGAGCCCGTGTGTGCATGCGCAGTAGTGAACGCGATTGCGCATCCGCAGTAGTAAGCCCGAGCGCGCAACCGCAGTCGTGAGTCCGAGCGCGCATCCGCAGTAGTGAGTCCGAGTGCGCATGCGCAGTAGTGACCCCGAGTGCGCATGAGTAGTAGTGAGTCCGTGTGCGCATGCGCAGTAGTGAGCCCGTGTGCTCATGCGCAGTAGTGAGCCCGCGTGCGCATGCGTAGAAGTGAGCTCGAGTGCGCATGTGCAGGTTTGAGCCGGAGTGCGCATGCGCAGTAGTGAGTCCGAGTGCGCATGAGCAGTAGTGACCCCGAGCCCGCATGAGCAGTAGTGACCCCGAGTGCGCATGAGTAGTAGTGAGTCCGTGTGCGCATGTGCAGGTGTAAGCCGGAGTGCGCATGCGCAGTAGTGAGCCCGATTGTGCATCCGCAGTAGTGAGTCCGAGTATGCATGAGCAGTAGTGAGCCGGAGGGCGCATGCGTAGTAGTGAGCCCGAGTGCGCATGCGCACTAGTGACCCCGAGCCCGCATGCGCAGTAGTGAGCCCGTGTGCGCATGCGCAGTAGTGAGCCCGTGTACGCATGGGCAGTAGTGAGCCCGTGTGCTCATGCGCAGTAGTGAGCCCGCGTGCGCATGCGTAGAAGTGAGCTCGAGTGCGCATGTGCAGGTTTGAGCCGGAGTGCGCATGCGCAGCAGTGACCCCTAGTGCCCATGCACAGTAGTGAGCCCGATTGCGCATCCGTAGTAGTAAGTCCGTGTGCGCATGTGCAGGTCTGAGCCGGAGTGCGCATGCGCAGTAGTGAGCCCGATTGTGCATCCGCAGTAGTGAGTCCGAGTACGCATGAGCAGTAGTGAGGCGGAGTGCGCATGCGCAGTAGTGACCCCGAGTGCGCATGTGCAGTAGCGACCCCGAGCGCGTATGCGCAGTAGTGGGCCCGAGTGCGCATGTGCAGGCCTGACCTGAGTGCGCATGCGCAGTAGTGAGCCCGGGTGCTCATGCGTAGTAGTGAGCCCGCGTTCGCATGCGTAGTAGTGAGCTCGAGTGCGCATGTGCAGGTCTGAGCCGGAGTGCGCATGCGCAGTAGTGAGTCCCAGTGCGCATGAGCAGTAGTGACCCCGAGCCCGCATGAGCAGTAGTGAGCCCGTGTGCACATGCGCAGAAGTGAGCTCGAATGCGCATGTGCAAGTCTGAGCCGGACTGCGCATGCGCAGTAGTGAGCCCGTGTGCGCATGAGCAGTAGTGAGTCCGAGCCAGCATGCGCAGTAGTGAGCCCGATTGTGCATACCCAGTAATGGGTCTGAGTGCGCATGAGCAGTAGTCAGCCCGCGTGCGCATGCGTAGTAGTGAGCTCGAGTGCGCATGAGCAGTAGTGATTCCGAGCGCGCATGCGCAGTTGTGAGCCCGTGTATGCATGCGCAGTGGTGAGCCCGAGTGCGCATGGGCAGTTCTGAGCCGGAGTGCGCATGCGCAGTAGTGAGGCCGAGTGCGCATGAGCAGTAGTAAGCCCGTGTGCGCATGCGCAGTAGTGAGCCCGCGTGCGCATGCGTAGTAGTGAGCACGAGTGCGCATGCGTAGTAGTGAGCACGAGTGCGCATCCGAAGTAGTGAGTCCGTGTGCGCATGTGCAGGACTGAGCCGGAGTGCGCATGCGCAGTAGTGACCCCGAGTGCGCATGCGCAGTAGTGACCCCGAGCGCGCATGCGCAGTAGTGAGCCCGTGTGCGCATGCGCAGTAGTGAGCCCGAGCGCGCATCCGCAGTAGTGAGCCCCAGCGCGCATGCGCAGTAGTGAGCCCGATTGCGCATGTGCAAGTCTGAGCCGGACTGCGCATGCGCAGTACTGAGCCCGTGTGCGCATGCGCAGTGGTGTGCCCGAGTGCGCATGGGCAGGTCTGAGACGGAGTGCGCATTCGCAGTAGTGGGCTCGTGCGCGCATGCGCAGAAGTGAGCCCGTGTGCGCATGCGCAGTAGTGAGCCCGAGCGCGCATCCGCAGTAGTGAGCCGGAGTGCGCATGCGCAGTAGTGAGCCGGATTGTGCATCCGCAGTAGTGAGTCCGAGTATGCATGAGCAGTAGTGTGCCGGAGGGCGCATGCGCAGTAGTGAGCCCGAGTGCGCATGCGCACTAGTGACCCCGAGCCCGCATGCGCAGTAGTGAGCCCGTGTGCGCGTGCGCAGTATTGAGCCCGAGTGCACATGCACAGTAGTGAGTCCGTGTGCGCATGCGCAGTAGTGAGCCCGAGTGCGCTTGCGCTGTAGTGAGACCGTGTGCGCATCGGCAGTAGTGAGTCCGAGTGCCCATGAGTCGTAGTGAGTCCGAGTGCGCATCCGCAGCAGTGACCCCGCATGCGCATGCGTAGCAGTGAGCTCGAGTGCGCATGTGCAGGTCTGAGCCGGAGTGCGCATGCGCAGTAGTGAGCCCGTGTATGCATGCGCAGTGGTGAGCACGAGTGCGCATGGGCAGGTCTGAGCCGGAGTGCGCATGCGCAGTAGTGAGGCCGAGTGCGCATAAGCAGTAGTAAGCCCGTGTGCGCATGCGCAGTAGTGAGCCCGCGTGCGCATGCGTAGTAGTGAGCACGAGTGCGCATCCGAAGTAGTGAGTCCGTGTGCGCATGTGCAGGACTGAGCCGGAGTGCGCATGCGCAGTAGTGACCCCGAGTGCGCATGCGCAGTAGTGACCCCGAGCGCGCATGCGCAGTAGTGAGCCCGTGTGCGCATGCGCAGTAGTGAGCCCGAGCGCGCATCCGCAGTAGTGAGCCCCAGCGCGCATGCGCAGTAGTGAGCCCGATTGCGCATGTGCAGGTCTGAGCCGGACTGCGCATGCGCAGTACTGATCCCGTGTGCGCATGCGCAGTGGTGTGCCCGAGTGCGCATGGGCAGGTCTGAGACGGAGTGCGCATTCGCAGTAGTGGGCTCGTGCGCGCATGCGCAGAAGTGAGCCCGTGTGCGCATGCGCAGTAGTGAGCCCGAGCGCGCATCCGCGGTAGTGAGTCTGAGTGCGCATGCGCAGTAGCGACCCCGAATGCACATGAGCAGTAGTGACTCCGAATGCGCATGAGCAGCTGTGACCCCGAGTGCGCATGCACAGTAGTGAGCCCGATTGCGCATCCGTAGTAGTGAGTCCGTGTGCGCATGTGCAGGTGTAAGCCGGAGTGCGCATGCGCAGTAGTGAGCCGGATTGTGCATCCGCAGTAGTGAGTCCGAGTATGCATGAGCAGTAGTGAGCCGGAGGGCGCATGCGCAGTAGTGAGCCCGAGTGCGCATGCGCACTAGTGACCCCGAGCCCGCATGCGCAGTAGTGAGCCCGTGTGCGCATGCGCAGTAGTGAGCCCGTGTACGCATGGGCAGTAGCGAGCCCGTGTGCTCATGCGCAGTAGTGAGCCCGCGTGCGCATGCGTAGAAGTGAGCTCGAGTGCGCATGTGCAGGTTTGAGCCGGAGTGCGCATGCGCAGCAGTGACCCCTAGTGCCCATGCACAGTAGTGAGCCCGATTGCGCATCCGTAGTAGTAAGTCCGTGTGCGCATGTGCAGGTCTGAGCCGGAGTGCGCATGCGCAGTAGTGAGCCCGATTGTGCATCCGCAGTAGTGAGTCCGAGTACAGATGAACAGTAGTGAGGCGGAGTGCGCATGCGCAGTAGTGACCCCGAGTGCGCATGTGCAGTAGCGACCCCGAGCGCGTATGCGCAGTAGTGGGCCCGAGTGCGCATGTGCAGGCCTGACCTGAGTGCGCACGCGCAGTAGTGAGCCCCAGCGCGCATGCGCAGTAGTGAGCCCGATTGCGCATTCGCAGCAGTGAGTCCGAGTGCGCATGTGCATGACTGAGCCGGAGTGCGCATGCGCAGTAGTGACCCCGAGCGCGCATGCGCAGTAGTGAGCCCGAGTGCGCATGCGCAGTAGTGAGCCCGGGCGCGCATACGCAGTAGTGAGCCCGTGTGCGCATGCGCAGTAGTGAGCCCGAGCGCGCATCCGCAGTAGTGAGCCCGATTGCGCATTCGCAGCAGTGAGTCCGAGTGCGCATGTGCATGACTGAGCCGGAGTGCGCATGCGCAGTAGCGACCGCGAGCGCGTATGCGCAGTAGTGGGCCCGAGTGCGCATGTGCAGGCCTGACCTGAGTGCGCACGCGCAGTAGTGAGCCCCAGCGCGCATGCGCAGTAGTGAGCCCGATTGCGCATTCGCAGCAGTGAGTCCGAGTGCGCATGTGCATGACTGAGCCGGAGTGCGCATGCGCAGTAGTGACCCCGAGTGTGCATGCACAGCGTGAGCCCGTGAGCGAATGCGCAGTAGTGAGCCCGAGTGCGCATGCGCAGTAGTGACCCCGAGGGCGCATGCGCAGTAGTGAGCCCGTGTGCGCGTGCGCAGTATTGAGCCCGAGTGCACATACACAGTAGTGAGTCCGTGTGTGCATGCACAGTGTCAGCCCGTGAGCGAATGCGCAGTAGTGAGTCCGTGTGCGCATGCGAAGTAGTGAGCCCGTGTACGCATGCGCAGTGGTGAGCCCGAGTGCGCATGGGCAGGTCTGAGCCGGAGTGCGCGTGCGCAATAATGAGGCCGAGTGCGCATGAGCAGTAGTGACCCCGAGGGCGCATGCGCAGTAGTGAGCCCGTGTGCGCGTGCGCAGTATTGAGCCCGAGTGCACATGCGCTGTAGTGAGACCGTGTGCGCATCGGCAGTAGTGAGTCCGAGTGCCCATGAGTCGTAGTGAGTCCGAGTGCGCATCCGCAGCAGTGACCCCGCATGCGCATGCGTAGCAGTGAGCTCGAGTGCGCATGTACAGGTCTGAGCCGGAGTGCGCATGCGCAGTAGTGAGCCCGTGTATGCATGCGCAGTGGTGAGCCCGAGTGCGCATGGGCAGGTCTGAGCCGGAGTGCGCATGCGCAGTAGTGAGGCCGAGTGCGCATGAGCAGTAGTGAGCCCGTGTGCGCATGCGCAGTAGTGAGCCCGCGTGCGCATGCGTAGTAGTGAGCTCGAGTGCGCATCCGAAGTAGTGAGTCCGTGTGCGCATGTGCAGGACTGAGCCGGAGTGCGCATGCGCAGTAGTGACCCCGAGTGCGCATGCGCAGTAGTGACCCCGAGCGCGCATGCGCAGTAGTGAGCCCGTGTGCGCATGCGCAGTAGTGAGCCCGAGCGCGCATCCGCAGTAGTGAGCCCCAGCGCGCATGCGCAGTAGTGAGCCCGATTGCGCATTCGCAGTGGTGACCCCGAGCGCGCATGTGCAATAGTGAGCCCGATTGCGCATCCGCAGCAGTGAGTCCGAGTGCGCATCCGCAGTAATGAGCCCGATTGTGCATCCGCAGTAGTGAGTCCGAGTACGCATGAGCAGTAGTGAGCCGGAGGGCGCATGCGCAGTAGTGACCCCGAGTGCGCATGCGCACTAGTGACCCCGAGCCCGCATGCGCAGTAGTGAGCCCGATTGTGCATCCGCAGTAATGAGTCTGAGTGCGCATGAGCAGTAGTGAGCCCGCGTGCGCATGCGTAGTAGTGAGCTCGAGTGGGCATGCGCAGTAGTGACCCCGAGTGCGCATGAGCAGTAGTGAGTCCGAGTGCGCATGAGCAGTAGTGACCCGGAGTGCGCATGCACAGTAGTGAGCCCGATTACGCATCCGAAGTAGTGAGTCCGTGTGCGCATGTGCAGGACTGAGCCGGAGTGCGCATGCGCAGTAGTGACCCCGAGTGCGCATGCGCAGTAGTGACCCCGAGCGCGCATGCGCAGTAGTGAGCCCGTGTGCGCATGCGGGGTAGTGAGCCCGAGCGCGCATCCGCAGTAGTGAGCCCGAGTGCGCAAGCGCAGTAGTGACCCCGAGTGTGCATGCACAGTGTGAGCCCGTGAGCGAATGCGCAGTAGTGAGCCCGAGTGCGCATGCGCAGTAGTGACCCCGAGTGCGCGTGCGCTGTAGTGAGCTCGTGTGCGCATGCGCAGTAGTGAGCCAGTGTACGCATGCGCAGTAGTGAGTCCGTGTGCGCATGTGCAGGCCAGAGCCGGACTGCGCATGCGCAGTAGTGAGCCCGTGTGCGCCTGCGCAGTGGTATGCCCGAGTGCGCATGGGCAGGTCTGAACCGGAGTGCGCATGCGCAGTACCGGGCTCGTGCGCGCATGCGCAGTAGTGAGCCGTGTGCGCATGCGCAGTAGTGAGCCCGAGCCCGCATAAGCAGTAGTGAGTCCGAGTGCGCATGCGCAGTAGTGACCCCGAGTGCGCATGCACAGTAGTGAGCCCGATTGTGCATCCGCAGTAGTGAGTCCGAGTGCGCATGAGCAGTAGTGAGCCGGAGGGCGCATGCGCAGTAGTGACCCCGAGTGCGCATGCGCACTAGTGACCCCGAGCCCGCATTCGCAGTAGTGAGCCCGTGTGCCCATGAGTAGTAGTGAGCCCGTGTACGCATGCGCAGTCTTGAGCCCGTGTGCTTATGCGCTGTAGTAAGCCCGCGTGCGCATGCGTAGTAGTGAGCTCGAGTGCGCATGTGCAGGTCTGAGCCGGAGTTCGCATGCGCAGTAGTGAGTCCGAGTGCGCATGAGCAGTAGTGGGTCCGAGTGCGCATGCGCAGTAGAACGCCCGTGTGCATATGCGCAGAAGTGAGCTCGAATGCGCATGTGCAGCTCTGAGCCGGACTGCGCATGCGCAGTAGTGGGCTCGTGCGCGCATGCGCAGTAGTGAGCCCATGTGCGCATGCGCAGTAGTGAGCCCGAGCGCGCATCCGCAGCAGTGAGTCCGAGTGCGCATGTGCGGGTCTGAGCCGGAGTGCGCATGTGCAGTAGTGAGCCCGTGTGCGCATGTTCAGTAGTGAGCCCGAGTGCGCATGCGCAGTAGTGAGCCCGATTGCGCATCCGCAGTAGTGAGTCCGTGTGCGCATGTGCAGGTCTGAGCCGCAGTGCGCATGCGCAGTACTGAGCCCGATTGTGCATCCGCAGTAGTGAGTCCGAGTGCGCATGAGCAGAAGTGAGCCCGAGTGCGCATGCGCAGTTGTGACCCCGAGTGCGCATGCGCAGAAGTGAGCCCGTGTGTGCATGCGCAGTAGTGAGCCCGAGTGCGCATGCGCAGTAGTGAGCCCGATTGCGCATCCGCAGTAGTGAGTCCGTGTGCGCATGTGCAGGTCTGAGCCTGAGTGCGCATGCGCAGTAGTGAGCCCGAGCGCGCATCCGCAGTAGTGAGTCCGAGTGCGCATACGCAGTAGTGAGTCCGTGTGCTCATGCGCAATAGTGAGCCCGCGTGCGCATGCATAGTAGTGAGCTCGAGTGCGCATGTGCAGGTCTGAGCCGGAGTTCGCATGCGCAGTAGTGAGTTCGAGTGCGCATGCGCAGTAGTGAGCCCGTGTACGCATGCGCAGTAGTGAGCCCGTGTGTTCATGCGCAATAGTGAGCCCGTGTACGCATGCGCAGTAGTGAGCCCGTGTGCTCATGCGCAATAGGGAGCCCGCGTGCGCATACGTAGTAGTGAGCTCGAGTGCGCATGTGCAGGTCTGAGCCGGAGTTCGCATACGCAGTAGTGAGTCCGAGTGCGCATGAGCAGTAGTGGGTGCGAGTGCACATGCGCAGTAGAACGCCCGTGTGCATATGCGCAGAAGTGAGCTCGAATGCGCATGTGCAGGTCTGAGCCGGACTGCGCATGCGCAGTAGTGAGCCCGTGTGCGCATGCCCAGAAGTGAGCCCGTGTGTGCATGCGCAGTAGTGAGTCCGATTTCGTATGCGCAGAAGTGAGCCCGAGCGCGCATCCGCAGTCGTGAGTCTGTGTGCGCATGAGCAGTAGTGATTCCGAGCGCGCATGCGCAGTTGTGAGCCCGATTGCGCATGCGCAGTAGTGAGCCCGTGTGCGCATGCGCAGTAGTGAGCCCGTGTGCTCATGCGCAGTAGTGAGCCCGCGTGCGCATGCGTGGAAGTGAGCTCGAGTGCGCATGTGCAGGTTTGAGCCGGAGTGCGCGTGCGCAGTAGTGAGTCCGAGTGCGCATTGGCAGTAGTGAGTCCGAGTGCGCATGCGCAGTAGTGACCCCGATTGCGCATGAGCAGTAGCGAGTACGAGTGCGCATGAGCAGCAGTGACCCCTAGTGCCCATGCACAGTAGTGAGCCCGATTGCGCATCCGCAGTAGTGAGTCCGTGTGCGCATGTGCAGGTCTGAGCCGGAGTGCGCATGCGCAGTAGTGAGCCTGATTGTGCATCCGCAGTAGTGAGTCCGAGTACGCATGAACAGTAGTGAGGCGGAGTGCGCATGGGCAGTAGTGACCCCGAGTGCGCATGTGCAGTAGCGACCCCGAGCGCGTATGCGCAGTATTGGGCCCGAGTGCGCATGTGCAGGCCTGACCTGAGTGCGCATGCGCAGTAGTGAGCCCCAGCGCGCATGCGCAGTAGTGAGCCCGATTGCGCATCCGCAGTGGTGACCCCGAGCGCGCATGCGCAGTAGTGAGCCGGATTGCGCATCCGCAGCAGTGAGTCCGAGTGCGCATACGCAGTTGCGACCCCGAGTGTGCATGCACAGTGTCAGCCCGTGAGCGAATGCGCAGTAGTGAGTCCGTGTGCGCATGCGAAGTAGTGAGCCCGTGTACGCATGCGCAGTGGTGAGCCCGAGTGCGCATGGGCAGGTCTGAGGCGGAGTGCGCGTGCGCAGTAGTGAGGCCGAGTGCGCATGAGCAGTAGTGACCCCGAGTGCGCATGCGCAGAAGTGAGCCCGTGTGTGCATGCGCACTAGTGACCCCGAGCCCGCACGCGCAGTAGTGAGCCCGCGTGCGCATGCGCAGTAGTGAGCCCGTGCACGCATGGGCAGTAGTGAGCCCGTGTGCTCATGCGCAGTAGTGAGCCCGCGTGCGCATGCGTAGAAGTGAGCTCGAGTGCGCATGTGCAGGTTTGAGCCGGAGTGCGCGTGCGCAGTAGTGAGTCCGAGTGCGCATAGGCAGTAGTGAGTCCGAGTGCGCATGCGCAGTAGTGACCCCGATTGCGCATGAGCAGTAGCGAGTCCGAGTGCGCATGAGCAGCAGTGACCCCTAGTGCCCATGCACAGTAGTGAGCCCGATTGCGCATCCGCAGTAGTGAGTCCGTGTGCGCATGTGCAGGTCTGAGCCGGAGTGCGCATGCGCAGTAGTGAGCCTGATTGTGCATCCGCAGTAGTGAGTCCGAGTACGCATGAACAGTAGTGAGGCGGAGTGCGCATGGGCAGTAGTGACCCCGAGTGCGCATGTGCAGTAGCGACCCCGAGCGCGTGTGCGCAGTAGTGGGCCCGAGTGCGCATGTGCAGGCCTGACCTGAGTGCGCATGCGCAGTAGTAAGCCCCAGCGCGCATGCGCAGTAGTGAGCCCGATTGCGCATCCGCAGTGGTGACCCCGAGCGCGCATGCGCAGGAGTGAGCCGGATTGCGCATCCGCAGCAGTGTGTCCGAGTGCGCATACGCAGTTGCGACCCCGAGTGTGCATGCACAGTGTCAGCCCGTGAGCGAATGCGCAGTAGTGAGTCCGTGTGCGCATGCGAAGTAGTGAGCCCGTGTACGCATGCGCAGTGGTGAGCCCGAGTGCGCATGGGCAGGTCTGAGCCGGAGTGCGCGTGCGCAGTAGTGAGGCCGAGTGCGCATGAGCAGTAGTGACCCCGAGTGCGCATGCGCAGAAGTGAGCGCGTGTGTGCATGCGCAGTAGTGACCGCGATTGTGCATCCGCAGTAGTGACCCCCAGCCCGCATTCGCAGTAGTGAGCCCGTGTGCCCATGAGTAGTAGTGAGCCCGTGTACGCATGCGCAGTCTTGAGTCCGAGCGCGCATCCGCAGTAGTGAGTCCGAGTGTGCATGCGCAGAAGTGAGCTCGAATGCGCATGTGCAAGTCTGAGCCGGACTGCGCATGCGCAGTAGTGAGCCCGTGTGCGCATGCGTAGTAGTGAGCTCGAGTGCGCATGAGCAGTAGTGATTCCGAGCGCTCATGCGCAGTTGAGAGCCCGATTGCGCATGCGCAGTAGTGAGCCCGTGTGCGCATACGCAGTAGTGAGCCCGAGTGCGCATGCAGAGTAGTGAGGCCGATTGCGCATCCGCACTAGTGAGTCCGTGTGCGCATGTGCAGGTCTGAGCCGGAGTGCGCATGCGCAGTAGTGAGCCCGATTGTGCATCCGCCGTAGTGAGTCCGAGTGCGCATGAGCAGTAGTGACCCCGAGTGCGCATGCGCACTAGTGACCCCGAGCCCGCATGCGCAGTAGTGAGCCCGTGTGCGCATGCGCAGTAGTGAGCCCGTGTACGCATGGGCAGTAGTGAGCCCGTGTGCTCATGCGCAGTAGTGAGCCCGCGTGCGCATGCGTAGAAGTGAGCTCGAGTGCGCATGTGCAGGTTTGAGCCGGAGTGCGCATGCGCAGCAGTGACCCCTAGTGCCCATGCACAGTAGTGAGCCCGATTGCGCATCCGTAGTAGTAAGTCCGTGTGCGCATGTGCAGGTCTGAGCCGGAGTGCGCATGCGCAGTAGTGAGCCCGATTGTGCATCCGCAGTAGTGAGTCCGAGTACGCATGAGCAGTAGTGAGGCGGAGTGCGCATGCGCAGTAGTGACCCCGAGTGCGCATGTGCAGTAGCGACCCCGAGCGCGTATGCGCAGTAGCGACCCCGAGCGCGTATGCGCAGTAGTGGGCCCGAGTGCGCATGTGCAGGCCTGACCTGAGTGCGCATGCGCAGTAGTGAGCCCGGGTGCTCATGCGTAGTAGTGAGCCCGCGTTCGCATGCGTAGTAGTGAGCTCGAGTGCGCATGTGCAGGTCTGAGCCGGAGTGCGCATGCGCAGTAGTGAGTCCCAGTGCGCATGAGCAGTAGTGACCCCGAGCCCGCATGAGCAGTAGTGAGCCCGTGTGCACATGCGCAGAAGTGAGCTCGAATGCGCATGTGCAAGTCTGAGCCGGACTGCGCATGCGCAGTAGTGAGCCCGTGTGCGCATGAGCAGTAGTGAGTCCGAGCCAGCATGCGCAGTAGTGAGCCCGATTGTGCATCCCCAGTAATGGGTCTGAGTGCGCATGAGCAGTAGTCAGCCCGCGTGCGCATGCGTAGTAGTGAGCTCAAGTGCGCATGAGCAGTAGTGATTCCGAGCGCGCATGCGCAGTTGTGAGCCCGATTGCGCATGCGCAGTAGTGAGCCCGTGTGCGCATGCGCAGTAGTGAGCCCGAGTGCGCATGCAGAGTAGTGAGGCCGATTGCGCATCCGCACTAGTGAGTCCGTGTGCGCATGTGCAGGTCTGAGCCGCAGTGCGCATGCGCCGTAGTGAGCCCGGTTGTGCATCCGCAGTAGTGAGTCCGAGTGCGCATGAGCAGAAGTGAGCCGGAGTGCGCATGCGCAGTAGTGACCTCGAGTGCGCATGCGCAGAAGTGAGCCCGTGTGTGCATGCGCAGTAGTGAGCCCGTGTGCGCATGCGCAGTAGTGAGCCCGTGTACGCATGCGCAGTGGTGAGCCCGAGTGCGCATGGGCAGGTCTGAGCCGGAGTGCGCCTGCGCAGTAGTGAGGCCGAGTGCGCATGAGCAGTAGTGACCCCGAGTGCGCATGCGCAGAAGTGAGCCCGTGTGTGCATGCGCAGTAGTGAACGCGATTGCGCATCCGCAGTAGTAAGCCCGAGCGCGCAACCGCAGTCGTGAGTCCGAGCGCGCATCCGCAGTAGTGAGTCCGAGTGCGCATGCGCAGTAGTGACCCCGAGTGCGCATGAGTAGTAGTGAGTCCGAGTGCGCATGCGCAGTAGTGAGCCCGGGTGCTCATGCGTAGTAGTGAGCCCGCGTTCTCATGCGTAGTAGTGAGCTCGAGTGCGCATGTGCAGGTCTGAGCCGGAGTGCGCATGCGCAGTAGTGAGTCCGAGTGCGCATGCGCAGAAGTGAGCCCGTGTGTGCATGCGCAGTAGTGAACGCGATTGCGCATCCGCAGTCGTAAGCCCGAGCGCGCAACCGCAGTCGTGAGTCCGAGCGCGCATCCGCAGTAGTGAGTCCGAGTGCGCATGCGCAGTAGTGACCCCGAGTGCGCATGAGTAGTAGTGAGTCCGTGTGCGCATGCGCAGTAGTGAGCCCGTGTGCTCATGCGCAGTAGTGAGCCCGCGTGCGCATGCGTAGAAGTGAGCTCGAGTGCGCATGTGCAGGTTTGAGCCGGAGTGCGCATGCGCAGTAGTGAGTCCGAGTGCGCATGAGCAGTAGTGACCCCGAGCCCGCATGAGCAGTAGTGACCCCGAGTGCGCATGAGTAGTAGTGAGTCCGTGTGCGCATGTGCAGGTGTAAGCCGGAGTGCGCATGCGCAGTAGTGAGCCCGATTGTGCATCCGCAGTAGTGAGTCCGAGTATGCATGAGCAGTAGTGAGCCGGAGGGCGCATGCGTAGTAGTGAGCCCGAGTGCGCATGCGCACTAGTGACCCCGAGCCCGCATGCGCAGTAGTGAGCCCGTGTGCGCATGCGCAGTAGTGAGCCCGTGTACGCATGGGCAGTAGTGAGCCCGTGTGCTCATGCGCAGTAGTGAGCCCGCGTGCGCATGCGTAGAAGTGAGCTCGAGTGCGCATGTGCAGGTTTGAGCCGGAGTGCGCATGCGCAGCAGTGACCCCTAGTGCCCATGCACAGTAGTGAGCCCGATTGCGCATCCGTAGTAGTAAGTCCGTGTGCGCATGTGCAGGTCTGAGCCGGAGTGCGCATGCGCAGTAGTGAGCCCGATTGTGCATCCGCAGTAGTGAGTCCGAGTACGCATGAGCAGTAGTGAGGCGGAGTGCGCATGCGCAGTAGTGACCCCGAGTGCGCATGTGCAGTAGCGACCCCGAGCGCGTATGCGCAGTAGTGGGCCCGAGTGCGCATGTGCAGGCCTGACCTGAGTGCGCATGCGCAGTAGTGAGCCCGGGTGCTCATGCGTAGTAGTGAGCCCGCGTTCGCATGCGTAGTAGTGAGCTCGAGTGCGCATGTGCAGGTCTGAGCCGGAGTGCGCATGCGCAGTAGTGAGTCCCAGTGCGCATGAGCAGTAGTGACCCCGAGCCCGCATGAGCAGTAGTGAGCCCGTGTGCACATGCGCAGAAGTGAGCTCGAATGCGCATGTGCAAGTCTGAGCCGGACTGCGCATGCGCAGTAGTGAGCCCGTGTGCGCATGAGCAGTAGTGAGTCCGAGCCAGCATGCGCAGTAGTGAGCCCGATTGTGCATACCCAGTAATGGGTCTGAGTGCGCATGAGCAGTAGTCAGCCCGCGTGCGCATGCGTAGTAGTGAGCTCGAGTGCGCATGAGCAGTAGTGATTCCGAGCGCGCATGCGCAGTTGTGAGCCCGTGTATGCATGCGCAGTGGTGAGCCCGAGTGCGCATGGGCAGTTCTGAGCCGGAGTGCGCATGCGCAGTAGTGAGGCCGAGTGCGCATGAGCAGTAGTAAGCCCGTGTGCGCATGCGCAGTAGTGAGCCCGCGTGCGCATGCGTAGTAGTGAGCACGAGTGCGCATGCGTAGTAGTGAGCACGAGTGCGCATCCGAAGTAGTGAGTCCGTGTGCGCATGTGCAGGACTGAGCCGGAGTGCGCATGCGCAGTAGTGACCCCGAGTGCGCATGCGCAGTAGTGACCCCGAGCGCGCATGCGCAGTAGTGAGCCCGTGTGCGCATGCGCAGTAGTGAGCCCGAGCGCGCATCCGCAGTAGTGAGCCCCAGCGCGCATGCGCAGTAGTGAGCCCGATTGCGCATGTGCAAGTCTGAGCCGGACTGCGCATGCGCAGTACTGAGCCCGTGTGCGCATGCGCAGTGGTGTGCCCGAGTGCGCATGGGCAGGTCTGAGACGGAGTGCGCATTCGCAGTAGTGGGCTCGTGCGCGCATGCGCAGAAGTGAGCCCGTGTGCGCATGCGCAGTAGTGAGCCCGAGCGCGCATCCGCAGTAGTGAGCCGGAGTGCGCATGCGCAGTAGTGAGCCGGATTGTGCATCCGCAGTAGTGAGTCCGAGTATGCATGAGCAGTAGTGTGCCGGAGGGCGCATGCGCAGTAGTGAGCCCGAGTGCGCATGCGCACTAGTGACCCCGAGCCCGCATGCGCAGTAGTGAGCCCGTGTGCGCGTGCGCAGTATTGAGCCCGAGTGCACATGCACAGTAGTGAGTCCGTGTGCGCATGCGCAGTAGTGAGCCCGAGTGCGCTTGCGCTGTAGTGAGACCGTGTGCGCATCGGCAGTAGTGAGTCCGAGGGCCCATGAGTCGTAGTGAGTCCGAGTGCGCATCCGCAGCAGTGACCCCGCATGCGCATGCGTAGCAGTGAGCTCGAGTGCGCATGTGCAGGTCTGAGCCGGAGTGCGCATGCGCAGTAGTGAGCCCGTGTATGCATGCGCAGTGGTGAGCACGAGTGCGCATGGGCAGGTCTGAGCCGGAGTGCGCATGCGCAGTAGTGAGGCCGAGTGCGCATAAGCAGTAGTAAGCCCGTGTGCGCATGCGCAGTAGTGAGCCCGCGTGCGCATGCGTAGTAGTGAGCACGAGTGCGCATCCGAAGTAGTGAGTCCGTGTGCGCATGTGCAGGACTGAGCCGGAGTGCGCATGCGCAGTAGTGACCCCGAGTGCGCATGCGCAGTAGTGACCCCGAGCGCGCATGCGCAGTAGTGAGCCCGTGTGCGCATGCGCAGTAGTGAGCCCGAGCGCGCATCCGCAGTAGTGAGCCCCAGCGCGCATGCGCAGTAGTGAGCCCGATCGCGCATGTGCAGGTCTGAGCCGGACTGCGCATGCGCAGTACTGATCCCGTGTGCGCATGCGCAGTGGTGTGCCCGAGTGCGCATGGGCAGGTCTGAGACGGAGTGCGCATTCGCAGTAGTGGGCTCGTGCGCGCATGCGCAGAAGTGAGCCCGTGTGCGCATGCGCAGTAGTGAGCCCGAGCGCGCATCCGCGGTAGTGAGTCTGAGTGCGCATGCGCAGTAGCGACCCCGAATGCACATGAGTAGTAGTGACTCCGAATGCGCATGAGCAGCTGTGACCCCGAGTGCGCATGCACAGTAGTGAGCCCGATTGCGCATCCGTAGGAGTGAGTCCGTGTGCGCATGTGCAGGTGTAAGCCGGAGTGCGCATGCGCAGTAGTGAGCCGGATTGTGCATCCGCAGTGGTGAGTCCGAGTATGCATGAGCAGTAGTGAGCCGGAGGGCGCATGCGCAGTAGTGAGCCCGAGTGCGCATGCGCACTAGTGACCCCGAGCCCGCATGCGCAGTAGTGAGCCCGTGTGCGCATGCGCAGTAGTGAGCCCGCGTGCGCATGCGTAGTAGTGAGCACGAGTGCGCATCCGAAGTAGTGAGTCCGTGTGCGCATGTGCAGGACTGAGCCGGAGTGCGCATGCGCAGTAGTGACCCCGAGTGCGCATGCGCAGTAGTGACCCCGAGCGCGCATGCGCAGTAGTGAGCCCGTGTGCGCATGCGCAGTAGTGAGCCCGAGCGCGCATCCGCAGTAGTGAGCCCCAGCGCGCATGCGCAGTAGTGAGCCCGATTGCGCATGTGCAGGTCTGAGCCGGACTGCGCATGCGCAGTAATGATCCCGTGTGCGCATGCGCAGTGGTGTGCCCGAGTGCGCATTGGCAGGTCTGAGACGGAGTGCGCATTCGCAGTAGTGGGCTCGTGCGCGCATGCGCAGAAGTGAGCCCGTGTGCGCATGCGCAGTAGTGAGCCCGAGCGCGCATCCGCAGTAGTGAGTCTGAGTGCGCATGCGCAGTAGCGACCCCGAATGCACATGAGCAGTAGTGACTCCGAATGCGCATGAGCAGCTGTGACCCCGAGTGCGCATGCACAGTAGTGAGCCCGATTGCGCATCCGTAGTAGTGAGTCCGTGTGCGCATGTGCAGGTGTAAGCCGGAGTGCGCATGCGCAGTAGTGAGCCGGATTGTGCATCCGCAGTAGTGAGTCCGAGTATGCATGAGCAGTAGTGAGCCGGAGGGCGCATGCGCAGTAGTGAGCCCGAGTGCGCATGCGCACTAGTGACCCCGAGCCCGCATGCGCAGTAGTGAGCCCGTGTGCGCATGCGCAGTAGTGAGCCCGTGTACGCATGGGCAGTAGCGAGCCCGTGTGCTCATGCGCAGTAGTGAGCCCGCGTGCGCATGCGTAGAAGTGAGCTCGAGTGCGCATGTGCAGGTTTGAGCCGGAGTGCGCATGCGCAGCAGTGACCCCTAGTGCCCATGCACAGTAGTGAGCCCGATTGCGCATCCGTAGTAGTAAGTCCGTGTGCGCATGTGCAGGTCTGAGCCGGAGTGCGCATGCGCAGTAGTGAGCCCGATTGTGCATCCGCAGTAGTGAGTCCGAGTACAGATGAACAGTAGTGAGGCGGAGTGCGCATGCGCAGTAGTGACCCCGAGTGCGCATGTGCAGTAGCGACCCCGAGCGCGTATGCGCAGTAGTGGGCCCGAGTGCGCATGTGCAGGCCTGACCTGAGTGCGCACGCGCAGTAGTGAGCCCCAGCGCGCATGCGCAGTAGTGAGCCCGATTGCGCATTCGCAGCAGTGAGTCCGAGTGCGCATGTGCATGACTGAGCCGGAGTGCGCATGCGCAGTAGTGACCCCGAGCGCGCATGCGCAGTAGTGAGCCCGTGTGCGCATGCGCAGTAGTGAGCCCGGGCGCGCATACGCAGTAGTGAGCCCGTGTGCGCATGCGCAGTAGTGAGCCCGAGCGCGCATCCGCAGTAGTGAGCCCGATTGCGCATTCGCAGCAGTGAGTCCGAGTGCGCATGTGCATGACTGAGCCGGAGTGCGCATGCGCAGTAGCGACCGCGAGCGCGTATGCGCAGTAGTGGGCCCGAGTGCGCATGTGCAGGCCTGACCTGAGTGCGCACGCGCAGTAGTGAGCCCCAGCGCGCATGCGCAGTAGTGAGCCCGATTGCGCATTCGCAGCAGTGAGTCCGAGTGCGCATGTGCATGACTGAGCCGGAGTGCGCATGCGCAGTAGTGACCCCGAGTGTGCATGCACAGCGTGAGCCCGTGAGCGAATGCGCAGTAGTGAGCCCGAGTGCGCATGCGCAGTAGTGACCCCGAGGGCGCATGCGCAGTAGTGAGCCCGTGTGCGCGTGCGCAGTATTGAGCCCGAGTGCACATACACAGTAGTGAGTCCGTGTGTGCATGCACAGTGTCAGCCCGTGAGCGAATGCGCAGTAGTGAGTCCGTGTGCGCATGCGAAGTAGTGAGCCCGTGTACGCATGCGCAGTGGTGAGCCCGAGTGCGCATGGGCAGGTCTGAGCCGGAGTGCGCGTGCGCAATAATGAGGCCGAGTGCGCATGAGCAGTAGTGACCCCGAGGGCGCATGCGCAGTAGTGAGCCCGTGTGCGCGTGCGCAGTATTGAGCCCGAGTGCACATGCGCTGTAGTGAGACCGTGTGCGCATCGGCAGTAGTGAGTCCGAGTGCCCATGAGTCGTAGTGAGTCCGAGTGCGCATCCGCAGCAGTGACCCCGCATGCGCATGCGTAGCAGTGAGCTCGAGTGCGCATGTGCAGGTCTGAGCCGGAGTGCGCATGCGCAGTAGTGAGCCCGTGTATGCATGCGCAGTGGTGAGCCCGAGTGCGCATGGGCAGGTCTGAGCCGGAGTGCGCATGCGCAGTAGTGAGGCCGAGTGCGCATGAGCAGTAGTGAGCCCGTGTGCGCATGCGCAGTAGTGAGCCCGCGTGCGCATGCGTAGTAGTGAGCTCGAGTGCGCATCCGAAGTAGTGAGTCCGTGTGCGCATGTGCAGGACTGAGCCGGAGTGCGCATGCGCAGTAGTGACCCCGAGTGCGCATGCGCAGTAGTGACCCCGAGCGCGCATGCGCAGTAGTGAGCCCGTGTGCGCATGCGCAGTAGTGAGCCCGAGCGCGCATCCGCAGTAGTGAGCCCCAGCGCGCATGCGCAGTAGTGAGCCCGATTGCGCATTCGCAGTGGTGACCCCGAGCGCGCATGTGCAATAGTGAGCCCGATTGCGCATCCGCAGCAGTGAGTCCGAGTGCGCATCCGCAGTAATGAGCCCGATTGTGCATCCGCAGTAGTGAGTCCGAGTACGCATGAGCAGTAGTGAGCCGGAGGGCGCATGCGCAGTAGTGACCCCGAGTGCGCATGCGCACTAGTGACCCCGAGCCCGCAAGCGCAGTAGTGAGCCCGATTGTGCATCCGCAGTAATGAGTCTGAGTGCGCATGAGCAGTAGTGAGCCCGCGTGCGCATGCGTAGTAGTGAGCTCGAGTGGGCATGCGCAGTAGTGACCCCGAGTGCGCATGAGCAGTAGTGAGTCCGAGTGCGCATGAGCAGTAGTGACCCGGAGTGCGCATGCACAGTAGTGAGCCCGATTACGCATCCGAAGTAGTGAGTCCGTGTGCGCATGTGCAGGACTGAGCCGGAGTGCGCATGCGCAGTAGTGACCCCGAGTGCGCATGCGCAGTAGTGACCCCGAGCGCGCATGCGCAGTAGTGAGCCCGTGTGCGCATGCGGGGTAGTGAGCCCGAGCGCGCATCCGCAGTAGTGAGCCCGAGTGCGCAAGCGCAGTAGTGACCCCGAGTGTGCATGCACAGTGTGAGCCCGTGAGCGAATGCGCAGTAGTGAGCCCGAGTGCGCATGCGCAGTAGTGACCCCGAGTGCGCGTGCGCTGTAGTGAGCTCGTGTGCGCATGCGCAGTAGTGAGCCAGTGTACGCATGCGCAGTAGTGAGTCCGTGTGCGCATGTGCAGGCCAGAGCCGGACTGCGCATGCGCAGTAGTGAGCCCGTGTGCGCCTGCGCAGTGGTATGCCCGAGTGCGCATGGGCAGGTCTGAACCGGAGTGCGCATGCGCAGTACCGGGCTCGTGCGCGCATGCGCAGTAGTGAGCCGTGTGCGCATGCGCAGTAGTGAGCCCGAGCGCGCATCCGCAGTAGTGAGTCCGAGTGCGCATGCGCAGCAGTGACCCCGAGTGCGCATGAGTAGTAGTGAGTCCGAGTGCGCATGCGCAGTAGTGAGCAAGGGTGCTCATGCGTAGTAGTGAGCCCGCGTTCGCATGCGTAGTAGTGAGCTCGAGTGCGCATGTGCAGGTCTGAGCCGGAGTGCGCATGCGCAGTAGTGAGTACGAGTGCGCATGAGCAGTAGTGACCCCGAGCCCGCATGAGGAGTAGTGAGCCCATGTGCACATGCGCAGAAGTGAGCTCGAATGCGCATGTGCAAGTCTGAGCCGGACTGCGCATGCGCAATAGTGAGCCCGTGTGCGCATGAGCAGTAGTGAGTCCGAGCCAGCATGCGCAGTAGTGAGCCCGATTGTGCATCCCCAGTAATGGGTCTGAGTGCGCATGAGCAGTAGTGAGCCCGCGTGCGCATGCGTAGTAGTGAGCTCGAGTGCGCATGCGCAGTAGTGACCCCGAGTGCGCATGCGTAGTAGTGACCCCGAGCGCGCATGCGCAGTAGTGAGCCCGTGTGCGCATGCGCAGTAGTGAGCCCGAGCGCGCATCCGCAGTAGTGAGCCAGAGTGCGCATGCGCAGTAGTGACCCCGAGTGTGCATGCACAGTGTGAGCCCGTGAGCGAATGCGCAGTAGTGAGCCCGAGTGCGCATGCGCAGTAGTGAGCCCGATTGCGCATCCGCAGCATTGAGTCCGAGTGCGCATACGCAGTTGCGACCCCGAGTGTGCATGCACAGCGTCAGCCCGAGTGCGCATCCACAGTAGTGAGCCCGATTGCGCATGAGCAGTAGTGAGTCCGTGTGCGCATGTGCAGGTCTGAGCCGGAGTGCGCATGCGCAGTAGTGAGCCCGATTGTGCATCCGCAGTTGTGAGTCCGAGTGCGCATGAGCACTAGTGAGCCGGAGTGCGCATGCGCAGTTGTGACTCCGAGTGCGCATGCGCAGTAGTGACCCCGAGCGCGCATGCGCAGTAGTGAGTCCGAGTGCGCATGCGCAGTAGTGACCCCGAGTGCGCATGAGTAGTAGTGAGCACGAGTGCGCATCCGAAGTAGTGAGTCCGTGTGCGCATGTGCAGGACTGAGCCGGAGTGCGCATGCGCAGTAGTGACCCCGAGTGCGCATGCGCAGTAGTGACCCCGAGCGCGCATGCGCAGTAGTGAGCCCGTGTGCGCATGCGCAGTAGTGAGCCCGAGCGCGCATCCGCAGTAGTGAGCCCCAGCGCGCATGCGCAGTAGTGAGCCCGATTGCGCATGTGCAGGACTGAGCCGGACTGCGCATGCGCAGTACTGATCCCGTGTGCGCATGCGCAGTGGTGTGCCCGAGTGCGCATGGGCAGGTCTGGGACGGAGTGCGCATTCGCAGTAGTGGGCTCGTGCGCGCATGCGCAGAAGTGAGCCCGTGTGCGCATGCGCAGTAGTGAGCCCGAGCGCGCATCCGCAGTAGTGAGTCTGAGTGCGCATGCGCAGTAGCGACCCCGAATGCACATGAGCAGTAGTGACTCCGAATGCGCATGAGCAGCTGTGACCCCGAGTGCGCATGCACAGTAGTGAGCCCGATTGCGCATCCGTAGTAGTGAGTCCGTGTGCGCATTTGCAGGTGTAAGCCGGAGTGCGCATGCGCAGTAGTGAGCCGGATTGTGCATCCGCAGTAGTGAGTCCGAGTATGCATGAGCAGTAGTGAGCCGGAGGGCGCATGCGCAGTAGTGAGCCCGAGTGCGCATGCGCACTAGTGACCCCGAGCCCGCATGCGCAGTAGTGAGCCCGCGTGCGCATGCGTAGAAGTGAGCTCGAGTGCGCATGTGCAGGTTTGAGCCGGAGTGCGCATGCGCAGCAGTGACCCCTAGTGCCCATGCACAGTAGTGAGCCCGATTGCGCATCCGTAGTAGTAAGTCCGTGTGCGCATGTGCAGGTCTGAGCCGGAGTGCGCATGCGCAGTAGTGAGCCCGATTGTGCATCCGCAGTAGTGAGTCCGAGTACAGATGAACAGTAGTGAGGCGGAGTGCGCATGCGCAGTAGTGACCCCGAGTGCGCATGTGCAGTAGCGACCCCGAGCGCGTATGCGCAGTAGTGGGCCCGAGTGCGCATGTGCAGGCCTGACCTGAGTGCGCACGCGCAGTAGTGAGCCCCAGCGCGCATGCGCAGTAGTGAGCCCGATTGCGCATTCGCAGCAGTGAGTCCGAGTGCGCATGTGCATGACTGAGCCGGAGTGCGCATGCGCAGTAGTGACCCCGAGCGCGCATGCGCAGTAGTGAGCCCGTGTGCGAATGCGCAGTAGTGAGCCCGAGCGCGCATACGCAGTAGTGAGCCCGTGTGCGCATGCGCAGTAGTGAGCCCGAGCGCGCATCCGCAGTAGTGAGCCCGATTGCGCATTCGCAGCAGTGAGTCCGAGTGCGCATGTGCATGACTGAGCCGGAGTGCGCATGCGCAGTAGCGACCCCGAGCGCGTATGCGCAGTAGTGGGCCCGAGTGCGCATGTGCAGGCCTGACCTGAGTGCGCACGCGCAGTAGTGAGCCCCAGCGCGCATGCGCAGTAGTGAGCCCGATTGCGCATTCGCAGCAGTGAGTCCGAGTGCGCATGTGCATGACTGAGCCGGAGTGCGCATGCGCAGTAGTGACCCCGAGTGTGCATGCACAGCGTGAGCCCGTGAGCGAATGCGCAGTAGTGAGCCCGAGTGCGCATGCGCAGTAGTCACCCCGAGGGCGCATGCGCAGTAGTGAGCCCGTGTGCGCGTGCGCAGTATTGAGCCCGAGTGCACATACACAGTAGTGAGTCCGTGTGCGCATGCGCAGTAGTGAGCCCGAGTGCGCTTGCGCTGTAGTGAGACCGTGTGCGCATCGGCAGTAGTGAGTCCGAGTGCCCATGAGTCGTAGTGAGTCCGAGTGCGCATCCGCAGCAGTGACCCCGCATGCGCATGCGTAGCAGTGAGCTCGAGTGCGCATGTACAGGTCTGAGCCGGAGTGCGCATGCGCAGTAGTGAGGCCGAGTGCGCATGAGCAGTAGTAAGCCCGTGTGCGCATGCGCAGTAGTGAGCCCGCGTGCGCATGCGTAGTAGTGAGCACGAGTGCGCATCCGAAGTAGTGAGTCCGTGTGCGCATGTGCAGGACTGAGCCGGAGTGCGCATGCGCAGTAGTGACCCCGAGTGCGCATGCGCAGTAGTGACCCCGAGCGCGCATGCGCAGTAGTGAGCCCGTGTGCGCATGCGCAGTAGTGAGACCGAGCGCGCATCCGCAGTAGTGAGCCCGAGCGCGCATGCGCAGTAGTGAGCCCGATTGCGCATTCGCAGTGGTGACCCCGAGCGCGCATGCGCAGTAGTGAGCCCGAGCGCGCATACGCAGTAGTGAGCCCGTGTGCGCATGCGCAGTAGTGAGCCCGAGCGCGCATCCGCAGTAGTGAGCCCGATTGTGCATCCGCAGTAGTGAGTCCGAGTACGCATGAGCAGTAGTGAGCCGGAGGGCGCATGCGCAGTAGTGACCCCGAGTGCGCATGCGCACTAGTGACCCCGAGCCCGCATGCGCAGTAGTGAGCCCGATTGGGCATCCGCAGTAATGAGTCTGAGTGCGCATGAGCAGTAGTGAGCCCGCGTGCGCATGCGTAGTAGTGAGCTCGAGTGCGCATGCGCAGTAGTGACCCCGAGTGCGCATGAGCAGTAGTGAGTCCGAGTGCGCATGAGCAGTAGTGACCCGGAGTGCGCGTGCGCAGTAGTGAGCCCGATTACGCATCCGAAGTAGTGAGTCCGTGTGCGCATGTGCAGGACTGAGCCGGAGTGCGCATGCGCAGTAGTGACCCCGAGTGCGCATGCGCAGTAGTGACCCCGAGCGCGCATGCGCTGTAGTGAGCCCATGTGCGCATGCGCAGTAGTGAGCCCGAGCGCGCATCCGCAGTAGTGAGCCCGAGTGCGCATGCGCAGTAGTGACCCCGAGTGTGCATGCACAGTGCGAGCCCGTGAGCGAATGCGCAGTAGTGAGCTCGAGTGCGCATGCGCAGTAGTGACCCCGAGTGCGCGTGCGCTGTAGTGAGCTCGTGTGCGCATGCGCAGTAGTGAGCCAGTGTACGCATGCGCAGTAGTGAGCCCGTGTGCGCCTGCGCAGTGGTATGCCCGAGTGCGCATGGGCAGGTCTGAGCCGGAGTGCGCATGCGCAGTACTGGGCTCGTGCGCGCATGCGCAGTAGTGAGCCCGTGTGCGCATGCGCAGTAGTGAGCCCGAGCCCGCATAAGCAGTAGTGAGTCCGAGTGCGCATGCGCAGTAGCGACCCCGAGTGCGCTTGAGCAGTTGCGAGTCCGTGTGCGCATGTGCAGGTATGAGCCGGAGTGCGCATGCACAGTAGTGAGCCCGATTGTGCATCCGCAGTAGTGGGTCCGAGTGCGCATGCGCAGTAGTGACCCGGGTGCGCATGCACAGTAGTGAGCCCGATTGTCCATCCGCAGTAGTGAGTCCGAGTGCGCATGAGCAGTAGTGAGCCGGAGGGCGCATGCGCAGTAGTGACCCCGAGTGCGCATGCGCACTAGTGACCCCGAGCCCGCATTCGCAGTAGTGAGCCCGTGTGCCCATGAGTAGTAGTTTTCCCGTGTACGCTTGCGCAGTCTTGAGCCCGTGTGCTTATGCGCAGTAGTAAGCCCGCGTGCGCATGCGCAGTAGTGAGCCCGAGTGCGCATGCGCAGTAGTGAGCCCGATTGCGCATCCGCAGTAGTGAGTCCGTGTGCTCATGCGCAATAGTGAGCCCGCGTGCGCATGCATAGTAGTGAGCTCGAGTGCGCATGTGCAGGTCTGAGCCGGAGTTCGCATGCGCAGTAGTGAGTCCGAGTGCGCATGCGCAGCAGTGAGCCCGTGTACGCATGCGCAGTAGTGAACCCGTGTGTTCATGCGCAATAGTGAGCCCGTGTACGCATGCGCAGTAGTGAGCCCGTGTGCTCATGCGCAATAGTGAGCCCGCGTGCGCATACGTAGTAGTGAGCTCGAGTGCGCATGTGCAGGTCTGAGCCGGAGTTCGCATGCGCAGTAGTGAGTCCGAGTGCGCATGCGTAGAAGTGAGCTCGAGTGCGCATGTGCAGGTTTGAGCCGGAGTGCGCGTGCGCAGTAGTGAGGCCGAGTGCGCATGAGCAGTAGTGACCCCGAGGGCGCATGAGCAGTAGCGAGTCCGAGTGCGCATGAGCAGCAGTGACCCCTAGTGCCCATGCACAGTAGTGAGCCCGATTGCGCATCCGCAGTAGTGAGTCCGTGTGCGCATGTGCAGGTCTGAGCCGGAGTGCGCATGCGCAGTAGTGAGCCTGATTGTGCATCCGCAGTAGTGAGTCCGAGTACGCATGAACAGTAGTGAGCCGGATTGCGCATCCGCAGCAGTGAGTCTGAGTGCGCATACGCAGTTGCGACCCCGAGTGTGCATGCACAGTGTCAGCCCGTGAGCGAATGCGCAGTAGTGAGTCCGTGTGCGCATGCGAAGTAGTGAGCCCGTGTACGCATGCGCAGTGGTGAGCCCGAGTGCGCATGGGCAGGTCTGAGCCGGAGTGCGCGTGCGCAATAATGAGGCCGAGTGCGCATGAGCAGTAGTGACCCCGAGGGCGCATGCGCAGTAGTGAGCCCGTGTGCGCGTGCGCAGTATTGAGCCCGAGTGCACATGCGCTGTAGTGAGACCGTGTGCGCATCGGCAGTAGTGATTCCGAGTGCCCATGAGTCGTAGTGAGTCCGAGTGCGCATCCGCAGCAGTGACCCCGCATGCGCATGCGTAGCAGTGAGCTCGAGTGCGCATGTGCAGGTCTGAGCCGGAGTGCGCATGCGCAGTAGTGAGCCCGTGTATGCATGCGCAGTGGTGAGCCCGAGTGCGCATGGGCAGGTCTGAGCCGGAGTGCGCATGCGCAGTAGTGAGGCCGAGTGCGCATGAGCAGTAGTGAGCCCGTGTGCGCATGCGCGGTAGTGAGCCCGCGTGCGCATGCGTAGTAGTGAGCTCGAGTGCGCATCCGAAGTAGTGAGTCCGTGTGCGCATGTGCAGGACTGAGCCGGAGTGCGCATGCGCAGTAGTGACCCCGAGTGCGCATGCGCAGTAGTGACCCCGAGCGCGCATGCGCAGTAGTGAGCCCGTGTGCGCATGCGCAGTAGTGAGCCCGAGCGCGCATCCGCAGTAGTGAGCCCCAGCGCGCATGCGCAGTAGTGAGCCCGATTGCGCATTCGCAGTGGTGACCCCGTGCGCGCATGTGCAATAGTGAGCCCGATTGCGCATCCGCAGCAGTGAGTCCGAGTGCGCATCCGCAGTAATGAGCCCGATTGTGCATCCGCAGTAGTGAGTCCGAGTACGCATGAGCAGTAGTGAGCCGGAGGGCGCATGCGCAGTAGTGACCCCGAGTGCGCATGCGCACTAGTGACCCCGAGCCCGCATGCGCAGTAGTGAGCCCGATTGTGCATCCGCAGTAATGAGTCTGAGTGCGCATGAGCAGTAGTGAGCCCGCGTGCGCATGCGTAGTAGTGAGCTCGAGTGGGCATGCGCAGTAGTGACCCCGAGTGCGCATGAGCAGTAGTGGGTCCGAGTGCGCATGAGCAGTAGTGACCCGGAGTGCGCATGCACAGTAGTGAGCCCGATTACGCATCCGAAGTAGTGAGTCCGTGTGCGCATGTGCAGGACTGAGCCGGAGTGCGCATGCGCAGTAGTGACCCCGAGTGCGCATGCGCAGTAGTGACCCCGAGCGCGCATGCGCAGTAGTGAGCCCGTGTGCGCATGCGGGGTAGTGAGCCCGAGCGCGCATCCGCAGTAGTGAGCCCGAGTGCGCAAGCGCAGTAGTGACCCCGAGTGTGCATGCACAGTGTGAGCCCGTGAGCGAATGCGCAGTAGTGAGCCCGAGTGCGCATGCGCAGTAGTGACCCCGAGTGCGCGTGCGCTGTAGTGAGCTCGTGTGCGCATGCGCAGTAGTGAGCCAGTGTACGCATGCGCAGTAGTGAGTCCGTGTGCGCATGTGCAGGCCAGAGCCGGACTGCGCATGCGCAGTAGTGAGCCCGTGTGCGCCTGCGCAGTGGTATGCCCGAGTGCGCATGGGCAGGTCTGAGCCGGAGTGCGCATGCGCAGTACTGGGCTCGTGCGCGCATGCGCAGTAGTGAGCCGTGTGCGCATGCGCAGTAGTGAGCCCGAGCCCGCATAAGCAGTAGTGAGTCCGAGTGCGCATGCGCAGTAGTGACCCCGAGTGCGCATGCACAGTAGTGAGCCCGATTGTGCATCCGCAGTAGTGAGTCCGAGTGCGCATGAGCAGTAGTGAGCCGGAGGGCGCATGCGCAGTAGTGACCCCGAGTGCGCATGCGCACTAGTGACCCCGAGCCCGCATTCGCAGTAGTGAGCCCGTGTGCCCATGAGTAGTAGTGAGCCCGTGTACGCATGCGCAGTCTTGAGCCCGTGTGCTTATGCGCAGTAGTAAGCCCGCGTGCGCATGCGTAGTAGTGAGCTCGAGTGCGCATGTGCAGGTCTGAGCCGGAGTTCGCATGCGCAGTAGTGAGTCCGAGTGCGCATGAGCAGTAGTGGGTCCGAGTGCGCATGCGCAGTAGAACGCCCGTGTGCATATGCGCAGAAGTGAGCTCGAATGCGCATGTGCAGCTCTGAGCCGGACTGCGCATGCGCAGTAGTGGGCTCGTGCGCGCATGCGCAGTAGTGAGCCCATGTGCGCATGCGCAGTAGTGAGCCCGAGCGCGCATCCGCAGCAGTGAGTCCGAGTGCGCATGTGCGGGTCTGAGCCGGAGTGCGCATGTGCAGTAGTGAGCCCGTGTGCGCATGTTCAGTAGTGAGCCCGAGTGCGCATGCGCAGTAGTGAGCCCGATTGCGCATCCGCAGTAGTGAGTCCGTGTGCGCATGTGCAGGTCTGAGCCGCAGTGCGCATGCGCAGTACTGAGCCCGATTGTGCATCCGCAGTAGTGAGTCCGAGTGCGCATGAGCAGAAGTGAGCCCGAGTGCGCATGCGCAGTTGTGACCCCGAGTGCGCATGCGCAGAAGTGAGCCCGTGTGTGCATGCGCAGTAGTGAGCCCGAGTGCGCATGCGCAGTAGTGAGCCCGATTGCGCATCCGCAGTAGTGAGTCCGTGTGCGCATGTGCAGGTCTGAGCCTGAGTGCGCATGCGCAGTAGTGAGCCCGAGCGCGCATCCGCAGTAGTGAGTCCGAGTGCGCATACGCAGTAGTGAGTCCGTGTGCTCATGCGCAATAGTGAGCCCGCGTGCGCATGCATAGTAGTGAGCTCGAGTGCGCATGTGCAGGTCTGAGCCGGAGTTCGCATGCGCAGTAGTGAGTCCGAGTGCGCATGCGCAGTAGTGAGCCCGTGTACGCATGCGCAGTAGTGAGCCCGTGTGTTCATGCGCAATAGTGAGCCCGTGTACGCATGCGCAGTAGTGAGCCCGTGTGCTCATGCGCAATAGGGAGCCCGCGTGCGCATACGTAGTAGTGAGCTCGAGTGCGCATGTGCAGGTCTGAGCCGGAGTTCGCATACGCAGTAGTGAGTCCGAGTGCGCATGAGCAGTAGTGGGTGCGAGTGCACATGCGCAGTAGAACGCCCGTGTGCATATGCGCAGAAGTGAGCTCGAATGCGCATGTGCAGGTCTGAGCCGGACTGCGCATGCGCAGTAGTGAGCCCGTGTGCGCATGCCCAGAAGTGAGCCCGTGTGTGCATGCGCAGTAGTGAGTCCGATTTCGTATGCGCAGTAGTGAGCCCGAGCGCGCATCCGCAGTCGTGAGTCTGTGTGCGCATGAGCAGTAGTGATTCCGAGCGCGCATGCGCAGTTGTGAGCCCGATTGCGCATGCGCAGTAGTGAGCCCGTGTGCGCATGCGCAGTAGTGAGCCCGAGCCCGCATAAGCAGTAGTGAGTCCGAGTGCGCATGCGCAGTAGCGACCCCGAGTGCGCTTGAGCAGTTGCGAGTCCGTGTGCGCATGTGCAGGTATGAGCCGGAGTGCGCATGCACAGTAGTGAGCCCGATTGTGCATCCGCAGTAGTGGGTCCGAGTGCGCATGCGCAGTAGTGACCCGGGTGCGCATGCACAGTAGTGAGCCCGATTGTCCATCCGCAGTAGTGAGTCCGAGTGCGCATGAGCAGTAGTGAGCCGGAGGGCGCATGCGCAGTAGTGACCCCGAGTGCGCATGCGCACTAGTGACCCCGAGCCCGCATTCGCAGTAGTGAGCCCGTGTGCCCATGAGTAGTAGTTTTCCCGTGTACGCTTGCGCAGTCTTGAGCCCGTGTGCTTATGCGCAGTAGTAAGCCCGCGTGCGCATGCGCAGTAGTGAGCCCGAGTGCGCATGCGCAGTAGTGAGCCCGATTGCGCATCCGCAGTAGTGAGTCCGTGTGCTCATGCGCAATAGTGAGCCCGCGTGCGCATGCATAGTAGTGAGCTCGAGTGCGCATGTGCAGGTCTGAGCCGGAGTTCGCATGCGCAGTAGTGAGTCCGAGTGCGCATGCGCAGCAGTGAGCCCGTGTACGCATGCGCAGTAGTGAACCCGTGTGTTCATGCGCAATAGTGAGCCCGTGTACGCATGCGCAGTAGTGAGCCCGTGTGCTCATGCGCAATAGTGAGCCCGCGTGCGCATACGTAGTAGTGAGCTCGAGTGCGCATGTGCAGGTCTGAGCCGGAGTTCGCATGCGCAGTAGTGAGTCCGAGTGCGCATGCGTAGAAGTGAGCTCGAGTGCGCATGTGCAGGTTTGAGCCGGAGTGCGCGTGCGCAGTAGTGAGGCCGAGTGCGCATGAGCAGTAGTGACCCCGAGGGCGCATGAGCAGTAGCGAGTCCGAGTGCGCATGAGCAGCAGTGACCCCTAGTGCCCATGCACAGTAGTGAGCCCGATTGCGCATCCGCAGTAGTGAGTCCGTGTGCGCATGTGCAGGTCTGAGCCGGAGTGCGCATGCGCAGTAGTGAGCCTGATTGTGCATCCGCAGTAGTGAGTCCGAGTACGCATGAACAGTAGTGAGCCGGATTGCGCATCCGCAGCAGTGAGTCTGAGTGCGCATACGCAGTTGCGACCCCGAGTGTGCATGCACAGTGTCAGCCCGTGAGCGAATGCGCAGTAGTGAGTCCGTGTGCGCATGCGAAGTAGTGAGCCCGTGTACGCATGCGCAGTGGTGAGCCCGAGTGCGCATGGGCAGGTCTGAGCCGGAGTGCGCGTGCGCAATAATGAGGCCGAGTGCGCATGAGCAGTAGTGACCCCGAGGGCGCATGCGCAGTAGTGAGCCCGTGTGCGCGTGCGCAGTATTGAGCCCGAGTGCACATGCGCTGTAGTGAGACCGTGTGCGCATCGGCAGTAGTGATTCCGAGTGCCCATGAGTCGTAGTGAGTCCGAGTGCGCATCCGCAGCAGTGACCCCGCATGCGCATGCGTAGCAGTGAGCTCGAGTGCGCATGTGCAGGTCTGAGCCGGAGTGCGCATGCGCAGTAGTGAGCCCGTGTATGCATGCGCAGTGGTGAGCCCGAGTGCGCATGGGCAGGTCTGAGCCGGAGTGCGCATGCGCAGTAGTGAGGCCGAGTGCGCATGAGCAGTAGTGAGCCCGTGTGCGCATGCGCGGTAGTGAGCCCGCGTGCGCATGCGTAGTAGTGAGCTCGAGTGCGCATCCGAAGTAGTGAGTCCGTGTGCGCATGTGCAGGACTGAGCCGGAGTGCGCATGCGCAGTAGTGACCCCGAGTGCGCATGCGCAGTAGTGACCCCGAGCGCGCATGCGCAGTAGTGAGCCCGTGTGCGCATGCGCAGTAGTGAGCCCGAGCGCGCATCCGCAGTAGTGAGCCCCAGCGCGCATGCGCAGTAGTGAGCCCGATTGCGCATTCGCAGTGGTGACCCCGTGCGCGCATGTGCAATAGTGAGCCCGATTGCGCATCCGCAGCAGTGAGTCCGAGTGCGCATCCGCAGTAATGAGCCCGATTGTGCATCCGCAGTAGTGAGTCCGAGTACGCATGAGCAGTAGTGAGCCGGAGGGCGCATGCGCAGTAGTGACCCCGAGTGCGCATGCGCACTAGTGACCCCGAGCCCGCATGCGCAGTAGTGAGCCCGATTGTGCATCCGCAGTAATGAGTCTGAGTGCGCATGAGCAGTAGTGAGCCCGCGTGCGCATGCGTAGTAGTGAGCTCGAGTGGGCATGCGCAGTAGTGACCCCGAGTGCGCATGAGCAGTAGTGGGTCCGAGTGCGCATGAGCAGTAGTGACCCGGAGTGCGCATGCACAGTAGTGAGCCCGATTACGCATCCGAAGTAGTGAGTCCGTGTGCGCATGTGCAGGACTGAGCCGGAGTGCGCATGCGCAGTAGTGACCCCGAGTGCGCATGCGCAGTAGTGACCCCGAGCGCGCATGCGCAGTAGTGAGCCCGTGTGCGCATGCGGGGTAGTGAGCCCGAGCGCGCATCCGCAGTAGTGAGCCCGAGTGCGCAAGCGCAGTAGTGACCCCGAGTGTGCATGCACAGTGTGAGCCCGTGAGCGAATGCGCAGTAGTGAGCCCGAGTGCGCATGCGCAGTAGTGACCCCGAGTGCGCGTGCGCTGTAGTGAGCTCGTGTGCGCATGCGCAGTAGTGAGCCAGTGTACGCATGCGCAGTAGTGAGTCCGTGTGCGCATGTGCAGGCCAGAGCCGGACTGCGCATGCGCAGTAGTGAGCCCGTGTGCGCCTGCGCAGTGGTATGCCCGAGTGCGCATGGGCAGGTCTGAGCCGGAGTGCGCATGCGCAGTACTGGGCTCGTGCGCGCATGCGCAGTAGTGAGCCGTGTGCGCATGCGCAGTAGTGAGCCCGAGCCCGCATAAGCAGTAGTGAGTCCGAGTGCGCATGCGCAGTAGTGACCCCGAGTGCGCATGCACAGTAGTGAGCCCGATTGTGCATCCGCAGTAGTGAGTCCGAGTGCGCATGAGCAGTAGTGAGCCGGAGGGCGCATGCGCAGTAGTGACCCCGAGTGCGCATGCGCACTAGTGACCCCGAGCCCGCATTCGCAGTAGTGAGCCCGTGTGCCCATGAGTAGTAGTGAGCCCGTGTACGCATGCGCAGTCTTGAGCCCGTGTGCTTATGCGCAGTAGTAAGCCCGCGTGCGCATGCGTAGTAGTGAGCTCGAGTGCGCATGTGCAGGTCTGAGCCGGAGTTCGCATGCGCAGTAGTGAGTCCGAGTGCGCATGAGCAGTAGTGGGTCCGAGTGCGCATGCGCAGTAGAACGCCCGTGTGCATATGCGCAGAAGTGAGCTCGAATGCGCATGTGCAGCTCTGAGCCGGACTGCGCATGCGCAGTAGTGGGCTCGTGCGCGCATGCGCAGTAGTGAGCCCATGTGCGCATGCGCAGTAGTGAGCCCGAGCGCGCATCCGCAGCAGTGAGTCCGAGTGCGCATGTGCGGGTCTGAGCCGGAGTGCGCATGTGCAGTAGTGAGCCCGTGTGCGCATGTTCAGTAGTGAGCCCGAGTGCGCATGCGCAGTAGTGAGCCCGATTGCGCATCCGCAGTAGTGAGTCCGTGTGCGCATGTGCAGGTCTGAGCCGCAGTGCGCATGCGCAGTACTGAGCCCGATTGTGCATCCGCAGTAGTGAGTCCGAGTGCGCATGAGCAGAAGTGAGCCCGAGTGCGCATGCGCAGTTGTGACCCCGAGTGCGCATGCGCAGAAGTGAGCCCGTGTGTGCATGCGCAGTAGTGAGCCCGAGTGCGCATGCGCAGTAGTGAGCCCGATTGCGCATCCGCAGTAGTGAGTCCGTGTGCGCATGTGCAGGTCTGAGCCTGAGTGCGCATGCGCAGTAGTGAGCCCGAGCGCGCATCCGCAGTAGTGAGTCCGAGTGCGCATACGCAGTAGTGAGTCCGTGTGCTCATGCGCAATAGTGAGCCCGCGTGCGCATGCATAGTAGTGAGCTCGAGTGCGCATGTGCAGGTCTGAGCCGGAGTTCGCATGCGCAGTAGTGAGTCCGAGTGCGCATGCGCAGTAGTGAGCCCGTGTACGCATGCGCAGTAGTGAGCCCGTGTGTTCATGCGCAATAGTGAGCCCGTGTACGCATGCGCAGTAGTGAGCCCGTGTGCTCATGCGCAATAGGGAGCCCGCGTGCGCATACGTAGTAGTGAGCTCGAGTGCGCATGTGCAGGTCTGAGCCGGAGTTCGCATACGCAGTAGTGAGTCCGAGTGCGCATGAGCAGTAGTGGGTGCGAGTGCACATGCGCAGTAGAACGCCCGTGTGCATATGCGCAGAAGTGAGCTCGAATGCGCATGTGCAGGTCTGAGCCGGACTGCGCATGCGCAGTAGTGAGCCCGTGTGCGCATGCCCAGAAGTGAGCCCGTGTGTGCATGCGCAGTAGTGAGTCCGATTTCGTATGCGCAGTAGTGAGCCCGAGCGCGCATCCGCAGTCGTGAGTCTGTGTGCGCATGAGCAGTAGTGATTCCGAGCGCGCATGCGCAGTTGTGAGCCCGATTGCGCATGCGCAGTAGTGAGCCCGTGTGCGCATGCGCAGTAGTGAGCCCGTGTGCTCATGCGCAGTAGTGAGCCCGCGTGCGCATGCGTGGAAGTGAGCTCGAGTGCGCATGTGCAGGTTTGAGCCGGAGTGCGCGTGCGCAGTAGTGAGTCCGAGTGCGCATAGGCAGTAGTGAGTCCGAGTGCGCATGCGCAGTAGTGACCCCGATTGCGCATGAGCAGTAGCGAGTACGAGTGCGCATGAGCAGCAGTGACCCCTAGTGCCCATGCACAGTAGTGAGCCCGATTGCGCATCCGCAGTAGTGAGCCCGATTGCGCATCCGCAGTAGTGAGTCCGTGTGCGCATGTGCAGGTCTGAGCCGGAGTGCGCATGCGCAGTAGTGAGCCTGATTGTGCATCCGCAGTAGTGAGTCCGAGTACGCATGAACAGTAGTGAGGCGGAGTGCGCATGGGCAGTAGTGACCCCGAGTGCGCATGTGCAGTAGCGACCCCGAGCGCGTGTGCGCAGTAGTGGGCCCGAGTTAGCATGTGCAGGCCTGACCTGAGTGCGCATGCGCAGTAGTGAGCCCCAGCGCGCATGCGCAGTAGTGAGCCCTATTGCCAATCCGCAGTGGTGACCCCGAGCGCGCATGCGCAGTAGTGAGCCGGATTGCGCATCCGCAGCAGTGTGTCCGAGTGCGCATACGCAGTTGCGACCCCGAGTGTGCATGCACAGTGTCAGCCCGTGAGCGAATGCGCAGTAGTGAGTCCGTGTGCGCATGCGAAGTAGTGAGCCCGTGTACGCATGCGCAGTGGTGAGCCCGAGTGCGCATGGGCAGGTCTGAGCCGGAGTGCGCGTGCGCAGTAGTGAGGCCGAGTGCGCATGAGCAGTAGTGACCCCGAGTGCGCATGCGCAGAAGTGAGCGCGTGTGTGCATGCGCAGTAGTGACCGCGATTGTGCATCCGCAGTAGTGACCCCCAGCCCGCATTCGCAGTAGTGAGCCCGTGTGCCCATGAGTAGTAGTGAGCCCGTGTACGCATGCGCAGTCTTGAGTCCGAGCGCGCATCCGCAGTAGTGAGTCCGAGTGTGCATGCGCAGAAGTGAGCTCGAATGCGCATGTGCAAGTCTGAGCCGGACTGCGCATGCGCAGTAGTGAGCCCGTGTGCGCATGCGTAGTAGTGAGCTCGAGTGCGCATGAGCAGTAGTGATTCCGAGCGCTCATGCGCAGTTGAGAGCCCGATTGCGCATGCGCAGTAGTGAGCCCGTGTGCGCATACGCAGTAGTGAGCCCGAGTGCGCATGCAGAGTAGTGAGGCCGATTGCGCATCCGCACTAGTGAGTCCGTGTGCGCATGTGCAGGTCTGAGCCGGAGTGCGCATGCGCAGTAGTGAGCCCGATTGTGCATCCGCCGTAGTGAGTCCGAGTGCGCATGAGCAGTAGTGAGCCGGTGGGCGCATGCGCAGTAGTGACCCCGAGTGCGCATGCGCACTAGTGACCCCGAGCCCGCATGCGCAGTAGTGAGCCCGTGTACGCATGGGCAGTAGTGAGCCCGTGTGCTCATGCGCAGTAGTGAGCCCGCGTGCGCATGCGTAGAAGTGAGCTCGAGTGCGCATGTGCAGGTTTGAGCCGGAGTGCGCATGCGCAGTAGTGAGTCCGAGTGCGCATGAGCAGTAGTGACCCCGAGCCCGCATGAGCAGTAGTGAGCCCGAGTGCGCATGCGCAGTAGTACGCCCGTGTGCATATGAGCAGAAGTGAGCTCGAATGCGCATGTGCAGGTCTGAGCCGGACTGCGCATGCGCAGTACTGAGCCCGTGTGCGCATGCGCAGTGGTGTGCCCGAGTGCGCATGGGCAGGTCTGGGACGGAGTGCGCATTCGCAGTAGTGGGCTCGTGCGCGCATGCGCAGTAGTGAGCCCGTGTGCGCATGCGCAGTAGTGAGCCCGAGCGCGCATCCGCAGTAGTGAGTCCGAGTGCGCATGCGCAGTAGTGACCCCGAGTGCGCATGAGTAGTAGTGAGTCCGAGTGCGCATGCGCAGTAGTGAGCAAGGGTGCTCATGCGTAGTAGTGAGCCCGCGTTCGCATGCGTAGTAGTGAGCTCGAGTGCGCATGTGCAGGTCTGAGCCGGAGTGCGCATGCGCAGTAGTGAGTACGAGTGCGCATGAGCAGTAGTGACCCCGAGCCCGCATGAGGAGTAGTGAGCCCATGTGCACATGCGCAGAAGTGAGCTCGAATGCGCATGTGCAAGTCTGAGCCGGACTGCGCATGCGCAATAGTGAGCCCGTGTGCGCATGAGCAGTAGTGAGTCCGAGCCAGCATGCGCAGTAGTGAGCCCGATTGTGCATCCCCAGTAATGGGTCTGAGTGCGCATGAGCAGTAGTGAGCCCGCGTGCGCATGCGTAGTAGTGAGCTCGAGTGCGCATGCGCAGTAGTGACCCCGAGTGCGCATGCGTAGTAGTGACCCCGAGCGCGCATGCGCAGTAGTGAGCCCGTGTGCGCATGCGCAGTAGTGAGCCCGAGCGCGCATCCGCAGTAGTGAGCCAGAGTGCGCATGCGCAGTAGTGACCCCGAGTGTGCATGCACAGTGTGAGCCCGTGAGCGAATGCGCAGTAGTGAGCCCGAGTGCGCATGCGCAGTAGTGAGCCCGATTGCGCATCCGCAGCATTGAGTCCGAGTGCGCATACGCAGTTGCGACCCCGAGTGTGCATGCACAGCGTCAGCCCGAGTGCGCATCCACAGTAGTGAGCCCGATTGCGCATGAGCAGTAGTGAGTCCGTGTGCGCATGTGCAGGTCTGAGCCGGAGTGCGCATGCGCAGTAGTGAGCCCGATTGTGCATCCGCAGTTGTGAGTCCGAGTGCGCATGAGCACTAGTGAGCCGGAGTGCGCATGCGCAGTAGTGACTCCGAGTGCGCATGCGCAGTAGTGACCCCGAGCGCGCATGCGCAGTAGTGAGTCCGAGTGCGCATGCGCAGTAGTGAGCAAGGGTGCTCATGCGTAGTAGTGAGCCCGCGTTCGCATGCGTAGTAGTGAGCTCGATTGCGCATGTGCAGGTCTGAGCCGGAGTGCGCATGCGCAGTAGTGAGTCCGAGTGCGCGTGAGCAGTAGTGACCCCGAGCCCGCATGAGCAGTAGTGAGCCCGTGTGCACATGCGCAGAAGTGAGCTCGAATGCGCATGTGCAAGTCTGAGCCGGACTGCGCATGCGCAGTAGTGAGCCCGTGTGCGCATGAGCAGTAGTGAGTCCGAGCCAGCATGCGCAGTAGTGAGACCGATTGTGCATCCCCAGTAATGGGTCTGAGTGCGCATGAGCAGTAGTGAGCCCGTGAGCGAATGCGCAGTAGTGAGCCCGTGTGCGCATGCGCAGTAGTGAGCCCGTGTGCTCATGCACAGTAGTGAGCCCGCGTGCGCATGCGTAGAAGTGAGCTCGAGTGCGCATGTGCAGGTTTGAGCCGAAGTGCGCATGCGCAGTAGTGAGTCCGAGTGCGCATGAGCAGTAGTGACCCCGAGCCCGCATGAGCAGTAGTGAGCCCGTGTGCACATGCGCAGAAGTGAGCTCGAATGCGCATGTGCAAGTCTGAGCCGGACTGCGCATGCGCAGTACTGAGCCCGTGTGCGCATGCGCAGTGGTGTGCCCGAGTGCGCATGGGCAGGTCTGAGACGGAGTGCGCATTCTTAGTAGTGGGCTCGTGCGCGCATGCGCAGAAGTGAGCCCGTGTGCGCATGCGCAGTAGTGAGCCCGAACGCGCATCCGCAGTAGTGAGTCTGAGTGCGCATGCGCAGTAGCGACCCCGAATGCACATGAGCAGTAGTGAGTCCGAATGCGCATGAGCAGCTGTGATCCCGATTGCGCATGCACAGTAGTGAGCCCGATTGCGCATCCGCAGTAGTGAGTCCGTGTGCGCATGTGCAGGTGTAAGCCGGAGTGCGCATGCGCAGTAGTGAGCCCGATTGTGCATCCGCAGTAGTGAGTCCGAGTGCGCATGCGCAGTAGTGACCCCGAGGGCGCATGCGCAGGAGTGACCCCGGGTCCGCATGCGCAGTAGTGAGCCCGTGTGCGCATGCGCAGTAGTGAGCCCGTGTGCGCATGCGCAGTGGTGAGCCCGAGTGCGCACGCAGAGTAGTGAGGCCGATTGCGCATCCGCACTAGTGAGTCCGTGTGCGCATGTGCTGGTCTGAGCCGGAGTGCGCATGCGCAGTAGTGACCCCGAGTGCGCATGCGCACTAGTGACCCCGAGCCCGCACGCGCAGTAGTGAGCCCGTGTGCGCATGCGCAGTAGTGAGCCCGTGCACGCATGGGCAGTAGTGAGCCCGTGTGCTCATGCGCAGTAGTGAGCCCGCGTGCGCATGCGTGGAAGTGAGCTCGAGTGCGCATGTGCAGGTTTGAGCCGGAGTGCGCGTGCGCAGTAGTGAGTCCGAGTGCGCATAGGCAGTAGTGAGTCCGAGTGCGCATGCGCAGTAGTGACCCCGATTGCGCATGAGCAGTAGCGAGTACGAGTGCGCATGAGCAGCAGTGACCCCTAGTGCCCATGCACAGTAGTGAGCCCGATTGCGCATCCGCAGTTGTGAGTCCGTGTGCGCATGTGCAGGTCTGAGCCGGAGTGCGCATGCGCAGTAGTGAGCCTGATTGTGCATCCGCAGTAGTGAGTCCGAGTACGCATGAACAGTAGTGAGGCGGAGTGCGCATAGGCAGTAGTGACCCCGAGTGCGCATGTGCAGTAGCGACCCCGAGCGCGTATGCGCAGTAGTGGGCCCGAGTGCGCATGTGCAGGCCTGACCTGAGTGCGCATGCGCAGTAGTGAGCCCCAGCGCGCATGCGCAGTAGTGAGCCCGATTGCGCATCCGCAGTGGTGACCCCGAGCGCGCATGCGCAGTAGTGAGCCGGATTGCGCATCCGCAGCAGTGAGTCCGAGTGCGCATACGCAGTTGCGACCCCGAGTGTGCATGCACAGTGTCAGCCCGTGAGCGAATGCGCAGTAGTGAGTCCGTGTGCGCATGCGAAGTAGTGAGCCCGTGTACGCATGCGCAGTGGTGAGCCCGAGTGCGCATGGGCAGGTCTGAGGCGGAGTGCGCGTGCGCAGTAGTGAGGCCGAGTGCGCATGAGCAGTAGTGACCCCGAGTGCGCATGCGCAGAAGTGAGCCCGTGTGTGCATGCGCACTAGTGACCACGAGCCCGCACGCGCAGTAGTGAGCCCGTGTGCGCATGCGCAGTAGTGAGCCCGTGCACGCATGGGCAGTAGTGAGCCCGTGTGCTCATGCGCAGTAGTGAGCCCGCGTGCGCATGCGTAGAAGTGAGCTCGAGTGCGCATGTGCAGGTTTGAGCCGGAGGGCACGTGCGCAGTAGTTAGTCCGAGTGCGCATAGGCAGTAGTGAGTCCGAGTGCGCATGCGCAGTAGTGACCCCGATTGCGCATGAGCAGTAGCGAGTCCGAGTGCGCATGAGCAGCAGTGACCCCTAGTGCCCATGCACAGTAGTGAGCCCGATTGCGCATCCGCAGTAGTGAGTCCGTGTGCGCATGTGCAGGTCTGAGCCGGAGTGCGCATGCGCAGTAGTGAGCCTGATTGTGCATCCGCAGTAGTGAGTCCGAGTACGCATGAACAGTAGTGAGGCGGAGTGCGCATGGGCAGTAGTGACCCCGAGTGCGCATGTGCAGTAGCGACCCCGAGCGCGTGTGCGCAGTAGTGGGCCCGAGTGCGCATGTGCAGGCCTGCCCTGAGTGCGCATGCGCAGTAGTGAGCCCCAGCGCGCATGCGCAGTAGTGAGCCCGATTGCGCATCCGCAGTGGTGACCCCGAGCGCGCATGCGCAGTAGTGAGCCGGATTGCGCATCCGCAGCAGTGCGTCCGAGTGCGCATACGCAGTTGCGACCCCGAGTGTGCATGCACAGTGTCAGCCCGTGAGCGAATGCGCAGTAGTGAGTCCGTGTGCGCATGCGAAGTAGTGAGCCCGTGTACGCATGCGCAGTGGTGAGCCCGAGTGCGCATGGGCAGGTCTGAGCCGGAGTGCGCGTGCGCAGTAGTGAGGCCGAGTGCGCATGAGCAGTAGTGACCCCGAGTGCGCATGCGCAGAAGTGAGCGCGTGTGTGCATGCGCAGTAGTGACCGCGATTGTGCATCTGCAGTAGTGACCCCCAGCCCGCATTCGCAGTAGTGAGCCCGTGTGCCCATGAGTAGTAGTGAGCCCGTGTACGCATGCGCAGTCTTGAGTCCGAGCGCGCATCCGCAGTAGTGAGTCCGAGTGTGCATGCGCAGAAGTGAGCTCGAATGCGCATGTGCAAGTCTGAGCCGGACTGCGCATGCGCAGTAGTGAGCCCGTGTGCGCATGCGTAGTAGTGAGCTCGAGTGCGCATGAGCAGTAGTGATTCCGAGCGCTCATGCGCAGTTGAGAGCCCGATTGCGCATGCGCAGTAGTGAGCCCGTGTGCGCATACGCAGTAGTGAGCCCGAGTGCGCATGCAGAGTAGTGAGGCCGATTGCGCATCCGCACTAGTGAGTCCGTGTGCGCATGTGCAGGTCTGAGCCGGAGTGCGCATGCGCAGTAGTGAGCCCGATTGTGCATCCGCCGTAGTGAGTCCGAGTGCGCATGAGCAGTAGTGAGCCGGTGGGCGCATGCGCAGTAGTGACCCCGAGTGCGCATGCGCACTAGTGACCCCGAGCCCGCATGCGCAGTAGTGAGCCCGTGTACGCATGGGCAGTAGTGAGCCCGTGTGCTCATGCGCAGTAGTGAGCCCGCGTGCGCATGCGTAGAAGTGAGCTCGAGTGCGCATGTGCAGGTTTGAGCCGGAGTGCGCATGCGCAGTAGTGAGTCCGAGTGCGCATGAGCAGTAGTGACCCCGAGCCCGCATGAGCAGTAGTGAGCCCGAGTGCGCATGCGCAGTAGTACGCCCGTGTGCATATGAGCAGAAGTGAGCTCGAATGCGCATGTGCAGGTCTGAGCCGGACTGCGCATGCGCAGTACTGAGCCCGTGTGCGCATGCGCAGTGGTGTGCCCGAGTGCGCATGGGCAGGTCTGAGACGGAGTGCGCATTCGCAGTAGTGGGCTCGTGCGCGCATGCGCAGTAGTGAGCCCGTGTGCGCATGCGCAGTAGTGAGCCCGAGCGCGCATCCGCAGTAGTGAGTCCGAGTGCGCATGCGCAGCAGTGACCCCGAGTGCGCATGAGTAGTAGTGAGTCCGAGTGCGCATGCGCAGTAGTGAGCAAGGGTGCTCATGCGTAGTAGTGAGCCCGCGTTCGCATGCGTAGTAGTGAGCTCGAGTGCGCATGTGCAGGTCTGAGCCGGAGTGCGCATGCGCAGTAGTGAGTACGAGTGCGCATGAGCAGTAGTGACCCCGAGCCCGCATGAGGAGTAGTGAGCCCATGTGCACATGCGCAGAAGTGAGCTCGAATGCGCATGTGCAAGTCTGAGCCGGACTGCGCATGCGCAATAGTGAGCCCGTGTGCGCATGAGCAGTAGTGAGTCCGAGCCAGCATGCGCAGTAGTGAGCCCGATTGTGCATCCCCAGTAATGGGTCTGAGTGCGCATGAGCAGTAGTGAGCCCGCGTGCGCATGCGTAGTAGTGAGCTCGAGTGCGCATGCGCAGTAGTGACCCCGAGTGCGCATGCGTAGTAGTGACCCCGAGCGCGCATGCGCAGTAGTGAGCCCGTGTGCGCATGCGCAGTAGTGAGCCCGAGCGCGCATCCGCAGTAGTGAGCCAGAGTGCGCATGCGCAGTAGTGACCCCGAGTGTGCATGCACAGTGTGAGCACGTGTGCGAATGCGCAGTAGTGAGCCCGAGTGCGCATGCGCAGTAGTGAGCCCGATTGCGCATCCGCAGCATTGAGTCCGAGTGCGCATACGCAATTGCGACCCCGAGTGTGCATGCACAGCGTCAGCCCGAGTGCGCATCCACACTAGTGAGCCCGATTGCGCATGAGCAGTAGTGAGTCCGTGTGCGCATGTGCAGGTCTGAGCCGGAGTGCGCATGCGCAGTAGTGAGCCCGATTGTGCATCCGCAGTTGTGAGTCCGAGTGCGCATGAGCACTAGTGAGCCGGAGTGCGCATGCGCAGTAGTGACTCCGAGTGCGCATGCGCAGTAGTGACCCCGAGCGCGCATGCGCAGTAGTGAGTCCGAGTGCGCATGCGCAGTAGTGACCCCGAGTGCGCATGAGTAGTAGTGAGTCCGAGTGCGCATGCGCAGTAGTGAGCAAGGGTGCTCATGCGTAGTAGTGAGCCCGCGTTCGCATGCGTAGTAGTGAGCTCGATTGCGCATGTGCAGGTCTGAGCCGGAGTGCGCATGCGCAGTAGTGAGTCCGAGTGCGCGTGAGCAGTAGTGACCCCGAGCCCGCATGAGCAGTAGTGAGCCCGTGTGCACATGCGCAGAAGTGAGCTCGAATGCGCATGTGCAAGTCTGAGCCGGAGTGCGCATGCGCAGTAGTGAGCCCGTGTGCGCATGAGCAGTAGTGAGTCCGAGCCAGCATGCGCAGTAGTGAGACCGATTGTGCATCCCCAGTAATGGGTCTGAGTGCGCATGAGCAGTAGTGAGCCCGTGAGCGAATGCGCAGTAGTGAGCCCGTGTGCGCATGCGCAGTAGTGAGCCCGTGTGCTCATGCACAGTAGTGAGCCCGCGTGCGCATGCGTAGAAGTGAGCTCGAGTGCGCATGTGCAGGTTTGAGCCGAAGTGCGCATGCGCAGTAGTGAGTCCGAGTGCGCATGAGCAGTAGTGACCCCGAGCCCGCATGAGCAGTAGTGAGCCCGTGAGCGAATGCGCAGTAGTGAGCCCGTGTGCGCATGCGCAGTAGTGAGCCCGTGTGCTCATGCACAGTAGTGAGCCCGCGTGCGCATGCGCAGAAGTGAGCTCGAATGCGCATGTGCAAGTCTGAGCCGGACTGCGCATGCGCAGTACTGAGCCCGTGTGCGCATGCGCAGTGGTGTGCCCGAGTGCGCATGGGCAGGTCTGAGACGGAGTGCGCATTCGCAGTAGTGGGCTCGTGCGCGCATGCGCAGAAGTGAGCCCGTGTGCGCATGCGCAGTAGTGAGCCCGAACGCGCATCCGCAGTAGTGAGTCTGAGTGCGCATGCGCAGTAGCGACCCCGAATGCACATGAGCAGTAGTGAGTCCGAATGCGCATGAGCAGCTGTGACCCCGAATGCGCATGCACAGTAGTGAGCCCGATTGCGCATCCGCAGTAGTGAGTCCGTGTGCGCATGTGCAGGTGTAAGCCGGAGTGCGCATGCGCAGTAGTGAGCCCGATTGTGCATCCGCATTAGTGAGTCCGAGTATGCATGAGCAGTAGTGAGCCGGAGTTCGCATGCGCAGTAGTGAGCCCGAGTGCGCATGCGCACTAGTGATCCCGAGCCCGCATGCGCAGTAGTGAGCCCGTGTGCGCATGCGCAGTAGTGAGCCCGTGTACGCATGGGCAGTAGTGAGCCCGTGTGCTCATGCGCAGTAGTGAGCCCACGTGCGCATGCGTAGAAGTGAGCTCGAGTGCGCTTGTGCAGGTTTGAGCCGGAGTGCGCATGCGCAGCAGTGACCCCTAGTGCCCATGCGCAGTAGTGAGCCCGTGTGCGCATGCGCAGTAGTGAGCCCGAGCGCGCATACGCAGTAGTGAGCCAGTGTGCGCATGCGCAGTAGTGAGCCCGAGCGCGCATCCGCAGTAGTGAGCCCGATTGTGCATCCGCAGTAGTGAGTCCGAGTACGCATGAGCAGTAGTGAGCCGGAGGGCGCATGCGCAGTAGTGACCCCGAGTGCGCATGCGCACTAGTGACCCCGAGCCCGCATGCGCAGTAGTGAGCCCGATTGTGCATCCGCAGTAATGAGTCTGAGTGCGCATGAGCAGTAGTGAGCCCGCGTGCGCATGCGTAGTAGTGAGCTCGAGTGCGCATGCGCAGTAGTGACCCCGAGTGCGCATGAGCAGTAGTGAGTCCGAGTGCGCATGAGCAGTAGTGACCCGGAGTGCGCATGCACAGTAGTGAGCCCGATTGCGCATCCGAAGTAGTGAGTCCGTGTGCGCATGTGCAGGACTGAGCCTGAGTGCGCATGCGCTGTAGTGACCCCGAGTGCGCATGCGCAGTAGTGACCCCGAGCGCGCATGCGCAGTAGTGAGCCCGTGTGCGCATGCGCAGTAGTGAGCCCGAGCGCGCATCCGCAGTAGTGAGCCCGAGTGCGCATGCGCAGTAGTGACCCCGAGTGTGCATGCACAGTGTGAGCCCGTGAGCGAATGCGCAGTAGTGAGCCCGAGTGCGCATGCGCAGTAGTGACCCCGAGGGCGCATGCGCAGTAGTGAGCCCGTGTGCGCGTGCGCAGTATTGAGCCCGAGTGCACATGCACAGTAGTGAGTCCGTGTGCGCATGCGCAGTAGTGAGCCCGAGTGCGCTTGCGCTGTAGTGAGACCGTGTGCGCATCGGCAGTAGTGAGCCCGTGTGCGCGTGCGCAGTATTGAGCCCGAGTGCACATGCACAGTAGTGAGTCCGTGTGCGCATGCGCAGTAGTGAGCCCGAGTGCGCTTGCGCTGTAGTGAGACCGTGTGCGCATCGGCAGTAGTGAGTCCGAGTGCCCATGAGTCGTAGTGAGTCCGAGTGCGCATCCGCAGCAGTGACCCCGCATGCGCATGCGTAGCAGTGAGCTCGAGTGCGCATGTGCAGGTCTGAGCCGGAGTGCGCATGCGCAGTAGTGAGCCCGTGTATGCATGCGCAGTGGTTAGCCCGAGTGCGCATGGGCAGGTCTGAGCCGGAGTGCGCATGCGCAGTAGTGAGCTCGAGTGCGCATGCGCAGTAGTGACCCCGAGTGCGCATGAGCAGTAGTGAGTCCGAGTGCGCATGAGCAGTAGTGACCCGGAGTGCGCATGCACAGTAGTGAGCCCGATTGCGCATCCGAAGTAGTGAGTCCGTGTGCGCATGTGCAGGACTGAGCCTGAGTGCGCATGCGCTGTAGTGACCCCGAGCGCGCATCCGCAGTAGTGAGCCCGAGTGCGCATGCGCAGTAGTGACCCCGAGTGTGCATGCACAGTGTGAGCCCGTGAGCGAATGCGCAGTAGTGAGCCCGAGTGCGCATGCGCAGTAGTGACCCCGAGGGCGCATGCGCAGGAGTGACCCCGGGCCCGCATGCGCAGTAGTGAGCCCGTGTGCGCATGCGCAGTAGTGAGCCCGTGAACGCATCCGCAGTCGTGAGTCTGTGTGCGCATGAGCAGTAGTGATTCCGAGCGCGCATGCGCAGTTGTGAGCCCGATTGCGCATGCGCAGTAGTGAGCCCGAGTGCGCATGTGCAGGCCTGACCTGAGTGCGCATGCGCAGTAGTGAGCCCCAGCGCGCATGCGCAGTAGTGAGCCCGATTGCGCATCCGCAGTGGTGACCCCGAGCGCGCATGCGCAGTAGTGAGCCGGATTGCGCATCCGCAGCAGTGTGTCCGAGTGCGCATACGCAGTTGCGACCCCGAGTGTGCATGCACAGTGTCAGCCCGTGAGCGAATGCGCAGTAGTGAGTCCGTGTGCGCATGCGAAGTAGTGAGCCCGTGTACGCATGCGCAGTGGTGAGCCCGAGTGCGCATGGGCAGGTCTGAGCCGGAGTGCGCGTGCGCAGTAGTGAGGCCGAGTGCGCATGAGCAGTAGTGACCCCGAGTGCGCATGCGCAGAAGTGAGCGCGTGTGTGCATGCGCAGTAGTGACCGCGATTGTGCATCCGCAGTAGTGACCCCCAGCCCGCATTCGCAGTAGTGAGCCCGTGTGCCCATGAGTAGTAGTGAGCCCGTGTACGCATGCGCAGTCTTGAGTCCGAGCGCGCATCCGCAGTAGTGAGTCCGAGTGTGCATGCGCAGAAGTGAGCTCGAGTGCGCATGCGCACTAGTGACCCCGAGCCCGCATGCGCAGTAGTGAGCCCGTGTACGCATGGGCAGTAGTGAGCCCGTGTGCTCATGCGCAGTAGTGAGCCCGCGTGCGCATGCGTAGAAGTGAGCTCGAGTGCGCATGTGCAGGTTTGAGCCGGAGTGCGCATGCGCAGTAGTGAGTCCGAGTGCGCATGAGCAGTAGTGACCCCGAGCCCGCATGAGCAGTAGTGAGCCCGAGTGCGCATGCGCAGTAGTACGCCCGTGTGCATATGAGCAGAAGTGAGCTCGAATGCGCATGTGCAGGTCTGAGCCGGACTGCGCATGCGCAGTACTGAGCCCGTGTGCGCATGCGCAGTGGTGTGCCCGAGTGCGCATGGGCAGGTCTGAGACGGAGTGCGCATTCGCAGTAGTGGGCTCGTGCGCGCATGCGCAGTAGTGAGCCCGTGTGCGCATGCGCAGTAGTGAGCCCGTGTGCGCATGCGCAGTAGTGAGCCCGAGCGCGCATCCGCAGTAGTGAGTCCGAGTGCGCATGCGCAGTAGTGACCCCGAGTGCGCATGAGTAGTAGTGAGTCCGAGTGCGCATGCGCAGTAGTGAGCAAGGGTGCTCATGCGTAGTAGTGAGCCCGCGTTCGCATGCGTAGTAGTGAGCTCGAGTGCGCATGTGCAGGTCTGAGCCGGAGTGCGCATGCGCAGTAGTGAGTACGAGTGCGCATGAGCAGTAGTGACCCCGAGCCCGCATGAGGAGTAGTGAGCCCATGTGCACATGCGCAGAAGTGAGCTCGAATGCGCATGTGCAAGTCTGAGCCGGACTGCGCATGCGCAATGGTGAGCCCGTGTGCGCATGCGCAGTAGTGACCCCGAGTGCGCATGCGTAGTAGTGACCCCGAGCGCGCATGCGCAGTAGTGAGCCCGCGTGCGCATGCGCAGTAGTGAGCCCGAGCGCGCATCCGCAGTAGTGAGCCAGAGTGCGCATGCGCAGTAGTGACCCCGAGTGTGCATGCACAGTGTGAGCCCGTGAGCGAATGCGCAGTAGTGAGCCCGAGTGCGCATGCGCAGTAGTGAGCCCGATTGCGCATCCGCAGCATTGAGTCCGAGTGCGCATACGCAGTTGCGACCCCGAGTGTGCATGCACAGCGTCAGCCCGAGTGCGCATCCACAGTAGTGAGCCCGATTGCGCATGAGCAGTAGTGAGTCCGTGTGCGCATGTGCAGGTCTGAGCCGGAGTGCGCATGCGCAGTAGTGAGCCCGATTGTGCATCCGCAGTTGTGAGTCCGAGTGCGCATGAGCACTAGTGAGCCGGAGTGCGCATGCGCAGTAGTGACTCCGAGTGCGCATGCGCAGTAGTGACCCCGAGCGCGCATGCGCAGTAGTGAGTCCGAGTGCGCATGCGCAGTAGTGACCCCGAGTGCGCATGAGTAGTAGTGAGTCCGAGTGCGCATGCGCAGTAGTGAGCAAGGGTGCTCATGCGTAGTAGTGAGCCCGCGTTCGCATGCGTAGTAGTGAGCTCGATTGCGCATGTGCAGGTCTGAGCCGGAGTGCGCATGCGCAGTAGTGAGCCCGTGAGCGAATGCGCAGTAGTGAGCCCGTGTGCGCATGCGCAGTAGTGAGCCCGTGTGCTCATGCACAGTAGTGAGCCCGCGTGCGCATGCGTAGAAGTGAGCTCGAGTGCGCATGTGCAGGTTTGAGCCGAAGTGCGCATGCGCAGTAGTGAGTCCGAGTGCGCATGCGTAGAAGTGAGCTCGAGTGCGCATGTGCAGGTTTGAGCCGAAGTGCGCATGCGCAGTAGTGAGTCCGAGTGCGCATGAGCAGTAGTGACCCCGAGCCCGCATGAGCAGTAGTGAGCCCGTGTGCACATGCGCAGAAGTGAGCTCGAATGCGCATGTGCAAGTCTGAGCCGGACTGCGCATGCGCAGTACTGAGCCCGTGTGCGCATGCGCAGTGGTGTGCCCGAGTGCGCATGGGCAGCTGTGACCCCGATTGCGCATGCACAGTAGTGAGCCCGATTGCGCATCCGCAGTAGTGAGTCCGTGTGCGCATGTGCAGGTGTAAGCCGGAGTGCGCATGCGCAGTAGTGAGCCCGATTGTGCATCCGCATTAGTGAGTCCGAGTATGCATGAGCAGTAGTGAGCCGGAGTTCGCATGCGCAGTAGTGAGCCCGAGTGCGCATGCGCACTAGTGACCCCGAGCCCGCATGCGCAGTAGTGAGCCCGTGTGCGCATGCGCAGTAGTGAGCCCGTGTACGCATGGGCAGTGGTGAGCCCGAGTGCGCATGGGCAGGTCTGAGCCGGAGTGCGCATGCGCAGTAGTGAGGCCGAGTGCGCATGAGCAGAAGTGACCCCGAGTGCGCATGCGCAGAAGTGAGCCCGTGTGTGCATGCGCAGTAGTGAACCCGATTGCGCATCCGCAGTAGTGAGCCCGAGCGCGCATCCGCAGTAGTGAGCCCGAGCGCGAATCCGCAGTCGTGAGTCCGTGTGCGCATGAGCAGTAGTGAGTCCGAGCGCGCAAGCGTAGTAGTGAGCCCGATTGTGCATCCGCAGTAGTGAGTCTGAGTGCGCATGCGCAGTAGTGAGTCCGAGTGCGCGTGAGCAGTAGTGACCCCGAGCCCGCATGAGCAGTAGTGAGCCCGTGTGCACATGCGCAGAAGTGAGCTCGAATGCGCATGTGCAAGTCTGAGCCGGAGTGCGCATGCGCAGTAGTGAGCCCGTGTGCGCATGAGCAGTAGTGAGTCCGAGCCAGCATGCGCAGTAGTGAGACCGATTGTGCATCCCCAGTAATGGGTCTGAGTGCGCATGAGCAGTAGTGAGCCCGTGAGCGAATGCGCAGTAGTGAGCCCGTGTGCGCATGCGCAGTAGTGAGCCCGTGTGCTCATGCACAGTAGTGAGCCCGCGTGCGCATGCGTAGAAGTGAGCTCGAGTGCGCATGTGCAGGTTTGAGCCGAAGTGCGCATGCGCAGTAGTGAGTCCGAGTGCGCATGCGTAGAAGTGAGCTCGAGTGCGCATGTGCAGGTTTGAGCCGAAGTGCGCATGCGCAGTAGTGAGTCCGAGTGCGCATGAGCAGTAGTGACCCCGAGCCCGCATGAGCAGTAGTGAGCCCGTGTGCACATGCGCAGAAGTGAGCTCGAATGCGCATGTGCAAGTCTGAGCCGGACTGCGCATGCGCAGTACTGAGCCCGTGTGCGCATGCGCAGTGGTGTGCCCGAGTGCGCATGGGCAGCTGTGACCCCGATTGCGCATGCACAGTAGTGAGCCCGATTGCGCATCCGCAGTAGTGAGTCCGTGTGCGCATGTGCAGGTGTAAGCCGGAGTGCGCATGCGCAGTAGTGAGCCCGATTGTGCATCCGCATTAGTGAGTCCGAGTATGCATGAGCAGTAGTGAGCCGGAGTTCGCATGCGCAGTAGTGAGCCCGAGTGCGCATGCGCACTAGTGACCCCGAGCCCGCATGCGCAGTAGTGAGCCCGTGTGCGCATGCGCAGTAGTGAGCCCGTGTACGCATGGGCAGTGGTGAGCCCGAGTGCGCATGGGCAGGTCTGAGCCGGAGTGCGCATGCGCAGTAGTGAGGCCGAGTGCGCATGAGCAGAAGTGACCCCGAGTGCGCATGCGCAGAAGTGAGCCCGTGTGTGCATGCGCAGTAGTGAACCCGATTGCGCATCCGCAGTAGTGAGCCCGAGCGCGCATCCGCAGTAGTGAGCCCGAGCGCGAATCCGCAGTCGTGAGTCCGTGTGCGCATGAGCAGTAGTGAGTCCGAGCGCGCAAGCGTAGTAGTGAGCCCGATTGTGCATCCGCAGTAGTGAGTCTGAGTGCGCTAGGGCAGTAGTGAGCCCGTGTGTGCATGAGCAGTAGTGACCCCGAGCGCGCATGCGCAGTAGTGAGCCCGTGTGCGCATGCGCAGTAGTGAGCCCGCGTGCGCATGCGTAGTAGTGAGCTCGAGTGCACATGTGCAGGTCTGAGCCGGAGTGCGCATGCGCAGTAGTGGGTCCGTGTGCGCATGCGCAGTAGTGAGCCCGAGCACGCATCCGCAGTAGTGAGTCCGAGTGCGCATGCGCAGTAGCGACCCCGAGTGCGCATGAGCAGTAGTCAGTCCGAGTGCGCATGAGCAGTAGTGAGCCTACGTGAGCATGCGTAGTAGTGAGCTCGAGTGCGCATGCGCAGTAGTGACCCCGAGGGCGCATGCGCAGTAGTGAGCCCGTGTGCGCGTGCGCAGTATTGAGCCCGAGTGCACATGCACAGTAGTGAGTCCGTGTGCGCATGCGCAGTAGTGAGCCTGAGTGCGCTTGCGCTGTAGCGAGACCGTGTGCGCATCGGCAGTAGTGAGCCCGAGTGCCGATGAGTCGTAGTGAGTCCGAGTGCGCATCCGCAGCAGTGACTCCGCATGCGCATGCGTAGCAGTGAGCTCGAGTGCGCATGTGCAGGTCTGAGCCGGAGTGCGCATGCGCAATAGTGAGCCCGTGTATGCATGCGCAGTGGTGAGCCCGAGTGCGCATGGGCAGGTCTGAGCCGGAGTGCGCATGCGCAGTAGTGAGGCCGAGTGCGCATGAGCGGAAGTGACCCCGAGTGCGCATGCGCAGAAGTGAGCCCGTGTGTGCATGCGCAGTAGTGAACCCGATTGCGCATCTGCAGTAGTGAATCCGTGTGCGCATGAGCAGTAGTGAGTCCGAGCGCGCATGCGCAGTAGTGAGCCCGATTGTGCATCCGCAGTAGTGAGTCTGAGTGTGCATGAGCAGTAGTGACCCCGAGCGCGCATGCGCAGTAGTGAGCCCGTGTGCGCATGCGCAGTAGTGAGCCCCGGCGCACATCCGCAGTAGTGGGTCCGAGTGCGCATGCGCAGTAGTGACCCCGAGTGCGCATGAGCAGTAGTGAGTCCGAGTGCGCATGAGCGGTAGTGACCCCGAGTGCGCATGCATAGTAGTGAGCCCGTGTGCGCATGCGCAGTAGTGAGCCCGCGTGCGCATGCGTAGTAGTGAGCCCGAGTGCGCGTGTGCAGGTCTGAGCCGGAGTGCGCATGCGCAGTAGTGGGTCTGTGTGCGCATGCGCAGTAGTGAGCCCGAGCACGCATCCGCAGTGGTGAGTCCGAGTGCCCATGCGCAGTAGCGACCCCGAGCCCGCATGAGCAGTAGTGAGCCCGTGTGCACATGCGCAGAAGTGAGCTCGAATGCGCATGTGCAAGTCTGAGCCGGACTGCGCATGCGCAGTAGTGAGCCCGTGTATGCATGCGCAGTGGTGAGCCCGAGTGCGCATGGGCAGGTCTGAGCCGGAGTGCGCATGCGCAGTAGTGAGGCCGAGTGCGCATGAGCGGAAGTGACCCCGAGTGCGCATGCGCAGAAGTGAGCCCGTGTGTGCATGCGCAGTAGTGAACCCGATTGCGCATCTGCAGTAGTGAATCCGTGTGCGCATGAGCAGTAGTGAGTCCGAGTGCGCATGAGCAGTAGTGACCCCGAGCCCGCATGAGCAGTAGTGAACCCGTGTGCACATGCGCAGAAGTGAGCTCGAATGCGCATGTGCAAGTCTGAGCCGGACTGCGCATGCGCAGTACTGATCCCGTGTGCGCATGCGCAGTGGTGTGCCCGAGTGCGCATGGGCAGGTCTGAGACGGAGTGCGCATTCGCAGTAGTGGGCTCGTGCGCGCATGCGCAGAAGTGAGCCCGTGTGCGCATGCGCAGTAGTGAGCCCGAACGCGCATCCGCAGTAGTGAGCCCGATTGTGCATCCGCAGTAGTGAGTCCGAGTATGCATGAGCAGTAGTGAGCCGGAGTTCGCATGCGCAGTAGTGAGCCCGAGTGCGCATGCGCACTAGTGACCCCGAGCCCGCATGCGCAGTAGTGAGCCCGTGTGCGCATGCGCAGTAGTGAGCCCGTGTACGCATGGGCAGTAGTGAGCCCGTGTGCTCATGCGCAGTAGTGAGCCCACGTGCGCATGCGTAGAAGTGAGCTCGAGTGCGCATGTGCAGGTTTGAGCCGGAGTGCGCATGCGCAGCAGTGACCCCTAGTGCCCATGCACAGTAGTGAGCCCGATCGCGCATCCGCAGCAGTGAGTCCGAGTGCGCATGTGCATGACTGAGCCGGAGTGCGCATGCGCAGTAGTGACCCCGAGCGCGCATGCGCAGTAGTGAGCCCGTGTGCGCATGCGCAGTAGTGAGCCCGAGCGCGCATACGCAGTAGTGAGCCCGTGTGCGCATGCGCAGTAGTGAGCCCGAGCGCGCATCCGCAGTAGTGAGCCCGATTGTGCATCCGCAGTAGTGAGTCCGAGTACGCATGAGCAGTAGTGAGCCGGAGGGCGCATGCGCAGTAGTGACCCCGAGTGCGCATGCGCACTAGTGACCCCGAGCCCGCATGCGCAGTAGTGAGCCCGATTGTGCATCCGCAGTAATGAGTCTGAGTGCGCATGAGCAGTAGTGAGCCCGCGTGCGCATGCGTAGTAGTGAGCTCGAGTGCGCATGCGCAGTAGTGACCCCGAGTGCGCATGAGCAGTAGTGAGTCCGAGTGCGCATGAGCAGTAGTGACCCGGAGTGCGCATGCACAGTAGTGAGCCCGATTGCGCATCCGAAGTAGTGAGTCCGTGTGCGCATGTGCAGGACTGAGCCTGAGTGCGCATGCGCAGTAGTGACCCCGAGTGCGCATGCGCAGTAGTGACCCCGAGCGCGCATGCGCAGTAGTGAGCCCGAGCGCGCATCCGCAGTAGTGAGCCCGAGTGCGCATGCGCAGTAGTGACCCCGAGTGTGCATGCACAGTGTGAGCCCGTGAGCGAATGCGCAGTAGTGAGCCCGAGTGCGCATGCGCAGTAGTGACCCCGAGGGCGCATGCGCAGTAGTGAGCCCGTGTGCGCGTGCGCAGTATTGAGCCCGAGTGCACATGCACAGTAGTGAGTCCGTGTGCGCATGCGCAGTAGTGAGCCCGAGTGCGCTTGCGCTGTAGTGAGACCGTGTGCGCATCGGCAGTAGTGAGCCCGTGTGCGCGTGCGCAGTATTGAGCCCGAGTGCACATGCACAGTAGTGAGTCCGTGTGCGCATGCGCAGTAGTGAGCCCGAGTGCGCTTGCGCTGTAGTGAGACCGTGTGCGCATCGGCAGTAGTGAGTCCGAGTGCCCATGAGTCGTAGTGAGTCCGAGTGCGCATCCGCAGCAGTGACCCCGCATGCGCATGCGTAGCAGTGAGCTCGAGTGCGCATGTGCAGGTCTGAGCCGGAGTGCGCATGCGCAGTAGTGAGCCCGTGTATGCTTGCGCAGTGGTTAGCCCGAGTGCGCATGGTCAGGTCTGAGCCGGAGTGCGCATGCGCAGTAGTGAGGCCGAGTGCGCATGAGCAGTAGTGAGCCCGATTGCGCATCCGCAGTAGTGAGTCCGTGTGCGCATGCGCAGTAGTGAGCCCGAGCGCGGATGCGCAGGAGTGACCCCGGGCCCGCATGCGCAGTAGTGAGCCCGTGTGCGCATGCGCAGTAGTGAGCCCGTGTATGCATGCGCAGTAGTGAGCCCGTGTGCTCATGCGCAGTAGTGAGCCCGCGTGCGCATGCGTAGTAGTGAGCTCGAGTGCGCATGTGCAGGTCTGAGCCGGAGTTCGCTTGCGCAGTAGTGAGTCCGAGTGCGCATGAGCAGTAGTGAGTGCGAGTGCGCATGTGCAGTAGAACGCCCGTGTGCATATGCGCAGAAGTGAGCTCGAATGCGCATGTGCAGGTCTGAGCCGGACTGCGCATGCGCAGTAGTGAGCCCGTGTGCGCATGCGCAGAAGTGAGCCCGTGTGTGCATGCGCAGTAGTGAGTCCGAGTGCGTATGCGCAGTAGTGAGCCCGAGCGCGCATCCGCAGACGTGAATCCGCTTGCGCATGAGCAGTACTGATTCCGAGCGCGCATGCGCAGTTGTGAGCCCGATTGCGCATGCGCAGTAGTGAGCCCGTGTGCGCATGCGCAGTAGTGAGCCCGATTGTGCATCCGCCGTAGTGGGTCCGAGTGCGCATGAGCAGTAGTAAGCCGGAGGGCGCATGCGCAGTAGTGACCCCAAGTGCGCATGCGCACTACTGACCCCGAGCACGCATGTGCAGTAGTGAGCCCATGTGCGCATGCGCAGTAGTGAGCCCGTGTACGCATGCGTAGAAGTGGGCCCGTGTGCTCATGCGCAGTAGTGAGGCCGCGTGCGCATGCGTAGTAGTGAGCTCGAGTGCGCATGTGCAGGTCTGAGCCGGAGTGCGCAGGCGCAGTAGTGAGTCCGAGTGCGCATGAGCAGTAGTGAGTCCGAGTGCGCATGCGCAGTAGTGACCCCGAGTGCGCATACGCAGTAATGAGTCTGAGTGCGCATGAGCAGTAGTGAGCCTACGTGAGCATGCGTAGTAGTGAGCTCGAGTGCGCATGCGCAGTAGTGACCCCGAGGGCGCATGCGCAGTAGTGAGCCCGTGTGCGCGTGCGCAGTATTGAGCCCGAGTACACATGCACAGTAGTGAGTCCGTGTGCGCATGCGCAGTAGTGAGCCTGAGTGCGCTTGCGCTGTAGCGAGACCGTGTGCGCATCGGCAGTAGTGAGCCCGAGTGCCGATGAGTCGTAGTGAGTCCGAGTGCGCATCCGCAGCAGTGACTCCGCATGCGCATGCGTAGCAGTGAGCTCGAGTGCGCATGTGCAGGTCTGAGCCGGAGTGCGCATGCGCAATAGTGAGCCCGTGTATGCATGCGCAGTGGTGAGCCCGAGTGCGCATGGGCAGGTCTGAGCCGGAGTGCGCATGCGCAGTAGTGAGGCCGAGTGCGCATGAGCGGAAGTGACCCCGAGTGCGCATGCGCAGAAGTGAGCCCGTGTGTGCATGCGCAGTAGTGAACCCGATTGCGCATCTGCAGTAGTGAATCCGTGTGCGCATGAGCAGTAGTGAGTCCGAGCGCGCATGCGCAGTAGTGAGCCCGATTGTGCATCCGCAGTAGTGAGTCTGAGTGTGCATGAGCAGTAGTGACCCCGAGCGCGCATGCGCAGTAGTGAGCCCGTGTGCGCATGCGCAGTAGTGAGCCCCGGCGCACATCCGCAGTAGTGGGTCCGAGTGCGCATGCGCAGTAGTGACCCCGAGTGCGCATGAGCAGTAGTGAGTCCGAGTGCGCATGAGCGGTAGTGACCCCGAGTGCGCATGCATAGTAGTGAGCCCGTGTGCGCATGCGCAGTAGTGAGCCCGCGTGCGCATGCGTAGTAGTGAGCCCGAGTGCGCGTGTGCAGGTCTGAGCCGGAGTGCGCATGCGCAGTAGTGGGTCCGTGTGCGCATGCGCAGTAGTGAGCCCGAGCACGCATCCGCAGTGGTGAGTCCGAGTGCCCATGCGCAGTAGCGACCCCGAGCCCGCATGAGCAGTAGTGAGCCCGTGTGCACATGCGCAGAAGTGAGCTCGAATGCGCATGTGCAAGTCTGAGCCGGACTGCGCATGCGCAGTAGTGAGCCCGCGTGCGCATGCGTAGAAGTGAGCTCGAGTGCGCATGTGCAGGTCTGAGCCGGAGTGCGCATGCGCAATAGTGAGCCCGTGTATGCATGCGCAGTGGTGAGCCCGAGTGCGCATGGGCAGGTCTGAGCCGGAGTGCGCATGCGCAGTAGTGAGGCCGAGTGCGCATGAGCGGAAGTGACCCCGAGTGCGCATGCGCAGAAGTGAGCCCGTGTGTGCATGCGCAGTAGTGAACCCGATTGCGCATCTGCAGTAGTGAATCCGTGTGCGCATGAGCAGTAGTGAGTCCGAGTGCGCATGAGCAGTAGTGACCCCGAGCCCGCATGAGCAGTAGTGAACCCGTGTGCACATGCGCAGAAGTGAGCTCGAATGCGCATGTGCAAGTCTGAGCCGGACTGCGCATGCGCAGTACTGAGCCCGTGTGCGCATGCGCAGTGGTGTGCCCGAGTGCGCATGGGCAGGTCTGAGACGGAGTGCGCATTCGCAGTAGTGGGCTCGTGCGCGCATGCGCAGAAGTGAGCCCGTGTGCGCATGCGCAGTAGTGAGCCCGAACGCGCATCCGCAGTAGTGAGCCCGATTGTGCATCCGCAGTAGTGAGTCCGAGTATGCATGAGCAGTAGTGAGCCGGAGTTCGCATGCGCAGTAGTGAGCCCGAGTGCGCATGCGCACTAGTGACCCCGAGCCCGCATGCGCAGTAGTGAGCCCGTGTGCGCATGCGCAGTAGTGAGCCCGTGTACGCATGGGCAGTAGTGAGCCCGTGTGCTCATGCGCAGTAGTGAGCCCACGTGCGCATGCGTAGAAGTGAGCTCGAGTGCGCATGTGCAGGTTTGAGCCGGAGTGCGCATGCGCAGCAGTGACCCCTAGTGCCCATGCACAGTAGTGAGCCCGATCGCGCATCCGCAGCAGTGAGTCCGAGTGCGCATGTGCATGACTGAGCCGGAGTGCGCATGCGCAGTAGTGACCCCAAGCGCGCATGCGCAGTAGTGAGCCCGTGTGCGCATGCGCAGTAGTGAGCCCGAGCGCGCATACGCAGTAGTGAGCCCGTGTGCGCATGCGCAGTAGTGAGCCCGAGCGCGCATCCGCAGTAGTGAGCCCGATTGTGCATCCGCAGTAGTGAGTCCGAGTACGCATGAGCAGTAGTGAGCCGGAGGGCGCATGCGCAGTAGTGACCCCGAGTGCGCATGCGCACTAGTGACCCCGAGCCCGCATGCGCAGTAGTGAGCCCGATTGTGCATCCGCAGTAATGAGTCTGAGTGCGCATGAGCAGTAGTGAGCCCGCGTGCGCATGCGTAGTAGTGAGCTCGAGTGCGCATGCGCAGTAGTGACCCCGAGTGCGCATGAGCAGTAGTGAGTCCGAGTGCGCATGAGCAGTAGTGACCCGGAGTGCGCATGCACAGTAGTGAGCCCGATTGCGCATCCGAAGTAGTGAGTCCGTGTGCGCATGTGCAGGACTGAGCCTGAGTGCGCATGCGCAGTAGTGACCCCGAGTGCGCATGCGCAGTAGTGACCCCGAGCGCGCATGCGCAGTAGTGAGCCCGAGCGCGCATCCGCAGTAGTGAGCCCGAGTGCGCATGCGCAGTAGTGACCCCGAGTGTGCATGCACAGTGTGAGCCCGTGAGCGAATGCGCAGTAGTGAGCCCGAGTGCGCATGCGCAGTAGTGACCCCGAGGGCGCATGCGCAGTAGTGAGCCCGTGTGCGCGTGCGCAGTATTGAGCCCGAGTGCACATGCACAGTAGTGAGTCCGTGTGCGCATGCGCAGTAGTGAGCCCGAGTGCGCTTGCGCTGTAGTGAGACCGTGTGCGCATCGGCAGTAGTGAGCCCGTGTGCGCGTGCGCAGTATTGAGCCCGAGTGCACATGCACAGTAGTGAGTCCGTGTGCGCATGCGCAGTAGTGAGCCCGAGTGCGCTTGCGCTGTAGTGAGACCGTGTGCGCATCGGCAGTAGTGAGTCCGAGTGCCCATGAGTCGTAGTGAGTCCGAGTGCGCATCCGCAGCAGTGACCCCGCATGCGCATGCGTAGCAGTGAGCTCGAGTGCGCATGTGCAGGTCTGAGCCGGAGTGCGCATGCGCAGTAGTGAGCCCGTGTATGCTTGCGCAGTGGTTAGCCCGAGTGCGCATGGGCAGGTCTGAGCCGGAGTGCGCATGCGCAGTAGTGACCCCGAGTGCGCATGCGCAGTAGTGACTCCGAGCGTGCATGCGCAGTAGTGAGCCCGTGTGCGCATGCGCAGTAGTGAGCCCGAGCGCGCATCCGCAGTAGTGAGCCCGAGTACGCATGCGCTGTAGTGACCCCGAGTATGCATGCACAGTGTGAGCCCGTGAGCGAATGCGCAGTAGTGAGCCCGAGTGCGCATGCGTAGTAGTGACCCCGAGGGCGCATGCGCAGTAGTGAGCCCGTGTGCGCGTGCGCAGTATTGAGCCCGAGTGCACATGCACAGTAGTGAGTCCGTGTGCGCATGCGCAGTAGTGAGCCTGAGTGCGCTTGCGCTGTAGCGAGACCGTGTGCGCATCGGCAGTAGTGAGCCCGAGTGCCGATGAGTCGTAGTGAGTCCGAGTGCGCATCCGCAGCAGTGACTCCGCATGCGCATGCGTAGCAGTGAGCTCGAGTGCGCATGTGCAGGTCTGAGCCGGAGTGCGCATGCGCAATAGTGAGCCCGTGTATGCATGCGCAGTGGTGAGCCCGAGTGCGCATGGGCAGGTCTGAGCCGGAGTGCGCATGCGCAGTAGTGAGGCCGAGTGCGCATGAGCGGAAGTGATCCCGAGTGCGCATGCGCAGAAGTGAGCCCGTGTGTGCATGCGCAGTAGTGAACCCGATTGCGCATCTGCAGTAGTGAATCCGTGTGCGCATGAGCAGTAGTGAGTCCGAGCGCGCATGCGCAGTAGTGAGCCCGATTGTGCATCCGCAGTAGTGAGTCTGAGTGTGCATGAGCAGTAGTGACCCCGAGCGCGCATGCACAGTAGTGAGCCCGTGTGCGCATGCGCAGTAATGAGCCCGTGCGCGCATCCGCAGTAGTGAGTCCGAGTGCGCATGCGCAGTAGTGACCCCGAGTGCGCATCCTAAGTAGTGAGTCCGTGTGCGCATGTGCAGGACTGAGCCGGAGTGCGCATGCGCAGTAGTGACCCCGAGTGCGCATGCGCAGTAGTGACCCCGAGCCCGCATGAGCAGTAGTGAGCCCGTGTGCACATGCGCAGAAGTGAGCTCGAATGCGCATGTGCAAGTCTGAGCCGGACTGCGCATGCGCAGTAGTGAGCCCGTGTGCGCATGAGCAGTAGTGTGTCCGAGCCAGCATGCGCAGTAGTGAGCCCGATTGTGCATCCCCAGTAATGGGTCTGAGTGCGCATGAGCAGTAGTGAGCCCGCGTGCGCATGCGTAGTAGTGAGCTCGAGTGCGCATGCGCAGTAGCGACCCCGAATGCACATGAGCAGTAGTGACCCCGAGTGCGCATGCGCACTAGTGACCCCGAGCCCGCATGCGCAGTAGTGAGCCCGTGTGCGCATGCGCAGTAGTGAGCCAGTGTGCTCATGCGCAGTAGTGAGCCCGAGCGCGCATCCACAGTAGTGAGTCTAAATGCGCATGCGCAGTAGCGACCCCGAATGCACATGAGCAGTAGTGAGTCCGAATGCGCATGAGCAGCTGTGACCCCGAGTGCGCATGCACAGTAGTGAGTCCGTGTGCGCATGTGCAGTAGTGAGCCCGTGTGCGCATGCGCAGTAGTGAGCCCGCGTGCGCATGCGTAGAAGTGAGCTCGAGTGCGCATGTGCAGGTTTGAGCCGGAATGCGCATGCGCAGTAGTGAGCCCGATTGTGCATCCGCAGTAGTGAGTCCGAGTATGCATGAGCAGTAGTGAGCCGGAGGGCGCATGCGCAGTAGTGACCCCAAGTGCGCATGCGCACTACTGACCCCGAGCCCGCATGTGCAGTAGTGAGCCCGTGTGCGCATGCGCAGTAGTGAGCCCGTGTACGCATGCGTAGAAGTGAGCCCGTGTGCTCATGCGCAGTAGTGAGGCCGCGTGCGCATGCGTAGTAGTGAGCTCGAGTGCGCATGTGCAGGTCTGAGCCGGAGTGCGCATGCGCAGTAGTGAGTCCGAGTGCGCATGAGCAGTAGTGAGTCCGAGTGCGCATGCGCAGTAGTACGCCCGTGTGCATGTGAGCAGAAGTGAGCTCGAAAGCGCATGTGCAGGTCTGAGCCGGACTGCGCATGCGCAGTAGTGAGCCCGTGTATGCATGCGCAGTGGTGAGCCCGAGTGCGCATGGGCAGGTCTGAGCCGGAGTGCGCATGCGCAGTAGTGAGGCCGAGTACGCATGAGCAGAAGTGACCCCGAGTGCGCATGCGCAGAAGTGAGCCCGTGTGTGCATGCGCAGTAGTGAACCCGATTGCGCATCCGCAGTAGTGAGCCCGAGCGCGCATCCGCAGTAGTGAGCCCGAGCGCGAATCCGCAGTCGTGAGTCCGTGTGCGCATGAGCAGTAGTGAGCCCGAGCGCGCAAGCGCAGTAGTGAGCCCGATTGTGCATCCGCAGTAGTGAGTCTGAGTGCGCTAGAGCAGTAGTGAGCCCGTGTGTGCATGAGCAGTAGTGACCCCGAGTGCGCATGCGCAGTAGTGAGCCCGTGTGCGCATGAGCAGTAGTGTGTCCGAGCCAGCATGCGCAGTAGTGAGCCCGATTGTGCATCCCCAGTAATGGGTCTGAGTGCGCATGAGCAGTAGTGAGCCCGCGTGCGCATGCGTAGTAGTGAGCTCGAGTACGCATGCGCAGTAGCGACCCCGAATGCACATGAGCAGTAGTGAACCCGAGTGCGCATGCGCACTAGTGACCTCGAGCCCGCATGCGCAGTAGTGAGCCCGTGTGCGCATGCGCAGTAGTGAGCCAGTGTGCTCATGCGCAGTAGTGAGCCCGAGCGCGCATCCGCAGTAGTGAGTCTAAATGCGCATGCGCAGTAGCGACCCCGAATGCACATGAGCAGTAGTGAGTCCGAATGCGCATGAGCAGCTGTGACCCCGAGTGCGCAAGCACAGTAGTGAGTCCGTGTGCGCATGTGCAGTAGTGAGCCCGTGTGCGCATGCGCAGTAGTGAGCCCGCGTGCGCATGCGTAGAAGTGAGCTCGAGTGCGCATGTGCAGGTTTGAGCCGGAATGCGCATGCGCAGTAGTGAGCCCGATTGTGCATCCGCAGTAGTGAGTCCGAGTGTGCATGAGCAGTAGTGAGCCGGAGGGCGCATGCGCAGTAGTGACCCCGAGTGCGCATGCGCACTACTGACCCCGAGCCCGCATGTGCAGTAGTGAGCCCGTGTGCGCATGCGCAGTAGTGAGCCCGTGTACGCATGCGTAGAAGTGAGCCCGTGTGCTCATGCGCAGTAGTGAGGCCGCGTGCGCATGCGTAGTAGTGAGCTCGAGTGCGCATGTGCAGGTCTGAGCCGGAGTGCGCATGCGCAGTAGTGAGTCCGAGTGCGCATGAGCAGTAGTGAGTCCGAGTGCGCATGCGCAGTAGTACGCCCGTGTGCATGTGAGCAGAAGTGAGCTCGAAAGCGCATGTGCAGGTCTGAGCCGGACTGCGCATGCGCAGTAGTGAGCCCGTGTATGCATGCGCAGTGGTGAGCCCGAGTGCGCATGGGCAGGTCTGAGCCGGAGTGCGCATGCGCAGTAGTGAGGCCGAGTACGCATGAGCAGAAGTGACCCCGAGTGCGCATGCGCAGAAGTGAGCCCGTGTGTGCATGCGCAGTAGTGAACCCGATTGCGCATCCGCAGTAGTGAGCCCGAGCGCGCATCCGCAGTAGTGAGCCCGAGCGCGAATCCGCAGTCGTGAGTCCGTGTGCGCATGAGCAGTAGTGAGTCCGGGCGCGCAAGCGCAGTAGTGAGCCCGATTGTGTATCCGCAGTAGTGAGTCTGAGTGCGCTAGAGCAGTAGTGAGCCCGTGTGTGCATGAGCAGTAGTGACCCCGAGTGCGCATGCGCAGTAGTGAGCCCGTGTGCGCATGCGCAGTAGTGAGCCCGCGTGCGCATGCGTAGTAGTGAGCTCGAGTGCACATGTGCAGGTCTGAGCCGGAGTGCGCATGCGCAGTAGTGGGTCCGTGTGCGCATGCGCAGTAGTGAGCCCGAGCACGCATCCGCAGTAGTGAGTCCGAGTGCGCATGCGCAGTAGCGACCCCGAGTGCGCATGAGCAGTAGTCAGTCCGAGTGCGCATGAGCAGTAGTGACCCCGAGCCCGCATGAGCAGTAGTGAGCCCGTGTGCACATGCGCAGAAGTGAGCTCGAATGCGCATGTGCAAGTCTGAGCCGGAGTGCGCATGCGCAGTAGTGGATCCGTGTGCGCATGCGCAGTAGTGAGGCCGAGCACGCATCCGCAGTAGTGAGTCCGAGTGCGCATGCGCAGTAGTGACCCCGAGTGCGCATGAGCAGTAGTGAGTCCGAGCGCGCATGCGCAGTAGTGAGCCCGATTGTGCATACGCAGTAATGAGTCTGAGTGCGCATGAGCAGTAGTGAGCCCACGTGAGCATGCGTAGTAGTGAGCTCGAGTGCGCATGCGCAGTAGTGACCCCGAGTGCGCATGAGCAGTAGTGAGTCCGAGTGCGCATGAGCAGTAGTGACCCCGAGTGCGCATGCACAGTAGTGAGCCCGATTGCGCATCCGAAGTAGTGAGTCCGTGTGCACATGTGCAGGACTGACCCGAAGTGCGCATGCGCAGTAGTGACCCCGAGTGCGCATGCGCAGTAGTGACCCCGAGTGCGCATGCGCAGTAGTGACCCCGAGCGCGCATGCGCAGTAGTGAGCCCGTGTGCGCATGCGCAGTAGTGAGCCCGAGCGCGCATCCGCAGTAGTGAGCCCGAGTACGCATGCGCTGTAGTGACTCCGAGTGTGCATGCACAGTGTGAGGCCCGTGAGCGAATGCGCAGTAGTGAGCCCGAGTGCGCATGCGCAGTAGTGACCCCGAGGGCGCATGCGCAGTAGTGAGCCCGTGTTCGCGTGCGCAGTATTGAGCCCGAGTGCACATGCACAGTAGTGAGTCCGTGTGCGCATGCGCAGTAGTGAGCCCGAGTGCGCTTGCGCTGTAGCGAGACCGTGTGCGCATCGGCAGTAGTGAGCCCGAGTGCCGATGAGTCGTAGTGAGTCCGAGTGCGCATCCGCAGCAGTGACTCCGCATGCGCATGCGTAGCAGTGAGCTCGAGTGCGCATGTGCAGGTCTGAGCCGGAGTGCGCATGCGCAATAGTGAGCCCGTGTATGCACGCGCAGTGGTGAGCCCGAGTGCGCATGGGCAGGTCTGAGCCGGTGTGCGCATGCGCAGTAGTGAGGCCGAGTGCGCATGAGCGGAAGTGACCCCGAGTGCGCATGCGTAGAAGTGAGCCCGTGTGTGCATGCGCAGTAGTGAACCCGATTGCGCATCTGCAGTAGTGAGTCCGTGTGCGCATGAGCAGTAGTGAGTCCGAGCGCGCATGCGCAGTAGTGAGCCCGATTGTGCATCCGCAGTAGTGAGTCTGAGTGTGCATGAGCAGTAGTGACCCCGAGCGCGCATGCGCAGTAGTGAGCCCGTGTGCGCATGCGCAGTAGTGAGCCCCGGCGCACATCCGCAGTAGTGGGTCCGAGTGCGCATGCGCAGTAGTGACCCCGAGTGCGCATGAGCAGTAGTGAGTCCGAGTGCGCATGAGCGGTAGTGACCCCGAGTGCGCATGCATAGTAGTGAGCCCGATTGCGCATCCGCAGTAGTGAGTCCGTGTGCGCATGTGCAGGTAAGAGCCGGGGTGCGCATGCGCTGTAGTGAGCCCGATTGTGCATCCGCAGTAGTGAGCCCGAGCACGCATCTGCAGTAGTGAGTCCGAGTGCGCATGCGCAGTAGCGACCCCGAGTGCGCATGAGCAGTAGTCAGTCCGAGTGCGCATGAGCAGTAGTGACCCCGAGCCCGCATGTGCAGTAGTGAGCCCGTGTGCACATGCGCAGAAGTGAGCTCGAATGCGCATGTGCAAGTCTGAGCCGGACTGCGCATGCGCAGTAGTGAGCTCGCGTGCGCATGCGTAGTAGTGAGCTCGAGTGCGCATGTGCAGGTCTGAGCCGGAGTGCGCATGCACAGTAGTGAGCCCGTGTGCGCATGCGCAGTAATGAGCCCGTGCGCGCATCCGCAGTAGTGAGTCCGAGTGCGCATGCGCAGTAGTGACCCCGAGTGCGCATCCGAAGTAGTGAGTCCGTGTGCGCATGTGCAGGACTGAGCCGGAGTGCGCATGCGCAGTAGTGACCCCGAGTGCGCATGCGCAGTAGTGACCCCGAGCCCGCATGAACAGTAGTGAGCCCGTGTGCACATGCGCAGAAGTGAGCTCGAATGCGCATGTGCAAGTCTGAGCCGGACTGCGCATGCGCAGTAGTGAGCCCGTGTGCGCATGAGCAGTAGTGAGTCCCAGCCAGCATGCGCAGTAGTGAGCCCGATTGTGCATCCCCAGTAATGGGTCTGAGTGCACATGAGCAGTAGTGAGCCCGCGTGCGCATGCGTAGTAGTGAGCTCGAGTGCGCATGCGCAGTAGCGACCCCGAATGCACATGAGCAGTAGTGACCCCGAGTGCGCATGCGCACTAGTGACCCCGAGCCCGCATGCGCAGTAGTGAGCCCGTGTGCGCATGCGCAGTAGTGAGCCCGTGTGCTCATGCGCAGTAGTGAGCCCGAGCGCGCATCCGCAGTACTGAGTCTGAGTGCGCATGCGCAGTAGCGACCCCGAATGCACATGAGCAGTAGTGAGTCCGAATGCGCATGAGCAGCTGTGACCCCGAGTGCGCATGCACAGTAGTGAGTCCGTGTGCGCATGTGCAGTAGTGAGCCCGTGTGCGCATGCGCAGTAGTGAGCCCGCGTGCGCATGCGTAGAAGTGAGCTCGAGTGCGCATGTGCAGGTTTGAGCCGGAATGAGCATGCGCAGTAGTGAGCCCGATTGTGCATCCGCAGTAGTGAGTCCGAGTATGCATGAGCAGTAGTGAGCCGGAGGGCGCATGCGCAGTAGTGAGCCCGAGTGCGCATGCGCACTAGTGACCCCGAGCCCGCATGCGCAGTTGTGAGCCCGTGTGCGCATGCGCAGTAGTGAGCCCGTGTACGCATGGGCAGTAGTGAGCCCGTGTGCTCATGCGCAGTAGTGAGCCCGTGTATGCATGCGCAGTGGTGAGCCCGAGTGCGCATGGGCAGGTCTGAGCCGGAGTGCGCATGCGCAGTAGTGAGGCCGAGTGCGCATGAGCGGAAGTGACCCCGAGTGCGCATGCGCAGAAGTGAGCGCGTGTGTGCATGCGCAGTAGTGAACCCGATTGCGCATCTGCAGTAGTGAGTCCGTGTGCGCATGAGCAGTAGTGAGTCCGAGCGCGCATGCGCAGTAGTGAGCCCGATTGCGTCTCCGCAGTAGTGAGTCCGTGTGCGCATTTGCAGGTATGAGCCGGGGTGCGCATGCGCTGTAGTGAGCCCGATTGTGCATCCGCAGTAGTGAGTCCGTGTGCGCATGTGCAGTAGTGAGCCCGTGTGCGCATGCGCAGTAGTGAGCCCGCGTGCGCATGCGTAGTAGTGAGCTCGAGTGCACATGTGCAGGTCTGAGCCGGAGTGCGCATGCGCAGTAGTGGGTCCGTGTGCGCATGCGCAGTAGTGAGCCCGAGCACGCATCCGCAGTAGTGAGTCCGAGTGCGCATGCGCAGTAGCGACCCCGAGTGCGCATGAGCAGTAGTCAGTCCGAGTGCGCATGAGCAGTAGTGACCCCGAGCCCGCATGAGCAGTAGTGAGCCCGTGTGCACATGCGCAGAAGTGAGCTCGAATGCGCATGTGCAAGTCTGAGCCGGAGTGCGCATGCGCAGTAGTGGATCCGTGTGCGCATGCGCAGTAGTGAGGCCGAGCACGCATCCGCAGTAGTGAGTCCGAGTGCGCATGCGCAGTAGTGACCCCGAGTGCGCATGAGCAGTAGTGAGTCCGAGCGCGCATGCGCAGTAGTGAGCCCGATTGTGCATACGCAGTAATGAGTCTGAGTGCGCATGAGCAGTAGTGAGCCCACGTGAGCATGCGTAGTAGTGAGCTCGAGTGCGCATGCGCAGTAGTGACCCCGAGTGCGCATGAGCAGTAGTGAGTCCGAGTGCGCATGAGCAGTAGTGACCCCGAGTGCGCATGCACAGTAGTGAGCCCGATTGCGCATCCGAAGTAGTGAGTCCGTGTGCACATGTGCAGGACTGACCCGAAGTGCGCATGCGCAGTAGTGACCCCGAGTGCGCATGCGCAGTAGTGACCCCGAGTGCGCATGCGCAGTAGTGACCCCGAGCGCGCATGCGCAGTAGTGAGCCCGTGTGCGCATGCGCAGTAGTGAGCCCGAGCGCGCATCCGCAGTAGTGAGCCCGAGTACGCATGCGCTGTAGTGACTCCGAGTGTGCATGCACAGTGTGAGGCCCGTGAGCGAATGCGCAGTAGTGAGCCCGAGTGCGCATGCGCAGTAGTGACCCCGAGGGCGCATGCGCAGTAGTGAGCCCGTGTTCGCGTGCGCAGTATTGAGCCCGAGTGCACATGCACAGTAGTGAGTCCGTGTGCGCATGCGCAGTAGTGAGCCCGAGTGCGCTTGCGCTGTAGCGAGACCGTGTGCGCATCGGCAGTAGTGAGCCCGAGTGCCGATGAGTCGTAGTGAGTCCGAGTGCGCATCCGCAGCAGTGACTCCGCATGCGCATGCGTAGCAGTGAGCTCGAGTGCGCATGTGCAGGTCTGAGCCGGAGTGCGCATGCGCAATAGTGAGCCCGTGTATGCACGCGCAGTGGTGAGCCCGAGTGCGCATGGGCAGGTCTGAGCCGGTGTGCGCATGCGCAGTAGTGAGGCCGAGTGCGCATGAGCGGAAGTGACCCCGAGTGCGCATGCGCAGAAGTGAGCCCGTGTGTGCATGCGCAGTAGTGAACCCGATTGCGCATCTGCAGTAGTGAGTCCGTGTGCGCATGAGCAGTAGTGAGTCCGAGCGCGCATGCGCAGTAGTGAGCCCGATTGTGCATCCGCAGTAGTGAGTCTGAGTGTGCATGAGCAGTAGTGACCCCGAGCGCGCATGCGCAGTAGTGAGCCCGTGTGCGCATGCGCAGTAGTGAGCCCCGGCGCACATCCGCAGTAGTGGGTCCGAGTGCGCATGCGCAGTAGTAACCCCGAGTGCGCATGAGCAGTAGTGAGTCCGAGTGCGCATGAGCGGTAGTGACCCCGAGTGCGCATGCATAGTAGTGAGCCCGATTGCGCATCCGCAGTAGTGAGTCCGTGTGCGCATCCGCAGTAGTGAGTCCGAGTGCGCATGCGCAGTAGTGACCCCGAGTGCGCATCCGAAGTAGTGAGTCCGTGTGCGCATGTGCAGGACTGAGCCGGAGTGCGCATGCGCAGTAGTGACCCCGAGTGCGCATGCGCAGTAGTGACCCCGAGCCCGCATGAACAGTAGTGAGCCCGTGTGCACATGCGCAGAAGTGAGCTCGAATGCGCATGTGCAAGTCTGAGCCGGACTGCGCATGCGCAGTAGTGAGCCCGTGTGCGCATGAGCAGTAGTGAGTCCCAGCCAGCATGCGCAGTAGTGAGCCCGATTGTGCATCCCCAGTAATGGGTCTGAGTGCACATGAGCAGTAGTGAGCCCGCGTGCGCATGCGTAGTAGTGAGCTCGAGTGCGCATGCGCAGTAGCGACCCCGAATGCACATGAGCAGTAGTGACCCCGAGTGCGCATGCGCACTAGTGACCCCGAGCCCGCATGCGCAGTAGTGAGCCCGTGTGCGCATGCGCAGTAGTGAGCCCGTGTGCTCATGCGCAGTAGTGAGCCCGAGCGCGCATCCGCAGTACTGAGTCTGAGTGCGCATGCGCAGTAGCGACCCCGAATGCACATGAGCAGTAGTGAGTCCGAATGCGCATGAGCAGCTGTGACCCCGAGTGCGCATGCACAGTAGTGAGTCCGTGTGCGCATGTGCAGTAGTGAGCCCGTGTGCGCATGCGCAGTAGTGAGCCCGCGTGCGCATGCGTAGAAGTGAGCTCGAGTGCGCATGTGCAGGTTTGAGCCGGAATGAGCATGCGCAGTAGTGAGCCCGATTGTGCATCCGCAGTAGTGAGTCCGAGTATGCATGAGCAGTAGTGAGCCGGAGGGCGCATGCGCAGTAGTGAGCCCGAGTGCGCATGCGCACTAGTGACCCCGAGCCCGCATGCGCAGTTGTGAGCCCGTGTGCGCATGCGCAGTAGTGAGCCCGTGTACGCATGGGCAGTAGTGAGCCCGTGTGCTCATGCGCAGTAGTGAGCCCGTGTATGCATGCGCAGTGGTGAGCCCGAGTGCGCATGGGCAGGTCTGAGCCGGAGTGCGCATGCGCAGTAGTGAGGCCGAGTGCGCATGAGCGGAAGTGACCCCGAGTGCGCATGCGCAGAAGTGAGCGCGTGTGTGCATGCGCAGTAGTGAACCCGATTGCGCATCTGCAGTAGTGAGTCCGTGTGCGCATGAGCAGTAGTGAGTCCGAGCGCGCATGCGCAGTAGTGAGCCCGATTGCGTCTCCGCAGTAGTGAGTCCGTGTGCGCATTTGCAGGTATGAGCCGGGGTGCGCATGCGCTGTAGTGAGCCCGATTGTGCATCCGCAGTAGTGAGTCCGTGTGCGCATGTGCAGTAGTGAGCCCGTGTGCGCATGCGCAGTAGTGAGCCCGCGTGCGCATGCGTAGTAGTGAGCCCGAGTGCGCATGTGCAGGTCTGAGCCGGAGTGCGCATGCGCAGTAGTGGGTCCGTGTGCGCATGCGCAGTAGTGAGCCCGAGCACGCATCCGCAGTAGTGAGTCCGAGTGCGCATGCGCAGTAGCGACCCCGATTGCGCATGAGCAGTAGTCAGTCCGAGTGCGCATGAGCAGTAGTGACCCCGAGCCCGCATGAGCAGTAGTGAGCCCGTGTGCACATGCGCAGAAGTGAGCTCGAATGCGCATGTGCAAGTCTGAGCCGGACTGCGCATGCGCAGTAGTGAGCCCGCGTGCGCATGCGTAGTAGTGAGCTCGAGTGCGCATGTGCAGGTCTGAGCCGGAGTGCGCATGCACAGTAGTGAGCCCGTGTGCGCATGCGCAGTAATGAGCCCGTGCGCGCATCCGCAGTAGTGAGTCCGAGTGCGCATGCGCAGTAGTGACCCCGAGCCCGCATGAGCAGTAGTGTGCCCGTGTGCACATGTGCAGAAGTGAGCTCGAATGCGCATGTGCAGGTCTGAGCCGGACTGCGCATGCGCAGTAGTGAGCCCGTGTGCGCATGAGCAGTAGTGAGTCGGAGCCAGCATGCGCAGTAGTGAGCCCGATTGTGCATCCCCAGTAATGGGTCTGAGTGCGCATGAGCAGTAGTGAGCCCGCGTGCGCATGCGTAGTAGTGAGCTCGAGTGCGCATGCGCAGTAGCGACCCCGAATGCACATGAGCAGTAGTGAGTCCGAATGCGCATGAGCAGTAGTGACCCCGAGTGCGCATGCACAGTAGTGCGGCCGATTGTGCATCCGCCGTAGTGAGTCCGAGTGCGCATGAGCAGTAGTGAGCCGGTGGGCGCATGCGCAGTAGTGACCCCGAGTGCGCATGCGCACTAGTGACCCCGAGCCCGCATGCGCAGTAGTGAGCCCGCGTACGCATGCGTAGAAGTGAGCTCGAGTGCGCATGTGCAGGTTTGAGCCGGAATGCGCATGCGCAGTAGTGAGCCCGATTGTGCATCCGCAGTAGTGAGTCCGAGTATGCATGAGCAGTAGTGAGCCGGAGGGCGCATGCGCAGTAGTGAGCCCGCGTGCGCATGCGTAGAAGTGAGCCCGATTGCGCATCCGCAGTAGTGAGTCCGTGTGCACATGCGCAGGTCTGACCCCGAGTGCGCATGCACAGTAGTGAGCCCGATTGCGCATCCGCAGTAGTGAGTCCGTGTGCGCATGTGCAGGTGTAAGCCGGAGTGCGCATGCGCAGTAGTGAGCCCGATTGTGCATCCGCAGTAGTGAGTCCGAGTATGCATGAGCAGTAGTGAGCCGGAGGGCGCATGCGCAGTAGTGACCCCGAGTGCGCATGCGCACTAGTGACCCCGAGCCCGCATGCGCAGTAGTGAGCCCGATTGTGCATCCGCAGTAATGAGTCTGAGTGCGCATGAGCAGTAGTGAGCCCGCGTGCGCATGCGTAGTAGTGAGCTCGAGTGCGCATGCGCAGTAGTGACCCCGAGTGCGCATGATCAGTAGTGAGTCCGAGTGCGCATGAGCAGTAGTGACCCGGAGTTCGCATGCACAGTAGTGAGCCCGATTGCGCATCCGAAGTAGTGAGTCCGTGTGCGCATGTGCAGGACTGAGCCGGAGTGCGCATGCGCAGTAGTGGCCCCGAGTGCGCATGCGCAGTAGTGACCCCGAGCGCGCATGCGCAGTAGTGAGCCCGTGTGCGCATGCGCAGTAGTGAGCCCGAGCGCGCATCCGCAGTAGTGAGCCCGAGTGCGCATGCGCAGTAGTGACCCCGAGTGTGCATGCACAGTGTGAGCCCGTGAGCGAATGCGCAGTAGTGAGCCCGAGTGCGCATGCGCAGTAGTGAGCCCGTGTGCGCATGCGCAGTAGTGAGCCCGAGCGTGCATACGCAGTAGTGAGCCCGTGTGCGCATGCGCAGTAGTGAGCCCGATTGCGCATCCGCAGTAGTGAATCCGTGTGCACATGCGCAGGTCTGAGCCGGAGTGCGCATGCGCAGTAGTGAGCCCGAGCGCGGATGCGCAGTAGTGACCCCGGGCCCGCATGCGCAGTAGTGAGCCCGTGTGCGCATGCGCAGTAGTGAGCCCGAGCGCGCATCCGCAGTAGTGAGTCTGAGTGCGCATGCGCAGTAGCGACCCCGAATGCACATGAGCAGTAGTGAGTCCGAATGCGCATGAGCAGTAGTGACCCCGAGTGCGCATGCACAGTAGTGAGCCCGATTGCGCATCCGAAGTAGTGAGTCCGTGTGCGCATGTGCATGACTGAGCCGGAGTGCGCATGCGCAGTAGTGACCCCGAGTGCGCATGCGCAGTAGTGGCCCCGAGCGCGCATGCGCAGTAGTGAGCCCGTGTGCGCATGCGCAGTAGTGTGCCCGAGCGCGCATACGCAGTAGTGAGCCCGTGTGCGCATGCGCAGTAGTGAGCCCGAGCGCGAATCCGCAGTAGTCAGCCCGATTGTGCATCCGCAGTAGTGAGTCCGAGTACGTATGAGCAGTAGTGACCCCGAGCACGCATGCGCAGTAGTGAGCCCGTGTGCGCATGCGCAGTAGTGAGCCCGAGCGCGCATCCGCAGTAGTGAGCCCGAGTGCGCATGCGCAGTAGTGACCCCGAGTGTGCATTAACAGTGTGAGCCCGTGAGCGAATGCGCAGTAGTGAGCCCGAGTGCGCATGCGCAGTAGTGAGCCCGTGTGCGCATGCGCAGTAGTGAGCCCGAGCGTGCATACGCAGTAGTGAGCCCGTGTGCGCATGAGCAGTAGTGAGCCGGAGGGCGCATGCGCAGTAGTGACCCCGAGTGCGCATGCGCAGTAGTGTGCCCGAGCGCGCATACGCAGTAGTGAGCCCGTGTGCGCATGCGCAGTAGTGAGCCCGAGCGCGAATCCGCAGTAGTCAGCCCGATTGTGCATCCGCAGTAGTGAGTCCGAGTACGTATGAGCAGTAGTGACCCCGAGCACGCATGCGCAGTAGTGAGCCCGTGTGCGCATGCGCAGTAGTGAGCCCGAGCGTGCATACGCAGTAGTGAGCCCGTGTGCGCATGCGCAGTAGTGAGCCCGATTGCGCATCCGCAGTAGTGAGTCCGTGTGCACATGCGCAGGTCTGAGCCGGAGTGCGCATGCGCAGTAGTGAGCCCGAGCGCGGATGCGCAGTAGTGACCCCGGGCCCGCATGCGCAGTAGTGAGCCCGTGTGCGCATGCGCAGTAGTGAGCCCGAGCGCGCATCCGCAGTAGTGAGTCTGAGTGCGCATGCGCAGTAGCGACCCCGAATGCACATGAGCAGTAGTGAGTCCGAATGCGCATGAGCAGTAGTGACCCCGAGTGCGCATGCACAGTAGTGAGCCCGATTGCGCATCCGAAGTAGTGAGTCCGTGTGCGCATGTGCATGACTGAGCCGGAGTGCGCATGCGCAGTAGTGACCCCGAGTGCGCATGCGCAGTAGTGGCCCCGAGCGCGCATGCGCAGTAGTGAGCCCGAGCGCGCATCCGCAGTAGTGAGTCTGAGTGCGCATGCGCAGTAGTGACCCCGAGTGCGCATGCGCACTAGTGACCCCGAGCCCGCATGCGCAGTAGTGAGCCCGTGTGCGCATGAGCAGTAGTGACCCCGATCCCGCATGAGCAGTAGTGAGCCCGTGTGCACATGCGCAGAAGTGAGCTGGAATGCGCATGTGCAAGTCTGAGCCGGACTGCGCATGCGCAGTACTGAGACCGTGTGCGCATGCGCAGTGGTGTGCCCGAGTGCGCATGGGCAGGTCTGAGACGGAGTGCGCATTCGCAGTAGTGGGCTCGTGCGCGCACTCGCACAACTGAGCCCGTGTGCGCATGCGCAGTAGTGAGCCCGAGCGCGCATCCGCAGTAGTGAGTCTGAGTGCGCATGCGCAGTAGCGACCCCGAATGCACATGAGCAGTAGTGTGTCCGAATGCGCATGAGCAGCTGTGACCCCGAGTGCGCATGCACAGTAGTGAGCCCGATTGCGCATCCGCAGTAGTGAGTCCGTGTGCGCATGTGTAGGTGTAAGCCGGAGTGCGCATGCGCAGTAGTGAGCCCGATTGTGCATCCGCAGTAGTGAGTCCGAGTATGCATGAGCAGTAGTGAGCCGGAGGGCGCATGCGCAGTAGTGAGCCCGAGTGCGCATGCGCACTAGTGACCCCGAGCCCGCATGCGCAGTTGTGAGCCCGTGTGCGCATGCGCAGTAGTGAGCCCGTGTACGCATGGGCAGTAGTGAGCCCGTGTGCTCATGCGCAGTAGTGAGCCCGCGTGCGCATGCGTAGAAGTGAGCCCGATTGCGCATCCGCAGTAGTGAGTCCGTGTGCACATGCGCAGGTCTGACCCCGAGAGCGCATGCACAGTAGTGAGCCCGATTGCGCATCCGCAGTAGTGAGTCCATGTGCGCATGTGCAGGTGTAAGCCGGAGTGCGCATGCGCAGTAGTGAGCCCGATTGTGCATCGGCAGTAGTGAGTCCGAGTACGTATGAGCAGTAGTGACCCCGAGCGCGCATGCGCAGTAGTGAGCCCGTGTGCGCATGCGCAGTAGTGAGCCCGAGCGCGCATCCGCAGTAGTGAGCCCGAGTGCGCATGCGCAGTAGTGACCCCGAGTGTGCATGCACAGTGTGAGCCTGTGAGCGAATGCGCAGTAGTGAGCCCGAGTGCGCATGCGCAGTAGTGAGCCCGTGTGCGCATGCGCAGTAGTGAGCCCGAGCGTGCATACGCAGTAGTGAGCCCGTGTGCGCATGAGCAGTAGTGAGCCGGAGGGCGCATGCGCATTAGTGACCCCGAGTGCGCATGCGCACTAGTGACCCCGAGCCCGCATGCGCAGTAGTGAGCCCGATTGTGCATCCGCAGTAATGAGTCTGAGTGCGCATGAGCAGTAGTGAGCCCGCGTGCGCATGCGTAGCAGTGAGCTCGAGTGCGCATGCGCAGTAGTGACCCCGAGTGCGCATGATCAGTAGTGAGTCCGAGTGCGCATGAGCAGTAGTGACCCGGAGTGCGCATGCACAGTAGTGAGCCCGATTGCGCATCCGAAGTAGTGAGTCCGTGTGCGCATGTGCAGGACTGAGCCGGAGTGCGCATGCGCAGTAGTGACCCCGAGTGCGCATGCGCAGTAGTGACCCCGAGCGCGCATGCGCAGTAGTGAGCCCGAGCGCACATCCGCAGTAGTGAGCCCGGGTGCGCGTGCGCAGTTGTGACCCCGAGTGTGCATGCACAGTGTGAGCCCGTGAGCGAATGCGCAGTAGTGAGCCCGAGTGCGCATGCGCAGTAGTGACCCCGAGGGCGTATGCGCAGTAGTGAGCCCGTGTGCGCGTGCGCAGTATTGAGCCCGAGTGCACATGCACAGTAGTGAGTCCGTGTGCGCATGCGCAGTAGTGAGCCCGAGTGCGCTTGCGCTGTAGTGAGACCGTGTGCGCATCGGCAGTCGTGAGTCCGAGTGCCCATGAGTCGTAGTGAGTCCGAGTGCGCATCCGCAGCAGTGAGTCCGTGTGCGCATACGCAGTTGCGACCCCGAGTGTGCATGCACAGCGTCAGCCCGTGAGCGAATGCGCAGTAGTGAGTCCGTGTGCGCATGTGCAGGTCTGAGCCGCAGTGCGCATGCGCAGTAGTGAGCCCGATTGTGCATCCGCAGTAGTGAGTCCGAGTGCGCATGAGCAGTAGTGAGCCCGCGTGCGCATGCGTGGTAGTGAGCTCGAGTGCGCATGCGCAGTAGTGACCCCGAGTGCGCATGATCAGTAGTGAGTCCGAGTGCGCATGAGCAGTAGTGAGCCGGTGGGCGCATGCGCAGTAGTGACCCCGAGTGCGCATGCGCACTAGTGACCCCGAGCCCGCATGCGCAGTAGTGAGCCCGTGTGCGCATGAGCAGTAGTGACCCCGATCCCGCATGAGCAGTAGTGAGCCCGTGTGCACATGCGCAGAAGTGAGCTGGAATGCGCATGTGCAAGTCTGAGCCGGACTGCGCATGCGCAGTACTGAGACCGTGTGCGCATGCGCAGTGGTGTGCCCGAGTGCGCATGGGCAGGTCTGAGACGGAGTGCGCATTCGCAGTAGTGGGCTCGTGCGCGCACTCGCACAAGTGAGCCCGTGTGCGCATGCGCAGTAGTGAGCCCGAGCGCGCATCCGCAGTAGTGAGTCTGAGTGCGCATGCGCAGTAGCGACCCCGAATGCACATGAGCAGTAGTGAGTCCGAATGCGCATGAGCAGCTGTGACCCCGAGTGCGCATGCACAGTAGTGAGCCCGATTGCGCATCCGCAGTAGTGAGTCCGTGTGCGCATGTGCAGGTGTAAGCCGGAGTGCGCATGCGCAGTAGTGAGCCCGATTGTGCATCCGCAGTAGTGAGTCCGAGTATGCATGAGCAGTAGTGAGCCGGAGGACGCATGCGCAGTAGTGAGCCCGAGTGCGCATGCGCACTAGTGACCCCGAGCCCGCATGCGCAGTTGTGAGCCCGTGTGCGCATGCGCAGTAGTGAGCCCGTGTACGCATGGGCAGTAGTGAGCCCGTGTGCTCATGCGCAGTAGTGAGCCCGCGTGCGCATGCGTAGAAGTGAGCCCGATTGCGCATCCGCAGTAGTGAGTCCGTGTGCACATGCGCAGGTCTGACCCCGAGAGCGCATGCACAGTAGTGAGCCCGATTGCGCATCCGCAGTAGTGAGTCCATGTGCGCATGTGCAGGTGTAAGCCGGAGTGCGCATGCGCAGTAGTGAGCCCGATTGTGCACCGGCAGTAGTGAGTTCGAGTACGTATGAGCAGTAGTGACCCCGAGCGCGCATCCGCAGTAGTGAGCCCGAGTGCGCATGCGAGTAGTGACCCCGAGTGTGCATGCACAGTGTGAGCCTGTGAGCGAATGCGCAGTAGTGAGCCCGAGTGCGCATGCGCAGTAGTGAGCCCGTGTGCGCATGCGCAGTAGTGAGCCCGAGCGTGCATACGCAGTAGTGAGCCTGTGTGCGCATGAGCAGTAGTGAGCCGGAGGGCGCATGCGCAGTAGTGACCCCGAGTGCGCATGCGCACTAGTGACCCCGAGCCCGCATGCGCAGTAGTGAGCCCGATTGTGCATCCGCAGTAATGAGTCTGAGTGCGCATGAGCAGTAGTGAGCCCGCGTGCGCATGCGTAGCAGTGAGCTCGAGTGCGCATGCGCAGTAGTGACCCCGAGTGCGCATGATCAGTAGTGAGTCCGAGTGCGCATGAGCAGTAGTGACCCGGAGTGCGCATGCACAGTAGTGAGCCCGATTGCGCATCCGAAGTAGTGAGTCCGTGTGCGCATGTGCAGGACTGAGCCGGAGTGCGCATGCGCAGTAGTGACCCCGAGTGCGCATGCGCAGTAGTGACCCCGAGCGCGCATGCGCAGTAGTGAGCCCGAGCGCACATCCGCAGTAGTGAGCCCGAGTGCGCGTGCGCAGTTGTGACCCCGAGTGTGCATGCACAGTGTGAGCCCGTGAGCGAATGCGCAGTAGTGAGCCCGAGTGCGCATGCGCAGTAGTGACCCCGAGGGCGTATGCGCAGTAGTGAGCCCGTGTGCGCGTGCGCAGTATTGAGCCCGAGTGCACATGCACAGTAGTGAGTCCGTGTGCGCATGCGCAGTAGTGAGCCCGAGTGCGCTTGCGCTGTAGTGAGACCGTGTGCGCATCGGCAGTCGTGAGTCCGAGTGCCCATGAGTCGTAGTGAGTCCGAGTGCGCATCCGCAGCAGTGAGTCCGTGTGCGCATACGCAGTTGCGACCCCGAGTGTGCATGCACAGCGTCAGCCCGTGAGCGAATGCGCAGTAGTGAGTCCGTGTGCGCATGTGCAGGTCTGAGCCGCAGTGCGCATGCGCAGTAGTGAGCCCGATTGTGCATCCGCAGTAGTGAGTCCGAGTGCGCATGAGCAGTAGTGAGCCCGTGTGCACATGCGCAGAAGTGAGCTGGAATGCGCATGTGCAAGTCTGAGCCGGACTGCGCATGCGCAGTACTGAGACCGTGTGCGCATGCGCAGTGGTGTGCCCGAGTGCGCATGGGCAGGTCTGAGACGGAGTGCGCATTCGCAGTAGTGGGCTCGTGCGCGCACTCGCACAAGTGAGCCCGTGTGCGCATGCGCAGTAGTGAGCCCGAGCGCGCATCCGCAGTAGTGAGTCTGAGTGCGCATGCGCAGTAGCGACCCCGAATGCACATGAGCAGTAGTGAGTCCGAATGCGCATGAGCAGCTGTGACCCCGAGTGCGCATGCACAGTAGTGAGCCCGATTGCGCATCCGCAGTAGTGAGTCCGTGTGCGCATGTGCAGGTGTAAGCCGGAGTGCGCATGCGCAGTAGTGAGCCCGATTGTGCATCCGCAGTAGTGAGTCCGAGTATGCATGAGCAGTAGTGAGCCGGAGGGCGCATGCGCAGTAGTGAGCCCGAGTGCGCATGCGCACTAGTGACCCCGAGCCCGCATGCGCAGTTGTGAGCCCGTGTGCGCATGCGCAGTAGTGAGCCCGTGTACGCATGGGCAGTAGTGAGCCCGTGTGCTCATGCGCAGTAGTGAGCCCGCGTGCGCATGCGTAGAAGTGAGCCCGATTGCGCATCCGCAGTAGTGAGTCCGTGTGCACATGCGCAGGTCTGACCCCGAGAGCGCATGCACAGTAGTGAGCCCGATTGCGCATCCGCAGTAGTGAGTCCATGTGCGCATGTGCAGGTGTAAGCCGGAGTGCGCATGCGCAGTAGTGAGCCCGATTGTGCATCGGCAGTAGTGAGTCCGAGTATGCATGAGCAGCTGTGACCCCGAGCCCGCATGCGCAGTAGTGAGCCCGTGAGCGAATGCGCAGTAGTGAGTCCGTGTGCGCATGTGCAGGACCGAGCCGCAGTGCGCATGCGCAGTAGTGAGCCCGATTGTGCATCCGCAGTAATGAGTCTGAGTGCGCATGAGCAGTAGTGAGCCCGCGTGCGCATGCGTAGTAGTGAGCTCGAGTGCGCATGCGCAGTAGTGACCCCGAATGCACATGAGCAGTAGTGAGTCCGAGTGCGCATGAGCAGTAGTGACCCCGAGTGCGCATGCACAGTAGTGAGCCCGATTGCGCATCCGAAGTAGTGAGTCCGTGTGCGCATGTGCATGACTGAGCCGGAGTGCTCATGCGCAGTAGTGACCCCGAGTGCGCATGCGCAGTAGTGGCCCCGAGCGCGCATGCGCAGTAGTGAGCCCGTGTGCGCATGCGCAGTAGTGTGCCCGAGCGCGCATACGCAGTAGTGAGCCCGTGTGCGCATGCGCAGTAGTGAGCCCGTGCGCGCATCCGCAGTAGTCAGCCCGATTGTGCATCCGCAGTAGTGAGTCCGAGTACGCATAAGCAGTAGTGAGCCTGAGGGCGCATGCGCAGTAGTGACCCCGAGTGCGCATGCGCACTAGTGACCCCGAGCCCGCATGCGCAGTAGTGAGCCCGATTGTGCATCCGCAGTAATGAGTCTGAGTGCGCATGAGCAGTAGTGAGCCCGCGTGCGCATGCGTAGTAGTGAGCTCGAGTGCGTATGCGCAGTAGTGACCCCGAGTGCGCATGATCAGTAGTGAGTCCGAGTGCGCATGAGCAGTAGTGACCCGGAGTGCGCATGCACAGTAGTGAGCCCGATTGCGCATCCGAAGTAGTGAGTCCGTGTGCGCATGTGCAGGACTGAGCCGGAGTTAGATAGGAAACAACAAGGAGCGCCAACATAACGGAACAACAGCATAAATACGAAATAGGATAGACTAGAGAGGAAACAAGCACACCAATTAATATAATAAATACAACGATAAAGAACGACAAAGCGTTAAAACACATAATCTGCAAAGGCTTATTAATATTATTAATATTATTATATAATATTACTATACATCTACTCATTCAGCTCATCTAGCTGTTGTACTTATTACATCCATCTAGCGTATATATCACACCACACTACTCTACTTTATTTATTTATTTATTTAATTACTCATACTATACTATCTTATGTTATTCATATTTATATTATTATATATTATTTATATTTATATGTATATTATCTACATCATGTATTTACACAGTACTTATAGGCACAGTATGATCTGACTATATGTGTTATAACTATGACTACTATTAGTACTATTATTAATATTATTACTTAACAACCAATATTACCATCTGATACTTGCACAGCTTCTCAACAGGTATTGAAGGGGATTTGAAATTTAAATTGGGATTTGACTTCTCGGTGGAAACCAAAGCTGCGAAATGCGGTTTCACCCTTCGGTGAGCCGCGATTTGCAAATAAGCAAATTTAACCCTTTCGGTAGATTCGAATCTCACAATTTCCGATTTATGACTCTTCGGTGGGAACAAATCGCTGCGAAACGCGGTCTCACCCCTACGGTGAGCCGCAATTTGCAAATAAGCGATTTTAACCCTTTCGGTAGACCCGAATTTCACAAATTTCGATTTTATGACTCTTCAATGGAAACAAATCGCTGCGAAACGCGGTCTCACCCCTTCGGTGAGCCGCGATTTGTAAATAGGCGACTTTAATCTCTTTCGGTAGACTCGAACTCCACAATTTCGATTTTATGACTCTTCGGTGGGAATAAATCGCTGCGAAACGCGGTTTCACCCCTTCGATGAACCGCGATTTGCAAATAAGCGATTTTAACCCTTTCGGTAGACTCGAATTTCACAAATTGCGATTTTATGACTTTTCGGTGGAAACAAATCGCTGCGAAACGCGGTTGTACCCCTTCGGTGAGCCGCGATTTGCAAATAAGCGATTTTAACCCTTTCGATAGACCCGAATTTCACAAATTTCGATTTTATAACTCTTCGGTGGGAACAAATCGCTACGAAACGCGGTCTCACCCCTTCGGTGAACCGCAATTTGCAAATAAGCGATTTTAACCCTCTCGGTAGACCCGAATTTCACAAATTTCGATTTTATGACTCTTCGGTGGGAACTAATCGCTGCGAAACGCGGTTTCACCACTTCGGTGAGCCGCGATTAGCTAATAAGCGATCTTAACCCTGTCGGTGGATTGAAATTCCACAATTTCGACTGTACGACTCCCCGGTGGGAACAAATCGCTGCGAAACGCGGCTCACCCCTTCGGTGAGCCGCGATTTGCAAATAAGCAATTCTAACTCTTACGGTAGACTCGAATTTCACAAATTTCGATTTTATGACTCTTCGGTGGGAGCAAATCGCCGCGAAGCGCGGTTTCATCCCTTTGATGAGCCGCAATTTGCAAATAAGCGATTTAATCCTTTCGGTAGACCCGAATCTCACAAATTTCGATTTATGACTCTTCGGTGGGAACTAATCGCTGCGAAACGCGGCTTCACCCTTCGGTGAGGCGCGATTAGCAAATAAGCGATTTTAACCCTCTCGGTGGACTCGAATTTCACAAATTTGGATTTTATGACCCTTCGGTGGAAACAAATCGCTGCGAAACGCGGTTTCACCCCTTCGGTGAACCGCGATTAGCAAATAAGCGATTCTAACCCTTTCGGTGGACTTGAATTTCGCGAATTCTGATCTTATGACTCTTCGGTGAAAGCAAATCGCTGCGAAACGCGGTTTCACCCCTTCGGTGAACTGCGATTAGCAAATAAACGATCTTAACCCTTTCGGTGAACTCGAATTTCACAAATTTCACAAACTTCGATTTTATGACTCTTCGGTGGAAACTAATCGCTACGAAACGCGGTCTCACTCCTACGGTGAGCCGCGACTAGCAAATAAGCGATTTAACCCCTTCGGTGGGCTCGATTTCCACAAATCTCGATCTTATGACTCTTCGGTGGAAACAAATCGCTGCGAAACGCGGTTTCACTCCTACGGTGAGCTGCGATTAGCAAACAAGCGTTGTTTAACCCTTTCGGTGGACTCGAAAGACATTAAACTCAATAAATTCACTAAATTCGATATACTGACTTCACGGTGGAAACAAGCTGCTGCGAAGCGCTGTTTCGCCCCGTCAGTGGTCCGCGATTAGCGAAAGCGCGGATCTAAACCCGACGGGAGCGCAAATTCTCATCTAACACAATTCGTGGTGATAAATAGCGTACGAAGTATGAGTGAATAGGGATTAGATAAAGGAACATACAGTGAGCAAGGATTGAAGAGTTAAGGAAAGCAGGAAACAAATAATATTAATAAAAGGAGATAAAATCAAGAGGTAAGAACGGAGCAGTAAACCAAGCAGATGGAGAACAGATGGCAGCAAACGAAGAAGGAGGAAACTAATAATAAACTAATAAACAGATTAAAGAATAAACAGAAGAAAGAAACGGCACCAGCAAAAGCACAGGGTACCGAAGGCAGGCAGTAACAGCACAGTAACACAACAGCAGGCAAAAGGCGATATAACAATAAAGTTCAACGACAAAACACATCTAAAACGCTTAAAGTTCAACGAAAATGTAAAACACGAAATAAAACATGTGCAAGCAAACAATAGGCAGGAGTAAAAGACAGCGACACAGCTGAAAAGGACCCGCGGGTAGAAAGCAGAACAAAGGGAGACGCAGGCGAAGAGCGGTAAAAGGTAAAGGTAAGGAATAACTGAGCAGGCGCGGCAAGCAGGTAGCGGGACAAGGTGTAACCAACACATGGGCAGCGAAGCGGCAAGGAGAGCCGGATGAAAAGACAGGCAGATGAGAAGACCGAGGCAAGGCGAGAAGGAACAGGTAGGCAGAGCAGGGCAGAGGCAAAGCGAGAAGTGGGCGTGGACTGAGACGCTGGGAAGCAAATCATGGACAGGGAAAGGAAAAGATGGCGGGGAGCTAGAAGGGCCGGGGAAGCGCCGACCAACGAGCGAGCGGGGTGCAGCACAGCAATACATAGCAACACACAGCAAAATGGCGGCAATGGAAACGAAGCAGGCACAAACAAACGCAAGATCATGAAGAGGAACCAAAAACGATAGGATAGATAGGAGAGAAACCAGGCTGTCAATAAAATCAATGAAATTAACAGCAAGCTCACGCCAAACAGAATAAAGGGAACGGGCAGTGCTAGACTAATCAGGATTAACCAGTTGACCAAAGTTAAATTAATTAAACTAATTTAAAATTAAATTAAGCTAAACTAAAATAGATAACGACAGTATTAATCAGCAGTAATAGCATAATATACGGGTATGAGCATAAGCTGATATGATGCAATAACAGGAAAAGGCAAGTTAACTTACACATTCATTTGGCCGACGTATGGCTGATATTTAAAATCATTGCTTGCACACTTGTTACATCTTAAATATCATACTATCATATCTAATGCATTATGCTACGACATGCCAGATTACATATCAGATAGTGACATAACATATAAAACGGGAAACTCAATCAGCAATAGGCCACGAGATCATTAAATTAGAAATATTGTTATTATTACTATAATTATTATTACTAGTATTATTATTACTATTATGTTATTAATGTTAACAAATTGTTTACTAGACAGGTATAATGCATAATTTAGTCATCTTATTACCTTATTACCTACCTTCCTCTCTCCCTGGCGATATAACAACACCGGATAGCTAGCTGCAGGAATCACGCGAACTCAACTGTAAATTCAACAATAGGGAAAGTAAGATGAGGAAACTAAATCTAAACCTAAGAAGGAAGTATGAATACGAATACGAATACGAATATAAATATAGAGAAATAGATACAAGTAAAATAGATTAAACAATATCGAAGGTAGGAGCATACGAATAAAATGAGACAATGGATAAAGAAGGGAAAACACTGGTGGAGCGTCAGCGGATAAACGGAAGTAAGGAAACAAGCGCAATCAGTTAAAACACAAACAACACGGATGAGAAAAGATAAGAACGGAAACGGCAAAGGCAGAAGAAGGGTGGAGCAACAAGTGAAACATGGGAGTGAAATGAAACTAAGAACTGAAAGGAAAGGTACAAGAAGGAAAACGACAGGATACGAAGAAGATATAGACAGGCAAACAAATAAATAATCAAACAAGTAAGAAGTAAATTAATAAATAAAATTAATAAATAAAATAAACCGACAAAGTAAGGCAGGCCAATAGGGAAGGAACAAGGAATTGAAGAAATTAAGAAGAAAGCAAGAGTGAGGGAAGCACGGGGGACAAGAGTGGGAAAGGAACGGGAAAGGAGTGGGAAAAAGCAAGGTAGGTTACATGGAACCTGAGGGTTGAGGAACAGCTCATTCCGAAGTAGCAAGAGTAAGAGCACTAGTAAAGGCGACAAGTTAAGTAAGCGTAAAGAGGAGACAATCGAACATTAAGTTAAAGTGAAGTGGTGACAGAAGAAGTAATATTAAAGAACAGGGGTAAGTAGGAAAAGCAGCAATTAGTAGAACCAACAAAGTAACAAATTGAATTGAATTAAATCAAAGTCAATTAAGCTAAAGTAAATATAACTAAATACAAGTAAATAATCTGAATTTAATTAAATTAAGTTGAATTAAGCAGAATTAACTGAACTAAACTAATTCAATTCAATTAGATTAATTAATCAAATTAAGTAAATTAAATTAAATTAAATCAATTAATTAATTAATCAAATTTAAATTAAATTAAATTAAACTAATTAATTAAATTAACAAGTAGGAAGGACACAGCAAAAGCGGAAATGGAGGCTATCAAGAAATACAAGGGGAGCAGAGTAACTGCAGAAGACATAGATAGGCTGCTCAAGGAAGCAATTAGCAATGTGGAGGAAAGAATTAGGATGGAGGATAGGAGGAAAGAAGAGACACAGAACGAAGGAACTGAGGATAGGAAAGGAAAAGGGGGAAAGGGCAAGAAAAGGAAGACGAATACGGAGGAAGAAGGGAGAGATAAAGGTAAGCGGGGAAGACAGGAAGAAGAAGCAAATAGAGAAGAAGAGGAAGAGGAGCTGGCGCTCATGGAGGCTGTCGAGGCAGTAGAAGACGCAGAGGCCTCTATCTGCGAACTGGAAGAAGAGTTTGAGATGCCCATGAGCTCTTCCACCCCGCGAGCAGAAGACAGTAAGCTGGACACAAGAAAATACGAAGAAGGGCACAGGGACAAGGCCAGAAGGAAACTCGTAGTAACGGAAAATAAAAGGGTCAGTATACAAGTAGGATGCGACAAGGGGAAGGGGATGCAGCCCATTATCAAGCTTAGAAGGTTGGAGAAGTCAGAGGAAGAAGAAGGAAAACAGAAAAAACAGGGAAAGCAGGTAAAACAGGAAGAGCTGAAGAGACAGGTGGGAAAGGAAGAAGATAAAACCAAACAACAGCAACAGCAACAACACCAACATCAACATAGGAAAGGCGGAGAGGATAAGAAGAATGGAAAGGAGGAAGAGGACGACGACAGATTGATGAAAATCATCATGAAGATAAGACGGGAAAAGAAACTAAAAGAAGAGATCACTGGCGAACAGGGGGAAGGACACGGAAACGGAAAGGGGAAGGAAAAAACCAAAGAAGGGGAGGGAAGCAGAAAGGAGGGGGAGGAAAGCAGGAGGGAAACGGGAAACAGGGGTAAGGGGGAGGATGTAGTCATCATCAAATACCCAAAAGAGGAAGTAAATTATTGGGGGGCCATCAGATGGCTAAAGGGGAAAATAGCGACTCACGCTGAACAAATCAGGGAAATGAGAGAGACAAGGAAGGGAGATATTATAGTCTGTATTAAAAGGGATAAGGGAAACGAAGCGGGCAAGGAATGTGCAAATATAATAAATAAAGAAGGAAATAATAAATGGCAGGCGAGACTGCACACAGAACTCGCTGAAATTGCAATCAAAATCACGGACCCGGATGTAGGAAAAGAGGACATAGAGAGGGCACTAAGGAAAGGGGGGTATAGCGAAGAAATGAACAGGGGGGAGATAAACTATGTAACCATTAAAGGGGCACAGGGAACGTGCCATAGGACGGCGTATCTTGAATGCACCAGGACAACGGCCAGAAAGCTTACGCAGGAAAAAGGGTTGAGAACAGAGTGGCAGGAGCTACGCCCTTTCTTTCCCAGGAGAGATCACGGAGACAGGAAAGGAGGAAGGAAAGAGGAAAGGGCCAAGGAAGAAGTGAAGGGGAAGAAACAAGGAGGAGAAGGAAGCAGAAGAAACCGCAGCGACAACAGTGACAGCAGCAGCAGCAACAACAGCAGCAACAACAACAACAGCGATAGCAGCAGCAACAACAACAACAACAGAGGCGGCAACGGCGGCTGCGTGACTAACAACAGAGGAAGCAGAGACGGAGAGGCATGGAGCGAAAGGAAAAGGGAGAAGGCTAACGAGGAACCCAGACCGGGCACGAGCAGAGACCCGTGGTAGTTGGGACACGTTAAATAAATAAATTAATAAATTAATAATTAGAAAATATAAAATAAACTAAGTATTATAATTGTGTATATATAGCGATAAGAATTAAACTAAGAATAGATAAGTATATAGGATTAGATTAATTATAAGAAATAAAGAACAACTAATAATTAAGTAAGTAATTTAAGTGTAATATATGTATATTAGCAGTAAGACTAGAAAATGTATCTAGGGAACAAGAGTTAAGTTAGGACAAATAAACAAATACAGACATACATGTGATAGTATAACTAGGGTAATGCGAAGATATAAAACACAACAAATATGCTCCTACATTTATTCATTTAAACAAACAGCCAATCAATTCAACAATTCAACAATTAAATAAGTAAATAATAAATTAGTTAAATAACAAAGCAAATAAATCTAAGCGAATTAGGTAACAAAGCCAGTAACAACAACCTAGACAAGATTAAGACACTAGCACCAGATGAAAATTGCGAGCAGGAAAGGACAACACAGTAGAATTAATCAAATCAGAAACATAAATTACATTAAACTTAGTTTTAACTAAATTTAATTAAGCGAACGCATTCAATTAAATCAGCAATAACTAAGACACAGAGCAAATGCGACAGTACACAAGATTAGGGAATAACAAACAAACAACTACAACAGAGCACATGAAATAGACACGCATAGATAAATCACACGACACGGAAACGAACGAGGAGCTGGGAAGGCACACGCGCACACGTAAACGCAATCATAGTAACAGCTAGCGGCAGACAGGATAAGTAACGTAATACACTCTAATAACATTACATATGACAAGGCCCAGAAAGATGTGACACACACAACAACCACACGATTGTAAGGCAAACAAATATATAGCAAAGGAACAATATTTAAGTATTTAAGTATTTAAACAACCCAAGTATTTATTTATTTATTTATCTAGACACGAATTACCCTAGTTACTCTATCTTATGTATCCCATCCGAACAGATTCATGGAATTACATATACAAAGTAAGATCTAAATTTAGACTTGAGCAGCATTCCACGGTATAAATGCATGTTAAGATACAGGTTAGACAGCGCGTATGACAACAAATAAGAAATAATTTATAACAGTCAGGTTAACTAGTACAAACACACACGTAAAAGGCACACAGCACATATGTGCATCAGCATAACGATATCCCGTTTTGCGCATATTATCCAATAGAAAGAAGAAAATAGCAGCAGCACTGATTATACAAACAATGTAGACAACATAAGATAAGGCGTAAATTAGACGCGATACACGAGTGTAACCGCTCGTACAGGGTTACTCGCGTCGCGAACTGATCGCACGGATTTTTAGTCCGTGCCACGGGGTTGTAAATCTCGTGGCTCGTCTGATTACGACTATTCGCGACGCGCTGCTCTGCAGAATTAACTTGGAGCAGTGATTCAAGTATGCTGAGATTTCAAATGAGTCCGAACGTTGACTCCGGAAAAAACAACTAAGTCCGTGATGCTGACTTATTGAAAATTTCTAAGTCCGAAACTGTTGACTTAAAAGAAATTTTCGTTCCGTTCGACTGCGGAGATTGATTTGTATAATTTGCGAATGTTCTGTGTGACTGCGAAAAGTGTTCTGACCTAGCTCTCGAACGTACGAGCTAAGGAGCCCTGGCGAAAGTTTTGGAAACACGATGATTGGTCATCATTCAATTTTTGACTTTCCAATCAACGTGCCCCTTGACTTTCTCCCACCCTTCCGTTACGCCCTTAGCGCGCTTCTTTAGGAGGGTGGGACGATACCAGAGCGTACGTGAGAAATCTGCAAGTCCGGCAACGCCGGGGTTTTTCCTCTGGGTCTCAGGCCCGATGGCCGCGAAGTACCGTAACGAATGTACCGTCGAAATGACCCTTCAGAATTACCGAATTTATGACAGGAAATGGCTATCGAGGACGAAACGAACGTAAAAATTTAACTCTATTGTACGAAAAAAGGTAAATGACTATTGCAGGAAATAAGGAAAAAGTCTTTCTCAAAAATAGCCTTTGTCGCGGACCTATCATAAATTCTTCAAGCAGAATTCTCGCGTACCGTGTTCCAACGGTTGGAACAACGAGTAAGGCGCATACAACGAATGCGAACCTCAAATACAGCGCAATATAACATCAATAGACGCAGGATAGCAAAGAGTAACAGGAACGATGAACAATGACGAAGAGTTAAGACCACAGCAACGGCGGCAAACAGCGAACAAGAGCGTGGGTAGATGGGATGAGTATAAATGGCTGTAAAGACAGCTAGCAGCTAAGCTAAAACAGAAACAAATGCAAACCAGCATCATTAATATGGAAAATATCGGCAATGAGGAGGCACACAGCCAATGGAAGTTAGATTAAATGGAATCAAACTAAACTACACTACAAAGGGACAAGAATGCAAACTAAACAAATAAGCAATTGAACAACCAAACAGCAACCTGAAAGGCAAAACGGACAGCAAATAAAGAGAGGGAATGACAGCAATGGAGAAAACTAAATGAAACAGGCTAAAGCAGAAGTAAATAGTAAACTATAATACAAGCTTACTAGGGCATGCAACGGCAACAAAAGCAGAAAGAAATCGAAAGCAGGACAAGAAGGTAAAGGAGGAAAACAGCAAGCAAATAAGTGAGTGAAGCTCAACTAAACTAAACCTAAGTAATTTAGGAAAGTTGAAAACAATGTTAAATACAGCAACAAACAAGGTAAGTAAATGGGAAACACTAATGACTTAGCTTGAACAAAGCAAAATACTAGCCTCGCAGCTTGTAGACATGCAGCCATATTTTCAGATCTGCAGATTTTCAGCTTTTATCTTCAACATTACAGATTTTCAGCCTTTAATTTCAGCCTTCATAGTATAGCCCCATTCGCAGCTCCTCAGCTATGCACCTTTTCAGTTTTTCCAGCTTCTCAGTTTTCTCAGTATTTACCAGCTTACAGCATATCAGCCTTTAACACTTCAGCCCTTCAATCTGCAGGCTACAAACTCACGAACCACTAGAAGGACAGGGAAAGCAGCAACGTGTGCCAAATTAGTAACAGCAAGAAAAGGGAAAATAATACACAAGCAGAAGCTAAAATACTTAACCCAATCCAGCGACGAGGTCCAACAGAGGAGAAGCGCAGAAAGGGCAGCAACAAGCAGGGAAACCAAGGAAAGGCAAACTGAAAAAGAAACAAACAGCATTAGTACCCACAAACGACAAGTAAAATGGAAAGCTACAAACTAGGCAAGAAGAACAACAAGCCCAGTGACAAATGGAAGTGACAATTAACAAATAAGCTAGAATTAACAAATAACAAATAAACAGGCTACTTAACTTGGAGACATGCTCCCCTGGAAGGGCAGCAGGAAGACCTGAAATAGAGACAGGAAATAGGACAAGAAGAAGCGAAATGAACAAGAAGGATATAATGAAAGGAGAACCAAAGGAAATGAAGAGAGACATAGAGATAAGCGACAGACAGGAGACGAGGCAGATGAAATAACACCCCAGGAAAGAGAGAAGATAAGGAACGAAACAAATATAGACGGAAGCAAGCGAATAGGAAGTCAAAGGAAACAAATAAAACCAAATAAAGTACAATAAAGCTCGGTGGAATGGAAGAAGGGCCAACAAGGGCAAAAGAACAGGGAAGGTGGTTTACACCTACACATAAAACATCAGGAGTACACAGCTCGCGCATCAGCATTAAAAGAAGCAGGAAGCGAATGAAGGAAAACACACATAAACAGCATAGCCCAGGATTGCACATAAAATACAGCAGACACACAACAACATACAACAATAATAACATACAACAACATGCATATACACACACATACACACATACAACACAAGTACACAAACGTGCACGTACACACACACACACACACACACACACACACGCGCGCGCGCGCGCGCGCGCGCGCAGACGCAGAAGGACACAGGGAACGATGGGTATCTGTGAGACGCACATTAGCATAACACACGAAGATGTACGATGCAGAAAAGGACATGCAAGCAATAGCGAAACTACAGGGGCATAAACAGGAAAGAAAGATAGCATAAATAACGTTAACATAAGGGGAGATTGTCTAAGGAACGCTCCACCTGCTCCTTAACTAACATAACATAACGCACAAAACGGAGGATAGCACGACGATGGGAAACATCGCCTAAAAGTACTGGAACGAAATTGGAAGGAGAAAGAGGACCAACAGCGCTGTACAAAGAAGAACGTTCATTCTCCCAGCGAGTACAAGAGAAAAGGGTATGATAGGCATCATCCTCGACATCGGCTGAACAAAACCAACAAATAGGGGAAGAAGTGCGACCAATGCGATGGAGGTAGCTGACGAAACAGCCATGACCGGTCAATACTTGAGTAAGGTGGAAATTCAAAATGCGCGGACCCCCAGACTCAATCCAAAAGTGAAGATCTGGAATGAGGCGACGAGTCCAATCACCCGTGGAACAAGTATCCCACGATGATTGCCAATCGCGCCTCATTAAAAGGTCAATGGAACGAGGAGCATCCGCGCCGTCGGACAGAGGATCAAGCTCGAAACAAATAGTACGGAAATGTATAAGGAACTCCCAAGGCGTACAACCAGACAGAACACATAGGACTGAAGTAGACACAGTACGGTAGGCACGACAGATACGAAGAAGACCGACGCGCTGAGTCGAATGAAGGCGGGAAAGGATAGAGGAAAAATTCACGGCCTCAAACCAGACGGGAGCGCCGTATAAAACAATTGACTCTACAACACGATAGTACAGTAAACGGCTGGTGAAACCGCAACCTCGTAGATTAGGAAGTAAAAGAGATAAACGTCTGGCAACAGCCAAAGCCTTCGCGCATACTTTATCAATATGCTGACGATAGAGACGACTGTTGCCGAAGAGTACCCCAAGGTAACGGACGAAAGGAGAAGTTTGAATGGAATTCGAGCCATGAAGCAGAGTCAGGCCCCGGGGGATGCGACGACCAGTAAGTAGAACCGCCTCGGTCCTATGGGTGGCTAACGTTAACCCCTGAGAAGTATACCAGGAGCCCAAAAGGCGTAGACACTCCTCGGCAAGGGAACGTAACCTGCATAGAGAGCGAGCAACGAGCACTAAAGCCATATCATCGGCAAAACCAACGGTGATAGCATCCCCTGGGAGCGCGACATCCAACACACTATCATAGGCAAGAATCCATAGCAAAGGACCTAGGACAGAACCCTGAGGCACACCAGCAAACACCGGTAGCTCAATCCAGGTTCCATCGGAAAGGAAGGTACCAACGCGACGGTCACAGAGATAACTAGACAGCATGCGGATAAGAGAAGGAGGGAAACCCCGGGAATAGGCAGTGTCAAGGATGTTACTCCAACGAAGAGTATTAAAGGCATTCTTTACATCAAGCGTTACAAGGAGGCAATGGCTAGTAACCGAACGAGCACGATCCCATTCAGAAGTTACTACACGCATTGCCTGAAGAGTAGATCGACCTGACAAGAAACCGAATTGACGAGGGGAGAAACCACCAGAAACACGGACAGCCTCAAGAAGACGTTCACGAAGACAATATTCGAAACCCTTACTTAAATGAGGTAACATGCACAGAGGACGAAGATCGCCAAAGGAAGAATATGGTTTGCCAGCCTTAGGGATCAAAACCAGACGACCACTTTTCCAAGAGGAGGGGAAATAACCATTGAAATAACAGGAATTATAGAGCTTTGTAAGCCAAGGGAGAGTGACCTTGGCAACGATACGAACAACCTCGCCAGTCATGCCATCAGGACCAGGAGCCTTCTTCGGACCAATACGAGCCAAAGAGTAGGCGACAGTTAAAGGGTCAATAGGAGTGTCAGAGCCATCGGCATTAACAAAGGTATTGTGAAAGGAAGGAGCAGAAGAGGAAGCCGGAGGAACAGACACAGAAGATGCAGTCATAAAGGGCACAGCAGCAGAAAACAAGGTAGGTAAAACAGTAGGTAAAACAGTAGACGAAGAAAGGAGCGCAGATGAAGCAACGGATGGAAGAGAGCGAGGAATGGAGGCAGGAGAGCAAACAAAAAGAGCCTGCACAGCTAAGCGAAACTCATCGCGGTTTAAGGACACGGGAGGCTGAACACCGCGCAACTTACGCATCATGGTTTTATAAGGTCGGCCCCAGACATCGGTCTGAACCTCACTAACTAGCTCTTGGAAGCACTCGTTTTTGCGACTGCGAACTAGAGACTTAAAAGCACGACGAGCTTGAAGATACACGGGTAAAACCAGATCATTGGCAAGAATAGAATCACGAATGAGAGTCTGCCGATAGAAATTACGGGCATCGCGGGTTTTACGACGTAACTTAGTTAATTCCTCGCACCACCAAGGAGCATCGCGGCGCTTTTTACGGCTCAAGGGACGGGAAGGACGAGAAGCATCAAAAAGTGATCGAAGTAAAGCTAGCTCTGCATCAATCTCGGAGCAAGTAAAATAAGGAGAGGCGGCAGAGAAGTCGCGGGTGTTAAGGGAAGAGGAAGTAAGAACGTCAACCCAGGCGTCGATATCCAGAGTACGAGAGCAAGGAAGATAAGGAAATACAGGAGCTGGCGAAGACGTAGATTGAGGTGAAGGTAGGCCAGACACGGATGAAGGGTAACCAGTTGGAGGGAGGGTAAAACTATGGTACAGGTAGGAATGGTCTGACCCGGAGAAATCTGGAAACACGACGGAACGAGACAAAGACGTGAGTATACGATGGGAACAAACAGCGAAATCTAGACGCGATGAGAAGCCACCGCGATGAAAAGTGGGACCACCAGTACTATTGACAGGTATGAGATCCAATTCATTAAAAAACAACTCCAGGAGACGACCGCGGGAATCCTGCGACTCGGAACCCCAAACAGGAGAACGAGCGTTAAAATCCCCGCAAAGGAAAAGAGGTTTGGACGACCGAAGAATGGAGGAGGATAAATTAGACAAAACACTGTCTAAGGCTGAACGAGAGAGGTTAGGGGAGAGATAGCAAGACAATACACAAAAGTCACGGGATTCAGCGAACACGAAACCATCACCACGAGCAGCACAATGCACAACACCAAAATCAGAGGAGGAATAAGGGCGATACCACACAGCACACGAAGAATCTAAACTCACAAACCACTCACTCCTTAGTTCGTACGGTTCACAGAGGCACACAAAGTCAGCGCAGCGTTCGTTTGCAGATTGCCACACAAGGTCCTGGGCTAAACGGCAGTTGTTAAGATTTAGCTGAAGGATTGATACGGAAGAAGACATAGCGATAGCGATAGAAGAAAGCAGGAGGAAGCAGCAGCAGCAAAAATCGGACGCAGAAACGATGAACACCTGAAAAAGAGAAAACTGTTACAGCAACAATAGATAAATAATAAATGGAAGCAAAGTTAAATTAAATTAAATTAAATTAATTAAATTAAATTAAATTAAATTAAATTAAATTAATTAAAAGAAAACAGATGAATTAAGAAGTTAAATAATTTAATAAATTAAATAAATAAATTTATTAAATTAAACAAATTTAATTAAGTTAAGTAAATCGAATTAAAACAGATTAAATTAAAACTAAATTAAATTAAATTAAATTAAAGTAAATTAAATCAAATTAGCTAAACTAACTTAAACATAGGCGACAACAAAATAAAGAAATAGTAAATAAGGAATAAAGAAATGAAGCATAAATGAGACACTTACCCCAGGAAACAATGAGGGACTGCAAACAAGAAGGAAACAAAGTCAGCAATGACAGACAGGAAAGAACGCCGCACCACAAGAAGATGATGATAATAAGAAGAAACAGGCAGCGGGGCAGCGAAAGTCAGTGGAAAACCACAGCAGGCAGGATGACCAAACCTAGAAGCATACAAATAATTAATCAAAGAAAATATGAAGGGTAACAGAAAGGAAAACAAACAGGACAACGAAGCAAGCAATCAGAGAGAGAGGAGGAGAAAACAGGGAAAGGACTAGCAGTTAAGGAAGAGGGAAAAGGGAGAGAGAAAGAAGAGGAGGAAATAACAGAACACAGAATAACGACAACAACAACAACTGCACAAAACAGGATGAAAACAGAGGTAGAAATGATATAAAAATACAAACCTGGAAATCCAGCAAACAAGTAAAATTAAATACAAATATGCGAAGCAGAAATCAAGCCTTGAACCTAAAACAGAATTAAGCAATTAATAAATACAGAAAACAAGAAGCAGTAGGATTAATAAAGCATAGAATGCACAAACAAAGGTAAAGGACAGGCAAACTTACCCAAATGCGTAGCAGCAGCAACGTTGACTGCACAAATAAGAGCAAAGCAAGATTGGTGAACTAAACAACTTAAACTCCAGCGGAGACAACAGCAGGAACACAGCAGGAACACAGCAGATTACAGCCAAGCAACCTGAAATAAGGGAAACAATTAGATTTGAACAAACAGGGATGAATTATACATGATAGAGGTAGGAGGGAACAAAAACCGCTAAGCAAGTAACCAACAAGGAATGAAAGGAAAGAAAGAAAGGAAGGTAAACAGGTAATTAGACACTCGTCAACTACCATACTCACTCCATTATATATTTATATATATGCATCATTGTTAATCACAATTACATACATATATATCAATATACAATATACATATATACACACATAATACACACATACAAACTGCATTATGCTACACTACTGTATCTGGCTGACTACATTACTCAGCCAGATTTATTGTACACCTCAAGTATACGTATAAAATCACTTTAACCTTACGACATCCTACTCATTACATAGAAGCATACAAATTTATTTTATTCTTACTGAACTATTTTACTTTTTATTTTTACTTTACTTTGACTTTACTTAACTACTAGCTCTACCGGCTAAATATCTACGCATAAGACAACAACATGAATGACAATATTAAACAAACTGGTAATCTAACTACAGACAGTAACATTAAAATTTTCAACCCTTCCAATCCTCAAACCACAAGTGTTAAGCGCAAACACAAACCAATCACCACAGGATGAGGAAAACAACAACAACGAAATGCAACCCAAGCAAGGAATTTGAAGCAAGATTGACAGTGGACGACATGAATCAAGCAAACAGAACCAAACGGCAACTAATCAAACAGGACCACAGACAAATCAGCTAAACCGCACAAACACAAAGAGATAACAAACAGTCTCAAACAGTCTCACTAACCTAGAGCGAGGCTAGACAAAACACACATATAACACAGCACAGGAAATAAAATGGAATAATTAGATAGTAACAAAAGAATTAGGAAGAAATAAACTAACAGAGTTAAAGTACGCGCACACAAGTACTTACAGGAATAAAACTGCACGCCCACAAAGCTAGACGCCACGAAACAATGGCGGAAAGTGGAGCAGAAAAAACCGGTTAACCCGTTGGTGCAAGGTGCTATGCAAATGGCTGCAGGTGGAGACGGAAGTAGAGCAACAAGGTTGAAATAAGTAGAGAGGAAAACACAATGCTCAGAAGCGACAACGAGACTGGAGCGACACCACGCGGCGGCGACATGAAACCAGGACAACATGAACATAGCAACATGAGAATCTGAACAGTACTAGCAACTCAAGCTATGGTAAATCTTTGAACTAACCGGAGAAATATGGTTAAAGATACACCATAAGGAGGAGGCTACGCAGCTCTCGTACTGGTAAAACTGGTAACAACAGTCTAAGGCTTAAATGACTCACGAGCGACTGCTGGGAACTGACGATGGACTCGAACCCATAAATACGATGTTTGTAACTCCACGGCGGAAATCAGACGCTGCGAAGCGCGATATCACCCCTCGGTAAATCGCGATTAGCAAATACGCGGATTACCCCCTCGGTGGATACAAATATCACAAATTGCGATGTTATGACTTCTCGGTGGAAACAAATCGCTGCGAAACGCGGTTGCACCCCTTCGGTGAGCTGCGATTAGCAAATAAGCGGTTTTAACCCCTTCGGTGGACTCGAAATTCACAAATTCCGATGTTCCGACTCTTCGATGGAAACAAATCGCTGCGAAACGCGGTTTCACCCCTCGGTGAGCTGCGATTAGCAAATAAGCGGTTTTAACCCCTTCGGTGGACTCGAAATTCACAAATTTCGATGTTTTGACTCTTCGGTGGAAACTAAGCGCTGCTAAACGCGGTTTCACCCCTTCGGTGAGCCGCGATTGGCAAATACGCGGTTAAACCCCGTCGGTGGACTCGAAATTCGCAAATTTCGATATTATGACTTCTCGGTGGGAACAAATCGCTGCGAAACGCGGTTTCACCCCTTCGGTGAACTGCGATTAGCAAATAAGCAGTTTTAACCCCTTCGGTGGACCCGAAATTCACAAATTACGATGTTATGACTTCTCGGTGGAAACAAATCGCTGCGAAACGCGGTTTTCACCCCTTCGGTGAGCTGCGATTAGCAAATAAGCGGTTTTAACCCCTTCGGTGGACTCGAAATGCGCAAATTTCGATGTTATGACCTCTCGGTGGGAACAAATCGCTGCGAAACGCGGTTTCACCCCTTCGGTGAGCTGCGATTAGCAAATAAGCGGTTTTAACCCTTCGGTGGACTCGAAATTCGCAAATTTCGATGTTATGACCTCTCGGTGGGAACAAATCGTTGCGAAACGCGCCTTTCACCCCTTCGGTGAGCTGTGATTAGCAAATAAGCGGTTTTAACCCATTCGGTGGACTCAAAATTCACAAATTTCGATGTTATGACTTCTCGGTGGAAACAAATCGCTGCGAAACGCGGTTTTCACCCCTTCGGTGAGCCGCGATTAGCAAATAAGCGGTTTTAACCCCTTGGGTGGACTCGAAATTCGCAAGTTTCGATGTTATGACCTCTCGGTGGGAACAAATCGCTGCGAAACGCGGTTTCACCCCTTCGGTGAGCTGCGATTAGCAAATAAGCGGTTTTAACCCCTTCGGTGGACTCGAAATTCACAAATTTCGATGTTCCGACTCTTCGGTGGAAACAAATCGCTGCGAAACGCGGTTTCACCCTACGGCGAGCTGCGATTAGTAAATAAGCGGTCTTAACCCCTTCGGTGGACTCGAAATTCACAAATTTCGATGTTTGACTCTTCGGTGGAAACTAACCGCTGCGAAACGCGGTTTCACCCCTTCGGTGAGCCGCGATTGGCAAATAAGCGGTTTTAACCCCTTCGGTGGACTCGAAATTCACAAATCTCGATGTTATGACTTCACGGTGGAAACAAATCGCTGCGAAACGCGGTTTCACCCCTTCGGTGAGCCGCGATTGTCAAATAAGCGGTTTTAACCCCTTCGGTGGACTCGAAATACACAAATTCCGATGTTATGACTCCCGGTGGGAACAAATCGCTGCGAAACGCGGTTTCACCCCTTCGGTGAGCTGCGATTAGCAAATAAGCGGTTTTAACCCCTTCGGTGGACTCGAAACTCACAAATTTCGATGTTATGACTTCTCGGTAGGAACCAATCGCTGCGAAACGCGGTTTCACCCCTTCGGTGAGCTGCGATTAGCAAAGGAGCGGTTTTAACCCCTTCGGTGGACTCGGAACTCACAAATTTTGATGTTATGACTTCTCGGTGGGAACAAATCGCTGCGAAACGCGGTCTCATCCCTTCGAGCGCCGATTTCTGTTACATCTTTCCGTAGGACCAATCTCCATGAAACACGGGTCTCCACTTCGCCTCCAAGCACCGACCAAGGAGGTGCGCCATTTCATCCTACTGATGAAACCTCAAACAAACACAGAGCAAGCAGAGGAACAAAAGGAAGACGGCACCAACGGAGGGGACACCTTTGACAGGCAAAGGACACAACGACAAGGCATGGATAAAGGCGGGCAGGAGAAGGAGGAACAAGTGAGGGATCAGATACAGCGGGAGCAGCAGGAGAATACAGAAAATCCAAACTCCAAGGGAGTCTCGAGTAGCGAAGCGGCTTAAGTTCCAATCCGAAAGGAAAAGGAGCGTTGCTGACAATTTCCGGTTGCCTTCCTAGTGAAGGCAACCAATGGGAATAGCAACAACGGCGGGCAACGCTAGGAGAGATAAACGGAGAGGGAGGATAGCCTTCGAGCGACTGAATGTCAACGACACGAGAGAAACGAATTTAATTCGGCGATCGAGTGGGACTGGCAGGAGAAAGCGAGAAGAAAACAAACAGAAAATTCAAACTCAAAGGGAGTTTCGAATAGCGAAGCGGCTTAAGTTCCAAACCAAAAGGAAAAGGAACGTTGCTGGCAACTTCCGGTTGCTTTCCTAGCGGAAGCAACCAATGGGAGCAGCGACAAAGGCGGGCAACGCTAGGAGAGACAAACGGAGAGGGAGAATAGCCTTCGAGAGATCGAATGTCGGCGACACGAGAGAATCGAAATTAATTCGGCGATCGAGTGGGACTGGCAGGAGAAAGCGAGAAGAAAACAAACAGAAAATTCAAATTCAAAGGGAGTTTCGAATAGCGAAGCGGCTTAAGTTCCAAACCGAAAGGAAAAGGAACGTTGCTGGCAACTTCCGGTTGCTTTCCAAGCGAAAGCAACCAATGGGAGCAGCGACAACGGCGGGCAACGCTAGGAGAGACAAACGGAGAGGGAGAATAGCCTTCGAGCGATCGAATGCCGGCGACACGAGAGAACCGAATTTGATTCGGCGACCGAGTGGGACTGGCAGGAGAAAGCGAGAAGAAAACAAACAGAAAATTCAACTCAAAGGGAGTTTCGAATAGCGAAGCGGCTTAAGTTCCAAACCGAAAGGAAAAGGAGCGTTGCTGGCAACTTCCGGTTGCTTTCCAAGCGAAAGCAACCAATGGGAGCAGCGACAACGGCGGGCAACGCTAGGAGAGACAAACGGAGAGGGAGAATAGCCTTCGAGCGATCGAATGCCGGCGACACGAGAGAATCGAATTTAATTCGGCGATCGAGTGGGAATGGCAGGAGAAAGCGAGAAGAAAACAAACAGAAAATTCAAACTCAAAGGGAGTTTCGAATAGCGAAGCGGCTTAAGCTCCAAACCAAAAGGAAAAGGAACGTTGCTGGCAACTTCCGGTTGCTTTCCAAGCGAAAGCAACCAATGGGAGCAGCGACAACGGCGGGCAACGCTAGGAGAGACAAGCGGAGAGGGAGAATAGCCTTCGAGCGATCGAATGTCGGCGACACGAGAGAATCGAATTTAATTCGGCGATCGAGTGGGAATGGCAGGAGAAAGCGAGAAGAAAACAAACAGAAAATTCAAACTCAAAGGGAGTTTCGAATAGCGAAGCGGCTTAAGTTCCAAACCGAAAGGAAAAGGAACGTTGCTGGCAACTTCCGGTTGCTTTCCAAGCGAAAGCAACCAATAGGAGCAGCGACAACGGCGGGCAACGCTAGGAGAGACAAACGGAGAGGGAGAATAGCCTTCGAGCGATCGAATGCCGGCGACACGAGAGAATCGAATTTAATTCGGCGATCGAGTGGGAATGGCAGGAGAAAGCGAGAAGAAAACAAACAGAAAATTCAAACTCAAAGGGAGTTTCGAATAGCGAAGCGGCTTAAGTTCCAAACCGAAAGGAAAAGGAACGTTGCTGGCAACTTCCGGTTGCTTTCCAAGCGAAAGCAACCAATGGGAGCAGCGACAACGGCGGGCAACGCTAGGAGAGACAAACGGAGAGGGAGAATAGCCTTCGAGCGATCGAATGCCGGCGACACGAGAGAATCGAATTTAATTCGGCGATCGAGTGGGAATGGCAGGAGAAAGCGAGAAGAAAACAAACAGAAAATTCAAACTCAAAGGGAGTTTCTAATAGCGAAGCGGCTTAAGCTCCAAACCAAAAGGAAAAGGAACGTTGCTGGCAACTTCCGGTTGCTTTCCAAGCGAAAGCAACCAATGGGAGCAGCGACAACGGCGGGCAACGCTAGGAGAGACAAGCGGAGAGGGAGAATAGCCTTCGAGCGATCGAATGTCGGCGACACGAGAGAATCGAATTTAATTCGGCGATCGAGTGGGACTGGCAGGAGAAAGCGAGAAGAAAACAAACAGAAAATTCAAACTCAAAGGGAGTTTCGAATAGCGAAGCGGCTTAAGTTCCAAACCGAAAGGAAAAGGAACGTTGCTGGCAACTTTCGGTTGCTCTCCAAGCGAAAGCAACCAATGGGAGCAGCGACAACGGCGGGCAACGCTAGGAGAGACAAGCGGAGAGGGAGAATAGCCTTCGAGCGATCGAATGCCGGCGACACGAGAGAATCGAATTTAATTCGGCGATCGAGTGGGACTGGCAGGAGAAAGCGAGAAGAAAACAAACAGAAAATTCAAACTCAAAGGGAGTTTCGAATAGCGAAGCGGCTTAAGTTCCAAACCGAAAGGAAAAGGAACGTTGCTGGCAACCTCCGGTTGCTTTCCTAGCGAAAGCAACCAATGGGAGCAGCGACAACGGCGGGCAACGCTAGGAGAGACAAACGGAGAGGGAGAATAACCTTCGAGCAATCAAACGCTGTCAAAGCGAGGAAGCTGAAAGTTCACCTGGGCATGGTACCATAAGGGAACATTCTCGGTGACCGAGTTGAAACAGCAGGAGAGAGTGAGAAGAAACGATGCAACTCAATCTCGAAGCGAGACTCGGACGGTGAAGGAAATCGGAGCTGCTGGCAACCTCCGGTTGACTCCTGCGAGGAGACAGCAAATGGAGGCAGTAATTACGGTTTGCAACGCTGGAAGAGAGGAGCTGAGGGAGAGAAAACCGAGCTATCGAATGGCGGTGACACAAGGAAACCGGACAAAGTACGGTGACTAAGTGAAACTGACAGGAGAAAGTGAGGAAAACAACAACAATTCAAACTCAAAGGGAGTTTCGAATAGCGAAGCGGCTTAAGTCTCAATCTGAAAGGAAAAGGGGCGTTGCTGGCAACTTCCGGTTGCCTCCGCCACGGAGGTAACAAATGGGAGCAGCAACAATGGCGGGCGACGCTAGGAGAAACGAACGAAGAGGGAGAATAAGCACCGAGCAATCAAATGATGGCAATACGAGGAAACTGAATGTCCACCTGGGCATGGTACCATTAGGGGACAATTCGGCGACTGAGTAGAACCAGCAGGAGAAAGCGAGGAGAAAAAACACACAAATTAAACTCAATCCGGAAGCAAGACTCGTTTAGCGGAACTATATCGGGATTGCTGGCAACTTTCGGTCGGCTCCTGCATGGAAACGATATATGGAAACAGCATGAACGGTATACAACGCTAAAAGGGAGGAGCGGAAAGAGAGAGAAACCTGCAAACGATCGAATGTCGACGAGACAAGGAAACCGAAGAAATTCGGTGACCGAGTGGAGACGGCAGGAGAAAGTGAGGAGGAATAAACAAAACTGGAGCTCGAGGGAAGCTCTAAATGGTAAAGCGGCTTAAGCTTCAAATCCGAAAGGAAAAGGAGCGTTGCTGGCAACTTCCGGTTGCCACCACAATGGAGGCAACAAAATGGGAGCAGCAACAACGGCGGGCGATGCCAGGAGAAGCGATCCGAGAGCGAAACACGTCCGAGCGATCAACCGGAGACGAAGCGAGGCGCCGAAGTGACCGAGTGGCTGCATAGCTACAGGGGCACCAAGGAGCCGAGCGGAGTCAACGGGAGAGAGTAAGGAAAAGCACACGAGGAAGCGTAGGAGATGATCCGAAGCTGAAACGTGAAATACGAGCGTGGAGAAAATCTAGTAGTGAGCGGTCAAAGTTCCAAACCGGAAGGGAAAGGAACGTTGCTGGCAACTCTCGGTTTTACGCTGAACAAGCCGCAAACAAATGAGAGCAGCAACAACGGCGGGCGAACTACAGAATTTCGAAGGCTCGGAAAGACTTTTCGAACTGAGAATGGCAGAACGAGGAACTCGAACGTCAGCCTGGTCACAGTACCGTTAGGGGACGAATCGGGAACTGAGGGAAGTCACTCGAAGAGAGAAAAGCAAAATTTGCCGAGAGCAATGGGCTCACATAGCGTCGGGAGAGAAGACTGGGCGAAGTAGGAAACGCGAAGTTAAAGGCTTAAATTAAATAAATCAGTCAAATTAAATGGGGTTAATTAATTTAAATAGGGTAAATTAAACTAATTTATATGTAGATTTAAATTTAAACTCAAGTAAACTGATTAGTTAACTAAAGGAGTTAAGCAGGAGGAGACTCGTAACAGATGTTCTTACTACACTGATGAACCTCGATCCGCGAATTACGTCACATTAATCCTTCGCCGAATTCGATTGCAAAATACGCGGTTTTTAGCCTCTCGGTGAGCCCCGATCCACGAAATACGCGGTTTCACCCCTTCGGTGACCGCCGATCCGCGAATTACGCGATTTTACCCCTTCGGTGAACTCCGATTCACGAAATACGCGGTTTCACCCCTTCGGTGACCGCCGATCCGCGAAATACGCGATTTTACCCCTTCGGTGAACTCCGATTCACGAAATACGCGGTTTCACCCCTTCGGTGACCGCCCATCCGCGAAATACGCGATTTTACCCCTTCGGTGAACTCCGATTCACGAAATACGCGGTTTTTAGCCCTTCGGTGAACTCCGATACATGAATACGCGGTTTCACCCCTTCGGTGACCGCCGATCCGCGAAATACGCGATTTTACCCCTTCGGTGAACTCCGATTCACGAAATACGCGGTTTTTAGCCCTTCGGTGAACTCCGATTCACGAAATACGCGGTTTTTAGCCCTTCGGTGAACCCCGATTCACGAAATACGCGGTTTCACCCCTTCGGTGACCGCCGATCCGCGAAATACGCGATTTTACCCCTTCGGTGAACTCCGATTCACGAAATACGCGGTTTTTAGCCCTACGGTGAACTCCGATACATGAAATACGCGGTTTCACCCCTTCGGTGACCGCCGATCCGCGAAATACGCGATTTTACCCCTTCGGTGAACTCCGATTCACGAAATACGCGGTTTCACCCCTTCGGTGAACTCCGATTCTCGAAAAAACGCGGTTTCACCCCTTCGGTGACCGTCGATCCGCGAAATACGCGATTTTACCCCTTCGGTGAACTCCGATTCACGAAATACGCGATTTTTAGCCCTTCGGTGAACCCCGATTCACGAAATACGCGGTTTCACCCCTTCGGTGACCGCCGATCCGCGAAATACGCGATTTTACCCCTTCGGTGAACTCCGATTCACGAAATACGCGGTTTCACCCCTTCGGTGACCGCCGATCCGCGAAATACGCGATTTTACCCCTTCGGTGAACTCCGATTCACGAAATACGCGGTTTTTAGCCCTTCGGTGAACCCCGATTCACGAAATACGCGGTTTCACCCCTTCGGTGACCGCCGATCCGCGAAATACGCGATTTTACCCCTTCGGTGAACTCCGATACATGAAATACGCGGTTTCACCCCTTCGGTGACCGCCGATCCGCGAAATACGCGATTTTACCCCTTCGGTGAACTCCGATTCACGAAATACGCGGTTTCACCCCTTCGGTGAACTCCGATTCACGAAAAAACGCGGTTTCACCCCTTCGGTGACCGTCGATCCGCGAAATACGCGGTTTCACCCCTTCGGTGACCGCCGATCCGCGAAATACGCGTCTTTACCCCTTCGGTGAACTCCGATTCACGAAATACGCGGTTTTTAGCCCTACGGTGAACTCCGATACATGAAATACGCGGTTTCACCCCTTCGGTGAACGCCGATCCGCGAAATACGCGATTTTACCCCTTCGGTGAACTCCGATTCACGAAATACGCGGTTTCACCCCTTCGGTGACCGCCGAACCGCGAAATACGCGGTTTCACCCCTTCGGTGACCGCCGATCCGCGAAATACGCGATTTTACCCCTTCGGTGAACTCCGATTCACGAAATACGCGATTTTTAGCCCTTCGGTGAACCCCGATTCACGAAATACGCGGTTTCACCCCTTCGGTGACCGCCGATCCGCGAAATACGCGATTTTTAACCCTTCGGTGAACTCCGATTCACGAAATACGCGGTTTTTAGCCCTTCGGTGACCGCCGATCCGCGAAATACGCGGTTTCACCCCTTCGGTGAACTCCGATTCGCGAAATACGCGGTCTTTAGCCCCTCGGTGAACTCCGATTCACGAAATACGCGGTTTTTAGCCCTTCGGTGAACTCCGATACATGAAATACGCGGTTTCACCCCTTCGGTGACCGCCGACCCGCGAAATACGCGATTTTACCGCTTCGGTGAACTCCGATTCACGAAATACGATGCCGCGAGTTAAACAAGGAGGTGAGGAAAGCCAGGAGAGTAAGAACAGGAAAATGAAACAACACTGCCGATGTAATACATATATATTTTAATCCTGCACACTACATCAGTTACATAGATAAATTAAGTGACCTCTAGGTGAAATATCACGTTATTATTGCTAGTTAATGGAACAAAGACGATATCGTATACTTACCCCGTACATATCGGCAGTGAAACGGTGAACAACTTAGGTGGAAAGTGGTGGGAGAGGTAGCGACTCCGGTCGTATGTGCTCGCCATTGAGAGGAGGTGCTGAGGGGGCGTTCCCAAGTTCAGCTGGAGGCCAGTGCATCTTGCCCGAGTGCCTCCCCTAGTTCTTGACGCGCCTCTTGGACCAAATCACTCTGGTTGGGTGCATCCTTTCCCATACATGGAACACACTCGCGAGGGGTGGGGGGAGGGGGGATAGTCTTCTCTTCGCGGCTGCGTGCGATGGCCTAGACCAAGGGGACTATGCCGCACTCGGTAAGGGAGCCTTGGCGGGTTGCCGCCACCCCTCCGACCTACCGGACGGAGGGCGGGAGACAGTTTTAGTGAGTAGGCCACGGAAACCGTCCTCACTAGGGCGCCGGAAGTGGGAGTCTCACACTACCCGGATTAGCTGGGTGTCCGAAACAGGATTTCTGTCTTCCTTAAACAAAAAAAAAAAAAAAAGGACTGAGCCGGAGTGCGCATGCGCAGTAGTGACCCCGAGTGCGCATGCGCAGTAGTGACCCCGAGCGCGCATCCGCAGTAGTCAGCCCGATTGTGCATCCGCAGTAGTGAGTCCGAGTACGCATGAGCAGTAGTGAGACGGAGGGCGCATGCGCAGTAGTGACCCCGAGTGCGCATGTGCACTAGTGACCCCGAGCCCGCATGCGCAGTAGTGAGCCCGATTGTGCATCCGCAGTAATGAGTCTGAGTGCGCATGAGCAGTAGTGAGCCCGCGTGCGCATGCGTAGTAGTGAGCTCGATTGCGCATGCGCAGTAGTGACCCCGAATGCACATGAGCAGTAGTGAGTCCGAGTGCGCATGAGCAGTAGTGACCCCGAGTGCGTATGCACAGTAGTGAGCCCGATTGCGCATCCGAAGTAGTGAGTCCGTGTGCGCATGTGCATGACTGAGCCGGAGTGCTCATGCGCAGTAGTGACCCCGACTGCGCATGCGCAGTAGTGGCCCCGAGCGCGCATGCGCAGTAGTGAGCCCGTGTGCGCATGCGCAGTAGTGTGCCCGAGCGCGCATACGCAGTAGTGAGCCCGTGTGCGCATGCGCAGTAGTGAGCCCGAGCGCGCATCCGCAGTAGTCAGCCCGATTGTGCATCCGCAGTAGTGAGTCCGAGTACGCATGAGCAGTAGTGAGCCGGAGGGCGCATGCGCAGTAGTGACCCCGAGTGCGCATGCGCACTAGTGACCCCGAGCCCGCATGCGCAGTAGTGAGCCCGATTGTGTATCCGCAGTAATGAGTCTGAGTGCGCATGAGCAGTAGTGAGCCCGCGTGCGCATGCGCAGTAGTGAGCCCGCGTGCGCATGCGTAGTAGTGAGCTCGAGTGCGCATGCGCAGGTCTGAGCCGGAGTGCGCATGCGCAGTAGTGAGCCCGAGCGCGGATGCGCAGTAGTGACCCCGGGCCCGCATGCGCAGTAGTGAGCCCGTGTGCGCATGCGCAGTAGTGAGCCCGTGTACGCATGCGCAGTAGTGAGCCCGTGTGCTCATGCGCAGTAGTGAGCCCGCGTGCGCATGCGTAGTAGTGAGCTCGAGTGCGCATGCGCAGTAGTGAATCCCAGTGCGCATGCGCAGTAGTGAGCCCGAGCGCGCATCCGCAGTAGTGAGTCTGAGTGCGCATGCGCAGTAGCGACCCCGAATGCACATGAGCAGTTGTGAGTCCGAATGCGCATGAGCAGTAGTGACCCCGAGTGCGCATGCACAGTAGTGAGCCCGATTGCGCATCCGAAGTAGTGATTCCGTGTGCGCATGGGCATGACTGAGCCGGAGTGCGCATGCGCAGTAGTGACCCCGAGTGCGCATGCGCAGTAGTGACCCCGAGGGCGCATGCGCAGTAGTGAGCCCGTGTGCGCGTGCGCAGTATTGAGCCCGAGTGCACATGCGCAGTAGTGAGTCCGTGTGCGCATGCGCAGTAGTGAGCCCGAGTGCGCTTGCGCTGTAGTGAGACCGTGTGCGCATCGGCAGTAGTGAGTCCGACTGCCCATGAGTCGTAGTGAGTCCGAGTGCGCATCCGCAGCAGTGACCCCGCATGCGCATGCGTAGCAGTGAGCTCGAGTGCGCATGTGCAGGTCTGAGCCGGAGTGCGCATGCGCAGTAGTGAGCCCGTGTATGCATGCGCAGTGGTGAGCCCGAGTGCGCATGAGCAGGTCTGAGCCGGAGTGCGCATGCGCAGTAGTGAGGCCGAGTGCGCATGAGCAGTAGTGAGCCCGTGTGCGCATGCGCAGTAGTGAGTCCGAGCGCGCATGCGCAGTAGTGAGCCCGATTGTGCATCCGCAGTAGTGAGTCTGAGTGCGCTAGAGCAGTAGTGACCCCGTGTGTGCATGAGCAGTAGTGACCCCGAGCGCGCATGCGCAGTAGTGAGCCCGTGTGCGCATGCGCAGTAGTGAGCCCGAGCACGCATCCGCAGTAGTGAGTCCGAGTGCGCATGCGCAGTAGCGACCCCGAGTGCGCATGAGCAGTAGTCAGTCCGTGTGCGCATGAGCAGTAGTGACCCCGAGCCCGCATGAGCAGTAGTGAGCCCGTGTGCACATGCGCAGAAGTGAGCTCGAATGCGCATGTGCAAGTCTGAGCCGGACTGCGCATGCGCAGTAGTGAGCCCGTGTGCGCATGCGCAGAAGTGAGCCCGTGTGTGCATGCGCAGTAGTGAGTCCGAGTGCGTATGCGCAGTAGTGAGCCCGAGCGCGCATCCGCAGACGTGAATCCGCGTGCGCATGAGCAGTACTGATTCCGAGCGCGCATGCGCAGTTGTGAGCCCGATTGCGCATCCGCAGTAGTGAGTCCGTGTGCGCATGTGCAGGTTTGAGCCGGAGTGCGCATGCGCAGCAGTGACCCCTAGTGCCCATGCACAGTAGTGAGCCCGATTGCGCATCCGTAGTAGTAAGTCCGTGTGCGCATGTGCAGGTCTGAGCCGGAGTGCGCATGCGCAGTAGTGAGCCCGATTGTGCATCCGCAGTAGTGAGTCCGAGTACGCATGAACAGTAGTGAGGCGGAGTGCGCATGCGCAGTAGTGACCCCGAGTGCGCATGTGCAGTAGCGACCCCGAGCGCGTATGCGCAGTAGCGACCCCGAGCGCGTATGCGCAGTAGTGGGCCCGAGTGCGCATGTGCAGGCCTGACCTGAGTGCGCACGCGCTGCAGTGAGCCCCAGCGCGCATGCGCAGTAGTGAGCCCGATTGCGCATTCGCAGTGGTGACCCCGAGCGCGCATGTGCAGTAGTGAGCCCGATTGCGCATCCGCAGCAGTGAGTCCGAGTGCGCATGTGCATGACTGAGCCGGAGTGCGCATGCGCAGTAGTGACCCCGAGCGCGCATGCGCAGTAGTGAGCCCGAGCGCGCATACGCAGTAGTGAGCCCGTGTGCGCATGCGCAGTAGTGAGCCCGAGCGCGCATCCGCAGTAGTGAGCCCGATTGTGCATCCGCAGTAGTGAGTCCGAGTACGCATGAGCAGTAGTGAGCCGGAGGGCGCATGCGCAGTAGTGACCCCGAGTGCGCATGCGCACTAGTGACCCCGAACCCGCATGCGCAGTAGTGAGCCCGATTGTGCATCCGCAGTAATGAGTCTGAGTGCGCATGAGCAGTAGTGAGCCCGCGTGCGCATGCGTAGTAGTGAGCTCGAGTGCGCATGCGCAGTAGTGACCCCGAGTGCGCATGAGCAGTAGTGACCCGGAGTGCGCATGAGCAGTAGTGACCCGGAGTGCGCATGCGCAGTAGTGAGTCCGAGTGCGCATGAGCAGTAGTGAGCCCGATTGCGCATCCGCAGTAGTGAGTCCGTGTGCGCATGCGCAGGTCTGAGCCGGTGTGCGCATGCGCAGTAGTGAGCCCGTGTACGCATGCGCAGTAGTGAGCCCGTGTGCTCATGCGCAGTAGTGAGCCCGCGTGCGCATGCGTAGTAGTGAGCTCGAGTGCGCATGTGCACGTCTGAGCCGGAGTTCGCTTGCGCAGTAGTGAGTCCGAGTGCGCATGAGCAGTAGTGAGTGCGAGTGCGCATGTGCAGTAGAACGCCCGTGTGCATATGCGCAGAAGTGAGCTCGAATGCGCATGTGCAGGTCTGAGCCGGACTGCGCATGCGCAGTAGTGAGCCCGTGTGCGCATGCGCAGAAGTGAACCCGTGTGTGCATGCGCAGTAGTGAGTCCGAGTGCGTATGCGCAGTAGTGAGCCCGAGCGCGCATCCGCAGACGTGAATCCGCGTGCGCATGAGCAGTACTGATTCCGAGCGCGCATGCGCAGTTGTGAGCCCGATTGCGCATCCGCAGTAGTGAGTCCGTGTGCGCACGTGCAGGTGTAAGCCGGAGTGCGCATGCGCAGTAGTGAGCCCGATTGTGCATCCGCAGTAGTGAGTCCGAGTATGCATGAGCAGTAGTGAGCCGGAGGGCGCATGCGCAGTAGTGAGCCCGAGTGCGCATGCGCACTAGTGACCCCGAGCCCGCATGCGCAGTAGTGAGCCCGATTGTGCATCCGCAGTAATGAGTCTGAGTGCGCATGAGCAGTAGTGAGCCCGCGTGCGCATGCGTAGTAGTGAGCTCGAGTGCGCATGCGCAGTAGTGACCCCGAGTGCGCATGAGCAGTAGTGACCCGGAGTGCGCATGAGCAGTAGTGACCCGGAGTGCGCATGCGCAGTAGTGAGGCCGAGTGCGCATGAGCAGTAGTGAGCCCGATTGCGCATCCGCAGTAGTGAGTCCGTGTGCGCATGCGCAGGTCTGAGCCGGTGTGCGCATGCGCAGTAGTGAGCCCGTGTACGCATGCGCAGTAGTGAGCCCGTGTGCTCATGCGCAGTAGTGAGCCCGCGTGCGCATGCGTAGTAGTGAGCTCGAGTGCGCATGTGCACGTCTGAGCCGGAGTTCGCTTGCGCAGTAGTGAGTCCGAGTGCGCATGAGCAGTAGTGAGTGCGAGTGCGCATGTGCAGTAGAACGCCCGTGTGCATATGCGCAGAAGTGAGCTCGAATGCGCATGTGCAGGTCTGAGCCGGACTGCGCATGCGCAGTAGTGAGCCCGTGTGCGCATGCGCAGAAGTGAACCCGTGTGTGCATGCGCAGTAGTGAGTCCGAGTGCGTATGCGCAGTAGTGAGCCCGAGCGCGCATCCGCAGACGTGAATCCGCGTGCGCATGAGCAGTACTGATTCCGAGCGCGCATGCGCAGTTGTGAGCCCGATTGCGCATCCGCAGTAGTGAGTCCGTGTGCGCACGTGCAGGTGTAAGCCGGAGTGCGCATGCGCAGTAGTGAGCCCGATTGTGCATCCGCAGTAGTGAGTCCGAGTATGCATGAGCAGTAGTGAGCCGGAGGGCGCATGCGCAGTAGTGAGCCCGAGTGCGCATGCGCACTAGTGACCCCGAGCCCGCATGCGCAGTAGTGGGCCCGTGTGCGCATGCGCAGTAGTGAGCCCGTGTACGCATGGGCAGTAGTGAGCCCGTGTGCTCATGCGCAGTAGTGAGCCCGCGTGCGCATGCGTAGAAGTGAGCTCGAGTGCGCATGTGCAGGTTTGAGCCGGAGTGCGCATGCGCAGCAGTGACCCCTAGTGCCCATGCACAGTAGTGAGCCCGATTGCGCATCCGTAGTAGTAAGTCCGTGTGCGCATGTGCAGGTCTGAGCCGGAGTGCGCATGCGCAGTAGTGAGCCCGATTGTGCATCCGCAGTAGTGAGTCCGAGTACGCATGAACAGTAGTGAGGCGGAGTGCGCATGCGCAGTAGTGACCCCGAGTGCGCATGTGCAGTAGCGACCCCGAGCGCGTATGCGCAGTAGCGACCCCGAGCGCGTATGCGCAGTAGTGGGCCCGAGTGCGCATGTGCAGGCCTGACCTGAGTGCGCACGCGCAGCAGTGAGCCCCAGCGCGCATGCGCAGTAGTGAGAACGATTGCGCATTCGCAGTGGTGACCCCGAGCGCGCATGTGCAGTAGTGAGCCCGATTGCGCATCCGCAGCAGTGAGTCCGAGTGCGCATGTGCATGACTGAGCCGGAGTGCGCATGCGCAGTAGTGACCCCGAGCGCGCATGCGCAGTAGTGAGCCCGTGTGCGCATGCGCAGTAGTGAGCCCGAGCGCGCATACGCAGTAGTGAGCCCGTGTGCGCATGCGCAGTAGTGAGCCCGAGCGCGCATCCGCAGTAGTGGGCCCGATTGTGCATCCGCAGTAGTGAGTCCGAGTACGCATGAGCAGTAGTGAGCCGGAGGGCGCATGCGCAGTAGTGACCCCGAGTGCGCATGCGCACTAGTGACCCCGAGCCCGCATGCGCAGTAGTGAGCCCGATTGTGCATCCGCAGTAATGAGTCTGAGTGCGCATGAGCAGTAGTGAGCTCGCGTGCGCATGCGTAGTAGTGAGCTCGAGTGCGCATGCGCAGTAGTGACCCCGAGTGCGCATGAGCAGTAGTGAGTCCGAGTGCGCATGAGCAGTAGTGACCCCGAGTGCGCATGCGCAGTAGTGACCCCGAGCGCGCATGCGCAGTAGTGAGCCCGTGTGCGCATGCGCAGTAGTGAGCCCGAGCGCGCATCCGCAGTAGTGAGCCCGAGTGCGCATGCGCGGTAGTGACCCCGAGTGTGCATGCACAGTGTGAGCCCGTGAGCGAATGCGCAGTAGTGAGCCCGAGTGCGCATGCGCAGTAGTGACCCCGAGGGCGCATGCGCAGTAGTGAGCCCGTGTGCGCTTGCGCTGTAGTGAGACCGTGTGCGCATCGGCAGTAGTGAGCCCTTGTGCGCGTGCGCAGTATTGAGCCCGAGTGCACAAGAACAGTAGTGAGTCCGTGTGCTCATGCGCAGTAGTGAGCCCGAGTGCGCTTGCGCTGTAGTGAGACCGTGTGCGCATCGGCAGTAGTGAGTCCGAGTGCCCATGAGTCGTAGTGAGTCCGAGTGCGCATCCGCAGCAGTGACCCCGCATGCGCATGCGTAGCAGTGAGCTCGAGTGCGCATGTGCAGGTCTGAGCCGGAGTGCGCATGCGCAGTAGTGAGCCCGTGTATGCATGCGCAGTGGTGAGCCCGAGTGCGCATGAGCAGGTCTGAGCCGGAGTGCGCATGCGCAGTAGTGAGGCCGAGTGCGCATGAGCAGTAGTGAGCCCGATTGCGCATCCGCAGTAGTGAGTCCGTGTGCGCATGCGCAGGTCTGAGCCGGAGTGCGCATGCGCAGTAGTGAGCCCGAGCGCGTATGCGCAGGAGTGACCCCGGGCCCGCATGCGCAGTAGTGAGCCCGTGTGCGCATGCGCAGTAGTGAGCCCGTGTACGCATGCGCAGTAGTGAACCCGTGTGCTCATGCGCAGTAGTGAGCCCGCGTGCGCATGCGTAGTAGTGAGCTCGAGTGCGCATGTGCAGGTCTGAGCCGGAGTTCGCTTGCGCAGTAGTGAGTCCGAGTGCGCATGAGCAGTAGTGAGTGCGAGTGCGCATGTGCAGTAGAACGCCCGTGTGCATATGCGCAGAAGTGATCTCGAATGCGCATGTGCAGGTCTGAGCCGGACTGCGCATGCGCAGTAGTGAGCCCGTGTGCGCATGCGCAGAAGTGAGCCCGTGTGTGCATGCGCAGTAGTGAGTCCGAGTGCGTATGCGCAGTAGTGAGCCCGAGCGCGCATCCGCAGACGTGAATCGGCGTGCGCATGAGCAGTACTGATTCCGAGCGCGCATGCGCAGTTGTGAGCCCGATTGCGCATCCGCAGTAGTGAGTCCGTGTGCGCATGTGCAGGTGTAAGCCGGAGTGCGCATGCGCAGTAGTGAGAACGATTGTGCATCCGCAGTAGTGAGTCCGAGTATGCATGAGCAGTAGTGAGCCGGAGGGCGCATGCGCAGTAGTGAGCCCGAGTGCGCATGCGCACTAGTGACCCCGAGCCCGCATGCGCAGTAGTGAGCCCGTGTGCGCATGCGCAATAGTGATCCCGTGTACGCATGGGCAGTAGTGAGCCCGTGTGCTCATGCGCAGTAGTGAGCCCGCGTGCGCATGCGTAGAAGTGAGCTCGAGTGCGCATGTGCAGGTTTGAGCCGGAGTGCGCATGCGCAGCAGTGACCCCTAGTGCCCATGCACAGTAGTGAGCCCGATTGCGCATCCGTAGTAGTAAGTCCGTGTGCGCATGTGCAGGTCTGAGCCGGAGTGCGCATGCGCAGTAGTGAGCCCGATTGTGCATCCGCAGTAGTGAGTCCGAGTACGCATGAACAGTAGTGAGGCGGAGTGCGCATGCGCAGTAGTGACCCCGAGTGCGCATGTGCAGTAGCGACCCCAAGCGCGTATGCGCAGTAGCGACCCCGAGCGCGTATGCGCAGTAGTGGGCCCGAGTGCGCATGTGCAGGCCTGACCTGAGTGCGCCCGCGCAGCAGTGAGCCCCAGCGCGCATGCGCAGTAGTGAGCCCGATTGCGCATTCGCAGTGGTGACCCCGAGCGCGCATGCGCACTAGTGACCCCGAGCCCGCATGCGCAGTAGTGAGCCCGATTGTGCATCCGCAGTAATGAGTCTGAGTGCGCATGAGCAGTAGTGAGCTCGCGTGCGCATGCGTAGTAGTGAGCTCGAGTGCGCATGCGCAGTAGTGACCCCGAGTGCGCATGAGCAGTAGTGAGTCCGAGTGCGCATGAGCAGTAGTGACCCCGAGTGCGCATGCGCAGTAGTGACCCCGAGCGCGCATGCGCAGTAGTGAGCCCGTGTGCGCATGCGCAGTAGTGAGCCCGAGCGCGCATCCGCAGTAGTGAGCCCGAGTGCGCATGCGCGGTAGTGACCCCGAGTGTGCATGCACAGTGTGAGCCCGTGAGCGAATGCGCAGTAGTGAGCCCGAGTGCGCATGCGCAGTAGTGACCCCGAGGGCGCATGCGCAGTAGTGAGCCCGTGTGCGCTTGCGCTGTAGTGAGACCGTGTGCGCATCGGCAGTAGTGAGCCCTTGTGCGCGTGCGCAGTATTGAGCCCGAGTGCACAAGAACAGTAGTGAGTCCGTGTGCTCATGCGCAGTAGTGAGCCCGAGTGCGCTTGCGCTGTAGTGAGACCGTGTGCGCATCGGCAGTAGTGAGTCCGAGTGCCCATGAGTCGTAGTGAGTCCGAGTGCGCATCCGCAGCAGTGACCCCGCATGCGCATGCGTAGCAGTGAGCTCGAGTGCGCATGTGCAGGTCTGAGCCGGAGTGCGCATGCGCAGTAGTGAGCCCGTGTATGCATGCGCAGTGGTGAGCCCGAGTGCGCATGAGCAGGTCTGAGCCGGAGTGCGCATGCGCAGTAGTGAGGCCGAGTGCGCATGAGCAGTAGTGAGCCCGATTGCGCATCCGCAGTAGTGAGTCCGTGTGCGCATGCGCAGGTCTGAGCCGGAGTGCGCATGCGCAGTAGTGAGCCCGAGCGCGTATGCGCAGGAGTGACCCCGGGCCCGCATGCGCAGTAGTGAGCCCGTGTGCGCATGCGCAGTAGTGAGCCCGTGTACGCATGCGCAGTAGTGAACCCGTGTGCTCATGCGCAGTAGTGAGCCCGCGTGCGCATGCGTAGTAGTGAGCTCGAGTGCGCATGTGCAGGTCTGAGCCGGAGTTCGCTTGCGCAGTAGTGAGTCCGAGTGCGCATGAGCAGTAGTGAGTGCGAGTGCGCATGTGCAGTAGAACGCCCGTGTGCATATGCGCAGAAGTGATCTCGAATGCGCATGTGCAGGTCTGAGCCGGACTGCGCATGCGCAGTAGTGAGCCCGTGTGCGCATGCGCAGAAGTGAGCCCGTGTGTGCATGCGCAGTAGTGAGTCCGAGTGCGTATGCGCAGTAGTGAGCCCGAGCGCGCATCCGCAGACGTGAATCGGCGTGCGCATGAGCAGTACTGATTCCGAGCGCGCATGCGCAGTTGTGAGCCCGATTGCGCATCCGCAGTAGTGAGTCCGTGTGCGCATGTGCAGGTGTAAGCCGGAGTGCGCATGCGCAGTAGTGAGAACGATTGTGCATCCGCAGTAGTGAGTCCGAGTATGCATGAGCAGTAGTGAGCCGGAGGGCGCATGCGCAGTAGTGAGCCCGAGTGCGCATGCGCACTAGTGACCCCGAGCCCGCATGCGCAGTAGTGAGCCCGTGTGCGCATGCGCAATAGTGATCCCGTGTACGCATGGGCAGTAGTGAGCCCGTGTGCTCATGCGCAGTAGTGAGCCCGCGTGCGCATGCGTAGAAGTGAGCTCGAGTGCGCATGTGCAGGTTTGAGCCGGAGTGCGCATGCGCAGCAGTGACCCCTAGTGCCCATGCACAGTAGTGAGCCCGATTGCGCATCCGTAGTAGTAAGTCCGTGTGCGCATGTGCAGGTCTGAGCCGGAGTGCGCATGCGCAGTAGTGAGCCCGATTGTGCATCCGCAGTAGTGAGTCCGAGTACGCATGAACAGTAGTGAGGCGGAGTGCGCATGCGCAGTAGTGACCCCGAGTGCGCATGTGCAGTAGCGACCCCAAGCGCGTATGCGCAGTAGCGACCCCGAGCGCGTATGCGCAGTAGTGGGCCCGAGTGCGCATGTGCAGGCCTGACCTGAGTGCGCCCGCGCAGCAGTGAGCCCCAGCGCGCATGCGCAGTAGTGAGCCCGATTGCGCATTCGCAGTGGTGACCCCGAGCGCGCATGTGCAGTAGTGAGCCCGATTGCGCATCCGCAGCAGTGAGTCCGAGTGCGCATGTGCATGACTGAGCCGGAGTGCGCATGCGCAGTAGTGACCCCGAGCGCGCATGCGCAGTAGTGAGCCCGTGTGCGCATGCGCAGTAGTGAGCCCGAGCGCGCATACGCAGTAGTGAGCCCGTGTGCGCATGCGCAGTAGTGAGCCCGAGCGCGCATCCGCAGTAGTGAGCCCGATTGTGCATCCGCAGTAGTGAGTCCGAGTACGCATGAGCAGTAGTGAGCCGGAGGGCGCATGCGCAGTAGTGACCCCGAGTGCGCATGCGCACTAGTGACCCCGAGCCCGCATGCGCAGTAGTGAGCCCGATTGTGCATCCGCAGTTATGAGTCTGAGTGCGCATGAGCAGTAGTGAGCCCGCGTGCGCATGCGTAGTAGTGAGCTCGAGTGCGCATGCGCAGTAGTGACCCCGAGTGCGCATGAGCAGTAGTGAGTCCGAGTGCGCATGAGCATGACTGAGCCGGAGTGCGCATGCGCAGTAGTGACCCCGAGCGCGCATGCGCAGTAGTGAGCCCGTGTGCGCTTGCGTTGTAGTGAGACCGTGTGCGCATCGGCAGTAGTGAGCCCGTGTGCGCGTGCGCAGTATTGAGCCCGAGTGCGCATGCGCAGTAGTGACCCCGAGTGCGCATGAGCAGTAGTGAGTCCGAGTGCGCATGAGCAGTAGTGACCCGGAGTACGCATGCACAGTAGTGAGCCCGATTGCGCATCCGAAGTAGTGAGTCCGTGTGCGCATGTGCAGGACTGAGCCTGAGTGCGCATGCGCAGTAGTGACCCCGAGTGCGCATGCGCAGTAGTGACCCCGAGCGCGCATGCGCAGTAGTGAGCCCGTGTGCGCATGCGCAGTAGTGAGCCCGAGCGCGCATCCGCAGTAGTGAGCCCGAGTGCGCATGCGCGGTAGTGACCCCGAGTGTGCATGCACAGTGTGAGCCCGTGAGCGAATGCGCAGTAGTGAGCCCGAGTGCGCATGCGCAGTAGTGACCCCGAGGGCGCATGCGCAGTAGTGAGCCCGTGTGCGCTTGCGTTGTAGTGAGACCGTGTGCGCATCGGCAGTAGTGAGCCCGTGTGCGCGTGCGCAGTATTGAGCCCGAGTGCACATGCACGGTAGTGAGTCCGTGTGCTCATGCGCAGTAGTGAGCCCGAGTGCGCTTGCGCTGTAGTGAGACCGTGTGCGCATCGGCAGTAGTGAGTCCGAGTGCCCATGAGTCGTAGTGAGTCCGAGTGCGCATCCGCAGCAGTGACCCCGCATGCGCATGCGTAGCAGTGAGCTCGAGTGCGCATGTGCAGGTCTGAGCCGGAGTGCGCATGCGCAGAAGTGAGCCCGTGTGTGCATGCGCAGTAGTGAGTCCGAGTGCGTATGCGCAGTAGTGTGCCCGAGCGCGCATCCGCAGACGTGACTCCGCGTGCGCATGAGCAGTACTGATTCCGAGCGCGCATGCGCAGTTGTGAGCCCGATTGCGCATGCGCAGTAGTGAGCCCGTGTGCGCATGCGCAGTAGTGAGCCCGATTGTGCATCCGCCGTAGTGGGTCCGAGTGCGCATGAGCAGTAGTAAGCCGGAGGGCGCATGCGCAGTAGTGACCCCAAGTGCGCATGCGCACTACTGACCCCGAGCCCGCATGTGCAGTAGTGAGCCCGTGTGCGCATGCGCAGTAGTGAGCCCGTGTACGCATGCGTAGAAGTGAGCCCGTGTGCTCATGCGCAGTAGTGAGGCCGCGTGCGCATGCGTAGTAGTGAGCTCGAGTGCGCATGTGCAGGTCTGAGCCGGAGTGCGCATGCGCAGTAGTGAGTCCGAGTGCGCATGAGCAGTAGTGAGTCCGAGTGCGCATGCGCAGTAGTACGCCCGTGTGCATATGAGCAGAAGTGAGCTCGAAAGCGCATGTGCAGGTCTGAGCCGGACTGCGCATGCGCAGTAGTGAGCCCGTGTATGCATGCGCAGTGGTGAGCCCGAGTGCGCATGGGCAGGTCTGAGCCGGAGTGCGCATGCGCAGTAGTGAGGCCGAGTGCGCATGAGCAGAAGTGACCCCGAGTGCGCATGCGCAGAAGTGAGCCCGTGTGTGCATGCGCAGTAGTGAACCCGATTGCGCATCCGCAGTAGTGAGCCCGAGCACGCATCCGCAGTAGTGAGTCCGAGCGCGCATGCGCAGTAGTGACCCCGAGTGCGCATGAGCAGTAGTGAGTCCGAGCGCGCATGCGCAGTAGTGAGCCTGATTGTGCATACGCAGTAATGAGTCTGAGTGCGCATGAGCAGTAGTGAGCCCACGTGAGCATGCGTAGTAGTGAGCTCGAGTGCGCATGCGCAGTAGTGACCCCGAGTGCGCATGAGCAGTAGTGAGTCCGAGTGCGCATGAGCAGTAGTGACCCCGAGTGCGCATGCACAGTAGTGAGCCCGATTGCGCATCCGAAGTAGTGAGTCCGTGTGCACATGTGCAGGACTGAGCCGGAGTGCGCATGCGCAGTAGTGACCCCGAGTGCGCATGCGCAGTAGTGACCCCGAGTGCGCATGCGCAGTAGTGACCCCGAGCGCGCATGCGCAGTAGTGAGCCCGTGTGCGCATGCGCAGTAGTGAGCCCGAGCGCGCATCCGCAGTAGTGAGCCCGAGTACGCATGCGCTGTAGTGACCCCGAGTGTGCATGCACAGTGTGAGGCCCGTGAGCGAATGCGCAGTAGTGAGCCCGAGTGTTCATGCGCAGTAGTGACCCCGAGGGCGCATGCGCAGTAGTGAGCCCGTGTGCGCGTGCGCAGTATTGAGCCCGAGTGCACATGCACAGTAGTGAGTCCGTGTGCGCATGCGCAGTAGTGAGCCCGAGTGCGCTTGCGCTGTAGCGAGACCGTGTGCGCATCGGCAGTAGTGAGCCCGAGTGCCGATGAGTCGTAGTGAGTCCGAGTGCGCATCCGCAGCAGTGACTCCGCATGCGCCTGCGTAGCAGTGAGCTCGAGTGCGCATGTGCAGGTCTGAGCCGGAGTGCGCATGCGCAATAGTGAGCCCGTGTATGCATGCGCAGTGGTGAGCCCGAGTGCGCATGGGCAGGTCTGAGCCGGAGTGCGCATGCGCAGTAGTGAGGCCGAGTGCGCATGAGTGGAAGTGACCCCGAGTGCGCATGCGCAGAAGTGAGCCCGTGTGTGCATGCGCAGTAGTGAACCCGATTGCGCATCTGCAGTAGTGAGTCCGTGTGCGTATGAGCAGTAGTGAGTCCGAGCGCGCATGCGCAGTAGTGAGCCCGATTGTGCATCCGCAGTAGTGAGTCTGAGTGTGCATGAGCAGTAGTGACCCCGAGCGCGCATGCGCAGTAGTGAGCCCGTGTGCGCATGCGTAGTAGTGAGCCCGAGTGCGCATGTGCAGGTCTGAGCCGGAGTGCGCATGCGCAGTAGTGGGTCCGTGTGCGCATGCGCAGTAGTGAGCCCGAGCACGCATCCGCAGTAGTGAGTCCGAGTGCGCATGCGCAGTAGCGACCCCGAGTGCGCATGAGCAGTAGTCAGTCCGAGTGCGCATGCGCAGTAGTGACCCCGAGTGCGCATCCGAAGTAGTGAGTCCGTGTGCGCATGTGCAGGACTGAGCCGGAGTGCGCATGCGCAGTAGTGACCCCGAGTGCGCATGCGCAGTAGTGACCCCGAGCCCGCATGAACAGTAGTGAGCCCGTGTGCACATGCGCAGAAGTGAGCTCGAATGCGCATGTGCAAGTCTGAGCCGGACTGCGCATGCGCAGTAGTGAGCCCGTGTGCGCATGAGCAGTAGTGAGTCCGAGCCAGCATGCGCAGTAGTGAGCCCGATTGTGCATCCCCAGTAATGGGTCTGAGTGCGCATGAGCAGTAGTGAGCCCGCGTGCGCATGCGTAGTAGTGAGCTCGAGTGCGCATGCGCAGTAGTGACCCCGAATGCACATGAGCAGTAGTGACCCCTAGTGCGCATGCGCACTAGTGACCCCGAGCCCGCATGCGCAGTAGTGAGCCCGTGTACGCATGCGCAGTAGTGAGCCCGTGTGCTCATGCGCAGTAGTGAGCCCGAGCGCGCATCCGCAGTAGTGAGTCTGAGTGCGCATGCGCAGTAGCGACCCCGAATGCACATGAGCAGTAGTGAGTGCGAATGCGCATGAGCAGTAGTGACCCCGAGTGCGCATGCACAGTAGTGAGCCCGATTGCGCATCCGAAGTAGTGAGTCCGTGTGCGCATGTGCATGACTGAGCCGGAGTGCGCATGCGCAGTAGTGGCCCCGAGCGCGCATGCGCAGTAGTGAGCCCGTGTGCGCATGCGCAGTAGTGTGCCCGAGCGCGCATACGCAGTAGTGAGCCCGTGTGCGCATGCGCAGTAGTGAGCCCGAGCGCGCATCCGCAGTAGTCAGCCCGATTGTGCATCCGCAGTAGTGAGTCCGAGTACGTATGAGCAGTAGTGAGCCGGAGGGCGCATGCGCAGTAGTGACCCCGAGTGCGCATGCGCACTAGTGACCCCGAGCCCGCATGCGCAGTAGTGAGCCCGATTGTGCATCCGCAGTAATGAGTCTGAGTGCGCATGAGCAGTAGTGAGCCCGCGTGCGCATGCGTAGTAGTGAGCTCGAGTGCGCATGCGCAGTAGTGACCCTGAGTGCGCATGATCAGTAGTGAGTCCGAGTGCGCATGAGCAGTAGTGAGCCGGAGGGCGCATGCGCAGCAGTGACCCCGAGTGCGCATGCGCACTAGTGACCCCGAGCCCGCATGCGCAGTAGTGAGCCCGTGTGCGCATGCGCAGTAATGAGCCCGTGTGCTCATGCGCAGTAATGAGCCCGCGTGCGCATGCGTAGAAGTGAGCTCGAGTGCGCATGTGCAGGTTTGAGCCGGAGTGCGCATGCGCAGTAGTGAGTCCGAGTGCGCATGAGCAGTAGTGACCCCGATCCCGCATGAGCAGTAGTGAGCCCGTGTGCACATGCGCAGAAGTGAGCTGGAATGCGCATGTGCAAGTCTGAGCCGGACAGCGCATGCGCAGTACTGAGACCGTGTGCGCATGCGCAGTGGTGTGCCCGAGTGCGCATGGCAGGTCTGAGACGGAGTGCGCATTCGCAGTAGTGGGCTCGTGCGCGCATGCGCAGAAGTGAGCCCGTGTGCGCATGCGCAGTAGTGAGCCCGAGCGCGCATCCGCAGTAGTGAGTCTGAGTGCGCATGCGCAGTAGCGACCCCGAATGGACATGAGCAGTAGTGAGTCCGAATGCGCATGAGCAGCTGTGACCCCGAGTGCGCATGCACAGTAGTGAGCCCGATTGCGCATCCGCAGTAGTGAGTCCGTGTGCGCATGTGCAGGTGTAAGCCGGAGAGCGCATGCGCAGTAGTGAGCCCGATTGTGCATCCGCAGTAGTGAGTCCGAGTATGCATGAGCAGTAGTGAGCCGGAGGGCGCATGCGCAGTAGTGAGCCCGAGTGCGCATGCGCACTAGTGACCCCGAGCCCGCATGCGCAGTTATGAGCCCGTGTGCGCATGCGCAGTAGTGAGCCCGTGTACGCATGGGCAGTAGTGAGCCCGAGCGCGCATCCGCAGTAGTGAGTCTGAGTGCGCATGCGCAGTAGCGACCCCGAATGGACATGAGCAATAGTGAGTCCGAATGCGCATGAGCAGCTGTGACCCCGAGTGCGCATGCACAGTAGTGAGCCCGATTGCGCATCCGCAGTAGTGAGTACGTGTGCGCATGTGCAGGTGTAAGCCGGAGTGCGCATGCGCAGTAGTGAGCCCGATTGTGCATCCGCAGTAGTGAGTCCGAGTATGCATGAGCAGCTGTGACCCCGAGCCCGCATGCGCAGTAGTGAGCCCGTGAGCGAATGCGCAGTAGTGAGTCCGTGTGCGCATGTGCAGGTCCGAGCCGCAGTGCGCATGCGCAGTAGTGAGCCCGATTGTGCATCCGCAGTAGTGAGTCCGAGTATGCATGAGCAGCTGTGACCCCGAGCCCGCATGCGCAGTAGTGAGCCCGTGAGCGAATGCGCAGTAGTGAGTCCGTGTGCGCATGTGCAGGTCCGAGCCGCAGTGCGCATGCGCAGTAGTGAGCCCGATTGTGCATCCGCAGTAGTGAGTCCGAGTGCGCATGAGCAGAAGTGAGCCGGAGTGCGCATGCGCAGTAGTGACCCCGAGTGCGGATGCGCAGTAGTGACCCCGGGCCCGCATGCGCAGTAGTGAGCCCGTGTGCGCATGCGCAGTAGTGAGCCCGTGTACGCATGCGCAGTAGTGAGCCCGTGTGCTCATGCGCAGTAGTGAGCCCGCGTGCGCATGCGTAGTAGTGAGCTCGAGTGCGCATGCGCAGTAGTGAGTCCCAGTGCGCATGCGCAGTAGTGAGCCCGAGCGCGCATCCGCAGTAGTGAGTCTGAATGCGCATGCGCAGTAGCGACCCCGAATGCACATGAGCAATAGTGAGTCCGAATGCGCGTGAGCAGTAGTGACCCCGAGTGCGCATGCACAGTAGTGAGCCCGATTGCGCATCCGAAGTAGTGAGTCCGTGTGCGCATGTGCATGACTGAGCCGGAGTGCGCATGCGCAGTAGTGACCCCGAGTGCGCATGCGCAGTAGTGGCCCCGAGCGCGCATGCGCAGTAGTGAGCCCGTGTGCGCATGCGCAGTAGTGTGCCCGAGCGCGCATACGCAGTAGTGAGCCCGAGTGCGCATGCGCACTAGTGACCCCGAGCACGCATGCGCAGTAGTGAGCCCGATTGTTCATCCGCAGTAATGAGTCTGAGTGCGCATGAGCAGTAGTGAGCCCGCGTGCGCATGCGTAGTAGTGAGCTCGAGTGCGCATGCGCAGTAGTGACCCCGAGTGCGCATGATCAGTAGTGAGTCCGAGTGCGCATGAGCAGTAGTGACCCGGAGTGCGCATGCACAGTAGTGAGCCCGATTGCGCATCCGAAGTAGTGAGTCCGTGTGCGCATGTGCAGGACTGTGCCGGAGTGCGCATGCGCAGTAGTGACCCCGAGTGCGCATGCGCAGTAGTGACCCCGAGCGCGCATGCGCAGTAGTGAGCCCGTGTGCGCATGCGCAGTAGTGAGCCCGAGCGCGCATCCGCAGTAGTGAGCCCGAGTGCGCATTCGCAGTAGTGACCCCGAGTGTGCATGCACAGTGTGAGCCCGTGAGCGAATGCGCAGTAGTGAGCCCGAGTGCGCATGCGCACTAGTGAGCCCGTGTGCGCATGCGCAGTAGTGAGCCCGAGCGTGCATACGCAGTAGTGAGCCCGTGTGCGCATGCGCAGTAGTGAGCCCGAGCGCGCATCCGCAGTAGTGAGCCCGATTGTGCATCCGCAGTAGTGAGTCCGAGTACGCATGAGCAGTAGTGAGCCGGAGGGCGCATGCGCAGTAGTGACCCCGAGTGCGCATGCGCACTAGTGACCCCGAGCCCGCATGCGCAGTAGTGAGCCCGATTTTGCATCCGCAGTAATGAGTCTGAGTGCGCATGAGCAGTAGTGAGCCCGCGTGCGCATGCGTAGCAGTGAGCTCGAGTGCGCATGCGCAGTAGCGACCCCGAGTGCGCATGATCAGTAGTGAGTCCGAATGCGCATGAGCAGTAGTGACCCCGAGTGCGCATGCACAGTAGTGCGGCCGATTGTGCATCCGCCGTAGTGAGTCCGAGTGCGCATGAGCAGTAGTGAGCCGGAGGGCGCATGCGCAGTAGTGACACCGAGTGCGCATGCGCACTAGTGACCCCGAGCCCGCATGCGCAGTAGTGAGCCCGCGTGCGCATGCGTAGAAGTGAGCTCGAGTGCGCATGTGCAGGTTTGAGCCGGAATGCGCATGCGCAGTAGTGAGCCCGATTGTGCATCCGCAGTAGTGAGTCCGAGTATGCATGAGCAGTAGTGAGCCGGAGGGCGCATGCGCAGTAGTGAGCCCGAGTGCGCATGCGCACTAGTGACCCCGAGCCCGCATGCGCAGTTGTAAGCCCGTGTGCGCATGCGCAGTAGTGAGCCCGTGTACGCATGGGCAGTAGTGAGCCCGTGTGCTCATGCGCAGTAGTGAGCCCGCGTGCGCATGCGTAGAAGTGAGCCCGATTGCGCATCCGCAGTAGTGAGTCCGTGTGCACATGCGCAGGTCTGGCCCCGAGTGCGCATGCACAGTAGTGAGCCCGATTGCGCATCCGCAGTTGTGAGTCCGTGTGCGCATGTGCAGGTGTAAGCCGGAGTGCGCATGCGCAGTAGTGAGCCCGATTGTGCATCCGCAGTAGTGAGTCCGAGTGCGCATGAGCAGAAGTGAGCCGGAGTGCGCATGCGCAGTAGTGACCCCGAGTGCGCATTCGCAGAAGTGAGCCCGTGTGTGCATGCGCAGTAGTCAGCCCGAGTGCGCATGCGCAGTAGTGAGCCCGATTGCGCATCCGCAGTAGTGAGTCCGTGTGCACATACGCAGGTCTGAGCCGGAGTGCGCATGCGCAGTAGTGAGCCCGAGCGCGGATGCGCAGTAGTGAGCCCGTGTGCGCATGCGCAGTAGTGAGCCCGTGTGCTCATGCGCAGTAGTGAGCCCGCGTGCGCATGCGTAGAAGTGAGCTCGAGTGCGCATGTGCAGGTTTGAGCCGGAGTGCGCATGCGCAGTAGTGAGTCCGAGTGCGCATGAGCAGTAGTGACCCCGATCCCGCATGAGCAGTAGTGAGCCCGTGTGCACATGCGCAGAAGTGAGCTGGAATGCGCATGTGCAAGTCTGAGCCGGACTGCGCATGCGCAGTACTGAGACCGTGTGCGCATGCGCAGTGGTGTGCCCGAGTGCGCATGGCAGGCCTGAGACGGAGTGCGCATTCGCAGTAGTGGGCTCGTGCGCGCATGCGCAGAAGTGAACCCGTGTGCGCATGCGCAGTAGTGAGCCCGAGCGCGCATCCGCAGTAGTGAGTCTGAGTGCGCACGCGCAGTAGCGACCCCGAATGGACATGAGCAGTAGTGAGTCCGAATGCGCATGAGCAGCTGTGACCCCGAGTGCGCATGCACAGTAGTGGGCCCGATTGCGCATCCGCAGTCGTGAGTCCGTGTGCGCATGAGCAGTAGTGAGTCCGAGCGCGCAAGCGTAGTAGTGAGCCCGATTGTGCATCCGCAGTAGTGAGTCTGAGTGCGCTAGAGCAGTAGTGAGCCCGTGTGTGCATGAGCAGTAGTGACCCCGAGCGCGCAAGCGCAGTAGTGAGCCCGTGTGCGCATGCGCAGTAGTGAGCCCGCGTGCGCATGCGTAGTAGTGAGCTCGAGTGCACATGTGCAGGTCTGAGCCGGAGTGCGCATGCGCAGTAGTGGGTCCGTGTGCGCATGCGCAGTAGTGAGCCCGAGCACGCATCCGCAGTAGTGAGTCCGAGTGCGCATGCGCACTAGCGACCCCGAATGCGCATGAGCAGTAGTCAGTCCGAGTGCGCATGAGCAGTAGTGACCCCGAACCCGCATGAGCAATAGTGGGCCCGTGTGCACATGCGCAGAAGTGAGCTCGAATGCGCATGTGCAAGTCTGAGCCGGAGTGCGCATGCGCAGTAGTGGGTCCGTGTGCGCATGCGCAGTAGTGAGCCCGAGCACGCATCCGCAGTAGTGAGTCCGAGTGCGCATGCGCAGTAGTGACCCCGAGTGCGCATGAGCAGTAGTGAGTTCGAGCGCGCATGCGCAGTAGTGAGCCCGATTGTGCGTACGCAGTAATGGGTCTGAGTGCGCATGAGCAGTAGTGAGCCTACGTGAGCATGCGTAGTAGTGAGCTCGAGTGCGCATGAGCAGTAGTGACCCCGAACCCGCATGAGCAATAGTGGGCCCGTGTGCACATGCGCAGAAGTGAGCTCGAATGCGCATGGGCAGGTCTGAGCCGGAGTGCGCATGCGCAGTAGTGAGGCCCAGTGCGCATGAGCGGAAGTGACCCCGAGTGCGCATGCGCAGAAGTGAGCCCGTGTGTGCATGCGCAGTAGTGAACCCGATTGCGCATCTGCAGTAGTGAGTCCGTGTGCGCATGAGCAGTAGTGAGTCCGAGCGCGCATGCGCAGTAGTGAGCCCGATTGTGCATCCGCAGTAGTGAGTCTGAGTGTGCATGAGCAGTAGTGACCCCGAGCGCGCATGCGCAGTAGTGAGCCCGTGTGCGCATGCGTAGTAGTGAGCCCGAGTGCGCATGCGCAGTAGTGACCCCGAGTGCGCATCCGAAGTAGTGAGTCCGTGTGCGCATGTGCAGGAATGAGCCGGAGTGCGCATGCGCAGTAGTGACCCCGAGTGCGCATGCGCAGTAGTGACCCCGAGCCCGCATGAACAGTAGTGAGCCCGTGTGCACATGCGCAGAAGTGAGCTCGAATGCGCATGTGCAAGTCTGAGCCGGACTGCGCATGCGCAGTAGTGAGCCCGTGTGCGCATGAGCAGTAGTGAGTCCGAGCCAGCATGCGCAGTAGTGAGCCCGATTGTGCATCCCCAGTAATGGGTCTGAGTGCGCATGAGCAGTAGTGAGCCCGCGTGCGCATGCGTAGTAGTGAGCTCGAGTGCGCATGCGCAGTAGCGACCCCGAATGCACATGAGCAGTAGTGACCCCTAGTGCGCATGCGCACTAGTGACCCCGAGCCCGCATGCGCAGTAGTGAGCCCGTGTGCGCATGCGCAGTAGTGAGCCCGTGTGCTCATGCGCAGTAGTGAGCCCGAGCGCGCATCCGCAGTAGTGAGTCTGAGTGCGCATGCGCAGTAGCGACCCCGAATGCACATGAGCAGTAGTGAGTCCGAATGCGCATGAGCAGCTGTGACCCCGAGTGCGCATGCACAGTAGTGAGTCCGTGTGCGCATGTGCAGTAGTGAGCCCGTGTGCGCATGTGCAGTAGTGAGCCCGTGTGCGCATGCGCAGTAGTGAGCCCGCGTGCGCATGCGTAGAAGTGAGTCCGTGTGCGCATGTGCAGGTCCGAGCCGCAGTGCGCATGCGCAGCAGTGAGCCCGATTGTGCATCCGCAGTAGTGAGTCCGAGTGCGCATGAGCAGAAGTGAGCCGGAGTGCGCATGCGCAGTAGTGACCCCGAGTGCGCATTCGCAGAAGGGAGCCCGTGTGTGCATGCGCAGTAGTCAGCCCGAGTGCGCATGCGCAGTAGTGAGCCCGATTGCGCATCCGCAGTAGTGAGTCCGTGTGCACATGCGCAGGTCTGAGCCGGAGTGCGCATGCGCAGTAGTGAGCCCGAGCGCGGATGCGCAGTAGTGACCCCGGGCCCGCATGCGCAGTAGTGAGCCCGTGTGCGCATGCGCAGTAGTGAGCCCGTGTACGCATGCGCAGTAGTGAGCCCGTGTGCTCATGCGCAGTAGTGAGCCCGCGTGCGCATGCGTAGTAGTGAGCTCGAGTGTGCATGCGCAGTAGTGAGTTCCAGTGCGCATGCGCAGTAGTGAGCCCGAGCGCGCATCCGCAGTAGTGAGTCTGAGTGCGCATGCGCAGTAGCGACCCCGAATGCACATGAGCAGTAGTGAGTCCGAATGCGCATGAGCAGTAGTGACCCCGAGTGCGCATGCACAGTAGTGAGCCCGATTGCGCATCCGAAGTAGTGAGTCCGTGTGCGCATGTGCATGACTGAGCCGGAGTGCGCATGCGCAGTAGTGGCCCCGAGCGCGCATGCGCAGTAGTGAGCCCGTGTGCGCATGCGCAGTAGTGTGCCCGAGCGCGCATACGCAGTAGTGAGCCCGTGTGCGCATGCGCAGTAGTGAGCCCGAGCGCGCATCCGCAGTAGTCAGCCCGATTGTGCATCCGCAGTAGTGAGTCCGAGTACGTATGAGCAGTAGTGAGCCGGAGGGCGCATGCGCAGTAGTGACCCCGAGTGCGCATGCGCACTAGTGACCCCGAGCCCGCATGCGCAGTAGTGAGCCCGATTGTGCATCCGCAGTAATGAGTCTGAGTGCGCATGAGCAGTAGTGAGCCCGCGTGCGCATGCGTAGTAGTGAGCTCGAGTGCGCATGCGCAGTAGTGACCCTGAGTGCGCATGATCAGTAGTGAGTCCGAGTGCGCATGAGCAGTAGTGAGCCGGAGGGCGCATGCGCAGTAGTGACCCCGATCCCGCATGAGCAGTAGTGAGCCCGTGTGCACATGCGCAGAAGTGAGCTGGAATGCGCATGTGTAAGTCTGAGCCGGACTGCGCATGCGCAGTACTGAGACCGTGTGCGCATGCGCAGTGGTGTGCCCGAGTGCGCATGGCAGGTCTGAGACGGAGTGCGCATTCGCAGTAGTGGGCTCGTGCGCGCATGCGCAGAAGTGAGCCCGAGTGCGCATGCACAGTAGTGAGCCCGATTGCGCATCCGCAGTAGTGAGTCCGTGTGCGCATGCGCAGTAGTGTGCCCGAGCGCGCATACGCAGTAGTGAGCCCGAGCGCGCATACGCAGTAGTGAGCCCGTGTGCGCATGCGCAGTAGTGAGCCCGAGCGCGCATCCGCAGTAGTCAGCCCGATTGTGCATCCGCAGTAGTGAGTCCGAGTACGTATGAGCAGTAGTGAGCCGGAGGGCGCATGCGCAGTAGTGACCCCGAGTGCGCATGCGCACTAGTGACCCCGAGCCCGCATGCGCAGTAGTGAGCCCGATTGTGCATCCGCAGTAATGAGTCTGAGTGCGCATGAGCAGTAGTGAGCCCGCGTGCGCATGCGTAGTAGTGAGCTCGAGTGCGCATGCGCAGTAGTGACCCTGAGTGCGCATGATCAGTAGTGAGTCCGAGTGCGCATGAGCAGTAGTGAGCCGGAGGGCGCATGCGCAGTAGTGACCCCGATCCCGCATGAGCAGTAGTGAGCCCGTGTGCACATGCGCAGAAGTGAGCTGGAATGCGCATGTGCAAGTCTGAGCCGGACTGCGCATGCGCAGTACTGAGACCGTGTGCGCATGCGCAGTGGTGTGCCCGAGTGCGCATGGCAGGTCTGAGACGGAGTGCGCATTCGCAGTAGTGGGCTCGTGCGCGCATGCGCAGAAGTGAGCCCGCGTGCGCATGCACAGTAGTGAGCCCGATTGCGCATCCGCAGTAGTGAGTCCGTGTGCGCATGTGCAGGTGTAAGCCGGAGAGCGCATGCGCAGTAGTGAGCCCGATTGTGCATCCGCAGTAGTGAGTCCGAGTATGCATGAGCAGTAGTGAGCCGGAGGGCGCATGCGCAGTAGTGAGCCCGTGTGCGCATGCGCAGTAGTGAGCCCGTGTACGCATGCGCAGTAGTGAGCCCGTGTGCTCATGCGCAGTAGTGAGCCCGCGTGCGCATGCGTAGTAGTGAGCTCGAGTGCGCATGCGCAGTAGTGAGTCCCAGTCCGCATGCGCAGTAGTGAGCCCGAGCGCGCATCCGCAGTAGTGAGTCTGAGTGCGCATGCGCAGTAGCGACCCCGAATGCACATGAGCAATAGTGAGTCCGAATGCGCATGAGCAGTAGTGACCCCGAGTGCGCATGCACAGTAGTGAGCCCGATTGCGCATCCGAAGTAGTGAGTCCGTGTGCGCATGTGCATGACTGAGCCGGAGTGCGCATGCGCAGTAGTGACCCCGAGTGCGCATGCGCAGTAGTGGCCCCGAGCGCGCATGCGCAGTAGTGAGCCCGTGTGCGCATGCGCAGTAGTGTGCCCGAGCGCGCATACGCAGTAGTGAGCCCGAGTGCGCATGCGCACTAGTGACCCCGAGCACGCATGCGCAGTAGTGAGCCCGATTGTTCATCCGCAGTAATGAGTCTGAGTGCGCATGAGCAGTAGTGAGCCCGCGTGCGCATGCGTAGTAGTGAGCTCGAGTGCGCATGCGCAGTAGTGACCCCGAGTGCGCATGATCAGTAGTGAGTCCGAGTGCGCATGAGCAGTAGTGACCCGGAGTGCGCATGCACAGTAGTGAGCCCGATTGCGCATCCGAAGTAGTGAGTCCGTGTGCGCATGTGCAGGACTGTGCCGGAGTGCGCATGCGCAGTAGTGACCCCGAGTGCGCATGCGCAGTAGTGACTCCGAGCGCGCATGCGCAGTAGTGAGCCCGTGTGCGCATGCGCAGTAGTGAGCCCGAGCGCGCATCCGCAGTAGTGAGCCCGAGTGCGCATTCGCAGTAGTGACCCCGAGTGTGCATGCACAGTGTGAGCCCGTGAGCGAATGCGCAGTAGTGAGCCCGAGTGCGCATGCGCACTAGTGAGCCCGTGTGCGCATGCGCAGTAGTGAGCCCGAGCGTGCATACGCAGTAGTGAGCCCGTGTGCGCATGCGCAGTAGTGAGCCCGCGCGCGCATCCGCAGTAGTGAGCCCGATTGTGCATCCGCAGTAGTGAGTCCGAGTACGCATGAGCAGTAGTGAGCCGGAGGGCGCATGCGCAGTAGTGACCCCGAGTGCGCATGCGCACTAGTGACCCCGAGCCCGCATGCGCAGTAGTGAGCCCGATTTTGCATCCGCAGTAATGAGTCTGAGTGCGCATGAGCGGTAGTGAGCCCGCGTGCGCATGCGTAGCAGTGAGCTCGAGTGCGCATGCGCAGTAGTGACCCCGAGTGCGCATGCACAGTAGTGCGGCCGATTGTGCATCCGCCGTAGTGAGTCCGAGTGCGCATGAGCAGTAGTGAGCCGGAGGGCGCATGCGCAGTAGTGACACCGAGTGCGCATGCGCACTAGTGACCCCGAGCCCGCATGCGCAGTAGTGAGCCCGCGTGCGCATGCGTAGAAGTGAGCTCGAGTGCGCATGTGCAGGTTTGAGCCGGAATGCGCATGCGCAGTAGTGAGCCCGATTGTGCATCCGCAGTAGTGAGTCCGAGTATGCATGAGCAGTAGTGAGCCGGAGGGCGCATGCGCAGTAGTGAGCCCGAGTGCGCATGCGCACTAGTGACCCCGAGCCCGCATGCGCAGTTGTAAGCCCGTGTGCGCATGCGCAGTAGTGAGCCCGTGTACGCATGGGCAGTAGTGAGCCCGTGTGCTCATGCGCAGTAGTGAGCCCGCGTGCGCATGCGTAGAAGTGAGCCCGATTGCGCATCCGCAGTAGTGAGTCCGTGTGCACATGCGCAGGTCTGGCCCCGAGTGCGCATGCGCAGTAGTGAGCCCGATTGTGCATCCGCAGTAGTGAGTCCGAGTGCGCATGAGCAGAAGTGAGCCGGAGTGCGCATGCGCAGTAGTGACCCCGAGTGCGCATTCGCAGAAGTGAGCCCGTGTGTGCATGCGCAGTAGTCAGCCCGAGTGCGCATGCGCAGTAGTGAGCCCGATTGCGCATCCGCAGTAGTGAGTCCGTGTGCACATGCGCAGGTCTGAGCCGGAGTGCGCATGCGCAGTAGTGAGCCCGAGCGCGGATGCGCAGTAGTGAGCCCGTGTGCGCATGCGCAGTAGTGAGCCCGTGTGCTCATGCGCAGTAGTGAGCCCGCGTGCGCATGCGTAGAAGTGAGCTCGAGTGCGCATGTGCAGGTTTGAGCCGGAGTGCGCATGCGCAGTAGTGAGTCTGAGTGCGCATGCGCAGTAGCGACCCCGAATGGACATGAGCAGTAGTGAGTCCGAATGCGCATGAGCAGCTGTGACCCCGAGTGCGCATGCACAGTAGTGAGCCCGATTGCGCATCCGCAGTAGTGAGTCTGAGTGCGCATGCGCAGTAGCGACCCCGAATGGACATGAGCAGTAGTGAGTCCGAATGCGCATGAGCAGCTGTGACCCCGAGTGCGCATGCACAGTAGTGAGCCCGATTGCGCATCCGCAGTCGTGAGTCCGTGTGCGCATGAGCAGTAGTGAGTCCGAGCGCGCAAGCGTAGTAGTGAGCCCGATTGTGCATCCGCAGTAGTGAGTCTGAGTGCGCTAGAGCAGTAGTGAGCCCGTGTGTGCATGAGCAGTAGTGACCCCGAGCGCGCATGCGCAGTAGTGAGCCCGTGTGCGCATGCGCAGTAGTGAGCCCGCGTGCGCATGCGTAGTAGTGAGCTCGAGTGCACATGTGCAGGTCTGAGCCGGAGTGCGCATGCGCAGTAGTGGGTCCGTGTGCGCATGCGCAGTAGTGAGCCCGAGCACGCATCCGCAGTAGTGAGTCCGAGTGCGCATGCGCAGTAGCGACCCCGAGTGCGCATGAGCAGTAGTCAGTCCGAGTGCGCATGCGCAGTAGTGACCCCGAGTGCGCATCCGAAGTAGTGAGTCCGTGTGCGCATGTGCAGGACTGAGCCGGAGTGCGCATGCGCAGTAGTGACCCCGAGTGCGCATGCGCAGTAGTGACCCCGAGCCCGCATGAACAGTAGTGAGCCCGTGTGCACATGCGCAGAAGTGAGCTCGAATGCGCATGTGCAAGTCTGATCCGGACTGCGCATGCGCAGTAGTGAGCCCGTGTGCGCATGAGCAGTAGTGAGTCCGAGCCAGCACGCGCAGTAGTGAGCCCGATTGTGCATCCCCAGTAATGGATCTGAGTGCGCATGAGCAGTAGTGAGCCCGCGTGCGCATGCGTAGTAGTGAGCTCGAGTGCGCATGCGCAGTAGCGACCCCGAATGCACATGAGCAGTAGTGACCCCTAGTGCGCATGCGCACTAGTGACCCCGAGCCCGCATGCGCAGTAGTGAGCCCGTGTGCGCATGCGCAGTAGTGAGCCCGTGTGCTCATGCGCAGTAGTGAGCCCGAGCGCGCATCCGCAGTAGTGAGTCTGAGTGCGCATGCGCAGTAGCGACCCCGAATGCACATGAGCAGTAGTGAGTCCGAATGCGCATGAGCAGCTGTGACCCCGAGTGCGCATGCACAGTAGTGAGTCCGCGTGCGCATGTGCAGTAGTGAGCCCGTGTGCGCATGTGCAGTAGTGAGCCCGTGTGCGCATGCGCAGTAGTGAGCCCGCGTGCGCATGCGTAGAAGTGAGTCCGTGTGCGCATGTGCAGGTCCGAGCCGCAGTGCGCATGCGCAGTAGTGAGCCCGATTGTGCATCCGCAGTAGTGAGTCCGAGTGCGCATGAGCAGAAGTGAGCCGGAGTGCGCATGCGCAGTAGTGAGTCCGTGTGCACATGCGCAGGTCTGAGCCGGAGTGCGCATGCGCAGTAGTGAGTCCGAGCGCGGATGCGCAGTAGTGACCCCGGGCCCGCATGCGCAGTAGTGAGCCCGTGTGCGCATGCGCAGTAGTGAGCCCGTGTACGCATGCGCAGTAGTGAGCCCGTGTGCTCATGCGCAGTAGTGAGCCAGCGTGCGCATGCGTAGTAGTGAGCTCGAGTGTGCATGCGCAGTAGTGAGTTCCAGTGCGCATGCGCAGTAGTGAGCCCGAGCGCGCATCCGCAGTAGTGAGTCTGAGTGCGCATGCGCAGTAGCGACCCCGAATGCACATGAGCAGTAGTGAGTCCGAATGCGCATGAGCAGTAGTGACCCCGAGCCCGCATGCGCAGTAGTGAGCCCGATTGTGCATCCGCAGTAATGAGTCTGAGTGCGCATGAGCAGTAGTGAGCCCGCGTGCGCATGCGTAGTAGTGAGCTCGAGTGCGCATGCGCAGTAGTGACCCTGAGTGCGCATGATCAGTAGTGAGTCCGAGTGCGCATGAGCAGTAGTGAGCCGGAGGGCGCATGCGCAGTAGTGACCCCGATCCCGCATGAGCAGTAGTGAGCCCGTGTGCACATGCGCAGAAGTGAGCTGGAATGCGCATGTGCAAGTCTGAGCCGGACTGCGCATGCGCAGTACTGAGACCGTGTGCGCATGCGCAGTGGTGTGCCCGAGTGCGCATGGCAGGTCTGAGACGGAGTGCGCATTCGCAGTAGTGGGCTCGTGCGCGCATGCGCAGAAGTGAGCCCGAGTGCGCATGCACAGTAGTGAGCCCGATTGCGCATCCGCAGTAGTGAGTCCGTGTGCGCATGCGCAGTAGTGTGCCCGAGCGCGCATACGCAGTAGTGAGCCCGAGCGCGCATACGCAGTAGTGAGCCCGTGTGCGCATGCGCAGTAGTGAGCCCGAGCGCGCATCCGCAGTAGTCAGCCCGATTGTGCATCCGCAGTAGTGAGTCCGAGTACGTATGAGCAGTAGTGAGCCGGAGGGCGCATGCGCAGTAGTGACCCCGAGTGCGCATGCGCACTAGTGACCCCGAGCCCGCATGCGCAGTAGTGAGCCCGATTGTGCATCCGCAGTAATGAGTCTGAGTGCGCATGAGCAGTAGTGAGCCCGCGTGCGCATGCGTAGTAGTGAGCTCGAGTGCGCATGCGCAGTAGTGACCCTGAGTGCGCATGATCAGTAGTGAGTCCGAGTGCGCATGAGCAGTAGTGAGCCGGAGGGCGCATGCGCAGTAGTGACCCCGATCCCGCATGAGCAGTAGTGAGCCCGTGTGCACATGCGCAGAAGTGAGCTGGAATGCGCATGTGCAAGTCTGAGCCGGACTGCGCATGCGCAGTACTGAGACCGTGTGCGCATGCGCAGTGGTGTGCCCGAGTGCGCATGGCAGGTCTGAGACGGAGTGCGCATTCGCAGTAGTGGGCTCGTGCGCGCATGCGCAGAAGTGAGCCCGAGTGCGCATGCACAGTAGTGAGCCCGATTGCGCATCCGCAGTAGTGAGTCCGTGTGCGCATGTGCAGGTGTAAGCCGGAGAGCGCATGCGCAGTAGTGAGCCCGATTGTGCATCCGCAGTAGTGAGTCCGAGTATGCATGAGCAGTAGTGAGCCGGAGGGCGCATGCGCAGTAGTGAGCCCGTGTGCGCATGCGCAGTAGTGAGCCCGTGTACGCATGCGCAGTAGTGAGCCCGCGTGCGCATGCGTAGTAGTGAGCTCGAGTGCGCATGCGCAGTAGTGAGTCCCAGTCCGCATGCGCAGTAGTGAGCCCGAGCGCGCATCCGCAGTAGTGAGTCTGAGTGCGCATGCGCAGTAGCGACCCCGAATGCACATGAGCAATAGTGAGTCCGAATGCGCATGAGCAGTAGTGACCCCGAGTGCGCATGCACAGTAGTGAGCCCGATTGCGCATCCGAAGTAGTGAGTCCGTGTGCGCATGTGCATGACTGAGCCGGAGTGCGCATGCGCAGTAGTGGCCCCGAGTGCGCATGCGCAGTAGTGGCCCCGAGCGCGCATGCGCAGTAGTGAGCCCGTGTGCGCATGCGCAGTAGTGTGCCCGAGCGCGCATACGCAGTAGTGAGCCCGAGTGCGCATGCGCACTAGTGACCCCGAGCACGCATGCGCAGTAGTGAGCCCGATTGTTCATCCGCAGTAATGAGTCTGAGTGCGCATGAGCAGTAGTGAGCCCGCGTGCGCATGCGTAGTAGTGAGCTCGAGTGCGCATGCGCAGTAGTGACCCCGAGTGCGCATGATCAGTAGTGAGTCCGAGTGCGCATGAGCAGTAGTGACCCGGAGTGCGCATGCACAGTAGTGAGCCCGATTGCGCATCCGAAGTAGTGAGTCCGTGTGCGCATGTGCAGGACTGTGCCGGAGTGCGCATGCGCAGTAGTGACCCCGAGTGCGCATGCGCAGTAGTGACTCCGAGCGCGCATGCGCAGTAGTGAGCCCGTGTGCGCATGCGCAATAGTGAGCCCGAGCGCGCATCCGCAGTAGTGAGCCCGAGTGCGCATTCGCAGTAGTGACCCCGAGTGTGCATGCACAGTGTGAGCCCGTGAGCGAATGCGCAGTAGTGAGCCCGAGTGCGCATGCGCACTAGTGAGCCCGTGTGCGCATGCGCAGTAGTGAGCCCGAGCGTGCATACGCAGCAGTGAGCCCGTGTGCGCATGCGCAGTAGTGAGCCCGAGCGCGCATCCGCAGTAGTGAGCCCGATTGTGCATCCGCAGTAGTGAGTCCGAGTACGCATGAGCAGTAGTGAGCCGGAGGGCGCATGCGCAGTAGTGACCCCGAGTGCGCATGCGCACTAGTGACCCCGAGCCCGCATGCGCAGTAGTGAGCCCGATTTTGCATCCGCAGTAATGAGTCTGAGTGCGCATGAGCGGTAGTGAGCCCGCGTGCGCATGCGTAGCAGTGAGCTCGAGTGCGCATGCGCAGTAGTGACCCCGAGTGCGCATGCACAGTAGTGCGGCCGATTGTGCATCCGCCGTAGTGAGTCCGAGTGCGCATGAGCAGTAGTGAGCCGGAGGGCGCATGCGCAGTAGTGACACCGAGTGCGCATGCGCACTAGTGACCCCGAGCCCGCATGCGCAGTAGTGAGCCCGCGTGCGCATGCGTAGAAGTGAGCTCGAGTGCGCATGTGCAGGTTTGAGCCGGAATGCGCATGCGCAGTAGTGAGCCCGATTGTGCATCCGCAGTAGTGAGTCCGAGTATGCATGAGCAGTAGTGAGCCGGAGGGCGCATGCGCAGTAGTGAGCCCGAGTGCGCATGCGCACTAGTGACCCCGAGCCCGCATGCGCAGTTGTAAGCCCGTGTGCGCATGCGCAGTAGTGAGCCCGTGTACGCATGGGCAGTAGTGAGCCCGTGTGCTCATGCGCAGTAGTGAGCCCGCGTGCGCATGCGTAGAAGTGAGCCCGATTGCGCATCCGCAGTAGTGAGTCCGTGTGCACATGCGCAGGTCTGGCCCCGAGTGCGCATGCGCAGTAGTGAGCCCGATTGTGCATCCGCAGTAGTGAGTCCGAGTGCGCATGAGCAGAAGTGAGCCGGAGTGCGCATGCGCAGTAGTGACCCCGAGTGCGCATTCGCAGAAGTGAGCCCGTGTGTGCATGCGCAGTAGTCAGCCCGAGTGCGCATGCGCAGTAGTGAGCCCGATTGCGCATCCGCAGTAGTGAGTCCGTGTGCACATGCGCAGGTCTGAGCCGGAGTGCGCATGCGCAGTAGTGAGCCCGAGCGCGGATGCGCAGTAGTGAGCCCGTGTGCGCATGCGCAGTAGTGAGCCCGTGTGCTCATGCGCAGTAGTGAGCCCGCGTGCGCATGCGTAGAAGTGAGCTCGAGTGCGCATGTGCAGGTTTGAGCCGGAGTGCGCATGCGCAGTAGTGAGTCTGAGTGCGCATGCGCAGTAGCGACCCCGAATGGACATGAGCAGTAGTGAGTCCGAATGCGCATGAGCAGCTGTGACCCCGAGTGCGCATGCACAGTAGTGAGCCCGATTGCGCATCCGCAGTAGTGAGTCTGAGTGCGCATGCGCAGTAGCGACCCCGAATGGACATGAGCAGTAGTGAGTCCGAATGCGCATGAGCAGCTGTGACCCCGAGTGCGCATGCACAGTAGTGAGCCCGATTGCGCATCCGCAGTCGTGAGTCCGTGTGCGCATGAGCAGTAGTGAGTCCGAGCGCGCAAGCGTAGTAGTGAGCCCGATTGTGCATCCGCAGTAGTGAGTCTGAGTGCGCTAGAGCAGTAGTGAGCCCGTGTGTGCATGAGCAGTAGTGACCCCGAGCGCGCATGCGCAGTAGTGAGCCCGTGTGCGCATGCGCAGTAGTGAGCCCGCGTGCGCATGCGTAGTAGTGAGCTCGAGTGCACATGTGCAGGTCTGAGCCGGAGTGCGCATGCGCAGTAGTGGGTCCGTGTGCGCATGCGCAGTAGTGAGCCCGAGCACGCATCCGCAGTAGTGAGTCCGAGTGCGCATGCGCACTAGCGACCCCGAGTGCGCATGAGCAGTAGTCAGTCCGAGTGCGCATGAGCAGTAGTGACCCCGAACCCGCATGAGCAATAGTGGGCCCGTGTGCACATGCGCAGAAGTGAGCTCGAATGCGCATGTGCAAGTCTGAGCCGGAGTGCGCATGCGCAGTAGTGGGTCCGTGTGCGCATGCGCAGTAGTGAGCCCGAGCACGCATCCGCAGTAGTGAGTCCGAGTGCGCATGCGCAGTAGTGACCCCGAGTGCGCATGAGCAGTAGTGAGTTCGAGCGCGCATGCGCAGTAGTGAGCCCGATTGTGCATACGCAGTAATGGGTCTGAGTGCGCATGAGCAGTAGTGAGCCTACGTGAGCATGCGTAGTAGTGAGCTCGAGTGCGCATGCGCAGTAGTGACCCCGAGCGCGCATGAGCAGTAGTGAGTCCGAGTGCGCATGAGCAGTAGTGACCCCGAGTGCGCATGCACAGTAGTGAGCCCGATTGCGCATCCGAAGTAGTGAGTCCGTGTGCACATGTGCAGGACTGAGCCGGAGTGCGCATGCGCAGTAGTGACCCCGAGTGCGCATGCGCAGTAGTGACCCCGAGTGCGCATGCGCAGTAGTGACCCCGAGCGCGCATGCGCAGTAGTGACCCCGAGCGCGCATGCGCAGTAGTGAGCCCGTGTGCGCATGCGCAGTAGTGAGCCCGAGCGCGCATCCGCAGTAGTGAGCCCGAGTACGCATGCGCAGTAGTGACCCCGAGGGCGCATGCGCAGTAGTGAGCCCGTGTGCGCGTGCGCAGTATTGAGCCCGAGTGCACATGCACAGTAGTGAGTCCGTGTGCGCATGCGCAGTAGTGAGCCCGAGTGCGCTTGCGCTGTAGCGAGACCGTGTGCGCATCGGCAGTAGTGAGCCCGAGTGCCGATGAGTCGTAGTGAGTCCGAGTGCGCATCCGCAGCAGTGACTCCGCATGCGCATGCGTAGCAGTGAGCTCGAGTGCGCATGTGCAGGTCTGAGCCGGAGTGCGCATGCGCAATAGTGAGCCCGTGTATGCATGCGCAGTGGTGAGCCCGAGTGCGCATGGGCAGGTCTGAGCCGGAGTGCGCATGCGCAGTAGTGAGGCCGAGTGCGCATGAGCGGAAGTGACCCCGAGTGCGCATGCGCAGAAGTGAGCCCGTGTGTGCATGCGCAGTAGTGAACCCGATTGCGCATCTGCAGTAGTGAGTCCGTGTGCGCATGAGCAGTAGTGAGTCCGAGCGCGCATGCGCAGTAGTGAGCCCGATTGTGCATCCGCAGTAGTGAGTCTGAGTGTGCATGAGCAGTAGTGACCCCGAGCGCGCATGCGCAGTAGTGAGCCCGTGTGCGCATGCGTAGTAGTGAGCCCGAGTGCGCATGTGCAGGTCTGAGCCGGAGTGCGCATGCGCAGTAGTGGGTCCGTGTGCGCATGCGCAGTAGTGAGCCCGAGCACGCATCCGCAGTAGTGAGTCCGAGTGCGCATGCGCAGTAGCGACCCCGAGTGCGCATGAGCAGTAGTCAGTCCGAGTGCGCATGCGCAGTAGTGACCCCGAGTGCGCATCCGAAGTAGTGAGTCCGTGTGCACATGCGCAGGTCTGAGCCGGAGTGCGCATGCGCAGTAGTGAGCCCGAGCGCGGATGCGCAGTAGTGAGCCCGAGCACGCATCCGCAGTAGTGACACCGAGTGCGCATGCGCACTAGTGACCCCGAGCCCGCATGCGCAGTAGTGAGCCCGCGTGCGCATGCGTAGAAGTGAGCTCGAGTGCGCATGTGCAGGTTTGAGCCGGAATGCGCATGCGCAGTAGTGAGCCCGATTGTGCATCCGCAGTAGTGAGTCCGAGTATGCATGAGCAGTAGTGAGCCGGAGGGCGCATGCGCAGTAGTGAGCCCGAGTGCGCATGCGCACTAGTGACCCCGAGCCCGCATGCGCAGTTGTAAGCCCGTGTGCGCATGCGCAGTAGTGAGCCCGTGTACGCATGGGCAGTAGTGAGCCCGTGTGCTCATGCGCAGTAGTGAGCCCGCGTGCGCATGCGTAGAAGTGAGCCCGATTGCGCATCCGCAGTAGTGAGTCCGTGTGCACATGCGCAGGTCTGGCCCCGAGTGCGCATGCACAGTAGTGAGCCCGATTGCGCATCCGCAGTAGTGAGTCCGTGTGCGCATGTGCAGGTGTAAGCCGGAGTGCGCATGCGCACTAGTGAGCCCGATTGTGCATCCGCAGTAGTGAGTCCGAGTGCGCATGAGCAGAAGTGAGCCGGAGTGCGCATGCGCAGTAGTGACCCCGAGTGCGCATTCGCAGAAGTGAGCCCGTGTGTGCATGCGCAGTAGTCAGCCCGAGTGCGCATGCGCAGTAGTGAGCCCGAGTGCGCATGCGCAGTAGTGAGCCCGATTGCGCATCCGCAGTAGTGAGTCCGTGTGCACATGCGCAGGTCTGAGCCGGAGTGCGCATGCGCAGTAGTGAGCCCGAGCGCGGATGCGCAGTAGTGAGCCCGTGTGCGCATGCGCAGTAGTGAGCCCGTGTGCTCATGCGCAGTAGTGAGCCCGCGTGCGCATGCGTAGAAGTGAGCTCGAGTGCGCATGTGCAGGTTTGAGCCGGAGTGCGCATGCGCAGTAGTGAGTCCGAGTGCGCATGAGCAGTAGTGACCCCGATCCCGCATGAGCAGTAGTGAGCCCGTGTGCACATGCGCAGAAGTGAGCTGGAATGCGCATGTGCAAGTCTGAGCCGGACTGCGCATGCGCAGTACTGAGACCGTGTGCGCATGCGCAGTGGTGTGCCCGAGTGCGCATGGCAGGTCTGAGACGGAGTGCGCATTCGCAGTAGTGGGCTCGTGCGCGCATGCGCAGAAGTGAACCCGTGTGCGCATGCGCAGTAGTGAGCCCGAGCGCGCATCCGCAGTAGTGAGTCTGAGTGCGCATGCGCAGTAGCGACCCCGAATGGACATGAGCAGTAGTGAGTCCGAATGCGCATGAGCAGCTGTGACCCCGAGTGCGCATGCACAGTAGTGAGCCCGATTGCGCATCCGCAGTAGTGAGTCTGAGTGCGCATGCGCAGTAGCGACCCCGAATGGACATGAGCAGTAGTGAGTCCGAATGCGCATGAGCAGCTGTGACCCCGAGTGCGCATGCACAGTAGTGAGCCCGATTGCGCATCCGCAGTCGTGAGTCCGTGTGCGCATGAGCAGTAGTGAGTCCGAGCGCGCAAGCGTAGTAGTGAGCCCGATTGTGCATCCGCAGTAGTGAGTCTGAGTGCGCTAGAGCAGTCGTGAGTCCGTGTGCGCATGCGCAGTAGTGAGCCCGTGTGCGCATGCGCAGTAGTGAGCCCGCGTGCGCATGCGTAGTAGTGAGCTCGAGTGCACATGTGCAGGTCTGAGCCGGAGTGCGCATGCGCAGTAGTGGGTCCGTGTGCGCATGCGCAGTAGTGAGCCCGAGCACGCATCCGCAGTAGTGAGTCCGAGTGCGCATGCGCACTAGCGACCCCGAGTGCGCATGAGCAGTAGTCAGTCCGAGTGCGCATGAGCAGTAGTGACCCCGAACCCGCATGAGCAATAGTGGGCCCGTGTGCACATGCGCAGAAGTGAGCTCGAATGCGCATGTGCAAGTCTGAGCCGGAGTGCGCATGCGCAGTAGTGGGTCCGTGTGCGCATGCGCAGTAGTGAGCCCGAGCACGCATCCGCAGTAGTGAGTCCGAGTGCGCATGCGCAGTAGTGACCCCGAGTGCGCATGAGCAGTAGTGAGTTCGAGCGCGCATGCGCAGTAGTGAGCCCGATTGTGCATACGCAGTAATGGGTCTGAGTGCGCATGAGCAGTAGTGAGCCTACGTGAGCATGCGTAGTAGTGAGCTCGAGTGCGCATGCGCAGTAGTGACCCCGTGTGCGCATGAGCAGTAGTGAGTCCGAGTGCGCATGAGCAGTAGTGACCCCGAGTTCGCATGCACAGTAGTGAGCCCGATTGCGCATCCGAAGTAGTGAGTCCGTGTGCACATGTGCAGGACTGAGCCGGAGTGCGCATGCGCAGTAGTGACCCCGAGTGCGCATGCGCAGTAGTGACCCCGAGCGCGCATGCGCAGTAGTGAGCCCGTGTGCGCATGCGCAGTAGTGAGCCCGAGCGCGCATCCGCAGTAGTGAGCCCGAGTACGCATGCGCTGTAGTGACCCCGAGTGTGCATGCACAGTGTGAGGCCCGTGAGCGAATGCGCAGTAGTGAGCCCGAGTGCGCATGCGCAGTAGTGACCCCGAGGGCGCATGCGCAGTAGTGAGCCCGTGTGCGCGTGCGCAGTATTGAGCCCGAGTGCACATGCACAGTAGTGAGTCCGTGTGCGCATGCGCAGTAGTGAGCCCGAGTGCGCTTGCGCTGTAGCGAGACCGTGTGCGCATCGGCAGTAGTGAGCCCGAGTGCCGATGAGTCGTAGTGAGTCCGAGTGCGCATCCGCAGCAGTGACTCCGCATGCGCATGCGTAGCAGTGAGCTCGAGTGCGCATGTGCAGGTCTGAGCCGGAGTGCGCATGCGCAATAGTGAGCCCGTGTATGCATGCGCAGTGGTGAGCCCGAGTGCGCATGGGCAGGTCTGAGCCGGAGTGCGCATGCGCAGTAGTGAGGCCGAGTGCGCATGAGCGGAAGTGACCCCGAGTGCGCATGCGCAGAAGTGAGCCCGTGTGTGCATGCGCAGTAGTGAACCCGATTGCGCATCTGCAGTAGTGAGTCCGTGTGCGCATGAGCAGTAGTGAGTCCGAGCGCGCATGCGCAGTAGTGAGCCCGATTGTGCATCCGCAGTAGTGAGTCTGAGTGTGCATGAGCAGTAGTGACCCCGAGCGCGCATGCGCAGTAGTGAGCCCGTGTGCGCATGCGTAGTAGTGAGCTCGAGTGCGCATGTGCAGGTCTGAGCCGGAGTGCGCATGCGCAGTAGTGGGTCCGTGTGCGCATGCGCAGTAGTGAGCCCGAGCACGCATCCGCAGTAGTGAGTCCGAGTGCGCATGCGCAGTAGCGACCCCGAGTGCGCATGAGCAGTAGTCAGTCCGAGTGCGCATGCGCAGTAGTGACCCCGAGTGCGCATCCGAAGTAGTGAGTCCGTGTGCGCATGTGCAGGACTGAGCCGGAGTGCGCATGCGCAGTAGTGACCCCGAGTGCGCATGCGCAGTAGTGACCCCGAGCCCGCATGAACAGTAGTGAGCCCGTGTGCACATGCGCAGAAGTGAGCTCGAATGCGCATGTGCAAGTCTGAGCCGGACTGCGCATGCGCAGTAGTGAGCCCGTGTGCGCATGAGCAGTAGTGAGTCCGAGCCAGCATGCGCAGTAGTGAGCCCGATTGTGCATCCCCAGTAATGGGTCTGAGTGCGCATGAGCAGTAGTGAGCCCGCGTGCGCATGCGTAGTAGTGAGCTCGAGTGCGCATGCGCAGTAGCGACCCCGAATGCACATGAGCAGTAGTGACCCCTCGTGCGCATGCGCACTAGTGACCCCGAGCCCGCATGCGCAGTAGTGAGCCCGTGTGCGCATGCGCAGTAGTGAGCCCGCGTGCGCATGCGTAGAAGTGAGTCCGTGTGCGCATGTGCAGGTCCGAGCCGCAGTGCGCATGCGCAGTAGTGAGCCCGATTTTGCATCCGCAGTAGTGAGTCCGAGTGCGCATGAGCAGAAGTGAGCCGGAGTGCGCATGCGCAGTAGTGACCCCGAGTGCGCATTCGCAGAAGGGAGCCCGTGTGTGCATGCGCAGTAGTCAGCCCGAGTGCGCATGCGCAGTAGTGAGCCCGATTGCGCATCCGCAGTAGTGAGTCCGTGTGCACATGCGCAGGTCTGAGCCGGAGTGCGCATGCGCAGTAGTGAGCCCGAGCGCGGATGCGCAGTAGTGACCCCGGGCCCGCATGCGCAGTAGTGAGCCCGTGTGCGCATGCGCAGTAGTGAGCCCGTGTGCTCATGCGCAGTAGTGAGCCCGCGTGCGCATGCGTAGTAGTGAGCTCGAGTGTGCATGCGCAGTAGTGAGTTCCAGTGCGCATGCGCAGTAGTGAGCCCGAGCGCGCATCCGCAGTAGTGAGTCTGAGTGCGCATGCGCAGTAGCGACCCCGAATGCACATGAGCAGTAGTGAGTCCGAATGCGCATGAGCAGTAGTGACCCCGAGTGCGCATGCACAGTAGTGAGCCCGATTGCGCATCCGAAGTAGTGAGTCCGTGTGCGCATGTGCATGACTGAGCCGGAGTGCGCATGCGCAGTAGTGACCCCGAGTGCGCATGCGCAGTATTGGCCCCGAGCGCGCTTGCGCAGTAGTGAGCCCGTGTGCGCATGCGCAGTAGGGTGCCCGAGCGCGCATACGCAGTAGTGAGCCCGAGTGCGCATGCGCACTAGTGACCCCGAGCACGCATGCGCAGTAGTGAGCCCGATTGTTCATCCGCAGTAATGAGTCTGAGTGCGCATGAGCAGTAGTGAGCCCGCGTGCGCATGCGTAGTAGTGAGCTCGAGTGCGCATGCGCAGTAGTGACCCCGAGTGCGCATGATCAGTAGTGAGTCCGAGTGCGCATGAGCAGTAGTGACCCGGAGTGCGCATGCACAGTAGTGAGCCCGATTGCGCATCCGAAGTAGTGAGTCCGTGTGCGCATGTGCAGGACTGTGCCGGAGTGCGCATGCGCAGTAGTGACCCCGAGTGCGCATGCGCAGTAGTGACCCCGAGCGCGCATGCGCAGTAGTGAGCCCGTGTGCGCATGCGCAGTAGTGAGCCCGAGCGCGCATCCGCAGTAGTGAGCCCGAGTGCGCATTCGCAGTAGTGACCCCGAGTGTGCATGCACAGTGTGAGCCCGTGAGCGAATACGCAGTAGTGAGCCCGAGTGCGCATGCGCACTAGTGAGCCCGTGTGCGCATGCGCAGTAGTGAGCCCGAGCGTGCATACGCAGTAGTGAGCCCGTGTGCGCATGCGCAGTAGTGAGCCCGAGCGCGCATCCGCAGTAGTGAGCCCGATTGTGCATCCGCAGTAGTGAGTCCGAGTACGCATGAGCAGTAGTGAGCCGGAGGGCGCATGCACAGTAGTGACCCCGAGTGCGCATGCGCACTAGTGACCCCGAGCCCGCATGCGCAGTAGTGAGCCCGATTTTGCATCCGCAGTAATGAGTCTGAGTGCGTATGAGCAGTAGTGAGCCCGCGTGCGCATGCGTAGCAGTGAGCTCGAGTGCGCATGCGCAGTAGTGACCCCGAGTGCGCATGATCAGTAGTGAGTCCGAATGCGCATGAGCAGTAGTGACCCCGAGTGCGCATGCACAGTAGTGCGGCCGATTGTGCATCCGCCGTAGTGAGTCCGAGTGCGCATGAGCAGTAGTGAGCCGGAGGGCGCATGCGCAGTAGTGACACCGAGTGCGCATGCGCACTAGTGACCCCGAGCCCGCATGCGCAGTTGTGAGCCCGTGTGCGCATGCGCAGTAGTGAGCCCGTGTACGCATGGGCAGTAGTGAGCCCGAGCGCGCATCCGCAGTAGTGAGTCTGAGTGCGCATGCGCAGTAGCGACCCCGAATGGACATGAGCAGTAGTGAGTCCGAATGCGCATGAGCAGCTGTGACCCCGAGTGCGCATGCACAGTAGTGAGCCCGATTGCGCATCCGCAGTCGTGAGTCCGTGTGCGCATGAGCAGTAGTGAGTCCGAGCGCGCAAGCGTAGTAGTGAGCCCGATTGTGCATCCGCAGTAGTGAGTCCGAGTGCGCTAGAGCAGTAGTGAGCCCGTGTGTGCATGAGCAGTAGTGACCCCGAGCGCGCATGCGCAGTAGTGAGCCCGTGTGCGCATGCGCAGTAGTGAGCCTGCGTGCGCATGCGTAGTAGTGAGCTCGAGTGCACATGTGCAGGTCTGAGCCGGAGTGCGCATGCGCAGTAGTGGGTCCGTGTGCGCATGCGCAGTAGTGAGCCCGAGCACGCATCCGCAGTAGTGAGTCCAAATGCGCATGCGCAGTAGCGACCCCGAGTGCGCATGAGCAGTAGTCAGTCCGAGTGCGCATGAGCAGTAGTGAGCCCGATTGTGCATCCGCAGTAGTGAGTCTGAGTGTGCATGAGCAGTAGTGACCCCGAGCGCGCATGCGCAGTAGTGAGCCCGTGTGCGCATGCGCAGTAGTGAGCCCCGGCGCACATCCGCAGTAGTGGGTCCGAGTGCGCATGCGCAGTAGTGACCCCGAGTGCGCATGAGCAGTAGTGAGTCCGAGTGCGCATGAGCGGTAGTGACCCCGAGTGCGCATGCATAGTAGTGAGCCCGATTGCGCATCCGCAGTAGTGAGTCCGTGTGCGCATGTGCAGGTATGAGCCGGGGTGCGCATGCGCTGTAGTGAGCCCGATTGTGCATCCGCAGTAGTGAGTCCGTGTGCGCATGTGCAGTAGTGAGCCCGTGTGCGCATGCGCAGTAGTGAGCCCGCGTGCGCATGCGTAGTAGTGAGCCCGAGTGCGCGTGTGCAGGTCTGAGCCGGAGTGCGCATGCGCAGTAGTGGGTCCTTGTGCGCATGCGCAGTAGTGAGCCCGAGCACGCATCCGCAGTAGTGAGTCCGAGTGCGCATGCGCAGTAGCGACCCCGAGTGCGCATGAGCAGTAGTCAGTCCGAGTGCGCATGAGCAGTAGTGACCCCGAGCCCGCATGAGCAGTAGTGAGCCCGTGTGCACATGCGCAGAAGTGAGCTCGAATGCGCATGTGCAAGTCTGAGCCGGAGTGCGCATGCACAGTAGTGAGCCCGTGTGCGCATGCGCAGTAATGAGCCCGTGCGCGCATCCGCAGTAGTGAGTCCGAGTGCGCATGCGCAGTAGTGACCCCGAGTGCGCATCCTAAGTAGTGAGTCCGTGTGCGCATGTGCAGGACTGAGCCGGAGTGCGCATGCGCAGTAGCGACCCCGAGTGCGCATGCGCAGTAGTGACCCCGAGCCCGCATGAGCAGTAGTGAGCCCGTGTGCACATGCGCAGAAGTAAGCTCGAATGCGCATGTGCAAGTCTGAGCCGGACTGCGCATGCGCAGTAGTGAGCCCGTGTGCGCATGAGCAGTAGTGTGTCCGAGCCAGCATGCGCAGTAGTGAGCCCGATTGTGCATCCCCAGTAATGGGTCTGAGTGCGCATGAGCAGTAGTGAGCCCGCGTGCGCATGCGTAGTAGTGAGCTCGAGTGCGCATGCGCAGTAGCGACCCCGAATGCACATGAGCAGTAGTGACCCCAAGTGCGCATGCGCACTAGTGACCCCGAGCCCGCATGCGCAGTAGTGAGCCCGTGTGCGCATGCGCAGTAGTGAGCCCGTGTGCTCATGCGCAGTAGTGAGCCCGAGCGCGCATCCGCAGTAGTGAGTCTAAATGCGCATGCGCAGTAGCGACCCCGAATGCACATGAGCAGTAGTGAGTCCGAATGCGCATGAGCAGCTGTGACCCCGAGTGCGCATGCACAGTAGTGAGTCCGTGTGCGCATGTGCAGTAGTGAGCCCGTGTGCGCATGCGCAGTAGTGAGCCCGCGTGCGCATGCGTAGAAGTGAGCTCGAGTGCGCATGTGCAGGTTTGAGCCGGAATGCGCATGCGCAGTAGTGACCCCAAGTGCGCATGCGCACTACTGACCCCGAGCCCGCATGTGCAGTAGTGAGCCCGTGTGCGCATGCGCAGTAGTGACCCCGAGGGCGCATGCGCAGTAGTGAGCCCGTGTGCGCGTGCGCAGTATTGAGCCCGAGTGCACATGCACAGTAGTGAGTCCGTGTGCGCATGCGCAGTAGTGAGCCCGAGTGCGCTTGCGCTGTAGCGAGACCGTGTGCGCATCGGCAGTAGTGAGCCCGAGTGCCGATGAGTCGTAGTGAGTCCGAGTGCGCATCCGCAGCAGTGACTCCGCATGCGCATGCGTAGCAGTGAGCTCGAGTGCGCATGTGCAGGTCTGAGCCGGAGTGCGCATGCGCAATAGTGAGCCCGTGTATGCATGCGCAGTGGTGAGCCCGAGTGCGCATGGGCAGGTCTGAGCCGGAGTGCGCATGCGCAGTAGTGAGGCCGAGTGCGCATGAGCGGAAGTGACCCCGAGTGCGCATGCGCAGAAGTGAGCCCGTGTGTGCATGCGCAGTAGTGAACCCGATTGCGCATCTGCAGTAGTGAGTCCGTGTGCGCATGAGCAGTAGTGAGTCCGAGCGCGCATGCGCAGTAGTGAGCCCGATTGTGCATCCGCAGTAGTGAGTCTGAGTGTGCATGAGCAGTAGTGACCCCGAGCGCGCATGCGCAGTAGTGAGCCCGTGTGCGCATGCGTAGTAGTGAGCCCGAGTGCGCATGTGCAGGTCTGAGCCGGAGTGCGCATGCGCAGTAGTGGGTCCGTGTGCGCATGCGCAGTAGTGAGCCCGAGCACGCATCCGCAGTAGTGAGTCCGAGTGCGCATGCGCAGTAGCGACCCCGAGTGCGCATGAGCAGTAGTCAGTCCGAGTGCGCATGCGCAGTAGTGACCCCGAGTGCGCATCCGAAGTAGTGAGTCCGTGTGCGCATGTGCAGGACTGAGCCGGAGTGCGCATGCGCAGTAGTGACCCCGAGTGCGCATGCGCAGTAGTGACCCCGAGCCCGCATGAACAGTAGTGAGCCCGTGTGCACATGCGCAGAAGTGAGCTCGAATGCGCATGTGCAAGTCTGAGCCGGACTGCGCATGCGCAGTAGTGAGCCCGTGTGCGCATGAGCAGTAGTGAGTCCGAGCCAGCATGCGCAGTAGTGAGCCCGATTGTGCATCCCCAGTAATGGGTCTGAGTGCGCATGAGCAGTAGTGAGCCCGCGTGCGCATGCGTAGTAGTGAGCTCGAGTGCGCATGCGCAGTAGCGACCCCGAATGCACATGAGCAGTAGTGACCCCTAGTGCGCATGCGCACTAGTGACCCCGAGCCCGCATGCGCAGTAGTGAGCCCGTGTGCGCATGCGCAGTAGTGAGCCCGTGTGCTCATGCGCAGTAGTGAGCCCGAGCGCGCATCCGCAGTAGTGAGTCTGAGTGCGCATGCGCAGTAGCGACCCCGAATGCACATGAGCAGTAGTGGGTCCGAATGCGCATGAGCAGCTGTGACCCCGAGTGCGCATGCACAGTAGTGAGTCCGTGTGCGCATGTGCAGTAGTGAGCCCGTGTGCGCATGTGCAGTAGTGAGCCCGTGTGCGCATGCGCAGTAGTGAGCCCGCGTGCGCATGCGTAGAAGTGAGTCCGTGTGCGCATGTGCAGGTCCGAGCCGCAGTGCGCATGCGCAGTAGTGAGCCCGATTGTGCATCCGCAGTAGTGAGTCCGAGTGCGCATGAGCAGAAGTGAGCCGGAGTGCGCATGCGCAGTAGTGACCCCGAGTGCGCATTCGCAGAAGGGAGCCCGTGTGTGCATGCGCAGTAGTGAGCCCGCGTGCGCATGCGTAGTAGTGAGCTCGAGTGTGCATGCGCAGTAGTGAGCCCGATTGCGCATCCGCAGTAGTGAGTCCGTGTGCACATGCGCAGGTCTGAGCCGGAGTGCGCATGCGCAGTAGTGAGCCCGAGCGCGGATGCGCAGTAGTGACCCCGGGCCCGCATGCGCAGTAGTGAGCCCGTGTGCGCGTGCGCAGTAGTGAGCCCGTGTACGCATGCGCAGTAGTGAGCCCGTGTGCGCATTCGCAGAAGGGAGCCCGTGTGTGCATGCGCAGTAGTCAGCCCGAGTGCGCATGCGCAGTAGTGAGCCCGATTGCGCATCCGCAGTAGTGAGTCCGTGTGCACATGCGCAGGTCTGAGCCGGAGTGCGCATGCGCAGTAGTGAGCCCGAGCGCGGATGCGCAGTAGTGACCCCGGGCCCGCATGCGCAGTAGTGAGCCCGTGTGCGCATGCGCAGTAGTGAGCCCGTGTACGCATGCGCAGTAGTGAGCCCGTGTGCTCATGCGCAGTAGTGAGCCCGCGTGCGCATGCGTAGTAGTGAGCTCGAGTGTGCATGCGCAGTAGTGAGTTCCAGTGCGCATGCGCAGTAGTGAGCCCGAGCGCGCATCCGCAGTAGTGAGTCTGAGTGCGCATGCGCAGTAGCGACCCCGAATGCACATGAGCAGTAGTGAGTCCGAATGCGCATGAGCAGTAGTGACCCCGAGTGCGCATGCACAGTAGTGAGCCCGATTGCGCATCCGAAGTAGTGAGTCCGTGTGCGCATGTGCATGACTGAGCCGGAGTGCGCATGCGCAGTAGTGACCCCGAGTGCGCATGCGCAGTAGTGGCCCCGAGCGCGCATGCGCAGTAGTGAGCCCGTGTGCGCATGCGCAGTAGGGTGCCCGAGCGCGCATACGCAGTAGTGAGCCCGAGTGCGCATGCGCACTAGTGACCCCGAGCACGCATGCGCAGTAGTGAGCCCGATTGTTCATCCGCAGTAATGAGTCTGAGTGCGCATGAGCAGTAGTGAGCCCGCGTGCGCATGCGTAGTAGTGAGCTCGAGTGCGCATGCGCAGTAGTGACCCCGAGTGCGCATGATCAGTAGTGAGTCCGAGTGCGCATGAGCAGTAGTGACCCGGAGTGCGCATGCACAGTAGTGAGCCCGATTGCGCATCCGAAGTAGTGAGTCCGTGTGCGCATGTGCAGGACTGTGCCGGAGTGCGCATGCGCAGTAGTGACCCCGAGTGCGCATGCGCAGTAGTGACCCCGAGCGCGCATGCGCAGTAGTGAGCCCGTGTGCGCATGCGCAGTAGTGAGCCCGAGCGCGCATCCGCAGTAGTGAGCCCGAGTGCGCATTCGCAGTAGTGACCCCGAGTGTGCATGCACAGTGTGAGCCCGTGAGCGAATACGCAGTAGTGAGCCCGAGTGCGCATGCGCACTAGTGAGCCCGTGTGCGCATGCGCAGTAGTGAGCCCGAGCGTGCATACGCAGTAGTGAGCCCGTGTGCGCATGCGCAGTAGTGAGCCCGAGCGCGCATCCGCAGTAGTGAGCCCGATTGTGCATCCGCAGTAGTGAGTCCGAGTACGCATGAGCAGTAGTGAGCCGGAGGGCGCATGCACAGTAGTGACCCCGAGTGCGCATGCGCACTAGTGACCCCGAGCCCGCATGCGCAGTAGTGAGCCCGATTTTGCATCCGCAGTAATGAGTCTGAGTGCGTATGAGCAGTAGTGAGCCCGCGTGCGCATGCGTAGCAGTGAGCTCGAGTGCGCATGCGCAGTAGTGACCCCGAGTGCGCATGATCAGTAGTGAGTCCGAATGCGCATGAGCAGTAGTGACCCCGAGTGCGCATGCACAGTAGTGCGGCCGATTGTGCATCCGCCGTAGTGAGTCCGAGTGCGCATGAGCAGTAGTGAGCCGGAGGGCGCATGCGCAGTAGTGACACCGAGTGCGCATGCGCACTAGTGACCCCGAGCCCGCATGCGCAGTTGTGAGCCCGTGTGCGCATGCGCAGTAGTGAGCCCGTGTACGCATGGGCAGTAGTGAGCCCGAGCGCGCATCCGCAGTAGTGAGTCTGAGTGCGCATGCGCAGTAGCGACCCCGAATGGACATGAGCAGTAGTGAGTCCGAATGCGCATGAGCAGCTGTGACCCCGAGTGCGCATGCACAGTAGTGAGCCCGATTGCGCATCCGCAGTCGTGAGTCCGTGTGCGCATGAGCAGTAGTGAGTCCGAGCGCGCAAGCGTAGTAGTGAGCCCGATTGTGCATCCGCAGTAGTGAGTCCGAGTGCGCTAGAGCAGTAGTGAGCCCGTGTGTGCATGAGCAGTAGTGACCCCGAGCGCGCATGCGCAGTAGTGAGCCCGTGTGCGCATGCGCAGTAGTGAGCCCGCGTGCGCATGCGTAGTAGTGAGCTCGAGTGCACATGTGCAGGTCTGAGCCGGAGTGCACATGCGCAGTAGTGGGTCCGTGTGCGCATGCGCAGTAGTGAGCCCGAGCAAGCATCCGCAGTAGTGAGTCCGAGTGCGCATGCGCAGTAGTGACCCCGAGTGCGCATGAGCAGTAGTGAGTTCGAGCGCGCATGCGCAGTAGTGAGCCCGATTGTGCATACGCAGTAATGGGTCTGAGTGCGCATGAGCAGTAGTGAGCCTACGTGAGCATGCGTAGTAGTGAGCTCGAGTGCGCATGCGCAGTAGTGACCCCGAGTGCGCATGAGCAGTAGTGAGTCCGAGTGCGCATGAGCAGTAGTGACCCCGAGTGCGCATGCACAGTAGTGAGCCCGATTGCGCATCCGAAGTAGTGAGTCCGTGTGCACATGTGCAGGACTGAGCCGGAGTGCGCATGCGCAGTAGTGACCCCGAGTGCGCATGCGCAGTAGTGACCCCGAGTGCGCATGCGCAGTAGTGACCCCGAGCGCGCATGCGCAGTAGTGAGCCCGTGTGCGCATGCGCAGTAGTGAGCCCGAGCGCGCATCCGCAGTAGTGAGCCCGAGTACGCATGCGCTGTAGTGACCCCGAGTGTGCATGCACAGTGTGAGCCCGTGAGCGAATGCGCAGTAGTGAGCCCGAGTGCGCATGCGTGGTAGTGACCCCGAGGGCGCATGCGCAGTAGTGAGCCCGTGTGCGCGTGCGCAGTATTGAGCCCGAGTGTGCATGCGCAGTAGTGAACCCGATTGCGCATCTGCAGTAGTGAATCCGTGTGCGCATGAGCAGTAGTGAGTCCGAGCGCGCATGCGCAGTAGTGAGCCCGATTGTGCATCCGCAGTAGTGAGTCTGAGTGTGCATGAGCAGTAGTGACCCCGAGCGCGCATGCGCAGTAGTGAGCCCGTGTGCGCATGCGCAGTAGTGAGCCCCGGCGCACATCCGCAGTAGTGGGTCCGAGTGCGCATGCGCAGTAGTGACCCCGAGTGCGCATGAGCAGTAGTGAGTCCGAGTGCGCATGAGCGGTAGTGACCCCGAGTGCGCATGCATAGTAGTGAGCCCGATTGCGCATCCGCAGTAGTGAGTCCGTGTGCGCATGTGCAGGTATGAGCCGGGGTGCGCATGCGCTGTAGTGAGCCCGATTGTTCATCCGCAGTAGTGAGTCCGTGTGCGCATGTGCAGTAGTGAGCCCGTGTGCGCATGCGCAGTAGTGAGCCCGCGTGCGCATGCGTAGTAGTGAGCCCGAGTGCGCGTGTGCAGGTCTGAGCCGGAGTGCGCATGCGCAGTAGTGGGTCCTTGTGCGCATGCGCAGTAGTGAGCCCGAGCACGCATCCGCAGTAGTGAGTCCGAGTGCGCATGCGCAGTAGCGACCCCGAGTGCGCATGAGCAGTAGTCAGTCCGAGTGCGCATGAGCAGTAGTGACCCCGAGCCCGCATGAGCAGTAGTGAGCCCGTGTGCACATGCGCAGAAGTGAGCTCGAATGCGCATGTGCAAGTCTGAGCCGGACTGCGCATGCGCAGTAGTGAGCCCGCGTGCGCATGCGTAGTAGTGAGCTCGAGTGCGCATGTGCAGGTCTGAGCCGGAGTGCGCATGCACAGTAGTGAGCCCGTGTGCGCATGCGCAGTAATGAGCCCGTGCGCGCATCCGCAGTAGTGAGTCCGAGTGCGCATGCGCAGTAGTGACCCCGAGTGCGCATCCTAAGTAGTGAGTCCGTGTGCGCATGTGCAGGACTGAGCCGGAGTGCGCATGCGCAGTAGCGACCCCGAGTGCGCATGCGCAGTAGTGACCCCGAGCCCGCATGAGCAGTAGTGAGCCCGTGTGCACATGCGCAGAAGTAAGCTCGAATGCGCATGTGCAAGTCTGAGCCGGACTGCGCATGCGCAGTAGTGAGCCCGTGTGCGCATGAGCAGTAGTGTGTCCGAGCCAGCATGCGCAGTAGTGAGCCCGATTGTGCATCCCCAGTAATGGGTCTGAGTGCGCATGAGCAGTAGTGAGCCCGCGTGCGCATGCGTAGTAGTGAGCTCGAGTGCGCATGCGCAGTAGCGACCCCGAATGCACATGAGCAGTAGTGACCCCAAGTGCGCATGCGCACTAGTGACCCCGAGCCCGCATGCGCAGTAGTGAGCCCGTGTGCGCATGCGCAGTAGTGAGCCCGTGTGCTCATGCGCAGTAGTGAGCCCGAGCGCGCATCCGCAGTAGTGAGTCTAAATGCGCATGCGCAGTAGCGACCCCGAATGCACATGAGCAGTAGTGAGTCCGAATGCGCATGAGCAGCTGTGACCCCGAGTGCGCATGCACAGTAGTGAGTCCGTGTGCGCATGTGCAGTAGTGAGCCCGTGTGCGCATGCGCAGTAGTGAGCCCGCGTGCGCATGCGTAGAAGTGAGCTCGAGTGCGCATGTGCAGGTTTGAGCCGGAATGCGCATGCGCAGTAGTGACCCCAAGTGCGCATGCGCACTACTGACCCCGAGCCCGCATGTGCAGTAGTGAGCCCGTGTGCGCATGCGCAGTAGTGACCCCGAGGGCGCATGCGCAGTAGTGAGCCCGTGTGCGCGTGCGCAGTATTGAGCCCGAGTGCACATGCACAGTAGTGAGTCCGTGTGCGCATGCGCAGTAGTGAGCCCGAGTGCGCTTGCGCTGTAGCGAGACCGTGTGCGCATCGGCAGTAGTGAGCCCGAGTGCCGATGAGTCGTAGTGAGTCCGAGTGCGCATCCGCAGCAGTGACTCCGCATGCGCATGCGTAGCAGTGAGCTCGAGTGCGCATGTGCAGGTCTGAGCCGGAGTGCGCATGCGCAATAGTGAGCCCGTGTATGCATGCGCAGTGGTGAGCCCGAGTGCGCATGGGCAGGTCTGAGCCGGAGTGCGCATGCGCAGTAGTGAGGCCGAGTGCGCATGAGCGGAAGTGACCCCGAGTGCGCATGCGCAGAAGTGAGCCCGTGTGTGCATGCGCAGTAGTGAACCCGATTGCGCATCTGCAGTAGTGAGTCCGTGTGCGCATGAGCAGTAGTGAGTCCGAGCGCGCATGCGCAGTAGTGAGCCCGATTGTGCATCCGCAGTAGTGAGTCTGAGTGTGCATGAGCAGTAGTGACCCCGAGCGCGCATGCGCAGTAGTGAGCCCGTGTGCGCATGCGTAGTAGTGAGCCCGAGTGCGCATGTGCAGGTCTGAGCCGGAGTGCGCATGCGCAGTAGTGGGTCCGTGTGCGCATGCGCAGTAGTGAGCCCGAGCACGCATCCGCAGTAGTGAGTCCGAGTGCGCATGCGCAGTAGCGACCCCGAGTGCGCATGAGCAGTAGTCAGTCCGAGTGCGCATGCGCAGTAGTGACCCCGAGTGCGCATCCGAAGTAGTGAGTCCGTGTGCGCATGTGCAGGACTGAGCCGGAGTGCGCATGCGCAGTAGTGACCCCGAGTGCGCATGCGCAGTAGTGACCCCGAGCCCGCATGAACAGTAGTGAGCCCGTGTGCACATGCGCAGAAGTGAGCTCGAATGCGCATGTGCAAGTCTGAGCCGGACTGCGCATGCGCAGTAGTGAGCCCGTGTGCGCATGAGCAGTAGTGAGTCCGAGCCAGCATGCGCAGTAGTGACCCCTAGTGCGCATGCGCACTAGTGACCCCGAGCCCGCATGCGCAGTAGTGAGCCCGTGTGCGCATGCGCAGTAGTGAGCCCGTGTGCTCATGCGCAGTAGTGAGCCCGAGCGCGCATCCGCAGTAGTGAGTCTGAGTGCGCATGCGCAGTAGCGACCCCGAATGCACATGAGCAGTAGTGAGTCCGAATGCGCATGAGCAGCTGTGACCCCGAGTGCGCATGCACAGTAGTGAGTCCGTGTGCGCATGTGCAGTAGTGAGCCCGTGTGCGCATGTGCAGTAGTGAGCCCGTGTGCGCATGCGCAGTAGTGAGCCCGCGTGCGCATGCGTAGAAGTGAGTCCGTGTGCGCATGTGCAGGTCCGAGCCGCAGTGCGCATGCGCAGTAGTGAGCCCGATTGTGCATCCGCAGTAGTGAGTCCGAGTGCGCATGAGCAGAAGTGAGCCGGAGTGCGCATGCGCAGTAGTGACCCCGAGTGCGCATTCGCAGAAGGGAGCCCGTGTGTGCATGCGCAGTAGTGAGCCCGCGTGCGCATGCGTAGTAGTGAGCTCGAGTGTGCATGCGCAGTAGTGAGCCCGATTGCGCATCCGCAGTAGTGAGTCCGTGTGCACATGCGCAGGTCTGTGCCGGAGTGCGCATGCGCAGTAGTGAGCCCGAGCGCGGATGCGCAGTAGTGACCCCGGGCCCGCATGCGCAGTAGTGAGCCCGTGTGCGCATGCGCAGTAGTGAGCCCGTGTACGCATGCGCAGTAGTGAGCCCGTGTGCTCATGCGCAGTAGTGAGCCCGCGTGCGCATGCGTAGTAGTGAGCTCGAGTGTGCATGCGCAGTAGTGAGTTCCAGTGCGCATGCGCAGTAGTGAGCCCGAGCGCGCATCCGCAGTAGTGAGTCTGAGTGCGCATGCGCAGTAGCGACCCCGAATGCACATGAGCAGTAGTGAGTCCGAATGCGCATGAGCAGTAGTGACCCCGAGTGCGCATGCACAGTAGTGAGCCCGATTGCGCATCCGAAGTAGTGAGTCCGTGTGCGCATGTGCATGACTGAGCCGGAGTGCGCATGCGCAGTAGTGGCCCCGAGCGCGCATGCGCAGTAGTGAGCCCGTGTGCGCATGCGCAGGAGTGTGCCCGAGCGCGCATACGCAGTAGTGAGCCCGTGTGCGCATGCGCAGTAGTGAGCCCGAGCGCGCATCCGCAGTAGTCAGCCCGATTGTGCATCCGCAGTAGTGAGTCCGAGTACGTATGAGCAATAGTGACCCGGAGGGCGCATGCGCAGTAGTGACCCCGAGTGCGCATGCGCACTAGTGACCCCGAGCCCGCATGCGCAGTAGTGAGCCCGATTGTGCATCCGCAGTAATGAGTCTGAGTGCGCATGAGCAGTAGTGAGCCCGCGTGCGCATGCGCAGTAGTGAGCCCGTGTGCTCATGCGCAGTAGTGAGCCCGCGTGCGCATGCGTAGTAGTGAGCTCGAGTGCGCATGCGCAGTAGTGAGTCCCAGTGCGCATGCGCAGTAGTGAGCCCGAGCGCGCATCCGCAGTAGTGAGTCTGAGTGCGCATGCGCAGTAGCGACCCCGAATGCACATGAGCAATAGTGAGTCCGAATGCGCATGAGCAGTAGTGACCCCGAGTGCGCATGCACAGTAGTGAGCCCGATTGCGCATCCGAAGTAGTGAGTCCGTGTGCGCATGTGCATGACTGAGCCGGAGTGCGCATGCGCAGTAGTGACCCCGAGTGCGCATGCGCAGTAGTGGCCCCGAGCGCGCATGCGCAGTAGTGAGCCCGATTGTTCATCCGCAGTAATGAGTCTGAGTGCGCATGAGCAGTAGTGAGCCCGCGTGCGCATGCGTAGTAGTGAGCTCGAGTGCGCATGCGCAGTAGTGACCCCGAGTGCGCATGATCAGTAGTGAGTCCGAGTGCGCATGAGCAGTAGTGACCCGGAGTGCGCATGCACAGTAGTGAGCCCGAGCGCGCATCCGCAGTAGTGAGCCCGAGTGCGCATTCGCAGTAGTGACCCCGAGTGTGCATGCACAGTGTGAGCCCGTGAGCGAATGCGCAGTAGTGAGCCCGCGTGCGCATGCGTAGAAGTGAGCTCGAGTGCGCATGTGCAGGTTTGAGCCGGTATGCGCATGCGCAGTAGTGAGCCCGATTGTGCATCCGCAGTAGTGAGTCCGAGTATGCATGAGCAGTAGTGAGCCGGAGGGCGCATGCGCAGTAGTGAGCCCGAGTGCGCATGCGCACTAGTGACCCCGAGCCCGCATGCGCAGTTGTAAGCCCGTGTGCGCATGCGCAGTAGTGAGCCCGTGTACGCATGGGCAGTAGTGTGCCCGTGTGCTCATGCGCAGTAGTGAGCCCGCGTGCGCATGCGTAGAAGTGAGCCCGATTGCGCATCCGCAGTAGTGAGTCCGTGTGCACATGCGCAGGTCTGGCCCCGAGTGCGCATGCACAGTAGTGAGCCCGATTGCGCATCCGCAGTAGTGAGTCCGTGTGCGCATGTGCAGGTGTAAGCCGGAGTGCGCATGCGCAGTAGTGTGCCCGATTGTGCATCCGCAGTAGTGAGTGCGAGTGCGCATGAGCAGAAGTGAGCCGGAGTGCGCATGCGCAGTAGTGACCCCGAGTGCGCATTCGCAGAAGTGAGCCCGTGTGTGCATGCGCAGTAGTCAGCCCGAGTGCGCATGCGCAGTAGTGAGCCCGATTGCGCATCCGCAGTAGTGAGTCCGTGTGCACATGCGCAGGTCTGAGCCGGAGTGCGCATGCGCAGTAGTGAGCCCGAGCGCGGATGCGCAGTAGTGAGCCCCTGTGCGCATGCGCAGTAGTGAGCCCGTGTGCTCATGCGCAGTAGTGAGCCTGCGTGCGCATGCGTAGAAGTGAGCTCGAGTGCGCATGTGCAGGTTTGAGCCGGAGTGCGCATGCGCAGTAGTGAGTCCGAGTGCGCATGAGCAGTAGTGACCCCGATCCCGCATGAGCAGTAGTGAGCCCGTGTGCACATGCGCAGAAGTGAGCTGGAATGCGCATGTGCAAGTCTGAGCCGGACTGCGCATGCGCAGTACTGAGACCGTGTGCGCATGCGCAGTGGTGTGCCCGAGTGCGCATGGCAGGTCTGAGACGGAGTGCGCATTCGCAGTAGTGGGCTCGTGCGCGCATGCGCAGAAGTGAACCCGTGTGCGCATGCGCAGTAGTGAGCCCGAGCGCGCATCCGCAGTAGTGAGTCTGAGTGCGCATGCGCAGTAGCGACCCCGAATGGACATGAGCAGTAGTGAGTCCGAATGCGCATGAGCAGCTGTGACCCCGAGTGCGCATGCACAGTAGTGAGCCCGATTGCGCATCCGCAGTAGTGAGTCCGTGTGCGCATGTGCAGGTGTAAGCCGGAGAGCGCATGCGCAGTAGTGAGCCCGATTGTGCATCCGCAGTAGTGAGTCCGAGTATGCATGAGCAGTAGTGAGCCGGAGGGCGCATGCGCAGTAGTGAGCCCGAGTGCGCATGCGCACTAGTGACCCCGAGCCCGCATGCGCAGTTGTGAGCCCGTGTGCGCATGCGCAGTAGTGAGCCCGTGTACGCATGGGCAGTAGTGAGCCCGAGCGCGCATCCGCAGTAGTGAGTCTGAGTGCGCATGCGCAGTAGCGACCCCGAATGGACATGAGCAGTAGTGAGTCCGAATGCGCATGAGCAGCTGTGACCCCGAGTGCGCATGCACAGTAGTGAGCCCGATTGCGCATCCGCAGTAGTGAGTCCGTGTGCGCATGTGCAGGTGTAAGCCGGAGTGCGCATGCGCAGTAGTGAGCCCGATTGTGCATCCGCAGTAGTGAGTCCTAGTATGCATGAGCAGCTGTGACCCCGAGCCCGCATGCGCAGTAGTGAGCCCGTGAGCGAATGCGCAGTAGTGAGTCCGTGTGCGCATGTGCAGGTCCGAGCCGCAGTGCGCATGCGCAGTAGTGAGCCCGATTGTGCATCCGCAGTAGTGAGTCCGAGTGCGCATGAGCAGAAGTGAGCCGGAGTGCGCATGCGCAGTAGTGACCCCGAGTGCGGATGCGCAGTAGTGACCCCGGGCCCGCATGCGCAGTAGTGAGCCCGTGTGCGCATGCGCAGTAGTGAGCCCGTGTACGCATGCGCAGTAGTGAGCCCGTGTGCTCATGCGCAGTAGTGAGCCCGCGTGCGCATGCGTAGTAGTGAGCTCGAGTGCGCATGCGCAGTAGTGAGTCCCAGTGCGCATGCGCAGTAGTGAGCCCGAGCGCGCATCCGCAGTAGTGAGTCTGAGTGCGCATGCGCAGTAGCGACCCCGAATGCACATGAGCAGTAGTGAGTCCGAATGCGCATGAGCAGCAGTGACCCCGAGTGCGCATGCACAGTAGTGAGCCCGATTGCGCATCCGAAGTAGTGAGTCCGTGTGCGCATGTGCATGACTGAGCCGGAGTGCGCATGCGCAGTAGTGACCCCGAGTGCGCATGCGCAGTAGTGGCCCCGAGCGCGCATGCGCAGTAGTGAGCCCGTGTGCGCATGCGCAGTAGTGTGCCCGAGCGCGCATACGCAGTAGTGAGCCCGTGTGCGCATGAGGAGTAGTGAGCCGGAGGGCGCATGCGCAGTAGTGACCCCGAGTGCGCATGCGCACTAGTGACCCCGAGCCCGCATGCGCAGTAGTGAGCCCGATTGTGCATCCGCAGTAATGAGTCTGAGTGCGCATGAGCAGTAGTGAGCCCGCGTGCGCATGCGTAGTAGTGAGCTCGAGTGCGCATGCGCAGTAGTGACCCCGAGTGCGCATGATCAGTAGTGAGTCCGAGTGCGCATGAGCAGTAGTGACCCGGAGTTCGCATGCGCAGTAGTGAGCCCGTGTGCGCATGCGCAGTAGTGAGCCCGAGCGCGCATGCGCAGCAGTGAGCCCGAGTGCGCATGCGCAGTAGTGACCCCGAGTGTGCATGCACAGTGTGAGCCCGTGAGCGAATGCGCAGTAGTGAGCCCGAGTGCGCATGCGCAGTAGTGAGCCCGAGCGCGCACACGCAGTAGTGAGCCCGTGTGCGCATGCGCAGTAGTGAGCCCGATTGCGCATCCGCAGTAGTGAGTCCGTGTGCACATGCGCACGTCTGAGACGGAGTGCGCATGCGCAGTAGTGAGCCCCAGCGCGGATGCGCAGTAGTGACTCCGGGCCCGCATACGCAGTAGTGAGCCCGTATGCGCATGCGCAGTAGTGAGCCCGAGCGCGCATCCGCAGTAGTGAGTCTGAGTGCGCATGCGCAGTAGCGACCCCGAATGCACATGAGCAGTAGTGAGTCCGAATGCGCATGAGCAGTAGTGACCCCGAGTGCGCATGCACAGTAGTAAGCCCGATTGCGCATCCGAAGTAGTGAGTCCGTGTGCGCATGTGCATGACTGAGCCGGAGTGCGCATGCGCAGTAGTGACCCCGAGTGCGCATGCGCAGTAGTGGCCCCGAGCGCGCATGCGCAGTAGTGAGCCCGTGTGCGCATGCGCAGTAGTGTGCCCGAGCGCGCATACGCAGTTGTGAGCCCGTGTGCGCATGCGCAGTAGTGAGCCCGAGCGCGAATCCGCAGTAGTCAGCCCGATTGTGCATCCGCAGTAGTGAGTCCGAGTACGTATGAGCAGTAGTGAGCCGGAGGGCGCATGCGCAGTAGTGACCCCGAGTGCGCATGCGCACTAGTGACCCCGAGCCCGCATGCGCAGTAGTGAGCCCGATTGTGCATCCGCAGTAATGAGTCTGAGTGCGCATGAGCAGTAGTGAGCCCGCGTGCGCATGCGTAGTAGTGAGCTCGAGTGCGCATGCGCAGTAGTGACCCCGAGTGCGCATGATCAGTAGTGAGTCCGAGTGCGCATGAGCAGTAGTGAGCCGGAGGGCGCATGCGCAGTAGTGACCCCGAGTGCGCATGCGCACTAGTGACCCCGAGCCCGCATGCGCAGTAGTGAGCCCGTGTGCGCATGCGCAGTAGTGAGCCCGTGTGCTCATGCGCAGTAGTGAGCCCGCGTGCGCATGCGTAGAAGTGAGCTCGAGTGCGCATGTGCAGGTTTGAGCCGGAGTGCGCATGCGCAGTAGTGAGTCCGAGTGCGCATGAGCAGTAGTGACCCCGATCCCGCATGAGCAGTAGTGAGCCCGTGTGCACATGCGCAGAAGTGAGCTGGAATGCGCATGTGCAAGTCTGAGCCGGACTGCGCATGCGCAGTACTGAGACCGTGTGCGCACGCGCAGTGGTGTGCCCGAGTGCGCATGGGCAGGTCTGAGACGGAGTGCGCATTCGCAGTAGTGGGCTCGTGCGCGCATGCGCAGAAGTGAGCCCGTGTGCGCATGCGCAGTAGTGAGCCCGAGCGCGCATCCGCAGTAGTGAGTCTGAGTGCGCATGCGCAGTAGCGACCCCGAATGCACATGAGCAGTAGTGAGTCCGAATGCGCATGAGCAGCTGTGACCACGAGTGCGCATGCACAGTAGTGAGCCCGATTGCGCATCCGCAGTAGTGAGTCCGTGTGCGCATGTGCAGGTGTAAGCCGGAGTGCGCATGCGCAGTAGTGAGCCCGATTGTGCATCCGCAGTAGTGAGTCCGAGTATGCATGAGCAGTAGTGAGCCGGAGGGCGCATGCGCAGTAGTGAGCCCGAGTGCGCATGCGCACTAGTGACCCCGAGCCCGCATGCGCAGTTGTGAGCCCGTGTGCGCATGCGCAGTAGTGAGCCCGTGTACGCATGGGCAGTAGTGAGCCCGCGTGCGCATGCGTAGAAGTGAGCCCGATTGCGCATCCGCAGTAGTGAGTCCGTGTGCACATGCGCAGGTCTGACCCCGAGTGCGCATGCACAGTAGTGAGCCCGATTGCGCATCCGCAGTAGTGAGTCCGTGTGCGCATGTGCAGGTGTAAGCCGGAGTGCGCATGCGCAGTAGTGAACCCGATTGTGCATCCGCAGTAGTGAGTCCGAGTATGCATGAGCAGCTGTGACCCCGAGCCCGCATGCGCAGTAGTGAGCCCGTGAGCGAATGCGCAGTAGTGAGTCCGTGTGCGCATGTGCAGGTCCGAGCCGCAGTGCGCATGCGCCGTAGTGAGCCCGATTGTGCATCCGCAGTAGTGAGTCCGAGTGCGCATGAGCAGAAGTGAGCCGGAGTGCGCATGCGGAGTAGTGACCCCGAGTGCGCATTCGCAGAAGTGAGCCCGTGTGTGCATGCGCAGTAGTCAGCCCGAGTGCGCATGCGCAGTAGTGAGCCCGATTGCGCATCCGCAGTAGTGAGTCCGTGTGCACATGCGCAGGTCTGAGCCGGAGTGCGCATGCGCAGTAGTGAGCCCGAGCGCGGATGCGCAGTAGTGACCCCGGGCCCGCATGCGCAGTAGTGAGCCCGTGTGCGCATGCGCAGTAGTGAGCCCGTGTACGCATGCGCAATAGTGAGCCCGTGTGCTCATGCGCAGTAGTGAGCCCGCGTGCGCATGCGTAGTAGTGAGCTCGAGTGCGCATGCGCAGTAGTGAGTCCCAGTGCGCATGCGCAGTAGTGAGCCCGAGCGCGCATCCGCAGTAGTGAGTCTGAGTGCGCATGCGCAGTAGCGACCCCGAATGCACATGAGCAGTAGTGAGTCCGAATGCGCATGAGCAGTAGTGACCCCGAGTGCGCATGCACAGTAGTGAGCCCGATTGCGCATCCGAAGTAATGAGTCCGTGTGCGCATGTGCATGACTGAGCCGGAGTGCGCATGCGCAGTAATGACCCCGAGTGCGCATGCGCAGTAGTGGCCCCGAGCGCGCATGCGCAGTAGTGAGCCCGTGTGCGCATGCGCAGTAGTGTGCCCGAGCGCGCATACGCAGTAGTGAGCCCGAGTGCTCATGCGCACTAGTGACCCCGAGCACGCATGCGCAGTAGTGAGCCCGATTGTTCATCCGCAGTAATGAGTCTGAGTGCGCATGAGCAGTAGTGAGCCCGCGTGCGCATGCGTAGGAGTGAGCTCGAGTGCGCATGCGCAGTAGTGACCCCGAGTGCGCATGATCAGTAGTGAGTCCGAGTGCGCATGAGCAGTAGTGACCCGGAGTGCGCATGCACAGTAGTGAGCCCGATTGCGCATCCGAAGTAGTGAGTCCGTGTGCGCATGTGCAGGACTGAGCCGGAGTGCGCATGCGCAGTAGTGACCCCGAGTGCGCATGCGCAGTAGTGACCCCGAGCGCGCATGCGCAGTAGTGAGCCCGTGTGCGCATGCGCAGTAGTGAGCCCGAGCGCGCATCCGCAGTAGTGAGCCCGAGTGCGCATTCGCAGTAGTGACCCCGAGTGTGCATGCACAGTGTGAGCCCGTGAGCGAATGCGCAGTAGTGAGCCCGAGTGCGCATGCGCACTAGTGAGCCCGTGTGCGCATGCGCAGTAGTGAGCCCGAGCGTGCATACGCAGTAGTGAGCCCGTGTGCGCATGCGCAGTAGTGAGCCCGAGCGCGCATCCGCAGTAGTGGGCCCGAGAGCGCATTCGCAGTAGTGACCCCGAGTGTGCATGCACAGTGTGAGCCCGTGAGCGAATGCGCAGTAGTGAGCCCGAGTGCGCATGCGCACTAGTGAGCCCGTGTGCGCATGCGCAGTAGTGAGCCCGAGCGTGCATACGCAGTAGCGAGCCCGTGTGCGCATGCGCAGTAGTGAGCCCGAGCGCGCATCCGCAGTAGTGAGCCCGATTGTGCATCCGCAGTAGTGAGTCCGAGTACGCATGAGCAGTAGTGAGCCGGAGGGCGCATGCGCAGTAGTGACCCCGAGTGCGCATGCGCACTAGTGACCCCGAGCCCGCATGCGCAGTAGTGAGCCCGATTGTGCATCCGCAGTAATGAGTCTGAGTGCGCATGAGCAGTAGTGAGCCCGCGTGCGCATGCGTAGCAGTGAGCTCGAGCGCGCATGCGCAGTAGTGAGCCCGTGTGCGCATGATCAGTAGTGAGTCCGAGTGCGCATGAGCAGTAGTGACCCGGAGTGCGCATGCACAGTAGTGAGCCCGATTGCGCATCCGAAGTAGTGAGTCCGTGTGCGCATGTGCAGGACTGAGCCGGAGCGCGCATGCGCAGTAGTGAGCCCGTGTGCGCATGATCAGTAGTGAGTCCGAGTGCGCATGAGCAGTAGTGACCCGGAGTGCGCATGCACAGTAGTGAGCCCGATTGCGCATCCGAAGTAGTGAGTCCGTGTGCGCATGTGCCGGACTGAGCCGGAGTGCGCATCCGCAGTAGTGAGCCCGAGTGCGCGTGCGCAGTTGTGACCCCGAGTGTGCATGCACAGTGTGAGCCCGTGAGCGAATGCGCAGTAGTGACCCCGAGGGCGCATGCGCAGTAGTGAGCCCGTGTGCGCGTGCGCAGTATTGAGCCCGAGTGCGCATGCGCAGTAGTGAGCCCATGTATGCATGCGCAGTGGTGAGCCCGAGTGCGCATGGGCAGGTCTGAGCCGGAGTGCGCATGAGCAGTAGTGAGCCCGTGTGCGCATGCGCAGTAGTGAGCCCGCGTGCGCATGCGTAGTAGTGAGCTCGAGTGCGCATGCGCAGGTCTGAGCCGGAGTGCGCATGCGCCGTAGTGAGCCCGATTGCGCATCCGCAGCAGTGAGTCCGTGTGCGCATACGCAGTTGCGACCCCGAGTGTGCATGCACAGCGTCAGCCCGTGAGCGAATGCGCAGTAGTGAGTCCGTGTGCGCATGTGCAGGTCTGAGCCGCAGTGCGCATGCGCAGTAGTGAGCCCGATTGTGCATCCGCAGTAGTGAGTCCGAGTGCGCATGAGCAGTAGTGAGCCCGCGTGCGCATGCGTGGTAGTGAGCTCGAGTGCGCATGCGCAGTAGTGACCCCGAGTGCGCATGATCAGTAGTGAGTCCGAGTGCGCATGAGCAGTAGTGAGCCGGAGGGCGCATGCGCAGTAGTGACCCCGAGTGCGCATGCGCACTAGTGACCCCGAGCCCGCATGCGCAGTAGTGAGTCCGTGTGCGCATGAGCAGTAGTGACCCGGAGTGCGCATGCACAGTAGTGAGCCCGATTGCGCATCCGCAGTAGTGAGTCCGTGTGCGCATGTGCAGGTGTAAGCCGGAGTGCGCATGCGCAGTAGTGAGCCCGATTGTGCATCCGCAGTAGTGAGTCCGAGTATGCATGAGCAGTAGTGAGCCGGAGGGCGCATGCGCAGTAGTGAGCCCGAGTGCGCATGCGCACTAGTGACCCCGAGCCCGCATGCGCAGTTGTGAGCCCGTGTGCGCATGCGCAGTAGTGAGCCCGTGTACGCATGGGCAGTAGTGAGCCCGTGTGCTCATGCGCAGTAGTGAGCCCGCGTGCGCATGCGTAGAAGTGAGCCCGATTGCGCATCCGCAGTAGTGAGTCCGTGTGCACATGCGCAGGTCTGACCCCGAGTGCGCATGCACAGTAGTGAGCCCGATTGCGCATCCGCAGTAGTGAGTCCATGTGCGCATGTGCAGGTGTAAGCCGGAGTGCGCATGCGCAGTAGTGAGCCCGATTGTGCATCGGCAGTAGTGAGTCCGAGTATGCATGAGCAGCTGTGACCCCGAGCCCGCATGCGCAGTAGTGAGCCCGTGAGCGAATGCGCAGTAGTGAGTCCGTGTGCGCATGTGCAGGTCCGAGCCGCAGTGCGCATGCGCAGTAGTGAGCCCGATTGTGCATCCGCAGTAGTGAGTCCGAGTGCGCATGAGCAGAAGTGAGCCGGAGTGCGCATGCGCAGTAGTGACCCCGAGTGCGCATTCGCAGAAGTGAGCCCGTGTGTGCATGCGCAGTAGTCAGCCCGAGTGCGCATGCGCAGTAGTGACCCCGAGCGCGCATGCGCAGTAGTGAGCCCGAGCGCGCATCCGCAGTAGTGAGCCCGAGTGCGCGTGCGCAGTTGTGACCCCGAGTGTGCATGCACAGTGTGAGCCCGTGAGCGAATGCGCAGTAGTGAGCCCGAGTGCGCATGCGCAGTAGTGACCCCGAGGGCGCATGCGCAGTAGTGAGCCCGTGTGCGCGTGCGCAGTATTGAGCCCGAGTGCACATGCACAGTAGTGAGTCCGTGTGCGCATGCGCAGTAGTGAGCCCGAGTGCGCTTGCGCTGTAGTGAGACCGTGTGCGCATCGGCAGTCGTGAGTCCGAGTGCCCATGAGTCGTAGTGAGTCCGAGTGCGCATCCGCAGCAGTGACCCCGCATGCGCATGCGTAGCAGTGAGCTCGAGTGCGCATGTGCAGGTCTGAGCCGGAGTGCGCATGCGCAGTAGTGAGCCCATGTATGCATGCGCAGTGGTGAGCCCGAGTGCGCATGGGCAGGTCTGAGCCGGAGTGCGCATGAGCAGTAGTGAGCCCGTGTGCGCATGCGCAGTAGTGAGCCCGCGTGCGCATGCGTAGTAGTGAGCTCGAGTGCGCATGCGCAGGTCTGAGCCGGAGTGCGCATGCGCCGTAGTGAGCCCGATTGCGCATCCGCAGCAGTGAGTCCGTGTGCGCATACGCAGTTGCGACCCCGAGTGTGCATGCACAGCGTCAGCCCGTGAGCGAATGCGCAGTAGTGAGTCCGTGTGCGCATGTGCAGGTCTGAGCCGCAGTGCGCATGCGCAGTAGTGAGCCCGATTGTGCATCCGCAGTAGTGAGTCCGAGTGCGCATGAGCAGTAGTGAGCCCGCGTGCGCATGCGTGGTAGTGAGCTCGAGTGCGCATGCGCAGTAGTGACCCCGAGTGCGCATGATCAGTAGTGAGTCCGAGTGCGCATGAGCAGTAGTGAGCCGGAGGGCGCATGCGCAGTAGTGACCCCGAGTGCGCATGCGCTCTAGTGACCCCGAGCCCGCATGCGCAGTAGTGAGTCCGTGTGCGCATGAGCAGTAGTGACCCGGAGTGCGCATGCACAGTAGTGAGCCCGATTGCGCATCCGCAGTAGTGAGTCCGTGTGCGCATGTGCAGGTGTAAGCCGGAGTGCGCATGCGCAGTAGTGAGCCCGATTGTGCATCCGCAGTAGTGAGTCCGAGTATGCATGAGCAGTAGTGAGCCGGAGGGCGCATGCGCAGTAGTGAGCCCGAGTGCGCATGCGCACTAGTGACCCCGAGCCCGCATGCGCAGTTGTGAGCCCGTGTGCGCATGCGCAGTAGTGAGCCCGTGTACGCATGGGCAGTAGTGAGCCCGTGTGCTCATGCGCAGTAGTGAGCCCGCGTGCGCATGCGTAGAAGTGAGCCCGATTGCGCATCCGCAGTAGTGAGTCCGTGTGCACATGCGCAGGTCTGACCCCGAGTGCGCATGCACAGTAGTGAGCCCGATTGCGCATCCGCAGTAGTGAGTCCATGTGCGCATGTGCAGGTGTAAGCCGGAGTGCGCATGCGCAGTAGTGAGCCCGATTGTGCATCGGCAGTAGTGAGTCCGAGTATGCATGAGCAGCTGTGACCCCGAGCCCGCATGCGCAGTAGTGAGCCCGTGAGCGAATGCGCAGTAGTGAGTCCGTGTGCGCATGTGCAGGTCCGAGCCGCAGTGCGCATGCGCAGTAGTGAGCCCGATTGTGCATCCGCAGTAGTGAGTCCGAGTGCGCATGAGCAGAAGTGAGCCGGAGTGCGCATGCGCAGTAGTGACCCCGAGTGCGCATTCGCAGAAGTGAGCCCGTGTGTGCATGCGCAGTAGTCAGCCCGAGTGCGCATGCGCAGTAGTGAGCCCGATTGCGCATCCGCAGTAGTGAGTCCGTGTGCACATGCGCAGGTCAGAGCCGGAGTGCGCATGCGCAGTAGTGAGCCCGATGGCGGATGCGCAGTAGTGACCCCGGGCCCGCATGCGCAGCAGTGAGCCCGTGTGCGCATGCGCAGTAGTGAGCCCGTGTACGCATGCGCAGTAGTGAGCCCGTGTGCTCATGCGCAGTAGCGAGCCCGCGTGCGCATGCGTAGTAGTGAGCTCGAGTGCGCATGCGCAGTAGTGAGTCCCAGTGCGCATGCGCAGTAGTGACCCCGAGTGCGCATGCGCACTAGTGACCCCGAGCCCGCATGCGCAGTAGTGAGCCCGATTGTGCATCCGCAGTAATGAGTCTGAGTGCGCATGAGCAGTAGTGAGCCCGCGTGCGCATGCGTAGTAGTGAGCTCGAGTGCGCATGCGCAGTAGTGACCCCGAGTGCGCATGATCAGTAGTGAGCCCGAGTGCGCATGAGCAGTAGTGACCCGGAGTGCGCATGCACAGTAGTGAGCCCGATTGCGCATCCGAAGTAGTGAGTCCGTGTGCGCATGTGCAGGACTGAGCCGGAGTGCGCATGCGCAGTAGTGACCCCGAGTGCGCATGCGCAGTAGTGACCCCGAGCGCGCATGCGCAGTAGTGAGCCCGTGTGCGCATGCGCAGTAGTGAGCCCGAGCGCGCATCCGCAGTAGTGAGCCCGAGTGCGCATTCGCAGTAGTGACCCCGAGTGTGCATGCACAGTGTGAGCCCGTGAGCGAATGCGCAGTAGTGAGCCCGAGTGCGCATGCGCAGTAGTGAGCCCGAGTGCGCATGATCAGTAGTGAGTCCGAGTGCGCATGAGCAGTAGTGACCCCGAGCGCGCATGCGCAGTAGTGAGCCCGAGCGCGCATCCGCAGTAGTGAGCCCGAGTGCGCGTGCGCAGTTGTGACCCCGAGTGTGCATGCACAGTGTGAGCCCGTGAGCGAATGCGCAGTAGTGAGCCCGAGTGCGCATGCGCAGTAGTGACCCCGAGGGCGCATGTGCAGTAGTGAGCCCGTGTGCGCGTGCGCAGTATTGAGCCCGAGTGCACATGCACAGTAGTGAGTCCGTGTGCGCATGCGCAGTAGTGAGCCCGAGTGCGCTTGCGCTGTAGTGAGACCGTGTGCGCATCGGCAGTCGTGAGTCCGAGTGCCCATGAGTCGTAGTGAGTCCGAGTGCGCATCCGCAGCAGTGACCCCGCATGCGCATGCGTAGCAGTGAGCTCGAGTGCGCATGTGCAGGTCTGAGCCGGAGTGCGCATGCGCAGAAGTGAGCCCGTGTATGCATGCGCAGTGGTGAGCCCGAGTGCGCATGGGCAGGTCTGAGCCGGGGTGCGCATGAGCAGTAGTGAGCCCGTGTGCGCATGCGCAGTAGTGAGCCCGCGTGCGCATGCGTAGTAGTGAGCTCGAGTGCGCATGCGCAGGTCTGAGCCGGAGTGCGCATGCGCCGTAGTGAGCCCGATTGCGCATCCGCAGCAGTGAGTCCGTGTGCGCATACGCAGTTGCGACCCCGAGTGTGCATGCACAGCGTCAGCCCGTGAGCGAATGCGCAGTAGTGAGTCCGTGTGCGCATGTGCAGGTCTGAGCCGCAGTGCGCATGCGCAGTAGTGAGCCCGATTGTGCATCCGCAGTAGTGAGTCCGAGTGCGCATGAGCAGTAGTGAGCCCGCGTGCGCATGCGTGGTAGTGAGCTCGAGTGCGCATGCGCAGTAGTGACCCCGAGTGCGCATGATCAGTAGTGAGTCCGAGTGCGCATGAGCAGTAGTGAGCCGGAGGGCGCATGCGCAGTAGTGACCCCGAGTGCGCATGCGCACTAGTGACCCCGAGCCCGCATGCGCAGTAGTGAGTCCGTGTGCGCATGAGCAGTAGTGACCCGGAGTGCGCATGCACAGTAGTGAGCCCGATTGCGCATCCGCAGTAGTGAGTCCGTGTGCGCATGTGCAGGTGTAAGCCGGAGTGCGCATGCGCAGTAGTGAGCCCGATTGTGCATCCGCAGTAGTGAGTCCGAGTATGCATGAGCAGTAGTGAGCCGGAGGGCGCATGCGCAGTAGTGAGCCCGAGTGCGCATGCGCACTAGTGACCCCGAGCCCGCATGCGCAGTTGTGAGCCCGTGTGCGCATGCGCAGTAGTGAGCCCGTGTACGCATGGGCAGTAGTGAGCCCGTGTGCTCATGCGCAGTAGTGAGCCCGCGTGCGCATGCGTAGAAGTGAGCCCGATTGCGCATCCGCAGTAGGGTGTCCGTGTGCACATGCGCAGGTCTGACCCCGAGTGCGCATGCACAGTAGTGAGCCCGATTGCGCATCCGCAGTAGTGAGTCCATGTGCGCATGTGCAGGTGTAAGCCGGAGTGCGCATGCGCAGTAGTGAGCCCGATTGTGCATCGGCAATAGTGAGTCCGAGTATGCATGAGCAGCTGTGACCCCGAGCCCGCATGCGCAGTAGTGAGCCCGTGAGCGAATGCGCAGTAGTGAGTCCGTGTGCGCATGTGCAGGTCCGAGCCGCAGTGCGCATGCGCAGTAGTGAGCCCGATTGTGCATCCGCAGTAGTGAGTCCGACTGCGCATGAGCAGAAGTGAGCCGGAGTGCGCATGCGCAGTAGTGACCCCGAGTGCGCATTCGCAGAAGTGAGCCCGTGTGTGCATGCGCAGTAGTCAGCCCGAGTGCGCATGCGCAGTAGTGAGCCCGATTGCGCATCCGCAGTAGTGAGTCCGTGTGCACATGCGCAGGTCAGAGCCGGAGTGCGCATGCGCAGTAGTGAGCCCGATGGCGGATGCGCAGTAGTGACCCCGGGCCCGCATGCGCAGTAGTGAGCCCGTGTGCGCATGCGCAGTAGTGAGCCCGTGTACGCATGCGCAGTAGTGAGCCCGTGTGCTCATGCGCAGTAGCGAGCCCGCGTGCGCATGCGTAGTAGTGAGCTCGAGTGCGCATGCGCAGTAGTGAGTCCCAGTGCGCATGCGCAGTAGTGACCCCGAGTGCGCATGCGCACTAGTGACCCCGAGCCCGCATGCGCAGTAGTGAGCCCGATTGTGCATCCGCAGTAATGAGTCTGAGTGCGCATGAGCAGTAGTGAGCCCGCGTGCGCATGCGTAGTAGTGAGCTCGAGTGCGCATGCGCAGTAGTGAACCCGAGTGCGCATGATCAGTAGTGAGTCCGAGTGCGCATGAGCAGTAGTGACCCGGAGTGCGCATGCACAATAGTGAGCCCGATTGCGCATCCGAAGTAGTGAGTCCGTGTGCGCATGTGCAGGACTGAGCCGGAGTGCGCATGCGCAGTAGTGACCCCGAGTGCGCATGCGCAGTAGTGACCCCGAGCGCGCATGCGCAGTAGTGAGCCCGTGTGCGCATGCGCAGTAGTGAGCCCGAGCGCGCATCCGCAGTAGTGAGCCCGAGTGCGCATTCGCAGTAGTGACCCCGAGTGTGCATGCACAGTGTGAGCCCGTGAGCGAATGCGCAGTAGTGAGCCCGAGTGCGCATGCGCAGTAGTGAGCCCGAGTGCGCATGATCAGTAGTGAGTCCGAGTGCGCATGAGCAGTAGTGACCCCGAACGCGCATGCGCAGTAGTGAGCCCGAGCGCGCATCCGCAGTAGTGAGCCCGAGTGCGCGTGCGCAGTTGTGACCCCGAGTGTGCATGCACAGTGTGAGCCCGTGAGCGAATGCGCAGTAGTGAGCCCGAGTGCGCATGCGCAGTAGTGACCCCGAGGGCGCATGTGCAGTAGTGAGCCCGTGTGCGCGTGCGCAGTATTGAGCCCGAGTGCACATGCACAGTAGTGAGTCCGTGTGCGCATGCGCAGTAGTGAGCCCGAGTGCGCTTGCGCTGTAGTGAGACCGTGTGCGCATCGGCAGTCGTGAGTCCGAGTGCCCATGAGTCGTAGTGAGTCCGAGTGCGCATCCGCAGCAGTGACCCCGCATGCGCATGCGTAGCAGTGAGCTCGAGTGCGCATGTGCAGGTCTGAGCCGGAGTGCGCATGCGCAGAAGTGAGCCCGTGTATGCATGCGCAGTGGTGAGCCCGAGTGCGCATGGGCAGGTCTGGGCCGGGGTGCGCATGAGCAGTAGTGAGCCCGTGTGCGCATGCGCAGTAGTGAGCCCGCGTGCGCATGCGTAGTAGTGAGCTCGAGTGCGCATGTGCAGGTCTGAGCCGGAGTGCGCATGCGCAGTAGTGAGCCCGATTGCGCATCCGCAGCAGTGAGTCCGTGTGCGCATACGCAGTTGCGACCCCGAGGGTGCATGCACAGCGTCAGCCCGTGAGCGAATGCGCAGTAGTGAGTCCGTGTGCGCATGTGCAGGTCTGAGCCGCAGTGCGCATGCGCAGTAGTGAGCCCGATTGTGCATCCGCAGTAGTGAGTCCGAGTGCGCATGAGCAGTAGTGAGCCCGCGTGCGCATGCGTGGTAGTGAGCTCGAGTGCGCATGCGCAGTAGTGACCCCGAGTGCGCATGATCAGTAGTGAGTCCGAGTGCGCATGAGCAGTAGTGAGCCGGAGGGCGCATGCGCAGTAGTGACCCCGAGTGCGCATGCGCACTAGTGACCCCGAGCCCGCATGCGCAGTAGTGAGCCCGTGTGCGCATGCGCAGTAGTGAGCCCGTGTGCTCATGCGCAGTAGTGAGCCCGCGTGCGCATGCGTAGAAGTGACCTCGAGTGCGCATGTGCAGGTTTGAGCCGGAGTGCGCATGCGCAGTAGTGAGTCCGAGTGCGCATGAGCAGTAGTGACCCCGATCCCGCATGAGCAGTAGTGAGCCCGTGTGCACATGCGCAGAAGTGAGCTGGAATGCGCATGTGCAAGTCTGAGCCGGACTGCGCATGCGCAGTACTGAGACCGTGTGCGCATGCGCAGTGGTGAGTCTGAGTGCGCATGCGCAGTAGCGACCCCGAATGCACATGAGCAGTAGTGAGTCCGAATGCGCATGAGCAGCTGTGACCCCGAGTGCGCATGCACAGTAGTGAGCCCGACTGCGCATCCGCAGTAGTGAGTCCGTGTGCGCATGTGCAGGTGTAAGCCGGAGTGCGCATGCGCAGTAGTGAGCCCGATTGTGCATCCGCAGTAGTGAGTCCGAGTATGCATGAGCAGTAGTGAGCCGGAGGGCGCATGCGCAGTAGTGAGCCCGAGTGCGCATGCGCACTAGTGACCCCGAGCCCGCATGCGCAGTTGTGAGCCCGTGTGCGCATGCGCAGTAGTGAGCCCGTGTACGCATGGGCAGTAGCGAGCCCGTGTGCTCATGCGCAGTAGTGAGCCCGCGTGCGCATGCGTAGAAGTGAGCCCGATTGCGCATCCGCAGTAGTGAGTCCGTGTGCACATGCGCAGGTCTGACCCCGAGTGCGCATGCACAGTAGTGAGCCCGATTGCGCATCCGCAGTAGTGAGTCCATGTGCGCATGTGCAGGTGTAAGCCGGAGTGCGCATGCGCAGTAGTGAGCCCGATTGTGCATCGGCAGTAGTGAGTCCGAGTATGCATGAGCAGCTGTGACCCCGAGCCCGCACGCGCAGTAGTGAGCCCGTGAGCGAATGCGCAGTAGTGAGTCCGTGTGCGCGTGTGCATGACTGAGCCGGAGTGCGCATGCGCAGTAGTGACCCCGAGTGCGCATGCGCAGTAGTGGCCCCGAGCGCGCATGCGCAGTAGTGAGCCCGTGTGCGCATGCGCAGTAGTGTGCCCGAGCGCGCATACGCAGTAGTGAGCCCGAGTGCGCATGCGCACTAGTGACCCCGAGCACGCATGCGCAGTAGTGAGCCCGATTGTTCATCCGCAGTAATGAGTCTGAGTGCGCATGCGCAGTAGTGACCCCGAGCGCGCATGCGCAGTAGTGAGCCCGTGTGCGCATGCGCAGTAGTGAGCCCGAGCGCGCATCCGCAGTAGTGAGCCCGAGTGCGCATTCGCAGTAGTGACCCCGAGTGTGCATGCACAGTGTGAGCCCGTGAGCGAATGCGCAGTAGTGAGCCCGAGTGCGCATGCGCAGTAGTGAGCCCGTGTGCGCATGCGCAGTAGTGAGCCCGAGCGTGCATACGCAGTAGTGAGCCCGTGTGCGCATGCGCAGTAGTGAGCCCGAGCGCGCATCCGCAGTAGTGAGCCCGATTGTGCATCCGCAGTAGTGAGTCCGAGTACGCATGAGCAGTAGTGAGCCGGAGGGCGCATGCGCAGTAGTGACCCCGAGTGCGCATGCGCACTAGTGACCCCGAGCCCGCATGCGCAGTAGTGAGCCCGATTGTGCATCCGCAGTAATGAGTCTGAGTGCGCATGAGCAGTAGTGAGCCCGCGTGCGCATGCGTAGCAGTGAGCTCGAGTGCGCATGCGCAGTAGTGACCCCGAGTGCGCATGATCAGTAGTGAGTCCGAGTGCGCATGAGCAGTAGTGACCCGGAGTGCGCATGCACAGTAGTGAGCCCGATTGCGCATCCGAAGTAGTGAGTCCGTGTGCGCATGTGCAGGACTGAGCCGGAGTGCGCATGCGCAGTAGTGACCCCGAGCGCGCATCCGCAGTAGTGAGCCCGAGTGCGCGTGCGCAGTTGTGACCCCGAGTGTGCATGCACAGTGTGAGCCCGTGAGCGAATGCGCAGTAGTGAGCCCGAGTGCGCATGCGCAGTAGTGACCCCGAGGGCGCATGCGCAGTAGTGAGCCCGTGTGCGCGTGCGCAGTATTGAGCCCGAGTGCACATGCACAGTAGTGAGTCCGTGTGCGCATGCGCAGTAGTGAGCCCGAGTGCGCTTGCGCTGTAGTGAGACCGTGTGCGCATCGGCAGTCGTGAGTCCGAGTGCCCATGAGTCGTAGTGAGTCCGAGTGCGCATCCGCAGCAGTGACCCCGCATGCGCATGCGTAGCAGTGAGCTCGAGTGCGCATGTGCAGGTCTGAGCCGGAGTGCGCATGCGCAGTAGTGAGCCCGTGTATGCATGCGCAGTGGTGAGCCCGAGTGCGCATGGGCAGGTCTGAGCCGGAGTGCGCATGAGCAGTAGTGAGCCCGTGTGCGCATGCGCAGTAGTGAGCCCGCGTGCGCATGCGTAGTAGTGAGCTCGAGTGCGCATGTGCAGGTCTGAGCCGGAGTGCGCATGCGCAGTAGTGAGCCCGATTGCGCATCCGCAGCAGTGAGTCCGTGTGCGCATACGCAGTTGCGACCCCGAGTGTGCATGCACAGCGTCAGCCCGTGAGCGAATGCGCAGTAGTGAGTCCGTGTGCGCATGTGCAGGTCTGAGCCGCAGTGCGCATGCGCAGTAGTGAGCCCGATTGTGCATCCGCAGTAGTGAGTCCGAGTGCGCATGAGCAGTAGTGAGCCCGCGTGCGCATGCGTGGTAGTGAGCTCGAGTGCGCATGCGCAGTAGTGACCCCGAGTGCGCATGATCAGTAGTGAGTCCGAGTGCGCATGAGCAGTAGTGAGCCGGAGGGCGCATGCGCAGTAGTGACCCCGAGTGCGCATGCGCACTAGTGACCCCGAGCCCGCATGCGCAGTAGTGAGCCCGTGTGCGCATGCGCAGTAGTGAGCCCGTGTGCTCATGCGCAGTAGTGAGCCCGCGTGCGCATGCGTAGAAGTGAGCTCGAGTGCGCATGTGCAGGTTTGAGCCGGAGTGCGCATGCGCAGTAGTGAGTCCGAGTGCGCATGAGCAGTAGTGACCCCGATCCCGCATGAGCAGTAGTGAGCCCGTGTGCACATGCGCAGAAGTGAGCTGGAATGCGCATGTGCAAGTCTGAGCCGGACTGCGCATGCGCAGTACTGAGACCGTGTGCGCATGCGCAGTGGTGTGCCCGAGTGCGCATGGGCAGGTCTGAGACGGAGTGCGCATTCGCAGTAGTGGGCTCGTGCGCGCACTCGCAGAAGTGAGCCCGTGTGCGCATGCGCAGTAGTGAGCCCGAGCGCGCATCCGCAGTAGTGAGTCTGAGTGCGCATGCGCAGTAGCGACCCCGAATGCACATGAGCAGTAGTGAGTCCGAGTGCGCATGAGCAGTAGTGAGCCCGCGTGCGCATGCGTGGTAGTGAGCTCGAGTGCGCATGCGCAGTAGTGACCCCGAGTGCGCATGATCAGTAGTGAGTCCGAGTGCGCATGAGCAGTAGTGAGCCGGAGGGCGCATGCGCAGTAGTGACCCCGAGTGCGCATGCGCACTAGTGACCCCGAGCCCGCATGCGCAGTAGTGAGCCCGTGTGCGCATGCGCAGTAGTGAGCCCGTGTGCTCATGCGCAGTAGTGAGCCCGCGTGCGCATGCGTAGAAGTGAGCTCGAGTGCGCATGTGCAGGTTTGAGCCGGAGTGCGCATGCGCAGTAGTGAGTCCGTGTGCGCATGAGCAGTAGTGACCCCGATCCCGCATGAGCAGTAGTGAGCCCGTGTGCACATGCGCAGAAGTGAGCTGGAATGCGCATGTGCAAGTCTGAGCCGGACTGCGCATGCGCAGTACTGAGACCGTGTGCGCATGCGCAGTGGTGTGCCCGAGTGCGCATGGGCAGGTCTGAGACGGAGTGCGCATTCGCAGTAGTGGGCTCGTGCGCGCACTCGCAGAAGTGAGCCCGTGTGCGCATGCGCAGTAGTGAGCCCGAGCGCGCATCCGCAGTAGTGAGTCTGAGTGCGCATGCGCAGTAGCGACCCCGAATGCACATGAGCAGTAGTGAGTCCGAATGCGCATGAGCAGCTGTGACCCCGAGTGCGCATGCACAGTAGTGAGCCCGATTGCGCATCCGCAGTAGTGAGTCCGTGTGCGCATGTGCAGGTGTAAGCCGGAGTGCGCATGCGCAGTAGTGAGCCCGATTGTGCATCCGCAGTAGTGAGTCCGAGTATGCATGAGCAGTAGTGAGCCGGAGGGCGCATGCGCAGTAGTGAGCCCGAGTGCGCATGCGCACTAGTGACCCCGAGCCCGCATGCGCAGTTGTGAGCCCGTGTGCGCATGCGCAGTAGTGAGCCCGTGTACGCATGGGCAGTAGTGAGCCCGTGTGCTCATGCGCAGTAGTGAGCCCGCGTGCGCATGCGTAGAAGTGAGCCCGATTGCGCATCCGCAGTAGTGAGTCCGTGTGCACATGCGCAGGTCTGACCCCGAGTGCGCATGCACAGCAGTGAGCCCGATTGCGCATCCGCAGCAGTGAGTCCATGTGCGCATGTGCAGGTGTAAGCCGGAGTGCGCATGCGCAGTAGTGAGCCCGATTGTGCATCGGCAGTAGTGAGTCCGAGTATGCATGAGCAGCTGTGACCCCGAGCCCGCATGCGCAGTAGTGACCCCGAGTGCGCATTCGCAGAAGTGAGCCCGTGTGTGCATGCGCAGTAGTCAGCCCGAGTGCGCATGTGCAGTAGTGAGCCCGATTGCGCATCCGCAGTAGTGAGTCCGAGTGCGCATGAGCAGAAGTGAGCCGGAGTGCGCATGCGCAGTAGTGACCCCGAGTGCGCATTCGCAGAAGTGAGCCCGTGTGTGCATGCGCAGTAGTCAGCCCGAGTGCGCATGCGCAGTAGTGAGCCCGATTGCGCATCCGCAGTAGTGAGTCCGTGTGCACATGCGCAGGTCAGAGCCGGAGTGCGCATGCGCAGTAGTGAGCCCGATGGCGGATGCGCAGTAGTGACCCCGGGCCCGCATGCGCAGTAGTGAGCCCGTGTGCGCATGCGCAGGTCTGACCCTGAGTGCGCATGCACAGTAGTGAGCCCGATTGCGCATCCGCAGTAGTGAGTCCATGTGCGCATGTGCAGGTGTAAGCCGGAGTGCGCATGCGCAGTAGTGAGCCCGATTGTGCATCGGCAGTAGTGAGTCCGAGTATGCATGAGCAGCTGTGACCCCGAGCCCGCATGCGCAGTAGTGAGCCCGTGAGCGAATGCGCAGTAGTGAGTCCGTGTGCGCATGTGCAGGTCCGAGCCGCAGTGCGCATGCGCAGTAGTGAGCCCGATTGTGCATCCGCAGTAGTGAGTCCGAGTGCGCATGAGCAGAAGTGAGCCGGAGTGCGCATGCGCAGTAGTGACCCCGAGTGCGCATTCGCAGAAGTGAGCCCGTGTGTGCATGCGCAGTAGTCAGCCCGAGTGCGCATGCGCAGTAGTGAGCCCGATTGCGCATCCGCAGTAGTGAGTCCGTGTGCACATGCGCAGGTCAGAGCCGGAGTGCGCATGCGCAGTAGTGAGCCCGATGGCGGATGCGCAGTAGTGACCCCGGGCCCGCATGCGCAGTAGTGAGCCCGTGTGCGCATGCGTAGTAGTGAGCTCGAGTGCGCATGCGCAGTAGTGACCCCGAGTGCGCATGATCAGTAGTGAGTCCGAGTGCGCATGAGCAGTAGTGACCCGGAGTGCGCATGCACAGTAGTGAGCCCGATTGCGCATCCGAAGTAGTGAGTCCGTGTGCGCATGTGCAGGACTGAGCCGGAGTGCGCATGCGCAGTAGTGACCCCGAGTGCGCATGCGCAGTAGTGACCCCGAGCGCGCATGCGCAGTAGTGAGCCCGTGTGCGCATGCGCAGTAGTGAGCCCGAGCGCGCATCCGCAGTAGTGAGCCCGAGTGCGCATTCGCAGTAGTGACCCCGAGTGTGCATGCACAGTGTGAGCCCGTGAGCGAATGCGCAGTAGTGAGCCCGAGTGCGCATGCGCAGTAGTGAGCCCGAGTGCGCATGATCAGTAGTGAGTCCGAGTGCGCATGAGCAGTAGTGACCCCGAGCGCGCATGCGCAGTAGTGAGCCCGAGCGCGCATCCGCAGTAGTGAGCCCGAGTGCGCGTGCGCAGTTGTGACCCCGAGTGTGCATGCACAGTGTGAGCCCGTGAGCGAATGCGCAGTAGTGAGCCCGAGTGCGCATGCGCAGTAGTGACCCCGAGGGCGCATGTGCAGTAGTGAGCCCGTGTGCGCGTGCGCAGTATTGAGCCCGAGTGCACATGCACAGTAGTGAGTCCGTGTGCGCATGCGCAGTAGTGAGCCCGAGTGCGCTTGCGCTGTAGTGAGACCGTGTGCGCATCGGCAGTCGTGAGTCCGAGTGCCCATGAGTCGTAGTGAGTCCGAGTGCGCATCCGCTGCAGTGACCCCGCATGCGCATGCGTAGCAGTGAGCTCGAGTGCGCATGTGCAGGTCTGAGCCGGAGTGCGCATGCGCAGAAGTGAGCCCGTGTATGCATGCGCAGTGGTGAGCCCGAGTGCGCATGGGCAGGTCTGAGCCGGGGTGCGCATGAGCAGTAGTGAGCCCGTGTGCGCATGCGCAGTAGTGAGCCCGCGTGCGCATGCGTAGTAGTGAGCTCGAGTGCGCATGCGCAGGTCTGAGCCGGAGTGCGCATGCGCCGTAGTGAGCCCGATTGCGCATCCGCAGCAGTGAGTCCGTGTGCGCATACGCAGTTGCGACCCCGAGTGTGCATGCACAGCGTCAGCCCGTGAGCGAATGCGCAGTAGTGAGTCCGTGTGCGCATGTGCAGGTCTGAGCCGCAGTGCGCATGCGCAGTAGTGAGCCCGATTGTGCATCCGCAGTAGTGAGTCCGAGTGCGCATGAGCAGTAGTGAGCCCGCGTGCGCATGCGTGGTAGTGAGCTCGAGTGCGCATGCGCAGTAGTGACCCCGAGTGCGCATGATCAGTAGTGAGTCCGAGTGCGCCTGAGCAGTAGTGAGCCGGAGGGCGCATGCGCAGTAGTGACCCCGAGTGCGCATGCGCACTAGTGACCCCGAGCCCGCATGCGCAGTTGTGAGCCCGTGTGCGCATGCGCAGTAGTGAGCCCGTGTACGCATGGGCAGTAGTGAGCCCGTGTGCTCATGCGCAGTAGTGAGCCCGCGTGCGCATGCGTAGAAGTGAGCCCGATTGCGCATCCGCAGTAGTGAGTCCGTGTGCACATGCGCAGGTCTGACCCCGAGTGCGCATGCACAGTAGTGAGCCCGATTGCGCATCCGCAGTAGTGAGTCCATGTGCGCATGTGCAGGTGTAAGCCGGAGTGCGCATGCGCAGTAGTGAGCCCGATTGTGCATCGGCAGTAGTGAGTCCGAGTATGCATGAGCAGCTGTGACCCCGAGCCCGCATGCGCAGTAGTGAGCCCGTGAGCGAATGCGCAGTAGTGAGTCCGTGTGCGCATGTGCAGGTCCGAGCCGCAGTGCCCATGCGCAGTAGTGAGCCCGATTGTGCATCCGCAGTAGTGAGTCCGAGTGCGCATGAGCAGAAGTGAGCCGGAGTGCGCATGCGCAGTAGTGACCCCGAGTGCGCATTCGCAGACGTGAGCCCGTGTGTGCATGCGCAGTAGTCAGCCCGAGTGCGCATGCGCAGTAGTGAGCCCGATTGCGCATCCGCAGTAGTGAGTCCGTGTGCACATGCGCAGGTCAGAGCCGGAGTGCGCATGCGCAGTAGTGAGCCCGATGGCGGATGCGCAGTAGTGACCCCGGGCCCGCATGCGCAGTAGTGAGCCCGTGTGCGCATGCGCAGTAGTGAGCCCGTGTACGCATGCGCAGTAGTGAGCCCGTGTGCTCATGCGCAGTAGCGAGCCCGCGTGCGCATGCGTAGTAGTGAGCTCGAGTGCGCATGCGCAGTAGTGAGTCCCAGTGCGCATGCGCAGTAGTGACCCCGAGTGCGCATGCGCACTAGTGACCCCGAGCCCGCATGCGCAGTAGTGAGCCCGATTGTGCATCCGCAGTAATGAGTCTGAGTGCGCATGAGCAGTAGTGAGCCCGCGTGCGCATGCGTAGTAGTGAGCTCGAGTGCGCATGCGCAGTAGTGACCCCGAGTGCGCATGATCAGTAGTGAGTCCGAGTGCGCATGAGCAGTAGTGACCCGGAGTGCGCATGCACAGTAGTGAGCCCGATTGCGCATCCGAAGTAGTGAGTCCGTGTGCGCATGTGCAGGACTGAGCCGGAGTGCGCATGCGCAGTAGTGACCCCGAGTGCGCATGCGCAGTAGTGACCCCGAGCGCGCATGCGCAGTAGTGAGCCCGTGTGCGCATGCGCAGTAGTGAGCCCGAGCGCGCATCCGCAGTAGTGAGCCCGAGTGCGCATTCGCAGTAGTGACCCCGAGTGTGCATGCACAGTGTGAGCCCGTGAGCGAATGCGCAGTAGTGAGCCCGAGTGCGCATGATCAGTAGTGAGTCCGAGTGCGCATGAGCAGTAGTGACCCCGAGCGCGCATGCGCAGTAGTGAGCCCGAGCGCGCATCCGCAGTAGTGAGCCCGAGTGCGCGTGCGCAGTTGTGACCCCGAGTGTGCATGCACAGTGTGAGCCCGTGAGCGAATGCGCAGTAGTGAGCCCGAGTGCGCATGCGCAGTAGTGACCCCGAGGGCGCATGTGCAGTAGTGAGCCCGTGTGCGCGTGCGCAGTATTGAGCCCGAGTGCACATGCACAGTAGTGAGTCCGTGTGCGCATGCGCAGTAGTGAGCCCGAGTGCGCTTGCGCTGTAGTGAGACCGTGTGCGCATCGGCAGTCGTGAGTCCGAGTGCCCATGAGTCGTAGTGAGTCCGAGTGCGCATCCGCAGCAGTGACCCCGCATGCGCATGCGTAGCAGTGAGCTCGAGTGCGCATGTGCATGTCTGAGCCGGAGTGCGCATGCGCAGAAGTGAGCCCGTGTATGCATGCGCAGTGGTGAGCCCGAGTGCGCATGGGCAGGTCTGAGCCGGGGTGCGCATGAGCAGTAGTGAGCCCGTGTGCGCATGCGCAGTAGTGAGCCCGCGTGCACATGCGTAGTAGTGAGCTCGAGTGCGCATGTGCAGGTCTGAGCCGGAGTGCGCATGCGCAGTAGTGAGCCCGATTGCGCATCCGCAGCAGTGAGTCCGTGTGCGCATACGCAGTTGCGACCCCGAGGGTGCATGCACAGCGTCAGCCCGTGAGCGAATGCGCAGTAGTGAGTCCGTGTGCGCATGTGCAGGTCTGAGCCGCAGTGCGCATGCGCAGTAGTGAGTCCGAGTGCGCATGAGCAGTAGTGACCCCGATCCCGCATGAGCAGTAGTGAGCCCGTGTGCACATGCGCAGAAGTGAGCTGGAATGCGCATGTGCAAGTCTGAGCCGGACTGCGCATGCGCAGTACTGAGACCGTGTGCGCATGCGCAGTGGTGTGCCCGAGTGCGCATGGGCAGGTCTGAGACGGAGTGCGCATTCGCAGTAGTGGGCTCGTGCGCGCACTCGCAGAAGTGAGCCCGTGTGCGCATGCGCAGTAGTGAGCCCGAGCGCGCATCCGCAGTAGTGAGTCTGAGTGCGCATGCGCAGTAGCGACCCCGAATGCACATGAGCAGTAGTGAGTCCGAATGCGCATGAGCAGCTGTGACCCCGAGTGCGCATGCACAGTAGTGAGCCCGATTGCGCATCCGCAGTAGTGAGTCCGTGTGCGCATGTGCAGGTGTAAGCCGGAGTGCGCATGCGCAGTAGTGAGCCCGATTGTGCATCCGCAGTAGTGAGTCCGAGTATGCATGAGCAGTAGTGAGCCGGAGGGCGCATGCGCAGTAGTGAGCCCGAGTGCGCATGCGCACTAGTGACCCCGAGCCCGCATGCGCAGTTGTGAGCCCGTGTGCGCATGCGCAGTAGTGAGCCCGTGTACGCATGGGCAGTAGTGAGCCCGTGTGCTCATGCGCAGTAGTGAGCCCGCGTGCGCATGCGTAGAAGTGAGCCCGATTGCGCATCCGCAGTAGTGAGTCCGTGTGCACATGCGCAGGTCTGACCCCGAGTGCGCATGCACAGCAGTGAGCCCGATTGCGCATCCGCAGTAGTGAGTCCATGTGCGCATGTGCAGGTGTAAGCCGGAGTGCGCATGCGCAGTAGTGAGCCCGATTGTGCATCGGCAGTAGTGAGTCCGAGTATGCATGAGCAGCTGTGACCCCGAGCCCGCATGCGCAGTAGTGAGCCCGTGAGCGAATGCGCAGTAGTGAGTCCGTGTGCGCATGTGCAGGTCCGAGCCGCAGTGCGCATGCGCAGTAGTGAGCCCGATTGTGCATCCGCAGTAGTGAGTCCGAGTGCGCATGAGCAGAAGTGAGCCGGAGTGCGCATGCGCAGTAGTGAGTCCGTGTGCACATGCGCAGGTCAGAGCCGGAGTGCGCATGCGCAGTAGTGAGCCCGATGGCGGATGCGCAGTAGTGACCCCGCGCCCGCATGCGCAGTAGTGAGCCCGTGTGCGCATGCGTAGTAGTGAGCTCGAGTGCGCATGCGCAGTAGTGACCCCGAGTGCGCATGATCAGTAGTGAGTCCGAGTGCGCATGAGCAGTAGTGACCCGGAGTGCGCATGCACAGTAGTGAGCCCGATTGCGCATCCGAAGTAGTGAGTCCGTGTGCGCATGTGCAGGACTGAGCCGGAGTGCGCATGCGCAGTAGTGACCCCGAGTGCGCATGCGCAGTAGTGACCCCGAGCGCGCATGCGCAGTAGTGAGCCCGTGTGCGCATGCGCAGTAGTGAGCCCGAGCGCGCATCCGCAGTAGTGAGCCCGAGTGCGCATTCGCAGTAGTGACCCCGAGTGTGCATGCACAGTGTGAGCCCGTGAGCGAATGCGCAGTAGTGAGCCCGAGTGCGCATGCGCAGTAGTGAGCCCGAGTGCGCATGATCAGTAGTGAGTCCGAGTGCGCATGAGCAGTAGTGACCCCGAGCGCGCATGCGCAGTAGTGAGCCCGAGCGCGCATCCGCAGTAGTGAGCCCGAGTGCGCGTGCGCAGTTGTGACCCCGAGTGTGCATGCACAGTGTGAGCCCGTGAGCGAATGCGCAGTAGTGAGCCCGAGTGCGCATGCGCAGTAGTGACCCCGAGGGCGCATGTGCAGTAGTGAGCCCGTGTGCGCGTGCGCAGTATTGAGCCCGAGTGCACATGCACAGTAGTGAGTCCGTGTGCGCATGCGCAGTAGTGAGCCCGAGTGCGCTTGCGCTGTAGTGAGACCGTGTGCGCATCGGCAGTCGTGAGTCCGAGTGCCCATGAGTCGTAGTGAGTCCGAGTGCGCATCCGCTGCAGTGACCCCGCATGCGCATGCGTAGCAGTGAGCTCGAGTGCGCATGTGCAGGTCTGAGCCGGAGTGCGCATGCGCAGAAGTGAGCCCGTGTATGCATGCGCAGTGGTGAGCCCGAGTGCGCATGGGCAGGTCTGAGCCGGGGTGCGCATGAGCAGTAGTGAGCCCGTGTGCGCATGCGCAGTAGTGAGCCCGCGTGCGCATGCGTAGTAGTGAGCTCGAGTGCGCATGCGCAGGTCTGAGCCGGAGTGCGCATGCGCCGTAGTGAGCCCGATTGCGCATCCGCAGCAGTGAGTCCGTGTGCGCATACGCAGTTGCGACCCCGAGTGTGCATGCACAGCGTCAGCCCGTGAGCGAATGCGCAGTAGTGAGTCCGTGTGCGCATGTGCAGGTCTGAGCCGCAGTGCGCATGCGCAGTAGTGAGCCCGATTGTGCATCCGCAGTAGTGAGTCCGAGTGCGCATGAGCAGTAGTGAGCCCGCGTGCGCATGCGTGGTAGTGAGCTCGAGTGCGCATGCGCAGTAGTGACCCCGAGTGCGCATGATCAGTAGTGAGTCCGAGTGCGCCTGAGCAGTAGTGAGCCGGAGGGCGCATTCGCAGTAGTGACCCCGAGTGCGCATGCGCACTAGTGACCCCGAGCCCGCATGCGCAGTAGTGAGTCCGTGTGCGCATGAGCAGTAGTGACCCGGAGTGCGCATGCACAGTAGTGAGCCCGATTGCGCATCCGCAGTAGTGAGTCCGTGTGCGCATGTGCAGGTGTAAGCCGGAGTGCGCATGCGCAGTAGTGAGCCCGATTGTGCATCCGCAGTAGTGAGTCCGAGTATGCATGAGCAGTAGTGAGCCGGAGGGCGCATGCGCAGTAGTGAGCCCGAGTGCGCATGCGCACTAGTGACCCCGAGCCCGCATGCGCAGTTGTGAGCCCGTGTGCGCATGCGCAGTAGTGAGCCCGTGTACGCATGGGCAGTAGTGAGCCCGTGTGCTCATGCGCAGTAGTGAGCCCGCGTGCGCATGCGTAGAAGTGAGCCCGATTGCGCATCCGCAGTAGTGAGTCCGTGTGCACATGCGCAGGTCTGACCCCGAGTGCGCATGCACAGTAGTGAGCCCGATTGCGCATCCGCAGTAGTGAGTCCATGTGCGCATGTGCAGGTGTAAGCCGGAGTGCGCATGCGCAGTAGTGAGCCCGATTGTGCATCGGCAGTAGTGAGTCCGAGTATGCATGAGCAGCTGTGACCCCGAGCCCGCATGCGCAGTAGTGAGCCCGTGAGCGAATGCGCAGTAGTGAGTCCGTGTGCGCATGTGCAGGTCCGAGCCGCAGTGCGCATGCGCAGTAGTGAGCCCGATTGTGCATCCGCAGTAGTGAGTCCGAGTGCGCATGAGCAGAAGTGAGCCGGAGTGCGCATGCGCAGTAGTGACCCCGAGTGCGCATTCGCAGACGTGAGCCCGTGTGTGCATGCGCAGTAGTCAGCCCGAGTGCGCATGCGCAGTAGTGAGCCCGATTGCGCATCCGCAGTAGTGAGTCCGTGTGCACATGCGCAGGTCAGAGCCGGAGTGCGCATGCGCAGTAGTGAGCCCGATGGCGGATGCGCAGTAGTGACCCCGGGCCCGCATGCGCAGTAGTGAGCCCGTGTGCGCATGCGCAGTAGTGAGCCCGTGTACGCATGCGCAGTAGTGAGCCCGTGTGCTCATGCGCAGTAGCGAGCCCGCGTGCGCATGCGTAGTAGTGAGCTCGAGTGCGCATGCGCAGTAGTGAGTCCCAGTGCGCATGCGCAGTAGTGACCCCGAGTGCGCATGCGCACTAGTGACCCCGAGCCCGCATGCGCAGTAGTGAGCCCGATTGTGCATCCGCAGTAATGAGTCTGAGTGCGCATGAGCAGTAGTGAGCCCGCGTGCGCATGCGTAGTAGTGAGCTCGAGTGCGCATGCGCAGTAGTGACCCCGAGTGCGCATGATCAGTAGTGAGTCCGAGTGCGCATGAGCAGTAGTGACCCGGAGTGCGCATGCACAGTAGTGAGCCCGATTGCGCATCCGAAGTAGTGAGTCCGTGTGCGCATGTGCAGGACTGAGCCGGAGTGCGCATGCGCAGTAGTGACCCCGAGTGCGCATGCGCAGTAGTGACCCCGAGCGCGCATGCGCAGTAGTGAGCCCGTGTGCGCATGCGCAGTAGTGAGCCCGAGCGCGCATCCGCAGTAGTGAGCCCGAGTGCGCATTCGCAGTAGTGACCCCGAGTGTGCATGCACAGTGTGAGCCCGTGAGCGAATGCGCAGTAGTGAGCCCGAGTGCGCATGCGCAGTAGTGAGCCCGAGTGCGCATGATCAGTAGTGAGTCCGAGTGCGCATGAGCAGTAGTGACCCCGAGCGCGCATGCGCAGTAGTGAGCCCGAGCGCGCATCCGCAGTAGTGAGCCCGAGTGCGCGTGCGCAGTTGTGACCCCGAGTGTGCATGCACAGTGTGAGCCCGTGAGCGAATGCGCAGTAGTGAGCCCGAGTGCGCATGCGCAGTAGTGACCCCGAGGGCGCATGTGCAGTAGTGAGCCCGTGTGCGCGTGCGCAGTATTGAGCCCGAGTGCACATGCACAGTAGTGAGTCCGTGTGCGCATGCGCAGTAGTGAGCTCGAGTGCGCTTGCGCTGTAGTGAGACCGTGTGCGCATCGGCAGTCGTGAGTCCGAGTGCCCATGAGTCGTAGTGAGTCCGAGTGCGCATCCGCAGCAGTGACCCCGCATGCGCATGCGTAGCAGTGAGCTCGAGTGCGCATGTGCAGGTCTGAGCCGGAGTGCGCATGCGCAGAAGTGAGCCCGTGTATGCATGCGCAGTGGTGAGCCCGAGTGCGCATGGGCAGGTCTGAGCCGGGGTGCGCATGAGCAGTAGTGAGCCCGTGTGCGCATGCGCAGTAGTGAGCCCGCGTGCGCATGCGTAGTAGTGAGCTCGAGTGCGCATGTGCAGGTCTGAGCCGGAGTGCGCATGCGCAGTAGTGAGCCCGATTGCGCATCCGCAGCAGTGAGTCCGTGTGCGCATACGCAGTTGCGACCCCGAGGGTGCATGCACAGCGTCAGCCCGTGAGCGAATGCGCAGTAGTGAGTCCGTGTGCGCATGTGCAGGTCTGAGCCGCAGTGCGCATGCGCAGTAGTGAGCCCGATTGTGCATCCGCAGTAGTGAGTCCGAGTGCGCATGAGCAGTAGTGAGCCCGCGTGCGCATGCGTGGTAGTGAGCTCGAGTGCGCATGCGCAGTAGTGACCCCGAGTGCGCATGATCAGTAGTGAGTCCGAGTGCGCATGAGCAGTAGTGAGCCGGAGGGCGCATGCGCAGTAGTGACCCCGAGTGCGCATGCGCACTAGTGACCCCGAGCCCGCATGCGCAGTAGTGAGCCCGTGTGCGCATGCGCAGTAGTGAGCCCGTGTGCTCATGCGCAGTAGTGAGCCCGCGTGCGCATGCGTAGAAGTGACCTCGAGTGCGCATGTGCAGGTTTGAGCCGGAGTGCGCATGCGCAGTAGTGAGTCCGAGTGCGCATGAGCAGTAGTGACCCCGATCCCGCATGAGCAGTAGTGAGCCCGTGTGCACATGCGCAGAAGTGAGCTGGAATGCGCATGTGCAAGTCTGAGCCGGACTGCGCATGCGCAGTACTGAGACCGTGTGCGCATGCGCAGTGGTGAGTCTGAGTGCGCATGCGCAGTAGCGACCCCGAATGCACATGAGCAGTAGTGAGTCCGAATGCGCATGAGCAGCTGTGACCCCGAGTGCGCATGCACAGTAGTGAGCCCGATTGCGCATCCGCAGTAGTGAGTCCGTGTGCGCATGTGCAGGTGTAAGCCGGAGTGCGCATGCGCAGTAGTGAGCCCGATTGTGCATCCGCAGTAGTGAGTCCGAGTATGCATGAGCAGTAGTGAGCCGGAGGGCGCATGCGCAGTAGTGAGCCCGAGTGCGCATGCGCACTAGTGACCCCGAGCCCGCATGCGCAGTTGTGAGCCCGTGTGCGCATGCGCAGTAGTGAGCCCGTGTACGCATGGGCAGTAGCGAGCCCGTGTGCTCATGCGCAGTAGTGAGCCCGCGTGCGCATGCGTAGAAGTGAGCCCGATTGCGCATCCGCAGTAGTGAGTCCGTGTGCACATGCGCAGGTCTGACCCCGAGTGCGCATGCACAGTAGTGAGCCCGATTGCGCATCCGCAGTAGTGAGTCCATGTGCGCATGTGCAGGTGTAAGCCGGAGTGCGCATGCGCAGTAGTGAGCCCGATTGTGCATCGGCAGTAGTGAGTCCGAGTATGCATGAGCAGCTGTGACCCCGAGCCCGCACGCGCAGTAGTGAGCCCGTGAGCGAATGCGCAGTAGTGAGTCCGTGTGCGCGTGTGCATGACTGAGCCGGAGTGCGCATGCGCAGTAGTGGCCCCGAGCGCGCATGCGCAGTAGTGAGCCCGTGTGCGCATGCGCTGTAGTGTGCCCGAGCGCGCATACGCAGTAGTGAGCCCGAGTGCGCATGCGCACTAGTGACCCCGAGCACGCATGCGCAGTAGTGAGCCCGAGTGCGCATTCGCAGTAGTGACCCCGAGTGTGCATGCACAGTGTGAGCCCGTGAGCGAATGCGCAGTAGTGAGCCCGAGTGCGCATGCGCAGTAGTGAGCCCGTGTGCGCATGCGCAGTAGTGAGCCCGAGCGTGCATACGCAGTAGTGAGCCCGTGTGCGCATGCGCAGTAGTGAGCCCGAGCGCGCATCCGCAGTAGTGAGCCCGATTGTGCATCCGCAGTAGTGAGTCCGAGTACGCATGAGCAGTAGTGAGCCGGAGGGCGCATGCGCAGTAGTGACCCCGAGTGCGCATGCGCACTAGTGACCCCGAGCCCGCATGCGCAGTAGTGAGCCCGATTGTGCATCCGCAGTAATGAGTCTGAGTGCGCATGAGCAGTAGTGAGCCCGCGTGCGCATGCGTAGCAGTGAGCTCGAGTGCGCATGCGCAGTAGTGACCCCGAGTGCGCATGATCAGTAGTGAGTCCGAGTGCGCATGAGCAGTAGTGACCCGGAGTGCGCATGCACAGTAGTGAGCCCGATTGCGCATCCGAAGTAGTGAGTCCGTGTGCGCATGTGCAGGACTGAGCCGGAGTGCGCATGCGCAGTAGTGACCCCGAGCGCGCATCCGCAGTAGTGAGCCCGAGTGCGCGTGCGCAGTTGTGACCCCGAGTGTGCATGCACAGTGTGAGCCCGTGAGCGAATGCGCAGTAGTGAGCCCGAGTGCGCATGCGCAGTAGTGACCCCGAGGGCGCATGCGCAGTAGTGAGCCCGTGTGCGCGTGCGCAGTATTGAGCCCGAGTGCACATGCAAAGTAGTGAGTCCGTGTGCGCATGCGCAGTAGTGAGCCCGAGTGCGCTTGCGCTGTAGTGAGACCGTGTGCGCATCGGCAGTCGTGAGTCCGAGTGCCCATGAGTCGTAGTGAGTCCGAGTGCGCATCCGCAGCAGTGACCCCGCATGCGCATGCGTAGCAGTGAGCTCGAGTGCGCATGGGCAGGTCTGAGCCGGAGTGCGCATGAGCAGTAGTGAGCCCGTGTGCGCATGCGCAGTAGTGAGCCCGCGTGCGCATGCGTAGTAGTGAGCTCGAGTGCGCATGTGCAGGTCTGAGCCGGAGTGCGCATGCGCAGTAGTGAGCCCGATTGCGCATCCGCAGCAGTGAGTCCGTGTGCGCATAGGCAGTTGCGACCCCGAGTGTGCATGCACAGCGTCAGCCCGTGAGCGAATGCGCAGTAGTGAGTCCGTGTGCGCATGTGCAGGTCTGAGCCGCAGTGCGCATGCGCAGTAGTGAGCCCGATTGTGCATCCGCAGTAGTGAGTCCGAGTGCGCATGAGCAGTAGTGAGCCCGCGTGCGCATGCGTGGTAGTGAGCTCGAGTGCGCATGCGCAGTAGTGACCCCGAGTGCGCATGATCAGTAGTGAGTCCGAGTGCGCATGAGCAGTAGTGAGCCGGAGGGCGCATGCGCAGTAGTGACCCCGAGTGCGCATGCGCACTAGTGAGCCCGAGCCCGCATGCGCAGTAGTGAGCCCGTGTGCGCATGCGCAGTAGTGAGCCCGTGTGCTCATGCGCAGTAGTGAGCCCGCGTGCGCATGCGTAGAAGTGAGCTCGAGTGCGCATGTGCAGGTTTGAGCCGGAGTGCGCATGCGCAGTAGTGAGTCCGAGTGCGCATGAGCAGTAGTGACCCCGATCCCGCATGAGCAGTAGTGAGCCCGTGTGCACATGCGCAGAAGTGAGCTGGAATGCGCATGTGCATGTCTGAGCCGGGCTGCGCATGCGCAGTACTGAGACCGTGTGCGCATGCGCAGTGGTGTGCCCGAGTGCGCATGGGCAGGTCTGAGACGGAGTGCGCATTCGCAGTAGTGGGCTCGTGCGCGCACTCGCAGAAGTGAGCCCGTGTGCGCATGCGCAGTAGTGAGCCCGAGCGCGCATCCGCAGTAGTGAGTCTGAGTGCGCATGCGCAGTAGCGACCCCGAATGCACATGAGCAGTAGTGAGTCCGAATGCGCATGAGCAGCTGTGACCCCGAGTGCGCATGCACAGTAGTGAGCCCGATTGCGCATCCGCAGTAGTGAGTCCGTGTGCTCATGTGCAGGTGTAAGCCGGAGTGCGCATGCGCAGTAGTGAGCCCGATTGTGCATCCGCAGTAGTGAGTCCGAGTATGCATGAGCAGTAGTGAGCCGGAGGGCGCATGCGCAGTAGTGAGCCCGAGTGCGCATGCGCACTAGTGACCCCGAGCCCGCATGCGCAGTTGTGAGCCCGTGTGCGCATGCGCAGTAGTGAGCCCGTGTACGCATGGGCAGTAGTGAGCCCGTGTGCTCATGCGCAGTAGTGAGCCCGCGTGCGCATGCGTAGAAGTGAGCCCGATTGCGCATCCGCAGTAGTGAGTCCGTGTGCACATGCGCAGGTCTGACCCCGAGTGCGCATGCACAGCAGTGAGCCCGATTGCGCATCCGCAGTAGTGAGTCCATGTGCGCATGTGCAGGTGTAAGCCGGAGTGCGCATGCGCAGCAGTGAGCCCGATTGTGCATCGGCAGTAGTGAGTCCGAGTATGCATGAGCAGCTGTGACCCCGAGCCCGCATGCGCAGTAGTGACCCCGAGTGCGCATTCGCAGAAGTGAGCCCGTGTGTGCATGCGCAGTAGTCAGCCCGAGTGCGCATGTGCAGTAGTGAGCCCGATTGCGCATCCGCAGTAGTGAGTCCGAGTGCGCATGAGCAGAAGTGAGCCGGAGTGCGCATGCGCAGTAGTGACCCCGAGTGCGCATTCGCAGAAGTGAGCCCGTGTGTGCATGCGCAGTAGTCAGCCCGAGTGCGCATGCGCACTAGTGACCCCGAGCCCGCATGCGCAGTAGTGAGCCCGATTGTGCATCCGCAGTAATGAGTCTGAGTGCGCATGAGCAGTAGTGAACCCGCGTGCGCATGCGTAGTAGTGAGCTCGAGTGCGCATGCGCAGTAGTGACCCCGAATGCACATGAGCAGTAGTGAGTCCGAGTGCGCATGAGCAGTAGTGACCCCGAGTGCGCATGCACAGTAGTGAGCCCGATTGCGCATCCGAAGTAGTGAGTCCGAGTACGCATGAGCAGTAGTGAGCCGGAGGGCGCATGCGCAGTAGTGACCCCGAGTGCGCATGCGCACTAGTGACCCCGAGCCCGCATGCGCAGTAGTGAGCCCGATTGTGCATCCGCAGTAATGAGTCTGAGTGCGCATGAGCAGTAGTGAGCCCGCGTGCGCATGCGTAGTAGTGAGCTCGAGTGCGCATGCGCAGTAGTGACCCCGAGTGCGCATGATCAGTAGTGAGTCCGAGTGCGCATGAGCAGCAGTGACCCGGAGTGCGCATGCACAGTAGTGAGCCCGATTGCGCATCCGAAGTAGTGAGTCCGTGTGCGCATGTGCAGGACTGAGCCGGAGTGCGCATGCGCAGTAGTGAGCCCGAGCGCGGATGCGCAGTAGTGACCCCGGGCCCGCATGCGCAGTAGTGAGCCCGTGTGCGCATGCGCAGAAGTGAGCCGGAGTGCGCATGCGCAGTAGTGACCCCGAGTGCGCATTCGCAGAAGTGAGCCCGTGTGTGCATGCGCAGTAGTCAGCCCGAGTGCGCATGCGCAGTAGTGAGCCCGATTGCGCATCCGCAGTAGTGAGTCCGTGTGCACATGCGCAGGTCAGAGCCGGAGTGCGCATGCGCAGTAGTGAGCCCGATGGCGGATGCGCAGTAGTGACCCCGGGCCCGCATGCGCAGTAGTGAGCCCGTGTGCGCATGCGCAGTAGTGAGCCCGTGTACGCATGCGCAGTAGTGAGCCCGTGTGCTCATGCGCAGTAGCGAGCCCGCGTGCGCATGCGTAGTAGTGAGCTCGAGTGCGCATGCGCAGTAGTGAGTCCCAGTGCGCATGCGCAGTAGTGACCCCGAGTGCGCATGCGCACTAGTGACCCCGAATGCACATGAGCAGTAGTGAGTCCGAGTGCGCATGAGCAGTAGTGACCCCGAGTGCGCATGCACAGTAGTGAGCCCGATTGCGCATCCGAAGTAGTGAGTCCGTGTGCGCATGTGCAGGACTGAGCCGGAGTGCGCATGCGCAGTAGTGAGCCCGAGCGCGGATGCGCAGTAGTGACCCCGGGCCCGCATGCGCAGTAGTGAGCCCGTGTGCGCATGCGCAGAAGTGAGCCGGAGTGCGCATGCGCAGTAGTGACCCCGAGTGCGCATTCGCAGAAGTGAGCCCGTGTGTGCATGCGCAGTAGTCAGCCCGAGTGCGCATGCGCAGTAGTGAGCCCGATTGCGCATCCGCAGTAGTGAGTCCGTGTGCACATGCGCAGGTCAGAGCCGGAGTGCGCATGCGCAGTAGTGAGCCCGATGGCGGATGCGCAGTAGTGACCCCGGGCCCGCATGCGCAGTAGTGAGCCCGTGTGCGCATGCGCAGTAGTGAGCCCGTGTACGCATGCGCAGTAGTGAGCCCCTGTGCTCATGCGCAGTAGCGAGCCCGCGTGCGCATGCGTAGTAGTGAGCTCGAGTGCGCATGCGCAGTAGTGAGTCCCAGTGCGCATGCGCAGTAGTGACCCCGAGTGCGCATGCGCACTAGTGACCCCGAGCCCGCATGCGCAGTAGTGAGCCCGTGTGCGCATGCGCAGTAGTGAGCCCGAGCGCGCATCCGCAGTAGTGAGCCCGAGTGCGCATTCGCAGTAGTGACCCCGAGTGTGCATGCACAGTGTGAGCCCGTGAGCGAATGCGCAGTAGTGAGCCCGAGTGCGCATGCGCAGTAGTGAGCCCGAGTGCGCATGATCAGTAGTGAGTCCGAGTGCGCATGAGCAGTAGTGACCCCGAGCGCGCATGCGCAGTAGTGAGCCCGAGCGCGCATCCGCAGTAGTGAGCCCGAGTGCGCGTGCGCAGTTGTGACCCCGAGTGTGCATGCACAGTGTGAGCCCGTGAGCGAATGCGCAGTAGTGAGCCCGAGTGCGCATGCGCAGTAGTGACCCCGAGGGCGCATGTGCAGTAGTGAGCCCGTGTGCGCGTGCGCAGTATTGAGCCCGAGTGCACATGCACAGTAGTGAGTCCGTGTGCGCATGCGCAGTAGTGAGCCCGAGTGCGCTTGCGCTGTAGTGAGACCGTGTGCGCATCGGCAGTCGTGAGTCCGAGTGCCCATGAGTCGTAGTGAGTCCGAGTGCGCATCCGCAGCAGTGACCCCGCATGCGCATGCGTAGCAGTGAGCTCGAGTGCGCATGTGCAGGTCTGAGCCGGAGTGCGCATGCGCAGAAGTGAGCCCGTGTATGCATGCGCAGTGGTGAGCCCGAGTGCGCATGGGCAGGTCTGAGCCGGGGTGCGCATGAGCAGTAGTGAGCCCGTGTGCGCATGCGCAGTAGTGAGCCCGCGTGCGCATGCGTAGTAGTGAGCTCGAGTGCGCATGTGCAGGTCTGAGCCGGAGTGCGCATGCGCAGTAGTGAGCCCGATTGCGCATCCGCAGCAGTGAGTCCGTGTGCGCATACGCAGTTGCGACCCCGAGGGTGCATGCACAGCGTCAGCCCGTGAGCGAATGCGCAGTAGTGAGTCCGTGTGCGCATGTGCAGGTCTGAGCCGCAGTGCGCATGCGCAGTAGTGAGCCCGATTGTGCATCCGCAGTAGTGAGTCCGAGTGCGCATGAGCAGTAGTGAGCCCGCGTGCGCATGCGTGGTAGTGAGCTCGAGTGCGCATGCGCAGTAGTGAGCCCGAGTGCGCATGATCAGTAGTGAGTCCGAGTGCGCATGAGCAGTAGTGAGCCGGAGGGCGCATGCGCAGTAGTGACCCCGAGTGCGCATGCGCACTAGTGACCCCGAGCCCGCATGCGCAGTAGTGAGCCCGTGTGCGCATGCGCAGTAGTGAGCCCGTGTGCTCATGCGCAGTAGTGAGCCCGCGTGCGCATGCGTAGAAGTGACCTCGAGTGCGCATGTGCAGGTTTGAGCCGGAGTGCGCATGCGCAGTAGTGAGTCCGAGTGCGCATGAGCAGTAGTGACCCCGATCCCGCATGAGCAGTAGTGAGCCCGTGTGCACATGCGCAGAAGTGAGCTGGAATGCGCATGTGCAAGTCTGAGCCGGACTGCGCATGCGCAGTACTGAGACCGTGTGCGCATGCGCAGTGGTGGGTCTGAGTGCGCATGCGCAGTAGCGACCCCGAATGCACATGAGCAGTAGTGAGTCCGAATGCGCATGAGCAGCTGTGACCCCGAGTGCGCATGCACAGTAGTGAGCCCGATTGCGCATCCGCAGTAGTGAGTCCGTGTGCGCATGTGCAGGTGTAAGCCGGAGTGCGCATGCGCAGTAGTGAGCCCGATTGTGCATCCGCAGTAGTGAGTCCGAGTATGCATGAGCAGTAGTGAGCCGGAGGGCGCATGCGCAGTAGTGAGCCCGAGTGCGCATGCGCACTAGTGACCCCGAGCCCGCATGCGCAGTTGTGAGCCCGTGTGCGCATGCGCAGTAGTGAGCCCGTGTACGCATGGGCAGTAGCGAGCCCGTGTGCTCATGCGCAGTAGTGAGCCCGCGTGCGCATGCGTAGAAGTGAGCCCGATTGCGCATCCGCAGTAGTGAGTCCGTGTGCACATGCGCAGGTCTGACCCCGAGTGCGCATGCACAGTAGTGAGCCCGATTGCGCATCCGCAGTAGTGAGTCCATGTGCGCATGTGTAGGTGTAAGCCGGAGTGCGCATGCGCAGTAGTGAGCCCGATTGTGCATCGGCAGTAGTGAGTCCGAGTATGCATGAGCAGCTGTGACCCCGAGCCCGCACGCGCAGTAGTGAGCCCGTGAGCGAATGCGCAGTAGTGAGTCCGTGTGCGCGTGTGCATGACTGAGCCGGAGTGCGCATGCGCAGTAGTGACCCCGAGTGCGCATGCGCAGTAGTGGCCCCGAGCGCGCATGCGCAGTAGTGAGCCCGTGTGCGCATGCGCAGTAGTGTGCCCGAGCGCGCATACGCAGTAGTGAGCCCGAGTGCGCATGCGCACTAGTGACCCCGAGCACGCATGCGCAGTAGTGAGCCCGATTGTTCATCCGCAGTAATGAGTCTGAGCGCGCATGCGCAGTAGTGAGCCCGTGTGCGCATGCGCAGTAGTGAGCCCGAGCGCGCATCCGCAGTAGTGAGCCCGAGTGCGCATTCGCAGTAGTGACCCCGAGTGTGCATGCACAGTGTGAGCCCGTGAGCGAATGCGCAGTAGTGAGCCCGAGTGCGCATGCGCAGTAGTGAGCCCGTGTGCGCATGCGCAGTAGTGAGCCCGAGCGTGCATACGCAGTAGTGAGCCCGTGTGCGCATGCGCAGTAGTGAGCCCGAGCGCGCATCCGCAGTAGTGAGCCCGATTGTGCATCCGCAGTAGTGAGTCCGAGTACGCATGAGCAGTAGTGAGCCGGAGGGCGCATGCGCAGTAGTGACCCCGAGTGCGCATGCGCACTAGTGACCCCGAGCCCGCATGCGCAGTAGTGAGCCCGATTGTGCATCCGCAGTAATGAGTCTGAGTGCGCATGAGCAGTAGTGAGCCCGCGTGCGCATGCGTAGCAGTGAGCTCGAGTGCGCATGCGCAGTAGTGACCCCGAGTGCGCATGATCAGTAGTGAGTCCGAGTGCGCATGAGCAGTAGTGACCCGGAGTGCGCATGCACAGTAGTGAGCCCGATTGCGCATTCGAAGTAGTGAGTCCGTGTGCGCATGTGCAGGACTGAGCCGGAGTGCGCATGCGCAGTAGCGACCCCGAGCGCGCATCCGCAGTAGTGAGCCCGAGTGCGCGTGCGCAGTTGTGACCCCGAGTGTGCATGCACAGTGTGAGCCCGTGAGCGAATGCGCAGTAGTGAGCCCGAGTGCGCATGCGCAGTAGTGACCCCGAGGGCGCATGCGCAGTAGTGAGCCCGTGTGCGCGTGCGCAGTATTGAGCCCGAGTGCACATGCACAGTAGTGAGTCCGTGTGCGCATGCGCAGTAGTGAGCCCGAGTGCGCTTGCGCTGTAGTGAGACCGTGTGCGCATCGGCAGTCGTGAGTCCGAGTGCCCATGAGTCGTAGTGAGTCCGAGTGCGCATCCGCAGCAGTGACCCCGCATGCGCATGCGTAGCAGTGAGCTCGAGTGCGCATGTGCAGGTCTGAGCCGGAGTGCGCATGCGCAGTAGTGAGCCCGTGTATGCATGCGCAGTGGTGAGCCCGAGTGCGCATGGGCAGGTCTGAGCCGGAGTGCGCATGAGCAGTAGTGAGCCCGTGTGCGCATGCGCAGTAGTGAGCCCGCGTGCGCATGCGTAGTAGTGAGCTCGAGTGCGCATGTGCAGGTCTGAGCCGGAGTGCGCATGCGCAGTAGTGAGCCCGATTGCGCATCCGCAGCAGTGAGTCCGTGTGCGCATACGCAGTTGCGACCCCGAGTGTGCATGCACAGCGTCAGCCCGTGAGCGAATGCGCAGTAGTGAGTCCGTGTGCGCATGTGCAGGTCTGAGCCGCAGTGCGCATGCGCAGTAGTGAGCCCGATTGTGCATCCGCAGTAGTGAGTCCGAGTGCGCATGAGCAGTAGTGAGCCCGCGTGCGCATGCGTGGTAGTGAGCTCGAGTGCGCATGCGCAGTAGTGACCCCGAGTGCGCATGATCAGTAGTGAGTCCGAGTGCGCATGAGCAGTAGTGACCCGGAGTGCGCATGCACAGTAGTGAGCCCGATTGCGCATTCGAAGTAGTGAGTCCGTGTGCGCATGTGCAGGACTGAGCCGGAGTGCGCATGCGCAGTAGCGACCCCGAGCGCGCATCCGCAGTAGTGAGCCCGAGTGCGCGTGCGCAGTTGTGACCCCGAGTGTGCATGCACAGTGTGAGCCCGTGAGCGAATGCGCAGTAGTGAGCCCGAGTGCGCATGCGCAGTAGTGACCCCGAGGGCGCATGCGCAGTAGTGAGCCCGTGTGCGCGTGCGCAGTATTGAGCCCGAGTGCACATGCACAGTAGTGAGTCCGTGTGCGCATGCGCAGTAGTGAGCCCGAGTGCGCTTGCGCTGTAGTGAGACCGTGTGCGCATCGGCAGTCGTGAGTCCGAGTGCCCATGAGTCGTAGTGAGTCCGAGTGCGCATCCGCAGCAGTGACCCCGCATGCGCATGCGTAGCAGTGAGCTCGAGTGCGCATGTGCAGGTCTGAGCCGGAGTGCGCATGCGCAGTAGTGAGCCCGTGTATGCATGCGCAGTGGTGAGCCCGAGTGCGCATGGGCAGGTCTGAGCCGGAGTGCGCATGAGCAGTAGTGAGCCCGTGTGCGCATGCGCAGTAGTGAGCCCGCGTGCGCATGCGTAGTAGTGAGCTCGAGTGCGCATGTGCAGGTCTGAGCCGGAGTGCGCATGCGCAGTAGTGAGCCCGATTGCGCATCCGCAGCAGTGAGTCCGTGTGCGCATACGCAGTTGCGACCCCGAGTGTGCATGCACAGCGTCAGCCCGTGAGCGAATGCGCAGTAGTGAGTCCGTGTGCGCATGTGCAGGTCTGAGCCGCAGTGCGCATGCGCAGTAGTGAGCCCGATTGTGCATCCGCAGTAGTGAGTCCGAGTGCGCATGAGCAGTAGTGAGCCCGCGTGCGCATGCGTGGTAGTGAGCTCGAGTGCGCATGCGCAGTAGTGACCCCGAGTGCGCATGATCAGTAGTGAGTCCGAGTGCGCATGAGCAGTAGTGAGCCGGAGGGCGCATGCGCAGTAGTGACCCCGAGTGCGCATGCGCACTAGTGACCCCGAGCCCGCATGCGCAGTAGTGAGCCCGTGTGCGCATGCGCAGTAGTGAGCCCGTGTGCTCATGCGCAGTAGTGAGCCCGCGTGCGCATGCGTAGAAGTGAGCTCGAGTGCGCATGTGCAGGTTTGAGCCGGAGTGCGCATGCGCAGTAGTGAGTCCGAGTGCGCATGAGCAGTAGTGACCCCGATCCCGCATGAGCAGTAGTGAGCCCGTGTGCACATGCGCAGAAGTGAGCTGGAATGCGCATGTGCAAGTCTGAGCCGGACTGCGCATGCGCAGTACTGAGACCGTGTGCGCATGCGCAGTGGTGTGCCCGAGTGCGCATGGGCAGGTCTGAGACGGAGTGCGCATTCGCAGTAGTGAGCCCGAGCGCGCATCCGCAGTAGTGAGTCTGAGTGCGCATGCGCAGTAGCGACCCCGAATGCACATGAGCAGTAGTGAGTCCGAATGCGCATGAGCAGCTGTGACCCCGAGTGCGCATGCACAGTAGTGAGCCCGATTGCGCATCCGCAGTAGTGAGTCCGTGTGCGCATGTGCAGGTGTAAGCCGGAGTGCGCATGCGCAGTAGTGAGCCCGATTGTGCATCCGCAGTAGTGAGTCCGAGTATGCATGAGCAGTAGTGAGCCGGAGGGCGCATGCGCAGTAGTGAGCCCGAGTGCGCATGCGCACTAGTGACCCCGAGCCCGCATGCGCAGTTGTGAGCCCGTGTGCGCATGCGCAGTAGTGAGCCCGTGTACGCATGGGCAGTAGTGAGCCCGTGTGCTCATGCGCAGTAGTGAGCCCGCGTGCGCATGCGTAGAAGTGAGCCCGATTGCGCATCCGCAGTAGTGAGTCCGTGTGCACATGCGCAGGTCTGACCCCGAGTGCGCATGCACAGCAGTGAGCCCGATTGCGCATCCGCAGTAGTGAGTCCATGTGCGCATGTGCAGGTGTAAGCCGGAGTGCGCATGCGCAGTAGTGAGCCCGATTGTGCATCGGCAGTAGTGAGTCCGAGTATGCATGAGCAGCTGTGACCCCGAGCCCGCATGCGCAGTAGTGACCCCGAGTGCGCATTCGCAGAAGTGAGCCCGTGTGTGCATGCGCAGTAGTCAGCCCGAGTGCGCATGCGCAGTAGTGAGCCCGATTGCGCATCCGCAGTAGTGAGTCCGAGTGCGCATGAGCAGAAGTGAGCCGGAGTGCGCATGCGCAGTAGTGACCCCGAGTGCGCATTCGCAGAAGTGAGCCCGTGTGTGCATGCGCAGTAGTCAGCCCGAGTGCGCATGCGCACTAGTGACCCCGAGCCCGCATGCGAAGTAGTGAGCCCGATTGTGCATCCGCAGTAATGAGTCTGAGTGCGCATGAGCAGTAGTGAGCCCGCGTGCGCATGCGTAGTAGTGAGCTCGAGTGCGCATGCGCAGTAGTGACCCCGAATGCACATGAGCAGTAGTGAGTCCGAGTGCGCATGAGCAGTAGTGACCCCGAGTGCGCATGCACAGTAGTGAGCCCGATTGCGCATCCGAAGTAGTGAGTCCGAGTACGCATGAGCAGTAGTGAGCCGGAGGGCGCATGCGCAGTAGTGACCCCGAGTGCGCATGCGCACTAGTGACCCCGAGCCCGCATGCGCAGTAGTGAGCCCGATTGTGCATCCGCAGTAATGAGTCTGAGTGCGCATGAGCAGTAGTGAGCCCGCGTGCGCATGCGTAGCAGTGAGCTCGAGTGCGCATGCGCAGTAGTGACCCCGAGTGCGCATGATCAGTAGTGAGTCCGAGTGCGAATGAGCAGTAGTGACCCGGAGTGCGCATGCACAGTAGTGAGCCCGATTGCGCATTCGAAGTAGTGAGTCCGTGTGCGCATGTGCAGGACTGAGCCGGAGTGCGCATGCGCAGTAGTGACCCCGAGCGCGCATCCGCAGTAGTGAGCCCGAGTGCGCGTGCGCAGTTGTGACCCCGAGTGTGCATGCACAGTGTGAGCCCGTGAGCGAATGCGCAGTAGTGAGCCCGAGTGCGCATGCGCAGTAGTGACCCCGAGGGCGCATGCGCAGTAGTGAGGCCGTGTGCGCGTGCGCAGTATTGAGCCCGAGTGCACATGCACAGTAGTGAGTCCGTGTGCGCATGCGCAGTAGTGAGCCCGAGTGCGCTTGCGCTGTAGTGAGACCGTGTGCGCATCGGCAGTCGTGAGTCCGAGTGCCCATGAGTCGTAGTGAGTCCGAGTGCGCATCCGCAGCAGTGACCCCGCATGCGCATGCGTAGCAGTGAGCTCGAGTGCGCATGTGCAGGTCTGAGCCGGAGTGCGCATGCGCAGTAGTGAGCCCGTGTATGCATGCGCAGTGGTGAGCCCGAGTGCGCATGGGCAGGTCTGAGCCGGAGTGCGCATGAGCAGTAGTGAGCCCGTGTGCGCATGCGCAGTAGTGAGCCCGCGTGCGCATGCGTAGTAGTGAGCTCGAGTGCGCATGTGCAGGTCTGAGCCGGAGTGCGCATGCGCAGTAGTGAGCCCGATTGCGCATCCGCAGCAGTGAGTCCGTGTGCGCATACGCAGTTGCGACCCCGAGTGTGCATGCACAGCGTCAGCCCGTGAGCGAATGCGCAGTAGTGAGTCCGTGTGCGCATGTGCAGGTCTGAGCCGCAGTGCGCATGCGCAGTAGTGAGCCCGATTGTGCATCCGCAGTAGTGAGTCCGAGTGCGCATGAGCAGTAGTGAGCCCGCGTGCGCATGCGTGGTAGTGAGCTCGAGTGCGCATGCGCAGTAGTGACCCCGAGTGCGCATGATCAGTTGTGAGTCCGAGTGCGCATGAGCAGTAGCGAGCCGGAGGGCGCATGCGCAGTAGTGACCCCGAGTGCGCATGCGCACTAGTGACCCCGAGCCCGCATGCGCAGTAGTGAGTCCGTGTGCGCATGAGCAGTAGTGACCCGGAGTGCGCATGCACAGTAGTGAGCCCGATTGCGCATCCGCAGTAGTGAGTCCGTGTGCGCATGTGCAGGTGTAAGCCGGAGTGCGCATGCGCAGTAGTGAGCCCGATTGTGCATCCGCAGTAGTGAGTCCGAGTATGCATGAGCAGTAGTGAGCCGGAGGGCGCATGCGCAGTAGTGAGCCCGAGTGCGCATGCGCACTAGTGACCCCGAGCCCGCATGCGCAGTTGTGAGCCCGTGTGCGCATGCGCAGTAGTGAGCCCGTGTACGCATGGGCAGTAGTGAGCCCGTGTGCTCATGCGCAGTAGTGAGCCCGCGTGCGCATGCGTAGAAGTGAGCCCGATTGCGCATCCGCAGTAATGAGTCCGTGTGCACATGCGCAGGTCTGACCCCGAGTGCGCATGCACAGTAGTGAGCCCGATTGCGCATCCGCAGTAGTGAGTCCATGTGCGCATGTGCAGGTGTAAGCCGGAGTGCGCATGCGCAGTAGTGAGCCCGATTGTGCATCGGCAGTAGTGAGTCCGAGTATGCATGAGCAGCTGTGACCCCGAGCCCGCATGCGCAGTAGTGAGCCCGTGAGCGAATGCGCAGTAGTGAGTCCGTGTGCGCATGTGCAGGTCCGAGCCGCAGTGCGCATGCGCAGTAGTGAGCCCGATTGTGCATCCGCAGTAGTGAGTCCGACTGCGCATGAGCAGAAGTGAGCCGGAGTGCGCATGCGCAGTAGTGACCCCGAGTGCGCATTCGCAGAAGTGAGCCCGTGTGTGCATGCGCAGTAGTCAGCCCGAGTGCGCATGCGCAGTAGTGAGCCCGATTGCGCATCCGCAGTAGTGAGTCCGTGTGCACATGCGCAGGTCAGAGCCGGAGTGCGCATGCGCAGTAGTGAGCCCGATGGCGGATGCGCAGTAGTGACCCCGGGCCCGCATGCGCAGTAGTGAGCCCGTGTGCGCATGCGCAGTAGTGAGCCCGTGTACGCATGCGCAGTAGTGAGCCCGTGTGCTCATGCGCAGTAGCGAGCCCGCGTGCGCATGCGTAGTAGTGAGCTCGAGTGCGCATGCGCAGTAGTGAGTCCCAGTGCGCATGCGCAGTAGTGACCCCGAGTGCGCATGCGCACTAGTGACCCCGAGCCCGCATGCGCAGTAGTGAGCCCGTGTGCGCATGCGCAGTAGTGAGCCCGTGTGCTCATGCGCAGTAGTGAGCCCGCGTGCGCATGCGTAGAAGTGAGCTCGAGTGCGCATGTGCAGGTTTGAGCCGGAGTGCGCATGCGCAGTAGTGAGTCCGAGTGCGCATGAGCAGTAGTGACCCCGATCCCGCATGAGCAGTAGTGAGCCCGTGTGCACATGCGCAGAAGTGAGCTGGAATGCGCATGTGCAAGTCTGAGCCGGACTGCGCATGCGCAGTACTGAGACCGTGTGCGCATGCGCAGTGGTGTGCCCGAGTGCGCATGGGCAGGTCTGAGACGGAGTGCGCATTCGCAGTAGTGGGCTCGTGCGCGCACTCGCAGAAGTGAGCCCGTGTGCGCATGCGCAGTAGTGAGCCCGAGCGCGCATCCGCAGTAGTGAGTCTGAGTGCGCATGCGCAGTAGCGACCCCGAATGCACATGAGCAGTAGTGAGTCCGAATGCGCATGAGCAGCTGTGACCCCGAGTGCGCATGCACAGTAGTGAGCCCGATTGCGCATCCGCAGTAGTGAGTCCGTGTGCGCATGTGCAGGTGTAAGCCGGAGTGCGCATGCGCAGTAGTGAGCCCGATTGTGCATCCGCAGTAGTGAGTCCGAGTATGCATGAGCAGTAGTGAGCCGGAGGGCGCATGCGCAGTAGTGAGCCCGAGTGCGCATGCGCACTAGTGACCCCGAGCCCGCATGCGCAGTTGTGAGCCCGTGTGCGCATGCGCAGTAGTGAGCCCGTGTACGCATGGGCAGTAGTGAGCCCGTGTGCTCATGCGCAGTAGTGAGCCCGCGTGCGCATGCGTAGAAGTGAGCCCGATTGCGCATCCGCAGTAGTGAGTCCGTGTGCACATGCGCAGGTCTGACCCCGAGTGCGCATGCACAGCAGTGAGCCCGATTGCGCATCCGCAGTAGTGAGTCCATGTGCGCATGTGCAGGTGTAAGCCGGAGTGCGCATGCGCAGTAGTGAGCCCGATTGTGCATCGGCAGTAGTGAGTCCGAGTATGCATGAGCAGCTGTGACCCCGAGCCCGCATGCGCAGTAGTGACCCCGAGTGCGCATTCGCAGAAGTGAGCCCGTGTGTGCATGCGCAGTAGTCAGCCCGAGTGCGCATGTGCAGTAGTGAGCCCGATTGCGCATCCGCAGTAGTGAGTCCGAGTGCGCATGAGCAGAAGTGAGCCGGAGTGCGCATGCGCAGTAGTGACCCCGAGTGCGCATTCGCAGAAGTGAGCCCGTGTGTGCATGCGCAGTAGTCAGCCCGAGTGCGCATGCGCACTAGTGACCCCGAGCCCGCATGCGCAGTAGTGAGCCCGATTGTGCATTCTCAGTAATGAGTCTGAGTGCGCATGAGCAGTAGTGAGCCCGCGTGCGCATGCGTAGTAGTGAGCTCGAGTGCGCATGCGCAGTAGTGACCCCGAATGCACATGAGCAGTAGTGAGTCCGAGTGCGCATGAGCAGTAGTGACCCCGAGTGCGCATGCACAGTAGTGAGCCCGATTGCGCATCCGAAGTAGTGAGTCCGAGTGCGCATGAGCAGAAGTGAGCCGGAGTGCGCATGCGCAGTAGTGACCCCGAGTGCGCATGCGCACTAGTGACCCCGAGCCCGCATGCGCTGTAGTGAGACCGTGTGCGCATCGGCAGTCGTGAGTCCGAGTGCCCATGAGTCGTAGTGAGTCCGAGTGCGCATCCGCAGCAGTGACCCCGCATGCGCATGCGTAGCAGTGAGCTCGAGTGCGCATGTGCAGGTCTGAGCCGGAGTGCGCATGCGCAGTAGTGAGCCCGTGTATGCATGCGCAGTGGTGAGCCCGAGTGCGCATGGGCAGGTCTGAGCCGGAGTGCGCATGAGCAGTAGTGAGCCCGTGTGCGCATGCGCAGTAGTGAGCCCGCGTGCGCATGCGTAGTAGTGAGCTCGAGTGCGCATGTGCAGGTCTGAGCCGGAGTGCGCATGCGCAGTAGTGAGCCCGATTGCGCATCCGCAGCAGTGAGTCCGTGTGCGCATACGCAGTTGCGACCCCGAGTGTGCATGCACAGCGTCAGCCCGTGAGCGAATGCGCAGTAGTGAGTCCGTGTGCGCATGTGCAGGTCTGAGCCGCAGTGCGCATGCGCAGTAGTGAGCCCGATTGTGCATCCGCAGTAGTGAGTCCGAGTGCGCATGAGCAGTAGTGAGCCCGCGTGCGCATGCGTGGTAGTGAGCTCGAGTGCGCATGCGCAGTAGTGACCCCGAGTGCGCATGATCAGTAGTGAGTCTGAGTGCGCATGAGCAGTAGTGAGCCGGAGGGCGCATGCGCAGTAGTGACCCCGAGTGCGCATGCGCACTAGTGACCCCGAGCCCGCATGCGCAGTAGTGAGTCCGTGTGCGCATGAGCAGTAGTGACCCGGAGTGCGCATGCACAGTAGTGAGCCCGATTGCGCATCCGCAGTAGTGAGTCCGTGTGCGCATGTGCAGGTGTAAGCCGGAGTGCGCATGCGCAGTAGTGAGCCCGATTGTGCATCCGCAGTAGTGAGTCCGAGTATGCATGAGCAGTAGTGAGCCGGAGGGCGCATGCGCAGTAGTGAGCCCGAGTGCGCATGCGCACTAGTGACCCCGAGCCCGCATGCGCAGTTGTGAGCCCGTGTGCGCATGCGCAGTAGTGAGCCCGTGTACGCATGGGCAGTAGCGAGCCCGTGTGCTCATGCGCAGTAGTGAGCCCGCGTGCGCATGCGTAGAAGTGAGCCCGATTGCGCATCCGCAGTAGTGAGTCCGTGTGCACATGCGCAGGTCTGACCCCGAGTGCGCATGCACAGTAGTGAGCCCGATTGCGCATCCGCAGTAGTGAGTCCATGTGCGCATGTGCAGGTGTAAGCCGGAGTGCGCATGCGCAGTAGTGAGCCCGATTGTGCATCGGCAGTAGTGAGTCCGAGTATGCATGAGCAGCTGTGACCCCGAGCCCGCACGCGCAGTAGTGAGCCCGTGAGCGAATGCGCAGTAGTGAGTCCGTGTGCGCGTGTGCATGACTGAGCCGGAGTGCGCATGCGCAGTAGTGGCCCCGAGCGCGCATGCGCAGTAGTGAGCCCGTGTGCGCATGCGCAGTAGTGTGCCCGAGCGCGCATACGCAGTAGTGAGCCCGAGTGCGCATGCGCACTAGTGACCCCGAGCACGCATGCGCAGTAGTGAGCCCGAGTGCGCATTCGCAGTAGTGACCCCGAGTGTGCATGCACAGTGTGAGCCCGTGAGCGAATGCGCAGTAGTGAGCCCGAGTGCGCATGCGCAGTAGTGAGCCCGTGTGCGCATGCGCAGTAGTGAGCCCGAGCGTGCATACGCAGTAGTGAGCCCGTGTGCGCATGCGCAGTAGTGAGCCCGAGCGCGCATCCGCAGTAGTGAGCCCGATTGTGCATCCGCAGTAGTGAGTCCGAGTACGCATGAGCAGTAGTGAGCCGAAGGGCGCATGCGCAGTAGTGACCCAGAGTGCGCATGCGCACTAGTGACCCCGAGCCCGCATGCGCAGTAGTGAGCCCGATTGTGCATCCGCAGTAATGAGTCTGAGTGCGCATGAGCAGTAGTGAGCCCGCGTGCGCATGCGTAGCAGTGAGCTCGAGTGCGCATGCGCAGTAGTGACCCCGAGTGCGCATGATCAGTAGTGAGTCCGAGTGCGCATGAGCAGTAGTGACCCGGAGTGCGCATGCACAGTAGTGAGCCCGATTGCGCATCCGAAGTAGTGAGTCCGTGTGCGCATGTGCAGGACTGAGCCGGAGTGCGCATGCGCAGTAGTGACCCCGAGCGCGCATCCGCAGTAGTGAGCCCGAGTGCGCGTGCGCAGTTGTGACCCCGAGTGTGCATGCACAGTGTGAGCCCGTGAGCGAATGCGCAGTAGTGAGCCCGAGTGCGCATGCGCAGTAGTGACCCCGAGGGCGCATGCGCAGTAGTGAGCCCGTGTGCGCGTGCGCAGTATTGAGCCCGAGTGCACATGCACAGTAGTGAGTCCGTGTGCGCATGCGCAGTAGTGAGCCCGAGTGCGCTTGCGCTGTAGTGAGACCGTGTGCGCATCGGCAGTCGTGAGTCCGAGTGCCCATGAGTCGTAGTGAGTCCGAGTGCGCATCCGCAGCAGTGACCCCGCATGCGCATGCGTAGCAGTGAGCTCGAGTGCGCATGTGCAGGTCTGAGCCGGAGTGCGCATGCGCAGTAGTGAGCCCGTGTATGCATGCGCAGTGGTGAGCCCGAGTGCGCATGGGCAGGTCTGAGCCGGAGTGCGCATGAGCAGTAGTGAGCCCGTGTGCGCATGCGCAGTAGTGAGCACGCGTGCGCATGCGTAGTAGTGAGCTCGAGTGCGCATGTGCAGGTCTGAGCCGGAGTGCGCATGCGCAGTAGTGAGCCCGATTGCGCATCCGCAGCAGTGAGTCCGTGTGCGCATACGCAGTTGCGACCCCGAGTGTGCATGCACAGCGTCAGCCCGTGAGCGAATGCGCAGTAGTGAGTCCGTGTGCGCATGTGCAGGTCTGAGCCGCAGTGCGCATGCGCAGTAGTGAGCCCGATTGTGCATCCGCAGTAGTGAGTCCGAGTGCGCATGAGCAGTAGTGAGCCCGCGTGCGCATGCGTGGTAGTGAGCTCGAGTGCGCATGCGCAGTAGTGACCCCGAGTGCGCATGATCAGTAGTGAGTCCGAGTGCGCATGAGCAGTAGTGAGCCGGAGGGCGCATGCGCAGTAGTGACCCCGAGTGCGCATGCGCACTAGTGAGCCCGAGCCCGCATGCGCAGTAGTGAGCCCGTGTGCGCATGCGCAGTAGTGAGCCCGTGTGCTCATGCGCAGTAGTGAGCCCGCGTGCGCATGCGTAGAAGTGAGCTCGAGTGCGCATGTGCAGGTTTGAGCCGGAGTGCGCATGCGCAGTAGTGAGTCCGAGTGCGCATGAGCAGTAGTGACCCCGATCCCGCATGAGCAGTAGTGAGCCCGTGTGCACATGCGCAGAAGTGAGCTGGAATGCGCATGTGCAAGTCTGAGCCGGACTGCGCATGCGCAGTACTGAGACCGTGTGCGCATGCGCAGTGGTGAGTCTGAGTGCGCATGCGCAGTAGCGACCCCGAATGCACATGAGCAGTAGTGAGTCCGAATGCGCATGAGCAGCTGTGACCCCGAGTGCGCATGCACAGTAGTGAGCCCGATTGCGCATCCGCAGTAGTGAGTCCGTGTGCGCATGTGCAGGTGTAAGCCGGAGTGCGCATGCGCAGTAGTGAGCCCGATTGTGCATCCGCAGTAGTGAGTCCGAGTATGCATGAGCAGTAGTGAGCCGGAGGGCGCATGCGCAGTAGTGAGCCCGAGTGCGCATGCGCACTAGTGACCCCGAGCCCGCATGCGCAGTTGTGAGCCCGTGTGCGCATGCGCAGTAGTGAGCCCGTGTACGCATGGGCAGTAGCGAGCCCGTGTGCTCATGCGCAGTAGTGAGCCCGCGTGCGCATGCGTAGAAGTGAGCCCGATTGCGCATCCGCAGTAGTGAGTCCGTGTGCACATGCGCAGGTCTGACCCCGAGTGCGCATGCACAGTAGTGAGCCCGATTGCGCATCCGCAGTAGTGAGTCCATGTGCGCATGTGCAGGTGTAAGCCGGAGTGCGCATGCGCAGTAGTGAGCCCGATTGTGCATCGGCAGTAGTGAGTCCGAGTATGCATGAGCAGCTGTGACCCCGAGCCCGCACGCGCAGTAGTGAGCCCGTGAGCGAATGCGCAGTAGTGAGTCCGTGTGCGCGTGTGCATGACTGAGCCGGAGTGCGCATGCGCAGTAGTGGCCCCGAGCGCGCATGCGCAGTAGTGAGCCCGTGTGCGCATGCGCAGTAGTGTGCCCGAGCGCGCATACGCAGTAGTGAGCCCGAGTGCGCATGCGCACTAGTGACCCCGAGCACGCATGCGCAGTAGTGAGCCCGAGTGCGCATTCGCAGTAGTGACCCCGAGTGTGCATGCACAGTGTGAGCCCGTGAGCGAATGCGCAGTAGTGAGCCCGAGTGCGCATGCGCAGTAGTGAGCCCGTGTGCGCATGCGCAGTAGTGAGCCCGAGCGTGCATACGCAGTAGTGAGCCCGTGTGCGCATGCGCAGTAGTGAGCCCGAGCGCGCATCCGCAGTAGTGAGCCCGATTGTGCATCCGCAGTAGTGAGTCCGAGTACGCATGAGCAGTAGTGAGCCGAAGGGCGCATGCGCAGTAGTGACCCCGAGTGCGCATGCGCACTAGTGACCCCGAGCCCGCATGCGCAGTAGTGAGCCCGATTGTGCATCCGCAGTAATGAGTCTGAGTGCGCATGAGCAGTAGTGAGCCCGCGTGCGCATGCGTAGCAGTGAGCTCGAGTGCGCATGCGCAGTAGTGACCCCGAGTGCGCATGATCAGTAGTGAGTCCGAGTGCGCATGAGCAGTAGTGACCCGGAGTGCGCATGCACAGTAGTGAGCCCGATTGCGCATCCGAAGTAGTGAGTCCGTGTGCGCATGTGCAGGACTGAGCCGGAGTGCGCATGCGCAGTAGTGACCCCGAGCGCGCATCCGCAGTAGTGAGCCCGAGTGCGCGTGCGCAGTTGTGACCCCGAGTGTGCATGCACAGTGTGAGCCCGTGAGCGAATGCGCAGTAGTGAGCCCGAGTGCGCATGCGCAGTAGTGACCCCGAGGGCGCATGCGCAGTAGTGAGCCCGTGTGCGCGTGCGCAGTATTGAGCCCGAGTGCACATGCACAGTAGTGAGTCCGTGTGCGCATGCGCAGTAGTGAGCCCGAGTGCGCTTGCGCTGTAGTGAGACCGTGTGCGCATCGGCAGTCGTGAGTCCGAGTGCCCATGAGTCGTAGTGAGTCCGAGTGCGCATCCGCAGCAGTGACCCCGCATGCGCATGCGTAGCAGTGAGCTCGAGTGCGCATGTGCAGGTCTGAGCCGGAGTGCGCATGCGCAGTAGTGAGCCCGTGTATGCATGCGCAGTGGTGAGCCCGAGTGCGCATGGGCAGGTCTGAGCCGGAGTGCGCATGAGCAGTAGTGAGCCCGTGTGCGCATGCGCAGTAGTGAGCCCGCGTGCGCATGCGTAGTAGTGAGCTCGAGTGCGCATGTGCAGGTCTGAGCCGGAGTGCGCATGCGCAGTAGTGAGCCCGATTGCGCATCCGCAGCAGTGAGTCCGTGTGCGCATACGCAGTTGCGACCCCGAGTGTGCATGCACAGCGTCAGCCCGTGAGCGAATGCGCAGTAGTGAGTCCGTGTGCGCATGTGCAGGTCTGAGCCGCAGTGCGCATGCGCAGTAGTGAGCCCGATTGTGCATCCGCAGTAGTGAGTCCGAGTGCGCATGAGCAGTAGTGAGCCCGCGTGCGCATGCGTGGTAGTGAGCTCGAGTGCGCATGCGCAGTAGTGACCCCGAGTGCGCATGATCAGTAGTGAGTCCGAGTGCGCATGAGCAGTAGTGAGCCGGAGGGCGCATGCGCAGTAGTGACCCCGAGTGCGCATGCGCACTAGTGAGCCCGAGCCCGCATGCGCAGTAGTGAGCCCGTGTGCGCATGCGCAGTAGTGAGCCCGTGTGCTCATGCGCAGTAGTGAGCCCGCGTGCGCATGCGTAGAAGTGAGCTCGAGTGCGCATGTGCAGGTTTGAGCCGGAGTGCGCATGCGCAGTAGTGAGTCCGAGTGCGCATGAGCAGTAGTGACCCCGATCCCGCATGAGCAGTAGTGAGCCCGTGTGCACATGCGCAGAAGTGAGCTGGAATGCGCATGTGCAAGTCTGAGCCGGACTGCGCATGCGCAGTACTGAGACCGTGTGCGCATGCGCAGTGGTGTGCCCGAGTGCGCATGGGCAGGTCTGAGACGGAGTGCGCATTCGCAGTAGTGGGCTCGTGCGCGCACTCGCAGAAGTGAGCCCGTGTGCGCATGCGCAGTAGTGAGCCCGAGCGCGCATCCGCAGTAGTGAGTCTGAGTGCGCATGCGCAGTAGCGACCCCGAATGCACATGAGCAGTAGTGAGTCCGAATGCGCATGAGCAGCTGTGACCCCGAGTGCGCATGCACAGTAGTGAGCCCGATTGCGCATCCGCAGTAGTGAGTCCGTGTGCGCATGTGCAGGTGTAAGCCGGAGTGCGCATGCGCAGTAGTGAGCCCGATTGTGCATCCGCAGTAGTGAGTCCGAGTATGCATGAGCAGTAGTGAGCCGGAGGGCGCATGCGCAGTAGTGAGCCCGAGTGCGCATGCGCACTAGTGACCCCGAGACCGCATGCGCAGTTGTGAGCCCGTGTGCGCATGCGCAGTAGTGAGCCCGTGTACGCATGGGCAGTAGTGAGCCCGTGTGCTCATGCGCAGTAGTGAGCCCGCGTGCGCATGCGTAGAAGTGAGCCCGATTGCGCATCCGCAGTAGTGAGTCCGTGTGCACATGCGCAGGTCTGACCCCGAGTGCGCATGCACAGCAGTGAGCCCGATTGCGCATCCGCAGTAGTGAGTCCATGTGCGCATGTGCAGGTGTAAGCCGGAGTGCGCATGCGCAGTAGTGAGCCCGATTGTGCATCGGCAGTAGTGAGTCCGAGTATGCATGAGCAGCTGTGACCCCGAGCCCGCATGCGCAGTAGTGACCCCGAGTGCGCATTCGCAGAAGTGAGCCCGTGTGTGCATGCGCAGTAGTCAGCCCGAGTGCGCATGTGCAGTAGTGAGCCCGATTGCGCATCCGCAGTAGTGAGTCCGAGTGCGCATGAGCAGAAGTGAGCCGGAGTGCGCATGCGCAGTAGTGACCCCGAGTGCGCATTCGCAGAAGTGAGCCCGTGTGTGCATGCGCAGTAGTCAGCCCGAGTGCGCATGTGCAGTAGTGAGCCCGTGTGCGCATGCGCAGTAGTGAGCCCGTGTACGCATGCGCAGTAGTGAGCCCGTGTGCTCATGCGCAGTAGCGAGCCCGCGTGCGCATGCGTAGTAGTGAGCTCGAGTGCGCATGCGCAGTACTGAGTCCCAGTGCGCATGCGCAGTAGTGACCCCGAGTGCGCATGCGCACTAGTGACCCCGAGCCCGCATGCGCAGTAGTGAGCCCGTGTGCGCATGCGCAGTAGTGAGCCCGAGCGCGCATCCGCAGTAGTGAGCCCGAGTGCGCATTCGCAGTAGTGACCCCGAGTGTGCATGCACAGTGTGAGCCCGTGAGCGAATGCGCAGTAGTGAGCCCGAGTGCGCATGCGCAGTAGTGAGCCCGAGTGCGCATGATCAGTAGTGAGTCCGTGTGCGCATGTGCAGGACTGAGCCGGAGTGCGCATGCGCAGTAGTGACCCCGAGCGCGCATCCGCAGTAGTGAGCCCGAGTGCGCGTGCGCAGTTGTGACCCCGAGTGTGCATGCACAGTGTGAGCCCGTGAGCGAATGCGCAGTAGTGAGCCCGAGTGCGCATGCGCAGTAGTGACCCCGAGGGCGCATGTGAAGTAGTGAGCCCGTGTGCGCGTGCGCAGTATTGAGCCCGAGTGCACATGCACAGTAGTGAGTCCGTGTGCGCATGCGCAGTAGTGAGCCCGAGTGCGCTTGCGCTGTAGTGAGACCGTGTGCGCATCGGCAGTCGTGAGTCCGAGTGCCCATGAGTCGTAGTGAGTCCGAGTGCGCATCCGCAGCAGTGACCCCGCATGCGCATGCGTAGCAGTGAGCTCGAGTGCGCATGTGCAGGTCTGAGCCGGAGTGCGCATGCGCAGAAGTGAGCCCGTGTATGCATGCGCAGTGGTGAGCCCGAGTGCGCATGGGCAGGTCTGAGCCGGGGTGCGCATGAGCAGTAGTGAGCCCGTGTGCGCATGCGCAGTAGTGAGCCCGCGTGCGCATGCGTAGTAGTAAGCTCGAGTGCGCATGTGCAGGTCTGAGCCGGAGTGCGCATGCGCAGTAGTGATCCCGATTGCGCATCCGCAGCAGTGAGTCCGTGTGCGCATACGCAGTTGCGACCCCGAGGGTGCATGCACAGCGTCAGCCCGTGAGCGAATGCGCAGTAGTGAGTCCGTGTGCGCATGTGCAGGTCTGAGCCGCAGTGCGCATGCGCAGTAGTGAGCCCGATTGTGCATCCGCAGTAGTGAGTCCGAGTGCGCATGAGCAGTAGTGAGCCCGCGTGCGCATGCGTGGTAGTGAGCTCGAGTGCGCATGCGCAGTAGTGACCCCGAGTGCGCATGATCAGTAGTGAGTCCGAGTGCGCATGAGCAGTAGTGAGCCGGAGGGCGCATGCGCAGTAGTGAGCCCGAGTGCGCATGCGCACTAGTGACCCCGAGCCCGCATGCGCAGTTGTGAGCCCGTGTGCGCATGCGCAGTAGTGAGCCCGTGTACGCATGGGCAGTAGCGAGCCCGTGTGCTCATGCGCAGTAGTGAGCCCGCGTGCGCATGCGTAGAAGTGAGCCCGATTGCGCATCCGCAGTAGTGAGTCCGTGTGCACATGCGCATGTCTGACCCCGAGTGCGCATGCACAGTAGTGAGCCCGATTGCGCATCCGCAGTAGTGAGTCCATGTGCGCATGTGCAGGTGTAAGCCGGAGTGCGCATGCGCAGTAGTGAGCCCGATTGTGCATCGGCAGTAGTGAGTCCGAGTATGCATGAGCAGCTGTGACCCCGAGCCCGCACGCGCAGTAGTGAGCCCGTGAGCGAATGCGCAGTAGTGAGTCCGTGTGCGCGTGTGCATGACTGAGCCGGAGTGCGCATGCGCAGTAGTGACCCCGAGTGCGCATGCGCAGTAGTGGCCCCGAGCGCGCATGCGCAGTAGTGAGCCCGTGTGCGCATGCGCAGTAGTGTGCCCGAGCGCGCATACGCAGTAGTGAGCCCGAGTGCGCATGCGCACTAGTGACCCCGAGCACGCATGCGCAGTAGTGAGCCCGATTGTTCATCCGCAGTAATGAGTCTGAGTGCGCATGCGCAGTAGTGACCCCGAGCGCGCATGCGCAGTAGTGAGCCCGTGTGCGCATGCGCAGTAGTGAGCCCGAGCGCGCATCCGCAGTAGTGAGCCCGAGTGCGCATTCGCAGTAGTGACCCCGAGTGTGCATGCACAGTGTGAGCCCGTGAGCGAATGCGCAGTAGTGAGCCCGAGTGCGCATGCGCAGTAGTGAGCCCGTGTGCGCATGCGCAGTAGTGAGCCCGAGCGTGCATACGCAGTAGTGAGCCCGTGTGCGCATGCGCAGTAGTGAGCCCGAGCGCGCATCCGCAGTAGTGAGCCCGATTGTGCATCCGCAGTAGTGAGTCCGAGTACGCATGAGCAGTAGTGAGCCGGAGGGCGCATGCGCAGTAGTGACCCCGAGTGCGCATGCGCACTAGTGACCCCGAGCCCGCATGCGCAGTAGTGAGCCCGATTGTGCATCCGCAGTAATGAGTCTGAGTGCGCATGAGCAGTAGTGAGCCCGCGTGCGCATGCGTAGCAGTGAGCTCGAGTGCGCATGCGCAGTAGTGACCCCGAGTGCGCATGATCAGTAGTGAGTCCGAGTGCGCATGAGCAGTAGTGACCCGGAGTGCGCATGCACAGTAGTGAGCCCGATTGCGCATTCGAAGTAGTGAGTCCGTGTGCGCATGTGCAGGACTGAGCCGGAGTGCGCATGCGCAGTAGTGACCCCGAGCGCGCATCCGCAGTAGTGAGCCCGAGTGCGCGTGCGCAGTTGTGACCCCGAGTGTGCATGCACAGTGTGAGCCCGTGAGCGAATGCGCAGTAGTGAGCCCGAGTGCGCATGCGCAGTAGTGACCCCGAGGGCGCATGCGCAGTAGTGAGCCCGTGTGCGCGTGCGCAGTATTGAGCCCGAGTGCACATGCACAGTAGTGAGTCCGTGTGCGCATGCGCAGTAGTGAGCCCGAGTGCGCTTGCGCTGTAGTGAGACCGTGTGCGCATCGGCAGTCGTGAGTCCGAGTGCCCATGAGTCGTAGTGAGTCCGAGTGCGCATCCGCAGCAGTGACCCCGCATGCGCATGCGTAGCAGTGAGCTCGAGTGCGCATGTGCAGGTCTGAGCCGGAGTGCGCATGCGCAGTAGTGAGCCCGTGTATGCATGCGCAGTGGTGAGCCCGAGTGCGCATGGGCAGGTCTGAGCCGGAGTGCGCATGAGCAGTAGTGAGCCCGTGTGCGCATGCGCAGTAGTGAGCCCGCGTGCGCATGCGTAGTAGTGAGCTCGAGTGCGCATGTGCAGGTCTGAGCCGGAGTGCGCATGCGCAGTAGTGAGCCCGATTGCGCATCCGCAGCAGTGAGTCCGTGTGCGCATACGCAGTTGCGACCCCGAGTGTGCATGCACAGCGTCAGCCCGTGAGCGAATGCGCAGTAGTGAGTCCGTGTGCGCATGTGCAGGTCTGAGCCGCAGTGCGCATGCGCAGTAGTGAGCCCGATTGTGCATCCGCAGTAGTGAGTCCGAGTGCGCATGAGCAGTAGTGAGCCCGCGTGCGCATGCGTGGTAGTGAGCTCGAGTGCGCATGCGCAGTAGTGACCCCGAGTGCGCATGATCAGTAGTGAGTCCGAGTGCGCATGAGCAGTAGTGAGCCGGAGGGCGCATGCGCAGTAGTGACCCCGAGTGCGCATGCGCACTAGTGACCCCGAGCCCGCATGCGCAGTAGTGAGCCCGTGTGCGCATGCGCAGTAGTGAGCCCGTGTGCTCATGCGCAGTAGTGAGCCCGCGTGCGCATGCGTAGAAGTGAGCTCGAGTGCGCATGTGCAGGTTTGAGCCGGAGTGCGCATGCGCAGTAGTGAGTCCGAGTGCGCATGAGCAGTAGTGACCCCGATCCCGCATGAGCAGTAGTGAGCCCGTGTGCACATGCGCAGAAGTGAGCTGGAATGCGCATGTGCATGTCTGAGCCGGACTGCGCATGCGCAGTACTGAGACCGTGTGCGCATGCGCAGTGGTGTGCCCGAGTGCGCATGGGCAGGTCTGAGACGGAGTGCGCATTCGCAGTAGTGAGCCCGAGCGCGCATCCGCAGTAGTGAGTCTGAGTGCGCATGCGCAGTAGCGACCCCGAATGCACATGAGCAGTAGTGAGTCCGAATGCGCATGAGCAGCTGTGACCCCGAGTGCGCATGCACAGTAGTGAGCCCGATTGCGCATCCGCAGTAGTGAGTCCGTGTGCGCATGTGCAGGTGTAAGCCGGAGTGCGCATGCGCAGTAGTGAGCCCGATTGTGCATCCGCAGTAGTGAGTCCGAGTATGCATGAGCAGTAGTGAGCCGGAGGGCGCATGCGCAGTAGTGAGCCCGAGTGCGCATGCGCACTAGTGACCCCGAGCCCGCATGCGCAGTTGTGAGCCCGTGTGCGCATGCGCAGTAGTGAAACCGTGTACGCATGGGCAGTAGTGAGCCCGTGTGCTCATGCGCAGTAGTGAGCCCGCGTGCGCATGCGTAGAAGTGAGCCCGATTGCGCATCCGCAGTAGTGAGTCCGTGTGCACATGCGCAGGTCTGACCCCGAGTGCGCATGCACAGCAGTGAGCCCGATTGCGCATCCGCAGTAGTGAGTCCATGTGCGCATGTGCAGGTGTAAGCCGGAGTGCGCATGCGCAGTAGTGAGCCCGATTGTGCATCGGCAGTAGTGAGTCCGAGTATGCATGAGCAGCTGTGACCCCGAGCCCGCATGCGCAGTAGTGACCCCGAGTGCGCATTCGCAGAAGTGAGCCCGTGTGTGCATGCGCAGTAGTCAGCCCGAGTGCGCATGCGCAGTAGTGAGCCCGATTGCGCATCCGCAGTAGTGAGTCCGAGTGCGCATGAGCAGAAGTGAGCCGGAGTGCGCATGCGCAGTAGTGACCCCGAGTGCGCATTCGCAGAAGTGAGCCCGTGTGTGCATGCGCAGTAGTCAGCCCGAGTGCGCATGCGCACTAGTGACCCCGAGCCCGCATGCGCAGTAGTGAGCCCGATTGTGCATCCGCAGTAATGAGTCTGAGTGCGCATGAGCAGTAGTGAGCCCGCGTGCGCATGCGTAGTAGTGAGCTCGAGTGCGCATGCGCAGTAGTGACCCCGAATGCACATGAGCAGTAGTGAGTCCGAGTGCGCATGAGCAGTAGTGACCCCGAGTGCGCATGCACAGTAGTGAGCCCGATTGCGCATCCGAAGTAGTGAGTCCGAGTACGCATGAGCAGTAGTGAGCCGGAGGGCGCATGCGCAGTAGTGACCCCGAGTGCGCATGCGCACTAGTGACCCCGAGCCCGCATGCGCAGTAGTGAGCCCGATTGTGCATCCGCAGTAATGAGTCTGAGTGCGCATGAGCAGTAGTGAGCCCGCGTGCGCATGCGTAGCAGTGAGCTCGAGTGCGCATGCGCAGTAGTGACCCCGAGTGCGCATGATCAGTAGTGAGTCCGAGTGCGAATGAGCAGTAGTGACCCGGAGTGCGCATGCACAGTAGTGAGCCCGATTGCGCATTCGAAGTAGTGAGTCCGTGTGCGCATGTGCAGGACTGAGCCGGAGTGCGCATGCGCAGTAGTGACCCCGAGCGCGCATCCGCAGTAGTGAGCCCGAGTGCGCGTGCGCAGTTGTGACCCCGAGTGTGCATGCACAGTGTGAGCCCGTGAGCAAATGCGCAGTAGTGAGCCCGAGTGCGCATGCGCAGTAGTGACCCCGAGGGCGCATGCGCAGTAGTGAGCCCGTGTGCGCGTGCGCAGTATTGAGCCCGAGTGCACATGCACAGTAGTGAGTCCGTGTGCGCATGCGCAGTAGTGAGCCCGAGTGCGCTTGCGCTGTAGTGAGACCGTGTGCGCATCGGCAGTCGTGAGTCCGAGTGCCCATGAGTCGTAGTGAGTCCGAGTGCGCATCCGCAGCAGTGACCCCGCATGCGCATGCGTAGCAGTGAGCTCGAGTGCGCATGTGCAGGTCTGAGCCGGAGTGCGCATGCGCAGTAGTGAGCCCGTGTATGCATGCGCAGTGGTGAGCCCGAGTGCGCATGGGCAGGTCTGAGCCGGAGTGCGCATGAGCAGTAGTGAGCCCGTGTGCGCATGCGCAGTAGTGAGCCCGCGTGCGCATGCGTAGTAGTGAGCTCGAGTGCGCATGTGCAGGTCTGAGCCGGAGTGCGCATGCGCAGTAGTGAGCCCGATTGCGCATCCGCAGCAGTGAGTCCGTGTGCGCATACGCAGTTGCGACCCCGAGTGTGCATGCACAGCGTCAGCCCGTGAGCGAATGCGCAGTAGTGAGTCCGTGTGCGCATGTGCAGGTCTGAGCCGCAGTGCGCATGCGCAGTAGTGAGCCCGATTGTGCATCCGCAGTAGTGAGTCCGAGTGCGCATGAGCAGTAGTGAGCCCGCGTGCGCATGCGTGGTAGTGAGCTCGAGTGCGCATGCGCAGTAGTGACCCCGAGTGCGCATGATCAGTAGTGAGTCCGAGTGCGCATGAGCAGTAGTGAGCCGGAGGGCGCATGCGCAGTAGTGACCCCGAGTGCGCATGCGCACTAGTGACCCCGAGCCCGCATGCGCAGTAGTGAGCCCGTGTGCGCATGCGCAGTAGTGAGCCCGTGTGCTCATGCGCAGTAGTGAGCCCGCGTGCGCATGCGTAGAAGTGAGCTCGAGTGCGCATGTGCAGGTTTGAGCCGGAGTGCGCATGCGCAGTAGTGAGTCCGAGTGCGCATGAGCAGTAGTGACCCCGATCCCGCATGAGCAGTAGCGAGCCCGTGTGCGCATGCGCAGTAGTGAGCCCGTGTGCTCATGCGCAGTAGTGAGCCCGCGTGCGCATGCGCAGAAGTGAGCTGGAATGCGCATGTGCAAGTCTGAGCCGGACTGCGCATGCGCAGTACTGAGACCGTGTGCGCATGCGCAGTGGTGTGCCCGAGTGCGCATGGGCAGGTCTGAGACGGAGTGCGCATTCGCAGTAGTGGGCTCGTGCGCGCACTCGCAGAAGTGAGCCCGTGTGCGCATGCGCAGTAGTGAGCCCGAGCGCGCATCCGCAGTAGTGAGTCTGAGTGCGCATGCGCAGTAGCGACCCCGAATGCACATGAGCAGTAGTGAGTCCGAATGCGCATGAGCAGCTGTGACCCCGAGTGCGCATGCACAGTAGTGAGCCCGATTGCGCATCCGCAGTAGTGAGTCCGTGTGCGCATGTGCAGGTGTAAGCCGGAGTGCGCATGCGCAGTAGTGAGCCCGATTGTGCATCCGCAGTAGTGAGTCCGAGTATGCATGAGCAGTAGTGAGCCGGAGGGCGCATGCGCAGTAGTGAGCCCGAGTGCGCATGCGCACTAGTGACCCCGAGCCCGCATGCGCAGTTGTGAGCCCGTGTGCGCATGCGCAGTAGTGAGCCCGTGTACGCATGGGCAGTAGTGAGCCCGTGTGCTCATGCGCAGTAGTGAGCCCGCGTGCGCATGCGTAGAAGTGAGCCCGATTGCGCATCCGCAGTAGTGAGTCCGTGTGCACATGCGCAGGTCTGACCCCGAGTGCGCATGCACAGCAGTGAGCCCGATTGCGCATCCGCAGTAGTGAGTCCATGTGCGCATGTGCAGGTGTAAGCCGGAGTGCGCATGCGCAGTAGTGAGCCCGATTGTGCATCGGCAGTAGTGAGTCCGAGTATGCATGAGCAGCTGTGACCCCGAGCCCGCATGCGCAGTAGTGACCCCGAGTGCGCATTCGCAGAAGTGAGCCCGTGTGTGCATGCGCAGTAGTCAGCCCGAGTGCGCATGCGCAGTAGTGAGCCCGATTGCGCATCCGCAGTAGTGAGTCCGAGTGCGCATGAGCAGAAGTGAGCCGGAGTGCGCATGCGCAGTAGTGACCCCGAGTGCGCATTCGCAGAAGTGAGCCCGTGTGTGCATGCGCAGTAGTCAGCCCGAGTGCGCATGCGCACTAGTGACCCCGAGCCCGCATGCGCAGTAGTGAGCCCGATTGTGCATCCGCAGTAATGAGTCTGAGTGCGCATGAGCAGTAGTGAGCCCGCGTGCGCATGCGTAGTAGTGAGCTCGAGTGCGCATGCGCAGTAGTGACCCCGAATGCACATGAGCAGTAGTGAGTCCGAGTGCGCATGAGCAGTAGTGACCCCGAGTGCGCATGCACAGTAGTGAGCCCGATTGCGCATCCGAAGTAGTGAGTCCGAGTACGCATGAGCAGTAGTGAGCCGGAGGGCGCATGCGCAGTAGTGACCCCGAGTGCGCATGCGCACTAGTGACCCCGAGCCCGCATGCGCAGTAGTGAGCCCGATTGTGCATCCGCAGTAATGAGTCTGAGTGCGCATGAGCAGTAGTGAGCCCGCGTGCGCATGCGTAGTAGTGAGCTCGAGTGCGCATGCGCAGTAGTGACCCCGAGTGCGCATGATCAGTAGTGAGTCCGAGTGCGCATGAGCAGCAGTGACCCGGAGTGCGCATGCACAGTAGTGAGCCCGATTGCGCATCCGAAGTAGTGAGTCCGTGTGCGCATGTGCAGGACTGAGCCGGAGTGCGCATGCGCAGTAGTGAGCCCGAGCGCGGATGCGCAGTAGTGACCCCGGGCCCGCATGCGCAGTAGTGAGCCCGTGTGCGCATGCGCAGTAGTGAGCCCGTGTACGCATGCGCAGTAGTGAGCCCGTGTGCTCATGCGCAGTAGTGAGCCCGCGTGCGCATGCGTAGTAGTGAGCTCGAGTGCGCATGCGCAGTAGTGAGTCCCAGTGCGCATGCGCAGTAGTGAGCCCGAGCGCGCATCCGCAGTAGTGAGTCTGAGTGCGCATGCGCAGTAGCGACCCCGAATGCACATGAGCAGTAGTGAGTCCGAATGCGCATGAGCAGTAGTGACCCCGAGTGCGCATGCACAGTAGTGAGCCCGATTGCGCATCCGAAGTAGTGAGTCCGTGTGCGCATGTGCATGACTGAGCCGGAGTGCGCATGCGCAGTAGTGAGCCCGATTGCGCATCCGAAGTAGTGAGTCCGAGTACGCATGAGCAGTAGTGAGCCGGAGGGCGCATGCGCAGTAGTGACCCCGAGTGCGCATGCGCACTAGTGACCCCGAGCCCGCATGCGCAGTAGTGAGCCCGATTGTGCATCCGCAGTAATGAGTCTGAGTGCGCATGAGCAGTAGTGAGCCCGCGTGCGCATGCGTAGTAGTGAGCTCGAGTGCGCATGCGCAGTAGTGACCCCGAGTGCGCATGATCAGTAGTGAGTCCGAGTGCGCATGAGCAGCAGTGACCCGGAGTGCGCATGCACAGTAGTGAGCCCGATTGCGCATCCGAAGTAGTGAGTCCGTGTGCGCATGTGCAGGACTGAGCCGGAGTGCGCATGCGCAGTAGTGAGCCCGAGCGCGGATGCGCAGTAGTGACCCCGGGCCCGCATGCGCAGTAGTGAGCCCGTGTGCGCATGCGCAGTAGTGAGCCCGTGTACGCATGCGCAGTAGTGAGCCCGTGTGCTCATGCGCAGTAGTGAGCCCGCGTGCGCATGCGTAGTAGTGAGCTCGAGTGCGCATGCGCAGTAGTGAGTCCCAGTGCGCATGCGCTGTAGTGAGCCCGAGCGCGCATCCGCAGTAGTGAGTCTCAGTGCGCATGCGCAGTAGCGACCCCGAATGCACATGAGCAGTAGTGAGTCCGAATGCGCATGAGCAGTAGTGACCCCGAGTGCGCATGCACAGTAGTGAGCCCGATTGCGCATCCGAAGTAGTGAGTCCGTGTGCGCATGTGCATGACTGAGCCGGAGTGCGCATGCGCAGTAGTGACCCCGAGTGCGCATGCGCAGTAGTGGCCCCGAGCGCGCATGCGCAGTAGTGAGCCCGATTGTGCATCCGCAGTAATGAGTCTGAGTGCGCATGAGCAGTAGTGAGCCCGCGTGCGCATGCGTAGTAGTGAGCTCGAGTGCGCATGCGCAGTAGTGAGCCCGTGTGCGCATGCGCAGTAGTGAGCCCGAGCGCGCATCCGCAGTAGTCAGCCCGATTGTGCATCCGCAGTAGTGAGTCCGAGTACGCATGAGCAGTAGTGAGCCGGAGGGCGCATGCGCAGTAGTGACCCCGAGTGCGCATGCGCACTAGTGACCCCGAGCCCGCATGCGCAGTAGTGAGCCCGATTGTGCATCCGCAGTAATGAGTCTGAGTGCGCATGAGCAGTAGTGAGCCCGCGTGCGCATGCGTAGTAGTGAGCTCGAGTGCGCATGCGCAGTAGTGACCCCGAGTGCGCATGATCAGTAGTGAGTCCGAGTGCGCATGAGCAGCAGTGACCCGGAGTGCGCATGCACAGTAGTGAGCCCGATTGCGCATCCGAAGTAGTGAGTCCGTGTGCGCATGTGCAGGACTGAGCCGGAGTGCGCATGCGCAGTAGTGAGCCCGAGCGCGGATGCGCAGTAGTGACCCCGGGCCCGCATGCGCAGTAGTGAGCCCGTGTGCGCATGCGCAGTAGTGAGCCCGTGTACACATGCGCAGTAGTGAGCCCGTGTGCTCATGCGCAGTAGTGAGCCCGCGTGCGCATGCGTAGTAGTGAGCTCGAGTGCGCATGCGCAGTAGTGAGTCCCAGTGCGCATGCGCTGTAGTGAGCCCGAGCGCGCATCCGCAGTAGTGAGTCTCAGTGCGCATGCGCAGTAGCGACCCCGAATGCACATGAGCAGTAGTGAGTCCGAATGCGCATGAGCAGTAGTGACCCCGAGTGCGCATGCACAGTAGTGAGCCCGATTGCGCATCCGAAGTAGTGAGTCCGTGTGCGCATGTGCATGACTGAGCCGGAGTGCGCATGCGCAGTAGTGACCCCGAGTGCGCATGCGCAGTAGTGGCCCCGAGCGCGCATGCGCAGTAGTGAGCCCGATTGTGCATCCGCAGTAATGAGTCTGAGTGCGCATGAGCAGTAGTGAGCCCGCGTGCGCATGCGTAGTAGTGAGCTCGAGTGCGCATGCGCAGTAGTGAGCCCGTGTGCGCATGCGCAGTAGTGAGCCCGAGCGCGCATCCGCAGTAGTCAGCCCGATTGTGCATCCGCAGTAGTGAGTCCGAGTACGCATGAGCAGTAGTGAGCCGGAGGGCGCATGCGCAGTAGTGACCCCGAGTGCGCATGCGCACTAGTGACCCCGAGCCCGCATGCGCAGTAGTGAGCCCGATTGTGCATCCGCAGTAATGAGTCTGAGTGCGCATGAGCAGTAGTGAGCCCGCGTGCGCATGCGTAGTAGTGAGCTCGAGTGCGCATGCGCAGTAGTGACCCCGAGTGCGCATGATCAGTAGTGAGTCCGAGTGCGCATGAGCAGCAGTGACCCGGAGTGCGCATGCACAGTAGTGAGCCCGATTGCGCATCCGAAGTAGTGAGTCCGTGTGCGCATGTGCAGGACTGAGCCGGAGTGCGCATGCGCAGTAGTGAGCCCGAGCGCGGATGCGCAGTAGTGACCCCGGGCCCGCATGCGCAGTAGTGAGCCCGTGTGCGCATGCGCAGTAGTGAGCCCGTGTACGCATGCGCAGTAGTGAGCCCGTGTGCTCATGCGCAGTAGTGAACCCGCGTGCGCATGCGTAGTAGTGAGCTCGAGTGCGCATGCGCAGTAGTGAGTCCCAGTGCGCATGCGCAGTAGTGAGCCCGAGCGCGCATCCGCAGTAGTGAGTCTCAGTGCGCATGCGCAGTAGCGACCCCGAATGCACATGAGCAGTAGTGAGTCCGAATGCGCATGAGCAGTAGTGACCCCGAGTGCGCATGCACAGTAGTGAGCCCGATTGCGCATCCGAAGTAGTGAGTCCGTGTGCGCATGTGCATGACTGAGCCGGAGTGCGCATGCGCAGTAGTGACCCCGAGTGCGCATGCGCAGTAGTGGCCCCGAGCGCGCATGCGCAGTAGTGAGCCCGATTGTGCATCCGCAGTAATGAGTCTGAGTGCGCATGAGCAGTAGTGAGCCCGCGTGCGCATGCGTAGTAGTGAGCTCGAGTGCGCATGCGCAGTAGTGAGCCCGTGTGCGCATGCGCAGTAGTGAGCCCGAGCGCGCATCCGCAGTAGTCAGCCCGATTGTGCATCCGCAGTAGTGAGTCCGAGTACGCATGAGCAGTAGTGAGCCGGAGGGCGCATGCGCAGTAGTGACCCCGAGTGCGCATGCGCACTAGTGACCCCGAGCCCGCATGCGCAGTAGTGAGCCCGATTGTGCATCCGCAGTAATGAGTCTGAGTGCGCATGAGCAGTAGTGAGCCCGCGTGCGCATGCGTAGTAGTGAGCTCGAGTGCGCATGCGCAGTAGTGACCCCGAGTGCGCATGATCAGTAGTGAGTCCGAGTGCGCATGAGCAGTAGTGACCCGGAGTGCGCATGCACAGTAGTGAGCCCGATTGCGCATCCGAAGTAGTGAGTCCGTGTGCGCATGGGCAGGTCTGAGCCGGAGTGCGCATGCGCAGTAGTGAGGCCGAGTGCGCATGCGCAGTAGTGAGCCCGATTGCGCATCCGAAGTAGTGAGTCCGAGTACGCATGAGCAGTAGTGAGCCGGAGGGCGCATGCGCAGTAGTGACCCCGAGTGCGCATGCGCACTAGTGACCCCGAGCCCGCATGCGCAGTAGTGAGCCCGATTGTGCATCCGCAGTAATGAGTCTGAGTGCGCATGAGCAGTAGTGAGCCCGCGTGCGCATGCGTAGTAGTGAGCTCGAGTGCGCATGCGCAGTAGTGACCCCGAGTGCGCATGATCAGTAGTGAGTCCGAGTGCGCATGAGCAGCAGTGACCCGGAGTGCGCATGCACAGTAGTGAGCCCGATTGCGCATCCGAAGTAGTGAGTCCGTGTGCGCATGTGCAGGACTGAGCCGGAGTGCGCATGCGCAGTAGTGAGCCCGAGCGCGGATGCGCAGTAGTGACCCCGGGCCCGCATGCGCAGTAGTGAGCCCGTGTGCGCATGCGCAGTAGTGAGCCCGTGTACGCATGCGCAGTAGTGATCCCGTGTGCTCATGCGCAGTAGTGAGCCCGCGTGCGCATGCGTAGTAGTGAGCTCGAGTGCGCATGCGCAGTAGTGAGTCCCAGTGCGCATGCGCAGTAGTGAGCCCGAGCGCGCATCCGCAGTAGTGAGTCTCAGTGCGCATGCGCAGTAGCGACCCCGAATGCACATGAGCAGTAGTGAGTCCGAATGCGCATGAGCAGTAGTGACCCCGAGTGCGCATGCACAGTAGTGAGCCCGATTGCGCATCCGAAGTAGTGAGTCCGTGTGCGCATGTGCATGACTGAGCCGGAGTGCGCATGCGCAGTAGTGACCCCGAGTGCGCATGCGCAGTAGTGGCCCCGAGCGCGCATGCGCAGTAGTGAGCCCGATTGTGCATCCGCAGTAATGAGTCTGAGTGCGCATGAGCAGTAGTGAGCCCGCGTGCGCATGCGTAGTAGTGAGCTCGAGTGCGCATGCGCAGTAGTGAGCCCGTGTGCGCATGCGCAGTAGTGAGCCCGAGCGCGCATCCGCAGTAGTCAGCCCGATTGTGCATCCGCAGTAGTGAGTCCGAGTACGCATGAGCAGTAGTGAGCCGGAGGGCGCATGCGCAGTAGTGACCCCGAGGGCGCATGCGCACTAGTGACCCCGAGCCCGCATGCGCAGTAGTGAGCCCGATTGTGCATCCGCAGTAATGAGTCCGAGTACGCATGAGCAGTAGTGAGCCGGAGGGCGCATGCGCAGTAGTGAGCCCGAGCGCGCATCCGCAGTAGTCAGCCCGATTGTGCATCCGCAGTAATGAGTCTGAGTGCGCATGAGCAGTAGTGAGCCCGCGTGCGCATGCGTAGTAGTGAGCTCGAGTGCGCATGCGCAGTAGTGACCCCGAGTGCGCATGATCAGTAGTGAGTCCGAGTGCGCATGAGCAGCAGTGACCCGGAGTGCGCATGCACAGTAGTGAGCCCGATTGCGCATCCGAAGTAGTGAGTCCGTGTGCGCATGTGCAGGACTGAGCCGGAGTGCGCATGCGCAGTAGTGAGCCCGAGCGCGGATGCGCAGTAGTGACCCCGGGCCCGCATGCGCAGTAGTGAGCCCGTGTGCGCATGCGCAGTAGTGAGCCCGTGTACGCATGCGCAGTAGTGAGCCCGTGTGCTCATGCGCAGTAGTGAACCCGCGTGCGCATGCGTAGTAGTGAGCTCGAGTGCGCATGCGCAGTAGTGAGTCCCAGTGCGCATGCGCAGTAGTGAGCCCGAGCGCGCATCCGCAGTAGTGAGTCTCAGTGCGCATGCGCAGTAGCGACCCCGAATGCACATGAGCAGTAGTGAGTCCGAATGCGCATGAGCAGTAGTGACCCCGAGTGCGCATGCACAGTAGTGAGCCCGATTGCGCATCCGAAGTAGTGAGTCCGTGTGCGCATGTGCATGACTGAGCCGGAGTGCGCATGCGCAGTAGTGACCCCGAGTGCGCATGCGCAGTAGTGGCCCCGAGCGCGCATGCGCAGTAGTGAGCCCGATTGTGCATCCGCAGTAATGAGTCTGAGTGCGCATGAGCAGTAGTGAGCCCGCGTGCGCATGCGTAGTAGTGAGCTCGAGTGCGCATGCGCAGTAGTGAGCCCGTGTGCGCATGCGCAGTAGTGAGCCCGAGCGCGCATCCGCAGTAGTCAGCCCGATTGTGCATCCGCAGTAGTGAGTCCGAGTACGCATGAGCAGTAGTGAGCCGGAGGGCGCATGCGCAGTAGTGACCCCGAGTGCGCATGCGCACTAGTGACCCCGAGCCCGCATGCGCAGTAGTGAGCCCGATTGTGCATCCGCAGTAATGAGTCTGAGTGCGCATGAGCAGTAGTGAGCCCGCGTGCGCATGCGTAGTAGTGAGCTCGAGTGCGCATGCGCAGTAGTGACCCCGAGTGCGCATGATCAGTAGTGAGTCCGAGTGCGCATGAGCAGTAGTGACCCGGAGTGCGCATGCACAGTAGTGAGCCCGATTGCGCATCCGAAGTAGTGAGTCCGTGTGCGCATGGGCAGGTCTGAGCCGGAGTGCGCATGCGCAGTAGTGAGGCCGAGTGCGCATGCGCAGTAGTGAGCCCGATTGCGCATGCGAAGTAGTGAGTCCGAGTACGCATGAGCAGTAGTGAGCCGGAGGGCGCATGCGCAGTAGTGACCCCGAGTGCGCATGCGCACTAGTGACCCCGAGCCCGCATGCGCAGTAGTGAGCCCGATTGTGCATCCGCAGTAATGAGTCTGAGTGCGCATGAGCAGTAGTGAGCCCGCGTGCGCATGCGTAGTAGTGAGCTCGAGTGCGCATGCGCAGTAGTGACCCCGAGTGCGCATGATCAGTAGTGAGTCCGAGTGCGCATGAGCAGCAGTGACCCGGAGTGCGCATGCACAGTAGTGAGCCCGATTGCGCATCCGAAGTAGTGAGTCCGTGTGCGCATGTGCAGGACTGAGCCGGAGTGCGCATGCGCAGTAGTGAGCCCGAGCGCGGATGCGCAGTAGTGACCCCGGGCCCGCATGCGCAGTAGTGAGCCCGTGTGCGCATGCGCAGTAGTGAGCCCGTGTACGCATGCGCAGTAGTGAGCCCGTGTGCTCATGCGCAGTAGTGAGCCCGCGTGCGCATGCGTAGTAGTGAGCTCGAGTGCGCATGCGCAGTAGTGAGTCCCAGTGCGCATGCGCAGTAGTGAGCCCGAGCGCGCATCCGCAGTAGTGAGTCTCAGTGCGCATGCGCAGTAGCGACCCCGAATGCACATGAGCAGTAGTGAGTCCGAATGCGCATGAGCAGTAGTGACCCCGAGTGCGCATGCACAGTAGTGAGCCCGATTGCGCATCCGAAGTAGTGAGTCCGTGTGCGCATGTGCATGACTGAGCCGGAGTGCGCATGCGCAGTAGTGACCCCGAGTGCGCATGCGCAGTAGTGGCCCCGAGCGCGCATGCGCAGTAGTGAGCCCGATTGTGCATCCGCAGTAATGAGTCTGAGTGCGCATGAGCAGTAGTGAGCCCGCGTGCGCATGCGTAGTAGTGAGCTCGAGTGCGCATGCGCAGTAGTGAGCCCGTGTGCGCATGCGCAGTAGTGAGCCCGAGCGCGCATCCGCAGTAGTCAGCCCGATTGTGCATCCGCAGTAGTGAGTCCGAGTACGCATGAGCAGTAGTGAGCCGGAGGGCGCATGCGCAGTAGTGACCCCGAGGGCGCATGCGCACTAGTGACCCCGAGCCCGCATGCGCAGTAGTGAGCCCGATTGTGCATCCGCAGTAATGAGTCTGAGTGCGAATGAGCAGTAGTGAGCCCGCGTGCGCATGCGTAGTAGTGAGCTCGAGTGCGCATGCGCAGTAGTGACGCCGAGTGCGCATGATCAGTAGTGAGTCCGAGTGCGCATGAGCAGTAGTGACCCGGAGTGCGCATGCACAGTAGTGAGCCCGATTGCGCATCCGAAGTAGTGAGTCCGTGTGCGCATGGGCAGGTCTGAGCCGGATTGCGCATGCGCAGTAGTGAGCCCGATTGCGCATCCGCAGCAGTGAGTCCGTGTGCGCATACGCAGTTGCGACCCCGAGTGTGCATGCACAGCGTCAGCCCGTGAGCGAATGCGCAGTAGTGAGTCCGTGTGCGCATGTGCAGGTCTGAGCCGCAGTGCGCATGCGCAGGTCTGAGCCGGAGTGCGCATGCGCAGTAGTGAGCCCGAGCGCGGATGCGCAGGAGTGACCCCGAGCCCGCATGCGCAGTAGTGAGCCCGTGTACGCATGCGCAGTAGTGAGCCCGTGTGCTCATGCGCAGTAGTGAGGCCGCGTGCGCATGCGTAGTAGTGAGCTCGAGTGCGCATGTGCAGGTCTGAGCCGGAGTGCGCATGCGCAGTAGTGAGGCCGAGTGCGCATGAGCAGAAGTGACCCCGAGTGCGCATGCGCAGAAGTGAGCCCGTGTGTGCATCCGCAGTAGTGAGTTCGTGTGCGCATGAGCAGTAGTCAGTCCGAGTGCGCATGAGCAGTAGTGACCCCGAGCCCGCATGAGCTGTAGTGAGCCCGTGTGCACATGCGCAGAAGTGTGCTCGAATGCGCATGTGCAAGTCTGAGCCGGACTGCGCATGCGCAGTAGTGAGCCCGCGTGCGCATGAGGAGTAGTGATTCGGAGCGCGCATGCGCAGTAGTGAGCCCGATTGTGCATCCGCAGTAGTGAGTCTGAGTGCGCTAGAGCAGTAGTGACCCCGTGTGTGCATGAGCAGTAGTGACCCCGAGCGCGCATGCGCAGTAGTGAGCCCGTGTGCGCATGCGCAGTAGTGAGCCCGAGCACGCATCCGCAGTAGTGAGTCCGAGTGCGCATGCGCAGTAGCGACCCCGAGTGCGCATGAGCAGTAGTCAGTCCGTGTGCGCATGAGCAGTAGTGACCCCGAGCCCGCATGAGCAGTAGTGAGCCCGTGTGCACATGCGCAGAAGTGAGCTCGAATGCGTATGTGCAAGTCTGAGCCGGACTGCGCATGCGCAGTAGTGAGCCCGCGTGCGCATGAGCAGTAGTGAGCCCGAGCGCGCATGCGCAGTAGTGAGCCCGAGTGCGCATGCACAGTAGTGAGCCCGGTTGCGCATCCGAAGTAGTGAGTCCGTGTGCGCATGTGCAGTACCGGGCCGGAGTGCGCATGCGCAGTAGTGACCCCGAGTGCGCATGCGCAGTAGTGACCCCGAGCGCGCATGCGCAGTAGTGAGCCCGTGTGCACATGCGCAGAAGTGACCTCGAACACGCATGTGCAAGTCTGAGCCGGACTGCGCATGCGCAGTAGTGAGTCCGTGTGCGCATGTGCAGGTCTGAGCCGCAGTGCGCATGCGCAGTAGTGAGCCCGATTGTGCATCCGCAGTAGTGAGTCCGAGTGCGCATGAGCAGAAGTGAGCCCGAGTGCGCATGCGCAGTAGTGACCTCGAGTGCGCATGCGCAGAAGTGAGCACGTGTGTGCATGCGCAGTAGTGAGCCCGAGTGCGCATACGCAGTAGTGAGCCCGATTGCGCATGAGCAGTAGTGAGTCCGTGTGCGCATGAGCAGGTCTGAGCCGGAGTGCCCATGCGCAGTAGTGAGCCCGATTGTGCATCCGCAGTTGTGAGTCCGGGTGCGCATGAGCACTAGTGAGCCCGTGTGCGCATGCGCAGTGGTGTGGCCGAGTGCGCATGGGCAGGTCTGAGACGGAGAGCGCATTCGCAGTAGTGGGCTCGTGCGCGCACGCGCAGAAGTGAGCCCGTGTGCGCATGCGCAGTAGTGAGCCCGATTGCGCATCCGCAGTAGTGAGTCCGTGTGCGCATGTGCAGGTGTAAGCCGGAGTGCGCATGCGCAGTAGTGAGCCCGTGTGCGCATGCGCAGTAGTGGGTCCGTGTGCGCATGCGCAGTAGTGAGCCCGAGCGCGAATCCGCAGTCGTGAGTCCGTGTGCGCATGAGCAGTAGTCAGTCCGAGTGCGCATGAGCAGTAGTGACCCCGAGCCAGCATGAGCAGTAGTGAGCCCGTGTGCACATGCGCAGAAGTGTGCTCGAATGCGCATGTGCAAGTCTGAGCCGGACTGCGCATGCGCAGTAGTGAGCCCGCGTGCGCATGAGCAGTAGTGAGTCCGAGCGCGCATGCGCAGTAGTGAGCCCGATTGTGCATCCGCAGTAGTGAGTCTGAGTGCGCTAGAGCAGTAGTGACCCCGTGTGTGCATGAGCAGTAGTGACCCCGAGCGCGCATGCGCAGTAGTGAGCCCGTGTGCGCATGCGCAGTAGTGAGCCCGAGCACGCATCCGCAGTAGTGAGTCCGAGTGCGCATGCGCAGTAGCGACCCCGAGTGCGCATGAGCAGTAGTCAGTCCGTGTGCGCATGAGCAGTAGTGACCCCGAGTCCGCATGAGCAGTAGTGAGCCCGTGTGCACATGCGCAGAAGTGAGCTCGAATGCGCATGTGCAAGTCTGAGCCGGACTGCGCATGCGCAGTAGTGAGCCCGCGTGCGCATGAGCAGTAGTGAGCCCGAGTGCGCATGCGCAGTAGTGAGCCCGTGTGCGCATGCGCAGTAGTGAGCCCGAGCGTGCATACGCAGTAGTGAGCCCGTGTGCGCATGCGCAGTAGTGAGCCCGAGCGCGCATCCGCAGTAGTGAGCCCGATTGTGCATCCGCAGTAGTGAGTCCGAGTACGCATGAGCAGTAGTGAGCCGGAGGGCGCATGCGCAGTAGTGACCCCGAGTGCGCATGCGCACTAGTGACCCCGAGCCCGCATGCGCAGTAGTGAGCCCGATTGTGCATCCGCAGTAATGAGTCTGAGTGCGCATGAGCAGTAGTGAGCCCGCGTGCGCATGCGTAGCAGTGAGCTCGAGTGCGCATGCGCAGTAGTGACCCCGAGTGCGCATGATCAGTAGTGAGTCCGAGTGCGCATGAGCAGTAGTGACCCGGAGTGCGCATGCACAGTAGTGAGCCCGATTGCGCATTCGAAGTAGTGAGTCCGTGTGCGCATGTGCAGGACTGAGCCGGAGTGCGCATGCGCAGTAGTGACCCCGAGCGCGCATCCGCAGTAGTGAGCCCGAGTGCGCGTGCGCAGTTGTGACCCCGAGTGTGCATGCACAGTGTGAGCCCGTGAGCGAATGCGCAGTAGTGAGCCCGAGTGCGCATGCGCAGTAGTGACCCCGAGGGCGCATGCGCAGTAGTGAGCCCGTGTGCGCGTGCGCAGTATTGAGCCCGAGTGCACATGCACAGTAGTGAGTCCGTGTGCGCATGCGCAGTAGTGAGCCCGAGTGCGCTTGCGCTGTAGTGAGACCGTGTGCGCATCGGCAGTCGTGAGTCCGAGTGCCCATGAGTCGTAGTGAGTCCGAGTGCGCATCCGCAGCAGTGACCCCGCATGCGCATGCGTAGCAGTGAGCTCGAGTGCGCATGTGCAGGTCTGAGCCGGAGTGCGCATGCGCAGTAGTGAGCCCGTGTATGCATGCGCAGTGGTGAGCCCGAGTGCGCATGGGCAGGTCTGAGCCGGAGTGCGCATGAGCAGTAGTGAGCCCGTGTGCGCATGCGCAGTAGTGAGCCCGCGTGCGCATGCGTAGTAGTGAGCTCGAGTGCGCATGTGCAGGTCTGAGCCGGAGTGCGCATGCGCAGTAGTGAGCCCGATTGCGCATCCGCAGCAGTGAGTCCGTGTGCGCATACGCAGTTGCGACCCCGAGTGTGCATGCACAGCGTCAGCCCGTGAGCGAATGCGCAGTAGTGAGTCCGTGTGCGCATGTGCAGGTCTGAGCCGCAGTGCGCATGCGCAGTAGTGAGCCCGATTGTGCATCCGCAGTAGTGAGTCCGAGTGCGCATGAGCAGTAGTGAGCCCGCGTGCGCATGCGTGGTAGTGAGCTCGAGTGCGCATGCGCAGTAGTGACCCCGAGTGCGCATGATCAGTAGTGAGTCCGAGTGCGCATGAGCAGTAGTGAGCCGGAGGGCGCATGCGCAGTAGTGACCCCGAGTGCGCATGCGCACTAGTGACCCCGAGCCCGCATGCGCAGTAGTGAGCCCGTGTGCGCATGCGCAGTAGTGAGCCCGTGTGCTCATGCGCAGTAGTGAGCCCGCGTGCGCATGCGTAGAAGTGAGCTCGAGTGCGCATGTGCAGGTTTGAGCCGGAGTGCGCATGCGCAGTAGTGAGTCCGAGTGCGCATGAGCAGTAGTGACCCCGATCCCGCATGAGCAGTAGTGAGCCCGTGTGCACATGCGCAGAAGTGAGCTGGAATGCGCATGTGCATGTCTGAGCCGGACTGCGCATGCGCAGTACTGAGACCGTGTGCGCATGCGCAGTGGTGTGCCCGAGTGCGCATGGGCAGGTCTGAGACGGAGTGCGCATTCGCAGTAGTGAGCCCGAGCGCGCATCCGCAGTAGTGAGTCTGAGTGCGCATGCGCAGTAGCGACCCCGAATGCACATGAGCAGTAGTGAGTCCGAATGCGCATGAGCAGCTGTGACCCCGAGTGCGCATGCACAGTAGTGAGCCCGATTGCGCATCCGCAGTAGTGAGTCCGTGTGCGCATGTGCAGGTGTAAGCCGGAGTGCGCATGCGCAGTAGTGAGCCCGATTGTGCATCCGCAGTAGTGAGTCCGAGTATGCATGAGCAGTAGTGAGCCGGAGGGCGCATGCGCAGTAGTGAGCCCGAGTGCGCATGCGCACTAGTGACCCCGAGCCCGCATGCGCAGTTGTGAGCCCGTGTGCGCATGCGCAGTAGTGAAACCGTGTACGCATGGGCAGTAGTGAGCCCGTGTGCTCATGCGCAGTAGTGAGCCCGCGTGCGCATGCGTAGAAGTGAGCCCGATTGCGCATCCGCAGTAGTGAGTCCGTGTGCACATGCGCAGGTCTGACCCCGAGTGCGCATGCACAGCAGTGAGCCCGATTGCGCATCCGCAGTAGTGAGTCCATGTGCGCATGTGCAGGTGTAAGCCGGAGTGCGCATGCGCAGTAGTGAGCCCGATTGTGCATCGGCAGTAGTGAGTCCGAGTATGCATGAGCAGCTGTGACCCCGAGCCCGCATGCGCAGTAGTGACCCCGAGTGCGCATTCGCAGAAGTGAGCCCGTGTGTGCATGCGCAGTAGTCAGCCCGAGTGCGCATGCGCAGTAGTGAGCCCGATTGCGCATCCGCAGTAGTGAGTCCGAGTGCGCATGAGCAGAAGTGAGCCGGAGTGCGCATGCGCAGTAGTGACCCCGAGTGCGCATTCGCAGAAGTGAGCCCGTGTGTGCATGCGCAGTAGTCAGCCCGAGTGCGCATGCGCACTAGTGACCCCGAGCCCGCATGCGCAGTAGTGAGCCCGATTGTGCATCCGCAGTAATGAGTCTGAGTGCGCATGAGCAGTAGTGAGCCCGCGTGCGCATGCGTAGTAGTGAGCTCGAGTGCGCATGCGCAGTAGTGACCCCGAATGCACATGAGCAGTAGTGAGTCCGAGTGCGCATGAGCAGTAGTGACCCCGAGTGCGCATGCACAGTAGTGAGCCCGATTGCGCATCCGAAGTAGTGAGTCCGAGTACGCATGAGCAGTAGTGAGCCGGAGGGCGCATGCGCAGTAGTGACCCCGAGTGCGCATGCGCACTAGTGACCCCGAGCCCGCATGCGCAGTAGTGAGCCCGATTGTGCATCCGCAGTAATGAGTCTGAGTGCGCATGAGCAGTAGTGAGCCCGCGTGCGCATGCGTAGCAGTGAGCTCGAGTGCGCATGCGCAGTAGTGACCCCGAGTGCGCATGATCAGTAGTGAGTCCGAGTGCGAATGAGCAGTAGTGACCCGGAGTGCGCATGCACAGTAGTGAGCCCGATTGCGCATTCGAAGTAGTGAGTCCGTGTGCGCATGTGCAGGACTGAGCCGGAGTGCGCATGCGCAGTAGTGACCCCGAGCGCGCATCCGCAGTAGTGAGCCCGAGTGCGCGTGCGCAGTTGTGACCCCGAGTGTGCATGCACAGTGTGAGCCCGTGAGCAAATGCGCAGTAGTGAGCCCGAGTGCGCATGCGCAGTAGTGACCCCGAGGGCGCATGCGCAGTAGTGAGCCCGTGTGCGCGTGCGCAGTATTGAGCCCGAGTGCACATGCACAGTAGTGAGTCCGTGTGCGCATGCGCAGTAGTGAGCCCGAGTGCGCTTGCGCTGTAGTGAGACCGTGTGCGCATCGGCAGTCGTGAGTCCGAGTGCCCATGAGTCGTAGTGAGTCCGAGTGCGCATCCGCAGCAGTGACCCCGCATGCGCATGCGTAGCAGTGAGCTCGAGTGCGCATGTGCAGGTCTGAGCCGGAGTGCGCATGCGCAGTAGTGAGCCCGTGTATGCATGCGCAGTGGTGAGCCCGAGTGCGCATGGGCAGGTCTGAGCCGGAGTGCGCATGAGCAGTAGTGAGCCCGTGTGCGCATGCGCAGTAGTGAGCCCGCGTGCGCATGCGTAGTAGTGAGCTCGAGTGCGCATGTGCAGGTCTGAGCCGGAGTGCGCATGCGCAGTAGTGAGCCCGATTGCGCATCCGCAGCAGTGAGTCCGTGTGCGCATACGCAGTTGCGACCCCGAGTGTGCATGCACAGCGTCAGCCCGTGAGCGAATGCGCAGTAGTGAGTCCGTGTGCGCATGTGCAGGTCTGAGCCGCAGTGCGCATGCGCAGTAGTGAGCCCGATTGTGCATCCGCAGTAGTGAGTCCGAGTGCGCATGAGCAGTAGTGAGCCCGCGTGCGCATGCGTGGTAGTGAGCTCGAGTGCGCATGCGCAGTAGTGACCCCGAGTGCGCATGATCAGTAGTGAGTCCGAGTGCGCATGAGCAGTAGTGAGCCGGAGGGCGCATGCGCAGTAGTGACCCCGAGTGCGCATGCGCACTAGTGACCCCGAGCCCGCATGCGCAGTAGTGAGCCCGTGTGCGCATGCGCAGTAGTGAGCCCGTGTGCTCATGCGCAGTAGTGAGCCCGCGTGCGCATGCGTAGAAGTGAGCCCGATTGCGCATCCGCAGTAGTGAGTCCGTGTGCACATGCGCAGGTCTGACCCCGAGTGCGCATGCACAGCAGTGAGCCCGATTGCGCATCCGCAGTAGTGAGTCCATGTGCGCATGTGCAGGTGTAAGCCGGAGTGCGCATGCGCAGTAGTGAGCCCGATTGTGCATCGGCAGTAGTGAGTCCGAGTATGCATGAGCAGCTGTGACCCCGAGCCCGCATGCGCAGTAGTGACCCCGAGTGCGCATTCGCAGAAGTGAGCCCGTGTGTGCATGCGCAGTAGTCAGCCCGAGTGCGCATGCGCAGTAGTGAGCCCGATTGCGCATCCGCAGTAGTGAGTCCGAGTGCGCATGAGCAGAAGTGAGCCGGAGTGCGCATGCGCAGTAGTGACCCCGAGTGCGCATTCGCAGAAGTGAGCCCGTGTGTGCATGCGCAGTAGTCAGCCCGAGTGCGCATGCGCACTAGTGACCCCGAGCCCGCATGCGCAGTAGTGAGCCCGATTGTGCATCCGCAGTAATGAGTCTGAGTGCGCATGAGCAGTAGTGAGCCCGCGTGCGCATGCGTAGTAGTGAGCTCGAGTGCGCATGCGCAGTAGTGACCCCGAATGCACATGAGCAGTAGTGAGTCCGAGTGCGCATGAGCAGTAGTGACCCCGAGTGCGCATGCACAGTAGTGAGCCCGATTGCGCATCCGAAGTAGTGAGTCCGAGTACGCATGAGCAGTAGTGAGCCGGAGGGCGCATGCGCAGTAGTGACCCCGAGTGCGCATGCGCACTAGTGACCCCGAGCCCGCATGCGCAGTAGTGAGCCCGATTGTGCATCCGCAGTAATGAGTCTGAGTGCGCATGAGCAGTAGTGAGCCCGCGTGCGCATGCGTAGTAGTGAGCTCGAGTGCGCATGCGCAGTAGTGACCCCGAGTGCGCATGATCAGTAGTGAGTCCGAGTGCGCATGAGCAGCAGTGACCCGGAGTGCGCATGCACAGTAGTGAGCCCGATTGCGCATCCGAAGTAGTGAGTCCGTGTGCGCATGTGCAGGACTGAGCCGGAGTGCGCATGCGCAGTAGTGAGCCCGAGCGCGGATGCGCAGTAGTGACCCCGGGCCCGCATGCGCAGTAGTGAGCCCGTGTGCGCATGCGCAGTAGTGAGCCCGTGTACGCATGCGCAGTAGTGAGCCCGTGTGCTCATGCGCAGTAGTGAGCCCGCGTGCGCATGCGTAGTAGTGAGCTCGAGTGCGCATGCGCAGTAGTGAGTCCCAGTGCGCATGCGCAGTAGTGAGCCCGAGCGCGCATCCGCAGTAGTGAGTCTGAGTGCGCATGCGCAGTAGCGACCCCGAATGCACATGAGCAGTAGTGAGTCCGAATGCGCATGAGCAGTAGTGACCCCGAGTGCGCATGCACAGTAGTGAGCCCGATTGCGCATCCGAAGTAGTGAGTCCGTGTGCGCATGTGCATGACTGAGCCGGAGTGCGCATGCGCAGTAGTGAGCCCGATTGCGCATCCGAAGTAGTGAGTCCGAGTACGCATGAGCAGTAGTGAGCCGGAGGGCGCATGCGCAGTAGTGACCCCGAGTGCGCATGCGCACTAGTGACCCCGAGCCCGCATGCGCAGTAGTGAGCCCGATTGTGCATCCGCAGTAATGAGTCTGAGTGCGCATGAGCAGTAGTGAGCCCGCGTGCGCATGCGTAGTAGTGAGCTCGAGTGCGCATGCGCAGTAGTGACCCCGAGTGCGCATGATCAGTAGTGAGTCCGAGTGCGCATGAGCAGCAGTGACCCGGAGTGCGCATGCACAGTAGTGAGCCCGATTGCGCATCCGAAGTAGTGAGTCCGTGTGCGCATGTGCAGGACTGAGCCGGAGTGCGCATGCGCAGTAGTGAGCCCGAGCGCGGATGCGCAGTAGTGACCCCGGGCCCGCATGCGCAGTAGTGAGCCCGTGTGCGCATGCGCAGTAGTGAGCCCGTGTACGCATGCGCAGTAGTGAGCCCGTGTGCTCATGCGCAGTAGTGAGCCCGCGTGCGCATGCGTAGTAGTGAGCTCGAGTGCGCATGCGCAGTAGTGAGTCCCAGTGCGCATGCGCAGTAGTGAGCCCGAGCGCGCATCCGCAGTAGTGAGTCTCAGTGCGCATGCGCAGTAGCGACCCCGAATGCACATGAGCAGTAGTGAGTCCGAATGCGCATGAGCAGTAGTGACCCCGAGTGCGCATGCACAGTAGTGAGCCCGATTGCGCATCCGAAGTAGTGAGTCCGTGTGCGCATGTGCATGACTGAGCCGGAGTGCGCATGCGCAGTAGTGACCCCGAGTGCGCATGCGCAGTAGTGGCCCCGAGCGCGCATGCGCAGTAGTGAGCCCGATTGTGCATCCGCAGTAATGAGTCTGAGTGCGCATGAGCAGTAGTGAGCCCGCGTGCGCATGCGTAGTAGTGAGCTCGAGTGCGCATGCGCAGTAGTGAGCCCGTGTGCGCATGCGCAGTAGTGAGCCCGAGCGCGCATCCGCCGTAGTCAGCCCGATTGTGCATCCGCAGTAGTGAGTCCGAGTACGCATGAGCAGTAGTGAGCCGGAGGGCGCATGCGCAGTAGTGACCCCGAGGGCGCATGCGCACTAGTGACCCCGAGCCCGCATGCGCAGTAGTGAGCCCGATTGTGCATCCGCAGTAATGAGTCTGAGTGCGAATGAGCAGTAGTGACCCCGAGCCCGCATGAGCTGTAGTGAGCCCGTGTGCACATGCGCAGAAGTGTGCTCGAATGCGCATGTGCAAGTCTGAGCCGGACTGCGCATGCGCAGTAGTGAGCCCGCGTGCGCATGAGGAGTAGTGATTCGGAGCGCGCATGCGCAGTAGTGAGCCCGATTGTGCATCCGCAGTAGTGAGTCTGAGTGCGCTAGAGCAGTAGTGACCCCGTGTGTGCATGAGCAGTAGTGACCCCGAGCGCGCATGCGCAGTAGTGAGCCCGTGTGCGCATGCGCAGTAGTGAGCCCGAGCACGCATCCGCAGTAGTGAGTCCGAGTGCGCATGCGCAGTAGCGACCCCGAGTGCGCATGAGCAGTAGTCAGTCCGTGTGCGCATGAGCAGTAGTGACCCCGAGCCCGCATGAGCAGTAGTGAGCCCGTGTGCACATGCGCAGAAGTGAGCTCGAATGCGTATGTGCAAGTCTGAGCCGGACTGCGCATGCGCAGTAGTGAGCCCGCGTGCGCATGAGCAGTAGTGAGCCCGAGCGCGCATGCGCAGTAGTGAGCCCGAGTGCGCATGCACAGTAGTGAGCCCGGTTGCGCATCCGAAGTAGTGAGTCCGTGTGCGCATGTGCAGTACCGGGCCGGAGTGCGCATGCGCAGTAGTGACCCCGAGTGCGCATGCGCAGTAGTGACCCCGAGCGCGCATGCGCAGTAGTGAGCCCGTGTGCACATGCGCAGAAGTGACCTCGAACACGCATGTGCAAGTCTGAGCCGGACTGCGCATGCGCAGTAGTGAGTCCGTGTGCGCATGTGCAGGTCTGAGCCGCAGTGCGCATGCGCAGTAGTGAGCCCGATTGTGCATCCGCAGTAGTGAGTCCGAGTGCGCATGAGCAGAAGTGAGCCCGAGTGCGCATGCGCAGTAGTGACCTCGAGTGCGCATGCGCAGAAGTGAGCACGTGTGTGCATGCGCAGTAGTGAGCCCGAGTGCGCATACGCAGTAGTGAGCCCGATTGCGCATGAGCAGTAGTGAGTCCGTGTGCGCATGAGCAGGTCTGAGCCGGAGTGCCCATGCGCAGTAGTGAGCCCGATTGTGCATCCGCAGTTGTGAGTCCGGGTGCGCATGAGCACTAGTGAGCCCGTGTGCGCATGCGCAGTGGTGTGCCCGAGTGCGCATGGGCAGGTCTGAGACGGAGAGCGCATTCGCAGTAGTGGGCTCGTGCGCGCACGCGCAGAAGTGAGCCCGTGTGCGCATGCGCAGTAGTGAGCCCGATTGCGCATCCGCAGTAGTGAGTCCGTGTGCGCATGTGCAGGTGTAAGCCGGAGTGCGCATGCGCAGTAGTGAGCCCGTGTGCGCATGCGCAGTAGTGGGTCCGTGTGCGCATGCGCAGTAGTGAGCCCGAGCGCGAATCCGCAGTCGTGAGTCCGTGTGCGCATGAGCAGTAGTCAGTCCGAGTGCGCATGAGCAGTAGTGACCCCGAGCCAGCATGAGCAGTAGTGAGCCCGTGTGCACATGCGCAGAAGTGTGCTCGAATGCGCATGTGCAAGTCTGAGCCGGACTGCGCATGCGCAGTAGTGAGCCCGCGTGCGCATGAGCAGTAGTGAGTCCGAGCGCGCATGCGCAGTAGTGAGCCCGATTGTGCATCCGCAGTAGTGAGTCTGAGTGCGCTAGAGCAGTAGTGACCCCGTGTGTGCATGAGCAGTAGTGACCCCGAGCGCGCATGCGCAGTAGTGAGCCCGTGTGCGCATGCGCAGTAGTGAGCCCGAGCACGCATCCGCAGTAGTGAGTCCGAGTGCGCATGCGCAGTAGCGACCCCGAGTGCGCATGAGCAGTAGTCAGTCCGTGTGCGCATGAGCAGTAGTGACCCCGAGTCCGCATGAGCAGTAGTGAGCCCGTGTGCACATGCGCAGAAGTGAGCTCGAATGCGCATGTGCAAGTCTGAGCCGGACTGCGCATGCGCAGTAGTGAGCCCGCGTGCGCATGAGCAGTAGTGAGCCCGAGCGCGCATGCGCAGTAGTGAGCCCGATTGTGCATGCGCAGTAGTGAGCAAGGGTGCTCATGCGTAGTAGTGAGCCCGCGTTCGCATGCGTAGTAGTGAGCTCGAGTGCGCATGTGCAGGTCTGAGGCGGAGTGCGCATGCGCAGTAGTGAGTCCGAGTGCGCATGAGCAGTAGTGAGTCCGAGCCAGCATGCGCAGTAGTGAGCCCGATTGTGCATCCCCAGTAATGGGTCTGAGTGCGCATGAGCAGTAGTGAGCCCGCGTGCGCATGCGTAGAAGTGAGCTCGAGTGCGCATGTGCAGGTTTGAGCCGGAGTGCGCATGCGCAGTAGTGAGTCCGAGTGCGCATGAGCAGTAGTGACCCCGAGCCCGCATGAGCAGTAGTGAGCCCGTGTGCACATGCGCAGAAGTGAGCTCGAATGCGCATGTGCAAGTCTGAGCCGGACTGCGCATGCGCAGTAGTGAGCCCGCGTGCGCATCCGCAGTAGTGAGCCCGAGCGCGAATCCGCAGTCGTGAGTCCGTGTGCGCATGAGCAGTAGTCAGTCCGAGTGCGCATGAGCAGTAGTGACCCCGAGCCCGCATGAGCAGTAGTGAGCCCGTGTGCACAAGCGCAGAAGTGTGCTCGAATGCGCATGTGCAAGTCTGAGCCGGACTGCGCATGCGCAGTAGTGAGCCCGCGTGCGCATGAGCAGTAGTGAGCCCGAGCGCGAATCCGCAGTCGTGAGTCCGTGTGCGCATGAGCAGTAGTCAGTCCGAGTGCGCATGAGCAGTAGTGACCCCGAGCCCGCATGAGCAGTAGTGAGCCCGTGTGCACATGCGCAGAAGTGTGCTCGAATGCGCATGTGCAAGTCTGAGCCGGACTGCGCATGCGCAGTAGTGAGCCCGCGTGCGCATGAGCAGTAGTGAGTCCGAGCGCGCATGCGCAGTAGTGAGCCCGATTGTGCATCCGCAGTAGTGAGTCTGAGTGCGCTAGAGCAGTAGTGACCCCGTGTGTGCATGAGCAGTAGTGACCCCGAGCGCGCATGCGCAGTAGTGAGCCCGTGTGCGCATGCGCAGTAGTGAGCCCGAGCACGCATCCGCAGTAGTGAGTCCGAGTGCGCATGCGCAGTAGTGACCCCGATTGCGCATGAGCAGTAGTGAGCCCGATTGTGCATCCCTAGTAGTGAGTCTGAGTGCTCATGCGCAGTAGTGAGCCCGCGTGCGCATGCGTAGTAGTGAGCTCGAGTGCGCATGCGCAGTAGTGAGTCCCAGTGCGCATGCGCAGTAGTGAGCCCGAGCGCGCATCCGCAGTAGTGAGTCTGAGTGCGCATGCGCAGTAGCGACCCCGAATGCACATGAGCAGTAGTGAGTCCGAATGCGCATGAGCAGTAGTGACCCCGAGTGCGCATGCACAGTAGTGAGCCCGATTGCGCATCCGAAGTAGTGAGTCCGTGTGCGCATGTGCATGACTGAGCCCGAGTGCGCATGCGCAGTAGTGACCCCGTGTGTGCATGCGCAGTAGTGAGCCCGTGTGCGCGTGCGCAGTATTGAGCCCGAGTGCACATGCACAGTAGTGAGTCCGTGTGCGCATGCGCGGTAGTGAGCCCGAGTGCGCTTGCGCTGTAGTGAGACCGTGTGCGCATCGGCAGTAGTGAGTCCGAGTGCCCATGAGTCGTAGTGAGTCCGAGTGCGCATCCGCAGCAGTGACCCCGCATGCGCATGCGTAGCAGTGAGCTCGAGTGCGCATGTGCAGGTCTGAGCCGGAGTGCGCATGCGCAGTAGTGAGCCCGTGTATGCATGCGCAGTGGTGAGCCCGAGTGCGCATGAGCAGGTCTGAGCCGGAGTACGCATGCGCAGTAGTGAGGCCGAGTGCGCATGAGCAGTAGTGAGCCCGTGTGCGCATGCGCAGTAGTGAGCCCGCGTGCGCATGCGTAGTAGTGAGCTCGAGTGCGCATGTGCAGGTCTGAGCCGGATTGCGCATGCGCAGTAGTGAGCCCGATTGCGCATCCGCAGTAGTGAGTCCGTGTGCGCATACGCAGTTGCGACCCCGAGTGTGCATGCACAGCGTCAGCCCGTGAGCGAATGCGCAGTAGTGAGTCCGTGTGCGCATGTGCAGGTCTGAGCCGCAGTGCGCATGCGCAGTAGTGAGCCCGATTGTGCATCCGCAGTAGTGACTCCGAGTGCGCATGAGCAGAAGTGAGCCCGAGTGCGCATCCGCAGTAGTGAGTCCGTGTGCGCATGCGCAGGTCTGAGCCGGAGTGCGCATGCGCAGTAGTGAGCCCGAGCGCGGATGCGCAGGAGTGACCCCGAGCCCGCATGCGCAGTAGTGAGCCCGTGTACGCATGCGCAGTAGTGAGCCCGTGTGCGCATGCGCAGTAGTGAGCCCGTGTACGCATGCGCAGTAGTGAGCCCGTGTGCTCATGCGCAGTAGTGAGCCCGCGTGCGCATGCGTAGTAGTGAGCTCGAGTGCGCATGCGCAGTAGTGAGTCCCAGTGCGCATGCGCAGTAGTGAGCCCGAGCGCGCATCCGCAGTAGTGAGTCTCAGTGCGCATGCGCAGTAGCGACCCCGAATGCACATGAGCAGTAGTGAGTCCGAATGCGCATGAGCAGTAGTGACCCCGAGTGCGCATGCACAGTAGTGAGCCCGATTGCGCATCCGAAGTAGTGAGTCCGTGTGCGCATGTGCATGACTGAGCCGGAGTGCGCATGCGCAGTAGTGACCCCGAGTGCGCATGCGCAGTAGTGGCCCCGAGCGCGCATGCGCAGTAGTGAGCCCGATTGTGCATCCGCAGTAATGAGTCTGAGTGCGCATGAGCAGTAGTGAGCCCGCGTGCGCATGCGTAGTAGTGAGCTCGAGTGCGCATGCGCAGTAGTGAGCCCGTGTGCGCATGCGCAGTAGTGAGCCCGAGCGCGCATCCGCAGTAGTCAGCCCGATTGTGCATCCGCAGTAGTGAGTCCGAGTACGCATGAGCAGTAGTGAGCCGGAGGGCGCATGCGCAGTAGTGACCCCGAGTGCGCATGCGCACTAGTGACCCCGAGCCCGCATGTGCAGTAGTGAGCCCGATTGTGCATCCGCAGTAATGAGTCTGAGTGCGCATGAGCAGTAGTGAGCCCGCGTGCGCATGCGTAGTAGTGAGCTCGAGTGCGCATGCGCAGTAGTGACCCCGAGTGCGCATGATCAGTAGTGAGTCCGAGTGCGCATGAGCAGTAGTGACCCGGAGTGCGCATGCACAGTAGTGAGCCCGATTGCGCATCCGAAGTAGTGAGTCCGTGTGCGCATGGGCAGGTCTGAGCCGGAGTGCGCATGCGCAGTAGTGAGGCCGAGTGCGCATGCGCAGTAGTGAGCCCGATTGCGCATCCGAAGTAGTGAGTCCGAGTACGCATGAGCAGTAGTGAGCCGGAGGGCGCATGCGCAGTAGTGACCCCGAGTGCGCATGCGCACTAGTGACCCCGAGCCCGCATGCGCAGTAGTGAGCCCGATTGTGCATCCGCAGTAATGAGTCTGAGTGCGCATGAGCAGTAGTGAGCCCGCGTGCGCATGCGTAGTAGTGAGCTCGAGTGCGCATGCGCAGTAGTGACCCCGAGTGCGCATGATCAGTAGTGAGTCCGAGTGCGCATGAGCAGCAGTGACCCGGAGTGCGCATGCACAGTAGTGAGCCCGATTGCGCATCCGAAGTAGTGAGTCCGTGTGCGCATGTGCAGGACTGAGCCGGAGGGCGCATGCGCAGTAGTGAGCCCGAGCGCGGATGCGCAGTAGTGACCCCGGGCCCGCATGCGCAGTAGTGAGCCCGTGTGCGCATGCGCAGTAGTGAGCCCGTGTACGCATGCGCAGTAGTGAGCCCGTGTGCTCATGCGCAGTAGTGAGCCCGCGTGCGCATGCGTAGTAGTGAGCTCGAGTGCGCATGCGCAGTAGTGAGTCCCAGTGCGCATGCGCAGTAGTGAGCCCGAGCGCGCATCCGCAGTAGTGAGTCTCAGTGCGCATGCGCAGTAGCGACCCCGAATGCACATGAGCAGTAGTGAGTCCGAATGCGCATGAGCAGTAGTGACCCCGAGTGCGCATGCACAGTAGTGAGCCCGATTGCGCATCCGAAGTAGTGAGTCCGTGTGCGCATGTGCATGACTGAGCCGGAGTGCGCATGCGCAGTAGTGACCCCGAGTGCGCATGCGCAGTAGTGGCCCCGAGCGCGCATGCGCAGTAGTGAGCCCGATTGTGCATCCGCAGTAATGAGTCTGAGTGCGCATGAGCAGTAGTGAGCCCGCGTGCGCATGCGTAGTAGTGAGCTCGAGTGCGCATGCGCAGTAGTGAGCCCGTGTGCGCATGCGCAGTAGTGAGCCCGAGCGCGCATCCGCAGTAGTCAGCCCGATTGTGCATCCGCAGTAGTGAGTCCGAGTACGCATGAGCAGTAGTGAGCCGGAGGGCGCATGCGCAGTAGTGACCCCGAGGGCGCATGCGCACTAGTGACCCCGAGCCCGCATGCGCAGTAGTGAGCCCGATTGTGCATCCGCAGTAATGAGTCTGAGTGCGCATGAGCAGTAGTGAGCCCGCGTGCGCATGCGTAGTAGTGAGCTCGAGTGCGCATGCGCAGTAGTGACCCCGAGTGCGTATGATCAGTAGTGAGTCCGAGTGCGCATGAGCAGTAGTGACCCGGAGTGCGCATGCACAGTAGTGAGCCCGATTGCGCATCCGAAGTAGTGAGTCCGTGTGCGCATGGGCAGGTCTGAGCCGGATTGCGCATGCGCAGTAGTGAGCCCGATTGCGCATCCGCAGCAGTGAGTCCGTGTGCGCATACGCAGTTGCGACCCCGAGTGTGCATGCACAGCGTCAGCCCGTGAGCGAATGCGCAGTAGTGAGTCCGTGTGCGCATGTGCAGGTCTGAGCCGCAGTGCGCATGCGCAGGTCTGAGCCGGAGTGCGCATGCGCAGTAGTGAGCCCGAGCGCGGATGCGCAGGAGTGACCCCGAGCCCGCATGCGCAGTAGTGAGCCCGTGTACGCATGCGCAGTAGTGAGCCCGTGTGCTCATGCGCAGTAGTGAGGCCGCGTGCGCATGCGTAGTAGTGAGCTCGAGTGCGCATGTGCAGGTCTGAGCCGGAGTGCGCATGCGAAGTAGTGAGGCCGAGTGCGCATGAGCAGAAGTGACCCCGAGTGCGCATGCGCAGAAGTGAGCCCGTGTGTGCATCCGCAGTAGTGAGTTCGTGTGCGCATGAGCAGTAGTCAGTCCGAGTGCGCATGAGCAGTAGTGACCCCGAGCCCGCATGAGCTGTAGTGAGCCCGTGTGCACATGCGCAGAAGTGTGCTCGAATGCGCATGTGCAAGTCTGAGCCGGACTGCGCATGCGCAGTAGTGAGCCCGCGTGCGCATGAGGAGTAGTGATTCGGAGCGCGCATGCGCAGTAGTGAGCCCGATTGTGCATCCGCAGTAGTGAGTCTGAGTGCGCTAGAGCAGTAGTGACCCCGTGTGTGCATGAGCAGTAGTGACCCCGAGCGCGCATGCGCAGTAGTGAGCCCGTGTGCGCATGCGCAGTAGTGAGCCCGAGCACGCATCCGCAGTAGTGAGTCCGAGTGCGCATGCGCAGTAGCGACCCCGAGTGCGCATGAGCAGTAGTCAGTCCGTGTGCGCATGAGCAGTAGTGACCCCGAGCCCGCATGAGCAGTAGTGAGCCCGTGTGCACATGCGCAGAAGTGAGCTCGAATGCGTATGTGCAAGTCTGAGCCGGACTGCGCATGCGCAGTAGTGAGCCCGCGTGCGCATGAGCAGTAGTGAGCCCGAGCGCGCATGCGCAGTAGTGAGCCCGAGTGCGCATGCACAGTAGTGAGCCCGGTTGCGCATCCGAAGTAGTGAGTCCGTGTGCGCATGTGCAGGACCGAGCCGGAGTGCGCATGCGCAGTAGTGACCCCGAGTGCGCATGCGCAGTAGTGACCCCGAGCGCGCATGCGCAGTAGTGAGCCCGTGTGCACATGCGCAGAAGTGACCTCGAACACGCATGTGCAAGTCTGAGCCGGACTGCGCATGCGCAGTAGTGAGTCCGTGTGCGCATGTGCAGGTCTGAGCCGCAGTGCGCATGCGCAGTAGTGAGCCCGATTGTGCATCCGCAGTAGTGAGTCCGAGTGCGCATGAGCAGAAGTGAGCCCGAGTGCGCATGCGCAGTAGTGACCTCGAGTGCGCATGCGCAGAAGTGAGCACGTGTGTGCATGCGCAGTAGTGAGCCCGAGTGCGCATACGCAGTAGTGAGCCCGATTGCGCATGAGCAGTAGTGAGTCCGTGTGCGCATGTGCAGGTCTGAGCCGGAGTGCCCATGCGCAGTAGTGAGCCCGATTGTGCATCCGCAGTTGTGAGTCCGGGTGCGCATGAGCACTAGTGAGCCCGTGTGCGCATGCGCAGTGGTGTGCCCGAGTGCGCATGGGCAGGTCTGAGACGGAGAGCGCATTCGCAGTAGTGGGCTCGTGCGCGCACGCGCAGAAGTGAGCCCGTGTGCGCATGCGCAGTAGTAAGCCCGATTGCGCATCCGCAGTAGTGAGTCCGTGTGCGCATGTGCAGGTGTAAGCCGGAGTGCGCATGCGCAGTAGTGAGCCCGTGTGCGCATGCGCAGTAGTGGGTCCGTGTGCGCATGCGCAGTAGTGAGCCCGAGCGCGAATCCGCAGTCGTGAGTCCGTGTGCGCATGAGCAGTAGTCAGTCCGAGTGCGCATGAGCAGTAGTGACCCCGAGCCAGCATGAGCAGTAGTGAGCCCGTGTGCACATGCGCAGAAGTGTGCTCGAATGCGCATGTGCAAGTCTGAGCCGGACTGCGCATGCGCAGTAGTGAGCCCGCGTGCGCATGAGCAGTAGTGAGTCCGAGCGCGCATGCGCAGTAGTGAGCCCGATTGTGCATCCGCAGTAGTGAGTCTGAGTGCGCTAGAGCAGTAGTGACCCCGTGTGTGCATGAGCAGTAGTGACCCCGAGCGCGCATGCGCAGTAGTGAGCCCGTGTGCGCATGCGCAGTAGTGAGCCCGAGCACGCATCCGCAGTAGTGAGTCCGAGTGCGCATGCGCAGTAGCGACCCCGAGTGCGCATGAGCAGTAGTCAGTCCGTGTGCGCATGAGCAGTAGTGACCCCGAGTCCGCATGAGCAGTAGTGAGCCCGTGTGCACATGCGCAGAAGTGAGCTCGAATGCGCATGTGCAAGTCTGAGCCGGACTGCGCATGCGCAGTAGTGAGCCCGCGTGCGCATGAGCAGTAGTGAGCCCGAGCGCGCATGCGCAGTAGTGAGCCCGATTGTGCATGCGCAGTAGTGAGCAAGGGTGCTCATGCGTAGTAGTGAGCCCGCGTTCGCATGCGTAGTAGTGAGCTCGAGTGCGCATGTGCAGGTCTGAGGCGGAGTGCGCATGCGCAGTAGTGAGTCCGAGTGCGCATGAGCAGTAGTGAGTCCGAGCCAGCATGCGCAGTAGTGAGCCCGATTGTGCATCCCCAGTAATGGGTCTGAGTGCGCATGAGCAGTAGTGAGCCCGCGTGCGCATGCGTAGAAGTGAGCTCGAGTGCGCATGTGCAGGTTTGAGCCGGAGTGCGCATGCGCAGTAGTGAGTCCGAGTGCGCATGAGCAGTAGTGACCCCGAGCCCGCATGAGCAGTAGTGAGCCCGTGTGCACATGCGCAGAAGTGAGCTCGAATGCGCATGTGCAAGTCTGAGCCGGACTGCGCATGCGCAGTAGTGAGCCCGCGTGCGCATCCGCAGTAGTGAGCCCGAGCGCGAATCCGCAGTCGTGAGTCCGTGTGCGCATGAGCAGTAGTCAGTCCGAGTGCGCATGAGCAGTAGTGACCCCGAGCCCGCATGAGCAGTAGTGAGCCCGTGTGCACATGCGCAGAAGTGTGCTCGAATGCGCATGTGCAAGTCTGAGCCGGACTGCGCATGCGCAGTAGTGAGCCCGCGTGCGCATGAGCAGTAGTGAGTCCGAGCGCGCATGCGCAGTAGTGAGCCCGATTGTGCATCCGCAGTAGTGAGTCTGAGTGCGCTAGAGCAGTAGTGACCCCGTGTGTGCATGAGCAGTAGTGACCCCGAGCGCGCATGCGCAGTAGTGAGCCCGTGTGCGCATGCGCAGTAGTGAGCCCGAGCACGCATCCGCAGTAGTGAGTCCGAGTGCGCATGCGCAGTAGTGACCCCGAGTGCGCATGAGCAGTAGTGAGCCCGATTGTGCATCCCTAGTAGTGAGTCTGAGTGCTCATGCGCAGTAGTGAGCCCGCGTGCGCATGCGTAGTAGTGAGCTCGAGTGCGCATGCGCAGTAGTGAGTCCCAGTGCGCATGCGCAGTAGTGAGCCCGAGCGCGCATCCGCAGTAGTGAGTCTGAGTGCGCATGCGCAGTAGCGACCCCGAATGCACATGAGCAGTAGTGAGTCCGAATGCGCATGAGCAGTAGTGACCCCGAGTGCGCATGCACAGTAGTGAGCCCGATTGCGCATCCGAAGTAGTGAGTCCGTGTGCGCATGTGCATGACTGAGCCCGAGTGCGCATGCGCAGTAGTGACCCCGTGTGTGCATGCGCAGTAGTGAGCCCGTGTGCGCGTGCGCAGTATTGAGCCCGAGTGCACATGCACAGTAGTGAGTCCGTGTGCGCATGCGCGGTAGTGAGCCCGAGTGCGCTTGCGCTGTAGTGAGACCGTGTGCGCATCGGCAGTAGTGAGTCCGAGTGCCCATGAGTCGTAGTGAGTCCGAGTGCGCATCCGCAGCAGTGACCCCGCATGCGCATGCGTAGCAGTGAGCTCGAGTGCGCATGTGCAGGTCTGAGCCGGAGTGCGCATGCGCAGTAGTGAGCCCGTGTATGCATGCGCAGTGGTGAGCCCGAGTGCGCATGAGCAGGTCTGAGCCGGAGTACGCATGCGCAGTAGTGAGGCCGAGTGCGCATGAGCAGTAGTGAGCCCGTGTGCGCATGCGCAGTAGTGAGCCCGCGTGCGCATGCGTAGTAGTGAGCTCGAGTGCGCATGTGCAAGTCTGAGCCGGATTGCGCATGCGCAGTAGTGAGCCCGATTGCGCATCCGCAGTAGTGAGTCCGTGTGCGCATACGCAGTTGCGACCCCGAGTGTGCATGCACAGCGTCAGCCCGTGAGCGAATGCGCAGTAGTGAGTCCGTGTGCGCATGTGCAGGTCTGAGCCGCAGTGCGCATGCGCAGTAGTGAGCCCGATTGTGCATCCGCAGTAGTGACTCCGAGTGCGCATGAGCAGAAGTGAGCCCGAGTGCGCATCCGCAGTAGTGAGTCCGTGTGCGCATGCGCAGGTCTGAGCCGGAGTGCGCATGCGCAGTAGTGAGCCCGAGCGCGGATGCGCAGGAGTGACCCCGAGCCCGCATGCGCAGTAGTGAGCCCGTGTACGCATGCGCAGTAGTGAGCCCGTGTGCTCATGCGCAGTAGTGAGGCCGCGTGCGCATGCGTAGTAGTGAGCTCGAGTGCGCATGTGCAGGTCTGAGCCGGAGTGCGCATGCGCAGTAGTGAGGCCGAGTGCGCATGAGCAGAAGTGACCCCGAGTGCGCATGCGCAGAAGTGAGCCCGTGTGTGCATCCGCAGTAGTGAGTTCGTGTGCGCATGAGCAGTAGTCAGTCCGAGTGCGCATGAGCAGTAGTGACCCCGAGCCCGCATGAGCTGTAGTGAGCCCGTGTGCACATGCGCAGAAGTGTGCTCGAATGCGCATGTGCAAGTCTGAGCCGGACTGCGCATGCGCAGTAGTGAGCCCGCGTGCGCATGAGGAGTAGTGATTCGGAGCGCGCATGCGCAGTAGTGAGCCCGATTGTGCATCCGCAGTAGTGAGTCTGAGTGCGCTAGAGCAGTAGTGACCCCGTGTGTGCATGAGCAGTAGTGACCCCGAGCGCGCATGCGCAGTAGTGAGCCCGTGTGCGCATGCGCAGTAGTGAGCCCGAGCACGCATCCGCAGTAGTGAGTCCGAGTGCGCATGCGCAGTAGCGACCCCGAGTGCGCATGAGCAGTAGTCAGTCCGTGTGCGCATGAGCAGTAGTGACCCCGAGCCCGCATGAGCAGTAGTGAGCCCGTGTGCACATGCGCAGAAGTGAGCTCGAATGCGTATGTGCAAGTCTGAGCCGGACTGCGCATGCGCAGTAGTGAGCCCGCGTGCGCATGAGCAGTAGTGAGTCCGAGCGCGCATGCGCAGTAGTGAGCCCGATTGTGCATCCGCAGTAGTGAGTCTGAGTGCGCTAGAGCAGTAGTGACCCCGTGTGTGCATGAGCAGTAGTGACCCCGAGCGCGCATGCGCAGTAGTGAGCCCGTGTGCGCATGCGCAGTAGTGAGCCCGAGCACGCATCCGCAGTAGTGAGTCCGAGTGCGCATGCGCAGTAGTGACCCCGAGTGCGCATGAGCAGTAGTGAGCCCGATTGTGCATCCCTAGTAGTGAGTCTGAGTGCTCATGCGCAGTAGTGAGCCCGCGTGCGCATGCGTAGTAGTGAGCTCGAGTGCGCATGCGCAGTAGTGAGTCCCAGTGCGCATGCGCAGTAGTGAGCCCGAGCGCGCATCCGCAGTAGTGAGTCTGAGTGCGCATGCGCAGTAGCGACCCCGAATGCACATGAGCAGTAGTGAGTCCGAATGCGCATGAGCAGTAGTGACCCCGAGTGCGCATGCACAGTAGTGAGCCCGATTGCGCATCCGAAGTAGTGAGTCCGTGTGCGCATGTGCATGACTGAGCCCGAGTGCGCATGCGCAGTAGTGACCCCGTGTGTGCATGCGCAGTAGTGAGCCCGTGTGCGCGTGCGCAGTATTGAGCCCGAGTGCACATGCACAGTAGTGAGTCCGTGTGCGCATGCGCGGTAGTGAGCCCGAGTGCGCTTGCGCTGTAGTGAGACCGTGTGCGCATCGGCAGTAGTGAGTCCGAGTGCCCATGAGTCGTAGTGAGTCCGAGTGCGCATCCGCAGCAGTGACCCCGCATGCGCATGCGTAGCAGTGAGCTCGAGTGCGCATGTGCAGGTCTGAGCCGGAGTGCGCATGCGCAGTAGTGAGCCCGTGTATGCATGCGCAGTGGTGAGCCCGAGTGCGCATGAGCAGGTCTGAGCCGGAGTACGCATGCGCAGTAGTGAGGCCGAGTGCGCATGAGCAGTAGTGAGCCCGTGTGCGCATGCGCAGTAGTGAGCCCGCGTGCGCATGCGTAGTAGTGAGCTCGAGTGCGCATGTGCAAGTCTGAGCCGGATTGCGCATGCGCAGTAGTGAGCCCGATTGCGCATCCGCAGTAGTGAGTCCGTGTGCGCATACGCAGTTGCGACCCCGAGTGTGCATGCACAGCGTCAGCCCGTGAGCGAATGCGCAGTAGTGAGTCCGTGTGCGCATGTGCAGGTCTGAGCCGCAGTGCGCATGCGCAGTAGTGAGCCCGATTGTGCATCCGCAGTAGTGACTCCGAGTGCGCATGAGCAGAAGTGAGCCCGAGTGCGCATCCGCAGTAGTGAGTCCGTGTGCGCATGCGCAGGTCTGAGCCGGAGTGCGCATGCGCAGTAGTGAGCCCGAGCGCGGATGCGCAGGAGTGACCCCGAGCCCGCATGCGCAGTAGTGAGCCCGTGTACGCATGCGCAGTAGTGAGCCCGTGTGCTCATGCGCAGTAGTGAGGCCGCGTGCGCATGCGTAGTAGTGAGCTCGAGTGCGCATGTGCAGGTCTGAGCCGGAGTGCGCATGCGCAGTAGTGAGGCCGAGTGCGCATGAGCAGAAGTGACCCCGAGTGCGCATGCGCAGAAGTGAGCCCGTGTGTGCATCCGCAGTAGTGAGTTCGTGTGCGCATGAGCAGTAGTCAGTCCGAGTGCGCATGAGCAGTAGTGACCCCGAGCCCGCATGAGCTGTAGTGAGCCCGTGTGCACATGCGCAGAAGTGTGCTCGAATGCGCATGTGCAAGTCTGAGCCGGACTGCGCATGCGCAGTAGTGAGCCCGCGTGCGCATGAGGAGTAGTGATACGGAGCGCGCATGCGCAGTAGTGAGCCCGATTGTGCATCCGCAGTAGTGAGTCTGAGTGCGCTAGAGCAGTAGTGACCCCGTGTGTGCATGAGCAGTAGTGACCCCGAGCGCGCATGCGCAGTAGTGAGCCCGTGTGCGCATGCGCAGTAGTGAGCCCGAGCACGCATCCGCAGTAGTGAGTCCGAGTGCGCATGCGCAGTAGCGACCCCGAGTGCGCATGAGCAGTAGTCAGTCCGTGTGCGCATGAGCAGTAGTGACCCCGAGCCCGCATGAGCAGTAGTGAGCCCGTGTGCACATGCGCAGAAGTGAGCTCGAATGCGTATGTGCAAGTCTGAGCCGGACTGCGCATGCGCAGTAGTGAGCCCGCGTGCGCATGAGCAGTAGTGAGCCCGAGCGCGCATGCGCAGTAGTGAGCCCGAGTGCGCATGCACAGTAGTGAGCCCGGTTGCGCATCCGAAGTAGTGAGTCCGTGTGCGCATGTGCAGGACCGAGCCGGAGTGCGCATGCGCAGTAGTGACCCCGAGTGCGCATGCGCAGTAGTGACCCCGAGCGCGCATGCGCAGTAGTGAGCCCGTGTGCACATGCGCAGAAGTGACCTCGAACACGCATGTGCAAGTCTGAGCCGGACTGCGCATGCGCAGTAGTGAGTCCGTGTGCGCATGAGCAGGTCTGAGCCGGAGTACGCATGCGCAGTAGTGAGGCCGAGTGCGCATGAGCAGTAGTGAGCCCGTGTGCGCATGCGCAGTAGTGAGCCCGCGTGCGCATGCGTAGTAGTGAGCCCGTGTGCTCATGCGCAGTAGTGAGGCCGCGTGCGCATGCGTAGTAGTGAGCTCGAGTGCGCATGTGCAGGTCTGAGCCGGAGTGCGCATGCGCAGTAGTGAGGCCGAGTGCGCATGAGCAGAAGTGACCCCGAGTGCGCATGCGCAGAAGTGAGCCCGTGTGTGCATCCGCAGTAGTGAGTTCGTGTGCGCATGAGCAGTAGTCAGTCCGAGTGCGCATGAGCAGTAGTGACCCCGAGCCCGCATGAGCTGTAGTGAGCCCGTGTGCACATGCGCAGAAGTGTGCTCGAATGCGCATGTGCAAGTCTGAGCCGGACTGCGCATGCGCAGTAGTGAGCCCGCGTGCGCATGAGGAGTAGTGATTCGGAGCGCGCATGCGCAGTAGTGAGCCCGATTGTGCATCCGCAGTAGTGAGTCTGAGTGCGCTAGAGCAGTAGTGACCCCGTGTGTGCATGAGCAGTAGTGACCCCGAGCGCGCATGCGCAGTAGTGAGCCCGTGTGCGCATGCGCAGTAGTGAGCCCGAGCACGCATCCGCAGTAGTGAGTCCGAGTGCGCATGCGCAGTAGCGACCCCGAGTGCGCATGAGCAGTAGTCAGTCCGTGTGCGCATGAGCAGTAGTGACCCCGAGCCCGCATGAGCAGTAGTGAGCCCGTGTGCACATGCGCAGAAGTGAGCTCGAATGCGTATGTGCAAGTCTGAGCCGGACTGCGCATGCGCAGTAGTGAGCCCGCGTGCGCATGAGCAGTAGTGAGCCCGAGCGCGCATGCGCAGTAGTGAGCCCGAGTGCGCATGCACAGTAGTGAGCCCGGTTGCGCATCCGAAGTAGTGAGTCCGTGTGCGCATGTGCAGGACCGAGCCGGAGTGCGCATGCGCAGTAGTGACCCCGAGTGCGCATGCGCAGTAGTGACCCCGAGCGCGCATGCGCAGTAGTGAGCCCGTGTGCACATGCGCAGAAGTGACCTCGAACACGCATGTGCAAGTCTGAGCCGGACTGCGCATGCGCAGTAGTGAGTCCGTGTGCGCATGAGCAGGTCTGAGCCGGAGTACGCATGCGCAGTAGTGAGGCCGAGTGCGCATGAGCAGTAGTGAGCCCGTGTGCGCATGCGCAGTAGTGAGCCCGCGTGCGCATGCGTAGTAGTGAGCTCGAGTGCGCATGTGCAGGTCTGAGCCGGATTGCGCATGCGCAGTAGTGAGCCCGATTGCGCATCCGCAGCAGTGAGTCCGTGTGCGCATACGCAGTTGCGACCCCGAGTGTGCATGCACAGCGTCAGCCCGTGAGCGAATGCGCAGTAGTGAGTCCGTGTGCGCATGTGCAGGTCTGAGCCGCAGTGCGCATGCGCAGTAGTGAGCCCGATTGTGCATCCGCAGTAGTGACTCCGAGTGCGCATGAGCAGAAGTGAGCCCGAGTGCGCATCCGCAGTAGTGCGTCCGTGTGCGCATGCGCAGGTCTGAGCCGGAGTGCGCATGCGCAGTAGTGAGCCCGAGCGCGGATGCGCAGGAGTGACCCCGAGCCCGCATGCGCAGTAGTGAGCCCGTGTACGCATGCGCAGTAGTGAGCCCGTGTGCTCATGCGCAGTAGTGAGGCCGCGTGCGCATGCGTAGTAGTGAGCTCGAGTGCGCATGTGCAGGTCTGAGCCGGAGTGCGCATGCGCAGTAGTGAGGCCGAGTGCGCATGAGCAGAAGTGACCCCGAGTGCGCATGCGCAGAAGTGAGCCCGTGTGTGCATCCGCAGTAGTGAGTTCGTGTGCGCATGAGCAGTAGTCAGTCCGAGTGCGCATGAGCAGTAGTGACCCCGAGCCCGCATGAGCTGTAGTGAGTCCGAGTGCGCATGAGCAGTAGTGACCCGGAGTGCGCATGCACAGTAGTGAGCCCGATTGCGCATCCGAAGTAGTGAGTCCGTGTGCGCATGTGCAGGACTGCGCCGGAGTGCGCATGCGCAGTAGTGACCCCGAGTGCGCATGCGCAGTAGTGACCCCGAGCGCGCATCCGCAGTAGTCAGCCCGATTGTGCATCCGCAGTAGTGAATCCGAGTACGCATGAGCAGTAGTGAGCCGGAGGGCGCATGCGCAGTAGTGACCCCGAGTGCGCATGCGCACTAGTGACCCCGAGCCCGCATGCGCAGTAGTGAGCCCGATTGTGCATCCGCAGTAATGAGTCTGAGTGCGCATGAGCAGTAGTGAGCCCGCGTGCGCATGCGTAGTAGTGAGTTCGAGTGCGCATGCGCAGTAGTGACCCCGAGTGCGCATGATCAGTAGTGAGTCCGAGTGCGCATGAGCAGTAGTGACCCGGAGTGCGCATGCACAGTAGTGAGCCCGATTGCGCATCCGAAGTAGTGAGTCCGTGTGCGCATGTGCAGGACTGAGCCGGAGTGCGCATGCGCAGTAGTGACCCCGAGTGCGCATGCGCCGTAGTGACCCCGAGCGCGCATGCGCAGTAGTGATCCCGTGTGCGCATGCGCAGTAGTGAGCCCGAGCGCGCATCCGCAGTAGTGAGCCCGAGTGCGCATGCGCAGTAGTGACCCCGAGTGTGCATGCACAGTGTGAGCCCGTGAGCGAATGCGCAGTAGTGAGCCCGAGTGCGCATGCGCAGTAGTGAGCCCGCGTGGGCATGCGCAGTAGTGAGCCCGAGCGCGCATACGCAGTAGTGAGCCCGTGTGCGCATGCGCAGTAGTGAGCCCGAGCGCGCATCCGCAGTAGTGAGCCCGATTGTGCATCCGCAGTAGTGAGTCCGAGTACGCATGAGCAGTAGTGACCCCGAGTGCGCATGCACAGTAGTGAGCCCGATTGCGCATCCGAAGTAGTGAGTCCGTGTGCGCATGTGCATGACTGAGCCGGAGTGCTCATGCGCAGTAGTGACCCCGAGTGCGCATGCGCAGTAGTGGCCCCTAGCGCGCATGCGCAGTAGTGAGCCCGTGTGCGCATGCGCAGTAGTGTGCCCGAGCGCGCATACGCAGTAGTGAGCCCGTGTGCGCATGCGCAGTAGTGAGCCCGAGCGCGCATCCGCAGTAGTCAGCCCGATTGTGCATCCGCAGTAGTGAGTCCGAGTACGCATGAGCAGTAGTGAGCCGGAGGGCGCATGAGCAGTAGTGACCCCGAGTGCACATGCGCACTAGTGACCCCGAGCCCGCATGCGCAGTAGTGAGCCCGATTGTGCATCCGCAGTAATGAGTCTGAGTGCGCATGAGCAGTAGTGAGCCCGCGTGCGCATGCGTAGTAGTGAGCTCGAGTGCGCATGCGCAGTAGTGACCCCGAGTGCGCATGATCAGTAGTGAGTCCGAGTGCGCATGAGCAGTAGTGACCCGGAGTGCGCATGCACAGTAGTGAGCCCGATTGCGCATCCGAAGTAGTGAGTCCGTGTGCGCATGTGCAGGACTGAGCCGGAGTGCGCATGCGCAGTAGTGACCCCGAGTGCGCATGCGCAGTAGTGACCCCGAGCGCGCATGCGCAGTAGTGAGCCCGAGTCCGCATGCGCAGTAGTGACCCCGAGTGTGCATGCACAGTGTGAGCCCGTGAGCGAATGCGCAGTAGTGAGCCCGAGCGCGCATACGCAGTAGTGAGCCCGTGTGCGCATGCGAAGTAGTGAGCCCGAGCGCGCATCCGCAGTAGTGAGCCCGATTGTGCATCCGCAGTAGTGAGTCCGAGTGCGCATGCGCAGTAGTGACCCCGAGTGTGCATGCACAGTGTGAGCCCGTGAGCGAATGCGCAGTAGTGAGCCCGAGTGCGCTTGCGCTGTAGTGAGACCGTGTGCGTATCGGCAGTAGTGAGTCCGAGTGCCCATGAGTCGTAGTGAGTCCGAGTGCGCATCCGCAGCAGTGACCCCGCATGCGCATGCGTAGCAGTGAGCTCGAGTGCGCATGTGCAGGTCTGAGCCGGAGTGCGCATGCGCAGTAGTGAGTCCGAGTGCGCATGAGCAGTAGTGACCCCGAGCCCGCATGAGCAGTAGTGAGCCCGTGTGCACATGCGCAGAAGTGAGCTCGAATGCGCATGTGCAAGTCTGAGCCGGACTGCGCATGCGCAGTAGTGAGCCCGTGTGCGCATGAGCAGTAGTGAGTCCGAGCCAGCATGCGCAGTAGTGAGCCCGATTGTGCATCCCCAGTAATGGGTCTGAGTGCGCATGAGCAGTAGTGAGCCCGCGTGCGCATGCGTAGAAGTGAGCTCGAGTGCGCATGTGCAGGTTTGAGCCGGAGTGCGCATGCGCAATAGTGAGTCCGAGTGCGCATGAGCAGTAGTGACCCCGAGCCCGCATGAGCAGTAGTGAGCCCGTGTGCACATGCGCAGAAGTGAGCTCGAATGCGCATGTGCAAGTCTGAGCCGGACTGCGCATGCGCAGTACCGAGCCCGTGTGCGCATGCGCAGTGGTGTGCCCGAGTGCGCATGGGCAGGTCTGAGACGGAGTGCGCATTCGCAGTAGTGGGCTCGTGCGCGCACGCGCAGAAGTGAGCCCGTGTGCGCATGCGCAGTAGTGAGCCTGAACGCGCATCCGCAGTAGTGAGTCTGAGTGCGCATGCGCAGTAGCGACCCCGAATGCACATGAGCAGTAGTGAGTCCGAATGCGCATGAGCAGCTGTGACCCCGAGTGCGCATGCACAGTAGTGAGCCCGATTGCGCATCCGCAGTAGTGAGTCCGTGTGCGCATGTGCACGTGTAAGCCGGAGTGCGCATGCGCAGTAGTGAGCCCGTGTGCGCATGCGCAGTAGTGAGCCCGTGTACGCATGGGCAGTAGTGAGCCCGTGTGCTCATGCGCAGTAGTGAGCCCGCGTGCGCATGCGTAGAAGTGAGCTCGAGTGCGCATGTGCAGGTCTGAGCCGGAGTGCGCATGCGCAGTAGTGGGTCCGTGTGCGCATGCGCAATAGTGAGCCCGAGCACGCATCCGCAGTAGTGAGTCCGAGTGCGCATGCGCAGTAGCGACCCCGAGTGCGCATGAGCAGTAGTCAGTCCGTGTGCGCATGAGCAGTAGTGACCCCGAGCCCGCATGAGCAGTAGTGAGCCCGTGTGCACATGCGCAGAAGTGAGCTCGAATGCGCATGTGCAAGTCTGAGCCGGACTGCGCATGCGCAGTAGTGAGCCCGCGTGCGCATGAGCAGTAGTGAGCCCGAGCGCGCATGCGCAGTAGTGAGCCCGATTGTGCATACGCAGTAATGAGTCTGAGTGCGCATGAGCAGTAGTGAGTCCGAATGCGCATGAGCAGTCGTGACCCCGAGTGCGCATGCACAGTAGTGAGCCCGATTGCGCATCCGAAGTAGTGAGTCCGTGTGCGCATGTGCATGACTGAGCCGGAGTGCTCATGCGCAGTAGTGACCCCGAGTGCGCATGCGCAGTAGTGGCCCCGAGCGCGCATGCGCAGTAGTGAGCCCGTGTGCGCATGCGCAGTAGTGTGCCCGAGCGCGCATACGCAGTAGTGAGCCCGTGTGCGCATGCGCAGTAGTGAGGCCGAGCGCGCATCCGCAGTAGTCAGCCCGTCTGTGCATCCGCAGTAGTGAGTCCGAGTACGCATGAGCAGTAGTGAGCCGGAGGGCGCATGCGCAGTAGTGACCCCGAGTGCGCATGCGCACTAGTGACCCCGAGCCCGCATGCGCAGTAGTGAGCCCGATTGTGCATCCGCAGTAATGAGTCTGAGTGCGCATGAGCAGTAGTGAGCCCGCGTGCGCATGCGTAGTAGTGAGCTCGAGTGCGCATGCGCAGTAGTGACCCCGAGTGCGCATGATCAGTAGTGAGTCCGAGTGCGCATGAGCAGTAGTGACCCGGAGTGCGCATGCACAGTAGTGAGCCCGATTGCGCATCCGAAGTAGTGAGTCCGTGTGCGCATGTGCAGGACTGCGCCGGAGTGCGCATGCGCAGTAGTGACCCCGAGTGCGCATGCGCACTAGTGACCCCGAGCCCGCATGCGCAGTAGTGAGCCCGAGTGCGCATGCGCAGTAGTGACCCCGAGTGTGCATGCACGGTGTGAGCCCGAGAGCGAATGCGCAGTAGTGAGCCCGAGGGCGCATGCGCAGTAGTGACCCCGAGTGCGCATGCGCACTAGTGACCCCGAGCCCGCATGCGCAGTAGTGAGCCCGATTGTGCATCCGCAGTAATGAGTCTGAGTGCGCATGAGCAGTAGTGAGCCGGAGGGCGCATGAGCAGTAGTGACCCCGAATGCACATGAGCAGTAGTGAGTCCGAGTGCGCATGAGCAGTAGTGACCCCGAGTGCGCATGCACAGTAGTGAGCCCGATTGCGCATCCGAAGTAGTGAGTCCGTGTGCGCATGAGCAGTAGTGAGCCCGCGTGCGCATGCGTAGTAGTGAGTTCGAGTGCACATGCGCAGAAGTGAGCTCGAATGCGCATGTGCAAGTCTGAGCCGGACTGCGCATGCGCAGTAGTGAGCCCGCGTGCGCATGAGCAGTAGTGAGCCCGAGCGCGCATGCGCAGTAGTGAGCCCGATTGTGCATACGCAGTAATGAGTCTGAGTGCGCATGAGCAGTAGTGAGCCCGCGTGCGCATGCGTAGTAGTGAGCTCGAGTGCGCATGTGCAGGTCTGAGCCGGAGTGCGCATACGCAGTAGTGGGTCCGTGTGCGCATGCGCAGTAGTGAGCCCGAGCACGCATCCGCAGTAGTGAGTCCGAGTGCGCATGCGCAGTAGTGACCCCGAGTGCGCATGAGCAGTAGTGAGTCCGAGCGCGCATGCGCAGTAGTGAGCCCGATTGTGCATCCCTAGTAGTGAGTCTGAGTGCACATGAGCAGTAGTGAGCCCGTGTGTGCATGAGCAGTAGTGACCCCGAGCGCGCATGCGCAGTAGTGAGCCCGTGTGCGCATGCGCAGTAGTGAGCCCGCGTGCGCATGCGTAGTAGTGAGCTCGAGTGCGCATGCGCAGTAGTGAGTCCCAGTGCGCATGCGCAGTAGTGAGCCCGAGCGCGCATCCGCAGTAGTGAGTCTGAGTGCGCATGCGCAGTAGCGACCCCGAATGCACATGAGCAGTAGTGAGTCCGAATGCGCATGAGCAGTAGTGACCCCGAGTGCGCATGCACAGTAGTGTGCCCGATTGCGCATCCGAAGTAGTGAGTCCGTGTGCGCATGTGCATGACTGAGCTGGAGTGCTCATGCGCAGTAGTGACCCCGAGTGCGCATGCGCAGTAGTGGCCCCGAGCGCGCATGCGCAGTAGTGAGCCCGTGTGCGCATGCGCAGTAGTGTGCCCGAGCGCGCATACGCAGTAGTGAGCCCGTGTGCGCATGCGCAGTAGTGAGGCCGAGCGCGCATCCGCAGTAGTCAGCCCGTCTGTGCATCCGCAGTAGTGAGTCCGAGTACGCATGAGCAGTAGTGAGCCGGAGGGCGCGTGCGCAGTAGTGACCCCGAGTGCGCATGCGCACTAGTGACCCCGAGCCCGCATGCGCAGTAGTGAGCCCGATTGTGCATCCGCAGTAATGAGTCTGAGTGCGCATGAGCAGTAGTGAGCCCGCGTGCGCATGCGTAGTAGTGAGCTCGAGTGCGCATGCGCAGTAGTGACCCCGAGTGCGCATGATCAGTAGTGAGTCCGAGTGCGCATGAGCAGTAGTGACCCGGAGTGCGCATGCACAGTAGTGAGCCCGATTGCGCATCCGAAGTAGTGAGTCCGTGTGCGCATGTGCAGGACTGCGCCGGAGTGCGCATGCGCAGTAGTGAGCCCGTGTGCGCATGCGCAGTAGTGAGCCCGCGTGCGCATGCGTAGTAGTGAGCTCGAGTGCGCATGCGCAGTAGTGAGTCCCAGTGCGCATGCGCAGTAGTGAGCCCGAGCGCGCATCCGCAGTAGTGAGTCTGAGTGCGCATGCGCAGTAGCGACCCCGAATGCACATGAGCAGTAGTGAGTCCGAATGCGCATGAGCAGTAGTGACCCCGAGTGCGCATGCACAGTAGTGAGCCCGATTGCGCATCCGAAGTAGTGAGTCCGTGTGCGCATGTGCATGACTGAGCCGGAGTGCTCATGCGCAGTAGTGACCCCGAGTGCGCATGCGCAGTAGTGGCCCCGAGCGCGCATGCGCAGTAGTGAGCCCGTGTGCGCATGCGCAGTAGTGTGCCCGAGCGCGCATACGCAGTAGTGAGCCCGTGTGCGCATGCGCAGTAGTGAGGCCGAGCGCGCATCCGCAGTAGTCAGCCCGTCTGTGCATCCGCAGTAGTGAGTCCGAGTACGCATGAGCAGTAGTGAGCCGGAGGGCGCATGCGCAGTAGTGACCCCGAGTGCGCATGCGCACTAGTGACCCCGAGCCCGCATGCGCAGTAGTGAGCCCGATTGTGCATCCGCAGTAATGAGTCTGAGTGCGCATGAGCAGTAGTGAGCCCGCGTGCGCATGCGTAGTAGTGAGCTCGAGTGCGCATGCGCAGTAGTGACCCCGAGTGCGCATGATCAGTAGTGAGTCCGAGTGCGCATGAGCAGTAGTGACCCGGAGTGCGCATGCACAGTAGTGAGCCCGATTGCGCATCCGAAGTAGTGAGTCCGTGTGCGCATGTGCAGGACTGCGCCGGAGTGCGCATGCGCAGTAGTGACCCCGAGTGCGCATGCGCAGTAGTGACCCCGAGCGCGCATCCGCAGTAGTCAGCCCGATTGTGCATCCGCAGTAGTGAATCCGAGTACGCATGAGCAGTAGTGAGCCGGAGGGCGCATGCGCAGTAGTGACCCCGAGTGCGCATGCGCACTAGTGACCCCGAGCCCGCATGCGCAGTAGTGAGCCCGATTGTGCATCCGCAGTAATGAGTCTGAGTGCGCATGAGCAGTAGTGAGCCCGCGTGCGCATGCGTAGTAGTGAGTTCGAGTGCGCATGCGCAGTAGTGACCCCGAGTGCGCATGATCAGTAGTGAGTCCGAGTGCGCATGAGCAGTAGTGACCCGGAGTGCGCATGCACAGTAGTGAGCCCGATTGCGCATCCGAAGTAGTGAGTCCGTGTGCGCATGTGCAGGACTGAGCCGGAGTGCGCATGCGCAGTAGTGACCCCGAGTGCGCATGCGCCGTAGTGACCCCGAGCGCGCATGCGCAGTAGTGATCCCGTGTGCGCATGCGCAGTAGTGAGCCCGAGCGCGCATCCGCAGTAGTGAGCCCGAGTGCGCATGCGCTGTAGTGACCCCGAGTGTGCATGCACAGTGTGAGCCCGTGAGCGAATGCGCAGTAGTGAGCCCGAGTGCGCATGCGCAGTAGTGAGCCCGCGTGGGCATGCGCAGTAGTGAGCCCGAGCGCGCATACGCAGTAGTGAGCCCGTGTGCGCATGCGCAGTAGTGAGCCCGAGCGAGCATCCGCAGTAGTGAGCCCGATTGTGCATCCGCAGTAGTGAGTCCGAGTACGCATGAGCAGTAGTGAGCCGGAGGGCGCATGCGCAGTAGTGACCCCGAGTGCGCATGCGCACTAGTGACCCCGAGCCCGCATGCGCAGTAGTGAGCCCGAGTGCGCATGCGCAGTAGTGACCCCGAGTGTGCATGCACAGTGTGAGCCCGTGAGCGAATGCGCAGTAGTGAGCCCGAGGGCGCATGCGCAGTAGTGACCCCGAGTGCGCATGCGCACTAGTGACCCCGAGCCCGCATGCGCAGTAGTGAGCCCGATTGTGCATCCGCAGTAATGAGTCTGACTGCGCATGGGCAGTAGTGAGCCCGCGTGTGCATGCGTAGTAGTGAGCTCGAGTGCGCATGCGCAGTAGTGACCCCGAATGCACATGAGCAGTAGTGAGTCCGAGTGCGCATGAGCAGTAGTGACCCCGAGTGCGCATGCACAGTAGTGAGCCCGATTGCGCATCCGAAGTAGTGAGTCCGTGTGCGCATGTGCAGGACTGAGCCGGAGTGCGCATGCGCAGTAGTGACCCCGAGTGCGCATGCGCAGTAGTGACCCCGAGCGCGCATGCGCAGTAGTGAGCCCGAGTGCGCATGCGCAGTAGTGACCCCGAGTGTGCATGCACAGTGTGAGCCCGTGAGCGAATGCGCAGTAGTGAGCCCGAGTGCGCATGCGCAGTAGTGAGCCCGTGTGGGCATGCGCAGTAGTGAGCCCGAGCGCGCATACGCAGTAGTGAGCCCGTGTGCGCATGCGAAGTAGTGAGCCCGAGCGCGCATCCGCAGTAGTGAGCCCGATTGTGCATCCGCAGTAGTGAGTCCGAGTATGCATGAGCAGTAGTGAGCCGGAGGGCGCATGCGCAGTAGTGACCCCGAGTGCGCATGCGCACTAGTGACCCCGAGCCCGCATGCGCAGTAGTGAGCCCGATTGTGCATCCGCAGTAATGTGTCTGAGTGCGCATGAGCAGTAGTGAGCCCGCGTGCGCATGCGTAGCAGTGAGCTCGAGCGCGCATGCGCAGTAGTGACCCCGAGCCCGCATGCGCAGTAGTGAGCCCGATTGTGCATCCGCAGTAATGAGTCTGAGTGCGCATGAGCAGTAGTGAGCCCGCGTGCGCATGCGTAGTAGTGAGCTCGAGTGCGCATGCGCAGTAGTGACCCCGAGTGCGCATGATCAGTAGTGAGTCCGAGTGCGCATGAGCAGTAGTGACCCGGAGTGCGCATGCACAGTAGTGAGCCCGATTGCGCATCCGAAGTAGTGAGTCCGTGTGCGCATGTGCAGGACTGCGCCGGAGTGCGCATGCGCAGTAGTGACCCCGAGTGCGCATGCGCACTAGTGACCCCGAGCCCGCATGCGCAGTAGTGAGCCCGATTGTGCATCCGCAGTAATGAGTCTGAGTGCGCATGAGCAGTAGTGAGCCCGCGTGCGCATGCGTAGTAGTGAGTTCGAGTGCGCATGCGCAGTAGTGACCCCGAGTGCGCATGATCAGTAGTGAGTCCGAGTGCGCATGAGCAGTAGTGACCCGGAGTGCGCATGCACAGTAGTGAGCCCGATTGCGCATCCGAAGTAGTGAGTCCGTGTGCGCATGTGCAGGACTGAGCCGGAGTGCGCATGCGCAGTAGTGACCCCGAGTGCGCATGCGCCGTAGTGACCCCGAGCGCGCATGCGCAGTAGTGATCCCGTGTGCGCATGCGCAGTAGTGAGCCCGAGCGCGCATCCGCAGTAGTGAGCCCGAGTGCGCATGCGCAGTAGTGACCCCGAGTGTGCATGCACAGTGTGAGCCCGTGAGCGAATGCGCAGTAGTGAGCCCGAGTGCGCATGCGCAGTAGTGAGCCCGCGTGGGCATGCGCAGTAGTGAGCCCGTGTGCGCATGAGCAGTAGTGAGTCCGAGCCAGCATGCGCAGTAGTGAGCCCGATTGTGCATCCCCAGTAATGGGTCTGAGTGCGCATGAGCAGTAGTGAGCCCGCGTGCGCATGCGTAGAAGTGAGCTCGAGTGCGCATGTGCAGGTTTGAGCCGGAGTGCGCATGCGCAATAGTGAGTCCGAGTGCGCATGAGCAGTAGTGACCCCGAGCCCGCATGAGCAGTAGTGAGCCCGTGTGCACATGCGCAGAAGTGAGCTCGAATGCGCATGTGCAAGTCTGAGCCGGACTGCGCATGCGCAGTACCGAGCCCGTGTGCGCATGCGCAGTGGTGTGCCCGAGTGCGCATGGGCAGGTCTGAGACGGAGTGCGCATTCGCAGTAGTGGGCTCGTGCGCGCACGCGCAGAAGTGAGCCCGTGTGCGCATGCGCAGTAGTGAGCCCGAACGCGCATCCGCAGTAGTGAGTCTGAGTGCGCATGCGCAGTAGCGACCCCGAATGCACATGAGCAGTAGTGAGTCCGAATGCGCATGAGCAGCTGTGACCCCGAGTGCGCATGCACAGTAGTGAGCCCGATTGCGCATCCGCAGTAGTGAGTCCGTGTGCGCATGTGCAGGTGTAAGCCGGAGTGCGCATGCGCAGTAGTGAGCCCGTGTGCGCATGCGCAGTAGTGAGCCCGTGTACGCATGGGCAGTAGTGAGCCCGTGTGCTCATGCGCAGTAGTGAGCCCGCGTGCGCATGCGTAGAAGTGAGCTCGAGTGCGCATGTGCAGGTCTGAGCCGGAGTGCGCATGCGCAGTAGTGGGTCCGTGTGCGCATGCGCAGTAGTGGCCCCGAGCGCGCATGCGCAGTAGTGAGCCCGTGTGCGCATGCGCAGTAGTGTGCCCGAGCGCGCATACGCAGTAGTGAGCCCGTGTGCGCATGCGCAGTAGTGAGGCCGAGCGCGCATCCGCAGTAGTCAGCCCGTCTGTGCATCCGCAGTAGTGAGTCCGAGTACGCATGAGCAGTAGTGAGCCGGAGGGCGCATGCGCAGTAGTGACCCCGAGTGCGCATGCGCACTAGTGACCCCGAGCCCGCATGCGCAGTAGTGAGCCCGATTGTGCATCCGCAGTAATGAGTCTGAGTGCGCATGAGCAGTAGTGAGCCCGCGTGCGCATGCGTAGTAGTGAGCTCGAGTGCGCATGCGCAGTAGTGACCCCGAGTGCGCATGATCAGTAGTGAGTCCGAGTGCGCATGAGCAGTAGTGACCCGGAGTGCGCATGCACAGTAGTGAGCCCGATTGCGCATCCGAAGTAGTGAGTCCGTGTGCGCATGTGCAGGACTGCGCCGGAGTGCGCATGCGCAGTAGTGACCCCGAGTGCGCATGCGCACTAGTGACCCCGAGCCCGCATGCGCAGTAGTGAGCCCGATTGTGCATCCGCAGTAATGAGTCTGAGTGCGCATGAGCAGTAGTGAGCCCGCGTGCGCATGCGTAGTAGTGAGTTCGAGTGCGCATGCGCAGTAGTGACCCCGAGTGCGCATGATCAGTAGTGAGTCCGAGTGCGCATGAGCAGTAGTGACCCGGAGTGCGCATGCACAGTAGTGAGCCCGATTGCGCATCCGAAGTAGTGAGTCCGTGTGCGCATGTGCAGGACTGAGCCGGAGTGCGCATGCGCAGTAGTGACCCCGAGTGCGCATGCGCCGTAGTGACCCCGAGCGCGCATGCGCAGTAGTGATCCCGTGTGCGCATGCGCAGTAGTGAGCCCGAGCGCGCATCCGCAGTAGTGAGCCCGAGTGCGCATGCGCAGTAGTGACCCCGAGTGTGCATGCACAGTGTGAGCCCGTGAGCGAATGCGCAGTAGTGAGCCCGAGTGCGCATGCGCAGTAGTGAGCCCGCGTGGGCATGCGCAGTAGTGAGCCCGAGCGCGCATACGCAGTAGTGAGCCCGTGTGCGCATGCGCAGTAGTGAGCCCGAGCGCGCATCCGCAGTAGTGAGCCCGATTGTGCATCCGCAGTAGTGAGTCCGAGTACGCATGAGCAGTAGTGAGCCGGAGGGCGCATGCGCAGTAGTGACCCCGAGTGCGCATGCGCACTAGTGACCCCGAGCCCGCATGCGCAGTAGTGAGCCCGAGTGCGCATGCGCAGTAGTGACCCCGAGTGTGCATGCACAGTGTGAGCCCGAGAGCGAATGCGCAGTAGTGAGCCCGAGGGCGCATGCGCAGTAGTGACCCCGAGTGCGCATGCGCACTAGTGACCCCGAGCCCGCATGCGCAGTAGTGAGCCCGATTGTGCATCCGCAGTAATGAGTCTGAGTGCGCATGAGCAGTAGTGAGCCGGAGGGCGCATGAGCAGTAGTGACCCCGAATGCACATGAGCAGTAGTGAGTCCGAGTGCGCATGAGCAGTAGTGACCCCGAGTGCGCATGCACAGTAGTGAGCCCGATTGCGCATCCGAAGTAGTGAGTCCGTGTGCGCATGAGCAGTAGTGAGCCCGCGTGCGCATGCGTAGTAGTGAGTTCGAGTGCACATGCGCAGAAGTGAGCTCGAATGCGCATGTGCAAGTCTGAGCCGGACTGCGCATGCGCAGTAGTGAGCCCGCGTGCGCATGAGCAGTAGTGAGCCCGAGCGCGCATGCGCAGTAGTGAGCCCGATTGTGCATACGCAGTAATGAGTCTGAGTGCGCATGAGCAGTAGTGAGCCCGCGTGCGCATGCGTAGTAGTGAGCTCGAGTGCGCATGTGCAGGTCTGAGCCGGAGTGCGCATACGCAGTAGTGGGTCCGTGTGCGCATGCGCAGTAGTGAGCCCGAGCACGCATCCGCAGTAGTGAGTCCGAGTGCGCATGCGCAGTAGTGACCCCGAGTGCGCATGAGCAGTAGTGAGTCCGAGCGCGCATGCGCAGTAGTGAGCCCGATTGTGCATCCCTAGTAGTGAGTCTGAGTGCACATGAGCAGTAGTGAGCCCGTGTGTGCATGAGCAGTAGTGACCCCGAGCGCGCATGCGCAGTAGTGAGCCCGTGTGCGCATGCGCAGTAGTGAGCCCGCGTGCGCATGCGTAGTAGTGAGCTCGAGTGCGCATGCGCAGTAGTGAGTCCCAGTGCGCATGCGCAGTAGTGAGCCCGAGCGCGCATCCGCAGTAGTGAGTCTGAGTGCGCATGCGCAGTAGCGACCCCGAATGCACATGAGCAGTAGTGAGTCCGAATGCGCATGAGCAGTAGTGACCCCGAGTGCGCATGCACAGTAGTGAGCCCGATTGCGCATCCGAAGTAGTGAGTCCGTGTGCGCATGTGCATGACTGAGCCGGAGTGCTCATGCGCAGTAGTGACCCCGAGTGCGCATGCGCAGTAGTGGCCCCGAGCGCGCATGCGCAGTAGTGAGCCCGTGTGCGCATGCGCAGTAGTGTGCCCGAGCGCGCATACGCAGTAGTGAGCCCGTGTGCGCATGCGCAGTAGTGAGGCCGAGCGCGCATCCGCAGTAGTCAGCCCGTCTGTGCATCCGCAGTAGTGAGTCCGAGTACGCATGAGCAGTAGTGAGCCGGAGGGCGCGTGCGCAGTAGTGACCCCGAGTGCGCATGCGCACTAGTGACCCCGAGCCCGCATGCGCAGTAGTGAGCCCGATTGTGCATCCGCAGTAATGAGTCTGAGTGCGCATGAGCAGTAGTGAGCCCGCGTGCGCATGCGTAGTAGTGAGCTCGAGTGCGCATGCGCAGTAGTGACCCCGAGTGCGCATGATCAGTAGTGAGTCCGAGTGCGCATGAGCAGTAGTGACCCGGAGTGCGCATGCACAGTAGTGAGCCCGATTGCGCATCCGAAGTAGTGAGTCCGTGTGCGCATGTGCAGGACGGCGCCGGAGTGCGCATGCGCAGTAGTGAGCCCGTGTGCGCATGCGCAGTAGTGAGCCCGCGTGCGCATGCGTAGTAGTGAGCTCGAGTGCGCATGCGCAGTAGTGAGTCCCAGTGCGCATGCGCAGTAGTGAGCCCGAGCGCGCATCCGCAGTAGTGAGTCTGAGTGCGCATGCGCAGTAGCGACCCCGAATGCACATGAGCAGTAGTGAGTCCGAATGCGCATGAGCAGTAGTGACCCCGAGTGCGCATGCACAGTAGTGAGCCCGATTGCGCATCCGAAGTAGTGAGTCCGTGTGCGCATGTGCATGACTGAGCCGGAGTGCTCATGCGCAGTAGTGACCCCGAGTGCGCATGCGCAGTAGTGGCCCCGAGCGCGCATGCGCAGTAGTGAGCCCGTGTGCGCATGCGCAGTAGTGTGCCCGAGCGCGCATACGCAGTAGTGAGCCCGTGTGCGCATGCGCAGTAGTGAGGCCGAGCGCGCATCCGCAGTAGTCAGCCCGTCTGTGCATCCGCAGTAGTGAGTCCGAGTACGCATGAGCAGTAGTGAGCCGGAGGGCGCGTGCGCAGTAGTGACCCCGAGTGCGCATGCGCACTAGTGACCCCGAGCCCGCATGCGCAGTAGTGAGCCCGATTGTGCATCCGCAGTAATGAGTCTGAGTGCGCATGAGCAGTAGTGAGCCCGCGTGCGCATGCGTAGTAGTGAGCTCGAGTGCGCATGCGCAGTAGTGACCCCGAGTGCGCATGATCAGTAGTGAGTCCGAGTGCGCATGAGCAGTAGTGACCCGGAGTGCGCATGCACAGTAGTGAGCCCGATTGCGCATCCGAAGTAGTGAGTCCGTGTGCGCATGTGCAGGACTGCGCCGGAGTGCGCATGCGCAGTAGTGACCCCGAGTGCGCATGCGCAGGAGTGACCCCGAGCGCGCATCCGCAGTAGTCAGCCCGATTGTGCATCCGCAGTAGTGAATCCGAGTACGCATGAGCAGTAGTGAGCCGGAGGGCGCATGCGCAGTAGTGACCCCGAGTGCGCATGCGCACTAGTGACCCCGAGCCCGCATGCGCAGTAGTGAGCCCGATTGTGCATCCGCAGTAATGAGTCTGAGTGCGCATGAGCAGTAGTGAGCCCGCGTGCGCATGCGTAGTAGTGAGTTCGAGTGCGCATGCGCAGTAGTGACCCCGAGTGCGCATGATCAGTAGTGAGTCCGAGTGCGCATGAGCAGTAGTGACCCGGAGTGCGCATGCACAGTAGTGAGCCCGATTGCGCATCCGAAGTAGTGAGTCCGTGTGCGCATGTGCAGGACTGAGCCGGAGTGCGCATGCGCAGTAGTGACCCCGAGTGCGCATGCGCCGTAGTGACCCCGAGCGCGCATGCGCAGTAGTGATCCCGTGTGCGCATGCGCAGTAGTGAGCCCGAGCGCGCATCCGCAGTAGTGAGCCCGAGTGCGCATGCGCAGTAGTGACCCCGAGTGTGCATGCACAGTGTGAGCCCGTGAGCGAATGCGCAGTAGTGAGCCCGAGTGCGCATGCGCAGTAGTGAGCCCGCGTGGGCATGCGCAGTAGTGAGCCCGAGCGCGCATACGCAGTAGTGAGCCCGTGTGCGCATGCGCAGTAGTGAGCCCGAGCGCGCATCCGCAGTAGTGAGCCCGATTGTGCATCCGCAGTAGTGAGTCCGAGTACGCATGAGCAGTAGTGAGCCGGAGGGCGCATGCGCAGTAGTGACCCCGAGTGCGCATGCGCACTAGTGACCCCGAGCCCGCATGCGCAGTAGTGAGCCCGAGTGCGCATGCGCAGTAGTGACCCCGAGTGTGCATGCACAGTGTGAGCCCGTGAGCGAATGCGCAGTAGTGAGCCCGAGGGCGCATGCGCAGTAGTGACCCCGAGTGCGCATGCGCACTAGTGACCCCGAGCCCGCATGCGCAGTAGTGAGCCCGATTGTGCATCCGCAGTAATGAGTCTGACTGCGCATGGGCAGTAGTGAGCCCGCGTGTGCATGCGTAGTAGTGAGCTCGAGTGCGCATGCGCAGTAGTGACCCCGAATGCACATGAGCAGTAGTGAGTCCGAGTGCGCATGAGCAGTAGTGACCCCGAGTGCGCATGCACAGTAGTGAGCCCGATTGCGCATCCGAAGTAGTGAGTCCGTGTGCGCATGTGCATGACTGAGCCGGAGTGCTCATGCGCAGTAGTGACCCCGAGTGCGCATGCGCAGTAGTGGCCCCTAGCGCGCATGCGCAGTAGTGAGCCCGTGTGCGCATGCGCAGTAGTGTGCCCGAGCGCGCATACGCAGTAGTGAGCCCGTGTGCGCATGCGCAGTAGTGAGCCCGAGCGCGCATCCGCAGTAGTCAGCCCGATTGTGCATCCGCAGTAGTGAGTCCGAGTACGCATGAGCAGTAGTGAGCCGGAGGGCGCATGAGCAGTAGTGACCCCGAGTGCACATGCGCACTAGTGACCCCGAGCCCGCATGCGCAGTAGTGAGCCCGATTGTGCATCCGCAGTAATGAGTCTGAGTGCGCATGAGCAGTAGTGAGCCCGCGTGCGCATGCGTAGTAGTGAGCTCGAGTGCGCATGCGCAGTAGTGACCCCGAGTGCGCATGATCAGTAGTGAGTCCGAGTGCGCATGAGCAGTAGTGACCCGGAGTGCGCATGCACAGTAGTGAGCCCGATTGCGCATCCGAAGTAGTGAGTCCGTGTGCGCATGTGCAGGACTGAGCCGGAGTGCGCATGCGCAGTAGTGACCCCGAGTGCGCATGCGCAGTAGTGACCCCGAGCGCGCATGCGCAGTAGTGAGCCCGAGTGCGCATGCGCAGTAGTGACCCCGAGTGTGCATGCACAGTGTGAGCCCGTGAGCGAATGCGCAGTAGTGAGCCCGAGTGCGCATGCGCAGTAGTGAGCCCGTGTGGGCATGCGCAGTAGTGAGCCCGAGCGCGCATACGCAGTAGTGAGCCCGTGTGCGCATGCGAAGTAGTGAGCCCGAGCGCGCATCCGCAGTAGTGAGCCCGATTGTGCATCCGCGGTAGTGAGTCCGAGTATGCATGAGCAGTAGTGAGCCGGAGGGCGCATGCGCAGTAGTGACCCCGAGTGCGCATGCGCACTAGTGACCCCGAGCCCGCATGCGCAGTAGTGAGCCCGATTGTGCATCCGCAGTAATGTGTCTGAGTGCGCATGAGCAGTAGTGAGCCCGCGTGCGCATGCGTAGCAGTGAGCTCGAGTGCGCATGCGCAGTAGTGACCCCGAGCGCGCATGCGCAGTAGTGAGCCCGTGTGCGCATGCGCAGTAGTGAGCCCGAGCGCGCATCCGCAGTAGTGAGCCCGAGTGCGCATGCGCAGTAGTGACCCCGAGTGTGCATGCACAGTGTGAGCCCGTGAGCGAATGCGCAGTAGTGAGCCCGAGTGCGCTTGCGCTGTAGTGAGACCGTGTGCGTATCGGCAGTAGTGAGTCCGAGTGCCCATGAGTCGTAGTGAGTCCGAGTGCGCATCCGCAGCAGTGACCCCGCATGCGCATGCGTAGCAGTGAGCTCGAGTGCGCATGTGCAGGTCTGAGCCGGAGTGCGCATGCGCAGTAGTGAGTCCGAGTGCGCATGAGCAGTAGTGACCCCGAGCCCGCATGAGCAGTAGTGAGCCCGTGTGCACATGCGCAGAAGTGAGCTCGAATGCGCATGTGCAAGTCTGAGCCGGACTGCGCATGCGCAGTAGTGAGCCCGTGTGCGCATGAGCAGTAGTGAGTCCGAGCCAGCATGCGCAGTAGTGAGCCCGATTGTGCATCCCCAGTAATGGGTCTGAGTGCGCATGAGCAGTAGTGAGCCCGCGTGCGCATGCGTAGAAGTGAGCTCGAGTGCGCATGTGCAGGTTTGAGCCGGAGTGCGCATGCGCAATAGTGAGTCCGAGTGCGCATGAGCAGTAGTGACCCCGAGCCCGCATGAGCAGTAGTGAGCCCGTGTGCACATGCGCAGAAGTGAGCTCGAATGCGCATGTGCAAGTCTGAGCCGGACTGCGCATGCGCAGTACCGAGCCCGTGTGCGCATGCGCAGTGGTGTGCCCGAGTGCGCATGGGCAGGTCTGAGACGGAGTGCGCATTCGCAGTAGTGGGCTCGTGCGCGCACGCGCAGAAGTGAGCCCGTGTGCGCATGCGCAGTAGTGAGCCCGAACGCGCATCCGCAGTAGTGAGTCTGAGTGCGCATGCGCAGTAGCGACCCCGAATGCACATGAGCAGTAGTGAGTCCGAATGCGCATGAGCAGCTGTGACCCCGAGTGCGCATGCACAGTAGTGAGCCCGATTGCGCATCCGCAGTAGTGAGTCCGTGTGCGCATGTGCAGGTGTAAGCCGGAGTGCGCATGCGCAGTAGTGAGCCCGTGTGCGCATGCGCAGTAGTGAGCCCGTGTACGCATGGGCAGTAGTGAGCCCGTGTGCTCATGCGCAGTAGTGAGCCCGCGTGCGCATGCGTAGAAGTGAGCTCGAGTGCGCATGTGCAGGTCTGAGCCGGAGTGCGCATGCGCAGTAGTGGGTCCGTGTGCGCATGCGCAATAGTGAGCCCGAGCACGCATCCGCAGTAGTGAGTCCGAGTGCGCATGCGCAGTAGCGACCCCGAGTGCGCATGAGCAGTAGTCAGTCCGTGTGCGCATGAGCAGTAGTGACCCCGAGCCCGCATGAGCAGTAGTGAGCCCGTGTGCACATGCGCAGAAGTGAGCTCGAATGCGCATGTGCAAGTCTGAGCCGGACTGCGCATGCGCAGTAGTGAGCCCGCGTGCGCATGAGCAGTAGTGAGCCCGAGCGCGCATGCGCAGTAGTGAGCCCGATTGTGCATACGCAGTAATGAGTCTGAGTGCGCATGAGCAGTAGTGAGCCCGCGTGCGCATGCGTAGTAGTGAGCTCGAGTGCGCATGTGCAGGTCTGAGCCGGAGTGCGCATACGCAGTAGTGGGTCCGTGTGCGCATGCGCAGTAGTGAGCCCGAGCACGCATCCGCAGTAGTGAGTCCGAGTGCGCATGCGCAGTAGTGACCCCGAGTGCGCATGAGCAGTAGTGAGTCCGAATGCGCATGAGCAGTCGTGACCCCGAGTGCGCATGCACAGTAGTGAGCCCGATTGCGCATCCGAAGTAGTGAGTCCGTGTGCGCATGTGCATGACTGAGCCGGAGTGCTCATGCGCAGTAGTGACCCCGAGTGCGCATGCGCAGTAGTGGCCCCGAGCGCGCATGCGCAGTAGTGAGCCCGTGTGCGCATGCGCAGTAGTGTGCCCGAGCGCGCATACGCAGTAGTGAGCCCGTGTGCGCATGCGCAGTAGTGAGGCCGAGCGCGCATCCGCAGTAGTCAGCCCGTCTGTGCATCCGCAGTAGTGAGTCCGAGTACGCATGAGCAGTAGTGAGCCGGAGGGCGCATGCGCAGTAGTGACCCCGAGTGCGCATGCGCACTAGTGACCCCGAGCCCGCATGCGCAGTAGTGAGCCCGATTGTGCATCCGCAGTAATGAGTCTGAGTGCGCATGAGCAGTAGTGAGCCCGCGTGCGCATGCGTAGTAGTGAGCTCGAGTGCGCATGCGCAGTAGTGACCCCGAGTGCGCATGATCAGTAGTGAGTCCGAGTGCGCATGAGCAGTAGTGACCCGGAGTGCGTATGCACAGTAGTGAGCCCGATTGCGCATCCGAAGTAGTGAGTCCGTGTGCGCATGTGCAGGACTGCGCCGGAGTGCGCATGCGCAGTAGTGACCCCGAGTGCGCATGCGCACTAGTGACCCCGAGCCCGCATGCGCAGTAGTGAGCCCGATTGTGCATCCGCAGTAATGAGTCTGAGTGCGCATGAGCAGTAGTGAGCCCGCGTGCGCATGCGTAGTAGTGAGTTCGAGTGCGCATGCGCAGTAGTGACCCCGAGTGCGCATGATCAGTAGTGAGTCCGAGTGCGCATGAGCAGTAGTGACCCGGAGTGCGCATGCACAGTAGTGAGCCCGATTGCGCATCCGAAGTAGTGAGTCCGTGTGCGCATGTGCAGGACTGAGCCGGAGTGCGCATGCGCAGTAGTGACCCCGAGTGCGCATGCGCCGTAGTGACCCCGAGCGCGCATGCGCAGTAGTGATCCCGTGTGCGCATGCGCAGTAGTGAGCCCGAGCGCGCATCCGCAGTAGTGAGCCCGAGTGCGCATGCGCAGTAGTGACCCCGAGTGTGCATGCACAGTGTGAGCCCGTGAGCGAATGCGCAGTAGTGAGCCCGAGTGCGCATGCGCAGTAGTGAGCCCGCGTGGGCATGCGCAGTAGTGAGCCCGAGCGCGCATACGCAGTAGTGAGCCCGTGTGCGCATGCGCAGTAGTGAGCCCGAGCGCGTATCCGCAGTAGTGAGCCCGATTGTGCATCCGCAGTAGTGAGTCCGAGTACGCATGAGCAGTAGTGAGCCGGAGGGCGCATGCGCAGTAGTGACCCCGAGTGCGCATGCGCACTAGTGACCCCGAGCCCGCATGCGCAGTAGTGAGCCCGAGTGCGCATGCGCAGTAGTGACCCCGAGTGTGCATGCACAGTGTGAGCCCGAGAGCGAATGCGCAGTAGTGAGCCCGAGGGCGCATGCGCAGTAGTGACCCCGAGTGCGCATGCGCACTAGTGACCCCGAGCCCGCATGCGCAGTAGTGAGCCCGATTGTGCATCCGCAGTAATGAGTCTGAGTGCGCATGAGCAGTAGTGAGCCGGAGGGCGCATGAGCAGTAGTGACCCCGAATGCACATGAGCAGTAGTGAGTCCGAGTGCGCATGAGCAGTAGTGACCCCGAGTGCGCATGCACAGTATTGAGCCCGATTGCGCATCCGAAGTAGTGAGTCCGTGTGCGCATGTGCATGACTGAGCCGGAGTGCTGATGCGCAGTAGTGACCCCGAGTGCGCATGCGCAGTAGTGACCCCGAGTGCGCATGCGCACTAGTGACCCCGAGCCCGCATGCGCAGTAGTGAGCCCGAGTGCGCATGCGCAGTAGTGACCCCGAGTGTGCATGCACAGTGTGAGCCCGAGAGCGAATGCGCAGTAGTGAGCCCGAGGGCGCATGCGCAGTAGTGACCCCGAGTGCGCATGCGCACTAGTGACCCCGAGCCCGCATGCGCAGTAGTGAGCCCGATTGTGCATCCGCAGTAATGAGTCTGAGTGCGCATGAGCAGTAGTGAGCCGGAGGGCGCATGAGCAGTAGTGACCCCGAATGCACATGCGCAGTAGTGAGGCCGAGCGCGCATCCGCAGTAGTCAGCCCGTCTGTGCATCCGCAGTAGTGAGTCCGAGTACGCATGAGCAGTAGTGAGCCGGAGGGCGCATGCGCAGTAGTGACCCCGAGTGCGCATGCGCACTAGTGACCCCGAGCCCGCATGCGCAGTAGTGAGCCCGATTGTGCATCCGCAGTAATGAGTCTGAGTGCGCATGAGCAGTAGTGAGCCCGCGTGCGCATGCGTAGTAGTGAGCTCGAGTGCGCATGCGCAGTAGTGACCCCGAGTGCGCATGATCAGTAGTGAGTCCGAGTGCGCATGAGCAGTAGTGACCCGGAGTGCGCATGCACAGTAGTGAGCCCGATTGCGCATCCGAAGTAGTGAGTCCGTGTGCGCATGTGCAGGACTGCGCCGGAGTGCGCATGCGCAGTAGTGACCCCGAGTGCGCATGCGCACTAGTGACCCCGAGCCCGCATGCGCAGTAGTGAGCCCGATTGTGCATCCGCAGTAATGAGTCTGAGTGCGCATGAGCAGTAGTGAGCCCGCGTGCGCATGCGTAGTAGTGAGTTCGAGTGCGCATGCGCAGTAGTGACCCCGAGTGCGCATGATCAGTAGTGAGTCCGAGTGCGCATGAGCAGTAGTGACCCGGAGTGCGCATGCACAGTAGTGAGCCCGATTGCGCATCCGAAGTAGTGAGTCCGTGTGCGCATGTGCAGGACTGAGCCGGAGTGCGCATGCGCAGTAGTGACCCCGAGTGCGCATGCGCCGTAGTGACCCCGAGCGCGCATGCGCAGTAGTGATCCCGTGTGCGCATGCGCAGTAGTGAGCCCGAGCGCGCATCCGCAGTAGTGAGCCCGAGTGCGCATGCGCAGTAGTGACCCCGAGTGTGCATGCACAGTGTGAGCCCGTGAGCGAATGCGCAGTAGTGAGCCCGAGTGCGCATGCGCAGTAGTGAGCCCGCGTGGGCATGCGCAGTAGTGAGCCCGAGCGCGCATACGCAGTAGTGAGCCCGTGTGCGCATGCGCAGTAGTGAGCCCGAGCGCGTATCCGCAGTAGTGAGCCCGATTGTGCATCCGCAGTAGTGAGTCCGAGTACGCATGAGCAGTAGTGAGCCGGAGGGCGCATGCGCAGTAGTGACCCCGAGTGCGCATGCGCACTAGTGACCCCGAGCCCGCATGCGCAGTAGTGAGCCCGAGTGCGCATGCGCAGTAGTGACCCCGAGTGTGCATGCACAGTGTGAGCCCGAGAGCGAATGCGCAGTAGTGAGCCCGAGGGCGCATGCGCAGTAGTGACCCCGAGTGCGCATGCGCACTAGTGACCCCGAGCCCGCATGCGCAGTAGTGAGCCCGATTGTGCATCCGCAGTAATGAGTCTGAGTGCGCATGAGCAGTAGTGAGCCGGAGGGCGCATGAGCAGTAGTGACCCCGAATGCACATGAGCAGTAGTGAGTCCGAGTGCGCATGAGCAGTAGTGACCCCGAGTGCGCATGCACAGTAGTGAGCCCGATTGCGCATCCGAAGTAGTGAGTCCGTGTGCGCATGTGCATGACTGAGCCGGAGTGCTGATGCGCAGTAGTGACCCCGAGTGCGCATGCGCAGTAGTGGCCCCTAGCGCGCATGCGCAGTAGTGAGCCCGTGTGCGCATGCGCAGTAGTGAGCCCGAGCGCGCATACGCAGTAGTGAGCCCGTGTGCGCATGCGAAGTAGTGAGCCCGAGCGCGCATCCGCAGTAGTGAGCCCGATTGTGCATCCGCAGTAGTGAGTCCGAGTATGCATGAGCAGTAGTGAGCCGGAGGGCGCATGCGCAGTAGTGACCCCGAGTGCGCATGCGCACTAGTGACCCCGAGCCCGCATGCGCAGTAGTGAGCCCGATTGTGCATCCGCAGTAATGAGTCTGAGTGCGCATGAGCAGTAGTGAGCCCGCGTGCGCATGCGTAGTAGTGAGTTCGAGTGCGCATGCGCAGTAGTGACCCCGAGTGCGCATGATCAGTAGTGAGTCCGAGTGCGCATGAGCAGTAGTGACCCGGAGTGCGCATGCACAGTAGTGAGCCCGATTGCGCATCCGAAGTAGTGAGTCCGTGTGCGCATGTGCAGGACTGAGCCGGAGTGCGCATGCGCAGTAGTGACCCCGAGTGCGCATGCGCCGTAGTGACCCCGAGCGCGCATGCGCAGTAGTGATCCCGTGTGCGCATGCGCAGTAGTGAGCCCGAGCGCGCATCCGCAGTAGTGAGCCCGAGTGCGCATGCGCAGTAGTGACCCCGAGTGTGCATGCACAGTGTGAGCCCGTGAGCGAATGCGCAGTAGTGAGCCCGAGTGCGCATGCGCAGTAGTGAGCCCGCGTGGGCATGCGCAGTAGTGAGCCCGAGCGCGCATACGCAGTAGTGAGCCCGTGTGCGCATGCGCAGTAGTGAGCCCGAGCGCGTATCCGCAGTAGTGAGCCCGATTGTGCATCCGCAGTAGTGAGTCCGAGTACGCATGAGCAGTAGTGAGCCGGAGGGCGCATGCGCAGTAGTGACCCCGAGTGCGCATGCGCACTAGTGACCCCGAGCCCGCATGCGCAGTAGTGAGCCCGAGTGCGCATGCGCAGTAGTGACCCCGAGTGTGCATGCACAGTGTGAGCCCGAGAGCGAATGCGCAGTAGTGAGCCCGAGGGCGCATGCGCAGTAGTGACCCCGAGTGCGCATGCGCACTAGTGACCCCGAGCCCGCATGCGCAGTAGTGAGCCCGATTGTGCATCCGCAGTAATGAGTCTGAGTGCGCATGAGCAGTAGTGAGCCGGAGGGCGCATGAGCAGTAGTGACCCCGAATGCACATGAGCAGTAGTGAGTCCGAGTGCGCATGAGCAGTAGTGACCCCGAGTGCGCATGCACAGTAGTGAGCCCGATTGCGCATCCGAAGTAGTGAGTCCGTGTGCGCATGTGCATGACTGAGCCGGAGTGCTGATGCGCAGTAGTGACCCCGAGTGCGCATGCGCAGTAGTGGCCCCTAGCGCGCATGCGCAGTAGTGAGCCCGTGTGCGCATGCGCAGTAGTGAGCCCGAGCGCGCATACGCAGTAGTGAGCCCGTGTGCGCATGCGAAGTAGTGAGCCCGAGCGCGCATCCGCAGTAGTGAGCCCGATTGTGCATCCGCAGTAGTGAGTCCGAGTATGCATGAGCAGTAGTGAGCCGGAGGGCGCATGCGCAGTAGTGACCCCGAGTGCGCATGCGCACTAGTGACCCCGAGCCCGCATGCGCAGTAGTGAGCCCGATTGTGCATCCGCAGTAATGTGTCTGAGTGCGCATGAGCAGTAGTGAGCCCGCGTGCGCATGCGTAGCAGTGAGCTCGAGTGCGCATGCGCAGTAGTGACCCCGAGCGCGCATGCGCAGTAGTGAGCCCGTGTGCGCATGCGCAGTAGTGAGCCCGAGCGCGCATCCGCAGTAGTGAGCCCGAGTGCGCATGCGCAGTAGTGACCCCGAGTGTGCATGCACAGTGTGAGCCCGTGAGCGAATGCGCAGTAGTGAGCCCGAGTGCGCTTGCGCTGTAGTGAGACCGTGTGCGTATCGGCAGTAGTGAGTCCGAGTGCCCATGAGTCGTAGTGAGTCCGAGTGCGCATCCGCAGCAGTGACCCCGCATGCGCATGCGTAGCAGTGAGCTCGAGTGCGCATGTGCAGGTCTGAGCCGGAGTGCGCATGCGCAGTAGTGAGCCCGTGTATGCATGCGCTGTGGTGAGGCCGAGTGCGCATGAGCAGAAGTGACCCCGAGTGCGCATGCGCAGAAGTGAGCCCGTGTGTGCATGCGCAGTAGTGAACCCGATTGCGCATCCGCAGTAGTGAGCCCGCGTGCGCATGCGTAGTAGTGAGCTCGAGTGCGCATGTGCAGGTCTGAGCCGGAGTGCGCATGCGCAGTAGTGAGCCCGATTGCGCATCCGCAGCAGTGAGTCCGTGTGCGCATACGCAGTTGCGACCCCGAGTGTGCATGCACAGCGTCAGCCCGTGAGCGAATGCGCAGTAGTGAGTCCGTGTGCGCATGTGCAGGTCTGAGCCGCAGTGCGCATGCGCAGTAGTGAGCCCGATTGCGCATCCGCAGCAGTGAGTCCGTGTGCGCATACGCAGTTGCGACCCCGAGTGTGCATGCACAGCGTCAGCCCGTGAGCGCATGAGCAGAAGTGAGCCCGAGTGCGCATCCGCAGTAGTGAGTCCGTGTGCGCATGCGCAGGTCTGAGCCGGAGTGCGCATGCGCAGTAGTGAGCCCGTGTATGCATGCGCAGTGGTGAGCCCGAGTGCGCATGGGCAGGTCTGAGCCGGAGTGCGCATGCGCAGTAGTGAGGCCGAGTGCGCATGAGCAGTAGTGAGCCCGTGTGCGCATGCGCAGTAGTGAGCCCGCGTGCGCATGCGTAGTAGTGAGCTCGAGTGCGCATGCGCAGGTCTGAGCCGGAGTGCGCATGCGCAGTAGTGAGCCCGAGCGCGGATGCGCAGTAGTGACCCCGGGCCCGCATGCGCAGTAGTGAGCCCGTGTGCGCATGCGCAGTAGTGAGCCCGTGTACGCATGCGCAGTAGTGAGCCCGTGTGCTCATGCGCAGTAGTGAGCCCGCGTGCGCATGCGTAGTAGTGAGCTCGAGTGCGCATGCGCAGTAGTGAGTCCCAGTGCGCATGCGCAGTAGTGAGCCCGAGCGCGCATCCGCAGTAGTGAGTCTGAGTGCGCATGCGCAGTAGCGACCCCGAATGCACATGAGCAGTAGTGAGTCCGAATGCGCATGAGCAGTAGTGACCCCGAGTGCGCATGCACAGTAGTGAGCCCGATTGCGCATCCGAAGTAGTGAGTCCGTGTGCGCATGTGCATGACTGAGCCGGAGTGCGCATGCGCAGTAGTGACCCCGAGTGCGCATGCGCAGTAGTGGCCCCGAGCGCGCATGCGCAGTAGTGAGCCCGTGTGCGCATGCGCAGTAGTGTGCCCGAGCGCGCATACGCAGTAGTGAGCCCTTGTGCGCATGCGCAGTAGTGAGCCCGAGCGCGCATCCGCAGTAGTCAGCCCGATTGTGCATCCGCAGTAGTGAGTCCGAGTACGCATGAGCAGTAGTGAGCCGGAGGGCGCATGCGCAGTAGTGACACCGAGTGCGCATGCGCACTAGTGACCCCGAGCCCGCATGCGCAGTAGTGAGCCCGACTGTGCATCCGCAGTAATGAGTCTGAGTGCGCATGAGCAGTAGTGAGCCCGCGTGCGCATGCGTAGTAGTGAGCTCGAGTGCGCATGCGCAGTAGTGACCCTGAGTGCGCATGATCAGTAGTGAGTCCGAGTGCGCATGAGCAGTAGTGACCCGGAGTGCGCATGCACAGTAGTGAGCCCGATTGCGCATCCGAAGTAGTGAGTCCGTGTGCGCATGTGCAGGACTGAGCCGGAGTGCGCATGCGCAGTAGTGACCCCGAGTGCGCATGCGCAGTAGTGGCCCCGAGCGCGCATGCGCAGTAGTGAGCCCGTGTGCGCATGCGCAGTAGTGAGCCCGAGCGCGCATCCGCAGTAGTGAGCCCGAGTGCGCATGCGCAGTAGTGACCCCGAGTGCGCATCCGCAGTAGTGAGCCCGATTGTGCATCCGCAGTAGTGAGTCCGAGTACGCATGAGCAGTAGTGAGCCGGAGGGCGCATGCGCAGTAGTGACCCCGAGTGCGCATGCGCAGTAGTGGCCCCGAGCGCGCATGCGCAGTAGTGAGCCCGTGTGCGCATGCGCAGTAGTGAGTCCGAGTACGCATGAGCAGTAGTGAGCCGGAGGGCGCATGCGCAGTAGTGACCCCGAGTGCGCATGCGCACTAGTGACCCCGAGCCCGCATGCGCAGTAGTGAGCCCGATTGTGCATCCGCAGTAATGTGTCTGAGTGCGCATGAGCAGTAGTGAGCCCGCGTGCGCATGCGTAGCAGTGAGCTCGAGTGCGCATGCGCAGTATTGACCCCGAGCGCGCATGCGCAGTAGTGAGCCCGTGTGCGCATGCGCAGTAGTGAGCCTGAGCGCGCATTCGCAGTAGTGAGCCCGAGTGCGCATGCGCAGTAGTGACCCCGAGTGTGCATGCACAGTGTGAGCCCGTGAGCGAATGCGCAGTAGTGACCCCGAGGGCGCATGCGCAGTAGTGAGCCCGTGTGCGCGTGCGCAGTATTGAGCCCGAGTGCACATGCACAGTAGTGAGTCCGTGTGCGCATGCGCAGTAGTGAGCCCGAGTGCGCTTGCGCTGTAGTGAGACCGTGTGTGCATCGGCAGTAGTGAGTCCGAGTGCCCATGAGTCGTAGTGAGTCCGAGTGCGCATCCGCAGCAGTGACCCCGCATGCGCATGCGTAGCAGTGAGCTCGAGTGCGCATGTGCAGGTCTGAGCCGGAGTGCGCATGCGCAGTAGTGAGCCCGTGTATGCATGCGCAGTGGTGAGCCCGAGTGCGCATGGGCAGGTCTGAGCCGGAGTGCGCATGCGCAGCAGTGAGGCCGAGTGCGCATGCGCAGTAGTGACCCCGAGCGCGCATGCGCAGTAGTGAGCCCGTGTGCGCATGCGCAGTAGTGAGCCCGAGCGCGCATCCGCAGTAGTGAGCCCGAGTGCGCATGCGCAGTAGTGACCCCGAGTGTGTATGCACAGTGTGAGCCCGTGAGCGAATGCGCAGTAGTGAGCCCGAGTGCGCATGCGCAGTAGTGACCCCGAGGGCGCATGCACAGTAGTGAGCCCGTGTGCGCGTGCGCAGTATTGAGCCCGAGTGCACATGCACAGTAGTGAGTCCGTGTGAGCATGCGCAGTAGTGAGCCCGAGTGCGCATGAGCAGGTCTGAGCCGGAGTGCGCATGCGCAGTAGTGAGGCCGAGGGCGCATGAGCAGTAGTGAGCCCGTGTGCGCACGCGCAGTAGTGAGCCCGCGTGCGCATGCGTAGTAGTGAGTCCGTGTGCGCATGTGCAGGTCTGAGCCGCAGTGCGCATGCGCAGTAGTGAGCCCGATTGTGCATCCGCAGTAGTGAGTCCGAGTGCGCATGAGCAGAAGTGAGTCTGAGTGCGCATCCGCAGTAGTGAGGCCGAGTGCGCATGAGCAGAAGTGACCCCGAGTGCGCATGCGCAGTATTGAGCCCGAGTGCACATGCACAGTAGTGAGTCCGTGTGCGCATGCGCAGTAGTGAGCCCGTGCGCGCATGCGCAGTCGTGAGCCCGTGTGCGCATGCGCAGTAATGAGCCCGTGCGCGCATCCGCAGTAGTGAGTGCGAGTGCGCATGCGCAGTTGTGACCCCGAGAGCGCATCCGAAGTAGTGAGTCCGTGTGCGCATGTGCAGGACTGAGCCGGAGTGCGCATGCGCAGTAGTGAGTCCGTGTGCGCATGTGCAGTAGTGAGCCCGTGCGCGCATGCGCAGTCGTGACCCCGAGTGCGCATGCGCAGTAGTGACCCCGAGCGCGCATGCGCAGTAGTGAGCCTGTGTGCACATGCGCAGAAGTGACCTCGAATGCGCAAGTGCAAGTCTGAGCCGGACTGCGCATGCACAGTGTGAGCCCGTGAGCGCATCCGAAGTAGTGACCCCGAGTGCGCATGAGCAGTAGTGAGGCCGAGTGCGCATGAGCAGAAGTGACCCCGAGTGCGCATGCGCAGAAGTGAGCCCGTGTGTGCATGCGCAGTAGTGAACCCGATTGCGCATCCGCAGTAGTGAGCCCGCGTGCGCATGCGTAGTAGTGAGCTCGAGTGCGCATGCGCAGTAGTGACCCCGAGTGCGCATGAGCAGTAGTGAGTCCGAGTGCGCATGAGCAGTAGTGACCCCGAGTGCGCATGCACAGTAGTGAGCCCGATTGCGCATCCGAAGTTGTGAGTCCGTGTGCGCATGTGCAGGACTGAGCCGGAGTGCGCATCCGCAGTAGTGAGCCCGCGCGCGCATGCGTAGTAGTGAGCTCGAGTGCGCATGTGCAGGTCTGAGCCGGAGTGCGCATGCGCAGTAGTGAGCCCGAGCACGCATCCGCAGTAGTGAGTCCGAGTGCGCATGCGCAGTAGTGAGTCCGAGTGCGCATGCGCAGTAGCGACCCCGAGTGCGCATGAGCAGTAGTCAGTCCGAGTGCGCATGAGCAGTAGTGACCCCGAGCCCGCATGAGCAGTAGTGAGCCCGTGTGCACATTAGCAGAAGTGAGCTCGAATGCGCATGTGCAAGTCTGAGCCGGACTGCGCATGCGCAGTAGTGAGCCCGCGTGCGCATGAGCAGTAGTGAGTCCGAGCGCGCATGCGCAGTAGTGAACCCGATTGTGCATACGCAGTAATGAGTCTGAGTGCGCATGAGCAGTAGTGAGCCCGCGTGCGCATGCGTAGTAGTGAGCTCGAGTGCGCATGTGCAGGTCTGAGCCGGAGTGCGCATGCGCAGTAGTGGGTCCGTGTGCGCATGCGCAGTAGTGAGCCCGAGCACGCATCCGCAGTAGTGAGTCTGAGTGCGCATGAGCAGTAGTGACCCCGAGCGCGCATGCGCAGTAATGAGCCCGTGTGCGCATGCGTAGTAGTGAGCTTGAGTGCGCATGCGCAGTAGTGACCCCGAGTGCGCATGAGCAGTAGTGAGCCCGATTGCGCATCCGAAGTAGCGAGTCCGTGTGCGCATGTGCAGGACCGAGCCGGAGTGCGCATGCGCAGTAGTGACCCCGAGTGCGCATGCGCAGTAGTGACCCCGAGCGCGCATGCGCAGTAGTGAGCCCGTGTGCGCATGCGCAGTAGTGAGCCCGAGTGCGCATGCGCAGTAGTGACCCCGAGGGCGCATGCGCAGTAGTGAGCCCGTGTGCGCGTGCGCAGTATTGAGCCCGAGTGCACATGCACAGTAGTGAGTCCGTGTGCGCATGCGCAGTAGTGAGCCCGTGCGCGCATGCGCAGTCGTGAGCCCGTGTGCGCATGCGCAGTAATGAGCCCGTGCGCGCATCCGCAGTAGTGAGTCCGAGTGCGCATGCGCAGTTGTGACCCCGAGTGCGCATCCGAAGTAGTGAGTCCGTGTGCGCATGTGCAGGACTGAGCCGGAGTGCGCATGCGCAGTAGTGACCCCGAGTGCGCATGCGCAGTAGTGACCCCGAGCGCGCATGCGCAGTAGTGAGCCCGTGTGCACATGCGCAGAAGTGACCTCGAATGCGCATGTGCAAGTCTGAGCCGGACTGCGCATGCGCAGTGGTGAGCCCGTGTGCGCATGAGCAGTAGTGAGTCCGAGCCAGCATGCGCAGTAGTGAGCCCGATTGTGCATCCGCAGTAATGAGTCTGAGTGCGCATGAGCAGTAGTGAGAACGCGTGCGCATGCGTAGTAGTGAGCTTGAGTGCGCATGCGCAGTAGTGACCCCGAGTGCGCATGAGCAGTAGTGAGCCCGATTGCGCATCCGAAGTAGCGAGTCCGTGTGCGCATGTGCAGGACTGAGCCGGAGTGCGCATGCGCAGTAGTGACCCCGAGTGCGCATGCGCAGTAGTGACCCCGAGCGCGCATGCGCAGTAGTGAGCCCGTGTGCGCATGCGCAGTAGTGAGCCCGAGCGCGCATCCGCAGTAGTGAGCCCGTGTGCGCGTGCGCAGTATTGAGCCCGAGTGCACATGCACAGTAGTGAGCCCGTGTGCGCATGCGCAGTAGTGAGCCCGAGCGCGCATGCGCAAGTCTGAGCCGGACTGCGCATGCGCAGTAGTGAGCCCGTGTGCGCATGAGCAGTAGTGAGTCCGAGCCAGCATGCGCAGTAGTGAGCCCGATTGTGCATCCGCAGTAATGAGTCTGAGTGCGCATGAGCAGTAGTGAGCCCGCGTGCGCATGCGTAGTAGTGAGCTCGAGTGCGCATGTGCAGGTCTGAGCCGGAGTGCGCATGCACAGTAGTGAGCCCGTGTGCGCATGCGCAGTAATGAGCCCGTGCGCGCATCCGCAGTAGTGAGTCCGAGTGCGCATGCGCAGTAGTGACCTCGAGTGCGCATGTGCAAGTCTGAGCCGGACTGCGCATGCGCAGTAGTGACCCCGAGCACGCATCCGCAGTAGTGAGTCCGAGTGCGCATGCGCAGTAGTGACCCCGAGTGCGCATGAGCAGTAGTGAGTGCGAGCGCGCATGCGCAGTAGTGAGTCCGATTGTGCATCCGCAGTAGTGAGTCTGAGTGCGCATGAGCAGTAGTGACCCCGAGCGCGCATGCGCAGTAGTGAGCCCGTGTGCGCATGCGCAGTAGTGAGCCCGCGTGCGCATGCGTAGTAGTGAGCTCGAGTGCGCATGTGCAGGTCTGAGCCGGAGTGCGCATGCACAGTAGTGAGCCCGTGTGCGCATGCGCAGTAATGAGCCCGTGCGCGCATCCGCAGTAGTGAGTCCGAGTGCGCATGCGCAGTAGTGACCTCGAGTGCGCATGTGCAAGTCTGAGCCGGACTGCGCTTGCGCAGTAGTGAGCCCGTGTGCGCATGAGCAGTAGTGACCCCGAGTGCGCATGCACAGTAGTGAGCCCGAGCGCGCATCCGCAGTAGTGACCCCGAGTGTGCATGCACAGTGTGAGCCCGTGAGCGAATGCGCAGTAGTGAGCCCGAGTGCGCATGCGCAGTAGTGACCCCGAGGGCGCATGCGCAGTAGCGAGCCCGTGTGCGCATGAGCAGTAGTGAGTCCGAGCCAGCATGCGCAGTAGTGAGTCCGATTGTGCATCCGCAGTAGTGAGTCTGAGTGCGCATGAGCAGTAGTGACCCCGAGCGCGCATGCGCAGTAGTGAGCCCGTGTGCGCATGCGCAGTAGTGAGCCCGCGTGCGCATGCGTAGTAGTGAGCTCGAGTGCGCATGCGCAGTAGTGACCCCTAGTGCGCATGAGCAGTAGTGAGTCCGAGTGCGCATGAGCAGTAGTGACCCCGAGTGCGCATGCACAGTAGTGAGCCCGATTGCGCATCCGAAGTAGTGAGTCCGTGTGCGCATGTGCAGGACTGAGCCGGAGTGCGCATGCGCAGTAGTGACCCCGAGTGCGCATGCGCAGTAGTGACCCCGAGCGCGCATGCGCAGTAGTGAGCCCGTGTGCGCATGCGCAGTAGTGAGCCCGAGCGCGCATCCGCAGTAGTGACCCCGAGTGTGCATGCACAGTGTGAGCCCGTGAGCGAATGCGCAGTAGTGAGCCCGAGTGCGCATGCGCAGTAGTGACCCGGAGGGCGCATGCGCAGTAGTGAGCCCGTGTGCGCGTGCGCAGTATTGAGCCCGAGTGCACATGCACAGTAGTGAGTCCGTGTGCGCATGCGCAGTAGTGAGCCCGTGCGCGCATGCGCAGTCGTGAGCCTGTGTGCGCATGCGCAGTAATGAGCCCGTGCGCGCATCCGCAGTAGTGAGTCCGATTGCGCATGCGCAGTTGTGACCCCGAGTGCGCATCCGAAGTAGTGAGTCCGTGTGCGCATGTGCAGGACTGAGCCGGAGTGCGCATGCGCAGTAGTGACCCCGAGTGCGCATGCGCAGTAGTGACCCCGAGTGCGCATGAGCAGTAGTGAGTCCGAGTGTGCATGAGCAGTAGTGACCCCGAGTGCGCATGCACAGTAGTGAGCCCGATTGCGCATCCGAAGTAGTGAGTCCGTGTGCGCATGTGCAGGACTGAGCCGGAGTGCGCATGCGCAGTAGTGACCCCGAGTGCGCATGCGCAGTAGTGACCCCGAGCGCGCATGCGCAGTAGTGAGCCCGTGTGCGCATGCGCAGTAGTGACCCCGAGTGCGCATGAGCAGTAGTGAGGCCGAGTGCGCATGAGCAGAAGTGACCCCGAGTGCGCATGCGCAGAAGTGAGCCCGTGTGTGCATGCGCAGTAGTGAACCCGATTGCGCATCCGCAGTAGTGAGCCCGCGCGCGCATCCGCAGTAGTGAGCCCGCGTGCGCATGCGTAGTAGTGAGCTCGAGTGCGCATGTGCAGGTCTGAGCCGGAGTGCGCATGCGCAGTAGTGAGCCCGAGCACGCATCCGCAGTAGTGAGTCCGAGTGCGCATGCGCAGTAGTGAGTCCGAGTGCGCATGCGCAGTAGCGACCCCGAGTGCGCATGAGCAGTAGTCAGTCCGAGTGCGCATGAGCAGTAGTGACCCCGAGCCCGCATGAGCAGTAGTGAGCCCGTGTGCACATGCGCAGATGTGAGCTCGAATGCGCATGTGCAAGTCTGAGCCGGACTGCGCATGCGCAGTAGTGAGCCCGCGTGCGCATGAGCAGTAGTGAGTCCGAGCGCGCATGCGCAGTAGTGAACCCGATTGTGCATACGCAGTAATGAGTCTGAGTGCGCATGAGCAGTAGTGAGCCCGCGTGCGCATGCGTAGTAGTGAGCTCGAGTGCGCATGTGCAGGTCTGAGCCGGAGTGCGCATGCGCAGTAGTGAGTCCGATTGTGCATCCGCAGTAGTGAGTCTGAGTGCGCATGAGCAGTAGTGACCCCGAGCGCGCATGCGCAGTAGTGAGCCCGTGTGCGCATGCGTAGTAGTGAGCTTGAGTGCGCATGCGCAGTAGTGACCCCGAGTGCGCATGAGCAGTAGTGAGCCCGATTGCGCATCCGAAGTAGCGAGTCCGTGTGCGCATGTGCAGGACTGAGCCGGAGTGCGCATGCGCAGTAGTGAGCCCGAGTGCGCATGCGCAGTAGTGACCCCGAGCGCGCATGCGCAGTAGTGAGCCCGTGTGCGCATGCGCAGTAGTGAGCCCGAGCGCGCATCCGCAGTAGTGACCCCGAGTGTGCATGCACAGTGTGAGCCCGTGAGCGAATGCGCAGTAGTGAGCCCGAGTGCGCATGCGCAGTAGTGACCCCGAGGGCGCATGCGCAGTAGTGAGCCCGTGTGCGCGTGCGCAGTATTGAGCCCGAGTGCACATGCACAGTAGTGAGTCCGTGTGCGCATGCACAGTAGTGAGCCCGTGCGCGCATGCGCAGTCGTGAGCCCGTGTGCGCATGCGCAGTAATGAGCCCGTGCGCGCATCCGCAGTAGTGAGTCCGAGTGCGCATGCGCAGTTGTGACCCCGAGTGCGCATCCGAAGTAGTGAGTCCGTGTGCGCATGTGCAGGACTGAGCCGGAGTGCGCATGCGCAGTAGTGACCCCGAGTGCGCATGCGCAGTAGTGACCCCGAGGGCGCATGCGCAGTAGTGAGCCCGTGTGCGCATGAGCAGTAGTGAGTCCGAGCCAGCATGCGCAGTAGTGAGCCCGATTGTGCGTCCGCAGTAATGAGTCTGAGTGCGCATGAGCAGTAGTGAGAACGCGTGCGCATGCGTAGTAGTGAGCTCGAGTGCGCATGCGCAGTAGTGACCGCTAGTGCGCATGAGCAGTAGTGAGTCCGAGTGCGCATGAGCAGTAGTGACCCCGAGTGCGCATGCACAGTAGTGAGCCCGATTGCGCATCCGAAGTAGTGAGTCCGTGTGCGCATGTGCAGGACTGAGCCGGAGTGCGCATGCGCAGTAGTGACCCCGAGTGCGCATGCGCAGTAGTGACCCCGAGCGCGCATGCGCAGTAGTGAGCCCGTGTGCGCATGCGCAGTAGTGAGCCCGAGCGCGCATCCGCAGTAGTGACCCCGAGTGTGCATGCACAGTGTGAGCCCGATTGCGCATCCGAAGTAGTGAGTCCGTGTGCGCATGTGCAGGACTGAGCCGGAGTGCGCATGCGCAGTAGTGACCCCGAGTGCGCATGCGCAGTAGTGACCCCGAGCGCGCATGCGCAGTAGTGAGCCCGTGTGCGCATGCGCAGTAGTGACCCCGAGTGCGCATGAGCAGTAGTGAGGCCGAGTGCGCATGAGCAGAAGTGACCCCGAGTGCGCATGCGCAGAAGTGAGCCCGTGTGTGCATGCGCAGTAGTGAACCCGATTGCGCATCCGCAGTAGTGAGCCCGCGCGCGCATCCGCAGTAGTGAGCCCGCGTGCGCATGCGTAGTAGTGAGCTCGAGTGCGCATGTGCAGGTCTGAGCCGGAGTGCGCATGCGCAGTAGTGAGCCCGAGCACGCATCCGCAGTAGTGAGTCCGAGTGCGCATGCGCAGTAGTGAGTCCGAGTGCGCATGCGCAGTAGCGACCCCGAGTGCGCATGAGCAGTAGTCAGTCCGAGTGCGCATGAGCAGTAGTGACCCCGAGCCCGCATGAGCAGTAGTGAGCCCGTGTGCACATGCGCAGAAGTGAGCTCGAATGCGCATGTGCAAGTCTGAGCCGGACTGCGCATGCGCAGTAGTGAGGCCGCGTGCGCATGAGCAGTAGTGAGTCCGAGCGCGCATGCGCAGTAGTGAACCCGATTGTGCATACGCAGTAATGAGTCTGAGTGCGCATGAGCAGTAGTGAGCCCGCGTGCGCATGCGTAGTAGTGAGCTCGAGTGCGCATGTGCAGGTCTGAGCCGGAGTGCGCATGCGCAGTAGTGGGTCCGTGTGCGCATGCGCAGTAGTGAGCCCGAGCACGCATCCGCAGTAGTGAGTCCGAGTGCGCATGCGCAGTAGTGACCCCGAGTGCGCATGAGCAGTAGTGAGTCCGAGCGCGCATGCGCAGTAGTGAGTCCGATTGTGCATCCGCAGTAGTGAGTCTGAGTGCGCATGAGCAGTAGTGACCCCGAGCGCGCATGCGCAGTAGTGAGCCCGTGTGCGCATGCGTAGTAGTGAGCTTGAGTGCGCATGCGCAGTAGTGACCCCGAGTGCGCATGAGCAGTAGTGAGCCCGATTGCGCATCCGAAGTAGCGAGTCCGTGTGCGCATGTGCAGGACTGAGCCGGAGTGCGCATGCGCAGTAGTGACCCCGAGTGCGCATGCGCAGTAGTGACCCCGAGCGCGCATGCGCAGTAGTGAGCCCGTGTGCATATGCGCAGAAGTGACCTCGAATGCGCATGTGCAAGTCTGAGCCGGACTGCGCATGCGCAGTGGTGAGCCCGTGTGCGCATGAGCAGTAGTGAGTCCGAGCCAGCATGCGCAGTAGTGAGCCCGATTGTGCATCCGCAGTAATGAGTCTGAGTGCGCATGAGCAGTAGTGAGAACGCGTGCGCATGCGTAGTAGTGAGCTCGAGTGCGCATGCGCAGTAGTGACCCCGAGTGCGCATGAGCAGTAGTGAGTCCGAGTGCGCATGAGCAGTAGTGACCCCGAGTGCGCATGCACAGTAGTGAGCCCGATTGCGCATCCGAAGTTGTGAGTCCGTGTGCGCATGTGCAGGACTGAGCCGGAGTGCGCATGCGCAGTAGTGACCCCGAGTGCGCATGCGCAGTAGTGACCCCGAGCGCGCATGCGCAGTAGTGAGCCCGTGAGCGCATGCGCAGTAGTGAGCCCGAGCGCGCATGCGCAAGTCTGAGCCGGACTGCGCATGCGCAGTAGTGAGCCCGTGTGCGCATGAGCAGTAGTGAGCCCGAGCACGCATCCGCAGTAGTGAGTCCGAGTGCGCATGCGCAGTAGTGACACCGAGTGCGCATGAGCAGTAGTGAGTGCGAGCGCGCATGCGCAGTACTGAGTCCGATTGTGCATCCGCAGTAGTGAGTCTGAGTGCGCATGAGCAGCAGTGACCCCGAGCGCGCATGCGCAGTAGTGAGCCCGTGTGCGCACGCGCAGTAGTGAGCCCGCGTGCGCATGCGTAGTAGTGAGCTCGAGTGCGCATGTGCAGGTCTGAGCCGGAGTGCGCATGCACAGTAGTGAGCCCGTGTGCGCATGCGCAGTAATGAGCCCGTGCGCGCATCCGCAGTAGTGACCCCGAGTGCGCATGAGCAGTAGTGAGTGCGAGCGCGCATGCGCAGTAGTGAGTCCGATTGTGCATCCGCAGTAGTGAGTCTGAGTGCGCATGAGCAGTAGTGACCCCGAGCGCGCATGCGCAGTAGTGAGCCCGTGTGCGCATGCGCAGTAGTGAGCCCGCGTGCGCATGCGTAGTAGTGAGCTCGAGTGCGCATGTGCAGGTCTGAGCCGGAGTGCGCATGCACAGTAGTGAGCCCGTGTGCGCATGCGCAGTAATGAGCCCGTGCGCGCATCCGCAGTAGTGACTCCGAGTGCGCATGAGCAGTAGTGACCCCGAGTGCGCATGCACAGTAGTGAGCCCGATTGCGCATCCGAAGTAGTGAGTCCGTGTGCGCATGTGCAGGACTGAGCCGGAGTGCGCATGCGCAGTAGTGACCCCGAGCGCGCATGCGCAGTAGTGACCCCGAGCGCGCATGCGCAGTAGTGAGCCCGTGTGCGCATGCGCAGTAGTGAGCCCGAGCGCGCATCCGCAGTAGTGACCCCGAGTGTGCATGCACAGTGTGAGCCCGTGAGCGAATGCGCAGTAGTGAGCCCGAGTGCGCATGCGCAGTAGTGACCCCGAGGGCGCATGCGCAGTAGTGAGCCCGTGTGCGCGTGCGCAGTATTGAGCCCGAGTGCACATGCACAGTAGTGAGTCCGTGTGCGCATGCGCAGTAGTGAGCCCGTGCGCGCATGCGCAGTCGTGAGCCCGTGTGCGCATGCGCAGTAATGAGTCCGATTGCGCATGCGCAGTTGTGACCCCGAGTGCACATCCGAAGTAGTGAGTCCGTGTGCGCATGTGCAGGACTGAGCCGGAGTGCGCATGCGCAGTAGTGACCCCGAGTGCGCATGCGCAGTAGTGACCCCGAGTGCGCATGAGCAGTAGTGAGTCCGAGTGTGCATGAGCAGTAGTGACCCCGAGTGCGCATGCACAGTAGTGAGCCCGATTGCGCATCCGAAGTAGTGAGTCCGTGTGCGCATGTGCAGGACTGAGCCGGAGTGCGCATGCGCAATAGTGACCCCGAGTGCGCATGCGCAGTAGTGACCCCGAGCGCGCATGCGCAGTAGTGAGCCCGTGTGCGCATGCGCAGTAGTGACCCCGAGTGCGCATGAGCAGTAGTGAGGCCGAGTGCGCATGAGCAGAAGTGACCCCGAGTGCGCATGCGCAGAAGTGAGCCCGTGTGTGCATGCGCAGTAGTGAACCCGATTGCGCATCCGCAGTAGTGAGCCCGCGCGCGCATCCGCAGTAGTGAGCCCGCGTGCGCATGCGTAGTAGTGAGCTCGAGTGCGCATGTGCAGGTCTGAGCCGGAGTGCGCATGCGCAGTAGTGAGCCCGAGCACGCATCCGCAGTAGTGAGTCCGAGTGCGCATGCGCAGTAGTGAGTCCGAGTGCGCATGCGCAGTAGCGACCCCGAGTGCGCATGAGCAGTAGTCAGTCCGAGTGCGCATGAGCAGTAGTGACCCCGAGCCCGCATGAGCAGTAGTGAGCCCGTGTGCACATGCGCAGAAGTGAGCTCGAATGCGCATGTGCAAGTCTGAGCCGGACTGCGCATGCGCAGTAGTGAGGCCGCGTGCGCATGAGCAGTAGTGAGTCCGAGCGCGCATGCGCAGTAGTGAACCCGATTGTGCATACGCAGTAATGAGTCTGAGTGCGCATGAGCAGTAGTGAGCCCGCGTGCGCATGCGTAGTAGTGAGCTCGAGTGCGCATGTGCAGGTCTGAGCCGGAGTGCGCATGCGCAGTAGTGGGTCCGTGTGCGCATGCGCAGTAGTGAGCCCGAGCACGCATCCGCAGTAGTGAGTCCGAGTGCGCATGCGCAGTAGTGACCCCGAGTGCGCATGAGCAGTAGTGAGTCCGAGCGCGCATGCGCAGTAGTGAGTCCGATTGTGCATCCGCAGTAGTGAGTCTGAGTGCGCATGAGCAGTAGTGACCCCGAGCGCGCATGCGCAGTAGTGAGCCCGTGTGCGCATGCGTAGTAGTGAGCTTGAGTGCGCATGCGCAGTAGTGACCCCGAGTGCGCATGAGCAGTAGTGAGCCCGATTGCGCATCCGAAGTAGCGAGTCCGTGTGCGCATGTGCAGGACTGAGCCGGAGTGCGCATGCGCAGTAGTGACCCCGAGTGCGCATGCGCAGTAGTGACCCCGAGCGCGCATGCGCAGTAGTGAGCCCGTGTGCGCATGCGCAGTAGTGAGCCCGAGCGCGCATCCGCAGTAGTGACCCCGAGTGTGCATGCACAGTGTGAGCCCGTGAGCGAATGCGCAGTAGTGAGCCCGAGTGCGCATGCGCAGTAGTGACCCTGAGGGCGCATACGCAGTAGTGAGCCCGTGTGCGCGTGCGCAGTATTGAGCCCGAGTGCACATGCACAGTAGTGAGTCCGTGTGCGCATGCGCAGTAGTGAGCCCGTGCGCGCATGCGCAGTCGTGAGCCCGTGTGCGCATGCGCAGTAGTGACCCCGAGCGCGCATGCGGAGTAGTGAGCCCGTGTGCACATGCGCAGAAGTGACCTCGAATGCGCATGTGCAAGTCTGAGCCGGACTGCGCATGCGCAGTGGTGAGCCCGTGTGCGCATGAGCAGTAGTGAGTCCGAGCCAGCATGCGCAGTAGTGAGCCCGATTGTGCATCCGCAGTAATGAGTCTGAGTGCGCATGAGCAGTAGTGAGAACGCGTGCGCATGCGTAGTAGTGAGCTCGAGTGTGCATGCGCAGTAGTGACCCCTAGTGCGCATGAGCAGTAGTGAGTCCGAGTGCGCATGAGCAGTAGTGACCCCGAGTGCGCATGCACAGTAGTGAGCCCGATTGCGCATCCGAAGTAGTGAGTCCGTGTGCGCATGTGCAGGACTGAGCCGGAGTGCGCATGCGCAGTAGTGACCCCGAGTGCGCATGCGCAGTAGTGACCCCGAGCGCGCATGCGCAGTAGTGAGCCCGTGTGCGCATGCGCAGTAGTGAGCCCGAGCGCGCATCCGCAGTAGTGACCCCGAGTGTGCATGCACAGTGTGAGCCCGTGAGCGAATGCGCAGTAGTGAGCCCGAGTGCGCATGCGCAGTAGTGACCCCGAGGGCGCATGCGCAGTAGTGAGCCCGTGTGCGCATGAGCAGTAGTGAGTCCGAGCCAGCATGCGCAGTAGTGAGCCCGATTGTGCATCCGCAGTAATGAGTCTGAGTGCGCATGAGCAGTAGTGAGAACGCGTGCGCATGCGTAGTAGTGAGCTCGAGTGCGCATGCGCAGTAGTGACCCCTAGTGCGCATGAGCAGTAGTGAGTCCGAGTGCGCATGAGCAGTAGTGACCCCGAGTGCGCATGCACAGTAGTGAGCCCGATTGCGCATCCGAAGTAGTGAGTCCGTGTGCGCATGTGCAGGACTGAGCCGGAGTGCGCATGCGCAGTAGTGACCCCGAGTGCGCATGCGCAGTAGTTACCCCGAGCGCGCATGCGCAGTAGTGAGCCCGTGTGCGCATGCGCAGTAGTGAGCCCGAGCGCGCATCCGCAGTAGTGACCCCGAGTGTGCATGCACAGTGTGAGCCCGTGAGCGAATGCGCAGTAGTGAGCCCGAGTGCGCATGCGCAGTAGTGACCCTGAGGGCGCATACGCAGTAGTGAGCCCGTGTGCGCGTGCGCAGTATTGAGCCCGAGTGCACATGCACAGTAGTGAGTCCGTGTGCGCATGCGCAGTAGTGAGCCCGTGCGCGCATGCGCAGTCGTGAGCCCGTGTGCGCATGCGCAGTAGTGAGCCCGTGCGCGCATCCGCAGTAGTGAGTCCGAGTGCGCATGCGCAGTTGTGACCCCGAGTGCGCATCCGAAGTAGTGAGTCCGTGTGCGCATGTGCAGGACTGAGCCGGAGTGCGCATGCGCAGTAGTGACCCCGAGTGCGCATGCGCAGTAGTGACCCCGAGCGCGCATGCGGAGTAGTGAGCCCGTGTGCACATGCGCAGAAGTGACCTCGAATGCGCATGTGCAAGTCTGAGCCGGACTGCGCATGCGCAGTGGTGAGCCCGTGTGCGCATGAGCAGTAGTGAGTCCGAGCCAGCATGCGCAGTAGTGAGCCCGATTGTGCATCCGCAGTAATGAGTCTGAGTGCGCATGAGCAGTAGTGAGAACGCGTGCGCATGCGTAGTAGTGAGCTCGAGTGCGCATGCGCAGTAGTGACCCCGAGTGCGCATGAGCAGTAGTGAGTCCGAGTGCGCATGAGCAGTAGTGACCCCGAGTGCGCATGCACAGTAGTGAGCCCGATTGCGCATCCGAAGTTGTGAGTCCCCGTGCGCATGTGCAGGACTGAGCCGGAGTGCGCATGCGCAGTAGTGACCCCGAGTGCGCATGCGCAGTAGTGACCCCGAGCGCGCATGCGCAGTAGTGAGCCCGTGAGCGCATGCGCAGTAGTGAGCCCGAGCGCATATGCGCAAGTCTGAGCCGGACTGCGCATGCGCAGTAGTGAGCCCGTGTGCGCATGAGCAGTAGTGAGCCCGAGCACGCATCCGCAGTAGTGAGTCCGAGTGCGCATGCGCAGTAGTGACCCCGAGTGCGCATGAGCAGTAGTGAGTGCGAGCGCGCATGCGCAGTAGTGAGTCCGATTGTGCATCCGCAGTAGTGAGTCTGAGTGCGCATGAGCAGCAGTGACCCCGAGCGCGCATGCGCAGTAGTGAGCCCGTGTGCGCACGCGCAGTAGTGAGCCCGCGTGCGCATGCGTAGTAGTGAGCTCGAGTGCGCATGTGCAGGTCTGAGCCGGAGTGCGCATGCACAGTAGTGAGCCCGTGTGCGCATGCGCAGTAATGAGCCCGTGCGCGCATCCGCAGTAGTGAGTCCGAGTGCGCATGCGCAGTAGTGACCTCGAGTGCGCATGTGCAAGTCTGAGCCGGACTGCGCTTGCGCAGTAGTGAGCCCGTGTGCGCATGAGCAGTAGTGAGTCCGAGCCAGCATGCGCAGTAGTGAGCCCGATTGTGCATCCGCAGTAATGAGTCTGAGTGCGCATGAGCAGTAGTGAGAACGCGTGCGCATGCGTAGTAGTGAGCTCGAGTGTGCATGCGCAGTAGTGACCCCTAGTGCGCATGAGCAGTAGTGAGTCCGAGTGCGCATGAGCAGTAGTGACCCCGAGTGCGCATGCACAGTAGTGAGCCCGATTGCGCATCCGAAGTAGTGAGTCCTTGTGCGCATGTGCAGGACTGAGCCGGAGTGCGCATGCGCAGTAGTGACCCCGAGTGCGCATGCGCAGTAGTGACCCCGAGCGCGCATGCGCAGTAGTGAGCCCGTGTGCGCATGCGCAGTAGTGAGCCCGAGCGCGCATCCGCAGTAGTGACCCGAGTGTGCATGCACAGTGTGAGCCCGTGAGCGAATGCGCAGTAGTGAGCCCGAGTGCGCATGCGCAGTAGTGACCCCGAGGGCGCATGCGCAGTAGTGAGCCCGTGTGCACATGAGCAGTAGTGAGTCCGAGCCAGCATGCGCAGTAGTGAGCCCGATTGTGCATCCGCAGTAATGAGTCTGAGTGCGCATGAGCAGTAGTGAGAACGCGTGCGCATGCGTAGTAGTGAGCTCGAGTGCGCATGCGCAGTAGTGACCCCTAGTGCGCATGAGCAGTAGTGAGTCCGAGTGCGCATGAGCAGTAGTGACCCCGAGTGCGCATGCACAGTAGTGAGCCCGATTGCGCATCCGAAGTAGTGAGTCCGTGTGCGCATGTGCAGGACTGAGCCGGAGTGCGCATGCGCAGTAGTGACCCCGAGTGCGCATGCGCAGTAGTGACCCCGAGCGCGCATGCGCAGTAGTGAGCCCGTGTGCGCATGCGCAGTAGTGACCCCGAGTGCGCATGAGCAGTAGTGAGGCCGAGTGCGCATGAGCAGAAGTGACCCCGAGTGCGCATGCGCAGAAGTGAGCCCGTGTGTGCATGCGCAGTAGTGAACCCGATTGCGCATCCGCAGTAGTGAGCCCGCGCGTGCATCCGCAGTAGTGAGCCCGCGTGCGCATGCGTAGTAGTGAGCTCGAGTGCGCATGTGCAGGTCTGAGCCGGAGTGCGCATGCGCAGTAGTGAGCCCGAGCACGCATCCGCAGTAGTGAGCCCGCGTGCGCATGAGCAGTAGTGAGTCCGAGCGCGCATGCGCAGTAGTGAACCCGATTGTGCATACGCAGTAATGAGTCTGAGTGCGCATGAGCAGTAGTGAGCCCGCGTGCGCATGCGTAGTAGTGAGCTCGAGTGCGCATGTGCAGGTCTGAGCCGGAGTGCGCATGCGCAGTAGTGGGTCCGTGTGCGCATGCGCAGTAGTGAGCCCGAGCACGCATCCGCAGTAGTGAGTCCGCGTGCGCATGCGCAGTAGTGACCCCGAGTGCGCATGAGCAGTAGTGAGCCCGTGTGCGCATGCGTAGTAGTGAGCTTGAGTGCGCATGCGCAGTAGTGACCCCGAGTGCGCATGAGCAGTAGTGAGTCCGAGTGCGCATGAGCAGTAGTGACCCCGAGTGCGCATGCACAGTAGTGAGCCCGATTGCGCATCCGAAGTTGTGAGTCCGTGTGCGCATGTGCAGGACTGAGCCGGAGTGCGCATGCGCAGTAGTGACCCCGAGTGCGCATGCGCAGTAGTGACCCCGAGCGCGCATGCGCAGTAGTGAGCCCGTGTGCGCATGCGCAGTAGTGAGCCCGAGCGCGCATGCGCAAGTCTGAGCCGGACTGCGCATGCGCAGTAGTGAGCCCGTGTGCGCATGAGCAGTAGTGAGTCCGAGCCAGCATGCGCAGTAGTGAGCCTGATTGTGCATCCGCAGTAATGAGTCTGAGTGCGCATGAGCAGTAGTGAGCCCGCGTGCGCATGCGTAGTAGTGAGCTCGAGTGCGCATGTGCTGGTCTGAGCCGGAGTGCGCATGCGCAGTAGTGGGTCCGTGTGCGCATGCGCAGTAGTGAGCCCGAGCACGCATCCGCAGTAGTGAGTCCGAGTGCGCATGCGCAGTAGTGACCCCGAGTGCGCATGAGCAGTAGTGAGTGCGAGCGCGCATGCGCAGTAGTGAGTCCGATTGTGCATCCGCAGTAGTGAGTCTGAGTGCGCATGAGCAGCAGTGACCCCGAGCGCGCATGCGCAGTAGTGAGCCCGTGTGCGCACGCGCAGTAGTGAGCCCGCGTGCGCATGAGCAGTAGTGAGTCCGAGTGCGCATGAGCAGTAGTGACCCCGAGTGCGCATGCACAGTAGTGAGCCCGATTGCGCATCCGAAGTAGTGAGTCCGTGTGCGCATGTGCAGGAATGAGCCGGAGTGCGCATGTGCAGTAGTGACCCCGAGTGCGCATGCGCAGTAGTGACCCCGAGCGCGCATGCGCAGTAGTGAGCCCGTGTGCGCATGCGCAGTAGTGAGCCCGAGCGCGCATCCGCAGTAGTGACCCCGAGTGTGCATGCACAGTGTGAGCCCGTGAGCGAATGCGCAGTAGTGAGCCCGAGTGCGCATGCGCAGTAGTGACCCCGAGGGCGCATGCGCAGTAGTGAGCCCGCGTGCGCATGAGCAGTAGTGAGTCCGAGCCAGCATGCGCAGTAGTGAGCCCGATTGTGCATCCGCAGTAATGAGTCTGAGTGCGCATGAGCAGTAGTGAGAACGCGTGCGCATGCGTAGTAGTGAGCTCGAGTGCGCATGCGCAGTAGTGACCCCTAGTGCGCATGAGCAGTAGTGAGTCCGAGTGCGCATGAGCAGTAGTGACCCCGAGTGCGCATGCACAGTAGTGAGCCCGATTGCGCATCCGAAGTAGTGAGTCCGTGTGCGCATGTGCAGGACTGAGCCGGAGTGCGCATGCGCAGTAGTGACCCCGAGTGCGCATGCGCAGTAGTGACCCCGAGCGCGCATGCGCAGTAGTGAGCCCGTGTGCGCATGCGCAGTAGTGAGCCCGAGCGCGCATCCACAGTAGTAACCCCGAGTGTGCATGCACAGTGTGAGCCCGTGAGCGAATGCGCAGTAGTGAGCCCGAGTGCGCATGCGCAGTAGTGACCCCGAGGGCGCATGCGCAGTAGTGAGCCCGTGTGCGCGTGCGCAGTATTGAGCTCGAGTGCACATGCACAGTAGTGAGTCCGTGTGCGAATGCGCAGTAGTGAGCCCGTGCGCGCATGCGCAGTCGTGAGCCCGTGTGCGCATGCGCAGTAGTGACCCCGAGCGCGCATGCGCAGTAGTGACCCCGAGTGCGCATGCGCAGTAGTGACCCCGAGTGCGCATGAGCAGTAGTGAGTCCGAGTGTGCATGAGCAGTAGTGACCCCGAGTGCGCATGCACAGTAGTGAGCCCGATTGCGCATCCGAAGTAGTGAGTCCGTGTGCGCAAGTGCAGGACTGAGCCGGAGTGCGCATGCGCAGTAGTGACCCCGAGTGCGCATGCGCAGTAGTGACCCCGAGCGCGCATGCGCAGTAGTGAGCCCGTGTGCGCATGCGCAGTAGTGACCCCGAGTGCGCATGAGCAGTAGTGAGGCCGAGTGCGCATGAGCAGAAGTGACCCCGAGTGCGCATGCGCAGAAGTGAGCCCGTGTGTGCATGCGCAGTAGTGAACCCGATTGCGCATCCGTAGTAGTGAGCCCGCGCGCGCATCCGCAGTAGTGAGCCCGCGTGCGCATGCGTAGTAGTGAGCTCGAGTGCGCATGTGCAGGTCTGAGCCGGAGTGCGCATGCGCAGTAGTGAGCCCGAGCACGCATCCGCAGTAGTGAGTCCGAGTGCGCATGCGCAGTAGTGAGTCCGAGTGCGCATGCGCAGTAGCGACCCCGAGTGCGCATGAGCAGTAGTCAGTCCGAGTGCGCATGAGCAGTAGTGACCCCGAGCCCGCATGAGCAGTAGTGAGCCCGTGTGCACATGCGCAGAAGTGATCTCGAATGCGCATGTGCAAGTCTGAGCCGGACTGCGCATGCGCAGTAGTGAGCCCGCGTGCGCATGAGCAGTAGTGAGTCCGAGCGCGCATGCGCAGTAGTGAACCCGATTGTGCATACGCAGTAATGAGTCTGAGTGCGCATGAGCAGTAGTGAGCCCGCGTGCGCATGCGTAGTAGTGAGCTCGAGTGCGCATGTGCAGGTCTGAGCCAGAGTGCGCATGCGCAGTAGTGGGTCCGTGTGCGCATGCGCAGTAGTGAGCCCGAGCACGCATCCGCAGTAGTGAGTCCGAGTGCGCATGCGCAGTAGTGACACCGAGTGCGCATGAGCAGTAGTGAGTCCGAGCGCGCATGCGCAGTAGTGAGTCCGATTGTGCATCCGCAGTAGTGAGTCTGAGTGCGCATGAGCAGTAGTGACCCCGAGCGCGCATGCGCAGTAGTGAGCCCGTGTGCGCATGCGTAGTAGTGAGCTTGAGTGCGCATGCGCAGTAGTGACCCCGAGTGCGCATGAGCAGTAGTGAGCCCGATTGCGCATCCGAAGTAGCGAGTCCGTGTGCGCATGTGCAGGACTGAGCCGGAGTGCGCATGCGCAGTAGTGACCCCGAGTGCGCATGCGCAGTAGTGACCCCGAGCGCGCATGCGCAGTAGTGAGCCCGTGTGCGCATGCGCAGTAGTGAGCCCGAGCGCGCATCCGCAGTAGTGACCCCGAGTGTGCATGCACAGTGTGAGCCCGTGAGCGAATGCGCAGTAGTGAGCCCGAGTGCGCATGCGCAGTAGTGACCCCGAGCGCGCATGAGGAGTAGTGACCCCGAGCGCGCATGCGCAGTAGTGAGCCCGTGTGCGCATGCGCAGTAGTGAGCCCGAGCGCGCATCCGCAGTAGTGACCCCGAGTGTGCATGCACAGTGTGAGCCCGTGAGCGAATGCGCAGTAGTGAGCCCGAGTGCGCATGCGCAGTAGTGACCCCGAGGGCGCATGCGCAGTAGTGAGCCCGTGTGCGCGTGCGCAGTATTGAGCCCGAGTGCACATGCACAGTAGTGAGTCCGTGTGCGCATGCGCAGTAGTGAGCCCGTGCGCGCATGCGCAGTCGTGAGCCCGTGTGCGCATGCGCAGTAATGAGCCCGTGCGCGCATCCGCAGTAGTGAGCCCGTGTGCGCATGAGCAGTAGTGAGTCCGAGCCAGCATGCGCAGTAGTGAGCCCGATTGTGCATCCGCAATAGTGAGCCCGCGTGCGCATGCGTAGTAGTGAGCTCGAGTGCGCATGTGCAGGTCTGAGCCGGAGTGCGCATGCGCAGTAGTGGGTCCGTGTGCGCATGCGCAGTAGTGAGCCCGAGCACGCATCCGCAGTAGTGAGTCCGAGTGCGCATGCGCAGCAGTGACCCCGAGTGCGCATGAGCAGTAGTCAGTCCGAGCGCGCATGCGCAGTAGTGAGTCCGATTGTGCACCGCAGTAGTGAGTCTGTGTGCGCATGAGCAGTAGTGACCCCGAGCGCGCATGCGCAGTAGTGAGCCCGTGTGCGCATGCGCAGTAGTGAGCCCGAGCGCGCATCCGCAGTAGTGACCCCGAGTGTGCATGCACAGTGTGAGCGCGTGAGCGAATGCGCAGTAGTGACCCCGAGGGCGCATGCGCAGTAGTGAGCCCGTGTGCGCGTGCGCAGTATTGAGCCCGAGTGCACATGCACAGTAGTGAGTCCGTGTGCGCATGAGCAGTAGTGAGTCCGAGCCAGCATGCGCAGTAGTGAGCCCGATTGTGCATCCGCAGTAATGAGTCTGAGTGCGCATGAGCAGTAGTGAGCCCGAGTGCGCATGAGCAGTAGTGAGTCCGAGTGTGCATGAGCAGTAGTGACCCCGAGTGCGCATGCACAGTAGTGAGCCCGATTGCGCATCCGAAGTAGTGAGTCCGTGTGCGCATGTGCAGGATTGAGCCGGAGTGCGCATGCGCAGTAGTGACCCCGAGTGCGCATGCGCAGTAGTGACCCCGAGCGCGCATGCGCAGTAGTGAGCCCGAGCGCGCATCCGCAGTAGTGAGCTCGAGTGCGCATGTGCAGGTCTGAGTCCGAGTGCGCATGAGCAGTAGTGAGTCCGAGTGCGCATGCGTAGTAGTGAGCGTGAGTGCGCATGCGTAGTAGTGACCCCGAGTGCGCATGCGCACTAGTGACCCCGAGCCCGCATGCGCAGTAGTGAGCCCGTGTGCGCATGGGCAGAAGTGAGCCCGTGTGCTCATGAGCAGTAGTGAGACCGCGTGCGCATGCGTAGAAGTGAGCTCGAGTGCGCATGTGCAGGTTTGAGCCGGAGTGCGCATGCGCAGTAGTGAGTCCGAGTGCGCATGAGCAGTGGTGACCCCGAGCCCGCATGAGCAGTAGTGAGCCCGTGTGCACATGCGCAGAAGTGAGCTCGAATGCGCATGTGCAAGTCTGAGCCGGACTGCGCATGCGCAGTAGTGAGCCCGCGTGCGCATGAGCAGTAGTGAGCCCGAGCGCGCATGCGCAGTAGTGAGCCCGATTGTGCATACGCAGTAATGAGTCTGAGTGCGCATGAGCAGTAGTGAGCCCGCATGCGCATGCGTAGTAGTGAGCTCGAGTGCGCATGTGCAGGTCTGAGCCGGAGTGCGCATACGCAATAGTGGGTCCGTGTGCGCATGCGCAGTAGTGAGCCCGAGCACGCATCGGCAGTAGTGAGTCCGAGTGCGCATGCGCAGTAGTGACCCCGAGTGCGCATGAGCAGTAGTGAGTCCGAGCGCGCAAGCGCAGTAGTGAGCCCGATTGTGCATCCCTAGTAGTGAGTCTGAGTGCGCATGAGCAGTAGTGAGCCCGTGTGTGCATGAGCAGTAGTGACCCCGAGCGCGCATGCGCAGTAGTGAGCCCGTGTGCGCATGCGCAGTAGTGAGCCCGCGTGCGCATGCGTAGTAGTGAGCTCGAGTGCGCATGCGCAGTAGTGACCCCTAGTGCGCATGAGCAGTAGTGAGTCCGAGTGCGCATGAGCAGAAGTGAGCCCGAGTGCGCATGCGCAGTAGTGACCTCGAGTGCGCATGCGCAGAAGTGAGCCCGTGTGTGCATGCGCAGTAGTGAGCCCGAGTGCGCATACGCAGTAGTGAGCCCGATTGCGCATGAGCAGTAGTGAGTCCGTGTGCGCATGTGCAGGACTGTGCCGGAGTGCGCATGCGCAGTAGTGACCCCGAGTGCGCATGCGCAGTAGTGAGCCCGAGCGCGCATGCGCAGTAGTGAGCCCGTGTGCGCATGCGCAGTAGTGAGCCCGAGCGCGCATGCGCAGTAGTGAGCCCGAACGCGCATCCGCAGTAGTGAGTCTGAGTGCGCATGCGCAGTAGCGACCCCGAATGCACATGAGCAGTAGTGAGTCCGAATGCGCATGAGCAGCTGTGACCCCGAGTGCGCATGCACAGTAGTGAGCCCGATTGCGCATCCGCAGTAGTGAGTCTGTGTGCGCATGTGCAGGTGTAAGCCGGAGTGCGCATGCGCAGTAGTGAGCCCGATTGTGCATCCGCAGTAGTGAGTCCGAGTATGCATGAGCAGTAGTGAGCCGGAGGGCGCATGCGCAGTAGTGAGCCCGAGCCCGCATGCGCAGTAGTGAGCCCGTGTGCGCATGCGCAGTAGTGAGCCCGTGTACGCATGGGCAGTAGTGAGCCCGTGTGCTCATGCGCAGTAGTGAGCCCGCGTGCGCATGCGTAGAAGTGAGCTCGAGTGCGCATGTGCAGGTCTGAGCCGGAGTGCGCATGCGCAGTAGTGGGTCCGTGTGCGCATGCGCAGTAGTGAGCCCGAGCACGCATCCGCAGTAGTGAGTCCGAGTGCGCATGCGCAGTAGCGACCCGGAGTGCGCATGAGCAGTAGTCAGTCCGTGTGCGCATGAGCAGTAGTGACCCCGAGCCCGCATGAGCAGTAGTGAGCCCGTGTGCACATGCGCAGAAGTGAGCTGGAATGCGCATGTGCAAGTCTGAGCCGGACTGCGCATGCGCAGTAGTGAGCCCGCGTGCGCATGAGCAGTAGTGAGCCCGAGCGCGCATGCGCAGTAGTGAGCCCGATTGTGCATACGCAGTAATGAGTCTGAGTGCGCATGAGCAGTAGTGAGCCCGCGTGCGCATGGGTAGTAGTGAGCTCGAGTGCGCATGTGCAGGTCTGAGCCGGAGTGCGCATACGCAGTAGTGGGTCCGTGTGCGCATGCGCAGTAGTGACCCCGAGTGCGCATCCGAAGTAGTGAGTCCGTGTGCGCATGTGCAGGACTGAGCCGGAGTGCGCATGCGCAGTAGTGACCCCGAGTGCGCATGCGCAGTAGTGACTCCGAGCGCGCATGCGCAGTAGTGAGCCCGTGTGCACATGCGCAGAAGTGACCTCGAATGCGCATGTGCAAGTCTGAGCCGGACTGCGCATGCGCAGTAGTGAGTCCGTGTGCGCATGTGCAGGTCTGAGCCGCAGTGCGCATGCGCAGTAGTGAGCCCGATTGTGCATCCGCAGTAGTGAGTCCGAGTGCGCATGAGCAGAAGTGAGCCCGAGTGCGCATGCGCAGTAGTGACCTCGAGTGCGCATGCGCAGAAGTGAGCCCGTGTGCGCATGCGCAGTAGTGAGCCCGAGTGCGCATACGCAGTAGTGAGCCCGATTGCGCATGAGCAGTAGTGAGTCCGTGTGCGCATGTGCAGGTCTGAGCCGGAGTGCGCATGCGCAGTAGTGAGCCCGATTGTGCATCCGCAGTTGTGAGTCCGGGTGCGCATGAGCACTAGTGAGCCGGAGTGCGCATGCGCAGTAGTGACTCCGAGTGCGCATGCGCAGTAGTGACCCCGAGCGCGCATGCGCAGTAGTGAGCTCGTGTGCGCATGCGCAGTAGTGAGCCCGTGTACGCATGCGCAGTGGTGAGCCCGAGTGCGCATGGGCAGGTCTGAGCCGGAGTGCGCGTGCGCAGTAGTGAGGCCGAGTGCGCATGAGCAGTAGTGACCCCGAGTGCGCATGCGCAGAAGTGAGCCCGTGTGTGCATGCGCAGTAGTGAACGCGATTGCGCATCCGCAGTAGTAAGCCCGAGCGCGCAACCGCAGTCGTGAGTCCGAGCGCGCATCCGCAGTAGTGAGTCCGAGTGCGCATGCGCAGTAGTGACCCTGATTGCGCATGAGTAGTAGTGAGTCCGAGTGCGCATGCGCAGTAGTGAGCAAGGGTGCTCATGCGTAGTAGTGAGCCCGCGTTCGCATGCGTAGTAGTGAGCTCGAGTGCGCATGTGCAGGTCTGAGCCGGAGTGCGCATGCGCAGTAGTGAGTCCGAGTGCGCATGAGCAGTAGTGACCCCGAGCCCGCATGAGCAGTAGTGAGCCCGTGTGCACATGCGCAGAAGTGAGCTCGAATGCGCATGTGCAAGTCTGAGCCGGACTGCGCATGCGCAGTAGTGAGCCCGTGTGCGCATGAGCAGTAGTGAGTCCGAACCAGCATGCGCAGTAGTGAGCCCGATTGTGCATCCCCAGTAATGGGTCTGAGTGCGCATGAGCAGTAGTGAGCCCGCGTGCGCATGCGTAGTAGTGAGCTCGAGTGCGCATGCGCAGTAGCGACCCCGAATGCACATGAGCAGTAGTGAGTCCGAATGCGCATGAGCAGTAGTGACCCCGAGTGCGCATGCACAGTAGTGAGGCCGATTGTGCATCCGCCGTAGTGAGTCCGAGTGCGCATGAGCAGTAGTGAGCCGGAGGGCTTATGCGCAGTAGTGACCCCGAGTGCGCATGCGCACTAGTGACCCCGAGCCCGCATGCGCAGTAGTGAGCCCGTGTGCGCATGCGCAGTAGTGAGCCCGTGTGCTCGTGCGCAGTAGTGAGCCCGAGTGCGCATGCGTAGAAGTGAGCTCGAGTGCGCATGTGCAGGTTTGAGCCGGAGTGCGCATGCGCAGTAGTGAGTCCGAGTGCGCATGAGCAGTAGTGACCCCGAGCCCGCATGAGCAGTAGTGAGCCCGTGTGCACATGTGCAGAAGTGAGCTCGAATGCGCATGTGCAAGTCTGAGCCGGACTGCGCATGCGCAGTACCGAGCCCGTGTGCGCATGCGCAGTGGTGTGCCCGAGTGCGCATGGGCAGTAGTGAGTCCGTGTGCGCATGTGCAGGTGTAAGCCGGAGTGCGCATGCGCAGTAGTGAGCCCGATTGTGCATCCGCAGTAGTGAGTCCGAGTATGCATGAGCAGTAGTGACCCCGAGTGCGCATGCGCAGAAGTGAGCCCGTGTGTGCATGCGCAGTAGTGAACGCGATTGCGCATCCGCAGTAGTAAGCCCGAGCGCGCAACCGCAGTCGTGAGTCCGAGCGCGCATCCGCAGTAGTGAGTCCGAGTGCGCATGCGCAGTAGTGACCCTGATTGCGCATGAGTAGTAGTGAGTCCGAGTGCGCATGCGCAGTAGTGAGCAAGGGTGCTCATGCGTAGTAGTGAGCCCGCGTTCGCATGCGTAGTAGTGAGCTCGAGTGCGCATGTGCAGGTCTGAGCCGGAGTGCGCATGCGCAGTAGTGAGTCCGAGTGCGCATGAGCAGTAGTGACCCCGAGCCCGCATGAGCAGTAGTGAGCCCGTGTGCACATGCGCAGAAGTGAGCTCGAATGCGCATGTGCAAGTCTGAGCCGGACTGCGCATGCGCAGTAGTGAGCCCGTGTGCGCATGAGCAGTAGTGAGTCCGAACCAGCATGCGCAGTAGTGAGCCCGATTGTGCATCCCCAGTAATGGGTCTGAGTGCGCATGAGCAGTAGTGAGCCCGCGTGCGCATGCGTAGTAGTGAGCTCGAGTGCGCATGCGCAGTAGCGACCCCGAATGCACATGAGCAGTAGTGAGTCCGAATGCGCATGAGCAGTAGTGACCCCGAGTGCGCATGCACAGTAGTGAGGCCGATTGTGCATCCGCCGTAGTGAGTCCGAGTGCGCATGAGCAGTAGTGAGCCGGAGGGCTTATGCGCAGTAGTGACCCCGAGTGCGCATGCGCACTAGTGACCCCGAGCCCGCATGCGCAGTAGTGAGCCCGTGTGCGCATGCGCAGTAGTGAGCCCGTGTGCTCGTGCGCAGTAGTGAGCCCGAGTGCGCATGCGTAGAAGTGAGCTCGAGTGCGCATGTGCAGGTTTGAGCCGGAGTGCGCATGCGCAGTAGTGAGTCCGAGTGCGCATGAGCAGTAGTGACCCCGAGCCCGCATGAGCAGTAGTGAGCCCGTGTGCACATGTGCAGAAGTGAGCTCGAATGCGCATGTGCAAGTCTGAGCCGGACTGCGCATGCGCAGTACCGAGCCCGTGTGCGCATGCGCAGTGGTGTGCCCGAGTGCGCATGGGCAGTAGTGAGTCCGTGTGCGCATGTGCAGGTGTAAGCCGGAGTGCGCATGCGCAGTAGTGAGCCCGATTGTGCATCCGCAGTAGTGAGTCCGAGTATGCATGAGCAGTAGTGAGCCGAAGGGCGCATGCGCAGTAGTGAGCCCGAGTGCGCATGCGCACTAGTGACCCCGAGCCCGCATGCGCAGTAGTGAGCCCGTGTGCGCATGCGCAGTAGTGAGCCCGTGTACGCATGGGCAGTAGTGAGCCCGTGTGCTCATGCGCAGTAGTGAGCCCGCGTGCGCATGCGTAGAAGTGAGCTCGAGTGCGCATGTGCAGGTTTGAGCCGAAGTGCGCATGCGCAGCAGTGACCCCTAGTGCCCATGCACAGTAGTGAGCCCGATTGCGCATCCGTAGTAGTAAGTCCGTGTGCGCATGTGCAGGTCTGAGCCGGAGTGCGCATGCGCAGTAGTGAGCCCGATTGTGCATCCGCAGTAGTGAGTCCGAGTACGCATGAGCAGTAGTGAGGCGGAGTGCGCATGCGCAGTAGTGACCCCGAGTGCGCATGTGTAGTAGCGACCCCAAGCGCGTATGCGCAGTAGCGACACCGAGCGCGTATGCGCAGTAGTGGGCCCGAGTGCGCATGTGCAGGCCTGACCTGAGTGCGCACGCGCAGCAGTGAGCCCCAGCGCGCATGCGCAGTAGTGAGCCCGATTGCGCATTCGCAGTGGTGACCCCGAGCGCGCATGTGCAGTAGTGAGCCCGATTGCGCACCCACAGCAGTGAGTCCGAGTGCGCATACGCAGTTGCGACCCCGAGTGTGCATGCACAGTGTCAGCCCGTGAGCGAATGCGCAGTAGTGAGTCCGTGTGCGCATGTGCAGGTCCGAGCCGCAGTGCGCATGCGCAGTAGTGAGCCCGACTGTGCATCCGCAGTAGTGAGTCCGAGTGCGCATGAGCAGAAGTGAGCCGGAGTGCGCATGCGCAGTAGTGACCCCGAGTGCGCATTCGCAGAAGTGAGCCCGTGTGTGCATGCGCAGTAGTCAGCCCGAGTGCGCATGCGCAGTAGTGAGCCCGATTGCGCATCCGCAGTAGTGAGTCCGTGTGCACATGCGCAGGTCTGAGCCGGAGTGCGCATGCGCAGTAGTGAGCCCGAGCGCGGATGCGCAGTAGTGACCCCGGGCCCGCATGCGCAGTAGTGACCCCGTGTGCGCATGCGCAGTAGTGAGCCCGTGTACGCATGCGCAGTAGTGAGCCCGTGTGCTCATGCGCAGTAGTGAGCCCGCGTGCGCATGCGTAGTAGTGAGCTCGAGTGCGCATGCGCAGTAGTGAGTCCCAGTGCGCATGCGCAGTAGTGAGCCCGAGCGTGCATACGCAGTAGTGAGCCCGTGTGCGCATGCGCAGTAGTGAGCCCGAGCGCGCATACGCAGTAGTGAGCCCGTGTGCGCATGCGCAGTAGTGAGCCCGAGCGCGCATCCGCAGTAGTGAGCCCGATTGTGCATCCGCAGTAGTGAGTCCGAGTACGCATGAGCAGTAGTGAGCCGGAGGGCGCATGCGCAGTAGTGACCCCGAGTGCGCATGCGCACTAGTGACCCCGAGCCCGCATGCGCAGTAGTGAGCCCGATTGTGCATCCGCAGTAATGAGTCTGAGTGCGGATGCGCAGTAGTGACTCCGGGCCCGCATGGGCAGTAGTGAGCCCGTGTGCTCATGCGCAGTAGTGAGCCCGCGTGCGCATGCGTAGAAGTGAGCTCGAGTGTGCATGTGCAGGTCTGAGCCGGAGTGCGCATGCGCAGTAGTGGGTCCGTGTGCGCATGCGCAGTAGTGAGCCCGAGCACGCATCCGCAGTAGTGAGTCCGAGTGCGCATGCGCAGTAGCGACCCCGAGTGCGCATGAGCAGTAGTCAGTCCGTGTGCGCATGAGCAGTAGTGACCCCGAGTGCGCATGCGCACTAGTGACCCCGAGCCCGCATGCGCAGTAGTGAGCCCGTGTGCGCATGCGCAGTAGTGAGCCCGTGTGCTCGTGCGCAGTAGTGAGCCCGAGTGCGCATGCGTAGAAGTGAGCTCGAGTGCGCATGTGCAGGTTTGAGCCGGAGTGCGCATGCGCAGTAGTGAGTCCGAGTGCGCATGAGCAGTAGTGACCCCGAGCCCGCATGAGCAGTAGTGAGCCCGTGTGCACATGTGCAGAAGTGAGCTCGAATGCGCATGTGCAAGTCTGAGCCGGACTGCGCATGCGCAGTACCGAGCCCGTGTGCGCATGCGCAGTGGTGTGCCCGAGTGCGCATGGGCAGTAGTGAGTCCGTGTGCGCATGTGCAGGTGTAAGCCGGAGTGCGCATGCGCAGTAGTGACCCCGAGTGCGCATGCGCAGTAGTGACCCCGAGCGCGCATGCGCAGTAGTGAGCCCGAGCGCGCATCCGCAGTAGTGAGCTCGAGTGCGCATGTGCAGGTCTGAGTCCGAGTGCGCATGAGCAGTAGTGAGTCCGAGTGCGCATGCGTAGTAGTGAGCGTGAGTGCGCATGCGTAGTAGTGACCCCGAGTGCGCATGCGCACTAGTGACCCCGAGCCCGCATGCGCAGTAGTGAGCCCGTGTGCGCATGCGCAGAAGTGAGCCCGTGTGCTCATGAGCAGTAGTGAGACCGCGTGCGCATGCGTAGAAGTGAGCTCGAGTGCGCATGTGCAGGTTTGAGCCGGAGTGCGCATGCGCAGTAGTGAGTCCGAGTGCGCATGAGCAGTGGTGACCCCGAGCCCGCATGAGCAGTAGTGAGCCCGTGTGCACATGCGCAGAAGTGAGCTCGAATGCGCATGTGCAAGTCTGAGCCGGACTGCGCATGCGCAGTAGTGAGCCCGCGTGCGCATGAGCAGTAGTGAGCCCGAGCGCGCATGCGCAGTAGTGAGCCCGATTGTGCATACGCAGTAATGAGTCTGAGTGCGCATGAGCAGTAGTGAGCCCGCATGCGCATGCGTAGTAGTGAGCTCGAGTGCGCATGTGCAGGTCTGAGCCGGAGTGCGCATACGCAATAGTGGGTCCGTGTGCGCATGCGCAGTAGTGAGCCCGAGCACGCATCGGCAGTAGTGAGTCCGAGTGCGCATGCGCAGTAGTGACCCCGAGTGCGCATGAGCAGTAGTGAGTCCGAGCGCGCAAGCGCAGTAGTGAGCCCGATTGTGCATCCCTAGTAGTGAGTCTGAGTGCGCATGAGCAGTAGTGAGCCCGTGTGTGCATGAGCAGTAGTGACCCCGAGCGCGCATGCGCAGTAGTGAGCCCGTGTGCGCATGCGCAGTAGTGAGCCCGCGTGCGCATGCGTAGTAGTGAGCTCGAGTGCGCATGTGCAGGTCTGAGCCGGAGTGCGCATGCACAGTAGTGAGCCCGTGTGCGCATGAGCAGTAGTGAGCCCGAGCGCGCATCCGCAGTAGTGAGTCCGAGTGCGAATGCGCAGTAGTGACCCCGAGTGCGCATCCGAAGTAGTGAGTCCGTGTGCGCATGTGCAGGACTGAGCCGGAGTGCGCATGCGCAGTAGTGACCCCGAGTGCGCATGCGCAGTAGTGACTCCGAGCGCGCATGCGCAGTAGTGAGCCCGTGTGCACATGCGCAGAAGTGACCTCGAATGCGCATGTGCAAGTCTGAGCCGGACTGCGCATGCGCAGTAGTGAGCCCGTGTGCGCATGAGCAGTAGTGAGTCCGAGCCAGCATGCGCAGTAGTGAGCCCGATTGTGCATCCGCAGTAATGTGTCTGAGTGCGCATGAGCAGTAGTGAGAACGCGTGCGCATGCGTAGTAGTGAGCTCGAGTGCGCATGCGCAGTAGTGACCCCTAGTGCGCATGAGCAGTAGTGAGTCCGAGTGCGCATGAGCAGAAGTGAGCCCGAGTGCGCATGCGCAGTAGTGACCTCGAGTGCGCATGCGCAGAAGTGAGCCCGTGTGTGCATGCGCAGTAGTGAGCCCGAGTGCGCATACGCAGTAGTGAGCCCGATTGCGCATGAGCAGTAGTGAGTCCGTGTGCGCATGTGCAGGACTGTGCCGGAGTGCGCATGCGCAGTAGTGACCCCGAGTGCGCATGCGCAGTAGTGAGCCCGAGCGCGCATGCGCAGTAGTGAGCCCGTGTGCGCATGCGCAGTGGTGAGCCCGAGCGCGCATGCGCAGTAGTGAGCCCGAACGCGCATCCGCAGTAGTGAGTCTGAGTGCGCATGCGCAGTAGCGACCCCGAATGCACATGAGCAGTAGTGAGTCCGAATGCGCATGAGCAGCTGTGACCCCGAGTGCGCATGCACAGTAGTGAGCCCGATTGCGCATCCGCAGTAGTGAGTCTGTGTGCGCATGTGCAGGTGTAAGCCGGAGTGCGCATGCGCAGTAGTGAGCCCGATTGTGCATCCGCAGTAGTGAGTCCGAGTATGCATGAGCAGTAGTGAGCCGGAGGGCGCATGCGCAGTAGTGAGCCCGAGCCCGCATGCGCAGTAGTGAGCCCGTGTGCGCATGCGCAGTAGTGAGCCCGTGTACGCATGGGCAGTAGTGAGCCCGTGTGCTCATGCGCAGTAGTGAGCCCGCGTGCGCATGCGTAGAAGTGAGCTCGAGTGCGCATGTGCAGGTCTGAGCCGGAGTGCGCATGCGCAGTAGTGGGTCCGTGTGCGCATGCGCAGTAGTGAGCCCGAGCACGCATCCGCAGTAGTGAGTCCGAGTGCGCATGCGCAGTAGCGACCCGGAGTGCGCATGAGCAGTAGTCAGTCCGTGTGCGCATGAGCAGTAGTGACCCCGAGCCCGCATGAGCAGTAGTGAGCCCGTGTGCACATGCGCAGAAGTGAGCTGGAATGCGCATGTGCAAGTCTGAGCCGGACTGCGCATGCGCAGTAGTGAGCCCGCGTGCGCATGAGCAGTAGTGAGCCCGAGCGCGCATGCGCAGTAGTGAGCCCGATTGTGCATACGCAGTAATGAGTCTGAGTGCGCATGAGCAGTAGTGAGCCCGCGTGCGCATGGGTAGTAGTGAGCTCGAGTGCGCATGTGCAGGTCTGAGCCGGAGTGCGCATACGCAGTAGTGGGTCCGTGTGCGCATGCGCAGTAGTGACCCCGAGTGCGCATCCGAAGTAGTGAGTCCGTGTGCGCATGTGCAGGACTGAGCCGGAGTGCGCATGCGCAGTAGTGACCCCGAGTGCGCATGCGCAGTAGTGACTCCGAGCGCGCATGCGCAGTAGTGAGCCCGTGTGCACATGCGCAGAAGTGACCTCGAATGCGCATGTGCAAGTCTGAGCCGGACTGCGCATGCGCAGTAGTGAGTCCGTGTGCGCATGTGCAGGTCTGAGCCGCAGTGCGCATGCGCAGTAGTGAGCCCGATTGTGCATCCGCAGTTGTGAGTCCGGGTGCGCATGAGCACTAGTGAGCCGGAGTGCGCATGCGCAGTAGTGACTCCGAGTGCGCATGCGCAGTAGTGACCCCGAGCGCGCATGCGCAGTAGTGAGCTCGTGTGCGCATGCGCAGTAGTGAGCCCGTGTACGCATGCGCAGTGGTGAGCCCGAGTGCGCATGGGCAGGTCTGAGCCGGAGTGCGCGTGCGCAGTAGTGAGGCCGAGTGCGCATGAGCAGTAGTGACCCCGAGTGCGCATGCGCAGAAGTGAGCCCGTGTGTGCATGCGCAGTAGTGAACGCGATTGCGCATCCGCAGTAGTAAGCCCGAGCGCGCAACCGCAGTCGTGAGTCCGAGCGCGCATCCGCAGTAGTGAGTCCGAGTGCGCATGCGCAGTAGTGACCCTGATTGCGCATGAGTAGTAGTGAGTCCGAGTGCGCATGCGCAGTAGTGAGCAAGGGTGCTCATGCGTAGTAGTGAGCCCGCGTTCGCATGCGTAGTAGTGAGCTCGAGTGCGCATGTGCAGGTCTGAGCCGGAGTGCGCATGCGCAGTAGTGAGTCCGAGTGCGCATGAGCAGTAGTGACCCCGAGCCCGCATGAGCAGTAGTGAGCCCGTGTGCACATGCGCAGAAGTGAGCTCGAATGCGCATGTGCAAGTCTGAGCCGGACTGCGCATGCGCAGTAGTGAGCCCGTGTGCGCATGAGCAGTAGTGAGTCCGAACCAGCATGCGCAGTAGTGAGCCCGATTGTGCATCCCCAGTAATGGGTCTGAGTGCGCATGAGCAGTAGTGAGCCCGCGTGCGCATGCGTAGTAGTGAGCTCGAGTGCGCATGCGCAGTAGCGACCCCGAATGCACATGAGCAGTAGTGAGTCCGAATGCGCATGAGCAGTAGTGACCCCGAGTGCGCATGCACAGTAGTGAGGCCGATTGTGCATCCGCCGTAGTGAGTCCGAGTGCGCATGAGCAGTAGTGAGCCGGAGGGCTTATGCGCAGTAGTGACCCCGAGTGCGCATGCGCACTAGTGACCCCGAGCCCGCATGCGCAGTAGTGAGCCCGTGTGCGCATGCGCAGTAGTGAGCCCGTGTGCTCGTGCGCAGTAGTGAGCCCGAGTGCGCATGCGTAGAAGTGAGCTCGAGTGCGCATGTGCAGGTTTGAGCCGGAGTGCGCATGCGCAGTAGTGAGTCCGAGTGCGCATGAGCAGTAGTGACCCCGAGCCCGCATGAGCAGTAGTGAGCCCGTGTGCACATGTGCAGAAGTGAGCTCGAATGCGCATGTGCAAGTCTGAGCCGGACTGCGCATGCGCAGTACCGAGCCCGTGTGCGCATGCGCAGTGGTGTGCCCGAGTGCGCATGGGCAGTAGTGAGTCCGTGTGCGCATGTGCAGGTGTAAGCCGGAGTGCGCATGCGCAGTAGTGAGCCCGATTGTGCATCCGCAGTAGTGAGTCCGAGTATGCATGAGCAGTAGTGAGCCGAAGGGCGCATGCGCAGTAGTGAGCCCGAGTGCGCATGCGCACTAGTGACCCCGAGCCCGCATGCGCAGTAGTGAGCCCGTGTGCGCATGCGCAGTAGTGAGCCCGTGTACGCATGGGCAGTAGTGAGCCCGTGTGCTCATGCGCAGTAGTGAGCCCGCGTGCGCATGCGTAGAAGTGAGCTCGAGTGCGCATGTGCAGGTTTGAGCCGAAGTGCGCATGCGCAGCAGTGACCCCTAGTGCCCATGCACAGTAGTGAGCCCGATTGCGCATCCGTAGTAGTAAGTCCGTGTGCGCATGTGCAGGTCTGAGCCGGAGTGCGCATGCGCAGTAGTGAGCCCGATTGTGCATCCGCAGTAGTGAGTCCGAGTATGCATGAGCAGTAGTGAGCCGAAGGGCGCATGCGCAGTAGTGAGCCCGAGTGCGCATGCGCAGTAGTGACCCCGAGTGCGCATGTGTAGTAGCGACCCCAAGCGCGTATGCGCAGTAGCGACACCGAGCGCGTATGCGCAGTAGTGGGCCCGAGTGCGCATGTGCAGGCCTGACCTGAGTGCGCACGCGCAGCAGTGAGCCCCAGCGCGCATGCGCAGTAGTGAGCCCGATTGCGCATTCGCAGTGGTGACCCCGAGCGCGCATGTGCAGTAGTGAGCCCGATTGCGCACCCACAGCAGTGAGTCCGAGTGCGCATACGCAGTTGCGACCCCGAGTGTGCATGCACAGTGTCAGCCCGTGAGCGAATGCGCAGTAGTGAGTCCGTGTGCGCATGTGCAGGTCCGAGCCGCAGTGCGCATGCGCAGTAGTGAGCCCGACTGTGCATCCGCAGTAGTGAGTCCGAGTGCGCATGAGCAGAAGTGAGCCGGAGTGCGCATGCGCAGTAGTGACCACGAGTGCGCATTCGCAGAAGTGAGCCCGTGTGTGCATGCGCAGTAGTCAGCCCGAGTGCGCATGCGCAGTAGTGAGCCCGATTGCGCATCCGCAGTAGTGAGTCCGTGTGCACATGCGCAGGTCTGAGCCGGAGTGCGCATGCGCAGTAGTGAGCCCGAGCGCGGATGCGCAGTAGTGACCCCGGGCCCGCATGCGCAGTAGTGACCCCGTGTGCGCATGCGCAGTAGTGAGCCCGTGTACGCATGCGCAGTAGTGAGCCCGTGTGCTCATGCGCAGTAGTGAGCCCGCGTGCGCATGCGTAGTAGTGAGCTCGAGTGCGCATGCGCAGTAGTGAGTCCCAGTGCGCATGCGCAGTAGTGAGCCCGAGCGTGCATACGCAGTAGTGAGCCCGTGTGCGCATGCGCAGTAGTGAGCCCGAGCGCGCATACGCAGTAGTGAGCCCGTGTGCGCATGCGCAGTAGTGAGCCCGAGCGCGCATCCGCAGTAGTGAGCCCGATTGTGCATCCGCAGTAGTGAGTCCGAGTACGCATGAGCAGTAGTGAGCCGGAGGGCGCATGCGCAGTAGTGACCCCGAGTGCGCATGCGCACTAGTGACCCCGAGCCCGCATGCGCAGTAGTGAGCCCGATTGTGCATCCGCAGTAATGAGTCTGAGTGCGGATGCGCAGTAGTGACCCCGGGCCCGCATGGGCAGTAGTGAGCCCGTGTGCTCATGCGCAGTAGTGAGCCCGCGTGCGCATGCGTAGAAGTGAGCTCGAGTGCGCATGTGCAGGTCTGAGCCGGAGTGCGCATGCGCAGTAGTGGGTCCGTGTGCGCATGCGCAGTAGTGAGCCCGAGCACGCATCCGCAGTAGTGAGTCCGAGTGCGCATGCGCAGTAGCGACCCCGAGTGCGCATGAGCAGTAGTGAGTCCGTGTGCGCATGAGCAGTAGTGACCCCGAGCCCGCATGAGCAGTAGTGAGCCCGTGTGCATATGCGCAGAAGTGAGCTCGAATGCGCATGTGCAAGTCTGAGCCGGACTGCGCATGCGCAGTAGTGAGCCCGTGTGCGCATGAGCAGTAGTGAGTCCGAGCCAGCATGCGCAGTAGTGAGCCCGATTGTGCATCCGCAGTAATGTTTCTGAGTGCGCATGAGCAGTAGTGAGAACGCGTGCGCATGCGTAGTAGTGAGCTCGAGTGCGCATGCGCAGTAGTGACCCCTAGTGCGCATGAGCAGTAGTGAGTCCGAGTGCGCGTGAGCAGTAGTGACCCCGAGTGCGCATGCACAGTAGTGAGCCCGATTGCGCATCCGAAGTAGTGAGTCCGTGTGCGCATGTGCAGGACCGAGCCGGAGTGCGCATGCGCAGTAGTGACCCCGAGTGCGCATGCGCAGTAGTGACCCCGAGCGCGCATGCGCAGTAGAGAGCCCGTGTGCACATGCGCAGAAGTGACCTCGAACACGCATGTGCAAGTCTGAGCCGGACTGCGCATGCGCAGTAGTGAGTCCGTGTGCGCATGTGCAGGTCTGAGCTGCAGTGCGCATGCGCAGTAGTGAGCCCGATTGTGCATCCGCAGTAGTGAGTCCGAGTGCGCATGAGCAGAAGTGAGTCCGAGTGCGCATGCGCAGTAGTGACCTCGAGTGCGCATGCGCAGAAGTGAGCCCGTGTGAGCATGCGCAGTAGTGAGCCCGAGTGCGCATACGCAGTAGTGAGCCCGATTGCGCATGAGCAGTAGTGAGTCCGTGTGCGCATGTGCAGGTCTGAGCCGGAGTGCGCATGCGCAGTAGTGAGCCCGATTGTGCATCCGCAGTTGTGAGTCCGGGTGCGCATGAGCACTAGTGAGCCGGAGTGCGCATGCGCAGTAGTGACTGCGAGTGCGCATGCGCAGTAGTGACCCCGAGCGCGCATGCGCAGTAGTGAGCCCGTGTGCGCATGCGCAGTAGTGAGCCCGTGTACGCATGCGCAGTGGTGAGCCCGAGTGCGCATGGGCAGGTCTGAGCCGGAGTGCGCGTGCGCAGTAGTGAGGCCGAGTGCGCATGAGCAGTAGTGACCCCGAGTGCGCATGCGCAGAAGTGAGCCCGATTGCGCATCCACAGTAGTGAGTCCGTGTGCACATGCGCAGGTCTGAGCCGGAGTGCGCATGAGCAGTAGTGAGCCCGAGCGCGGATGCGCAGTAGTGACCCCGGGCCCGCATGCGCAGTAGTGACCCCGTGTGCGCATGCGCAGTAGTGAGCCCGTGTACGCATGCGCAGTAGTGAGCCCGTGTGCTCATGCGCAGTAGTGAGCCCGCGTGCGCATGCGTAGTAGTGAGCTCGAGTGCGCATGCGCAGTAGTGAGTCCCAGTGCGCATGCGCAGTAGTGAGCCCGAGCGTGCATACGCAGTAGTGAGCCCGTGTGCGCATGCGCAGTAGTGAGCCCGAGCGCGCATACGCAGTAGTGAGCCCGTGTGCGCATGCGCAGTAGTGAGCCCGAGCGCGCATCCGCAGTAGTGAGCCCGATTGTGCATCCGCAGTAGTGAGTCCGAGTACGCATGAGCAGTAGTGAGCCGGAGGGCGCATGCGCAGTAGTGACCCCGAGTGCGCATGCGCACTAGTGACCCCGAGCCCGCATGCGCAGTAGTGAGCCCGATTGTGCATCCGCAGTAATGAGTCTGAGTGCGGATGCGCAGTAGTGACTCCGGGCCCGCATGGGCAGTAGTGAGCCCGTGTGCTCATGCGCAGTAGTGAGCCCGCGTGCGCATGCGTAGAAGTGAGCTCGAGTGTGCATGTGCAGGTCTGAGCCGGAGTGCGCATGCGCAGTAGTGGGTCCGTGTGCGCATGCGCAGTAGTGAGCCCGAGCACGCATCCGCAGTAGTGAGTCCGAGTGCGCATGCGCAGTAGCGACCCCGAGTGCGCATGAGCAGTAGTCAGTCCGTGTGCGCATGAGCAGTAGTGACCCCGAGTGCGCATGCGCACTAGTGACCCCGAGCCCGCATGCGCAGTAGTGAGCCCGTGTGCGCATGCGCAGTAGTGAGCCCGTGTGCTCGTGCGCAGTAGTGAGCCCGAGTGCGCATGCGTAGAAGTGAGCTCGAGTGCGCATGTGCAGGTTTGAGCCGGAGTGCGCATGCGCAGTAGTGAGTCCGAGTGCGCATGAGCAGTAGTGACCCCGAGCCCGCATGAGCAGTAGTGAGCCCGTGTGCACATGTGCAGAAGTGAGCTCGAATGCGCATGTGCAAGTCTGAGCCGGACTGCGCATGCGCAGTACCGAGCCCGTGTGCGCATGCGCAGTGGTGTGCCCGAGTGCGCATGGGCAGTAGTGAGTCCGTGTGCGCATGTGCAGGTGTAAGCCGGAGTGCGCATGCGCAGTAGTGACCCCGAGTGCGCATGCGCAGTAGTGACCCCGAGCGCGCATGCGCAGTAGTGAGCCCGAGCGCGCATCCGCAGTAGTGAGCTCGAGTGCGCATGTGCAGGTCTGAGTCCGAGTGCGCATGAGCAGTAGTGAGTCCGAGTGCGCATGCGTAGTAGTGAGCGTGAGTGCGCATGCGTAGTAGTGACCCCGAGTGCGCATGCGCACTAGTGACCCCGAGCCCGCATGCGCAGTAGTGAGCCCGTGTGCGCATGCGCAGAAGTGAGCCCGTGTGCTCATGAGCAGTAGTGAGACCGCGTGCGCATGCGTAGAAGTGAGCTCGAGTGCGCATGTGCAGGTTTGAGCCGGAGTGCGCATGCGCAGTAGTGAGTCCGAGTGCGCATGAGCAGTGGTGACCCCGAGCCCGCATGAGCAGTAGTGAGCCCGTGTGCACATGCGCAGAAGTGAGCTCGAATGCGCATGTGCAAGTCTGAGCCGGACTGCGCATGCGCAGTAGTGAGCCCGCGTGCGCATGAGCAGTAGTGAGCCCGAGCGCGCATGCGCAGTAGTGAGCCCGATTGTGCATACGCAGTAATGAGTCTGAGTGCGCATGAGCAGTAGTGAGCCCGCATGCGCATGCGTAGTAGTGAGCTCGAGTGCGCATGTGCAGGTCTGAGCCGGAGTGCGCATACGCAATAGTGGGTCCGTGTGCGCATGCGCAGTAGTGAGCCCGAGCACGCATCGGCAGTAGTGAGTCCGAGTGCGCATGCGCAGTAGTGACCCCGAGTGCGCATGAGCAGTAGTGAGTCCGAGCGCGCAAGCGCAGTAGTGAGCCCGATTGTGCATCCCTAGTAGTGAGTCTGAGTGCGCATGAGCAGTAGTGAGCCCGTGTGTGCATGAGCAGTAGTGACCCCGAGCGCGCATGCGCAGTAGTGAGCCCGTGTGCGCATGCGCAGTAGTGAGCCCGCGTGCGCATGCGTAGTAGTGAGCTCGAGTGCGCATGTGCAGGTCTGAGCCGGAGTGCGCATGCACAGTAGTGAGCCCGTGTGCGCATGAGCAGTAGTGAGCCCGAGCGCGCATCCGCAGTAGTGAGTCCGAGTGCGAATGCGCAGTAGTGACCCCGAGTGCGCATCCGAAGTAGTGAGTCCGTGTGCGCATGTGCAGGACTGAGCCGGAGTGCGCATGCGCAGTAGTGACCCCGAGTGCGCATGCGCAGTAGTGACTCCGAGCGCGCATGCGCAGTAGTGAGCCCGTGTGCACATGCGCAGAAGTGACCTCGAATGCGCATGTGCAAGTCTGAGCCGGACTGCGCATGCGCAGTAGTGAGCCCGTGTGCGCATGAGCAGTAGTGAGTCCGAGCCAGCATGCGCAGTAGTGAGCCCGATTGTGCATCCGCAGTAATGTGTCTGAGTGCGCATGAGCAGTAGTGAGAACGCGTGCGCATGCGTAGTAGTGAGCTCGAGTGCGCATGCGCAGTAGTGACCCCTAGTGCGCATGAGCAGTAGTGAGTCCGAGTGCGCATGAGCAGAAGTGAGCCCGAGTGCGCATGCGCAGTAGTGACCTCGAGTGCGCATGCGCAGAAGTGAGCCCGTGTGTGCATGCGCAGTAGTGAGCCCGAGTGCGCATACGCAGTAGTGAGCCCGATTGCGCATGAGCAGTAGTGAGTCCGTGTGCGCATGTGCAGGACTGTGCCGGAGTGCGCATGCGCAGTAGTGACCCCGAGTGCGCATGCGCAGTAGTGAGCCCGAGCGCGCATGCGCAGTAGTGAGCCCGTGTGCGCATGCGCAGTGGTGAGCCCGAGCGCGCATGCGCAGTAGTGAGCCCGAACGCGCATCCGCAGTAGTGAGTCTGAGTGCGCATGCGCAGTAGCGACCCCGAATGCACATGAGCAGTAGTGAGTCCGAATGCGCATGAGCAGCTGTGACCCCGAGTGCGCATGCACAGTAGTGAGCCCGATTGCGCATCCGCAGTAGTGAGTCTGTGTGCGCATGTGCAGGTGTAAGCCGGAGTGCGCATGCGCAGTAGTGAGCCCGATTGTGCATCCGCAGTAGTGAGTCCGAGTATGCATGAGCAGTAGTGAGCCGGAGGGCGCATGCGCAGTAGTGAGCCCGAGCCCGCATGCGCAGTAGTGAGCCCGTGTGCGCATGCGCAGTAGTGAGCCCGTGTACGCATGGGCAGTAGTGAGCCCGTGTGCTCATGCGCAGTAGTGAGTCCGAGTGCGCATGCGCAGTAGCGACCCGGAGTGCGCATGAGCAGTAGTCAGTCCGTGTGCGCATGAGCAGTAGTGACCCCGAGCCCGCATGAGCAGTAGTGAGCCCGTGTGCACATGCGCAGAAGTGAGCTGGAATGCGCATGTGCAAGTCTGAGCCGGACTGCGCATGCGCAGTAGTGAGCCCGCGTGCGCATGAGCAGTAGTGAGCCCGAGCGCGCATGCGCAGTAGTGAGCCCGATTGTGCATACGCAGTAATGAGTCTGAGTGCGCATGAGCAGTAGTGAGCCCGCGTGCGCATGGGTAGTAGTGAGCTCGAGTGCGCATGTGCAGGTCTGAGCCGGAGTGCGCATACGCAGTAGTGGGTCCGTGTGCGCATGCGCAGTAGTGACCCCGAGTGCGCATCCGAAGTAGTGAGTCCGTGTGCGCATGTGCAGGACTGAGCCGGAGTGCGCATGCGCAGTAGTGACCCCGAGTGCGCATGCGCAGTAGTGACTCCGAGCGCGCATGCGCAGTAGTGAGCCCGTGTGCACATGCGCAGAAGTGACCTCGAATGCGCATGTGCAAGTCTGAGCCGGACTGCGCATGCGCAGTAGTGAGTCCGTGTGCGCATGTGCAGGTCTGAGCCGCAGTGCGCATGCGCAGTAGTGAGCCCGATTGTGCATCCGCAGTTGTGAGTCCGGGTGCGCATGAGCACTAGTGAGCCGGAGTGCGCATGCGCAGTAGTGACTCCGAGTGCGCATGCGCAGTAGTGACCCCGAGCGCGCATGCGCAGTAGTGAGCTCGTGTGCGCATGCGCAGTAGTGAGCCCGTGTACGCATGCGCAGTGGTGAGCCCGAGTGCGCATGGGCAGGTCTGAGCCGGAGTGCGCGTGCGCAGTAGTGAGGCCGAGTGCGCATGAGCAGTAGTGACCCCGAGTGCGCATGCGCAGAAGTGAGCCCGTGTGTGCATGCGCAGTAGTGAACGCGATTGCGCATCCGCAGTAGTAAGCCCGAGCGCGCAACCGCAGTCGTGAGTCCGAGCGCGCATCCGCAGTAGTGAGTCCGAGTGCGCATGCGCAGTAGTGACCCTGATTGCGCATGAGTAGTAGTGAGTCCGAGTGCGCATGCGCAGTAGTGAGCAAGGGTGCTCATGCGTAGTAGTGAGCCCGCGTTCGCATGCGTAGTAGTGAGCTCGAGTGCGCATGTGCAGGTCTGAGCCGGAGTGCGCATGCGCAGTAGTGAGTCCGAGTGCGCATGAGCAGTAGTGACCCCGAGCCCGCATGAGCAGTAGTGAGCCCGTGTGCACATGCGCAGAAGTGAGCTCGAATGCGCATGTGCAAGTCTGAGCCGGACTGCGCATGCGCAGTAGTGAGCCCGTGTGCGCATGAGCAGTAGTGAGTCCGAACCAGCATGCGCAGTAGTGAGCCCGATTGTGCATCCCCAGTAATGTGTCTGAGTGCGCATGAGCAGTAGTGAGCCCGCGTGCGCATGCGTAGTAGTGAGCTCGAGTGCGCATGCGCAGTAGCGACCCCGAATGCACATGAGCAGTAGTGAGTCCGAATGCGCATGAGCAGTAGTGACCCCGAGTGCGCATGCACAGTAGTGAGGCCGATTGTGCATCCGCCGTAGTGAGTCCGAGTGCGCATGAGCAGTAGTGAGCCGGAGGGCTTATGCGCAGTAGTGACCCCGAGTGCGCATGCGCACTAGTGACCCCGAGCCCGCATGCGCAGTAGTGAGCCCGTGTGCGCATGCGCAGTAGTGAGCCCGTGTGCTCGTGCGCAGTAGTGAGCCCGAGTGCGCATGCGTAGAAGTGAGCTCGAGTGCGCATGTGCAGGTTTGAGCCGGAGTGCGCATGCGCAGTAGTGAGTCCGAGTGCGCATGAGCAGTAGTGACCCCGAGCCCGCATGAGCAGTAGTGAGCCCGTGTGCACATGTGCAGAAGTGAGCTCGAATGCGCATGTGCAAGTCTGAGCCGGACTGCGCATGCGCAGTACCGAGCCCGTGTGCGCATGCGCAGTGGTGTGCCCGAGTGCGCATGGGCAGTAGTGAGTCCGTGTGCGCATGTGCAGGTGTAAGCCGGAGTGCGCATGCGCAGTAGTGAGCCCGATTGTGCATCCGCAGTAGTGAGTCCGAGTATGCATGAGCAGTAGTGAGCCGAAGGGCGCATGCGCAGTAGTGAGCCCGAGTGCGCATGCGCACTAGTGACCCCGAGCCCGCATGCGCAGTAGTGAGCCCGTGTGCGCATGCGCAGTAGTGAGCCCGTGTACGCATGGGCAGTAGTGAGCCCGTGTGCTCATGCGCAGTAGTGAGCCCGCGTGCGCATGCGTAGAAGTGAGCTCGAGTGCGCATGTGCAGGTTTGAGCCGAAGTGCGCATGCGCAGCAGTGACCCCTAGTGCCCATGCACAGTAGTGAGCCCGATTGCGCATCCGTAGTAGTAAGTCCGTGTGCGCATGTGCAGGTCTGAGCCGGAGTGCGCATGCGCAGTAGTGAGCCCGATTGTGCATCCGCAGTAGTGAGTCCGAGTATGCATGAGCAGTAGTGAGCCGAAGGGCGCATGCGCAGTAGTGAGCCCGAGTGCGCATGCGCAGTAGTGACCCCGAGTGCGCATGTGTAGTAGCGACCCCAAGCGCGTATGCGCAGTAGCGACACCGAGCGCGTATGCGCAGTAGTGGGCCCGAGTGCGCATGTGCAGGCCTGACCTGAGTGCGCACGCGCAGCAGTGAGCCCCAGCGCGCATGCGCAGTAGTGAGCCCGATTGCGCATTCGCAGTGGTGACCCCGAGCGCGCATGTGCAGTAGTGAGCCCGATTGCGCACCCACAGCAGTGAGTCCGAGTGCGCATACGCAGTTGCGACCCCGAGTGTGCATGCACAGTGTCAGCCCGTGAGCGAATGCGCAGTAGTGAGTCCGTGTGCGCATGTGCAGGTCCGAGCCGCAGTGCGCATGCGCAGTAGTGAGCCCGACTGTGCATCCGCAGTAGTGAGTCCGAGTGCGCATGAGCAGAAGTGAGCCGGAGTGCGCATGCGCAGTAGTGACCCCGAGTGCGCATTCGCAGAAGTGAGCCCGTGTGTGCATGCGCAGTAGTCAGCCCGAGTGCGCATGCGCAGTAGTGAGCCCGATTGCGCATCCGCAGTAGTGAGTCCGTGTGCACATGCGCAGGTCTGAGCCGGAGTGCGCATGCGCAGTAGTGAGCCCGAGCGCGGATGCGCAGTAGTGACCCCGGGCCCGCATGCGCAGTAGTGACCCCGTGTGCGCATGCGCAGTAGTGAGCCCGTGTACGCATGCGCAGTAGTGAGCCCGTGTGCTCATGCGCAGTAGTGAGCCCGCGTGCGCATGCGTAGTAGTGAGCTCGAGTGCGCATGCGCAGTAGTGAGTCCCAGTGCGCATGCGCAGTAGTGAGCCCGAGCGTGCATACGCAGTAGTGAGCCCGTGTGCGCATGCGCAGTAGTGAGCCCGAGCGCGCATACGCAGTAGTGAGCCCGTGTGCGCATGCGCAGTAGTGAGCCCGAGCGCGCATCCGCAGTAGTGAGCCCGATTGTGCATCCGCAGTAGTGAGTCCGAGTACGCATGAGCAGTAGTGAGCCGGAGGGCGCATGCGCAGTAGTGACCCCGAGTGCGCATGCGCACTAGTGACCCCGAGCCCGCATGCGCAGTAGTGAGCCCGATTGTGCATCCGCAGTAATGAGTCTGAGTGCGGATGCGCAGTAGTGACCCCGGGCCCGCATGGGCAGTAGTGAGCCCGTGTGCTCATGCGCAGTAGTGAGCCCGCGTGCGCATGCGTAGAAGTGAGCTCGAGTGCGCATGTGCAGGTCTGAGCCGGAGTGCGCATGCGCAGTAGTGGGTCCGTGTGCGCATGCGCAGTAGTGAGCCCGAGCACGCATCCGCAGTAGTGAGTCCGAGTGCGCATGCGCAGTAGCGACCCCGAGTGCGCATGAGCAGTAGTGAGTCCGTGTGCGCATGAGCAGTAGTGACCCCGAGCCCGCATGAGCAGTAGTGAGCCCGTGTGCATATGCGCAGAAGTGAGCTCGAATGCGCATGTGCAAGTCTGAGCCGGACTGCGCATGCGCAGTAGTGAGCCCGTGTGCGCATGAGCAGTAGTGAGTCCGAGCCAGCATGCGCAGTAGTGAGCCCGATTGTGCATCCGCAGTAATGTTTCTGAGTGCGCATGAGCAGTAGTGAGAACGCGTGCGCATGCGTAGTAGTGAGCTCGAGTGCGCATGCGCAGTAGTGACCCCTAGTGCGCATGAGCAGTAGTGAGTCCGAGTGCGCGTGAGCAGTAGTGACCCCGAGTGCGCATGCACAGTAGTGAGCCCGATTGCGCATCCGAAGTAGTGAGTCCGTGTGCGCATGTGCAGGACCGAGCCGGAGTGCGCATGCGCAGTAGTGACCCCGAGTGCGCATGCGCAGTAGTGACCCCGAGCGCGCATGCGCAGTAGAGAGCCCGTGTGCACATGCGCAGAAGTGACCTCGAACACGCATGTGCAAGTCTGAGCCGGACTGCGCATGCGCAGTAGTGAGTCCGTGTGCGCATGTGCAGGTCTGAGCTGCAGTGCGCATGCGCAGTAGTGAGCCCGATTGTGCATCCGCAGTAGTGAGTCCGAGTGCGCATGAGCAGAAGTGAGTCCGAGTGCGCATGCGCAGTAGTGACCTCGAGTGCGCATGCGCAGAAGTGAGCCCGTGTGAGCATGCGCAGTAGTGAGCCCGAGTGCGCATACGCAGTAGTGAGCCCGATTGCGCATGAGCAGTAGTGAGTCCGTGTGCGCATGTGCAGGTCTGAGCCGGAGTGCGCATGCGCAGTAGTGAGCCCGATTGTGCATCCGCAGTTGTGAGTCCGGGTGCGCATGAGCACTAGTGAGCCGGAGTGCGCATGCGCAGTAGTGACTGCGAGTGCGCATGCGCAGTAGTGACCCCGAGCGCGCATGCGCAGTAGTGAGCCCGTGTGCGCATGCGCAGTAGTGAGCCCGTGTACGCATGCGCAGTGGTGAGCCCGAGTGCGCATGGGCAGGTCTGAGCCGGAGTGCGCGTGCGCAGTAGTGAGGCCGAGTGCGCATGAGCAGTAGTGACCCCGAGTGCGCATGCGCAGAAGTGAGCCCGATTGCGCATCCACAGTAGTGAGTCCGTGTGCACATGCGCAGGTCTGAGCCGGAGTGCGCATGCGCAGTAGTGAGCCCGAGCGCGGATGCGCAGTAGTGACCCCGGGCCCGCATGCGCAGTAGTGACCCCGTGTGCGCATGCGCAGTAGTGAGCCCGTGTACGCATGCGCAGTAGTGAGCTCGTGTGCTCATGCGCAGTAGTGAGCCCGCGTGCGCATGCGTAGTAGTGAGCTCGAGTGCGCATGCGCAGTAGTGAGCCCGAGCGCGCATCCGCAGTAGTGAGCCCGATTGTGCATCCACAGTAGTGAGTCCGAGTACGCATGAGCAGTAGTGAGCTCGAGTGCGCATGCGCAGTAGTGACCCCGTGTGCGCATGATCAGTAGTGAGCCCGAGTGCGCATGAGCAGTAGTGACCCGGAGTGCGCATGCACAGTAGTGAGCCCGATTGCGCATCCGAAGTAGTGAGTCCGTGTGCGCATGTGCAGGACTGAGCCGGAGTGCGCATGCGCAGTAGTGATCCCGAGTGCGCATGCGCAGGAGTGACCCCGAGCGCGCATGCGCAGTAGTGAGCCCGTGTGCGCATGCGCAGTAGTGAGCCCGAGCGCGCATCCGCAGTAGTGAGCCCGAGTGCGCATGCGCAGTAGTGACCCCGAGTGTGCATGCACAGTGTGAGCCCGTGAGCGAATGCGCAGTAGTGAGCCCGAGTGCGCATGCGCAGTAGTGACCCCGAGGGCGCACGCGCAGTAGTGAGCCCGTGTGCGCGTGCGCAGTATTGAGCCCGAGTGCACATGCACAGTAGTGAGTCCGTGTGCGCATGCGCAGTAGTGAGCCCGAGTGCGCTTGCGCTGTAGTGAGACCGTGTGCGCATCGGCAGTAGTGAGTCCGAGTGCTCATGAGTCGTAGTGAGTCCGAGTACGCATCCGCAGCAGTGACCCCGCATGCGCATGCGTAGCAGTGAGCTCGAGTGCGCATGGGCAGGTCTGAGACGGAGTGCGCATGCGCAGAAGTGAGCCCGTGTGTGCATGCGCAGTAGTGAACCCGATTGCGCATCCGCAGTAGTGAACCCGAGCGCGCATCCGCAGTAGTGAGCCCGAGCGCGAATCCGCAGTCGTGAGTCCGTGTGCGCATGAGCAGTAGTGAGTCCGAGCGCGCATGCGCAGTAGTGAGCCCGATTGTGCATCCGCAGTAGTGAGTCTGAGTGCGCTAGAGCAGTAGTGAGCCCGTGTGTGCTTGAGCAGTAGTGACCCCGAGCGCGCATGCGCAGTAGTGAGCCCGTGTGCGCATGCGCAGTAGTGAGCCCGCGTGCGCATTCGTAGTAGTGAGCTCGAGTGAGCATGAGCAGTAGTCAGTCCGTGTGCGCATGAGCAGTAGTGACCCCGAGCCCGCATGAGCAGTAGTGAGCCCGTGTGCACATGCGCAGAAGTGAGCTCGAATGCGCATGTGCAAGTCTGAGCCGGACTGCGCATGCGCAGTAGTGAGCCCGCGTGCGCATGAGCAGTAGTGAGCCCGAGCGCGCATGCGCAGTAGTGAGCCCGATTGCGCATACGCAGTGATGAGTCTGAGTGCGCATGAGCAGTAGTGAGCCCGATTGTGCATCCGCAGTAGTGAGTCTGAGTGCGCATGAGCAGTAGTGAGCCCGTGTGTGCATGAGCAGTAGTGACCCCGAGCGCGCATGCGCAGTAGTGAGCCCGTGTGCGTATGCGCAGTAGTGAGCCCGCGTGCGCATGCGCAGTAGTGACCCCGAGTGCGCATGAGCAGTAGTGAGTCCGAGCGCGCATGAGCAGTAGTGAGCCCGATTGTGCATCCGCAGTAGTGAGTCTGAGTGCGCATGAGCAGTAGTGAGCCCGTGTGTGCATGAGCAGTAGTGACCCCGAGCGCGCATGCGCAGTAGTGAGCCCGTGTGCGTATGCGCAGTAGTGAGCCCGCGTGCGCATGCGCAGTTGTGAGCTCGAGTGCGCATGTGCAGGTCTGAGCCGGAGTGCGCATGCACAGTAGTGAGCCCGTGTGCGCATGCGCAGTAATGAGCCCGTGCGCGCATCCGCAGTAGTGAGTCCGAGTGCGCATGCGCAGTAGTGACCCCGAGTGCGCATCCGAAGTAGTGAGTCCGTGTGCGCATGTGCAGGACTGAGCCGGAGTGCGCATGCGCAGTAGTGACCCCGAGTGCGCATGCGCAGTAGTGACCCCGAGCGCGCATGCGCAGTAGTGAGCCCGTGTGCACATGCGCAGAAGTGACCTCGAACACGCATGTGCAAGTCTGAGCCGGACTGCGCATGCGCAGTAGTGAGCCCGTGTGCGCATGAGCAGTAGTGAGTCCGAGCCAGCATGCGCAGTAGTGAGCCCGATTGTGCATCCGCAGTAATGAGTCTGAGTGCGCATGAGCAGTAGTGAGCCCGCGTGCGCATGCGTAGTAGTGAGCTCGAGTGCGCATGCGCAGTAGTGACCCCGTGTGCGCATGATCAGTAGTGAGCCCGAGTGCGCATGAGCAGTAGTGACCCGGAGTGCGCATGCACAGTAGTGAGCCCGATTGCGCATCCGAAGTAGTGAGTCCGTGTGCGCATGTGCAGGACTGAGCCGGAGTGCGCATGCGCAGTAGTGACCCCGAGTGCGCATGCGCAGTAGTGACCCCGAGCGCGCATGCGCAGTAGTGAGCCCGTGTGCACATGCGCAGAAGTGACCTCGAACACGCATGTGCAAGTCTGAGCCGGACTGCGCATGCGCAGTAGTGACCCCGAGTGCGCATGAGCAGTAGTGAGCCCGAGCGCGCATCCGCAGTAGTGAGCCCGAGTGCGCATGAGCAGTAGTGAGTCCGAGCGCGCATGAGCAGTAGTGAGCCCGATTGTGCATCCGCAGTAGTGAGTCTGAGTGCGCATGAGCAGTAGTGAGCCCGTGTGTGCATGAGCAGTAGTGACCCCGAGCGCGCATGCGCAGTAGTGAGCCCGTGTGCGTATGCGCAGTAGTGAGCCCGCGTGCGCATGCGTAGTAGTGAGCTCGAGTGCGCATGTGCAGGTCTGAGCCGGAGTGCGCATGCACAGTAGTGAGCCCGTGTGCGCATGCGCAGTAATGAGCCCGTGCGCGCATCCGCAGTAGTGAGTCCGAGTGCGCATGCGCAGTAGTGACCCCGAGTGCGCATCCGAAGTAGTGAGTCCGTGTGCGCATGTGCAGGACTGAGCCGGAGTGCGCATGCGCAGTAGTGACCCCGAGTGCGCATGCGCAGTAGTGACTCCGAGCGCGCATGCGCAGTAGTGAGCCCGTGTGCACATGCGCAGAAGTGACCTCGAATGCGCATGTGCAAGTCTGAGCCGGACTGCGCATGCGCAGTAGTGAGCCCGTGTGCGCATGAGCAGTAGTGAGTCCGAGCCAGCATGCGCAGTAGTGAGCCCGATTGTGCATCCGCAGTAATGTGTCTGAGTGCGCATGAGCAGTAGTGAGAACGCGTGCGCATGCGTAGTAGTGAGCTCGAGTGCGCATGCGCAGTAGTGACCCCTAGTGCGCATGAGCAGTAGTGAGTCCGAGTGCGCATGAGCAGTAGTGACCCCGAGTGCGCATGCACAGTAGTGAGCCCGATTGCGCATCCGAAGTAGTGAGTCCGTGTGCGCATGTGCAGGACCGAGCCGGAGTGCGCATGCGCAGTAGTGACCCCGAGTGCGCATGCGCGGTAGTGACCCCGAGCGCGCATGCGCAGTAGTGAGCCCGTGTGCACATGCGCAGAAGTGACCTCGAACACGCATGTGCAAGTCTGAGCCGGACTGCGCATGCGCAGTAGTGAGCCCGTGTGCGCATGAGCAGTAGTGAGACCGAGCCAGCATGCGCAGTAGTGAGCCCGATTGTGCATCCGCAGTAATGAGTCTGAGTGCGCATGAGCAGTAGTGAGCCCGCGTGCGCATGCGTAGTAGTGAGCTCGAGTGCGCATGCGCAGTAGTGACCCCGAGTGCGCATGAGCAGTAGTGAGCCCGAGCGCGCATCCGCAGTAGTGAGCCCGATTGTGCATCCACAGTAGTGAGTCCGAGTACGCATGAGCAGTAGTGAGCTCGAGTGCGCATGCGCAGTAGTGACCCCGTGTGCGCATGATCAGTAGTGAGCCCGAGTGCGCATGAGCAGTAGTGACCCGGAGTGCGCATGCACAGTAGTGAGCCCGTGTGCGCATGCGCAGTAGTGAGCCCGAGCGCGCATCCGCAGTAGTGAGCCCGAGTGCGCATGCGCAGTAGTGACCCCGAGTGTGCATGCACAGTGTGAGCCCGTGAGCGAATGCGCAGTAGTGAGCCCGAGTGCGCATGCGCAGTAGTGACCCCGAGGGCGCACGCGCAGTAGTGAGCCCGTGTGCGCGTGCGCAGTATTGAGCCCGAGTGCACATGCACAGTAGTGAGTCCGTGTGCGCATGCGCAGTAGTGAGCCCGAGTGCGCTTGCGCTGTAGTGAGACCGTGTGCGCATCGGCAGTAGTGAGTCCGAGTGCTCATGAGTCGTAGTGAGTCCGAGTACGCATCCGCAGCAGTGACCCCGCATGCGCATGCGTAGCAGTGAGCTCGAGTGCGCATGGGCAGGTCTGAGACGGAGTGCGCATGCGCAGAAGTGAGCCCGTGTGTGCATGCGCAGTAGTGAACCCGATTGCGCATCCGCAGTAGTGAACCCGAGCGCGCATCCGCAGTAGTGAGCCCGAGCGCGAATCCGCAGTCGTGAGTCCGTGTGCGCATGAGCAGTAGTGAGTCCGAGCGCGCATGCGCAGTAGTGAGCCCGATTGTGCATCCGCAGTAGTGAGTCTGAGTGCGCTAGAGCAGTAGTGAGCCCGTGTGTGCTTGAGCAGTAGTGACCCCGAGCGCGCATGCGCAGTAGTGAGCCCGTGTGCGCATGCGCAGTAGTGAGCCCGCGTGCGCATTCGTAGTAGTGAGCTCGAGTGAGCATGAGCAGTAGTCAGTCCGTGTGCGCATGAGCAGTAGTGACCCCGAGCCCGCATGAGCAGTAGTGAGCCCGTGTGCACATGCGCAGAAGTGAGCTCGAATGCGCATGTGCAAGTCTGAGCCGGACTGCGCATGCGCAGTAGTGAGCCCGCGTGCGCATGAGCAGTAGTGAGCCCGAGCGCGCATGCGCAGTAGTGAGCCCGATTGCGCATACGCAGTGATGAGTCTGAGTGCGCATGAGCAGTAGTGAGCCCGATTGTGCATCCGCAGTAGTGAGTCTGAGTGCGCATGAGCAGTAGTGAGCCCGTGTGTGCATGAGCAGTAGTGACCCCGAGCGCGCATGCGCAGTAGTGAGCCCGTGTGCGTATGCGCAGTAGTGAGCCCGCGTGCGCATGCGCAGTAGTGACCCCGAGTGCGCATGAGCAGTAGTGAGTCCGAGCGCGCATGAGCAGTAGTGAGCCCGATTGTGCATCCGCAGTAGTGAGTCTGAGTGCGCATGAGCAGTAGTGAGCCCGTGTGTGCATGAGCAGTAGTGACCCCGAGCGCGCATGCGCAGTAGTGAGCCCGTGTGCGTATGCGCAGTAGTGAGCCCGCGTGCGCATGCGTAGTTGTGAGCTCGAGTGCGCATGTGCAGGTCTGAGCCGGAGTGCGCATGCACAGTAGTGAGCCCGTGTGCGCATGCGCAGTAATGAGCCCGTGCGCGCATCCGCAGTAGTGAGTCCGAGTGCGCATGCGCAGTAGTGACCCCGAGTGCGCATCCGAAGTAGTGAGTCCGTGTGCGCATGTGCAGGACTGAGCCGGAGTGCGCATGCGCAGTAGTGACCCCGAGTGCGCATGCGCAGTAGTGACCCCGAGCGCGCATGCGCAGTAGTGAGCCCGTGTGCACATGCGCAGAAGTGACCTCGAACACGCATGTGCAAGTCTGAGCCGGACTGCGCATGCGCAGTAGTGAGCCCGTGTGCGCATGAGCAGTAGTGAGTCCGAGCCAGCATGCGCAGTAGTGAGCCCGATTGTGCATCCGCAGTAATGAGTCTGAGTGCGCATGAGCAGTAGTGAGCCCGCGTGCGCATGCGTAGTAGTGAGCTCGAGTGCGCATGCGCAGTAGTGACCCCGTGTGCGCATGATCAGTAGTGAGCCCGAGTGCGCATGAGCAGTAGTGACCCGGAGTGCGCATGCACAGTAGTGAGCCCGATTGCGCATCCGAAGTAGTGAGTCCGTGTGCGCATGTGCAGGACTGAGCCGGAGTGCGCATGCGCAGTAGTGACCCCGAGTGCGCATGCGCAGTAGTGACCCCGAGCGCGCATGCGCAGTAGTGAGCCCGTGTGCACATGCGCAGAAGTGACCTCGAACACGCATGTGCAAGTCTGAGCCGGACTGCGCATGCGCAGTAGTGACCCCGAGTGCGCATGAGCAGTAGTGAGCCCGAGCGCGCATCCGCAGTAGTGAGCCCGAGTGCGCATGAGCAGTAGTGACTCTGAGTGCGCATGAGCAGTAGTGAGCCCGCGTGCGCATGCGTAGTAGTGAGCTCGAGTGCGCATGCGCAGTAGTGACCCCGAGTGCGCATGAGCAGTAGTGAGCCCGAGCGCGCATCCGCAGTAGTGAGCCCGATTGTGCATCCACAGTAGTGAGTCCGAGTACGCATGAGCAGTAGTGAGCTCGAGTGCGCATGCGCAGTAGTGACCCCGTGTGCGCATGATCAGTAGTGAGCCCGAGTGCGCATGAGCAGTAGTGACCCGGAGTGCGCATGCACAGTAGTGAGCCCGATTGCGCATCCGAAGTAGTGAGTCCGTGTGCGCATGTGCAGGACTGAGCCGGAGTGCGCATGCGCAGTAGTGACCCCGAGTGCGCATGCGCAGTAGTGACCCCGAGCGCGCATGCGCAGTAGTGAGCCCGTGTGCGCATGCGCAGTAGTGACCCCGAGGGCGCACGCGCAGTAGTGAGCCCGTGTGCGCGTGCGCAGTATTGAGCCCGAGTGCACATGCACAGTAGTGAGTCCGTGTGCGCATGCGCAGTAGTGAGCCCGAGTGCGCTTGCGCTGTAGTGAGACCGTGTGCGCATCGGCAGTAGTGAGTCCGAGTGCCCATGAGTCGTAGTGAGTCCGAGTGCGCATCCGCAGCAGTGACCCCGCATGCGCATGCGTAGCAGTGAGCTCGAGTGCGCATGGGCAGGTCTGAGACGGAGTGCGCATGCGCAGAAGTGAGCCCGTGTGTGCATGCGCAGTAGTGAACCCGATTGCGCATCCGCAGTAGTGAGCCCGAGCGCGCATCCGCAGTAGTGAGCCCGAGCGCGAATCCGCAGTCGTGAGTCCGTGTGCGCATGAGCAGTAGTGAGTCCGAGCGCGCATGCGCAGTAGTGAGCCCGATTGTGCATCCGCAGTAGTGAGTCTGAGTGCGCTAGAGCAGTAGTGAGCCCGTGTGTGCATGAGCAGTAGTGACCCCGAGCGCGCATGCGCAGTAGTGAGCCCGTGTGCACATGCGCAGAAGTGACCTCGAACACGCATGTGCAAGTCTGAGCCGGACTGCGCATGCGCAGTAGTGAGTCCGTGTGCGCATGTGCAGGTCTGAGCTGCAGTGCGCATGCGCAGTAGTGAGCCCGATTGTGCATCCGCAGTAGTGAGTCCGAGTGCGCATGAGCAGAAGTGAGCCCGAGTGGGCATGCGCAGTAGTGACCTCGAGTGCGCATGCGCAGAAGTGAGCCCGTGTGTGCATGCGCAGTAGTGAGCCCGAGTGCGCATACGCAGTAGTGAGCCCGATTGCGCATGAGCAGTAGTGAGTCCGTGTGCGCATGTGCAGGTCTGAGCCGGAGTGCGCATGCGCAGTAGTGAGCCCGATTGTGCATCCGCAGTTGTGAGTCCGGGTGCGCATGAGCACTAGTGAGCCGGAGTGCGCATGCGCAGTAGTGACTCCGAGTGCGCATGCGCAGTAGTGACCCCGAGCGCGCATGCGCAGTAGTGAGCCCGTGTGCGCATGCGCAGTAGTGAGCCCGTGTACGCATGCGCAGTGGTGAGCCCGAGTGCGCATGGGCAGGTCTGAGCCGGAGTGCGCGTGCGCAGTAGTGAGGCCGAGTGCGCATGAGCAGTAGTGACCCCGAGTGCGCATGCGCAGAAGTGAGCCCGTGTGTGCATGCGCAGTAGTGAACGCGATTGCGCATCCGTAGTAGTAAGCCCGAGTGCGCATACGCAGTTGCGACCCCGAGTGTGCATGCACAATGTCAGCCCGTGAGCGAATGCGCAGTAGTGAGTCCGTGTGCGCATGTGCAGGTCCGAGCCGCAGTGCGCATGCGCAGTAGTGAGCCCGATTGTGCATCCGCAGTAGTGAGTCCGAGTACGCATGAGCAGTAGTGAGGCGGAGTGCGCATGCGCAGTAGTGACCCCGAGTGCGCATGTGCAGTAGCGACCCCGAGCGCGTATGCGCAGTAGCGACCCCGAGCGCGTATGCGCAGTAGTGGGCCCGAGTGCGCATGTGCAGGCCTGACCTGAGTGCGCACGCGCAGCAGTGAGCCCCAGCGCGCATGCGCAGTAGTGAGCCCGATTGCGCATTCGCAGTGGTGACCCCGAGCGCGCATGTGCAGTAGTGAGCCCGATTGCGCATCCGCAGCAGTGAGTCCGAGTGCGCATACGCAGTTGCGACCCCGAGTGTGCATGCACAATGTCAGCCCGTGAGCGAATGCGCAGTAGTGAGTCCGTGTGCGCATGTGCAGGTCCGAGCCGCAGTGCGCATGCGCAGTAGTGAGCCCGATTGTGCATCCGCAGTAGTGAGTCCGAGTGCGCATGAGCAGAAGTGAGCCCGAGCGCGAATCCGCAGTCGTGAGTCCGTGTGCGCATGAGCAGTAGTGAGTCCGTGTGTGCATGAGCAGTAGTGACCCCGAGCGCGCATGCGCAGTAGTGAGCCCGTGTGCACATGCGCAGAAGTGACCTCGAACACGCATGTGCAAGTCTGAGCCGGACTGCGCATGCGCAGTAGTGAGTCCGTGTGCGCATGTGCAGGTCTGAGCTGCAGTGCGCATGCGCAGTAGTGAGCCCGATTGTGCATCCGCAGTAGTGAGTCCGAGTGCGCATGAGCAGAAGTGAGCCCGAGTGGGCATGCGCAGTAGTGACCTCGAGTGCGCATGCGCAGAAGTGAGCCCGTGTGTGCATGCGCAGTAGTGAGCCCGAGTGCGCATACGCAGTAGTGAGCCCGATTGCGCATGAGCAGTAGTGAGTCCGTGTGCGCATGTGCAGGTCTGAGCCGGAGTGCGCATGCGCAGTAGTGAGCCCGATTGTGCATCCGCAGTTGTGAGTCCGGGTGCGCATGAGCACTAGTGAGCCGGAGTGCGCATGCGCAGTAGTGACTCCGAGTGCGCATGCGCAGTAGTGACCCCGAGCGCGCATGCGCAGTAGTGAGCCCGTGTGCGCATGCGCAGTAGTGAGCCCGTGTACGCATGCGCAGTGGTGAGCCCGAGTGCGCATGGGCAGGTCTGAGCCGGAGTGCGCGTGCGCAGTAGTGAGGCCGAGTGCGCATGAGCAGTAGTGACCCCGAGTGCGCATGCGCAGAAGTGAGCCCGTGTGTGCATGCGCAGTAGTGAACGCGATTGCGCATCCGTAGTAGTAAGCCCGAGTGCGCATACGCAGTTGCGACCCCGAGTGTGCATGCACAATGTCAGCCCGTGAGCGAATGCGCAGTAGTGAGTCCGTGTGCGCATGTGCAGGTCCGAGCCGCAGTGCGCATGCGCAGTAGTGAGCCCGATTGTGCATCCGCAGTAGTGAGTCCGAGTGCGCATGAGCAGAAGTGAGCCGGAGTGCGCATGCGCAGTAGTGACCCCGAGTGCGCATTCGCAGAAGTGAGCCCGTGTGTGCATGCGCAGTAGTCAGCCCGAGTGCGCATGCGCAGTAGTGAGCCCGATTGCGCATCCACAGTAGTGAGTCCGTGTGCACATGCGCAGGTCTGAGCCGGAGTGCGCATGCGCAGTAGTGAGCCCGAGCGCGGATGCGCAGTAGTGACCCCGGGCCCGCATGCGCAGTAGTGACCCCGTGTGCGCATGCGCAGTAGTGAGCCCGTGTACGCATGCGCAGTAGTGAGCTCGTGTGCTCATGCGCAGTAGTGAGCCCGCGTGCGCATGCGTAGTAGTGGGCTCGAGTGCGCATGCGCAGTAGTGAGTCCCAGTGCGCATGCGCAGTAGTGAGCCCGAGCGTGCATACGCAGTAGTGAGCCCGTGTGCGCATGCGCAGTAGTGAGCCCGAGCGCGCATCCGCAGTAGTGGGCCCGATTGTGCATCCACAGTAGTGAGTCCGAGTACGCATGAGCAGTAGTGAGCTCGAGTGCGCATGCGCAGTAGTGACCCCGTGTGCGCATGATCAGTAGTGAGCCCGAGTGCGCATGAGCAGTAGTGACCCGGAGTGCGCATGCACAGTAGTGAGCCCGATTGCGCATCCGAAGTAGTGAGTCCGTGTGCGCATGTGCAGGACTGAGCCGGAGTGCGCATGCGCAGAAGTGACCCCGAGTGCGCATGCGCAGTAGTGACCCCGAGCGCGCATGCGCAGTAGTGAGCCCGTGTGCGCATGCGCAGTAGTGAGCCCGAGCGCGCATCCGCAGTAGTGAGCCCGAGTGCGCATGCGCAGTAGTGACCCCGAGTGTGCATGCACAGTGTGAGCCCGTGAGCGAATGCGCAGTAGTGAGCCCGAGTGCGCATGCGCAGTAGTGACCCCGAGGGCGCACGCGCAGTAGTGAGCCCGTGTGCGCGTGCGCAGTATTGAGCCCGAGTGCACATGCACAGTAGTGAGTCCGTGTGCGCATGCGCAGTAGTGAGCCCGAGTGCGCTTGCGCTGTAGTGAGACTGTGTGCGCATCGGCAGTAGTGAGTCCGAGTGCCCATGAGTCGTAGTGAGTCCGAGTGCGCATCCGCAGCAGTGACCCCGCATGCGCATGCGCAGAAGTGAGCTCGAATGCGCATGTGCAAGTCTGAGCCGGACCGCGCATGCGCAGTAGTGAGCCCGCGTGCGCATGAGCAGTAGTGAGCCCGAGCGCGCATGCGCAGTAGTGAGCCCGATTGCGCATACGCAGTGATGAGTCTGAGTGCGCATGAGCAGTAGTGAGCCCGATTGTGCATCCGCAGTAGTGAGTCTGAGTGCGCATGAGCAGTAGTGAGCCCGTGTGTGCATGAGCAGTAGTGACCCCGAGCGCGCATGCGCAGTAGTGAGCCCGTGTGCGTATGCGCAGTAGTGAGCCCGCGTGCGCATGCGCAGTAGTGACCCCGAGTGCGCATGAGCAGTAGTGAGTCCGAGCGCGCATGAGCAGTAGTGAGCCCGATTGTGCATCCGCAGTAGTGAGTCTGAGTGCGCATGAGCAGTAGTGAGCCCGTGTGTGCATGAGCAGTAGTGACCCCGAGCGCGCATGCGCAGTAGTGAGCCCGTGTGCGTATGCGCAGTAGTGAGCCCGCGTGCGCATGCGTAGTAGTGAGCTCGAGTGCGCATGTGCAGGTCTGAGCCGGAGTGCGCATGCACAGTAGTGAGCCCGTGTGCGCATGCGCAGTAATGAGCCCGTGCGCGCATCCGCAGCAGTGAGTCCGAGTGCGCATGCGCAGTAGTGACCCCGAGTGCGCATCCGAAGTAGTGAGTCCGTGTGCGCATGTGCAGGACTGAGCCGGAGTGCGCATGCGCAGTAGTGACCCCGAGTGCGCATGGGCAGTAGTGACTCCGAGCGCGCATGCACAGTAGTGAGCCCGTGTGCACATGCGCAGAAGTGACCTCGAATGCGCATGTGCAAGTCTGAGCCGGACTGCGCATGCGCAGTAGTGAGCCCGTGTGCGCATGAGCAGTAGTGAGTCCGAGCCAGCATGCGCAGTAGTGAGCCCGATTGTGCATCCGCAGTAATGTGTCTGAGTGCGCATGAGCAGTAGTGAGAACGCGTGCGCATGCGTAGTAGTGAGCTCGAGTGCGCATGCGCAGTAGTGACCCCTAGTGCGCATGAGCAGTAGTGACCCCGAGTGCGCATGCACAGTAGTGAGCCCGTGAGCGAATGCGCAGTAGTGAGCCCGAGTGCGCATGCGCAGTAGTGACCCCGAGGGCGCACGCGCAGTAGTGAGCCCGTGTGCGCGTGCGCAGTATTGAGCCCGAGTGCACATGCACAGTAGTGAGTCCGTGTGCGCATGCGCAGTAGTGAGCCCGAGTGCGCTTGCGCTGTAGTGAGACCGTGTGCGCATCGGCAGTAGTGAGTCCGAGTGCCCATGAGTCGTAGTGAGTCCGAGTGCGCATCCGCAGCAGTGACCCCGCATGCGCATGCGTAGCAGTGAGCTCGAGTGCGCATGGGCAGGTCTGAGACGGAGTGCGCATGCGCAGAAGTGAGCCCGTGTGTGCATGCGCAGTAGTGAACCCGATTGCGCATCCGCAGTAGTGAGCCCGAGCGCGCATCCGCAGTAGTGAGCCCGAGCGCGAATCCGCAGTCGTGAGTCCGTGTGCGCATGAGCAGTAGTGAGTCCGAGCGCGCATGCGCAGTAGTGAGCCCGATTGTGCATCCGCAGTAGTGAGTCTGAGTGCGCTAGAGCAGTAGTGAGCCCGTGTGTGCATGAGCAGTAGTGACCCCGAGCGCGCATGCGCAGTAGTGAGCCCGTGTGCACATGCGCAGAAGTGACCTCGAACACGCATGTGCAAGTCTGAGCCGGACTGCGCATGCGCAGTAGTGAGTCCGTGTGCGCATGTGCAGGTCTGAGCTGCAGTGCGCATGCGCAGTAGTGAGCCCGATTGTGCATCCGCAGTAGTGAGTCCGAGTGCGCATGAGCAGAAGTGAGCCCGAGTGGGCATGCGCAGTAGTGACCTCGAGTGCGCATGCGCAGAAGTGAGCCCGTGTGTGCATGCGCAGTAGTGAGCCCGAGTGCGCATACGCAGTAGTGAGCCCGATTGCGCATGAGCAGTAGTGAGTCCGTGTGCGCATGTGCAGGTCTGAGCCGGAGTGCGCATGCGCAGTAGTGAGCCCGATTGTGCATCCGCAGTTGTGAGTCCGGGTGCGCATGAGCACTAGTGAGCCGGAGTGCGCATGCGCAGTAGTGACTCCGAGTGCGCATGCGCAGTAGTGACCCCGAGCGCGCATGCGCAGTAGTGAGCCCGTGTGCGCATGCGCAGTAGTGAGCCCGCGTACGCATGCGCAGTGGTGAGCCCGAGTGCGCATGGGCAGGTCTGAGCCGGAGTGCGCGTGCGCAGTAGTGAGGCCGAGTGCGCATGAGCAGTAGTGACCCCGAGTGCGCATGCGCAGAAGTGAGCCCGTGTGTGCATGCGCAGTAGTGAACGCGATTGCGCATCCGTAGTAGTAAGCCCGAGTGCGCATACGCAGTTGCGACCCCGAGCGCGTATGCGCAGTAGCGACCCCGAGCGCGTATGCGCAGTAGTGGGCCCGAGTGCGCATGTGCAGGCCTGACCTGAGTGCGCACGCGCAGCAGTGAGCCCCAGCGCGCATGCGCAGTAGTGAGCCCGATTGCGCATTCGCAGTGGTGACCCCGAGCGCGCATGTGCAGTAGTGAGCCCGATTGCGCATCCGCAGCAGTGAGTCCGAGTGCGCATACGCAGTTGCGACCCCGAGTGTGCATGCACAATGTCAGCCCGTGAGCGAATGCGCAGTAGTGAGTCCGTGTGCGCATGTGCAGGTCCGAGCCGCAGTGCGCATGCGCAGTAGTGAGCCCGATTGTGCATCCGCAGTAGTGAGTCCGAGTGCGCATGAGCAGAAGTGAGCCGGAGTGCGCATGCGCAGTAGTGACCCCGAGTGCGCATTCGCAGAAGTGAGCCCGTGTGTGCATGCGCAGTAGTCAGCCCGAGTGCGCATGCGCAGTAGTGAGCCCGATTGCGCATCCACAGTAGTGAGTCCGTGTGCACATGCGCAGGTCTGAGCCGGAGTGCGCATGCGCAGTAGTGAGCCCGAGCGCGGATGCGCAGTAGTGACCCCGGGCCCGCATGCGCAGTAGTGACCCCGTGTGCGCATGCGCAGTAGTGAGCCCGTGTACGCATGCGCAGTAGTGAGCTCGTGTGCTCATGCGCAGTAGTGAGCCCGCGTGCGCATGCGTAGTAGTGAGCTCGAGTGCGCATGCGCAGTAGTGAGTCCCAGTGCGCATGCGCAGTAGTGAGCCCGAGCGTGCATACGCAGTAGTGAGCCCGTGTGCGCATGCGCAGTAGTGAGCCCGAGCGCGCATCCGCAGTAGTGGGCCCGATTGTGCATCCACAGTAGTGAGTCCGAGTACGCATGAGCAGTAGTGAGCTCGAGTGCGCATGCGCAGTAGTGACCCCGTGTGCGCATGATCAGTAGTGAGCCCGAGTGCGCATGAGCAGTAGTGACCCGGAGTGCGCATGCACAGTAGTGAGCCCGATTGCGCATCCGAAGTAGTGAGTCCGTGTGCGCATGTGCAGGATTGAGCCGGAGTGCGCATGCGCAGAAGTGACCCCGAGTGCGCATGCGCAGTAGTGACCCCGAGCGCGCATGCGCAGTAGTGAGCCCGTGTGCGCATGCGCAGAAGTGACCTCGAACACGCATGTGCAAGTCTGAGCCGGACTGCCCATGCGCAGTAGTGAGCCCGTGTGCGCATGAGCAGTAGTGAGTCCGAGCCAGCATGCGCAGTAGTGAGCCCGATTGTGCATCCGCAGTAATGAGTCTGAGTGCGCATGAGCAGTAGTGAGCCCGCGTGCGCATGCGTAGTAGTGAGCTCGAGTGCGCATGCGCAGTAGTGACCCCGAGTGCGCATGAGCAGTAGTGAGTCCGAGTGTGCATGAGCAGTAGTGACCCCGAGTGCGCATGCTCAGTAGTGAGCCCGATTGCGCATCCGAAGTAGTGAGTCCGTGTGCGCATGTGCAGGACTGAGCCGGAGTGCGCATGCGCAGTAGTGAGCCCGAGTGCGCATTAGCAGTAGTGAGTCCGAGTGCGCCTGAGCATTAGTGAGCCGGACGGCGCATGCGCAGTAGTGACCCCGAGTGCGCATGCGCACTAGTGACCCCGAGCCCGCATGCGCAGTAGTGAGGCCGCGTGCGCATGCGTAGTAGTGAGCTCGAGTGCGCATGTGCAGGTCTGAGCCGGAGTGCGCATGCGCAGTAGTGAGGCCGAGTGCGCATGCGCAGTAGCGACCCCGAGTGCACATGAGCAGTAGTGAGTCCGAATTAGCATGAGCAGTAGTGACCCCGAGTGCGCATGAGCAGTAGTGACCCCGAGCGCGCATGCGCAGTAGTGAGCCCGTGTGCACATGCGCAGAAATGAGCTCGAATGCGCATGTGCAAGTCTGAGCCGGACTGCGCATGCGCAGTAGTGAGCCCGCGTGCGCATGAGCAGAAGTGACCCCGTGTGCGCATGAGCAGTAGTGAGTCCGAGCGCGCATGCGCAGTTGTGAGCCCGATTGCGCATGCGCAGTAGTGAGCCAGGGTGCGCATCTGCAGTAGTGAGCCCAAGCGCGCATCCGCAGTCGTGAGTCCGTGTGCGCATGAGCAGTAGTGAGTCCGAGCGCGCATGCGCAGTTGTGAGCCCGATTGCGCATGCGCAGTAGTGAGCCCGTGTGCGCATGCGCAGTAGTGAGCCCGAGTGCGCATTAGCAGTAGTGAGTCCGAGTGCGCCTGAGCATTAGTGAGCCGGACGGCGCATGCGCAGTAGTGACCCCGAGTGCGCATGCGCACTAGTGACCCCGAGCCCGCATGCGCAGTAGTGAGGCCGCGTGCGCATGCGTAGTAGTCAGCCCGATTGTGCATCCGCAGTAATGTGTCTGAGTGCGCATGCGCAGTAGTGAGCCCGTGTGCACATATGCAGAAATGAGCTCGAATGCGCATGTGCAAGTCTGAGCCGGACTGCGCATGCGCAGTAGAGAGCCCGTGTGCGCATGAGCAGTAGTGAGTCCGAGCCAGCATGCGCAGTAGTGAGCCCGATTGTGCATCCGCAGTAATGTGTCTGAGTGCGCATGAGCAGTAGTGAGCCCGCGTGCGCATGCTTAGTAGTGAGCTTGAGTGCGCATGCGCCGTAGTGACCCCGAGTGCGCATGCGCAGTAGTGACCCCGAGCGCGCATGCGCAGTAGTGCGCCCGTGTGCGCATGCGCAGTAGTGACCCCGAGCCCGCATGCGCAGTTGTGAGCCCGATTGTGCATCCGCAGTAATGAGTCTGAGTGCGCATGAGCAGTAGTGAGCCCGCGTGCGCATGCGTAGTAGTGAGCTCGAGTGCGCATGCGCAGTAGTGACCCCGTGTGCGCATGATCAGTAGTGAGCCCGAGTGCGCATGAGCAGTAGTGACCCGGAGTGCGCATGCACAGTAGTGAGCCCGATTGCGCATCCGAAGTAGTGAGTCCGTGTGCGCATGTGCAGGACTGAGCCGGAGTGCGCATGCGCAGTAGTGACCCCGAGTGCGCATGCGCAGTAGTGACCCCGAGCGCGCATGCGCAGTAGTGAGCCCGTGTGCGCATGCGCAGTAGTGAGCCCGAGCGCGCATCCGCAGTAGTGAGCCCGAGTGCGCATGCGCAGTAGTGACCCCGAGTGTGCATGCACAGTGTGAGCCCGATTGCGCATCCGCAGTAGTGAGTCCGTGTGCGCATGCGCAGTAGTGAGCCCGTGTACGCATGCGCAGTAGTGAGCCCGTGTGCTCATGCGCAGTAGTGATCTCGCGTGCGCATGCGTAGTAGTGAGCTCGAGTGCGCATGCGCAGTAGTGACCCCGAGTGCGCACGCACAGTAGTGAGCCCGATTGCGCATCCGCAGTAGTGAGTCCGAGTGCGCATGAGCAGTAGTGAGCCCGAGGGCGCATGCGCAGTAGTGACCCCGAGTGCGCATGCGCACTAGTGACCCTGAGCCCGCATGCGCAGTAGTGAGCCCGTGTGCGCATGCGCAGTAGCGAGCCCGTGTACGCATGCGCAGTAGTGAGCCCGTGTGCTCATGCGCAGTAGTGAGGCCGCGTGCGCATGCGTAGTAGTGAGCTCGAGTGCGCATGTGCAGGTCTGAGCCGGAGTGCGCATACGCAGTAGTGAGTCCGAGTGCGTATGAGCAGTAGTGAGTCCGAGTGCGCATGCGCAGTAGTACGCCCGTGTGCATATGAGCAGAAGTGAGCTCGAAAGCGCATGTGCAGGTCTGAGCCGGACTGCGCATGCGCAACAGTGAGCCCGTTTATGCATGCGCAGTGGTGAGCCCGAGTGCGCATGGGCAGGTCTGAGACGGAGTGCGCATGCGCAGAAGTGAGCCCGTGTGTGCATGCGCAGTAGTGAACCCGATTGCGCATCCGCAGTAGTGAGCCCGAGCGCGCATCCGCAGTAGTGAGCCCGAGCGCGAATCCGCAGTCGTGAGTCCGTGTGCGCATGAGCAGTAGTGAGTCCGAGCGCGCATGCGCAGTAGTGAGCCCGATTTTGCATCCGCAGTAGTGAGTCTGAGTGCGCTAGAGCAGTAGTGAGCCCGTGTGTGCATGAGCAGTAGTGACCCCGAGCGCGCATGCGCAGTAGTGAGCCCGTGTGCGCATGCGCAGTAGTGAGCCCGCGTGCGCATTCGTAGTAGTGAGCTCGAGTGCGCATGAGCAGTAGTCAGTCCGTGTGCGCATGAGCAGTAGTGACCCCGAACCCGCATGAGCAGTAGTGAGGCCGTGTGCACATGCGCAGAAGTGAGCTCGAATGCGCATGTGCAAGTCTGAGCCGGCCTGCGCATGCGCAGTAGTGAGCCCGCGTGCGCATGAGCAGTAGTGAGCCCGAGCGCGCATGCGCAGTAGTGAGCCCGATTGCGCATACGCAGTGATGAGTCTGAGTGCGCATGAGCAGTAGTGAGCCCGCGTGCGCATGCGTAGTAGTGAGCTCGAGTGCGCATGTGCAGGTCTGAGCCCGTGTGCGCATGCGCAGTAGTGAGCCCGAGTGCGCATTAGCAGTAGTGAGTCCGAGTGCGCCTGAGCATTAGTGAGCCGTACGGCGCATGCGCAGTAGTGACCCCGAGTGCGCATGCGCACTAGTGACCCCGAGCCCGCATGCGCAGTAGTGAGGCCGCGTGCGCATGCGTAGTAGTGAGCTCGAGTGCGCATGTGCAGGTCTGAGCCGGAGTGCGCATGCGCAGTAGTGAGTCCGAGTGCGCATGCGCAGTAGCGACCCCGAGTGCACATGAGCAGTAGTGAGTCCGAATTAGAATGAGCAGTAGTGACCCCGAGTGCGCATGAGCAGTAGTGACCCCGAGCGCGCATGCGCAGTAGTGAGCCCGTGTGCGCATGCGCAGTAGTGAGACCGAGCGCGCATCTGCAGTAGTGACCCCGAGTGTGCATGCACAGTGTGAGCCCGTGAGCGAATGCCCAGTAGTGAGCCCGAGTGCGCATGCGCAGCAGTGACCCCGAGAGCGCATGCGCAGTAGTGAGCCCGTGTGCGCGTGCGCAGTATTGAGCCCGAGTGCACATGCACGGTAGTGAGTCCGAGTGCGCATGCGCAGTTGTGACCCCGAGTGCGCATCCGAAGTAGTGAGTCCGTGTGCGCATGTGCAGGACTGAAGCCGAGTGCGCATGCGCAGTAGTGACCCCGAGTTTGCATGCGCAGTAGTGACCCCGAGCGCGCATGCGCAGTAGTGAGCCCGTGTGCACATGCGCAGGAGTGACCTCGAATGCGCAAGTGCAAGTCTGAGCCGGACTGCGCATGCGCAGTAGTGAGCCCGTATGCGCATGAGCAGTAGTGAGTCCGAGCCAGCATGCGCAGTAGTGAGCCCGATTGTGCATCCGCAGTAATGAGTCTGAGTGCGCATGAGCAGTAGTGAGAACGCGTGCGCATGCGTAGTAGTGAGCTCGAGTGCGCATGCGCAGTAGTGACCCCGAGTGCGCATGAGCAGTAGTGAGTCCGAGTGTGCATGAGCAGTAGTGACCCCGAGTGCGCATGCACAGTAGTGAGCCCGATTGCGCATCCGAAGTAGTGAGTCCGTGTGCGCATGTGCAGGACTGAGCCGGAGTGCGCATGCGCAGTAGTGACCCCGAGTGCGCATGCGCAGTAGTGACCCCGAGCGCGCACGCGCAGTAGTGAGCCCGTGTGCGCATGCGCAGTAGTGAGCCCGAGCGCGCATCCGCAGTAGTGAGTCCGTGTGCGCATGCGCAGTAGTGAGCCCGTGCGCGCATGCGCAGTCGTGAGCCCGTGTGCGCATGCGCAGTAATGAGCCCGTGCGCGCATCCGCAGTAGTGAGTCCGAGTGCGCATGCGCAGTAGTGACACCGAGTGCGCATCCGAAGTAGTGAGTCCGTGTGCGCATGTGCAGGACTGAGCCGGAGTGCGCATGCGCAGTAGTGACCCCGAGCGCGCATGCGCAGCAGTGAGCCCGTGTGCACATGCGTAGTAGTGAGCTCGAGTGCGCATGTGCAGGTCTGAGCCGGAGTGCGCATGCGCAGTAGTGAGCCCGAGCACGCATCCGCAGTAGTGAGTCCGAGTGCGCATGCGCAGTAGCGACCCCGAGTGCGCATGAGCAGTAGTCAGTCCGAGTGCGCATGAGCAGTAGTGACCCCGAGCCCGCATGAGCAGTAGTGAGCCCGTGTGCACATGCGCAGAAGTGAGCTCGAATGCGCATGTGCAAGTCTGAGCCGGACTGCGCATGCGCAGTAGTGAGCCCGCGTGCGCATGAGCAGTAGTGAGTCCGAGCGCGCATGCGCAGTAGTGAACCCGATTGTGCATACGCAGTAATGAGTCTGAGTGCGCATGAGCAGTAGTGAGCCCGCGTGCGCATGCGTAGTAGTGAGCTCGAGTGCGCATGTGCAGGTCTGAGCCGGAGTGCGCATGCGCAGTAGTGGGTCCGTGTGCGCATGCGCAGTAGCGAGCCCGAGCACGCATCCGCAGTAGTGAGTCCGAGTGCGCATGCGCAGTAGTGACCCCGAGTGCGCATGAGCAGTAGTGAGTCCGAGCGCGCATGCGCAGTAGTGAGTCCGATTGTGCATCCGCAGTAGTGAGTCTGAGTGCGCATGAGCAGTAGTGACCCCGAGCGCGCATGCGCAGTAGTGAGCCCGAGCGGGCATCCGCAGTCGTGAGCCCGTGTGCGCATGCGCTGTAGTGACCCCGAGTGCGCATGAGCAGTAGTGACCCCGAGCGCGCATGCGCAGTAGTGAGCCCGTGTGCGCGTGCGCAGTATTGAGCCCGAGTGCACATGCACAGTAGTGAGTCCGTGTGCGCATGAGCAGTAGTGAGCCCGATTGCGCATCCGAAGTAGCGAGTCCGTGTGCGCATGTGCAGGACCGAGCCGGAGTGCGCATGCGCAGTAGTGACCCCGAGTGCGCATGCGCAGTAGTGACCCCGAGCGCGCATGCGCAGTAGTGAGCCCGTGTGCGCATGCGCAGTAGTGAGCCCGAGTGCGCATGCGCAGTAGTGACCCCGAGGGCGCATGCGCAGTAGTGAGCCCGTGTGCGCGTGCGCAGTATTGAGCCCGAGTGCACATGCACAGTAGTGAGTCCGTGTGCGCATGCGCAGTAGTGAGCCCGTGCGCGCATGCGCAGTCGTGAGCCCGTGTGCGCATGCGCAGTAATGAGCCCGTGCGCGCATCCGCAGTAGTGAGTCCGAGTGCGCATGCGCAGTTGTGACCCCGAGTGCGCATCCGAAGTAGTGAGTCCGTGTGCGCATGTGCAGGACTGAGCCGGAGTGCGCATGCGCAGTAGTGACCCCGAGTGCGCATGCGCAGTAGTGACCCCGAGCGCGCATGCGCAGTAGTGAGCCCGTGTGCACATGCGCAGAAGTGACCTCGAATGCGCATGTGCAAGTCTGAGCCGGACTGCGCATGCGCAGTGGTGAGCCCGTGTGCGCATGAGCAGTAGTGAGTCCGAGCCAGCATGCGCAGTAGTGAGCCCGATTGTGCATCCGCAGTAATGAGTCTGAGTGCGCATGAGCAGTAGTGAGAACGCGTGCGCATGCGTAGTAGTGAGCTTGAGTGCGCATGCGCAGTAGTGACCCCGAGTGCGCATGAGCAGTAGTGAGCCCGATTGCGCATCCGAAGTAGCGAGTCCGTGTGCGCATGTGCAGGACTGAGCCGGAGTGCGCATGCGCAGTAGTGACCCCGAGTGCGCAAGCGCAGTAGTGACCCCGAGCGCGCATGCGCAGTAGTGAGCCCGTGTGCGCATGCGCAGTAGTGAGCCCGAGCGCGCATCCGCAGTAGTGACCCCGAGTGTGCATGCACAGTGTGAGCCCGTGAGCGAATGCGCAGTAGTGAGCCCGAGTGCACATGCGCAGTAGTGACCCCGAGGGCGCATGCGCAGTAGTGAGCCCGTGTGCGCGCGCGCAGTATTGAGCCCGAGTGCACATGCACAGTAGTGAGTCCGTGTGCGCATGCGCAGTAGTGAGCCCGTGCGCGCATGCGCAGTCGTGAGCCCGTGTGCGCATGCGCAGTAATGAGCCCGTGCGCGCATCCGCAGTAGTGAGTCCGAGTGCGCATGCGCAGTTGTGACCCCGAGTGCGCATCCGAAGTAGAGATTCCGTGTGCGCATGTGCAGGACTGAGCCGGAGTGCGCATGCGCAGTAGTGACCCCGAGTGCGCATGCGCAGTAGTGACCCCGAGCGCGCATGCGCAAGTAGTGAGCCCGTGTGCACATGCGCAGAAGTGACCTCGAATGCGCATGTGCAAGTCTGAGCCGGACTGCGCATGCGCAGTGGTGAGCCCGTGTGCGCATGAGCAGTAGTGAGTCCGAGCCAGCATGCGCAGTAGTGAGCCCGATTGTGCATCCGCAGTAATGAGTCTGAGTGCGCATGAGCAGTAGTGAGAACGCGTGCGCATGCGTAGTAGTGAGCTCGAGTGCGCATGAGCAGTAGTGACCCCGAGTGCGCATGAGCAGTAGTGAGTCCGAGTGCGCATGAGCAGTAGTGACCCCGAGTGCGCATGCACAGTAGTGAGCCCGATTGCGCATCCGAAGTTGTGAGTCCGTGTGCGCATGTGCAGGACTGAGCCGGAGTGCGCATGCGCAGTAGTGACCCCGAGTGCGCATGCGCAGTAGTGACCCCGAGCGCGCATGCGCAGTAGTGAGCCCGTGTGCGCATGCGCAGTAGTGAGCCCGAGCGCGCATGCGCAAGTCTGAGCCGGACTGCGCATGCGCAGTAGTGAGCCCGTGTGCGCATGAGCAGTAGTGAGTCCGAGCCAGCATGCGCAGTAGTGAGCCCGATTGTGCATCCGCAGTAATGAGTCTGAGTGCGCATGAGCAGTAGTGAGCCCGCGTGCGCATGCGTAGTAGTGAGCTCGAGTGCGCATGTGCAGGTCTGAGCCGGAGTGCGCATGCACAGTAGTGAGCCCGTGTGCGCATGCGCAGTAATGAGCCCGTGCGCGCATCCGCAGTAGTGAGTCCGAGTGCGCATGCGCAGTAGTGACCTCGAGTGCGCATGTGCAAGTCTGAGCCGGACTGCGCATGCGCAGTAGTGACCCCGAGCACGCATCCGCAGTAGTGAGTCCGAGTGCGCATGCGCAGTAGTGACCCCGAGTGCGCATGAGCAGTAGTGAGTGCGAGCGCGCATGCGCAGTAGTGAGTCCGATTGTGCATCCGCAGTAGTGAGTCTGAGTGCGCATGAGCAGTAGTGACCCCGAGCGCGCATGCGCAGTAGTGAGCCCGTGTGCGCATGCGCAGTAGTGAGCCCGCGTGCGCATGCGTAGTAGTGAGCTCGAGTGCGCATGTGCAGGTCTGAGCCGGAGTGCGCATGCACAGTAGTGAGCCCGTGTGCGCATGCGCAGTAATGAGCCCGTGCGCGCATCCGCAGTAGTGAGTCCGAGTGCGCATGCGCAGTAGTGACCTCGAGTGCGCATGTGCAAGTCTGAGCCGGACTGCGCTTGCGCAGTAGTGAGCCCGTGTGCGCATGAGCAGTAGTGACCCCGAGTGCGCATGCACAGTAGTGAGCCCGAGCGCGCATCCGCAGTAGTGACCCCGAGTGTGCATGCACAGTGTGAGCCCGTGAGCGAATGCGCAGTAGTGAGCCCGAGTGCGCATGCGCAGTAGTGACCCCGAGGGCGCATGCGCAGTAGCGAGCCCGTGTGCGCATGAGCAGTAGTGAGTCCGAGCCAGCATGCGCAGTAGTGAGTCCGATTGTGCATCCGCAGTAGTGAGTCTGAGTGCGCATGAGCAGTAGTGACCCCGAGCGCGCATGCGCAGTAGTGAGCCCGTGTGCGCATGCGCAGTAGTGAGCCCGCGTGCGCATGCGTAGTAGTGAGCTCGAGTGCGCATGCGCAGTAGTGACCCCTAGTGCGCATGAGCAGTAGTGAGTCCGAGTGCGCATGAGCAGTAGTGACCCCGAGTGCGCATGCACAGTAGTGAGCCCGATTGCGCATCCGAAGTAGTGAGTCCGTGTGCGCATGTGCAGGACTGAGCCGGAGTGCGCATGCGCAGTAGTGACCCCGAGTGCGCATGCGCAGTAGTGACCCCGAGCGCGCATGCGCAGTAGTGAGCCCGTGTGCGCATGCGCAGTAGTGAGCCCGAGCGCGCATCCGCAGTAGTGACCCCGAGTGTGCATGCACAGTGTGAGCCCGTGAGCGAATGCGCAGTAGTGAGCCCGAGTGCGCATGCGCAGTAGTGACCCGGAGGGCGCATGCGCAGTAGTGAGCCCGTGTGCGCGTGCGCAGTATTGAGCCCGAGTGCACATGCACAGTAGTGAGTCCGTGTGCGCATGCGCAGTAGTGAGCCCGTGCGCGCATGCGCAGTCGTGAGCCTGTGTGCGCATGCGCAGTAATGAGCCCGTGCGCGCATCCGCAGTAGTGAGTCCGATTGCGCATGCGCAGTTGTGACCCCGAGTGCGCATCCGAAGTAGTGAGTCCGTGTGCGCATGTGCAGGACTGAGCCGGAGTGCGCATGCGCAGTAGTGACCCCGAGTGCGCATGCGCAGTAGTGACCCCGAGTGCGCATGAGCAGTAGTGAGTCCGAGTGTGCATGAGCAGTAGTGACCCCGAGTGCGCATGCGCAGTAGTGACCCCGAGTGCGCATGAGCAGTAGTGAGGCCGAGTGCGCATGAGCAGAAGTGACCCCGAGTGCGCATGCGCAGAAGTGAGCCCGTGTGTGCATGCGCAGTAGTGAACCCGATTGCGCATCCGCAGTAGTGAGCCCGCGCGCGCATCCGCAGTAGTGAGCCCGCGTGCGCATGCGTAGTAGTGAGCTCGAGTGCGCATGTGCAGGTCTGAGCCGGACTGCGCATGCGCAGTAGTGAGCCCGCGTGCGCATGAGCAGTAGTGAGTCCGAGCGCGCATGCGCAGTAGTGAACCCGATTGTGCATACGCAGTAATGAGTCTGAGTGCGCATGAGCAGTAGTGAGCCCGCGTGCGCATGCGTAGTAGTGAGCTCGAGTGCGCATGTGCAGGTCTGAGCCGGAGTGCGCATGCGCAGTAGTGAGTCCGATTGTGCATCCGCAGTAGTGAGTCTGAGTGCGCATGAGCAGTAGTGACCCCGAGCGCGCATGCGCAGTAGTGAGCCCGTGTGCGCATGCGTAGTAGTGAGCTTGAGTGCGCATGCGCAGTAGTGACCCCGAGTGCGCATGAGCAGTAGTGAGCCCGATTGCGCATCCGAAGTAGCGAGTCCGTGTGCGCATGTGCAGGACTGAGCCGGAGTGCGCATGCGCAGTAGTGAGCCCGAGTGCGCATGCGCAGTAGTGACCCCGAGCGCGCATGCGCAGTAGTGAGCCCGTGTGCGCATGCGCAGTAGTGAGCCCGAGCGCGCATCCGCAGTAGTGACCCCGAGTGTGCATGCACAGTGTGAGCCCGTGAGCGAATGCGCAGTAGTGAGCCCGAGTGCGCATGCGCAGTAGTGACCCCGAGGGCGCATGCGCAGTAGTGAGCCCGTGTGCGCGTGCGCAGTATTGAGCCCGAGTGCACATGCACAGTAGTGAGTCCGTGTGCGCATGCACAGTAGTGAGCCCGTGCGCGCATGCGCAGTCGTGAGCCCGTGTGCGCATGCGCAGTAATGAGCCCGTGCGCGCATCCGCAGTAGTGAGTCCGAGTGCGCATGCGCAGTTGTGACCCCGAGTGCGCATCCGAAGTAGTGAGTCCGTGTGCGCATGTGCAGGACTGAGCCGGAGTGCGCATGCCCAGTAGTGACCCCGAGTGCGCATGCGCAGTAGTGACCCCGAGGGCGCATGCGCAGTAGTGAGCCCGTGTGCGCATGAGCAGTAGTGAGTCCGAGCCAGCATGCGCAGTAGTGAGCCCGATTGTGCGTCCGCAGTAATGAGTCTGAGTGCGCATGAGCAGTAGTGAGAACGCGTGCGCATGCGTAGTAGTGAGCTCGAGTGCGCATGCGCAGTAGTGACCGCTAGTGCGCATGAGCAGTAGTGAGTCCGAGTGCGCATGAGCAGTAGTGACCCCGAGTGCGCATGCACAGTAGTGAGCCCGATTGCGCATCCGAAGTAGTGAGTCCGTGTGCGCATGTGCAGGACTGAGCCGGAGTGCGCATGCGCAGTAGTGACCCCGAGTGCGCATGCGCAGTAGTGACCCCGAGCGCGCATGCGCAGTAGTGAGCCCGTGTGCGCATGCGCAGTAGTGAGCCCGAGCGCGCATCCGCAGTAGTGACCCCGAGTGTGCATGCACAGTGTGAGCCCGATTGCGCATCCGAAGTAGTGAGTCCGTGTGCGCATGTGCAGGACTGAGCCGGAGTGCGCATGCGCAGTAGTGACCCCGAGTGCGCATGCGCAGTAGTGACCCCGAGCGCGCATGCGCAGTAGTGAGCCCGTGTGCGCATGCGCAGTAGTGACCCCGAGTGCGCATGAGCAGTAGTGAGGCCGAGTGCGCATGCGCAGAAGTGAGCCCGTGTGTGCATGCGCAGTAGTGAACCCGATTGCGCATCCGCAGTAGTGAGCCCGCGCGCGCATCCGCAGTAGTGAGCCCGCGTGCGCATGCGTAGTAGTGAGCTCGAGTGCGCATGTGCAGGTCTGAGCCGGAGTGCGCATGCGCAGTAGTGAGCCCGAGCACGCATCCGCAGCAGTGAGTCCGAGTGCGCATGCGCAGTAGTGAGTCCGAGTGCGCATGCGCAGTAGCGACCCCGAGTGCGCATGAGCAGTAGTCAGTCCGAGTGCGCATGAGCAGTAGTGACCCCGAGCCCGCATGAGCAGTAGTGAGCCCGTGTGCACATGCGCAGAAGTGAGCTCGAATGCGCATGTGCAAGTCTGAGCCGGACTGCGCATGCGCAGTAGTGAGGCCGCGTGCGCATGAGCAGTAGTGAGTCCGAGCGCGCATGCGCAGTAGTGAACCCGATTGTGCATACGCAGTAATGAGTCTGAGTGCGCATGAGCAGTAGTGAGCCCGCGTGCGCATGCGTAGTAGTGAGCTCGAGTGCGCATGTGCAGGTCTGAGCCGGAGTGCGCATGCGCAGTAGTGGGTCCGTGTGCGCATGCGCAGTAGTGAGCCCGAGCACGCATCCGCAGTAGTGAGTCCGAGTGCGCATGCGCAGTAGTGACCCCGAGTGCGCATGAGCAGTAGTGAGTCCGAGCGCGCATGCGCAGTAGTGAGTCCGATTGTGCATCCGCAGTAGTGAGTCTGAGTGCGCATGAGCAGTAGTGACCCCGAGCGCGCATGCGCAGTAGTGAGCCCGTGTGCGCATGCGTAGTAGTGAGCTTGAGTGCGCATGCGCAGTAGTGACCCCGAGTGCGCATGAGCAGTAGTGAGCCCGATTGCGCATCCGAAGTAGCGAGTCCGTGTGCGCATGTGCAGGACTGAGCCGGAGTGCGCATGCGCAGTAGTGACCCCGAGTGCGCATGCGCAGTAGTGACCCCGAGCGCGCATGCGCAGTAGTGAGCCCGTGTGCATATGCGCAGAAGTGACCTCGAATGCGCATGTGCAAGTCTGAGCCGGACTGCGCATGCGCAGTGGTGAGCCCGTGTGCGCATGAGCAGTAGTGAGTCCGAGCCAGCATGCGCAGTAGTGAGCCCGATTGTGCATCCGCAGTAATGAGTCTGAGTGCGCATGAGCAGTAGTGAGAACGCGTGCGCATGCGTAGTAGTGAGCTCGAGTGCGCATGCGCAGTAGTGACCCCGAGTGCGCATGAGCAGTAGTGAGTCCGAGTGCGCATGAGCAGTAGTGACCCCGAGTGCGCATGCACAGTAGTGAGCCCGATTGCGCATCCGAAGTTGTGAGTCCGTGTGCGCATGTGCAGGACTGAGCCGGAGTGCGCATGCGCAGTAGTGACCCCGAGTGCGCATGCGCAGTAGTGACCCCGAGCGCGCATGCGCAGTAGTGAGCCCGTGAGCGCATGCGCAGTAGTGAGCCCGAGCGCGCATGCGCAAGTCTGAGCCGGACTGCGCATGCGCAGTAGTGAGCCCGTGTGCGCATGAGCAGTAGTGAGCCCGAGCACGCATCCGCAGTAGTGAGTCCGAGTGCGCATGCGCAGTAGTGAGACCGAGTGCGCATGAGCAGTAGTGAGTGCGAGCGCGCATGCGCAGTAGTGAGTCCGATTGTGCATCCGCAGTAGTGAGTCTGAGTGCGCATGCGCAGTAGTGACCCCGAGCGCGCATGCGCAGTAGTGAGCCCGTGAGCGCATGCGCAGTAGTGAGCCCGAGCGCGCATGCGCAAGTCTGAGCCGGACTGCGCATGCACAGTAGTGAGCCCGTGTGCGCATGCGCAGTAATGAGCCCGTGCGCGCATCCGCAGTAGTGACTCCGAGTGCGCATGAGCAGTAGTGACCCCGAGTGCGCATGCACAGTAGTGAGCCCGATTGCGCATCCGAAGTAGTGAGTCCGTGTGCGCATGTGCAGGACTGAGCCGGAGTGCGCATGCGCAGTAGTGACCCCGAGTGCGCATGCGCAGTAGTGACCCCGAGCGCGCATGCGCAGTAGTGAGCCCGTGTGCGCATGCGCAGTAGTGAGCCCGAGCGCGCATCCGCAGTAGTGACCCCGAGTGTGCATGCACAGTGTGAGCCCGTGAGCGAATGCGCAGTAGTGAGCCCGAGTGCGCATGCGCAGTAGTGACCCCGAGGGCGCATGCGCAGTAGTGAGCCCGTGTGCGCGTGCGCAGTATTGAGCCCGAGTGCACATGCACAGTAGTGAGTCCGTGTGCGCATGCGCAGTAGTGAGCCCGTGCGCGCATGCGCAGTCGTGAGCCCGTGTGCGCATGCGCAGTAATGAGTCCGATTGCGCATGCGCAGTTGTGACCCCGAGTGCACATCCGAAGTAGTGAGTCCGTGTGCGCATGTGCAGGACTGAGCCGGAGTGCGCATGCGCAGTAGTGACCCCGAGTGCGCATGCGCAGTAGTGACCCCGAGTGCGCATGAGCAGTAGTGAGTCCGAGTGTGCATGAGCAGTAGTGACCCCGAGTGCGCATGCACAGTAGTGAGCCCGATTGCGCATCCGAAGTAGTGAGTCCGTGTGCGCATGTGCAGGACTGAGCCGGAGTGCGCATGCGCAGTAGTGACCCCGAGTGCGCATGCGCAGTAGTGACCCCGAGCGCGCATGCGCAGTAGTGAGCCCGTGTGCGCATGCGCAGTAGTAACCCCGAGTGCGCATGAGCAGTAGTGAGGCCGAGTGCGCATGAGCAGAAGTGACCCCGAGTGCGCATGCGCAGAAGTGAGCCCGTGTGTGCATGCGCAGTAGTGAACCCGATTGCGCATCCGCAGTAGTGAGCCCGCGCGCGCATCCGCAGTAGTGAGCCCGCGTGCGCATGCGTAGTAGTGAGCTCGAGTGCGCATGTGCAGGTCTGAGCCGGAGTGCGCATGCGCAGTAGTGAGCCCGAGCACGCATCCGCAGTAGTGAGTCCGAGTGCGCATGCGCAGTAGTGAGTCCGAGTGCGCATGCGCAGTAGCGACCCCGAGTGCGCATGAGCAGTAGTCAGTCCGAGTGCGCATGAGCAGTAGTGACCCCGAGCCCGCATGAGCAGTAGTGAGCCCGTGTGCACATGCGCAGAAGTGAGCTCGAATGCGCATGTGCAAGTCTGAGCCGGACTGCGCATGCGCAGTAGTGAGGCCGCGTGCGCATGAGCAGTAGTGAGTCCGAGCGCGCATGCGCAGTAGTGAACCCGATTGTGCATACGCAGTAATGAGTCTGAGTGCGCATGAGCAGTAGTGAGCCCGCGTGCGCATGCGTAGTAGTGAGCTCGAGTGCGCATGTGCAGGTCTGAGCCGGAGTGCGCATGCGCAGTAGTGGGTCCGTGTGCGCATGCGCAGTAGTGAGCCCGAGCACGCATCCGCAGTAGTGAGTCCGAGTGCGCATGCGCAGTAGTGACCCCGAGTGCGCATGAGCAGTAGTGAGTCCGAGCGCGCATGCGCAGTAGTGAGTCCGATTGTGCATCCGCAGTAGTGAGTCTGAGTGCGCATGAGCAGTAGTGACCCCGAGCGCGCATGCGCAGTAGTGAGCCCGTGTGCGCATGCGTAGTAGTGAGCTTGAGTGCGCATGCGCAGTAGTGACCCCGAGTGCGCATGAGCAGTAGTGAGCCCGATTGCGCATCCGAAGTAGCGAGTCCGTGTGCGCATGTGCAGGACTGAGCCGGAGTGCGCATGCGCAGTAGTGACCCCGAGTGCGCATGCGCAGTAGTGACCCCGAGCGCGCATGCGCAGTAGTGAGCCCGTGTGCGCATGCGCAGTAGTGAGCCCGAGCGCGCATCCGCAGTAGTGACCCCGAGTGTGCATGCACAGTGTGAGCCCGTGAGCGAATGCGCAGTAGTGAGCCCGAGTGCGCATGCGCAGTAGTGACCCTGAGGGCGCATACGCAGTAGTGAGCCCGTGTGCGCGTGCGCAGTATTGAGCCCGAGTGCACATGCACAGTAGTGAGTCCGTGTGCGCATGCGCAGTAGTGAGCCCGTGCGCGCATGCGCAGTCGTGAGCCCGTGTGCGCATGCGCAGTAGTGACCCCGAGCGCGCATGCGGAGTAGTGAGCCCGTGTGCACATGCGCAGAAGTGACCTCGAATGCGCATGTGCAAGTCTGAGCCGGACTGCGCATGCGCAGTGGTGAGCCCGTGTGCGCATGAGCAGTAGTGAGTCCGAGCCAGCATGCGCAGTAGTGAGCCCGATTGTGCATCCGCAGTAATGAGTCTGAGTGCGCATGAGCAGTAGTGAGAACGCGTGCGCATGCGTAGTAGTGAGCTCGAGTGTGCATGCGCAGTAGTGACCCCTAGTGCGCATGAGCAGTAGTGAGTCCGAGTGCGCATGAGCAGTAGTGACCCCGAGTGCGCATGCACAGTAGTGAGCCCGATTGCGCATCCGAAGTAGTGAGTCCGTGTGCGCATGTGCAGGACTGAGCCGGAGTGCGCATGCGCAGTAGTGACCCCGAGTGCGCATGCGCAGTAGTGACCCCGAGCGCGCATGCGCAGTAGTGAGCCCGTGTGCGCATGCGCAGTAGTGAGCCCGAGCGCGCATCCGCAGTAGTGACCCCGAGTGTGCATGCACAGTGTGAGCCCGTGAGCGAATGCGCAGTAGTGAGCCCGAGTGCGCATGCGCAGTAGTGACCCCGAGGGCGCATGCGCAGTAGTGAGCCCGTGTGCGCATGAGCAGTAGTGAGTCCGAGCCAGCATGCGCAGTAGTGAGCCCGATTGTGCATCCGCAGTAATGAGTCTGAGTGCGCATGAGCAGTAGTGAGAACGCGTGCGCATGCGTAGTAGTGAGCTCGAGTGCACATGCGCAGTAGTGACCCCTAGTGCGCATGAGCAGTAGTGAGTCCGAGTGCGCATGAGCAGTAGTGACCCCGAGTGCGCATGCACAGTAGTGAGCCCGATTGCGCATCCGAAGTAGTGAGTCCGTGTGCGCATGTGCAGGACTGAGCCGGAGTGCGCATGCGCAGTAGTGACCCCGAGTGCGCATGCGCAGTAGTTACCCCGAGCGCGCATGCGCAGTAGTGAGCCCGTGTGCGCATGCGCAGTAGTGAGCCCGAGCGCGCATCCGCAGTTGTGACCCCGAGTGTGCATGCACAGTGTGAGCCCGTGAGCGAATGCGCAGTAGTGAGCCCGAGTGCGCATGCGCAGTAGTGACCCTGAGGGCGCATACGCAGTAGTGAGCCCGTGTGCGCGTGCGCAGTATTGAGCCCGAGTGCACATGCACAGTAGTGAGTCCGTGTGCGCATGCGCAGTAGTGAGCCCGTGCGCGCATGCGCAGTCGTGAGCCCGTGTGCGCATGCGCAGTAGTGAGCCCGTGCGCGCATCCGCAGTAGTGAGTCCGAGTGCGCATGCGCAGTTGTGACCCCGAGTGCGCATCCGAAGTAGTGAGTCCGTGTGCGCATGTGCAGGACTGAGCCGGAGTGCGCATGCGCAGTAGTGACCCCGAGTGCGCATGCGCAGTAGTGACCGCGAGCGCGCATGCGGAGTAGTGAGCCCGTGTGCACATGCGCAGAAGTGACCTCGAATGCGCATGTGCAAGTCTGAGCCGGACTGCGCATGCGCAGCGGTGAGCCCGTGTGCGCATGAGCAGTAGTGAGTCCGAGCCAGCATGCGCAGTAGTGAGCCCGATTGTGCATCCGCAGTAATGAGTCTGAGTGCGCATGAGCAGTAGTGAGAACGCGTGCGCATGCGTAGTAGTGAGCTCGAGTGCGCATGCGCAGTAGTGACCCCGAGTGCGCATGAGCAGTAGTGAGTCCGAGTGCGCATGAGCAGTAGTGACCCCGAGTGCGCATGCACAGTAGTGAGCCCGATTGCGCATCCGAAGTTGTGAGTCCGTGTGCGCATGTGCAGGACTGAGCCGGAGTGCGCATGCGCAGTAGTGACCCCGAGTGCGCATGCGCAGTAGTGACCCCGAGCGCGCATGCGCAGTAGTGAGCCCGTGAGCGCATGCGCAGTAGTGAGCCCGAGCGCATATGCGCAAGTCTGAGCCGGACTGCGCATGCGCAGTAGTGAGCCCGTGTGCGCATGAGCAGTAGTGAGCCCGAGCACGCATCCGCAGTAGTGAGTCCGAGTGCGCATGCGCAGTAGTGACCCCGAGTGCGCATGAGCAGTAGTGAGTGCGAGCGCGCATGCGCAGTAGTGAGTCCGATTGTGCATCCGCAGTAGTGAGTCTGAGTGCGCATGAGCAGCAGTGACCCCGAGCGCGCATGCGCAGTAGTGAGCCCGTGTGCGCACGCGCAGTAGTGAGCCCGCGTGCGCATGCGTAGTAGTGAGCTCGAGTGCGCATGTGCAGGTCTGAGCCGGAGTGCGCATGCACAGTAGTGAGCCCGTGTGCGCATGCGCAGTAATGAGCCCGTGCGCGCATCCGCAGTAGTGAGTCCGAGTGCGCATGCGCAGTAGTGACCTCGAGTGCGCATGTGCAAGTCTGAGCCGGACTGCGCTTGCGCAGTAGTGAGCCCGTGTGCGCATGAGCAGTAGTGAGTCCGAGCCAGCATGCGCAGTAGTGAGCCCGATTGTGCATCCGCAGTAATGAGTCTGAGTGCGCATGAGCAGTAGTGAGAACGCGTGCGCATGCGTAGTAGTGAGCTCGAGTGTGCATGCGCAGTAGTGACCCCTAGTGCGCATGAGCAGTAGTGAGTCCGAGTGCGCATGAGCAGTAGTGACCCCGAGTGCGCATGCACAGTAGTGAGCCCGATTGCGCATCCGAAGTAGTGAGTCCGTGTGCGCATGTGCAGGACTGAGCCGGAGTGCGCATGCGCAGTAGTGACCCCGAGTGCGCATGCGCAGTAGTGACCCCGAGCGCGCATGCGCAGTAGTGAGCCCGTGTGCGCATGCGCAGTAGTGAGCCCGAGCGCGCATCCGCAGTAGTGACCCGAGTGTGCATGCACAGTGTGAGCCCGTGAGCGAATGCGCAGTAGTGAGCCCGAGTGCGCATGCGCAGTAGTGACCCCGAGGGCGCATGCGCAGTAGTGAGCCCGTGTGCACATGAGCAGTAGTGAGTCCGAGCCAGCATGCGCAGTAGTGAGCCCGATTGTGCATCCGCAGTAATGAGTCTGAGTGCGCATGAGCAGTAGTGAGAACGCGTGCGCATGCGTAGTAGTGAGCTCGAGTGCGCATGCGCAGTAGTGACCCCTAGTGCGCATGAGCAGTAGTGAGTCCGAGTGCGCATGAGCAGTAGTGACCCCGAGTGCGCATGCACAGTAGTGAGCCCGATTGCGCATCCGAAGTAGTGAGTCCGTGTGCGCATGTGCAGGACTGAGCCGGAGTGCGCATGCGCAGTAGTGACCCCGAGTGCGCATGCGCAGTAGTGACCCCGAGCGCGCATGCGCAGTAGTGAGCCCGTGTGCGCATGCGCAGTAGTGACCCCGAGTGCGCATGAGCAGTAGTGAGGCCGAGTGCGCATGAGCAGAAGTGACCCCGAGTGCGCATGCGCAGAAGTGAGCCCGTGTGTGCATGCGCAGTAGTGAACCCGATTGCGCATCCGCAGTAGTGAGCCCGCGCGTGCATCCGCAGTAGTGAGCCCGCGTGCGCATGCGTAGTAGTGAGCTCGAGTGCGCATGTGCAGGTCTGAGCCGGAGTGCGCATGCGCAGTAGTGAGCCCGAGCACGCATCCGCAGTAGTGAGCCCGCGTGCGCATGAGCAGTAGTGAGTCCGAGCGCGCATGCGCAGTAGTGAACCCGATTGTGCATACGCAGTAATGAGTCTGAGTGCGCATGAGCAGTAGTGAGCCCGCGTGCGCATGCGTAGTAGTGAGCTCGAGTGCGCATGTGCAGGTCTGAGCCGGAGTGCGCATGCGCAGTAGTGGGTCCGTGTGCGCATGCGCAGTAGTGAGCCCGAGCACGCATCCGCAGTAGTGAGTCCGCGTGCGCATGCGCAGTAGTGACCCCGAGTGCGCATGAGCAGTAGTGAGCCCGTGTGCGCATGCGTAGTAGTGAGCTTGAGTGCGCATGCGCAGTAGTGACCCCGAGTGCGCATGAGCAGTAGTGACCCAGATTGCGCATCCGAAGTAGCGAGTCCGTGTGCGCATGTGCAGGACTGAGCCGGAGTGCGCATGCGCAGTAGTGACCCCGAGTGCGCATGCGCAGTAGCGACCCCGAGCGCGCATGCGCAGTAGTGAGCCCGTGTGCGCATGCGCAGTAGTGAGCCCGAGCGCGCATCCGCAGTAGTGACCCCGAGTGTGCATGCACAGTGTGAGCCCGTGAGCGAATGCGCAGTAGTGAGCCCGAGTGCGCATGCGCAGTAGTGACCCCGAGGGCGCATGCGCAGTAGTGAGCCCGTGTGCGCGTGCGCAGTATTGAGCCCGAGTGCACATGCACAGTAGTGAGTCCGTGTGCGCATGCGCAGTAGTGAGCCCGTGCGCGCATGCGCAGTCGTGAGCCCGTGTGCGCATGCGCAGTAATGAGCCCGTGCGCGCATCCGCAGTAGTGAGTCCGAGTGCGCATGCGCAGTTGTGACCCCGAGTGCGCATCCGAAGTAGTGAGTCCGTGTGCGCATGTGCAGGACTGAGCCGGAGTGCGCATGCGCAGTAGTGACCCCGAGTGCGCATGCGCAGTAGTGACCCCGAGCGCGCATGCGCAGTAGTGAGCCCGTGTGCACATGCGCAGAAGTGACCTCGAATGCGCATGTGCAAGTCTGAGCCGGACTGCGCATGCGCAGTGGTGAGCCCGTGTGCGCATGAGCAGTAGTGAGTCCGAGCCAGCATGCGCAGTAGTGAGCCCGATTGTGCATCCGCAGTAATGAGTCTGAGTGGGCATGAGCAGTAGTGAGAACGCGTGCGCATGCGTAGTAGTGAGCTCGAGTGCGCATGCGCAGTAGTGACCCCGAGTGCGCATGAGCAGTAGTGAGTCCGAGTGCGCATGCGCAGTAGTGACCCCGAGCGCGCATGCGCAGTAGTGAGCCCGTGTGCGCATGCGCAGTAGTGAGCCCGAGCGCGCATGCGCAAGTCTGAGCCGGACTGCGCATGCGCAGTAGTGAGCCCGTGTGCGCATGAGCAGTAGTGAGTCCGAGCCAGCATGCGCAGTAGTGAGCCCGATTGTGCATCCGCAGTAATGAGTCTGAGTGCGCATGAGCAGTAGTGAGCCCGCGTGCGCATGCGTAGTAGTGAGCTCGAGTGCGCATGTGCAGGTCTGAGCCGGAGTGCGCATGCGCAGTAGTGGGTCCGTGTGCGCATGCGCAGTAGTGAGCCCGAGCACGCATCCGCAGTAGTGAGTCCGAGTGCGCATGCGCAGTAGTGACCCCGAGTGCGCATGAGCAGTAGTGAGTGCGAGCGCGCATGCGCAGTAGTGAGTCCGATTGTGCATCCGCAGTAGTGAGTCTGAGTGCGCATGAGCAGCAGTGACCCCGAGCGCGCATGCGCAGTAGTGAGCCCGTGTGCGCACGCGCAGTAGTGAGCCCGCGTGCGCATGAGCAGTAGTGAGTCCGAGTGCGCATGAGCAGTAGTGACCCCGAGTGCGCATGCACAGTAGTGAGCCCGATTGCGCATCCGAAGTAGTGAGTCCGTGTGCGCATGTGCAGGAATGAGCCGGAGTGCGCATGTGCAGTAGTGACCCCGAGTGCGCATGCGCAGTAGTGACCCCGAGCGCGCATGCGCAGTAGTGAGCCCGCGTGCGCATGAGCAGTAGTGAGTCCGAGCCAGCATGCGCAGTAGTGAGCCCGATTGTGCATCCGCAGTAATGAGTCTGAGTGCGCATGAGCAGTAGTGAGAACGCGTGCGCATGCGTAGTAGTGAGCTCGAGTGCGCATGCGCAGTAGTGACCCCTAGTGCGCATGAGCAGTAGTGAGTCCGAGTGCGCATGAGCAGTAGTGACCCCGAGTGCGCATGCACAGTAGTGAGCCCGATTGCGCATCCGAAGTAGTGAGTCCGTGTGCGCATGTGCAGGACTGAGCCGGAGTGCGCATGCGCAGTAGTGACCCCGAGTGCGCATGCGCAGTAGTGACCCCGAGCGGGCATGCGCAGTAGTGAGCCCGTGTGCGCATGCGCAGTAGTGAGCCCGAGCGCGCATCCACAGTAGTGACCCCGAGTGTGCATGCACAGTGTGAGCCCGTGAGCGAATGCGCAGTAGTGAGCCCGAGTGCGCATGCGCAGTAGTGACCCCGAGGGCGCATGCGCAGTAGTGAGCCCGTGTGCGCGTGCGCAGTATTGAGCTCGAGTGCACATGCACAGTAGTGAGTCCGTGTGCGAATGCGCAGTAGTGAGCCCGTGCGCGCATGCGCAGTCGTGAGCCCGTGTGCGCATGCGCAGTAGTGACCCCGAGCGCGCATGCGCAGTAGTGACCCCGAGTGCGCATGCGCAGTAGTGACCCCGAGTGCGCATGAGCAGTAGTGAGTCCGAGTGTGCATGAGCAGTAGTGACCCCGAGTGCGCATGCACAGTAGTGAGCCCGATTGCGCATCCGAAGTAGTGAGTCCGTGTGCGCAAGTGCAGGACTGAGCCGGAGTGCGCATGCGCAGTAGTGACCCCGAGTGCGCATGCGCAGTAGTGACCCCGAGCGCGCATGCGCAGTAGTGAGCCCGTGTGCGCATGCGCAGTAGTGACCCCGAGTGCGCATGAGCAGTAGTGAGGCCGAGTGCGCATGAGCAGAAGTGACCCCGAGTGCGCATGCGCAGAAGTGAGCCCGTGTGTGCATGCGCAGTAGTGAACCCGATTGCGCATCCGTAGTAGTGAGCCCGCGCGCGCATCCGCAGTAGTGAGCCCGCGTGCGCATGCGTAGTAGTGAGCTCGAGTGCGCATGTGCAGGTCCGAGCCGGAGTGCGCATGCGCAGTAGTGAGCCCGAGCACGCATCCGCAGTAGTGAGTCCGAGTGCGCATGCGCAGTAGTGAGTCCGAGTGCGCATGCGCAGTAGCGACCCCGAGTGCGCATGAGCAGTAGTCAGTCCGAGTGCGCATGAGCAGTAGTGACCCCGAGCCCGCATGAGCAGTAGTGAGCCCGTGTGCACATGCGCAGAAGTGATCTCGAATGCGCATGTGCAAGTCTGAGCCGGACTGCGCATGCGCAGTAGTGAGCCCGCGTGCGCATGAGCAGTAGTGAGTCCGAGCGCGCATGCGCAGTAGTGAACCCGATTGTGCATACGCAGTAATGAGTCTGAGTGCGCATGAGCAGTAGTGAGCCCGCGTGCGCATGCGTAGTAGTGAGCTCGAGTGCGCATGTGCAGGTCTGAGCCAGAGTGCGCATGCGCAGTAGTGGGTCCGTGTGCGCATGCGCAGTAGTGAGCCCGAGCACGCATCCGCAGTAGTGAGTCCGAGTGCGCATGCGCAGTAGTGACACCGAGTGCGCATGAGCAGTAGTGAGTCCGAGCGCGCATGCGCAGTAGTGAGTCCGATTGTGCATCCGCAGTAGTGAGTCTGAGTGCGCATGAGCAGTAGTGACCCCGAGCGCGCATGCGCAGTAGTGAGCCCGTGTGCGCATGCGTAGTAGTGAGCTTGAGTGCGCATGCGCAGTAGTGACCCCGAGTGCGCATGAGCAGTAGTGAGCCCGATTGCGCATCCGAAGTAGCGAGTCCGTGTGCGCATGTGCAGGACTGAGCCGGAGTGCGCATGCGCAGTAGTGACCCCGAGTGCGCATGCGCAGTAGTGACCCCGAGCGCGCATGCGCAGTAGTGAGCCCGTGTGCGCATGCGCAGTAGTGAGCCCGAGCGCGCATCCGCAGTAGTGACCCCGAGTGTGCATGCACAGTGTGAGCCCGTGAGCGAATGCGCAGTAGTGAGCCCGAGTGCGCATGCGCAGTAGTGACCCCGAGCGCGCATGAGGAGTAGTGACCCCGAGCGCGCATGCGCAGTAGTGAGCCCGTGTGCGCATGCGCAGTAGTGAGCCCGAGCGCGCATCCGCAGTAGTGACCCCGAGTGTGCATGCACAGTGTGAGCCCGTGAGCGAATGCGCAGTAGTGAGCTCGAGTGCGCATGCGCAGTAGTGACCCCGAGGGCGCATGCGCAGTAGTGAGCCCGTGTGCGCGTGCGCAGTATTGAGCCCGAGTGCACATGCACAGTAGTGAGTCCGTGTGCGCATGCGCAGTAGTGAGCCCGTGCGCGCATGCGCAGTCGTGAGCCCGTGTGCGCATGCGCAGTAATGAGCCCGTGCGCGCATCCGCAGTAGTGAGCCCGTGTGCGCATGAGCAGTAGTGAGTCCGAGCCAGCATGCGCAGTAGTGAGCCCGATTGTGCATCCGCAATAGTGAGCCCGCGTGCGCATGCGTAGTAGTGAGCTCGAGTGCGCATGTGCAGGTCTGAGCCGGAGTGCGCATGCGCAGTAGTGGGTCCGTGTGCGCATGCGCAGTAGTGAGCCCGAGCACGCATCCGCAGTAGTGAGTCCGAGTGCGCATGCGCAGCAGTGACCCCGAGTGCGCATGAGCAGTAGTCAGTCCGAGCGCGCATGCGCAGTAGTGAGTCCGATTGTGCACCGCAGTAGTGAGTCTGTGTGCGCATGAGCAGTAGTGACCCCGAGCGCGCATGCGCAGTAGTGAGCCCGTGTGCGCATGCGCAGTAGTGAGCCCGAGCGCGCATCCGCAGTAGTGACCCCGAGTGTGCATGCACAGTGTGAGCGCGTGAGCGAATGCGCAGTAGTGACCCCGAGGGCGCATGCGCAGTAGTGAGCCCGTGTGCGCGTGCGCAGTATTGAGCCCGAGTGCACATGCACAGTAGTGAGTCCGTGTGCGCATGAGCAGTAGTGAGTCCGAGCCAGCATGCGCAGTAGTGAGCCCGATTGTGCATCCGCAGTAATGAGTCTGAGTGCGCATGAGCAGTAGTGAGCCCGCGTGCGCATGCGTAGTAGTGAGCTCGAGTGCGCGTGCGCAGTAGTGACCCCGAGTGCGCATGAGCAGTAGTGAGTCCGAGTGTGCATGAGCAGTAGTGACCCCGAGTGCGCATGCACAGTAGTGAGCCCGATTGCGCATCCGAAGTAGTGAGTCCGTGTGCGCATGTGCAGGATTGAGCCGGAGTGCGCATGCGCAGTAGTGACCCCGAGTGCGCATGCGCAGTAGTGACCCCGAGCGCGCATGCGCAGTAGTGAGCCCGAGCGCGCATCCGCAGTAGTGAGCTCGAGTGCGCATGTGCAGGTCTGAGTCCGAGTGCGCATGAGCAGTAGTGAGTCCGAGTGCGCATGCGTAGTAGTGAGCGTGAGTGCGCATGCGTAGTAGTGACCCCGAGTGCGCATGCGCACTAGTGACCCCGAGCCCGCATGCGCAGTAGTGAGCCCGTGTGCGCATGCGCAGAAGTGAGCCCGTGTGCTCATGAGCAGTAGTGAGACCGCGTGCGCATGCGTAGAAGTGAGCTCGAGTGCGCATGTGCAGGTTTGAGCCGGAGTGCGCATGCGCAGTAGTGAGTCCGAGTGCGCATGAGCAGTGGTGACCCCGAGCCCGCATGAGCAGTAGTGAGCCCGTGTGCACATGCGCAGAAGTGAGCTCGAATGCGCATGTGCAAGTCTGAGCCGGACTGCGCATGCGCAGTAGTGAGCCCGCGTGCGCATGAGCAGTAGTGAGCCCGAGCGCGCATGCGCAGTAGTGAGCCCGATTGTGCATACGCAGTAATGAGTCTGAGTGCGCATGAGCAGTAGTGAGCCCGCATGCGCATGCGTAGTAGTGAGCTCGAGTGCGCATGTGCAGGTCTGAGCCGGAGTGCGCATACGCAATAGTGGGTCCGTGTGCGCATGCGCAGTAGTGAGCCCGAGCACGCATCGGCAGTAGTGAGTCCGAGTGCGCATGCGCAGTAGTGACCCCGAGTGCGCATGAGCAGTAGTGAGTCCGAGCGCGCAAGCGCAGTAGTGAGCCCGATTGTGCATCCCTAGTAGTGAGTCTGAGTGCGCATGAGCAGTAGTGAGCCCGTGTGTGCATGAGCAGTAGTGACCCCGAGCGCGCATGCGCAGTAGTGAGCCCGTGTGCGCATGCGCAGTAGTGAGCCCGCGTGCGCATGCGTAGTAGTGAGCTCGAGTGCGCATGTGCAGGTCTGAGCCGGAGTGCGCATGCACAGTAGTGAGCCCGTGTGCGCATGAGCAGTAGTGAGCCCGAGCGCGCATCCGCAGTAGTGAGTCCGAGTGCGAATGCGCAGTAGTGACCCCGAGTGCGCATCCGAAGTAGTGAGTCCGTGTGCGCATGTGCAGGACTGAGCCGGAGTGCGCATGCGCAGTAGTGACCCCGAGTGCGCATGCGCAGTAGTGACTCCGAGCGCGCATGCGCAGTAGTGAGCCCGTGTGCACATGCGCAGAAGTGACCTCGAATGCGCATGTGCAAGTCTGAGCCGGACTGCGCATGCGCAGTAGTGAGCCCGTGTGCGCATGAGCAGTAGTGAGTCCGAGCCAGCATGCGCAGTAGTGAGCCCGATTGTGCATCCGCAGTAATGTGTCTGAGTGCGCATGAGCAGTAGTGAGAACGCGTGCGCATGCGTAGTAGTGAGCTCGAGTGCGCATGCGCAGTAGTGACCCCTAGTGCGCATGAGCAGTAGTGAGTCCGAGTGCGCATGAGCAGAAGTGAGCCCGAGTGCGCATGCGCAGTAGTGACCTCGAGTGCGCATGCGCAGAAGTGAGCCCGTGTGTGCATGCGCAGTAGTGAGCCCGAGTGCGCATACGCAGTAGTGAGCCCGATTGCGCATGAGCAGTAGTGAGTCCGTGTGCGCATGTGCAGGACTGTGCCGGAGTGCGCATGCGCAGTAGTGACCCCGAGTGCGCATGCGCAGTAGTGAGCCCGAGCGCGCATGCGCAGTAGTGAGCCCGTGTGCGCATGCGCAGTAGTGAGCCCGAGCGCGCATGCGCAGTAGTGAGCCCGAACGCGCATCCGCAGTAGTGAGTCTGAGTGCGCATGCGCAGTAGCGACCCCGAATGCACATGAGCAGTAGTGAGTCCGAATGCGCATGAGCAGCTGTGACCCCGAGTGCGCATGCACAGTAGTGAGCCCGATTGCGCATCCGCAGTAGTGAGTCTGTGTGCGCATGTGCAGGTGTAAGCCGGAGTGCGCATGCGCAGTAGTGAGCCCGATTGTGCATCCGCAGTAGTGAGTCCGAGTATGCATGAGCAGTAGTGAGCCGGAGGGCGCATGCGCAGTAGTGAGCCCGAGCCCGCATGCGCAGTAGTGAGCCCGTGTGCGCATGCGCAGTAGTGAGCCCGTGTACGCATGGGCAGTAGTGAGCCCGTGTGCTCATGCGCAGTAGTGAGCCCGCGTGCGCATGCGTAGAAGTGAGCTCGAGTGCGCATGTGCAGGTCTGAGCCGGAGTGCGCATGCGCAGTAGTGGGTCCGTGTGCGCATGCGCAGTAGTGAGCCCGAGCACGCATCCGCAGTAGTGAGTCCGAGTGCGCATGCGCAGTAGCGACCCGGAGTGCGCATGAGCAGTAGTCAGTCCGTGTGCGCATGAGCAGTAGTGACCCCGAGCCCGCATGAGCAGTAGTGAGCCCGTGTGCACATGCGCAGAAGTGAGCTGGAATGCGCATGTGCAAGTCTGAGCCGGACTGCGCATGCGCAGTAGTGAGCCCGCGTGCGCATGAGCAGTAGTGAGCCCGAGCGCGCATGCGCAGTAGTGAGCCCGATTGTGCATACGCAGTAATGAGTCTGAGTGCGCATGAGCAGTAGTGAGCCCGCGTGCGCATGGGTAGTAGTGAGCTCGAGTGCGCATGTGCAGGTCTGAGCCGGAGTGCGCATACGCAGTAGTGGGTCCGTGTGCGCATGCGCAGTAGTGACCCCGAGTGCGCATCCGAAGTAGTGAGTCCGTGTGCGCATGTGCAGGACTGAGCCGGAGTGCGCATGCGCAGTAGTGACCCCGAGTGCGCATGCGCAGTAGTGACTCCGAGCGCGCATGCGCAGTAGTGAGCCCGTGTGCACATGCGCAGAAGTGACCTCGAATGCGCATGTGCAAGTCTGAGCCGGACTGCGCATGCGCAGTAGTGAGTCCGTGTGCGCATGTGCAGGTCTGAGCCGCAGTGCGCATGCGCAGTAGTGAGCCCGATTGTGCATCCGCAGTAGTGAGTCCGAGTGCGCATGAGCAGAAGTGAGCCCGAGTGCGCATGCGCAGTAGTGACCTCGAGTGCGCATGCGCAGAAGTGAGCCCGTGTGCGCATGCGCAGTAGTGAGCCCGAGTGCGCATACGCAGTAGTGAGCCCGATTGCGCATGAGCAGTAGTGAGTCCGTGTGCGCATGTGCAGGTCTGAGCCGGAGTGCGCATGCGCAGTAGTGAGCCCGATTGTGCATCCGCAGTTGTGAGTCCGGGTGCGCATGAGCACTAGTGAGCCGGAGTGCGCATGCGCAGTAGTGACTCCGAGTGCGCATGCGCAGTAGTGACCCCGAGCGCGCATGCGCAGTAGTGAGCTCGTGTGCGCATGCGCAGTAGTGAGCCCGTGTACGCATGCGCAGTGGTGAGCCCGAGTGCGCATGGGCAGGTCTGAGCCGGAGTGCGCGTGCGCAGTAGTGAGGCCGAGTGCGCATGAGCAGTAGTGACCCCGAGTGCGCATGCGCAGAAGTGAGCCCGTGTGTGCATGCGCAGTAGTGAACGCGATTGCGCATCCGCAGTAGTAAGCCCGAGCGCGCAACCGCAGTCGTGAGTCCGAGCGCGCATCCGCAGTAGTGAGTCCGAGTGCGCATGCGCAGTAGTGACCCTGATTGCGCATGAGTAGTAGTGAGTCCGAGTGCGCATGCGCAGTAGTGAGCAAGGGTGCTCATGCGTAGTAGTGAGCCCGCGTTCGCATGCGTAGTAGTGAGCTCGAGTGCGCATGTGCAGGTCTGAGCCGGAGTGCGCATGCGCAGTAGTGAGTCCGAGTGCGCATGAGCAGTAGTGACCCCGAGCCCGCATGAGCAGTAGTGAGCCCGTGTGCACATGCGCAGAAGTGAGCTCGAATGCGCATGTGCAAGTCTGAGCCGGACTGCGCATGCGCAGTAGTGAGCCCGTGTGCGCATGAGCAGTAGTGAGTCCGAACCAGCATGCGCAGTAGTGAGCCCGATTGTGCATCCCCAGTAATGGGTCTGAGTGCGCATGAGCAGTAGTGAGCCCGCGTGCGCATGCGTAGTAGTGAGCTCGAGTGCGCATGCGCAGTAGCGACCCCGAATGCACATGAGCAGTAGTGAGTCCGAATGCGCATGAGCAGTAGTGACCCCGAGTGCGCATGCACAGTAGTGAGGCCGATTGTGCATCCGCCGTAGTGAGTCCGAGTGCGCATGAGCAGTAGTGAGCCGGAGGGCTTATGCGCAGTAGTGACCCCGAGTGCGCATGCGCACTAGTGACCCCGAGCCCGCATGCGCAGTAGTGAGCCCGTGTGCGCATGCGCAGTAGTGAGCCCGTGTGCTCGTGCGCAGTAGTGAGCCCGAGTGCGCATGCGTAGAAGTGAGCTCGAGTGCGCATGTGCAGGTTTGAGCCGGAGTGCGCATGCGCAGTAGTGAGTCCGAGTGCGCATGAGCAGTAGTGACCCCGAGCCCGCATGAGCAGTAGTGAGCCCGTGTGCACATGTGCAGAAGTGAGCTCGAATGCGCATGTGCAAGTCTGAGCCGGACTGCGCATGCGCAGTACCGAGCCCGTGTGCGCATGCGCAGTGGTGTGCCCGAGTGCGCATGGGCAGTAGTGAGTCCGTGTGCGCATGTGCAGGTGTAAGCCGGAGTGCGCATGCGCAGTAGTGAGCCCGATTGTGCATCCGCAGTAGTGAGTCCGAGTATGCATGAGCAGTAGTGAGCCGAAGGGCGCATGCGCAGTAGTGAGCCCGAGTGCGCATGCGCACTAGTGACCCCGAGCCCGCATGCGCAGTAGTGAGCCCGTGTGCGCATGCGCAGTAGTGAGCCCGTGTACGCATGGGCAGTAGTGAGCCCGTGTGCTCATGCGCAGTAGTGAGCCCGCGTGCGCATGCGTAGAAGTGAGCTCGAGTGCGCATGTGCAGGTTTGAGCCGAAGTGCGCATGCGCAGCAGTGACCCCTAGTGCCCATGCACAGTAGTGAGCCCGATTGCGCATCCGTAGTAGTAAGTCCGTGTGCGCATGTGCAGGTCTGAGCCGGAGTGCGCATGCGCAGTAGTGAGCCCGATTGTGCATCCGCAGTAGTGAGTCCGAGTACGCATGAGCAGTAGTGAGGCGGAGTGCGCATGCGCAGTAGTGACCCCGAGTGCGCATGTGTAGTAGCGACCCCAAGCGCGTATGCGCAGTAGCGACACCGAGCGCGTATGCGCAGTAGTGGGCCCGAGTGCGCATGTGCAGGCCTGACCTGAGTGCGCACGCGCAGCAGTGAGCCCCAGCGCGCATGCGCAGTAGTGAGCCCGATTGCGCATTCGCAGTGGTGACCCCGAGCGCGCATGTGCAGTAGTGAGCCCGATTGCGCACCCACAGCAGTGAGTCCGAGTGCGCATACGCAGTTGCGACCCCGAGTGTGCATGCACAGTGTCAGCCCGTGAGCGAATGCGCAGTAGTGAGTCCGTGTGCGCATGTGCAGGTCCGAGCCGCAGTGCGCATGCGCAGTAGTGAGCCCGACTGTGCATCCGCAGTAGTGAGTCCGAGTGCGCATGAGCAGAAGTGAGCCGGAGTGCGCATGCGCAGTAGTGACCCCGAGTGCGCATTCGCAGAAGTGAGCCCGTGTGTGCATGCGCAGTAGTCAGCCCGAGTGCGCATGCGCAGTAGTGAGCCCGATTGCGCATCCGCAGTAGTGAGTCCGTGTGCACATGCGCAGGTCTGAGCCGGAGTGCGCATGCGCAGTAGTGAGCCCGAGCGCGGATGCGCAGTAGTGACCCCGGGCCCGCATGCGCAGTAGTGACCCCGTGTGCGCATGCGCAGTAGTGAGCCCGTGTACGCATGCGCAGTAGTGAGCCCGTGTGCTCATGCGCAGTAGTGAGCCCGCGTGCGCATGCGTAGTAGTGAGCTCGAGTGCGCATGCGCAGTAGTGAGTCCCAGTGCGCATGCGCAGTAGTGAGCCCGAGCGTGCATACGCAGTAGTGAGCCCGTGTGCGCATGCGCAGTAGTGAGCCCGAGCGCGCATACGCAGTAGTGAGCCCGTGTGCGCATGCGCAGTAGTGAGCCCGAGCGCGCATCCGCAGTAGTGAGCCCGATTGTGCATCCGCAGTAGTGAGTCCGAGTACGCATGAGCAGTAGTGAGCCGGAGGGCGCATGCGCAGTAGTGACCCCGAGTGCGCATGCGCACTAGTGACCCCGAGCCCGCATGCGCAGTAGTGAGCCCGATTGTGCATCCGCAGTAATGAGTCTGAGTGCGGATGCGCAGTAGTGACTCCGGGCCCGCATGGGCAGTAGTGAGCCCGTGTGCTCATGCGCAGTAGTGAGCCCGCGTGCGCATGCGTAGAAGTGAGCTCGAGTGCGCATGTGCAGGTCTGAGCCGGAGTGCGCATGCGCAGTAGTGGGTCCGTGTGCGCATGCGCAGTAGTGAGCCCGAGCACGCATCCGCAGTAGTGAGTCCGAGTGCGCATGCGCAGTAGCGACCCCGAGTGCGCATGAGCAGTAGTCAGTCCGTGTGCGCATGAGCAGTAGTGACCCCGAGTGCGCATGCGCACTAGTGACCCCGAGCCCGCATGCGCAGTAGTGAGCCCGTGTGCGCATGCGCAGTAGTGAGCCCGTGTGCTCGTGCGCAGTAGTGAGCCCGAGTGCGCATGCGTAGAAGTGAGCTCGAGTGCGCATGTGCAGGTTTGAGCCGGAGTGCGCATGCGCAGTAGTGAGTCCGAGTGCGCATGAGCAGTAGTGACCCCGAGCCCGCACGAGCAGTAGTGAGCCCGTGTGCACATGTGCAGAAGTGAGCTCGAATGCGCATGTGCAAGTCTGAGCCGGACTGCGCATGCGCAGTACCGAGCCCGTGTGCGCATGCGCAGTGGTGTGCCCGAGTGCGCATGGGCAGTAGTGAGTCCGTGTGCGCATGTGCAGGTGTAAGCCGGAGTGCGCATGCGCAGTAGTGAGCCCGATTGTGCATCCGCAGTAGTGAGTCCGAGTATGCATGAGCAGTAGTGAGCCGAAGGGCGCATGCGCAGTAGTGAGCCCGAGTGCGCATGCGCACTAGTGACCCCGAGCCCGCATGCGCAGTAGTGAGCCCGTGTGCGCATGCGCAGTAGTGAGCCCGTGTACGCATGGGCAGTAGTGAGCCCGTGTGCTCATGCGCAGTAGTGAGCCCGCGTGCGCATGCGTAGAAGTGAGCTCGAGTGCGCATGTGCAGGTTTGAGCCGAAGTGCGCATGCGCAGCAGTGACCCCTAGTGCCCATGCACAGTAGTGAGCCCGATTGCGCATCCGTAGTAGTAAGTCCGTGTGCGCATGTGCAGGTCTGAGCCGGAGTGCGCATGCGCAGTAGTGAGCCCGATTGTGCATCCGCAGTAGTGAGTCCGAGTATGCATGAGCAGTAGTGAGCCGAAGGGCGCATGCGCAGTAGTGAGCCCGAGTGCGCATGCGCAGTAGTGACCCCGAGTGCGCATGTGTAGTAGCGACCCCAAGCGCGTATGCGCAGTAGCGACACCGAGCGCGTATGCGCAGTAGTGGGCCCGAGTGCGCATGTGCAGGCCTGACCTGAGTGCGCACGCGCAGCAGTGAGCCCCAGCGCGCATGCGCAGTAGTGAGCCCGATTGCGCATTCGCAGTGGTGACCCCGAGCGCGCATGTGCAGTAGTGAGCCCGATTGCGCACCCACAGCAGTGAGTCCGAGTGCGCATACGCAGTTGCGACCCCGAGTGTGCATGCACAGTGTCAGCCCGTGAGCGAATGCGCAGTAGTGAGTCCGTGTGCGCATGTGCAGGTCCGAGCCGCAGTGCGCATGCGCAGTAGTGAGCCCGACTGTGCATCCGCAGTAGTGAGTCCGAGTGCGCATGAGCAGAAGTGAGCCGGAGTGCGCATGCGCAGTAGTGACCCCGAGTGCGCATTCGCAGAAGTGAGCCCGTGTGTGCATGCGCAGTAGTCAGCCCGAGTGCGCATGCGCAGTAGTGAGCCCGATTGCGCATCCGCAGTAGTGAGTCCGTGTGCACATGCGCAGGTCTGAGCCGGAGTGCGCATGCGCAGTAGTGAGCCCGAGCGCGGATGCGCAGTAGTGACCCCGGGCCCGCATGCGCAGTAGTGACCCCGTGTGCGCATGCGCAGTAGTGAGCCCGTGTACGCATGCGCAGTAGTGAGCCCGTGTGCTCATGCGCAGTAGTGAGCCCGCGTGCGCATGCGTAGTAGTGAGCTCGAGTGCGCATGCGCAGTAGTGAGTCCCAGTGCGCATGCGCAGTAGTGAGCCCGAGCGTGCATACGCAGTAGTGAGCCCGTGTGCGCATGCGCAGTAGTGAGCCCGAGCGCGCATACGCAGTAGTGAGCCCGTGTGCGCATGCGCAGTAGTGAGCCCGAGCGCGCATCCGCAGTAGTGAGCCCGATTGTGCATCCGCAGTAGTGAGTCCGAGTACGCATGAGCAGTAGTGAGCCGGAGGGCGCATGCGCAGTAGTGACCCCGAGTGCGCATGCGCACTAGTGACCCCGAGCCCGCATGCGCAGTAGTGAGCCCGATTGTGCATCCGCAGTAATGAGTCTGAGTGCGGATGCGCAGTAGTGACCCCGGGCCCGCATGGGCAGTAGTGAGCCCGTGTGCTCATGCGCAGTAGTGAGCCCGCGTGCGCATGCGTAGAAGTGAGCTCGAGTGCGCATGTGCAGGTCTGAGCCGGAGTGCGCATGCGCAGTAGTGGGTCCGTGTGCGCATGCGCAGTAGTGAGCCCGAGCACGCATCCGCAGTAGTGAGTCCGAGTGCGCATGCGCAGTAGCGACCCCGAGTGCGCATGAGCAGTAGTCAGTCCGTGTGCGCATGAGCAGTAGTGACCCCGAGCCCGCATGAGCAGTAGTGAGCCCGTGTGCATATGCGCAGAAGTGAGCTCGAATGCGCATGTGCAAGTCTGAGCCGGACTGCGCATGCGCAGTAGTGAGCCCGTGTGCGCATGAGCAGTAGTGAGTCCGAGCCAGCATGCGCAGTAGTGAGCCCGATTGTGCATCCGCAGTAATGTTTCTGAGTGCGCATGAGCAGTAGTGAGAACGCGTGCGCATGCGTAGTAGTGAGCTCGAGTGCGCATGCGCAGTAGTGACCCCTAGTGCGCATGAGCAGTAGTGAGTCCGAGTGCGCGTGAGCAGTAGTGACCCCGAGTGCGCATGCACAGTAGTGAGCCCGATTGCGCATCCGAAGTAGTGAGTCCGTGTGCGCATGTGCAGGACCGAGCCGGAGTGCGCATGCGCAGTAGTGACCCCGAGTGCGCATGCGCAGTAGTGACCCCGAGCGCGCATGCGCAGTAGAGAGCCCGTGTGCACATGCGCAGAAGTGACCTCGAACACGCATGTGCAAGTCTGAGCCGGACTGCGCATGCGCAGTAGTGAGTCCGTGTGCGCATGTGCAGGTCTGAGCTGCAGTGCGCATGCGCAGTAGTGAGCCCGATTGTGCATCCGCAGTAGTGAGTCCGAGTGCGCATGAGCAGAAGTGAGTCCGAGTGCGCATGCGCAGTAGTGACCTCGAGTGCGCATGCGCAGAAGTGAGCCCGTGTGAGCATGCGCAGTAGTGAGCCCGAGTGCGCATACGCAGTAGTGAGCCCGATTGCGCATGAGCAGTAGTGAGTCCGTGTGCGCATGTGCAGGTCTGAGCCGGAGTGCGCATGCGCAGTAGTGAGCCCGATTGTGCATCCGCAGTTGTGAGTCCGGGTGCGCATGAGCACTAGTGAGCCGGAGTGCGCATGCGCAGTAGTGACTGCGAGTGCGCATGCGCAGTAGTGACCCCGAGCGCGCATGCGCAGTAGTGAGCCCGTGTGCGCATGCGCAGTAGTGAGCCCGTGTACGCATGCGCAGTGGTGAGCCCGAGTGCGCATGGGCAGGTCTGAGCCGGAGTGCGCGTGCGCAGTAGTGAGGCCGAGTGCGCATGAGCAGTAGTGACCCCGAGTGCGCATGCGCAGAAGTGAGCCCGATTGCGCATCCACAGTAGTGAGTCCGTGTGCACATGCGCAGGTCTGAGCCGGAGTGCGCATGCGCAGTAGTGAGCCCGAGCGCGGATGCGCAGTAGTGACCCCGGGCCCGCATGCGCAGTAGTGACCCCGTGTGCGCATGCGCAGTAGTGAGCCCGTGTACGCATGCGCAGTAGTGAGCTCGTGTGCTCATGCGCAGTAGTGAGCCCGCGTGCGCATGCGTAGTAGTGAGCTCGAGTGCGCATGCGCAGTAGTGAGCCCGAGCGCGCATCCGCAGTAGTGAGCCCGATTGTGCATCCACAGTAGTGAGTCCGAGTACGCATGAGCAGTAGTGAGCTCGAGTGCGCATGCGCAGTAGTGACCCCGTGTGCGCATGATCAGTAGTGAGCCCGAGTGCGCATGAGCAGTAGTGACCCGGAGTGCGCATGCACAGTAGTGAGCCCGATTGCGCATCCGAAGTAGTGAGTCCGTGTGCGCATGTGCAGGACTGAGCCGGAGTGCGCATGCGCAGTAGTGATCCCGAGTGCGCATGCGCAGGAGTGACCCCGAGCGCGCATGCGCAGTAGTGAGCCCGTGTGCGCATGCGCAGTAGTGAGCCCGAGCGCGCATCCGCAGTAGTGAGCCCGAGTGCGCATGCGCAGTAGTGACCCCGAGTGTGCATGCACAGTGTGAGCCCGTGAGCGAATGCGCAGTAGTGAGCCCGAGTGCGCATGCGCAGTAGTGACCCCGAGGGCGCACGCGCAGTAGTGAGCCCGTGTGCGCGTGCGCAGTATTGAGCCCGAGTGCACATGCACAGTAGTGAGTCCGAGCGCGCATGAGCAGTAGTGAGCCCGATTGTGCATCCGCAGTAGTGAGTCTGAGTGCGCATGAGCAGTAGTGAGCCCGTGTGTGCATGAGCAGTAGTGACCCCGAGCGCGCATGCGCAGTAGTGAGCCCGTGTGCGTATGCGCAGTAGTGAGCCCGCGTGCGCATGCGCAGTTGTGAGCTCGAGTGCGCATGTGCAGGTCTGAGCCGGAGTGCGCATGCACAGTAGTGAGCCCGTGTGCGCATGCGCAGTAATGAGCCCGTGCGCGCATCCGCAGTAGTGAGTCCGAGTGCGCATGCGCAGTAGTGACCCCGAGTGCGCATCCGAAGTAGTGAGTCCGTGTGCGCATGTGCAGGACTGAGCCGGAGTGCGCATGCGCAGTAGTGACCCCGAGTGCGCATGCGCAGTAGTGACCCCGAGCGCGCATGCGCAGTAGTGAGCCCGTGTGCACATGCGCAGAAGTGACCTCGAACACGCATGTGCAAGTCTGAGCCGGACTGCGCATGCGCAGTAGTGAGCCCGTGTGCGCATGAGCAGTAGTGAGTCCGAGCCAGCATGCGCAGTAGTGAGCCCGATTGTGCATCCGCAGTAATGAGTCTGAGTGCGCATGAGCAGTAGTGAGCCCGCGTGCGCATGCGTAGTAGTGAGCTCGAGTGCGCATGCGCAGTAGTGACCCCGTGTGCGCATGATCAGTAGTGAGCCCGAGTGCGCATGAGCAGTAGTGACCCGGAGTGCGCATGCACAGTAGTGAGCCCGATTGCGCATCCGAAGTAGTGAGTCCGTGTGCGCATGTGCAGGACTGAGCCGGAGTGCGCATGCGCAGTAGTGACCCCGAGTGCGCATGCGCAGTAGTGACCCCGAGCGCGCATGCGCAGTAGTGAGCCCGTGTGCACATGCGCAGAAGTGACCTCGAACACGCATGTGCAAGTCTGAGCCGGACTGCGCATGCGCAGTAGTGACCCCGAGTGCGCATGAGCAGTAGTGAGCCCGAGCGCGCATCCGCAGTAGTGAGCCCGAGTGCGCATGAGCAGTAGTGAGTCCGAGCGCGCATGAGCAGTAGTGAGCCCGATTGTGCATCCGCAGTAGTGAGTCTGAGTGCGCATGAGCAGTAGTGAGCCCGTGTGTGCATGAGCAGTAGTGACCCCGAGCGCGCATGCGCAGTAGTGAGCCCGTGTGCGTATGCGCAGTAGTGAGCCCGCGTGCGCATGCGTAGTAGTGAGCTCGAGTGCGCATGTGCAGGTCTGAGCCGGAGTGCGCATGCACAGTAGTGAGCCCGTGTGCGCATGCGCAGTAATGAGCCCGTGCGCGCATCCGCAGTAGTGAGTCCGAGTGCGCATGCGCAGTAGTGACCCCGAGTGCGCATCCGAAGTAGTGAGTCCGTGTGCGCATGTGCAGGACTGAGCCGGAGTGCGCATGCGCAGTAGTGACCCCGAGTGCGCATGCGCAGTAGTGACTCCGAGCGCGCATGCGCAGTAGTGAGCCCGTGTGCACATGCGCAGAAGTGACCTCGAATGCGCATGTGCAAGTCTGAGCCGGACTGCGCATGCGCAGTAGTGAGCCCGTGTGCGCATGAGCAGTAGTGAGTCCGAGCCAGCATGCGCAGTAGTGAGCCCGATTGTGCATCCGCAGTAATGTGTCTGAGTGCGCATGAGCAGTAGTGAGAACGCGTGCGCATGCGTAGTAGTGAGCTCGAGTGCGCATGCGCAGTAGTGACCCCTAGTGCGCATGAGCAGTAGTGAGTCCGAGTGCGCATGAGCAGTAGTGACCCCGAGTGCGCATGCACAGTAGTGAGCCCGATTGCGCATCCGAAGTAGTGAGTCCGTGTGCGCATGTGCAGGACCGAGCCGGAGTGCGCATGCGCAGTAGTGACCCCGAGTGCGCATGCGCGGTAGTGACCCCGAGCGCGCATGCGCAGTAGTGAGCCCGTGTGCACATGCGCAGAAGTGACCTCGAACACGCATGTGCAAGTCTGAGCCGGACTGCGCATGCGCAGTAGTGAGCCCGTGTGCGCATGAGCAGTAGTGAGACCGAGCCAGCATGCGCAGTAGTGAGCCCGATTGTGCATCCGCAGTAATGAGTCTGAGTGCGCATGAGCAGTAGTGAGCCCGCGTGCGCATGCGTAGTAGTGAGCTCGAGTGCGCATGCGCAGTAGTGACCCCGAGTGCGCATGAGCAGTAGTGAGCCCGAGCGCGCATCCGCAGTAGTGAGCCCGATTGTGCATCCACAGTAGTGAGTCCGAGTACGCATGAGCAGTAGTGAGCTCGAGTGCGCATGCGCAGTAGTGACCCCGTGTGCGCATGATCAGTAGTGAGCCCGAGTGCGCATGAGCAGTAGTGACCCGGAGTGCGCATGCACAGTAGTGAGCCCGATTGCGCATCCGAAGTAGTGAGTCCGTGTGCGCATGCGCAATAGTGATCCCGAGTGCGCATGCGCAGGAGTGACCCCGAGCGCGCATGCGCAGTAGTGAGCCCGTGTGCGCATGCGCAGTAGTGAGCCCGAGCGCGCATCCGCAGTAGTGAGCCCGAGTGCGCATGCGCAGTAGTGACCCCGAGTGTGCATGCACAGTGTGAGCCCGTGAGCGAATGCGCAGTAGTGAGCCCGAGTGCGCATGCGCAGTAGTGACCCCGAGGGCGCACGCGCAGTAGTGAGCCCGTGTGCGCGTGCGCAGTATTGAGCCCGAGTGCACATGCACAGTAGTGAGTCCGTGTGCGCATGCGCAGTAGTGAGCCCGAGTGCGCTTGCGCTGTAGTGAGACCGTGTGCGCATCGGCAGTAGTGAGTCCGAGTGCTCATGAGTCGTAGTGAGTCCGAGTACGCATCCGCAGCAGTGACCCCGCATGCGCATGCGTAGCAGTGAGCTCGAGTGCGCATGGGCAGGTCTGAGACGGAGTGCGCATGCGCAGAAGTGAGCCCGTGTGTGCATGCGCAGTAGTGAACCCGATTGCGCATCCGCAGTAGTGAACCCGAGCGCGCATCCGCAGTAGTGAGCCCGAGCGCGAATCCGCAGTCGTGAGTCCGTGTGCGCATGAGCAGTAGTGAGTCCGAGCGCGCATGCGCAGTAGTGAGCCCGATTGTGCATCCGCAGTAGTGAGTCTGAGTGCGCTAGAGCAGTAGTGAGCCCGTGTGTGCTTGAGCAGTAGTGACCCCGAGCGCGCATGCGCAGTAGTGAGCCCGTGTGCGCATGCGCAGTAGTGAGCCCGCGTGCGCATTCGTAGTAGTGAGCTCGAGTGAGCATGAGCAGTAGTCAGTCCGTGTGCGCATGAGCAGTAGTGACCCCGAGCCCGCATGAGCAGTAGTGAGCCCGCGTGCGCATGAGCAGTAGTGAGCCCGAGCGCGCATGCGCAGTAGTGAGCCCGATTGCGCATACGCAGTGATGAGTCTGAGTGCGCATGAGCAGTAGTGAGCCCGATTGTGCATCCGCAGTAGTGAGTCTGAGTGCGCATGAGCAGTAGTGAGCCCGTGTGTGCATGAGAAGTAGTGACCCCGAGCGCGCATGCGCAGTAGTGAGCCCGTGTGCGTATGCGCAGTAGTGAGCCCGCGTGCGCATGCGCAGTAGTGACCCCGAGTGCGCATGAGCAGTAGTGAGTCCGAGCGCGCATGAGCAGTAGTGAGCCCGATTGTGCATCCGCAGTAGTGAGTCTGAGTGCGCATGAGCAGTAGTGAGCCCGTGTGTGCATGAGCAGTAGTGACCCCGAGCGCGCATGCGCAGTAGTGAGCCCGTGTGCGTATGCGCAGTAGTGAGCCCGCGTGCGCATGCGTAGTTGTGAGCTCGAGTGCGCATGTGCAGGTCTGTGCCGGAGTGCGCATGCACAGTAGTGAGCCCGTGTGCGCATGCGCAGTAATGAGCCCGTGCGCGCATCCGCAGTAGTGAGTCCGAGTGCGCATGCGCAGTAGTGACCCCGAGTGCGCATCCGAAGTAGTGAGTCCGTGTGCGCATGTGCAGGACTGAGCCGGAGTGCGCATGCGCAGTAGTGACCCCGAGTGCGCATGCGCAGTAGTGACCCCGAGCGCGCATGCGCAGTAGTGAGCCCGTGTGCACATGCGCAGAAGTGACCTCGAACACGCATGTGCAAGTCTGAGCCGGACTGCGCATGCGCAGTAGTGAGCCCGTGTGCGCATGAGCAGTAGTGAGTCCGAGCCAGCATGCGCAGTAGTGAGCCCGATTGTGCATCCGCAGTAATGAGTCTGAGTGCGCATGAGCAGTAGTGAGCCCGCGTGCGCATGCGTAGTAGTGAGCTCGAGTGCGCATGCGCAGTAGTGACCCCGTGTGCGCATGATCAGTAGTGAGCCCGAGTGCGCATGAGCAGTAGTGACCCGGAGTGCGCATACACAGTAGTGAGCCCGATTGCGCATCCGAAGTAGTGAGTCCGTGTGCGCATGTGCAGGACTGAGCCGGAGTGCGCATGCGCAGTAGTGACCCCGAGTGCGCATGCGCAGTAGTGACCCCGAGCGCGCATGCGCAGTAGTGAGCCCGTGTGCACATGCGCAGAAGTGACCTCGAACACGCATGTGCAAGTCTGAGCCGGACTGCGCATGCGCAGTAGTGACCCCGAGTGCGCATGAGCAGTAGTGAGCCCGAGCGCGCATCCGCAGTAGTGAGCCCGAGTGCGCATGAGCAGTAGTGAGTCTGAGTGCGCATGAGCAGTAGTGAGCCCGCGTGCGCATGCGTAGTAGTGAGCTCGAGTGCGCATGCGCAGTAGTGACCCCGAGTGCGCATGAGCAGTAGTGAGCCCGAGCGCGCATCCGCAGTAGTGAGCCCGATTGTGCATCCACAGTAGTGAGTCCGAGTACGCATGAGCAGTAGTGAGCTCGAGTGCGCATGCGCAGTAGTGACCCCGTGTGCGCATGATCAGTAGTGAGCCCGAGTGCGCATGAGCAGTAGTGACCCGGAGTGCGCATGCACAGTAGTGAGCCCGATTGCGCATCCGAAGTAGTGAGTCCGTGTGCGCATGTGCAGGACTGAGCCGGAGTGCGCATGCGCAGTAGTGACCCCGAGTGCGCATGCGCAGTAGTGACCCCGAGCGCGCATGCGCAGTAGTGAGCCCGTGTGCGCATGCGCAGTAGTGAGCCCGAGCGCGCATCCGCAGTAGTGAGCCCGAGTGCGCATGCGCAGTAGTGACCCCGAGTGTGCATGCACAGTGTGAGCCCGTGAGCGAATGCGCAGTAGTGAGCCCGAGTGCGCATGCGCAGTAGTGACCCCGAGGGCGCACGCGCAGTAGTGAGCCCGTGTGCGCGTGCGCAGTATTGAGCCCGAGTGCACATGCACAGTAGTGAGTCCGTGTGCGCATGCGCAGTAGTGAGCCCGAGTGCGCTTGCGCTGTAGTGAGACCGTGTGCGCATCGGCAGTAGTGAGTCCGAGTGCCCATGAGTCGTAGTGAGTCCGAGTGCGCATCCGCAGCAGTGACCCCGCATGCGCATGCGTAGCAGTGAGCTCGAGTGCGCATGGGCAGGTCTGAGACGGAGTGCGCATGCGCAGAAGTGAGCCCGTGTGTGCATGCGCAGTAGTGAACCCGATTGCGCATCCGCAGTAGTGAGCCCGAGCGCGCATCCGCAGTAGTGAGCCCGAGCGCGAATCCGCAGTCGTGAGTCCGTGTGCGCATGAGCAGTAGTGAGTCCGAGCGCGCATGCGCAGTAGTGAGCCCGATTGTGCATCCGCAGTAGTGAGTCTGAGTGCGCTAGAGCAGTAGTGAGCCCGTGTGTGCATGAGCAGTAGTGACCCCGAGCGCGCATGCGCAGTAGTGAGCCCGTGTGCACATGCGCAGAAGTGACCTCGAACACGCATGTGCAAGTCTGAGCCGGACTGCGCATGCGCAGTAGTGAGTCCGTGTGCGCATGTGCAGGTCTGAGCTGCAGTGCGCATGCGCAGTAGTGAGCCCGATTGTGCATCCGCAGTAGTGAGTCCGAGTGCGCATGAGCAGAAGTGAGCCCGAGTGGGCATGCGCAGTAGTGACCTCGAGTGCGCATGCGCAGAAGTGAGCCCGTGTGTGCATGCGCAGTAGTGAGCCCGAGTGCGCATACGCAGTAGTGAGCCCGATTGCGCATGAGCAGTAGTGAGTCCGTGTGCGCATGTGCAGGTCTGAGCCGGAGTGCGCATGCGCAGTAGTGAGCCCGATTGTGCATCCGCAGTTGTGAGTCCGGGTGCGCATGAGCACTAGTGAGCCGGAGTGCGCATGCGCAGTAGTGACTCCGAGTGCGCATGCGCAGTAGTGACCCCGAGCGCGCATGCGCAGTAGTGAGCCCGTGTGCGCATGCGCAGTAGTGAGCCCGTGTACGCATGCGCAGTGGTGAGCCCGAGTGCGCATGGGCAGGTCTGAGCCGGAGTGCGCGTGCGCAGTAGTGAGGCCGAGTGCGCATGAGCAGTAGTGACCCCGAGTGCGCATGCGCAGAAGTGAGCCCGTGTGTGCATGCGCAGTAGTGAACGCGATTGCGCATCCGTAGTAGTAAGCCCGAGTGCGCATACGCAGTTGCGACCCCGAGTGTGCATGCACAATGTCAGCCCGTGAGCGAATGCGCAGTAGTGAGTCCGTGTGCGCATGTGCAGGTCCGAGCCGCAGTGCGCATGCGCAGTAGTGAGCCCGATTGTGCATCCGCAGTAGTGAGTCCGAGTACGCATGAGCAGTAGTGAGGCGGAGTGCGCATGCGCAGTAGTGACCCCGAGTGCGCATGTGCAGTAGCGACCCCGAGCGCGTATGCGCAGTAGCGACCCCGAGCGCGTATGCGCAGTAGTGGGCCCGAGTGCGCATGTGCAGGCCTGACCTGAGTGCGCACGCGCAGCAGTGAGCCCCAGCGCGCATGCGCAGTAGTGAGCCCGATTGCGCATTCGCAGTGGTGACCCCGAGCGCGCATGTGCAGTAGTGAGCCCGATTGCGCATCCGCAGCAGTGAGTCCGAGTGCGCATACGCAGTTGCGACCCCGAGTGTGCATGCACAATGTCAGCCCGTGAGCGAATGCGCAGTAGTGAGTCCGTGTGCGCATGTGCAGGTCCGAGCCGCAGTGCGCATGCGCAGTAGTGAGCCCGATTGTGCATCCGCAGTAGTGAGTCCGAGTGCGCATGAGCAGAAGTGAGCCCGAGCGCGAATCCGCAGTCGTGAGTCCGTGTGCGCATGAGCAGTAGTGAGTCCGTGTGTGCATGAGCAGTAGTGACCCCGAGCGCGCATGCGCAGTAGTGAGCCCGTGTGCACATGCGCAGAAGTGACCTCGAACACGCATGTGCAAGTCTGAGCCGGACTGCGCATGCGCAGTAGTGAGTCCGTGTGCGCATGTGCAGGTCTGAGCTGCAGTGCGCATGCGCAGTAGTGACCCCGAGTGCGCATGCGCAGTAGTGACCCCGAGCGCGCATGCGCAGTAGTGAGCCCGTGTGCACATGCGCAGAAGTGACCTCGAACACGCATGTGCAAGTCTGAGCCGGACTGCGCATGCGCAGTAGTGACCCCGAGTGCGCATGAGCAGTAGTGAGCCCGAGCGCGCATCCGCAGTAGTGAGCCCGAGTGCGCATGAGCAGTAGTGAGTCCGAGCGCGCATGAGCAGTAGTGAGCCCGATTGTGCATCCGCAGTAGTGAGTCTGAGTGCGCATGAGCAGTAGTGAGCCCGTGTGTGCATGAGCAGTAGTGACCCCGAGCGCGCATGCGCAGTAGTGAGCCCGTGTGCGTATGCGCAGTAGTGAGCCCGCGTGCGCATGCGTAGTAGTGAGCTCGAGTGCGCATGTGCAGGTCTGAGCCGGAGTGCGCATGCACAGTAGTGAGCCCGTGTGCGCATGCGCAGTAATGAGCCCGTGCGCGCATCCGCAGTAGTGAGTCCGAGTGCGCATGCGCAGTAGTGACCCCGAGTGCGCATCCGAAGTAGTGAGTCCGTGTGCGCATGTGCAGGACTGAGCCGGAGTGCGCATGCGCAGTAGTGACCCCGAGTGCGCATGCGCAGTAGTGACTCCGAGCGCGCATGCGCAGTAGTGAGCCCGTGTGCACATGCGCAGAAGTGACCTCGAATGCGCATGTGCAAGTCTGAGCCGGACTGCGCATGCGCAGTAGTGAGCCCGTGTGCGCATGAGCAGTAGTGAGTCCGAGCCAGCATGCGCAGTAGTGAGCCCGATTGTGCATCCGCAGTAATGTGTCTGAGTGCGCATGAGCAGTAGTGAGAACGCGTGCGCATGCGTAGTAGTGAGCTCGAGTGCGCATGCGCAGTAGTGACCCCTAGTGCGCATGAGCAGTAGTGAGTCCGAGTGCGCATGAGCAGTAGTGACCCCGAGTGCGCATGCACAGTAGTGAGCCCGATTGCGCATCCGAAGTAGTGAGTCCGTGTGCGCATGTGCAGGACCGAGCCGGAGTGCGCATGCGCAGTAGTGACCCCGAGTGCGCATGCGCGGTAGTGACCCCGAGCGCGCATGCGCAGTAGTGAGCCCGTGTGCACATGCGCAGAAGTGACCTCGAACACGCATGTGCAAGTCTGAGCCGGACTGCGCATGCGCAGTAGTGAGCCCGTGTGCGCATGAGCAGTAGTGAGACCGAGCCAGCATGCGCAGTAGTGAGCCCGATTGTGCATCCGCAGTAATGAGTCTGAGTGCGCATGAGCAGTAGTGAGCCCGCGTGCGCATGCGTAGTAGTGAGCTCGAGTGCGCATGCGCAGTAGTGACCCCGAGTGCGCATGAGCAGTAGTGAGCCCGAGCGCGCATCCGCAGTAGTGAGCCCGATTGTGCATCCACAGTAGTGAGTCCGAGTACGCATGAGCAGTAGTGAGCTCGAGTGCGCATGCGCAGTAGTGACCCCGTGTGCGCATGATCAGTAGTGAGCCCGAGTGCGCATGAGCAGTAGTGACCCGGAGTGCGCATGCACAGTAGTGAGCCCGATTGCGCATCCGAAGTAGTGAGTCCGTGTGCGCATGCGCAGTAGTGATCCCGAGTGCGCATGCGCAGGAGTGACCCCGAGCGCGCATGCGCAGTAGTGAGCCCGTGTGCGCATGCGCAGTAGTGAGCCCGAGCGCGCATCCGCAGTAGTGAGCCCGAGTGCGCATGCGCAGTAGTGACCCCGAGTGTGCATGCACAGTGTGAGCCCGTGAGCGAATGCGCAGTAGTGAGCCCGAGTGCGCATGCGCAGTAGTGACCCCGAGGGCGCACGCGCAGTAGTGAGCCCGTGTGCGCGTGCGCAGTATTGAGCCCGAGTGCACATGCACAGTAGTGAGTCCGTGTGCGCATGCGCAGTAGTGAGCCCGAGTGCGCTTGCGCTGTAGTGAGACCGTGTGCGCATCGGCAGTAGTGAGTCCGAGTGCTCATGAGTCGTAGTGAGTCCGAGTACGCATCCGCAGCAGTGACCCCGCATGCGCATGCGTAGCAGTGAGCTCGAGTGCGCATGGGCAGGTCTGAGACGGAGTGCGCATGCGCAGAAGTGAGCCCGTGTGTGCATGCGCAGTAGTGAACCCGATTGCGCATCCGCAGTAGTGAACCCGAGCGCGCATCCGCAGTAGTGAGCCCGAGCGCGAATCCGCAGTCGTGAGTCCGTGTGCGCATGAGCAGTAGTGAGTCCGAGCGCGCATGCGCAGTAGTGAGCCCGATTGTGCATCCGCAGTAGTGAGTCTGAGTGCGCTAGAGCAGTAGTGAGCCCGTGTGTGCTTGAGCAGTAGTGACCCCGAGCGCGCATGCGCAGTAGTGAGCCCGTGTGCGCATGCGCAGTAGTGAGCCCGCGTGCGCATTCGTAGTAGTGAGCTCGAGTGAGCATGAGCAGTAGTCAGTCCGTGTGCGCATGAGCAGTAGTGACCCCGAGCCCGCATGAGCAGTAGTGAGCCCGTGTGCACATGCGCAGAAGTGAGCTCGAATGCGCATGTGCAAGTCTGAGCCGGACTGCGCATGCGCAGTAGTGAGCCCGCGTGCGCATGAGCAGTAGTGAGCCCGAGCGCGCATGCGCAGTAGTGAGCCCGATTGCGCATACGCAGTGATGAGTCTGAGTGCGCATGAGCAGTAGTGAGCCCGATTGTGCATCCGCAGTAGTGAGTCTGAGTGCGCATGAGCAGTAGTGAGCCCGTGTGTGCATGAGCAGTAGTGACCCCGAGCGCGCATGCGCAGTAGTGAGCCCGTGTGCGTATGCGCAGTAGTGAGCCCGCGTGCGCATGCGCAGTAGTGACCCCGAGTGCGCATGAGCAGTAGTGAGTCCGAGCGCGCATGAGCAGTAGTGAGCCCGATTGTGCATCCGCAGTAGTGAGTCTGAGTGCGCATGAGCAGTAGTGAGCCCGTGTGTGCATGAGCAGTAGTGACCCCGAGCGCGCATGCGCAGTAGTGAGCCCGTGTGCGTATGCGCAGTAGTGAGCCCGCGTGCGCATGCGTAGTTGTGAGCTCGAGTGCGCATGTGCAGGTCTGAGCCGGAGTGCGCATGCACAGTAGTGAGCCCGTGTGCGCATGCGCAGTAATGAGCCCGTGCGCGCATCCGCAGTAGTGAGTCCGAGTGCGCATGCGCAGTAGTGACCCCGAGTGCGCATCCGAAGTAGTGAGTCCGTGTGCGCATGTGCAGGACTGAGCCGGAGTGCGCATGCGCAGTAGTGACCCCGAGTGCGCATGCGCAGTAGTGACCCCGAGCGCGCATGCGCAGTAGTGAGCCCGTGTGCACATGCGCAGAAGTGACCTCGAACACGCATGTGCAAGTCTGAGCCGGACTGCGCATGCGCAGTAGTGAGCCCGTGTGCGCATGAGCAGTAGTGAGTCCGAGCCAGCATGCGCAGTAGTGAGCCCGATTGTGCATCCGCAGTAATGAGTCTGAGTGCGCATGAGCAGTAGTGAGCCCGCGTGCGCATGCGTAGTAGTGAGCTCGAGTGCGCATGCGCAGTAGTGACCCCGTGTGCGCATGATCAGTAGTGAGCCCGAGTGCGCATGAGCAGTAGTGACCCGGAGTGCGCATACACAGTAGTGAGCCCGATTGCGCATCCGAAGTAGTGAGTCCGTGTGCGCATGTGCAGGACTGAGCCGGAGTGCGCATGCGCAGTAGTGACCCCGAGTGCGCATGCGCAGTAGTGACCCCGAGCGCGCATGCGCAGTAGTGAGCCCGTGTGCACATGCGCAGAAGTGACCTCGAACACGCATGTGCAAGTCTGAGCCGGACTGCGCATGCGCAGTAGTGACCCCGAGTGCGCATGAGCAGTAGTGAGCCCGAGCGCGCATCCGCAGTAGTGAGCCCGAGTGCGCATGAGCAGTAGTGAGTCTGAGTGCGCATGAGCAGTAGTGAGCCCGCGTGCGCATGCGTAGTAGTGAGCTCGAGTGCGCATGCGCAGTAGTGACCCCGAGTGCGCATGAGCAGTAGTGAGCCCGAGCGCGCATCCGCAGTAGTGAGCCCGATTGTGCATCCACAGTAGTGAGTCCGAGTACGCATGAGCAGTAGTGAGCTCGAGTGCGCATGCGCAGTAGTGACCCCGTGTGCGCATGATCAGTAGTGAGCCCGAGTGCGCATGAGCAGTAGTGACCCGGAGTGCGCATGCACAGTAGTGAGCCCGATTGCGCATCCGAAGTAGTGAGTCCGTGTGCGCATGTGCAGGACTGAGCCGGAGTGCGCATGCGCAGTAGTGACCCCGAGTGCGCATGCGCAGTAGTGACCCCGAGCGCGCATGCGCAGTAGTGAGCCCGTGTGCGCATGCGCAGTAGTGAGCCCGAGCGCGCATCCGCAGTAGTGAGCCCGAGTGCGCATGCGCAGTAGTGACCCCGAGTGTGCATGCACAGTGTGAGCCCGTGAGCGAATGCGCAGTAGTGAGCCCGAGTGCGCATGCGCAGTAGTGACCCCGAGGGCGCACGCGCAGTAGTGAGCCCGTGTGCGCGTGCGCAGTATTGAGCCCGAGTGCACATGCACAGTAGTGAGTCCGTGTGCGCATGCGCAGTAGTGAGCCCGAGTGCGCTTGCGCTGTAGTGAGACCGTGTGCGCATCGGCAGTAGTGAGTCCGAGTGCCCATGAGTCGTAGTGAGTCCGAGTGCGCATCCGCAGCAGTGACCCCGCATGCGCATGCGTAGCAGTGAGCTCGAGTGCGCATGGGCAGGTCTGAGACGGAGTGCGCATGCGCAGAAGTGAGCCCGTGTGTGCATGCGCAGTAGTGAACCCGATTGCGCATCCGCAGTAGTGAGCCCGAGCGCGCATCCGCAGTAGTGAGCCCGAGCGCGAATCCGCAGTCGTGAGTCCGTGTGCGCATGAGCAGTAGTGAGTCCGAGCGCGCATGCGCAGTAGTGAGCCCGATTGTGCATCCGCAGTAGTGAGTCTGAGTGCGCTAGAGCAGTAGTGAGCCCGTGTGTGCATGAGCAGTAGTGACCCCGAGCGCGCATGCGCAGTAGTGAGCCCGTGTGCACATGCGCAGAAGTGACCTCGAACACGCATGTGCAAGTCTGAGCCGGACTGCGCATGCGCAGTAGTGAGTCCGTGTGCGCATGTGCAGGTCTGAGCTGCAGTGCGCATGCGCAGTAGTGAGCCCGATTGTGCATCCGCAGTAGTGAGTCCGAGTGCGCATGAGCAGAAGTGAGCCCGAGTGGGCATGCGCAGTAGTGACCTCGAGTGCGCATGCGCAGAAGTGAGCCCGTGTGTGCATGCGCAGTAGTGAGCCCGAGTGCGCATACGCAGTAGTGAGCCCGATTGCGCATGAGCAGTAGTGAGTCCGTGTGCGCATGTGCAGGTCTGAGCCGGAGTGCGCATGCGCAGTAGTGAGCCCGATTGTGCATCCGCAGTTGTGAGTCCGGGTGCGCATGAGCACTAGTGAGCCGGAGTGCGCATGCGCAGTAGTGACTCCGAGTGCGCATGCGCAGTAGTGACCCCGAGCGCGCATGCGCAGTAGTGAGCCCGTGTGCGCATGCGCAGTAGTGAGCCCGTGTACGCATGCGCAGTGGTGAGCCCGAGTGCGCATGGGCAGGTCTGAGCCGGAGTGCGCGTGCGCAGTAGTGAGGCCGAGTGCGCATGAGCAGTAGTGACCCCGAGTGCGCATGCGCAGAAGTGAGCCCGTGTGTGCATGCGCAGTAGTGAACGCGATTGCGCATCCGTAGTAGTAAGCCCGAGTGCGCATACGCAGTTGCGACCCCGAGTGTGCATGCACAATGTCAGCCCGTGAGCGAATGCGCAGTAGTGAGTCCGTGTGCGCATGTGCAGGTCCGAGCCGCAGTGCGCATGCGCAGTAGTGAGCCCGATTGTGCATCCGCAGTAGTGAGTCCGAGTACGCATGAGCAGTAGTGAGGCGGAGTGCGCATGCGCAGTAGTGACCCCGAGTGCGCATGTGCAGTAGCGACCCCGAGCGCGTATGCGCAGTAGCGACCCCGAGCGCGTATGCGCAGTAGTGGGCCCGAGTGCGCATGTGCAGGCCTGACCTGAGTGCGCACGCGCAGCAGTGAGCCCCAGCGCGCATGCGCAGTAGTGAGCCCGATTGCGCATTCGCAGTGGTGACCCCGAGCGCGCATGTGCAGTAGTGAGCCCGATTGCGCATCCGCAGCAGTGAGTCCGAGTGCGCATGCGCAGTAGTGACCCCGAGTGTGCATGCACAGTGTGAGCCCGTGAGCGAATGCGCAGTAGTGAGCCCGAGTGCGCATGCGCAGTAGTGACCCCGAGGGCGCACGCGCAGTAGTGAGCCCGTGTGCGCGTGCGCAGTATTGAGCCCGAGTGCACATGCACAGTAGTGAGTCCGTGTGCGCATGCGCAGAAGTGAGCCCGAGTGCGCTTGCGCTGTAGTGAGACCGTGTGCGCATCGGCAGTAGTGAGTCCGAGTGCTCATGAGTCGTAGTGAGTCCGAGTACGCATCCGCAGCAGTGACCCCGCATGCGCATGCGTAGCAGTGAGCTCGAGTGCGCATGGGCAGGTCTGAGACGGAGTGCGCATGCGCAGAAGTGAGCCCGTGTGTGCATGCGCAGTAGTGAACCCGATTGCGCATCCGCAGTAGTGAACCCGAGCGCGCATCCGCAGTAGTGAGCCCGAGCGCGAATCCGCAGTCGTGAGTCCGTGTGCGCATGAGCAGTAGTGAGTCCGAGCGCGCATGCGCAGTAGTGAGCCCGATTGTGCATCCGCAGTAGTGAGTCTGAGTGCGCTAGAGCAGTAGTGAGCCCGTGTGTGCTTGAGCAGTAGTGACCCCGAGCGCGCATGCGCAGTAGTGAGCCCGCGTGCGCATTCGTAGTAGTGAGCTCGAGTGAGCATGAGCAGTAGTCAGTCCGTGTGCGCATGAGCAGTAGTGACCCCGAGCCCGCATGAGCAGTAGTGAGCCCGTGTGCACATGCGCAGAAGTGAGCTCGAATGCGCATGTGCAAGTCTGAGCCGGACTGCGCATGCGCAGTAGTGAGCCCGCGTGCGCATGAGCAGTAGTGAGCCCGAGCGCGCATGCGCAGTAGTGAGCCCGATTGCGCATACGCAGTGATGAGTCTGAGTGCGCATGAGCAGTAGTGAGCCCGATTGTGCATCCGCAGTAGTGAGTCTGAGTGCGCATGAGCAGTAGTGAGCCCGTGTGTGCATGAGCAGTAGTGACCCCGAGCGCGCATGCGCAGTAGTGAGCCCGTGTGCGTATGCGCAGTAGTGAGCCCGCGTGCGCATGCGCAGTAGTGACCCCGAGTGCGCATGAGCAGTAGTGAGTCCGAGCGCGCATGAGCAGTAGTGAGCCCGATTGTGCATCCGCAGTAGTGAGTCTGAGTGCGCATGAGCAGTAGTGAGCCCGTGTGTGCATGAGCAGTAGTGACCCCGAGCGCGCATGCGCAGTAGTGAGCCCGTGTGCGTATGCGCAGTAGTGAGCCCGCGTGCGCATGCGTAGTTGTGAGCTCGAGTGCGCATGTGCAGGTCTGAGCCGGAGTGCGCATGCACAGTAGTGAGCCCGTGTGCGCATGCGCAGTAATGAGCCCGTGCGCGCATCCGCAGTAGTGAGTCCGAGTGCGCATGCGCAGTAGTGACCCCGAGTGCGCATCCGAAGTAGTGAGTCCGTGTGCGCATGTGCAGGACTGAGCCGGAGTGCGCATGCGCAGTAGTGACCCCGAGTGCGCATGCGCAGTAGTGACCCCGAGCGCGCATGCGCAGTAGTGAGCCCGTGTGCACATGCGCAGAAGTGACCTCGAACACGCATGTGCAAGTCTGAGCCGGACTGCGCATGCGCAGTAGTGAGCCCGTGTGCGCATGAGCAGTAGTGAGTCCGAGCCAGCATGCGCAGTAGTGAGCCCGATTGTGCATCCGCAGTAATGAGTCTGAGTGCGCATGAGCAGTAGTGAGCCCGCGTGCGCATGCGTAGTAGTGAGCTCGAGTGCGCATGCGCAGTAGTGACCCCGTGTGCGCATGATCAGTAGTGAGCCCGAGTGCGCATGAGCAGTAGTGACCCGGAGTGCGCATACACAGTAGTGAGCCCGATTGCGCATCCGAAGTAGTGAGTCCGTGTGCGCATGTGCAGGACTGAGCCGGAGTGCGCATGCGCAGTAGTGACCCCGAGTGCGCATGCGCAGTAGTGACCCCGAGCGCGCATGCGCAGTAGTGAGCCCGTGTGCACATGCGCAGAAGTGACCTCGAACACGCATGTGCAAGTCTGAGCCGGACTGCGCATGCGCAGTAGTGACCCCGAGTGCGCATGAGCAGTAGTGAGCCCGAGCGCGCATCCGCAGTAGTGAGCCCGAGTGCGCATGAGCAGTAGTGAGTCTGAGTGCGCATGAGCAGTAGTGAGCCCGCGTGCGCATGCGTAGTAGTGAGCTCGAGTGCGCATGCGCAGTAGTGACCCCGAGTGCGCATGAGCAGTAGTGAGCCCGAGCGCGCATCCGCAGTAGTGAGCCCGATTGTGCATCCACAGTAGTGAGTCCGAGTACGCATGAGCAGTAGTGAGCTCGAGTGCGCATGCGCAGTAGTGACCCCGTGTGCGCATGATCAGTAGTGAGCCCGAGTGCGCATGAGCAGTAGTGACCCGGAGTGCGCATGCACAGTAGTGAGCCCGATTGCGCATCCGAAGTAGTGAGTCCGTGTGCGCATGTGCAGGACTGAGCCGGAGTGCGCATGCGCAGTAGTGACCCCGAGTGCGCATGCGCAGTAGTGACCCCGAGCGCGCATGCGCAGTAGTGAGCCCGTGTGCGCATGCGCAGTAGTGAGCCCGAGCGCGCATCCGCAGTAGTGAGCCCGAGTGCGCATGCGCAGTAGTGACCCCGAGTGTGCATGCACAGTGTGAGCCCGTGAGCGAATGCGCAGTAGTGAGCCCGAGTGCGCATGCGCAGTAGTGACCCCGAGGGCGCACGCGCAGTAGTGAGCCCGTGTGCGCGTGCGCAGTATTGAGCCCGAGTGCACATGCACAGTAGTGAGTCCGTGTGCGCATGCGCAGTAGTGAGCCCGAGTGCGCTTGCGCTGTAGTGAGACCGTGTGCGCATCGGCAGTAGTGAGTCCGAGTGCCCATGAGTCGTAGTGAGTCCGAGTGCGCATCCGCAGCAGTGACCCCGCATGCGCATGCGTAGCAGTGAGCTCGAGTGCGCATGGGCAGGTCTGAGACGGAGTGCGCATGCGCAGAAGTGAGCCCGTGTGTGCATGCGCAGTAGTGAACCCGATTGCGCATCCGCAGTAGTGAGCCCGAGCGCGCATCCGCAGTAGTGAGCCCGAGCGCGAATCCGCAGTCGTGAGTCCGTGTGCGCATGAGCAGTAGTGAGTCCGAGCGCGCATGCGCAGTAGTGAGCCCGATTGTGCATCCGCAGTAGTGAGTCTGAGTGCGCTAGAGCAGTAGTGAGCCCGTGTGTGCATGAGCAGTAGTGACCCCGAGCGCGCATGCGCAGTAGTGAGCCCGTGTGCACATGCGCAGAAGTGACCTCGAACACGCATGTGCAAGTCTGAGCCGGACTGCGCATGCGCAGTAGTGAGTCCGTGTGCGCATGTGCAGGTCTGAGCTGCAGTGCGCATGCGCAGTAGTGAGCCCGATTGTGCATCCGCAGTAGTGAGTCCGAGTGCGCATGAGCAGAAGTGAGCCCGAGTGGGCATGCGCAGTAGTGACCTCGAGTGCGCATGCGCAGAAGTGAGCCCGTGTGTGCATGCGCAGTAGTGAGCCCGAGTGCGCATACGCAGTAGTGAGCCCGATTGCGCATGAGCAGTAGTGAGTCCGTGTGCGCATGTGCAGGTCTGAGCCGGAGTGCGCATGCGCAGTAGTGAGCCCGATTGTGCATCCGCAGTTGTGAGTCCGGGTGCGCATGAGCACTAGTGAGCCGGAGTGCGCATGCGCAGTAGTGACTCCGAGTGCGCATGCGCAGTAGTGACCCCGAGCGCGCATGCGCAGTAGTGAGCCCGTGTGCGCATGCGCAGTAGTGAGCCCGTGTACGCATGCGCAGTGGTGAGCCCGAGTGCGCATGGGCAGGTCTGAGCCGGAGTGCGCGTGCGCAGTAGTGAGGCCGAGTGCGCATGAGCAGTAGTGACCCCGAGTGCGCATGCGCAGAAGTGAGCCCGTGTGTGCATGCGCAGTAGTGAACGCGATTGCGCATCCGTAGTAGTAAGCCCGAGTGCGCATACGCAGTTGCGACCCCGAGTGTGCATGCACAATGTCAGCCCGTGAGCGAATGCGCAGTAGTGAGTCCGTGTGCGCATGTGCAGGTCCGAGCCGCAGTGCGCATGCGCAGTAGTGAGCCCGATTGTGCATCCGCAGTAGTGAGTCCGAGTACGCATGAGCAGTAGTGAGGCGGAGTGCGCATGCGCAGTAGTGACCCCGAGTGCGCATGTGCAGTAGCGACCCCGAGCGCGTATGCGCAGTAGCGACCCCGAGCGCGTATGCGCAGTAGTGGGCCCGAGTGCGCATGTGCAGGCCTGACCTGAGTGCGCACGCGCAGCAGTGAGCCCCAGCGCGCATGCGCAGTAGTGAGCCCGATTGCGCATTCGCAGTGGTGACCCCGAGCGCGCATGTGCAGTAGTGAGCCCGATTGCGCATCCGCAGCAGTGAGTCCGAGTGCGCATACGCAGTTGCGACCCCGAGTGTGCATGCACAATGTCAGCCCGTGAGCGAATGCGCAGTAGTGAGTCCGTGTGCGCATGTGCAGGTCCGAGCCGCAGTGCGCATGCGCAGTAGTGAGCCCGATTGTGCATCCGCAGTAGTGAGTCCGAGTGCGCATGAGCAGAAGTGAGCCCGAGCGCGAATCCGCAGTCGTGAGTCCGTGTGCGCATGAGCAGTAGTGAGTCCGTGTGTGCATGAGCAGTAGTGACCCCGAGCGCGCATGCGCAGTAGTGAGCCCGTGTGCACATGCGCAGAAGTGACCTCGAACACGCATGTGCAAGTCTGAGCCGGACTGCGCATGCGCAGTAGTGAGTCCGTGTGCGCATGTGCAGGTCTGAGCTGCAGTGCGCATGCGCAGTAGTGAGCCCGATTGTGCATCCGCAGTAGTGAGTCCGAGTGCGCATGAGCAGAAGTGAGCCCGAGTGGGCATGCGCAGTAGTGACCTCGAGTGCGCATGCGCAGAAGTGAGCCCGTGTGTGCATGCGCAGTAGTGAGCCCGAGTGCGCATACGCAGTAGTGAGCCCGATTGCGCATGAGCAGTAGTGAGTCCGTGTGCGCATGTGCAGGTCTGAGCCGGAGTGCGCATGCGCAGTAGTGAGCCCGATTGTGCATCCGCAGTTGTGAGTCCGGGTGCGCATGAGCACTAGTGAGCCGGAGTGCGCATGCGCAGTAGTGACTCCGAGTGCGCATGCGCAGTAGTGACCCCGAGCGCGCATGCGCAGTAGTGAGCCCGTGTGCGCATGCGCAGTAGTGAGCCCGTGTACGCATGCGCAGTGGTGAGCCCGAGTGCGCATGGGCAGGTCTGAGCCGGAGTGCGCGTGCGCAGTAGTGAGGCCGAGTGCGCATGAGCAGTAGTGACCCCGAGTGCGCATGCGCAGAAGTGAGCCCGTGTGTGCATGCGCAGTAGTGAACGCGATTGCGCATCCGTAGTAGTAAGCCCGAGTGCGCATACGCAGTTGCGACCCCGAGTGTGCATGCACAATGTCAGCCCGTGAGCGAATGCGCAGTAGTGAGTCCGTGTGCGCATGTGCAGGTCCGAGCCGCAGTGCGCATGCGCAGTAGTGAGCCCGATTGTGCATCCGCAGTAGTGAGTCCGAGTACGCATGAGCAGTAGTGAGGCGGAGTGCGCATGCGCAGTAGTGACCCCGAGTGCGCATGTGCAGTAGCGACCCCGAGCGCGTATGCGCAGTAGCGACCCCGAGCGCGTATGCGCAGTAGTGGGCCCGAGTGCGCATGTGCAGGCCTGACCTGAGTGCGCACGCGCAGCAGTGAGCCCCAGCGCGCATGCGCAGTAGTGAGCCCGATTGCGCATTCGCAGTGGTGACCCCGAGCGCGCATGTGCAGTAGTGAGCCCGATTGCGCATCCGCAGCAGTGAGTCCGAGTGCGCATACGCAGTTGCGACCCCGAGTGTGCATGCACAATGTCAGCCCGTGAGCGAATGCGCAGTAGTGAGTCCGTGTGCGCATGTGCAGGTCCGAGCCGCAGTGCGCATGCGCAGTAGTGAGCCCGATTGTGCATCCGCAGTAGTGAGTCCGAGTGCGCATGAGCAGAAGTGAGCCGGAGTGCGCATGCGCAGTAGTGACCCCGAGTGCGCATTCGCAGAAGTGAGCCCGTGTGTGCATGCGCAGTAGTCAGCCCGAGTGCGCATGCGCAGTAGTGAGCCCGATTGCGCATCCACAGTAGTGAGTCCGTGTGCACATGCGCAGGTCTGAGCCGGAGTGCGCATGCGCAGTAGTGAGCCCGAGCGCGGATGCGCAGTAGTGACCCCGGGCCCGCATGCGCAGTAGTGACCCCGTGTGCGCATGCGCAGTAGTGAGCCCGTGTACGCATGCGCAGTAGTGAGCTCGTGTGCTCATGCGCAGTAGTGAGCCCGCGTGCGCATGCGTAGTAGTGAGCTCGAGTGCGCATGCGCAGTAGTGAGTCCCAGTGCGCATGCGCAGTAGTGAGCCCGAGCGTGCATACGCAGTAGTGAGCCCGTGTGCGCATGCGCAGTAGTGAGCCCGAGCGCGCATCCGCAGTAGTGGGCCCGATTGTGCATCCACAGTAGTGAGTCCGAGTACGCATGAGCAGTAGTGAGCTCGAGTGCGCATGCGCAGTAGTGACCCCGTGTGCGCATGATCAGTAGTGAGCCCGAGTGCGCATGAGCAGTAGTGACCCGGAGTGCGCATGCACAGTAGTGAGCCCGATTGCGCATCCGAAGTAGTGAGTCCGTGTGCGCATGTGCAGGACTGAGCCGGAGTGCGCATGCGCAGAAGTGACCCCGAGTGCGCATGCGCAGTAGTGACCCCGAGCGCGCATGCGCAGTAGTGAGCCCGTGTGCGCATGCGCAGTAGTGAGCCCGAGCGCGCATCCGCAGTAGTGAGCCCGAGTGCGCATGCGCAGTAGTGACCCCGAGTGTGCATGCACAGTGTGAGCCCGTGAGCGAATGCGCAGTAGTGAGCCCGAGTGCGCATGCGCAGTAGTGACCCCGAGGGCGCACGCGCAGTAGTGAGCCCGTGTGCGCGTGCGCAGTATTGAGCCCGAGTGCACATGCACAGTAGTGAGTCCGTGTGCGCATGCGCAGTAGTGAGCCCGAGTGCGCTTGCGCTGTAGTGAGACTGTGTGCGCATCGGCAGTAGTGAGTCCGAGTGCCCATGAGTCGTAGTGAGTCCGAGTGCGCATCCGCAGCAGTGACCCCGCATGCGCATGCGCAGAAGTGAGCTCGAATGCGCATGTGCAAGTCTGAGCCGGACCGCGCATGCGCAGTAGTGAGCCCGCGTGCGCATGAGCAGTAGTGAGCCCGAGCGCGCATGCGCAGTAGTGAGCCCGATTGCGCATACGCAGTGATGAGTCTGAGTGCGCATGAGCAGTAGTGAGCCCGATTGTGCATCCGCAGTAGTGAGTCTGAGTGCGCATGAGCAGTAGTGAGCCCGTGTGTGCATGAGCAGTAGTGACCCCGAGCGCGCATGCGCAGTAGTGAGCCCGTGTGCGTATGCGCAGTAGTGAGCCCGCGTGCGCATGCGCAGTAGTGACCCCGAGTGCGCATGAGCAGTAGTGAGTCCGAGCGCGCATGAGCAGTAGTGAGCCCGATTGTGCATCCGCAGTAGTGAGTCTGAGTGCGCATGAGCAGTAGTGAGCCCGTGTGTGCATGAGCAGTAGTGACCCCGAGCGCGCATGCGCAGTAGTGAGCCCGTGTGCGTATGCGCAGTAGTGAGCCCGCGTGCGCATGCGTAGTAGTGAGCTCGAGTGCGCATGTGCAGGTCTGAGCCGGAGTGCGCATGCACAGTAGTGAGCCCGTGTGCGCATGCGCAGTAATGAGCCCGTGCGCGCATCCGCAGCAGTGAGTCCGAGTGCGCATGCGCAGTAGTGACCCCGAGTGCGCATCCGAAGTAGTGAGTCCGTGTGCGCATGTGCAGGACTGAGCCGGAGTGCGCATGCGCAGTAGTGACCCCGAGTGCGCATGGGCAGTAGTGACTCCGAGCGCGCATGCACAGTAGTGAGCCCGTGTGCACATGCGCAGAAGTGACCTCGAATGCGCATGTGCAAGTCTGAGCCGGACTGCGCATGCGCAGTAGTGAGCCCGTGTGCGCATGAGCAGTAGTGAGTCCGAGCCAGCATGCGCAGTAGTGAGCCCGATTGTGCATCCGCAGTAATGTGTCTGAGTGCGCATGAGCAGTAGTGAGAACGCGTGCGCATGCGTAGTAGTGAGCTCGAGTGCGCATGCGCAGTAGTGACCCCTAGTGCGCATGAGCAGTAGTGACCCCGAGTGCGCATGCACAGTAGTGAGCCCGTGAGCGAATGCGCAGTAGTGAGCCCGAGTGCGCATGCGCAGTAGTGACCCGGAGGGCGCACGCGCAGTAGTGAGCCCGTGTGCGCGTGCGCAGTATTGAGCCCGAGTGCACATGCACAGTAGTGAGTCCGTGTGCGCATGCGCAGTAGAGAGCCCGAGTGCGCTTGCGCTGTAGTGAGACCGTGTGCGCATCGGCAGTAGTGAGTCCGAGTGCCCATGAGTCGTAGTGAGTCCGAGTGCGCATCCGCAGCAGTGACCCCGCATGCGCATGCGTAGCAGTGAGCTCGAGTGCGCATGGGCAGGTCTGAGACGGAGTGCGCATGCGCAGAAGTGAGCCCGTGTGTGCATGCGCAGTAGTGAACCCGATTGCGCATCCGCAGTAGTGAGCCCGAGCGCGCATCCGCAGTAGTGAGCCCGAGCGCGAATCCGCAGTCGTGAGTCCGTGTGCGCATGAGCAGTAGTGAGTCCGAGCGCGCATGCGCAGTAGTGAGCCCGATTGTGCATCCGCAGTAGTGAGTCTGAGTGCGCTAGAGCAGTAGTGAGCCCGTGTGTGCATGAGCAGTAGTGACCCCGAGCGCGCATGCGCAGTAGTGAGCCCGTGTGCACATGCGCAGAAGTGACCTCGAACACGCATGTGCAAGTCTGAGCCGGACTGCGCATGCGCAGTAGTGAGTCCGTGTGCGCATGTGCAGGTCTGAGCTGCAGTGCGCATGCGCAGTAGTGAGCCCGATTGTGCATCCGCAGTAGTGAGTCCGAGTGCGCATGAGCAGAAGTGAGCCCGAGTGGGCATGCGCAGTAGTGACCTCGAGTGCGCATGCGCAGAAGTGAGCCCGTGTGTGCATGCGCAGTAGTGAGCCCGAGTGCGCATACGCAGTAGTGAGCCCGATTGCGCATGAGCAGTAGTGAGTCCGTGTGCGCATGTGCAGGCCTGAGCCGGAGTGCGCATGCGCAGTAGTGAGCCCGATTGTGCATCCGCAGTTGTGAGTCCGGGTGCGCATGAGCACTAGTGAGCCGGAGTGCGCATGCGCAGTAGTGACTCCGAGTGCGCATGCGCAGTAGTGACCCCGAGCGCGCATGCGCAGTAGTGAGCCCGTGTGCGCATGCGCAGTAGAGAGCCCGCGTACGCATGCGCAGTGGTGAGCCCGAGTGCGCATGGGCAGGTCTGAGCCGGAGTGCGCGTGCGCAGTAGTGAGGCCGAGTGCGCATGAGCAGTAGTGACCCCGAGTGCGCATGCGCAGAAGTGAGCCCGTGTGTGCATGCGCAGTAGTGAACGCGATTGCGCATCCGTAGTAGTAAGCCCGAGTGCGCATACGCAGTTGCGACCCCGAGCGCGTATGCGCAGTAGCGACCCCGAGCGCGTATGCGCAGTAGTGGGCCCGAGTGCGCATGTGCAGGCCTGACCTGAGTGCGCACGCGCAGCAGTGAGCCCCAGCGCGCATGCGCAGTAGTGAGCCCGATTGCGCATTCGCAGTGGTGACCCCGAGCGCGCATGTGCAGTAGTGAGCCCGATTGCGCATCCGCAGCAGTGAGTCCGAGTGCGCATACGCAGTTGCGACCCCGAGTGTGCATGCACAATGTCAGCCCGTGAGCGAATGCGCAGTAGTGAGTCCGTGTGCGCATGTGCAGGTCCGAGCCGCAGTGCGCATGCGCAGTAGTGAGCCCGATTGTGCATCCGCAGTAGTGAGTCCGAGTGCGCATGAGCAGAAGTGAGCCGGAGTGCGCATGCGCAGTAGTGACCCCGAGTGCGCATTCGCAGAAGTGAGCCCGTGTGTGCATGCGCAGTAGTCAGCCCGAGTGCGCATGCGCAGTAGTGAGCCCGATTGCGCATCCACAGTAGTGAGTCCGTGTGCACATGCGCAGGTCTGAGCCGGAGTGCGCATGCGCAGTAGTGAGCCCGAGCGCGGATGCGCAGTAGTGACCCCGGGCCCGCATGCGCAGTAGTGACCCCGTGTGCGCATGCGCAGTAGTGAGCCCGTGTACGCATGCGCAGTAGTGAGCTCGTGTGCTCATGCGCAGTAGTGAGCCCGCGTGCGCATGCGTAGTAGTGAGCTCGAGTGCGCATGCGCAGTAGTGAGTCCCAGTGCGCATGCGCAGTAGTGAGCCCGAGCGTGCATACGCAGTAGTGAGCCCGTGTGCGCATGCGCAGTAGTGAGCCCGAGCGCGCATCCGCAGTAGTGGGCCCGATTGTGCATCCACAGTAGTGAGTCCGAGTACGCATGAGCAGTAGTGAGCTCGAGTGCGCATGCGCAGTAGTGACCCCGTGTGCGCATGATCAGTAGTGAGCCCGAGTGCGCATGAGCAGTAGTGACCCGGAGTGCGCATGCACAGTAGTGAGCCCGATTGCGCATCCGAAGTAGTGAGTCCGTGTGCGCATGTGCAGGATTGAGCCGGAGTGCGCATGCGCAGAAGTGACCCCGAGTGCGCATGCGCAGTAGTGACCCCGAGCGCGCATGCGCAGTAGTGAGCCCGTGTGCGCATGCGCAGAAGTGACCTCGAACACGCATGTGCAAGTCTGAGCCGGACTGCCCATGCGCAGTAGTGAGCCCGTGTGCGCATGAGCAGTAGTGAGTCCGAGCCAGCATGCGCAGTAGTGAGCCCGATTGTGCATCCGCAGTAATGAGTCTGAGTGCGCATGAGCAGTAGTGAGCCCGCGTGCGCATGCGTAGTAGTGAGCTCGAGTGCGCATGCGCAGTAGTGACCCCGAGTGCGCATGAGCAGTAGTGAGTCCGAGTGTGCATGAGCAGTAGTGACCCCGAGTGCGCATGCACAGTAGTGAGCCCGATTGCGCATCCGAAGTAGTGAGTCCGTGTGCGCATGTGCAGGACTGAGCCGGAGTGCGCATGCGCAGTAGTGACCCCGAGTGCGCATGCGCAGTAGTGACCCCGAGCGCGCATGCGCAGTAGTGAGCCCGTGTGCGCATGCGCAGTAGTGAGCCCGAGCGCGCATCCGCAGTAGTGAGCCCGAGTGCGCATGCGCAGTAGTGACCCCGCGTGTGCATACACAGTGTGAGCCCGTGAGCGAATGCGCAGTAGTGAGCCCGAGTGCGCATGCGCAGTAGTGACCCCGAGGGCGCATGCGCAGTAGTGAGCCCGTGTGCATATGAGCAGAAGTAAGCTCGAATGCGCATGTGCAGGTCTGAGCCGGACTGCGCATGCGCAGTAGTGAGCCCGTGTATGCATGCGCAGTGGTGAGCCCGAGTGCGCATGGGCAGGTCTGAGCCGGAGTGCGCATGCGCAGTAGTGAGGCCGAGTGCGCATGAGCAGAAGTGACCCCGAGTGCGCATGCGCAGAAGTGAGCCCGTGTGTGCATGCGCAGTAGTGAACCCGATTGCGCATCCGCAGTAGTGAGCCCGCGCGCGCATCCGCAGTAGTGAGCCCGCGTGCGCATGCGTAGTAGTGAGCTCGAGTGCGCATGTGCAGGTCTGAGCCGGAGTGCGCATGCGCAGTAGTGAGCCCGAGCACGCATCCGCAGTAGTGAGTCCGAGTGCGCATGCGCAGTAGCGACCCCGAGTGCGCATGAGCAGTAGTCAGTCCGAGTGCGCATGAGCAGTAGTGGCCACGAGCCCGCATGAGCAGTAGTGAGCCCGTGTGCACATGCGCAGAAGTGAGCTCGAATGCGCATGTGCAAGTCTGAGCCGGACTGCGCATGCGCAGTAGTGAGCCCGCGTGCGCATGAGCAGAAGTGACCCCGTGTGCGCATGAGCAGTAGTGAGTGCGAGCGCGCATGCGCAGTTGTGAGCCCGATTGCGCATGCGCAGTAGTGAGCCAGGGTGCGCATCTGCAGTAGTGAGCCCAAGCGCGCATCCGCAGTCGTGAGTCCGTGTGCGCATGAGCAATAGTGAGTCGGAGCGCGCATGCGCAGTTGTGAGCCCGATTGCGCATGCGCAGTAGTGAGCCCGAGTGCGCATTAGCAGTAGTGAGTCCGAGTGCGCCTGAGCATTAGTGAGCCGGACGGCGCATGCGCAGTAGTGACCCCGAGTGCGCATGCGCACTAGTGACCCCGAGCCCGCATGCGCAGTAGTGAGGCCGCGTGCGCATGCGTAGTAGTGAGCTCGAGTGCGCATGTGCAGGTCTGAGCCGGAGTGCGCATGCGCAGTAGTGAGGCCGAGTGCGCATGCGCAGTAGCGACCCCGAGTGCACATGAGCAGTAGTGAGTCCGAATTAGCATGAGCAGTAGTGACCCCGAGTGCGCATGAGCAGTAGTGACCCCGAGCGCGCATGCGCAGTAGTGAGCCCGTGTGCACATGCGCAGAAATGAGCTCGAATGCGCATGTGCAAGTCTGAGCCGGACTGCGCATGCGCAGTAGTGAGCCCGCGTGCGCATGAGCAGAAGTGACCCCGTGTGCGCATGAGCAGTAGTGAGTCCGAGCGCGCATGCGCAGTTGTGAGCCCGATTGCGCATGCGCAGTAGTGAGCCAGGGTGCGCATCTGCAGTAGTGAGCCCAAGCGCGCATCCGCAGTCGTGAGTCCGTGTGCGCATGAGCAGTAGTGAGTCCGAGCGCGCATGCGCAGTTGTGAGCCCGATTGCGCATGCGCAGTAGTGAGCCCGTGTGCGCATGCGCAGTAGTGAGCCCGAGTGCGCATTAGCAGTAGTGAGTCCGAGTGCGCCTGAGCATTAGTGAGCCGGACGGCGCATGCGCAGTAGTGACCCCGAGTGCGCATGCGCACTAGTGACCCCGAGCCCGCATGCGCAGTAGTGAGGCCGCGTGCGCATGCGTAGTAGTCAGCCCGATTGTGCATCCGCAGTAATGTGTCTGAGTGCGCATGCGCAGTAGTGAGCCCGTGTGCACATATGCAGAAATGAGCTCGAATGCGCATGTGCAAGTCTGAGCCGGACTGCGCATGCGCAGTAGAGAGCCCGTGTGCGCATGAGCAGTAGTGAGTCCGAGCCAGCATGCGCAGTAGTGAGCCCGATTGTGCATCCGCAGTAATGTGTCTGAGTGCGCATGAGCAGTAGTGAGCCCGCGTGCGCATGCTTAGTAGTGAGCTTGAGTGCGCATGCGCCGTAGTGACCCCGAGTGCGCATGCGCAGTAGTGACCCCGAGCGCGCATGCGCAGTAGTGCGCCCGTGTGCGCATGCGCAGTAGTGACCCCGAGCCCGCATGCGCAGTTGTGAGCCCGATTGTGCATCCGCAGTAATGAGTCTGAGTGCGCATGAGCAGTAGTGAGCCCGCGTGCGCATGCGTAGTAGTGAGCTCGAGTGCGCATGCGCAGTAGTGACCCCGTGTGCGCATGATCAGTAGTGAGCCCGAGTGCGCATGAGCAGTAGTGACCCGGAGTGCGCATGCACAGTAGTGAGCCCGATTGCGCATCCGAAGTAGTGAGTCCGTGTGCGCATGTGCAGGACTGAGCCGGAGTGCGCATGCGCAGTAGTGACCCCGAGTGCGCATGCGCAGTAGTGACCCCGAGCGCGCATGCGCAGTAGTGAGCCCGTGTGCGCATGCGCAGTAGTGAGCCCGAGCGCGCATCCGCAGTAGTGAGCCCGAGTGCGCATGCGCAGTAGTGACCCCGAGTGTGCATGCACAGTGTGAGCCCGATTGCGCATCCGCAGTAGTGAGTCCGTGTGCGCATGCGCAGTAGTGAGCCCGTGTACGCATGCGCAGTAGTGAGCCCGTGTGCTCATGCGCAGTAGTGATCTCGCGTGCGCATGCGTAGTAGTGAGCTCGAGTGCGCATGCGCAGTAGTGACCCCGAGTGCGCACGCACAGTAGTGAGCCCGATTGCGCATCCGCAGTAGTGAGTCCGAGTGCGCATGAGCAGTAGTGAGCCCGAGGGCGCATGCGCAGTAGTGACCCCGAGTGCGCATGCGCACTAGTGACCCTGAGCCCGCATGCGCAGTAGTGAGCCCGTGTGCGCATGCGCAGTAGCGAGCCCGTGTACGCATGCGCAGTAGTGAGCCCGTGTGCTCATGCGCAGTAGTGAGGCCGCGTGCGCATGCGTAGTAGTGAGCTCGAGTGCGCATGTGCAGGTCTGAGCCGGAGTGCGCATACGCAGTAGTGAGTCCGAGTGCGTATGAGCAGTAGTGAGTCCGAGTGCGCATGCGCAGTAGTACGCCCGTGTGCATATGAGCAGAAGTGAGCTCGAAAGCGCATGTGCAGGTCTGAGCCGGACTGCGCATGCGCAACAGTGAGCCCGTTTATGCATGCGCAGTGGTGAGCCCGAGTGCGCATGGGCAGGTCTGAGACGGAGTGCGCATGCGCAGAAGTGAGCCCGTGTGTGCATGCGCAGTAGTGAACCCGATTGCGCATCCGCAGTAGTGAGCCCGAGCGCGCATCCGCAGTAGTGAGCCCGAGCGCGAATCCGCAGTCGTGAGTCCGTGTGCGCATGAGCAGTAGTGAGTCCGAGCGCGCATACGCAGTAGTGAGCCCGATTTTGCATCCGCAGTAGTGAGTCTAAGTGCGCTAGAGCAGTAGTGAGCCCGTGTGTGCATGAGCAGTAGTGACCCCGAGCGCGCATGCGCAGTAGTGAGCCCGTGTGCGCATGCGCAGTAGTGAGCCCGCGTGCGCATTCGTAGTAGTGAGCTCGAGTGCGCATGAGCAGTAGTCAGTCCGTGTGCGCATGAGCAGTAGTGACCCCGAACCCGCATGAGCAGTAGTGAGGCCGTGTGCACATGCGCAGAAGTGAGCTCGAATGCGCATGTGCAAGTCTGAGCCGGACTGCGCATGCGCAGTAGTGAGCCCGCGTGCGCATGAGCAGTAGTGAGCCCGAGCGCGCATGCGCAGTAGTGAGCCCGATTGCGCATACGCAGTGATGAGTCTGAGTGCGCATGAGCAGTAGTGAGCCCGCGTGCGCATGCGTAGTAGTGAGCTCGAGTGCGCATGTGCAGGTCTGAGCCCGTGTGCGCATGCGCAGTAGTGAGCCCGAGTGCGCATTAGCAGTAGTGAGTCCGAGTGCGCCTGAGCATTAGTGAGCCGTACGGCGCATGCGCAGTAGTGACCCCGAGTGCGCATGCGCACTAGTGACCCCGAGCCCGCATGCGCAGTAGTGAGGCCGCGTGCGCATGCGTAGTAGTGAGCTCGAGTGCGCATGTGCAGGTCTGAGCCGGAGTGCGCATGCGCAGTAGTGAGTCCGAGTGCGCATGCGCAGTAGCGACCCCGAGTGCACATGAGCAGTAGTGAGTCCGAATTAGAATGACCAGTAGTGACCCCGAGTGCGCATGAGCAGTAGTGACCCCGAGCGCGCATGCGCAGTAGTGAGCCCGTGTGCGCATGCGCAGTAGTGAGACCGAGCGCGCATCTGCAGTAGTGACCCCGAGTGTGCATGCACAGTGTGAGCCCGTGAGCGAATGCCCAGTAGTGAGCCCGAGTGCGCATGCGCAGCAGTGACCCCGAGAGCGCATGCGCAGTAGTGAGCCCGTGTGCGCGTGCGCAGTATTGAGCCCGAGTGCACATGCACGGTAGTGAGTCCGAGTGCGCATGCGCAGTTGTGACCCCGAGTGCGCATCCGAAGTAGTGAGTCCGTGTGCGCATGTGCAGGACTGAAGCCGAGTGCGCATGCGCAGTAGTGACCCCGAGTTTGCATGCGCAGTAGTGACCCCGAGCGCGCATGCGCAGTAGTGAGCCCGTGTGCACATGCGCAGGAGTGACCTCGAATGCGCAAGTGCAAGTCTGAGCCGGACTGCGCATGCGCAGTAGTGAGCCCGTATGCGCATGAGCAGTAGTGAGTCCGAGCCAGCATGCGCAGTAGTGAGCCCGATTGTGCATCCGCAGTAATGAGTCTGAGTGCGCATGAGCAGTAGTGAGAACGCGTGCGCATGCGTAGTAGTGAGCTCGAGTGCGCATGCGCAGTAGTGACCCCGAGTGCGCATGAGCAGTAGTGAGTCCGAGTGTGCATGAGCAGTAGTGACCCCGAGTGCGCATGCACAGTAGTGAGCCCGATTGCGCATCCGAAGTAGTGAGTCCGTGTGCGCATGTGCAGGACTGAGCCGGAGTGCGCATGCGCAGTAGTGACCCCGAGTGCGCATGCGCAGTAGTGACCCCGAGCGCGCACGCGCAGTAGTGAGCCCGTGTGCGCATGCGCAGTAGTGAGCCCGAGCGCGCATCCGCAGTAGTGAGTCCGTGTGCGCATGCGCAGTAGTGAGCCCGTGCGCGCATGCGCAGTCGTGAGCCCGTGTGCGCATGCGCAGTAATGAGCCCGTGCGCGCATCCGCAGTAGTGAGTCCGAGTGCGCATGCGCAGTAGTGACACCGAGTGCGCATCCGAAGTAGTGAGTCCGTGTGCGCATGTGCAGGACTGAGCCGGAGTGCGCATGCGCAGTAGTGACCCCGAGCGCGCATGCGCAGCAGTGAGCCCGTGTGCACATGCGTAGTAGTGAGCTCGAGTGCGCATGTGCAGGTCTGAGCCGGAGTGCGCATGCGCAGTAGTGAGCCCGAGCACGCATCCGCAGTAGTGAGTCCGAGTGCGCATGCGCAGTAGCGACCCCGAGTGCGCATGAGCAGTAGTCAGTCCGAGTGCGCATGAGCAGTAGTGACCCCGAGCCCGCATGAGCAGTAGTGAGCCCGTGTGCACATGCGCAGAAGTGAGCTCGAATGCGCATGTGCAAGTCTGAGCCGGACTGCGCATGCGCAGTAGTGAGCCCGCGTGCGCATGAGCAGTAGTGAGTCCGAGCGCGCATGCGCAGTAGTGAACCCGATTGTGCATACGCAGTAATGAGTCTGAGTGCGCATGAGCAGTAGTGAGCCCGCGTGCGCATGCGTAGTAGTGAGCTCGAGTGCGCATGTGCAGGTCTGAGCCGGAGTGCGCATGCGCAGTAGTGGGTCCGTGTGCGCATGCGCAGTAGCGAGCCCGAGCACGCATCCGCAGTAGTGAGTCCGAGTGCGCATGCGCAGTAGTGACCCCGAGTGCGCATGAGCAGTAGTGAGTCCGAGCGCGCATGCGCAGTAGTGAGTCCGATTGTGCATCCGCAGTAGTGAGTCTGAGTGCGCATGAGCAGTAGTGACCCCGAGCGCGCATGCGCAGTAGTGAGCCCGAGCGGGCATCCGCAGTCGTGAGCCCGTGTGCGCATGCGCTGTAGTGACCCCGAGTGCGCATGAGCAGTAGTGACCCCGAGCGCGCATGCGCAGTAGTGAGCCCGTGTGCGCGTGCGCAGTATTGAGCCCGAGTGCACATGCACAGTAGTGAGTCCGTGTGCGCATGCGCAGTAGTGAGCGCGTGCGCGCATGCGCAGTCGTGAGCCCGTGTGCGCATGCGCAGTAATGAGTCCGTGCGCGCATCCGCAGTAGTGAGTCCGAGTGCGCATGCGCAAGTCTGAGCCGGACTGCGCATGCGCAGTAGTGAGCCCGCGTGCGCATGAGCAGTAGTGAGTCCGAGCGCGCATGCGCAGTAGTGAACCCGATTGTGCATACGCAGTAATGAGTCTGAGTGCGCATGAGCAGTAGTGAGCCCGCGTGCGCATGCGTAGTAGTGAGCTCGAGTGCGCATGTGCAGGTCTGAGCCGGAGTGCGCATGCGCAGTAGTGGGTCCGTGTGCGCATGCGCAGTAGCGAGCCCGAGCACGCATCCGCAGTAGTGAGTCCGAGTGCGCATGAGCAGTAGTGAGTCCGAGCGCGCATGCGCAGTAGTGAGTCCGATTGTGCATCCGCAGTAGTGAGTCTGAGTGCGCATGAGCAGTAGTGACCCCGAGCGCGCATGCGCAGTAGTGAGCCCGAGCGGGCATCCGCAGTCGTGAGCCCGTGTGCGCCTGCGCTGTAGTGACCCCGAGTGCGCATGAGCAGTAGTGACCCCGAGCGCGCATGCGCAGTAGTGAGCCCGTGTGCGCGTGCGCAGTATTGAGCCCGAGTGCACATGCACAGTAGTGAGTCCGTGTGCGCATGCGTAGTAGTGAGCTCGAGTGCGCATGTGCAGGTCTGAGCCCGTGTGCGCATGCGCAGTAGTGAGCCCGAGTGCGCATTAGCAGTAGTGAGTCCGAGTGCGCCTGAGCATTAGTGAGCCGTACGGCGCATGCGCAGTAGTGACCCCGAGTGCGCATGCGCACTAGTGACCCCGAGCCCGCATGCGCAGTAGTGAGGCCGCGTGCGCATGCGTAGTAGTGAGCTCGAGTGCGCATGTGCAGGTCTGAGCCGGAGTGCGCATGCGCAGTAGTGAGTCCGAGTGCGCATGCGCAGTAGCGACCCCGAGTGCACATGAGCAGTAGTGAGTCCGAATTAGAATGAGCAGTAGTGACCCCGAGTGCGCATGAGCAGTAGTGACCCCGAGCGCGCATGCGCAGTAGTGAGCCCGTGTGCGCATGCGCAGTAGTGAGACCGAGCGCGCATCTGCAGTAGTGACCCCGAGTGTGCATGCACAGTGTGAGCCCGTGAGCGAATGCCCAGTAGTGAGCCCGAGTGCGCATGCGCAGCAGTGACCCCGAGAGCGCATGCGCAGTAGTGAGCCCGTGTGCGCGTGCGCAGTATTGAGCCCGAGTGCACATGCACGGTAGTGAGTCCGAGTGCGCATGCGCAGTTGTGACCCCGAGTGCGCATCCGAAGTAGTGAGTCCGTGTGCGCATGTGCAGGACTGAGCCCGAGTGCGCATGCGCAGTAGTGACCCCGAGTTTGCATGCGCAGTAGTGACCCCGAGCGCGCATGCGCAGTAGTGAGCCCGTGTGCACATGCGCAGGAGTGACCTCGAATGCGCAAGTGCAAGTCTGAGCCGGACTGCGCATGCGCAGTAGTGAGCCCGTATGCGCATGAGCAGTAGTGAGTCCGAGCCAGCATGCGCAGTAGTGAGCCCGATTGTGCATCCGCAGTAATGAGTCTGAGTGCGCATGAGCAGTAGTGAGAACGCGTGCGCATGCGTAGTAGTGAGCTCGAGTGCGCATGCGCAGTAGTGACCCCGAGTGCGCATGAGCAGTAGTGAGTCCGAGTGTGCATGAGCAGTAGTGACCCCGAGTGCGCATGCACAGTAGTGAGCCCGATTGCGCATCCGAAGTAGTGAGTCCGTGTGCGCATGTGCAGGACTGAGCCGGAGTGCGCATGCGCAGTAGTGACCCCGAGTGCGCATGCGCAGTAGTGACCCCGAGCGCGCACGCGCAGTAGTGAGCCCGTGTGCGCATGCGCAGTAGTGAGCCCGAGCGCGCATCCGCAGTAGTGAGTCCGTGTGCGCATGCGCAGTAGTGAGCCCGTGCGCGCATGCGCAGTCGTGAGCCCGTGTGCGCATGCGCAGTAATGAGCCCGTGCGCGCATCCGCAGTAGTGAGTCCGAGTGCGCATGCGCAGTAGTGACACCGAGTGCGCATCCGAAGTAGTGAGTCCGTGTGCGCATGTGCAGGACTGAGCCGGAGTGCGCATGCGCAGTAGTGACCCCGAGCGCGCATGCGCAGCAGTGAGCCCGTGTGCACATGCGTAGTAGTGAGCTCGAGTGCGCATGTGCAGGTCTGAGCCGGAGTGCGCATGCGCAGTAGTGAGCCCGAGCACGCATCCGCAGTAGTGAGTCCGAGTGCGCATGCGCAGTAGCGACCCCGAGTGCGCATGAGCAGTAGTCAGTCCGAGTGCGCATGAGCAGTAGTGACCCCGAGCCCGCATGAGCAGTAGTGAGCCCGTGTGCACATGCGCAGAAGTGAGCTCGAATGCGCATGTGCAAGTCTGAGCCGGACTGCGCATGCGCAGTAGTGAGCCCGCGTGCGCATGAGCAGTAGTGAGTCCGAGCGCGCATGCGCAGTAGTGAACCCGATTGTGCATACGCAGTAATGAGTCTGAGTGCGCATGAGCAGTAGTGAGCCCGCGTGCGCATGCGTAGTAGTGAGCTCGAGTGCGCATGTGCAGGTCTGAGCCGGAGTGCGCATGCGCAGTAGTGGGTCCGTGTGCGCATGCGCAGTAGCGAGCCCGAGCACGCATCCGCAGTAGTGAGTCCGAGTGCGCATGCGCAGTAGTGACCCCGAGTGCGCATGAGCAGTAGTGAGTCCGAGCGCGCATGCGCAGTAGTGAGTCCGATTGTGCATCCGCAGTAGTGAGTCTGAGTGCGCATGAGCAGTAGTGACCCCGAGCGCGCATGCGCAGTAGTGAGCCCGAGCGGGCATCCGCAGTCGTGAGCCCGTGTGCGCATGCGCTGTAGTGACCCCGAGTGCGCATGAGCAGTAGTGACCCCGAGCGCGCATGCGCAGTAGTGAGCCCGTGTGCGCGTGCGCAGTATTGAGCCCGAGTGCACATGCACAGTAGTGAGTCCGTGTGCGCATGCGCAGTAGTGAGCGCGTGCGCGCATGCGCAGTCGTGAGCCCGTGTGCGCATGCGCAGTAATGAGTCCGTGCGCATCCGCAGTAGTGAGTCCGAGTGCGCATGCGCAAGTCTGAGCCGGACTGCGCATGCGCAGTAGTGAGCCCGCGTGCGCATGAGCAGTAGTGAGTCCGAGCGCGCATGCGCAGTAGTGAACCCGATTGTGCATACGCAGTAATGAGTCTGAGTGCGCATGAGCAGTAGTGAGCCCGCGTGCGCATGCGTAGTAGTGAGCTCGAGTGCGCATGTGCAGGTCTGAGCCGGAGTGCGCATGCGCAGTAGTGGGTCCGTGTGCGCATGCGCAGTAGCGAGCCCGAGCACGCATCCGCAGTAGTGAGTCCGAGTGCGCATGCGCAGTAGTGACCCCGAGTGCGCATGAGCAGTAGTGAGTCCGAGCGCGCATGCGCAGTAGTGAGTCCGATTGTGCATCCGCAGTAGTGAGTCTGAGTGCGCATGAGCAGTAGTGACCCCGAGCGCGCATGCGCAGTAGTGAGCCCGAGCGGGCATCCGCAGTCGTGAGCCCGTGTGCGCATGCGCTGTAGTGACCCCGAGTGCGCATGAGCAGTAGTGACCCCGAGCGCGCATGCGCAGTAGTGAGCCCGTGTGCGCGTGCGCAGTATTGAGCCCGAGTGCACATGCACAGTAGTGAGTCCGTGTGCGCATGCGCAGTAGTGAGCGCGTGCGCGCATGCGCAGTCGTGAGCCCGTGTGCGCATGCGCAGTAATGAGTCCGTGCGCGCATCCGCAGTAGTGAGTCCGAGTGCGCATGCGCAAGTCTGAGCCGGACTGCGCATGCGCAGTGGTGAGCCCGTGTGCGCATGAGCAGTAGTGAGTCCGAGCCAGCATGCGCAGTAGTGAGCCCGATTGTGCATCCGCAGTAATGAGTCTGAGTGCGCATGAGCAGTAGTGAGCCCGCGTGCGCATGCGTAGTAGTGAGCTCGAGTGCGCATGCGCAGTAGTGACCCCGAGTGCGCATGAGCAGTAGTGAGTCCGTGCGCCCATCCGCAGTAGTGAGTCCGAGTGCGCATGCGCAAGTCTGAGCCGGACTGCGCATGCGCAGTAGTGAGCCCGTGTGCGCATGAGCAGTAGTGAGTCCGAGCCAGCATGCGCAGTAGTGAGCCCGATTGTGCATCCGCAGTAATGAGTCTGAGTGCGCATGAGCAGTAGTGAGAACGCGTGCGCATGCGTAGTAGTGAGCTCGAGTGCGCACGCGCAGTAGTGACCCCGAGTGCGCATGAGCAGTAGTGAGTCCGAGTGTGCATGAGCAGTAGTGACCCCGAGTGCGCATGCACAGTAGTGAGCCCGATTGCGCATCCGAAGTAGTGAGTCCGTGTGCGCATGTGCAGGACAGAGCCGGAGTGCGCATGCGCAGTAGTGACCCCGAGGGCGCATGCGCAGTAGTGAGCCCGTGTGCGCGTGCGCAGTATTGAGCCCGAGTGCACATGCACAGTAGTGAGTCCGTGTGCGCATGCACAGTAGTGAGCCCGATTGCGCATCCGAAGTAGTGGGTCCGTGTGCGCATGCGCAGTAGCGAGCCCGAGCACGCATCCGCAGTAGTGAGTCCGAGTGCGCATGCGCAGTAGTGACCCCGAGTGCGCATGAGCAGTAGTGAGTCCGACCGCGCATGCGCAGTAGTGAGTCCGATTGTGCATCCGCAGTAGTGAGTCTGAGTGCGCATGAGCAGTAGTGACCCCGAGCGCGCATGCGCAGTAGTGAGCCCGAGCGGGCATCCGCAGTCGTGAGACCGTGTGCGCATGCGCTGTAGTGACACCGAGTGCGCATGAGCAGTAGTGACCCCGAGCGCGCATGCGCAGTAGTGAGCCCGTGTGCGCGTGCGCAGTATTGAGCCCGAGTGCACATGCACAGTAGTGAGTCCGTGTGCGCATGCGCAGTAGTGAGCGCGTGCGCGCATGCGCAGTCGTGAGCCCGTGTGCGCATGCGCAGTAATGAGTCCGTGCGCGCATCCGCAGTAGTGAGTCCGAGTGCGCATGCGCAAGTCTGAGCCGGACTGCGCATGCGCAGTGGTGAGCCCGTGTGCGCATGAGCAGTAGTGAGTCCGAGCCAGCATGCGCAGTAGTGAGCCCGATTGTGCATCCGCAGTAATGAGTCTGAGTGCGCATGAGCAGTAGTGAGCCCGCGTGCGCATGCGTAGTAGTGAGCTCGAGTGCGCATGCGCAGTAGTGACCCCGAGTGCGCATGAGCAGTAGTGAGTCCGTGCGCCCATCCGCAGTAGTGAGTCCGAGTGCGCATGCGCAAGTCTGAGCCGGACTGCGCATGCGCAGTAGTGAGCCCGTGTGCGCATGAGCAGTAGTGAGTCCGAGCCAGCATGCGCAGTAGTGAGCCCGATTGTGCATCCGCAGTAATGAGTCTGAGTGCGCATGAGCAGTAGTGAGAACGCGTGCGCATGCGTAGTAGTGAGCTCGAGTGCGCACGCGCAGTAGTGACCCCGAGTGCGCATGAGCAGTAGTGAGTCCGAGTGTGCATGAGCAGTAGTGACCCCGAGTGCGCATGCACAGTAGTGAGCCCGATTGCGCATCCGAAGTAGTGAGTCCGTGTGCGCATGTGCAGGACTGAGCCGGAGTGCGCATGCGCAGTAGTGAGCCCGAGTGCGCATACGCAGTGATGAGTCTGAGTGCGCATGAGCAGTAGTGAGCCCGCGTGCGCATGCGTAGTAGTGAGCTCGAGTGCGCATGTGCAGGTCTGAGCCCGTGTGCGCATGCGCAGTAGTGAGCCCGAGTGCGCATTAGCAGTAGTGAGTCCGAGTGCGCCTGAGCATTAGTGAGCCGTACGGCGCATGCGCAGTAGTGACCCCGAGTGCGCATGCGCACTAGTGACCCCGAGCCCGCATGCGCAGTAGTGAGGCCGCGTGCGCATGCGTAGTAGTGAGCTCGAGTGCGCATGTGCAGGTCTGAGCCGGAGTGCGCATGCGCAGTAGTGAGTCCGAGTGCGCATGCGCAGTAGCGACCCCGAGTGCACATGAGCAGTAGTGAGTCCGAATTAGAATGAGCAGTAGTGACCCCGAGTGCGCATGAGCAGTAGTGACCCCGAGCGCGCATGCGCAGTAGTGAGCCCGTGTGCGCATGCGCAGTAGTGAGACCGAGCGCGCATCTGCAGTAGTGACCCCGAGTGTGCATGCACAGTGTGAGCCCGTGAGCGAATGCCCAGTAGTGACCCCGAGTTTGCATGCGCAGTAGTGACCCCGAGCGCGACTGCGCAGTAGTGAGCCCGTGTGCACATGCGCAGGAGTGACCTCGAATGCGCAAGTGCAAGTCTGAGCCGGACTGCGCATGCGCAGTAGTGAGCCCGTATGCGCATGAGCAGTAGTGAGTCCGAGCCAGCATGCGCAGTAGTGAGCCCGATTGTGCATCCGCAGTAATGAGTCTGAGTGCGCATGAGCAGTAGTGAGAACGCGTGCGCATGCGTAGTAGTGAGCTCGAGTGCGCATGCGCAGTAGTGACCCCGAGTGCGCATGAGCAGTAGTGAGTCCGAGTGTGCATGAGCAGTAGTGACCCCGAGTGCGCATGCACAGTAGTGAGCCCGATTGCGCATCCGAAGTAGTGAGTCCGTGTGCGCATGTGCAGGACTGAGCCGGAGTGCGCATGCGCAGTAGTGACCCCGAGTGCGCATGCGCAGTAGTGACCCCGAGCGCGCACGCGCAGTAGTGAGCCCGTGTGCGCATGCGCAGTAGTGAGCCCGAGCGCGCATCCGCAGTAGTGAGTCCGTGTGCGCATGCGCAGTAGTGAGCCCGTGCGCGCATGCGCAGTCGTGAGCCGGTGTGCGCATGCGCAGTAATGAGCCCGTGCGCGCATCCGCAGTAGTGAGTCCGAGTGCGCATGCGCAGTAGTGACACCGAGTGCGCATCCGAAGTAGTGAGTCCGTGTGCGCATGTGCAGGACTGAGCCGGAGTGCGCATGCGCAGTAGTGACCCCGAGCGCGCATGCGCAGCAGTGAGCCCGTGTGCACATGCGTAGTAGTGAGCTCGAGTGCGCATGTGCAGGTCTGAGCCGGAGTGCGCATGCGCAGTAGTGAGCCCGAGCACGCATCCGCAGTAGTGAGTCCGAGTGCGCATGCGCAGTAGCGACCCCGAGTGCGCATGAGCAGTAGTCAGTCCGAGTGCGCATGAGCAGTAGTGACCCCGAGCCCGCATGAGCAGTAGTGAGCCCGTGTGCACATGCGCAGAAGTGAGCTCGAATGCGCATGTGCAAGTCTGAGCCGGACTGCGCATGCGCAGTAGTGAGCCCGCGTGCGCATGAGCAGTAGTGAGTCCGAGCGCGCATGCGCAGTAGTGAACCCGATTGTGCATACGCAGTAATGAGTCTGAGTGCGCATGAGCAGTAGTGAGCCCGCGTGCGCATGCGTAGTAGTGAGCTCGAGTGCGCATGTGCAGGTCTGAGCCGGAGTGCGCATGCGCAGTAGTGGGTCCGTGTGCGCATGCGCAGTAGCGAGCCCGAGCACGCATCCGCAGTAGTGAGTCCGAGTGCGCATGCGCAGTAGTGACCCCGAGTGCGCATGAGCAGTAGTGAGTCCGAGCGCGCATGCGCAGTAGTGAGTCCGATTGTGCATCCGCAGTAGTGAGTCTGAGTGCGCATGAGCAGTAGTGACCCCGAGCGCGCATGCGCAGTAGTGAGCCCGAGCGGGCATCCGCAGTCGTGAGCCCGTGTGCGCATGCGCTGTAGTGACCCCGAGTGCGCATGAGCAGTAGTGACCCCGAGCGCGCATGCGCAGTAGTGAGCCCGTGTGCGCGTGCGCAGTATTGAGCCCGAGTGCACATGCACAGTAGTGAGTCCGTGTGCGCATGCGCAGTAGTGAGCGCGTGCGCGCATGCGCAGTCGTGAGCCCGTGTGCGCATGCGCAGTAATGAGTCCGTGCGCGCATCCGCAGTAGTGAGTCCGAGTGCGCATGCGCAAGTCTGAGCCGGACTGCGCATGCGCAGTAGTGAGCCCGCGTGCGCATGAGCAGTAGTGAGTCCGAGCGCGCATGCGCAGTAGTGAACCCGATTGTGCATACGCAGTAATGAGTCTGAGTGCGCATGAGCAGTAGTGAGCCCGCGTGCGCATGCGTAGTAGTGAGCTCGAGTGCGCATGTGCAGGTCTGAGCCGGAGTGCGCATGCGCAGTAGTGGGTCCGTGTGCGCATGCGCAGTAGCGAGCCCGAGCACGCATCCGCAGTAGTGAGTCCGAGTGCGCATGAGCAGTAGTGAGTCCGAGCGCGCATGCGCAGTAGTGAGTCCGATTGTGCATCCGCAGTAGTGAGTCTGAGTGCGCATGAGCAGTAGTGACCCCGAGCGCGCATGCGCAGTAGTGAGCCCGAGCGGGCATCCGCAGTCGTGAGCCCGTGTGCGCCTGCGCTGTAGTGACCCCGAGTGCGCATGAGCAGTAGTGACCCCGAGCGCGCATGCGCAGTAGTGAGCCCGTGTGCGCGTGCGCAGTATTGAGCCCGAGTGCACATGCACAGTAGTGAGTCCGTGTGCGCATGCGTAGTAGTGAGCTCGAGTGCGCATGTGCAGGTCTGAGCCCGTGTGCGCATGCGCAGTAGTGAGCCCGAGTGCGCATTAGCAGTAGTGAGTCCGAGTGCGCCTGAGCATTAGTGAGCCGTACGGCGCATGCGCAGTAGTGACCCCGAGTGCGCATGCGCACTAGTGACCCCGAGCCCGCATGCGCAGTAGTGAGGCCGCGTGCGCATGCGTAGTAGTGAGCTCGAGTGCGCATGTGCAGGTCTGAGCCGGAGTGCGCATGCGCAGTAGTGAGTCCGAGTGCGCATGCGCAGTAGCGACCCCGAGTGCACATGAGCAGTAGTGAGTCCGAATTAGAATGAGCAGTAGTGACCCCGAGTGCGCATGAGCAGTAGTGACCCCGAGCGCGCATGCGCAGTAGTGAGCCCGTGTGCGCATGCGCAGTAGTGAGACCGAGCGCGCATCTGCAGTAGTGACCCCGAGTGTGCATGCACAGTGTGAGCCCGTGAGCGAATGCCCAGTAGTGAGCCCGAGTGCGCATGCGCAGCAGTGACCCCGAGAGCGCATGCGCAGTAGTGAGCCCGTGTGCGCGTGCGCAGTATTGAGCCCGAGTGCACATGCACGGTAGTGAGTCCGAGTGCGCATGCGCAGTTGTGACCCCGAGTGCGCATCCGAAGTAGTGAGTCCGTGTGCGCATGTGCAGGACTGAGCCCGAGTGCGCATGCGCAGTAGTGACCCCGAGTTTGCATGCGCAGTAGTGACCCCGAGCGCGCATGCGCAGTAGTGAGCCCGTGTGCACATGCGCAGGAGTGACCTCGAATGCGCAAGTGCAAGTCTGAGCCGGACTGCGCATGCGCAGTAGTGAGCCCGTATGCGCATGAGCAGTAGTGAGTCCGAGCCAGCATGCGCAGTAGTGAGCCCGATTGTGCATCCGCAGTAATGAGTCTGAGTGCGCATGAGCAGTAGTGAGAACGCGTGCGCATGCGTAGTAGTGAGCTCGAGTGCGCATGCGCAGTAGTGACCCCGAGTGCGCATGAGCAGTAGTGAGTCCGAGTGTGCATGAGCAGTAGTGACCCCGAGTGCGCATGCACAGTAGTGAGCCCGATTGCGCATCCGAAGTAGTGAGTCCGTGTGCGCATGTGCAGGACTGAGCCGGAGTGCGCATGCGCAGTAGTGACCCCGAGTGCGCATGCGCAGTAGTGACCCCGAGCGCGCACGCGCAGTAGTGAGCCCGTGTGCGCATGCGCAGTAGTGAGCCCGAGCGCGCATCCGCAGTAGTGAGTCCGTGTGCGCATGCGCAGTAGTGAGCCCGTGCGCGCATGCGCAGTCGTGAGCCCGTGTGCGCATGCGCAGTAATGAGCCCGTGCGCGCATCCGCAGTAGTGAGTCCGAGTGCGCATGCGCAGTAGTGACACCGAGTGCGCATCCGAAGTAGTGAGTCCGTGTGCGCATGTGCAGGACTGAGCCGGAGTGCGCATGCGCAGTAGTGACCCCGAGCGCGCATGCGCAGCAGTGAGCCCGTGTGCACATGCGTAGTAGTGAGCTCGAGTGCGCATGTGCAGGTCTGAGCCGGAGTGCGCATGCGCAGTAGTGAGCCCGAGCACGCATCCGCAGTAGTGAGTCCGAGTGCGCATGCGCAGTAGCGACCCCGAGTGCGCATGAGCAGTAGTCAGTCCGAGTGCGCATGAGCAGTAGTGACCCCGAGCCCGCATGAGCAGTAGTGAGCCCGTGTGCACATGCGCAGAAGTGAGCTCGAATGCGCATGTGCAAGTCTGAGCCGGACTGCGCATGCGCAGTAGTGAGCCCGCGTGCGCATGAGCAGTAGTGAGTCCGAGCGCGCATGCGCAGTAGTGAACCCGATTGTGCATACGCAGTAATGAGTCTGAGTGCGCATGAGCAGTAGTGAGCCCGCGTGCGCATGCGTAGTAGTGAGCTCGAGTGCGCATGTGCAGGTCTGAGCCGGAGTGCGCATGCGCAGTAGTGGGTCCGTGTGCGCATGAGCAGTAGTGAGTCCGAGCCAGCATGCGCAGTAGTGAGCCCGATTGTGCATCCGCAGTAATGAGTCTGAGTGCGCATGAGCAGTAGTGAGAACGCGTGCGCATGCGTAGTAGTGAGCTCGAGTGCGCACGCGCAGTAGTGACCCCGAGTGCGCATGAGCAGTAGTGAGTCCGAGTGTGCATGAGCAGTAGTGACCCCGAGTGCGCATGCACAGTAGTGAGCCCGATTGCGCATCCGAAGTAGTGAGTCCGTGTGCGCATGTGCAGGACTGAGCCGGGGTGCGCATGCGCAGTAGTGACCCCGAGGGCGCATGCGCAGAAGTGAGCCCGTGTGCGCGTGCGCAGTATTGAGCCCGAGTGCACATGCACAGTAGTGAGTCCGTGTGCGCACGCGCAGTAGTGAGCGCGTGCGCGCATGCGCAGTCGTGAGCCCGTGTGCGCATGCGCAGTAGTGAGCCCGTGTGCACATGCGCAGAAGTGACCTCGAATACGCATGTGCAAGTCTGAGCCGGACTGCGCATGCGCAGTAGTGAGCCCGTGTGCGCATGAGCAGTAGTGAGTCCGAGCCAGCATCCGCAGTAGTGAGCCCGATTGTGCATCCGCAGTAATGAGTCTGAGTGCGCATGAGCAGTAGTGAGCCCGCGTGCGCATGCGTAGTAGTGAGCTCGAGTGCGCATGTGCAGGTCTGAGCCGGAGTGCACATGAGCAGTAGTGAGTCCGTGCGCGCATCCGCAGTAGTGAGTCCGAGTGCGCATGCGCAAGTCTGAGCCGGACTGCGCATGCGCAGTAGTGAGCCCGTGTGCGCATGAGCAGTAGTGAGTCCGAGCCGGCATGCGCAGTAGTGAGCCCGATTGTGCATCCGCAGTAATGAGTCTGAGTGCGCATGAGCAGTAGTGAGCCCGCGTGCGCATGCGTAGTAGTGAGCTCGAGTGCGCATGCGCAGTAGTGAGCCCGTGTGCGCATGCGCAGTAATGAGCCCGTGCGCGCATCCGCAGTAGTGAGTCCGAGTGCGCATGCGCAGTTGTGACCCCGAGTGCGCATCCGCAGTAGTGAGTCCGTGTGCGCATGTGCAGGACTGAGTCGGAGTGCGCATGCGCAGTAGTGACCCCGAGTGCGCATGCGCAGTAGTGACCCCGAGTGCGCATGCGCAGTAGTGACCCCGAGCGCGCATGCGCAGTAGTGAGCCCGTGTGCGCATGCGCAGTAGTGAGCCCGAGCGCGCATCCGCAGTAGAGAGCCCGAGTGCGCATGCGCAGTAGTGACCCCGAGTGTGCATGCACAGTGTGAGCCCGTGAGCGAATGCGCAGTAGTGAGCCCGAGTGCGCATGCGCAGTAGTGACCCCGAGGGCGCATGCGCAGTAGTGAGCCCGTGTGCGCGTGCGCAGTATTGAGCCCGAGTGCACATGCACAGTCGTGAGCCCGTGTGCGCATGTGCAGTAATGAGCCCGTGCGCGCATCCGCAGTAGTGAGTCCGAGTGCGCATGCGCAGTAGTGAGCCCGTGTGCGCATGAGCAGTAGTGAGTCCGTGTGCGCGTGCGCAGTATTGAGCCCGAGTGCACATGCACAGTAGTGAGTCCGTGTGCGCATGCGCAGTAGTGAGCGCGTGCGCGCATGCGCAGTCGTGAGCCCGTGTGCGCATGCGCAGTAATGAGCCCGAGCGCGCATCCGCAGTAGAGAGCCCGAGTGCGCATGCGCAGTAGTGACCCCGAGTGTGCATGCACAGTGTGAGCCCGTGAGCGAATGCGCAGTAGTGAGCCCGAGTGCGCATGCGCAGTAGTGACCCCGAGGGCGCATGCGCAGTAGTGAGCCCGTGTGCGCGTGCGCAGTATTGAGCCCGAGTGCACATGCACAGTCGTGAGCCCGTGTGCGCATGTGCAGTAATGAGCCCGTGCGCGCATCCGCAGTAGTGAGTCCGAGTGCGCATGCGCAGTAGTGAGCCCGTGTGCGCATGCGCAGTAGTGAGCCCGAGCGCGCATCCGCAGTAGTGAGCCCGAGTGCGCATGCGCAGAAGTGACCCCGAGTGCGCATGCGCAGAAGTGAGCCCGTGTGTGCATGCGCAGTAGTGAACCCGATTGCGCATCCGCAGTAGTGAACCCGATTGTGCATACGCAGTAATGAGTCTGAGTGCGGATGAGCAGTAGTGAGCCCGCGTGCGCATGCGTAGTAGTGAGCTCGAGTGCGCATGTGCAGGTCTGAGCCGGAGTGCGCATGCGCAGTAGTGGGTCCGTGTGCGCATGCGCAGTAGTGAGCCCGAGTGCGCATGAGCAGTAGTGAGTCTGTGCGCGCATGCGCAGTAGTGAGCCCGTGTGCGCATGAGCAGTAGTGAGTCCGAGCCAGCATGCGCAGTAGTGAGCCCGATTGTGCATCCGCAGTAATGAGTCCGTGTGCGCATGTGCAGGACTGAGCCGGAGTGCGCATGCGCAGTAGTGACCCCGAGTGCGCATGCGCAGTAGTGACCCCGAGCGCGCATGCGCAGTAGTGAGCCCGTGTGCGCATGCGCAGTAGTGAGCCCGAGCGCGCATCCGCAGTAGTGAGCCCGAGTGCGCATGCGCAGTAGTGACCCCGAGTGTGCATGCACAGTGTGAGCCTGTGAGCGAATGCGCAGTAGTGAGCCCGAGTGCGCATGCGCAGTAGTGACCCCGAGGGCGCATGCGCAGTAGTGAGCCCGTGTGCGCGTGCGCAGTATTGAGCCCGAGTGCACATGCACAGTAGTGAGTCCGTGTGCGCATGCGCAGTAGTGAGCCCGTGCGCGCATGCGCAGTCGTGAGCCCGTGTGCGCATGCGCAGTAATGAGCCCGTGCGCGCATCCGCAGTAGTGAGTCCGAGTGCGCATGCGCAGTAGTGACCCCGAGTGCGCATCCGTAGTAGTCAGTCCGAGTGCGCATGAGCAGTAGTGACCCCGAGCCCGCATGAGCAGTAGTGAGCCCGTGTGCACATTCGCAGAAGTGAGCTCGAATGCGCATGTGCAAGTCTGAGCCGGACTGCGCATGCGCAGTAGTGAGCCCGCGTGCGCATGAGCAGTAGTGAGCCCGCGTGCGCATGCGTAGTAGTGAGCTCGAGTGCGCATGTGCAGGTCTGAGCCGGAGTGCGCATGCGCAGTAGTGGGTCCGTGTGCGCATGCGCAGTAGTGAGCCCGAGCACGCATCCGCAGTAGTGAGTCCGAGTGCGCATGCGCAGTAGTGACCCCGAGTGCGCATGAGCAGTAGTGAGTCCGAGCGCGCATGCGCAGTAGTGAGTCCGATTGTGCATCCGCAGTAGTGAGTCTGAGTGCGCATGAGCAGTAGTGACCGAGAGCGCGCATGCGCAGTAGTGAGCCCGTGTGCGCATGCGCAGTAGTGAGCCCGCGTGCGCATGCGTAGTAGTGAGCTCGAGTGCGCATGCGCAGTAGTGAGCCCGTGTGCGCATGCGCAGTAATGAGCCCGTGCGCGCATCCGCAGTAGTGAGTCCGAGTGCGCATGCGCAGTAGTGACCCCGAGTGCGCATCCGCAGTAATGAGTCTGAGTGCGCATGAGCAGTAGTGAGCCCGCGTGCGCATGCGTAGTAGTGAGCTCGACTGCGCATGCGCAGTAGTGACCCCGAGTGCGCATGAGCAGTAGTGAGTCCGAGTGTGCATGAGCAGTAGTGACCCCGAGTGCGCATGCACAGTAGTGAGCCCGATTGCGCATCCGAAGTAGTGAGTCCGTGTGCGCATGTGCAGGACTGAGCCGGAGTGCGCATGCGCAGTAGTGACCCCGAGTGCGCATGCGCAGTAGTGACCCCGAGCGCGCATGCGCAGTAGTGAGCCCGTGTGCGCATGCGCAGTAGTGAGCCCGAGCGCGCATCCGCAGTAGCGAGCCCGAGTGCGCATGCGCAGTAGTGACCCCGAGTGTGCATGCACAGTGTGAGCCTGTGAGCGAATGCGCAGTAGTGAGCCCGAGTGCGCATGCGCAGTAGTGACCCCGAGGGCGCATGCGCAGTAGTGAGCCCGTGTGCGCGTGCGCAGTATTGAGCCCGAGTGCACATGCACAGTAGTGAGTCCGTGTGCGCATGCGCAGTAGTGAGCCCGTGCGCGCATGCGCAGTCGTGAGCCCGTGTGCGCATGCGCAGTAATGAGCCCGTGCGCGCATCCGCAGTAGTGAGTCCGAGTGCGCATGCGCAGTAGTGACCCCGAGTGCGCATCCGTAGTAGTCAGTCCGAGTGCGCATGAGCAGTAGTGACCCCGAGCCCGCATGAGCAGTAGTGAGCCCGTGTGCACATGCGCAGAAGTGAGCTCGAATGCGCATGTGCAAGTCTGAGCCGGACTGCGCATGCGCAGTAGTGAGCCCGCGTGCGCATGAGCAGTAGTGAGCCCGCGTGCGCATGCGTAGTAGTGAGCTCGAGTGCGCATGTGCAGGTCTGAGCCGGAGTGCGCATGCGCAGTAGTGGGTCCGTGTGCGCATGCGCAGTAGTGAGCCCGAGCACGCATCCGCAGTAGTGAGTCCGAGTGCGCATGCGCAGTAGTGACCCCGAGTGCGCATGAGCAGTAGTGAGTCCGAGCGCGCATGCGCAGTAGTGAGTCCGATTGTGCATCCGCAGTAGTGAGTCTGAGTGCGCATGAGCAGTAGTGACCCCGAGCGCGCATGCGCAGTAGTGAGCCCGTGTGCGCATGCGCAGTAGTGAGCCCGCGTGCGCATGCGTAGTAGTGAGCTCGAGTGCGCATGCGCAGTAGTGAGCCCGTGTGCGCATGCGCAGTAATGAGCCCGTGCGCGCATCCGCAGTAGTGAGTCCGAGTGCGCATGCGCAGTTGTGACCCCGAGTGCGCATCCGCAGTAGTGAGTCCGTGTGCGCATGTGCAGGACTGAGCCGGAGTGCGCATGCGCAGTAGTGACCCCGAGTGCGCATGCGCAGTAGTGACCCCGAGCGCGCATGCGCAGTAGTGAGCCCGTGTGCGCATGCGCAGTAGTGAGCCCGAGCGCGCATGCGCAAGTCTGAGCCGGACTGCGCATGCGCAGTAGTGAGCCCGTGTGCGCATGAGCAGTAGTGAGTCCGAGCCAGCATGCGCAGTAGTGAGCCCGATTGTGCATCCGCAGTAATGAGTCTGAGTGCGCATGAGCAGTAGTGAGCCCGCGTGCGCATGCGTAGTAGTGAGCTCGACTGCGCATGCGCAGTAGTGACCCCGAGTGCGCATGAGCAGTAGTGAGTCCGAGTGTGCATGAGCAGTAGTGACCCCGAGTGCGCATGCACAGTAGTGAGCCCGATTGCGCATCCGAAGTAGTGAGTCCGTGTGCGCATGTGCAGGACTGAGCCGGAGTGCGCATGCGCAGTAGTGACCCCGAGTGCGCATGCGCAGTAGTGACCCCGAGCGTGCATGCGCAGTAGTGAGCCCGTGTGCGCATGCGCAGTAGTGAGCCCGAGCGCGCATCCGCAGTAGTGAGCCCGAGTGCGCATGCGCAGTAGTGACCCCGAGTGTGCATGCACAGTGTGAGCCTGTGAGCGAATGCGCAGTAGTGAGCCCGAGTGCGCATGCGCAGTAGTGACCCCGAGGGCGCATGCGCAGTAGTGAGCCCGTGTGCGCGTGCGCAGTATTGAGCCCGTGCGCGCATGCGCAGTCGTGAGCCCGTGTGCGCATGCGCAGTAATGAGCCCGTGCGCGCATCCGCAGTAGTGAGTCCGAGTGCGCATGCGCAGTAGTGACCCCGAGTGCGCATCCGTAGTAGTGAGTCCGTGTGCGCATGTGCAGGACTGAGCCGGAGTGCGCATGCGCAGTAGTGACCCCGAGCGCGCATGCGCAGCAGTGAGCCCGTGTGCACATGCGCAGAAGTGAGCTCGAATGCGCATGTGCAGGTCTGCGCCGGACTGCGCATGCGCAGTAGTGAGCCCGTGTGCTCATGCGCAGTAGTGAGGCCGCGTGCGCGTGCGTAGTAGTGTGCTCGAATGCGCATGTGCAGGTCTGAGCCGGACTGCGCATGCGCTGTAGTGAGCCCGTGTATGCATGCGCAGTGGTGAGCCCGAGTGCGCATGGGCAGGTCTGAGCCGGAGTGCGCATGCGCAATAGTGAGGCCGAGTGCGCATGAGCAGATGTGACCCCGAGTGCGCATGCGCAGAAGTGAGCCCGTGTGTGCATGCGCAGTAGTGAACCCGATTGCGCATCCGCAGTAGTGAGCCCGAGCGCGCATCCACAGTAGTGAGCCCGCGTGCGCATGCGTAGTAGTGAGCTCGAGTGCGCATGTGCAGGTCTGAGCCGGAGTGCGCATGCGCAGTAGTGAGCCCGAGCACGCATCCGCAGTAGTGAGTCCGAGTGCGCATGCGCAGTAGCGACCCCGAGTGCGCATGAGCAGTAGTCAGTCCGAGTGCGCATGAGCAGTAGTGACCCCGAGCCCGCATGAGCAGTAGTGAGCCCGTGTTCAAATGCGCAGAAGTGAGCTCGAATGCGCATGTGCAAGTCTGAGCCGGACTGCGCATGCGCAGTAGTGAGCCCGCGTGCGCATGAGCAGTAGTGAGCCCGCGTGCGCATGCGTAGTAGTGAGCTCGAGTGCGCATGTGCAGGTCTGAGCCGGAGTGCGCATGCGCAGTAGTGGGTCCGTGTGCGCATGCGCAGTAGTGAGCCCTAGCACGCATCCGCAGTAGTGAGTCCGAGTGCGCATGCGCAGTAGTGACCCCGAGTGCGCATGAGCAGTAGTGAGTCCGAGCGCGCATGCGCAGTAGTGAGTCCGATTGTGCATCCGCAGTAGTGAGTCTGAGTGCGCATGAGCAGTAGTGACCCCGAGCGCGCATGCGCAGTAGTGAGCCCGTGTGCGCATGCGCAGTAGTGAGCCCGCGTGCGCATGCGTAGTAGTGAGCTCGAGTGCGCATGTGCAGGTCTGTGCCGGAGTGCGCATGCACAGTAGTGAGCCCGTGTGCGCATGCGCAGTAATGAGCCCGTGCGCGCATCCGCAGTAGTCAGTCCGAGTGCGCATGCGCAGTAGTGACCTCGAATGCGCATGTGCAAGTCTGAGCCGGACTGCGCATGCGCAGTAGTGAGCCCGTGTGCGCATGAGCAGTAGTGAGTCCGAGCCAGCATACGCAGTAGTGAGCCCGATTGTGCATCCGCAGTAATGAGTCTGAGTGCGCATGAGCAGTAGTGAGAACGCGTGCGCATGCGTAGTAGTGAGCTCGAGTGCGCATGTGCAGTAGTGACCCCTAGTGCGCATGAGCAGTAGTGAGTCCGAGTGCGCATGAGCAGTAGTGACCCCGAGTGCGCATGCGCAGTAGTGAGCCCGATTGTGCATCCGCAGTAATGAGTCTGAGTGCGCATGAGCAGTAGTGAGCCCGCGTGCGCATGCGTAGTAGTGAGCTCAAGTGCGCATGCGCAGTAGTGACCCCGAGTGCGCATGAGCAGTAGTGAGTCCGAGTGCGCATGAGCAGTAGTGACCCCGAGCGCGCATGCGCAGTAGTGAGCCCGTGTGCGCATGCGCAGTAGTGAGCCCGAGCGCGCATCCGCAGTAGTGAGCCCGAGTACGCATGCGCTGTAGTGACCCCGAGTGTGCATGCACAGTGTGAGCCCGTGAGCGAATGCGCAGTAGTGAGCCCGAGTGCGTATGCGCAGTAGTGACCCCGAGGGCGCATGCGCAGTAGTGAGCCCGTGTGCGCGTGCGCAGTATTGAGCCCGACTGCACATGCACAGTAGTGAGTCCGTGTGCGCATGCGCAGTAGTGAGCCCGAGTGCGCTTGCGCTGTAGCGAGACCGTGTGCGCATCGGCAGTAGCGAGTCCGAGTGCCGATGAGTCGTAGTGAGTCCGAGTGCGCATCCGCAGCAGTGACCCCGCATGCGCATGCGTAGCAGTGAGCTCGAGTGCGCATGTGCAGGTCTGAGCCGGAGTGCGCATGCGCAATAGTGAGCCCGTGTATGCATGCGCAGTGGTGAGCCCGAGTGCGCATGGGCAGGTCTGAGCCGGAGTGCGCATGCGCAGTAGTGAGGCCGAGTGCGCATGAGCAGAAGTAACCCCGAGTGCGCATGCGCAGAAGTGAGCCCGTATGTGCATGCGCAGTAGTGAAGCCGATTGCGCATCTGCAGTAGTGAGTCCGTGTGCGCATGAGCAGTAGTGAGTCCGAGCGCGCATGCGCAGTAGTGAGCCCGATTGTGCATCCGCAGTAGTGAGTCTGAGTGTGCATGAGCAGTAGTGAGCCCGTGTGTGCATGAGCAGTAGTGACCCCGAGCGCGCATGCGCAGTAGTGAGCCCCGGCGCACATCCGTAGTAATGAGTCCGAGTGCGCATGCGCAGTAGTGACCCCGAGTGCGCATGAGCAGTAGTGAGTCCGAGTCCGCATGAGCGGTAGTGACCCCGAGTGCGCATGCACAGTAGTGAGCCCGATTGCGCATCCGCAGTAGTGAGTCCGTGTGCACATGTGCAGGTATGAGCCGGAGTGCGCATGCGCTGTAGTGAGCCCGATTGTGCATCCGCAGTAGTGAGTCCGTGTGCGCATGTGCAGGTCTGGGCAGGAGTGCGCATGCGCAGTAGTGAGTCCGAGTGCGCATGAGCAGTAGTGAGTCCGAGTGCGCAGGCGCAGTAGTACGCCCGTGTGCATATGCGCAGATGTGATCTCGAATGCGCATTTGCAGGTCTGAGCCGGAGTGCGCATGCGCAGTAGTGGGCTCGTGCGCGCATGCGCAGTAGTGGGCTCGTTCGCGCATGCGCAGTAGTGAGCCCGTGTGCGCATGCGCAGTAGTGAGCCCGTGTACGCATGCGCAGTGGTGAGCCCGAGTGCGCATGGGCAGGTCTGAGCCCGAGTGCGCAAGCGCAGTAGTGAGCCTGGTAGCGCATCGGCAGTAGTGAGTCCGAGTGCGCATGCGCAGTAGTCACCCCGAGTGCGTATGAGTAGTAGTGAGTCCGAGTGCGCATGAGCAGTAGTGAGCCAGAGGGCGCATGCGCAGTAGTGACCCCGAGTGCGCATGCGCACTAGTGACACCGAGCACGCATGCGCAGTAGTGAGCCCGAGCGCGCATGCGCAGTTGTGAGCCCGATTGCGCATGCGCAGTAGTGAGCCAGTGTGCGCATCCGCAGTGGTGAGCCCAAGCGCGCATCCGCAGTCGTGAGTCCGTGTGCGCATGTGCAGTAGTGAGTCCGAGCGCGCATGCGCAGTTGTGAGCCCGATTGCGCATGCGCAGTAGTGAGCCCGTGTGCGCATGCGCAGTAGTGAGCCCGAGTGCGCATTAGCAGTAGTGAGTCCGAGTGCGCCTGAGCATTAGTGAGCCGGACGGCGCATGCGCAGTAGTGACCCCGAGTGCGCATGCGCACTAGTGACCCCGAGCCCGCATGCGCAGTAGTGAGGCCGCGTGCGCATTGGTAGTAGTGAGCTCGAGTGCGCATGTGCAGGTCTGAGCCGGAGTGCGCATGCGCAGTAGTGAGTCCGAGTGCGCATGCGCAGTAGCGACCACGAGTGCACATGAGCAGTAGTGAGTCCGAATTAGCATGAGCAGTAGTGACCCCGAGTGCGCATGCGCAATAGTGACCCCGAGTGCGCATGCGCAGTAGTGACCCCGATCGGGCATGCGCAGTAGTGAGCCCGTGTGCGCATGCGCAGTAGTGAGCCCGTGTACGCATGCGCAGTAGTGAGCCCGTGTACGCATGCGCAGTGGTGAGCCCGAGTCGCACGGGCAGGTCTGAGCCGGAGTGCGCGTGCGCAGTAGTGAGGCCGAGTGCGCATGAGCAGTAGTGAGCCCGAGTGCGCATGCGCAGAAGTGAGCCCGTGTGTGCATGCGCAGTAGTGAACCCGATTGCGCATCCGCAGTAGCGAGTCCGTGCGCGCATGCGCAGTAGTGAGCCCGAGTACGCTTGCGCTGTAGTGAGACCGTGTGCGCATGCGAAGTAGTGAGCACATGTACGCATGCGCAGTAGTGAATCCGTGTGCGCATGCGCAGTAATGAGCCCGAGTGCGCATGCGCAGTAGTGACCCCGAGTGTGCATGCACAGTGTGAGCCCGTGAGCGAATGCGCAGTAGTGAGCCCGAGTGCGCATGCGCAGTAGTGACCCCGAGGGCGCATGCGCAGTAGTGAGCCCGTGTGCGCGTGCGCAGTATTGAGCCCGAGTGCACATGCACAGTCGTGAGCCCGTGTGCGCATGTGCAGTAATGAGCCCGTGCGCGCATCCGCAGTAGTGAGTCCGAGTGCGCATGCGCAGTAGTGAGCCCGTGTGCGCATGCGCAGTAGTGAGCCCGAGCGCGCATCCGCAGTAGTGAGCCCGAGTGCGCATGCGCAGAAGTGACCCCGAGTGCGCATGCGCAGAAGTGAGCCCGTGTGTGCATGCGCAGTAGTGAACCCGATTGCGCATCCGCAGTAGTGAACCCGATTGTGCATACGCAGTAATGAGTCTGAGTGCGGATGAGCAGTAGTGAGCCCGCGTGCGCATGCGTAGTAGTGAGCTCGAGTGCGCATGTGCAGGTCTGAGCCGGAGTGCGCATGCGCAGTAGTGGGTCCGTGTGCGCATGCGCAGTAGTGAGCCCGAGTGCGCATGAGCAGTAGTGAGTCTGTGCGCGCATGCGCAGTAGTGAGCCCGTGTGCGCATGAGCAGTAGTGAGTCCGAGCCAGCATGCGCAGTAGTGAGCCCGATTGTGCATCCGCAGTAATGAGTCCGTGTGCGCATGTGCAGGACTGAGCCGAAGTGCGCATGCGCAGTAGTGACCCCGAGTGCGCATGCGCAGTAGTGACCCCGAGCGCGCATGCGCAGTAGTGAGCCCGTGTGCGCATGCGCAGTAGTGAGCCCGAGCGCGCATCCGCAGTAGTGAGCCCGAGTGCGCATGCGCAGTAGTGACCCCGAGTGTGCATGCACAGTGTGAGCCTGTGAGCGAATGCGCAGTAGTGAGCCCGAGTGCGCATGCGCAGTAGTGACCCCGAGGGCGCATGCGCAGTAGTGAGCCCGTGTGCGCGTGCGCAGTATTGAGCCCGAGTGCACATGCACAGTAGTGAGTCCGTGTGCGCATGCGCAGTAGTGAGCCCGTGCGCGCATGCGCAGTCGTGAGCCCGTGTGCGCATGCGCAGTAATGAGCCCGTGCGCGCATCCGCAGTAGTGAGTCCGAGTGCGCATGCGCAGTAGTGACCCCGAGTGCGCATCCGTAGTAGTCAGTCCGAGTGCGCATGAGCAGTAGTGACCCCGAGCCCGCATGAGCAGTAGTGAGCCCGTGTGCACATTCGCAGAAGTGAGCTCGAATGCGCATGTGCAAGTCTGAGCCGGACTGCGCATGCGCAGTAGTGAGCCCGCGTGCGCATGAGCAGTAGTGAGCCCGCGTGCGCATGCGTAGTAGTGAGCTCGAGTGCGCATGTGCAGGTCTGAGCCGGAGTGCGCATGCGCAGTAGTGGGTCCGTGTGCGCATGCGCAGTAGTGAGCCCGAGCACGCATCCGCAGTAGTGAGTCCGAGTGCGCATGCGCAGTAGTGACCCCGAGTGCGCATGAGCAGTAGTGAGTCCGAGCGCGCATGCGCAGTAGTGAGTCCGATTGTGCATCCGCAGTAGTGAGTCTGAGTGCGCATGAGCAGTAGTGACCGAGAGCGCGCATGCGCAGTAGTGAGCCCGTGTGCGCATGCGCAGTAGTGAGCCCGCGTGCGCATGCGTAGTAGTGAGCTCGAGTGCGCATGCGCAGTAGTGAGCCCGTGTGCGCATGCGCAGTAATGAGCCCGTGCGCGCATCCGCAGTAGTGAGTCCGAGTGCGCATGCGCAGTTGTGACCCTGAGTGCGCATCCGCAGTAGTGAGTCCGTGTGCGCATGTGCCGGACTCAGCCGGAGTGCGCATGCGCAGTAGTGACCCCGAGTGCGCATGCGCAGTAGTGACCCCGAGCGCGCATGCGCAGTAGTGAGCCCGTGTGCGCATGCGCAGTAATGAGCCCGTGCGCGCATCCGCAGTAGTGAGTCCGAGTGCGCATGCGCAGTAGTGACCCCGAGTGCGCATCCGCAGTAATGAGTCTGAGTGCGCATGAGCAGTAGTGAGCCCGCGTGCGCATGCGTAGTAGTGAGCTCGACTGCGCATGCGCAGTAGTGACCCCGAGTGCGCATGAGCAGTAGTGAGTCCGAGTGTGCATGAGCAGTAGTGACCCCGAGTGCGCATGCACAGTAGTGAGCCCGATTGCGCATCCGAAGTAGTGAGTCCGTGTGCGCATGTGCAGGACTGAGCCGGAGTGCGCATGCGCAGTAGTGACCCCGAGTGCGCATGCGCAGTAGTGACCCCGAGCGCGCATGCGCAGTAGTGAGCCCGTGTGCGCATGCGCAGTAGTGAGCCCGAGCGCGCATCCGCAGTAGTGAGCCCGAGTGCGCATGCGCAGTAGTGACCCCGAGTGTGCATGCACAGTGTGAGCCTGTGAGCGAATGCGCAGTAGTGAGCCCGAGTGCGCATGCGCAGTAGTGACCCCGAGGGCGCATGCGCAGTAGTGAGCCCGTGTGCGCGTGCGCAGTATTGAGCCCGAGTGCACATGCACAGTAGTGAGTCCGTGTGCGCATGCGCAGTAGTGAGCCCGTGCGCGCATGCGCAGTCGTGAGCCCGTGTGCGCATGCGCAGTAATGAGCCCGTGCGCGCATCCGCAGTAGTGAGTCCGAGTGCGCATGCGCAGTAGTGACCCCGAGTGCGCATCCGTAGTAGTCAGTCCGAGTGCGCATGAGCAGTAGTGACCCCGAGCCCGCATGAGCAGTAGTGAGCCCGTGTGCACATGCGCAGAAGTGAGCTCGAATGCGCATGTGCAAGTCTGAGCCGGACTGCGCATGCGCAGTAGTGAGCCCGCGTGCGCATGAGCAGTAGTGAGCCCGCGTGCGCATGCGTAGTAGTGAGCTCGAGTGCGCATGTGCAGGTCTGAGCCGGAGTGCGCATGCGCAGTAGTGGGTCCGTGTGCGCATGCGCAGTAGTGAGCCCGAGCACGCATCCGCAGTAGTGAGTCCGAGTGCGCATGCGCAGTAGTGACCCCGAGTGCGCATGAGCAGTAGTGAGTCCGAGCGCGCATGCGCAGTAGTGAGTCCGATTGTGCATCCGCAGTAGTGAGTCTGAGTGCGCATGAGCAGTAGTGACCCCGAGCGCGCATGCGCAGTAGTGAGCCCGTGTGCGCATGCGCAGTAGTGAGCCCGCGTGCGCATGCGTAGTAGTGAGCTCGAGTGCGCATGCGCAGTAGTGAGCCCGTGTGCGCATGCGCAGTAATGAGCCCGTGCGCGCATCCGCAGTAGTGAGTCCGAGTGCGCATGCGCAGTTGTGACCCCGAGTGCGCATCCGCAGTAGTGAGTCCGTGTGCGCATGTGCAGGACTGAGCCGGAGTGCGCATGCGCAGTAGTGACCCCGAGTGCGCATGCGCAGTAGTGACCCCGAGCGCGCATGCGCAGTAGTGAGCCCGTGTGCGCATGCGCAGTAGTGAGCCCGAGCGCGCATGCGCAAGTCTGAGCCGGACTGCGCATGCGCAGTAGTGAGCCCGTGTGCGCATGAGCAGTAGTGAGTCCGAGCCAGCATGCGCAGTAGTGAGCCCGATTGTGCATCCGCAGTAATGAGTCTGAGTGCGCATGAGCAGTAGTGAGCCCGCGTGCGCATGCGTAGTAGTGAGCTCGACTGCGCATGCGCAGTAGTGACCCCGAGTGCGCATGAGCAGTAGTGAGTCCGAGTGTGCATGAGCAGTAGTGACCCCGAGTGCGCATGCACAGTAGTGAGCCCGATTGCGCATCCGAAGTAGTGAGTCCGTGTGCGCATGTGCAGGACTGAGCCGGAGTGCGCATGCGCAGTAGTGACCCCGAGTGCGCATGCGCAGTAGTGACCCCGAGCGCGCATGCGCAGTAGTGAGCCCGTGTGCGCATGCGCAGTAGTGAGCCCGAGCGCGCATCCGCAGTAGTGAGCCCGAGTGCGCATGCGCAGTAGTGACCCCGAGTGTGCATGCACAGTGTGAGCCTGTGAGCGAATGCGCAGTAGTGAGCCCGAGTGCGCATGCGCAGTAGTGACCCCGAGCGCGCATGCGCAGCAGTGAGCCCGTGTGCACATGCGCAGAAGTGAGCTCGAATGCGCATGTGCAGGTCTGCGCCGGACTGCGCATGCGCAGTAGTGAGCCCGTGTGCTCATGCGCAGTAGTGAGGCCGCGTGCGCGTGCGTAGTAGTGTGCTCGAATGCGCATGTGCAGGTCTGAGCCGGACTGCGCATGCGCTGTAGTGAGCCCGTGTATGCATGCGCAGTGGTGAGCCCGAGTGCGCATGGGCAGGTCTGAGCCGGAGTGCGCATGCGCAATAGTGAGGCCGAGTGCGCATGAGCAGATGTGACCCCGAGTGCGCATGCGCAGAAGTGAGCCCGTGTGTGCATGCGCAGTAGTGAACCCGATTGCGCATCCGCAGTAGTGAGCCCGAGCGCGCATCCACAGTAGTGAGCCCGCGTGCGCATGCGTAGTAGTGAGCTCGAGTGCGCATGTGCAGGTCTGAGCCGGAGTGCGCATGCGCAGTAGTGAGCCCGAGCACGCATCCGCAGTAGTGAGTCCGAGTGCGCATGCGCAGTAGCGACCCCGAGTGCGCATGAGCAGTAGTCAGTCCGAGTGCGCATGAGCAGTAGTGACCCCGAGCCCGCATGAGCAGTAGTGAGCCCGTGTGCACATGCGCAGAAGTGAGCTCGAATGCGCATGTGCAAGTCTGAGCCGGACTGCGCATGCGCAGTAGTGAGCCCGCGTGCGCATGAGCAGTAGTGAGCCCGCGTGCGCATGCGTAGTAGTGAGCTCGAGTGCGCATGTGCAGGTCTGAGCCGGAGTGCGCATGCGCAGTAGTGGGTCCGTGTGCGCATGCGCAGTAGTGAGCCCTAGCACGCATCCGCAGTAGTGAGTCCGAGTGCGCATGCGCAGTAGTGACCCCGAGTGCGCATGAGCAGTAGTGAGTCCGAGCGCGCATGCGCAGTAGTGAGTCCGATTGTGCATCCGCAGTAGTGAGTCTGAGTGCGCATGAGCAGTAGTGACCCCGAGCGCGCATGCGCAGTAGTGAGCCCGTGTGCGCATGCGCAGTAGTGAGCCCGCGTGCGCATGCGTAGTAGTGAGCTCGAGTGCGCATGTGCAGGTCTGTGCCGGAGTGCGCATGCACAGTAGTGAGCCCGTGTGCGCATGCGCAGTAATGAGCCCGTGCGCGCATCCGCAGTAGTCAGTCCGAGTGCGTATGCGCAGTAGTGACCTCGAATGCGCATGTGCAAGTCTGAGCCGGACTGCGCATGCGCAGTAGTGAGCCCGTGTGCGCATGAGCAGTAGTGAGTCCGAGCCAGCATACGCAGTAGTGAGCCCGATTGTGCATCCGCAGTAATGAGTCTGAGTGCGCATGAGCAGTAGTGAGAACGCGTGCGCATGCGTAGTAGTGAGCTCGAGTGCGCATGTGCAGTAGTGACCCCTAGTGCGCATGAGCAGTAGTGAGTCCGAGTGCGCATGAGCAGTAGTGACCCCGAGTGCGCATGCGCAGTAGTGAGCCCGATTGTGCATCCGCAGTAATGAGTCTGAGTGCGCATGAGCAGTAGTGAGCCCGCGTGCGCATGCGTAGTAGTGAGCTCAAGTGCGCATGCGCAGTAGTGACCCCGAGTGCGCATGAGCAGTAGTGAGTCCGAGTGCGCATGAGCAGTAGTGACCCCGAGCGCGCATGCGCAGTAGTGAGCCCGTGTGCGCATGCGCAGTAGTGAGCCCGAGCGCGCATCCGCAGTAGTGAGCCCGAGTACGCATGCGCTGTAGTGACCCCGAGTGTGCATGCACAGTGTGAGCCCGTGAGCGAATGCGCAGTAGTGAGCCCGAGTGCGTATGCGCAGTAGTGACCCCGAGGGCGCATGCGCAGTAGTGAGCCCGTGTGCGCGTGCGCAGTATTGAGCCCGACTGCACATGCACAGTAGTGAGTCCGTGTGCGCATGCGCAGTAGTGAGCCCGAGTGCGCTTGCGCTGTAGCGAGACCGTGTGCGCATCGGCAGTAGCGAGTCCGAGTGCCGATGAGTCGTAGTGAGTCCGAGTGCGCATCCGCAGCAGTGACCCCGCATGCGCATGCGTAGCAGTGAGCTCGAGTGCGCATGTGCAGGTCTGAGCCGGAGTGCGCATGCGCAATAGTGAGCCCGTGTATGCATGCGCAGTGGTGAGCCCGAGTGCGCATGGGCAGGTCTGAGCCGGAGTGCGCATGCGCAGTAGTGAGGCCGAGTGCGCATGAGCAGAAGTAACCCCGAGTGCGCATGCGCAGAAGTGAGCCCGTATGTGCATGCGCAGTAGTGAAGCCGATTGCGCATCTGCAGTAGTGAGTCCGTGTGCGCATGAGCAGTAGTGAGTCCGAGCGCGCATGCGCAGTAGTGAGCCCGATTGTGCATCCGCAGTAGTGAGTCTGAGTGTGCATGAGCAGTAGTGAGCCCGTGTGTGCATGAGCAGTAGTGACCCCGAGCGCGCATGCGCAGTAGTGAGCCCCGGCGCACATCCGTAGTAATGAGTCCGAGTGCGCATGCGCAGTAGTGACCCCGAGTGCGCATGAGCAGTAGTGAGTCCGAGTCCGCATGAGCGGTAGTGACCCCGAGTGCGCATGCACAGTAGTGAGCCCGATTGCGCATCCGCAGTAGTGAGTCCGTGTGCACATGTGCAGGTATGAGCCGGAGTGCGCATGCGCTGTAGTGAGCCCGATTGTGCATCCGCAGTAGTGAGTCCGTGTGCGCATGTGCAGGTCTGGGCAGGAGTGCGCATGCGCAGTAGTGAGTCCGAGTGCGCATGAGCAGTAGTGAGTCCGAGTGCGCAGGCGCAGTAGTACGCCCGTGTGCATATGCGCAGATGTGATCTCGAATGCGCATTTGCAGGTCTGAGCCGGAGTGCGCATGCGCAGTAGTGGGCTCGTGCGCGCATGCGCAGTAGTGGGCTCGTTCGCGCATGCGCAGTAGTGAGCCCGTGTGCGCATGCGCAGTAGTGAGCCCGTGTACGCATGCGCAGTGGTGAGCCCGAGTGCGCATGGGCAGGTCTGAGCCCGAGTGCGCAAGCGCAGTAGTGAGCCTGGTAGCGCATCGGCAGTAGTGAGTCCGAGTGCGCATGCGCAGTAGTCACCCCGAGTGCGTATGAGTAGTAGTGAGTCCGAGTGCGCATGAGCAGTAGTGAGCCAGAGGGCGCATGCGCAGTAGTGACCCCGAGTGCGCATGCGCACTAGTGACACCGAGCACGCATGCGCAGTAGTGAGCCCGAGCGCGCATGCGCAGTTGTGAGCCCGATTGCGCATGCGCAGTAGTGAGCCAGTGTGCGCATCCGCAGTAGTGAGCCCAAGCGCGCATCCGCAGTCGTGAGTCCGTGTGCGCATGTGCAGTAGTGAGTCCGAGCGCGCATGCGCAGTTGTGAGCCCGATTGCGCATGCGCAGTAGTGAGCCCGTGTGCGCATGCGCAGTAGTGAGCCCGAGTGCGCATTAGCAGTAGTGAGTCCGAGTGCGCCTGAGCATTAGTGAGCCGGACGGCGCATGCGCAGTAGTGACCCCGAGTGCGCATGCGCACTAGTGACCCCGAGCCCGCATGCGCAGTAGTGAGGCCGCGTGCGCATTGGTAGTAGTGAGCTCGAGTGCGCATGTGCAGGTCTGAGCCGGAGTGCGCATGCGCAGTAGTGAGTCCGAGTGCGCATGCGCAGTAGCGACCACGAGTGCACATGAGCAGTAGTGAGTCCGAATTAGCATGAGCAGTAGTGACCCCGAGTGCGCATGCGCAATAGTGACCCCGAGTGCGCATGCGCAGTAGTGACCCCGATCGGGCATGCGCAGTAGTGAGCCCGTGTGCGCATGCGCAGTAGTGAGCCCGTGTACGCATGCGCAGTAGTGAGCCCGTGTACGCATGCGCAGTGGTGAGCCCGAGTCGCACGGGCAGGTCTGAGCCGGAGTGCGCGTGCGCAGTAGTGAGGCCGAGTGCGCATGAGCAGTAGTGAGCCCGAGTGCGCATGCGCAGAAGTGAGCCCGTGTGTGCATGCGCAGTAGTGAACCCGATTGCGCATCCGCAGTAGCGAGTCCGTGCGCGCATGCGCAGTAGTGAGCCCGAGTACGCTTGCGCTGTAGTGAGACCGTGTGCGCATGCGAAGTAGTGAGCACATGTACGCATGCGCAGTAGTGAATCCGTGTGCGCATGCGCAGTAATGAGCCCGAGTGCGCATGCGCAGTAGTGAGCCTGATTGCGCATCGGCAGTAGTGAGTCCGATTGCCCATGCGCAGCAATGAGCCCGAGTGCGCATGCGCAGTAGTGACCCCGAGAGCGCATCCCAAGTAGTGAGTCCGTGTGCGCATGTGCAGGACTGAGCCGGAGTGCGCATGCGCAGTAGTGACCCCGAGTGCGCATGCACAGTAGTGAGCCCGATTGCGCATCCGAAGTAGTGAGTCCGTGTGCGCATGTGCAGGACTGAGCCGGAGTGCGCATGCGCAGTAGTGACCCCGAGTGCGCATGCGCAGTAGTGACCCCGAGCGCGCATGCGCTGTAGTGAGACCGTGTGCGCATGCGAAGTAGTGAGCACATGTACGCATGCGCAGTAGTGAATCCGTGTGCGCATGCGCAGTAATGAGCCCGAGTGCGCATGCGCAGTAGTGAGCCCGATTGTGCATCCGCAGTAATGAGTCTGAGTGCGCATGAGCAGTAGTGAGAACGCGTGCGCATGCGTAGTAGTGAGCTCGAGTGCGCATGCGCAGTAGTGACCCCGAGTGCGCATGAGCAGTAGTGAGTCCGAGTGCGCATGAGCAGTAGTGACCCCGAGTGCGCATGCACAGTAGTGAGCCCGATTGCGCATCCGAAGTAGTGAGTCCGTGTGCGCATGTGCAGGACTGAGCCGGAGTGCGCATGCGCAGTAGTGTCCCCGAGTGCGCATGCGCAGCAGTGACCCCGAGCGCGCATGCGCAGTAGTGAGCCCGTGTGCGCATGCGCAGTAGTGAGCCCGTGTGCGCATGAGCAGTAGTGAGTCCGAGCCAGCATGCGCAGTAGTGAGCCCGATTGTGCATCCGCAGTAATGAGTCTGAGTGCGCATGAGCAGTAGTGAGCCCGAGTGCGCATGCGCAATAGTGACCCCGAGTGTGCATGCACAGTGTGAGCCCGTGAGCGAATGCGCAGTAGTGAGCCCGAGTGCGCATGCGCAGTAGTGACCCCGAGGGAGCATGCGCAGTAGTGAGCCCGTGTGCGCGTGAGCAGTATTGAGCCCGAGTGCACATGCACAGTAGTGAGTCCGTGTGCGCATGCGCAGTAATGAGCCCGTGCGCGCAGCCGCAGTAGTGAGTCCGAGTGCGCATGCGCAGTAGTGACCCCGAGTGCGCATCCGAAGTAGTGAGTCCGTGTGCGCATGTGCAAGTCTGAGCCGGACTGCGCATGCGCAGTAGTGAGCCCGTGTGCGCATGGGCAGTAGTGAGTCCGAGCCAGCATGCGCAGTAGTGAGCCCGATTGTGCATCCGCAGTAATGAGTCTGAGTGCGCATGAGCAGTAGTGAGCCCGCGTGCGCATGGGTAGTAGTGAGCTCGAGTGCGCATGCGCAGTAGTGACCCCGAGTGCGCATGAGCAGTAGTGAGTCCGTGCGCGCATCCGCAGTAGTGAGTCCGAGTGCGCATGCGCAAGTCTGAGCCGGACTGCGCATGCGCAGTAGTGAGCCCGTGTGCGCATGAGCAGTAGTGAGTCCGAGCCAGCATCCGCAGTAGTGAGCCCGATTGTGCATCCGCAGTAATGAGTCTGAGTGCGCATGAGCAGTAGTGAGCCCGCGTGCGCATGCGTAGTAGTGAGCTCGAGTGCGCATGTGCAGGTCTGAGCCGGAGTGCACATGAGCAGTAGTGAGTCCGTGCGCGCATCCGCAGTAGTGAGTCCGAGTGCGCATGCGCAAGTCTGAGCCGGACTGCGCATGCGCAGTAGTGAGCCCGTGTGCGCATGAGCAGTAGTGAGTCCGAGCCGGCATGCGCAGTAGTGAGCCCGATTGTGCATCCGCAGTAATGAGTCTGAGTGCGCATGAGCAGTAGTGAGCCCGCGTGCGCATGCGTAGTAGTGAGCTCGAGTGCGCATGCGCAGTAGTGAGCCCGTGTGCGCATGCGCAGTAATGAGCCCGTGCGCGCATCCGCAGTAGTGAGTCCGAGTGCGCATGCGCAGTTGTGACCCCGAGTGCGCATCCGCAGTAGTGAGTCCGTGTGCGCATGTGCAGGACTGAGTCGGAGTGCGCATGCGCAGTAGTGACCCCGAGTGCGCATGCGCAGTAGTGACCCCGAGCGCGCATGCGCAGTAGTGGGCCCGTGTGCGCATGCGCAGTAGTGAGCCCGAGCGCGCATGCGCAAGTCTGAGCCGGACTGCGCATGCGCAGTAGTGAGCCCGTGTGCGCATGAGCAGTAGTGAGTCCGAGCCAGCATGCGCAGTAGTGAGCCCGATTGTGCATCCGCAGTAATGAGTCTGAGTGCGCATGAGCAGTAGTGAGCCCGCGTGCGCATGCGTAGTAGTGAGCTCGACTGCGCATGCGCAGTAGTGACCCCGAGTGCGCATGCGCAGTAGTGACCCCGAGCGCGCATGCGCAGTAGTGAGCCCGTGTGCGCATGCGCAGTAGTGAGCCCGAGCGCGCATCCGCAGTAGTGAGCCCGAGTGCGCATGCGCAGTAGTGACCCCGAGTGTGCATGCACAGTGTGAGCCCGTGAGCGAATGCGCAGTAGTGAGCCCGAGTGCGCATGCGCAGTAGTGACCCCGAGGGCGCATGCGCAGTAGTGAGCCCGTGTGCGCGTGCGCAGTATTGAGCCCGAGTGCACATGCACAGTAGTGAGTCCGTGTGCGCATGCGCAGTAGTGTGCCCGTGCGCGCATGCGCAGTCGTGAGCCCGTGTGCGCATGTGCAGTAATGAGCCCGTGCGCGCATCCGCAGTAGTGAGTCCGAGTGCGCATGCGCAGTAGTGAGCCCGTGTGCGCATGCGCAGTAGTGAGCCCGAGCGCGCATCCGCAGTAGTGAGCCCGAGTGCGCATGCGCAGAAGTGACCCCGAGTGCGCATGCGCAGAAGTGAGCCCGTGTGTGCATGCGCAGTAGTGAACCCGATTGCGCATCCGCAGTAGTGAACCCGATTGTGCATACGCAGTAATGAGTCTGAGTGCGGATGAGCAGTAGTGAGCCCGCGTGCGCATGCGTAGTAGTGAGCTCGAGTGCGCATGTGCAGGTCTGAGCCGGAGTGCGCATGCGCAGTAGTGGGTCCGTGTGCGCATGCGCAGTAGTGAGCCCGAGTGCGCATGAGCAGTAGTGAGTCTGTGCGCGCATGCGCAGTAGTGAGCCCGTGTGCGCATGAGCAGTAGTGAGTCCGAGCCAGCATGCGCAGTAGTGAGCCCGATTGTGCATCCGCAGTAGTGAGTCTGAGTGCGCATGAGCAGTAGTGACCGAGAGCGCGCATGCGCAGTAGTGAGCCCGTGTGCGCATGCGCAGTAGTGAGCCCGCGTGCGCATGCGTTGTAGTGAGCTCGAGTGCGCATGCGCAGTAGTGAGCCCGTGTGCGCATGCGCAGTAATGAGCCCGTGCGCGCATCCGCAGTAGTGAGTCCGAGTGCGCATGCGCAGTTGTGACCCTGAGTGCGCATCCGCAGTAGTGAGTCCGTGTGCGCATGTGCAGGACTGAGCCGGAGTGCGCATGCGCAGTAGTGACCCCGAGTGCGCATGCGCAGTAGTGACCCCGAGCGCGCATGCGCAGTAGTGAGTCCGTGTGCGCATGTGCAGGACTGAGCCGGAGTGCGCATGCGCAGTAGTGACCCCGAGTGCGCATGCGCAGTAGTGACCCCGAGTGTGCATGCACAGTGTGAGCCTGTGAGCGAATGCGCAGTAGTGAGCCCGAGTGCGCATGCGCAGTAGTGACCCCGAGTGCGCATGCGCAGTAGTGACCCCGAGGGCGCATGCGCAGTAGTGAGCCCGTGTGCGCGTGCGCAGTATTGAGCCCGAGTGCACATGCACAGTAGTGAGTCCGTGTGAGCATGCGCAGTAGTGAGCCCGTGCGCGCATGCGCAGTCGTGAGCCCGTGTGCGCATGCGCAGTAATGAGCCCGTGCGCGCATCCGCAGTAGTGAGTCCGAGTGCGCATGCGCAGTAGTGACCCCGAGTGCGCATCCGTAGTAGTCAGTCCGAGTGCGCATGAGCAGTAGTGACCCCGAGCCCGCATGAGCAGTAGTGAGCCCGTGTGCACATGCGCAGAAGTGAGCTCGAATGCGCATGTGCAAGTCTGAGCCGGACTGCGCATGCGCAGTAGTGAGCCCGCGTGCGCATGAGCAGTCGTGAGCCCGCGTGCGCATGCGTAGTAGTGAGCTCGAGTGCGCATGTGCAGGTCTGAGCCGGAGTGCGCATGCGCAGTAGTGGGTCCGTGTGCGCATGCGCAGTAGTGAGCCCGAGCACGCATCCGCAGTAGTGAGTCCGAGTGCGCATGCGCAGTAGTGACCCCGAGTGCGCGTGAGCAGTAGTGAGTCCGAGCGCGCATGCGCAGTAGTGAGTCCGATTGTGCATCCGCAGTAGTGAGTCTGAGTGCGCATGAGCAGTAGTGACCCCGAGCGCGCATGCGCAGTAGTGAGCCCGTGTGCGCATGCGCAGTAGTGAGCCCGCGTGCGCATGCGTAGTAGTGAGCTCGAGTGCGCATGCGCAGTAGTGAGCCCGTGTGCGCATGCGCAGTAATGAGCCCGTGCGCGCATCCGCAGTAGTGAGTCCGAGTGCGCATGCGCAGTTGTGACCCCGAGTGCGCATCCGCAGTAGTGAGTCCGTGTGCGCATGCGCAAGTCTGAGCCGGACTGCGCATGCGCAGTAGTGAGCCCGTGTGCGCATGAGCAGTAGTGAGTCCGAGCCAGCATGCGCAGTAGTGAGCCCGATTGTGCATCCGCAGTAATGAGTCTGAGTGCGCATGAGCAGTAGTGAGCCCGCGTGCGCATGCGTAGTAGTGAGCTCGACTGCGCATGCGCAGTAGTGACCCCGAGTGCGCATGAGCAGTAGTGAGTCCGAGTGTGCATGAGCAGTAGTGACCCCGAGTGCGCATGCACAGTAGTGAGCCCGATTGCGCATCCGAAGTAGTGAGTCCGTGTGCGCATGTGCAGGACTGAGCCGGAGTGCGCATGCGCAGTAGTGACCCCGAGTGCGCATGCGCAGTAGTGACCCCGAGCGCGCATGCGCAGTAGTGAGCCCGTGTGCGCATGCGCAGTAGTGAGCCCGAGCGCGCATCCGCAGTAGTGAGCCCGAGTGCGCATGCGCAGTAGTGACCCCGAGTGTGCATGCACAGTGTGAGCCTGTGAGCGAATGCGCAGTAGTGAGCCCGAGTGCGCATGCGCAGTAGTGACCCCGAGGGCGCATGCGCAGTAGTGAGCCCGTGTGCGCGTGCGCAGTATTGAGCCCGAGTGCACATGCACAGTAGTGAGTCCGTGTGCGCATGCGCAGTAGTGAGCCCGTGCGTGCATGCGCAGTCGTGAGCCCGTGTGCGCATGCGCAGTAATGAGCCCGTGCGCGCATCCGCAGTAGTGAGTCCGAGTGCGCATGCGCAGTAGTGACCCCGAGTGCGCATCCGTAGTAGTGAGTCCGTGTGCGCATGTGCAGGACTGAGCCGGAGTGCGCATGCGCAGTAGTGACCCCGAGCGCGCATGCGCAGCAGTGAGCCCGTGTGCACATGCGCAGAAGTGAGCTCGAATGCGCATGTGCAGGTCTGCGCCGGACTGCGCATGCGCAGTAGTGAGCCCGTGTGCTCATGCGCAGTAGTGAGGCCGCGTGCGCGTGCGTAGTAGTGTGCTCGAATGCGCATGTGCAGGTCTGAGCCGGACTGCGCATGCGCTGTAGTGAGCCCGTGTATGCATGCGCAGTGGTGAGCCCGAGTGCGCATGGGCAGGTCTGAGCCGGAGTGCGCATGCGCAATAGTGAGGCCGAGTGCGCATGAGCAGATGTGACCCCGAGTGCGCATGCGCAGAAGTGAGCCCGTGTGTGCATGCGCAGTAGTGAACCCGATTGCGCATCCGCAGTAGTGAGCCCGAGCGCGCATCCACAGTAGTGAGCCCGCGTGCGCATGCGTAGTAGTGAGCTCGAGTGCGCATGTGCAGGTCTGAGCCGGAGTGCGCATGCGCAGTAGTGAGCCCGAGCACGCATCCGCAGTAGTGAGTCCGAGTGCGCATGCGCAGTAGCGACCCCGAGTGCGCATGAGCAGTAGTCAGTCCGAGTGCGCATGAGCAGTAGTGACCCCGAGCCCGCATGAGCAGTAGTGAGCCCGTGTGCACATGCGCAGAAGTGATCTCGAATGCGCATGTGCAAGTCTGAGCCGGACTGCGCATGCGCAGTAGTGAGCCCGCGTGCGCATGAGCAGTAGTGAGCCCGCGTGCGCATGCGTAGTAGTGAGCTCGAGTGCGCATGTGCAGGTCTGAGCCGGAGTGCGCATGCGCAGTAGTGGGTCCGTGTGCGCATGCGCAGTAGCGACCCCGAGTGCGCATGAGCAGTAGTCAGTCCGAGTGCGCATGAGCAGTAGTGACCCCGAGCCCGCATGAGCAGTAGTGAGCCCGTGTGCACATGCGCAGAAGTGAGCTCGAATGCGCATGTGCAAGTCTGAGCCGGACTGCGCATGCGCAGTAGTGAGCCCGCGTGCGCATGAGCAGTAGTGAGCCCGCGTGCGCATGCGTAGTAGTGAGCTCGAGTGCGCATGTGCAGGTCTGAGCCGGAGTGCGCATGCGCAGTAGTGGGTCCGTGTGCGCATGCGCAGTAGTGAGCCCTAGCACGCATCCGCAGTAGTGAGTCCGAGTGCGCATGCGCAGTAGTGACCCCGAGTGCGCATGAGCAGTAGTGAGTCCGAGCGCGCATGCGCAGTAGTGAGTCCGATTGTGCATCCGCAGTAGTGAGTCTGAGTGCGCATGAGCAGTAGTGACCCCGAGCGCGCATGCGCAGTAGTGAGCCCGTGTGCGCATGCGCAGTAGTGAGCCCGCGTGCGCATGCGTAGTAGTGAGCTCGAGTGCGCATGTGCAGGTCTGTGCCGGAGTGCGCATGCACAGTAGTGAGCCCGTGTGCGCATGCGCAGTAATGAGCCCGTGCGCGCATCCGCAGTAGTCAGTCCGAGTGCGCATGCGCAGTAGTGACCTCGAATGCGCATGTGCAAGTCTGAGCCGGACTGCGCATGCGCAGTAGTGAGCCCGTGTGCGCATGAGCAGTAGTGAGTCCGAGCCAGCATACGCAGTAGTGAGCCCGATTGTGCATCCGCAGTAATGAGTCTGAGTGCGCATGAGCAGTAGTGAGCCCGCGTGCGCATGCGTAGTAGTGAGCTCGAGTGCGCATGCGCAGTAGTGACCCCGAGTGCGCATGAGCAGTAGTGAGTCCGAGTGCGCATGAGCAGTAGTGACCCCGAGCGCGCATGCGCAGTAGTGAGCCCGTGTGCGCATGCGCAGTAGTGAGCCCGAGCGCGCATCCGCAGTAGTGAGCCCGAGTACGCATGCGCTGTAGTGACCCCGAGTGTGCATGCACAGTGTGAGCCCGTGAGCGAATGCGCAGTAGTGAGCCCGAGTGCGTATGCGCAGTAGTGACCCCGAGGGCGCATGCGCAGTAGTGAGCCCGTGTGCGCGTGCGCAGTATTGAGCCCGACTGCACATGCACAGTAGTGAGTCCGTGTGCGCATGCGCAGTAGTGAGCCCGAGTGCGCTTGCGCTGTAGTGAGACCGTGTGCGCATCGGCAGTAGTGAGTCCGAGTGCCGATGAGTCGTAGTGAGTCCGAGTGCGCATCCGCAGCAGTGACCCCGCATGCGCATGCGTAGCAGTGAGCTCGAGTGCGCATGTGCAGGTCTGAGCCGGAGTGCGCATGCGCAATAGTGAGCCCGTGTATGCATGCGCAGTGGTGAGCCCGAGTGCGCATGGGCAGGTCTGAGCCGGAGTGCGCATACGCAGTAGTGAGGCCGAGTGCGCATGAGCAGAAGTAACCCCGAGTGCGCATGCGCAGAAGTGAGCCCGTATGTGCATGCGCAGTAGTGAAGCCGATTGCGCATCTGCAGTAGTGAGTCCGTGTGCGCATGAGCAGTAGTGAGTCCCAGCGCGCATGCGCAGTAGTGAGCCCGATTGTGCATCCGCAGTAGTGAGTCTGAGTGTGCATGAGCAGTAGTGAGCCCGTGTGTGCATGAGCAGTAGTGACCCCGAGCGCGCATGCGCAGTAGTGAGCCCCGGCGCACATCCGTAGTAATGAGTCCGAGTGCGCATGCGCAGTAGTGACCCCGAGTGCGCATGAGCAGTAGTGAGTCCGAGTCCGCATGAGCGGTAGTGACCCCGAGTGCGCATGCACAGTAGTGAGCCCGATTGCGCATCCGCAGTAGTGAGTCCGTGTGCACATGTGCAGGTATGAGCCGGAGTGCGCATGCGCTGTAGTGAGCCCGATTGTGCATCCGCAGTAGTGAGTCCGTGTGCGCATGTGCAGGTCTGAGCAGGAGTGCGCATGCGCAGTAGTGAGTCCGAGTGCGCATGAGCAGTAGTGAGTCCGAGTGCGCAGGCGCAGTAGTACGCCCGTGTGCATATGCGCAGATGTGATCTCGAATGCGCATTTGCAGGTCTGAGCCGGAGTGCGCATGCGCAGTAGTGGGCTCGTGCGCGCATGCGCAGTAGTGGGCTCGTTCGCGCATGCGCAGTAGTGAGCCCGTGTGCGCATGCGCAGTAGTGAGCCCGTGTACGCATGCGCAGTGGTGAGCCCGAGTGCGCATGGGCAGGTCTGAGCCCGAGTGCGCAAGCGCAGTAGTGAGCCTGGTAGCGCATCGGCAGTAGTGAGTCCGAGTGCGCATGCGCAGTAGTCACCCCGAGTGCGTATGAGTAGTAGTGAGTCCGAGTGCGCATGAGCAGTAGTGAGCCAGAGGGCGCATGCGCAGTAGTGACCCCGAGTGCGCATGCGCACTAGTGACACCGAGCACGCATGCGCAGTAGTGAGCCCGAGCGCGCATGCGCAGTTGTGAGCCCGATTGCGCATGCGCAGTAGTGAGCCAGTGTGCGCATCCGCAGTAGTGAGCCCAAGCGCGCATCCGCAGTCGTGAGTCCGTGTGCGCATGTGCAGTAGTGAGTCCGAGCGCGCATGCGCAGTTGTGAGCCCGATTGCGCATGCGCAGTAGTGAGCCCGTGTGCGCATGCGCAGTAGTGAGCCCGAGTGCGCATTAGCAGTAGTGAGTCCGAGTGCGCCTGAGCATTAGTGAGCCGGACGGCGCATGCGCAGTAGTGACCCCGAGTGCGCATGCGCACTAGTGACCCCGAGCCCGCATGCGCAGTAGTGAGGCCGCGTGCGCATGCGTAGTAGTGAGCTCGAGTGCGCATGTGCAGGTCTGAGCCGGAGTGCGCATGCGCAGTAGTGAGTCCGAGTGCGCATGCGCAGTAGCGACCACGAGTGCACATGAGCAGTAGTGAGTCCGAATTAGCATGAGCAGTAGTGACCCCGAGTGCGCATGCGCAATAGTGACCCCGAGTGCGCATGCGCAGTAGTGACCCCGATCGGGCATGCGCAGTAGTGAGCCCGTGTGCGCATGCGCAGTAGTGAGCCCGTGTACGCATGCGCAGTGGTGAGCCCGAGTCGCACGGGCAGGTCTGAGCCGGAGTGCGCGTGCGCAGTAGTGAGGCCGAGTGCGCATGAGCAGTAGTGAGCCCGAGTGCGCATGCGCAGAAGTGAGCCCGTGTGTGCATGCGCAGTAGTGAACCCGATTGCGCATCCGCAGTAGCGAGTCCGTGCGCGCATGCGCAGTAGTGAGCCCGAGTACGCTTGCGCTGTAGTGAGACCGTGTGCGCATGCGAAGTAGTGAGCACATGTACGCATGCGCAGTAGTGAATCCGTGTGCGCATGCGCAGTAATGAGCCCGAGTGCGCATGCGCAGTAGTGAGCCTGATTGCGCATCGGCAGTAGTGAGTCCGAGTGCGCATGAGCAGTAGTGACCCCGAGTGCGCATGCGCAGTAGTGAGCCCGATTGTGCATCCGCAGTAATGAGTCTGAGTGCGCATGAGCAGTAGTGAGCCCGCGTGCGCATGCGTAGTAGTGAGCTCGAGTGCGCATGCGCAGTAGTGACCCCGAGTGCGCATGAGCAGTAGTGAGTCCGAGTGCGCATGAGCAGTAGTGACCCCGAGCGCGCATGCGCAGTAGTGAGCCCGTGTGCGCATGCGCAGTAGTGAGCCCGAGCGCGCATCCGCAGTAGTGAGCCCGAGTACGCATGCGCTGTAGTGACCCCGAGTGTGCATGCACAGTGTGAGCCCGTGAGCGAATGCGCAGTAGTGAGCCCGAGTGCGTATGCGCAGTAGTGACCCCGAGGGCGCATGCGCAGTAGTGAGCCCGTGTGCGCGTGCGCAGTATTGAGCCCGACTGCACATGCACAGTAGTGAGTCCGTGTGCGCATGCGCAGTAGTGAGCCCGAGTGCGCTTGCGCTGTAGCGAGACCGTGTGCGCATCGGCAGTAGTGAGTCCGAGTGCCGATGAGTCGTAGTGAGTCCGAGTGCGCATCCGCAGCAGTGACCCCGCATGCGCATGCGTAGCAGTGAGCTCGAGTGCGCATGTGCAGGTCTGAGCCGGAGTGCGCATGCGCAATAGTGAGCCCGTGTATGCATGCGCAGTGGTGAGCCCGAGTGCGCATGGGCAGGTCTGAGCCGGAGTGCGCATACGCAGTAGTGAGGCCGAGTGCGCATGAGCAGAAGTAACCCCGAGTGCGCATGCGCAGAAGTGAGCCCGTATGTGCATGCGCAGTAGTGAAGCCGATTGCGCATCTGCAGTAGTGAGTCCGTGTGCGCATGAGCAGTAGTGAGTCCCAGCGCGCATGCGCAGTAGTGAGCCCGATTGTGCATCCGCAGTAGTGAGTCTGAGTGTGCATGAGCAGTAGTGAGCCCGTGTGTGCATGAGCAGTAGTGACCCCGAGCGCGCATGCGCAGTAGTGAGCCCCGGCGCACATCCGTAGTAATGAGTCCGAGTGCGCATGCGCAGTAGTGACCCCGAGTGCGCATGAGCAGTAGTGAGTCCGAGTCCGCATGAGCGGTAGTGACCCCGAGTGCGCATGCACAGTAGTGAGCCCGATTGCGCATCCGCAGTAGTGAGTCCGTGTGCACATGTGCAGGTATGAGCCGGAGTGCGCATGCGCTGTAGTGAGCCCGATTGTGCATCCGCAGTAGTGAGTCCGTGTGCGCATGTGCAGGTCTGAGCAGGAGTGCGCATGCGCAGTAGTGAGTCCGAGTGCGCATGAGCAGTAGTGAGTCCGAGTGCGCAGGCGCAGTAGTACGCCCGTGTGCATATGCGCAGATGTGATCTCGAATGCGCATTTGCAGGTCTGAGCCGGAGTGCGCATGCGCAGTAGTGGGCTCGTGCGCGCATGCGCAGTAGTGGGCTCGTTCGCGCATGCGCAGTAGTGAGCCCGTGTGCGCATGCGCAGTAGTGAGCCCGTGTACGCATGCGCAGTGGTGAGCCCGAGTGCGCATGGGCAGGTCTGAGCCCGAGTGCGCAAGCGCAGTAGTGAGCCTGGTAGCGCATCGGCAGTAGTGAGTCCGAGTGCGCATGCGCAGTAGTCACCCCGAGTGCGTATGAGTAGTAGTGAGTCCGAGTGCGCATGAGCAGTAGTGAGCCAGAGGGCGCATGCGCAGTAGTGACCCCGAGTGCGCATGCGCACTAGTGACACCGAGCACGCATGCGCAGTAGTGAGCCCGAGCGCGCATGCGCAGTTGTGAGCCCGATTGCGCATGCGCAGTAGTGAGCCAGTGTGCGCATCCGCAGTAGTGAGCCCAAGCGCGCATCCGCAGTCGTGAGTCCGTGTGCGCATGTGCAGTAGTGAGTCCGAGCGCGCATGCGCAGTTGTGAGCCCGATTGCGCATGCGCAGTAGTGAGCCCGTGTGCGCATGCGCAGTAGTGAGCCCGAGTGCGCATTAGCAGTAGTGAGTCCGAGTGCGCCTGAGCATTAGTGAGCCGGACGGCGCATGCGCAGTAGTGACCCCGAGTGCGCATGCGCACTAGTGACCCCGAGCCCGCATGCGCAGTAGTGAGGCCGCGTGCGCATGCGTAGTAGTGAGCTCGAGTGCGCATGTGCAGGTCTGAGCCGGAGTGCGCATGCGCAGTAGTGAGTCCGAGTGCGCATGCGCAGTAGCGACCACGAGTGCACATGAGCAGTAGTGAGTCCGAATTAGCATGAGCAGTAGTGACCCCGAGTGCGCATGCGCAATAGTGACCCCGAGTGCGCATGCGCAGTAGTGACCCCGATCGGGCATGCGCAGTAGTGAGCCCGTGTGCGCATGCGCAGTAGTGAGCCCGTGTACGCATGCGCAGTGGTGAGCCCGAGTCGCACGGGCAGGTCTGAGCCGGAGTGCGCGTGCGCAGTAGTGAGGCCGAGTGCGCATGAGCAGTAGTGAGCCCGAGTGCGCATGCGCAGAAGTGAGCCCGTGTGTGCATGCGCAGTAGTGAGCCTGATTGCGCATCGGCAGTAGTGAGTCCGAGTGCCCATGCGCAGCAATGAGCCCGAGTGCGCATGCGCAGTAGTGACCCCGAGAGCGCATCCCAAGTAGTCAGTCCGTGTGCGCATGTGCAGGACTGAGCCGGACTGCGCATGCGCAGTAGTGACCCCGAGTGCGCATGCACAGTAGTGAGCCCGATTGCGCATCCGAAGTAGTGAGTCCGTGTGCGCATGTGCAGGACTGAGCCGGAGTGCGCATGCGCAGTAGTGACCCCGAGTGCGCATGCGCAGTAGTGACCCCGAGCGCGCATGCGCTGTAGTGAGACCGTGTGCGCATGCGAAGTAGTGAGCACATGTACGCATGCGCAGTAGTGAATCCGTGTGCGCATGCGCAGTAATGAGCCCGAGTGCGCATGCGCAGTAGTGAGCCCGATTGTGCATCCGCAGTAATGAGTCTGAGTGCGCATGAGCAGTAGTGAGAACGCGTGCGCATGCGTAGTAGTGAGCTCGAGTGCGCATGCGCAGTAGTGACCCCGAGTGCGCATGAGCAGTAGTGAGTCCGAGTGCGCATGAGCAGTAGTGACCCCGAGTGCGCATGCACAGTAGTGAGCCCGATTGCGCATCCGAAGTAGTGAGTCCGTGTGCGCATGTGCAGGACTGAGCCGGAGTGCGCATGCGCAGTAGTGTCCCCGAGTGCGCATGCGCAGCAGTGACCCCGAGCGCGCATGCGCAGTAGTGAGCCCGTGTGCGCATGCGCAGTAGTGAGCCCGTGTGCGCATGAGCAGTAGTGAGTCCGAGCCAGCATGCGCAGTAGTGAGCCCGATTGTGCATCCGCAGTAATGAGTCTGAGTGCGCATGAGCAGTAGTGAGCCCGAGTGCGCATGCGCAATAGTGACCCCGAGTGTGCATGCACAGTGTGAGCCCGTGAGCGAATGCGCAGTAGTGAGCCCGAGTGCGCATGCGCAGTAGTGACCCCGAGGGAGCATGCGCAGTAGTGAGCCCGTGTGCGCGTGAGCAGTATTGAGCCCGAGTGCACATGCACAGTAGTGAGTCCGTGTGCGCATGCGCAGTAATGAGCCCGTGCGCGCAGCCGCAGTAGTGAGTCCGAGTGCGCATGCGCAGTAGTGACCCCGAGTGCGCATCCGAAGTAGTGAGTCCGTGTGCGCATGTGCAGGACTGAGCCGGAGTGCGCATGCGCAGTAGTGACCCCGAGCGCGCATGCCCAGTAGTGAGCCCGTGTGCACATGCGCAGAAGTGAGCTCGAATGCGCATGTGCAGGTCTGAGCCGGACTGCGCATGCGCAGTAGTGGCCCCGAGTGCGCATCCGAAGTAGTGAGTCCGTGTGCGCATGTGCAGGACTGAGCCGGAGTGCGCATGCGCAGTAGTGACCCCGAGCGCGCATGCGCAGTAGTGAGCCCGTGTGCACATGCGCAGAAGTGACCTCGAATGCGCATGTGCGAGTCTGAGCCGGACTGCGCATGCGCAGTAGTGAGCCCGTGTGCGCATGAGCAGTAGTGAGTCCGAGCCAGCATGCGCAGTAGTGAGCCCGATTGTGCATCCGCAGTAATGAGTCTGAGTGCGCATGAGCAGTAGTGAGCCCGCGTGCGCATGCGTAGTAGTGAGCTCGAGTGCGCATGCGCAGTGGTGACCCCGAGTGCGCATGAGCAGTAGTGAGTCCGAGTATGCATGAGCAGTAGTGACCCCGAGTGCGCATGCACAGTAGTGAGCCCGATTGCGCATCCGAAGTAGTGAGTCCGTGTGCGCATGTGCAGGACTGAGCCGGAGTGCGCATGCGCAGTAGTGACCCCGAGTGCGCATGCGCAGTAGTGACCCCGAGCGCGCATGCGCAGTAGTGAGCCCGTGTGCGCATGCGCAGTAGTGAGCCCGAGCGCGCATCCGCAGTAGTGAGCCCGAGTGCGCATGCGCAGTAGTGACCCCGAGTGTGCACGCACAGTGTGAGCCCGTGAGCGAATGCGCAGTAGTGAGCCCGAGTGCGCATGCGCAGTAGTGAGCCCGAGCGCGCATGCGCAAGTCTGAGCCGGACTGCGCATGCGCAGTAGTGAGCCCGTGTGCGCATGAGCAGTAGTGAGTCCGAGCCAGCATGCGTAGTAGTGAGCCCGATTGTGCATCCGCAGTAATGAGTCTGAGTGCGCATGAGCAGTAGTGAGCGCGCGTGCGCATGCGTAGTAGTGAGTCCGAGCGTGCATGAGCAGTAGTGACCCCGAGTGCGCATGCACAGTAGTGAGCCCGATTGCGCATCCGAAGTAGTGAGTCCGTGTGCGCATGTGCAGGACTGAGCCGGAGTGCGCATGCGCAGTAGTGACTCCGAGTGCGCATGCGCAGTAGTGACCCCGAGCGCGCATGCGCAGTAGTGAGCCCGTGTGCACATGCGCAGTAGTGAGCCCGAGTGCGCATGCGCAGTAGTGACCCCGAGGGCGCATGCGCAGTAGTGAGCCCGTGTGCGCGTGCGCAGTATTGAGCCCGAGTACACATGCACAGAAGTGAGTCCGTGTGCGCATGCGCAGTAGTGAGCCCGTGCGCGCATGCGCAGTCGTGAGCCCGTGTGCGCATGCGCAGTAATGAGCCCGTGCGCGCATCCGCAGTAGTCAGTCCGAGTGCGCATGCGCAGTAGTGACCCCGAGTGCGCATCCGAAGTAGTGAGTCCGTGTGCGCATGTGCAGGACTGAGCCGGAGTGCGCATGCGCAGTAGTGGCCCCGAGTGCGCATGCGCAGTAGTGACCCCGAGCGCGCATGCGCAGTAGTGAGCCCGTGTGCACATGCGCAGTAGTGAGCCCGAGCGCGCATCCGCAGTAGTGAGCCCGAGTGCGCATGCGCAGTAGTGACCCCGAGTGTGCACGCACAGTGTGAGCCCGTGAGCGAATGCGCAGTAGTGAGCCCGAGTGCGCATGCGCAGTAGTGAGCCCGAGCGCGCATGCGCAAGTCTGAGCCGGACTGCGCATGCGCAGTAGTGAGCCCGTGTGCGCATGAGCAGTAGTGAGTCCGAGCCAGCATGCGTAGTAGTGAGCCCGATTGTGCATCCGCAGTAATGAGTCTGAGTGCGCATGAGCAGTAGTGAGCGCGCGTGCGCATGCGTAGTAGTGAGTCCGAGCGTGCATTAGCAGTAGTGACCCCGAGTGCGCATGCACAGTAGTGAGCCCGATTGCGCATCCGAAGTAGTGAGTCCGTGTGCGCATGTGCAGGACTGAGCCGGAGTGCGCATGCGCAGTAGTGACTCCGAGTGCGCATGCGCAGTAGTGACCCCGAGCGCGCATGCGCAGTAGTGAGCCCGTGTGCACATGCGCAGTAGTGAGCCCGAGCGCGTATCCGCAGTAGTGAGCCCGAGTGCGCATGCGCAGTAGTGACCCCGAGTGTGCATGCACAGTGTGAGCCCGTGAGCGAATGCGCAGTAGTGAGCCCGAGTGCGCATGCGCAGTAGTGACCCCGAGGGCGCATGCGCAGTAGTGAGCCCGTGTGCGCGTGCGCAGTATTGAGCCCGAGTACACATGCACAGTAGTGAGTCCGTGTGCGCATGCGCAGTAGTGAGCCCGTGCGCGCATGCGCAGTCGTGAGCCCGTGTGCACATGCGCAGTAATGAGCCCGTGCGCGCATCCGCAGTAGTCAGTCCGAGTGCGCATGCGCAGTAGTGACCCCGAGTGCGCATCCGAAGTAGTGAGTCCGTGTGCGCATGTGCAGGACTGAGCCGGAGTGCGCATGCGCAGTAGTGGCCCCGAGTGCGCATGCGCAGTAGTGACCCCGAGCGCGCATGCGCAGTAGTGAGCCCGTGTGCACATGCGCAGAAGTGACCTCGAATGCGCATGTGCAAGTCTGAGCCGGACTGCGCATGCGCAGTAGTGAGCCCGTGTGCGCATGAGCAGTAGTGAGTCCGAGCCAGCATGCGCAGTAGTGAGCCTGATTGTGCATCCGCAGTAATGAGTCTGAGTGCGCATGAGCAGTAGTGAGCCCGCGTGCCGCATGCGTAGTAGTGAGCTCGAGTGCGCATGCGCAGTAGTGACCCCGAGTGCGCATGAGGAGTAGTGAGTCCGAGTATGCATGAGCAGTAGTGACCCCGAGTGCACATGCACAGTAGTGAACCCGATTGCGCATCCGAAGTAGTGAGTCCGTGTGCGCATGCGCAGTAGTGACCCCGAGTGCGCATGCGCAGTAGTGACCCCGAGCGCGCATGCGCAGTAGTGAGCCCGTGTGCGCATGCGCAGTAGTGAGCCCGAGCGCGCATCCGCAGTAGTGAGCCCGAGTGCGCATGCGCAGTAGTGACCCCGAGTGTGCATGCACAGTGTGAGCCCGTGAGCGAATGCGCAGTAGTGAGCCCGAGTGCGCATGCGCAGTAGTGAGCCCGTGTGCGCGTGCGCAGTATTGAGCCCGAGTGCACATGCACAGTAGTGAGTCCGTGTGCGCATGCGCAGTAGTGAGCCCGTGCGCGCATGCGCAGTCGTGAGCCCGTGTGCGCATGCGCAGTAATGAGCCCGTGCGCGCATCCGCAGTAGTGAGTCCGAGTGCGCATGCGCAGTAGTGACCCCGAGTGCGCATCCGAAGTAGTGAGTCCGTGTGCGCATGTGCAGGACTGAGCCGGAGTGCGCATGCGCAGTAGTGACCCCGAGCGCGCATGCGCAGTAGTGAGCCCGTGTGCACATGCGCAGAAGTGAGCTCGAATGCGCATGTGCAGGTCTGAGCCGGACTGCGCATGCGCAGTAGTGAGCCCGTGTGCTCATGCGCAGTAGTGAGGCCGCGTGCGCATGCGTAGTAGTGAGCTCGAGTGCGCATGTGCAGGTCTGAGCCGGAGTGCGCATGCGCAGTAGTGAGTCCGAGTGCGCATGAGCAGTAGTGAGTCCGAGTGCGCATGCGCAGTAGTACGCCCGTGTGCATATGAGCAGAAGTGAGCTCGAATACGCATGTGCAGGCCTGAGCCGGACTGCGCATGCGCAGTAGTGAGCCCGTGTATGCATGCGCAGTGGTGAGCCCGAGTGCGCATGGGCAGGTCTGAGCCGGAGTGCGCATGCGCAGTAGTGAGGCCGAGTGCGCATGAGCAGAAGTGACCCCGAGTGCGCATGCGCAGAAGTGAGCCCGTGTGCGCATGCGCAGTAGTGAACCCGATTGCGCATCCGCAGTAGTGAGCCCGAGCGCGCATCCGCAGTAGTGAGCCCGCGTGCGCATGCGTAGTAGTGAGCTCGAGTGCGCATGCGCAGTAGTGACCCCGAGTGCGCATGAGCAGTAGTGAGTCCGAGTGCGCATGAGCAGTAGTGACCCCGAGTGCGCATGCACAGTAGTGAGCCCGATTGCGCATCCGAAGTAGTGAGTCCGTGTGCGCATGTGCAGGACTGAGCCGGAGTGCGCATGCGCAGTAGTGACCCCGAGTGCGCATGCGCAGTAGTGACCCCGAGCGCGCATGCGCAGTAGTGAGCCCGTGTGCGCATGCGCAGTAGTGAGCCCGTGTGCGCATGAGCAGTAGTGAGTCCGAGCCAGCATGCGCAGTAGTGAGCCCGATTGTGCATCCGCAGTAATGAGTCTGAGTGCGCATGAGCAGTAGTGAGCCCGCGTGCGCATGCGTAGTAGTGAGTCCGAGTGTGCATGAGCACTAGTGACCCCGAGTGCGCATGCACAGTAGTGAGCCCGATTGCGCATCCGAAGTAGTGAGTCCGTGTGCGCATGTGCAGGACTGAGCCGGAGTGCGCATGCGCAGTAGTGATCCCGAGTGCGCATGCGCAGTAGTGACCCCGAGCGCGCATGCGCAGTAGTGAGCCCGTGTGCGCATGCGCAGTAGTGAGCCCGAGCGCGCATCCGCAGTAGTGAGCCCGAGTGCGCATGCGCAGTAGTGACCCCGAGTGTGCATGCACATTGTGAGCCCGTGAGCGAATGCGCAGTAGTGAGCCCGAGTGCGCATGCGCAGTAGTGACCCCGAGTGCGCATCCGAAGTAGTGAGTCCGTGTGCGCATGTGCAGGACTGAGCCGGAGTGCGCATGCGCAGTAGTGACCCCGAGCGCGCATGCGCAGTAGTGAGCCCGTGTGCACATGCGCAGAAGTGAGCTCGAATGCGCATGTGCAGGTCTGAGCCGGACTGCGCATGCGCAGTAGTGAGCCCGTGTGCTCATGCGCAGTAGTGAGGCCGCGTGCGCATGCGTAGTAGTGAGCTCGAGTGCGCATGTGCAGGTCTGAGCCGGAGTGCGCATGCGCAGTAGTGAGTCCGAGTGCGCATGAGCAGTAGTGAGTCCGAGTGCGCATGCGCAGTAGTACGCCCGTGTGCATATGAGCAGAAGTGAGCTCGAATACGCATGTGCAGGTCTGAGCCGGACTGCGCATGCGCAGTAGTGAGCCCGTGTATGCATGCGCAGTGGTGAGCCCGAGTGCGCATGGGCAGGTCTGAGCCGGAGTGCGCATGCGCAGTAGTGAGGCCGAGTGCGCATGAGCAGAAGTGACCCCGAGTGCGCATGCGCAGAAGTGAGCCCGTGTGTGCATGCGCAGTAGTGAACCCGATTGCGCATCCGCAGTAGTGAGCCCGAGCGCGCATCCGCAGTAGTGAGCCCGCGTGCGCATGCGTAGTAGTGAGCTCGAGTGCGCATGCGCAGTAGTGACCCCGAGTGCGCATGAGCAGTAGTGAGTCCGAGTGCGCATGAGCAGTAGTGACCCCGAGTGCGCATGCACAGTAGTGAGCCCGAATGCGCATCCGAAGTAGTGAGTCCGTGTGCGCATGTGCAGGACTGAGCCGGAGTGCGCATGCGCAGTAGTGACCCCGAGTGCGCATGCGCAGTAGTGACCCCGAGCGCGCATGCGCAGTAGTGAGCCCGTGTGCGCATGAGCAGTAGTGAGTCCGAGCCAGCATGCGCAGTAGTGAGCCCGATTGTGCATCCGCAGTAATGAGTCTGAGTGCGCATGAGCAGTAGTGAGCCCGCGTGCGCATGCGTAGTAGTGAGCTCGACTGCGCATGCGCAGTAGTGACCCCGAGTGCGCATGAGCAGTAGTGAGTCCGAGTGTGCATGAGCAGTAGTGACCCCGAGTGCGCATGCACAGTAGTGAGCCCGATTGCGCATCCGAAGTAGTGAGTCCGTGTGCACATGTGCAGGACTGAGCCGGAGTGCGCATGCGCAGTAGTGACCCCGAGTGCGCATGCGCAGTAGTGACCCCGAGCGCGCATGCGCAGTAGTTAGCCCGTGTGCGCATGCGCAGTAGTGAGCCCGAGCGCGCATCCGCAGTAGTGAGCCCGAGTGCGCATGCGCAGTAGTGACCCCGAGGGCGCATGCGCAGTAGTGAGCCCGTGTGCGCGTGCGCAGTATTGAGCCCGAGTGCACATGCACAGTAGTGAGTCCGTGTGCGCATGCGCAGTAGTGACCCCGTGCGCGCATGCGCAGTCGTGAGCCCGTGTGCGCATGCGCAGTAATGAGCCCGTGCGCGCATCCGCAGTAGTGAGTCCGAGTGCGCATGCGCAGTAGTGACCCCGAGTGCGCATCCGTAGTAGTCAGTCCGAGTGCGCATGAGCAGTAGTGACCCCGAGCCCGCATGAGCAGTAGTGAGCCCGTGTGCACATTCGCAGAAGTGAGCTCGAATGCGCATGTGCAAGTCTGAGCCGGACTGCGCATGCGCAGTAGTGAGCCCGCGTGCGCATGAGCAGTAGTGAGCCCGCGTGCGCATGAGCAGTAGTGAGCCCGCGTGCGCATGCGTAGTAGTGAGCTCGAGTGCGCATGTGCAGGTCTGAGCCGGAGTGCGCATGCGCAGTAGTGGGTCCGTGTGCGCATGCGCAGTAGTGAGCCCGAGCACGCATCCGCAGTAGTGAGTCCGAGTGCGCATGCGCAGTAGTGACCCCGAGTGCGCATGAGCAGTAGTGAGTCCGAGCGCGCATGCGCAGTAGTGAGTCCGATTGTGCATCCGCAGTAGTGAGTCTGAGTGCGCATGAGCAGTAGTGACCGAGAGCGCGCATGCGCAGTAGTGAGCCCGTGTGCGCATGCGCAGTAGTGAGCCCGCGTGCGCATGCGTAGTAGTGAGCTCGAGTGCGCATGCGCAGTAGTGAGCCCGTGTGCGCATGCGCAGTAATGAGCCCGTGCGCGCATCCGCAGTAGTGAGTCCGAGTGCGCATGCGCAGTTGTGACCCTGAGTGCGCATCCGCAGTAGTGAGTCCGTGTGCGCATGTGCAGGACTGAGCCGGAGTGCGCATGCGCAGTAGTGACCCCGAGTGCGCATGCGCAGTAGTGACCCCGAGCGCGCATGCGCAGTAGTGAGCCCGTGTGCGCATGCGCAGTAGTGAGTCCGAGCCAGCATGCGCAGTAGTGAGCCCGATTTTGCATCCGCAGTAATGAGTCTGAGTGCGCATGAGCAGTAGTGAGCCCGCGTGCGCATGCGTAGTAGTGAGCTCGACTGCGCATGCGCAGTAGTGACCCCGAGTGCGCATGAGCAGTAGTGAGTCCGAGTGTGCATGAGCAGTAGTGACCCCGAGTGCGCATGCACAGTAGTGAGCCCGATTGCGCATCCGAAGTAGTGAGTCCGTGTGCGCATGTGCAGGACTGAGCCGGAGTGCGCATGCGCAGTAGTGACCCCGAGTGCGCATGCGCAGTAGTGACCCCGAGCGCGCATGCGCAGTAGTGAGCCCGTGTGCGCATGCGCAGTAGTGAGCCCGAGCGCGCATCCGCAGTAGTGAGCCCGAGTGCGCGTGCGCAGTATTGAGCCCGAGTGCACATGCACAGTAGTGAGTCCGTGTGCGCATGCGCAGTAGTGAGCCCGTGCGCGCATGCGCAGTCGTGAGCCCGTGTGCGCATGCGCAGTAATGAGCCCGTGCGCGCATCCGCAGTAGTGAGTCCGAGTGCGCATGCGCAGTAGTGACCCCGAGTGCGCATCCGTAGTAGTCAGTCCGAGTGCGCATGAGCAGTAGTGACCCCGAGCCCGCATGAGCAGTAGTGAGCCCGTGTGCACATGCGCAGAAGTGAGCTCGAATGCGCATGTGCAAGTCTGAGCCGGACTGCGCATGCGCAGTAGTGAGCCCGCGTGCGCATGAGCAGTAGTGAGCCCGCGTGCGCATGCGTAGTAGTGAGCTCGAGTGCGCATGTGCAGGTCTGAGCCGGAGTGCGCATGCGCAGTAGTGGGTCCGTGTGCGCATGCGCAGTAGTGAGCCCGAGCACGCATCCGCAGTAGTGAGTCCGAGTGCGCATGCGCAGTAGTGACCCCGAGTGCGCATGAGCAGTAGTGAGTCCGAGCGCGCATGCGCAGTAGTGAGTCCGATTGTGCATCCGCAGTAGTGAGTCTGAGTGCGCATGAGCAGTAGTGACCCCGAGCGCGCATGCGCAGTAGTGAGCCCGTGTGCGCATGCGCAGTAGTGAGCCCGCGTGCGCATGCGTAGTAGTGAGCTCGACTGCGCATGCGCAGTAGTGACCCCGAGTGCGCATGAGCAGTAGTGAGTCCGAGTGTGCATGAGCAGTAGTGACCCCGAGTGCGCATGCACAGTAGTGAGCCCGATTGCGCATCCGAAGTAGTGAGTCCGTGTGCGCATGTGCAGGACTGAGCCGGAGTGCGCATGCGCAGTAGTGACCCCGAGTGCGCATGCGCAGTAGTGACCCCGAGCGCGCATGCGCAGTAGTGAGCCCGTGTGCGCATGCGCAGTAGTGAGCCCGAGCGCGCATCCGCAGTAGTGAGCCCGAGTGCGCATGCGCAGTAGTGACCCCGAGTGTGCATGCACAGTGTGAGCCTGTGAGCGAATGCGCAGTAGTGAGCCCGAGTGCGCATGCGCAGTAGTGACCCCGAGGGCGCATGCGCAGTAGTGAGCCCGTGTGCACATGCGCAGAAGTGAGCTCGAATGCGCATGTGCAGGTCTGCGCCGGACTGCGCATGCGCAGTAGTGAGCCCGTGTGCTCATGCGCAGTAGTGAGGCCGCGTGCGCGTGCGTAGTAGTGTGCTCGAATGCGCATGTGCAGGTCTGAGCCGGACTGCGCATGCGCTGTAGTGAGCCCGTGTATGCATGCGCAGTGGTGAGCCCGAGTGCGCATGGGCAGGTCTGAGCCGGAGTGCGCATGCGCAATAGTGAGGCCGAGTGCGCATGAGCAGATGTGACCCCGAGTGCGCATGCGCAGAAGTGAGCCCGTGTGTGCATGCGCAGTAGTGAACCCGATTGCGCATCCGCAGTAGTGAGCCCGAGCGCGCATCCACAGTAGTGAGCCCGCGTGCGCATGCGTAGTAGTGAGCTCGAGTGCGCATGTGCAGGTCTGAGCCGGAGTGCGCATGCGCAGTAGTGAGCCCGAGCACGCATCCGCAGTAGAGAGTCCGAGTGCGCATGCGCAGTAGCGACCCCGAGTGCGGATGAGCAGTAGTCAGTCCGAGTGCGCATGAGCAGTAGTGACCCCGAGCCCGCATGAGCAGTAGTGAGCCCGTGTGCACATGCGCAGAAGTGAGCTCGAATGCGCATGTGCAAGTCTGAGCCGGACTGCGCATGCGCAGTAGTGAGCCCGCGTGCGCATGAGCAATAGTGAGCCCGCGTGCGCATGCGTAGTAGTGAGCTCGAGTGCGCATGTGCAGGTCTGAGCCGGAGTGCGCATGCGCAGTAGTGGGTCCGTGTGCGCATGCGCAGTAGTGAGCCCTAGCACGCATCCGCAGTAGTGAGTCCGAGTGCGCATGCGCAGTAGTGACCCCGAGTGCGCATGAGCAGTAGTGAGTCCGAGCGCGCATGCGCAGTAGTGAGTCCGATTGTGCATCCGCAGTAGTGAGTCTGAGTGCGCATGAGCAGTAGTGACCCCGAGCGCGCATGCGCAGTAGTGAGCCCGTGTGCGCATGCGCAGTAGTGAGCCCGCGTGCGCATGCGTAGTAGTGAGCTCGAGTGCGCATGTGCAGGTCTGTGCCGGAGTGCGCATGCACAGTAGTGAGCCCGTGTGCGCATGCGCAGTAATGAGCCCGTGCGCGCATCCGCAGTAGTCAGTCCGAGTGCGCATGCGCAGTAGTGACCTCGAATGCGCATGTGCAAGTCTGAGCCGGACTGCGCATGCGCAGTAGTGAGCCCGTGTGCGCATGAGCAGTAGTGAGTCCGAGCCAGCATACGCAGTAGTGAGCCCGATTGTGCATCCGCAGTAATGAGTCTGAGTGCGCATGAGCAGTAGTGAGAACGCGTGCGCATGCGTAGTAGTGAGCTCGAGTGCGCATGTGCAGTAGTGACCCCTAGTGCGCATGAGCAGTAGTGAGTCCGAGTGCGCATGAGCAGTAGTGACCCCGAGTGCGCATGCGCAGTAGTGAGCCCGATTGTGCATCCGCAGTAATGAGTCTGAGTGCGCATGAGCAGTAGTGAGCCCGCGTGCGCATGCGTAGTAGTGAGCTCGAGTGCGCATGCGCAGTAGTGACCCCGAGTGCGCATGAGCAGTAGTGAGTCCGAGTGCGCATGAGCAGTAGTGACCCCGAGCGCGCATGCGCAGTAGTGAGCCCGTGTGCGCATGCGCAGTAGTGAGCCCGAGCGCGCATCCGCAGTAGTGAGCCCGAGTACGCATGCGCTGTAGTGACCCCGAGTGTGCATGCACAGTGTGAGCCCGTGAGCGAATGCGCAGTAGTGAGCCCGAGTGCGTATGCGCAGTAGTGACCCCGAGGGCGCATGCGCAGTAGTGAGCCCGTGTGCGCGTGCGCAGTATTGAGCCCGACTGCACATGCACAGTAGTGAGTCCGTGTGCGCATGCGCAGTAGTGAGCCCGAGTGCGCTTGCGCTGTAGCGAGACCGTGTGCGCATCGGCAGTAGTGAGTCCGAGTGCCGATGAGTCGTAGTGAGTCCGAGTGCGCATCCGCAGCAGTGACCCCGCATGCGCATGCGTAGCAGTGAGCTCGAGTGCGCATGTGCAGGTCTGAGCCGGAGTGCGCATGCGCAATAGTGAGCCCGTGTATGCATGCGCAGTGGTGAGCCCGAGTGCGCATGGGCAGGTCTGAGCCGGAGTGCGCATGCGCAGTAGTGAGGCCGAGTGCGCATGAGCAGAAGTAACCCCGAGTGCGCATGCGCAGAAGTGAGCCCGTGTGTGCATGCGCAGTAGTGAAGCCGATTGCGCATCTGCAGTAGTGAGTCCGTGTGCGCATGAGCAGTAGTGAGTCCGAGCGCGCATGCGCAGTAGTGAGCCCGATTGTGCATCCGCAGTAGTGAGTCTGAGTGTGCATGAGCAGTAGTGAGCCCGTGTGTGCATGAGCAGTAGTGACCCCGAGCGCGCATGCGCAGTAGTGAGCCCCGGCGCACATCCGTAGTAATGAGTCCGAGTGCGCATGCGCAGTAGTGACCCCGAGTGCGCATGAGCAGTAGTGAGTCCGAGTCCGCATGAGCGGTAGTGACCCCGAGTGCGCATGCACAGTAGTGAGCCCGATTGCGCATCCGCAGTAGTGAGTCCGTGTGCACATGTGCAGGTATGAGCCGGAGTGCGCATGCGCTGTAGTGAGCCCGATTGTGCATCCGCAGTAGTGAGTCCGTGTGCGCATGTGCAGGTCTGAGCAGGAGTGCGCATGCGCAGTAGTGAGTCCGAGTGCGCATGAGCAGTAGTGAGTCCGAGTGCGCAGGCGCAGTAGTACGCCCGTGTGCATATGCGCAGATGTGATCTCGAATGCGCATTTGCAGGTCTGAGCCGGAGTGCGCATGCGCAGTAGTGGGCTCGTGCGCGCATGCGCAGTAGTGGGCTCGTTCGCGCATGCGCAGTAGTGAGCCCGTGTGCGCATGCGCACTAGTGACCCCGAGCCCGCATGCGCAGTAGTGAGGCCGCGTGCGCATGCGTAGTAGTGAGCTCGAGTGCGCATGTGCAGGTCTGAGCCGGAGTGCGCATGCGCAGTAGTGAGTCCGAGTGCGCATGCGCAGTAGCGACCACGAGTGCACATGAGCAGTAGTGACCCCGATCGGGCATGCGCAGTAGTGAGCCCGTGTGCGCATGCGCAGTAGTGAGCCCGTGCACGCGTGGGCAGTAGTGAGCCCGAGTACGCTTGCGCTGTAGTGAGACCGTGTGCGCATGCGAAGTAGTGAGCACATGTACGCATGCGCAGTAGTGAATCCGTGTGCGCATGCGCAGTAATGAGCCCGAGTGCGCATGCGCAGTAGTGAGCCTGATTGCGCATCGGCAGTAGTGAGTCCGAGTGCCCATGCGCAGCAATGAGCCCGAGTGCGCATGCGCAGTAGTGACCCCGAGAGCGCATCCCAAGTAGTGAGTCCGTGTGCGCATGTGCAGGACTGAGCCGGAGTGCGCATTCGCAGTAGTGACCCCGAGTGCGCATGCACAGTAGTGAGCCCGATTGCGCATCCGAAGTAGTGAGTCCGTGTGCGCATGTGCAGGACTGAGCCGGAGTGCGCATGCGCAGTAGTGACCCCGAGTGCGCATGCGCAGTAGTGACCCCGAGCGCGCATGCGCTGTAGTGAGACCGTGTGCGCATGCGAAGTAGTGAGCACATGTACGCATGCGCAGTAGTGAATCCGTGTGCGCATGCGCAGTAATGAGCCCGAGTGCGCATGCGCAGTAGTGAGCCCGATTGTGCATCCGCAGTAATGAGTCTGAGTGCGCATGAGCAGTAGTGAGAACGCGTGCGCATGCGTAGTAGTGAGCCCGAGTGCGCATGCGCAGTAGTGACCCCGAGTGTGCATGCACAGTGTGAGCCCGTGAGCGAATGCGCAGTAGTGAGCCGGAGTGCGCATGCGCAGTAGTGACCCCGAGCGCGCATGCCCAGTAGTGAGCCCGTGTGCACATGCGCAGAAGTGAGCTCGAATGCGCATTTGCAGGTCTGAGCCGGACTGCGCATGCGCAGTAGTGACCCCGAGTGCGCTTCCGAAGTAGTGAGTCCGTGTGCGCATGTGCAGGACTGAGCCGGAGTGCGCATGCGCGGTAGTGACCCCGAGCGCGCATGCGCAGTAGTGAGCCCGTGTGCACATGCGCAGTAGTGAGCCCGAGCGCGCATGCGCAAGTCTGAGCCGGACTGCGCATGCGCAGTAGTGAGCCCGTGTGCGCATGAGCAGTAGTGAGTCCGAGCCAGCATGCGTAGTAGTGAGCCCGATTGTGCATCCGCAGTAATGAGTCTGAGTGCGCATGAGCAGTAGTGAGCCCGCGTGCGCATGCGTAGTAGTGAGCTCGAGTGCGCATGCGCAGTGGTGACCCCGAGTGCGCATGAGCAGTAGTGAGTCCGAGTATGCATGAGCAGTAGTGACCCCGAGTGCGCATGCACAGTAGTGAGCCCGATTGCGCATCCGAAGTAGTGAGTCCGTGTGCGCATGTGCAGGACTGAGCCGGAGTGCGCATGCGCAGTAGTGACCCCGAGTGCGCATGCGCAGTAGTGACCCCGAGCGCGCATGCGCAGTAGTGAGCCCGTGTGCGCATGCGCAGTAGTGAGCCCGATCGCGCATCCGCAGTAGTGAGCCCGAGTGCGCATGCGCAGTAGTGACCCCGAGTGTGCACGCACAGTGTGAGCCCGTGAGCGAATGCGCAGTAGTGAGCCCGAGTGCGCATGCGCAGTAGTGAGCCCGAGCGCGCATGCGCAAGTCTGAGCCGGACTGCGCATGCGCAGTAGTGAGCCCGTGTGCGCATGAGCAGTAGTGAGTCCGAGCCAGCATGCGTAGTAGTGAGCCCGATTGTGCATCCGCAGTAATGAGTCTGAGTGCGCATGAGCAGTAGTGAGCCCGCGTGCGCATGCGCAGTAGTGAGCCCGATCGCGCATCCGCAGTAGTGAGCCCGAGTGCGCATGCGCAGTAGTGACCCCGAGTGTGCACGCACAGTGTGAGCCCGTGAGCGAATGCGCAGTAGTGACCCCGAGTGCGCATGCACAGTAGTGAGCCCGATTGCGCATCCGAAGTAGTGAGTCCGTGTGCGCATGTGCAGGACTGAGCCGGAGTGCGCATGCGCAGTAGTGACTCCGAGTGCGCATGCGCAGTAGTGACCCCGAGCGCGCATGCGCAGTAGTGAGCCCGTGTGCACATGCGCAGTAGTGAGCCCGAGCGCGCATCCGCAGTAGTGAGCCCGAGTGCGCATGCGCAGTAGTGACCCCGAGTGTGCATGCACAGTGTGAGCCCGTGAGCGAATGCGCAGTAGTGAGCCCGAGTGCGCATGCGCAGTAGTGACCCCGAGGGCGCATGCGCAGTAGTGAGCCCGTGTGCGCGTGCGCAGTATTGAGCCCGAGTACACATGCACAGTAGTGAGTCCGTGTGCGCATGCGCAGTAGTGAGCCCGTGCGCGCATGCGCAGTCGTGAGCCCGTGTGCGCATGCGCAGTAATGAGCCCGTGCGCGCATCCGCAGTAGTCAGTCCGAGTGCGCATGCGCAGTAGTGACCCCGAGTGCGCATCCGAAGTAGTGAGTCCGTGTGCGCATGTGCAGGACTGAGCCGGAGTGCGCATGCGCAGTAGTGGCCCCGAGTGCGCATGCGCAGTAGTGACCCCGAGCGCGCATGCGCAGTAGTGAGCCCGTGTGCACATGCGCAGAAGTGACCTCGAATGCGCATGTGCAAGTCTGAGCCGGAGTGCGCATGCGCAGTAGTGAGGCCGAGTGCGCATGAGCAGAAGTGACCCCGAGTGCGCATGCGCAGAAGTGAGCCCGTGTGTGCATGCGCAGTAGTGAACCCGATTGCGCATCCGCAGTAGTGAGCCCGAGCGCGCATCCGCAGTAGTGAGCCCGCGTGCGCATGCGTAGTAGTGAGCTCGAGTGCGCATGCGCAGTAGTGACCCCGAGTGCGCATGAGCAGTAGTGAGTCCGAGTGCGCATGAGCAGTAGTGACCCCGAGTGCGCATGCACAGTAGTGAGCCCGATTGCGCATCCGAAGTAGTGAGTCCGTGTGCGCATGTGCAGGACTGAGCCGGAGTGCGCATGCGCAGTAGTGACCCCGAGTGCGCATGCGCAGTAGTGACCCCGAGCGCGCATGCGCAGTAGTGAGCCCGTGTGCGCATGCGCAGTAGTGAGCCCGAGCGCGCATCCGCAGTAGTGAGCCCGAGTGCGCATGCGCAGTAGTGACCCCGAGTGTGCATGCACAGTGTGAGCCCGTGAGCGAATGCGCAGTAGTGAGCCCGAGTGCGCATGCGCAGTAGTGAGCCCGTGTGCGCGTGCGCAGTATTGAGCCCGAGTGCACATGCACAGTAGTGAGTCCGTGTGCGCATGCGCAGTAGTGAGCCCGTGCGCGCATGCGCAGTCGTGAGCCCGTGTGCGCATGCGCAGTAATGAGCCCGTGCGCGCATCCGCAGTAGTGAGTCCGAGTGCGCATGCGCAGTAGTGACCCCGAGTGCGCATCCGAAGTAGTGAGTCCGTGTGCGCATGTGCAGGACTGAGCCGGAGTGCGCATGCGCAGTAGTGACCCCGAGCGCGCATGCGCAGTAGTGAGCCCGTGTGCACATGCGCAGAAGTGAGCTCGAATGCGCATGTGCAGGTCTGAGCCGGACTGCGCATGCGCAGTAGTGAGCCCGTGTATGCATGCGCAGTGGTGAGCCCGAGTGCGCATGGGCAGGTCTGAGCCGGAGTGCGCATGCGCAGTAGTGAGGCCGAGTGCGCATGAGCAGAAGTGACCCCGAGTGCGCATGCGCAGAAGTGAGCCCGTGTGTGCATGCGCAGTAGTGAACCCGATTGCGCATCCGCAGTAGTGAGCCCGAGCGCGCATCCGCAGTAGTGAGCCCGCGTGCGCATGCGTAGTAGTGAGCTCGAGTGCGCATGCGCAGTAGTGACCCCGAGTGCGCATGAGCAGTAGTGAGTCCGAGTGCGCATGAGCAGTAGTGACCCCGAGTGCGCATGCACAGTAGTGAGCCCGATTGCGCATCCGAAGTAGTGAGTCCGTGTGCGCATGTGCAGGACTGAGCCGGAGTGCGCATGCGCAGTAGTGACCCCGAGTGCGCATGCGCAGTAGTGACCCCGAGCGCGCATGCGCAGTAGTGAGCCCGTGTGCGCATGCGCAGTAGTGAGCCCGTGTGCGCATGAGCAGTAGTGAGTCCGAGCCAGCATGCGCAGTAGTGAGCCCGATTGTGCATCCGCAGTAATGAGTCTGAGTGCGCATGAGCAGTAGTGACCCCGAGCGCGCATGCGCAGTAGTGAGCCCGTGTGCGCATGCGCAGTAGTGAGCCCGAGCGCGCATCCGCAGTAGTGAGCCCGAGTGCGCATGCGCAGTAGTGACCCCGAGTGTGCATGCACATTGTGAGCCCGTGAGCGAATGCGCAGTAGTGAGCCCGAGTGCGCATGCGCAGTAGTGACCCCGAGTGCGCATCCGAAGTAGTGAGTCCGTGTGCGCATGTGCAGGACTGAGCCGGAGTGCGCATGCGCAGTAGTGACCCCGAGCGCGCATGCGCAGTAGTGAGCCCGTGTGCACATGCGCAGAAGTGAGCTCGAATGCGCATGTGCAGGTCTGAGCCGGACTGCGCATGCGCAGTAGTGAGCCCGTGTGCTCATGCGCAGTAGTGAGGCCGCGTGCGCATGCGTAGTAGTGAGCTCGAGTGCGCATGTGCAGGTCTGAGCCGGAGTGCGCATGCGCAGTAGTGAGTCCGAGTGCGCATGAGCAGTAGTGAGTCCGAGTGCGCATGCGCAGTAGTACGCCCGTGTGCGTATGAGCAGAAGTGAGCTCGAATACGCATGTGCAGGTCTGAGCCGGACTGCGCATGCGCAGTAGTGAGCCCGTGTATGCATGCGCAGTGGTGAGCCCGAGTGCGCATGGGCAGGTCTGAGCCGGAGTGCGCATGCGCAGTAGTGAGGCCGAGTGCGCATGAGCAGAAGTGACCCCGAGTGCGCATGCGCAGAAGTGAGCCCGTGTGTGCATGCGCAGTAGTGAACCCGATTGCGCATCCGCAGTAGTGAGCCCGAGCGCGCATCCGCAGTAGTGAGCCCGCGTGCGCATGCGTAGTAGTGAGCTCGAGTGCGCATGCGCAGTAGTGACCCCGAGTGCGCATGAGCAGTAGTGAGTCCGAGTGCGCATGAGCAGTAGTGACCCCGAGTGCGCATGCACAGTAGTGAGCCCGATTGCGCATCCGAAGTAGTGAGTCCGTGTGCGCATGTGCAGGACTGAGCCGGAGTGCGCATGCGCAGTAGTGACCCCGAGTGCGCATGCGCAGTAGTGACCCCGAGCGCGCATGCGCAGTAGTGAGCCCGTGTGCGCATGAGCAGTAGTGAGTCCGAGCCAGCATGCGCAGTAGTGAGCCCGATTGTGCATCCGCAGTAATGAGTCTGAGTGCGCATGAGCAGTAGTGAGCCCGCGTGCGCATGCGTAGTAGTGAGTCCGAGTGTGCATGAGCACTAGTAACCCCGAGTGCGCATGCACAGTAGTGAGCCCGATTGCGCATCCGAAGTAGTGAGTCCGTGTGCGCATGTGCAGGACTGAGCCGGAGTGCGCATGCGCAGTAGTGATCCCGAGTGCGCATGCGCAGTAGTGACCCCGAGCGCGCATGCGCAGTAGTGAGCCCGTGTGCGCATGCGCAGTAGTGAGCCCGAGCGCGCATCCGCAGTAGTGAGCCCGAGTGCGCATGCGCAGTAGTGACCCCGAGTGTGCATGCACATTGTGAGCCCGTGAGCGAATGCGCAGTAGTGAGCCCGAGTGCGCATGCGCAGTAGTGACCCCGAGTGCGCATCCGAAGTAGTGAGTCCGTGTGCGCATGTGCAGGACTGAGCCGGAGTGCGCATGCGCAGTAGTGACCCCGAGCGCGCATGCGCAGTAGTGAGCCCGTGTGCACATGCGCAGAAGTGAGCTCGAATGCGCATGTGCAGGTCTGAGCCGGACTGCGCATGCGCAGTAGTGAGCCCGTGTGCTCATACGCAGTAGTGAGGCCGCGTGCGCATGCGTAGTAGTGAGCTCGAGTGCGCATGTGCAGGTCTGAGCCGGAGTGCGCATGCGCAGTAGTGAGTCCGAGTGCGCATGAGCAGTAGTGAGTCCGAGTGCGCATGCGCAGTAGTACGCCCGTGTGCATATGAGCAGAAGTGAGCTCGAATACGCATGTGCAGGTCTGAGCCGGACTGCGCATGCGCAGTAGTGAGCCCGTGTATGCATGCGCAGTGGTGAGCCCGAGTGCGCATGGGCAGGTCTGAGCCGGAGTGCGCATGCGCAGTAGTGAGGCCGAGTGCGCATGAGCAGAAGTGACCCCGAGTGCGCATGCGCAGAAGTGAGCCCGTGTGTGCATGCGCAGTAGTGAACCCGATTGCGCATCCGCAGTAGTGAGCCCGAGCGCGCATCCGCAGTAGTGAGCCCGCGTGCGCATGCGTAGTAGTGAGCTCGAGTGCGCATGCGCAGTAGTGACCCCGAGTGCGCATGAGCAGTAGTGAGTCCGAGTGCGCATGAGCAGTAGTGACCCCGAGTGCGCATGCACAGTAGTGAGCCCGATTGCGCATCCGAAGTAGTGAGTCCGTGTGCGCATGTGCAGGACTGAGCCGGAGTGCGCATGCGCAGTAGTGACCCCGAGTGCGCATGCGCAGTAGTGACCCCGAGCGCGCATGCGCAGTAGTGAGCCCGTGTGCGCATGAGCAGTAGTGAGTCCGAGCCAGCATGCGCAGTAGTGAGCCCGATTGTGCATCCGCAGTAATGAGTCTGAGTGCGCATGAGCAGTAGTGAGCCCGCGTGCGCATGCGTAGTAGTGAGTCCGAGTGTGCATGAGCACTAGTGACCCCGAGTGCGCATGCACAGTAGTGAGCCCGATTGCGCATCCGAAGTAGTGAGTCCGTGTGCGCATGTGCAGGACTGAGCCGGAGGTTGGGTTTGGAATGTGGAGCGGGGCGTGCCCCAGGGTGCGGTTCTCGGGCCGCACCTGTGGATCGTGGGGTACGACCCCGCTCTGAGGGCCCCACTGCCACCGGGCCTTTTCCTCACCTGTTTCGCGGATGATACGCATGTGATGGCAGTGGGGCGAGATTTCTGGAGGACCAGCCGTCTCGCGGAGTTGGGTGCGGCGGTGGTCGTTGCCGAGATCCGGGCGCTCGGGTTGGAGGTGGCTCCCCGCAAGACTGAGGCCATGGCCTTCTGCCATAGGCGTAGGGACCGCCCTCCGCCCGGTGCGTTGGTCCGGGTAGGCGGGGCTGATGTCCAGATCGGGTCCGAGATGAGGTATCTCGGACTCCGACTGGACAGCCACTGGAGTTTCGGACCCCACTTCGACGCGTTGGCCCCCAGGTTGGAGCGTGTTGCGGGCGCGTTGGCGCGCATATTGCCCAACCTGCGGGGCCCGAGTGAGAAGGTGCGCCGACTCTATATGGGGGTCGTGCGGAGTATGGCCCTATACGGCGCCCCAGTTTGGGCTGCCGACCTGGCTGCCAGGCGCCGCTCGCAAGGTGTCTTGCGAAAAGTGGAGCGGCGGCTGGCGGTCAGGGTGGTGATGGGGTACCGCACGGTCTCCTACGAGTCGGCTATGGTTCTGGCTGGGGTAATTCCCTGGCGCTACTGCGCCGAGGTGGAGGCAGCGGTATACAGATACCGCTGCACCCTCCGACAGGAGGGAATTGTAGAGGGTGCCCAGCCAGGACCCAGCGTCGAAGAGGTCCGGCTCCAGGCCCGACGCGCTGCTGTCTCCCGCTGGAAGGAGGATTTATCCTCCAGCGGGGCCGTGGGGAAGCGCGCTGTCGGGGCGGTCCTTCCGCGACTTGAGCAGTGGATGGACCGCGGCCACGGTAGGCTCTCGTTCTGGATCACGCAGGTGCTCACCGGGCATGGTTGCTTCGGGGAGTACCTGTGCCGGATCGGTAGGCAACGATCACCCAATTGTTACGAGTGTGGGGCGGAATGCGATGATGCCCAGCATGTGTTGGGGAGGTGCTCTGCCTTTGCTCTGCAGAGGCACCTCCTGGAGTGTGAGTTGGAGTGCGATGCTGCGTGTCTGGGAGAGGTGATCGAGCGAATGTTGAGTAGTGAGGTAGCATGGAAGGCCGTCGCCTCCTTCTGCGAGACGGTGATCTCGCGGAAGGAGGAGGCGGAGCGTGAGAGAGAGAGACGTGGAATGATTGTGAGAAGAAGGAGACGGAGAGGGCGACCCGCTTCTCGGGCGCCCTCCTGAGGGTAGTGGGCGGCGCGGCTTCTCCGCGTCGCCCGCATGGCGTGAATGGTGAGTGATAGTGTGTGTGTGGGTGTGTTGTGTGTATGTGAGTGTGCATGTGTATTATTATGTGAAGAGGAGTGGTGGGACGGGGATCGCGCCGCCCTCCCCGGCGTGGGTCCTCATCCCCTCGTGTGAGTGTCGGCGGTCTTGGTCCGAGGGTGTCGGAGATCCTCGGGATTGACCAAGGCCGCCAGGACCGCAGGGGTCATGGGCGGGGGCCCATGATCCCATTGCACGCGGTCCGAGGGGCGGAGACGAGGGCGACCGTGGTGGCGCGCTCGGCTCCAATGGGGGTGGGTCGTTGTTTGTGGGGAGCCTTCTGCTCCCCACGAGTAGGGCGACCGGAAGGTTGCATGGCGGCATTTTGGTGGGTCGTGGTGAAGAATACTGCATGACCCCATGACCCACCATGCCGCCGAGGGTGGGCACCACCGAGGGGTTTTAGTGGGTAAAAATCCCACACTGCCCCCGCTCCTCCCCCGGGGAGTGGGGGTGTCTTATGTTGAAGATATCCCCTCGTAAAAAAAAAAAAAAAAAAAAAAAAAAAAGGACTGAGCCGGAGTGCGCATGCGCAGTAGTGAGCCCGTGTGCGCATGCGCAGTAGTGAGCCCGAGCGCGCATCCGCAGTAGTGAGCCCGAGTGCGCATGCGCAGTAGTGACCCCGAGTGTGCATGCACATTGTGAGCCCGTGAGCGAATGCGCAGTAGTGAGCCCGAGTGCGCATGCGCAGTAGTGACCCCGAGGGCGCATGCACAGTAGTGAGCCCGTGTGCGCGTGCGCAGTATTGAGCCCGAGTGCACATGCACAGTAGTGAGTCCGTGTGCGCATGCGCAGTAGTGAGCCCGTGCGCGCATGCGCAGTCGTGAGCCCGTGTGCGCATGCGCAGTAATGAACCCGTGCGCGCATCCGCAGTAGTGAGTCCGAGTGCGCATGCGCAGTAGTGACCCCGAGTGCGCATCCGAAGTAGTGAGTCCGTGTGCGCATGTGCAGGACTGAGCCGGAGTGCGCATGCGCAGTAGTGACCCCGAGCGCGCATGCGCAGTAGTGAGCCCGTGTGCACATGCGCAGAAGTGAGCTCGAATGCGCATGTGCAGGTCTGAGCCGGACTGCGCATGCGCAGTAGTGACCCCGAGTGCGCATCCGAAGTAGTGAGTCCGTGTGCGCATGTGCAGGACTGAGCCGGAGTGCGCATGCGCAGTAGTGACCCCGAGTGCGCATGCGCAGTAGTGACCCCGAGCGCGCATGCGCAGTAGTGAGCCCGTGTGCACATGCGCAGAAGTGACCTCGAATGCGCATGTGCAAGTCTGAGCCGGACTGCGCATGCGCAGTAGTGAGCCCGTGTGCGCATGAGCAGTAGTGAGCCCGAGCGCGCATCCGCAGTAGTGAGCCCGAGTGCGCATGCGCAGTAGTGACCCCGAGTGTGCATGCACATTGTGAGCCCGTGAGCGAATGCGCAGTAGTGAGCCCGAGTGCGCATGCGCAGTAGTGACCCCGAGGGCGCATGCACAGTAGTGAGCCCGTGTGCGCGTGCGCAGTATTGAGCCCGAGTGCACATGCACAGTAGTGAGTCCGTGTGCGCATGCGCAGTAGTGAGCCCGTGCGCGCATGCGCAGTCGTGAGCCCGTGTGCGCATGCGCAGTAATGAACCCGTGCGCGCATCCGCAGTAGTGAGTCCGAGTGCGCATGCGCAGTAGTGACCCCGAGTGCGCATCCGAAGTAGTGAGTCCGTGTGCGCATGTGCAGGACTGAGCCGGAGTGCGCATGCGCAGTAGTGACCCCGAGCGCGCATGCGCAGTAGTGAGCCCGTGTGCACATGCGCAGAAGTGAGCTCGAATGCGCATGTGCAGGTCTGAGCCGGACTGCGCATGCGCAGTAGTGACCCCGAGTGCGCATCCGAAGTAGTGAGTCCGTGTGCGCATGTGCAGGACTGAGCCGGAGTGCGCATGCGCAGTAGTGACCCCGAGTGCGCATGCGCAGTAGTGACCCCGAGCGCGCATGCGCAGTAGTGAGCCCGTGTGCACATGCGCAGAAGTGACCTCGAATGCGCATGTGCAAGTCTGAGCCGGACTGCGCATGCGCAGTAGTGAGCCCGTGTGCGCATGAGCAGTAGTGAGTCCGAGCCAGCATGCGCAGTAGTGAGCCCGAGCGCGCATCCGCAGTAGTGAGCCCGAGTGCGCATGCGCAGTAGTGACCCCGAGTGTGCATGCACATTGTGAGCCCGTGAGCGAATGCGCAGTAGTGAGCCCGAGTGCGCATGCGCAGTAGTGACCCCGAGGGCGCATGCACAGTAGTGAGCCCGTGTGCGCGTGCGCAGTATTGAGCCCGAGTGCACATGCACAGTAGTGAGTCCGTGTGCGCATGCGCAGTAGTGAGCCCGTGCGCGCATGCGCAGTCGTGAGCCCGTGTGCGCATGCGCAGTAATGAACCCGTGCGCGCATCCGCAGTAGTGAGTCCGAGTGCGCATGCGCAGTAGTGACCCCGAGTGCGCATCCGAAGTAGTGAGTCCGTGTGCGCATGTGCAGGACTGAGCCGGAGTGCGCATGCGCAGTAGTGACCCCGAGCGCGCATGCGCAGTAGTGAGCCCGTGTGCACATGCGCAGAAGTGAGCTCGAATGCGCATGTGCAGGTCTGAGCCGGACTGCGCATGCGCAGTAGTGACCCCGAGTGCGCATCCGAAGTAGTGAGTCCGTGTGCGCATGTGCAGGACTGAGCCGGAGTGCGCATGCGCAGTAGTGACCCCGAGTGCGTATGCGCAGTAGTGACCCCGAGCGCGCATGCGCAGTAGTGAGCCCGTGTGCACATGCGCAGAAGTGACCTCGAATGCGCATGTGCAAGTCTGAGCCGGACTGCGCATGCGCAGTAGTGAGCCCGTGTGCGCATGAGCAGTAGTGAGTCCGAGCCAGCATGCGCAGTAGTGAGCCCGATTGTGCATCCGCAGTAATGAGTCTGAGTGCGCATGAGCAGTAGTGAGCCCGCGTGCCGCATGCGTAGTAGTGAGCTCGAGTGCGCATGCGCAGTAGTGACCCCGAGTGCGCATGAGCAGTAGTGAGTCCGAGTATGCATGAGCAGTAGTGATCCCGAGTGCGCATGCACAGTAGTGAACCCGATTGCGCATCCGAAGTAGTGAGTTCGTGTGCGCATGTGCAGGACTGAGCCGGAGTGCGCATGCGCAGTAGTGACCCCGAGTGCGCATGCGCAGTAGTGACCCCGAGCGCGCATGCGCAGTAGTGAGCCCGTGTGCGCATGCGCAGTAGTGAGCCCGAGCGCGCATCCGCAGTAGTGAGCCCGAGTGCGCATGCGCAGTAGTGACCCCGAGTGTGCATGCACAGTGTGAGCCCGTGAGCGAATGCGCAGTAGTGAGCCCGAGTGCGCATGCGCAGTAGTGACCCCGAGGTCGCATGCGCAGTAGTGAGCCCGTGTGCGCGTGCGCAGTATTGAGCCCGAGTGCACATGCACAGTAGTGAGTCCGTGTGCGCATGCGCAGTAGTGAGCCCGTGCGCGCATGCGCAGTCGTGAGCCCGTGTGCGCATGCGCAGTAATGAGCCCGTGCGCGCATCCGCAGTAGTGAGTCCGAGTGCGCATGCGCAGTAGTGACCCCGAGTGCGCATCCGAAGTAGTGAGTCCGTGTGCGCATGTGCAGGACTGAGCCGGAGTGCGCATGCGCAGGACTGAGCCGGAGTGCGCATGCGCAGTAGTGACCCCGAGCGCGCATGCGCAGTAGTGAGCCCGTGTGCACATGCGCAGAAGTAAGCTCGAATGCGCATGTGCAGGTCTGAGCCGGACTGCGCATGCGCAGTAGTGAGCCCGTGTGCTCATGCGCAGTAGTGAGGCCGCGTGCGAATGCGTAGTAGTGAGCTCGAGTGCGCATGTGCAGGTCTGAGCCGGAGAGCGCATGCGCAGTAGTGAGTCCGAGTGCGCATGAGCAGTAGTGAGTCCGAGTGCGCATGCGCAGTAGTACGCCCGTGTGCATATGAGCAGAAGTGAGCTCGAATGCGCATGTGCAGGTCTGAGCCGGACTGCGCATGCGCAGTAGTGAGCCCGTGTATGCATGCGCAGTGGTGAGCCCGAGTGCGCATGGGCAGGTCTGAGCCGGAGTGCGCATGTGCAGGACTGAGCCGGAGTGCGCATGCGCAGTAGTGATCCCGAGTGCGCATGCGCAGTAGTGACCCCGAGCGCGCATGCGCAGTAGTGAGCCCGTGTGCGCATGCGCAGTAGTGAGCCCGAGCGCGCATCCGCAGTAGTGAGCCCGAGTGCGCATGCGCTGTAGCGACCCCGAGTGTGCATGCAGATTGTGAGCCCGTGAGCGAATGCGCAGTAGTGAGCCCGAGTGCGCATGCGCAGTAGTGACCCCGAGGGCGCATGCACAGTAGTGAGCCCGTGTGCGCGTGCGCAGTATTGAGCCCGAGTGCACATGCACAGTAGTGAGTCCGTGTGCGCATGCGCAGTAGTGAGCCCGTGCGCGCATGCGCAGTCGTGAGCCCGTGTGCGCATGCGCAGTAATGAACCCGTGCGCGCATCCGCAGTAGTGAGTCCGAGTGCGCATGCGCAGTAGTGACCCCGAGTGCGCATCCGAAGTAGTGAGTCCGTGTGCGCATGTGCAGGACTGAGCCGGAGTGCGCATGCGCAGTAGTGACCCCGAGCGCGCATGCGCAGTAGTGAGCCCGTGTGCACATGCGCAGAAGTGAGCTCGAATGCGCATGTGCAGGTCTGAGCCGGACTGCGCATGCGCAGTAGTGACCCCGAGTGCGCATCCGAAGTAGTGAGTCCGTGTGCGCATCCGCAGTAGTGAGCCCGAGTGCGCATGCGCAGTAGTGACCCCGAGTGTGCATGCACATTGTGAGCCCGTGAGCGAATGCGCAGTAGTGAGCCCGAGTGCGCATGCGCAGTAGTGACCCCGAGGGCGCATGCACAGTAGTGAGCCCGTGTGCGCGTGCGCAGTATTGAAACCGAGTGCACATGCACAGTAGTGAGTCCGTGTGCGCATGCGCAGTAGTGAGCCCGTGCGCGCATGCGCAGTCGTGAGCCCGTGTGCGCATGCGCAGTAATGAACCCGTGCGCGCATCCGCAGTAGTGAGTCCGAGTGCGCATGCGCAGTAGTGAACCCGATTGCGCATCCGAAGTAGTGAGTCCGTGTGCGCATGTGCAGGACTGAGCCGGAGTGCGCATGCGCAGTAGTGACCCCGAGCGCGCATGCGCAGTAGTGAGCCCGTGTGCACATGCGCAGAAGTGAGCTCGAATGCGCATGTGCAGGTCTGAGCCGGACTGCGCATGCGCAGTAGTGACCCCGAGTGCGCATCCGAAGTAGTGAGTCCGTGTGCGCATGTGCAGGACTGAGCCGGAGTGCGCATGCGCAGTAGTGACCCCGAGTGCGCATGCGCAGTAGTGACCCCGAGCGCGCATGCGCAGTAGTGAGCCCGTGTGCACATGCGCAGAAGTGAGCTCGAATGCGCATGTGCAGGTCTGAGCCGGACTGCGCATGCGCAGTAGTGAGCCCGTGTGCTCATGCGCAGTAGTGAGGCCGCGTGCGAATGCGTAGTAGTGAGCTCGAGTGCGCATGTGCAGGTCTGAGCCGGAGAGCGCATGCGCAGTAGTGAGTCCGAGTGCGCATGAGCAGTAGTGAGTCCGAGTGCGCATGCGCAGTAGTACGCCCGTGTGCATATGAGCAGAAGTGAGCTCGAATGCGCATGTGCAGGTCTGAGCCGGACTGCGCATGCGCAGTAGTGAGCCCGTGTATGCATGCGCAGTGGTGAGCCCGAGTGCGCATGGGCAGGTCTGAGCCGGAGTGCGCATGCACAGTAGTGAGGCCGAGTGCGCATGAGCAGAAGTGACCCCGAGTGCGCATGCGCAGAAGTGAGCCCGTGTGTGCATGCGCAGTAGTGAACCCGATTGCGCATCCGCAGTAGTGAGCCCGAGCGCGCATCCGCAGTAGTGAGCCCGCGTGCGCATGCGTAGTAGTGAGCTCGAGTGCGCATGCGCAGTAGTGACCCCGAGTGCGCATGAGCAGTAGTGAGTCCGAGTGCGCATGAGCAGTAGTGACCCCGAGTGCGCATGAGCAGTAGTGAGTCCGAGTATGCATGAGCAGTAGTGACCCCGAGTGCGCATGCACAGTAGTGAACCCGATTGCGTATCCGAAGTAGTGAGTCCGTGTGCGCATGTGCAGGACTGAGCCGGAGTGCGCATGCGCAGTAGTGACCCCGAGTGCGCATGCGCAGTAGTGACCCCGAGCGCGCATGCGCAGTAGTGAGCCCGTGTGCGCATGCGCAGTAGTGAGCCCGAGCGCGCATCCGCAGTAGTGAGCCCGAGTGCGCATGCGCAGTAGTGACCCCGAGGTCGCATGCGCAGTAGTGAGCCCGTGTGCGCGTGCGCAGTATTGAGCCCGAGTGCACATGCACAGTAGTGAGTCCGTGTGCGCATGTGCAGGACTGAGCCGGAGTGCGCATCCGCAGTAGTGAGCCCGAGTGCGCATGCGCAGTAGTGACCCCGAGGTCGCATGCGCAGTAGTGAGCCCGTGTGCGCGTGCGCAGTATTGAGCCCGAGTGCACATGCACAGTAGTGAGTCCGTGTGCGCATGCGCAGTAGTGAGCCCGTGCGCGCATGCGCAGTCGTGAGCCCGTGTGCGCATGCGCAGTAATGAGCCCGTGCGCGCATCCGCAGTAGTGAGTCCGAGTGCGCATGCGCAGTAGTGACCCCGAGTGCGCATCCGAAGTAGTGAGTCCGTGTGCGCATGTGCAGGACTGAGCCGGAGTGCGCATGCGCAGGACTGAGCCGGAGTGCGCATGCGCAGTAGTGATCCCGAGCGCGCATGCGCAGTAGTGAGCCCGTGTGCACATGCGCAGAAGTGAGCTCGAATGCGCATGTGCAGGTCTGAGCCGGACTGCGCATGCGCAGTAGTGAGCCCGTGTATGCATGCGCAGTGGTGAGCCCGAGTGCGCATGGGCAGGTCTGAGCCGGAGTGCGCATGCACAGTAGTGAGGCCGAGTGCGCATGAGCAGAAGTGACCCCGAGTGCGCATGCGCAGAAGTGAGCCCGTGTGTGCATGCGCAGTAGTGAACCCGATTGCGCATCCGCAGTAGTGAGCCCGAGCGCGCATCCGCAGTAGTGAGCCCGCGTGCGCATGCGTAGTAGTGAGCTCGAGTGCGCATGCGCAGTAGTGACCCCGAGTGCGCATGAGCAGTAGTGAGTCCGAGTGCGCATGAGCAGTAGTGACCCCGAGTGCGCATGCACAGTAGTGAGCCCGATTGCGCATCCGAAGTAGTGAGTCCGTGTGCGCATGTGCAGGACTGAGCCGGAGTGCGCAGGCGCAGTAGTGACCCCGAGTGCGCATGCGCAGTAGTGACCCCGAGCGCGCATGCGCAGTTGTGAGCCCGTGTGCGCATGCGCAGTGGTGAGCCCGAGCGCGCATGCGCAAGTCTGAGCCGGACTGCGCATGCGCAGTAGTGAGCCCGTGTGCGCATGAGCAGTAGTGAGTCCGAGCCAGCATGCGCAGTAGTGAGCCCGAGTGCGCATGCGCAGTAGTGAACCCGAGCGCGCATGCGCATGCGCAGTAGTGAGCCCGAGCGCGCATCCGCAGTAGTGAGCCCGAGTGCGCATGCGCAGTAGTGACCCCGAGTGCGCATGCACAGTAGTGAGCCCGATTGCGCATCCGAAGTAGTGAGTCCGTGTGCGCATGTGCAGGACTGAGCCGGAGTGCGCATGCGCAGTAGTGACCCCGAGTGTGCATGCACAGTGTGAGCCCGTGAGCGAATGCGCAGTAGTGAGCCCGAGTGCGCATGCGCAGTAGTGACCCCGAGGGCGCATGCGCAGTAGTGAGCCCGTGTGCGCGTGCGCAGTATTGAGCCCGAGTGCACATGCACAGTAGTGAGTCCGTGTGCGCATGCGCAGTAGTGAGCCCGTGCGCGCATGCGCAGTCGTGAGCCCGTGTGCGCATGCGCAGTAATGAACCCGTGCGCGCATCCGCAGTAGTGAGTCCGTTTGCGCATGTGCAGGACTGAGCCGGAGTGCGCATGCGCAGTAGTGACCCCGAGCGCGCATGCGCAGTAGTGAGCCCGTGTGCACATGCGCAGAAGTGAGCTCGAATGCGCATGTGCAGGTCTGAGCCGGACTGCGCATGCGCAGTAGTGAGCCCGTGTGCTCATGCGCAGTAGTGAGGCCGCGTGCGCATGCGTAGTAGTGAGCTCGAGTGCGCATGTGCAGGTCTGAGCCGGAGTGCGCATGCGCAGTAGTGAGTCCGAGTGCGCATGAGCAGTAGTGAGTCCGAGTGCGCATGCGCAGTAGTACGCCCGTGTGCATATGAGCAGAAGTGAGCTCGAATGCGCATGTGCAGGTCTGAGCCGGACTGCGCATGCGCAGTAGTGAGCCCGTGTATGCATGCGCAGTGGTGAGCCCGAGTGCGCATGGGCAGGTCTGAGCCGGAGTGCGCATGCGCAGTAGTGAGCCCGAGCGCGCATCCGCAGTAGTGAGCCCGCGTGCGCATGCGTAGTAGTGAGCTCGAGTGCGCATGCGCAGTAGTGACCCCGAGTGCGCATGAGCAGTAGTGAGTCCGAGTGCGCATGAGCAGTAGTGACCCCGAGTGCGCATGCACAGTAGTGAGCCCGATTGCGCATCCGAAGTAGTGAGTCCGTGTGCGCATGTGCAGGACTGAGCCGGAGTGCGCATGCGCAGTAGTGACCCCGAGTGCGCATGCGCAGTAGTGACCCCGAGCGCGCATGCGCAGTAGTGAGCCCGTGTGCGCATGAGCAGTAGTGAGTCCGAGCCAGCATGCGCAGTAGTGAGCCCGATTGTGCATCCGCAGTAATGAGTCTGAGTGCGCATGAGCAGTAGTGAGCCCGCGTGCGCATGCGTAGTAGTGAGTCCGAGTGTGCATGAGCACTAGTAACCCCGAGTGCGCATGCACAGTAGTGAGCCCGATTGCGCATCCGAAGTAGTGAGTCCGTGTGCGCATGTGCAGGACTGAGCCGGAGTGCGCATGCGCAGTAGTGATCCCGAGTGCGCATGCGCAGTAGTGACCCCGAGCGCGCATGCGCAGTAGTGAGCCCGTGTGCGCATGCACATTGTGAGCCCGTGAGCGAATGCGCAGTAGTGAGCCCGAGTGCGCATGCGCAGTAGTGACCCCGAGTGCGCATCCGAAGTAGTGAGTCCGTGTGCGCATGTGCAGGACTGAGCCGGAGTGCGCATGCGCAGTAGTGACCCCGAGCGCGCATGCGCAGTAGTGAGCCCGTGTGCACATGCGCAGAAGTGAGCTCGAATGCGCATGTGCAGGTCTGAGCCGGACTGCGCATGCGTAGTAGTGAGCCCGTGTGCTCATACGCAGTAGTGAGGCCGCGTGCGCATGCGTAGTAGTGAGCTCGAGTGCGCATGTGCAGGTCTGAGCCGGAGTGCGCATGCGCAGTAGTGAGTCCGAGTGCGCATGAGCAGTAGTGAGTCCGAGTGCGCATGCGCAGTAGTACGCCCGTGTGCATATGAGCAGAAGTGAGCTCGAATACGCATGTGCAGGTCTGAGCCGGACTGCGCATGCGCAGTAGTGAGCCCGTGTATGCATGCGCAGTGGTGAGCCCGAGTGCGCATGGGCAGGTCTGAGCCGGAGTGCGCATGCGCAGTAGTGAGGCCGAGTGCGCATGAGCAGAAGTGACCCCGAGTGCGCATGCGCAGAAGTGAGCCCGTGTGTGCATGCGCAGTAGTGAACCCGATTGCGCATCCGCAGTAGTGAGCCCGAGCGCGCATCCGCAGTAGTGAGCCCGCGTGCGCATGCGTAGTAGTGAGCTCGAGTGCGCATGCGCAGTAGTGACCCCGAGTGCGCATGAGCAGTAGTGAGTCCGAGTGCGCATGAGCAGTAGTGACCCCGAGTGCGCATGCACAGTAGTGAGCCCGATTGCGCATCCGAAGTAGTGAGTCCGTGTGCGCATGTGCAGGACTGAGCCGGAGTGCGCATGCGCAGTAGTGACCCCGAGTGCGCATGCGCAGTAGTGACCCCGAGCGCGCATGCGCAGTAGTGAGCCCGTGTGCGCATGAGCAGTAGTGAGTCCGAGCCAGCATGCGCAGTAGTGAGCCCGATTGTGCATCCGCAGTAATGAGTCTGAGTGCGCATGAGCAGTAGTGAGCCCGCGTGCGCATGCGTAGTAGTGAGTCCGAGTGTGCATGAGCACTAGTGACCCCGAGTGCGCATGCACAGTAGTGAGCCCGATTGCGCATCCGAAGTAGTGAGTCCGTGTGCGCATGTGCAGGACTGAGCCGGAGGTTGGGTTTGGAATGTGGAGCGGGGCGTGCCCCAGGGTGCGGTTCTCGGGCCGCACCTGTGGATCGTGGGGTACGACCCCGCTCTGAGGGCCCCACTGCCACCGGGCCTTTTCCTCACCTGTTTCGCGGATGATACGCATGTGATGGCAGTGGGGCGAGATTTCTGGAGGACCAGCCGTCTCGCGGAGTTGGGTGCGGCGGTGGTCGTTGCCGAGATCCGGGCGCTCGGGTTGGAGGTGGCTCCCCGCAAGACTGAGGCCATGGCCTTCTGCCATAGGCGTAGGGACCGCCCTCCGCCCGGTGCGTTGGTCCGGGTAGGCGGGGCTGATGTCCAGATCGGGTCCGAGATGAGGTATCTCGGACTCCGACTGGACAGCCACTGGAGTTTCGGACCCCACTTCGACGCGTTGGCCCCCAGGTTGGAGCGTGTTGCGGGCGCGTTGGCGCGCATATTGCCCAACCTGCGGGGCCCGAGTGAGAAGGTGCGCCGACTCTATATGGGGGTCGTGCGGAGTATGGCCCTATACGGCGCCCCAGTTTGGGCTGCCGACCTGGCTGCCAGGCGCCGCTCGCAAGGTGTCTTGCGAAAAGTGGAGCGGCGGCTGGCGGTCAGGGTGGTGATGGGGTACCGCACGGTCTCCTACGAGTCGGCTATGGTTCTGGCTGGGGTAATTCCCTGGCGCTACTGCGCCGAGGTGGAGGCAGCGGTATACAGATACCGCTGCACCCTCCGACAGGAGGGAATTGTAGAGGGTGCCCAGCCAGGACCCAGCGTCGAAGAGGTCCGGCTCCAGGCCCGACGCGCTGCTGTCTCCCGCTGGAAGGAGGATTTATCCTCCAGCGGGGCCGTGGGGAAGCGCGCTGTCGGGGCGGTCCTTCCGCGACTTGAGCAGTGGATGGACCGCGGCCACGGTAGGCTCTCGTTCTGGATCACGCAGGTGCTCACCGGGCATGGTTGCTTCGGGGAGTACCTGTGCCGGATCGGTAGGCAACGATCACCCAATTGTTACGAGTGTGGGGCGGAATGCGATGATGCCCAGCATGTGTTGGGGAGGTGCTCTGCCTTTGCTCTGCAGAGGCACCTCCTGGAGTGTGAGTTGGAGTGCGATGCTGCGTGTCTGGGAGAGGTGATCGAGCGAATGTTGAGTAGTGAGGTAGCATGGAAGGCCGTCGCCTCCTTCTGCGAGACGGTGATCTCGCGGAAGGAGGAGGCGGAGCGTGAGAGAGAGAGACGTGGAATGATTGTGAGAAGAAGGAGACGGAGAGGGCGACCCGCTTCTCGGGCGCCCTCCTGAGGGTAGTGGGCGGCGCGGCTTCTCCGCGTCGCCCGCATGGCGTGAATGGTGAGTGATAGTGTGTGTGTGGGTGTGTTGTGTGTATGTGAGTGTGCATGTGTATTATTATGTGAAGAGGAGTGGTGGGACGGGGATCGCGCCGCCCTCCCCGGCGTGGGTCCTCATCCCCTCGTGTGAGTGTCGGCGGTCTTGGTCCGAGGGTGTCGGAGATCCTCGGGATTGACCAAGGCCGCCAGGACCGCAGGGGTCATGGGCGGGGGCCCATGATCCCATTGCACGCGGTCCGAGGGGCGGAGACGAGGGCGACCGTGGTGGCGCGCTCGGCTCCAATGGGGGTGGGTCGTTGTTTGTGGGGAGCCTTCTGCTCCCCACGAGTAGGGCGACCGGAAGGTTGCATGGCGGCATTTTGGTGGGTCGTGGTGAAGAATACTGCATGACCCCATGACCCACCATGCCGCCGAGGGTGGGCACCACCGAGGGGTTTTAGTGGGTAAAAATCCCACACTGCCCCCGCTCCTCCCCCGGGGAGTGGGGGTGTCTTATGTTGAAGATATCCCCTCGTAAAAAAAAAAAAAAAAAAAAAAAAAAAAAGGACTGAGCCGGAGTGCGCATGCGCAGTAGTGAGCCCGTGTGCGCATGCGCAGTAGTGAGCCCGAGCGCGCATCCGCAGTAGTGAGCCCGAGTGCGCATGCGCAGTAGTGACCCCGAGTGTGCATGCACATTGTGAGCCCGTGAGCGAATGCGCAGTAGTGAGCCCGAGTGCGCATGCGCAGTAGTGACCCCGAGGGCGCATGCACAGTAGTGAGCCCGTGTGCGCATGCGCAGTAGTGAGCCCGAGCGCGCATCCGCAGTAGTGAGCCCGAGTGCGCATGCGCAGTAGTGACCCCGAGTGTGCATGCACATTGTGAGCCCGTGAGCGAATGCGCAGTAGTGAGCCCGAGTGCGCATGCGCAGTAGTGACCCCGAGGGCGCATGCACAGTAGTGAGCCCGTGTGCGCGTGCGCAGTATTGAGCCCGAGTGCACATGCACAGTAGTGAGTCCGTGTGCGCATGCGCAGTAGTGAGCCCGTGCGCGCATGCGCAGTCGTGAGCCCGTGTGCGCATGCGCAGTAATGAACCCGTGCGCGCATCCGCAGTAGTGAGTCCGAGTGCGCATGCGCAGTAGTGACCCCGAGTGCGCATCCGAAGTAGTGAGTCCGTGTGCGCATGTGCAGGACTGAGCCGGAGTGCGCATGCGCAGTAGTGACCCCGAGCGCGCATGCGCAGTAGTGAGCCCGTGTGCACATGCGCAGAAGTGAGCTCGAATGCGCATGTGCAGGTCTGAGCCGGACTGCGCATGCGCAGTAGTGACCCCGAGTGCGCATCCGAAGTAGTGAGTCCGTGTGCGCATGTGCAGGACTGAGCCGGAGTGCGCATGCGCAGTAGTGACCCCGAGTGCGTATGCGCAGTAGTGACCCCGAGCGCGCATGCGCAGTAGTGAGCCCGTGTGCACATGCGCAGAAGTGACCTCGAATGCGCATGTGCAAGTCTGAGCCGGACTGCGCATGCGCAGTAGTGAGCCCGTGTGCGCATGAGCAGTAGTGAGTCCGAGCCAGCATGCGCAGTAGTGAGCCCGATTGTGCATCCGCAGTAATGAGTCTGAGTGCGCATGAGCAGTAGTGAGCCCGCGTGCCGCATGCGTAGTAGTGAGCTCGAGTGCGCATGCGCAGTAGTGACCCCGAGTGCGCATGAGCAGTAGTGAGTCCGAGTATGCATGAGCAGTAGTGATCCCGAGTGCGCATGCACAGTAGTGAACCCGATTGCGCATCCGAAGTAGTGAGTTCGTGTGCGCATGTGCAGGACTGAGCCGGAGTGCGCATGCGCAGTAGTGACCCCGAGTGCGCATGCGCAGTAGTGACCCCGAGCGCGCATGCGCAGTAGTGAGCCCGTGTGCGCATGCGCAGTAGTGAGCCCGAGCGCGCATACGCAGTAGTGAGCCCGAGTGCGCATGCGCAGTAGTGACCCCGAGTGTGCATGCACAGTGTGAGCCCGTGAGCGAATGCGCAGTAGTGAGCCCGAGTGCGCATGCGCAGTAGTGACCCCGAGGTCGCATGCGCAGTAGTGAGCCCGTGTGCGCGTGCGCAGTATTGAGCCCGAGTGCACATGCACAGTAGTGAGTCCGTGTGCGCATGCGCAGTAGTGAGCCCGTGCGCGCATGCGCAGTCGTGAGCCCGTGTGCGCATGCGCAGTAATGAGCCCGTGCGCGCATCCGCAGTAGTGAGTCCGAGTGCGCATGCGCAGTAGTGACCCCGAGTGCGCATCCGAAGTAGTGAGTCCGTGTGCGCATGTGCAGGACTGAGCCGGAGTGCGCATGCGCAGGACTGAGCCGGAGTGCGCATGCGCAGTAGTGACCCCGAGCGCGCATGCGCAGTAGTGAGCCCGTGTGCACATGCGCAGAAGTAAGCTCGAATGCGCATGTGCAGGTCTGAGCCGGACTGCGCATGCGCAGTAGTGAGCCCGTGTGCTCATGCGCAGTAGTGAGGCCGCGTGCGAATGCGTAGTAGTGAGCTCGAGTGCGCATGTGCAGGTCTGAGCCGGAGAGCGCATGCGCAGTAGTGAGTCCGAGTGCGCATGAGCAGTAGTGAGTCCGAGTGCGCATGCGCAGTAGTACGCCCGTGTGCATATGAGCAGAAGTGAGCTCGAATGCGCATGTGCAGGTCTGAGCCGGACTGCGCATGCGCAGTAGTGAGCCCGTGTATGCATGCGCAGTGGTGAGCCCGAGTGCGCATGGGCAGGTCTGAGCCGGAGTGCGCATGTGCAGGACTGAGCCGGAGTGCGCATGCGCAGTAGTGATCCCGAGTGCGCATGCGCAGTAGTGACCCCGAGCGCGCATGCGCAGTAGTGAGCCCGTGTGCGCATGCGCAGTAGTGAGCCCGAGCGCGCATCCGCAGTAGTGAGCCCGAGTGCGCATGCGCTGTAGCGACCCCGAGTGTGCATGCACATTGTGAGCCCGTGAGCGAATGCGCAGTAGTGAGCCCGAGTGCGCATGCGCAGTAGTGACCCCGAGGGCGCATGCACAGTAGTGAGCCCGTGTGCGCGTGCGCAGTATTGAGCCCGAGTGCACATGCACAGTAGTGAGTCCGTGTGCGCATGCGCAGTAGTGAGCCCGTGCGCGCATGCGCAGTCGTGAGCCCGTGTGCGCATGCGCAGTAATGAACCCGTGCGCGCATCCGCAGTAGTGAGTCCGAGTGCGCATGCGCAGTAGTGACCCCGAGTGCGCATCCGAAGTAGTGAGTCCGTGTGCGCATGTGCAGGACTGAGCCGGAGTGCGCATGCGCAGTAGTGACCCCGAGCGCGCATGCGCAGTAGTGAGCCCGTGTGCACATGCGCAGAAGTGAGCTCGAATGCGCATGTGCAGGTCTGAGCCGGACTGCGCATGCGCAGTAGTGACCCCGAGTGCGCATCCGAAGTAGTGAGTCCGTGTGCGCATCCGCAGTAGTGAGCCCGAGTGCGCATGCGCAGTAGTGACCCCGAGTGTGCATGCACATTGTGAGCCCGTGAGCGAATGCGCAGTAGTGAGCCCGAGTGCGCATGCGCAGTAGTGACCCCGAGGGCGCATGCACAGTAGTGAGCCCGTGTGCGCGTGCGCAGTATTGAAACCGAGTGCACATGCACAGTAGTGAGTCCGTGTGCGCATGCGCAGTAGTGAGCCCGTGCGCGCATGCGCAGTCGTGAGCCCGTGTGCGCATGCGCAGTAATGAACCCGTGCGCGCATCCGCAGTAGTGAGTCCGAGTGCGCATGCGCAGTAGTGAACCCGATTGCGCATCCGAAGTAGTGAGTCCGTGTGCGCATGTGCAGGACTGAGCCGGAGTGCGCATGCGCAGTAGTGACCCCGAGCGCGCATGCGCAGTAGTGAGCCCGTGTGCACATGCGCAGAAGTGAGCTCGAATGCGCATGTGCAGGTCTGAGCCGGACTGCGCATGCGCAGTAGTGACCCCGAGTGCGCATCCGAAGTAGTGAGTCCGTGTGCGCATGTGCAGGACTGAGCCGGAGTGCGCATGCGCAGTAGTGACCCCGAGTGCGCATGCGCAGTAGTGACCCCGAGCGCGCATGCGCAGTAGTGAGCCCGTGTGCACATGCGCAGAAGTGAGCTCGAATGCGCATGTGCAGGTCTGAGCCGGACTGCGCATGCGCAGTAGTGAGCCCGTGTGCTCATGCGCAGTAGTGAGGCCGCGTGCGAATGCGTAGTAGTGAGCTCGAGTGCGCATGTGCAGGTCTGAGCCGGAGAGCGCATGCGCAGTAGTGAGTCCGAGTGCGCATGAGCAGTAGTGAGTCCGAGTGCGCATGCGCAGTAGTACGCCCGTGTGCATATGAGCAGAAGTGAGCTCGAATGCGCATGTGCAGGTCTGAGCCGGACTGCGCATGCGCAGTAGTGAGCCCGTGTATGCATGCGCAGTGGTGAGCCCGAGTGCGCATGGGCAGGTCTGAGCCGGAGTGCGCATGCACAGTAGTGAGGCCGAGTGCGCATGAGCAGAAGTGACCCCGAGTGCGCATGCGCAGAAGTGAGCCCGTGTGTGCATGCGCAGTAGTGAACCCGATTGCGCATCCGCAGTAGTGAGCCCGAGCGCGCATCCGCAGTAGTGAGCCCGCGTGCGCATGCGTAGTAGTGAGCTCGAGTGCGCATGCGCAGTAGTGACCCCGAGTGCGCATGAGCAGTAGTGAGTCCGAGTGCGCATGAGCAGTAGTGACCCCGAGTGCGCATGAGCAGTAGTGAGTCCGAGTATGCATGAGCAGTAGTGACCCCGAGTGCGCATGCACAGTAGTGAACCCGATTGCGTATCCGAAGTAGTGAGTCCGTGTGCGCATGTGCAGGACTGAGCCGGAGTGCGCATGCGCAGTAGTGACCCCGAGTGCGCATGCGCAGTAGTGACCCCGAGGTCGCATGCGCAGTAGTGAGCCCGTGTGCGCGTGCGCAGTATTGAGCCCGAGTGCACATGCACAGTAGTGAGTCCGTGTGCGCATGCGCAGTAGTGAGCCCGTGCGCGCATGCGCAGTCGTGAGCCCGTGTGCGCATGCGCAGTAATGAGCCCGTGCGCGCATCCGCAGTAGTGAGTCCGAGTGCGCATGCGCAGTAGTGACCCCGAGTGCGCATCCGAAGTAGTGAGCCCGAGTGCGCATGCGCAGTAGTGACCCCGAGGTCGCATGCGCAGTAGTGAGCCCGTGTGCGCGTGCGCAGTATTGAGCCCGAGTGCACATGCACAGTAGTGAGTCCGTGTGCGCATGCGCAGTAGTGAGCCCGTGCGCGCATGCGCAGTCGTGAGCCCGTGTGCGCATGCGCAGTAATGAGCCCGTGCGCGCATCCGCAGTAGTGAGTCCGAGTGCGCATGCGCAGTAGTGACCCCGAGTGCGCATCCGAAGTAGTGAGTCCGTGTGCGCATGTGCAGGACTGAGCCGGAGTGCGCATGCGCAGGACTGAGCCGGAGTGCGCATGCGCAGTAGTGATCCCGAGCGCGCATGCGCAGTAGTGAGCCCGTGTGCACATGCGCAGAAGTGAGCTCGAATGCGCATGTGCAGGTCTGAGCCGGACTGCGCATGCGCAGTAGTGAGCCCGTGTATGCATGCGCAGTGGTGAGCCCGAGTGCGCATGGGCAGGTCTGAGCCGGAGTGCGCATGCACAGTAGTGAGGCCGAGTGCGCATGAGCAGAAGTGACCCCGAGTGCGCATGCGCAGAAGTGAGCCCGTGTGTGCATGCGCAGTAGTGAACCCGATTGCGCATCCGCAGTAGTGAGCCCGAGCGCGCATCCGCAGTAGTGAGCCCGCGTGCGCATGCGTAGTAGTGAGCTCGAGTGCGCATGCGCAGTAGTGACCCCGAGTGCGCATGAGCAGTAGTGAGTCCGAGTGCGCATGAGCAGTAGTGACCCCGAGTGCGCATGCACAGTAGTGAGCCCGATTGCGCATCCGAAGTAGTGAGTCCGTGTGCGCATGTGCAGGACTGAGCCGGAGTGCGCATGCGCAGTAGTGACCCCGAGTGCGCATGCGCAGTAGTGACCCCGAGCGCGCATGCGCAGTTGTGAGCCCGTGTGCGCATGCGCAGTGGTGAGCCCGAGCGCGCATGCGCAAGTCTGAGCCGGACTGCGCATGCGCAGTAGTGAGCCCGTGTGCGCATGAGCAGTAGTGAGTCCGAGCCAGCATGCGCAGTAGTGAGCCCGAGTGCGCATGCGCAGTAGTGAACCCGAGCGCGCATGCGCATGCGCAGTAGTGAGCCCGAGCGCGCATCCGCAGTAGTGAGCCCGAGTGCGCATGCGCAGTAGTGACCCCGAGTGCGCATGCACAGTAGTGAGCCCGATTGCGCATCCGAAGTAGTGAGTCCGTGTGCGCATGTGCAGGACTGAGCCGGAGTGCGCATGCGCAGGACTGAGCCGGAGTGCGCATGCGCAGTAGTGATCCCGAGCGCGCATGCGCAGTAGTGAGCCCGTGTGCACATGCGCAGAAGTGAGCTCGAATGCGCATGTGCAGGTCTGAGCCGGACTGCGCATGCGCAGTAGTGAGCCCGTGTATGCATGCGCAGTGGTGAGCCCGAGTGCGCATGGGCAGGTCTGAGCCGGAGTGCGCATGCACAGTAGTGAGGCCGAGTGCGCATGAGCAGAAGTGACCCCGAGTGCGCATGCGCAGAAGTGAGCCCGTGTGTGCATGCGCAGTAGTGAACCCGATTGCGCATCCGCAGTAGTGAGCCCGAGCGCGCATCCGCAGTAGTGAGCCCGCGTGCGCATGCGTAGTAGTGAGCTCGAGTGCGCATGCGCAGTAGTGACCCCGAGTGCGCATGAGCAGTAGTGAGTCCGAGTGCGCATGAGCAGTAGTGACCCCGAGTGCGCATGCACAGTAGTGAGCCCGATTGCGCATCCGAAGTAGTGAGTCCGTGTGCGCATGTGCAGGACTGAGCCGGAGTGCGCATGCGCAGTAGTGACCCCGAGTGCGCATGCGCAGTAGTGACCCCGAGCGCGCATGCGCAGTTGTGAGCCCGTGTGCGCATGCGCAGTGGTGAGCCCGAGCGCGCATGCGCAAGTCTGAGCCGGACTGCGCATGCGCAGTAGTGAGCCCGTGTGCGCATGAGCAGTAGTGAGTCCGAGCCAGCATGCGCAGTAGTGAGCCCGAGTGCGCATGCGCAGTAGTGAACCCGAGCGCGCATGCGCATGCGCAGTAGTGAGCCCGAGCGCGCATCCGCAGTAGTGAGCCCGAGTGCGCATGCGCAGTAGTGACCCCGAGTGCGCATGCACAGTAGTGAGCCCGATTGCGCATCCGAAGTAGTGAGTCCGTGTGCGCATGTGCAGGACTGAGCCGGAGTGCGCATGCGCAGTAGTGACCCCGAGTGTGCATGCACAGTGTGAGCCCGTGAGCGAATGCGCAGTAGTGAGCCCGAGTGCGCATGCGCAGTAGTGACCCCGAGGGCGCATGCGCAGTAGTGAGCCCGTGTGCGCGTGCGCAGTATTGAGCCCGAGTGCACATGCACAGTAGTGAGTCCGTGTGCGCATGCGCAGTAGTGAGCCCGTGCGCGCATGCGCAGTCGTGAGCCCGTGTGCGCATGCGCAGTAATGAACCCGTGCGCGCATCCGCAGTAGTGAGTCCGTTTGCGCATGTGCAGGACTGAGCCGGAGTGCGCATGCGCAGTAGTGACCCCGAGCGCGCATGCGCAGTAGTGAGCCCGTGTGCACATGCGCAGAAGTGAGCTCGAATGCGCATGTGCAGGTCTGAGCCGGACTGCGCATGCGCAGTAGTGAGCCCGTGTGCTCATGCGCAGTAGTGAGGCCGCGTGCGCATGCGTAGTAGTGAGCTCGAGTGCGCATGTGCAGGTCTGAGCCGGAGTGCGCATGCGCAGTAGTGAGTCCGAGTGCGCATGAGCAGTAGTGAGTCCGAGTGCGCATGCGCAGTAGTACGCCCGTGTGCATATGAGCAGAAGTGAGCTCGAATGCGCATGTGCAGGTCTGAGCCGGACTGCGCATGCGCAGTAGTGAGCCCGTGTATGCATGCGCAGTGGTGAGCCCGAGTGCGCATGGGCAGGTCTGAGCCGGAGTGCGCATGCGCAGTAGTGAGCCCGAGCGCGCATCCGCAGTAGTGAGCCCGCGTGCGCATGCGTAGTAGTGAGCTCGAGTGCGCATGCGCAGTAGTGACCCCGAGTGCGCATGAGCAGTAGTGAGTCCGAGTGCGCATGAGCAGTAGTGACCCCGAGTGCGCATGCACAGTAGTGAGCCCGATTGCGCATCCGAAGTAGTGAGTCCGTGTGCGCATGTGCAGGACTGAGCCGGAGTGCGCATGCGCAGTAGTGACCCCGAGTGCGCATGCGCAGTAGTGACCCCGAGCGCGCATGCGCAGTTGTGAGCCCGTGTGCGCATGCGCAGTGGTGAGCCCGAGCGCGCATGCGCAAGTCTGAGCCGGACTGCGCATGCGCAGTAGTGAGCCCGTGTGCGCATGAGCAGTAGTGAGTCCGAGCCAGCATGCGCAGTAGTGAGCCCGAGTGCGCATGCGCAGTAGTGAACCCGAGCGCGCATGCGCAGTAGTGAGCCCGTGTGCGCATGCGCAGTAGTGAGCCCGAGCGCGCATCCGCAGTAGTGAGCCCGAGTGCGCATGCGCAGTAGTGACCCCGAGTGCGCATCCGCAGTAGTGAGCCCGCGTGCGCATGCGTAGTAGTGAGCTCGAGTGCGCATGCGCAGTAGTGACCCCGAGTGCGCATGAGCAGTAGTGAGTCCGAGTGCGCATGAGCAGTAGTGACCCCGAGTGCGCATTATGGTGGCCCTTATTTTTCGACTTCCGATTTTTTTTGGTCTCACCCCTTAAAATTGTGACACTTGATGAAAAAATGATAATGTCAAAGTTTCAGGATGATTGGATAACAGGAACTCGTGCCGCAATCGAGTTGAAGTTTTGAAATTTGCACGATTTCATTTTATCGTTGAATATGTTAATGGTCTTTTATTTTATAAGTGTCAGTGAACATTTTATATTGAAAATATAATTTTTTATACGTGTAATACTAGCATTTACATACAATTACAACGCATACATATTTACATACAATACATTTACACATAAACGTAACTTTTAAGTTACCGGAGAATGCGACGTTTGGGCAACTGGAAGTTCTATATAATTTGTACAAAAGTTGATAAATTTTCTAATAATTTCGATTGTATTAATACTTATAAACAAATTTTTTTAAATACTTATAAGCAAAATATTCTTTAATGGAATTTCAGTTGTCTCATAAATTAGCCTATTATTAAATTGTACGTAGCGTTTAATATATGTTCTGTGTTAATGTAGATTTGCTTACATAGGTTTTTATAATTCTCCATTATTTGTAAAATGTATTGTTTTTCTTCTTCATTTCTGGTTAACAGATTATTGTATTCAGTAATAAGTTTAACACCACGTTCAGCGGTATCGTTTACCACTTTTAAATTTTTTGCAATTTCTAAACCTTTTAGATATGAAATATCATTTTCCCACAAGGAAGGATCTTTGTCTAAGAAATCAGTAGATATATTGAACCTGTTAAACCATTTTTTGGATTCAGTAGAAATGAAGCTATCGATATTCATGTTTACATAATTTTGTACATTTTCCGGAAGTATTATAAGTTTTTTGATTGAATATTCTGTATTATTTTTTCTTAGAGCCTTAACCATTTTCTTTTTTGTGTTTAATGGTATTGTTTCATCGAAAAAGAATAAAGCCACGTTCTCGGATGCACGGTACCATAAATGGTTAGAAAATTTGCTTATTCCAACTTTAGAAATATTCTTATCAATTGCCGAATACAGGTATAGATTTTGTAGAAATTTCAGGTCTTGTAATGGCGCTTTTATGGGAATTGGTGCATTCATCCAAGCTTGAATGTATAAATTAGTTAAAAAAATACATATATCATTTATCCCTATGATATCTTTACTATCCAATGAAAATTCTTGTCGGAATAAATAAATTTTTAATACGTAAATTGCTTTAGCCATCCATCTAGCATGATGAAAAGCTTCAGGAGCGTGAAAAGTATTTCCTCGTGGAGGAGATCCACCAAGAAAAATTATTATCAACTCCAAAAATTCTTTGTAATCATCCCTTGGCTGCTTTTGTCGCAAATGATACAAACAAAAATTTATTTTCCCTTCTACATCCTGGAGCTTTCTATAAACATAAGGATCTTGTACACCTATTTTAAAATTTGCTAAATTAATTTTAGGCCAAGTTTTTTGAAATTTTTTAAAAAGCGGTACTTCTTACCTGATCCCTTGATCAGTCTAAACTCGCTAAGATTCACAACTGCCGGGAATCTTTTTGTATATCTACTATGCAGAGTACCTACTATACATTTTTTTAATACCGAAATATTTGTTTCATTTTACATAAGATCTTTAATGCCTAACTGAATAGGAGATTAGTTTTCGTATTCGGGATGACCACTTCAGCAACTACAGAATAAGATTCATACTAACATCAGCGGTAAGATTCATTAATTTCTAGTATGTTTTTGAAAATCATACACCAACACTAAAGTTATATGTGTAAAAAATGATACTTTCTTTACAAAATGTTCAATGATACTTTCAAAATAAAAGACCACTAACATATTCGACGATAATCTGAAATCGTGCAAATTTGAAAACTTCAACTCGATTGCGGCACGGGTTCCTGTTATTCAATCATCCTGAAACTTTAACATTATCATTTTTTCATCAAGTGTCACAATTTGAGGGGGTGAGACGATGAAAAAATCGAAAAAAAAAATCGAGCTCTATAGCTAAGGGCCACCCTACTGCACATGCGCATTCGAGCTCACTTCTGCTCATATGCACACGGGCGTACTACTGCGCATGCGCACTCGGACTCACTACTGCTCATGCGCACTCGGACTCACTACTGCGCATGCGCACTCCTGCTCAGACCTGCACATGCGCACACGGCCTCACTACTGCGGATGCGCAATCGGGCTCACTACTGTGCATGCGCACTCGGGGTCACTACTGCGCATGCGCACTCGGACTCACTACTGCGGATGCGTGCTCCGGCTCACTACTGCGCATGCGCACTCCTGCTCAGACCTGCACATGCGCACACGGACTCACTACTGCGGATGCGCAGTCGGCCTCACTACTGTGCATGCGCACTCGGGGTCACTACTGCGCATGCGCACTCGGACTCACTACTGCGGATGCGTGCTCCGGCTCACTACTGCGCATGCGCACACGGACCCACTACTGCGCATGCGCACTCCGGCTCAGAGCTGCACATGCGCACTCGAGCTCACTACTACGCATGCGCACGCGGGCTCACTACTGCGCATGCGCACTCGGGCTCACTACTGCGCATGCGCGCTAGGGGTCACTACTGCTCATGCACACACGGGCTCACTACTGCTCATGCGCACTCGGACTCACTACTGCGGATGCGTGCTCCGGCTCACTACTGCTCATGCGCACACGGACACACGACTGCGGATGCGCGCTCGGGCTCACTACTGCTGATGCGCACTCGGCCTCACTACTGCGCATGCGCACTCCGGCTCAGACCTGCCCATGCGCACTCGGGCTCACCACTGCGCATGCGTACACGGTCTCACTACTGCGCATGCGCACTGCGGCTCAGACCTGCACATGTGCACTCGAGCTCACTGCTACGCATGCGCATGCGGGGTCACTGCTGCGGATGCGCACTCGGACTCACTACGACTCATGGGCACTCGGACTCACTACTGCCGATGCGCAATCAGGCTCACTACTGCGCATGCGCACTCGGGCTCAGACCTGCCCATGCGCACTCGGGCTCACCACTGCGCATGCGTACACGGGCTCACTACTGCGCATGCGCACACGGGCTCACTACTGCGCATGCGCGCTCGGGGTCACTACTGCGCATGCACACTCGGGGTCACTATTGCGCATGCGCACTCGGGGTCACTACTGCTCATGCGCACTCGGCCTCACTACTGCGCATGCGCACTCCTGCTCAGACCTGCACATGCGCACACGGACTCACTACTGCGGATGCGCAGTCGGCCTCACTACTGTGCATGCGCACTCGGGGTCACTACTGCGCATGCGCACTCGGACTCACTACTGCGGATGCGTGCTCCGGCTCACTACTGCGCATGCGCACACGGACCCACTACTGCGCATGCGCACTCCGGCTCAGAGCTGCACATGCGCGCTCGGGGTCACTACTGCTCATGCACACACGGGCTCACTACTGCTCATGCGCACTCAGACTCACTACTGCGGATGCACAATCGGGCTCACTACTGCGCATGCGCGCACGGACTCACTACTGCGCATGCGCACACGGGCTCACTACTGCGCATGCGCGCGCGAGCCCACGACTGCGCATGCGCACTCCTGCTCAGACCAGCACATGCGCACACGGACTCACTACTGCGGATGCGCAATCGGGCTCACTACTGTGCATGCGCACTCGGGGTCACTACTGCTCATGCGCACTCGGACTCACTACTGCGGATGCGCGCTCAGGCTCACTACTGCGCATGCGAACACGGGCTCACTACTGCGCATGTGCACACGGGCTCACTACTGCGCATGCGGGCTCGGGGTCACTAGTGCGCATGCGCAATCGGGGTCACCTACTGCGCATGCGCCCGCCGGCTCACTGCTGCTCATGCGCACTCGGACTGACTACTGCTCATGCGTACTCGGGGTCACTACTGCGCATGCGCACTCGGACTCACTACTGCGGATGCACAATCGGTCTCACTCCTGCGCATGCGCGCTCGGACTCACTACTGCTCATGCGCACACGGACTCACGACTGCGGATGCGCACTCGGGCTCACCGCTGCGCATGCGTACACGGGCTCACTACTGCGCATGCGCACACGGGCTCACTACTGCGCATGCGCGCTCGGTGTCACTAGTGCGCACGCGCACTTGGGGTCACTACTGCGCATGCGCACTCCGGCTCACTACTGCTCATGCGCACTCGGACTCACTACTGCGGATGCACGATCGGCCTCACTACTGCGGATGCGCACTCCGGCTCAGAGCTGCACATGCGCACTCGAGCTCACTACTACGCATGCGCACGCGGGCTCACTACTGCGCATGCGCACACGGGCTCACTACTGCGCATGCGCACTCAGACTCACTACTGCGCATGCGCACTCCGGCTCAGACCTGCCCATGCGCACTCGGGCTCACCACTGCACATGCATACACGGGCTCAGTACTGCGCATGCGCAGTCCGGCTCAGACCTGCACATGCGCATTCGAGCTCACTTCTGCGCATATGCACACGGGCGTACTACTGCGCATGCGCACTCGGACTCACTACTGCTCATGCGCACTCGGACTCACTACTGCGCATGCGCACTCCGGCTCAGAACTGCACATGCGCACTCGAGCTCACTACTACGCATGCGCACGCGGCCTCACTACTGCGCATGAGCACACGGGCTCACTACTGCGCATGCGTACACAGGCTCACTACTGCGCATGCGCATACGGGCTCACTACTGCTCATGCGCACACGGGCTCACTACTGCGCATGCGCGCTCGGGGTCGCTACTGCTCATGCACACACGGGCTCACTACTGCTCATGCGCACTCAGACTCACTACTGCGGATGCACAATCGGGCTCACTACTGCGCTCGCGCGCTCGGACTCGCTACTGCTCATGCACACACGGGCTCACTACTGCTCATGCGCACTCAGACTCACTACTGCGGATGCACAATCGGGCTCACTACTGCGCACGCGCGCTCGGACTCGCTACTGCTCATGCGCACGCGGACTCACGACTGCGGATGCGCGCTCGGGCTCACTACTGCGCATGCGCACTCGGACTCACTACTGCTCATGCGCACTCGGACTCACTACTGCGCATGCGCACTCCGGCTCAGAACTGCACATGCGCACTCGAGCTCACTACTACGCATGCGCACGCGGCCTCACTACTGCGCATGAGCACAAGGGCTCACTACTGCGCATGCGCACACAGGCTCACTACTGCGCATGCGCACACGGGCTTACTACTGCGCATGCGCGCACGAGCCCACTACTGCGCATGCGCATCCGGCTCAGACCTGCACATGCGCATTGGAGCTCACTTCTGCGCATATGCACACGGGCGTACTACTGCGCATGCGCACTCGGACTCACTACTGCTCATGCGCACTCGGACTCACTACTGCGCATGCGCACTCCTGCTCAGACCTGCACATGCGCACACGGACTCACTACTGCGGATGCGCAATCGGGCTCACTACTGTGCATGCGCACTCGGGGTCACTACTGCTCATGCGCACTCGGACTCACTACTACTCATGCGCACTCGGGGTCACTACTGCGCATGCGCACTCCGGCTCACTACTGCTCATGCGCACTCGGACTCACTACTGCGGATGCACGATCGGCCTCACTACTGCGGATGCGCACTCCGGCTCAGAGCTGCACATGCGCACTCGAGCTCACTACTACGCATGCGCACGCGGGCTCACTACTGCGCATGCGCACACGGGCTCACGACTGCGGATGCGCAATCGGGCTCACTACTGTGCATGCGCACTCGGGGTCACTACTGCTCATGCGCACTCGGACTCACTACTACTCATGCGCACTCGGGGTCACTACTGCGCATGCGCACTCGGACTCACTACTGCGGATGCGCGCTCAGGCTCACTACTGCGCATGCGCACACGGGCTCACTACTGCGCATGTGCACACGGGCTCACTACTGCGCATGCGGGCTCGGGGTCACTAGTGCGCATGCGCAATCGGGGTCACCTACTGCGCATGCGCCCTCCGGCTCACTGCTGCTCATGCGCACTCGGACTGACTACTGCTCATGCGTACTCGGGGTCACTACTGCGCATGCGCACTCGGACTCACTACTGCGGATGCACAATCGGTCTCACTCCTGCGCATGCGCGCTCGGACTCACTACTGCTCATGCGCACACGGACTCACGACTGCGGATGCGCACTCGGGCTCACCACTGCGCATGCGTACACGGGCTCACTACTGCGCATGCGCACACGGGCTCACTACTGCGCATGCGCACTCAGACTCACTACTGCGGATGCACAATCGGGCTCACTACTGCGCACGCGCGCTCGGACTCGCTACTGCTCATACGCACACGGGCTCACTACTGCGCATGCGCACTCGGACTCACTACTGCTCATGCGCACTCGGACTCACTACTGCGCATGCGCACTCCTGCTCAGACCTGCACATGCGCACACGGACTCACTACTGCGGATGCGCAGTCGGCCTCACTACTGTGCATGCGCACTCGGGGTTACAACTGCGCATGCGCACTCGGACTCACTACTGCGGATGCGTGCTCCGGCTCACTACTGCGCATGCGCACGCGGCCTCACTACTGCGCATGAGCACACGGTCTCACTACTGCGCATGCGTACACAGGCTCACTACTGCGCATGCGCACACGGGCTCACTACTGCGCATGCGCAGCCGGCTCAGACCTGCACATGCGCATTGGAGCTCACTTCTGCGCATATGCACACGGGCGTACTACTGCGCATGCGCACTCGGACTCACTACTGCTCATGCGCACTCGGACTCACTACTGCGCATGCGCACTCCTGCTCAGACCTGCACATGCGCACACGGACTCACTAGTGCGGATGCGCAGTCGGCCTCACTACTGTGCATGCGCACTCGGGGTTACTACTGCGCATGCGCACTCGGACTCACTACTGCGGATGCGTGCTCCGGCTCACTACTGCGCATGCGCACACGGACCCACTACTGCGCATGCGCACTCCGGCTCAGACCTGCACATGCGCACTCGAGCTCACTACTACGCATGCGCACGCGGGCTCACTACTGCGCATGCGCACACGGGCTCACTACTGCGCATGCGCGCTCGGGGTCACTACTGCTCATGCACACACGGGCTCACTACTGCTCATGCGCACTCAGACTCACTACTGCGGATGCAGAATCGGGCTCACTACTGCGCTCGCGCGCTCGGACTCGCTACTGCTCATGCACACACGGGCTCACTACTGCTCATGCGCACTCAGACTCACTACTGCGGATGCACAATCGGGCTCACTACTGCGCACGCGCGCTCGGACTCGCTACTGCTCATGCGCACGCGGACTCACGACTGCGGATGCGCGCTCAGGCTCACTACTGCGCATGCGCACTCGGACTCACTACTGCTCATGCGCACTCGGACTCACTACTGCGCATGCGCACTCCTGCTCAGACCTGCACATGCGCACACGGACTCACTACTGCGGATGCGCAGTCGGCCTCACTACTGTGCATGCGCACTCGGGGTTACTACTGCGCATGCGCACTCGGACTCACTACTGCGGATGCGTGCTCCGATTCACTACTGCGCATGCGCACACGGACCCACTACTGCGCATGCGCACTCCGGCTCAGACCTGCACATGCGCACTCGAGCTCACTACTACGCATGCGCACGCGGGCTCACTACTGCGCATGCGCACACGGGCTCACTACTGCGCATGCGCGCTCAGGGTCACTACTGCTCATGCACACACGGGCTCACTACTGCTCATGCGCACTCAGACTCACTACTGCGGATGCACAATCGGGCTCACTACTGCGCACGCGCGCTCGGACTGACTACTGCTCATGCGTACTCGGGGTCACTACTGCTCATGCGCACTCGGACTGACTATTGCTCATACACACACGGACTCACGACTGCGGATGCGCGCTCGGGCTCACTACTGCGGATGCGCACTCCGGCTCACTACTACGCATGCGCACTCGAGCTCACTACAGCGCATGCGCGCACGGGCTCACTACTGCGCATGCGCGCTCGGGGTCACTACTGGGCATGCGCACACGGACCCACTACTGCGCATGCGCACTCCGGCTCAGACCTGCACATGCGCACTCGAGCTCACTACTACGCATGCGCACTCGAGCTCACTACTGCGCATGCACACACGGGCTCACTACTGCTCATGCGCACTCAGACTCACTACTGCGGATGCACAATCGGGCTCACTACTGCGCATGCGCGCTCGGACTCACTACTGCTCATGCGCACACGGACTCACGACTGCGGATCCGCGCTCGGGCTCACTACTGCGGATGCGCAATCGGGTTCACTACTGCGCATGCACGCACGGGCTCACTTCTGGGCATGCGCACTCGGGCTCACTACTGCTCATGCGCACTCGGCCTCACTACTGCGCACGCGCACTCCGGCTCAGATCTGCCCATGCGCACTCGGGCTCACCACTGCGCATGCGTACACGGACTCACTACTGCGGACGCGCGCTCGGGCTCACTACTGCACATGCGCACACGGGCTCACTACTGCGCATGCGCGCACGAGCCCACTACTGCGAATGCCCACTCCGTCTCAGATCTGCCCATGCGCGCTCGGACTCACGACTGCGGATGCGCGCTCGGGCTTACTACTGCGGATGCGCAATCGCGTTCGCTACTGCGCATGCGCACTCGGGGTCACTACTGCTCATGCGCGCTCGGGATCACTACTGCGCATGCGTACTCGGGGTCACTACTGCGCATGCGCACTCCGGCTCACTACTGCTCATGCGCACTCGGACTCACTACTGCGGATGCAGAATCGGGCTCACTACTGCGCATGCGTACTCCGGCTCAGACCTGCACATGCGCGCACGGACTCGCTACTGCGGATGCGCAATCGGGCCCACTACTGTGCATGCGCACTCGGGGTCACTACTGCTCATGCGCACTTGGACTCACTACTACTCATGCGCACTCGGAGTCACTACTGTGCATGCGCACTCGGGGTCACTACTGCGCACGCGCGCTCGGACTCGCTACTGCTCATGCACACACGGGCTCACTACTGCTCATGCGCACTCAGACTCACTACTGCGGATGCACAATCGGGCTCACTACTGCGCACGCGCGCTCGGACTCGCTACTGCTCATGCGCACGCGGACTCACGACTGCGGATGCGCGCTCGGGCTCACTACTGCGCATGCGCACTCGGACTCACTACTGCTCATGCGCACTCGGACTCACTACTGCGCATGCGCACTCCGGCTCAGAACTGCACATGCGCACTCGAGCTCACTACTGCGCATGCGTACACAGGCTCACTACTGCGCATGCGCACACGGGCTCACTACTGCGCATGCGCGCACGAGCCCACTACTGCGCATGCGCATCCGGCTCAGACCTGCACATGCGCATTGGAGCTCACTTCTGCGCATATGCACACGGGCGTACTACTGCGCATGCGCACTCGGACTCACTACTGCTCATGCGCACTCGGACTCACTACTGCGCATGCGCACTCCTGCTCAGACCTGCACATGCGCACACGGACTCACTACTGCGGATGCGCAGACGGCCTCACTACTGTGCATGCGCACTCGGGGTTACTACTGCACATGCGCACTCGGACTCACTACTGCGGATGCGTGCTCCGGCTCACTACTGCGCATGCGCACACGGACCCACTACTGCGCATGCGCACTCCGGCTCAGACCTGCACATGCGCACTCGAGCTCGCTACTACGCATGCGCACGCGGGCTCACTACTGCGCATGCGCACACGGGCTCACTACTGCGTATGCGCGCTCGGGGTCACTACTGCTCATGCACACACGGGCTCACTACGACTCATGGGCACTCGGACTCACTACTGCCGATGCGCAATCAGGCTCGCTACTGCGGATGCGCACTCGGGCTCAGACCTGCCCATGCGCACTCGGGCTCACTACTGCGCATGCGTACACGGGCTCACTACTGCGCATGCGCACACGGGCTCCCTACTGCGCATGCGCGCTCGGGGTCACTACTGCGCATGCACACTCGGGGTCACTATTGCGCATGCGCACTCGGGGTCACTACTGCTCATGCGCACTCGGCCTCACTACTGCGCAGGCGCACTGCGGCTCAGACCTGCCCATGCGCACTCGGGCTCACCACTGCGCATGCGTACACGGACTCACTACTGCGGACGCGCGCTCGGGCTCACTACTGCGCATGCGCACACGGACCCACTACTGCGCATGCGAACTCCGGCTCAGACCTGCACATGAGCACTCGAGTTCACTACTACGCATGCGCACTCGAGCTCACTACTGCGCATGCGCACACGGGTTCACTACTGCGCATGCGCGCTCGGGGTCACTACTGCTCATGCACACACGGGCTCACTACTGCTCATGCGCACTCAGACTCACTACTGCGGATGCACAATCGGGCTCACTACTGCGCATGCGCCCTCCGGCTCACTGCTGCTCATGCGCACTCGGACTGACTACTGCTCATGCGTACTCGGGGTCACTACTGCTCATGCGCACTCGGACTGACTATTGCTCATGCGCACTCGGGGTCACTACTGCGCATGCGCACTCGGACTCACTACTGCGGATGCGCGCTCGGACTCACTACTGCTCATACACACACGGACTCACGACTGCGGATGCGCGCTCGGGCTCACTACTGCGGATGCGCACTCCGGCTCACTACTACGCATGCGCACTCGAGCTCACTACAGCGCATGCGCGCACGGGCTCACTACTGCGCATGCGCGCTCGGGGTCACTACTGGGCATGCGCACACGGACCCACTACTGCGCATGCGCACTCCGGCTCAGACCTGCACATGCGCACTCGAGCTCACTACTACGCATGCGCACTCGAGCTCACTACTGCGCATGCACACACGGGCTCACTACTGCTCATGCGCACTCAGACTCACTACTGCGGATGCACAATCGGGCTCACTACTGCGCATGCGCGCTCGGACTCACTACTGCTCATGCGCACACGGACTCACGACTGCGGATCCGCGCTCGGGCTCACTACTGCGGATGCGCAATCGGGTTCACTACTGCGCATGCACGCACGGGCTCACTTCTGGGCATGCGCACTCGGGCTCACTACTGCTCATGCGCACTCGGCCTCACTACTGCGCACGCGCACTCCGGCTCAGACCTGCCCATGCGCACTCGGGCTCACCACTGCGCATGCGTACACGGACTCACTACTGCGGACGCGCGCTCGGGCTCACTACTGCACATGCGCACACGGGCTCACTACTGCGCATGCGCGCACGAGCCCACTACTGCGAATGCCCACTCCGTCTCAGATCTGCCCATGCGCGCTCGGACTCACGACTGCGGATGCGCGCTCGGGCTTACTACTGCGGATGCGCAATCGCGTTCGCTACTGCGCATGCGCACTCGGGGTCACTACTGCTCATGCGCGCTCGGGATCACTACTGCGCATGCGTACTCGGGGTCACTACTGCGCATGCGCACTCCGGCTCACTACTGCTCATGCGCACTCGGACTCACTACTGCGGATGCAGAATCGGGCTCACTACTGCGCATGCGTACTCCGGCTCAGACCTGCACATGCGCGCACGGACTCGCTACTGCGGATGCGCAATCGGGCTCACTACTGTGCATGCGCACTCGGGGTCACTACTGCTCATGCGCACTTGGACTCACTACTACTCATGCGCACTCGGAGTCACTACTGTGCATGCGCACTCGGGGTCACTACTGCTCATGCGCACTCGGACTCACTACTGCTCATGCGCACTCGGGGTCACTACTGCGCATGCGCACTCGGACTCACTACTGCGGATGTGCGCTCGGGCTCACTACTGCGCATGCGCACACGGGCTCACTACTGCGCATGCGCGCACGAGCCCACTACTGCGCATGCGCACTCCGGCTCAGACCTGCACATGCGCATTCGAGTCCACTTCTGCGCATTAGCACACGGGCGTACTACTGCGCATGCGCACTCGGACTCACTACTGCTCATGCGCACTCGGACTCACTACTGCGCATGCGCACTCCAGCTCAGACCTGCGCATGCGCACACGAGCTCACAACTACGCATGCGCACGCGGGCTCACTACTGCGCATGAGCACACGGGCTCACTACTACGCATGCGTACACGTGCTCACTACTGCGCATGCGCACACGGGCTCACTACGGCGCATGCGGGCTCGGGGTCACTAGTGCGCATGCGCACTCGGGGTCACTGCTGCGTATGCGCCCTCCGGCTCACTACTGCTCATGCGCACTCGGACTCACTACTGCGCATGCGCACTCCGGCTCAGACCTGCACATGCGCACACGGACTCACTACTGCGGATGCGCAATCGGGCTCACTACTGTGCATGCGCACTTGGGGTCACTACTGCTCATGCGCACTCGGACTCACTACTGCGGATGCGCAATCGGGCTCACTACTGCGCATACGCGCTCGGGGTCACTACTGCGCATGCGCACTCGGGGTCACTACTGCGGATGTGCGCTCGGGCTCACTACTGCGCATGCGCACACGGACTCACTACTGCGGATGCAGAATCGGGCTCACTACTGCGCATGCGTACTCCGGCTCAGACCTGCACATGCGCGCACGGACTCACTACTGCGGATGCGCAATCGGGCTCACTACTGTGCATGCGCACTCGGGGTCACTACTGCTGATGCGCACTTGGACTCACTACTACTCATGCGCACTCGGAGTCACTACTGCGCATGCGCACTCGGACTCACTACTGCGGATGCGTGCTCCGGCTCACTACTGCGCATGCGCACACGGACCCACTACTGCGCATGCGCACTCCGGCTCAGACCTGCACATGCGCACTCGAGCTCACTACTACGCATGCGCACGCGGGCTCACTACTGCGCATGCGCACACGGGCTCACTACTGCGCATGCGCGCTAGGGGTCACTACTGCTCATGCACACACGGACTCACTACTGCGGACGCGCGCTCGGGCTCACTACTGCGCATGCACACACAGACTCACGACTGCGGATGCGCGCTCGGGCTCACTACTGCGGATGCGCACTCCGGCTCACTACTACGCATGCGCACTCGAGCTCACTACTGCGCATGCGCGCACGGGCTCACTACTGCGCATGCGCGCTCGGGGTCACTACTGTGCATGCGCACACGAACCCACTACTGCGCATGCGCACTCCGGCTCAGACCTGCACATGCGCACTCGAGCTCACTACTACGCATGCGCACTCGAGCTCACAACTGCGCATGCACACACGGGCTCACTACTGCGCATGCGCACTCCGGCTCACTACTGCTCATGCGCAATCGGACTCACTACTGCTGATGCACAATCGGCCTCACTACTGCGCGTGCGCACTCCGGCTCAGAAGTGCACATGCACACACGGACTCACTGCTGCGGATGCGCCATCGGGCTCACTACTGTGCATGCGCACACGGGGTCACTACTGCTCATGCGCACTCGGACTGACTACTGCTCATGCGCACTCGGGGTCACTACTGCGCATGCGCACTCGGACTCACTACTGCGGATGCGTGCTCGGGCTCACCACTGCGCATGCGTACACGGGCTCACTACTGCGCATGCGCACACGGGCTCACTACTGCGCATGCGCGCTCGGTGTCACTAGTGCGCACGCGCACTTGGGGTTACTACTGCGCATGCGCACTCCGGCTCACTACTGCTCATGCGCACTCGGACTCACTACTGCGGATGCACGATCGGCCTCACTACTGCGGATGCGCACTCCGGCTCAGAGCTGCACATGCGCACTCGAGCTCACTACTACGCATGCGCACGCGGGCTCACTACTGCGCATGCGCACACGGGCTCACTACTGCGCATGCGCACTCAGACTCACTACTGCGCATGCGCACTCCGGCTCAGACCTGCCCATGCGCACTCGGGCTCACCACTGCACATGCATACACGGGCTCAGTACTGCGCATGCGCAGTCCGGCTGAGACCTGCACATGCGCATTCGAGCTCACTTCTGCTCATATGCACACGGGCGTACTACTGCGCATGCGCACTCGGACTCACTACTGCTCATGCGCACTCGGACTCACTACTGCGCATGCGCACTCCGGCTCAGAACTGCACATGCGCACTCGAGCTCACTACTACGCATGCGCACGCGGCCTCACTACTGCGCATGAGCACACGGGCTCACTACTGCGCATGCGTACACAGGCTCACTACTGCGCATGCGCACACGGGCTCACTACTGCGCATGCGCGCACGAGCCCACTACTGCGCATGCGCATCCGGCTCAGAACTGCACATGCGCATTGGAGCTCACTTCTGCGCATATGCACACGGGCGTACTACTGCGCATGCGCACTCGGACTCACTACTGCTCATGCGCACTCGGACTCACTACTGCGCATGCGCACTCCTGCTCAGACCTGCACATGCGCACACGGACTCACTACTGCGGATGCGCAGTCGGCCTCACTACTGTGCATGCGCACTCGGGGTTACTACTGCGCATGCGCACTCGGACTCACTACTGCGGATGCGTGCTCCGGCTCACTACTGCGCATGCGCACACGGACCCACTACTGCGCATGCGCACTCCGGCTCAGACCTGCACATGCGCACTCGAGCTCACTACTACGCATGCGCACACGGGCTCACTACTGCGCATGCGCGCTCGGGGTCACTACTGCTCATGCACACACGGGCTCACTACTGCTCATACGCACTCAGACTCACTACTGCGGATGCACAATCGGGCCCACTACTGCGAATGCGCACTCCGTCTCAGACCTGCCCATGCGCACTCGGGCACACCACTGCGCATGCGCACTCGGACTCACTACTGCTCATGCGCACTCGGACTCACTTCTGCGCATGCGCACTCCGGCTCAGACCTGCACATGCGCACTCGAGCTCACTACTACGCATGCGCACGCGGCCTCACTACTGCGCATGCGCACACGGGCTCACTACTGCGCATGCGTACACGGGCTCACTACTGCGCATGCGAACACGGGCTCACTACTGCGCATGTGCACACGGGCTCACTACTGCGCATGCGGGCTCGGGGTCACTAGTGCGCATGCGCAATCGGGGTCACCTACTGCGCATGCGCCCTCCGGCTCACTGCTGCTCATGCGCACTCGGACTGACTACTGCTCATGCGTACTCGGGGTCACTACTGCGCATGCGCACTCGGACTCACTACTGCGGATGCACAATCGGTCTCACTCCTGCGCATGCGCGCTCGGACTCACTACTGCTCATGCGCACACGGACTCACGACTGCGGATGCGCACTCGGGCTCACCACTGCGCATGCGTACACGGGCTCGCTACTGCGCATGCGCACACGGGCTCACTACTGCGCATGCGCGCTCGGTGTCACTAGTGCGCACGCGCACTTGAGGTCACTACTGCGCATGGGCACTCCGGCTCACTACTGCTCATGCGCACTCGGACTCACTACTGCGGATGCACGATCGGCCTCACTACTGCGGATGCGCACTCCGGCTCAGAGCTGCACATGCGCACTCGAGCTCACTACTACGCATGCGCACGCGGGCACACTACTGCGCATGCGCACACGGGCTCACTACTGCGCATGCGCACTCAGACTCACTACTGCGCATGCGCACTCCGGCTCAGACCTGCCCATGCGCACTCGGGCTCACCACTGCACATGCATACACGGGCTCAGTACTGCGCATGCGCAGTCCGGCTCAGACCTGCACATGCGCATTCGAGCTCACTTCTGCTCATATGCACACGGGCGTACTACTGCGCATGCGCACTCGCACTCACTACTGCTCATGCGCACTCGGACTCACTACTGCGCATGCGCACTCCGGCTCAGAACTGCACATGCGCACTCGAGCTCACTACTACGCATGCGCACGCGGCCTCACTACTGCGCATGCGCACACGGGCTCACTACTGCGCATGCGCACTCCTGCTCAGACCTGCACATGCGCACACGGACTCACTACTGCGGATGCGCAGTCGGCCTCACTACTGTGCATGCGCACTCGGGGTTACTACTGCGCATGCGCACTCGGACTCACTACTGCTCATGCGCACTCGGGCTCACTACTGCGCATGCGCACTCGGACTCACTACTGCTCATGCGCACTCGGACTCACTACTGCGCATGCGCACTCCTGCTCAGAGCTGCACATGCGCACACGGACTCACTACTGCGGATGCGCAGTCGGCCTCACTACTGTGCATGCGCACTCGGGGTTACTACTGCGCATGCGCACTCGGACTCACTACTGCGGATGCGTGCTCCGGCTCACTACTGCGCATGCGCACACGGACCCACTACTGCGCATGCGCACTCCGGCTCAGACCTGCACATGCGCACTCGAGCTCACTACTACGCATGCGCACGCGGGCTCACTACTGCGCATGCGCGCTCGGGGTCACTACTGCTCATGCACACACGGGCTCACTACTGCTCATGCGCACTCAGACTCACTACTGCGGATGCACAATCGGGCTCACAACTGCGCACGCGCGCTCGGACTCGCTACTGCTCATGCGCACGCGGACTCACGACTGCGGATGCGCGCTCGGGCTCACTACTGCGGATGCGCACTCGGCCTCACTACTGCGCATGCGCACTCCGGCTCAGACCTGCCCATGCGCACTCGGGCTCACCACTGCGCATGGATACACGGGCTCACTACTGCGCATGCGCACTCCGGCTCAGAATTGCACATGCGCATTCGAGCTCACTTCTGCGCATATGCACACGGGCGTACTACTGCGCATGCGCACTCGGACTCACTACTGCGCATGCGCACTCCTGCTCAGACCTGCACATGCGCACACGGACTCACTACTGCGGATGCGCAATCGGGCTCACTACTGTGCATGCGCACTCGGGGTCACTACTGCTCATGCGCACTCGGACTCACTACTACTCATGCGCACTCGGGGTCACTACTGCGCATGCGCACTCCGGCTCACTACTGCTCATGCGCACTCGGACTCACTACTGCGGATGCACGATCGGCCTCACTACTGCGGATGCGCACTCCGGCTCAGAGCTGCACATGCGCACTCGAGCTCACTACTACGCATGCGCACGCGGGCTCACTACTGCGCATGCGCACACGGGCTCACTACTGCGCATGCGCGCTCGCGGTCACTACTGCTCATGCACACACGGGCTCACTACTGCTCATGCGCACTCAGACTCACTACTGCGGATGCACAATCGGGCTCACTACTGCGCATGCGCGCTCGGACTCACTACTGCTCATGCGCACACGGACTCACGACTGCGGATGCGCAATCGGGCTCACTACTGTGCATGCGCACTCGGGGTCACTACTGCTCATGCGCACTCGGACTCACTATTACTCATGCGCACTCGGGGTCACTACTGCGCATGCGCACTCGGACTCACTACTGCGGATGCGCGCTCAGGCTCACTACTGCGCATGCGTACACGGGCCCACTACTGCGCATGTGCACACGGGCTCACTACTGCGCATGCGGGCTCGGGGTCACTAGTGCGCATGCGCAATCGGGGTGACCTACTGCGCATGCGCCCTCCGGCTCACTGCTGCTCATGCGCACTCGGACTGACTACTGCTCATGCGTACTCGGGGTCACTACTGCGCATGCGCACACGGGCTCACTACTGCGCATGCGCACTCAGACTCACTACTGCGCATGCGCACTCCGGCTCAGACCTGCCCATGCGCACTCGGGCTCACCACTGCACATGCATACACGGGCTCAGTACTGCGCATGCGCAGCCCGGCTCAGACCTGCACATGCGCATTCGAGCTCACTTCTGCTCATATGCACACGGGCGTACTACTGCGCATGCGCACTCGGACTCACTACTGCTCATGCGCACTCGGACTCACTACTGCGCATGCGCACTCCGGCTCAGAACTGCACATGCGCACTCGAGCTCACTACTACGCATGCGCACGCGGCCTCACTACTGCGCATGGGCACACGGGCTCACTACTGCGCACGCGTACACAGGCTCACTACTGCGCATGCGCACACGGGCTCACTACTGCGCATGCGCGCACGAGCCCACTACTGCGCATGCGCATCCGGCTCAGACCTGCACATGCGCATTGGAGCTCACTTCTGCGCATATGCACACGGGCGTACTACTGCGCATGCGCACTCGGACTCACTACTGCTCATGCGCACTCGGACTCTCTACTGCGCATGCGTGCTCCGGCTCACTACTGCGCATGCGCACACGGACCCACTACTGCGCATGCGCACTCCGGCTCAGACCTGCACATGCGCACTCGAGCTCACTACTACGCATGCGCACGCGGGCTCACTACTGCGCATGCGCGCTCGGGGTCACTACTGCTCATGCACACACGGGCTCACTACTGCTCATGCGCACTCAGACTCACTACTGCGGATGCACAATCGGGCTCACTACTGCGCACGCGCGCTCGGACTTGCTACTGCTCATGCGCACGCGGACTCACGACTGCGGATGCGCGCTCGGGCTCACTACTGCGGATGCGCACTCGGCCTCACTACTGCGCATGCGCACTCCGGCTCAGACCTGCCCATGCGCACTCGGGCTCACCACTGCGCATGGATACACGGGCTCACTACTGCGCATGCGCACTCCGGCTCAGAATTGCACATGCGCATTCGAGCTCACTTCTGCGCATATGCACACGGTCGTACTACTGCGCATGCGCACTCGGACTCACTACTGCTCATGCGCACTCGGACTCACTACTGCGCATGCGCACTCCTGCTCAGACCTGCACATGCGCACACGGACTCACTACTGCGGATGCGCAATCGGGCTCACTACTGTGCATGCGCACTCGGGGTCACTACTGCTCATGCGCACTCGGACTCACTACTACTCATGCGCACTCGGGGTCACTACTGCGCATGCGCACTCCGGCTCACTACTGCTCATGCGCACTCGGACTCACTACTGCGGATGCACGATCGGCCTCACTACTGCGGATGCGCACTCCGGCTCAGAGCTGCACATGCGCACTCGAGCTCACTACTACGCATGCGCACGCGGGCTCACTACTGCGCATGCGCACACGGGCTCACTACTGCGCATGCGCGCTCGCCGTCACTACTGCTCATGCACACACGGGCTCACTACTGCTCATGCGCACTCAGACTCACTACTGCGGATGCACAATCGGGCTCACTACTGCGCATGCGCGCTCGGACTCACTACTGCTCATGCGCACACGGACTCACGACTGCGGATGCGCAATCGGGCTCACTACTGTGCATGCGCACTCGGGGTCACTACTGCTCATGCGCACTCGGACTCACTATTACTCATGCGCACTCGGGGTCACTACTGCGCATGCGCACTCGGACTCACTACTGCGGATGCGCGCTCAGGCTCACTACCGCGCATGCGTACACGGGCCCACTACTGCGCATGTGCACACGGGCTCACTACTGCGCATGCGGGCTCGGGGTCACTAGTGCGCATGCGCAATCGGGGTGACCTACTGCGCATGCGCCCTCCGGCTCACTGCTGCTCATGCGCACTCGGACTGACTACTGCTCATGCGTACTCGGGGTCACTACTGCGCATGCGCACACGGGCTCACTACTGCGCATGCGCACTCAGACTCACTACTGCGCATGCGCACTCCGGCTCAGACCTGCCCATGCGCACTCGGGCTCACCACTGCACATGCATACACGGGCTCAGTACTGCGCATGCGCAGCCCGGCTCAGACCTGCACATGCGCATTCGAGCTCACTTCTGCTCATATGCACACGGGCGTACTACTGCGCATGCGCACTCGGACTCACTACTGCTCATGCGCACTCGGACTCACTACTGCGCATGCGCACTCCGGCTCAGAACTGCACATGCGCACTCGAGCTCACTACTACGCATGCGCACGCGGCCTCACTACTGCGCATGAGCACACGGGCTCACTACTGCGCACGCGTACACAGGCTCACTACTGCGCATGCGCACACGGGCTCACTACTGCGCATGCGCGCACGAGCCCACTACTGCGCATGCGCATCCGGCTCAGACCTGCACATGCGCATTGGAGCTCACTTCTGCGCATATGCACACGGGCGTACTACTGCGCATGCGCACTCGGACTCACTACTGCTCATGCGCACTCGGACTCTCTACTGCGCATGCGCACTCCTGCTCAGACCTGCACATGCGCACACGGACTCACTACTGCGGATGCGCAGTCGGCCTCACTACTGTGCATGCGCACTCGGGGTTACTACTGCGCATGCGCCCTCGGACTCACTACTGCGGATGCGTGCTCCGGCTCACTACTGCGCATGCGCACACGGACCCACTACTGCGCATGCGCACTCCGGCTCAGACCTGCACATGCGCACTCGAGCTCACTACTACGCATGCGCACGCGGGCTCACTACTGCGCATGCGCACACGGGCTCACTACTGCGCATGCGCGCTCGGGGTCACTACTGCTCATGCACACACGGGCTCACTACTGCTCATGCGCACTCAGACTCACTACTGCGGATGCACAATCGGGCTCACTACTGCGCTCGCGCGCTCGGACTCGCTACTGCTCATGCACACACGGGCTCACTACTGCTCATGCGCACTCAGACTCACTACTGCGGATGCACAATCGGGCTCACTACTGCGCACGCGCGCTCGGACTCGCTACTGCTCATGCGCACGCGAACTCACGACTGCGGATGCGCGCTCGGGCTCACTACTGCGCATGCGCACTCGGACTCACTACTGCTCATGCGCACTCGGACTCACTACTGCGCATGCGCACTCCGGCTCAGAACTGCACATGCGCACTCGAGCTCACTACTACGCATGCGCACGCGGCCTCACTACTGCGCATGAGCACACGCGCTCACTACTGCGCATGCGTACACAGGCTCACTACTGCGCATGCGCACACGGGCTCACTACTGCGCATGCGCGCACGAGCCCACTACTGCGCATGCGCATCCGGCTCAGACCTGCACATGCGCATTGGAGCTCACTTCTGCGCATATGCACACGGGCGTACTACTGCGCATGCGCACTCGGACTCACTACTGCTCATGCGCACTCGGACTCACTACTGCGCATGCGCACTCCTGCTCAGACCTGCACATGCGCACACGGACTCACTACTGCGGATGCGCAGTCGGCCTCACTACTGTGCATGCGCACTCGGGGTTACTACTGCGCATGCGCACTCCGCCTCAGACCTGCACATGCGCAATCGGGCTCACTACTGTGCATGCGCACTCGGGGTCACTACTGCTCATGCGCACTCGGACTCACTACTACTCATGCGCACTCGGGGTCACTACTGCGCATGCGCACTCCGGCTCACTACTGCTCATGCGCACTCGGACTCACTACTGCGGATGCACGATCGGCCTCACTACTGCGGATGCGCACTCCGGCTCAGAGCTGCACATGCGCACTCGAGCTCACTACTACGCATGCGCACGCGGGCTCACTACTGCGCATGCGCACACGGGCTCACTACTGCGCATGCGCGCTCGCGGTCACTACTGCTCATGCACACACGGGCTCACTACTGCTCATGCGCACTCAGACTCACTACTGCGGATGCACAATCGGGCTCACTACTGCGCATGCGCGCTCGGACTCACTACTGCTCATGCGCACACGGACTCACGACTGCGGATGCGCAATCGGGCTCACTACTGTGCATGCGCACTCGGGGTCACTACTGCTCATGCGCACTCGGGGTCACTACTGCGCATGCGCACTCGGACTCACTACTGCGGATGCGCGCTCAGGCTCACTACTGCGCATGCGTACACGGGCCCACTACTGCGCATGTGCACACGGGCTCACTACTGCGCATGCGGGCTCGGGGTCACTAGTGCGCATGCGCAATCGGGGTGACCTACTGCGCATGCGCCCTCCGGCTCACTGCTGCTCATGCGCACTCGGACTGACTACTGCTCATGCGTACTCGGGGTCACTACTGCGCATGCGCACTCGGACTCACTACTGCGGATGCACAATCGGTCTCACTCCTGCGCATGCGCGCTCGGACTCACTACTGCTCATGCGCACACGGACTCACGACTGCGGATGCGCACTCGGGCTCACCACTGCGCATGCGTACACGGGCTCACTACTGCGCATGCGCACACGGGCTCACTACTGCGCATGCGCGCTCGGTGTCACTAGTGCGCCCGCGCACTTGGGGTCACTACTGCGCATGCGCACTCCGGCTCACTACTGCTCATGCGCACTCGGACTCACTACTGCGGATGCACGATCGGCCTCACTACTGCGGATGCGCACTCCGGCTCAGAGCTGCACATGCGCACTCGAGCTCACTACTACGCATGCGCACGCGGGCTCACTACTGCGCATGCGCACACGGGCTCACTACTGCGCATGCGCACTCAGACTCACTACTGCGCATGCGCACTCCGGCTCAGACCTGCCCATGCGCACTCGGGCTCACCACTGCACATGCATACACGGGCTCAGTACTGCGCATGCGCAGCCCGGCTCAGACCTGCACATGCGCATTCGAGCTCACTTCTGCTCATATGCACACGGGCGTACTACTGCGCATGCGCACTCGGACTCACTACTGCTCATGCGCACTCGGACTCACTACTGCGCATGCGCACTCCGGCTCAGAACTGCACATGCGCACTCGAGCTCACTACTACGCATGCGCACGCGGCCTCACTACTGCGCATGAGCACACGGGCTCACTACTGCGCATGCGTACACAGGCTCACTACTGCGCATGCGCACACGGGCTCACTACTGCGCATGCGCGCACGAGCCCACTACTGCGCATGCGCATCCGGCTCAGACCTGCACATGCGCATTGGAGCTCACTTCTGCGCATATGCACACGGGCGTACTATTGCGCATGCGCACTCGGACTCACTACTGCTCATGCGCACTCGGACTCTCTACTGCGCATGCGCACTCCTGCTCAGACCTGCACATGCGCACACGGACTCACTACTGCGGATGCGCAGTCGGCCTCACTACTGTGCATGCGCACTCGGGGTTACTACTGCGCATGCGCCCTCGGACTCACTACTGCGGATGCGTGCTCCGGCTCACTACTGCGCATGCGCACACGGACCCACTACTGCGCATGCGCACTCCGGCTCAGACCTGCACATGCGCACTCGAGCTCACTACTACGCATGCGCACGCGGGCTCACTACTGCGCATGCGCACACGGGCTCACTACTGCGCATGCGCGCTCGGGGTCACTACTGCTCATGCACACACGGGCTCACTACTGCTCATGCGCACTCAGACTCACTACTGCGGATGCACAATCGGGCTCACTACTGCGCTCGCGCGCTCGGACTCGCTACTGCTCATGCACACACGGGCTCACTACTGCTCATGCGCACTCAGACTCACTACTGCGGATGCACAATCGGGCTCACTACTGCGCACGCGCGCTCGGACTCGCTACTGCTCATGCGCACGCGAACTCACGACTGCGGATGCGCGCTCGGGCTCACTACTGCGCATGCGCACTCGGACTCACTACTGCTCATGCGCACTCGGACTCACTACTGCGCATGCGCACTCCGGCTCAGAACTGCACATGCGCACTCGAGCTCACTACTACGCATGCGCACGCGGCCTCACTACTGCGCATGAGCACACGCGCTCACTACTGCGCATGCGTACACAGGCTCACTACTGCGCATGCGCACACGGGCTCACTACTGCGCATGCGCGCACGAGCCCACTACTGCGCATGCGCATCCGGCTCAGACCTGCACATGCGCATTGGAGCTCACTTCTGCGCATATGCACACGGGCGTACTACTGCGCATGCGCACTCGGACTCACTACTGCTCATGCGCACTCGGACTCACTACTGCGCATGCGCACTCCTGCTCAGACCTGCACATGCGCGCACGGACTCACTACTGCGGATGCGCAGTCGGCCTCACTACTGTGCATGCGCACTCGGGGTTACTACTGCGGATGCGTGCTCCGGCTCACTACTGCGCATGCGCACACGGACCCACTACTGCGCATGCGCACTCCGCCTCAGACCTGCACATGCGCAATCGGGCTCACTACTGTGCATGCGCACTCGGGGTCACTACTGCTCATGCGCACTCGGACTCACTACTACTCATGCGCACTCGGGGTCACTACTGCGCATGCGCACTCCGGCTCACTACTGCTCATGCGCACTCGGACTCACTACTGCGGATGCACGATCGGCCTCACTACTGCGGATGCGCACTCCGGCTCAGAGCTGCACATGCGCACTCGAGCTCACTACTACGCATGCGCACGCGGGCTCACTACTGCGCATGCGCACACGGGCTCACTACTGCGCATGCGCGCTCGCGGTCACTACTGCTCATGCACACACGGGCTCACTACTGCTCATGCGCACTCAGACTCACTACTGCGGATGCACAATCGGGCTCACTACTGCGCATGCGCGCTCGGACTCACTACTGCTCATGCGCACACGGACTCACGACTGCGGATGCGCAATCGGGCTCACTACTGTGCATGCGCACTCGGGGTCACTACTGCTCATGCGCACTCGGGGTCACTACTGCGCATGCGCACTCGGACTCACTACTGCGGATGCGCGCTCAGGCTCACTACTGCGCATGCGTACACGGGCCCACTACTGCGCATGTGCACACGGGCTCACTACTGCGCATGCGGGCTCGGGGTCACTAGTGCGCATGCGCAATCGGGGTGACCTACTGCGCATGCGCCCTCCGGCTCACTGCTGCTCATGCGCACTCGGACTGACTACTGCTCATGCGTACTCGGGGTCACTACTGCGCATGCGCACTCGGACTCACTACTGCGGATGCACAATCGGTCTCACTCCTGCGCATGCGCGCTCGGACTCACTACTGCTCATGCGCACACGGACTCACGACTGCGGATGCGCACTCGGGCTCACCACTGCGCATGCGTACACGGGCTCACTACTGCGCATGCGCACACGGGCTCACTACTGCGCATGCGCGCTCGGTGTCACTAGTGCGCCCGCGCACTTGGGGTCACTACTGCGCATGCGCACTCCGGCTCACTACTGCTCATGCGCACTCGGACTCACTACTGCGGATGCACGATCGGCCTCACTACTGCGGATGCGCACTCCGGCTCAGAGCTGCACATGCGCACTCGAGCTCACTACTACGCATGCGCACGCGGGCTCACTACTGCGCATGCGCACACGGGCTCACTACTGCGCATGCGCACTCAGACTCACTACTGCGCATGCGCACTCCGGCTCAGACCTGCCCATGCGCACTCGGGCTCACCACTGCACATGCATACACGGGCTCAGTACTGCGCATGCGCAGCCCGGCTCAGACCTGCACATGCGCATTCGAGCTCACTTCTGCTCATATGCACACGGGCGTACTACTGCGCATGCGCACTCGGACTCACTACTGCTCATGCGCACTCGGACTCACTACTGCGCATGCGCACTCCGGCTCAGAACTGCACATGCGCACTCGAGCTCACTACTACGCATGCGCACGCGGCCTCACTACTGCGCATGAGCACACGGGCTCACTACTGCGCATGCGTACACAGGCTCACTACTGCGCATGCGCACACGGGCTCACTACTGCGCATGCGCGCACGAGCCCACTACTGCGCATGCGCATCCGGCTCAGACCTGCACATGCGCATTGGAGCTCACTTCTGCGCATATGCACACGGGCGTACTACTGCGCATGCGCACTCGGACTCACTACTGCTCATGCGCACTCGGACTCTCTACTGCGCATGCGCACTCCTGCTCAGACCTGCACATGCGCACACGGACTCACTACTGCGGATGCGCAGTCGGCCTCACTACTGTGCATGCGCACTCGGGGTTACTACTGCGCATGCGCCCTCGGACTCACTACTGCGGATGCGTGCTCCGGCTCACTACTGCGCATGCGCACACGGACCCACTACTGCGCATGCGCACTCCGGCTCAGACCTGCACATGCGCACTCGAGCTCACTACTACGCATGCGCACGCGGGCTCACTACTGCGCATGCGCACACGGGCTCACTACTGCGCATGCGCGCTCGGGGTCACTACTGCTCATGCACACACGGGCTCACTACTGCTCATGCGCACTCAGACTCACTACTGCGGATGCACAATCGGGCTCACTACTGCGCTCGCGCGCTCGGACTCGCTACTGCTCATGCACACACGGGCTCACTACTGCTCATGCGCACTCAGACTCACTACTGCGGATGCACAATCGGGCTCACTACTGCGCACGCGCGCTCGGACTCGCTACTGCTCATGCGCACGCGGACTCACGACTGCGGATGCGCGCTCGGGCTCACTACTGCGCATGCGCACTCGGACTCACTACTGCTCATGCGCACTCGGACTCACTACTGCGCATGCGCACTCCGGCTCAGAACTGCACATGCGCACTCGAGCTCACTACTACGCATGCGCACGCGGCCTCACTACTGCGCATGAGCACACGGGCTCACTACTGCGCATGCGTACACAGGCTCACTACTGCGCATGCGCACACGGGCTCACTACTGCGCATGCGCGCACGAGCCCACTACTGCGCATGCGCATCCGGCTCAGACCTGCACATGCGCATTGGAGCTCACTTCTGCGCATATGCACACGGGCGTACTACTGCGCATGCGCACTCGGACTCACTACTGCTCATGCGCACTCGGACTCACTACTGCGCATGCGCACTCCTGCTCAGACCTGCACATGCGCACACGGACTCACTACTGCGGATGCGCAGTCGGCCTCACTACTGTGCATGCGCACTCGGGGTTACTACTGCGCATGCGCACTCGGACTCACTACTGCGGATGCGTGCTCCGGCTCACTACTGCGCATGCGCACACGGACCCACTACTGCGCATGCGCACTCCGGCTCAGACCTGCACATGCGCACTCGAGCTCACTACTACGCATGCGCACGCGGGCTCACTACTGCGCATGCGCACACGGGCTCACTACTGCGCATGCGCGCTCGGGGTCACTACTGCTCATGCACACACGGGCTCACTACTGCTCATGCGCACTCAGACTCACTACTGCGGATGCACAATCGGGCTCACTACTGCGCACGCGCGCTCGGACTCGCTACTGCTCATGCGCACGCGGACTCACGACTGCGGATGCGCGCTCGGGCTCACTAGTGCGGATGCGCACTCGGTCTCAGTACTGCGCATGCGCACTCCGGCTCAGACCTGCCCATGCGCACTCGGGCTCACCACTGCGCATGCATACACGGGCTCACTACTGCGCATGCGCACTCCGGCTCAGAATTGCACATGCGCATTCGAGCTCACTTCTGCGCATATGCACACCGTCGTACTACTGCGCATGCGCACTCGTACTCACTACTGCTCATGCGCACTCGGACTCACTACTGCGGATGCACGATCGGCCTCACTACTGCGGATGCGCACTCCGGCTCAGAGCTGCACATGCGCACTCGAGCTCACTACTACGCATGCGCACGCGGGCTCACTACTGCGCATGCGCACACGGGCTCACGACTGCGGATGCGCAATCGGGCTCACTACTGTGCATGCGCACTCGGGGTCACTACTGCTCATGCGCACTCGGACTCACTACTACTCATGCGCACTCGGGGTCACTACTGCGCATGCGCACTCGGACTCACTACTGCGGATGCGCGCTCAGGCTCACTACTGCGCATGCGCACACGGGCTCACTACTGCGCATGTGCACACGGGCTCACTACTGCGCATGCGGGCTCGGGGTCACTAGTGCGCATGCGCAATCGGGGTCACCTACTGCGCATGCGCCCTCCGGCTCACTGCTGCTCATGCGCACTCGGACTCACTACTGCGGATGCACAATCGGTCTCACTCCTGCGCATGCGCGCTCGGACTCACTACTGCTCATGCGCACACGGACTCACGACTGCGGATGCGCACTCGGGCTCACCACTGCGCATGCGTACACGGGCTCACTACTGCGCATGCGCACACGGGCTCACTACTGCGCATGCGCACTCAGACTCACTACTGCGGATGCACAATCGGGCTCACTACTGCGCACGCGCGCTCGGACTCGCTACTGCTCATACGCACACGGGCTCACTACTGCGCATGCGCACTCGGACTCACTACTGCTCATGCGCACTCGGACTCACTACTGCGCATGCGCACTCCTGCTCAGACCTGCACATGCGCACACGGACTCACTACTGCGGATGCGCAGTCGGCCTCACTACTGTGCATGCGCACTCGGGGTTACAACTGCGCATGCGCACTCGGACTCACTACTGCGGATGCGTGCTCCGGCTCACTACTGCGCATGCGCACGCGGCCTCACTACTGCGCATGAGCACACGGGCTCACTACTGCGCATGCGTACACAGGCTCACTACTGCGCATGCGCACACGGGCTCACTACTGCGCATGCGCAGCCGGCTCAGACCTGCACATGCGCATTGGAGCTCACTTCTGCGCATATGCACACGGGCGTACTACTGCGCATGCGCACTCGGACTCACTACTGCTCATGCGCACTCGGACTCACTACTGCGCATGCGCACTCCGGCTCAGACCTGCACATGCGCACTCGAGCTCACTACTACGCATGCGCACGCGGGCTCACTACTGCGCATGCGCACACGGGCTCACTACTGCGCATGCGCGCTCGGGGTCACTACTGCTCATGCACACACGGGCTCACTACTGCTCATGCGCACTCAGACTCACTACTGCGGATGCACAATCGGGCTCACTACTGCGCTCGCGCGCTCGGACTCGCTACTGCTCATGCACACACGGGCTCACTACTGCTCATGCGCACTCAGACTCACTACTGCGGATGCACAATCGGGCTCACTACTGCGCACGCGCGCTCGGACTCGCTACTGCTCATGCGCACGCGGACTCACGACTGCGGATGCGCGCTCGGGCTCACTACTGCGCATGCGCACTCGGACTCACTACTGCTCATGCGCACTCGGATTCACTACTGCGCATGCGCACTCCGGCTCAGAACTGCACATGCGCACTCGAGCTCACTACTACGCATGCGCACGCGGCCTCACTACTGCGCATGAGCACACGGGCTCACTACTGCGCATGCGTACACAGGCTCACTACTGCGCATGCGCACACGGGCTCACTACTGCGCATGCGCGCACAAGCCCACTACTGCGCATGCGCATCCGGCTCAGACCTGCACATGCGCATTGGAGCTCACTTCTGCGCATATGCACACGGGCGTACTACTGCGCATGCGCACTCGGACTCACTACTGCTCATGCGCACTCGGACTCACTACTGCGCATGCGCACTCCTGCTCAGACCTGCACATGCGCACACGGACTCACTACTGCGGATGCGCAGTCGGCCTCACTACTGTGCATGCGCACTCGGGGTTACTACTGCGCATGCGCACTCGGACTCACTACTGCGGATGCGTGCTCCGGCTGACTACTGCGCATGCGCACACGGACCCACTACTGCGCATGCGCACTCCGGCTCAGACCTGCACATGCGCACTCGAGCTCACTACTACGCATGCGCACGCGGGCTCACTACTGCGCATGCGCACACGGGCTCACTACTGCGCATGCGCGCTCGGGGTCACTACTGCTCATGCACACACGGGCTCACTACTGCTCATGCGCACTCAGACTCACTACTGCGGATGCACAATCGGGCTCACTACTGCGCACGCGCGCTCGGACTCGCTACTGCTCATGCGAACGCGGACTCACGACTGCGGATGCGCGCTCGGGCTCACTACTGCGGATGCGCACTCGGCCTCACTACTGCGCATGCGCACTCCGGCTCAGACCTGCCCATGCGCACTCGGGCTCACCACTGCGCATGCATACACGGGCTCACTACTGCGCATGCGCACTCCGGCTCAGAATTGCACATGCGCATTCGAGCTCACTTCTGCGCATATGCACACGGGCGTACTACTGCGCATGCGCACTCGGACTCACTACTGCTCATGCGCACTCGGACTCACTACTGCGCATGCGCACTCCTGCTCAGACCTGCACATGCGCACACGGACTCACTACTGCGGATGCGCAATCGGGCTCACTACTGTGCATGCGCACTCGGGGTCACTACTGCTCATGCGCACTCGGACTCACTACTACTCATGCGCACTCGGGGTCACTACTGCGCATGCACACACGGGCTCCCTACTGCGCATGCGCGCTCGGGGTCACTACTGCGCATGCACACTCGGGGTCACTATTGCGCATGCGCACTCGGGGTCACTACTGCTCATGCGCACTCGGCCTCACTACTGCGCAGGCGCACTGCGGCTCAGACCTGCCCATGCGCACTCGGGCTCACCACTGCGCATGCGTACACGGACTCACTACTGCGGACGCGCGCTCGGGCTCACTACTGCGCATGCGCACACGGGCTCACTACTGCGCATGCGCGCACGAGCCCACTACTGCGAATGCGCACTCCGTCTCAGACCTGCCCATGCGCACTCGAGCTCACTACTACGCATGCGCACTCGAGCTCACTACTGCGTATGCACACACGGGCTCACTACTGCGCATGCGCACTCCGGCTCACTACTGCTCATGCGCACTCGGACTCACTACTGCTGATGCACAATCGGCCTCACTACTGCGCATGCGCACTCCGGCTCAGAAGTGCACATGCACACACGGACTCACTGCTGCGGATGCGCCATCGGGCTCACTACTGTGCATGCGCACTCGGGGTCACTACTGCTCATGCGCACTCGGACTGACTACTGCTCATGCGCACTCGGGGTCACTACTGCGCATGCGCACTCGGACTCACTACTGCGGATGCGTGCTCGGGCTCACTACTGCTCATGCGCACTCAGACTCACTACTGCGGATGCACAATCGGGCTCACTACTGCGCATGCGCGCTCGGGCTCACTATTGCTCATGCGCACTCGGCCTCACTACTGCGCACGCGCACTCCGGCTCAGACCTGCCCATGCGCACTCGGGCTCACCACTGCGCATGCGTACACGGACTCACTACTGCGGACGCGCGCTCGGGCTCACTACTGCACATGCGCACACGGGCTCACTACTGCGCATGCGCGCACGAGCCCACTACTGCGAATGCCCACTCCGTCTCAGACCTGCCCATGCGCGCTCGGACTCACGACTGCGGATGCGCGCTCGGGCTTACTACTGCGGATGCGCAATCGCGTTCGCTACTGCGCATGCACACACGGGCTCACTTCTGCGCATGCGCACTCGGCGTCACTACTGCTCATGCACACTCGGCCTCACTACTGCGCACGCGCACTCCGGCTCAGACCGGCCCATGCGCACTCGGGCTCGCCACTGCGCATGCGCACGCGGCCTCACTACTGCGCATGCGCACACGGGCTCACTACTGCGCATGCGTACACGGGCTCACTACTGCGCATGCGGGCTCGGGGTCACTAGTGCGCATGCGCAATCGGGGTCACCTACTGCGCATGCGCCCTCCGGCTCACTGCTGCTCATGCGCACTCGGACTGACTACTGCTCATGCGTACTCGGGGTCACTACTGCGCATGTTCACTCGGACTCACTACTGCGGATGCACAATCGGTCTCACTCCTGCGCATGCGCGCTCGGACTCACTACTGCTCATGCGCACACGGACTCACGACTGCGGATGCGCACTCGGGCTCACCACTGCGCATGCGTACACGGGCTCACTACTGCGCATGCGCACACGGGCTCACTACTGCGCATGCGCACTCAGACTCACTACTGCGCATGCGCAGTCCGGCTCAGACCTGCACATGCGCATTCGAGCTCACTTCTGCTCATATGCACACGGGCGTACTACTGCGCATGCGCACTCGGACTCACTACTGCTCATGCGCACTCGGACTCACTACTGCGCATGCGCACTCCGGCTCAGAACTGCACATGCGCACTCGAGCTCACTACTACGCATGCGCACGCGGCCTCACTACTGCGCATGAGCACACGGGCTCACTACTGCGCATGCGTACACAGGCTCACTACTGCGCATGCGCACACGGGCTCACTACTGCGCATGCGCGCACGAGCCCACTACTGCGCATGCGCATCCGGCTCAGACCTGCACATGCGCATTGGAGCTCACTTCTGCGCATATGCACACGGGCGTACTACTGCGCATGCGCACTCGGACTCACTACTGCTCATGCGCACTCGGACTCACTACTGCGCATGCGCACTCCTGCTCAGACCTGCACATGTGCACACGGACTCACTACTGCGGATGCGCAGTCGGCCTCACTACTGTGCATGCGCACTCGGGGTTACTACTGCGCATGCGCACTCGGACTCACTACTGCGGATGCGTGCTCCGACTCACTACTGCGCATGCGCACACGGACCCACTACTGCGCATGCGCACTCCGGCTCAGACCTGCACATGCGCACTCGAGCTCACTACTACGCATGCGCACGCGGGCTCACTACTGCGCATGCGCACACGGGCTCACTACTGCGCATGCGCGCTCAGGGTCACTACTGCTCATGCACACACGGGCTCACTACTGCTCATGCGCACTCAGACTCACTACTGCGGATGCACAATCGGGCTCACTACTGCGCACGCGCGCTCGGACTCGCTACTGCTCATGCACACACGGGCTCACTACTGCTCATGCGCACTCAGACTCACTACTGCGGATGCACAATCGGGCTCACTACTGCGCACGCGCGCTCGGACTCGCTACTGCTCATGCGCACGCGGACTCACGACTGCGGATGCGCGCTCGGGCTCACTACTGCGCATGCGCACTCGGACTCACTACTGCTCATGCGCACTCGGACTCACTACTGCGCATGCGCACTCCTGCTCATACCTGCACATGCGCACACGGACTCACTACTGCGGATGCGCAATCGGGCTCACTACTGTGCATGCGCACTCGGGGTCACTACTGCTCATGCGCACTCGGACTCACTACTACTCATGCGCACTCGGGGTCACTACTGCGCATGCGCACTCGGACTCACTACTGCGGATGCGTCCTCCGGCTCACTACTGCGCATGCGCACACGGACCCACTACTGCGCATGCGGACTCCGGCTCAGACCTGCACATGCGCACTCGAGCTCACTGCTACGCATGCGCACTCGAGCTCACTACTGCGCATGCACACACGGGCTCACTACTGCTCATGCGCACTCAGACTCACTACTGCGGATGCACAATCGGGCTCACTACTGCGCATGCGCGCTCGGACTCACTACTGCTCATGCGCACACGGACTCACGACTGCGGATGCGCGCTCGGGCTCACTACTGCGGATGCGCAATCGGGTTCACTACTGCGCATGCACACACGGGCTCACTTCTGGGCATGCGCACTCGGGCTCACTACTGCTCATGCGCACTCGGCCTCACTACTGCGCACGCACACTCCGGCTCAGACCTGCCCATGCGCACTCGGGCTCACCACTGCGCATGCGTACACGGACTCACTACTGCGGACGCGCGCTCGGGCTCACTACTGCACATGCGCACACGGGCTCACTACTGCGCATGCGCGCAGGAGCCCACTACTGCGAATGCCCACTCCGTCTCAGACCTGCCCATGCGCGCTCGGACTCACGACTGCGGATGCGCGCTCGGGCTTACTACTGCGGATGCGCAATCGCGTTCGCTACTGCGCATGCGCACTCGGGGTCACTACTGCTCATGCGCGCTCGGGATCACTACTGCGCATGCGTACTCGGGGTCACTACTGCGCATGCGCACTCCGGCTCACTACTGCTCATGCGCACTCGGACTCACTACTGCGGATGCAGAATCGGGCTCACTACTGCGCATGCGTACTCCGGCTCAGACCTGCACATGCGCGCACGGACTCACTACTGCGGATGCGCAATCGGGCTCACTACTGTGCATGCGCACTCGGGGTCACTACTGCTCATGCGCACTTGGACTCACTACTACTCATGCGCACTCGGAGTCACTACTGTGCATGCGCACTCGGGGTCACTACTGCTCATGCGCACTCGGACTCACTACTGCTCATGCGCACTCGGGATCACTAATGCGCATGCGCACTCGGACTCACTACTGCGGATGTGCGCTCGGGCTCACTACTGCGCATGCGCACACGGGCTCACTACTGCGCATGCGCGCACGAGCCCACTACTGCGCATGCGCACTCCGGCTCAGACCTGCACATGCGCATTCGAGTCCACTTCTGCGCATTAGCACACGGGCGTACTACTGCGCATGCGCACTCGGACTCACTACTGCTCATGCGCACTCGGACTCACTACTGCGCATGCGCACTCCAGCTCAGACCTGCGCATGCGCACACGAGCTCACAACTACGCATGCGCACGCGGGCTCACTACTGCGCATGAGCACACGGGCTCACTACTACGCATGCGTACACGTGCTCACTACTGCGCATGCGCACACGGGCTCACTACGGCGCATGCGGGCTCGGGGTCACTAGTGCGCATGCGCACTCGGGGTCACTGCTGCGTATGCGCCCTCCGGCTCACTACTGCTCATGCGCACTCGGACTCACTACTGCGCATGCGCACTCCGGCTCAGACCTGCACATGCGCACACGGACTCACTACTGCGGATGCGCAATCGGGCTCACTACTGTGCATGCGCACTTGGGGTCACTACTGCTCATGCGCACTCGGACTCACTACTGCGGATGCGCGCTCGGGCTCACTACTGCGCATACGCGCTCGGGGTCACTACTGCGCATGCGCACTCGGGGTCACTACTGCGGATGTGCGCTAGGGCTCACTACTGCGCATGCGCACACGGACTCACTACTGCGGATGCAGAATCGGGCTCACTACTGCGCATGCGTACTCCGGCTCAGACCTGCACATGCGCGCACGGACTCACTACTGCGGATGCGCAATCGGGCTCACTACTGTGCAAGCGCACTCGGGGTCACTACTGCTCATGCGCACTTGGACTCACTACTACTCATGCGCACTCGGAGTCACTACTGCGCATGCGCACTCGGACTCACTACTGCGGATGTGCGCTCGGGCTCACTACTGCGCATGCGCAATCGGGCTCACTACTGTGCATGCGCACTCGGGGTCACTACTGCTCATGCGCACTCGGACTCACTACTGCTCATGCGCACTCGGGGTCACTACTGCGCATGCGCACTCGGACTCACTACTGCGGATGTGCGCTCGGGCTCACTACTGCGCATGCGCACACGGGCTCACTACTGCGCATGCGCGCACGAGCCCACTACTGCGCATGCGCACTCCGGCTCAGACCTGCACATGCGCATTCGAGCTCACTTCTGCGCATTAGCACACGGGCGTACTACTGCGCATGCGCACTCGGACTCACTACTGCTCATGCGCACTCGGACTCACTACTGCGCATGCGCACTCCAGCTCAGACCTGCGCATGCGCACACGAGCTCACAACTACGCATGCGCACGCGGGCTCACTACTGCGCATGAGCACACGGGCTCACTACTACGCATGCGTACACGTGCTCACTACTGCGCATGCGCACACGGGCTCACTACGGCGCATGCGGGCTCGGGGTCACTAGTGCGCATGCGCACTCGGGGTCACTGCTGCGTATGCGCCCTCCGGCTCACTACTGCTCATGCGCACTCGGACTCACTACTGCGCATGCGCACTCCGGCTCAGACCTGCACATGCGCACACGGACTCACTACTGCGGATGCGCAATCGGGCTCACTACTGTGCATGCGCACTTGGGGTCACTACTGCTCATGCGCACTCGGACTCACTACTGCGGATGCGCGCTCGGGCTCACTACTGCGCATACGCGCTCGGGGTCACTGCTGCGCATGCGCACTCGGGGTCACTACCGCGGATGTGCGCTCGGGCTCACTACTGCGCATGCGCACACGGGCTCACTACTTCGCATGCGCGCACGAGCCCACTACTGCGCATGCGCACTCCGGCTCAGACCTGCACATGCGCATTCGAGCTCACTTCTGCGCATTAGCACACGGGCGTACTACTGCGCATGCGCACTCGGACTCACTACTGCTCATGCGCACTCGGACTCACTACTGCGCATGCGCACCCCAGCTCAGACCTGCGCATGCGCACACGAGCTCACAACTACGCATGCGCACGCGGGCTCACTACTGCGCATGAGCACACGGGCTCACTACTACGCATGCGTACACGTGCTCACTACTGCGCATGCGCACACGGGCTCACTACTGCGCATGCGGGCTCGGGGTCACTAGTGCGCATGCGCACTCGGAGTCACTGTTGCGTATGCGCCCTCCGGCTCACTACTGCTCATGCGCACTCGGACTCACTACTGCGGATGCACAATTGGGCTCACTACTGCGCATGCGCAATCGGGCTCACTACTGTGCATGCGCACTCGGGGTCACTACTGCTCATGCGCACTCGGACTCACTACTGCGGATGCGCGCTCGGGCTCACTACTGCGCATGCGCGCTCGGGGTCACTACTGCGCATGCGCACTCGGACTCACTACTGCTCATGCGCACTCGGGCTCACCACTGCGCATGCGTACACGGTCTCGCTACTGCGCATGCGCACACGGGCTCACTACTGCGCATGCGCGCTCGGTGTCACTGCTGCGCATGCGCACTCGGACTCACTACTGCGGATGCGCGCTCGGACTCACGACTGGGGATGCGCGCTCAGGCTCACTACTGCGGATGCGCAATCGGGTTCACTACTGCGCATGCACACACGGGCTCACTTCTGCGCATGCGCACTCGGGGTCACTTCTGCTCATGCGCACTCGGCCTCACTACCGCGCATGCGCACTCCGGCTCAGACCTGCCCATGCGCACTCGGGCTCACTATTGCGCATGCGTACACGGGCTCACTACTGCGCATGCGCACTCGGGGTCACTACTGCTCATGCGCACTCGGACTGACTACTGCTCATGCGCACTCGGGGTCACTACTGCGCATGAGCACTCGGACTCACTACTGCGGATGCGTGCTCGGGCTCACTACTGCGCATGCGCACACGGACCCACTACTGCGAATGCGCACTCCGGCTCAGACCTGCACATGCGCACTCGAGCTCACAACTACGCATGCGCACACGGACTCACTACTGCGGATGCGCAGTCGGCCTCACTACTGTGCATGCGCACTCGGGGTTATTACAGCGCATGCGCACTCGGACTCACTACTGCGGATGCGTGCTCCGGCTCACTACTGCGCATGCGCACACGGACCCACTACTGCGCATGCGCACTCCGGCTCAGACCTGCACATGCGCACTCGAGCTCACTACTACGCATGCGCACGCGGGCTCACTACTGCGCATGCGCACACGGGCTCACTACTGCGCATGCGCGCTCGGGGTCACTACTGCTCATGCACACACGGGCTCACTACTGCTCATGCGCACTCAGACTCACTACTGCGGATGCACAATCGGGCTCACTACTGCGCACGCGCGCTCGGACTCGCTACTGCTCATGCGCACGCGGACTCACGACTGCGGATGCGCGCTCGGGCTCACTACTCCGGATGCGCACTCGGCCTCACTACTGCGCATGCGCACTCCGGCTCAGACCTGCCCATGCGCACTCGGGCTCACCACTGCGCATGCATACACGGGCTCACTACTGCGCATGCGCACTCCGGCTCAGAATTGCACATGCGCATTCGAGCTCACTTCTGCGCATATGCACACGGGCGTACTACTGCGCATGCGCACTCGGACTCACTACTGCTCATGCGCACTCGGACTCACTACTGCGCATGCGCACTCCTGCTCAGACCTGCACATGCGCACACGGACTCACTACTGCGGATGCGCAATCGGGCTCACTACTGTGCATGCGCACTCGGGGTCACTACTGCTCATGCGCACTCGGACTCACTACTACTCATGCGCACTCGGGGTCACTACTGCGCATGCGCACTCGGACTCACTACTGCGGATGCGTCCTCCGGCTCACTACTGCGCATGCGCACACGGACCCACTACTGCGCATGCGGACTCCGGCTCAGACCTGCACATGCGCACTCGAGCTCACTGCTACGCATGCGCATGCGGGGTCACTGCTGCGAATGCGCACTCGGACTCACTACGACTCATGGGCACTCGGACTCACTACTGCCGATGCGCAATCAGGCTCGCTACTGCGGATGCGCACTCGGGCTCAGACCTGCCCATGCGCACTCGGGCTCACTACTGCGCATGCGTACACGGGCTCACTACTGCGCATGCGCACACGGGCTCCCTACTGCGCATGCGCGCTCGGGGTCACTACTGCGCATGCACACTCGGGGTCACTATTGCGCAGGCGCACTGCGGCTCAGACCTGCCCATGCGCACTCGGGCTCACCACTGCGCATGCGTACACGGACTCACTACTGCGGACGCGCGCTCGGGCTCACTACTGCACATGCGCACACGGGCTCACTACTGCGCATGCGCGCACGAGCCCACTACTGCGAATGCGCACTCCGTCTCAGACCTGCCCATGCGCACTCGAGCTCACTACTACGCATGCGCACTCGAGCTCACTACTGCGCATGCACACACGGGCTCACTACTGCGCATGCGCACTCCGGCTCACTACTGCTCATGCGCACTCGGACTCACTACTGCTGATGCACAATCGGCCTCACTACTGCGCATGCGCACTCCGGCTCAGAAGTGCACATGCACACACGGACTCACTGCTGCGGATGCGCCATCGGGCTCACTACTGTGCATGCGCACTCGGGGTCACTACTGCTCATGCGCACTCGGACTGACTACTGCTCATGCGCACTCGGGGTCACTACTGCGCATGAGCACACGGGCTCACTACTACGCATGCGTGCACGTGCTCACTACTGCGCATGCGCACACGGGCTCACTACGGCGCATGCGGGCTCGGGGTCACTAGTGCGCATGCGCACTCGGGGTCACTGCTGCGTATGCGCCCTCCGGCTCACTACTGCTCATGCGCACTCGGACTCACTACTGCGCATGCGCACTCCGGCTCAGACCTGCACATGCGCATTCGAGCTCACTTCTGCGCATTAGCACACGGGCGTACTACTGCGCATGCGCACTCGGACTCACTACTGCTCATGCGCACTCGGACTCACTACTGCGCATGCGCACTCCAGCTCAGACCTGCGCATGCGCACACGAGCTCACAACTACGCATGCGAACGCGGGCTCACTACTGCGCATGAGCACACGGGCTGACTACTACGCATGCGTACACGTGCTCACTGCTGCGCATGCGCACATGGGCTCACTACTGCGCATGCGGGCTCGGGGTCACTAGTGCGCATGCGCACTCGGGGTCACTGTTGCGTATGCGCCCTCCGGCTCACTACTGCTCATGCGCACTCGGACTCACTACTGCGGATGCACAATTGGGCTCACTACTGCGCATGCGCAATCGGGCTCACTACTGTGCATGCGCACTCGGGGTCACTACTGCTCATGCGCACTCGGACTCACTACTGCGGATGCGCGCTCGGGCTCACTACTGCGCATGCGCGCTCGGGGTCACTACTGCGCATGCGCACTCGGACTCACTACTGCTCATGCGCACTCGGGCTCACCACTGCGCATGCGTACACGGTCTCGCTACTGCGCATGCGCACACGGGCTCACTACTGCGCATGCGCGCTCGGTGTCACTGCTGCGCATGCGCACTCGGACTCACTACTGCGGATGCGCGCTCGGACTCACGACTGGGGATGCGCGCTCAGGCTCACTACTGCGGATGCGCAATCGGGTTCACTACTGCGCATGCACACACGGGCTCACTTCTGCGCATGCGCACTCGGGGTCACTTCTGCTCATGCGCACTCGGCCTCACTACCGCGCATGCGCACTCCGGCTCAGACCTGCCCATGCGCACTCGGGCTCACTATTGCGCATGCGTACACGGGCTCACTACTGCGCATGCGCACTCGGGGTCACTACTGCTCATGCGCACTCGGACTGACTACTGCTCATGCGCACTCGGGGTCACTACTGCGCATGAGCACTCGGACTCACTACTGCGGATGCGTGCTCGGGCTCACTACTGCGCATGCGCACACGGACCCACTACTGCGAATGCGCACTCCGGCTCAGACCTGCACATGCGCACTCGAGCTCACAACTACGCATGCGCACACGGACTCACTACTGCGGATGCGCAGTCGGCCTCACTACTGTGCATGCGCACTCGGGGTTATTACAGCGCATGCGCACTCGGACTCACTACTGCGGATGCGTGCTCCGGCTCACTACTGCGCATGCGCACACGGACCCACTACTGCGCATGCGCACTCCGGCTCAGACCTGCACATGCGCACTCGAGCTCACTACTACGCATGCGCACGCGGGCTCACTACTGCGCATGCGCACACGGGCTCACTACTGCGCATGCGCGCTCGGGGTCACTACTGCTCATGCACACACGGGCTCACTACTGCTCATGCGCACTCAGACTCACTACTGCGGATGCACAATCGGGCTCACTACTGCGCACGCGCGCTCGGACTCGCTACTGCTCATGCGCACGCGGACTCACGACTGCGGATGCGCGCTCGGGCTCACTACTGCGGATGCGCACTCGGCCTCACTACTGCGCATGCGCACTCCGGCTCAGACCTGCCCATGCGCACTCGGGCTCACCACTGCGCATGCATACACGGGCTCACTACTGCGCATGCGCACTCCGGCTCAGAATTGCACATGCGCATTCGAGCTCACTTCTGCGCATATGCACACGGGCGTACTACTGCGCATGCGCACTCGGACTCACTACTGCTCATGCGCACTCGGACTCACTACTGCGCATGCGCACTCCTGCTCAGACCTGCACATGCGCACACGGACTCACTACTGCGGATGCGCAATCGGGCTCACTACTGTGCATGCGCACTCGGGGTCACTACTGCTCATGCGCACTCGGACTCACTACTACTCATGCGCACTCGGGGTCACTACTGCGCATGCGCACTCGGACTCACTACTGCGGATGCGTCCTCCGGCTCACTACTGCGCATGCGCACACGGACCCACTACTGCGCATGCGGACTCCGGCTCAGACCTGCACATGCGCACTCGAGCTCACTGCTACGCATGCGCATGCGGGGTCACTGCTGCGAATGCGCACTCGGACTCACTACGACTCATGGGCACTCGGACTCACTACTGCCGATGCGCAATCAGGCTCGCTACTGCGGATGCGCACTCGGGCTCAGACCTGCCCATGCGCACTCGGGCTCACTACTGCGCATGCGTACACGGGCTCACTACTGCGCATGCGCACACGGGCTCCCTACTGCGCATGCGCGCTCGGGGTCACTACTGCGCATGCACACTCGGGGTCACTATTGCGCAGGCGCACTGCGGCTCAGACCTGCCCATGCGCACTCGGGCTCACCACTGCGCATGCGTACACGGACTCACTACTGCGGACGCGCGCTCGGGCTCACTACTGCACATGCGCACACGGGCTCACTACTGCGCATGCGCGCACGAGCCCACTACTGCGAATGCGCACTCCGTCTCAGACCTGCCCATGCGCACTCGAGCTCACTACTACGCATGCGCACTCGAGCTCACTACTGCGCATGCACACACGGGCTCACTACTGCGCATGCGCACTCCGGCTCACTACTGCTCATGCGCACTCGGACTCACTACTGCTGATGCACAATCGGCCTCACTACTGCGCATGCGCACTCCGGCTCAGAAGTGCACATGCACACACGGACTCACTGCTGCGGATGCGCCATCGGGCTCACTACTGTGCATGCGCACTCGGGGTCACTACTGCTCATGCGCACTCGGACTGACTACTGCTCATGCGCACTCGGGGTCACTACTGCGCATGAGCACACGGGCTCACTACTACGCATGCGTGCACGTGCTCACTACTGCGCATGCGCACACGGGCTCACTACGGCGCATGCGGGCTCGGGGTCACTAGTGCGCATGCGCACTCGGGGTCACTGCTGCGTATGCGCCCTCCGGCTCACTACTGCTCATGCGCACTCGGACTCACTACTGCGCATGCGCACTCCGGCTCAGACCTGCACATGCGCATTCGAGCTCACTTCTGCGCATTAGCACACGGGCGTACTACTGCGCATGCGCACTCGGACTCACTACTGCTCATGCGCACTCGGACTCACTACTGCGCATGCGCACTCCAGCTCAGACCTGCGCATGCGCACACGAGCTCACAACTACGCATGCGAACGCGGGCTCACTACTGCGCATGAGCACACGGGCTGACTACTACGCATGCGTACACGTGCTCACTGCTGCGCATGCGCACATGGGCTCACTACTGCGCATGCGGGCTCGGGGTCACTAGTGCGCATGCGCACTCGGGGTCACTGTTGCGTATGCGCCCTCCGGCTCACTACTGCTCATGCGCACTCGGACTCACTACTGCGTATGCACAATTGGGCTCACTCCTGCGCATGCACAATCGGGCTCACTACTGTGCATGCGCACTCGGGGTCACTACTGCTCATGCGCACTCGGACTCACTACTGCGGATGCGCGCTCGGGCTCACTACTGCGCATGCGCGCTCGGGGTCACTACTGCGCATGCGCACTCGGGGTCACTACTGCGGATGTGCGCTCGGGCTCACTACTGCGCATGCGCACACGGGCTCACTACTTCGCATGCGCGCACGAGCCCACTACTGCGCATGCGCACTCCGGCTCAGACCTGCACATGCGCATTCGAGCTCACTTCTGCGAATTAGCACACGGGCGTACTACTGCGCATGCGCACTCGGACTCACTACTGCTCATGCGCACTCGGGCTCACCACTGCGCATGCGTACACGGGCTCGCTACTGCGCATGCGCACACGGGCTCACTACTGCTCATGCGCACTCGGGGTCACTACTGCGCATGCGCACTCGGACTCACTACTGCGGATGCGCGCTCGGACTCACTACTGCTCATACACACACGGACTCACGACTGCGGATGCGCTCTCGGGCTCACTACTGCGGATGCGCACTCCGGCTCACTACTACGCATGCGCACTCGAGCTCACTACTGCGCATGCGCGCACGGGCTCACTACTGGGCATGCGCGCTCGGGGTCACTACTGGGCATGCGCACACGGACCCACTACTGCGCATGCGCACTCCGGCTCAGACCTGCACACGCGCACTCGAGCTCACTACTACGCATGCGCACTCGAGCTCAGTACTGCGCATGCACACACGGGCTCACTACTGCGCATGCGCACTCCGGCTCACTACTGCTCATGCGCACTCGGACTCACTACCGCTGATGCACAATCGGCCTCACTACTGCGCATGCGCACTCCGGCTCAGAAGTGCACATGCACACACGGACTCACTGCTGCGGATGCGCCATCGGGCTCACTACTGCGCATGCGCGCTCGGGGTCACTACTGCTCATGCACACACGGGCTCACTACTGCTCATGCGCACTCAGACTCACTACTGCGGATGCACAATCGGGCTCACTACTGCGCATGCGCGCTCGGACTCACTACTGCTCATGCGCACACGGACTCACGAGTGCGGATGCGCGCTCGGGCTCACTACTGCGGATGCGCAATCGGGTTCACTAATGCGCATGCACACACGGGCTCACTTCTGCGCATGCGCACTCGGGCTCACTACTGCTCATGCGCACTCGGCCTCACTACTGCGCACGCGCACTCCGGCTCAGACCTGCCCATGCGCACTCGGGCTCACCACTGCGCATGCGTACACGGACTCACTACTGCGGACGCGCGCTCGGGCTCACTACTGCTCATGCACACACGGGCTCACTACTGTGCATGCGCGCACGAGCCCACTACTGCGAATGCCCACTCCGTCTCAGACCTGCCCATGCGCGCTCGGACTCACGACTGCGGATGCGCGCTCGGGCTTACTACTGCGGATGCGCAATCGCGTTCGCTACTGCGCATGCACACACGGGCTCACTTCTGCGCATGCGCACTCGGGGTCACTACTGCTCATGCACACTCGGCCTCACTACTGCGCACGCGCACTCCGGTTCAGACCTGCCCATGCGCACTCGGGCTCACCACTGCGCATGCGTACACGGGCTCACTACTGCGCATGCGCACACGGGCTCACTACTGCGCATGCGCGCTCGGGATCACTACTGCGCATGCGCACTGGGGGTCACTACTGCGCACGCGCACTCCGGCTCACTACTGCTCATGCGCACTCGGAGTCACTACTGCGCATGCGCACTCGGACTCACTACTGCGGATGTGCGCGCGGGCTCACTACTGCGCATGCGCAATCGGGCTCACTACTGTGCATGCGCACTCGGGGTCACTACTGCTCATGCGCACTCGGACTCACTACTGCTCATGCGCACTCGGGGTCACTACTGCGCATGCGCACTCGGACTCACTACTGCGGATGTGCGCTCGGGCTCACTACTGCGCATGCGCACACGGGCTCACTACTGCGCATGCGCGCACGAGCCCACTACTGCGCATGCGCACTCCGGCTCAGACCTGCACATGCGCATTCGAGCTCACTTCTGCGCATTAGCACACGGGCGTACTACTGCGCGTGCGCACTCGGACTCACTACTGCTCATGCGCACTCGGACTCACTACTGCGCATGCGCACTCCAGCTCAGACCTGCGCATGCGCACACGAGCTCACAACTACGCATGCGCACGCGGGCTCACTACTGCGCATGAGCACACGGGCTCACTACTACGCATGCGTACACGTGCTCACTACTGCGCATGCGCACACGGGCTCACTACAGCGCATGCGCCCTCCGGCTCACTACTGCTCATGCGCACTCGGACTCACTACTGCGGATGCACAATTGGGCTCACTACTGCGCATGCGCACTCCGGCTCAGACCTGCACATGCGCACGCGGACTCACTACTGCGGATGCGCAATCGGGCTCACTACTGTGCATGCGCACTCGGGGTCACTACTGCTCATGCGCACTCGGACTCACTACTGCGGACGCGCGCTCGGGCTCACTACTGCACATGCGCACACGGGCTCACTACTGTGCATGCGCGCACGAGCCCACTACTGTGAATGCCCACTCCGTCTCAGACCTGCCCATGCGCGCTCGGACTCACGACTGCGGATGCGCGCTCGGGCTTACTACTGCGGATGCGCAATCGCGTTCGCTACTGCGCATGAACACACGGGCTCACTTCTGCGCATGCGCACTCGGGGTCACTACAGCTCATGCGCACTCGGCCTCACTACTGCGCACGCGCACTCCGGCTCAGACCTGCCCATGCGCACTCGGGCTCACCACTGCGCATGCGTACACGGGCTCACTACTGCGCATGCGCACACGGGCTCACTACTTCGCATGCGCGCTCGGGATCACTACTGCGCATGCGCACTCGGGGTCACTACTGCGCACGCGCACTCCGGCTCACTACTGCTCATGCGCACTCGGACTCACTACTGCGGATGCACAATCGGGCTCACTACTGCGCATGCGTACTCCGGCTCAGACCTGCACATGCGCACACGGACTCACTACTGCGGATGCGCAATCGGGCTCACTACTGTGCATGCGCACTCGGGGTCACTACTGCTCATGCGCACTTGGACTCACTACTACTCATGCGCACTCGGAGTCACTACTGCGCATGCGCACTCGGACTCACTACTGCGGATGTGCGCTCGGGCTCACTACTGCGCATGCGCAATCGGGCTCACTACTGTGCATGCGCACTCGGGGTCACTACTGCTCATGCGCACTCGGACTCACTACTGCTCATGCGCACTCGGGGTCACTACTGCGCATGCGCACTCGGACTCACTACTGCGGATGTGCGCTCGGGCTCACTACTGCGCATGCGCACACGGGCTCACTACTGCGCATGCGCGCACGAGCCCACTACTGCGCATGCGCACTCCGGCTCAGACCTGCACATGCGCATTCGAGCTCACTTCTGCGCATTAGCACACGGGCGTACTACTGCGCATGCGCACTCGGACTCACTACTGCTCATGCGCACTCGGACTCACTACTGCGCATGCGCACTCCAGCTCAGACCTGCGCATGCGCACACGAGCTCACAACCACGCATGCGCACGCGGGCTCACTACTGCGCATGAGCACACGGGCTCACTACTACGCATGCGTACACGTGCTCACTACTGCGCATGCGCACACGGGCTCACTACTGTGCATGCGCGCACGAGCCCACTACTGTGAATGCCCAATCCGTCTCAGACCTGCCCATGCGCGCTCGGACTCACGACTGCGGATGCGCGCTCGGGCTTACTACTGCGCATGAACACACGGGCTCACTTCTGCGCATGCGCACTCGGGGTCACTACTGCTCATGCACACTCGGCCTCACTACTGCGCACGCGCACTCCGGCTCAGACCTGCCCATGCGCACTCGGGCTCACCACTGCGCATGCGCAATCGGGCTCACTACTGTGCATGCGCACTCGGGGTCACTACTGCTCATGCGCACTCGGACTCACTACTGCTCATGCGCACTCGGGGTCACTACTGCGCATGCGCACTCGGACTCACTACTGCGGATGTGCGCTCGGGATCACTACTGCGCATGCGCACACGGGCTCACTACTGCGCATGCGCGCACGAGCCCACTACTGCGCATGCGCACTCCGGCTCAGACCTGCACATGCGCATTCGAGCTCATTTCTGCGCATTAGCACACGGGCGTACTACTACGCATGCGCACGCGGGCTCACTACTGCGCATGAGCACACGGGCTCACTACTACGCATGCGTACACGTGCTCACTACTGCGCATGCGCACACGGGCTCACTACTGCGCATGCGGGCTCGGGGTCACTAGTGCGCATGCGCACTCGGGGTCACTGTTGCGTATGCGCCCTCCGGCTCACTACTGCTCATGCGCACTCGGACTCACTACTGCGGATGCACAATTGGGCTCACTACTGCGCATGCGCACTCCGGCTCAGACCTGCACATGCGCACACGGACTCACTACTGCGCATGCACAATCGGGCTCACTACTGTGCATGCGCACTCGGGGTCACTACTGCTCATGCGCACTCGGACTCACTACTGCGGATGCGCGCTCGGGCTCACTACTGCGCATGCGCGCACGGGGTCACTACTGCGCATGCGCACTCGGGGTCACTACTGCGGATGTGCGCTCGGGCTCACTACTGCGCATGCGCACACGGGCTCACTACATCGCATGCGCGCACGAGCCCACTACTGCGCATGCGCACTCCGGCTCAGACCTGCACATGCGCATTCGAGCTCACTTCTGCGCATTGGCACACGGGCGTACTACTGCGCATGCGCACTCGGGCTCACCACTGCGCATGCGTACACGGGCTCGCTACTGCGCATGCGCACACGGGCTCACTACTGCGCATGCACGCTCGGTGTCACTACTGCGCATGCGCACTCGGACTCACTACTGCGGATGCGCGCTCGGACTCACGACTGGGGATGCGCGCTCAGGCTCACTACTGCGGATGCGCAATCGGGTTCACTACTGCGCATGCACACACGGGCTCACTTCTGCGCATGCGCACTCGGGGTCACTTCTGCTCATGCGCACTCGGCCTCACTACCGCGCATGCGCACTCCGGCTCAGACCTGCCCATGCGCACTCGGGCTCACTATTGCGCATGCGTACACGGGCACACTACTGCGCATGCGCACTCGGGGTCACTACTGCTCATGCGCACTCGGACTGACTACTGCGGATGCGTGCTCGGGCTCACTACTGCGCATGCGCACACGGACCCACTACTGCGAATGCGCACTCCGGCTCAGACCTGCACATGCGCACTCGAGCTCACAACTACGCATGCGCACGCGGGCTCACTACTGCGCATGCGCACACGGGCTCACTACCGCGCATGCCACTCCGGCTCAGACCTGCCCATGCGCACTCGGGCTCACTATTGCGCATGCGTACACGGGCTCACTACTGCGCATGCGCACTCGGGGTCACTACTGCTCATGCGCACTCGGACTGACTACTGCTCATGCGCACTCGGGGTCACTACTGCGCATGAGCACTCGGACTCACTACTGCGGATGCGTGCTCGGGCTCTCTACTGCGCATGCGCACACGGACCCACTACTGCGAATGCGCACTCCGGCTCAGACCTGCACATGCGCACACGGACTCACTACTGCGGATGCGCAATCGGGCTCACTACTGTGCATGCGCACTCGGGGTCACTACTGCTCATGCGCACTCGGACTCACTACTGCGGATGCGCGCTCGGGCTCACTACTGCGCATGCGCGCTCGGGGTCACTACTGCGCATGCGCACTCGGGGTCACTACTGCGGATGTGCGCTCGGGCTCACTACTGCGCATGCGCACACGGGCTCACTACTTCGCATGCGCGCACGAGCCCACTACTGCGCATGCGCACTCCGGCTCAGACCTGCACATGCGCATTCGAGCTCACTTCTGCGCATTAGCACACGGGCGTACTACTGCGCATGCGCACTCAGACTCACTACTGCTCATGCGCACTCGGGCTCACCACTGCGCATGCGTACACGGGCTCGCTACTGCGCATGCGCACACGGGCTCACTACTGCGCATGCGCGCTCGGTGTCACTACTGCGCATGCGCACTCGGACTCACTACTGCGGATGCGCGCTCGGACTCACGACTGGGGATGCGCGCTCAGGCTCACTACTGCGGATGCGCAATCGGGTTCACTACTGCGCATGCACACACGGGCTCACTTCTGCGCATGCGCACTCGGGGTCACTTCTGCTCATGCGCACTCGGCCTCACTACCGCGCATGCGCACTCCGGCTCAGACCTGCCCATGCGCACTCGGGCTCACTATTGCGCATGCGTACACGGGCTCACTACTGCGCATGCGCACTCGGGGTCACTACTGCTCATGCGCACTCGGACTGACTACTGCGGATGCGCGCTCGGACTCACTACTGCTCATGCACACAGGGACTCACGACTGCGGATGCGCGCTCGGGCTCACTACTGCGGATGCGCACTCCGGCTCACTACTACGCATGCGCACTCGAGCTCACTGCTGCGCATGCGCGCACGGGCTCACTACTGCGCATGCGCGCTCGGGGTCACTACTGGGCATGCGCACACGGACCCACTACTGCGCATGCGCACTCCGGCTCAGACCTGCACATGCGCACTCGAGCTCACTACTACGCATGCGCACTCGAGCTCTCTACTGCGCATGCACACACGGGCTCACTACTGCGCATGCGCACTCCGGCTCACTACTGCTCATGCGCACTCGGACTCACTACTGCTGATGCACAATCGGCCTCACTACTGCGCATGCGCACTCCGGCTCAGAAGTGCACATGCACACACGGACTCACTGCTGCGGATGCGCCATCGGGCTCACTACTGTGCATGCGCACTCGGGGTCACTACTGCTCATGCGCACTCGGACTGACTTCTGCTCATGCGCACTCGGGGGCACTACTGCGCATGCGCACTCGGACTCACTACTGCGGATGCGTGCTCGGGCTCACTACTGCGCATGCGCACACGGACCCACGACTGCGGATGCGCGCTCGGGCTCACTACTGCGGATGCGCACTCCGGCTCACTACTACGCATGCGCACTCGAGCTCACTACTGCGCATGCGCGCACGGGCTCACTACTGCGCATGCGCGCTCGGGGTCACTACTGGGCATGCGCACACGGACCCACTACTGCGCATGCGCACTCCGGCTCAGACCTGCACATGCGCACTCGAGCTCACTACTACGCATGCGCACTCGAGCTCACTACTGCGCATGCACACACGGGCTCACAACTGCGTATGCGCACTCCGGCTCACTACTGCTCATGCGCACTCGGACTCACTACTGCTGATGCACAATCGGCCTCACTACTGCGCATGCGCACTCCGGCTCAGAAGTGCACATGCACACACGGACTCACTGCTGCGGATGCGCCATCGGGCTCACTTCTGTGCATGCGCACTCGGGGTCACTACTGCTCATGCGCACTCGGACTGACTACTGCTCATGCGCACTCGGGGTCACTACTGCGCATGCGCACTCGGACTCACTACTGCGGATGCGTGCTCGGGCTCACTACTGCGCATGCGCACACGGACCCACTACTGCGCATGCGCACTCCGGCTCAGACCTGCCCATGCGCACTCGGGCTCACCACTGCGCATGCATACACGGGCTCACTACTGCGCATGCGCACTCCAGCTCAGAATTGCACATGCGCATTCGAGCTCACTTCTGCGCATATGCACACGGGCGTACTACTGCGCATGCGCACTCGGACTCACTACTGCTCATGCGCACTCGGACTCACTACTGCGCATGCGCACTCCCGCTCAGACCTGCACATGCGCACACGGACTCACTACTGCGGATGCGCAATCGGGCTCACTACTGCGCATGCGCACTCGAGCTCACTACTGCGCATGCGCGCACGGGCTCACTACTGCGCATGCGCGCTCGGGGTCACTACTGGGCATGCGCACACGGACCCACTACTGCGCATGCGCACTCCGGCTCAGACCTGCACATGCGCACTCGAGCTCACTACTACGCATGCGCACTCGAGCTCACTACTGCGCATGCACACACGGGCTCACAACTGCGTATACGCACTCCGGCTCACTACTGCTCATGCGCACTCGGACTCACTACTGCTGATGCACAATCGGCCTCACTACTGCGCATGCGCACTCCGGCTCAGAAGTGCACATGCACACACGGACTCACTGCTGCGGATGCGCCATCGGGCTCACTTCTGTGCATGCGCACTCGGGGTCACTACTGCTCATGCGCACTCGGACTGACTACTGCTCATGCGCACTCGGGGTCACTACTGCGCATGCGCACTCGGACTCACTACTGCGGATGCGTGCTCGGGCTCACTACTGCGCATGCGCACACGGACCCACTACTGCGCATGCGCACTCCGGCTCAGACCTGCACATGAGCACTCGAGTTCACTACTACGCATGCGCACTCGAGCTCACTACTGCGCATGCGCACACGGGCTCACTACTGCGCATGCGCGCTCGGGGTCACTACTGCTCATGCACACACGGGTTCACTACTGCTCATGCGCACTCAGACTCACTACTGCGGATGCACAATCGGGCTCACTACTGCGCATGCGCGCTCGGACTCACTACTGCTCATGCGCACACGGACTCACGACTGCGGATGCGCGCTCGGGCTCACTACTGCGGATGAGCAATCGGGTTCACTACTGCGCATGCACACACGGGCTCACTACTGCGCATGCGCGCTCGGGATCACTACTGCGCATGCGCACTCGGGTTCACTACTGCGCATGCGCACTCCGGCTCACTACTGCTCATGCGCACTCGGACTCACTACTGCGGATGCACAATCGGGCTCACTACTGCGCATGCGTACTCCGGCTCAGACCTGCACATGCGCGCACGGACTCACTACTGCGGATGCGCAATCGGGCTCACTACTGTGCATGCGCACTCGGGGTCACTACTGCTCATGCGCACTCGGACTCACTACTGCTCATGCGCACTCGGGGACACTACTGCGCATGCGCACTCGGGGTCACTACTGCGGATGTGCGCTCGGGCTCACTACTGCGGATGCGCAATCGCGTTCGCTACTGCGCATGCACACACGGGCTCACTTCTGCGCATGCGCACTCGGGGTCACTACTGCTCATGCACACTCGGCCTCACTACTGCGCACGCGCACTCCGGCTCAGACCGGCCCATGCGCACTCGGGCTCACCACTGCGCATGCGTACACGGGCTCACTACTGCGCATGCGCACACGGGCTCACTACTGCGCATGCGCGCTCGGGATAACTACTGCGCATGCGCACTCGGGGTCACTACTGCGCATGCGCACTCCGGCTCACTACTGCTCATGCGCACTCGGACTCACGACTGCGGATGCGCGCTCGGGCTTACTACTGCGGATGCGCAATCGCGTTCGCTACTGCGCATGCACACACGGGCTCACTACTGCGCATGCGCACTCCAGCTCAGAATTGCACATGCGCATTCGAGCTCACTTCTGCGCATATGCACACGGGCGTACTACTGCGCATGCGCACTCGGACTCACTACTGCTCATGCGCACTCGGACTCACTACTGCGCATGCGCACTCCCGCTCAGACCTGCACATGCGCACACGGACTCACTACTGCGGATGCGCAATCGGGCTCACTACTGCGCATGCGCACACGGGCTCCCTACTGCGCATGCGCGCTCTGGGTCACTACTGCGCATGCACACTCGGGGTCACTATTGCGCATGCGCACTCGGGGTCACTACTGCTCATGCGCACTCGGCCTCACTACTGCGCAGGCGGCCTGCGGCTCAGACCTGCCCATGCGCACTCGGGCTCACCACTGCGCATGCGTACACGGACTCACTACTGCGGACGCGCGCTCGGGCTCACTACTGCGCATGCGCACACGGGCTCACTACTGCGCATGCGCGCACGAGCCCACTACTGCGAATGCGCACTCCGTGTCAGACCTGCCCATGCGCACTCGAGCTCACTACTACGCATGCGCACTCGAGCTCACTACTGCGCATGCACACATGGGCTCACTACTGCGCTTGCGCACTCCGGCTCACTACTGCTCATGCGCACTCGGACTCACTACTGCTGATGCACAATCGGCCTCACTACTGCGCATGCGCACTCCGGCTCAGAAGTGCACATGCACACACGGACTCACTGCTGCCGATGCGCCATCGGGCTCACTACTGTGCATGCGCACTCGGGGTCACTACTGCTCATGCGCACTCGGACTGACTACTGCTCATGCGCACTCGGGGTCACTACTGCGCATGCGCACTCGGACTCACTACTGCGGATGCGCGCTCGGACTCACTACTGCTCATGCACACACGGACTCACGACTGCGGATGCGCGCTCGGGCTCACTACTGCGGATGCGCACTCCGGCTCACTACTACGCATGCGCACTCGAGCTCACTACTGCGCATGCGCGTACGGGCTCACTACTGCTCATGCGCACTCGGACTCACTACTGCTGATGCACAATCGGCCTCACTACTGCGCATGCGCACTCCGGCTCAGAAGTGCACATGCACACACGGACTCACTGCTGCGGATGCGCCATCGGCCTCACTTCTGTGCATGCGCACTCGGGGTCACTACTGCTCATGCGCACTCGGACTGACTACTGCTCATGCGCACTCGGGGTCACTACTGCGCATGCGCACTCGGACTCACTACTGCGGATGCGTGCTCGGGCTCACTACTGCGCATGCGCACACGGACCCACTACTGCGCATGCGCACTCCGGCTCAGACCTGCCCATGCGCACTCGGGCTCACCACTGCGCATGCATACACGGGCTCACTACTGCGCATGCGCACTCCAGCTCAGAATTGCACATGCGCATTCGAGCTCACTTCTGCGCATATGCACACGGGCGTACTACTGCGCATGCGCACTCGGACTCACTACTGCTCATGCGCACTCGGACTCACTACTGCGCATGCGCACTCCCGCTCAGACCTGCACATGCGCACACGGACTCACTACTGCGGATGCGCAACCGGGCTCACTACTGCGCATGCGCACTCGAGCTCACTACTGCGCATGCGCGCACGGGCTCACTACTGCGCATGCGCCCTCGGGGTCACTACTGGGCATGCGCACACGGACCCACTACTGCGCATGCGCACTCCGGCTCAGACCTGCACATGCGCACTCGAGCTCACTACTACGCATGCGCACTCGAGCTCACTACTGCGCATGCACACACGGGCTCACAACTGCGTATGCGCACTCCGGCTCACTACTGCTCATGCGCACTCGGACTCACTACTGCTGATGCACAATCGGCCTCACTACTGCGCATGCGCACTCCGGCACAGAAGTGCACATGCACACACGGACTCACTGCTGCGGATGCGCCATCGGGCTCACTTCTGTGCATGCGCACTCGGGGTCACTACTGCTCATGCGCACTCGGACTGACTACTGCTCATGCGCACTCGGGGTCACTACTGCGCATGCGCACTCGGACTCACTACTGCGGATGCGTGCTCGGGCTCACTACTGCGCATGCGCACACGGACCCACTACTGCGCATGCGCACTCCGGCTCAGACCTGCACATGAGCACTCGAGTTCACTACTACGCATGCGCACTCGAGCTCACTACTGCGCATGCGCACACGGGCTCACTACTGCGCATGCGCGCTCGGGGTCACTACTGCTCATGCACACACGGGCTCACTACTGCTCATGCGCACTCAGACTCACTACTGCGGATGCACAATCGGGCTCACTACTGCGCATGCGCGCTCGGACTCACTACTGCTCATGCGCACACGGACTCACGACTGCGGATGCGCGCTCGGGCTCACTACTGCGGATGCGCAATCGGGTTCACTACTGCGCATGCACACACGGGCTCACTACTGCGCATGCGCGCTCGGGATCACTACTGCGCATGCGCACTCGGGGTCACTACTGCGCATGCGCACTCCGGCTCACTACTGCTCATGCGCACTCGGACTCACTACTGCGGATGCACAATCGGGCTCACTACTGCGCATGCGTACTCAGCCTCAGACCTGCACATGCGCGCACGGACTCACTACTGCGGATGCGCAATCGGGCTCACTACTGTGCATGCGCACTCGGGGTCACTACTGCTCATGCGCACTCGGACTCACTACTGCTCATGCGCACTCGGGGTCACTACTGCGCATGCGCACTCGGGGTCACTACTGCGGATGTGCGCTCGGGCTCACTACTGCGCATGCGCACACGGGCTCACTACTTCGCATGCGCGCACGAGCCCACTACTGCGCATGCGCACTCCGGCTCAGACCTGCACATGCGCATTCGAGCTCACTTCTGCGCATTAGCACACGGGCGTACTACTGCGCATGCGCACTCGGACTCACTACTGCTCATGCGCACTCGGGCTCACCACTGCGCATGCGTACACGGACTCGCTACTGCGCATGCGCACACGGGCTCACTACTGCTCATGCGCACTCGGGGTCACTACTGCGCATGCGCACTCGGACTCACTACTGCGGATGCGCGCTCGGACTCACTACTGCTCATACACACACGGACTCACGACTGCGGATGCGCGCTCGGGCTCACTACTGCGGATGCGCACTCCGGCTCACTACTACGCATGCGCACTCGAGCTCACTACTGCGCATGCGCGCACGGGCTCACTACTGCGCATGCGCGCTCGGGGTCACTACTGGGCATGCGCACACGGACCCACTACTGCGCATGCGCACTCCGGCTCAGACCTGCACATGCGCACTCGAGCTCACTACTACGCATGCGCACTCGAGCTCACTACTGCGCATGCACACACGGGCTCACTACTGCGCATGCGCACTCCGGCTCACTACTGCTCATGCGCACTCCGGCTCACTACTGCTCATGCGCACTCGGACTCACTACTGCTGATGCACAATCGGCCTCACTACTGCGCATGCGCACTCCGGCTCAGAAGTGCACATGCACACACGGACTCACTGCTGCGGATGCGCCATCGGGCTCACTTCTGTGCATGCGCACTCGGGGTCACTACTGCTCATGCGCACTCGGACTGACTACTGCTCATGCGCACTCCGGCTCACTACTACGCATGCGCACTCGAGCTCACTACTGCGCATGCGCGCACGGGCTCACTACTGCGCATGCGCGCTCGGGGTCACTACTGGGCATGCGCACACGGACCCACTACTGCGCATGCGCACTCCGGCTCAGACCTGCACATGCGCACTCGAGCTCACTACTACGCATGCGCACTCGAGCTCACTACTGCGCATGCACACACGGGCTCACTACTGCGCATGCGCACTCCGGCTCACTACTGCTCATGCGCACTCGGACTCACTACTGCTGATGCACAATCGGCCTCACTACTGCGCATGCGCACTCCGGCTCAGAAGTGCACATGCACACACGGACTCACTGCTGCGGATGCGCCATCGGGCTCACTACTGTGCATGCGCACTCGGGGTCACTACTGCTCATGCGCACTCGGACTGACTACTGCTCATGCGCACTCGGGGTCACTACTGCGCATGCGCACTCGGACTCACTACTGCGGATGCGTGCTCGGGCTCACTACTGCGCATGCGCACACGGACCCACTACTGCGCATGCGCACTCCGGCTCAGACCTGCACATGCGCACTCGAGTTCACTACTACGCATGCGCACTCGAGCTCACTACTGCGCATGCGCACACGGGCTCACTACTGCGCATGCGCGCTCGGGGTCACTACTGCTCATGCACACACGGGCTCACTACTGCTCATGCGCACTCAGACTCACTACTGCGGATGCACAATCGGGCTCACTACTGCGCATGCGCGCTCGGACTCACTACTGCTCATGCGCACACGGACTCACGACTGCGGATGCGCGCTCGGGCTCACTACTGCGGATGCGCAATCGGGTTCACTAATGCGCATGCACACACGGGCTCACTTCTGCGCATGCGCACTCGGGCTCACTACTGCTCATGCGCACTCGGCCTCACTACTGCGCACGCGCACTCCGGCTCAGACCTGCCCATGCGCACTCGGGCTCACCACTGCGCATGCGTACACGGACTCACTACTGCGGACGCGCGCTCGGGCTCACTACTGCTCATGCACACACGGGCTCACTACTGTGCATGCGCGCACGAGCCCACTACTGCGAATGCCCACTCCGTCTCAGACCTGCCCATGCGCGCTCGGACTCACGACTGCGGATGCGCGCTCGGGCTTACTACTGCGGATGCGCAATCGCGTTCGCTACTGCGCATGCACACACGGGCTCACTTCTGCGCATGCGCACTCGGGCTCACTACTGCTCATGCGCACTCGGCCTCACTACTGCGCACGCGCACTCCGGCTCAGACCTGCCCATGCGCACTCGGGCTCACCACTGCGCATGCGTACACGGACTCACTACTGCGGACGCGCGCTCGGGCTCACTACTGCTCATGCACACACGGGCTCACTACTGTGCATGCACGCACGAGCCCACTACTGCGAATGCCCACTCCGTCTCAGACCTGCCCATGCGCGCTCGGACTGACGACTGCGGATGCGCGCTCGGGCTTACTACTGCGGATGCGCAATCGCGTTCGCTACTGCGCATGCACACACGGGCTCACTTCTGCGCATGCGCACTCGGGGTCACTACTGCTCATGCACACTCGGCCTCACTACTGCGCACGCGCACTCCGGCTCAGACCTGCCCATGCTCACTCGGGCTCACCACTGCGCATGCGTACACGGGCTCACTACTGCGCATGCGCACACGGGCTCACTACTTCGCATGCGCGCTCGGGATCACTACTGCGCATGCGCACTCGGGGTCACTACTGCGCACGCGCACTCCGGCTCACTACTGCTCATGCGCACTCGGACTCACTACTGCGGATGCACAATCGGGCTCACTACTGCGCATGCGTACTCCGGCTCAGACCTGCACATGCGCACACGGACTCACTACTGCGGATGCGCAATCGGGCTCACTACTGTGCATGCGCACTCGGGGTCACTACTGCTCATGCGCACTTGGACTCACTACTACTCATGCGCACTCGGAGTCACTACTGCGCATGCGCACTCGGACTCACTACTGCGGATGTGCGCTCGGGCTCACTACTGCGCATGCGCAATCGGGCTCACTACTGTGCATGCGCACTCGGGGTCACTACTGCTCATGCGCACTCGGACTCACTACTGCTCATGCGCACTCGGGGTCACTACTGCGCATGCGCACTCGGACTCACTACTGCGGATGTGCGCTCGGGCTCACTACTGCGCATGCGCACACGGGCTCACTACTGCGCATGCGCGCACGAGCCCACTACTGCGCATGCGCACTCCGGCTCAGACCTGCACATGCGCATTCGAGCTCACTTCTGCGCATTAGCACACGGGCGTACTACTGCGCATGCGCACTCGGACTCACTACTGCTCATGCGCACTCGGACTCACTACTGCGCATGCGCACTCCAGCTCAGACCTGCGCATGCGCACACGAGCTCACAACCACGCATGCGCACGCGGGCTCACTACTGCGCATGAGCACACGGGCTCACTACTACGCATGCGTACACGTGCTCACTACTGCGCATGCGCACACGGGCTCACTACTGTGCATGCGCGCACGAGCCCACTACTGTGAATGCCCACTCCGTCTCAGACCTGCCCATGTGCGCTCGGACTCACGACTGCGGATGCGCGCTCGGGCTTACTACTGCGCATGAACACACGGGCTCACTTCTGCGCATGCGCACTCGGGGTCACTACTGCTCATGCACACTCGGCCTCACTACTGCGCACGCGCACTCCGGCTCAGACCTGCCCATGCGCACTCGAGCTCACTACTGCGCATGCGCGCACGGGCTCACTACTGCGCATGCGCCCTCGGGGTCACTACTGGGCATGCGCACACGGACCCACTACTGCGCATGCGCACTCCGGCTCAGACCTGCACATGCGCACTCGAGCTCACTACTACGCATGCGCACTCGAGCTCACTACTGCGCATGCACACACGGGCTCACAACTGCGTATGCGCACTCCGGCTCACTACTGCTCATGCGCACTCGGACTCACTACTGCTGATGCACAATCGGCCTCACTACTGCGCATGCGCACTCCGGCACAGAAGTGCACATGCACACACGGACTCACTGCTGCGGATGCGCCATCGGGCTCACTTCTGTGCATGCGCACTCGGGGTCACTACTGCTCATGCGCACTCGGACTGACTACTGCTCATGCGCACTCGGGGTCACTACTGCGCATGCGCACTCGGACTCACTACTGCGGATGCGTGCTCGGGCTCACTACTGCGCATGCGCACACGGACCCACTACTGCGCATGCGCACTCCGGCTCAGACCTGCACATGAGCACTCGAGTTCACTACTACGCATGCGCACTCGAGCTCACTACTGCGCATGCGCACACGGGCTCACTACTGCGCATGCGCGCTCGGGGTCACTACTGCTCATGCACACACGGGCTCACTACTGCTCATGCGCACTCAGACTCACTACTGCGGATGCACAATCGGGCTCACTACTGCGCATGCGCGCTCGGACTCACTACTGCTCATGCGCACACGGACTCACGACTGCGGATGCGCGCTCGGGCTCACTACTGCGGATGCGCAATCGGGTTCACTACTGCGCATGCACACACGGGCTCACTACTGCGCATGCGCGCTCGGGATCACTACTGCGCATGCGCACTCGGGGTCACTACTGCGCATGCGCACTCCGGCTCACTACTGCTCATGCGCACTCGGACTCACTACTGCGGATGCACAATCGGGCTCACTACTGCGCATGCGTACTCAGCCTCAGACCTGCACATGCGCGCACGGACTCACTACTGCGGATGCGCAATCGGGCTCACTACTGTGCATGCGCACTCGGGGTCACTACTGCTCATGCGCACTCGGACTCACTACTGCTCATGCGCACTCGGGGTCACTACTGCGCATGCGCACTCGGGGTCACTACTGCGGATGTGCGCTCGGGCTCACTACTGCGCATGCGCACACGGGCTCACTACTTCGCATGCGCGCACGAGCCCACTACTGCGCATGCGCACTCCGGCTCAGACCTGCACATGCGCATTCGAGCTCACTTCTGCGCATTAGCACACGGGCGTACTACTGCGCATGCGCACTCGGACTCAATACTGCTCATGCGCACTCGGGCTCACCACTGCGCATGCGTACACGGACTCGCTACTGCGCATGCGCACACGGGCTCACTACTGCTCATGCGCACTCGGGGTCACTACTGCGCATGCGCACTCGGACTCACTACTGCGGATGCGCGCTCGGACTCACTACTGCTCATACACACACGGACTCACGACTGCGGATGCGCGCTCGGGCTCACTACTGCGGATGCGCACTCCGGCTCACTACTACGCATGCGCACTCGAGCTCACTACTGCGCATGCGCGCACGGGCTCACTACTGCGCATGCGCGCTCGGGGTCACTACTGGGCATGCGCACACGGACCCACTGCTGCGCATGCGCACTCCGGCTCAGACCTGCACATGCGCACTCGAGCTCACTACTACGCATGCGCACTCGAGCTCACTACTGCGCATGCACACACGGGCTCACTACTGCGCATGCGCACTCCGGCTCACTACTGCTCATGCGCACTCCGGCTCACTACTGCTCATGCGCACTCGGACTCACTACTGCTGATGCACAATCGGCCTCACTACTGCGCATGCGCACTCCGGCTCAGAAGTGCACATGCACACACGGACTCACTGCTGCGGATGCGCCATCGGGCTCACTTCTGTGCATGCGCACTCGGGGTCACTACTGCTCATGCGCACTCGGACTGACTACTGCTCATGCGCACTCCGGCTCACTACTACGCATGCGCACTCGAGCTCACTACTGCGCATGCGCGCACGGGCTCACTACTGCGCATGCGCGCTCGGGGTCACTACTGGGCATGCGCACACGGACCCACTACTGCGCATGCGCACTCCGGCTCAGACCTGCACATGCGCACTCGAGCTCACTACTACGCATGCGCACTCGAGCTCACTACTGCGCATGCACACACGGGCTCACTACTGCGCATGCGCACTCCGGCTCACTACTGCTCATGCGCACTCGGACTCACTACTGCTGATGCACAATCGGCCTCACTACTGCGCATGCGCACTCCGGCTCAGAAGTGCACATGCACACACGGACTCACTGCTGCGGATGCGCCATCGGGCTCACTACTGTGCATGCGCACTCGGGGTCACTACTGCTCATGCGCACTCGGACTGACTACTGCTCATGCGCACTCGGGGTCACTACTGCGCATGCGCACTCGGACTCACTACTGCGGATGCGTGCTCGGGCTCACTACTGCGCATGCGCACACGGACCCACTACTGCGCATGCGCACTCCGGCTCAGACCTGCACATGCGCACTCGAGTTCACTACTACGCATGCGCACTCGAGCTCACTACTGCGCATGCGCACACGGGCTCACTACTGCGCATGCGCGCTCGGGGTCACTACTGCTCATGCACACACGGGCTCACTACTGCTCATGCGCACTCAGACTCACTACTGCGGATGCACAATCGGGCTCACTACTGCGCATGCGCGCTCGGACTCACTACTGCTCATGCGCACACGGACTCACGACTGCGGATGCGCGCTCGGGCTCACTACTGCGGATGCGCAATCGGGTTCACTAATGCGCATGCACACACGGGCTCACTTCTGCGCATGCGCACTCGGGCTCACTACTGCTCATGCGCACTCGGCCTCACTACTGCGCACGCGCACTCCGGCTCAGACCTGCCCATGCGCACTCGGGCTCACCACTGCGCATGCGTACACGGACTCACTACTGCGGACGCGCGCTCGGGCTCACTACTGCTCATGCACACACGGGCTCACTACTGTGCATGCGCGCACGAGCCCACTACTGCGAATGCCCACTCCGTCTCAGACCTGCCCATGCGCGCTCGGACTCACGACTGCGGATGCGCGCTCGGGCTTACTACTGCGGATGCGCAATCGCGTTCGCTACTGCGCATGCACACACGGGCTCACTTCTGCGCATGCGCACTCGGGCTCACTACTGCTCATGCGCACTCGGCCTCACTACTGCGCACGCGCACTCCGGCTCAGACCTGCCCATGCGCACTCGGGCTCACCACTGCGCATGCGTACACGGACTCACTACTGCGGACGCGCGCTCGGGCTCACTACTGCTCATGCACACACGGGCTCACTACTGTGCATGCGCGCACGAGCCCACTACTGCGAATGCCCACTCCGTCTCAGACCTGCCCATGCGCGCTCGGACTGACGACTGCGGATGCGCGCTCGGGCTTACTACTGCGGATGCGCAATCGCGTTCGCTACTGCGCATGCACACACGGGCTCACTTCTGCGCATGCGCACTCGGGGTCACTACTGCTCATGCACACTCGGCCTCACTACTGCGCACGCGCACTCCGGCTCAGACCTGCCCATGCTCACTCGGGCTCACCACTGCGCATGCGTACACGGGCTCACTACTGCGCATGCGCACACGGGCTCACTACTTCGCATGCGCGCTCGGGATCACTACTGCGCATGCGCACTCGGGGTCACTACTGCGCACGCGCACTCCGGCTCACTACTGCTCATGCGCACTCGGACTCACTACTGCGGATGCACAATCGGGCTCACTACTGCGCATGCGTACTCCGGCTCAGACCTGCACATGCGCACACGGACTCACTACTGCGGATGCGCAATCGGGCTCACTACTGTGCATGCGCACTCGGGGTCACTACTGCTCATGCGCACTTGGACTCACTACTACTCATGCGCACTCGGAGTCACTACTGCGCATGCGCACTCGGACTCACTACTGCGGATGTGCGCTCGGGCTCACTACTGCGCATGCGCAATCGGGCTCACTACTGTGCATGCGCACTCGGGGTCACTACTGCTCATGCGCACTCGGACTCACTACTGCTCATGCGCACTCGGGGTCACTACTGCGCATGCGCACTCGGACTCACTACTGCGGATGTGCGCTCGGGCTCACTACTGCGCATGCGCACACGGGCTCACTACTGCGCATGCGCGCACGAGCCCACTACTGCGCATGCGCACTCCGGCTCAGACCTGCACATGCGCATTCGAGCTCACTTCTGCGCATTAGCACACGGGCGTACTACTGCGCATGCGCACTCGGACTCACTACTGCTCATGCGCACTCGGACTCACTACTGCGCATGCGCACTCCAGCTCAGACCTGCGCATGCGCACACGAGCTCACAACCACGCATGCGCACGCGGGCTCACTACTGCGCATGAGCACACGGGCTCACTACTACGCATGCGTACACGTGCTCACTACTGCGCATGCGCACACGGGCTCACTACTGTGCATGCGCGCACGAGCCCACTACTGTGAATGCCCACTCCGTCTCAGACCTGCCCATGCGCGCTCGGACTCACGACTGCGGATGCGCGCTCGGGCTTACTACTGCGCATGAACACACGGGCTCACTTCTGCGCATGCGCACTCGGGGTCACTACTGCTCATGCACACTCGGCCTCACTACTGCGCACGCGCACTCCGGCTCAGACCTGCCCATGCGCACTCGGGCTCACCACTGCGCATGCGTACACGGGCTCACTACTGCGCATGCGCACACGGGCTCACTACAGCGCATGCGCGCTCGGGATCACTACTGCGCATGCGCACTCGGGGTCACTACTGCGCACGCGCACTCCGGCTCACTACTGCTCATGCGCACTCGGACTCACTACTGCGGATGCACAATCGGGCTCACCACTGCGCATGCGTACTCCGGCTCAGACCTGCACATGCGCACACGGACTCACTACTGCGGATGCGCAATCGGGCTCACTACTGTGCATGCGCACTCGGGGTCACTACTGCTCATGCGCACTCGGACTCACTACTGCGCATGCGCACTCCAGCTCAGGCCTGCGCATGCGCACACGAGCTCACAACTACGCATGCGCACGCAGGCTCACTACTGCGCATGAGCACACGGGCTCACTACTACGCATGCGTACACGTGCTCACTACTGCGCATGCGCACACGGGCTCACTACTGCGCATGCGGGCTCGGGGTCACTAGTGCGCATGCGCACTCGGGGTCACTGTTGCGTATGCGCCCTCCGGCTCACTACTGCTCATGCGCACTCGGACTCACTACTATGGATGCACAATTGGGCTCACTACTGCGCATGCGCACTCCGGCTCAGACCTGCACATGCGCACACGGACTCACTACTGCGGATGCGCAATCGGGCTCACTACTGTGCATGCGCACTCGGGGTCACTACTGCTCATGCGCACTCGGACTCACTACTGCGGATGCGCGCTCGGGCTCACTACTGCGCATGCGCGCACGGGGTCACTACTGCGCATGCGCACTCGGGGTCACTACTGCGGATGTGCGCTCGGGCTCACTACTGCGCATGCGCACACGTGCTCACTACTTCGCATGCGCGCACGAGCCCACTACTGCGCATGCGCACTCCGGCTCAGACCTGCACATGCGCATTCGAGCTCACTTCTGCGCATTAGCACACGGGCGTACTACTGCGCATGCGCACTCGGACTCACTACTGCTCATGCGCACTCGGGCTCACCACTGCGCATGCGTACACGGGCTCGCTACTGCGCATGCGCACACGGGCTCACTACTGCGCATGCGCGCTCGGTGTCACTACTGCGCATGCGCACTCGGACTCACTACTGCGGATGCGCGCTCGGACTCACGACTGGGGATGCGCGCTCAGGCTCACTACTGCGGATGCGCAATCGGGTTCACTACTGCGCATGCACACACGGGCTCACTTCTGCGCATGCGCACTCGGGGTCACTTCTGCTCATGCGCACTCGGCCTCACTACCGCGCATGCGCACTCCGGCTCAGACCTGCCCATGCGCACTCGGGCTCACTATTGCGCATGCGTACACGGGCTCACTACTGCGCATGCGCACTCGGGGTCACTACTGCTCATGCGCACTCGGACTGACTACTGCGGATGCGTGCTCGGGCTCACTACTGCGCATGCGCACACGGACCCACTACTGCGAATGCGCACTCCGGCTCAGACCTGCACATGCGCACTCGAGCTCACAACTACGCATGCGCACGCGGGCTCACTACTGCGCATGCGCACACGGGCTCACTACCGCGCATGCGCACTCCGGCTCAGACCTGCCCATGCGCACTCGGGCTCACTATTGCGCATGCGTACACGGGCTCACTACTGCGCATGCGCACTCGGGGTCACTACTGCTCATGCGCACTCGGACTGACTACTGCTCATGCGCACTCGGGGTCACTACTGCGCATGAGCACTCGGACTCACTACTGCGGATGCGTGCTCGGGCTCGCTACTGCGCATGCGCACACGGACCCACTACTGCGAATGCGCACTCCGGCTCAGACCTGCACATGCGCACACGGACTCACAACTGCGGATGCGCAATCGGGCTCACTACTGTGCATGCGCACTCGGGGTCACTACTGCTCATGCGCACTCGGACTCACTACTGCGGATGGGCGCTCGGGCTCACTACTGCGCATGCGCGCTCGGGGTCACTACTGCGCATGCGCATTCGGGGTCACTACTGCGGATGTGCGCTCGGGCTCACTACTGCGCATGCGCACACGGGCTCACTACTTCGCATGCGCGCACGAGCCCACTACTGCGCATGCGCACTCCGGCTCCGACCTGCACATGCGCATTCGAGCTCACTTCTGCGCATTAGCACACGGGCGTACTACTGCGCATGCGCACTCGGACTCACTACTGCGGATGCGTGCTCCGGCTCACTACTGCGCATGCGCACACGGACCCACTACTGCGCATGCGCACTCCGGCTCAGACCTGCACATGCGCACTCGAGCTCACTACTACGCATGCGCACGCGGGCTCACTACTGCGCATGCGCACACGGGCTCACTACTGCGCATGCGCACTCGGGCTCACTACTGCTCATGCGCACTCGTTCTCTCTACTGCGCACGCGCACTCCGGCTCAGACCTGCCCATGCGCACTCGGGCTCACCACTGCGCATGCGTACACGGACTCACTACTGCGGACGCGCGCTCGGGCTCACTACTGCACATGCGCACACGGGCTCACTACTGCGCATGCGCGCACGAGCCCACTACTGCGAATGCCCACTCCGTCTCAGACCTGCCCATGCGCGCTCGGACTCACGACTGCGGATGCGCGCTCGGGCTTACTACTGCGGATGCGCAATCGCGTTCGCTACTGCGCATGCACACACGGGCTCACTTCTGCGCATGCGCACTCGGGGTCACTACTGCTCATGCACACTCGGCCTCACTACTGCGCACGCGCACTCCGGCTCAGACCGGCCCATGCGCACTCGGGCTCGCCACTGCGCATGCGTACACGGGCTCACTACTGCGCATGCGCACACGGGCTCACTACTGCGCATGCGCGCTCGGGATCACTACTGCGCATACGTACTCGGGGTCACTATTGCGCAGGCGCACTGCGGCTCAGACCTGCCCATGCGCACTCGGGCTCACCACTGCGCATGCGTACACGGACTCACTACTGCGGACGCGCGCTGAGGCTCACTCCTGCACATGCGCACACGGGCTCACTACTGCGCATGCGCGCACGAGCCCACTACTGCGAATGCGCACTCCGTCTCAGACCTGCCCATTCGCACTCGAGCTCACTACTACGCATGCGCACTCGAGCTCACTACTGCGCATGCACACACGGGCTCACTACTGCGCATGCGCACTCCGGCTCACTACTGCTCATGCGCACTCGGACTCACTACTGCTGATGCACAATCGGCCTCACTACTGCGCATGCGCACTCCGGCTCAGACCTGCACATGAGCACTCGAGTTCACTACTACGCATGCGCACTCGAGCTCACTACTGCGCATGCGCACACGGGCTCACTACTGCGCATGCGCGCTCGGGGTCACTACTGCTCATGCACACACGGGCTCACTACTGCTCATGCGCACTCAGACTCACTACTGCGGATGCACAATCGGGCTCACTACTGCGCATGCGCGCTCGGACTCACTACTGCTCATGCGCACACGGACTCACGACTGCGGATGCGCGCTCGGGCTCACTACTGCGGATGCGCAATCGGGTTCACTACTGCGCATGCACACACGGGCTCACTTCTGCGCATGCGCACTCGGGCTCACTACTGCTCATGCGCACTCGTTCTCTCTACTGCGCACGCGCACTCCGGCTCAGACCTGCCCATGCGCACTCGGGCTCACCACTGCGCATGCGTACACGGACTCACTACTGCGGACGCGCGCTCGGGCTCACTACTGCACATGCGCACACGGGCTCACTACTGCGCATGCGCGCACGAGCCCACTACTGCGAATGCCCACTCCGTCTCAGACCTGCCCATGCGCGCTCGGACTCACGACTGCGGATGCGCGCTCGGGCTTACTACTGCGGATGCGCAATCGCGTTCGCTACTGCGCATGCACACACGGGCTCACTTCTGCGCATGCGCACTCGGGGTCACTACTGCTCATGCACACTCGGCCTCACTACTGCGCACGCGCACTCCGACTCAGACCGGCCCATGCGCACTCGGGCTCGCCACTGCGCATGCGTACACGGGCTCACTACTGCGCATGCGCACACGGGCTCACTACTGCGCATGCGCGCTCGGGATCACTACTGCGCATACGTACTCGGGGTCACTACTGCGCATGCGCACTCCGGCTCACTACTGCTCATGCGCACTCGGACTCACTACTGCGGATGCACAATCGGGCTCACTACTGCGCATGCGTACTCCGGCTCAGACCTGCACATGCGCGCACGGACTCACTACTGCGGATGCGCAATCGGGCTCACTACTGTGCATGCGCACTCGGGGTCACTACTGCTCATGCGCACTTGGACTCACTACTACTCATGCGCACTCGGAGTCACTACTGCGCATGCGCACTCGGACTCACTGCTGCGGATGTGCGCTCGGGCTCACTACTGCGCATGCGCAATCGGGCTCACTACTGTGCATGCGCACTCGGAGTCACTACTGCGCATGCGCACTCGGACTCACTACTGCGGATGTGCGCTCGGGCTCACTACTGCGCATGCGCAATCGGGCTCACTACTGTGCATGCGCACTCGGGGTCACTACTGCTCATGCGCACTCGGACTCACTACTGCTCATGCGCACTCGGGGTCACTACTGCGCATGCGCACTCGGACTCACTACTGCGGATGTGCGCTCGGGCTCACTACTGCGCATGCGCACACGGGCTCACTACTTCGCATGCGCGCACGAGCCCACTACTGCGCATGCGCACTCCGGCTCAGACCTGCACATGCGCATTCGAGCTCACTTCTGCGCATTAGCACACGGGCGTACTACTGCGCATGCGCACTCGGACTCACTACTGCTCATGCGCACTCGGACTCACTACTGCGCATGCGCACTCCAGCTCAGACCTGCGCATGCGCACACGAGCTCACAACTACGCATGCGCACGCGGGCTCACTACTGCGCATGAGCACACGGGCTCACTACTACGCATGCGTACACGTGCTCACTACTGCGCATGCGCACACGGGCTCACTACGGCGCATGCGGGCTCGGGGTCACTAGTGCGCATGCGCACTCGGGGTCACTGCTGCGTATGCGCCCTCCGGCTCACTACTGCTCATGCGCACTCGGACTCACTACTGCGCATGCGCACTCCGGCTCAGACCTGCACATGCGCACACGGACTCACTACTGCGGATGCGCAATCGGGCTCACTACTGTGCATGCGCACTTGGGGTCACTACTGCTCATGCGCACTCGGACTCACTACTGCGGATGCGCGCTCGGGCTCACTACTGCGCATACGCGCTCGGGGTCACTACTGCGCATGCGCACTCGGGGTCACTACTGCGGATGTGCGCTCGGGCTCACTACTGCGCATGCGCACACGGGCTCACTACTTCGCATGCGCGCACGAGCCCACTACTGCGCATGCGCACTCCGGCTCAGACCTGCACATGCGCATTCGAGCTCACTTCTGCGCATTAGCACACGGGCGTACTACTGCGCATGCGCACTCGGACTCACTACTGCTCATGCGCACTCGGACTCACTACTGCGCATGCGCACTCCAGCTCAGACCTGCGCATGCGCACACGAGCTCACAACTACGCATGCGAACGCGGGCTCACTACTGCGCATGAGCACACGGGCTGACTACTACGCATGCGTACACGTGCTCATTGCTGCGCATGCGCACATGGGCTCACTACTGCGCATGCGGGCTCGGGGTCACTAGTGCGCATGCGCACTCGGGGTCACTGTTGCGTATGCGCCCTCCGGCTCACTACTGCTCATGCGCACTCGGACTCACTACTGCGTATGCACAATTAGGCTCACTCCTGCGCATGCACAATCGGGCTCACTACTGTGCATGCGCACTCGGGGTCACTACTGCTCATGCGCACTCGGACTCACTACTGCGGATGCGCGCTCGGGCTCACTACTGCGCATGCGCGCTCCGGGTCACTACTGCGCATGCGCACTCGGGGTCACTACTGCGGATGTGCGCTCGGGCTCACTACTGCGCATGCGCACACGGGCTCACTACTTCGCATGCGCGCACGAGCCCACTACTGCGCATGCGCACTCCGGCTCAGACCTGCACATGCGCATTCGAGCTCACTTCTGCGCATTAGCACACGGGCGTACTACTGCGCATGCGCACTCGGACTCACTACTGCTCATGCGCACTCGGGCTCACCACTGCGCATGCGTACACGGGCTCGCTACTGCGCATGCGCACACGGGCTCACTACTGCTCATGCGCACTCGGGGTCACTACTGCGCATGCGCACTCGGACTCACTACTGCGGATGCGCGCTCGGACTCACTACTGCTCATACACACACGGACTCACGACTGCGGATGCGCTCTCGGGCTCACTACTGCGGATGCGCACTCCGGCTCACTACTACGCATGCGCACTCGAGCTCACTACTGCGCATGCGCGCACGGGCTCACTACTGGGCATGCGCGCCCGGGGTCACTACTGGGCATGCGCACACGGACCCACTACTGCGCATGCGCACTCCGGCTCAGACCTGCACACGCGCACTCGAGCTCACTACTACGCATGCGCACTCGAGCTCACTACTGCGCATGCACACACGGGCTCACTACTGCGCATGCGCACTCCGGCTCACTACTGCTAATGCGCACTCGGACTCACTACTGCTGATGCACAATCGGCCTCACTACTGCGCATGCGCACTCCGGCTCAGAAGTGCACATGCACACACGGACTCACTGCTGCGGATGCGCCATCGGGCTCACTACTGTGCATGCGCACTCGGGGTCACTACTGCTCATGCGCACTCGGACTGACTACTGCTCATGCGCACTCGGGGTCACTACTGCGCATGCGCACTCGGACTCACTACTGCGGATGCGTGCTCGGGCTCACTACTGCGCATGCGCACACGGACCCACTACTGCGCATGCGCACTCCGGCTCAGACCTGCACATGCGCACTCGAGTTCACTACTACGCATGCGCACTCGAGCTCACTACTGCGCATGCGCACACGGGCTCACTACTGCGCATGCGCGCTCGGGGTCACTACTGCTCATGCACACACGGGCTCACTACTGCTCATGCGCACTCAGACTCACTACTGCGGATGCACAATCGGGCTCACTACTGCGCATGCGCGCTCGGACTCACTACTGCTCATGCGCACACGGACTCACGACTGCGGATGCGCGCTCGGGCTCACTACTGCGGATGCGCAATCGGGTTCACTAATGCGCATGCACACACGGGCTCACTTCTGCGCATGCGCACTCGGGCTCACTACTGCTCATGCGCACTCGGCCTCACTACTGCGCACGCGCACTCCGGCTCAGACCTGCCCATGCGCACTCGGGCTCACCACTGCGCATGCGTACACGGACTCACTACTGCGGACGCGCGCTCGGGCTCACTACTGCTCATGCACACACGGGCTCACTACTGTGCATGCGCGCACGAGCCCACTACTGCGAATGCCCACTCCGTCTCAGACCTGCCCATGCGCGCTCGGACTCACGACTGCGGATGCGCGCTCGGGCTTACTACTGCGGATGCGCAATCGCGTTCGCTACTGCGCATGCACACACGGGCTCACTTCTGCGCATGCGCACTCGGGGTCACTACTGCTCATGCACACTCGGCCTCACTACTGCGCACGCGCACTCCGGCTCAGACCTGCCCATGCGCACTCGGGCTCACCACTGCGCATGCGTACACGGGCTCACTACTGCGCATGCGCACACGGGCTCACTACTGCGCATGCGCGCTCGGGATCACTACTGCGCATGCGCACTGGGGGTCACTACTGCGCACGCGCACTCCGGCTCACTACTGCTCATGCGCACTCGGAGTCACTACTGCGCATGCGCACTCGGACTCACTACTGCGGATGTGCGCGCGGGCTCACTACTGCGCATGCGCAATCGGGCTCACTACTGTGCATGCGCACTCGGGGTCACTACTGCTCATGCGCACTCGGACTCACTACTGCTCATGCGCACTCGGGGTCACTACTGTGCATGCGCACTCGGACTCACTACTGCGGATGTGCGCTCGGGCTCACTACTGCGCATGCGCACACGGGCTCACTACTGCGCATGCGCGCACGAGCCCACTACTGCGCATGCGCACTCCGGCTCAGACCTGCACATGCGCATTCGAGCTCACTTCTGCGCATTAGCACACGGGCGTACTACTGCGCATGCGCACTCGGACTCACTACTGCGGATGCACAATCGGGCTCACCACTGCGCATGCGTACTCCGGCTCAGACCTGCACATGCGCACACGGACTCACTACTGCGGATGCGCAATCGGGCTCACTACTGTGCATGCGCACTCGGGGTCACTACTGCTCATGCGCACTTGGACTCACTACTACTCATGCGCACTCGGAGTCACTACTGCGCATGCGCACTCGGACTCACTACTGCGGATGTGCGCTCGGGCTCACTACTGCGCATGCGCAATCGGGCTCACTACTGTGCATGCGCACTCGGGGTCACTACTGCTCATGCGCACTCGGACTCACTACTGCTCATGCGCACTCGGGGTCACTACTGCGCATGCGCACTCGGACTCACTACTGCGGATGTGCGCTCGGGCTCACTACTGCGCATGCGCACACGGGCTCACTACTTCGCATGCGCGCACGAGCCCACTACTGCGCATGCGCACTCCGGCTCAGACCTGCACATGCGCATTCGAGCTCACTTCTGCGCATTAGCACACGGGCGTACTACTGCGCATGCGCACTCGGACTCACTACTGCTCATGCGCACTCGGACTCACTACTGCGCATGCGCACTCCAGCTCAGACCTGCGCATGCGCACACGAGCTCACAACTACGCATGCGCACGCGGGCTCACTACTGCGCATGAGCACACGGGCTCACTACTACGCATGCGTACACGTGCTCACTACTGCGCATGCGCACACGGGCTCACTACGGCGCATGCGGGCTCGGGGTCACTAGTGCGCATGCGCACTCGGGGTCACTGCTGCGTATGCGCCCTCCGGCTCACTACTGCTCATGCGCACTCGGACTCACTACTGCGCATGCGCACTCCGGCTCAGACCTGCACATGCGCACACGGACTCACTACTGCGGATGCGCAATCGGGCTCACTACTGTGCATGCGCACTTGGGGTCACTACTGCTCATGCGCACTCGGACTCACTACTGCGGATGCGCGCTCGGGCTCACTACTGCGCATACGCGCTCGGGGTCACTACTGCGCATGCGCACTCGGGGTCACTACTGCGGATGTGCGCTCGGGCTCACTACTGCGCATGCGCACACGGGCTCACTACTTCGCATGCGCGCACGAGCCCACTACTGCGCATGCGCACTCCGGCTCAGACCTGCACATGCGCATTCGAGCTCACTTCTGCGCATTAGCACACGGGCGTACTACTGCGCATGCGCACTCGGACTCACTACTGCTCATGCGCACTCGGACTCACTACTGCGCATGCGCACTCCAGCTCAGACCTGCGCATGCGCACACGAGCTCACAACTACGCATGCGAACGCGGGCTCACTACTGCGCATGAGCACACGGGCTGACTACTACGCATGCGTACACGTGCTCATTGCTGCGCATGCGCACATGGGCTCACTACTGCGCATGCGGGCTCGGGGTCACTAGTGCGCATGCGCACTCGGGGTCACTGTTGCGTATGCGCCCTCCGGCTCACTACTGCTCATGCGCACTCGGACTCACTACTGCGTATGCACAATTAGGCTCACTCCTGCGCATGCACAATCGGGCTCACTACTGTGCATGCGCACTCGGGGTCACTACTGCTCATGCGCACTCGGACTCACTACTGCGGATGCGCGCTCGGGCTCACTACTGCGCATGCGCGCTCCGGGTCACTACTGCGCATGCGCACTCGGGGTCACTACTGCGGATGTGCGCTCGGGCTCACTACTGCGCATGCGCACACGGGCTCACTACTTCGCATGCGCGCACGAGCCCACTACTGCGCATGCGCACTCCGGCTCAGACCTGCACATGCGCATTCGAGCTCACTTCTGCGCATTAGCACACGGGCGTACTACTGCGCATGCGCACTCGGACTCACTACTGCTCATGCGCACTCGGGCTCACCACTGCGCATGCGTACACGGGCTCGCTACTGCGCATGCGCACACGGGCTCACTACTGCTCATGCGCACTCGGGGTCACTACTGCGCATGCGCACTCGGACTCACTACTGCGGATGCGCGCTCGGACTCACTACTGCTCATACACACACGGACTCACGACTGCGGATGCGCTCTCGGGCTCACTACTGCGGATGCGCACTCCGGCTCACTACTACGCATGCGCACTCGAGCTCACTACTGCGCATGCGCGCACGGGCTCACTACTGGGCATGCGCGCCCGGGGTCACTACTGGGCATGCGCACACGGACCCACTACTGCGCATGCGCACTCCGGCTCAGACCTGCACACGCGCACTCGAGCTCACTACTACGCATGCGCACTCGAGCTCACTACTGCGCATGCACACACGGGCTCACTACTGCGCATGCGCACTCCGGCTCACTACTGCTAATGCGCACTCGGACTCACTACTGCTGATGCACAATCGGCCTCACTACTGCGCATGCGCACTCCGGCTCAGAAGTGCACATGCACACACGGACTCACTGCTGCGGATGCGCCATCGGGCTCACTACTGTGCATGCGCACTCGGGGTCACTACTGCTCATGCGCACTCGGACTGACTACTGCTCATGCGCACTCGGGGTCACTACTGCGCATGCGCACTCGGACTCACTACTGCGGATGCGTGCTCGGGCTCACTACTGCGCATGCGCACACGGACCCACTACTGCGCATGCGCACTCCGGCTCAGACCTGCACATGCGCACTCGAGTTCACTACTACGCATGCGCACTCGAGCTCACTACTGCGCATGCGCACACGGGCTCACTACTGCGCATGCGCGCTCGGGGTCACTACTGCTCATGCACACACGGGCTCACTACTGCTCATGCGCACTCAGACTCACTACTGCGGATGCACAATCGGGCTCACTACTGCGCATGCGCGCTCGGACTCACTACTGCTCATGCGCACACGGACTCACGACTGCGGATGCGCGCTCGGGCTCACTACTGCGGATGCGCAATCGGGTTCACTAATGCGCATGCACACACGGGCTCACTTCTGCGCATGCGCACTCGGGCTCACTACTGCTCATGCGCACTCGGCCTCACTACTGCGCACGCGCACTCCGGCTCAGACCTGCCCATGCGCACTCGGGCTCACCACTGCGCATGCGTACACGGACTCACTACTGCGGACGCGCGCTCGGGCTCACTACTGCTCATGCACACACGGGCTCACTACTGTGCATGCGCGCACGAGCCCACTACTGCGAATGCCCACTCCGTCTCAGACCTGCCCATGCGCGCTCGGACTCACGACTGCGGATGCGCGCTCGGGCTTACTACTGCGGATGCGCAATCGCGTTCGCTACTGCGCATGCACACACGGGCTCACTTCTGCGCATGCGCACTCGGGGTCACTACTGCTCATGCACACTCGGCCTCACTACTGCGCACGCGCACTCCGGCTCAGACCTGCCCATGCGCACTCGGGCTCACCACTGCGCATGCGTACACGGGCTCACTACTGCGCATGCGCACACGGGCTCACTACTGCGCATGCGCGCTCGGGATCACTACTGCGCATGCGCACTGGGGGTCACTACTGCGCACGCGCACTCCGGCTCACTACTGCTCATGCGCACTCGGAGTCACTACTGCGCATGCGCACTCGGACTCACTACTGCGGATGTGCGCGCGGGCTCACTACTGCGCATGCGCAATCGGGCTCACTACTGTGCATGCGCACTCGGGGTCACTACTGCTCATGCGCACTCGGACTCACTACTGCTCATGCGCACTCGGGGTCACTACTGTGCATGCGCACTCGGACTCACTACTGCGGATGTGCGCTCGGGCTCACTACTGCGCATGCGCACACGGGCTCACTACTGCGCATGCGCGCACGAGCCCACTACTGCGCATGCGCACTCCGGCTCAGACCTGCACATGCGCATTCGAGCTCACTTCTGCGCATTAGCACACGGGCGTACTACTGCGCATGCGCACTCGGACTCACTACTGCGGATGCACAATCGGGCTCACCACTGCGCATGCGTACTCCGGCTCAGACCTGCACATGCGCACACGGACTCACTACTGCGGATGCGCAATCGGGCTCACTACTGTGCATGCGCACTCGGGGTCACTACTGCTCATGCGCACTTGGACTCACTACTACTCATGCGCACTCGGAGTCACTACTGCGCATGCGCACTCGGACTCACTACTGCGGATGTGCGCTCGGGCTCACTACTGCGCATGCGCAATCGGGCTCACTACTGTGCATGCGCACTCGGGGTCACTACTGCTCATGCGCACTCGGACTCACTACTGCTCATGCGCACTCGGGGTCACTACTGCGCATGCGCACTCGGACTCACTACTGCGGATGTGCGCTCGGGATCACTACTGCGCATGCGCACACGGGCTCACTACTGCGCATGCGCGCACGAGCCCACTACTGCGCATGCGCACTCCGGCTCAGACCTGCACATGCGCATTCGAGCTCATTTCTGCGCATTAGCACACGGGCGTACTACTACGCATGCGCACGCGGGCTCACTACTGCGCATGAGCACACGGGCTCACTACTACGCATGCGTACACGTGCTCACTACTGCGCATGCGCACACGGGCTCACTACTGCGCATGCGGGCTCGGGGTCACTAGTGCGCATGCGCACTCGTGGTCACTGCTGCGTATGCGCCCTCCGGCTCACTACTGCTCATGCGCACTCGGACTCACTACTGCGGATGCACAATTGGGCTCACTACTGCGCATGCGCACTCCGGCTCAGACCTGCACATGCGCACACGGACTCACTACTGCGGATGCGCAATCGGGCTCACTACTGTGCATGCGCACTCGGGGTCACTACTGCGCATGCGCACTCGGACTCACTACTGCGGATGCGCGCTCGGGCTCACTACTGCGCATGCGCACACGGGCTCCCTACTGCGCATGCGCACTCGGACTCACTACTGCGGATGCGCAATCGGGTTCACTACTGCGCATGCACACACGGGATCACTTCTGCGCATGCGCACTCGGGCTCACTACTGCTCATGCGCACTCGTTCTCTCTACTGCGCACGCGCACTCCGGCTCAGACCTGCCCATGCGCACTCGGGCTCACCACTGCGCATGCGTACACGGACTCACTACTGCGGACGCGCGCTCGGGCTCACTACTGCACATGCGCACACGGGCTCACTACTGCGCATGCGCGCACGAGCCCACTACTGCGAATGCCCACTCCGTCTCAGACCTGCCCATGCGCGCTCGGACTCACGACTGCGGATGCGCGCTCGGGCTTACTACTGCGGATGCGCAATCGCGTTCGCTACTGCGCATGCACACACGGGCTCACTTCTGCGCATGCGCACTCGGGGTCACTACTGCTCATGCACACTCGGCCTCACTACTGCGCACGCGCACTCCGGCTCAGACCGGCCCATGCGCACTCGGGCTCGCCACTGCGCATGCGTACACGGGCTCACTACTGCGCATGCGCACACGGGCTCACTACTGCGCATGCGCGCTCGGGATCACTACTGCGCATACGTACTCGGGGTCACTACTGCGCATGCGCACTCCGGCTCACTACTGCTCATACGCACTCGGACTCACTACTGCGGATGCACAATCGGGCTCACTACTGCGCATGCGTACTCCGGCTCAGACCTGCACATGCGCGCACGGACTCACTACTGCGGATGCGCAATCGGGCTCACTACTGTGCATGCGCACTCGGGGTCACTACTGCTCATGCGCACTTGGACTCACTACTACTCATGCGCACTCGGAGTCACTACTGCGCATGCGCACTCGGACTCACTGCTGCGGATGTGCGCTCGGGCTCACTACTGCGCATGCGCAATCGGGCTCACTACTGTGCATGCGCACTCGGGGTCACTACTGCTCATGCGCACTCGGACTGACTACTGCGGATGCGCGCTCGGACTCACTACTGCTCATGCACACAGGGACTCACGACTGCGGATGCGCGCTCGGGCTCACTACTGCGGATGCGCACTCCGGCTCACTACTACGCATGCGCACTCGAGCTCACTGCTGCGCATGCGCACACGGGCTCACTACTGCGCATGCGCGCTCGGGCTCACTACTGTGCATGCGCACTCGGGGTCACTACTGCTCATGCGCACTCGGACTGACTACTACGCATGCGCACTCGAGCTCACTACTGCGCATGCACACACGGGCTCACTACTGCGCATGCGCACTCCGGCTCACTACTGCTCATGCGCACTCGGACTCACTACTGCGGATGCACAATCGGGCTCACTACTGCGCATGCGTACTCCGGCTCAGACCTGCACATGCGCGCACGGACTCACTACTGCGGATGCGCAATCGGGCTCACTACTGTGCATGCGCACTCGGGGTCACTACTGCCCATGCGCACTTGGACTCACTACTACTCATGCGCACTCGGAGTCACTACTGCGCATGCGCACTCGGACTCACTACTGCGGATGTGCGCGCGGGCTCACTACTGCGCATGCGCAATCGGGCTCACTACTGTGCATGCGCACTCGGGGTCACTACTGCTCATGCGCACTCGGACTCACTACTGCTCATGCGCACTCGGGGTCACTACTGCGCATGCGCACTCGGACTCACTACTGCGGATGTGCGCTCGGGCTCACTACTGCGCATGCGCACACGGGCTCACTACTGCGCATACGCGCTCGGGGTCACTACTGCGCATGCGCACTCGGGGTCACTACTGCGGATGTGCGCTCGGGCTCACTACTGCGCATGCGCACACGGGCTCACTACTTCGCATGCGCGCACGAGCCCACTACTGCGCATGCGCACTCCGGCTCAGACCTGCACATGCGCATTCGAGCTCACTTCTGCGCATTAGCACACGGGCGTACTACTGCGCATGCGCACTCGGACTCACTACTGCTCATGCGCACTCGGACTCACTACTGCGCATGCGCACTCCAGCTCAGACCTGCGCATGCGCACACGAGCTCACAACTACGCATGCGAACGCGGGCTCACTACTGCGCATGAGCACACGGGCTGACTACTACGCATGCGTACACGTGCTCACTGCTGCGCATGCGCACATGGGCTCACTACTGCGCATGCGGGCTCGGGGTCACTAGTGCGCATGCGCACTCGGGGTCACTGTTGCGTATGCGCCCTCCGGCTCACTACTGCTCATGCGCACTCGGACTCACTACTGCGTATGCACAATTGGGCTCACTCCTGCGCATGCACAATCGGGCTCACTACTGTGCATGCGCACTCGGGGTCACTACTGCTCATGCGCACTCGGACTCACTACTGCGGATGCGCGCTCGGGCTCACTACTGCGCATGCGCGCTCCGGGTCACTACTGCGCATGCGCACTCGGGGTCACTACTGCGGATGTGCGCTCGGGCTCACTACTGCGCATGCGCACACGGGCTCACTACTTCGCATGCGCGCACGAGCCCACTACTGCGCATGCGCACTCCGGCTCAGACCTGCACATGCGCATTCGAGCTCACTTCTGCGCATTAGCACACGGGCGTACTACTGCGCATGCGCACTCGGACTCACTACTGCTCATGCGCACTCGGGCTCACCACTGCGCATGCGTACACGGGCTCGCTACTGCGCATGCGCACACGGGCTCACTACTGCTCATGCGCACTCGGGGTCACTACTGCGCATGCGCACTCGGACTCACTACTGCGGATGCGCGCTCGGACTCACTACTGCTCATACACACACGGACTCACGACTGCGGATGCGCTCTCGGGCTCACTACTACGGATGCGCACTCCGGCTCACTACTACGCATGCGCACTCGAGCTCACTACTGCGCATGCGCGCACGGGCTCACTACTGGGCATGCGCGCTCGGGGTCACTACTGGGCATGCGCACACGGACCCACTACTGCGCATGCGCACTCCGGCTCAGACCTGCACACGCGCACTCGAGCTCACTACTACGCATGCGCACTCGAGCTCACTACTGCGCATGCACACACGGGCTCACTACTGCGCATGCGCACTCCGGCTCACTACTGCTAATGCGCACTCGGACTCACTACTGCTGATGCACAATCGGCCTCACTACTGCGCATGCGCACTCCGGCTCAGAAGTGCACATGCACACACGGACTCACTGCTGCGGATGCGCCATCGGGCTCACTACTGTGCATGCGCACTCGGGGTCACTACTGCTCATGCGCACTCGGACTGACTACTGCTCATGCGCACTCGGGGTCACTACTGCGCATGCGCACTCGGACTCACTACTGCGGATGCGTGCTCGGGCTCACTACTGCGCATGCGCACACGGACCCACTACTGCGCATGCGCACTCCGGCTCAGACCTGCACATGCGCACTCGAGTTCACTACTACGCATGCGCACTCGAGCTCACTACTGCGCATGCGCACACGGGCTCACTACTGCGCATGCGCGCTCGGGGTCACTACTGCTCATGCACACACGGGCTCACTACTGCTCATGCGCACTCAGACTCACTACTGCGGATGCACAATCGGGCTCACTACTGCGCATGCGCGCTCGGACTCACTACTGCTCATGCGCACACGGACTCACGACTGCGGATGCGCGCTCGGGCTCACTACTGCGGATGCGCAATCGGGTTCACTAATGCGCATGCACACACGGGCTCACTTCTGCGCATGCGCACTCGGGCTCACTACTGCTCATGCGCACTCGGCCTCACTACTGCGCACGCGCACTCCGGCTCAGACCTGCCCATGCGCACTCGGGCTCACCACTGCGCATGCGTACACGGACTCACTACTGCGGACGCGCGCTCGGGCTCACTACTGCTCATGCACACACGGGCTCACTACTGTGCATGCGCGCACGAGCCCACTACTGCGAATGCCCACTCCGTCTCAGACCTGCCCATGCGCGCTCGGACTCACGACTGCGGATGCGCGCTCGGGCTTACTACTGCGGATGCGCAATCGCGTTCGCTACTGCGCATGCACACACGGGCTCACTTCTGCGCATGCGCACTCGGGGTCACTACTGCTCATGCACACTCGGCCTCACTACTGCGCACGCGCACTCCGGCTCAGACCTGCCCATGCGCACTCGGGCTCACCACTGCGCATGCGTACACGGGCTCACTACTGCGCATGCGCACACGGGCTCACTACTGCGCATGCGCGCTCGGGATCACTACTGCGCATGCGCACTGGGGGTCACTACTGCGCACGCGCACTCCGGCTCACTACTGCTCATGCGCACTCGGAGTCACTACTGCGCATGCGCACTCGGACTCACTACTGCGGATGTGCGCGCGGGCTCACTACTGCGCATGCGCAATCGGGCTCACTACTGTGCATGCGCACTCGGGGTCACTACTGCTCATGCGCACTCGGACTCACTACTGCTCATGCGCACTCGGGGTCACTACTGCGCATGCGCACTCGGACTCACTACTGCGGATGTGCGCTCGGGCTCACTACTGCGCATGCGCACACGGGCTCACTACTGCGCATGCGCGCACGAGCCCACTACTGCGCATGCGCACTCCGGCTCATACCTGCACATGCGCATTCGAGCTCACTTCTGCGCATTAGCACACGGGCGTACTACTGCGCATGCGCACTCGGACTCACTACTGCTCATGCGCACTCGGACTCACTACTGCGCATGCGCACTCCAGCTCAGACCTGCGCATGCGCACACGAGCTCACAACCACGCATGCGCACGCGGGCTCACTACTGCGCATGAGCACACGGGCTCACTACTACGCATGCGTACACGTGCTCACTACTGCGCATGCGCACACGGGCTCACTACAGCGCATGCGCCCTCCGGCTCACTACTGCTCATGCGCACTCGGACTCACTACTGCGGATGCGCAATCGGGCTCACTACTGTGCATGCGCACTCGGGGTCACTACTGCTCATGCGCACTCGGACTCACTACTGCGGACGCGCGCTCGGGCTCACTACTGCACATGCGCACACGGGCTCACTACTGTGCATGCGCGCACGAGCCCACTACTGTGAATGCCCACTCCGTCTCAGACCTGCCCATGCGCGCTCGGACTCACGACTGCGGATGCGCGCTCGGGCTTACTACTGCGGATGCGCAATCGCGTTCGCTACTGCGCATGAACACACGGGCTCACTTCTGCGCATGCGCACTCGGGGTCACTACTGCTCATGCACACTCGGCCTCACTACTGCGCACGCGCACTCCGGCTCAGACCTGCCCATGCGCACTCGGGCTCACCACTGCGCATGCGTACACGGGCTCACTACTGCGCATGCGCACACGGGCTCACTACTTCGCATGCGCGCTCGGGATCACTACTGCGCATGCGCACTCGGGGTCACTACTGCGCACGCGCACTCCGGCTCACTACTGCTCATGCGCACTCGGACTCACTACTGTGGATGCACAATCGGGCTCACTACTGCGCATGCGTACTCCGGCTCAGACCTGCACATGCGCACACGGACTCACTACTGCGGATGCGCAATCGGGCTCACTACTGTGCATGCGCACTCGGGGTCACTACTGCTCATGCGCACTTGGACTCACTACTACTCATGCGCACTCGGAGTCACTACTGCGCATGCGCACTCGGACTCACTACTGCGGATGTGCGCTCGGGCTCACTACTGCGCATGCGCAATCGGGCTCACTACTGTGCATGCGCACTCGGGGTCACTACTGCTCATGCGCACTCGGACTCACTACTGCTCATGCGCACTCGGGGTCACTACTGCGCATGCGCACTCGGACTCACTACTGCGGATGTGCGCTCGGGCTCACTACTGCGCATGCGCACACGGGCTCACTACTGCGCATGCGCGCACGAGCCCACTACTGCGCATGCGCACTCCGGCTCAGACCTGCACATGCGCATTCGAGCTCACTTCTGCGCATTAGCACACGGGCGTACTACTGCGCATGCGCACTCGGACTCACTACTGCTCATGCGCACTCGGACTCACTACTGCGCATGCGCACTCCAGCTCAGACCTGCGCATGCGCACACGAGCTCACAACCACGCATGCGCACGCGGGCTCACTACTGCGCATGAGCACACGGGCTCACTACTACGCATGCGTACACGTGCTCACTACTGCGCATGCGCACACGGGCTCACTACTGTGCATGCGCGCACGAGCCCACTACTGTGAATGCCCACTCCGTCTCAGACCTGCCCATGCGCGCTCGGACTCACTACTGCGGATGCACAATTGGGCTCACTACTGCGCATGCGCACTCCGGCTCAGACCTGCACATGCGCACGCGGACTCACTACTGCGGATGCGCAATCGGGCTCACTACTGTGCATGCGCACTCGGGGTCACTACTGCTCATGCGCACTCGGACTCACTACTGCGGACGCGCGCTCGGGCTCACTACTGCACATGCGCACACGGGCTCACTACTGTGCATGCGCGCACGAGCCCACTACTGTGAATGCCCACTCCGTCTCAGACCTGCCCATGCGCGCTCGGACTCACGACTGCGGATGCGCGCTCGGGCTTACTACTGCGGATGCGCAATCGCGTTCGCTACTGCGCATGAACACACGGGCTCACTTCTGCGCATGCGCACTCGGGGTCACTACTGCTCATGCACACTCGGCCTCACTACTGCGCACGCGCACTCCGGCTCAGACCTGCCCATGCGCACTCGGGCTCACCACTGCGCATGCGTACACGGGCTCACTACTGCGCATGCGCACACGGGCTCACTACTTCGCATGCGCGCTCGGGATCACTACTGCGCATGCGCACTCGGGGTCACTACTGCGCACGCGCACTCCGGCTCACTACTGCTCATGCGCACTCGGACTCACTACTGCGGATGCACAATCGGGCTCACTACTGCGCATGCGTGCTCCGGCTCAGACCTGCACATGCGCACACGGACTCACTACTGCGGATGCGCAATCGGGCTCACTACTGTGCATGCGCACTCGGGGTCACTACTGCTCATGCGCACTTGGACTCACTACTACTCATGCGCACTCGGAGTCACTACTGCGCATGCGCACTCGGACTCACTACTGCGGATGTGCGCTCGGGCTCACTACTGCGCATGCGCAATCGGGCTCACCACTGTGCATGCGCACTCGGGGTCACTACTGCTCATGCGCACTCGGACTCACTACTGCTCATGCGCACTCGGGGTCACTACTGCGCATGCGCACTCGGACTCACTACTGCGGATGTGCGCTCGGGCTCACTACTGCGCATGCGCACACGGGCTCACTACTGCGCATGCGCGCACGAGCCCACTACTGCGCATGCGCACTCCGGCTCAGACCTGCACATGCGCATTCGAGCTCACTTCTGCGCATTAGCACACGGGCGTACTACTGCGCATGCGCACTCGGACTCACTACTGCTCATGCGCACTCGGACTCACTACTGCGCATGCGCACTCCAGCTCAGACCTGCGCATGCGCACACGAGCTCACAACCACGCATGCGCACGCGGGCTCACTACTGCGCATGAGCACACGGGCTCACTACTACGCATGCGTACACGTGCTCACTACTGCGCATGCGCACACGGGCTCACTACTGTGCATGCGCGCACGAGCCCACTACTGTGAATGCCCACTCCGTCTCAGACCTGCCCATGCGCGCTCGGACTCACGACTGCGGATGCGCGCTCGGGCTTACTACTGCGCATGAACACACGGGCTCACTTCTGCGCATGCGCACTCGGGGTCACTACTGCTCATGCACACTCGGCCTCACATCTGCGCACGCGCACTCCGGCTCAGACCTGCCCATGCGCACTCGGGCTCACCACTGCGCATGCGTACACGGGCTCACTACTGCGCATGCGCACACGGGCTCACTACTGCGCATGCGCGCTCGGGATCACTACTGCGCATGCGCACTCGGGGTCACTACTGCGCACGCGCACTCCGGCTCACTACTGCTCATGCGCACTCGGACTCACTACTGCGGATGCACAATCGGGCTCACCACTGCGCATGCGTACTCCGGCTCAGACCTGCACATGCGCACACGGACTCACTACTGCGGATGCGCAATCGGGCTCACTACTGTGCATGCGCACTCGGGGTCACTACTGCTCATGCGCACTTGGACTCACTACTACTCATGCGCACTCGGAGTCACTACTGCGCATGCGCACTCGGACTCACTACTGCGGATGCGCACTCCAGCTCAGACCTGCGCATGCGCACACGAGCTCACAACTACGCATGCGCACGCGGGCTCACTACTGCGCATGAGCACCCGGGCTCACTACTACGCATGCGTACACGTGCTCACTACTGCGCATGCGCACACGGGCTCACTACAGCGCATGCGCCCTCCGGCTCACTACTGCTCATGCGCACTCGGACTCACTACTGCGGATGCACAATTGGGCTCACTACTGCGCATGCGCACTCCGGCTCAGACCTGCACATGCGCACGCGGACTCACTACTGCGGATGCGCAATCGGGCTCACTACTGTGCATGCGCACTCGGGGTCACTACTGCTCATGCGCACTCGGACTCACTACTGCGGACGCGCGCTCGGGCTCACTACTGCACATGCGCACACGGGCTCACTACTGTGCATGCGCGCACGAGCCCACTACTGTGAATGCCCACTCCGTCTCAGACCTGCCCATGCGCGCTCGGACTCACGACTGCGGATGCGCGCTCGGGCTTACTACTGCGGATGCGCAATCGCGTTCGCTACTGCGCATGAACACACGGGCTCACTTCTGCGCATGCGCACTCGGGGTCACTACTGCTCATGCACACTCGGCCTCACTACTGCGCACGCGCACTCCGGCTCAGACCTGCCCATGCGCACTCGGGCTCACCACTGCGCATGCGTACACGGGCTCACTACTGCGCATGCGCACACGGGCTCACTACTTCGCATGCGCGCTCGGGATCACTACTGCGCATGCGCACTCGGGGTCACTACTGCGCACGCGCACTCCGGCTCACTACTGCTCATGCGCACTCGGACTCACTACTGCGGATGCGCACACGGGCTCACTACTGCGCATGCGCGCACGAGCCCACTACTGCGCATGCGCACTCCGGCTCAGACCTGCACATGCGCATTCGAGCTCACTTCTGCGCATTAGCACACGGGCGTACTACTGCGCATGCGCACTCGGACTCACTACTGCTCATGCGCACTCGGACTCACTACTGCGCATGCGCACTCCAGCTCAGACCTGCGCATGCGCACACGAGCTCACAACCACGCATGCGCACGCGGGCTCACTACTGCGCATGAGCACACGGGCTCACTACTACGCATGCGTACACGTGCTCACTACTGCGCATGCGCACACGGGCTCACTACTGTGCATGCGCGCACGAGCCCACTACTGTGAATGCCCACTCCGTCTCAGACCTGCCCATGCGCGCTCGGACTCACTACTGCGGATGCATAATTGGGCTCACTACTGCGCATGCGCACTCCGGCTCAGACCTGCACATGCGCACGCGGACTCACTACTGCGGATGCGCAATCGGGCTCACTACTGTGCATGCGCACTCGGGGTCACTACTGCTCATGCGCACTCGGACTCACTACTGCGGACGCGCGCTCGGGCTCACTACTGCACATGCGCACACGGGCTCACTACTGTGCATGCGCGCACGAGCCCACTACTGTGAATGCCCACTCCGTCTCAGACCTGCCCATGCGCGCTCGGACTCACGACTGCGGATGCGCGCTCGGGCTTACTACTGCGGATGCGCAATCGCGTTCGCTACTGCGCATGAACACACGGGCTCACTTCTGCGCATGCGCACTCGGGGTCACTACTGCTCATGCACACTCGGCCTCACTACTGCGCACGCGCACTCCGGCTCAGACCTGCCCATGCGCACTCGGGCTCACCACTGCGCATGCGTACACGGGCTCACTACTGCGCATGCGCACACGGGCTCACTACTTCGCATGCGCGCTCGGGATCACTACTGCGCATGCGCACTCGGGGTCACTACTGCGCACGCGCACTCCGGCTCACTACTGCTCATGCGCACTCGGACTCACTACTGCGGATGCACAATTGGGCTCACTACTGCGCATGCGTACTCCGGCTCAGACCTGCACATGCGCACGCGGACTCACTACTGCGGATGCGCAATCGGGCTCACTACTGCGCATGCGCACTCCGGCTCAGACCTGCACATGCGCACGCGGACTCACTACTGCGGATGCGCAATCGGGCTCACTACTGTGCATGCGCACTCGGGGTCACTACTGCTCATGCGCACTTGGACTCACTACTACTCATGCGCACTCGGAGTCACTACTGCGCATGCGCACTCGGACTCACTACTGCGGATGTGCGCTCGGGCTCACTACTGCGCATGCGCAATCGGGCTCACTACTGTGCATGCGCACTCGGGGTCACTACTGCTCATGCGCACTCGGACTCACTACTGCTCATGCGCACTCGGGGTCACTACTGCGCATGCGCACGCGGGCTCACTACTGCGCATGAGCACACGGGCTCACTACTACGCATGCGTACACGTGCTCACTACTGCGCATGCGCACACGGGCTCACTACAGCGCATGCGCCCTCCGGCTCACTACTGCTCATGCGCACTCGGACTCACTACTGCGGATGCACAATTGGGCTCACTACTGCGCATGCGCACTCCGGCTCAGACCTGCACATGCGCACGCGGACTCACTACTGCGGATGCGCAATCGGGCTCACTACTGTGCATGCGCACTCGGGGTCACTACTGCTCATGCGCACTCGGACTCACTACTGCGGACGCGCGCTCGGGCTCACTACTGCACATGCGCACACGGGCTCACTACTGTGCATGCGCGCACGAGCCCACTACTGTGAATGCCCACTCCGTCTCAGACCTGCCCATGCGCGCTCGGACTCACGACTGCGGATGCGCGCTCGGGCTTACTACTGCGGATGCGCAATCGCGTTCGCTACTGCGCATGAACACACGGGCTCACTTCTGCGCATGCGCACTCGGGGTCACTACTGCTCATGCACACTCGGCCTCACTACTGCGCACGCGCACTCCGGCTCAGACCTGCCCATGCGCACTCGGGCTCACCACTGCGCATGCGTACACGGGCTCACTACTGCGCATGCGCACACGGGCTCACTACTGCGCATGCGCGCTCGGGATCACTACTGCGCATGCGCACTCGGGGTCACTACTGCGCACGCGCACTCTGGCTCACTACTGCTCATGCGCACTCGGACTCACTACTGCGGATGCACAATCGGGCTCACCACTGCGCATGCGTACTCCGGCTCAGACCTGCACATGCGCACACGGACTCACTACTGCGGATGCGCAATCGGGCTCACTACTGTGCATGCGCACTCGGGGTCACTACTGCTCATGCGCACTTGGACTCACTACTACTCATGCGCACTCGGAGTCACTACTGCGCATGCGCACTCGGACTCACTACTGCGGATGTGCGCTCGGGCTCACTACTGCGCACGCGCAATCGGGCTCACTACTGTGCATGCGCACTCGGGGTCACTACTGCTCATGCGCACTCGGACTCACTACTGCTCATGCGCACTCGGGGTCACTACTGCGCATGCGCACTCGGACTCACTACTGCGGATGTGCGCTCGGGATCACTACTGCGCATGCGCACACGGGCTCACTACTGCGCATGCGCGCACGAGCCCACTACTGCGCATGCGCACTCCGGCTCAGACCTGCACATGCGCATTCGAGCTCATTTCTGCGCATTAGCACACGGGCGTACTACTACGCATGCGCACGCGGGCTCACTACTGCGCATGAGCACACGGGCTCACTACTACGCATGCGTACACGTGCTCACTACTGCGCATGCGCACACGGGCTCACTACTGCGCATGCGGGCTCGGGGTCACTAGTGCGCATGCGCACTCGTGGTCACTGCTGCGTATGCGCCCTCCGGCTCACTACTGCTCATGCGCACTCGGACTCACTACTGCGGATGCACAATTGGGCTCACTACTGCGCATGCGCACTCCGGCTCAGACCTGCACATGCGCACACGGACTCACTACTGCGGATGCGCAATCGGGCTCACTACTGTGCATGCGCACTCGGGGTCACTACTGCTCATGCGCACTCGGACTGACTACTGCTCATGCGCACTCGGGGTCACTACTGCGCATGCGCACTCGGACTCACTACTGCGGATGCGTGCTCGGGCTCACTACTGCGCATGCGCACACGGACCCACTACTGCGCATGCGCACTCCGGCTCAGACCTGCCTATGCGCACTCGGGCTCACCACTGCGCATGCATACACGGGCTCACTACTGCGCATGCGCACTCCAGCTCAGAATTGCACATGCGCATTCGAGCTCACTTCTGCGCATATGCACACGGGCGTACTACTGCGCATGCGCACTCGGACTCACTACTGCTCATGCGCACTCGGACTCACTACTGCGCATGCGCACTCCCGCTCAGACCTGCACATGCGCACACGGACTCACTACTGCGGATGCGCAATCGGGCTCACTACTGCGCAAGCGCACTCGAGCTCACTACTGCGCATGCGCGCACGGGCTCACTACTGCGCATGCGCGCTCGGGGTCACTACTGGGCATGCGCACACGGACCCACTACTGCGCATGCGCACTCCGGCTCAGACCTGCACATGCGCACTCGAGCTCACTACTACGCATGCGCACTCGAGCTCACTACTGCGCATGCACACACGGGCTCACAACTGCGTATGCGCACTCCGGCTCACTACTGCTCATGCGCACTCGGACTCACTACTGCTGATGCACAATCGGCCTCACTACTGCGCATGCGCACTCCGGCTCAGAAGTGCACATGCACACACTGACTTACTGCTGCGGATGCGCCATCGGGCTCACTTCTGTGCATGCGCACTCGGGGTCACTACTGCTCATGCGCACTCGGACTGACTACTGCTCATGCGCACTCGGGGTCACTACTGCGCATGCGCACTCGGACTCACTACTGCGGATGCGTGCTCGGGCTCACTACTGCGCATGCGCACACGGACCCACTACTGCGCATGCGCACTCCGGCTCAGACCTGCACATGAGCACTCGAGTTCACTACTACGCATGCGCACTCGAGCTCACTACTGCGCATGCGCACACGGGCTCACTACTGCGCATGCGCGCTCGGGGTCACTACTGCTCATGCACACACGGGCTCACTACTGCTCGTGCGCACTCAGACTCACTACTGCGGATGCACAATCGGGCTCACTACTGCGCATGCGCGCTCGGACTCACTACTGCTCATGCGCACACGGACTCACGACTGCGGATGCGCGCTCGGGCTCACTACTGCGGATGCGCAATCGGGTTCACTACTGCGCATGCACACACGGGCTCACTACTGCGCATGCGCGCTCGGGATCACTACTGCGCATGCGCACTCGGGTTCACTACTGCGCATGCGCACTCCGGCTCACTACTGCTCATGCGCACTCGGACTCACTACTGCGGATGCACAATCGGGCTCACTACTGCGCATGCGTACTCCGGCTCAGACCTGCACATGCGCGCACGGACTCACTACTGCGGATGCGCAATCGGGTTCACTACTGTGCATGCGCACTCGGGGTCACTACTGCTCATGCGCACTCGGACTCACTACTGCTCATGCGCACTCGGGGTCACTACTGCGCATGCGCACTCGGGGTCACTACTGCGGATGTGCGCTCGGGCTCACTACTGCGGATGCGCAATCGCGTTCGCTACTGCGCATGCACACACGGGCTCACTTCTGCGCATGCGCACTCGGGGTCACTACTGCTCATGCACACTCGGCCTCACTACTGCGCACGCGCACTCCGGCTCAGACCGGCCCATGCGCACTCGGGCTCACCACTGCGCATGCGTACACGGGCTCACTACTGCGCATGCGCACACGGGCTCACTACTGCGCATGCGCGCTCGGGATAACTACTGCGCATGCGCACTCGGGGTCACTACTGCGCATGCGCACTCCGGCTCACTACTGCTCATGCGCACTCGGACTCACGACTGCGGATGCGCGCTCGGGCTTACTACTGCGGATGCGCAATCGCGTTCGCTACTGCGCATGCACACACGGGCTCACTACTGCGCATGCGCACTCCAGCTCAGAATTGCACATGCGCATTCGAGCTCACTTCTGCGCATATGCACACGGGCGTACTACTGCGCATGCGCACTCGGACTCACTACTGCTCATGCGCACTCGGACTCACTACTGCGCATGCGCACTCCCGCTCAGACCTGCACATGCGCACACGGACTCACTACTGCGGATGCGCAATCGGGCTCACTACTGCGCATGCGCACACGGGCTCCCTACTGCGCATGCGCGCTCTGGGTCACTACTGCGCATGCACACTCGGGGTCACTATTGCGCATGCGCACTCGGGGTCACTACTGCTCATGCGCACTCGGCCTCACGACTGCGGATGCGCGCTCGGGCTCACTACTGCGGATGCGCAATCGGGTTCACTACTGCGCATGCACACACGGGCTCACTACTGCGCATGCGCGCTCGGGATCACTACTGCGCATGCGCACTCGGGTTCACTACTGCGCATGCGCACTCCGGCTCACTACTGCTCATGCGCACTCGGACTCACTACTGCGGATGCACAATCGGGCTCACTACTGCGCATGCGTACTCCGGCTCAGACCTGCACATGCGCGCACGGACTCACTACTGCGGATGCGCAATCGGGCTCACTACTGTGCATGCGCACTCGGGGTCACTACTGCTCATGCGCACTCGGACTCACTACTGCTCATGCGCACTCGGGGTCACTACTGCGCATGCGCACTCGGGGTCACTACTGCGGATGTGCGCTAGGGCTCACTACTGCGCATGCGCACACGGACTCACTACTGCGGATGCAGAATCGGGCTCACTACTGCGCATGCGTACTCCGGCTCAGACCTGCACATGCGCGCACGGACTCACTACTGCTCATGCGCACTTGGGGTCACTACTGCTCATGCGCACTCGGACTCACTACTGCGGATGCGCGCTCGGGCTCACTACTGCGCATACGCGCTCGGGGTCACTACTGCGCATGCGCACTCGGGGTCACTACTGCGGATGTGCGCTAGGGCTCACTACTGCGCATGCGCACACGGACTCACTACTGCGGATGCAGAATCGGGCTCACTACTGTGCATGCGCACTCGGGGTCACTACTGCTCATGCGCACTCGGACTCACTACTGCTCATGCGCACTTGGGGTCACTACTGCTCATGCGCACTCGGACTCACTACTGCGGATGCGCGCTCGGGCTCACTACTGCGCATACGCGCTCGGGGTCACTACTGCGCATGCGCACTCGGGGTCACTACTGCGGATGTGCGCTAGGGCTCACTACTGCGCATGCGCACACGGACTCACTACTGCGGATGCAGAATCGGGCTCACTACTGCGCATGCGTACTCCGGCTCAGACCTGCACATGCGCGCACGGACTCACTACTGCGGATGCGCAATCGGGCTCACTACTGTGCAAGCGCACTCGGGGTCACTACTGCTCATGCGCACTTGGACTCACTACTACTCATGCGCACTCGGAGTCACTACTGCGCATGCGCACTCGGACTCACTACTGCGGATGTGCGCTCGGGCTCACTACTGCGCATGCGCAATCGGGCTCACTACTGTGCATGCGCACTCGGGGTCACTACTGCTCATGCGCACTCGGACTCACTACTGCTCATGCGCACTCGGGGTCACTACTGCGCATGCGCACTCGGACTCACTACTGCGGATGTGCGCTCGGGCTCACTACTGCGCATGCGCACACGGGCTCACTACTGCGCATGCGCGCACGAGCCCACTACTGCGCATGCGCACTCCGGCTCAGACCTGCACATGCGCATTCGAGCTCACTTCTGCGCATTAGCACACGGGCGTACTACTGCGCATGCGCACTCGGACTCACTACTGCTCATGCGCACTCGGACTCACTACTGCGCATGCGCACTCCAGCTCAGACCTGCGCATGCGCACACGAGCTCACAACTACGCATGCGCACGCGGGCTCACTACTGCGCATGAGCACACGGGCTCACTACTACGCATGCGTACACGTGCTCACTACTGCGCATGCGCACACGGGCTCACTACGGCGCATGCGGGCTCGGGGTCACTAGTGCGCATGCGCACTCGGGGTCACTGCTGCGTATGCGCCCTCCGGCTCACTACTGCTCATGCGCACTCGGACTCACTACTGCGCATGCGCACTCCGGCTCAGACCTGCACATGCGCACATGGACTCACTACTGCGGATGCGCAATCGGGCTCACTACTGTGCATGCGCACTTGGGGTCACTACTGCTCATGCGCACTCGGACTCACTACTGCGGATGCGCGCTCGGGCTCACTACTGCGCATACGCGCTCGGGGTCACTGCTGCGCATGCGCACTCGGGGTCACTACCGCGGATGTGCGCTCGGGCTCACTACTGCGCATGCGCACACGGGCTCACTACTTCGCATGCGCGCACGAGCCCACTACTGCGCATGCGCACTCCGGCTCAGACCTGCACATGCGCATTCGAGCTCACTTCTGCGCATTAGCACACGGGCGTACTACTGCGCATGCGCACTCGGACTCACTACTGCTCATGCGCACTCGGACTCACTACTGCGCATGCGCACCCCAGCTCAGACCTGCGCATGCGCACACGAGCTCACAACTACGCATGCGCACGCGGGCTCACTACTGCGCATGAGCACACGGGCTCACTACTACGCATGCGTACACGTGCTCACTACTGCGCATGCGCACACGGGCTCACTACTGCGCATGCGGGCTCGGGGTCACTAGTGCGCATGCGCACTCGGAGTCACTGTTGCGTATGCGCCCTCCGGCTCACTACTGCTCATGCGCACTCGGACTCACTACTGCGGATGCACAATTGGGCTCACTACTGCGCATGCGCAATCGGGCTCACTACTGTGCATGCGCACTCGGGGTCACTACTGCTCATGCGCACTCGGACTCACTACTGCGGATGCGCGCTCGGGCTCACTACTGCGCATGCGCGCTCGGGGTCACTACTGCGCATGCGCACTCGGACTCACTACTGCTCATGCGCACTCGGGCTCACCACTGCGCATGCGTACACGGTCTCGCTACTGCGCATGCGCACACGGGCTCACTACTGCGCATGCGCGCTCGGTGTCACTGCTGCGCATGCGCACTCGGACTCACTACTGCGGATGCGCGCTCGGACTCACGACTGGGGATGCGCGCTCAGGCTCACTACTGCGGATGCGCAATCGGGTTCACTACTGCGCATGCACACACGGGCTCACTTCTGCGCATGCGCACTCGGGGTCACTTCTGCTCATGCGCACTCGGCCTCACTACCGCGCATGCGCACTCCGGCTCAGACCTGCCCATGCGCACTCGGGCTCACTATTGCGCATGCGTACACGGGCTCACTACTGCGCATGCGCACTCGGGGTCACTACTGCTCATGCGCACTCGGACTGACTACTGCTCATGCGCACTCGGGGTCACTACTGCGCATGAGCACTCGGACTCACTACTGCGGATGCGTGCTCGGGCTCACTACTGCGCATGCGCACACGGACCCACTACTGCGAATGCGCACTCCGGCTCAGACCTGCACATGCGCACTCGAGCTCACAACTACGCATGCGCACACGGACTCACTACTGCGGATGCGCAGTCGGCCTCACTACTGTGCATGCGCACTCGGGGTTATTACAGCGCATGCGCACTCGGACTCACTACTGCGGATGCGTGCTCCGGCTCACTACTGCGCATGCGCACACGGACCCACTACTGCGCATGCGCACTCCGGCTCAGACCTGCACATGCGCACTCGAGCTCACTACTACGCATGCGCACGCGGGCTCACTACTGCGCATGCGCACACGGGCTCACTACTGCGCATGCGCGCTCGGGGTCACTACTGCTCATGCACACACGGGCTCACTACTGCTCATGCGCACTCAGACTCACTACTGCGGATGCACAATCGGGCTCACTACTGCGCACGCGCGCTCGGACTCGCTACTGCTCATGCGCACGCGGACTCACGACTGCGGATGCGCGCTCGGGCTCACTACTCCGGATGCGCACTCGGCCTCACTACTGCGCATGCGCACTCCGGCTCAGACCTGCCCATGCGCACTCGGGCTCACCACTGCGCATGCATACACGGGCTCACTACTGCGCATGCGCACTCCGGCTCAGAATTGCACATGCGCATTCGAGCTCACTTCTGCGCATATGCACACGGGCGTACTACTGCGCATGCGCACTCGGACTCACTACTGCTCATGCGCACTCGGACTCACTACTGCGCATGCGCACTCCTGCTCAGACCTGCACATGCGCACACGGACTCACTACTGCGGATGCGCAATCGGGCTCACTACTGTGCATGCGCACTCGGGGTCACTACTGCTCATGCGCACTCGGACTCACTACTACTCATGCGCACTCGGGGTCACTACTGCGCATGCGCACTCGGACTCACTACTGCGGATGCGTCCTCCGGCTCACTACTGCGCATGCGCACACGGACCCACTACTGCGCATGCGGACTCCGGCTCAGACCTGCACATGCGCACTCGAGCTCACTGCTACGCATGCGCATGCGGGGTCACTGCTGCGAATGCGCACTCGGACTCACTACGACTCATGGGCACTCGGACTCACTACTGCCGATGCGCAATCAGGCTCGCTACTGCGGATGCGCACTCGGGCTCAGACCTGCCCATGCGCACTCGGGCTCACTACTGCGCATGCGTACACGGGCTCACTACTGCGCATGCGCACACGGGCTCCCTACTGCGCATGCGCGCTCGGGGTCACTACTGCGCATGCACACTCGGGGTCACTATTGCGCAGGCGCACTGCGGCTCAGACCTGCCCATGCGCACTCGGGCTCACCACTGCGCATGCGTACACGGACTCACTACTGCGGACGCGCGCTCGGGCTCACTACTGCACATGCGCACACGGGCTCACTACTGCGCATGCGCGCACGAGCCCACTACTGCGAATGCGCACTCCGTCTCAGACCTGCCCATGCGCACTCGAGCTCACTACTACGCATGCGCACTCGAGCTCACTACTGCGCATGCACACACGGGCTCACTACTGCGCATGCGCACTCCGGCTCACTACTGCTCATGCGCACTCGGACTCACTACTGCTGATGCACAATCGGCCTCACTACTGCGCATGCGCACTCCGGCTCAGAAGTGCACATGCACACACGGACTCACTGCTGCGGATGCGCCATCGGGCTCACTACTGTGCATGCGCACTCGGGGTCACTACTGCTCATGCGCACTCGGACTGACTACTGCTCATGCGCACTCGGGGTCACTACTGCGCATGAGCACACGGGCTCACTACTACGCATGCGTGCACGTGCTCACTACTGCGCATGCGCACACGGGCTCACTACGGCGCATGCGGGCTCGGGGTCACTAGTGCGCATGCGCACTCGGGGTCACTGCTGCGTATGCGCCCTCCGGCTCACTACTGCTCATGCGCACTCGGACTCACTACTGCGCATGCGCACTCCGGCTCAGACCTGCACATGCGCATTCGAGCTCACTTCTGCGCATTAGCACACGGGCGTACTACTGCGCATGCGCACTCGGACTCACTACTGCTCATGCGCACTCGGACTCACTACTGCGCATGCGCACTCCAGCTCAGACCTGCGCATGCGCACACGAGCTCACAACTACGCATGCGAACGCGGGCTCACTACTGCGCATGAGCACACGGGCTGACTACTACGCATGCGTACACGTGCTCACTGCTGCGCATGCGCACATGGGCTCACTACTGCGCATGCGGGCTCGGGGTCACTAGTGCGCATGCGCACTCGGGGTCACTGTTGCGTATGCGCCCTCCGGCTCACTACTGCTCATGCGCACTCGGACTCACTACTGCGGATGCACAATTGGGCTCACTACTGCGCATGCGCAATCGGGCTCACTACTGTGCATGCGCACTCGGGGTCACTACTGCTCATGCGCACTCGGACTCACTACTGCGGATGCGCGCTCGGGCTCACTACTGCGCATGCGCGCTCGGGGTCACTACTGCGCATGCGCACTCGGACTCACTACTGCTCATGCGCACTCGGGCTCACCACTGCGCATGCGTACACGGTCTCGCTACTGCGCATGCGCACACGGGCTCACTACTGCGCATGCGCGCTCGGTGTCACTGCTGCGCATGCGCACTCGGACTCACTACTGCGGATGCGCGCTCGGACTCACGACTGGGGATGCGCGCTCAGGCTCACTACTGCGGATGCGCAATCGGGTTCACTACTGCGCATGCACACACGGGCTCACTTCTGCGCATGCGCACTCGGGGTCACTTCTGCTCATGCGCACTCGGCCTCACTACCGCGCATGCGCACTCCGGCTCAGACCTGCCCATGCGCACTCGGGCTCACTATTGCGCATGCGTACACGGGCTCACTACTGCGCATGCGCACTCGGGGTCACTACTGCTCATGCGCACTCGGACTGACTACTGCTCATGCGCACTCGGGGTCACTACTGCGCATGAGCACTCGGACTCACTACTGCGGATGCGTGCTCGGGCTCACTACTGCGCATGCGCACACGGACCCACTACTGCGAATGCGCACTCCGGCTCAGACCTGCACATGCGCACTCGAGCTCACAACTACGCATGCGCACACGGACTCACTACTGCGGATGCGCAGTCGGCCTCACTACTGTGCATGCGCACTCGGGGTTATTACAGCGCATGCGCACTCGGACTCACTACTGCGGATGCGTGCTCCGGCTCACTACTGCGCATGCGCACACGGACCCACTACTGCGCATGCGCACTCCGGCTCAGACCTGCACATGCGCACTCGAGCTCACTACTACGCATGCGCACGCGGGCTCACTACTGCGCATGCGCACACGGGCTCACTACTGCGCATGCGCGCTCGGGGTCACTACTGCTCATGCACACACGGGCTCACTACTGCTCATGCGCACTCAGACTCACTACTGCGGATGCACAATCGGGCTCACTACTGCGCACGCGCGCTCGGACTCGCTACTGCTCATGCGCACGCGGACTCACGACTGCGGATGCGCGCTCGGGCTCACTACTGCGGATGCGCACTCGGCCTCACTACTGCGCATGCGCACTCCGGCTCAGACCTGCCCATGCGCACTCGGGCTCACCACTGCGCATGCATACACGGGCTCACTACTGCGCATGCGCACTCCGGCTCAGAATTGCACATGCGCATTCGAGCTCACTTCTGCGCATATGCACACGGGCGTACTACTGCGCATGCGCACTCGGACTCACTACTGCTCATGCGCACTCGGACTCACTACTGCGCATGCGCACTCCTGCTCAGACCTGCACATGCGCACACGGACTCACTACTGCGGATGCGCAATCGGGCTCACTACTGTGCATGCGCACTCGGGGTCACTACTGCTCATGCGCACTCGGACTCACTACTACTCATGCGCACTCGGGGTCACTACTGCGCATGCGCACTCGGACTCACTACTGCGGATGCGTCCTCCGGCTCACTACTGCGCATGCGCACACGGACCCACTACTGCGCATGCGGACTCCGGCTCAGACCTGCACATGCGCACTCGAGCTCACTGCTACGCATGCGCATGCGGGGTCACTGCTGCGAATGCGCACTCGGACTCACTACGGCTCATGGGCACTCGGACTCACTACTGCCGATGCGCAATCAGGCTCGCTACTGCGGATGCGCACTCGGGCTCAGACCTGCCCATGCGCACTCGGGCTCACTACTGCGCATGCGTACACGGGCTCACTACTGCGCATGCGCACACGGGCTCCCTACTGCGCATGCGCGCTCGGGGTCACTACTGCGCATGCACACTCGGGGTCACTATTGCGCAGGCGCACTGCGGCTCAGACCTGCCCATGCGCACTCGGGCTCACCACTGCGCATGCGTACACGGACTCACTACTGCGGACGCGCGCTCGGGCTCACTACTGCACATGCGCACACGGGCTCACTACTGCGCATGCGCGCACGAGCCCACTACTGCGAATGCGCACTCCGTCTCAGACCTGCCCATGCGCACTCGAGCTCACTACTACGCATGCGCACTCGAGCTCACTACTGCGCATGCACACACGGGCTCACTACTGCGCATGCGCACTCCGGCTCACTACTGCTCATGCGCACTCGGACTCACTACTGCTGATGCACAATCGGCCTCACTACTGCGCATGCGCACTCCGGCTCAGAAGTGCACATGCACACACGGACTCACTGCTGCGGATGCGCCATCGGGCTCACTACTGTGCATGCGCACTCGGGGTCACTACTGCTCATGCGCACTCGGACTGACTACTGCTCATGCGCACTCGGGGTCACTACTGCGCATGAGCACACGGGCTCACTACTACGCATGCGTGCACGTGCTCACTACTGCGCATGCGCACACGGGCTCACTACGGCGCATGCGGGCTCGGGGTCACTAGTGCGCATGCGCACTCGGGGTCACTGCTGCGTATGCGCCCTCCGGCTCACTACTGCTCATGCGCACTCGGACTCACTACTGCGCATGCGCACTCCGGCTCAGACCTGCACATGCGCATTCGAGCTCACTTCTGCGCATTAGCACACGGGCGTACTACTGCGCATGCGCACTCGGACTCACTACTGCTCATGCGCACTCGGACTCACTACTGCGCATGCGCACTCCAGCTCAGACCTGCGCATGCGCACACGAGCTCACAACTACGCATGCGAACGCGGGCTCACTACTGCGCATGAGCACACGGGCTGACTACTACGCATGCGTACACGTGCTCACTGCTGCGCATGCGCACATGGGCTCACTACTGCGCATGCGGGCTCGGGGTCACTAGTGCGCATGCGCACTCGGGGTCACTGTTGCGTATGCGCCCTCCGGCTCACTACTGCTCATGCGCACTCGGACTCACTACTGCGTATGCACAATTGGGCTCACTCCTGCGCATGCACAATCGGGCTCACTACTGTGCATGCGCACTCGGGGTCACTACTGCTCATGCGCACTCGGACTCACTACTGCGGATGCGCGCTCGGGCTCACTACTGCGCATGCGCGCTCGGGGTCACTACTGCGCATGCGCACTCGGGGTCACTACTGCGGATGTGCGCTCGGGCTCACTACTGCGCATGCGCACACGGGCTCACTACTTCGCATGCGCGCACGAGCCCACTACTGCGCATGCGCACTCCGGCTCAGACCTGCACATGCGCATTCGAGCTCACTTCTGCGAATTAGCACACGGGCGTACTACTGCGCATGCGCACTCGGACTCACTACTGCTCATGCGCACTCGGGCTCACCACTGCGCATGCGTACACGGGCTCGCTACTGCGCATGCGCACACGGGCTCACTACTGCTCATGCGCACTCGGGGTCACTACTGCGCATGCGCACTCGGACTCACTACTGCGGATGCGCGCTCGGACTCACTACTGCTCATACACACACGGACTCACGACTGCGGATGCGCTCTCGGGCTCACTACTGCGGATGCGCACTCCGGCTCACTACTACGCATGCGCACTCGAGCTCACTACTGCGCATGCGCGCACGGGCTCACTACTGGGCATGCGCGCTCGGGGTCACTACTGGGCATGCGCACACGGACCCACTACTGCGCATGCGCACTCCGGCTCAGACCTGCACACGCGCACTCGAGCTCACTACTACGCATGCGCACTCGAGCTCAGTACTGCGCATGCACACACGGGCTCACTACTGCGCATGCGCACTCCGGCTCACTACTGCTCATGCGCACTCGGACTCACTACCGCTGATGCACAATCGGCCTCACTACTGCGCATGCGCACTCCGGCTCAGAAGTGCACATGCACACACGGACTCACTGCTGCGGATGCGCCATCGGGCTCACTACTGCGCATGCGCGCTCGGGGTCACTACTGCTCATGCACACACGGGCTCACTACTGCTCATGCGCACTCAGACTCACTACTGCGGATGCACAATCGGGCTCACTACTGCGCATGCGCGCTCGGACTCACTACTGCTCATGCGCACACGGACTCACGAGTGCGGATGCGCGCTCGGGCTCACTACTGCGGATGCGCAATCGGGTTCACTAATGCGCATGCACACACGGGCTCACTTCTGCGCATGCGCACTCGGGCTCACTACTGCTCATGCGCACTCGGCCTCACTACTGCGCACGCGCACTCCGGCTCAGACCTGCCCATGCGCACTCGGGCTCACCACTGCGCATGCGTACACGGACTCACTACTGCGGACGCGCGCTCGGGCTCACTACTGCTCATGCACACACGGGCTCACTACTGTGCATGCGCGCACGAGCCCACTACTGCGAATGCCCACTCCGTCTCAGACCTGCCCATGCGCGCTCGGACTCACGACTGCGGATGCGCGCTCGGGCTTACTACTGCGGATGCGCAATCGCGTTCGCTACTGCGCATGCACACACGGGCTCACTTCTGCGCATGCGCACTCGGGGTCACTACTGCTCATGCACACTCGGCCTCACTACTGCGCACGCGCACTCCGGTTCAGACCTGCCCATGCGCACTCGGGCTCACCACTGCGCATGCGTACACGGGCTCACTACTGCGCATGCGCACACGGGCTCACTACTGCGCATGCGCGCTCGGGATCACTACTGCGCATGCGCACTGGGGGTCACTACTGCGCACGCGCACTCCGGCTCACTACTGCTCATGCGCACTCGGAGTCACTACTGCGCATGCGCACTCGGACTCACTACTGCGGATGTGCGCGCGGGCTCACTACTGCGCATGCGCAATCGGGCTCACTACTGTGCATGCGCACTCGGGGTCACTACTGCTCATGCGCACTCGGACTCACTACTGCTCATGCGCACTCGGGGTCACTACTGCGCATGCGCACTCGGACTCACTACTGCGGATGTGCGCTCGGGCTCACTACTGCGCATGCGCACACGGGCTCACTACTGCGCATGCGCGCACGAGCCCACTACTGCGCATGCGCACTCCGGCTCAGACCTGCACATGCGCATTCGAGCTCACTTCTGCGCATTAGCACACGGGCGTACTACTGCGCGTGCGCACTCGGACTCACTACTGCTCATGCGCACTCGGACTCACTACTGCGCATGCGCACTCCAGCTCAGACCTGCGCATGCGCACACGAGCTCACAACTACGCATGCGCACGCGGGCTCACTACTGCGCATGAGCACACGGGCTCACTACTACGCATGCGTACACGTGCTCACTACTGCGCATGCGCACACGGGCTCACTACAGCGCATGCGCCCTCCGGCTCACTACTGCTCATGCGCACTCGGACTCACTACTGCGGATGCACAATTGGGCTCACTACTGCGCATGCGCACTCCGGCTCAGACCTGCACATGCGCACGCGGACTCACTACTGCGGATGCGCAATCGGGCTCACTACTGTGCATGCGCACTCGGGGTCACTACTGCTCATGCGCACTCGGACTCACTACTGCGGACGCGCGCTCGGGCTCACTACTGCACATGCGCACACGGGCTCACTACTGTGCATGCGCGCACGAGCCCACTACTGTGAATGCCCACTCCGTCTCAGACCTGCCCATGCGCGCTCGGACTCACGACTGCGGATGCGCGCTCGGGCTTACTACTGCGGATGCGCAATCGCGTTCGCTACTGCGCATGAACACACGGGCTCACTTCTGCGCATGCGCACTCGGGGTCACTACAGCTCATGCACACTCGGCCTCACTACTGCGCACGCGCACTCCGGCTCAGACCTGCCCATGCGCACTCGGGCTCACCACTGCGCATGCGTACACGGGCTCACTACTGCGCATGCGCACACGGGCTCACTACTTCGCATGCGCGCTCGGGATCACTACTGCGCATGCGCACTCGGGGTCACTACTGCGCACGCGCACTCCGGCTCACTACTGCTCATGCGCACTCGGACTCACTACTGCGGATGCACAATCGGGCTCACTACTGCGCATGCGTACTCCGGCTCAGACCTGCACATGCGCACACGGACTCACTACTGCGGATGCGCAATCGGGCTCACTACTGTGCATGCGCACTCGGGGTCACTACTGCTCATGCGCACTTGGACTCACTACTACTCATGCGCACTCGGAGTCACTACTGCGCATGCGCACTCGGACTCACTACTGCGGATGTGCGCTCGGGCTCACTACTGCGCATGCGCAATCGGGCTCACTACTGTGCATGCGCACTCGGGGTCACTACTGCTCATGCGCACTCGGACTCACTACTGCTCATGCGCACTCGGGGTCACTACTGCGCATGCGCACTCGGACTCACTACTGCGGATGTGCGCTCGGGCTCACTACTGCGCATGCGCACACGGGCTCACTACTGCGCATGCGCGCACGAGCCCACTACTGCGCATGCGCACTCCGGCTCAGACCTGCACATGCGCATTCGAGCTCACTTCTGCGCATTAGCACACGGGCGTACTACTGCGCATGCGCACTCGGACTCACTACTGCTCATGCGCACTCGGACTCACTACTGCGCATGCGCACTCCAGCTCAGACCTGCGCATGCGCACACGAGCTCACAACCACGCATGCGCACGCGGGCTCACTACTGCGCATGAGCACACGGGCTCACTACTACGCATGCGTACACGTGCTCACTACTGCGCATGCGCACACGGGCTCACTACTGTGCATGCGCGCACGAGCCCACTACTGTGAATGCCCAATCCGTCTCAGACCTGCCCATGCGCGCTCGGACTCACGACTGCGGATGCGCGCTCGGGCTTACTACTGCGCATGAACACACGGGCTCACTTCTGCGCATGCGCACTCGGGGTCACTACTGCTCATGCACACTCGGCCTCACTACTGCGCACGCGCACTCCGGCTCAGACCTGCCCATGCGCACTCGGGCTCACCACTGCGCATGCGCAATCGGGCTCACTACTGTGCATGCGCACTCGGGGTCACTACTGCTCATGCGCACTCGGACTCACTACTGCTCATGCGCACTCGGGGTCACTACTGCGCATGCGCACTCGGACTCACTACTGCGGATGTGCGCTCGGGATCACTACTGCGCATGCGCACACGGGCTCACTACTGCGCATGCGCGCACGAGCCCACTACTGCGCATGCGCACTCCGGCTCAGACCTGCACATGCGCATTCGAGCTCATTTCTGCGCATTAGCACACGGGCGTACTACTACGCATGCGCACGCGGGCTCACTACTGCGCATGAGCACACGGGCTCACTACTACGCATGCGTACACGTGCTCACTACTGCGCATGCGCACACGGGCTCACTACTGCGCATGCGGGCTCGGGGTCACTAGTGCGCATGCGCACTCGGGGTCACTGTTGCGTATGCGCCCTCCGGCTCACTACTGCTCATGCGCACTCGGACTCACTACTGCGGATGCACAATTGGGCTCACTACTGCGCATGCGCACTCCGGCTCAGACCTGCACATGCGCACACGGACTCACTACTGCGCATGCACAATCGGGCTCACTACTGTGCATGCGCACTCGGGGTCACTACTGCTCATGCGCACTCGGACTCACTACTGCGGATGCGCGCTCGGGCTCACTACTGCGCATGCGCGCACGGGGTCACTACTGCGCATGCGCACTCGGGGTCACTACTGCGGATGTGCGCTCGGGCTCACTACTGCGCATGCGCACACGGGCTCACTACATCGCATGCGCGCACGAGCCCACTACTGCGCATGCGCACTCCGGCTCAGACCTGCACATGCGCATTCGAGCTCACTTCTGCGCATTGGCACACGGGCGTACTACTGCGCATGCGCACTCGGGCTCACCACTGCGCATGCGTACACGGGCTCGCTACTGCGCATGCGCACACGGGCTCACTACTGCGCATGCACGCTCGGTGTCACTACTGCGCATGCGCACTCGGACTCACTACTGCGGATGCGCGCTCGGACTCACGACTGGGGATGCGCGCTCAGGCTCACTACTGCGGATGCGCAATCGGGTTCACTACTGCGCATGCACACACGGGCTCACTTCTGCGCATGCGCACTCGGGGTCACTTCTGCTCATGCGCACTCGGCCTCACTACCGCGCATGCGCACTCCGGCTCAGACCTGCCCATGCGCACTCGGGCTCACTATTGCGCATGCGTACACGGGCACACTACTGCGCATGCGCACTCGGGGTCACTACTGCTCATGCGCACTCGGACTGACTACTGCGGATGCGTGCTCGGGCTCACTACTGCGCATGCGCACACGGACCCACTACTGCGAATGCGCACTCCGGCTCAGACCTGCACATGCGCACTCGAGCTCACAACTACGCATGCGCACGCGGGCTCACTACTGCGCATGCGCACACGGGCTCACTACCGCGCATGCCACTCCGGCTCAGACCTGCCCATGCGCACTCGGGCTCACTATTGCGCATGCGTACACGGGCTCACTACTGCGCATGCGCACTCGGGGTCACTACTGCTCATGCGCACTCGGACTGACTACTGCTCATGCGCACTCGGGGTCACTACTGCGCATGAGCACTCGGACTCACTACTGCGGATGCGTGCTCGGGCTCTCTACTGCGCATGCGCACACGGACCCACTACTGCGAATGCGCACTCCGGCTCAGACCTGCACATGCGCACACGGACTCACTACTGCGGATGCGCAATCGGGCTCACTACTGTGCATGCGCACTCGGGGTCACTACTGCTCATGCGCACTCGGACTCACTACTGCGGATGCGCGCTCGGGCTCACTACTGCGCATGCGCGCTCGGGGTCACTACTGCGCATGCGCACTCGGGGTCACTACTGCGGATGTGCGCTCGGGCTCACTACTGCGCATGCGCACACGGGCTCACTACTTCGCATGCGCGCACGAGCCCACTACTGCGCATGCGCACTCCGGCTCAGACCTGCACATGCGCATTCGAGCTCACTTCTGCGCATTAGCACACGGGCGTACTACTGCGCATGCGCACTCGGACTCACTACTGCTCATGCGCACTCGGGCTCACCACTGCGCATGCGTACACGGGCTCGCTACTGCGCATGCGCACACGGGCTCACTACTGCGCATGCGCGCTCGGTGTCACTACTGCGCATGCGCACTCGGACTCACTACTGCGGATGCGCGCTCGGACTCACGACTGGGGATGCGCGCTCAGGCTCACTACTGCGGATGCGCAATCGGGTTCACTACTGCGCATGCACACACGGGCTCACTTCTGCGCATGCGCACTCGGGGTCACTTCTGCTCATGCGCACTCGGCCTCACTACCGCGCATGCGCACTCCGGCTCAGACCTGCCCATGCGCACTCGGGCTCACTATTGCGCATGCGTACACGGGCTCACTACTGCGCATGCGCACTCGGGGTCACTACTGCTCATGCGCACTCGGACTGACTACTGCGGATGCGCGCTCGGACTCACTACTGCTCATGCACACAGGGACTCACGACTGCGGATGCGCGCTCGGGCTCACTACTGCGGATGCGCACTCCGGCTCACTACTACGCATGCGCACTCGAGCTCACTGCTGCGCATGCGCGCACGGGCTCACTACTGCGCATGCGCGCTCGGGGTCACTACTGGGCATGCGCACACGGACCCACTACTGCGCATGCGCACTCCGGCTCAGACCTGCACATGCGCACTCGAGCTCACTACTACGCATGCGCACTCGAGCTCTCTACTGCGCATGCACACACGGGCTCACTACTGCGCATGCGCACTCCGGCTCACTACTGCTCATGCGCACTCGGACTCACTACTGCTGATGCACAATCGGCCTCACTACTGCGCATGCGCACTCCGGCTCAGAAGTGCACATGCACACACGGACTCACTGCTGCGGATGCGCCATCGGGCTCACTACTGTGCATGCGCACTCGGGGTCACTACTGCTCATGCGCACTCGGACTGACTTCTGCTCATGCGCACTCGGGGGCACTACTGCGCATGCGCACTCGGACTCACTACTGCGGATGCGTGCTCGGGCTCACTACTGCGCATGCGCACACGGACCCACGACTGCGGATGCGCGCTCGGGCTCACTACTGCGGATGCGCACTCCGGCTCACTACTACGCATGCGCACTCGAGCTCACTACTGCGCATGCGCGCACGGGCTCACTACTGCGCATGCGCGCTCGGGGTCACTACTGGGCATGCGCACACGGACCCACTACTGCGCATGCGCACTCCGGCTCAGACCTGCACATGCGCACTCGAGCTCACTACTACGCATGCGCACTCGAGCTCACTACTGCGCATGCACACACGGGCTCACAACTGCGTATGCGCACTCCGGCTCACTACTGCTCATGCGCACTCGGACTCACTACTGCTGATGCACAATCGGCCTCACTACTGCGCATGCGCACTCCGGCTCAGAAGTGCACATGCACACACGGACTCACTGCTGCGGATGCGCCATCGGGCTCACTTCTGTGCATGCGCACTCGGGGTCACTACTGCTCATGCGCACTCGGACTGACTACTGCTCATGCGCACTCGGGGTCACTACTGCGCATGCGCACTCGGACTCACTACTGCGGATGCGTGCTCGGGCTCACTACTGCGCATGCGCACACGGACCCACTACTGCGCATGCGCACTCCGGCTCAGACCTGCCCATGCGCACTCGGGCTCACCACTGCGCATGCATACACGGGCTCACTACTGCGCATGCGCACTCCAGCTCAGAATTGCACATGCGCATTCGAGCTCACTTCTGCGCATATGCACACGGGCGTACTACTGCGCATGCGCACTCGGACTCACTACTGCTCATGCGCACTCGGACTCACTACTGCGCATGCGCACTCCCGCTCAGACCTGCACATGCGCACACGGACTCACTACTGCGGATGCGCAATCGGGCTCACTACTGCGCATGCGCACTCGAGCTCACTACTGCGCATGCGCGCACGGGCTCACTACTGCGCATGCGCGCTCGGGGTCACTACTGGGCATGCGCACACGGACCCACTACTGCGCATGCGCACTCCGGCTCAGACCTGCACATGCGCACTCGAGCTCACTACTACGCATGCGCACTCGAGCTCACTACTGCGCATGCACACACGGGCTCACAACTGCGTATACGCACTCCGGCTCACTACTGCTCATGCGCACTCGGACTCACTACTGCTGATGCACAATCGGCCTCACTACTGCGCATGCGCACTCCGGCTCAGAAGTGCACATGCACACACGGACTCACTGCTGCGGATGCGCCATCGGGCTCACTTCTGTGCATGCGCACTCGGGGTCACTACTGCTCATGCGCACTCGGACTGACTACTGCTCATGCGCACTCGGGGTCACTACTGCGCATGCGCACTCGGACTCACTACTGCGGATGCGTGCTCGGGCTCACTACTGCGCATGCGCACACGGACCCACTACTGCGCATGCGCACTCCGGCTCAGACCTGCACATGAGCACTCGAGTTCACTACTACGCATGCGCACTCGAGCTCACTACTGCGCATGCGCACACGGGCTCACTACTGCGCATGCGCGCTCGGGGTCACTACTGCTCATGCACACACGGGTTCACTACTGCTCATGCGCACTCAGACTCACTACTGCGGATGCACAATCGGGCTCACTACTGCGCATGCGCGCTCGGACTCACTACTGCTCATGCGCACACGGACTCACGACTGCGGATGCGCGCTCGGGCTCACTACTGCGGATGAGCAATCGGGTTCACTACTGCGCATGCACACACGGGCTCACTACTGCGCATGCGCGCTCGGGATCACTACTGCGCATGCGCACTCGGGTTCACTACTGCGCATGCGCACTCCGGCTCACTACTGCTCATGCGCACTCGGACTCACTACTGCGGATGCACAATCGGGCTCACTACTGCGCATGCGTACTCCGGCTCAGACCTGCACATGCGCGCACGGACTCACTACTGCGGATGCGCAATCGGGCTCACTACTGTGCATGCGCACTCGGGGTCACTACTGCTCATGCGCACTCGGACTCACTACTCCTCATGCGCACTCGGGGACACTACTGCGCATGCGCACTCGGGGTCACTACTGCGGATGTGCGCTCGGGCTCACTACTGCGGATGCGCAATCGCGTTCGCTACTGCGCATGCACACACGGGCTCACTTCTGCGCATGCGCACTCGGGGTCACTACTGCTCATGCACACTCGGCCTCACTACTGCGCACGCGCACTCCGGCTCAGACCGGCCCATGCGCACTCGGGCTCACCACTGCGCATGCGTACACGGGCTCACTACTGCGCATGCGCACACGGGCTCACTACTGCGCATGCGCGCTCGGGATAACTACTGCGCATGCGCACTCGGGGTCACTACTGCGCATGCGCACTCCGGCTCACTACTGCTCATGCGCACTCGGACTCACGACTGCGGATGCGCGCTCGGGCTTACTACTGCGGATGCGCAATCGCGTTCGCTACTGCGCATGCACACACGGGCTCACTACTGCGCATGCGCACTCCAGCTCAGAATTGCACATGCGCATTCGAGCTCACTTCTGCGCATATGCACACGGGCGTACTACTGCGCATGCGCACTCGGACTCACTACTGCTCATGCGCACTCGGACTCACTACTGCGCATGCGCACTCCCGCTCAGACCTGCACATGCGCACACGGACTCACTACTGCGGATGCGCAATCGGGCTCACTACTGCGCATGCGCACACGGGCTCCCTACTGCGCATGCGCGCTCTGGGTCACTACTGCGCATGCACACTCGGGGTCACTATTGCGCATGCGCACTCGGGGTCACTACTGCTCATGCGCACTCGGCCTCACTACTGCGCAGGCGGCCTGCGGCTCAGACCTGCCCATGCGCACTCGGGCTCACCACTGCGCATGCGTACACGGACTCACTACTGCGGACGCGCGCTCGGGCTCACTACTGCGCATGCGCACACGGGCTCACTACTGCGCATGCGCGCACGAGCCCACTACTGCGAATGCGCACTCCGTGTCAGACCTGCCCATGCGCACTCGAGCTCACTACTACGCATGCGCATTCGAGCTCACTACTGCGCATGCACACATGGGCTCACTACTGCGCTTGCGCACTCCGGCTCACTACTGCTCATGCGCACTCGGACTCACTACTGCTGATGCACAATCGGCCTCACTACTGCGCATGCGCACTCCGGCTCAGAAGTGCACATGCACACACGGACTCACTGCTGCCGATGCGCCATCGGGCTCACTACTGTGCATGCGCACTCGGGGTCACTACTGCTCATGCGCACTCGGACTGACTACTGCTCATGCGCACTCGGGGTCACTACTGCGCATGCGCACTCGGACTCACTACTGCGGATGCGCGCTCGGACTCACTACTGCTCATGCACACACGGACTCACGACTGCGGATGCGCGCTCGGGCTCACTACTGCGGATGCGCACTCCGGCTCACTACTACGCATGCGCACTCGAGCTCACTACTGCGCATGCGCGCACGGGCTCACTACTGCTCATGCGCACTCGGACTCACTACTGCTGATGCACAATCGGCCTCACTACTGCGCATGCGCACTCCGGCTCAGAAGTGCACATGCACACACGGACTCACTGCTGCGGATGCGCCATCGGCCTCACTTCTGTGCATGCGCACTCGGGGTCACTACTGCTCATGCGCACTCGGACTGACTACTGCTCATGCGCACTCGGGGTCACTACTGCGCATGCGCACTCGGACTCACTACTGCGGATGCGTGCTCGGGCTCACTACTGCGCATGCGCACACGGACCCACTACTGCGCATGCGCACTCCGGCTCAGACCTGCCCATGCGCACTCGGGCTCACCACTGCGCATGCATACACGGGCTCACTACTGCGCATGCGCACTCCAGCTCAGAATTGCACATGCGCATTCGAGCTCACTTCTGCGCATATGCACACGGGCGTACTACTGCGCATGCGCACTCGGACTCACTACTGCTCATGCGCACTCGGACTCACTACTGCGCATGCGCACTCCCGCTCAGACCTGCACATGCGCACACGGACTCACTACTGCGGATGCGCAACCGGGCTCACTACTGCGCATGCGCACTCGAGCTCACTACTGCGCATGCGCGCACGGGCTCACTACTGCGCATGCGCCCTCGGGGTCACTACTGGGCATGCGCACACGGACCCACTACTGCGCATGCGCACTCCGGCTCAGACCTGCACATGCGCACTCGAGCTCACTACTACGCATGCGCACTCGAGCTCACTACTGCGCATGCACACACGGGCTCACAACTGCGTATGCGCACTCCGGCTCACTACTGCTCATGCGCACTCGGACTCACTACTGCTGATGCACAATCGGCCTCACTACTGCGCATGCGCACTCCGGCACAGAAGTGCACATGCACACACGGACTCACTGCTGCGGATGCGCCATCGGGCTCACTTCTGTGCATGCGCACTCGGGGTCACTACTGCTCATGCGCACTCGGACTGACTACTGCTCATGCGCACTCGGGGTCACTACTGCGCATGCGCACTCGGACTCACTACTGCGGATGCGTGCTCGGGCTCACTACTGCGCATGCGCACACGGACCCACTACTGCGCATGCGCACTCCGGCTCAGACCTGCACATGAGCACTCGAGTTCACTACTACGCATGCGCACTCGAGCTCACTACTGCGCATGCGCACACGGGCTCACTACTGCGCATGCGCGCTCGGGGTCACTACTGCTCATGCACACACGGGCTCACTACTGCTCATGCGCACTCAGACTCACTACTGCGGATGCACAATCGGGCTCACTACTGCGCATGCGCGCTCGGACTCACTACTGCTCATGCGCACACGGACTCACGACTGCGGATGCGCGCTCGGGCTCACTACTGCGGATGCGCAATCGGGTTCACTACTGCGCATGCACACACGGGCTCACTACTGCGCATGCGCGCTCGGGATCACTACTGCGCATGCGCACTCGGGGTCACTACTGCGCATGCGCACTCCGGCTCACTACTGCTCATGCGCACTCGGACTCACTACTGCGGATGCACAATCGGGCTCACTACTGCGCATGCGTACTCAGCCTCAGACCTGCACATGCGCGCACGGACTCACTACTGCGGATGCGCAATCGGGCTCACTACTGTGCATGCGCACTCGGGGTCACTACTGCTCATGCGCACTCGGACTCACTACTGCTCATGCGCACTCGGGGTCACTACTGCGCATGCGCACTCGGGGTCACTACTGCGGATGTGCGCTCGGGCTCACTACTGCGCATGCGCACACGGGCTCACTACTTCGCATGCGCGCACGAGCCCACTACTGCGCATGCGCACTCCGGCTCAGACCTGCACATGCGCATTCGAGCTCACTTCTGCGCATTAGCACACGGGCGTACTACTGCGCATGCGCACTCGGACTCACTACTGCTCATGCGCACTCGGGCTCACCACTGCGCATGCGTACACGGACTCGCTACTGCGCATGCGCACACGGGCTCACTACTGCTCATGCGCACTCGGGGTCACTACTGCGCATGCGCACTCGGACTCACTACTGCGGATGCGCGCTCGGACTCACTACTGCTCATACACACACGGACTCACGACTGCGGATGCGCGCTCGGGCTCACTACTGCGGATGCGCACTCCGGCTCACTACTACGCATGCGCACTCGAGCTCACTACTGCGCATGCGCGCACGGGCTCACTACTGCGCATGCGCGCTCGGGGTCACTACTGGGCATGCGCACACGGACCCACTACTGCGCATGCGCACTCCGGCTCAGACCTGCACATGCGCACTCGAGCTCACTACTACGCATGCGCACTCGAGCTCACTACTGCGCATGCACACACGGGCTCACTACTGCGCATGCGCACTCCGGCTCACTACTGCTCATGCGCACTCCGGCTCACTACTGCTCATGCGCACTCGGACTCACTACTGCTGATGCACAATCGGCCTCACTACTGCGCATGCGCACTCCGGCTCAGAAGTGCACATGCACACACGGACTCACTGCTGCGGATGCGCCATCGGGCTCACTTCTGTGCATGCGCACTCGGGGTCACTACTGCTCATGCGCACTCGGACTGACTACTGCTCATGCGCACTCCGGCTCACTACTACGCATGCGCACTCGAGCTCACTACTGCGCATGCGCGCACGGGCTCACTACTGCGCATGCGCGCTCGGGGTCACTACTGGGCATGCGCACACGGACCCACTACTGCGCATGCGCACTCCGGCTCAGACCTGCACATGCGCACTCGAGCTCACTACTACGCATGCGCACTCGAGCTCACTACTGCGCATGCACACACGGGCTCACTACTGCGCATGCGCACTCCGGCTCACTACTGCTCATGCGCACTCGGACTCACTACTGCTGATGCACAATCGGCCTCACTACTGCGCATGCGCACTCCGGCTCAGAAGTGCACATGCACACACGGACTCACTGCTGCGGATGCGCCATCGGGCTCACTACTGTGCATGCGCACTCGGGGTCACTACTGCTCATGCGCACTCGGACTGACTACTGCTCATGCGCACTCGGGGTCACTACTGCGCATGCGCACTCGGACTCACTACTGCGGATGCGTGCTCGGGCTCACTACTGCGCATGCGCACACGGACCCACTACTGCGCATGCGCACTCCGGCTCAGACCTGCACATGCGCACTCGAGTTCACTACTACGCATGCGCACTCGAGCTCACTACTGCGCATGCGCACACGGGCTCACTACTGCGCATGCGCGCTCGGGGTCACTACTGCTCATGCACACACGGGCTCACTACTGCTCATGCGCACTCAGACTCACTACTGCGGATGCACAATCGGGCTCACTACTGCGCATGCGCGCTCGGACTCACTACTGCTCATGCGCACACGGACTCACGACTGCGGATGCGCGCTCGGGCTCACTACTGCGGATGCGCAATCGGGTTCACTAATGCGCATGCACACACGGGCTCACTTCTGCGCATGCGCACTCGGGCTCACTACTGCTCATGCGCACTCGGCCTCACTACTGCGCACGCGCACTCCGGCTCAGACCTGCCCATGCGCACTCGGGCTCACCACTGCGCATGCGTACACGGACTCACTACTGCGGACGCGCGCTCGGGCTCACTACTGCTCATGCACACACGGGCTCACTACTGTGCATGCGCGCACGAGCCCACTACTGCGAATGCCCACTCCGTCTCAGACCTGCCCATGCGCGCTCGGACTCACGACTGCGGATGCGCGCTCGGGCTTACTACTGCGGATGCGCAATCGCGTTCGCTACTGCGCATGCACACACGGGCTCACTTCTGCGCATGCGCACTCGGGCTCACTACTGCTCATGCGTCCTCGGCCTCACTACTGCGCACGCGCACTCCGGCTCAGACCTGCCCATGCGCACTCGGGCTCACCACTGCGCATGCGTACACGGACTCACTACTGCGGACGCGCGCTCGGGCTCACTACTGCTCATGCACACACGGGCTCACTACTGTGCATGCGCGCACGAGCCCACTACTGCGAATGCCCACTCCGTCTCAGACCTGCCCATGCGCGCTCGGACTGACGACTGCGGATGCGCGCTCGGGCTTACTACTGCGGATGCGCAATCGCGTTCGCTACTGCGCATGCACACACGGGCTCACTTCTGCGCATGCGCACTCGGGGTCACTACTGCTCATGCACACTCGGCCTCACTACTGCGCACGCGCACTCCGGCTCAGACCTGCCCATGCTCACTCGGGCTCACCACTGCGCATGCGTACACGGGCTCACTACTGCGCATGCGCACACGGGCTCACTACTTCGCATGCGCGCTCGGGATCACTACTGCGCATGCGCACTCGGGGTCACTACTGCGCACGCGCACTCCGGCTCACTACTGCTCATGCGCACTCGGACTCACTACTGCGGATGCACAATCGGGCTCACTACTGCGCATGCGTACTCCGGCTCAGACCTGCACATGCGCACACGGACTCACTACTGCGGATGCGCAATCGGGCTCACTACTGTGCATGCGCACTCGGGGTCACTACTGCTCATGCGCACTTGGACTCACTACTACTCATGCGCACTCGGAGTCACTACTGCGCATGCGCACTCGGACTCACTACTGCGGATGTGCGCTCGGGCTCACTACTGCGCATGCGCAATCGGGCTCACTACTGTGCATGCGCACTCGGGGTCACTACTGCTCATGCGCACTCGGACTCACTACTGCTCATGCGCACTCGGGGTCACTACTGCGCATGCGCACTCGGACTCACTACTGCGGATGTGCGCTCGGGCTCACTACTGCGCATGCGCACACGGGCTCACTACTGCGCATGCGCGCACGAGCCCACTACTGCGCATGCGCACTCCGGCTCAGACCTGCACATGCGCATTCGAGCTCACTTCTGCGCATTAGCACACGGGCGTACTACTGCGCATGCGCACTCGGACTCACTACTGCTCATGCGCACTCGGACTCACTACTGCGCATGCGCACTCCAGCTCAGACCTGCGCATGCGCACACGAGCTCACAACCACGCATGCGCACGCGGGCTCACTACTGCGCATGAGCACACGGGCTCACTACTACGCATGCGTACACGTGCTCACTACTGCGCATGCGCACACGGGCTCACTACTGTGCATGCGCGCACGAGCCCACTACTGTGAATGCCCACTCCGTCTCAGACCTGCCCATGTGCGCTCGGACTCACGACTGCGGATGCGCGCTCGGGCTTACTACTGCGCATGAACACACGGGCTCACTTCTGCGCATGCGCACTCGGGGTCACTACTGCTCATGCACACTCGGCCTCACTACTGCGCACGCGCACTCCGGCTCAGACCTGCCCATGCGCACTCGAGCTCACTACTGCGCATGCGCGCACGGGCTCACTACTGCGCATGCGCCCTCGGGGTCACTACTGGGCATGCGCACACGGACCCACTACTGCGCATGCGCACTCCGGCTCAGACCTGCACATGCGCACTCGAGCTCACTACTACGCATGCGCACTCGAGCTCACTACTGCGCATGCACACACGGGCTCACAACTGCGTATGCGCACTCCGGCTCACTACTGCTCATGCGCACTCGGACTCACTACTGCTGATGCACAATCGGCCTCACTACTGCGCATGCGCACTCCGGCACAGAAGTGCACATGCACACACGGACTCACTGCTGCGGATGCGCCATCGGGCTCACTTCTGTGCATGCGCACTCGGGGTCACTACTGCTCATGCGCACTCGGACTGACTACTGCTCATGCGCACTCGGGGTCACTACTGCGCATGCGCACTCGGACTCACTACTGCGGATGCGTGCTCGGGCTCACTACTGCGCATGCGCACACGGACCCACTACTGCGCATGCGCACTCCGGCTCAGACCTGCACATGAGCACTCGAGTTCACTACTACGCATGCGCACTCGAGCTCACTACTGCGCATGCGCACACGGGCTCACTACTGCGCATGCGCGCTCGGGGTCACTACTGCTCATGCACACACGGGCTCACTACTGCTCATGCGCACTCAGACTCACTACTGCGGATGCACAATCGGGCTCACTACTGCGCATGCGCGCTCGGACTCACTACTGCTCATGCGCACACGGACTCACGACTGCGGATGCGCGCTCGGGCTCACTACTGCGGATGCGCAATCGGGTTCACTACTGCGCATGCACACACGGGCTCACTACTGCGCATGCGCGCTCGGGATCACTACTGCGCATGCGCACTCGGGGTCACTACTGCGCATGCGCACTCCGGCTCACTACTGCTCATGCGCACTCGGACTCACTACTGCGGATGCACAATCGGGCTCACTACTGCGCATGCGTACTCAGCCTCAGACCTGCACATGCGCGCACGGACTCACTACTGCGGATGCGCAATCGGGCTCACTACTGTGCATGCGCACTCGGGGTCACTACTGCTCATGCGCACTCGGACTCACTACTGCTCATGCGCACTCGGGGTCACTACTGCGCATGCGCACTCGGGGTCACTACTGCGGATGTGCGCTCGGGCTCACTACTGCGCATGCGCACACGGGCTCACTACTTCGCATGCGCGCACGAGCCCACTACTGCGCATGCGCACTCCGGCTCAGACCTGCACATGCGCATTCGAGCTCACTTCTGCGCATTAGCACACGGGCGTACTACTGCGCATGCGCACTCGGACTCACTACTGCTCATGCGCACTCGGGCTCACCACTGCGCATGCGTACACGGACTCGCTACTGCGCATGCGCACACGGGCTCACTACTGCTCATGCGCACTCGGGGTCACTACTGCGCATGCGCACTCGGACTCACTACTGCGGATGCGCGCTCGGACTCACTACTGCTCATACACACACGGACTCACGACTGCGGATGCGCGCTCGGGCTCACTACTGCGGATGCGCACTCCGGCTCACTACTACGCATGCGCACTCGAGCTCACTACTGCGCATGCGCGCACGGGCTCACTACTGCGCATGCGCGCTCGGGGTCACTACTGGGCATGCGCACACGGACCCACTGCTGCGCATGCGCACTCCGGCTCAGACCTGCACATGCGCACTCGAGCTCACTACTACGCATGCGCACTCGAGCTCACTACTGCGCATGCACACACGGGCTCACTACTGCGCATGCGCACTCCGGCTCACTACTGCTCATGCGCACTCCGGCTCACTACTGCTCATGCGCACTCGGACTCACTACTGCTGATGCACAATCGGCCTCACTACTGCGCATGCGCACTCCGGCTCAGAAGTGCACATGCACACACGGACTCACTGCTGCGGATGCGCCATCGGGCTCACTTCTGTGCATGCGCACTCGGGGTCACTACTGCTCATGCGCACTCGGACTGACTACTGCTCATGCGCACTCCGGCTCACTACTACGCATGCGCACTCGAGCTCACTACTGCGCATGCGCGCACGGGCTCACTACTGCGCATGCGCGCTCGGGGTCACTACTGGGCATGCGCACACGGACCCACTACTGCGCATGCGCACTCCGGCTCAGACCTGCACATGCGCACTCGAGCTCACTACTACGCATGCGCACTCGAGCTCACTACTGCGCATGCACACACGGGCTCACTACTGCGCATGCGCACTCCGGCTCACTACTGCTCATGCGCACTCGGACTCACTACTGCTGATGCACAATCGGCCTCACTACTGCGCATGCGCACTCCGGCTCAGAAGTGCACATGCACACACGGACTCACTGCTGCGGATGCGCCATCGGGCTCACTACTGTGCATGCGCACTCGGGGTCACTACTGCTCATGCGCACTCGGACTGACTACTGCTCATGCGCACTCGGGGTCACTACTGCGCATGCGCACTCGGACTCACTACTGCGGATGCGTGCTCGGGCTCACTACTGCGCATGCGCACACGGACCCACTACTGCGCATGCGCACTCCGGCTCAGACCTGCACATGCGCACTCGAGTTCACTACTACGCATGCGCACTCGAGCTCACTACTGCGCATGCGCACACGGGCTCACTACTGCGCATGCGCGCTCGGGGTCACTACTGCTCATGCACACACGGGCTCACTACTGCTCATGCGCACTCAGACTCACTACTGCGGATGCACAATCGGGCTCACTACTGCGCATGCGCGCTCGGACTCACTACTGCTCATGCGCACACGGACTCACGACTGCGGATGCGCGCTCGGGCTCACTACTGCGGATGCGCAATCGGGTTCACTAATGCGCATGCACACACGGGCTCACTTCTGCGCATGCGCACTCGGGCTCACTACTGCTCATGCGCACTCGGCCTCACTACTGCGCACGCGCACTCCGGCTCAGACCTGCCCATGCGCACTCGGGCTCACCACTGCGCATGCGTACACGGACTCACTACTGCGGACGCGCGCTCGGGCTCACTACTGCTCATGCACACACGGGCTCACTACTGTGCATGCGCGCACGAGCCCACTACTGCGAATGCCCACTCCGTCTCAGACCTGCCCATGCGCGCTCGGACTCACGACTGCGGATGCGCGCTCGGGCTTACTACTGCGGATGCGCAATCGCGTTCGCTACTGCGCATGCACACACGGGCTCACTTCTGCGCATGCGCACTCGGGCTCACTACTGCTCATGCGCACTCGGCCTCACTACTGCGCACGCGCACTCCGGCTCAGACCTGCCCATGCGCACTCGGGCTCACCACTGCGCATGCGTACACGGACTCACTACTGCGGACGCGCGCTCGGGCTCACTACTGCTCATGCACACACGGGCTCACTACTGTGCATGCGCGCACGAGCCCACTACTGCGAATGCCCACTCCGTCTCAGACCTGCCCATGCGCGCTCGGACTGACGACTGCGGATGCGCGCTCGGGCTTACTACTGCGGATGCGCAATCGCGTTCGCTACTGCGCATGCACACACGGGCTCACTTCTGCGCATGCGCACTCGGGGTCACTACTGCTCATGCACACTCGGCCTCACTACTGCGCACGCGCACTCCGGCTCAGACCTGCCCATGCTCACTCGGGCTCACCACTGCGCATGCGTACACGGGCTCACTACTGCGCATGCGCACACGGGCTCACTACTTCGCATGCGCGCTCGGGATCACTACTGCGCATGCGCACTCGGGGTCACTACTGCGCACGCGCACTCCGGCTCACTACTGCTCATGCGCACTCGGACTCACTACTGCGGATGCACAATCGGGCTCACTACTGCGCATGCGTACTCCGGCTCAGACCTGCACATGCGCACACGGACTCACTACTGCGGATGCGCAATCGGGCTCACTACTGTGCATGCGCACTCGGGGTCACTACTGCTCATGCGCACTTGGACTCACTACTACTCATGCGCACTCGGAGTCACTACTGCGCATGCGCACTCGGACTCACTACTGCGGATGTGCGCTCGGGCTCACTACTGCGCATGCGCAATCGGGCTCACTACTGTGCATGCGCACTCGGGGTCACTACTGCTCATGCGCACTCGGACTCACTACTGCTCATGCGCACTCGGGGTCACTACTGCGCATGCGCACTCGGACTCACTACTGCGGATGTGCGCTCGGGCTCACTACTGCGCATGCGCACACGGGCTCACTACTGCGCATGCGCGCACGAGCCCACTACTGCGCATGCGCACTCCGGCTCAGACCTGCACATGCGCATTCGAGCTCACTTCTGCGCATTAGCACACGGGCGTACTACTGCGCATGCGCACTCGGACTCACTACTGCTCATGCGCACTCGGACTCACTACTGCGCATGCGCACTCCAGCTCAGACCTGCGCATGCGCACACGAGCTCACAACCACGCATGCGCACGCGGGCTCACTACTGCGCATGAGCACACGGGCTCACTACTACGCATGCGTACACGTGCTCACTACTGCGCATGCGCACACGGGCTCACTACTGTGCATGCGCGCACGAGCCCACTACTGTGAATGCCCACTCCGTCTCAGACCTGCCCATGCGCGCTCGGACTCACGACTGCGGATGCGCGCTCGGGCTTACTACTGCGCATGAACACACGGGCTCACTTCTGCGCATGCGCACTCGGGGTCACTACTGCTCATGCACACTCGGCCTCACTACTGCGCACGCGCACTCCGGCTCAGACCTGCCCATGCGCACTCGGGCTCACCACTGCGCATGCGTACACGGGCTCACTACTGCGCATGCGCACACGGGCTCACTACAGCGCATGCGCGCTCGGGATCACTACTGCGCATGCGCACTCGGGGTCACTACTGCGCACGCGCACTCCGGCTCACTACTGCTCATGCGCACTCGGACTCACTACTGCGGATGCACAATCGGGCTCACCACTGCGCATGCGTACTCCGGCTCAGACCTGCACATGCGCACACGGACTCACTACTGCGGATGCGCAATCGGGCTCACTACTGTGCATGCGCACTCGGGGTCACTACTGCTCATGCGCACTCGGACTCACTACTGCGCATGCGCACTCCAGCTCAGGCCTGCGCATGCGCACACGAGCTCACAACTACGCATGCGCACGCAGGCTCACTACTGCGCATGAGCACACGGGCTCACTACTACGCATGCGTACACGTGCTCACTACTGCGCATGCGCACACGGGCTCACTACTGCGCATGCGGGCTCGGGGTCACTAGTGCGCATGCGCACTCGGGGTCACTGTTGCGTATGCGCCCTCCGGCTCACTACTGCTCATGCGCACTCGGACTCACTACTATGGATGCACAATTGGGCTCACTACTGCGCATGCGCACTCCGGCTCAGACCTGCACATGCGCACACGGACTCACTACTGCGGATGCGCAATCGGGCTCACTACTGTGCATGCGCACTCGGGGTCACTACTGCTCATGCGCACTCGGACTCACTACTGCGGATGCGCGCTCGGGCTCACTACTGCGCATGCGCGCACGGGGTCACTACTGCGCATGCGCACTCGGGGTCACTACTGCGGATGTGCGCTCGGGCTCACTACTGCGCATGCGCACACGTGCTCACTACTTCGCATGCGCGCACGAGCCCACTACTGCGCATGCGCACTCCGGCTCAGACCTGCACATGCGCATTCGAGCTCACTTCTGCGCATTAGCACACGGGCGTACTACTGCGCATGCGCACTCGGACTCACTACTGCTCATGCGCACTCGGGCTCACCACTGCGCATGCGTACACGGGCTCGCTACTGCGCATGCGCACACGGGCTCACTACTGCGCATGCGCGCTCGGTGTCACTACTGCGCATGCGCACTCGGACTCACTACTGCGGATGCGCGCTCGGACTCACGACTGGGGATGCGCGCTCAGGCTCACTACTGCGGATGCGCAATCGGGTTCACTACTGCGCATGCACACACGGGCTCACTTCTGCGCATGCGCACTCGGGGTCACTTCTGCTCATGCGCACTCGGCCTCACTACCGCGCATGCGCACTCCGGCTCAGACCTGCCCATGCGCACTCGGGCTCACTATTGCGCATGCGTACACGGGCTCACTACTGCGCATGCGCACTCGGGGTCACTACTGCTCATGCGCACTCGGACTGACTACTGCGGATGCGTGCTCGGGCTCACTACTGCGCATGCGCACACGGACCCACTACTGCGAATGCGCACTCCGGCTCAGACCTGCACATGCGCACTCGAGCTCACAACTACGCATGCGCACGCGGGCTCACTACTGCGCATGCGCACACGGGCTCACTACCGCGCATGCGCACTCCGGCTCAGACCTGCCCATGCGCACTCGGGCTCACTATTGCGCATGCGTACACGGGCTCACTACTGCGCATGCGCACTCGGGGTCACTACTGCTCATGCGCACTCGGACTGACTACTGCTCATGCGCACTCGGGGTCACTACTGCGCATGAGCACTCGGACTCACTACTGCGGATGCGTGCTCGGGCTCGCTACTGCGCATGCGCACACGGACCCACTACTGCGAATGCGCACTCCGGCTCAGACCTGCACATGCGCACACGGACTCACAACTGCGGATGCGCAATCGGGCTCACTACTGTGCATGCGCACTCGGGGTCACTACTGCTCATGCGCACTCGGACTCACTACTGCGGATGGGCGCTCGGGCTCACTACTGCGCATGCGCGCTCGGGGTCACTACTGCGCATGCGCATTCGGGGTCACTACTGCGGATGTGCGCTCGGGCTCACTACTGCGCATGCGCACACGGGCTCACTACTTCGCATGCGCGCACGAGCCCACTACTGCGCATGCGCACTCCGGCTCCGACCTGCACATGCGCATTCGAGCTCACTTCTGCGCATTAGCACACGGGCGTACTACTGCGCATGCGCACTCGGACTCACTACTGCGGATGCGTGCTCCGGCTCACTACTGCGCATGCGCACACGGACCCACTACTGCGCATGCGCACTCCGGCTCAGACCTGCACATGCGCACTCGAGCTCACTACTACGCATGCGCACGCGGGCTCACTACTGCGCATGCGCACACGGGCTCACTACTGCGCATGCGCACTCGGGCTCACTACTGCTCATGCGCACTCGTTCTCTCTACTGCGCACGCGCACTCCGGCTCAGACCTGCCCATGCGCACTCGGGCTCACCACTGCGCATGCGTACACGGACTCACTACTGCGGACGCGCGCTCGGGCTCACTACTGCACATGCGCACACGGGCTCACTACTGCGCATGCGCGCACGAGCCCACTACTGCGAATGCCCACTCCGTCTCAGACCTGCCCATGCGCGCTCGGACTCACGACTGCGGATGCGCGCTCGGGCTTACTACTGCGGATGCGCAATCGCGTTCGCTACTGCGCATGCACACACGGGCTCACTTCTGCGCATGCGCACTCGGGGTCACTACTGCTCATGCACACTCGGCCTCACTACTGCGCACGCGCACTCCGGCTCAGACCGGCCCATGCGCACTCGGGCTCGCCACTGCGCATGCGTACACGGGCTCACTACTGCGCATGCGCACACGGGCTCACTACTGCGCATGCGCGCTCGGGATCACTACTGCGCATACGTACTCGGGGTCACTATTGCGCAGGCGCACTGCGGCTCAGACCTGCCCATGCGCACTCGGGCTCACCACTGCGCATGCGTACACGGACTCACTACTGCGGACGCGCGCTGAGGCTCACTCCTGCACATGCGCACACGGGCTCACTACTGCGCATGCGCGCACGAGCCCACTACTGCGAATGCGCACTCCGTCTCAGACCTGCCCATTCGCACTCGAGCTCACTACTACGCATGCGCACTCGAGCTCACTACTGCGCATGCACACACGGGCTCACTACTGCGCATGCGCACTCCGGCTCACTACTGCTCATGCGCACTCGGACTCACTACTGCTGATGCACAATCGGCCTCACTACTGCGCATGCGCACTCCGGCTCAGACCTGCACATGAGCACTCGAGTTCACTACTACGCATGCGCACTCGAGCTCACTACTGCGCATGCGCACACGGGCTCACTACTGCGCATGCGCGCTCGGGGTCACTACTGCTCATGCACACACGGGCTCACTACTGCTCATGCGCACTCAGACTCACTACTGCGGATGCACAATCGGGCTCACTACTGCGCATGCGCGCTCGGACTCACTACTGCTCATGCGCACACGGACTCACGACTGCGGATGCGCGCTCGGGCTCACTACTGCGGATGCGCAATCGGGTTCACTACTGCGCATGCACACACGGGCTCACTTCTGCGCATGCGCACTCGGGCTCACTACTGCTCATGCGCACTCGTTCTCTCTACTGCGCACGCGCACTCCGGCTCAGACCTGCCCATGCGCACTCGGGCTCACCACTGCGCATGCGTACACGGACTCACTACTGCGGACGCGCGCTCGGGCTCACTACTGCACATGCGCACACGGGCTCACTACTGCGCATGCGCGCACGAGCCCACTACTGCGAATGCCCACTCCGTCTCAGACCTGCCCATGCGCGCTCGGACTCACGACTGCGGATGCGCGCTCGGGCTTACTACTGCGGATGCGCAATCGCGTTCGCTACTGCGCATGCACACACGGGCTCACTTCTGCGCATGCGCACTCGGGGTCACTACTGCTCATGCACACTCGGCCTCACTACTGCGCACGCGCACTCCGACTCAGACCGGCCCATGCGCACTCGGGCTCGCCACTGCGCATGCGTACACGGGCTCACTACTGCGCATGCGCACACGGGCTCACTACTGCGCATGCGCGCTCGGGATCACTACTGCGCATACGTACTCGGGGTCACTACTGCGCATGCGCACTCCGGCTCACTACTGCTCATGCGCACTCGGACTCACTACTGCGGATGCACAATCGGGCTCACTACTGCGCATGCGTACTCCGGCTCAGACCTGCACATGCGCGCACGGACTCACTACTGCGGATGCGCAATCGGGCTCACTACTGTGCATGCGCACTCGGGGTCACTACTGCTCATGCGCACTTGGACTCACTACTACTCATGCGCACTCGGAGTCACTACTGCGCATGCGCACTCGGACTCACTGCTGCGGATGTGCGCTCGGGCTCACTACTGCGCATGCGCAATCGGGCTCACTACTGTGCATGCGCACTCGGAGTCACTACTGCGCATGCGCACTCGGACTCACTACTGCGGATGTGCGCTCGGGCTCACTACTGCGCATGCGCAATCGGGCTCACTACTGTGCATGCGCACTCGGGGTCACTACTGCTCATGCGCACTCGGACTCACTACTGCTCATGCGCACTCGGGGTCACTACTGCGCATGCGCACTCGGACTCACTACTGCGGATGTGCGCTCGGGCTCACTACTGCGCATGCGCACACGGGCTCACTACTTCGCATGCGCGCACGAGCCCACTACTGCGCATGCGCACTCCGGCTCAGACCTGCACATGCGCATTCGAGCTCACTTCTGCGCATTAGCACACGGGCGTACTACTGCGCATGCGCACTCGGACTCACTACTGCTCATGCGCACTCGGACTCACTACTGCGCATGCGCACTCCAGCTCAGACCTGCGCATGCGCACACGAGCTCACAACTACGCATGCGCACGCGGGCTCACTACTGCGCATGAGCACACGGGCTCACTACTACGCATGCGTACACGTGCTCACTACTGCGCATGCGCACACGGGCTCACTACGGCGCATGCGGGCTCGGGGTCACTAGTGCGCATGCGCACTCGGGGTCACTGCTGCGTATGCGCCCTCCGGCTCACTACTGCTCATGCGCACTCGGACTCACTACTGCGCATGCGCACTCCGGCTCAGACCTGCACATGCGCACACGGACTCACTACTGCGGATGCGCAATCGGGCTCACTACTGTGCATGCGCACTTGGGGTCACTACTGCTCATGCGCACTCGGACTCACTACTGCGGATGCGCGCTCGGGCTCACTACTGCGCATACGCGCTCGGGGTCACTACTGCGCATGCGCACTCGGGGTCACTACTGCGGATGTGCGCTCGGGCTCACTACTGCGCATGCGCACACGGGCTCACTACTTCGCATGCGCGCACGAGCCCACTACTGCGCATGCGCACTCCGGCTCAGACCTGCACATGCGCATTCGAGCTCACTTCTGCGCATTAGCACACGGGCGTACTACTGCGCATGCGCACTCGGACTCACTACTGCTCATGCGCACTCGGACTCACTACTGCGCATGCGCACTCCAGCTCAGACCTGCGCATGCGCACACGAGCTCACAACTACGCATGCGAACGCGGGCTCACTACTGCGCATGAGCACACGGGCTGACTACTACGCATGCGTACACGTGCTCATTGCTGCGCATGCGCACATGGGCTCACTACTGCGCATGCGGGCTCGGGGTCACTAGTGCGCATGCGCACTCGGGGTCACTGTTGCGTATGCGCCCTCCGGCTCACTACTGCTCATGCGCACTCGGACTCACTACTGCGTATGCACAATTAGGCTCACTCCTGCGCATGCACAATCGGGCTCACTACTGTGCATGCGCACTCGGGGTCACTACTGCTCATGCGCACTCGGACTCACTACTGCGGATGCGCGCTCGGGCTCACTACTGCGCATGCGCGCTCCGGGTCACTACTGCGCATGCGCACTCGGGGTCACTACTGCGGATGTGCGCTCGGGCTCACTACTGCGCATGCGCACACGGGCTCACTACTTCGCATGCGCGCACGAGCCCACTACTGCGCATGCGCACTCCGGCTCAGACCTGCACATGCGCATTCGAGCTCACTTCTGCGCATTAGCACACGGGCGTACTACTGCGCATGCGCACTCGGACTCACTACTGCTCATGCGCACTCGGGCTCACCACTGCGCATGCGTACACGGGCTCGCTACTGCGCATGCGCACACGGGCTCACTACTGCTCATGCGCACTCGGGGTCACTACTGCGCATGCGCACTCGGACTCACTACTGCGGATGCGCGCTCGGACTCACTACTGCTCATACACACACGGACTCACGACTGCGGATGCGCTCTCGGGCTCACTACTGCGGATGCGCACTCCGGCTCACTACTACGCATGCGCACTCGAGCTCACTACTGCGCATGCGCGCACGGGCTCACTACTGGGCATGCGCGCCCGGGGTCACTACTGGGCATGCGCACACGGACCCACTACTGCGCATGCGCACTCCGGCTCAGACCTGCACACGCGCACTCGAGCTCACTACTACGCATGCGCACTCGAGCTCACTACTGCGCATGCACACACGGGCTCACTACTGCGCATGCGCACTCCGGCTCACTACTGCTAATGCGCACTCGGACTCACTACTGCTGATGCACAATCGGCCTCACTACTGCGCATGCGCACTCCGGCTCAGAAGTGCACATGCACACACGGACTCACTGCTGCGGATGCGCCATCGGGCTCACTACTGTGCATGCGCACTCGGGGTCACTACTGCTCATGCGCACTCGGACTGACTACTGCTCATGCGCACTCGGGGTCACTACTGCGCATGCGCACTCGGACTCACTACTGCGGATGCGTGCTCGGGCTCACTACTGCGCATGCGCACACGGACCCACTACTGCGCATGCGCACTCCGGCTCAGACCTGCACATGCGCACTCGAGTTCACTACTACGCATGCGCACTCGAGCTCACTACTGCGCATGCGCACACGGGCTCACTACTGCGCATGCGCGCTCGGGGTCACTACTGCTCATGCACACACGGGCTCACTACTGCTCATGCGCACTCAGACTCACTACTGCGGATGCACAATCGGGCTCACTACTGCGCATGCGCGCTCGGACTCACTACTGCTCATGCGCACACGGACTCACGACTGCGGATGCGCGCTCGGGCTCACTACTGCGGATGCGCAATCGGGTTCACTAATGCGCATGCACACACGGGCTCACTTCTGCGCATGCGCACTCGGGCTCACTACTGCTCATGCGCACTCGGCCTCACTACTGCGCACGCGCACTCCGGCTCAGACCTGCCCATGCGCACTCGGGCTCACCACTGCGCATGCGTACACGGACTCACTACTGCGGACGCGCGCTCGGGCTCACTACTGCTCATGCACACACGGGCTCACTACTGTGCATGCGCGCACGAGCCCACTACTGCGAATGCCCACTCCGTCTCAGACCTGCCCATGCGCGCTCGGACTCACGACTGCGGATGCGCGCTCGGGCTTACTACTGCGGATGCGCAATCGCGTTCGCTACTGCGCATGCACACACGGGCTCACTTCTGCGCATGCGCACTCGGGGTCACTACTGCTCATGCACACTCGGCCTCACTACTGCGCACGCGCACTCCGGCTCAGACCTGCCCATGCGCACTCGGGCTCACCACTGCGCATGCGTACACGGGCTCACTACTGCGCATGCGCACACGGGCTCACTACTGCGCATGCGCGCTCGGGATCACTACTGCGCATGCGCACTGGGGGTCACTACTGCGCACGCGCACTCCGGCTCACTACTGCTCATGCGCACTCGGAGTCACTACTGCGCATGCGCACTCGGACTCACTACTGCGGATGTGCGCGCGGGCTCACTACTGCGCATGCGCAATCGGGCTCACTACTGTGCATGCGCACTCGGGGTCACTACTGCTCATGCGCACTCGGACTCACTACTGCTCATGCGCACTCGGGGTCACTACTGTGCATGCGCACTCGGACTCACTACTGCGGATGTGCGCTCGGGCTCACTACTGCGCATGCGCACACGGGCTCACTACTGCGCATGCGCGCACGAGCCCACTACTGCGCATGCGCACTCCGGCTCAGACCTGCACATGCGCATTCGAGCTCACTTCTGCGCATTAGCACACGGGCGTACTACTGCGCATGCGCACTCGGACTCACTACTGCGGATGCACAATCGGGCTCACCACTGCGCATGCGTACTCCGGCTCAGACCTGCACATGCGCACACGGACTCACTACTGCGGATGCGCAATCGGGCTCACTACTGTGCATGCGCACTCGGGGTCACTACTGCTCATGCGCACTTGGACTCACTACTACTCATGCGCACTCGGAGTCACTACTGCGCATGCGCACTCGGACTCACTACTGCGGATGTGCGCTCGGGCTCACTACTGCGCATGCGCAATCGGGCTCACTACTGTGCATGCGCACTCGGGGTCACTACTGCTCATGCGCACTCGGACTCACTACTGCTCATGCGCACTCGGGGTCACTACTGCGCATGCGCACTCGGACTCACTACTGCGGATGTGCGCTCGGGATCACTACTGCGCATGCGCACACGGGCTCACTACTGCGCATGCGCGCACGAGCCCACTACTGCGCATGCGCACTCCGGCTCAGACCTGCACATGCGCATTCGAGCTCATTTCTGCGCATTAGCACACGGGCGTACTACTACGCATGCGCACGCGGGCTCACTACTGCGCATGAGCACACGGGCTCACTACTACGCATGCGTACACGTGCTCACTACTGCGCATGCGCACACGGGCTCACTACTGCGCATGCGGGCTCGGGGTCACTAGTGCGCATGCGCACTCGTGGTCACTGCTGCGTATGCGCCCTCCGGCTCACTACTGCTCATGCGCACTCGGACTCACTACTGCGGATGCACAATTGGGCTCACTACTGCGCATGCGCACTCCGGCTCAGACCTGCACATGCGCACACGGACTCACTACTGCGGATGCGCAATCGGGCTCACTACTGTGCATGCGCACTCGGGGTCACTACTGCGCATGCGCACTCGGACTCACTACTGCGGATGCGCGCTCGGGCTCACTACTGCGCATGCGCACACGGGCTCCCTACTGCGCATGCGCACTCGGACTCACTACTGCGGATGCGCAATCGGGTTCACTACTGCGCATGCACACACGGGATCACTTCTGCGCATGCGCACTCGGGCTCACTACTGCTCATGCGCACTCGTTCTCTCTACTGCGCACGCGCACTCCGGCTCAGACCTGCCCATGCGCACTCGGGCTCACCACTGCGCATGCGTACACGGACTCACTACTGCGGACGCGCGCTCGGGCTCACTACTGCACATGCGCACACGGGCTCACTACTGCGCATGCGCGCACGAGCCCACTACTGCGAATGCCCACTCCGTCTCAGACCTGCCCATGCGCGCTCGGACTCACGACTGCGGATGCGCGCTCGGGCTTACTACTGCGGATGCGCAATCGCGTTCGCTACTGCGCATGCACACACGGGCTCACTTCTGCGCATGCGCACTCGGGGTCACTACTGCTCATGCACACTCGGCCTCACTACTGCGCACGCGCACTCCGGCTCAGACCGGCCCATGCGCACTCGGGCTCGCCACTGCGCATGCGTACACGGGCTCACTACTGCGCATGCGCACACGGGCTCACTACTGCGCATGCGCGCTCGGGATCACTACTGCGCATACGTACTCGGGGTCACTACTGCGCATGCGCACTCCGGCTCACTACTGCTCATACGCACTCGGACTCACTACTGCGGATGCACAATCGGGCTCACTACTGCGCATGCGTACTCCGGCTCAGACCTGCACATGCGCGCACGGACTCACTACTGCGGATGCGCAATCGGGCTCACTACTGTGCATGCGCACTCGGGGTCACTACTGCTCATGCGCACTTGGACTCACTACTACTCATGCGCACTCGGAGTCACTACTGCGCATGCGCACTCGGACTCACTGCTGCGGATGTGCGCTCGGGCTCACTACTGCGCATGCGCAATCGGGCTCACTACTGTGCATGCGCACTCGGGGTCACTACTGCTCATGCGCACTCGGACTGACTACTGCGGATGCGCGCTCGGACTCACTACTGCTCATGCACACAGGGACTCACGACTGCGGATGCGCGCTCGGGCTCACTACTGCGGATGCGCACTCCGGCTCACTACTACGCATGCGCACTCGAGCTCACTGCTGCGCATGCGCACACGGGCTCACTACTGCGCATGCGCGCTCGGGCTCACTACTGTGCATGCGCACTCGGGGTCACTACTGCTCATGCGCACTCGGACTGACTACTACGCATGCGCACTCGAGCTCACTACTGCGCATGCACACACGGGCTCACTACTGCGCATGCGCACTCCGGCTCACTACTGCTCATGCGCACTCGGACTCACTACTGCGGATGCACAATCGGGCTCACTACTGCGCATGCGTACTCCGGCTCAGACCTGCACATGCGCGCACGGACTCACTACTGCGGATGCGCAATCGGGCTCACTACTGTGCATGCGCACTCGGGGTCACTACTGCCCATGCGCACTTGGACTCACTACTACTCATGCGCACTCGGAGTCACTACTGCGCATGCGCACTCGGACTCACTACTGCGGATGTGCGCGCGGGCTCACTACTGCGCATGCGCAATCGGGCTCACTACTGTGCATGCGCACTCGGGGTCACTACTGCTCATGCGCACTCGGACTCACTACTGCTCATGCGCACTCGGGGTCACTACTGCGCATGCGCACTCGGACTCACTACTGCGGATGTGCGCTCGGGCTCACTACTGCGCATGCGCACACGGGCTCACTACTGCGCATACGCGCTCGGGGTCACTACTGCGCATGCGCACTCGGGGTCACTACTGCGGATGTGCGCTCGGGCTCACTACTGCGCATGCGCACACGGGCTCACTACTTCGCATGCGCGCACGAGCCCACTACTGCGCATGCGCACTCCGGCTCAGACCTGCACATGCGCATTCGAGCTCACTTCTGCGCATTAGCACACGGGCGTACTACTGCGCATGCGCACTCGGACTCACTACTGCTCATGCGCACTCGGACTCACTACTGCGCATGCGCACTCCAGCTCAGACCTGCGCATGCGCACACGAGCTCACAACTACGCATGCGAACGCGGGCTCACTACTGCGCATGAGCACACGGGCTGACTACTACGCATGCGTACACGTGCTCACTGCTGCGCATGCGCACATGGGCTCACTACTGCGCATGCGGGCTCGGGGTCACTAGTGCGCATGCGCACTCGGGGTCACTGTTGCGTATGCGCCCTCCGGCTCACTACTGCTCATGCGCACTCGGACTCACTACTGCGTATGCACAATTGGGCTCACTCCTGCGCATGCACAATCGGGCTCACTACTGTGCATGCGCACTCGGGGTCACTACTGCTCATGCGCACTCGGACTCACTACTGCGGATGCGCGCTCGGGCTCACTACTGCGCATGCGCGCTCCGGGTCACTACTGCGCATGCGCACTCGGGGTCACTACTGCGGATGTGCGCTCGGGCTCACTACTGCGCATGCGCACACGGGCTCACTACTTCGCATGCGCGCACGAGCCCACTACTGCGCATGCGCACTCCGGCTCAGACCTGCACATGCGCATTCGAGCTCACTTCTGCGCATTAGCACACGGGCGTACTACTGCGCATGCGCACTCGGACTCACTACTGCTCATGCGCACTCGGGCTCACCACTGCGCATGCGTACACGGGCTCGCTACTGCGCATGCGCACACGGGCTCACTACTGCTCATGCGCACTCGGGGTCACTACTGCGCATGCGCACTCGGACTCACTACTGCGGATGCGCGCTCGGACTCACTACTGCTCATACACACACGGACTCACGACTGCGGATGCGCTCTCGGGCTCACTACTACGGATGCGCACTCCGGCTCACTACTACGCATGCGCACTCGAGCTCACTACTGCGCATGCGCGCACGGGCTCACTACTGGGCATGCGCGCTCGGGGTCACTACTGGGCATGCGCACACGGACCCACTAATGCGCATGCGCACTCCGGCTCAGACCTGCACACGCGCACTCGAGCTCACTACTACGCATGCGCACTCGAGCTCACTACTGCGCATGCACACACGGGCTCACTACTGCGCATGCGCACTCCGGCTCACTACTGCTAATGCGCACTCGGACTCACTACTGCTGATGCACAATCGGCCTCACTACTGCGCATGCGCACTCCGGCTCAGAAGTGCACATGCACACACGGACTCACTGCTGCGGATGCGCCATCGGGCTCACTACTGTGCATGCGCACTCGGGGTCACTACTGCTCATGCGCACTCGGACTGACTACTGCTCATGCGCACTCGGGGTCACTACTGCGCATGCGCACTCGGACTCACTACTGCGGATGCGTGCTCGGGCTCACTACTGCGCATGCGCACACGGACCCACTACTGCGCATGCGCACTCCGGCTCAGACCTGCACATGCGCACTCGAGTTCACTACTACGCATGCGCACTCGAGCTCACTACTGCGCATGCGCACACGGGCTCACTACTGCGCATGCGCGCTCGGGGTCACTACTGCTCATGCACACACGGGCTCACTACTGCTCATGCGCACTCAGACTCACTACTGCGGATGCACAATCGGGCTCACTACTGCGCATGCGCGCTCGGACTCACTACTGCTCATGCGCACACGGACTCACGACTGCGGATGCGCGCTCGGGCTCACTACTGCGGATGCGCAATCGGGTTCACTAATGCGCATGCACACACGGGCTCACTTCTGCGCATGCGCACTCGGGCTCACTACTGCTCATGCGCACTCGGCCTCACTACTGCGCACGCGCACTCCGGCTCAGACCTGCCCATGCGCACTCGGGCTCACCACTGCGCATGCGTACACGGACTCACTACTGCGGACGCGCGCTCGGGCTCACTACTGCTCATGCACACACGGGCTCACTACTGTGCATGCGCGCACGAGCCCACTACTGCGAATGCCCACTCCGTCTCAGACCTGCCCATGCGCGCTCGGACTCACGACTGCGGATGCGCGCTCGGGCTTACTACTGCGGATGCGCAATCGCGTTCGCTACTGCGCATGCACACACGGGCTCACTTCTGCGCATGCGCACTCGGGGTCACTACTGCTCATGCACACTCGGCCTCACTACTGCGCACGCGCACTCCGGCTCAGACCTGCCCATGCGCACTCGGGCTCACCACTGCGCATGCGTACACGGGCTCACTACTGCGCATGCGCACACGGGCTCACTACTGCGCATGCGCGCTCGGGATCACTACTGCGCATGCGCACTGGGGGTCACTACTGCGCACGCGCACTCCGGCTCACTACTGCTCATGCGCACTCGGAGTCACTACTGCGCATGCGCACTCGGACTCACTACTGCGGATGTGCGCGCGGGCTCACTACTGCGCATGCGCAATCGGGCTCACTACTGTGCATGCGCACTCGGGGTCACTACTGCTCATGCGCACTCGGACTCACTACTGCTCATGCGCACTCGGGGTCACTACTGCGCATGCGCACTCGGACTCACTACTGCGGATGTGCGCTCGGGCTCACTACTGCGCATGCGCACACGGGCTCACTACTGCGCATGCGCGCACGAGCCCACTACTGCGCATGCGCACTCCGGCTCATACCTGCACATGCGCATTCGAGCTCACTTCTGCGCATTAGCACACGGGCGTACTACTGCGCATGCGCACTCGGACTCACTACTGCTCATGCGCACTCGGACTCACTACTGCGCATGCGCACTCCAGCTCAGACCTGCGCATGCGCACACGAGCTCACAACCACGCATGCGCACGCGGGCTCACTACTGCGCATGAGCACACGGGCTCACTACTACGCATGCGTACACGTGCTCACTACTGCGCATGCGCACACGGGCTCACTACAGCGCATGCGCCCTCCGGCTCACTACTGCTCATGCGCACTCGGACTCACTACTGCGGATGCGCAATCGGGCTCACTACTGTGCATGCGCACTCGGGGTCACTACTGCTCATGCGCACTCGGACTCACTACTGCGGACGCGCGCTCGGGCTCACTACTGCACATGCGCACACGGGCTCACTACTGTGCATGCGCGCACGAGCCCACTACTGTGAATGCCCACTCCGTCTCAGACCTGCCCATGCGCGCTCGGACTCACGACTGCGGATGCGCGCTCGGGCTTACTACTGCGGATGCGCAATCGCGTTCGCTACTGCGCATGAACACACGGGCTCACTTCTGCGCATGCGCACTCGGGGTCACTACTGCTCATGCACACTCGGCCTCACTACTGCGCACGCGCACTCCGGCTCAGACCTGCCCATGCGCACTCGGGCTCACCACTGCGCATGCGTACACGGGCTCACTACTGCGCATGCGCACACGGGCTCACTACTTCGCATGCGCGCTCGGGATCACTACTGCGCATGCGCACTCGGGGTCACTACTGCGCACGCGCACTCCGGCTCACTACTGCTCATGCGCACTCGGACTCACTACTGTGGATGCACAATCGGGCTCACTACTGCGCATGCGTACTCCGGCTCAGACCTGCACATGCGCACACGGACTCACTACTGCGGATGCGCAATCGGGCTCACTACTGTGCATGCGCACTCGGGGTCACTACTGCTCATGCGCACTTGGACTCACTACTACTCATGCGCACTCGGAGTCACTACTGCGCATGCGCACTCGGACTCACTACTGCGGATGTGCGCTCGGGCTCACTACTGCGCATGCGCAATCGGGCTCACTACTGTGCATGCGCACTCGGGGTCACTACTGCTCATGCGCACTCGGACTCACTACTGCTCATGCGCACTCGGGGTCACTACTGCGCATGCGCACTCGGACTCACTACTGCGGATGTGCGCTCGGGCTCACTACTGCGCATGCGCACACGGGCTCACTACTGCGCATGCGCGCACGAGCCCACTACTGCGCATGCGCACTCCGGCTCAGACCTGCACATGCGCATTCGAGCTCACTTCTGCGCATTAGCACACGGGCGTACTACTGCGCATGCGCACTCGGACTCACTACTGCTCATGCGCACTCGGACTCACTACTGCGCATGCGCACTCCAGCTCAGACCTGCGCATGCGCACACGAGCTCACAACCACGCATGCGCACGCGGGCTCACTACTGCGCATGAGCACACGGGCTCACTACTACGCATGCGTACACGTGCTCACTACTGCGCATGCGCACACGGGCTCACTACTGTGCATGCGCGCACGAGCCCACTACTGTGAATGCCCACTCCGTCTCAGACCTGCCCATGCGCGCTCGGACTCACTACTGCGGATGCACAATTGGGCTCACTACTGCGCATGCGCACTCCGGCTCAGACCTGCACATGCGCACGCGGACTCACTACTGCGGATGCGCAATCGGGCTCACTACTGTGCATGCGCACTCGGGGTCACTACTGCTCATGCGCACTCGGACTCACTACTGCGGACGCGCGCTCGGGCTCACTACTGCACATGCGCACACGGGCTCACTACTGTGCATGCGCGCACGAGCCCACTACTGTGAATGCCCACTCCGTCTCAGACCTGCCCATGCGCGCTCGGACTCACGACTGCGGATGCGCGCTCGGGCTTACTACTGCGGATGCGCAATCGCGTTCGCTACTGCGCATGAACACACGGGCTCACTTCTGCGCATGCGCACTCGGGGTCACTACTGCTCATGCACACTCGGCCTCACTACTGCGCACGCGCACTCCGGCTCAGACCTGCCCATGCGCACTCGGGCTCACCACTGCGCATGCGTACACGGGCTCACTACTGCGCATGCGCACACGGGCTCACTACTTCGCATGCGCGCTCGGGATCACTACTGCGCATGCGCACTCGGGGTCACTACTGCGCACGCGCACTCCGGCTCACTACTGCTCATGCGCACTCGGACTCACTACTGCGGATGCACAATCGGGCTCACTACTGCGCATGCGTGCTCCGGCTCAGACCTGCACATGCGCACACGGACTCACTACTGCGGATGCGCAATCGGGCTCACTACTGTGCATGCGCACTCGGGGTCACTACTGCTCATGCGCACTTGGACTCACTACTACTCATGCGCACTCGGAGTCACTACTGCGCATGCGCACTCGGACTCACTACTGCGGATGTGCGCTCGGGCTCACTACTGCGCATGCGCAATCGGGCTCACTACTGTGCATGCGCACTCGGGGTCACTACTGCTCATGCGCACTCGGACTCACTACTGCTCATGCGCACTCGGGGTCACTACTGCGCATGCGCACTCGGACTCACTACTGCGGATGTGCGCTCGGGCTCACTACTGCGCATGCGCACACGGGCTCACTACTGCGCATGCGCGCACGAGCCCACTACTGCGCATGCGCGCACGAGCCCACTACTGCGCATGCGCACTCCGGCTCAGACCTGCACATGCGCATTCGAGCTCACTTCTGCGCATTAGCACACGGGCGTACTACTGCGCATGCGCACTCGGACTCACTACTGCTCATGCGCACTCGGACTCACTACTGCGCATGCGCACTCCAGCTCAGACCTGCGCATGCGCACACGAGCTCACAACCACGCATGCGCACGCGGGCTCACTACTGCGCATGAGCACACGGGCTCACTACTACGCATGCGTACACGTGCTCACTACTGCGCATGCGCACACGGGCTCACTACTGTGCATGCGCGCACGAGCCCACTACTGTGAATGCCCACTCCGTCTCAGACCTGCCCATGCGCGCTCGGACTCACGACTGCGGATGCGCGCTCGGGCTTACTACTGCGCATGAACACACGGGCTCACTTCTGCGCATGCGCACTCGGGGTCACTACTGCTCATGCACACTCGGCCTCACATCTGCGCACGCGCACTCCGGCTCAGACCTGCCCATGCGCACTCGGGCTCACCACTGCGCATGCGTACACGGGCTCACTACTGCGCATGCGCACACGGGCTCACTACTGCGCATGCGCGCTCGGGATCACTACTGCGCATGCGCACTCGGGGTCACTACTGCGCACGCGCACTCCGGCTCACTACTGCTCATGCGCACTCGGACTCACTACTGCGGATGCACAATCGGGCTCACCACTGCGCATGCGTACTCCGGCTCAGACCTGCACATGCGCACACGGACTCACTACTGCGGATGCGCAATCGGGCTCACTACTGTGCATGCGCACTCGGGGTCACTACTGCTCATGCGCACTTGGACTCACTACTACTCATGCGCACTCGGAGTCACTACTGCGCATGCGCACTCGGACTCACTACTGCGGATGCGCACTCCAGCTCAGACCTGCGCATGCGCACACGAGCTCACAACTACGCATGCGCACGCGGGCTCACTACTGCGCATGAGCACCCGGGCTCACTACTACGCATGCGTACACGTGCTCACTACTGCGCATGCGCACACGGGCTCACTACAGCGCATGCGCCCTCCGGCTCACTACTGCTCATGCGCACTCGGACTCACTACTGCGGATGCACAATTGGGCTCACTACTGCGCATGCGCACTCCGGCTCAGACCTGCACATGCGCACGCGGACTCACTACTGCGGATGCGCAATCGGGCTCACTACTGTGCATGCGCACTCGGGGTCACTACTGCTCATGCGCACTCGGACTCACTACTGCGGACGCGCGCTCGGGCTCACTACTGCACATGCGCACACGGGCTCACTACTGTGCATGCGCGCACGAGCCCACTACTGTGAATGCCCACTCCGTCTCAGACCTGCCCATGCGCGCTCGGACTCACGACTGCGGATGCGCGCTCGGGCTTACTACTGCGGATGCGCAATCGCGTTCGCTACTGCGCATGAACACACGGGCTCACTTCTGCGCATGCGCACTCGGGGTCACTACTGCTCATGCACACTCGGCCTCACTACTGCGCACGCGCACTCCGGCTCAGACCTGCCCATGCGCACTCGGGCTCACCACTGCGCATGCGTACACGGGCTCACTACTGCGCATGCGCACACGGGCTCACTACTTCGCATGCGCGCTCGGGATCACTACTGCGCATGCGCACTCGGGGTCACTACTGCGCACGCGCACTCCGGCTCACTACTGCTCATGCGCACTCGGACTCACTACTGCGGATGCGCACACGGGCTCACTACTGCGCATGCGCGCACGAGCCCACTACTGCGCATGCGCACTCCGGCTCAGACCTGCACATGCGCATTCGAGCTCACTTCTGCGCATTAGCACACGGGCGTACTACTGCGCATGCGCACTCGGACTCACTACTGCTCATGCGCACTCGGACTCACTACTGCGCATGCGCACTCCAGCTCAGACCTGCGCATGCGCACACGAGCTCACAACCACGCATGCGCACGCGGGCTCACTACTGCGCATGAGCACACGGGCTCACTACTACGCATGCGTACACGTGCTCACTACTGCGCATGCGCACACGGGCTCACTACTGTGCATGCGCGCACGAGCCCACTACTGTGAATGCCCACTCCGTCTCAGACCTGCCCATGCGCGCTCGGACTCACTACTGCGGATGCACAATTGGGCTCACTACTGCGCATGCGCACTCCGGCTCAGACCTGCACATGCGCACGCGGACTCACTACTGCGGATGCGCAATCGGGCTCACTACTGTGCATGCGCACTCGGGGTCACTACTGCTCATGCGCACTCGGACTCACTACTGCGGACGCGCGCTCGGGCTCACTACTGCACATGCGCACACGGGCTCACTACTGTGCATGCGCGCACGAGCCCACTACTGTGAATGCCCACTCCGTCTCAGACCTGCCCATGCGCGCTCGGACTCACGACTGCGGATGCGCGCTCGGGCTTACTACTGCGGATGCGCAATCGCGTTCGCTACTGCGCATGAACACACGGGCTCACTTCTGCGCATGCGCACTCGGGGTCACTACTGCTCATGCACACTCGGCCTCACTACTGCGCACGCGCACTCCGGCTCAGACCTGCCCATGCGCACTCGGGCTCACCACTGCGCATGCGTACACGGGCTCACTACTGCGCATGCGCACACGGGCTCACTACTTCGCATGCGCGCTCGGGATCACTACTGCGCATGCGCACTCGGGGTCACTACTGCGCACGCGCACTCCGGCTCACTACTGCTCATGCGCACTCGGACTCACTACTGCGGATGCACAATTGGGCTCACTACTGCGCATGCGTACTCCGGCTCAGACCTGCACATGCGCACGCGGACTCACTACTGCGGATGCGCAATCGGGCTCACTACTGCGCATGCGCACTCCGGCTCAGACCTGCACATGCGCACGCGGACTCACTACTGCGGATGCGCAATCGGGCTCACTACTGTGCATGCGCACTCGGGGTCACTACTGCTCATGCGCACTTGGACTCACTACTACTCATGCGCACTCGGAGTCACTACTGCGCATGCGCACTCGGACTCACTACTGCGGATGTGCGCTCGGGCTCACTACTGCGCATGCGCAATCGGGCTCACTACTGTGCATGCGCACTCGGGGTCACTACTGCTCATGCGCACTCGGACTCACTACTGCTCATGCGCACTCGGGGTCACTACTGCGCATGCGCACGCGGGCTCACTACTGCGCATGAGCACACGGGCTCACTACTACGCATGCGTACACGTGCTCACTACTGCGCATGCGCACACGGGCTCACTACAGCGCATGCGCCCTCCGGCTCACTACTGCTCATGCGCACTCGGACTCACTACTGCGGATGCACAATTGGGCTCACTACTGCGCATGCGCACTCCGGCTCAGACCTGCACATGCGCACGCGGACTCACTACTGCGGATGCGCAATCGGGCTCACTACTGTGCATGCGCACTCGGGGTCACTACTGCTCATGCGCACTCGGACTCACTACTGCGGACGCGCGCTCGGGCTCACTACTGCACATGCGCACACGGGCTCACTACTGTGCATGCGCGCACGAGCCCACTACTGTGAATGCCCACTCCGTCTCAGACCTGCCCATGCGCGCTCGGACTCACGACTGCGGATGCGCGCTCGGGCTTACTACTGCGGATGCGCAATCGCGTTCGCTACTGCGCATGAACACACGGGCTCACTTCTGCGCATGCGCACTCGGGGTCACTACTGCTCATGCACACTCGGCCTCACTACTGCGCACGCGCACTCCGGCTCAGACCTGCCCATGCGCACTCGGGCTCACCACTGCGCATGCGTACACGGGCTCACTACTGCGCATGCGCACACGGGCTCACTACTGCGCATGCGCGCTCGGGATCACTACTGCGCATGCGCACTCGGGGTCACTACTGCGCACGCGCACTCCGGCTCACTACTGCTCATGCGCACTCGGACTCACTACTGCGGATGCACAATCGGGCTCACCACTGCGCATGCGTACTCCGGCTCAGACCTGCACATGCGCACACGGACTCACTACTGCGGATGCGCAATCGGGCTCACTACTGTGCATGCGCACTCGGGGTCACTACTGCTCATGCGCACTTGGACTCACTACTACTCATGCGCACTCGGAGTCACTACTGCGCATGCGCACTCGGACTCACTACTGCGGATGTGCGCTCGGGCTCACTACTGCGCACGCGCAATCGGGCTCACTACTGTGCATGCGCACTCGGGGTCACTACTGCTCATGCGCACTCGGACTCACTACTGCTCATGCGCACTCGGGGTCACTACTGCGCATGCGCACTCGGACTCACTACTGCGGATGTGCGCTCGGGATCACTACTGCGCATGCGCACACGGGCTCACTACTGCGCATGCGCGCACGAGCCCACTACTGCGCATGCGCACTCCGGCTCAGACCTGCACATGCGCATTCGAGCTCATTTCTGCGCATTAGCACACGGGCGTACTACTACGCATGCGCACGCGGGCTCACTACTGCGCATGAGCACACGGGCTCACTACTACGCATGCGTACACGTGCTCACTACTGCGCATGCGCACACGGGCTCACTACTGCGCATGCGGGCTCGGGGTCACTAGTGCGCATGCGCACTCGTGGTCACTGCTGCGTATGCGCCCTCCGGCTCACTACTGCTCATGCGCACTCGGACTCACTACTGCGGATGCACAATTGGGCTCACTACTGCGCATGCGCACTCCGGCTCAGACCTGCACATGCGCACACGGACTCACTACTGCGGATGCGCAATCGGGCTCACTACTGTGCATGCGCACTCGGGGTCACTACTGCTCATGCGCACTCGGACTGACTACTGCTCATGCGCACTCGGGGTCACTACTGCGCATGCGCACTCGGACTCACTACTGCGGATGCGTGCTCGGGCTCACTACTGCGCATGCGCACACGGACCCACTACTGCGCATGCGCACTCCGGCTCAGACCTGCCTATGCGCACTCGGGCTCACCACTGCGCATGCATACACGGGCTCACTACTGCGCATGCGCACTCCAGCTCAGAATTGCACATGCGCATTCGAGCTCACTTCTGCGCATATGCACACGGGCGTACTACTGCGCATGCGCACTCGGACTCACTACTGCTCATGCGCACTCGGACTCACTACTGCGCATGCGCACTCCCGCTCAGACCTGCACATGCGCACACGGACTCACTACTGCGGATGCGCAATCGGGCTCACTACTGCGCAAGCGCACTCGAGCTCACTACTGCGCATGCGCGCACGGGCTCACTACTGCGCATGCGCGCTCGGGGTCACTACTGGGCATGCGCACACGGACCCACTACTGCGCATGCGCACTCCGGCTCAGACCTGCACATGCGCACTCGAGCTCACTACTACGCATGCGCACTCGAGCTCACTACTGCGCATGCACACACGGGCTCACAACTGCGTATGCGCACTCCGGCTCACTACTGCTCATGCGCACTCGGACTCACTACTGCTGATGCACAATCGGCCTCACTACTGCGCATGCGCACTCCGGCTCAGAAGTGCACATGCACACACTGACTTACTGCTGCGGATGCGCCATCGGGCTCACTTCTGTGCATGCGCACTCGGGGTCACTACTGCTCATGCGCACTCGGACTGACTACTGCTCATGCGCACTCGGGGTCACTACTGCGCATGCGCACTCGGACTCACTACTGCGGATGCGTGCTCGGGCTCACTACTGCGCATGCGCACACGGACCCACTACTGCGCATGCGCACTCCGGCTCAGACCTGCACATGAGCACTCGAGTTCACTACTACGCATGCGCACTCGAGCTCACTACTGCGCATGCGCACACGGGCTCACTACTGCGCATGCGCGCTCGGGGTCACTACTGCTCATGCACACACGGGCTCACTACTGCTCGTGCGCACTCAGACTCACTACTGCGGATGCACAATCGGGCTCACTACTGCGCATGCGCGCTCGGACTCACTACTGCTCATGCGCACACGGACTCACGACTGCGGATGCGCGCTCGGGCTCACTACTGCGGATGCGCAATCGGGTTCACTACTGCGCATGCACACACGGGCTCACTACTGCGCATGCGCGCTCGGGATCACTACTGCGCATGCGCACTCGGGTTCACTACTGCGCATGCGCACTCCGGCTCACTACTGCTCATGCGCACTCGGACTCACTACTGCGGATGCACAATCGGGCTCACTACTGCGCATGCGTACTCCGGCTCAGACCTGCACATGCGCGCACGGACTCACTACTGCGGATGCGCAATCGGGTTCACTACTGTGCATGCGCACTCGGGGTCACTACTGCTCATGCGCACTCGGACTCACTACTGCTCATGCGCACTCGGGGTCACTACTGCGCATGCGCACTCGGGGTCACTACTGCGGATGTGCGCTCGGGCTCACTACTGCGGATGCGCAATCGCGTTCGCTACTGCGCATGCACACACGGGCTCACTTCTGCGCATGCGCACTCGGGGTCACTACTGCTCATGCACACTCGGCCTCACTACTGCGCACGCGCACTCCGGCTCAGACCGGCCCATGCGCACTCGGGCTCACCACTGCGCATGCGTACACGGGCTCACTACTGCGCATGCGCACACGGGCTCACTACTGCGCATGCGCGCTCGGGATAACTACTGCGCATGCGCACTCGGGGTCACTACTGCGCATGCGCACTCCGGCTCACTACTGCTCATGCGCACTCGGACTCACGACTGCGGATGCGCGCTCGGGCTTACTACTGCGGATGCGCAATCGCGTTCGCTACTGCGCATGCACACACGGGCTCACTACTGCGCATGCGCACTCCAGCTCAGAATTGCACATGCGCATTCGAGCTCACTTCTGCGCATATGCACACGGGCGTACTACTGCGCATGCGCACTCGGACTCACTACTGCTCATGCGCACTCGGACTCACTACTGCGCATGCGCACTCCCGCTCAGACCTGCACATGCGCACACGGACTCACTACTGCGGATGCGCAATCGGGCTCACTACTGCGCATGCGCACACGGGCTCCCTACTGCGCATGCGCGCTCTGGGTCACTACTGCGCATGCACACTCGGGGTCACTATTGCGCATGCGCACTCGGGGTCACTACTGCTCATGCGCACTCGGCCTCACTACTGCGCAGGCGCACTGCGGCTCAGACCTGCCCATGCGCACTCGGGCTCACCACTGCGCATGCGTACACGGACTCACTACTGCGGACGCGCGCTCGGGCTCACTACTGCGCATGCGCACACGGGCTCACTACTGCGCATGCGCGCACGAGCCCACTACTGCGAATGCGCACTCCGTGTCAGACCTGCCCATGCGCACTCGAGCTCACTACTACGCATGCGCACTCGAGCTCACTACTGCGCATGCACACATGGGCTCACTACTGCGCTTGCGCACTCCGGCTCACTACTGCTCATGCGCACTCGGACTCACTACTGCTGATGCACAATCGGCCTCACTACTGCGCATGCGCACTCCGGCTCAGAAGTGCACATGCACACACGGACTCACTGCTGCGGATGCGCACTCCGGCTCACTACTGCTCATGCGCACTCGGACTCACTACTGCTGATGCACAATCGGCCTCACTACTGCGCATGCGCACTCCGGCTCAGAAGTGCACATGCACACACGGACTCACTGCTGCGGATGCGCCATCGGGCTCACTTCTGTGCATGCGCACTCGGGGTCACTACTGCTCATGCGCACTCGGCCTCACTACTGCGCATGCGCACTCCGGCTCAGAAGTGCACATGCACACACGGACTCACTGCTGCGGATGCGCCATCGGGCTCACTTCTGTGCATGCGCACTCGGGGTCACTACTGCTCATGCGCACTCGGACTGACTACTGCTCATGCGCACTCGGGGTCACTACTGCGCATGCGCACTCGGACTCACTACTGCGGATGCGTGCTCGGGCTCACTACTGCGCATGCGCACACGGACCCACTACTGCGCATGCGCACTCCGGCTCAGACCTGCACATGAGCACTCGAGTTCACTACTACGCATGCGCACTCGAGCTCACTACTGCGCATGCGCACACGGGCTCACTACTGCGCATGCGCGCTCGGGGTCACTACTGCTCATGCACACACGGGCTCACTACTGCTCGTGCGCACTCAGACTCACTACTGCGGATGCACAATCGGGCTCACTACTGCGCATGCGCGCTCGGACTCACTACTGCTCATGCGCACACGGACTCACGACTGCGGATGCGCGCTCGGGCTCACTACTGCGGATGCGCAATCGGGTTCACTACTGCGCATGCACACACGGGCTCACTACTGCGCATGCGCGCTCGGGATCACTACTGCGCATGCGCACTCGGGTTCACTACTGCGCATGCGCACTCCGGCTCACTACTGCTCATGCGCACTCGGACTCACTACTGCGGATGCACAATCGGGCTCACTACTGCGCATGCGTACTCCGGCTCAGACCTGCACATGCGCGCACGGACTCACTACTGCGGATGCGCAATCGGGCTCACTACTGTGCATGCGCACTCGGGGTCACTACTGCTCATGCGCACTCGGACTCACTACTGCTCATGCGCACTCGGGGTCACTACTGCGCATGCGCACTCGGGGTCACTACTGCGGATGTGCGCTCGGGCTCACTACTGCGGATGCGCAATCGCGTTCGCTACTGCGCATGCACACACGGGCTCACTTCTGCGCATGCGCACTCGGGGTCACTACTGCTCATGCACACTCGGCCTCACTACTGCGCACGCGCACTCCGGCTCAGACCGGCCCATGCGCACTCGGGCTCACCACTGCGCATGCGTACACGGGCTCACTACTGCGCATGCGCACACGGGCTCACTACTGCGCATGCGCGCTCGGGATAACTACTGCGCATGCGCACTCGGGGTCACTACTGCGCATGCGCACTCCGGCTCACTACTGCTCATGCGCACTCGGACTCACGACTGCGGATGCGCGCTCGGGCTTACTACTGCGGATGCGCAATCGCGTTCGCTACTGCGCATGCACACACGGGCTCACTACTGCGCATGCGCACTCCAGCTCAGAATTGCACATGCGCATTCGAGCTCACTTCTGCGCATATGCACACGGGCGTACTACTGCGCATGCGCACTCGGACTCACTACTGCTCATGCGCACTCGGACTCACTACTGCGCATGCGCACTCCCGCTCAGACCTGCACATGCGCACACGGACTCACTACTGCGGATGCGCAATCGGGCTCACTACTGCGCATGCGCACACGGGCTCCCTACTGCGCATGCGCGCTCTGGGTCACTACTGCGCATGCACACTCGGGGTCACTATTGCGCATGCGCACTCGGGGTCACTACTGCTCATGCGCACTCGGCCTCACTACTGCGCAGGCGCACTGCGGCTCAGACCTGCCCATGCGCACTCGGGCTCACCACTGCGCATGCGTACACGGACTCACTACTGCGGACGCGCGCTCGGGCTCACTACTGCGCATGCGCACACGGGCTCACTACTGCGCATGCGCGCACGAGCCCACTACTGCGAATGCGCACTCCGTGTCAGACCTGCCCATGCGCACTCGAGCTCACTACTACGCATGCGCACTCGAGCTCACTACTGCGCATGCACACATGGGCTCACTACTGCGCTTGCGCACTCCGGCTCACTACTGCTCATGCGCACTCGGACTCACTACTGCTGATGCACAATCGGCCTCACTACTGCGCATGCGCACTCCGGCTCAGAAGTGCACATGCACACACGGACTCACTGCTGCGGATGCGCACTCCGGCTCACTACTGCTCATGCGCACTCGGACTCACTACTGCTGATGCACAATCGGCCTCACTACTGCGCATGCGCACTCCGGCTCAGAAGTGCACATGCACACACGGACTCACTGCTGCGGATGCGCCATCGGGCTCACTTCTGTGCATGCGCACTCGGGGTCACTACTGCTCATGCGCACTCGGACTGACTACTGCTCATGCGCACTCGGGGTCACTACTGCGCATGCGCACTCGGACTCACTACTGCGGATGCGTGCTCGGGCTCACTACTGCGCATGCGCACACGGACCCACTACTGCGCATGCGCACTCCGGCTCAGACCTGCACATGAGCACTCGAGTTCACTACTACGCATGCGCACTCGAGCTCACTACTGCGCATGCGCACACGGGCTCACTACTGCGCATGCGCGCTCGGGGTCACTACTGCTCATGCACACACGGGCTCACTACTGCTCGTGCGCACTCAGACTCACTACTGCGGATGCACAATCGGGCTCACTACTGCGCATGCGCGCTCGGACTCACTACTGCTCATGCGCACACGGACTCACGACTGCGGATGCGCGCTCGGGCTCACTACTGCGGATGCGCAATCGGGTTCACTACTGCGCATGCACACACGGGCTCACTACTGCGCATGCGCGCTCGGGATCACTACTGCGCATGCGCACTCGGGTTCACTACTGCGCATGCGCACTCCGGCTCACTACTGCTCATGCGCACTCGGACTCACTACTGCGGATGCACAATCGGGCTCACTACTGCGCATGCGTACTCCGGCTCAGACCTGCACATGCGCGCACGGACTCACTACTGCGGATGCGCAATCGGGCTCACTACTGTGCATGCGCACTCGGGGTCACTACTGCTCATGCGCACTCGGACTCACTACTGCTCATGCGCACTCGGGGTCACTACTGCGCATGCGCACTCGGGGTCACTACTGCGGATGTGCGCTCGGGCTCACTACTGCGGATGCGCAATCGCGTTCGCTACTGCGCATGCACACACGGGCTCACTTCTGCGCATGCGCACTCGGGGTCACTACTGCTCATGCACACTCGGCCTCACTACTGCGCACGCGCACTCCGGCTCAGACCGGCCCATGCGCACTCGGGCTCACCACTGCGCATGCGTACACGGGCTCACTACTGCGCATGCGCACACGGGCTCACTACTGCGCATGCGCGCTCGGGATAACTACTGCGCATGCGCACTCGGGGTCACTACTGCGCATGCGCACTCCGGCTCACTACTGCTCATGCGCACTCGGACTCACGACTGCGGATGCGCGCTCGGGCTTACTACTGCGGATGCGCAATCGCGTTCGCTACTGCGCATGCACACACGGGCTCACTACTGCGCATGCGCACTCCAGCTCAGAATTGCACATGCGCATTCGAGCTCACTTCTGCGCATATGCACACGGGCGTACTACTGCGCATGCGCACTCGGACTCACTACTGCTCATGCGCACTCGGACTCACTACTGCGCATGCGCACTCCCGCTCAGACCTGCACATGCGCACACGGACTCACTACTGCGGATGCGCAATCGGGCTCACTACTGCGCATGCGCACACGGGCTCCCTACTGCGCATGCGCGCTCTGGGTCACTACTGCGCATGCACACTCGGGGTCACTATTGCGCATGCGCACTCGGGGTCACTACTGCTCATGCGCACTCGGCCTCACTACTGCGCAGGCGCACTGCGGCTCAGACCTGCCCATGCGCACTCGGGCTCACCACTGCGCATGCGTACACGGACTCACTACTGCGGACGCGCGCTCGGGCTGACTACTGCGCATGCGCACACGGGCTCACTACTGCGCATGCGCGCACGAGCCCACTACTGCGAATGCGCACTCCGTGTCAGACCTGCCCATGCGCACTCGAGCTCACTACTACGCATGCGCACTCGAGCTCACTACTGCGCATGCACACATGGGCTCACTACTGCGCTTGCGCACTCCGGCTCACTACTGCTCATGCGCACTCGGACTCACTACTGCTGATGCACAATCGGCCTCACTACTGCGCATGCGCACTCCGGCTCAGAAGTGCACATGCACACACGGACTCACTGCTGCGGATGCGCCATCGGGCTCACTACTGTGCATGCGCACTCGGGGTCACTACTGCTCATGCGCACTCGGACTGACTACTGCTCATGCGCACTCGGGGTCACTACTGCGCATGCGCACTCGGACTCACTACTGCGGATGCGCGCTCGGACTCACTACTGCTCATGCACACACGGACTCACGACTGCGGATGCGCGCTCGGGCTCACTACTGCGGATGCGCACTCCGGCTCACTACTACGCATGCGCACTCGAGCTCACTACTGCGCATGCGCGCACGGGCTCACTACTGCTCATGCGCACTCGGACTCACTACTGCTGATGCACAATCGGCCTCACTACTGCGCATGCGCACTCCGGCTCAGAAGTGCACATGCACACACGGACTCACTGCTGCGGATGCGCCATCGGGCTCACTTCTGTGCATGCGCGCTCGGGGTCACTACTGCTCATGCGCACTCGGACTGACTACTGCTCATGCGCACTCGGGGTCACTACTGCGCATGCGCACTCGGACTCACTACTGCGGATGCGTGCTCGGGCTCACTACTGCGCATGCACACACGGGCTCACTTCTGCGCATGCGCACTCGGGCTCACTACTGCTCATGCGCACTCGGCCTCACTACTGCGCACGCGCACTCCGGCTCAGACCTGCCCATGCGCACTCGGGCTCACCACTGCGCATGCGTACACGGACTCACTACTGCGGACGCGCGCTCGGGCTCACTACTGCTCATGCACACACGGGCTCACTACTGTGCATGCGCGCACGAGCCCACTACTGCGAATGCCCACTCCGTCTCAGACCTGCCCATGCGCGCTCGGACTCACGACTGGGGATGCGCGCTCAGGCTCACTACTGCGGATACGCAATCGGGTTCACTACTGCGCATGCACACACGGGCTCACTTCTGCGCATGCGCACTCGGGGTCACTTCTGCTCATGCGCACTCGGCCTCACTACCGCGCATGCGCACTCCGGCTCAGACCTGCCCATGCGCACTCGGGCTCACTATTGCGCATGCGTACACGGGCTCACTACTGCGCATGCGCACTCGGGGTCACTACTGCTCATGCGCACTCGGACTGACTACTGCGGATGCGTGCTCGGGCTCACTACTGCGCATGCGCACACGGACCCACTACTGCGAATGCGCACTCCGGCTCAGACCTGCACATGCGCACTCGAGCTCACAACTACGCATGCGCACGCGGGCTCACTACTGCGCATGCGCACACGGGCTCACTACCGCGCATGCCACTCCGGCTCAGACCTGCCCATGCGCACTCGGGCTCACTATTGCGCATGCGTACACGGGCTCACTACTGCGCATGCGCACTCGGGGTCACTACTGCTCATGCGCACTCGGACTGACTACTGCTCATGCGCACTCGGGGTCACTACTGCGCATGAGCACTCGGACTCACTACTGCGGATGCGTGCTCGGGCTCTCTACTGCGCATGCGCACACGGACCCACTACTGCGAATGCGCACTCCGGCTCAGACCTGCACATGCGCACACGGACTCACTACTGCGGATGCGCAATCGGGCTCACTACTGTGCATGCGCACTCGGGGTCACTACTGCTCATGCGCACTCGGACTCACTACTGCGGATGCGCGCTCGGGCTCACTACTGCGCATGCGCGCTCGGGGTCACTACTGCGCATGCGCACTCGGGGTCACTACTGCTCATGCGCACTCGGGCTCACTACTGCGCATGCGCACACGGGCTCACTACTTCGCATGCGCGCACGAGCCCACTACTGCGCATGCGCACTCCGGCTCAGACCTGCACATGCGCATTCGAGCTCACTTCTGCGCATTAGCACACGGGCGTACTACTGCGCATGCGCACTCGGACTCACTACTGCTCATGCGCACTCGGGCTCACCACTGCGCATGCGTACACGGGCTCGCTACTGCGCATGCGCACACGGGCTCACTACTGCGCATGCGCGCTCGGTGTCACTACTGCGCATGCGCACTCGGACTCACTACTGCGGATGCGCGCTCGGACTCACGACTGGGGATGCGCGCTCAGGCTCACTACTGCGGATGCGCAATCGGGTTCACTACTGCGCATGCACACACGGGCTCACTTCTGCGCATGCGCACTCGGGGTCACTTCTGCTCATGCGCACTCGGCCTCACTACCGCGTATGCGCACTCCGGCTCAGACCTGCCCATGCGCACTCGGGCTCACTATTGCGCATGCGTACACGGGCTCACTACTGCGCATGCGCACTCGGGGTCATTACTGCTCATGCGCACTCGGACTGACTACTGCGGATGCGCGCTCGGACTCACTACTGCTCATGCACACAGGGACTCACGACTGCGGATGCGCGCTCGGGCTCACTACTGCGGATGCGCACTCCGGCTCACTACTACGCATGCGCACTCGAGCTCACTGCTGCGCATGCGCGCACGGGCTCACTACTGCGCATGCGCGCTCGGGGTCACTACTGGGCATGCGCACACGGACCCACTACTGCGCATGCGCACTCCGGCTCAGACCTGCACATGCGCACTCGAGCTCACTACTACGCATGCGCACTCGAGCTCTCTACTGCGCATGCACACACGGGCTCACTACTGCGCATGCGCACTCCGGCTCACTACTGCTCATGCGCACTCGGACTCACTACTGCTGATGCACAATCGGCCTCACTACTGCGCATGCGCACTCCGGCTCAGAAGTGCACATGCACACACGGACTCACTGCTGCGGATGCGCCATCGGGCTCACTACTGTGCATGCGCACTCGGGGTCACTACTGCTCATGCGCACTCGGACTGACTTCTGCTCATGCGCACTCGGGGGCACTACTGCGCATGCGCACTCGGACTCACTACTGCGGATGCGTGCTCGGGCTCACTACTGCGCATGCGCACACGGACCCACGACTGCGGATGCGCGCTCGGGCTCACTACTGCGGATGCGCACTCCGGCTCACTACTACGCATGCGCACTCGAGCTCACTACTGCGCATGCGCGCACGGGCTCACTACTGCGCATGCGCGCTCGGGGTCACTACTGGGCATGCGCACACGGACCCACTACTGCGCATGCGCACTCCGGCTCAGACCTGCACATGCGCACTCGAGCTCACTACTACGCATGCGCACTCGAGCTCACTACTGCGCATGCACACACGGGCTCACAACTGCGTATGCGCACTCCGGCTCACTACTGCTCATGCGCACTCGGACTCACTACTGCTGATGCACAATCGGCCTCACTACTGCGCATGCGCACTCCGGCTCAGAAGTGCACATGCACACACGGACTCACTGCTGCGGATGCGCCATCGGGCTCACTTCTGTGCATGCGCACTCGGGGTCACTACTGCTCATGCGCACTCGGACTGACTACTGCTCATGCGCACTCGGGGTCACTACTGCGCATGCGCACTCGGACTCACTACTGCGGATGCGTGCTCGGGCTCACTACTGCGCATGCGCACACGGACCCACTACTGCGCATGCGCACTCCGGCTCAGACCTGCACATGAGCACTCGAGTTCACTACTACGCATGCGCACTCGAGCTCACTACTGCGCATGCGCACACGGGCTCACTACTGCGCATGCGCGCTCGGGGTCACTACTGCTCATGCACACACGGGCTCACTACTGCTCGTGCGCACTCAGACTCACTACTGCGGATGCACAATCGGGCTCACTACTGCGCATGCGCGCTCGGACTCACTACTGCTCATGCGCACACGGACTCACGACTGCGGATGCGCGCTCGGGCTCACTACTGCGGATGCGCAATCGGGTTCACTACTGCGCATGCACACACGGGCTCACTACTGCGCATGCGCGCTCGGGATCACTACTGCGCATGCGCACTCGGGTTCACTACTGCGCATGCGCACTCCGGCTCACTACTGCTCATGCGCACTCGGACTCACTACTGCGGATGCACAATCGGGCTCACTACTGCGCATGCGTACTCCGGCTCAGACCTGCACATGCGCGCACGGACTCACTACTGCGGATGCGCAATCGGGCTCACTACTGTGCATGCGCACTCGGGGTCACTACTGCTCATGCGCACTCGGACTCACTACTGCTCATGCGCACTCGGGGTCACTACTGCGCATGCGCACTCGGGGTCACTACTGCGGATGTGCGCTCGGGCTCACTACTGCGGATGCGCAATCGCGTTCGCTACTGCGCATGCACACACGGGCTCACTTCTGCGCATGCGCACTCGGGGTCACTACTGCTCATGCACACTCGGCCTCACTACTGCGCACGCGCACTCCGGCTCAGACCGGCCCATGCGCACTCGGGCTCACCACTGCGCATGCGTACACGGGCTCACTACTGCGCATGCGCACACGGGCTCACTACTGCGCATGCGCGCTCGGGATAACTACTGCGCATGCGCACTCGGGGTCGCTACTGCGCATGCGCACTCCGGCTCACTACTGCTCATGCGCACTCGGACTCACGACTGCGGATGCGCGCTCGGGCTTACTACTGCGGATGCGCAATCGCGTTCGCTACTGCGCATGCACACACGGGCTCACTACTGCGCATGCGCACTCCAGCTCAGAATTGCACATGCGCATTCGAGCTCACTTCTGCGCATATGCACACGGGCGTACTACTGCGCATGCGCACTCGGACTCACTACTGCTCATGCGCACTCGGACTCACTACTGCGCATGCGCACTCCCGCTCAGACCTGCACATGCGCACACGGACTCACTACTGCGGATGCGCAATCGGGCTCACTACTGCGCATGCGCACACGGGCTCCCTACTGCGCATGCGCGCTCTGGGTCACTACTGCGCATGCACACTCGGGGTCACTATTGCGCATGCGCACTCGGGGTCACTACTGCTCATGCGCACTCGGCCTCACTACTGCGCAGGCGCACTGCGGCTCAGACCTGCCCATGCGCACTCGGGCTCACCACTGCGCATGCGTACACGGACTCACTACTGCGGACGCGCGCTCGGGCTCACTACTGCGCATGCGCACACGGGCTCACTACTGCGCATGCGCGCACGAGCCCACTACTGCGAATGCGCACTCCGTGTCAGACCTGCCCATGCGCACTCGAGCTCACTACTACGCATGCGCACTCGAGCTCACTACTGCGCATGCACACATGGGCTCACTACTGCGCTTGCGCACTCCGGCTCACTACTGCTCATGCGCACTCGGACTCACTACTGCTGATGCACAATCGGCCTCACTACTGCGCATGCGCACTCCGGCTCAGAAGTGCACATGCACACACGGACTCACTGCTGCGGATGCGCCATCGGGCTCACTACTGTGCATGCGCACTCGGGGTCACTACTGCTCATGCGCACTCGGACTGACTACTGCTCATGCGCACTCGGGGTCACTACTGCGCATGCGCACTCGGACTCACTACTGCGGATGCGCGCTCGGACTCACTACTGCTCATGCACACACGGACTCACGACTGCGGATGCGCGCTCGGGCTCACTACTGCGGATGCGCACTCCGGCTCACTACTACGCATGCGCACTCGAGCTCACTACTGCGCATGCGCGCACGGGCTCACTACTGCTCATGCGCACTCGGACTCACTACTGCTGATGCACAATCGGCCTCACTACTGCGCATGCGCACTCCGGCTCAGAAGTGCACATGCACACACGGACTCACTGCTGCGGATGCGCCATCGGGCTCACTTCTGTGCATGCGCACTCGGGGTCACTACTGCTCATGCGCACTCGGACTGACTACTGCTCATGCGCACTCGGGGTCACTACTGCGCATGCGCACACGGGCTCACTACTGTGCATGCGCGCACGAGCCCACTACTGCGAATGCCCACTCCGTCTCAGACCTGCCCATGCGCGCTCGGACTCACGACTGCGGATGCGCGCTCGGGCTTACTACTGCGGATGCGCAATCGCGTTCGCTACTGCGCATGCACACACGGGCTCACTTCTGCGCATGCGCACTCGGGGTCACTACTGCTCATGCACACTCGGCCTCACTACTGCGCACGCGCACTCCGGCTCAGACCTGCCCATGCGCACTCGGGCTCACCACTGCGCATGCGTACACGGGCTCACTACTGCGCATGCGCACACGGGCTCACTTCTGCGCATGCGCACTCGGGCTCACTACTGCTCATGCGCACTCGGCCTCACTACTGCGCACGCGCACTCCGGCTCAGACCTGCCCATGCGCACTCGGGCTCACCACTGCGCATGCGTACACGGACTCACTACTGCGGACGCGCGCTCGGGCTCACTACTGCTCATGCACACACGGGCTCACTACTGTGCATGCGCGCACGAGCCCACTACTGCGAATGCCCACTCCGTCTCAGACCTGCCCATGCGCGCTCGGACTCACGACTGCGGATGCGCGCTCGGGCTTACTACTGCGGATGCGCAATCGCGTTCGCTACTGCGCATGCACACACGGGCTCACTTCTGCGCATGCGCACTCGGGCTCACTACTGCTCATGCGCACTCGGCCTCACTACTGCGCACGCGCACTCCGGCTCAGACCTGCCCATGCGCACTCGGGCTCACCACTGCGCATGCGTACACGGACTCACTACTGCGGACGCGCGCTCGGGCTCACTACTGCTCATGCACACACGGGCTCACTACTGTGCATGCGCGCACGAGCCCACTACTGCGAATGCCCACTCCGTCTCAGACCTGCCCATGCGCGCTCGGACTCACGACTGCGGATGCGCGCTCGGGCTTACTACTGCGGATGCGCAATCGCGTTCGCTACTGCGCATGCACACACGGGCTCACTTCTGCGCATGCGCACTCGGGGTCACTACTGCTCATGCACACTCGGCCTCACTACTGCGCACGCGCACTCCGGCTCAGACCTGCCCATGCGCACTCGGGCTCACCACTGCGCATGCGTACACGGGCTCACTACTGCGCATGCGCACACGGGCGTACTACTGCGCATGCGCACTCGGACTCACTACTGCTCATGCGCACTCGGACTCACTACTGCGCATGCGCACTCCCGCTCAGACCTGCACATGCGCACACGGACTCACTACTGCGGATGCGCAACCGGGCTCACTACTGCGCATGCGCACTCGAGCTCACTACTGCGCATGCGCGCACGGGCTCACTACTGCGCATGCGCGCTCGGGGTCACTACTGGGCATGCGCACACGGACCCACTACTGCGCATGCGCACTCCGGCTCAGACCTGCACATGCGCACTCGAGCTCACTACTACGCATGCGCACTCGAGCTCACTACTGCGCATGCACACACGGGCTCACAACTGCGTATGCGCACTCCGGCTCACTACTGCTCATGCGCACTCGGACTCACTACTGCTGATGCACAATCGGCCTCACTACTGCGCATGCGCACTCCGGCTCAGAAGTGCACATGCACACACGGACTCACTGCTGCGGATGCGCCATCGGGCTCACTTCTGTGCATGCGCACTCGGGGTCACTACTGCTCATGCGCACTCGGACTGACTACTGCTCATGCGCACTCGGGGTCACTACTGCGCATGCGCACTCGGACTCACTACTGCGGATGCGTGCTCGGGCTCACTACTGCGCATGCGCACACGGACCCACTACTGCGCATGCGCACTCCGGCTCAGACCTGCACATGAGCACTCGAGTTCACTACTACGCATGCGCACTCGAGCTCACTACTGCGCATGCGCACACGGGCTCACTACTGCGCATGCGCGCTCGGGGTCACTACTGCTCATGCACACACGGGCTCACTACTGCTCATGCGCACTCAGACTCACTACTGCGGATGCACAATCGGGCTCACTACTGCGCATGCGCGCTCGGACTCACTACTGCTCATGCGCACACGGACTCACGACTGCGGATGCGCGCTCGGGCTCACTACTGCGGATGCGCAATCGGGTTCACTACTGCGCATGCACACACGGGCTCACTACTGCGCATGCGCGATCGGGATCACTACTGCGCATGCGCACTCGGGGTCACTACTGCGCATGCGCACTCCGGCTCACTACTGCTCATGCGCACTCGGACTCACTACTGCGGATGCACAATCGGGCTCACTACTGCGCATGCGTACTCAGCCTCAGACCTGCACATGCGCGCACGGACTCACTACTGCGGATGCGCAATCGGGCTCACTACTGTGCATGCGCACTCGGGGTCACTACTGCTCATGCGCACTCGGACTCACTACTGCTCATGCGCACTCGGGGTCACTACTGCGCATGCGCACTCGGGGTCACTACTGCGGATGTGCGCTCGGGCTCACTACTGCGCATGCGCACACGGGCTCACTACTTCGCATGCGCGCACGAGCCCACTACTGCGCATGCGCACTCCGGCTCAGACCTGCACATGCGCATTCGAGCTCACTTCTGCGCATTAGCACACGGGCGTACTACTGCGCATGCGCACTCGGACTCACTACTGCTCATGCGCACTCGGGCTCACCACTGCGCATGCGTACACGGACTCGCTACTGCGCATGCGCACACGGGCTCACTACTGCTCATGCGCACTCGGGGTCACTACTGCGCATGCGCACTCGGACTCACTACTGCGGATGCGCGCTCGGACTCACTACTGCTCATACACACACGGACTCACGACTGCGGATGCGCGCTCGGGCTCACTACTGCGGATGCGCACTCCGGCTCACTACTACGCATGCGCACTCGAGCTCACTACTGCGCATGCGCGCACGGGCTCACTACTGCGCATGCGCGCTCGGGGTCACTACTGGGCATGCGCACACGGACCCACTACTGCGCATGCGCACTCCGGCTCAGACCTGCACATGCGCACTCGAGCTCACTACTACGCATGCGCACTCGAGCTCACTACTGCGCATGCACACACGGGCTCACTACTGCGCATGCGCACTCCGGCTCACTACTGCTCATGCGCACTCCGGCTCACTACTGCTCATGCGGACTCGGACTCACTACTGCTGATGCACAATCGGCCTCACTACTGCGCATGCGCACTCCGGCTCAGAAGTGCACATGCACACACGGACTCACTGCTGCGGATGCGCCATCGGGCTCACTTCTGTGCATGCGCACTCGGGGTCACTACTGCTCATGCGCACTCGGACTGACTACTGCTCATGCGCACTCCGGCTCACTACTACGCATGCGCACTCGAGCTCACTACTGCGCATGCGCGCACGGGCTCACTACTGCGCATGCGCGCTCGGGGTCACTACTGGGCATGCGCACACGGACCCACTACTGCGCATGCGCACTCCGGCTCAGACCTGCACATGCGCACTCGAGCTCACTACTACGCATGCGCACTCGAGCTCTCTACTGCGCATGCACACACGGGCTCACTACTGCGCATGCGCACTCGGGGTCACTACTGCTCATGCGCACTCGGACTGACTTCTGCTCATGCGCACTCGGGGGCACTACTGCGCATGCGCACTCGGACTCACTACTGCGGATGCGTGCTCGGGCTCACTACTGCGCATGCGCACACGGACCCACGACTGCGGATGCGCGCTCGGGCTCACTACTGCGGATGCGCACTCCGGCTCACTACTACGCATGCGCACTCGAGCTCACTACTGCGCATGCGCGCACGGGCTCACTACTGCGCATGCGCGCTCGGGGTCACTACTGGGCATGCGCACACGGACCCACTACTGCGCATGCGCACTCCGGCTCAGACCTGCACATGCGCACTCGAGCTCACTACTACGCATGCGCACTCGAGCTCACTACTGCGCATGCACACACGGGCTCACAACTGCGTATGCGCACTCCGGCTCACTACTGCTCATGCGCACTCGGACTCACTACTGCTGATGCACAATCGGCCTCACTACTGCGCATGCGCACTCCGGCTCAGAAGTGCACATGCACACACGGACTCACTGCTGCGGATGCGCCATCGGGCTCACTTCTGTGCATGCGCACTCGGGGTCACTACTGCTCATGCGCACTCGGACTGACTACTGCTCATGCGCACTCGGGGTCACTACTGCGCATGCGCACTCGGACTCACTACTGCGGATGCGTGCTCGGGCTCACTACTGCGCATGCGCACACGGACCCACTACTGCGCATGCGCACTCCGGCTCAGACCTGCCTATGCGCACTCGGGCTCACCACTGCGCATGCATACACGGGCTCACTACTGCGCATGCGCACTCCAGCTCAGAATTGCACATGCGCATTCGAGCTCACTTCTGCGCATATGCACACGGGCGTACTACTGCGCATGCGCACTCGGACTCACTACTGCTCATGCGCACTCGGACTCACTACTGCGCATGCGCACTCCCGCTCAGACCTGCACATGCGCACACGGACTCACTACTGCGGATGCGCAATCGGGCTCACTACTGCGCAAGCGCACTCGAGCTCACTACTGCGCATGCGCGCACGGGCTCACTACTGCGCATGCGCGCTCGGGGTCACTACTGGGCATGCGCACACGGACCCACTACTGCGCATGCGCACTCCGGCTCAGACCTGCACATGCGCACTCGAGCTCACTACTACGCATGCGCACTCGAGCTCACTACTGCGCATGCACACACGGGCTCACAACTGCGTATGCGCACTCCGGCTCACTACTGCTCATGCGCACTCGGACTCACTACTGCTGATGCACAATCGGCCTCACTACTGCGCATGCGCACTCCGGCTCAGAAGTGCACATGCACACACGGACTCACTGCTGCGGATGCGCCATCGGGCTCACTTCTGTGCATGCGCACTCGGGGTCACTACTGCTCATGCGCACTCGGACTGACTACTGCTCATGCGCACTCGGGGTCACTACTGCGCATGCGCACTCGGACTCACTACTGCGGATGCGTGCTCGGGCTCACTACTGCGCATGCGCACACGGACCCACTACTGCGCATGCGCACTCCGGCTCAGACCTGCACATGAGCACTCGAGTTCACTACTACGCATGCGCACTCGAGCTCACTACTGCGCATGCGCACACGGGCTCACTACTGCGCATGCGCGCTCGGGGTCACTACTGCTCATGCACACACGGGCTCACTACTGCTCGTGCGCACTCAGACTCACTACTGCGGATGCACAATCGGGCTCACTACTGCGCATGCGCGCTCGGACTCACTACTGCTCATGCGCACACGGACTCACGACTGCGGATGCGCGCTCGGGCTCACTACTGCGGATGCGCAATCGGGTTCACTACTGCGCATGCACACACGGGCTCACTACTGCGCATGCGCGCTCGGGATCACTACTGCGCATGCGCACTCGGGTTCACTACTGCGCATGCGCACTCCGGCTCACTACTGCTCATGCGCACTCGGACTCACTACTGCGGATGCACAATCGGGCTCACTACTGCGCATGCGTACTCCGGCTCAGACCTGCACATGCGCGCACGGACTCACTACTGCGGATGCGCAATCGGGCTCACTACTGTGCATGCGCACTCGGGGTCACTACTGCTCATGCGCACTCGGACTCACTACTGCTCATGCGCACTCGGGGTCACTACTGCGCATGCGCACTCGGGGTCACTACTGCGGATGTGCGCTCGGGCTCACTACTGCGGATGCGCAATCGCGTTCGCTACTGCGCATGCACACACGGGCTCACTTCTGCGCATGCGCACTCGGGGTCACTACTGCTCATGCACACTCGGCCTCACTACTGCGCACGCGCACTCCGGCTCAGACCGGCCCATGCGCACTCGGGCTCACCACTGCGCATGCGTACACGGGCTCACTACTGCGCATGCGCACACGGGCTCACTACTGCGCATGCGCGCTCGGGATAACTACTGCGCATGCGCACTCGGGGTCACTACTGCGCATGCGCACTCCGGCTCACTACTGCTCATGCGCACTCGGACTCACGACTGCGGATGCGCGCTCGGGCTTACTACTGCGGATGCGCAATCGCGTTCGCTACTGCGCATGCACACACGGGCTCACTACTGCGCATGCGCACTCCAGCTCAGAATTGCACATGCGCATTCGAGCTCACTTCTGCGCATATGCACACGGGCGTACTACTGCGCATGCGCACTCGGACTCACTACTGCTCATGCGCACTCGGACTCACTACTGCGCATGCGCACTCCCGCTCAGACCTGCACATGCGCACACGGACTCACTACTGCGGATGCGCAATCGGGCTCACTACTGCGCATGCGCACACGGGCTCCCTACTGCGCATGCGCGCTCTGGGTCACTACTGCGCATGCACACTCGGGGTCACTATTGCGCATGCGCACTCGGGGTCACTACTGCTCATGCGCACTCGGCCTCACTACTGCGCAGGCGCACTGCGGCTCAGACCTTTTTTTTTTTTTTTTTTTTTTTTCGAGGGGAAATCTTCCACATAAGACACCCCCACTCCCCGGGGGAGGAGCGGGGGTAGTGTGGGATTTTTACCCACTAAAACCCCTCGGTGGTGCCCACCCTCGGCGGCATGGTGGGTCATGGGGTCTTGCGGTATTCATCACCACGACCCACCAAAATGCCGCCATGCGACTACTAATCGCCCTTCTCGTGGGGAGCAGAAGGCTCCCCACCAACAAAGTACCCACCCCCCGTCGGAGCCGAGCACGCCACCACGGTCGCCCTCGTCTCCACCCCTCGGACCGCGTGCAATGGGATCATGGGCCCCCGCCCATGACCCCTGCGGTCCTGGCGGTCTTGGTCAATCCCGAGGATCTCCGACACCCTCGGACCAAGATCGCCGACACTCACACGAGGGGATGAGGACCCACGCCGGGGAGGGCGGCGCGATCCCCGTCCCACCACTCCTCTCCACATAATACTACACATGCACACTCACATACGCACAACACACCCACACACACACTATCACTCACCATTCACGCCATGCGGGCGACGCGGAGAAGCCGCGCCGCCCACTACCCTCAGGAGGGCGCCCGGGAAGCGGGTCGCCCTCTCCGTCTCCTTCTTCTCACAATCATTCCACGTCTCTCTCTCTCACGCTCCGCCTCCTCCTTCCGCGAGATCACCGTCTCGCAGAAGGAGGCGACGGCCTTCCATGCTACCTCACTACTCAACATTCGCTCGATCACCTCTCCCAGACACGCAGCATCGCACTCCAACTCACACTCCAGGAGGTGCCTCTGCAGAGCAAAGGCAGGGCACCTCCCCAACACATGCTGAGCATCATCGCATTCCGCCCCACACTCGTAACAATTGGGTGATCGTTGCCTACCGATCCGGCACAGGTACTCCCCGAAGCAACCATGCCCGGTGAGCACCTGCGTGATCCGGAACGAGAGCCTACCGTGGCCGCGGTGCATCCACTGCTCAAGTCGCGGAAGGACCGCCCCGACAGCGCGCTTCCCCACGGCCCCGCTGGAGGATAAATCCTCCTTCCAGCGGGAGACAGCAGCGCGTCGGGCCTGGAGCCGGACCTCTTCGACGCTGGGTCCTGGCTGGGCACCCTCTACAATTCCCTCCTGTCGGAGGGTGCAGCGGTATCTGTATACCGCTGCCTCCACCTCGGCGCAGTAGCGCCAGGGAATTACCCCAGCCAGAACCATAGCCGACTCGTAGGAGACCGTGCGGTACCCCATCACCACCCTGACCGCCAGCCGCCGCTCCACTTTTCGCAAGACACCTTGCGAGCGGCGCCTGGCAGCCAGGTCGGCAGCCCAAACTGGGGCGCCGTATAGGGCCATACTCCGCACGACCCCCATATAGAGTCGGCGCACCTTCTCACTCGGGCCCCGCAGGTTGGGCAATATGCGCGCCAACGCGCCCGCAACACGCTCCAACCTGGGGGCCAACGCGTCGAAGTGGGGTCCGAAACTCCAGTGGCTGTCCAGTCGGAGTCCGAGATACCTCATCTCGGACCCGACCTGGACATCAGCCCCGCCTACCCGGACCAACGCACCGGGCGGAGGGCGGTCCCTACGCCTATGGCAGAAGGCCATGGCCTCAGTCTTGTGGGGAGCCACCTCCAACCCGAGCGCCCGGATCTCGGCAACGACCACCGCCGCACCCAACTCCGCGAGACGGCTGGTCCTCCAGAAATCTCGCCCCACTGCCAGGATGTGCGTATCATCTGCGAAACACGTCAGATACAATCCTGGTGGCAGTGGGGCCCTCAGAGCGGGGTCGTACCCCACGATCCACAGGTGCGGCCCAAGAACCGCACCCTGGGGCACGCCCCGCTCAACTTTCCAACTCCTCTCGGCGCCCGACCGATCCTTGCACACGACCCACCTCTCGCGGAGATAGTCCTCTATGATCGACTTTATCTCCGGTGGCACATGGTGCCTCTCTAGCCCTTCTATTATTGCCCTGTGGGGCAGGGTGTTAAATGCGTTGACTATATCAAGCGATATAGCCACCGCCACCCCGCCCCTGGACGTGGCCGACTGGGCGATGTCTCTAACTCGCCGAATGGCGTCAATTGTGCTTCGACCGCTTCTAAAGCCGTATTGCCAGTCGGCCACGTCCGGACCATCTCCGGAGAGGTGATCTGTCAATCTCTTCGCTATCACTGTTTCAAAGATCTTACCGACCACGTTTAATAAAACTATCGGCCGGTACGCCGAGGGCTCTCCTTCCGGTCTCCCGTCTTTCTTAAGGAGGACCAGCCGTCCCTTCTTCCATTCCTCTGGAAACTTACTCTGCTTCAAGCAGGCGCTGAAGAGGCCTCTAAGTCTGTCTCCCAAAAATGGGAGTGCCAAGGCCCAAGCCCGGCCCGGGATGCCGTCAGGGCCTGGCGCGGTGTTCCGCGCGCTTACCCTCTTGACGGCATAAACGAGCTCCTCGTCAGAGACCCCCATGTCGTCGGTCCACTGAAGGTGTCCCGACGACCCGGGACGCGTCATGGGACTAGGATCCCGGGGAAACAAAGTTTCCACGACGCGCCCCAGTAAATGGGGGTCGAGGCTCTCCGTAACCGGCGGGGCATAAGGCCTTAACTTGCCCATGACAAGCTTATATGGGCGGCCCCACCGGTCCCGCTCAAGAGAGCCGAGGAACTCGTCCCAGGCTCGGTCCTTGGCCTCCCTGATGGCTTTCTTGTAGGCCATTACCCCCTCCCGGTAACAGCCCCAAAGTTGCTGCTCCCTCGCGGGGTCGCGGTTGCGTCTCCGTCGGGCGCGCCGGTACCGGCGACGCAGTGGGACGCATGCCTCGCGCAACTGCGCGATCTCCCCCGTCCACCAGTACGCCGCCCGACGGGGGCAAGGGGTGGCCCGGGGCATCGCCACATCGCAGATATCCTGCATGGTGCCCCGGAACCACTGAGCCTCGCCCTCGACGTCCGCGACCTCTCTAGCCGGTGAAGCCGGCCAGCTAACCGCGAGGGCCGCAGCCACCATCATATCACTGTCTAGCCTCTTCAGCGCCCATCTTGGCGGCAGTGGGCGTCCACCCCGGCGGCGCCGGGTCTCGGAGGAGAACTTGATTCTAATAAAGAGATGATCGCTTAATGTTTCAGTCTCCTCCTCGACCCGCCAGCTCGCAACCATGCGCGCGACCTCAGGGGAGCCCCAGGACAAGTCCACCACAGACTCCCCCTGCGGCCGCACGCAGGTGCTCGCCGAGCCCCTGTTAAGTAACAGGAGCCCTTGCGCCGCCGCCCAATCCAGTGTTGCCCGGCCTCTCGCGTCGGTCCTCGGGGAACCCCATTCGCGAGCATGCGCGTTGAAGTCCCCGAGGACCAAAACGCGTTGGGTGGGGCAACGCGACGCTAACTGCCCCACCCTGTCCAGCAATTCCTCATACTGTGCGAGAGGCCAGCTGGGTGGTGCGTAAACGCCCACTACCGCCACATCCCCCCATCTAACCGCGACGGCTCCCCTTGCCGCTGCTATCGCGGTGCAGGGGGGGGAGCCGGATTTACCACGCGACACTACGGCAATAGACGCGTCCCGGCCCTCCGCGTCCGCGAACCAGTTCGGCTGGTCCGGGACGCGGTAGGGCTCGGCCACAACCCCCAACGAACAATCCCACTCGGCGAGGGCGTGGAGAAACAGGTCCTGTGCCGCCGCCGAGTGGTTCGCGTTAAATTGCAGTACGGGGCTCAATGGCCCCATCACTTGGCCGCCTCCTCTGCCACCTCCATGGCGCTTTCATCAGCCGCTGCGGCCTCCTCAGTGGTAGCGTCCTCTGTGGCTTTTTGATCCACCTTCTTGTTCATGTTCTCCATCTCCTTTTCTGGTTCCGCGGCTTTTGTGGCTGATGCCGCTACCCTCTTCCTCTTTGGTTGTGGGGCGCACCCCGCCGCGCCTAGGCGATGTGCGCTTGGCCGTCCTAAGTCGCTGCAGAGGGGGCACTTCAGCTTGTTGCTGCAGTTTGCAGCTTTGTGCCCCCCCTCGCCGCAGGCATAGCATCTGCCGGAGCGGTCATCCTTTTCCCCGCATTGCTGGGCCGTGTGCCCCCTTTGGAGGCAGCGGTAGCAATGCATCGGTCGGGTCGCTAATACCTCGACCCGAGCCGATGTCCAACCGATGCGTACGCGCCCCGCCGCCTCAGCCTTCTTTGCTATGGCAAGGGGGCACCGGACCCACGCGGTGCCCATCGTGTTCCGTCCTCTTCGAATTTCCCCGACCTTGATTTCATCGGGACGGCACTCTCCCATCTCGGCCAGTACGGACGCTACCTCCTCCTTCTCAATTGATTCGTCCAGGTTCAAAAGACGAATTTCGGCCATCTTCGTCGGATTCGCTATCCTAACCTCTGACCCCTGAAACACCTCCTTGAGTTGGTTGGCCAGATTGGCTGCCTTCACCTTGTTCTCTTGCCCCGGTATGCCCAAAACAAGACCTCCGGTGGCCGCCTTTCGGATCTTGATTTCCGTGATCCCCATTTCCGACAGCTTTTGGGGGGGAATGGCCTCTCTCGCTTTCTTGAGCACCTGGGAGTATGAAGACTCTCCCCCAGGTGCCACAGTCAGAGTCACCGCGGCCGTTCGCGGTGGCCGCGGTACCCTGACCCTCTTCTTCGGCTCCGGCCTAGTGCCCGCTGTTCTCGGTGCGGCCTGTGGCCGGTTTGGCAACCTCTTCGGAGCTGGTGCTGTTCCTGCCGCTCGCTGGGCGTTCTTCTTCGCCGCCTGCTTTGCCTTGCGGCCCAGGACCTCGGTCCACAATTCTTTCCGCGCTTTCGGTGGTGCCTCGGCTGCGGCTGGTGTCGTAGTTGGTGCTGCGATCGGGGCCCCTCTCTTTGCCGCTTCCAAGCGCGCCGCGACCGACCGCGGGGCTGCCCTGGGCTGGGGTCGCGGTGGAACACTTCGCTGTGCGCCCTTGCTCGGCGCTCTGTCCTTCTTTTTCTCCTTGCGCAGTTCGGCGGAGAGGTCCTCCACCTTCTGCAGGAGCATAGCAACGATGCCCTCCAGGCCGGTGCCAGGGGCGTCACTTTTGCCCGTCTCCTCAGTCCTCTCCGGCCTCCTTTTATTCTCCCTCGTTGGAGGCTGTGAGGTCTGCACCTCAGGCCTCTCCTCTTGCGGTCGCCGCCACTCCTCTACCTCCATCGGGGCCTCTGAAGCCGCCTCAGTCACCTCCACTGGCGACACTATCTCCGGCGGGGGGCTGGAGGTCTGTACTACCAGCCTCCTTTTTACATCGTCGCGGTCCGTGTCGGTTGACGACGACAGTTCCCGCCTTCGTGTCTTCCTTGTGTTTCGACCTGCGGGTATTGTGGGGGGCGACGCCATCATAGCTGTTGCCCCTTTTAGCCTCTCCACTTCCTGTCGGAGGGTGGCCATATCCTCTGCCATCTTCCTCCTTTCTTCCTCAGCTTCTTTCAGGAGCCTTCGAAGCTGTTCCTTCTCTTCGTCCTCTTGTGAGGGCCGTGATGTCGTAGTCGATGTGCGCGGCGACTTCCGAATGGGCTCCTCTCCCTCCGATCTTCCGGCCGCCTGCCTCTTCGCCAGCTCCGTCATGAGCCCCTCTATATAGTTAGTGGAGACTCGGAGGTGGCGAACGCTCGTCCCTTTGAGGTTGGACGAGGCTTTCGCCACCCGGCGGATGAGGTTCGTATACCTCAGCAGCTCCGCCTGTAGGTCGACCGTTGTGAGGTGTTTCACCTCTCCCATAACCTCCTCCACATCGGGAATAGGTTTGCTGCCCTTGCTAGGTTTGGGCAGGGGGCCGCTCAGGTCAAAGACCCCAAGTTCCCGGTTTAATTCCAGCTCGCGCCGTTTGGCTTCGTTGAGCCTCTCCTTCGCGGCTGCAAGCCCCACGTACTCGCCAGTGGTTGGGGGCCTACCTCTCCTCTCACGTTCTTCTCCCTGGCTTTTCCGGGAAAACTCAATGGACATGATGGACGAGTCTGAGTCATATCCATCCTCCTCATCAGTCGGCGCACTCCTCCTTGTATGCCGCCTCCCCGGAACAGGCGTGGTGTCGCGACTCCGGTCCTTGATTTGCGGCGGTGCACACTCCGTTTCGGAGGATCTTCTTCTCGCCCTCGTCTGTCGGATGAAGGTGACACCCGACGATTCCGACCCGGAACGCTCCGCTGTCGGCTCCTTCTTCACTGTTGCTCCTGCTGCGGCGGATGTAGTTGAGCAGGACGCTCCATCTTGGGGCTGCTCCTCTGCCCCACGCACTCTAACTTTGTGCGATTTCAATACTTCTGTGCACCTCACCACTGGAATCATCAGTGTGGGGCACCCTTCCCTTCTCCTGGAGCTCTCCCCTTCTTCGGTTTTTTGGCCGCTTTTAAAGATGGCGGCCACATCTTGAGGTTTTGTGTTTAAATTTGAGCTTTCCATAATGAATCCCACGAGCGTGGTCGGAAGGGAAGTCACCCCGGGCAGAGCCGCCTTACCCGGGGAAGCCTGGATACTCGGGGGGGTCGGCAGGTACCCCCGAGGGAACCGTTAGAGACTGCCTCTGCTTAACGTCTGGGCAGCCACGCAGTCCTCGGCACGGTTGCCTTAACACCTTGACTTCAGACGTACAACGCGCCCCGGCCGTCCCCGTTTTCAATCCTCCGTGCGAGCCTTACCGGCTAGGGAGGCCCTGCCAGGGTCCGAAGACCCCGCCGGCATCGCCTCGACACATCATCGGACCTACTTAGAAACGACCGGAGCACCCCTTTTATGCGGACTCGTACCGCAAGGCAGGGGATACCGTGGCCGTATTCCGCCCCGCGAACCACACAGCGGATTTTTTATAGAGGTTTACTCCTCGCGAGGCCAGCCGGTTAAGGCAATCCTCCCCGTTCCTGCGAAACATGACCACAGGCTTACGGTATGAGCATAGGCCCTCCCTAAACTGGAGGACCCGCCGTTCTCCCGTTAGCATAGAGGCCCTCACCCTTGGGAAGCCAATCGCCGAAACGATTGATTTCCGAAGGGCATAGAGTGCCTCTATCCCAGCGTACACCGCGAGGAGGTGGGAGATCCGACTTGTGGCACACTGCCACCATTCGCACGCCTGCGGCTCAGACCTGCCCATGCGCACTCGGGCTCACCACTGCGCATGCGTACACGGACTCACTACTGCGGACGCGCGCTCGGGCTCACTACTGCGCATGCGCACACGGGCTCACTACTGCGCATGCGCGCACGAGCCCACTACTGCGAATGCGCACTCCGTGTCAGACCTGCCCATGCGCACTCGAGCTCACTACTACGCATGCGCACTCGAGCTCACTACTGCGCATGCACACATGGGCTCACTACTGCGCTTGCGCACTCCGGCTCACTACTGCTCATGCGCACTCGGACTCACTACTGCTGATGCACAATCGGCCTCACTACTGCGCATGCGCACTCCGGCTCAGAAGTGCACATGCACACACGGACTCACTGCTGCGGATGCGCCATCGGGCTCACTACTGTGCATGCGCACTCGGGGTCACTACTGCTCATGCGCACTCGGACTGACTACTGCTCATGCGCACTCGGGGTCACTACTGCGCATGCGCACTCGGACTCACTACTGCGCACGCGCACTCCGGCTCAGACCTGCCCATGCGCACTCGGGCTCACCACTGCGCATGCGTACACGGACTCACTACTGCGGACGCGCGCTCGGGCTCACTACTGCTCATGCACACACGGGCTCACTACTGTGCATGCGCGCACGAGCCCACTACTGCGAATGCCCACTCCGTCTCAGACCTGCCCATGCGCGCTCGGACTCACGACTGCGGATGCGCGCTCGGGCTTACTACTGCGGATGCGCAATCGCGTTCGCTACTGCGCATGCACACACGGGCTCACTTCTGCGCATGCGCACTCGGGCTCACTACTGCTCATGCGCACTCGGCCTCACTACTGCGCACGCGCACTCCGGCTCAGACCTGCCCATGCGCACTCGGGCTCACCACTGCGCATGCGTACACGGACTCACTACTGCGGACGCGCGCTCGGGCTCACTACTGCTCATGCACACACGGGCTCACTACTGTGCATGCGCGCACGAGCCCACTACTGCGAATGCCCACTCCGTCTCAGACCTGCCCATGCGCGCTCGGACTCACGACTGCGGATGCGCGCTCGGGCTTACTACTGCGGATGCGCAATCGCGTTCGCTACTGCGCATGCACACACGGGCTCACTTCTGCGCATGCGCACTCGGGGTCACTACTGCTCATGCACACTCGGCCTCACTACTGCGCACGCGCACTCCGGCTCAGACCTGCCCATGCGCACTCGGGCTCACCACTGCGCATGCGTACACGGGCTCACTACTGCGCATGCGCACACGGGCGTACTACTGCGCATGCGCACTCGGACTCACTACTGCTCATGCGCACTCGGACTCACTACTGCGCATGCGCACTCCCGCTCAGACCTGCACATGCGCACACGGACTCACTACTGCGGATGCGCAACCGGGCTCACTACTGCGCATGCGCACTCGAGCTCACTACTGCGCATGCGCGCACGGGCTCACTACTGCGCATGCGCGCTCGGGGTCACTACTGGGCATGCGCACACGGACCCACTACTGCGCATGCGCACTCCGGCTCAGACCTGCACATGCGCACTCGAGCTCACTACTACGCATGCGCACTCGAGCTCACTACTGCGCATGCACACACGGGCTCACAACTGCGTATGCGCACTCCGGCTCACTACTGCTCATGCGCACTCGGACTCACTACTGCTGATGCACAATCGGCCTCACTACTGCGCATGCGCACTCCGGCTCAGAAGTGCACATGCACACACGGACTCACTGCTGCGGATGCGCCATCGGGCTCACTTCTGTGCATGCGCACTCGGGGTCACTACTGCTCATGCGCACTCGGACTGACTACTGCTCATGCGCACTCGGGGTCACTACTGCGCATGCGCACTCGGACTCACTACTGCGGATGCGTGCTCGGGCTCACTACTGCGCATGCGCACACGGACCCACTACTGCGCATGCGCACTCCGGCTCAGACCTGCACATGAGCACTCGAGTTCACTACTACGCATGCGCACTCGAGCTCACTACTGCGCATGCGCACACGGGCTCACTACTGCGCATGCGCGCTCGGGGTCACTACTGCTCATGCACACACGGGCTCACTACTGCTCATGCGCACTCAGACTCACTACTGCGGATGCACAATCGGGCTCACTACTGCGCATGCGCGCTCGGACTCACTACTGCTCATGCGCACACGGACTCACGACTGCGGATGCGCGCTCGGGCTCACTACTGCGGATGCGCAATCGGGTTCACTACTGCGCATGCACACACGGGCTCACTACTGCGCATGCGCGCTCGGGATCACTACTGCGCATGCGCACTCGGGGTCACTACTGCGCATGCGCACTCCGGCTCACTACTGCTCATGCGCACTCGGACTCACTACTGCGGATGCACAATCGGGCTCACTACTGCGCATGCGTACTCAGCCTCAGACCTGCACATGCGCGCACGGACTCACTACTGCGGATGCGCAATCGGGCTCACTACTGTGCATGCGCACTCGGGGTCACTACTGCTCATGCGCACTCGGACTCACTACTGCTCATGCGCACTCGGGGTCACTACTGCGCATGCGCACTCGGGGTCACTACTGCGGATGTGCGCTCGGGCTCACTACTGCGCATGCGCACACGGGCTCACTACTTCGCATGCGCGCACGAGCCCACTACTGCGCATGCGCACTCCGGCTCAGACCTGCACATGCGCATTCGAGCTCACTTCTGCGCATTAGCACACGGGCGTACTACTGCGCATGCGCACTCGGACTCACTACTGCTCATGCGCACTCGGGCTCACCACTGCGCATGCGTACACGGACTCGCTACTGCGCATGCGCACACGGGCTCACTACTGCTCATGCGCACTCGGGGTCACTACTGCGCATGCGCACTCGGACTCACTACTGCGGATGCGCGCTCGGACTCACTACTGCTCATACACACACGGACTCACGACTGCGGATGCGCGCTCGGGCTCACTACTGCGGATGCGCACTCCGGCTCACTACTACGCATGCGCACTCGAGCTCACTACTGCGCATGCGCGCACGGGCTCACTACTGCGCATGCGCGCTCGGGGTCACTACTGGGCATGCGCACACGGACCCACTACTGCGCATGCGCACTCCGGCTCAGACCTGCACATGCGCACTCGAGCTCACTACTACGCATGCGCACTCGAGCTCACTACTGCGCATGCACACACGGGCTCACTACTGCGCATGCGCACTCCGGCTCACTACTGCTCATGCGCACTCCGGCTCACTACTGCTCATGCGGACTCGGACTCACTACTGCTGATGCACAATCGGCCTCACTACTGCGCATGCGCACTCCGGCTCAGAAGTGCACATGCACACACGGACTCACTGCTGCGGATGCGCCATCGGGCTCACTTCTGTGCATGCGCACTCGGGGTCACTACTGCTCATGCGCACTCGGACTGACTACTGCTCATGCGCACTCCGGCTCACTACTACGCATGCGCACTCGAGCTCACTACTGCGCATGCGCGCACGGGCTCACTACTGCGCATGCGCGCTCGGGGTCACTACTGGGCATGCGCACACGGACCCACTACTGCGCATGCGCACTCCGGCTCAGACCTGCACATGCGCACTCGAGCTCACTACTACGCATGCGCACTCGAGCTCACTACTGCGCATGCACACACGGGCTCACTACTGCGCATGCGCACTCCGGCTCACTACTGCTCATGCGCACTCGGACTCACTACTGCTGATGCACAATCGGCCTCACTACTGCGCATGCGCACTCCGGCTCAGAAGTGCACATGCACACACGGACTCACTGCTGCGGATGCGCCATCGGGCTCACTACTGTGCATGCGCACTCGGGGTCACTACTGCTCATGCGCACTCGGACTGACTACTGCTCATGCGCACTCGGGGTCACTACTGCGCATGCGCACTCGGACTCACTACTGCGGATGCGTGCTCGGGCTCACTACTGCGCATGCGCACACGGACCCACTACTGCGCATGCGCACTCCGGCTCAGACCTGCACATGCGCACTCGAGTTCACTACTACGCATTCGCACTCGAGCTCACTACTGCGCATGCGCACACGGGCTCACTACTGCGCATGCGCGCTCGGGGTCACTACTGCTCATGCACACACGGGCTCACTACTGCTCATGCGCACTCAGACTCACTACTGCGGATGCACAATCGGGCTCACTACTGCGCATGCGCGCTCGGACTCACTACTGCTCATGCGCACACGGACTCACGACTGCGGATGCGCGCTCGGGCTCACTACTGCGGATGCGCAATCGGGTTCACTAATGCGCATGCACACACGGGCTCACTTCTGCGCATGCGCACTCGGGCTCACTACTGCTCATGCGCACTCGGCCTCACTACTGCGCACGCGCACTCCGGCTCAGACCTGCCCATGCGCACTCGGGCTCACCACTGCGCATGCGTACACGGACTCACTACTGCGGACGCGCGCTCGGGCTCACTACTGCTCATGCACACACGGGCTCACTACTGTGCATGCGCGCACGAGCCCACTACTGCGAATGCCCACTCCGTCTCAGACCTGCCCATGCGCGCTCGGACTCACGACTGCGGATGCGCGCTCGGGCTTACTACTGCGGATGCGCAATCGCGTTCGCTACTGCGCATGCACACACGGGCTCACTTCTGCGCATGCGCACTCGGGCTCACTACTGCTCATGCGCACTCGGCCTCACTACTGCGCACGCGCACTCCGGCTCAGACCTGCCCATGCGCACTCGGGCTCACCACTGCGCATGCGTACACGGACTCACTACTGCGGACGCGCGCTCGGGCTCACTACTGCTCATGCACACACGGGCTCACTACTGTGCATGCGCGCACGAGCCCACTACTGCGAATGCCCACTCCGTCTCAGACCTGCCCATGCGCGCTCGGACTCACGACTGCGGATGCGCGCTCGGGCTCACTACTGCGGATGCGCAATCGCGTTCGCTACTGCGCATGCACACACGGGCTCACTTCTGCGCATGCGCACTCGGGGTCACTACTGCTCATGCACACTCGGCCTCACTACTGCGCACGCGCACTCGGAGTCACTACTGCGCATGCGCACTCGGACTCACTACTGCGGATGTGCGCTCGGGCTCACTACTGCGCATGCGCACACGGGCTCACTACTGCGCATGCGCGCACGAGCCCTCTACTGCGCATGCGCACTCCGGCTCAGACCTGCACATGCGCATTCGAGCTCACTTCTGCGCATTAGCACACGGGCGTACTACTGCGCATGCGCACTCGGACTCACTACTGCTCATGCGCACTCGGAGTCACTACTGCGCATGCGCACTCGGACTCACTACTGCGGATGTGCGCGCGGGCTCACTACTGCGCATGCGCAATCGGGCTCACTACTGTGCATGCGCACTCGGGGTCACTACTGCTCATGCGCACTCGGACTCACTACTGCTCATGCGCACTCGGGGTCACTACTGCGCATGCGCACTCGGACTCACTACTGCGGATGTGCGCTCGGGCTCACTACTGCGCATGCGCACACGGGCTCACTACTGCGCATGCGCGCACGAGCCCACTACTGCGCATGCGCACTCCGGCTCAGACCTGCACATGCGCATTCGAGCTCACTTCTGCGCATTAGCACACGGGCGTACTACTGCGCATGCGCACTCGGACTCACTACTGCTCATGCGCACTCGGACTCACTACTGCGCATGCGCACTCCAGCTCAGACCTGCGCATGCGCACACGAGCTCACAACTACGCATGCGCACGCGGGCTCACTACTGCGCATGAGCACACGGGCTCACTACTACGCATGCGTACACGTGCTCACTACTGCGCATGCGCACACGGGCTCACTACAGCGCATGCGGGCTCGGGGTCACTAGTGCGCATGCGCACTCGGGGTCACTGTTGCGTATGCGCCCTCCGGCTCACTACTGCTCATGCGCACTCGGACTCACTACTGCGGATGCACAATTGGGCTCACTACTGCGCATGCGCACTCCGGCTCAGACCTGCACATGCGCACACGGACTCACTACTGCGGATGCGCACTCGGGCTCACTACTGCTCATGCGCACTCGGCCTCACTACTGCGCACGCGCACTCCGGCTCAGACCTGCCCATGCGCACTCGGGCTCACCACTGCGCATGCGTACACGGACTCACTACTGCGGACGCGCGCTCGGGCTCACTACTGCTCATGCACACACGGGCTCACTACTGTGCATGCGCGCACGAGCCCACTACTGCGAATGCCCACTCCGTCTCAGACCTGCCCATGCGCGCTCGGACTCACGACTGCGGATGCGCGCTCGGGCTTACTACTGCGGATGCGCAATCGCGTTCGCTACTGCGCATGCACACACGGGCTCACTTCTGCGCATGCGCACTCGGGGTCACTACTGCTCATGCACACTCGGCCTCACTACTGCGCACGCGCACTCCGGCTCAGACCTGCCCATGCGCACTCGGGCTCACCACTGCGCATGCGTACACGGGCTCACTACTGCGCATGCGCGCTCGGGATCACTACTGCGCATGCGCACTGGGGGTCACTACTGCGCACGCGCACTCCGGCTCACTACTGCTCATGCGCACTCGGACTCACTACTGCGGATGCACAATCGGGCTCACTACTGCGCATGCGTAGTCCGGCTCAGACCTGCACATGCGCACACGGACTCACTACTGCGGATGCGCAATCGGGCTCACTACTGTGCATGCGCACTCGGGGTCACTACTGCTCATGCGCACTTGGACTCACTACTACTCATGCGCACTCGGAGTCACTACTGCGCATGCGCACTCGGGGTCACTACTGCGCATGCGCACTCGGACTCACTACTGCGGATGTGCGCTCGGGCTCACTACTGCGCATGCGCACACGGGCTCACTACTGCGCATGCGCGCACGAGCCCACTACTGCGCATGCGCACTCCGGCTCAGACCTGCACATGCGCATTCGAGCTCACTTCTGCGCCTTAGCACACGGGCGTACTACTGCGCATGCGCACTCGGACTCACTACTGCTCATGCGCACTCGGACTCACTACTGCGCATGCGCACTCCAGCTCAGACCTGCGCATGCGCACACGAGCTCACAACTACGCATGCGCACGCGGGCTCACTACTGCGCATGAGCACACGGGCTCACTACTACGCATGCGTACACGTGCTCACTACTGCGCATGCGCACACGGGCTCACTACAGCGCATGCGGGCTCGGGGTCACTAGTGCGCATGCGCACTCGGGGTCACTGTTGCGTATGCGCCCTCCGGCTCACTACTGCTCATGCGCACTCGGACTCACTACTGCGGATGCACAATTGGGCTCACTACTGCGCATGCGCACTCCGGCTCAGACCTGCACATGCGCACACGGACTCACTACTGCGGATGCGCAATCGGGCTCACTACTGTGCATGCGCACTCGGGGTCACTACTGCTCATGCGCACTCGGACTCACTACTGCGGACGCGCGCTCGGGCTCACTACTGCACATGCGCACACGGGCTCACTACTGTGCATGCGCGCACGAGCCCACTACTGTGAATGCCCACTCCGTCTCAGACCTGCCCATGCGCGCTCGGACTCACGACTGCGGATGCGCGCTCGGGCTTACTACTGCGGATGCGCAATCGCGTTCGCTACTGCGCATGAACACACGGGCTCACTTCTGCGCATGCGGACTCGGGGTCACTACTGCTCATGCACACTCGGCCTCACTACTGCGCACGCGCACTCCGGCTCAGACCTGCCCATGCGCACTCGGGCTCACCACTGCGCATGCGTACACGTGCTCACTACTGCACATGCGCACACGGGCTCACTACTGTGCATGCGCGCACGAGCCCACTACTGTGAATGCCCACTCCGTCTCAGACCTGCCCATGCGCGCTCGGACTCACGACTGCGGATGTGCGCTCGGGCTCACTACTGCGCATGCGCACACGGGCTCACTACTTCGCATGCGCGCTCGGACTCACTACTGCTCATACACACACGGACTCACGACTGCGGATGCGCGCTCGGGCTCACTACTGCGGATGCGCACTCCGGCTCACTACTACGCATGCGCACTCGAGCTCACTACTGCGCATGCGCGCACGGGCTCACTACTGCGCATGCGCGCTCGGGGTCACTACTGGGCATGCGCACACGGACCCACTACTGCGCATGCGCACTCCGGCTCAGACCTGCACATGCGCACTCGAGCTCACTACTACGCATGCGCACTCGAGCTCACTACTGCGCATGCACACACGGGCTCACTACTGCGCATGCGCACTCCGGCTCACTACTGCTCATGCGCACTCCGGCTCACTACTGCTCATGCGGACTCGGACTCACTACTGCTGATGCACAATCGGCCTCACTACTGCGCATGCGCACTCCGGCTCAGAAGTGCACATGCACACACGGACTCACTGCTGCGGATGCGCCATCGGGCTCACTTCTGTGCATGCGCACTCGGGGTCACTACAGCTCATGCGCACTCGGACTGACTACTGCTCATGCGCACTCCGGCTCACTACTACGCATGCGCACTCGAGCTCACTACTGCGCATGCGCGCACGGGCTCACTACTGCGCATGCGCGCTCGGGGTCACTACTGGGCATGCGCACACGGAACCACTACTGCGCATGCGCACTCCGGCTCAGACCTGCACATGCGCACTCGAGCTCACTACTACGCATGCGCACTCGAGCTCACTACTGCGCATGCACACACGGGCTCACTACTGCGCATGCGCACTCCGGCTCACTACTGCTCATGCGCACTCGGACTCACTACTGCTGATGCACAATCGGCCTCACTACTGCGCATGCGCACTCCGGCTCAGAAGTGCACATGCACACACGGACTCACTGCTGCGGATGCGCCATCGGGCTCACTACTGTGCATGCGCACTCGGGGTCACTACTGCTCATGCGCACTCGGACTGACTACTGCTCATGCGCACTCGGGGTCACTACTGCGCATGCGCACTCGGACTCACTACTGCGGATGCGTGCTCGGGCTCACTACTGCGCATGCGCACACGGACCCACTACTGCGCATGCGCACTCCGGCTCAGACCTGCACATGCGCACTCGAGTTCACTACTACGCATGCGCACTCGAGCTCACTACTGCGCATGCGCACACGGGCTCACTACTGCGCATGCGCGCTCGGGGTCACTACTGCTCATGCACACACGGGCTCACTACTGCTCATGCGCACTCAGACTCACTACTGCGGATGCACAATCGGGCTCACTACTGCGCATGCGCGCTCGGACTCACTACTGCTCATGCGCACACGGACTCACGACTGCGGATGCGCGCTCGGGCTCACTACTGCGGATGCGCAATCGGGTTCACTAATGCGCATGCACACACGGGCTCACTTCTGCGCATGCGCACTCGGGCTCACTACTGCTCATGCGCACTCGGCCTCACTACTGCGCACGCGCACTCCGGCTCAGACCTGCCCATGCGCACTCGGGCTCACCACTGCGCATGCGTACACGGACTCACTACTGCGGACGCGCGCTCGGGCTCACTACTGCTCATGCACACACGGGCTCACTACTGTGCATGCGCGCACGAGCCCACTACTGCGAATGCCCACTCCGTCTCAGACCTGCCCATGCGCGCTCGGACTCACGACTGCGGATGCGCGCTCGGGCTTACTACTGCGGATGCGCAATCGCGTTCGCTACTGCGCATGCACACACGGGCTCACTTCTGCGCATGCGCACTCGGGCTCACTACTGCTCATGCGCACTCGGCCTCACTACTGCGCACGCGCACTCCGGCTCAGACCTGCCCATGCGCACTCGGGCTCACCACTGCGCATGCGTACACGGACTCACTACTGCGGACGCGCGCTCGGGCTCACTACTGCTCATGCACACACGGGCTCACTACTGTGCATGCGCGCACGAGCCCACTACTGCGAATGCCCACTCCGTCTCAGACCTGCCCATGCGCGCTCGGACTCACGACTGCGGATGCGCGCTCGGGCTCACTACTGCGGATGCGCAATCGCGTTCGCTACTGCGCATGCACACACGGGCTCACTTCTGCGCATGCGCACTCGGGGTCACTACTGCTCATGCACACTCGGCCTCACTACTGCGCACGCGCACTCGGAGTCACTACTGCGCATGCGCACTCGGACTCACTACTGCGGATGTGCGCTCGGGCTCACTACTGCGCATGCGCACACGGGCTCACTACTGCGCATGCGCGCACGAGCCCTCTACTGCGCATGCGCACTCCGGCTCAGACCTGCACATGCGCATTCGAGCTCACTTCTGCGCATTAGCACACGGGCGTACTACTGCGCATGCGCACTCGGACTCACTACTGCTCATGCGCACTCGGAGTCACTACTGCGCATGCGCACTCGGACTCACTACTGCGGATGTGCGCGCGGGCTCACTACTGCGCATGCGCAATCGGGCTCACTACTGTGCATGCGCACTCGGGGTCACTACTGCTCATGCGCACTCGGACTCACTACTGCTCATGCGCACTCGGGGTCACTACTGCGCATGCGCACTCGGACTCACTACTGCGGATGTGCGCTCGGGCTCACTACTGCGCATGCGCACACGGGCTCACTACTGCGCATGCGCGCACGAGCCCACTACTGCGCATGCGCACTCCGGCTCAGACCTGCACATGCGCATTCGAGCTCACTTCTGCGCATTAGCACACGGGCGTACTACTGCGCATGCGCACTCGGACTCACTACTGCTCATGCGCACTCGGACTCACTACTGCGCATGCGCACTCCAGCTCAGACCTGCGCATGCGCACACGAGCTCACAACTACGCATGCGCACGCGGGCTCACTACTGCGCATGAGCACACGGGCTCACTACTACGCATGCGTACACGTGCTCACTACTGCGCATGCGCACACGGGCTCACTACAGCGCATGCGGGCTCGGGGTCACTAGTGCGCATGCGCACTCGGGGTCACTGTTGCGTATGCGCCCTCCGGCTCACTACTGCTCATGCGCACTCGGACTCACTACTGCGGATGCACAATTGGGCTCACTACTGCGCATGCGCACTCCGGCTCAGACCTGCACATGCGCACACGGACTCACTACTGCGGATGCGCACTCGGGCTCACTACTGCTCATGCGCACTCGGCCTCACTACTGCGCACGCGCACTCCGGCTCAGACCTGCCCATGCGCACTCGGGCTCACCACTGCGCATGCGTACACGGACTCACTACTGCGGACGCGCGCTCGGGCTCACTACTGCTCATGCACACACGGGCTCACTACTGTGCATGCGCGCACGAGCCCACTACTGCGAATGCCCACTCCGTCTCAGACCTGCCCATGCGCGCTCGGACTCACGACTGCGGATGCGCGCTCGGGCTTACTACTGCGGATGCGCAATCGCGTTCGCTACTGCGCATGCACACACGGGCTCACTTCTGCGCATGCGCACTCGGGGTCACTACTGCTCATGCACACTCGGCCTCACTACTGCGCACGCGCACTCCGGCTCAGACCTGCCCATGCGCACTCGGGCTCACCACTGCGCATGCGTACACGGGCTCACTACTGCGCATGCGCGCTCGGGATCACTACTGCGCATGCGCACTGGGGGTCACTACTGCGCACGCGCACTCCGGCTCACTACTGCTCATGCGCACTCGGACTCACTACTGCGGATGCACAATCGGGCTCACTACTGCGCATGCGTAGTCCGGCTCAGACCTGCACATGCGCACACGGACTCACTACTGCGGATGCGCAATCGGGCTCACTACTGTGCATGCGCACTCGGGGTCACTACTGCTCATGCGCACTTGGACTCACTACTACTCATGCGCACTCGGAGTCACTACTGCGCATGCGCACTCGGACTCACTACTGCGGATGTGCGCGCGGGCTCACTACTGCGCATGCGCAATCGGGCTCACTACTGTGCATGCGCACTCGGGGTCACTACTGCTCATGCGCACTCGGACTCACTACTGCTCATGCGCACTCGGGGTCACTACTGCGCATGCGCACTCGGACTCACTACTGCGGATGTGCGCTCGGGCTCACTACTGCGCATGCGCACACGGGCTCACTACTGCGCATGCGCGCACGAGCCCACTACTGCGCATGCGCACTCCGGCTCAGACCTGCACATGCGCATTCGAGCTCACTTCTGCGCCTTAGCACACGGGCGTACTACTGCGCATGCGCACTCGGACTCACTACTGCTCATGCGCACTCGGACTCACTACTGCGCATGCGCACTCCAGCTCAGACCTGCGCATGCGCACACGAGCTCACAACTACGCATGCGCACGCGGGCTCACTACTGCGCATGAGCACACGGGCTCACTACTACGCATGCGTACACGTGCTCACTACTGCGCATGCGCACACGGGCTCACTACAGCGCATGCGGGCTCGGGGTCACTAGTGCGCATGCGCACTCGGGGTCACTGTTGCGTATGCGCCCTCCGGCTCACTACTGCTCATGCGCACTCGGACTCACTACTGCGGATGCACAATTGGGCTCACTACTGCGCATGCGCACTCCGGCTCAGACCTGCACATGCGCACACGGACTCACTACTGCGGATGCGCAATCGGGCTCACTACTGTGCATGCGCACTCGGGGTCACTACTGCTCATGCGCACTCGGACTCACTACTGCGGACGCGCGCTCGGGCTCACTACTGCACATGCGCACACGGGCTCACTACTGTGCATGCGCGCACGAGCCCACTACTGTGAATGCCCACTCCGTCTCAGACCTGCCCATGCGCGCTCGGACTCACGACTGCGGATGCGCGCTCGGGCTTACTACTGCGGATGCGCAATCGCGTTCGCTACTGCGCATGAACACACGGGCTCACTTCTGCGCATGCGGACTCGGGGTCACTACTGCTCATGCACACTCGGCCTCACTACTGCGCACGCGCACTCCGGCTCAGACCTGCCCATGCGCACTCGGGCTCACCACTGCGCATGCGTACACGTGCTCACTACTGCGCATGCGCACACGGGCTCACTACTGTGCATGCGTGCACGAGCCCACTACTGTGAATGCCCACTCCGTCTCAGACCTGCCCATGCGCGCTCGGACTCACTTCTGCGCATGCGCACTCGGGGTCACTACTGCTCATGCACACTCGGCCTCACTACTGCGCACGCGCACTCCGGCTCAGACCTGCCCATGCGCACTCGGGCTCACCACTGCGCATGCGTACACGGGCTCACTACTGCGCATGCGCACACGGGCTCACTACTGCGCATGCGCGCTCGGGATCACTACTGCGCATGCGCACTCGGGGTCACTACTGCGCACGCGCACTCCGGCTCACTACTGCTCATGCGCACTCGGACTCACTACTGCGGATGCACAATCGGGCTCACCACTGCGCATGCGTACTCCGGCTCAGACTGCACATGCGCACACGGACTCACTACTGCGGATGCGCAATCGGGCTCACTACTGTGCATGCGCACTCGGGGTCACTACTGCTCATGCGCACTTGGACTCACTACTACTCATGCGCACTCGGAGTCACTACTGCGCATGCGCACTCGGACTCACTACTGCGGATGTGCGCTCGGGATCACTACTGCGCATGCGCACACGGGCTCACTACTGCGCATGCGCGCACGAGCCCACTACTGCGCATGCGCACTCCGGCTCAGACCTGCACATGCGCATTCGAGCTCATTTCTGCGCATTAGCACACGGGCGTACTACTGCGCATGCGCACTCGGATTCACTACTGCTCATGCGCACTCCAGCTCAGGCCTGCGCATGCGCACACGAGCTCACAACTACGCATGCGCACGCAGGCTCACTACTGCGCATGAGCACACGGGCTCACTACTACGCATGCGTACAGGTGCTCACTACTGCGCATGCGCACACGGGCTCACTACTGCGCATGCGGGCTCGGGGTCACTAGTGCGCATGCGCACTCGGGGTCACTGTTGCGTATGCGCCCTCCGGCTCACTACTGCTCATGCGCACTCGGACTCACTACTATGGATGCACAATTGGGCTCACTACTGCGCATGCGCACTCCGGCTCAGACCTGCACATGCGCACACGGACTCACTACTGCGGATGCGCAATCGGGCTCACTACTGTGCATGCGCACTCGGGGTCACTACTGCTCATGCGCACTCGGACTCACTACTGCGGATGCGCGCTCGGGCTCACTACTGCGCATGCGCGCACGGGGTCACTACTGCGCATGCGCACTCGGGGTCACTACTGCGGATGTGCGCTCGGGCTCACTACTGCACATGCGCACACGGACTCACTACTGCGGATGCGCAATCGGGCTCACTACTGTGCATGCGCACTCGGGCTCACTACTGCGCATGCGCACTCGGGGTCACTACTGCTCATGCGCACTCGGACTGACTACTGCGGATGCGTGCTCGGGCTCACTACTGCGCATGCGCACACGGACCCACTACTGCGAATGCGCACTCCGGCTCAGACCTGCACATGCGCACTCGAGCTCACAACTACGCATGCGCACGCGGGCTCACTACTGCGCATGCGCACACGGGCTCACTACCGCGCATGCGCACTCCGGCTCAGACCTGCCCATGCGCACTCGGGCTCACTATTGCGCATGCGTACACGGGCTCACTACTGCGCATGCGCACTCGGGGTCACTACTGCTCATGCGCACTCGGACTGACTACTGCTCATGCGCACTCGGGGTCACTACTGCGCATGAGCACTCGGACTCACTACTGCGGATGCGTGCTCGGGCTCGCTACTGCGCATGCGCACACGGACCCACTACTGCGAATGCGCACTCCGGCTCAGACCTGCACATGCGCACACGGACTCACTACTGCGGATGCGCAATCGGGCTCACTACTGTGCATGCGCACTCGGGGTCACTACTGCTCATGCGCACTCGGACTCACTACTGCGGATGCGCGCTCGGGCTCACTACTGCGCATGCGCGCTCGGGGTCACTACTGCGCATGCGCACACAGGGTCACTACTGCGGATGTGCGCTCGGGCTCACTACTGCGCATGCGCACACGGGCTCACTACTTCGCATGCGCGCACGAGCCCACTACTGCGCATGCGCACTCCGGCTCAGACCTGCACATGCGCATTCGAGCTCACTTCTGCGCATTAGCACACGGGCGTACTACTGCGCATGCGCACTCGGACTCACTACTGCTCATGCGCACTCGGACTCACGACTGCGGATGCGCGCTCGGGCTCACTACTGCGGATGCGCAATCGGGTTCACTACTGCGCATGCACACACGGGCTCACTTCTGCGCATGCGCACTCGGGCTCACTACTGCTCATGCACACTCGGCCTCACTACTGCGCACGCGCACTCCGGCTCAGACCGGCCCATGCGCACTCGGGCTCACCACTGCGCATGCGTACACGGGCTCACTACTGCGCATGCGCACACGGGCTCACTACTGCGCATGCGCGCTCGGGATAACTACTGCGCATGCGCACTCGGGGTCACTACTGCGCATGCGCACTCCGGCTCACTACTGCTCATGCGCACTCGGACTCACGACTGCGGATGCGCGCTCGGGCTTACTACTGCGGATGCGCAATCGCGTTCGCTACTGCGCATGCACACACGGGCTCACTTCTGCGCATGCGCACTCGGGGTCACTACTGCTCATGCGCACGCGGACTCACGACTGCGGATGCGCGCTCGGGCTTACTACTGCGGATGCGCGATCGCGTTCGCTACTGCGCATGAACACACGGGCTCACTTCTGCGCATGCGGACTCGGGGTCACTACTGCTCATGCACACTCGGCCTCACTACTGCGCACGCGCACTCCGGCTCAGACCTGCCCATGCGCACTCGGGCTCACCACTGCGCATGCGTACACGTGCTCACTACTGCGCATGCGCACACGGGCTCACTACTGTGCATGCGCGCACGAGCCCACTACTGTGAATGCCCACTCCGTCTCAGACCTGCCCATGCGCGCTCGGACTCACGACTGCGGATGCGCGCTCGGGCTTACTACTGCGCATGAACACACGGGCTCACTTCTGCGCATGCGCACTCGGGGTCACTACTGCTCATGCACACTCGGCCTCACTACTGCGCACGCGCACTCCGGCTCAGACCTGCCCATGCGCACTCGGGCTCACCACTGCGCATGCGTACACGGGCTCACTACTGCGCATGCGCACACGGGCTCACTACTGCGCATGCGCGCTCGGGATCACTACTGCGCATGCGCACTCGGGGTCACTACTGCGCACGCGCACTCCGGCTCACTACTGCTCATGCGCACTCGGACTCACTACTGCGGATGCACAATCGGGCTCACCACTGCGCATGCGTACTCCGGCTCAGACCTGCACATGCGCACACGGACTCACTACTGCGGATGCGCAATCGGGCTCACTACTGTGCATGCGCACTCGGGGTCACTACTGCTCATGCGCACTTGGACTCACTACTACTCATGCGCACTCGGAGTCACTACTGCGCATGCGCACTCGGACTCACTACTGCGGATGTGCGCTCGGGATCACTACTGCGCATGCGCACACGGGCTCACTACTGCGCATGCGCGCACGAGCCCACTACTGCGCATGCGCACTCCGGCTCAGACCTGCACATGCGCATTCGAGCTCATTTCTGCGCATTAGCACACGGGCGTACTACTGCGCATGCGCACTCGGATTCACTACTGCTCATGCGCACTCCAGCTCAGGCCTGCGCATGCGCACACGAGCTCACAACTACGCATGCGCACGCAGGCTCACTACTGCGCATGAGCACACGGGCTCACTACTACGCATGCGTACACGTGCTCACTACTGCGCATGCGCACACGGGCTCACTACTGCGCATGCGGGCTCGGGGTCACTAGTGCGCATGCGCACTCGGGGTCACTGTTGCGTATGCGCCCTCCGGCTCACTACTGCTCATGCGCACTCGGACTCACTACTATGGATGCACAATTGGGCTCACTACTGCGCATGCGCACTCCGGCTCAGACCTGCACATGCGCACACGGACTCACTACTGCGGATGCGCAATCGGGCTCACTACTGTGCATGCGCACTCGGGGTCACTACTGCTCATGCGCACTCGGACTCACTACTGCGGATGCGCGCTCGGGCTCACTACTGCGCATGCGCGCACGGGGTCACTACTGCGCATGCGCACTCGGGGTCACTACTGCGGATGTGCGCTCGGGCTCACTACTGCACATGCGCACACGGACTCACTACTGCGGATGCGCAATCGGGCTCACTACTGTGCATGCGCACTCGGGCTCACTACTGCGCATGCGCACTCGGGGTCACTACTGCTCATGCGCACTCGGACTGACTACTGCGGATGCGTGCTCGGGCTCACTACTGCGCATGCGCACACGGACCCACTACTGCGAATGCGCACTCCGGCTCAGACCTGCACATGCGCACTCGAGCTCACAACTACGCATGCGCACGCGGGCTCACTACTGCGCATGCGCACACGGGCTCACTACCGCGCATGCGCACTCCGGCTCAGACCTGCCCATGCGCACTCGGGCTCACTATTGCGCATGCGTACACGGGCTCACTACTGCGCATGCGCACTCGGGGTCACTACTGCTCATGCGCACTCGGACTGACTACTGCTCATGCGCACTCGGGGTCACTACTGCGCATGAGCACTCGGACTCACTACTGCGGATGCGTGCTCGGGCTCGCTACTGCGCATGCGCACACGGACCCACTACTGCGAATGCGCACTCCGGCTCAGACCTGCACATGCGCACACGGACTCACTACTGCGGATGCGCAATCAGGCTCACTACTGTGCATGCGCACTCGGGGTCACTACTGCTCATGCGCACTCGGACTCACTACTGCGGATGCGCGCTCGGGCTCACTACTGCGCATGCGCGCTCGGGGTCACTACTGCGCATGCGCACACAGGGTCACTACTGCGGATGTGCGCTCGGGCTCACTACTGCGCATGCGCACACGGGCTCACTACTTCGCATGCGCGCACGAGCCCACTACTGCGCATGCGCACTCCGGCTCAGACCTGCACATGCGCATTCGAGCTCACTTCTGCGCATTAGCATACGGGCGTACTACTGCGCATGCGCACTCGGACTCACTACTGCTCATGCGCACTCGGACTCACGACTGCGGATGCGCGCTCGGGCTCACTACTGCGGATGCGCAATCGGGTTCACTACTGCGCATGCACACACGGGCTCACTTCTGCGCATGCGCACTCGGGCTCACTACTGCTCATGCACACTCGGCCTCACTACTGCGCACGCGCACTCCGGCTTACTACTGCGGATGCGCAATCGCGTTCGCTACTGCGCATGCACACACGGGCTCACTTCTGCGCATGCGCACTCGGGGTCACTACTGCTCATGCGCACGCGGACTCACGACTGCGGATGCGCGCTCGGGCTTACTACTGCGGATGCGCGATCGCGTTCGCTACTGCGCATGCACACACGGGCTCACTTCTGCGCATGCGCACTCGGGGCCACTACTGCTCATGCGCACTCGGCCTCACTACTGCGCAGGCGCACTGCGGCTCAGACCTGCCCATGCGCACTCGGGCTCACTACTGCGCATGCGTACACGGACTCACTACTGCGGACGCGCGCTCGGGCTCACTACTGCGCATGCGCACACGGGCTCACTACTGCGCATGCGCGCACGAGCCCACTACTGCGAATGCGCACTCCGTGTCAGACCTGCCCATGCGCACTCGAGCTCACTACTACGCATGCGCACTCGAGCTCACTACTGCGCATGCACACATGGGCTCACTACTGCGCTTGCGCACTCCGGCTCACTACTGCTCATGCGCACTCGGACTCACTACTGCTGATGCACAATCGGCCTCACTACTGCGCATGCGCACTCCGGCTCAGAAGTGCACATGCACACACGGACTCACTGCTGCGCATGCGCACACGGGCTCACTACTGCGCATGCGCGCTCGGGGTCACTACTGCTCATGCACACACGGGCTCACTACTGCTCATGCGCACTCAGACTCACTACTGCGGATGCACAATCGGGCTCACTACAGCGCATGCGCGCTCGGACTCACTACTGCTCATGCGCACTCGGACTCAGTACTGCGGATGCAAAATTGGGCTCACTACTGCGCATGCGCACTCCGGCTCAGACCTGCACATGCGCACACGGACTCACTACTGCGGATGCGCAATCGGGCTCACTACTGTGCATGCGCACTCGGGGTCACTACTGCTCATGCGCACTCGGACTCACTACTGCGGATGCGCGCTCGGGCTCACTACTGCGCATGCGCGCTCGGGGTCACTACTGCGCATGCGCGCTCGGGGTCACTACTGCGCATGCGCACTCGGGGTCACTACTGCGGATGTGCGCTCGGGCTCACTACTGCGCATGCGCACACGGGCACACTACTTCGCATGCGCACACGGACTCACTACTGTGCATGTGCACTCGGGCTCAATACTGCGCACGCGCACACGGGCTCACTACTGCGCATGCGCCCTCGGGGTCACTACTGCGCATGCGCACTCGGGGTCACTACTGCGCATGCGCACTCGGGCTCACCACTGCGCATGCGTACACGGGCTCGCTACTGCGCATGCGCACACGGGCTCACTACTGCGCATGCGCGCTCGGTGTCACTACTGCGTATGCGCACTCGGACTCACTACTGCGAATGCGCTCCCGGACTCGCGACTGGGGATGCGCGCTCAGGCTCACTACTGCGGATGCGCAATCGGGTTCACTACTGCGCATGCACACACGGGCTCACTTCTGCGCATGCGCACTCGGGGTCACTTCTGCTCATGCGCACTCGGCCTCACTACCGCGCATGCGCACTCCGGCTCAGACCTGCCCATGCGCACTCGGGCTCACTATTGCGCATGCGTACACGGGCTCACTACTGCGCATGCGCACTCGGGGTCACTACTGCTCATGCGCACTCGGACTGACTACTGCTCATGCGCACTCGGGGTCACTACTGCGCATGAGCACTCGGACTCACTACTGCGGATGCGTGCTCGGGCTCACTACTGCGCATGCGCACACGGACCCACTACTGCGAATGCGCACTCCGGCTCAGACCTGCACATGCGCACTCGAGCTCACAACTACGCATGCGCACGCGGGCTCACTACTGCGCATGCGCACACGGGCTCACTACTGCGCATGCGCGCTCGGCGTCACTACTGCTCATGCATACAGGGGTCGCTACTGCTCATGCGCACTCAGACTCACTACTGCGGATGCACAATCGGGCTCACTACTGCGCATGCGCGCTCGGACTCACTACTGCTCATGCGCACAGCGACTCACGACTGCGGATGCGCGCTCGGGCTCACTACTGCGGATGCGCAATCGGGTTCACTACTGCGCATGCACACACGGGCACACTTCTGCGCATGCGCACTCGAGGTCACTTCTGCTCATGCGCACTCGGCCTCACTACCGCGCATGCGCACTCCGGCTCAGACCTGCACATGCGCACTCGAGCTCACTACTACGCATGCGCACGCGGGCTCCCTACTGCTCATGCGCACTCAGACTCACTACTGCGGATGCGCAATCGGGTTCACTACTGCGCATGCACACACGGGCTCACTTCTGCGCATGCGTACATGTGCTCACTACTTCGCATGCGCACACGGTCTCACTACAGCGCCAGCACGCTCGGGCTCACTTCTGCGCATGCGCACACGGACTCACTACTGTGCATGTGCACTCGGGCTCACTACTGCGCATGCGCACACGGGCTCACTACTGCGCATGTGCACTCGGGCTCACTACTGCGCATGCGCACACGGGCTCACTACTGCGCATGCGCGCTCGGACTCACTACTGCTCATGCGCACTCGGACTCACTACTGCGCATGCGCACTCCGGCTCAGACCTGCACATGCGCACTCGAGCTCACTACTACCAATGCGCACGCGGCCTCACTACTGCGCATGAGCACACGGGCTCACTACTGCGCATGCGCACTCGGACTCACTACTACTCATGCGCACTCGGGGTCACTACTGCGCATGCGCAATCGGACTCACTACTGCGCACGCGCACTCCGGCTCAGACCTGCCCATGCGCACTCGGGCTCACCACTGCGCATGCGTACACGGGCTCACTACTGCGCATGCGCACACGGGCTCACTACTGCGCATGCGCGCTCGGGGTCACTACAGCGCATGCGCACTCGGGGTCACTACTGCGCATGCGCACTCCGGCTCACTACTGCTCATGCGCACTCGGACTCACTACTGCAGATGCGCAATCGGGCTCACTACTGTGCATGCGCACTAGGGGTCACTACTGCGCATGCGCACGCGGGCTCACTACTGCGCATGCGCACTCCGGCTCAGACCTGCACATGCGCACTCGAGCACACTACTACGCATGCGCACGCGGGCTCACTACTGCGCATGCGCATACGGGCTCACTACTGCGCATGCGCACTCGAGCTCACTACTAGGCATGCGCACGCGGGCTCACTACTGCTCATGCGCACTCGGACTCACTACTGCGGATGCGCGCTCGGACTCACGACTGCGGATGCGGGCTCGGGCTTACTACTGCGGATGCGCAATCGCGTTCACTACTGCGCATGCACACACGGGCTCACTTCTGCGCATGCGCACTCGGGGTCACTACTGCGCACGCGCACTCCGGCTCAGACCTGCCCATGCGCACTCGGGCTCACCACTGCGCATGCGTACACGGGCTCACTACTGCACATGCGCACACGGGCTCACTACTGCGCATGCGCACTCGGACTCACTACTACTCATGCGCACTCGGGGTCACTACTGCGCATGCGCACTCGGACTCACTACTGCGGATGCGCGCTCGGACTCACTACTGCTCATGCGCACTCGGGGTCACTACTGCGCATGCGCACTCGGACTCACTACTGCGGATGTGCGCTCGGGGTCACTACTGCGCATGCGCACTCGGACTCACTACTGCGGATGTGCGCTCGGGCTCACTACTGCGCATGCGCAAACGGGCTCACTACTGCGCATGCGCGCACGAGCTCACTACTGCGCATGCGCACTCCGGCTCAGACCTGCACATGCGCATTCGAGCTCACTTCTGCGCATTAGCACACGGGCGTACTACTGCGCATGCGCACTCGGACTCACTACTGCTCATGCGCACTCGGACTCACTACTGCGCATGCGCACTCCAGCTCAGACCTGCGCATGCGCACACGAGCTCACAACTACGCATGCGCACGCGGGCTCACTACTGCGCATGAGCACACGGGCTCACTACTACGCATGCGTACACGTGCTCACTACTGCGCATGCGCACACGGGCTCACTACGGCGCATGCGGGCTCGGGGTCACTAGTGCGCATGCGCACTCGGGGTCACTGCTGCGTATGCGCCCTCCGGCTCACTACTGCTCATGCGCACTCGGACTCACTACTGCTCATGCGCGCTCGGGCTCACTACTGCGCATGCGCGCTCGGGGTCACTACTGCGCATGCGCACTCGGGGTCACTACTGCGGATGTGCGCTCGGGCTCACTACTGCGCATGCGCACACGGGCTCACTACTTCGCATGCGCGCACGAGCCCACTACTGCGCATGCGCACTCCGGCTCAGACCTGCACATGCGCATTCGAGCTCACTTCTGCGCATTAGCACACGGGCGTACTACTGCGCATGCGCACTCGGACTCACTACTGCTCATGCGCACTCGGGCTCACCACTGCGCATGCGTACACGGGCTCGCTACTGCGCATGCGCACACGGGCTCACTACTGCGCATGCGCGCTCGGTGTCACTACTGCGCATGCGCACTCGGACTCACTACTGCGAATGCGCGCTCGGACTCGCGACTGGGGATGCGCGCTCAGGCTCACTACTGCGGATGCGCAATCGGGTTCACTACTACGCATGCACACACGGGCTCACTTCTGCGCATGCGCACTCGGGGTCACTTCTGCTCATGCGCACTCGGCCTCACTACCGCGCATGCGCACTCGGGCTCAGTATTGCGCATGCGTACACGGGCTCACTACTGCGCATGCGCGCTCGGGGTCACTACTGCTCATGCATACAGAGGTCGCTACTGCTCATGCGCACTCAGACTCACTACTGCGGATGCACAATCGGGCTCACAACTGCGCATGCGCGCTCGGACTCACTACTGCTCATGCGCACAGGGACTCACGACTGCGGATGCGCGCTCGGGCTCACTACTGCGGATGCGCAATCGGGTTCACTACTGCGCATGCACACACGGGCACACTTCTGCGCATGCGCACTCGGGGTCACTTCTGCTCATGCGCACTCGGCCTCACTACCGCGCATGCGCACTCCGGCTCAGACCTGCACATGCGCACTCGGACTCACTACTGCGCATGCGCACTCCGGCTCAGACCTGCACATGCGCACTCGAGCTCACTACTACCAATGCGCACGCGGCCTCACTACTGTGCATGAGCACACGGGCTCACTATTGCGCATGCGCGCTCGGACTCACGACCGCGGATGCGGGCTCGGGCTTACTACTGCGGATGCGCAATCGCGTTCACTACTGCGCATGCACACACGGGCTCACTTCTGCGCATGCGCACTCGGGGTCACTACTGCTCATGCGCACTCGGACTCACTACTGCTCATGCGCACTCGGGGTCACTACTGCGCATGCGCACTCGGGGTCACTACTGCGGATGTGCGCTCGGGCTCACTACTGCGGATGCGCAATCGCGTTCGCTACTGCGCATGCACACACGGGCTCACTTCTGCGCATGCGCACTCGGGGTCACTACTGCTCATGCACACTCGGCCTCACTACTGCGCACGCGCACTCCGGCTCAGACCGGCCCATGCGCACTCGGGCTCACCACTGCGCATGCGTACACGGGCTCACTACTGCGCATGCGCACACGGGCTCACTACTGCGCATGCGCGCTCGGGATAACTACTGCGCATGCGCACTCGGGGTCACTACTGCGCATGCGCACTCCGGCTCACTACTGCTCATGCGCACTCGGACTCACGACTGCGGATGCGCGCTCGGGCTTACTACTGCGGATGCGCAATCGCGTTCGCTACTGCGCATGCACACACGGGCTCACTACTGCGCATGCGCACTCCAGCTCAGAATTGCACATGCGCATTCGAGCTCACTTCTGCGCATATGCACACGGGCGTACTACTGCGCATGCGCACTCGGACTCACTACTGCTCATGCGCACTCGGACTCACTACTGCGCATGCGCACTCCCGCTCAGACCTGCACATGCGCACACGGACTCACTACTGTGGATGCGCAATCGGGCTCACTACTGCGCATGCGCACACGGGCTCCCTACTGCGCATGCGCGCTCTGGGTCACTACTGCGCATGCACACTCGGGGTCACTATTGCGCATGCGCACTCGGGGTCACTACTGCTCATGCGCACTCGGCCTCACTACTGCGCAGGCGCACTGCGGCTCAGACCTGCCCATGCGCACTCGGGCTCACCACTGCGCATGCGTACACGGACTCACTACTGCGGACGCGCGCTCGGGCTCACTACTGCGCATGCGCACACGGGCTCACTACTGCGCATGCGCGCACGAGCCCACTACTGCGAATGCGCACTCCGTGTCAGACCTGCCCATGCGCACTCGAGCTCACTACTACGCATGCGCACTCGAGCTCACTACTGCGCATGCACACATGGGCTCACTACTGCGCTTGCGCACTCCGGCTCACTACTGCTCATGCGCACTCGGACTCACTACTGCTGATGCACAATCGGCCTCACTACTGCGCATGCGCACTCCGGCTCAGAAGTGCACATGCACACACGGACTCACTGCTGCGGATGCGCCATCGGGCTCACTACTGTGCATGCGCACTCGGGGTCACTACTGCTCATGCGCACTCGGACTGACTACTGCTCATGCGCACTCGGGGTCACTACTGCGCATGCGCACTCGGACTCACTACTGCGGATGCGCGCTCGGACTCACTACTGCTCATGCACACACGGACTCACGACTGCGGATTCGCGCTCGGGCTCACTACTGCGGATGCGCACTCCGGCTCACTACTACGCATGCGCACTCGAGCTCACTACTGCGCATGCGCGCACGGGCTCACTACTGCTCATGCGCACTCGGACTCACTACTGCTGATGCACAATCGGCCTCACTACTGCGCATGCGCACTCCGGCTCAGAAGTGCACATGCACACACGGACTCACTGCTGCGGATGCGCCATCGGGCTCACTTCTGTGCATGCGCACTCGGGGTCACTACTGCTCATGCGCACTCGGACTGACTACTGCTCATGCGCACTCGGGGTCACTACTGCGCATGCGCACTCGGACTCACTACTGCGGATGCGTGCTCGGGCTCACTACTGCGCATGCACACACGGGCTCACTTCTGCGCATGCGCACTCGGGCTCACTACTGCTCATGCGCACTCGGCCTCACTACTGCGCACGCGCACTCCGGCTCAGACCTGCCCATGCGCACTCGGGCTCACCACTGCGCATGCGTACACGGACTCACTACTGCGGACGCGCGCTCGGGCTCACTACTGCTCATGCACACACGGGCTCACTACTGTGCATGCGCGCACGAGCCCACTACTGCGAATGCCCACTCCGTCTCAGACCTGCCCATGCGCGCTCGGACTCACGACTGCGGATGCGCGCTCGGGCTTACTACTGCGGATGCGCAATCGCGTTCGCTACTGCGCATGCACACACGGGCTCACTTCTGCGCATGCGCACTCGGGCTCACTACTGCTCATGCGCACTCGGCCTCACTACTGCGCACGCGCACTCGAGCTCACTACTGCGCATGCACACACGGGCTCACAACTGCGTATGTGCACTCCGGCTCACTACTGCTCATGCGCACTCGGACTCACTACTGCTGATGCACAATCGGCCTCACTACTGCGCATGCGCACTCCGGCTCAGAAGTGCACATGCACACACGGACTCACTGCTGCGGATGCGCCATCGGGCTCACTTCTGTGCATGCGCACTCGGGGTCACTACTGCTCATGCGCACTCGGACTGACTACTGCTCATGCGCACTCGGGGTCACTACTGCGCATGCGCACTCGGACTCACTACTGCGGATGCGGGCTCGGGCTCACTACTGCGCATGCGCACACGGACCCACTACTGCGCATGCGCACTCCGGCTCAGACCTGCACATTGTGCACTCGAGTTCACTACTACGCATGCGCACTCGAGCTCACTACTGCGCATGCGCACACGGGCTCACTACTGCGCATGCGCGCTCGGGGTCACTACTGCTCATGCACACACGGGCTCACTACTGCTCATGCGCACTCAGACTCACTACTGCGGATGCACAATCGGGCTCACTACTGCGCATGCGCGCTCGGACTCACTACTGCTCATGCGCACACGGACTCACGACTGCGGATGCGCGCTCGGGCTCACTACTGCGGATGCGCAATCGGGTTCACTACTGCGCATGCACACACGGGCTCACTACTGCGCATGCGCGCTCGGGATCACTACTGCGCATGCGCACTCGGGGTCACTACTGCGCATGCGCACTCCGGCTCACTACTGCTCATGCGCACTCGGACTCACTACTGCGGATGCACAATCGGGCTCACTACTGCGCATGCGTACTCAGCCTCAGACCTGCACATGCGCGCACGGACTCACTACTGCGGATGCGCAATCGGGCTCACTACTGTGCATGCGCACTCGGGGTCACTACTGCTCATGCGCACTCGGACTCACTACTGCGGATGTGCGCTCGGGATCACTAATGCGCATGCGCACACGGGCTCACTACTGTGCATGCGCGCACGAGCCCACTACTGTGAATGCCCACTCCGTCTCAGACCTGCCCATGCGCGCTCGGACTCACGACTGCGGATGCGCGCTCGGGCTTACTACTGCGCATGAACACACGGGCTCACTTCTGCGCATGCGCACTCGGGGTCACTACTGCTCATGCACACTCGGCCTCACTACTGCGCACGCGCACTCCGGCTCAGACCTGCCCATGCGCACTCGGGCTCACCACTGCGCATGCGTACACGGGCTCACTACTGCGCATGCGCACACGGGCTCACTACTGCGCATGCGCGCTCGGGATCACTACTGCGCATGCGCACTCGGGGTCACTACTGCGCACGCGCACTCCGGCTCACTACTGCTCATGCGCACTCGGACTCACTACTGCGGATGCACAATCGGGCTCACCACTGCGCATGCGTACTCCGGCTCAGACCTGCACATGCGCACACGGACTCACTACTGCGGATGCGCAATCGGGCTCACTACTGTGCATGCGCACTCGGGGTCACTACTGCTCATGCGCACTTGGACTCACTACTACTCATGCGCACTCGGAGTCACTACTGCGCATGCGCACTCGGACTCACTACTGCGGATGTGCGCTCGGGATCACTAATGCGCATGCGCACACGGGCTCACTACTGCGCATGCGCGCACGAGCCCACTACTGCGCATGCGCACTCAGGCTCAGACCTGCACATGCGCATTCGAGCTCATTTCTGCGCATTAGCACACGGGCGTACTACTGCGCATGCGCACTCGGATTCACTACTGCTCATGCGCACTCCAGCTCAGGCCTGCGCATGCGCACACGAGCTCACAACTACGCATGCGCACGCAGGCTCACTACTGCGCATGAGCACACGGGCTCACTACTACGCATGCGTACACGTGCTCACTACTGCGCATGCGCACACGGGCTCACTACTGCGCATGCGGGCTCGGGGTCACTAGTGCGCATGCGCACTCGGGGTCACTGTTGCGTATGCGCCCTCCGGCTCACTACTGCTCATGCGCACTCGGACTCACTACTATGGATGCACAATTGGGCTCACTACTGCGCATGCGCACTCCGGCTCAGACCTGCACATGCGCACACGGACTCACTACTGCGGATGCGCAATCGGGCTCACTACTGTGCATGCGCACTCGGGGTCACTACTGCTCATGCGCACTCGGACTCACTACTGCGGATGCGCGCTCGGGCTCACTACTGCGCATGCGCGCACGGGGTCACTACTGCGCATGCGCACTCGGGGTCACTACTGCGGATGTGCGCTCGGGCTCACTACTGCGCATGCGCACACGGGCTCACTACTTCGCATGCGCGCACGAGCCCACTACTGCGCATGCGCACTCCGGCTCAGACCTGCACATGCGCATTCGAGCTCACTTCTGCGCATTAGCACACGGGCGTACTACTGCGCATGCGCACTCGGACTCACTACTGCTCATGCGCGCTCGGGCTCACCACTGCGCATGCGTACACGGGCTCGCTACTGCGCATGCGCACACGGGCTCACTACTGCGCATGCGCGCTCGGTGTCACTACTGCGCATGCGCACTCGGACTCACTACTGCGGATGCGCGCTCGGACTCACGACTGGGGATGCGCGCTCAGGCTCACTACTGCGGATGCGCAATCGGGTTCACTACTGCGCATGCACACACGGGCTCACTTCTGCGCATGCGCACTCGGGGTCACTTCTGCTCATGCGCACTCGGCCTCACTACCGCGCATGCGCACTCCGGCTCAGACCTGCCCATGCGCACTCGGGCTCACTATTGCGCATGCGTACACGGGCTCACTACTGCGCATGCGCACTCGGGGTCACTACTGCTCATGCGCACTCGGACTGACTACTGCGGATGCGTGCTCGGACTCACGACTGCGGATGCGCGCTCGGGCTCACTACTGCGGATGCGCAATCGGGTTCACTACTGCGCATGCACACACGGGCTCACTTCTGCGCATGCGCACTCGGGCTCACTACTGCTCATGCGCACTCGGCCTCACTACTGCGCACGCGCACTCCGGCTCAGACCTGCCCATGCGCACTCGGGCTCACCACTGCGCATGCGTACACGGACTCACTACTGCGGACGCGCGCTCGGGCTCACTACTGCACATGCGCACACGGGCTCACTACTGCGCATGCGCGCACGAGCCCACTACTGCGAATGCCCACTCCGTCTCAGACCTGCCCATGCGCGCTCGGACTCACGACTGCGGATGCGCGCTCGGGCTTACTACTGCGGATGCGCAATCGCGTTCGCTACTGCGCATGCACACACGGGCTCACTTCTGCGCATGCGCACTCGGGGTCACTACTGCTCATGCACACTCGGCCTCACTACTGCGCACGCGCACTCCGGCTCAGACCGGCCCATGCGCACTCGGGCTCACCACTGCGCATGCGTACACGGGCTCACTACTGCGCATGCGCACACGGGCTCACTACTGCGCATGCGCGCTCGGGATCACTACTGCGCATGCGCACTCGGGGTCACTACTGCGCATGCGCACTCCGGCTCACTACTGCTCATGCGCACTCGGACTCACGACTGCGGATGCGCGCTCGGGCTTACTACTGCGGATGCGCAATCGCGTTCGCTACTGCGCATGCACACACGGGCTCACTTCTGCGCATGCGCACTCGGGGTCACTACTGCGCATGCGCACTCCAGCTCAGAATTGCACATGCGCATTCGAGCTCACTTCTGCGCATATGCACACGGGCGTACTACTGCGCATGCGCACTCGGACTCACTACTGCTCATGCGCACTCGGACTCTCTACTGCGCATGCGCACTCCCGCTCAGACCTGCACATGCGCACACGGACTCACTACTGCGGATGCGCAATCGGGCTCACTACTGTGCATGCGCACTCGGGTCACTACTGCTCATGCGCACTCGGACTCACTACTACTCATGCGCACTCGGGGTCACTACTGCGCATGCGCACTCGGACTCACTACTGCGGATGCGTGCTCCGGCTCACTACTGCGCATGCGCACACGGACCCACTACTGCGCATGCGGACTCCGGCTCAGACCTGCACATGCGCACTCGAACTCACTGCTACGCATGCGCATGCGGGGTCACTGCTGCGGATGCGCACTCGGACTCACTACGACTCATGGGCACTCGGACTCACTACTGCCGATGCGCAATCAGGCTCGCTACTGCGGATGCGCACTCGGGCTCAGACCTGCCCATGCGCACTCGGGCTCACCACTGCGCATGCGTACACGGGCTCACTACTGCGCATGCGCACACGGGCTCCCTACTGCGCATGCGCGCTCTGGGTCACTACTGCGCATGCACACTCGGGGTCACTATTGCGCATGCGCACTCCGGCTCAAAAGTGCACATGCACACACGGACTCACTGCTGCGGATGCGCCATCGGGCTCACTACTGTGCATGCGCACTCGGGGTCACTACTGCTCATGCGCACTCGGACTGACTACTGCTCATGCGCACTCGGGGTCACTACTGCGCATGCGCACTCGGACTCACTACTGCGGATGCGCGCTCGGACTCACTACTGCTCATGCACACACGGACTCACGACTGCGGATGCGCGCTCGGGCTCACTACTGCGGATGCGCACTCCGGCTCACTACTACGCATGCGCACTCGAGCTCACTACTGCGCATGCGCGCACGGGCTCACTACTGCGCATGCGCGCTCGGGGTCACTACTGGGCATGCGCACACGGACCCACTACTGCGCATGCGCACTCCGGCTCAGACCTGCACATGCGCACTCGAGCTCACTACTACGCATGCGCACTCGAGCTCACTACTGCGCATGCACACACGGGCTCACTACTGCGCATGCGCACTCCGGCTCACTACTGCTCATGCGCACTCGGACTCACTACTGCTGATGCACAATCGGCCTCACTACTGCGCATGCGCACTCCGGCTCAGAAGTGCACATGCACACACGGACTCACTGCTGCGGATGCGCCATCGGGCTCACTTCTGTGCATGCGCACTCGGGGTCACTACTGCTCATGCGCACTCGGACTGACTACTGCTCATGCGCACTCGGGGTCACTACTGCGCATGCGCACTCGGACTCACTACTGCGGATGCGTGCTCGGGCTCACTACTGCGCATGCGCACACGGACCCACTACTGCGCATGCGCACTCCGGCTCAGACCTGCACATGAGCACTCGAGTTCACTACTACGCATGCGCACTCGAGCTCACTACTGCACATGCGCACACGGGCTCACTACTGCGCATGCGCGCTCGGGGTCACTACTGCTCATGCACACACGGGCTCACTACTGCTCATGCGCACTCAGACTCACTACTGCGGATGCACAATCGGGCTCACTACTGCGCATGCGCGCTCGGACTCACTACTGCTCATGCGCACACGGACTCACGACTGCGGATGCGCGCTCGGGCTCACTACTGCGGATGCGCAATCGGGTTCACTACTGCGCATGCACACACGGGCTCACTTCTGCGCATGCGCACTCGGGCTCACTACTGCTCATGCGCACTCGGCCTCACTACTGCGCACGCGCACTCCGGCTCAGACCTGCCCATGCGCACTCGGGCTCACCACTGCGCATGCGTACACGGACTCACTACTGCGGACGCGCGCTCGGGCTCACTACTGCACATGCGCACACGGGCTCACTACTGCGCATGCGCGCACGAGCCCACTACTGCGAATGCCCACTCCGTCTCAGACCTGCCCATGCGCGCTCGGACTCACGACTGCGGATGCGCGCTCGGGCTTACTACTGCGGATGCGCAATCGCGTTCGCTACTGCGCATGCACACACGGGCTCTCTTCTGCGCATGCGCACTCGGGGTCACTACTGCTCATGCACACTCGGCCTCACTACTGCGCACGCGCACTCCGGCTCAGACCGGCCCATGCGCACTCGGGCTCACCACAGCGTATGCGTACACGGGCTCACTACTGCGCATGCGCACACGGGCTCACTACTGCGCATGCGCACTCGGACTCACTACTGCTCATGCGCGCTCGGGCTCACTACTGCGCATGCGCGCTCGGGGTCACTACTGCGCATGCGCACTCGGGGTCACTACTGCGCATGTGCGCTCGGGCTCACTACTGCGCATGCGCACACGGGCTCACTACTTCGCATGCGCACACGGACTCACTACTGTGCATGTGCACTCGGGCTCAATACTGCGCACGCGCACACGGGCTCACTACTGCGCATGCGCGCTCGGTGTCACTACTGCGCATGCGCACTCGGACTCACTACTGCGAATGCGCGCTCGGACTCGCGACTGGGGATGCGCGCTCAGGCTCACTACTGCGGATGCGCAATCGGGTTCACTACTGCGCATGCACACACGGGCTCACTTCTGCTCATGCGCACTCGGGGTCACTTCTGCTCATGCGCACTCGGCCTCACTACCGCGCATGCGCACTCCGGCTCAGACCTGCCCATGCGCACTCGAGCTCACTACTACCAATGCGCACGCGGCCTCACTACTGCGCATGAGCACACGGGCTCACTACTGCGCATGCGTACACGGGCTCACTACTGCGCATGAGCACACGGGCTCACTACTGCGCATGCGCACTCGGACTCACTACTACTCATGCGCACTCGGGGTCACTACTGCGCATGCGCAATCGGACTCACTACTGCGCACGCGCACTCCGGCTCAGACCTGCCCATGCGCACTCGTGCTCACCACTGCGCATGCGTACACGGGCTCACTACTGCGCATGCGCACACGGGCTCACTACTGCGCATGCGTACACGGGCTCACTACAGCGCATGCGCACTCGGGGTCACTACTGCGCATGCGCACTCCGGCTCACTACTGCTCATGCGCACTCGGACTCACTACTGCAGATGCGCAATCGGGCTCACTACTGTGCATGCGCACTAGGGGTCACTGCTGCGCATGCGCACGCGGGCTCACTACTGCGCATGCGCACTCCGGCTCAGACCTGCACATGCGCACTCGAGCTCACTACTACGCATGCGCACGCGGGCTCACTACTGCGCATGCGCATACGGGCTCACTACTGCGCATGCGCACTCGAGCTCACTACTAGGCATGCGCACGCGGGCTCACTACTGCTCATGCGCACTCGGACTCACTACTGCGGATGCGCGCTCGGACTCACGACTGCGGATGCGGGCTCGGGCTTACTACTGCGGATGCGCAATCGCGTTCACTACTGCGCATGCACACACGGGCTCACTTCTGCCCATGCGCACTCGGGGTCACTACTGCGCACGCGCACTCCGGCTCAGACCTGCCCATGCGCACTCGGGCTCACCACTGCGCATGCGTACACGGGCTCACTACTGCACATGCGCACACGGGCTCACTACTGCGCATGCGCACTCGGACTCACTACTACTCATGCGCACTCGGGGTCACTACTGCGCATGCGCACTCGGACTCACTGCTGCGGATGCGCGCTCGGACTCACTACTGCGCATGCGCACTCCAGCTCAGACCTGCGCATGCGCACACGAGCTCACAACTACGCATGCGCACGCGGGCTCACTACTGCGGATGCGCAATCGGGCTCACTACTGTGCATGCGCACTCGGGGTCACTACTGCTCATGCGCACTCGGACTCACTACTGCGGATGCGCGCTCGGGCTCACTACTGCGCATGCGCGCTCGGGGTCACTACTGCGCATGCGCACTCGGGGTCACTACTGCGGATGTGCGCTCGGGCTCACTACTGCGCATGCGCACACGGGCACACTACTTCGCATGCGCACACGGACTCACTACTGTGCATGTGCACTCGGGCTCAATACTGCGCACGCGCACACGGGCTCACTACTGCGCATGCGCCCTCGGGGTCACTACTGCGCATGCGCACTCGGGCTCACCACTGCGCATGCGTACACGGGCTCACTACTGCGCATGCGCACACGGGCTCACTACTGCGCATGCGCACTCAGACTCACTACTGCGGATGCACAATCGGGCTCACTACTGCGCATGCGCGCTCGGACTCACTACTGCTCATGCGCACACGGACTCACGACTGCGGATGCGCGCTCGGGCTCACTACTGCGGATGCGCAATCGGGTTCACTACTGCGCATGCACACACGGGCTCACTACTGCGAATGCCCACTCCGTCTCAGACCTGCCCATGCGCGCTCGGACTCACGACTGCGGATGCGCGCTCGGGCTTACTACTGCGGATGCGCAATCGCGTTCGCTACTGCGCATGCACACACGGGCTCTCTTCTGCGCATGCGCACTCGGGGTCACTACTGCTCATGCACACTCGGCCTCACTACTGCGCACGCGCACTCCGGCTCAGACCGGCCCATGCGCACTCGGGCTCACCACTGCGTATGCGCACACGGGATCACTACTGCGCATGCGCGCACGAGCCCACTACTGCGCATGCGCACTCCGGCTCAGACCTGCACATGCGCATTCGAGCTCACTTCTGCGCATTAGCACACGGGCGTACTACTGCGCATGCGCACTCGGACTCACTACTGCTCATGCGCACTCGGACTCACCACTGCGCATGCGCACTCCAGCTCAGACCTGCACATGCGCACACGAGCTCACAACTACGCATGCGCACGCGGGCTCACTACTGCGCATGAGCACACGGGCTCACTACTACGCATGCGTACACGTGCTCACTACTGCGCATGCGCACACGGGCTCACTACTGCGCATGCGGGCTCGGTGTCACTAGTGCGCATGCGCACTCGGGGTCACTGCTGCGTATGCGCCCTCCGGCTCACTACTGCTCATGCGCACTCGGACTCACTACTGCTCATGCGCGCTCGGGCTCACTACTGCGCATGCGCGCTCGGGGTCACTACTGCGCATGCGCACTCGGGGTCACTACTGCGCATGTGCGCTCGGGCTCACTACTGCGCATGCGCACACGGGCTCACTACTTCGCATGCGCACACGGACTCACTACTGTGCATGTGCACTCGGGCTCAATACTGCGCACGCGCACACGGGCTCACTACTGCGCATGCGCCCTCGGGGTCACTACTGCGCATGCGCACTCGGGGTCACTACTGCGCATGCGCACTCGGGCTCACCACTGCGCATGCGTACACGGGCTCGCTACTGCGCATGCGCACACGGGCTCACTACTGCGCATGCGCGCTCGGTGTCACTACTGCGCATGCGCACTCGGACTCACTACTGCGAATGCGCGCTCGGACTCGCGACTGGGGATGCGCGCTCAGGCTCACTACTGCGGATGCGCAATCGGGTTCACTACTGCGCATGCACACACGGGCTCACTTCTGCTCATGCGCACTCGGGGTCACTTCTGCTCATGCGCACTCGGCCTCACTACCGCGCATGCGCACTCCGGCTCAGACCTGCCCATGCGCACTCGAGCTCACTACTACCAATGCGCACGCGGCCTCACTACTGCGCATGAGCACACGGGCTCACTACTGCGCATGCGTACACGGGCTCACTACTGCGCATGAGCACACGGGCTCACTACTGCGCATGCGCACTCGGACTCACTACTACTCATGCGCACTCGGGGTCACTACTGCGCATGCGCAATCGGACTCACTACTGCGCACGCGCACTCCGGCTCAGACCTGCCCATGCGCACTCGTGCTCACCACTGCGCATGCGTACACGGGCTCACTACTGCGCATGCGCACACGGGCTCACTACTGCGCATGCGTACACGGGCTCACTACAGCGCATGCGCACTCGGGGTCACTACTGCGCATGCGCACTCCGGCTCACTACTGCTCATGCGCACTCGGACTCACTACTGCAGATGCGCAATCGGGCTCACTACTGTGCATGCGCACTAGGGGTCACTACTGCGCATGCGCACGCGGGCTCACTACTGCGCATGCGCACTCCGGCTCAGACCTGCACATGCGCACTCGAGCTCACTACTACGCATGCGCACGCGGGCTCACTACTGCGCATGCGCATACGGGCTCACTACTGCGCATGCGCACTCGAGCTCACTACTAGGCATGCGCACGCGGGCTCACTACTGCTCATGCGCACTCGGACTCACTACTGCGGATGCGCGCTCGGACTCACGACTGCGGATGCGGGCTCGGGCTTACTACTGCGGATGCGCAATCGCGTTCACTACTGCGCATGCACACACGGGCTCACTTCTGCCCATGCGCACTCGGGGTCACTACTGCGCACGCGCACTCCGGCTCAGACCTGCCCATGCGCACTCGGGCTCACCACTGCGCATGCGTACACGGGCTCACTACTGCACATGCGCACACGGGCTCACTACTGCGCATGCGCACTCGGACTCACTACTACTCATGCGCACTCGGGGTCACTACTGCGCATGCGCACTCGGACTCACTGCTGCGGATGCGCGCTCGGACTCACTACTGCGCATGCGCACTCCAGCTCAGACCTGCGCATGCGCACACGAGCTCACAACTACGCATGCGCACGCGGGCTCACTACTGCGCATGAGCACACGGGCTCACTACTACGCATGCGCACACGGGCTCACTACTACGCATGCGCACACGGGCTCACTACTGCGCATGCGGGCTCGGGGTCACTAGTGCGCATGCGCACTCGGGGTCACTGCTGCGTATGCGCCCTCCGGCTCACTACTGCTCATGCGCACTCGGACTCACTACTGCTCATGCGCGCTCGGGCTCACTACTGCGCATGCGCGCTCGGGGTCACTACTGCGCATGCGCACTCGGGGTCACTACTGCGGATGTGCGCTCGGGATCACTACTGCGCATGCGCACACGGGCACACTACTTCGCATGCGCACACGGACTCACTACTGTGCATGTGCACTCGGGCTCAATACTGCGCACGCGCACACGGGCTCACTACTGCGCATGCGCCCTCGGGGTCACTACTGCGCATGCGCACTCGGGCTCACCACTGCGCATGCGTACACGGGCTCACTACTGCGCATGCGCACACGGGCTCACTACTGCGCATGCGCACTCAGACTCACTACTGCGGATGCACAATCGGGCTCACTACTGCGCATGCGCGCTCGGACTCACTACTGCTCGTGCGCACACGGACTCACGACTGCGGATGCGCGCTCGGGCTCACTACTGCGGATGCGCAATCGGGTTCACTACTGCGCATGCACACACGGGCTCACTACTGCGAATGCCCACTCCGTCTCAGACCTGCCCATGCGCGCTCGGACTCACGACTGCGGATGCGCGCTCGGGCTTACTACTGCGGATGCGCAATCGCGTTCGCTACTGCGCATGCACACACGGGCTCTCTTCTGCGCATGCGCACTCGGGGTCACTACTGCTCATGCACACTCGGCCTCACTACTGCGCACGCGCACTCCGGCTCAGACCGGCCCATGCGCACTCGGGCTCACCACAGCGTATGCGTACACGGGCTCACTACTGCGCATGCGCACACGGGCTCACTACTGCGCATGCGCACTCGGACTCACTACTGCGGATGTGCGCTCGGGCTCACTACTGCGCATGCGCAATCGGGCTCACTACTGTGCATGCGCACTCGGGGTCACTACTGCTCATGCGCACTCGGACTCACTACTGCTCATGCGCACTCGGGGTCACTACTGCGCATGCGCACTCGGGGTCACTACTGCTCATGCACACTCGGCCTCACTACTGCGCACGCGCACTCCGGCTCAGACCGGCCCATGCGCACTCGGGCTCACCACTGCGTATGCGCACACGGGATCACTACTGCGCATGCGCGCACGAGCCCACTACTGCGCATGCGCACTCCGGCTCAGACCTGCACATGCGCATTCGAGCTCACTTCTGCGCATTAGCACACGGGCGTACTACTGCGCATGCGCACTCGGACTCACTACTGCTCATGCGCACTCGGACTCACCACTGCGCATGCGCACTCCAGCTCAGACCTGCACATGCGCACACGAGCTCACAACTACGCATGCGCACGCGGGCTCACTACTGCGCATGCGCACTCGGGGTCACTACTGCGCATGTGCGCTCGGGCTCACTACTGCGCATGCGCACACGGGCTCACTACTTCGCATGCGCACACGGACTCACTACTGTGCATGTGTACTCGGGCTCAATACTGCGCACGCGCACACGGGCTCACTACTGCGCATGCGCCCTCGGGGTCACTACTGCGCATGCGCACTCGGGGTCACTACTGCGCATGCGCACTCGGGCTCACCACTGCGCATGCGTACACGGGCTCGCTACTGCGCATGCGCACACGGGCTCACTACTGCGCATGCGCGCTCGGTGTCACTACTGCGCATGCGCCCTCGGACTCACTACTGCGAATGCGCGCTCGGACTCGCGACTGGGGATGCGCGCTCAGGCTCACTACTGCGGATGCGCAATCGGGTTCACTACTGCGCATGCACACACGGGCTCACTTCTGCTCATGCGCACTCGGGGTCACTTCTGCTCATGCGCACTCGGCCTCACTACCGCGCATGCGCACTCCGGCTCAGACCTGCCCATGCGCACTCGAGCTCACTACTACCAATGCGCACGCGGCCTCACTACTGCGCATGAGCACACGGGCTCACTACTGCGCATGCGTACACGGGCTCACTACTGCGCATGAGCACACGGGCTCACTACTGCGCATGCGCACTCGGACTCACTACTACTCATGCGCACTCGGGGTCACTACTGCGCATGCGCAATCGGACTCACTACTGCGCACGCGCACTCCGGCTCAGACCTGCCCATGCGCACTCGGGCTCACCACTGCGCATGCGTACACGGGCTCACTACTGCGCATGCGCACACGGGCTCACTACTGCGCATGCGTACACGGGCTCACTACAGCGCATGCGCACTCGGGGTCACTACTGCGCATGCGCACTCCGGCTCACTACTGCTCATGCGCAGTCGGACTCACTACTGCAGATGCGCAATCGGGCTCACTACTGTGCATGCGCGCTAGGGGTCACTACTGCGCATGCGCACGCGGGCTCACTACTGCGCATGCGCACTCCGGCTCAGACCTGCACATGCGCACTCGAGCTCACTACTACGCATGCGCACGCGGGCTCACTACTGCGCATGCGCATACGGGCTCACTACTGCGCATGCGCACTCGAGCTCACTACTAGGCATGCGCACGCGGGCTCACTACTGTTCATGCGCACTCGGACTCACTACTGCGGATGCGCGCTCGGACTCACGACTGCGGATGCGGGCTCGGGCTTACTACTGCGGATGCGCAATCGCGTTCACTACTGCGCATGCACACACGGGCTCACTTCTGCCCATGCGCACTCGGGGTCACTACTGCGCACGCGCACTCCGGCTCAGACCTGCCCATGCGCACTCGGGCTCACCACTGCGCATGCGTACACGGGCTCACTACTGCACATGCGCACACGGGCTCACTACTGCGCATGCGCACTCGGACTCACTACTACTCATGCGCACTCGGGGTCACTACTGCGCATGCGCACTCGGACTCACTGCTGCGGATGCGCGCTCGGACTCACTACTGCGCATGCGCACTCCAGCTCAGACCTGCGCATGCGCACACGAGCTCACAACTACGCATGCGCACGCGGGCTCACTACTGCGCATGAGCACACGGGCTCACTACTACGCATGCGTACACGTGCTCACTACTGCGCATGCGCACACGGGCTCACTACGGCGCATGCGGGCTCGGGGTCACTAGTGCGCATGCGCACTCGGGGTCACTGCTGCGTATGCGCCCTCCGGCTCACTACTGCTCATGCGCACTCGGACTCAGTACTGCGGATGCAAAATTGGGCTCACAACTGCGCATGCGCACTCCGGCTCAGACCTGCACATGCGCACACGGACTCACTACTGCGGATGCGCAATCGGGCTCACTACTGTGCATGCGCACTCGGGGTCACTACTGCTCATGCGCACTCGGACTCACTACTGCGGATGCGCGCTCGGGCTCACTACTGCGCATGCGCGCTCGGGGTCACTACTGCGCATGCGCACTCGGGCTCACTACTGCGCATGAGCACACGGGCTCACTACTACGCATGCGCACACGTGCTCACTACTGCGCATGCGCACACGGGCTCACTACTGCTCATGCGCGCTCGGGCTCACTACTGCGCATGCGCGCTCGGGGTCACTACTGCGCATGCGCACTCGGGGTCACTACTGCGGATGTGCGCTCGGGCTCACTACTGCGCATGCGCACACGGGCACACTACTTCGCATGCGCACACGGACTCACTACTGTGCATGTGCACTCGGGCTCAATACTGCGCACGCGCACACGGGCTCACTACTGCGCATGCGCCCTCGGGGTCACTACTGCGCATGCGCACTCGGGGTCACTACTGCGCATGCGCACTCGGGCTCACCACTGCGCATGCGTACACGGGCTCGCTACTGCGCATGCGCACACGGGCTCACTACTGCGCATGCGCGCTCGGTGTCACTACTGCGTATGCGCACTCGGACTCACTACTGCGAATGCGCTCTCGGACTCGCGACTGGGGATGCGCGCTCAGGCTCACTACTGCGGATGCGCAATCGGGTTCACTACTGCGCATGCACACACGGGCTCACTTCTGCGCATGCGCACTCGGGGTCACTTCTGCTCATGCGCACTCGGCCTCACTAACGCGCATGCGCACTCCGGCTCAGACCTGCCCATGCGCACTCGGGCTCACTATTGCGCATGCGTACACGGGCTCACTACTGCGCATGCGCACTCGGGGTCACTACTGCTCATGCGCACTCGGACTGACTACTGCTCATGCGCACTCGGGGTCACTACTGCGCATGAGCACTCGGACTCACTACTGCGGATGCGTGCTCGGGCTCACTACTGCGCATGCGCACACGGACCCACTACTGCGAATGCGCACTCCGGCTCAGACCTGCACATGCGCACTCGAGCTCACAACTACGCATGCGCACGCGGGCTCACTACTGCGCATGCGCACACGGGCTCACTACTGCGCATGCGCGCTCGGCGTCACTACTGCTCATGCATACAGGGGTCGCTACTGCTCATGCGCACTCAGACTCACTACTGCGGATGCACAATCGGGCTCACTACTGCGCATGCGCGCTCGGACTCACTACTGCTCATGCGCACAGGGACTCACGACTGCGGATGCGCGCTCGGGCTCACTACTGCGGATGCGCAATCGGGTTCACTACTGCGCATGCACACACGGGCACACTTCTGCGCATGCGCACTCGAGGTCACTTCTGCTCATGCGCACTCGGCCTCACTACCGCGCATGCGTACTCCGGCTCAGACCTGCACATGCGCACTCGAGCTCACTACTACGCATGCGCACGCGGGCTCCCTACTGCTCATGCGCACTCAGACTCACTACTGCGGATGCGCAATCGGGTTCACTACTGCGCATGCACACACGGGCTCACTTCTGCGCATGCGTACATGTGCTCACTACTTCGCATGCGCACACGGTCTCACTACAGCGCCAGCACGCTCGGGCTCACTTCTGCGCATGCGCACACGGACTCACTACTGTGCATGTGCACTCGGGCTCACTACTGCGCATGCGCACACGGGCTCACTACTGCGCATGTGCACTCGGGCTCACTACTGCGCATGCGCACACGGGCTCACTACTGCGCATGCGCGCTCGGACTCACTACTGCTCATGCGCACTCGGACTCACTACTGCGCATGCGCACTCCGGCTCAGACCTGCACATGCGCACTCGAGCTCACTACTACCAATGCGCACGCGGCCTCACTACTGCGCATGAGCACACGGGCTCACTACTGCGCATGCGCACTCGGACTCACTACTACTCATGCGCACTCGGGGTCACTACTGCGCATGCGCAATCGGACTCACTACTGCGCACGCGCACTCCGGCTCAGACCTGCCCATGCGCACTCGGGCTCACCACTGCGCATGCGTACACGGGCTCACTACTGCGCATGCGCACACGGGCTCACTACTGCGCATGCGCGCTCGGGGTCACTACAGCGCATGCGCACTCGGGGTCACTACTGCGCATGCGCACTCCGGCTCACTACTGCTCATGCGCACTCGGACTCACTACTGCAGATGCGCAATCGGGCTCACTACTGTGCATGCGCACTAGGGGTCACTACTGCGCATGCGCACGCGGGCTCACTACTGCGCATGCGCACTCCGGCTCAGACCTGCACATGCGCACTCGGGCTCACCACTGCGCATGCGTACACGGGCTCACTACTGCACATGCGCACACGGGCTCACTACTGCGCATGCGCACTCGGACTCACTACTACTCATGCGCACTCGGGCTCACCACTGCGCATGCGTACACGGGCTCGCTACTGCGCATGCGCACACGGGCTCACTACTGCGCATGCGCGCTCGGTGTCACTACTGCGCATGCGCACTCGGACTCACTACTGCGAATGCGCGCTCGGACTCGCGACTGGGGATGCGCGCTCAGGCTCACTACTGCGGATGCGCAATCGGGTTCACTACTACGCATGCACACACGGGCTCACTTCTGCGCATGCGCACTCGGGGTCACTTCTGCTCATGCGCACTCGGCCTCACTACCGCGCATGCGCACTCGGGCTCACTATTGCGCATGCGTACACGGGCTCACTACTGCGCATGCGCGCTCGGGGTCACTACTGCTCATGCATACAGAGGTCGCTACTGCTCATGCGCACTCAGACTCACTACTGCGGATGCACAATCGGGCTCACAACTGCGCATGCGCGCTCGGACTCACTACTGCTCATGCGCACAGGGACTCACGACTGCGGATGCGCGCTCGGGCTCACTACTGCGGATGCGCAATCGGGTTCACTACTGCGCATGCACACACGGGCACACTTCTGCGCATGCGCACTCGGGGTCACTTCTGCTCATGCGCACTCGGCCTCACTACCGCGCATGCGCACTCCGGCTCAGACCTGCACATGCGCACTCGGACTCACTACTGCGCATGCGCACTCCGGCTCAGACCTGCACATGCGCACTCGAGCTCACTACTACCAATGCGCACGCGGCCTCACTACTGCGCATGAGCACACGGGCTCACTATTGCGCATGCGCGCTCGGACTCACGACCGCGGATGCGGGCTCGGGCTTACTACTGCGGATGCGCAATCGCGTTCACTACTGCGCATGCACACACGGGCTCACTTCTGCGCATGCGCACTCGGGGTCACTACTGCTCATGCGCACTCGGACTCACTACTGCTCATGCGCACTCGGGGTCACTACTGCGCATGCGCACTCGGGGTCACTACTGCGGATGTGCGCTCGGGCTCACTACTGCGGATGCGCAATCGCGTTCGCTACTGCGCATGCACACACGGGCTCACTTCTGCGCATGCGCACTCGGGGTCACTACTGCTCATGCACACTCGGCCTCACTACTGCGCACGCGCACTCCGGCTCAGACCGGCCCATGCGCACTCGGGCTCACCACTGCGCATGCGTACACGGGCTCACTACTGCGCATGCGCACACGGGCTCACTACTGCGCATACGCGCTCGGGATAACTACTGCGCATGCGCACTCGGGGTCACTACTGCGCATGCGCACTCCGGCTCACTACTGCTCATGCGCACTCGGACTCACGACTGCGGATGCGCGCTCGGGCTTACTACTGCGGATGCGCAATCGCGTTCGCTACTGCGCATGCACACACGGGCTCACTACTGCGCATGCGCACTCCAGCTCAGAATTGCACATGCGCATTCGAGCTCACTTCTGCGCATATGCACACGGGCGTACTACTGCGCATGCGCACTCGGACTCACTACTGCTCATGCGCACTCGGACTCACTACTGCGCATGCGCACTCCCGCTCAGACCTGCACATGCGCACACGGACTCACTACTGCGGATGCGCAATCGGGCTCACTACTGCGCATGCGCACACGGGCTCCCTACTGCGCATGCGCGCTCTGGGTCACTACTGCGCATGCACACTCGGGGTCACTATTGCGCATGCGCACTCGGGGTCACTACTGCTCATGCGCACTCGGCCTCACTACTGCGCAGGCGCACTGCGGCTCAGACCTGCTCATGCGCACTCGGGCTCACCACTGCGCATGCGTACACGGACTCACTACTGCGGACGCGCGCTCGGGCTCACTACTGCGCATGCGCACACGGGCTCACTACTGCGCATGCGCGCACGAGCCCACTACTGCGAATGCGCACTCCGTGTCAGACCTGCCCATGCGCACTCGAGCTCACTACTACGCATGCGCACTCGAGCTCACTACTGCGCATGCACACATGGGCTCACTACTGCGCTTGCGCACTCCGGCTCACTACTGCTCATGCGCACTCGGACTCACTACTGCTGATGCACAATCGGCCTCACTACTGCGCATGCGCACTCCGGCTCAGAAGTGCACATGCACACACGGACTCACTGCTGCGGATGCGCCATCGGGCTCACTACTGTGCATGCGCACTCGGGGTCACTACTGCTCATGCGCACTCGGACTGACTACTGCTCATGCGCACTCGGGGTCACTACTGCGCATGCGCACTCGGACTCACTACTGCGGATGCGCGCTCGGACTCACTACTGCTCATGCACACACGGACTCACGACTGCGGATTCGCGCTCGGGCTCACTACTGCGGATGCGCACTCCGGCTCACTACTACGCATGCGCACTCGAGCTCACTACTGCGCATGCGCGCACGGGCTCACTACTGCTCATGCGCACTCGGACTCACTACTGCTGATGCACAATCGGCCTCACTACTGCGCATGCGCACTCCGGCTCAGAAGTGCACATGCACACACGGACTCACTGCTGCGGATGCGCCATCGGGCTCACTTCTGTGCATGCGCACTCGGGGTCACTACTGCTCATGCGCACTCGGACTGACTACTGCTCATGCGCACTCGGGGTCACTACTGCGCATGCGCACTCGGACTCACTACTGCGGATGCGTGCTCGGGCTCACTACTGCGCATGCACACACGGGCTCACTTCTGCGCATGCGCACTCGGGCTCACTACTGCTCATGCGCACTCGGCCTCACTACTGCGCACGCGCACTCCGGCTCAGACCTGCCCATGCGCACTCGGGCTCACCACTGCGCATGCGTACACGGACTCACTACTGCGGACGCGCGCTCGGGCTCACTACTGCTCATGCACACACGGGCTCACTACTGTGCATGCGCGCACGAGCCCACTACTGCGAATGCCCACTCCGTCTCAGACCTGCCCATGCGCGCTCGGACTCACGACTGCGGATGCGCGCTCGGGCTTACTACTGCGGATGCGCAATCGCGTTCGCTACTGCGCATGCACACACGGGCTCACTTCTGCGCATGCGCACTCGGGCTCACTACTGCTCATGCGCACTCGGCCTCACTACTGCGCACGCGCACTCCGGCTCAGACCTGCCCATGCGCACTCGGGCTCACCACTGCGCATGCGTACACGGACTCACTACTGCGGACGCGCGCTCGGGCTCACTACTGCTCATGCACACACGGGCTCACTACTGTGCATGCGCGCACGAGCCCACTACTGCGAATGCCCACTCCGTCTCAGACCTGCCCATGCGCGCTCGGACTCACGACTGCGGATGCGCGCTCGGGCTTACTACTGCGGATGCGCAATCGCGTTCGCTACTGCGCATGCACACACGGGCTCACTTCTGCGCATGCGCACTCGGGGTCACTACTGCTCATGCACACTCGGCCTCACTACTGCGGATGCGTGCTCGGGCTCACTACTGCGCATGCGCACACGGACCCACTACTGCGCATGCGCACTCCGGCTCAGACCTGCCCATGCGCACTCGGGCTCACCACTGCGCATGCGTACACGGGCTCACTACTGCGCATGCGCACACGGGCGTACTACTGCGCATGCGCACTCGGACTCACTACTGCTCATGCGCACTCGGACTCACTACTGCGCATGCGCACTCCCGCTCAGACCTGCACATGCGCACACGGACTCACTACTGCGGATGCGCAACCGGGCTCACTACTGCGCATGCGCACTCGAGCTCACTACTGCGCATGCGCGCACGGGCTCACTACTGCGCATGCGCGCTCGGGGTCACTACTGGGCATGCGCACACGGACCCACTACTGCGCATGCGCACTCCGGCTCAGACCTGCACATGCGCACTCGAGCTCACTACTACGCATGCGCACTCGAGCTCACTACTGCGCATGCACACACGGGCTCACAACTGCGTATGCGCACTCCGGCTCACTACTGCTCATGCGCACTCGGACTCACTACTGCTGATGCACAATCGGCCTCACTACTGCGCATGCGCACTCCGGCTCAGAAGTGCACATGCACACACGGACTCACTGCTGCGGATGCGCCATCGGGCTCACTTCTGTGCATGCGCACTCGGGGTCACTACTGCTCATGCGCACTCGGACTGACTACTGCTCATGCGCACTCGGGGTCACTACTGCGCATGCGCACTCGGACTCACTACTGCGGATGCGTGCTCGGGCTCACTACTGCGCATGCGCACACGGACCCACTACTGCGCATGCGCACTCCGGCTCAGACCTGCACATGAGCACTCGAGTTCACTACTACGCATGCGCACTCGAGCTCACTACTGCGCATGCGCACACGGGCTCACTACTGCGCATGCGCGCTCGGGGTCACTACTGCTCATGCACACACGGGCTCACTACTGCTCATGCGCACTCAGACTCACTACTGCGGATGCACAATCGGGCTCACTACTGCGCATGCGCGCTCGGACTCACTACTGCTCATGCGCACACGGACTCACGACTGCGGATGCGCGCTCGGGCTCACTACTGCGGATGCGCAATCGGGTTCACTACTGCGCATGCACACACGGGCTCACTACTGCGCATGCGCGCTCGGGATCACTACTGCGCATGCGCACTCGGGGTCACTACTGCGCATGCGCACTCCGGCTCACTACTGCTCATGCGCACTCGGACTCACTACTGCGGATGCACAATCGGGCTCACTACTGCGCATGCGTACTCAGCCTCAGACCTGCACATGCGCGCACGGACTCACTACTGCGGATGCGCAATCGGGCTCACTACTGTGCATGCGCACTCGGGGTCACTACTGCTCATGCGCACTCGGACTCACTACTGCTCATGCGCACTCGGGGTCACTACTGCGCATGCGCACTCGGGGTCACTACTGCGGATGTGCGCTCGGGCTCACTACTGCGCATGCGCACACGGGCTCACTACTTCGCATGCGCGCACGAGCCCACTACTGCGCATGCGCACTCCGGCTCAGACCTGCACATGCGCATTCGAGCTCACTTCTGCGCATTAGCACACGGGCGTACTACTGCGCATGCGCACTCGGACTCACTACTGCTCATGCGCACTCGGGCTCACCACTGCGCATGCGTACACGGACTCGCTACTGCGCATGCGCACACGGGCTCACTACTGCTCATGCGCACTCGGGGTCACTACTGCGCATGCGCACTCGGACTCACTACTGCGGATGCGCGCTCGGACTCACTACTGCTCATACACACACGGACTCACGACTGCGGATGCGCGCTCGGGCTCACTACTGCGGATGCGCACTCCGGCTCACTACTACGCATGCGCACTCGAGCTCACTACTGCGCATGCGCGCACGGGCTCACTACTGCGCATGCGCGCTCGGGGTCACTACTGGGCATGCGCACACGGACCCACTACTGCGCATGCGCACTCCGGCTCAGACCTGCACATGCGCACTCGAGCTCACTACTACGCATGCGCACTCGAGCTCACTACTGCGCATGCACACACGGGCTCACTACTGCGCATGCGCACTCCGGCTCACTACTGCTCATGCGCACTCCGGCTCACTACTGCTCATGCGGACTCGGACTCACTACTGCTGATGCACAATTTGCCTCACTACTGCGCATGCGCACTCCGGCTCAGAAGTGCACATGCACACACGGACTCACTGCTGCGGATGCGCCATCGGGCTCACTTCTGTGCATGCGCACTCGGGGTCACTACTGCTCATGCGCACTCGGACTGACTACTGCTCATGCGCACTCCGGCTCACTACTACGCATGCGCACTCGAGCTCACTACTGCGCATGCGCGCACGGGCTCACTACTGCGCATGCGCGCTCGGGGTCACTACTGGGCATGCGCACACGGACCCACTACTGCGCATGCGCACTCCGGCTCAGACCTGCACATGCGCACTCGAGCTCACTACTACGCATGCGCACTCGAGCTCACTACTGCGCATGCACACACGGGCTCACAACTGCGTATGCGCACTCCGGCTCACTACTGCTCATGCGCACTCGGACTCACTACTGCTGATGCACAATCGGCCTCACTACTGCGCATGCGCACTCCGGCTCAGAAGTGCACATGCACACACGGACTCACTGCTGCGGATGCGCCATCGGGCTCACTTCTGTGCATGCGCACTCGGGGTCACTACTGCTCATGCGCACTCGGACTGACTACTGCTCATGCGCACTCGGGGTCACTACTGCGCATGCGCACTCGGACTCACTACTGCGGATGCGTGCTCGGGCTCACTACTGCGCATGCGCACACGGACCCACTACTGCGCATGCGCACTCCGGCTCAGACCTGCACATGAGCACTCGAGTTCACTACTACGCATGCGCACTCGAGCTCACTACTGCGCATGCGCACACGGGCTCACTACTGCGCATGCGCGCTCGGGGTCACTACTGCTCATGCACACACGGGCTCACTACTGCTCATGCGCACTCAGACTCACTACTGCGGATGCACAATCGGGCTCACTACTGCGCATGCGCGCTCGGACTCACTACTGCTCATGCGCACACGGACTCACGACTGCGGATGCGCGCTCGGGCTCACTACTGCGGATGCGCAATCGGGTTCACTACTGCGCATGCACACACGGGCTCACTACTGCGCATGCGCGCTCGGGATCACTACTGCGCATGCGCACTCGGGGTCACTACTGCGCATGCGCACTCCGGCTCACTACTGCTCATGCGCACTCGGACTCACTACTGCGGATGCACAATCGGGCTCACTACTGCGCATGCGTACTCAGCCTCAGACCTGCACATGCGCGCACGGACTCACTACTGCGGATGCGCAATCGGGCTCACTACTGTGCATGCGCACTCGGGGTCACTACTGCTCATGCGCACTCGGACTCACTACTGCTCATGCGCACTCGGGGTCACTACTGCGCATGCGCACTCGGGGTCACTACTGCGGATGTGCGCTCGGGCTCACTACTGCGCATGCGCACACGGGCTCACTACTTCGCATGCGCGCACGAGCCCACTACTGCGCATGCGCACTCCGGCTCAGACCTGCACATGCGCATTCGAGCTCACTTCTGCGCATTAGCACACGGGCGTACTACTGCGCATGCGCACTCGGACTCACTACTGCTCATGCGCACTCGGGCTCACCACTGCGCATGCGTACACGGACTCGCTACTGCGCATGCGCACACGGGCTCACTACTGCTCATGCGCACTCGGGGTCACTACTGCGCATGCGCACTCGGACTCACTACTGCGGATGCGCGCTCGGACTCACTACTGCTCATACACACACGGACTCACGACTGCGGATGCGCGCTCGGGCTCACTACTGCGGATGCGCACTCCGGCTCACTACTACGCATGCGCACTCGAGCTCACTACTGCGCATGCGCGCACGGGCTCACTACTGCGCATGCGCGCTCGGGGTCACTACTGGGCATGCGCACACGGACCCACTACTGCGCATGCGCACTCCGGCTCAGACCTGCACATGCGCACTCGAGCTCACTACTACGCATGCGCACTCGAGCTCACTACTGCGCATGCACACACGGGCTCACTACTGCGCATGCGCACTCCGGCTCACTACTGCTCATGCGCACTCCGGCTCACTACTGCTCATGCGGACTCGGACTCACTACTGCTGATGCACAATCGGCCTCACTACTGCGCATGCGCACTCCGGCTCAGAAGTGCACATGCCCACACGGACTCACTGCTGCGGATGCGCCATCGGGCTCACTTCTGTGCATGCGCACTCGGGGTCACTACTGCTCATGCGCACTCGGACTGACTACTGCTCATGCGCACTCCGGCTCACTACTACGCATGCGCACTCGAGCTCACTACTGCGCATGCGCGCACGGGCTCACTACTGCGCATGCGCGCTCGGGGTCACTACTGGGCATGCGCACACGGACCCACTACTGCGCATGCGCACTCCGGCTCAGACCTGCACATGCGCACTCGAGCTCACTACTACGCATGCGCACTCGAGCTCACTACTGCGCATGCACACACGGGCTCACTACTGCGCATGCGCACTCCGGCTCACAACTGCTCATGCGCACTCGGACTGACTACTGCGGATGTGCGCTCGGGCTCACTACTGCGCATGCGCAATCGGGCTCACTACTGTGCATGCGCACTCGGGGTCACTACTGCTCATGCGCACTCGGACTCACTACTGCTCATGCGCACTCGGGGTCACTACTGCGCATGCGCACTCGGACTCACTACTGCTGATGTGCGCTCGGGCTCACTACTGCGCATGCGCACACGGGCTCACTACTGCGCATGCGCGCACGAGCCCACTACTGCGCATGCGCACTCCGGCTCAGACCTGCACATGCGCATTCGAGCTCACTTCTGCGCATTAGCACACGGGCGTACTACTGCGCATGCGCATTCGGACTCACTACTGCTCATGCGCACTCGGACTCACTACTGCGCATGCGCACTCCAGCTCAGACCTGCGCATGCGCACACGAGCTCACAACCACGCATGCGCACGCGGGCTCACTACTGCGCATGAGCACACGGGCTCACTACTACGCATGCGTACACGTGCTCACTACTGCGCATGCGCACACGGGCTCACTACTGTGCATGCGCGCACGAGCCCACTACTGTGAATGCCCACTCCGTCTCAGACCTGCCCATGCGCGCTCGGACTCACGACTGCGGATGCGCGCTCGGGCTTACTACTGCGCATGAACACACGGGCTCACTTCTGCGCATGCGCACTCGGGGTCACTACTGCTCATGCACACTCGGCCTCACTACTGCGCACGCGCACTCCGGCTCACTACTGCTCATGCGCACTCCGGCTCACTACTGCTCATGCGGACTCGGACTCACTACTGCTGATGCACAATCGGCCTCACTACTGCGCATGCGCACTCCGGCTCAGAAGTGCACATGCACACACGGACTCACTGCTGCGGATGCGCCATCGGGCTCACTTCTGTGCATGCGCACTCGGGGTCACTACTGCTCATGCGCACTCGGACTGACTACTGCTCATGCGCACTCCGGCTCACTACTACGCATGCGCACTCGAGCTCACTACTGCGCATGCGCGCACGGGCTCACTACTGCGCATGCGCGCTCGGGGTCACTACTGGGCATGCGCACTCGGACTCACTACTGCAGATGCGCAATCGGGCTCACTACTGTGCATGCGCACTAGGGGTCACTACTGCGCATGCGCACGCGGGCTCACTACTGCGCATGCGCACTCCGGCTCAGACCTGCACATGCGCACTCGGGCTCACCACTGCGCATGCGTACACGGGCTCACTACTGCACATGCGCACACGGGCTCACTACTGCGCATGCGCACTCGGACTCACTACTACTCATGCGCACTCGGGCTCACCACTGCGCATGCGTACACGGGCTCGCTACTGCGCATGCGCACACGGGCTCACTACTGCGCATGCGCGCTCGGTGTCACTACTGCGCATGCGCACTCGGACTCACTACTGCGAATGCGCGCTCGGACTCGCGACTGGGGATGCGCGCTCAGGCTCACTACTGCGGATGCGCAATCGGGTTCACTACTACGCATGCACACACGGGCTCACTTCTGCGCATGCGCACTCGGGGTCACTTCTGCTCATGCGCACTCGGCCTCACTACCGCGCATGCGCACTCGGGCTCACTATTGCGCATGCGTACACGGGCTCACTACTGCGCATGCGCGCTCGGGGTCACTACTGCTCATGCATACAGAGGTCGCTACTGCTCATGCGCACTCAGACTCACTACTGCGGATGCACAATCGGGCTCACAACTGCGCATGCGCGCTCGGACTCACTACTGCTCATGCGCACAGGGACTCACGACTGCGGATGCGCGCTCGGGCTCACTACTGCGGATGCGCAATCGGGTTCACTACTGCGCATGCACACACGGGCACACTTCTGCGCATGCGCACTCGGGGTCACTTCTGCTCATGCGCACTCGGCCTCACTACCGCGCATGCGCACTCCGGCTCAGACCTGCACATGCGCACTCGGACTCACTACTGCGCATGCGCACTCCGGCTCAGACCTGCACATGCGCACTCGAGCTCACTACTACCAATGCGCACGCGGCCTCACTACTGCGCATGAGCACACGGGCTCACTATTGCGCATGCGCGCTCGGACTCACGACCGCGGATGCGGGCTCGGGCTTACTACTGCGGATGCGCAATCGCGTTCACTACTGCGCATGCACACACGGGCTCACTTCTGCGCATGCGCACTCGGGGTCACTACTGCTCATGCGCACTCGGACTCACTACTGCTCATGCGCACTCGGGGTCACTACTGCGCATGCGCACTCGGGGTCACTACTGCGGATGTGCGCTCGGGCTCACTACTGCGGATGCGCAATCGCGTTCGCTACTGCGCATGCACACACGGGCTCACTTCTGCGCATGCGCACTCGGGGTCACTACTGCTCATGCACACTCGGCCTCACTACTGCGCACGCGCACTCCGGCTCAGACCGGCCCATGCGCACTCGGGCTCACCACTGCGCATGCGTACACGGGCTCACTACTGCGCATGCGCACACGGGCTCACTACTGCGCATACGCGCTCGGGATAACTACTGCGCATGCGCACTCGGGGTCACTACTGCGCATGCGCACTCCGGCTCACTACTGCTCATGCGCACTCGGACTCACGACTGCGGATGCGCGCTCGGGCTTACTACTGCGGATGCGCAATCGCGTTCGCTACTGCGCATGCACACACGGGCTCACTACTGCGCATGCGCACTCCAGCTCAGAATTGCACATGCGCATTCGAGCTCACTTCTGCGCATATGCACACGGGCGTACTACTGCGCATGCGCACTCGGACTCACTACTGCTCATGCGCACTCGGACTCACTACTGCGCATGCGCACTCCCGCTCAGACCTGCACATGCGCACACGGACTCACTACTGCGGATGCGCAATCGGGCTCACTACTGCGCATGCGCACACGGGCTCCCTACTGCGCATGCGCGCTCTGGGTCACTACTGCGCATGCACACTCGGGGTCACTATTGCGCATGCGCACTCGGGGTCACTACTGCTCATGCGCACTCGGCCTCACTACTGCGCAGGCGCACTGCGGCTCAGACCTGCTCATGCGCACTCGGGCTCACCACTGCGCATGCGTACACGGACTCACTACTGCGGACGCGCGCTCGGGCTCACTACTGCGCATGCGCACACGGGCTCACTACTGCGCATGCGCGCACGAGCCCACTACTGCGAATGCGCACTCCGTGTCAGACCTGCCCATGCGCACTCGAGCTCACTACTACGCATGCGCACTCGAGCTCACTACTGCGCATGCACACATGGGCTCACTACTGCGCTTGCGCACTCCGGCTCACTACTGCTCATGCGCACTCGGACTCACTACTGCTGATGCACAATCGGCCTCACTACTGCGCATGCGCACTCCGGCTCAGAAGTGCACATGCACACACGGACTCACTGCTGCGGATGCGCCATCGGGCTCACTACTGTGCATGCGCACTCGGGGTCACTACTGCTCATGCGCACTCGGACTGACTACTGCTCATGCGCACTCGGGGTCACTACTGCGCATGCGCACTCGGACTCACTACTGCGGATGCGCGCTCGGACTCACTACTGCTCATGCACACACGGACTCACGACTGCGGATTCGCGCTCGGGCTCACTACTGCGGATGCGCACTCCGGCTCACTACTACGCATGCGCACTCGAGCTCACTACTGCGCATGCGCGCACGGGCTCACTACTGCTCATGCGCACTCGGACTCACTACTGCTGATGCACAATCGGCCTCACTACTGCGCATGCGCACTCCGGCTCAGAAGTGCACATGCACACACGGACTCACTGCTGCGGATGCGCCATCGGGCTCACTTCTGTGCATGCGCACTCGGGGTCACTACTGCTCATGCGCACTCGGACTGACTACTGCTCATGCGCACTCGGGGTCACTACTGCGCATGCGCACTCGGACTCACTACTGCGGATGCGTGCTCGGGCTCACTACTGCGCATGCACACACGGGCTCACTTCTGCGCATGCGCACTCGGGCTCACTACTGCTCATGCGCACTCGGCCTCACTACTGCGCACGCGCACTCCGGCTCAGACCTGCCCATGCGCACTCGGGCTCACCACTGCGCATGCGTACACGGACTCACTACTGCGGACGCGCGCTCGGGCTCACTACTGCTCATGCACACACGGGCTCACTACTGTGCATGCGCGCACGAGCCCACTACTGCGAATGCCCACTCCGTCTCAGACCTGCCCATGCGCGCTCGGACTCACGACTGCGGATGCGCGCTCGGGCTTACTACTGCGGATGCGCAATCGCGTTCGCTACTGCGCATGCACACACGGGCTCACTTCTGCGCATGCGCACTCGGGCTCACTACTGCTCATGCGCACTCGGCCTCACTACTGCGCACGCGCACTCCGGCTCAGACCTGCCCATGCGCACTCGGGCTCACCACTGCGCATGCGTACACGGACTCACTACTGCGGACGCGCGCTCGGGCTCACTACTGCTCATGCACACACGGGCTCACTACTGTGCATGCGCGCACGAGCCCACTACTGCGAATGCCCACTCCGTCTCAGACCTGCCCATGCGCGCTCGGACTCACGACTGCGGATGCGCGCTCGGGCTTACTACTGCGGATGCGCAATCGCGTTCGCTACTGCGCATGCACACACGGGCTCACTTCTGCGCATGCGCACTCGGGGTCACTACTGCTCATGCACACTCGGCCTCACTACTGCGGATGCGTGCTCGGGCTCACTACTGCGCATGCGCACACGGACCCACTACTGCGCATGCGCACTCCGGCTCAGACCTGCCCATGCGCACTCGGGCTCACCACTGCGCATGCGTACACGGGCTCACTACTGCGCATGCGCACACGGGCGTACTACTGCGCATGCGCACTCGGACTCACTACTGCTCATGCGCACTCGGACTCACTACTGCGCATGCGCACTCCCGCTCAGACCTGCACATGCGCACACGGACTCACTACTGCGGATGCGCAACCGGGCTCACTACTGCGCATGCGCACTCGAGCTCACTACTGCGCATGCGCGCACGGGCTCACTACTGCGCATGCGCGCTCGGGGTCACTACTGGGCATGCGCACACGGACCCACTACTGCGCATGCGCACTCCGGCTCAGACCTGCACATGCGCACTCGAGCTCACTACTACGCATGCGCACTCGAGCTCACTACTGCGCATGCACACACGGGCTCACAACTGCGTATGCGCACTCCGGCTCACTACTGCTCATGCGCACTCGGACTCACTACTGCTGATGCACAATCGGCCTCACTACTGCGCATGCGCACTCCGGCTCAGAAGTGCACATGCACACACGGACTCACTGCTGCGGATGCGCCATCGGGCTCACTTCTGTGCATGCGCACTCGGGGTCACTACTGCTCATGCGCACTCGGACTGACTACTGCTCATGCGCACTCGGGGTCACTACTGCGCATGCGCACTCGGACTCACTACTGCGGATGCGTGCTCGGGCTCACTACTGCGCATGCGCACACGGACCCACTACTGCGCATGCGCACTCCGGCTCAGACCTGCACATGAGCACTCGAGTTCACTACTACGCATGCGCACTCGAGCTCACTACTGCGCATGCGCACACGGGCTCACTACTGCGCATGCGCGCTCGGGGTCACTACTGCTCATGCACACACGGGCTCACTACTGCTCATGCGCACTCAGACTCACTACTGCGGATGCACAATCGGGCTCACTACTGCGCATGCGCGCTCGGACTCACTACTGCTCATGCGCACACGGACTCACGACTGCGGATGCGCGCTCGGGCTCACTACTGCGGATGCGCAATCGGGTTCACTACTGCGCATGCACACACGGGCTCACTACTGCGCATGCGCGCTCGGGATCACTACTGCGCATGCGCACTCGGGGTCACTACTGCGCATGCGCGCACGGGCTCACTACTGCGCATGCGCGCTCGGGGTCACTACTGGGCATGCGCACACGGACCCACTACTGCGCATGCGCACTCCGGCTCAGACCTGCACATGCGCACTCGAGCTCACTACTACGCATGCGCACTCGAGCTCACTACTGCGCATGCACACACGGGCTCACTACTGCGCATGCGCACTCCGGCTCACTACTGCTCATGCGCACTCCGGCTCACTACTGCTCATGCGGACTCGGACTCACTACTGCTGATGCACAATTTGCCTCACTACTGCGCATGCGCACTCCGGCTCAGAAGTGCACATGCACACACGGACTCACTGCTGCGGATGCGCCATCGGGCTCACTTCTGTGCATGCGCACTCGGGGTCACTACTGCTCATGCGCACTCGGACTGACTACTGCTCATGCGCACTCCGGCTCACTACTACGCATGCGCACTCGAGCTCACTACTGCGCATGCGCGCACGGGCTCACTACTGCGCATGCGCGCTCGGGGTCACTACTGGGCATGCGCACACGGACCCACTACTGCGCATGCGCACTCCGGCTCAGACCTGCACATGCGCACTCGAGCTCACTACTACGCATGCGCACTCGAGCTCACTACTGCGCATGCACACACGGGCTCACAACTGCGTATGCGCACTCCGGCTCACTACTGCTCATGCGCACTCGGACTCACTACTGCTGATGCACAATCGGCCTCACTACTGCGCATGCGCACTCCGGCTCAGAAGTGCACATGCACACACGGACTCACTGCTGCGGATGCGCCATCGGGCTCACTTCTGTGCATGCGCACTCGGGGTCACTACTGCTCATGCGCACTCGGACTGACTACTGCTCATGCGCACTCGGGGTCACTACTGCGCATGCGCACTCGGACTCACTACTGCGGATGCGTGCTCGGGCTCACTACTGCGCATGCGCACACGGACCCACTACTGCGCATGCGCACTCCGGCTCAGACCTGCACATGAGCACTCGAGTTCACTACTACGCATGCGCACTCGAGCTCACTACTGCGCATGCGCACACGGGCTCACTACTGCGCATGCGCGCTCGGGGTCACTACTGCTCATGCACACACGGGCTCACTACTGCTCATGCGCACTCAGACTCACTACTGCGGATGCACAATCGGGCTCACTACTGCGCATGCGCGCTCGGACTCACTACTGCTCATGCGCACACGGACTCACGACTGCGGATGCGCGCTCGGGCTCACTACTGCGGATGCGCAATCGGGTTCACTACTGCGCATGCACACACGGGCTCACTACTGCGCATGCGCGCTCGGGATCACTACTGCGCATGCGCACTCGGGGTCACTACTGCGCATGCGCACTCCGGCTCACTACTGCTCATGCGCACTCGGACTCACTACTGCGGATGCACAATCGGGCTCACTACTGCGCATGCGTACTCAGCCTCAGACCTGCACATGCGCGCACGGACTCACTACTGCGGATGCGCAATCGGGCTCACTACTGTGCATGCGCACTCGGGGTCACTACTGCTCATGCGCACTCGGACTCACTACTGCTCATGCGCACTCGGGGTCACTACTGCGCATGCGCACTCGGGGTCACTACTGCGGATGTGCGCTCGGGCTCACTACTGCGCATGCGCACACGGGCTCACTACTTCGCATGCGCGCACGAGCCCACTACTGCGCATGCGCACTCCGGCTCAGACCTGCACATGCGCATTCGAGCTCACTTCTGCGCATTAGCACACGGGCGTACTACTGCGCATGCGCACTCGGACTCACTACTGCTCATGCGCACTCGGGCTCACCACTGCGCATGCGTACACGGACTCGCTACTGTGCATGCGCACACGGGCTCACTACTGCTCATGCGCACTCGGGGTCACTACTGCGCATGCGCACTCGGACTCACTACTGCGGATGCGCGCTCGGACTCACTACTGCTCATACACACACGGACTCACGACTGCGGATGCGCGCTCGGGCTCACTACTGCGGATGCGCACTCCGGCTCACTACTACGCATGCGCACTCGAGCTCACTACTGCGCATGCGCGCACGGGCTCACTACTGCGCATGCGCGCTCGGGGTCACTACTGGGCATGCGCACACGGACCCACTACTGCGCATGCGCACTCCGGCTCAGACCTGCACATGCGCACTCGAGCTCACTACTACGCATGCGCACTCGAGCTCACTACTGCGCATGCACACACGGGCTCACTACTGCGCATGCGCACTCCGGCTCACTACTGCTCATGCGCACTCCGGCTCACTACTGCTCATGCGGACTCGGACTCACTACTGCTGATGCACAATCGGCCTCACTACTGCGCATGCGCACTCCGGCTCAGAAGTGCACATGCCCACACGGACTCACTGCTGCGGATGCGCCATCGGGCTCACTTCTGTGCATGCGCACTCGGGGTCACTACTGCTCATGCGCACTCGGACTGACTACTGCTCATGCGCACTCCGGCTCACTACTACGCATGCGCACTCGAGCTCACTACTGCGCATGCGCGCACGGGCTCACTACTGCGCATGCGCGCTCGGGGTCACTACTGGGCATGCGCACACGGACCCACTACTGCGCATGCGCACTCCGGCTCAGACCTGCACATGCGCACTCGAGCTCACTACTACGCATGCGCACTCGAGCTCACTACTGCGCATGCACACACGGGCTCACTACTGCGCATGCGCACTCCGGCTCACAACTGCTCATGCGCACTCGGACTGACTACTGCGGATGTGCGCTCGGGCTCACTACTGCGCATGCGCAATCGGGCTCACTACTGTGCATGCGCACTCGGGGTCACTACTGCTCATGCGCACTCGGACTCACTACTGCTCATGCGCACTCGGGGTCACTACTGCGCATGCGCACTCGGACTCACTACTGCTGATGTGCGCTCGGGCTCACTACTGCGCATGCGCACACGGGCTCACTACTGCGCATGCGCGCACGAGCCCACTACTGCGCATGCGCACTCCGGCTCAGACCTGCACATGCGCATTCGAGCTCACTTCTGCGCATTAGCACACGGGCGTACTACTGCGCATGCGCATTCGGACTCACTACTGCTCATGCGCACTCGGACTCACTACTGCGCATGCGCACTCCAGCTCAGACCTGCGCATGCGCACACGAGCTCACAACCACGCATGCGCACGCGGGCTCACTACTGCGCATGAGCACACGGGCTCACTACTACGCATGCGTACACGTGCTCACTACTGCGCATGCGCACACGGGCTCACTACTGTGCATGCGCGCACGAGCCCACTACTGTGAATGCCCACTCCGTCTCAGACCTGCCCATGCGCGCTCGGACTCACGACTGCGGATGCGCGCTCGGGCTTACTACTGCGCATGAACACACGGGCTCACTTCTGCGCATGCGCACTCGGGGTCACTACTGCTCATGCACACTCGGCCTCACTACTGCGCACGCGCACTCCGGCTCACTACTGCTCATGCGCACTCCGGCTCACTACTGCTCATGCGGACTCGGACTCACTACTGCTGATGCACAATCGGCCTCACTACTGCGCATGCGCACTCCGGCTCAGAAGTGCACATGCACACACGGACTCACTGCTGCGGATGCGCCATCGGGCTCACTTCTGTGCATGCGCACTCGGGGTCACTACTGCTCATGCGCACTCGGACTGACTACTGCTCATGCGCACTCCGGCTCACTACTACGCATGCGCACTCGAGCTCACTACTGCGCATGCGCGCACGGGCTCACTACTGCGCATGCGCGCTCGGGGTCACTACTGGGCATGCGCACACGGACCCACTACTGCGCATGCGCACTCCGGCTCAGACCTGCACATGCGCACTCGAGCTCACTACTACGCATGCGCACTCGAGCTCACTACTGCGCATGCACACACGGGCTCACTACTGCGCATGCGCACTCCGGCTCACTACTGCTCATGCGCACTCGGACTGACTACTGCGGATGTGCGCTCGGGCTCACTACTGCGCATGCGCAATCGGGCTCACTACTGTGCATGCGCACTCGGGGTCACTACTGCTCATGCGCACTCGGACTCACTACTGCTCATGCGCACTCGGGGTCACTACTGCGCATGCGCACTCGGACTCACTACTGCGGATGTGCGCTCGGGCTCACTACTGCGCATGCGCACACGGGCTCACTACTGCGCATGCGCGCACGAGCCCACTACTGCGCATGCGCACTCCGGCTCAGACCTGCACATGCGCATTCGAGCTCACTTCTGCGCATTAGCACACGGGCGTACTACTGCGCATGCGCATTCGGACTCACTACTGCTCATGCGCACTCGGACTCACTACTGCTCATGCGCACTCGGGGTCACTACTGCGCATGCGCACTCGGACTCACTACTGCGGATGTGCGCTCGGGCTCACTACTGCGCATGCGCACACGGGCTCACTACTGCGCATGCGCGCACGAGCCCACTACTGCGCATGCGCACTCCGGCTCAGACCTGCACATGCGCATTCGAGCTCACTTCTGCGCATTAGCACACGGGCGTACTACTGCGCATGCGCATTCGGACTCACTACTGCTCATGCGCACTCGGACTCACTACTGCGCATGCGCACTCCAGCTCAGACCTGCGCATGCGCACACGAGCTCACAACCACGCATGCGCACGCGGGCTCACTACTGCGCATGAGCACACGGGCTCACTACTACGCATGCGTACACGTGCTCACTACTGCGCATGCGCACACGGGCTCACTACTGTGCATGCGCGCACGAGCCCACTACTGTGAATGCCCACTCCGTCTCAGACCTGCCCATGCGCGCTCGGACTCACGACTGCGGATGCGCGCTCGGGCTTACTACTGCGCACGAACACACGGGCTCACTTCTGCGCATGCGCACTCGGGGTCACTACTGCTCATGCACACTCGGCCTCACTACTGCGCACGCGCACTCCGGCTCAGACCTGCCCATGCGCACTCGGGCTCACCACTGCGCATGCGTACACGGGCTCACTACTGCGCATGCGCACACGGGCTCACTACTGCGCATGCGCGCTCGGGATCACTACTGCGCATGCGCACTCGGGGTCACTACTGCGCACGCGCACTCCGGCTCACTACTGCTCATGCGCACTCGGACTCACTACTGCGGATGCACAATCGGGCTCACCACTGCGCATGCGTACTCCGGCTCAGACCTGCACATGCGCACACGGACTCACTACTGCGGATGCGCAATCGGGCTCACTACTGTGCATGCGCACTCGGGGTCACTACTGCTCATGCGCACTTGGACTCACTACTACTCATGCGCACTCGGAGTCACTACTGCGCATGCGCACTCGGACTCACTACTGCGGATGTGCGCTCGGGATCACTAATGCGCATGCGCACACGGGCTCACTACTGCGCATGCGCGCACGAGCCCACTACTGCGCATGCGCACTCCGGCTCAGACCTGCACATGCGCATTCGAGCTCATTTCTGCGCATTAGCACACGGGCGTACTACTGCGCATGCGCACTCGGATTCACTACTGCTCATGCGCACTCCAGCTCAGGCCTGCGCATGCGCACACGAGCTCACAACTACGCATGCGCACGCAGGCTCACTACTGCGCATGAGCACACGGGCTCACTACTACGCATGCGTACACGTGCTCACTACTGCGCATGCGCACACGGGCTCACTACTGCGCATGCGGGCTCGGGGTCACTAGTGCGCATGCGCACTCGGGGTCACTGTTGCGTATGCGCCCTCCGGCTCACTACTGCTCATGCGCACTCGGACTCACTACTATGGATGCACAATTGGGCTCACTACTGCGCATGCGCACTCCGGCTCAGACCTGCACATGCGCACACGGACTCACTACTGCGGATGCGCAATCGGGCTCACTACTGTGCATGCGCACTCGGGGTCACTACTGCTCATGCGCACTCGGACTCACTACTGCGGATGCGCGCTCGGGCTCACTACTGCGCATGCGCGCACGGGGTCACTACTGCGCATGCGCACTCGGGGTCACTACTGCGGATGTGCGCTCGGGCTCACTACTGCGCATGCGCACACGGGCTCACTACTTCGCATGCGCGCACGAGCCCACTACTGCGCATGCGCACTCCGGCTCAGACCTGCACATGCGCATTCGAGCTCACTTCTGCGCATTAGCACACGGGCGTACTACTGCGCATGCGCACTCGGACTCACTACTGCTCATGCGCGCTCGGGCTCACCACTGCGCATGCGTACACGGGCTCGCTACTGCGCATGCGCACACGGGCTCACTACTGCGCATGCGCGCTCGGTGTCACTACTGCGCATGCGCACTCGGACTCACTACTGCGGATGCGCGCTCGGACTCACGACTGGGGATGCGCGCTCAGGCTCACTACTGCGGATGCGCAATCGGGTTCACTACTGCGCATGCACACACGGGCTCACTTCTGCGCATGCGCACTCGGGGTCACTTCTGCTCATGCGCACTCGGCCTCACTACCGCGCATGCGCACTCCGGCTCAGACCTGCCCATGCGCACTCGGGCTCACTATTGCGCATGCGTACACGGGCTCACTACTGCGCATGCGCACTCGGGGTCACTACTGCTCATGCGCACTCGGACTGACTACTGCGGATGCGTGCTCGGGCTCACTACTGCGCATGCGCACACGGACCCACTACTGCGAATGCGCACTCCGGCTCAGACCTGCACATGCGCACTCGAGCTCACAACTACGCATGCGCACGCGGGCTCACTACTGCGCATGCGCACACGGGCTCACTACCGCGCATGCGCACTCCGGCTCAGACCTGCCCATGCGCACTCGGGCTCACTATTGCGCATGCGTACACGGGCTCACTACTGCGCATGCGCACTCGGGGTCACTACTGCTCATGCGCACTCGGACTGACTACTGCTCATGCGCACTCGGGGTCACTACTGCGCATGAGCACTCGGACTCACTACTGCGGATGCGTGCTCGGGCTCGCTACTGCGCATGCGCACACGGACCCACTACTGCGAATGCGCACTCCAGCTCAGACCTGCACATGCGCACACGGACTCACTACTGCGGATGCGAAATCGGGCTCACTACTGTGCATGCGCACTCGGGGTCACTACTGCTCATGCGCACTCGGACTCACTACTGCGGATGCGCGCTCGGGCTCACTACTGCGCATGCGCGCTCGGGGTCACTACTGCGCATGCGCACACAGGGTCACTACTGCGGATGTGCGCTCGGGCTCACTACTGCGCATGCGCACACGGGCTCACTACTTCGCATGCGCGCACGAGCCCACTACTGCGAATGCGCACTCCGTGTCAGACCTGCCCATGCGCACTCGAGCTCACTACTACGCATGCGCACTCGAGCTCACTACTGCGCATGCACACATGGGCTCACTACTGCGCTTGCGCACTCCGGCTCACTACTGCTCATGCGCACTCGGACTCACTACTGCTGATGCACAATCGGCCTCACTACTGCGCATGCGCACTCCGGCTCAGAAGTGCACATGCACACACGGACTCACTGCTGCGGATGCGCCATCGGGCTCACTACTGTGCATGCGCACTCGGGGTCACTACTGCTCATGCGCACTCGGACTGACTACTGCTCATGCGCACTCGGGGTCACTACTGCGCATGCGCACTCGGACTCACTACTGCGGATGCGCGCTTGGACTCACTACTGCTCATGCACACACGGACTCACGACTGCGGATGCGCGCTCGGGCTCACTACTGCGGATGCGCGCTCGGGCTCACTACTGCGGATGCGCAATCGGGTTCACTACTGCGCATGCACACACGGGCACACATCTGCGCATGCGCACTCGGGCTCACTACTGCTCATGCGCACTCGGCCTCACTACTGCGCATGCGTACTCCGGCTCAGACCTGCACATGCGCGCACGGACTCACTACTGCGGATGCGCAATCGGGCTCACTACTGTGCATGCGCACTCGGGGTCACTACTGCTCATGCGCACTTGGACTCACTACTACTCATGCGCACTCGGAGTCACTACTGCGCATGCGCACTCGGACTCACTACTGCGGATGTGCGCTCGGGCTCACTACTGCGCATGCGCAATCGGGCTCACTACTGTGCATGCGCACTCGGGGTCACTACTGCTCATGCGCACTCGGACTCACTACTGCTCATGCGCACTCGGGGTCACTACTGCGCATGCGCACTCGGACTCACTACTGCGGATGTGCGCTCGGGCTCACTACTGCGCATGCGCACACGGGCTCACTACTGCGCATGCGCGCACGAGCCCACTACTGCGCATGCGCACTCCGGCTCAGACCTGCACATGCGCATTCGAGCTCACTTCTGCGCATTAGCACACGGGCGTACTACTGCGCATGCGCACTCGGACTTACTACTGCTCATGCGCACTCGGACTCACGACTGCGGATGCGCGCTCGGGCTCACTACTGCGGATGCGCAATCGGGTTCACTACTGCGCATGCACACACGGGCTCACTTCTGCGCATGCGCACTCGGGCTCACTACTGCTCATGCGCACTCGGCCTCACTACTGCGCACGCGCACTCCGGCTCAGACCTGCCCATGCGCACTCGGGCTCACCACTGCGCATGCGTACACGGACTCACTACTGCGGACGCGCGCTCGGGCTCACTACAGCACATGCGCACACGGGCTCACTACTGCGCATGCGCGCACGAGCCCACTACTGCGAATGCCCACTCCGTCTCAGACCTGCCCATGCGCGCTCGGACTCACGACTGCGGATGCGCGCTCGGGCTTACTACTGCGGATGCGCAATCGCGTTCGCTACTGCGCATGCACACACGGGCTCACTTCTGCGCATGCGCACTCGGGGTCACTACTGCTCATGCACACTCGGCCTCACTACTGCGCACGCGCACTCCGGCTCAGACCGGCCCATGCGCACTCGGGCTCACCACTGCGCATGCGTACACGGGCTCACTACTGCGCATGCGCACACGGGCTCACTACTGCGCATGCGCGCTCGGGATCACTACTGCGCATGCGCACTCGGGGTCACTACTGCGCATGCGCACTCCGGCTCACTACTGCTCATGCGCACTCGGACTCACGACTGCGGATGCGCGCTCGGGCTTACTACTGCGGATGCGCAATCGCGTTCGCTACTGCGCATGCACACACGGGCTCACTTCTGCGCATGCGCACTCGGGGTCACTACTGCTCATGCGCACGCGGACTCACGACTGCGGATACGCGCTCGGGCTCACTACTGCGGATGCGCACTCGGCCTCACTACTGCGCATGCGCACTCCGGCTCAGACCTGCCCATGCGCACTCGGGCTCACCACTGCGCATGCATACACGGGCTCACTACTGCGCATGCGCACTCCAGCTCAGAATTGCACATGCGCATTCGAGCTCACTTCTGCGCATATGCACACGGGCGTACTACTGCGCATGCGCACTCGGACTCACTACTGCTCATGCGCACTCGGACTCACTACTGCGCATGCGCACTCCCGCTCAGACCTGCACATGCGCACACGGACTCACTACTGCGGATGCGCAATCGGGCTCACTACTGTGCATGCGCACTCGGGTCACTACTGCTCATGCGCACTCGGACTCACTACTACTCATGCGCACTCGGGGTCACTACTGCGCATGCGCACTCGGACTCACTACTGCGGATGCGTGCTCCGGCTCACTACTGCGCATGCGCACACGGACCCACTACTGCGCATGCGGACTCCGGCTCAGACCTGCACATGCGCACTCGAGCTCACTGCTACGCATGCGCATGCGGGGTCACTGCTGCGGATGCGCACTCGGACTCACTACGACTCATGGGCACTCGGACTCACTACTGCCGATGCGCAATCAGGCTCGCTACTGCGGATGCGCACTCGGGCTCAGACCTGCCCATGCGCACTCGGGCTCACCACTGCGCATGCGTACACGGGCTCACTACTGCGCATGCGCACACGGGCTCCCTACTGCGCATGCGCGCTCTGGGTCACTACTGCGCATGCACACTCGGGGTCACTATTGCGCATGCGCACTCGGGGTCACTACTGCTCGTGCGCACTCGGTCTCACTACTGCGCAGGCGCACTGCGGCTCAGACCTGCCCATGCGCACTCGGGCTCACCACTGCGCATGCGTACACGGACTCACTACTGCTGATGCACAATCGGCCTCACTACTGCGCATGCGCACTCCGGCTCAAAAGTGCACATGCACACACGGACTCACTGCTGCGGATGCGCCATCGGGCTCACTACTGTGCATGCGCACTCGGGGTCACTACTGCTCATGCGCACTCGGACTGACTACTGCTCATGCGCACTCGGGGTCACTACTGCGCATGCGCACTCGGACTCACTACTGCGGATGCGCGCTCGGACTCACTACTGCTCATGCACACACGGACTCACGACTGCGGATGCGCGCTCGGGCTCACTACTGCGGATGCGCACTCCGGCTCACTACTACGCATGCGCACTCGAGCTCACTACTGCGCATGCGCGCACGGGCTCACTACTGCGCATGCGCGCTCGGGGTCACTACTGGGCATGCGCACACGGACCCACTACTGCGCATGCGCACTCCGGCTCAGACCTGCACATGCGCACTCGAGCTCACTACTACGCATGCGCACTCGAGCTCACTACTGCGCATGCACACACGGGCTCACTACTGCGCATGCGCACTCCGGCTCACTACTGCTCATGCGCACTCGGACTCACTACTGCTGATGCACAATCGGCCTCACTACTGCGCATGCGCACTCCGGCTCAGAAGTGCACATGCACACACGGACTCACTGCTGCGGATGCGCCATCGGGCTCACTTCTGTGCATGCGCACTCGGGGTCACTACTGCTCATGCGCACTCGGACTGACTACTGCTCATGCGCACTCGGGGTCACTACTGCGCATGCGCACTCGGACTCACTACTGCGGATGCGTGCTCGGGCTCACTACTGCGCATGCGCACACGGACCCACTACTGCGCATGCGCACTCCGGCTCAGACCTGCACATGAGCACTCGAGTTCACTACTACGCATGCGCACTCGAGCTCACTACTGCACATGCGCACACGGGCTCACTACTGCGCATGCGCGCTCGGGGTCACTACTGCTCATGCACACACGGGCTCACTACTGCTCATGCGCACTCAGACTCACTACTGCGGATGCACAATCGGGCTCACTACTGCGCATGCGCGCTCGGACTCACTACTGCTCATGCGCACACGGACTCACGACTGCGGATGCGCGCTCGGGCTCACTACTGCGGATGCGCAATCGGGTTCACTACTGCGCATGCACACACGGGCTCACTTCTGCGCATGCGCACTCGGGCTCACTACTGCTCATGCGCACTCGGCCTCACTACTGCGCACGCGCACTCCGGCTCAGACCTGCCCATGCGCACTCGGGCTCACCACTGCGCATGCGTACACGGACTCACTACTGCGGACGCGCGCTCGGGCTCACTACTGCACATGCGCACACGGGCTCACTACTGCGCATGCGCGCACGAGCCCACTACTGCGAATGCCCACTCCGTCTCAGACCTGCCCATGCGCGCTCGGACTCACGACTGCGGATGCGCGCTCGGGCTTACTACTGCGGATGCGCAATCGCGTTCGCTACTGCGCATGCACACACGGGCTCTCTTCTGCGCATGCGCACTCGGGGTCACTACTGCTCATGCACACTCGGCCTCACTACTGCGCACGCGCACTCCGGCTCAGACCGGCCCATGCGCACTCGGGGTCACCACAGCGTATGCGTACACGGGCTCACTACTGCGCATGCGCACACGGGCTCACTACTGCGCATGCGCACTCGGACTCACTACTGCTCATGCGCGCTCGGGCTCACTACTGCGCATGCGCGCTCGGGGTCACTACTGCGCATGCGCACTCGGGGTCACTACTGCGCATGTGCGCTCGGGCTCACTACTGCGCATGCGCACACGGGCTCACTACTTCGCATGCGCACACGGACTCACTACTGTGCATGTGCACTCGGGCTCAATACTGCGCACGCGCACACGGGCTCACTACTGCGCATGCGCCCTCGGGGTCACTACTGCGCATGCGCACTCGGGGTCACTACTGCGCATGCGCACTCGGGCTCACCACTGCGCATGCGTACACGGGCTCGCTACTGCGCATGCGCACACGGGCTCACTACTGCGCATGCGCGCTCGGTGTCACTACTGCGCATGCGCACTCGGACTCACTACTGCGAATGCGCGCTCGGACTCGCGACTGGGGATGCGCGCTCAGGCTCACTACTGCGGATGCGCAATCGGGTTCACTACTGCGCATGCACACACGGGCTCACTTCTGCTCATGCGCACTCGGGGTCACTTCTGCTCATGCGCACTCGGCCTCACTACCGCGCATGCGCACTCCGGCTCAGACCTGCCCATGCGCACTCGAGCTCACTACTACCAATGCGCACGCGGCCTCACTACTGCGCATGAGCACACGGGCTCACTACTGCGCATGCGTACACGGGCTCACTACTGCGCATGAGCACACGGGCTCACTACTGCGCATGCGCACTCGGACTCACTACTACTCATGCGCACTCGGGGTCACTACTGCGCATGCGCAATCGGACTCACTACTGCGCACGCGCACTCCGGCTCAGACCTGCCCATGCGCACTCGTGCTCACCACTGCGCATGCGTACACGGGCTCACTACTGCGCATGCGCACACGGGCTCACTACTGCGCATGCGTACACGGGCTCACTACAGCGCATGCGCACTCGGGGTCACTACTGCGCATGCGCACTCCGGCTCACTACTGCTCATGCGCACTCGGACTCACTACTGCAGATGCGCAATCGGGCTCACTACTGTGCATGCGCACTAGGGGTCACTACTGCGCATGCGCACGCGGGCTCACTACTGCGCATGCGCACTCCGGCTCAGACCTGCACATGCGCACTCGAGCTCACTACTACGCATGCGCACGCGGGCTCACTACTGCGCATGCGCATACGGGCTCACTACTGCGCATGCGCACTCGAGCTCACTACTAGGCATGCGCACGCGGGCTCACTACTGCTCATGCGCACTCGGACTCACTACTGCGGATGCGCGCTCGGACTCACGACTGCGGATGCGGGCTCGGGCTTACTACTGCGGATGCGCAATCGCGTTCACTACCGCGCATGCACACACGGGCTCACTTCTGCCCATGCGCACTCGGGGTCACTACTGCGCACGCGCACTCCGGCTCAGACCTGCCCATGCGCACTCGGGCTCACCACTGCGCATGCGTACACGGGCTCACTACTGCACATGCGCACACGGGCTCACTACTGCGCATGCGCACTCGGACTCACTACTACTCATGCGCACTCGGGGTCACTACTGCGCATGCGCACTCGGACTCACTGCTGCGGATGCGCGCTCGGACTCACTACTGCGCATGCGCACTCCAGCTCAGACCTGCGCATGCGCACACGAGCTCACAACTACGCATGCGCACGCGGGCTCACTACTGCGCATGAGCACACGGGCTCACTACTACGCATGCGTACACGTGCTCACTACTGCGCATGCGCACACGGGCTCACTACGGCGCATGCGGGCTCGGGGTCACTAGTGCGCATGCGCACTCGGGGTCACTGCTGCGTATGCGCCCTCCGGCTCACTACTGCTCATGCGCACTCGGACTCAGTACTGCGGATGCAAAATTGGGCTCACTACAGCGCATGCGCACTCCGGCTCAGACCTGCACATGCGCACACGGACTCACTACTGCGGATGCGCAATCGGGCTCACTACTGTGCATGCGCACTCGGGGTCACTACTGCTCATGCGCACTCGGACTCACTACTGCGGATGCGCGCTCGGGCTCACTACTGCGCATGCGCGCTCGGGGTCACTACTGCGCATGCGCACTCGGGCTCACTACTGCGCATGAGCACACGGGCTCACTACTACGCATGCGTACACGTGCTCACTACTGCGCATGCGCACACGGGCTCACTACTGCGCATGCGGGCTCGGGGTCACTAGTGCGCATGCGCACTCGGGGTCACTGCTGCGTATGCGCCCTCCGGCTCACTACTGCTCATGCGCACTCGGACTCACTACTGCTCATGCGCGCTCGGGCTCACTACTGCGCATGCGCGCTCGGGGTCACTACTGCGCATGCGCACTCGGGGTCACTACTGCGGATGTGCGCTCGGGCTCACTACTGCGCATGCGCACACGGGCACACTACTTCGCATGCGCACACGGACTCACTACTGTGCATGTGCACTCGGGCTCAATACTGCGCACGCGCACACGGGCTCACTACTGCGCATGCGCCCTCGGGGTCACTACTGCGCATGCGCACTCGGGCTCACCACTGCGCATGCGTATACGGGCTCGCTACTGCGCATGCGCACACGGGCTCACTACTGCGCATGCGCGCTCGGTGTCACTACTGCGTATGCGCACTCGGACTCACTACTGCGAATGCGCTCTCGGACTCGCGACTGGGGATGCGCGCTCAGGCTCACTACTGCGGATGCGCAATCGGGTTCACTACTGCGCATGCACACACGGGCTCACTTCTGCGCATGCGCACTCGGGGTCACTTCTGCTCATGCGCACTCGGCCTCACTACCGCGCATGCGCACTCCGGCTCAGACCTGCCCATGCGCACTCGGGCTCACTATTGCGCATGCGTACACGGGCTCACTACTGCGCATGCGCACTCGGGGTCACTACTGCTCATGCGCACTCGGACTGACTACTGCTCATGCGCACTCGGGGTCACTACTGCGCATGAGCACTCGGACTCACTACTGCGGATGCGTGCTCGGGCTCACTACTGCGCATGCGCACACGGACCCACTACTGCGAATGCGCACTCCGGCTCAGACCTGCACATGCGCACTCGAGCTCACAACTACGCATGCGCACGCGGGCTCACTACTGCGCATGCGCACACGGGCTCACTACTGCGCATGCGCGCTCGGCGTCACTACTGCTCATGCATACAGGGGTCGCTACTGCTCATGCGCACTCAGACTCACTACTGCGGATGCACAATCGGGCTCACTACTGCGCATGCGCACTCCGGCTCAGAAGTGCACATGCACACACGGGCTCACAACTGCGGATGCGTGCTCGGGCTCACTACTGCGCATGCGCACACGGACCCACTACTGCGCATGCGCACTCCGGCTCAGACCTGCACATGAGCACTCGAGTTCACTACTACGCATGCGCACTCGAGCTCACTACTGCGCATGCGCACACGGGCTCACTACTGCGCATGCGCGCTCGGGGTCACTACTGCTCATGCACACACGGGCTCACTACTGCTCATGCGCACTCAGACTCACTACTGCGGATGCACAATCGGGCTCACTACTGCGCATGCGCGCTCGGACTCACTACTGCTCATGCGCACACGGACTCACGACTGCGGATGCGCGCTCGGGCTCACTACTGCGGATGCGCAATCGGGTTCACTACTGCGCATGCACACACGGGCTCACATCTGCGCATGCGCACTCGGGCTCACTACTGCTCATGCGCACTCGGCCTCACTACTGCGCATGCGTACTCCGGCTCAGACCTGCACATGCGCGCACGGACTCACTACTGCGGATGCGCAATCGGGCTCACTACTGTGCATGCGCACTCGGGGTCACTACTGCTCATGCGCACTTGGACTCACTACTACTCATGCGCACTCGGAGTCACTACTGCGCATGCGCACTCGGACTCACTACTGCGGATGTGCGCTCGGGCTCACTACTGCGCATGCGCAATCGGGCTCACTACTGTGCATGCGCACTCGGGGTCACTACTGCTCATGCGCACTCGGACTCACTACTGCTCATGCGCACTCGGGGTCACTACTGCGCATGCGCACTCGGACTCACTACTGCGGATGTGCGCTCGGGCTCACTACTGCGCATGCGCACACGGGCTCACTACTGCGCATGCGCGCACGAGCCCACTACTGCGCATGCGCACTCCGGCTCAGACCTGCACATGCGCATTCGAGCTCACTTCTGCGCATTAGCACACGGGCGTACTACTGCGCATGCGCACTCGGACTTACTACTGCTCATGCGCACTCGGACTCACGACTGCGGATGCGCGCTCGGGCTCACTACTGCGGATGCGCAATCGGGTTCACTACTGCGCATGCACACACGGGCTCACTTCTGCGCATGCGCACTCGGGCTCACTACTGCTCATGCGCACTCGGCCTCACTACTGCGCACGCGCACTCCGGCTCAGACCTGCCCATGCGCACTCGGGCTCACCACTGCGCATGCGTACACGGACTCACTACTGCGGACGCGCGCTCGGGCTCACTACTGCACATGCGCACACGGGCTCACTACTGCGCATGCGCGCACGAGCCCACTACTGCGAATGCCCACTCCGTCTCAGACCTGCCCATGCGCGCTCGGACTCACGACTGCGGATGCGCGCTCGGGCTTACTACTGCGGATGCGCAATCGCGTTCGCTACTGCGCATGCACACACGGGCTCACTTCTGCGCATGCGCACTCGGGGTCACTACTGCTCATGCACACTCGGCCTCACTACTGCGCACGCGCACTCCGGCTCAGACCGGCCCATGCGCACTCGGGCTCACCGCTGCGCATGCGTACACGGGCTCACTACTGCGCATGCGCACACGGGCTCACTACTGCGCATGCGCGCTCGGGATCACTACTGCGCATGCGCACTCGGGGTCACTACTGCGCATGCGCACTCCGGCTCACTACTGCTCATGCGCACTCGGACTCACGACTGCGGATGCGCGCTCGGGCTTACTACTGCGGATGCGCAATCGCGTTCGCTACTGCGCATGCACACACGGGCTCACTTCTGCGCATGCGCACTCGGGGTCACTACTGCTCATGCGCACGCGGACTCACGACTGCGGATACGCGCTCGGGCTCACTACTGCGGATGCGCACTCGGCCTCACTACTGCGCATGCGCACTCCGGCTCAGACCTGCCCATGCGCACTCGGGCTCACCACTGCGCATGCATACACGGGCTCACTACTGCGCATGCGCACTCGGACTCACTACTGCGGATGCGTGCTCCGGCTCACTACTGCGCATGCGCACACGGACCCACTACTGCGCATGCGGACTCCGGCTCAGACCTGCACATGCGCACTCGAGCTCACTGCTACGCATGCGCATGCGGGGTCACTGCTGCGGATGCGCACTCGGACTCACTACGACTCATGGGCACTCGGACTCACTACTGCCGATGCGCAATCAGGCTCGCTACTGCGGATGCGCACTCGGGCTCAGACCTGCCCATGCGCACTCGGGCTCACCACTGCGCATGCGTACACGGGCTCACTACTGCGCATGCGCACACGGGCTCCCTACTGCGCATGCGCGCTCTGGGTCACTACTGCGCATGCACACTCGGGGTCACTATTGCGCATGCGCACTCGGGGTCACTACTGCTCGTGCGCACTCGGTCTCACTACTGCGCAGGCGCACTACGGCTCAGACCTGCCCATGCGCACTCGGGCTCACCACTGCGCATGCGTACACGGACTCACTACTGCTGATGCACAATCGGCCTCACTACTGCGCATGCGCACTCCGGCTCAAAAGTGCACATGCACACACGGACTCACTGCTGCGGATGCGCCATCGGGCTCACTACTGTGCATGCGCACTCGGGGTCACTACTGCTCATGCGCACTCGGACTGACTACTGCTCATGCGCACTCGGGGTCACTACTGCGCATGCGCACTCGGACTCACTACTGCGGATGCGCGCTCGGACTCACTACTGCTCATGCACACACGGACTCACGACTGCGGATGCGCGCTCGGGCTCACTACTGCGGATGCGCACTCCGGCTCACTACTACGCATGCGCACTCGAGCTCACTACTGCGCATGCGCGCACGGGCTCACTACTGCGCATGCGCGCTCGGGGTCACTACTGGGCATGCGCACACGGACCCACTACTGCGCATGCGCACTCCGGCTCAGACCTGCACATGCGCACTCGAGCTCACTACTACGCATGCGCACTCGAGCTCACTACTGCGCATGCACACACGGGCTCACTACTGCGCATGCGCACTCCGGCTCACTACTGCTCATGCGCACTCGGACTCACTACTGCTGATGCACAATCGGCCTCACTACTGCGCATGCGCACTCCGGCTCAGAAGTGCACATGCACACACGGACTCACTGCTGCGGATGCGCCATCGGGCTCACTTCTGTGCATGCGCACTTGGGGTCACTACTGCTCATGCGCACTCGGACTGACTACTGCTCATGCGCACTCGGGGTCACTACTGCGCATGCGCACTCGGACTCACTACTGCGGATGCGTGCTCGGGCTCACTACTGCGCATGCGCACACGGACCCACTACTGCGCATGCGCACTCCGGCTCAGACCTGCACATGAGCACTCGAGTTCACTACTACGCATGCGCACTCGAGCTCACTACTGCACATGCGCACACGGGCTCACTACTGCGCATGCGCGCTCGGGGTCACTACTGCTCATGCACACACGGGCTCACTACTGCTCATGCGCACTCAGACTCACTACTGCGGATGCACAATCGGGCTCACTACTGCGCATGCGCGCTCGGACTCACTACTGCTCATGCGCACACGGACTCACGACTGCGGATGCGCGCTCGGGCTCACTACTGCGGATGCGCAATCGGGTTCACTACTGCGCATGCACACACGGGCTCACTTCTGCGCATGCGCACTCGGGCTCACTACTGCTCATGCGCACTCGGCCTCACTACTGCGCACGCGCACTCCGGCTCAGACCTGCCCATGCGCACTCGGGCTCACCACTGCGCATGCGTACACGGACTCACTACTGCGGACGCGCGCTCGGGCTCACTACTGCACATGCGCACACGGGCTCACTACTGCGCATGCGCGCACGAGCCCACTACTGCGAATGCCCACTCCGTCTCAGACCTGCCCATGCGCGCTCGGACTCACGACTGCGGATGCGCGCTCGGGCTTACTACTGCGGATGCGCAATCGCGTTCGCTACTGCGCATGCACACACGGGCTCTCTTCTGCGCATGCGCACTCGGGGTCACTACTGCTCATGCACACTCGGCCTCACTACTGCGCACGCGCACTCCGGCTCAGACCGGCCCATGCGCACTCGGGCTCACCACAGCGTATGCGTACACGGGCTCACTACTGCGCATGCGCACACGGGCTCACTACTGCGCATGCGCACTCGGACTCACTACTGCGGATGTGCGCTCGGGCTCACTACTGCGCATGCGCAATCGGGCTCACTACTGTGCATGCGCACTCGGGGTCACTACTGCTCATGCGCACTCGGACTCACTACTGCTCATGCGCACTCGGGGTCACTACTGCGCATGCGCACTCGGGGTCACTACTGCTCATGCACACTCGGCCTCACTACTGCGCACGCGCACTCCGGCTCAGACCGGCCCATGCGCACTCGGGCTCACCACTGCGTATGCGCACACGGGATCACTACTGCGCATGCGCGCACGAGCCCACTACTGCGCATGCGCACTCCGGCTCAGACCTGCACATGCGCATTCGAGCTCACTTCTGCGCATTAGCACACGGGCGTACTACTGCGCATGCGCACTCGGACTCACTACTGCTCATGCGCACTCGGACTCACTACTGCGCATGCGCACTCCAGCTCAGACCTGCACATGCGCACACGAGCTCACAACTACGCATGCGCACGCGGGCTCACTACTGCGCATGAGCACACGGGCTCACTACTACGCATGCGTACACGTGCTCACTACTGCGCATGCGCACACGGGCTCACTACTGCGCATGCGGGCTCGGGGTCACTAGTGCGCATGCGCACTCGGGGTCACTGCTGCGTATGCGCCCTCCGGCTCACTACTGCTCATGCGCACTCGGACTCACTACTGCTCATGCGCGCTCGGGCTCACTACTGCGCATGCGCGCTCGGGGTCACTACTGCGCATGCGCACTCGGGGTCACTACTGCGCATGTGCGCTCGGGCTCACTACTGCGCATGCGCACACGGGCTCACTACTTCGCATGCGCACACGGACTCACTACTGTGCATGTGCACTCGGGCTCAATACTGCGCACGCGCACACGGGCTCACTACTGCGCATGCGCCCTCGGGGTCACTACTGCGCATGCGCACTCGGGGTCACTACTGCGCATGCGCACTCGGGCTCACCACTGCGCATGCGTACACGGGCTCGCTACTGCGCATGCGCACACGGGCTCACTACTGCGCATGCGCGCTCGGTGTCACTACTGCGCATGCGCACTCGGACTCACTACTGCGAATGCGCGCTCGGACTCGCGACTGGGGATGCGCGCTCAGGCTCACTACTGCGGATGCGCAATCGGGTTCACTACTGCGCATGCACACACGGGCTCACTTCTGCTCATGCGCACTCGGGCTCACTACTGCGCATGAGCACACGGGCTCACTACTGCGCATGCGCACTCGGACTCACTACTACTCATGCGCACTCGGGGTCACTACTGCGCATGCGCAATCGGACTCACTACTGCGCACGCGCACTCCGGCTCAGACCTGCCCATGCGCACTCGTGCTCACCACTGCGCATGCGTACACGGGCTCACTACTGCGCATGCGCACACGGGCTCACTACTGCGCATGCGTACACGGGCTCACTACAGCGCATGCGCACTCGGGGTCACTACTGCGCATGCGCACTCCGGCTCACTACTGCTCATGCGCACTCGGACTCACTACTGCAGATGCGCAATCGGGCTCACTACTGTGCATGCGCACTAGGGGTCACTACTGCGCATGCGCACGCGGACTCACTACTGCGCATGCGCACTCCGGCTCAGACCTGCACATGCGCACTCGAGCTCACTACTACGCATGCGCACGCGGGCTCACTACTGCGCATGCGCATACGGGCTCACTACTGCGCATGCGCACTCCGGCTCAGACCTGCACATGCGCACTCGAGCTCACTACTACGCATGCGCACGCGGGCTCACTACTGCGCATGCGCATACGGGCTCACTACTGCGCACGCGCACTCCGGCTCAGACCTGCCCATGCGCACTCGGGCTCACCACTGCGCATGCGTACACGGGCTCACTACTGCACATGCGCACACGGGCTCACTACTGCGCATGCGCACTCGGACTCACTACTACTCATGCGCACTCGGGGTCACTACTGCGCATGCGCACTCGGACTCACTGCTGCGGATGCGCGCTCGGACTCACTACTGCGCATGCGCACTCCAGCTCAGACCTGCGCATGCGCACACGAGCTCACAACTACGCATGCGCACGCGGGCTCACTACTGCGCATGCGCACACGGGCTCACTACGGCGCATGCGGGCTCGGGGTCACTAGTGCGCATGCGCACTCGGGGTCACTGCTGCGTATGCGCCCTCCGGCTCACTACTGCTCATGCGCACTCGGACTCAGTACTGCGGATGCAAAATTGGGCTCACTACTGCCCATGCGCACTCCGGCTCAGACCTGCACATGCGCACACGGACTCACTACTGCGGATGCGCAATCGGGCTCACTACTGTGCATGCGCACTCGGGGTCACTACTGCTCATGCGCACTCGGACTCACTACTGCGGATGCGCGCTCGGGCTCACTACTGCGCATGCGCGCTCGGGGTCACTACTGCGCATGCGCACTCGGGCTCACTACTGCGCATGAGCACACGGGCTCACTACTACGCATGCGTACACGTGCTCACTACTGCGCATGCGCACACGGGCTCACTACTGCGCATGCGGGCTCGGGGTCACTAGTGCGCATGCGCACTCGGGGTCACTGCTGCGTATGCGCCCTCCGGCTCACTACTGCTCATGCGCACTCGGACTCACTACTGCTCATGCGCGCTCGGGCTCACTACTGCGCATGCGCGCTCGGGGTCACTACTGCGCATGCGCACTCGGGGTCACTACTGCGGATGTGCGCTCGGGCTCACTACTGCGCATGCGCACACGGGCACACTACTTCGCATGCGCACACGGACTCACTACTGTGCATGTGCACTCGGGCTCAATACTGCGCACGCGCACACGGGCTCACTACTGCGCATGCGCCCTCGGGGTCACTACTGCGCATGCGCACTCGGGGTCACTACTGCGCATGCGCACTCGGGCTCACCACTGCGCATGCGTACACGGGCTCGCTACTGCGCATGCGCACACGGGCTCACTACTGCGCATGCGCGCTCGGTGTCACTACTGCGTATGCGCACTCGGACTCACTCCTGCGAATGCGCTCTCGGACTCGCGACTGGGGATGCGCGCTCAGGCTCACTACTGCGGATGCGCAATCGGGTTCACTACTGCGCATGCACACACGGGCTCACTTCTGCGCACGCGCACTCGGGGTCACTTCTGCTCATGCGCACTCGGCCTCACTACCGCGCATGCGCACTCCGGCTCAGACCTGCCCATGCGCACTCGGGCTCACTATTGCGCATGCGTACACGGGCTCACTACTGCGCATGCGCACTCGGGGTCACTACTGCTCATGCGCACTCGGACTGACTACTGCTCATGCGCACTCGGGGTCACTACTGCGCATGCGCGCTCGGCGTCACTACTGCTCATGCATACAGGGGTCGCTACTGCTCATGCGCACTCAGACTCACTACTGCGGATGCACAATCGGGCTCACTACTGCGCATGCGCGCTCGGACTCACTACTGCTCATGCACACAGGGACTCACGACTGCGGATGCGCGCTCGGGCTCACTACTGCGGATGCGCAATCGGGTTCACTACTGCGCATGCACACACGGGCACACTTCTGCGCATGCGCACTCGAGGTCACTTCTGCTCATGCGCACTCGGCCTCACTACTGCGGATGCGCAATCGGGTTCACTACTGCGCATGCACACACGGGCTCACTTCTGCGCATGCGTACATGTGCTCACTACTTCGCATGCGCACACGGTCTCACTACAGCGCCAGCACGCTCGGGCTCACTTCTGCGCATGCGCACACGGACTCACTACTGTGCATGTGCACTCCGGCTCAGACCTGCACATGCGCACTCGAGCTCACTACTACGCATGCGCACGCGGGCTCCCTACTACTCATGCGCACTCAGACTCACTACTGCGGATGCGCAATCGGGTTCACTACTGCGCATGCACACACGGGCTCACTTCTGCGCATGCGTACATGTGCTCACTACTTCGCATGCGCACACGGTCTCACTACAGCGCCAGCACGCTCGGGCTCACTTCTGCGCATGCGCACACGGACTCACTACTGTGCATGTGCACTCGGGCTCACTACTGCGCATGCGCACACGGGCTCACTACTGCGCATGTGCACTCGGGCTCACTACTGCGCATGCGCACACGGGCTCACTACTGCGCATGCGCGCTCGGACTCACTACTGCTCATGCGCACTCGGACTCACTACTGCGCATGCGCACTCCGGCTCAGACCTGCACATGCGCACTCGAGCTCACTACTACCAATGCGCACGCGGCCTCACTACTGCGCATGAGCACACGGGCTCACTACTGCGCATGCGCACTCGGACTCACTACTACTCATGCGCACTCGGGGTCACTACTGCGCATGCGCAATCGGACTCACTACTGCGCACGCGCACTCCGGCTCAGACCTGCCCATGCGCACTCGGGCTCACCACTGCGCATGCGTACACGGGCTCACTACTGCGCATGCGCACACGGGCTCACTACTGCGCATGCGCGCTCGGGGTCTCTACAGCGCATGCGCACTCGGGGTCACTACTGCGCATGCGCACTCCGGCTCACTACTGCTCATGCGCACTCGGACTCACTACTGCAGATGCGCAATCGGGCTCACTACTGTGCATGCGCACTAGGGGTCACTACTGCGCATGCGCACGCGGGCTCACTACTGCGCATGCGCACTCCGGCTCAGACCTGCACATGCGCACTCGAGCTCACAAACTACGGATGCGCACGCGGGCTCACTACTGCGCATGCGCATACGGGCTCACTACTGCGCATGCGCACTCGAGCTCACTACTAGGCATGCGCACGCGGGCTCACTACTGCTCATGCGCACTCGGACTCCCTACTGCGGATGCGCGCTCGGACTCACGACTGCGGATGCGGGCTCGGGTTTACTACTGCGGATGCGCAATCGCGTTCACTACTGCGCATGCACACACGGGCTCACTTCTGCGCATGCGCACTCGGGGTCACTACTGCGCACGCGCACTCCGGCTCAGACCTGCCCATGCGCACTCGGGCTCACCACTGCGCATGCGTACACGGGCTCACTACTGCACATGCGCACACGGGCTCACTACTGCGCATGCGCACTCGGACTCACTACTACTCATGCGCACTCGGGGTCACTACTGCGCATGCGCACTCGGACTCACTACTGCAGATGCGCGCTCGGACTCACTACTGCTCATGCGCACTCGGGGTCACTACTGCGCATGCGCACTCGGACTCACTACTGCGGATGTGCGCTCGGGGTCACTACTGCGCATGCGCACTCGGACTCACTACTGCGGATGTGCGCTCGGGCTCACTACTGCGCATGCGCAAACGGGCTCACTACTGCGCATGCGCGCACGAGCTCACTACTGCGCATGCGCACTCCGGCTCAGACCTGCACATGCGCATTCGAGCTCACTTCTGCGCATTAGCACACGGGCGTACTACTGCGCATGCGCACTCGGACTCACTACTGCTCATGCGCACTCGGACTCACTACTGCGCATGCGCACTCCTGCTCAGACCTGCGCATGCGCACACGAGCTCACAACTACGCATGCGCACGCGGGCTCACTACTGCGCATGAGCACACGGGCTCACTACTACGCATGCGTACACGTGCTCACTACTGCGCATGCGCACACGGGCTCACTACGGCGCATGCGGGCTCGGGGTCACTAGTGCGCATGCGCACTCGGGGTCACTGCTGCGTATGCGCCCTCCGGCTCACTACTGCTCATGCGCACTCGGACTCACTACTGCTCATGCGCGCTCGGGCTCACTACTGCGCATGCGCGCTCGGGGTCACTACTGCGCATGCGCACTCGGGGTCACTACTGCGCATGCGCACTCGGGCTCACCACTGCGCATGCGTACACGGGCTCGCTACTGCGCATGCGCACACGGGCTCACTACTGCGCATGCGCGCTCGGTGTCACTACTGCGTATGCGCACTCGGACTCACTACTGCGAATGCGCTCTCGGACTCGCGACTGGGGATGCGCGCTCAGGCTCACTACTGCGGATGCGCAATCGGGTTCACTACTGCGCATGCACACACGGGCTCACTTCTGCGCATGCGCACTCGGGGTCACTTCTGCTCATGCGCACTCGGCCTCACTACCGCGCATGCGCACTCCGGCTCAGACCTGCCCATGCGCACTCGGGCTCACTATTGCGCATGCGTACACGGGCTCACTACTGCGCATGCGCACTCGGGGTCACTACTGCTCATGCGCACTCGGACTGACTACTGCTCATGCGCACTCGGGGTCACTACTGCGCATGAGCACTCGGACTCACTACTGCGGATGCGTGCTCGGGCTCACTACTGCGCATGCGCACACGGACCCACTACTGCGAATGCGCACTCCGGCTCAGACCTGCACATGCGCACTCGAGCTCACAACTACGCATGCGCACGCGGGCTCACTACTGCGCATGCGCACACGGGCTCACTACTGCGCATGCGCGCTCGGCGTCACTACTGCTCATGCATACAGGGGTCGCTACTGCTCATGCGCACTCAGACTCACTACTGCGGATGCACAATCGGGCTCACTACTGCGCATGCACACACGGGCTCACTTCTGCGCATGCGCACTCGGGGTCACTTCTGCTCATGCGCACTCGGCCTCACTACCGCGCATGCGCACTCCGGCTCAGACCTGCCCATGCGCACTCGGGCTCACTATTGCGCATGCGTACACGGGTTCACTACTGCGCATGCGCACTCGGGGTCACTACTGCTCATGCGCACTCGGAGTGACTACTGCTCATGCGCACTCGGGGTCACTACTGCGCATGAGCACTCGGACTCACTACTGCGGATGCGTGCTCGGGCTCACTACTGCGCATGCGCACACGGACCCACTACTGCGAATGCGCACTCCGGCTCAGACCTGCACATGCGCACTCGAGCTCACAACTACGCATGCGCACGCGGGCTCACTACTGCGCATGCGCACACGGGCTCACTACTGCGCATGCGCGCTCGGCGTCACTACTGCTCATGCATACAGGGGTCGCTACTGCTCATGCGCACTCAGACTCACTACTGCGGATGCACAATCGGGCTCACTACTGCGCATGCGCACTCCGGCTCAGAAGTGCACATGCACACACGGGCTCACAACTGCGGATGCGTGCTCGGGCTCACTACTGCGCATGCGCACACGGACCCACTACTGCGCATGCGCACTCCGGCTCAGACCTGCACATGAGCACTCGAGTTCACTACTACGCATGCGCACTCGAGCTCACTACTGCGCATGCGCACACGGGCTCACTACTGCGCATGCGCGCTCGGGGTCACTACTGCTCATGCACACACGGGCTCACTACTGCTCATGCGCACTCAGACTCACTACTGCGGATGCACAATCGGGCTCACTACTGCGCATGCGCGCTCGGACTCACTACTGCTCATGCGCACACGGACTCACGACTGCGGATGCGCGCTCGGGCTCACTACTGCGGATGCGCAATCGGGTTCACTACTGCGCATGCACACACGGGCTCACATCTGCGCATGCGCACTCGGGCTCACTACTGCTCATGCGCACTCGGCCTCACTACTGCGCATGCGTACTCCGGCTCAGACCTGCACATGCGCGCACGGACTCACTACTGCGGATGCGCAATCGGGCTCACTACTGTGCATGCGCACTCGGGGTCACTACTGCTCATGCGCACTTGGACTCACTACTACTCATGCGCACTCGGAGTCACTACTGCGCATGCGCACTCGGACTCACTACTGCGGATGTGCGCTCGGGCTCACTACTGCGCATGCGCAATCGGGCTCACTACTGTGCATGCGCACTCGGGGTCACTACTGCTCATGCGCACTCGGACTCACTACTGCTCATGCGCACTCGGGGTCACTACTGCGCATGCGCACTCGGACTCACTACTGCGGATGTGCGCTCGGGCTCACTACTGCGCATGCGCACACGGGCTCACTACTGCGCATGCGCGCACGAGCCCACTACTGCGCATGCGCACTCCGGCTCAGACCTGCACATGCGCATTCGAGCTCACTTCTGCGCATTAGCACACGGGCGTACTACTGCGCATGCGCACTCGGACTTACTACTGCTCATGCGCACTCGGACTCACGACTGCGGATGCGCGCTCGGGCTCACTACTGCGGATGCGCAATCGGGTTCACTACTGCGCATGCACACACGGGCTCACTTCTGCGCATGCGCACTCGGGCTCACTACTGCTCATGCGCACTCGGCCTCACTACTGCGCACGCGCACTCCGGCTCAGACCTGCCCATGCGCACTCGGGCTCACCACTGCGCATGCGTACACGGACTCACTACTGCGGACGCGCGCTCGGGCTCACTACTGCACATGCGCACACGGGCTCACTACTGCGCATGCGCGCACGAGCCCACTACTGCGAATGCCCACTCCGTCTCAGACCTGCCCATGCGCGCTCGGACTCACGACTGCGGATGCGCGCTCGGGCTTACTACTGCGGATGCGCAATCGCGTTCGCTACTGCGCATGCACACACGGGCTCACTTCTGCGCATGCGCACTCGGGGTCACTACTGCTCATGCACACTCGGCCTCACTACTGCGCACGCGCACTCCGGCTCAGACCGGCCCATGCGCACTCGGGCTCACCACTGCGCATGCGTACACGGGCTCACTACTGCGCATGCGCACACGGGCTCACTACTGCGCATGCGCGCTCGGGATCACTACTGCGCATGCGCACTCGGGGTCACTACTGCGCATGCGCACTCCGGCTCACTACTGCTCATGCGCACTCGGACTCACGACTGCGGATGCGCGCTCGGGCTTACTACTGCGGATGCGCAATCGCGTTCGCTACTGCGCATGCACACACGGGCTCACTTCTGCGCATGCGCACTCGGGGTCACTACTGCTCATGCGCACGCGGACTCACGACTGCGGATACGCGCTCGGGCTCACTACTGCGGATGCGCACTCGGCCTCACTACTGCGCATGCGCACTCCGGCTCAGACCTGCCCATGCGCACTCGGGCTCACCACTGCGCATGCATACACGGGCTCACTACTGCGCATGCGCACTCCAGCTTAGAATTGCACATGCGCATTCGAGCTCACTTCTGCGCATATGCACACGGGCGTACTACTGCGCATGCGCACTCGGACTCACTACTGCTCATGCGCACTCGGACTCACTACTACTCATGCGCACTCGGGGTCACTACTGCGCATGCGCACTCGGACTCACTACTGCGGATGCGTGCTCCGGCTCACTACTGCGCATGCGCACACGGACCCACTACTGCGCATGCGGACTCCGGCTCAGACCTGCACATGCGCACTCGAGCTCACTGCTACGCATGCGCATGCGGGGTCACTGCTGCGGATGCGCACTCGGACTCACTACGACTCATGGGCACTCGGACTCACTACTGCCGATGCGCAATCAGGCTCGCTACTGCGGATGCGCACTCGGGCTCAGACCTGCCCATGCGCACTCGGGCTCACTACTGCGCATGCGCACTCCAGCTCAGACCTGCACATGCGCACACGAGCTCACAACTACGCATGCGCACGCGGGCTCACTACTGCGCATGAGCACACGGGCTCACTACTACGCATGCGTACACGTGCTCACTACTGCGCATGCGCACACGGGCTCACTACTGCGCATGCGGGCTCGGGGTCACTAGTGCGCATGCGCACTCGGGTCACTGCTGCGTATGCGCCCTCCGGCTCACTACTGCTCATGCGCACTCGGACTCACTACTGCTCATGCGCGCTCGGGCTCACTACTGCGCATGCGCGCTCGGGGTCACTACTGCGCATGCGCACTCGGGGTCACTACTGCGCATGTGCGCTCGGGCTCACTACTGCGCATGCGCACACGGGCTCACTACTTCGCATGCGCACACGGACTCACTACTGTGCATGTGCACTCGGGCTCAATACTGCGCACGCGCACACGGGCTCACTACTGCGCATGCGCCCTCGGGGTCACTACTGCGCATGCGCACTCGGGGTCACTACTGCGCATGCGCACTCGGGCTCACCACTGCGCATGCGTACACGGGCTCGCTACTGCGCATGCGCACACGGGCTCACTACTGCGCATGCGCGCTCGGTGTCACTACTGCGCATGCGCACTCGGACTCACTACTGCGAATGCGCGCTCGGACTCGCGACTGGGGATGCGCGCTCAGGCTCACTACTGCGGATGCGCAATCGGGTTCACTACTGCGCATGCACACACGGGCTCACTTCTGCTCATGCGCACTCGGGGTCACTTCTGCTCATGCGCACTCGGCCTCACTACCGCGCATGCGCACTCCGGCTCAGACCTGCCCATGCGCACTCGAGCTCACTACTACCAATGCGCACGCGGCCTCACTACTGCGCATGAGCACACGGGCTCACTACTGCGCATGCGTACACGGGCTCACTACTGCGCATGAGCACATGGGCTCACTACTGCGCATGCGCACTCGGACTCACTACTACTCATGCGCACTCGGGGTCACTACTGCGCATGCGCAATCGGACTCACTACTGCGCACGCGCACTCCGGCTCAGACCTGCCCATGCGCACTCGTGCTCACCACTGCGCATGCGTACACGGGCTCACTACTGCGCATGCGCACACGGGCTCACTACTGCGCATGCGTACACGGGCTCACTACAGCGCATGCGCACTCGGGGTCACTACTGCGCATGCGCACTCCGGCTCACTACTGCTCATGCGCACTCGGACTCACTACTGCAGATGCGCAATCGGGCTCACTACTGTGCATGCGCACTAGGGGTCACTACTGCGCATGCGCACGCGGGCTCACTACTGCGCATGCGCACTCCGGCTCAGACCTGCACATGCGCACTCGAGCTCACTACTACGCATGCGCACGCGGGCTCACTACTGCGCATGCGCATACGGGCTCACTACTGCGCATGCGCACTCGAGCTCACTACTAGGCATGCGCACGCGGGCTCACTACTGCTCATGCGCACTCGGACTCACTACTGCGGATGCGCGCTCGGACTCACGACTGCGGATGCGGGCTCGGGCTTACTACTGCGGATGCGCAATCGCGTTCACTACTGCGCATGCACACACGGGCTCACTTCTGCCCATGCGCACTCGGGGTCACTACTGCGCACGCGCACTCCGGCTCAGACCTGCCCATGCGCACTCGGGCTCACCACTGCGCATGCGTACACGGGCTCACTACTGCACATGCGCACACGGGCTCACTACTGCGCATGCGCACTCGGACTCACTACTACTCATGCGCACTCGGGGTCACTACTGCGCATGCGCACTCGGACTCACTGCTGCGGATGCGCGCTCGGACTCACTACTGCGCATGCGCACTCCAGCTCAGACCTGCGCATGCGCACACGAGCTCACAACTACGCATGCGCACGCGGGCTCACTACTGCGCATGAGCACACGGGCTCACTACTACGCATGCGTACACGTGCTCACTACTGCGCATGCGCACACGGGCTCACTACGGCGCATGCGGGCTCGGGGTCACTAGTGCGCATGCGCACTCGGGGTCACTGCTGCGTATGCGCCCTCCGGCTCACTACTGCTCATGCGCACTCGGACTCAGTACTGCGGATGCAAAATTGGGCTCACTACTGCGCATGCGCACTCCGGCTCAGACCTGCACATGCGCACACGCACTCACTACTGCGGATGCGCAATCGGGCTCACTACTGTGCATGCGCACTCGGGGTCACTACTGCTCATGCGCACTCGGACTCACTACTGCGGATGCGCGCTCGGGCTCACTACTGCGCATGCGCGCTCGGGGTCACTACTGCGCATGCGCACTCGGGCTCACTACTGCGCATGAGCACACGGGCTCACTACTACGCATGCGTACACGTGCTCACTACTGCGCATGCGCACACGGGCTCACTACTGCGCATGCGGGCTCGGGGTCACTAGTGCGCATGCGCACTCGGGGTCACTGCTGCGTATGCGCCCTCCGGCTCACTACTGCTCATGCGCACTCGGACTCACTACTGCTCATGCGCGCTCGGGCTCACTACTGCGCATGCGCGCTCGGGGTCACTACTGCGCATGCGCACTCGGGGTCACTACTGCGGATGTGCGCTCGGGCTCACTACTGCGCATGCGCACACGGGCACACTACTTCGCATGCGCACACGGACTCACTACTGTGCATGTGCACTCGGGCTCAATACTGCGCACGCGCACACGGGCTCACTACTGCGCATGCGCACACGGACTCACTACTGCGCATGCGCACTCGGGGTCACTACTGCGCATGCGCACTCGTGCTCACCACTGCGCATGCGTACACGGGCTCGCTACTGCGCATGCGCACACGGGCTCACTACTGCGCATGCGCGCTCGGTGTCACTACTGCGTATGCGCACTCGGACTCACTCCTGCGAATGCGCTCTCGGACTCGCGACTGGGGATGCGCGCTCAGGCTCACTACTGCGGATGCGCAATCGGGTTCACTACTGCGCATGCACACACGGGCTCACTTCTGCGCACGCGCACTCGGGGTCACTTCTGCTCATGCGCACTCGGCCTCACTACCGCGCATGCGCACTCCGGCTCAGACCTGCCCATGCGCACTCGGGCTCACTATTTCGCATGCGTACACGGGCTCACTACTGCGCATGCGCACTCGGGGTCACTACTGCTCATGCGCACTCGGACTGACTACTGCTCATGCGCACTCGGGGTCACTACTGCGCATGAGCACTCAGACTCACTACTGCGGATGTGTGCTCGGGCTCACTACTGCGCATGCGCACACGGACCCACTACTGCGAATGCGCACTCCGGCTCAGACCTGCACATGCGCACTCGAGCTCACAACTACGCATGCGCACGCGGGCTCACTACTGCGCATGCGCACACGGGCTCACTACTGCGCATGCGCGCTCGGCGTCACTACTGCTCATGCATACAGGGGTCGCTACTGCTCATGCGCACTCAGACTCACTACTGCGTATGCACAATCGGGCTCACTACTGCGCATGCGCGCTCGGACTCACTACTGCTCATGCACACAGGGACTCACGACTGCGGATGCGCGCTCGGGCTCACTACTGCGGATGCGCAATCGGGTTCACTACTGCGCATGCACACACGGGCACACTACTGCGCATGCGCACTCGAGGTCACTTCTGCTCATGCGCACTCGGCCTCACTACCGCGCATGCGCACTCCGGCTCAGACCTGCACATGCGCACTCGAGCTCACTACTACGCATGCGCACGCGGGCTCCCTACTGCTCATGCGCACTCAGACTCACTACTGCGGATGCGCAATCGGGTTCACTACTGCGCATGCACACACGGGCTCACTTCTGCGCATGCGTACATGTGCTCACTACTTCGCATGCGCACACGGTCTCACTACAGCGCCAGCACGCTCGGGCTCACTTCTGCGCATGCGCACACGGACTCACTACTGTGCATGTGCACTCGGGCTCACTACTGCGCATGCGCACACGGGCTCACTACTGCGCATGTGCACTCGGGCTCACTACTGCGCATGCGCACACGGGCTCACTACTGCGCATGCGCGCTCGGACTCACTACTGCTCATGCGCACTCGGACTCACTACTGCGCATGCGCACTCCGGCTCAGACCTGCACATGCGCACTCGAGCTCACTACTACCAATGCGCACGCGGCCTCACTACTGCGCATGAGCACACGGGCTCACTACTGCGCATGCGCACTCGGACTCACTACTACTCATGCGCACTCGGGGTCACTACTGCGCATGCGCAATCGGACTCACTACTGCGCACGCGCACTCCGGCTCAGACCTGCCCATGCGCACTCGGGCTCACCACTGCGCATGCGTACACGGGCTCACTACTGCGCATGCGCACACGGGCTCACTACTGCGCATGCGCGCTCGGGGTCTCTACAGCGCATGCGCACTCGGGGTCACTACTGCGCATGCGCACTCCGGCTCACTACTGCTCATGCGCACTCGGACTCACTACTGCAGATGCGCAATCGGGCTCACTACTGTGCATGCGCACTAGGGGTCACTACTGCGCATGCGCACGCGGGCTCACTACTGCGCATGCGCACTCCGGCTCAGACCTGCACATGCGCACTCGAGCTCACTACTACGCATGCGCACGCGGGCTCACTACTGCGCATGCGCATACGGGCTCACTACTGCGCATGCGCACTCGAGCTCACTACTAGGCATGCGCACGCGGGCTCACTACTGCTCATGCGCACTCGGACTCACTACTGCGGATGCGCGCTCGGACTCACGACTGCGGATGCGGGCTCGGGTTTACTACTGCGGATGCGCAATCGCGTTCACTACTGCGCATGCACACACGGGCTCACTTCTGCGCATGCGCACTCGGGGTCACTACTGCGCACGCGCACTCCGGCTCAGACCTGCCCATGCGCACTCGGGCTCACCACTGCGCATGCGTACACGGGCTCACTACTGCACATGCGCACACGGGCTCACTACTGCGCATGCGCACTCGGACTCACTACTACTCATGCGCACTCGGGGTCACTACTGCGCATGCGCACTCGGACTCACTACTGCGGATGCGCGCTCGGACTCACTACTGCTCATGCGCACTCGGGGTCACTACTGCGCATGCGCACTCGGACTCACTACTGCGGATGTGCGCTCGGGGTCACTACTGCGCATGCGCACTCGGACTCACTACTGCGGATGTGCGCTCGGGCTCACTACTGCGCATGCGCAAACGGGCTCACTACTGCGCATGCGCGCACGAGCTCACTACTGCGCATGCGCACTCCGGCTCAGACCTGCACATGCGCATTCGAGCTCACTTCTGCGCATTAGCACACGGGCGTACTACTGCGCATGCGCACTCGGACTCACTACTGCTCATGCGCACTCGGACTCACTACTGCGCATGCGCACTCCAGCTCAGACCTGCGCATGCGCACACGAGCTCACAACTACGCATGCGCACGCGGGCTCACTACTGCGCATGAGCACACGGGCTCACTACTACGCATGCGTACACGTGCTCACTACTGCGCATGCGCACACGGGCTCACTACGGCGCATGCGGGCTCGGGGTCACTAGTGCGCATGCGCACTCGGGGTCACTGCTGCGTATGCGCCCTCCGGCTCACTACTGCTCATGCGCACTCGGACTCAGTACTGCGGATGCAAAATTGGGCTCACTACTGCGCATGCGCTCTCCGGCTCAGACCTGCACATGCGCACACGGACTCACTACTGCGGATGCGCAATCGGGCTCACTACTGTGCATGCGCACTCGGGGTCACTACTGCTCATGCGCACTCGGACTCACTACTGCGGATGCGCGCTCGGGCTGACTACTGCGCATGCGCGCTCGGGGTCACTACCGCGCATGCGCACTCGGGGTCACTACTGCGGATGTGCGCTCGGGCTCACTACTGCGCATGCGCACACGGGCTCACTACTGCGCATGCGCGCACGAGCCCACTACTGCACATGCGCACTCCGGCTCAGACCTGCACATGCGCATTCGAGCTCACTTCTGCGCATTAGCACACGGGCGTACTACTGCGCATGCGCACTCGGACTCACTACTGCGGATGCGCACTCGGGCTCAGACCTGCCCATGCGCACTCGGGCTCACCACTGCGCATGCGTACACGGGCTCACTACTGCGCATGCGCACTCCGGCTCACTACTGCTCATGCGCACTCGGACTCACTACTGCTGATGCACAATCGGCCTCACTACTGCGCATGCGCACTCCGGCTCAGAAGTGCACATGCACACACGGACTCACTGCTGCGGATGCTCCATCGGGCTCACTACTGTGCATGCGCACTCGGGGTCACTACTGCTCATGCGCACTCGGACTGACTACTGCTCATGCGCACTCGGGGTCACTACTGCGCATGCGCACTCGGACTCACTACTGCGGATGCGCGCTCGGACTCACTACTGCTCATGCACACACGGACTCACGACTGCGGATGCGCGCTCGGACTCACTACTGCTCATGCACACACGGACTCACGACTGCGGATGCGCGCTCGGGCTCACTACTGCGGATGCGCACTCCGGCTCACTACTACGCATGCGCACTCGAGCTCACTACTGCGCATGCGCGCACGGGCTCACTACTGCGCATGCGCGCTCGGGGTCACTACTGGGCATGCGCACACGGACCCACTACTGCGCATGCGCACTCCGTCTCAGACCTGCCCATGCGCGCTCGGACTCACGACTGCGGATGCGCGCTCGGGCTTACTACTGCGGATGCGCAATCGCGTTCGCTACTGCGCATGCACACACGGGCTCACTTCTGCGCATGCGCACTCGGGGTCACTACTGCTCATGCACACTCGGCCTCACTACTGCGCACGCGCACTCCGGCTCAGACCGGCCCATGCGCACTCGGGCTCACCACTGCGCATGCGTACACGGGCTCAATACTGCGCATGCGCACACGGGCTCACTACTGCGCATGCGCGCTCGGGATCACTACTGCGCATGCGCACTCGGGGTCACTACTGCGCATGCGCACTCCGGCTCACTACTGCTCATGCGCACTCGGACTCACGACTGCGGATGCGAGCTCGGGCTTACTACTGCGGATGCGCAATCGCGTTCGCTACTGCGCATGCACACACGGGCTCACTTCTGCGCATGCGCACTCGGGGTCACTACTGCTCATGCGCACGCGGACTCACGACTGCGGATGCGCGCTGGGGCTCACTACTGCGGATGCGCACTCGGCCTCACTACTGCGCATGCGCACTCCGGCTCAGACCTGCCCATGCGCACTCGGGCTCACCACTGCGCATGCATACACGGGCTCACTACTGCGCATGCGCACTCCAGCTCAGAATTGCACATGCGCATTCGAGCTCACTTCTGCGCATATGCACACGGGCGTACTACTGCGCATGCGCACTCCCGCTCAGACCTGCACATGCGCACACGGACTCACTAGTGCGGATGCGCAATCGGGCTCACTACTGTGCATGCGCACTCGGGGTCACTACTGCTCATGCGCACTCGGACTCACTACCACTCATGCGCACTCGGGGTCACTACTGCGCATGCGCACTCGGACTCACTACAGCGGATGCGTGCTCCGGCTCACTACTGCGCATGCGCACACGGACCCACTACTGCGCATGCGGACTCCGGCTCAGACCTGCACATGCGCACTCGAGCTCACCACTGCGCATGCGTACATGGGCTCACTACTGCGCATGCGCACACGGGCTCACTACTGCGCATGCGCGCTCGGGATCACTACTGCGCATGCGCACTCGGGGTCACTACTGCGCATGCGCACTCCGGCTCACTACTGCTCATGCGCACTCGGACTCACTACTGCGGATGCACAATCGGGCTCACTACTGCGCATGCGTACTCCGGCTCAGACCTGCACATGCGCGCACGGACTCACTACTGCGGATGCGCAATCGGGCTCACTACTGTGCATGCGCACTCGGGGTCACTACTGCTCATGCGCACTTGGACTCACTACTACTCATGCGCACTCGGAGTCACTACTGCGCATGCGCACTCGGACTCACTACTGCGGATGTGCGCTCGGGCTCACTACTGCGCATGCGCAATCGGGCTCACTACTGTGCATGCGCACTCGGGGTCACTACTGCTCATGCGCACTCGGACTCACTACTGCTCATGCGCACTCGGGGTCACTACTGCGCATGCGCACTCGGGTTCACTACTGCGCATGCACACACGGGCACACTTCTGCGCATGCGCACTCGGGGTCACTTCTGCTCATGCGCACTCGGCCTCACTACCGCGCATGCGCACTCCGGCTCAGACCTGCACATGCGCACTCGAGCTCACTACTACGCATGCGCACGCGGGCTCCCTACTGCTCATGCGCACTCAGACTCAGTACTGCGGATGCGCAATCGGGTTCACTACTGCGCATGCACACACGGGCTCACTTCTGCGCATGCGTACATGTGCTCACTACTTCGCATGCGCACACGGTCTCACTACAGCGCCAGCACGCTCGGGCTCACTTCTGCGCATGCGCACACGGACTCACTACTGCGCATGTGCACTCGGGCTCACTACTGCGCATGCGCACACGGGCTCACTACTGCGCATGCGCGCTCGGGGTCACTACTGCGCATGCGCACTCGGACTCACTACTGCTCATGCGCACTCGGACTCACTACTGCGCATGCGCACTCCGGCTCAGACCTGCACATGCGCACTCGAGCTCACTACCACCAATGCGCACGCGGCCTCACTACTGCGCATGAGCACACGGGCTCACTACTGCGCATGCGTACACGGGCTCACTACTGCGCATGAGCACACGGGCTCACTACTGCGCATGCGCACTCGGACTCACTACTACTCATGCGCACTCGGGGTCACTACTGCGCATGCGCAATCGGACTCACTACTGCGCACGCGCACTCCGGCTCAGACCTGCCCATGCGCACTCGGGCTCACCACTGCGCATGCGTACACGGGCTCACTACTGCGCATGCGCAATCGGGCTCACTACTGTGCATGCGCACTAGGGGTCACTACTACGCATGCGCACGCGGGCTCACTACTGCGCATGCGCATACGGGCTCACTACTGCGCATGCGCACTCGAGCTCACTACTAGGCATGCGCACGCGGGCTCACTACTGCTCATGCGCACTCGGACTCACTACTGCGGATGCGCGCTCGGACTCACGACTGCGGATGCGGGCTCGGGCTTACTACTGCGGATGCGCAATCGCGTTCACTACTGCGCATGCACACACGGGCTCACTTCTGCGCATGCGCACTCGGGGTCACTACTGCGCACGCGCACTCCGGCTCAGACCTGCCCATGCGCACTCGGGCTCACCACTGCGCATGCGTACACGGGCTCACTACTGCACATGCGCACACGGGCTCACTACTGCGCATGCGCACTCGGACTCACTACTACTCATGCGCACTCGGGGTCACTACAGCGCATGCGCACTCGGACTCACTACTGCGGATGCGCGCTCGGACTCACTACTGCTCATGCGCACTCGGGGTCACTACTGCGCATGCGCACACGGGCTCACTACTGCTCATGCGCACTCAGACTCACTACTGCGGATGCACAATCGGGCTCACTACTGCGCATGCGCGCTCGGACTCACTACTGCTCATGCGCACACGGACTCACGACTGCGGATGCGCGCTCGGGCTCACTACTGCGGATGCGCAATCGGGTTCACTACTGCGCATGCACACACGGGCTCACATCTGCGCATGCGCACTCGGGCTCACTACTGCTCATGCGCACTCGGCCTCACTACTGCGCATGCGTACTCCGGCTCAGACCTGCACATGCGCGCACGGACTCACTACTGCGGATGCGCAATCGGGCTCACTACTGTGCATGCGCACTCGGGGTCACTACTGCTCATGCGCACTCGGACTCACTACTGCTCATGCGCACTCGGGGTCACTACTGCGCATGCGCACTCGGACTCACTACTGCGCATGCGCGCTCGGACTCACTACTGCTCATGCGCACACGGACTCACGACTGCGGATGCGCGCTCGGGCTCACTACTGCGGATGCGCAATCGGGTTCACTACTGCGCATGCACACACGGGCTCACTTCTGCGCATGCGCACTCGGGCTCACTACTGCTCATGCGCACTCGGCCTCACTACTGCGCACGCGCACTCCGGCTCAGACCTGCCCATGCGCACTCGGGCTCACCACTGCGCATGCGTACACGGACTCACTACTGCGGACGCGCGCTCGGGCTCACTACTGCACATGCGCACACGGGCTCACTACTGCGCATGCGCGCACGAGCCCACTACTGCGAATGCCCACTCCGTCTCAGACCTGCCCATGCGCGCTCGGACTCACGACTGCGGATGCGCGCTCGGGCTTACTACTGCGGATGCGCAATCGCGTTCGCTACTGCGCATGCACACACGGGCTCTCTTCTGCGCATGCGCACTCGGGGTCACTACTGCTCATGCACACTCGGCCTCACTACTGCGCACGCGCACTCCGGCTCAGACCGGCCCATGCGCACTCGGGCTCACCACAGCGTATGCGTACACGGGCTCACTACTGCGCATGCGCACACGGGCTCACTACTGCGCATGCGCACTCGGACTCACTACTGCGGATGTGCGCTCGGGCTCACTACTGCGCATGCGCAATCGGGCTCACTACTGTGCATGCGCACTCGGGGTCACTACTGCTCATGCGCACTCGGACTCACTACTGCTCATGCGCACTCGGGGTCACTACTGCGCATGCGCACTCGGGGTCACTACTGCTCATGCACACTCGGCCTCACTACTGCGCACGCGCACTCCGGCTCAGACCGGCCCATGCGCACTCGGGCTCACCACTGCGTATGCGCACACGGGATCACTACTGCGCATGCGCGCACGAGCCCACTACTGCGCATGCGCACTCCGGCTCAGACCTGCACATGCGCATTCGAGCTCACTTCTGCGCATTAGCACACGGGCGTACTACTGCGCATGCGCACTCGGACTCACTACTGCTCATGCGCACTCGGACTCACTACTGCGCATGCGCACTCCAGCTCAGACCTGCACATGCGCACACGAGCTCACAACTACGCATGCGCACGCGGGCTCACTACTGCGCATGAGCACACGGGCTCACTACTACGCATGCGTACACGTGCTCACTACTGCGCATGCGCACACGGGCTCACTACTGCGCATGCGGGCTCGGGGTCACTAGTGCGCATGCGCACTCGGGGTCACTGCTGCGTATGCGCCCTCCGGCTCACTACTGCTCATGCGCACTCGGACTCACTACTGCTCATGCGCGCTCGGGCTCACTACTGCGCATGCGCGCTCGGGGTCACTACTGCGCATGCGCAGTCGGGGTCACTACTGCGCATGTGCGCTCGGGCTCACTACTGCGCATGCGCACACGGGCTCACTACTTCGCATGCGCACACGGACTCACTACTGTGCATGTGCACTCGGGCTCAATACTGCGCACGCGCACACGGGCTCACTACTGCGCATGCGCCCTCGGGGTCACTACTGCGCATGCGCACTCGGGGTCACTACTGCGCATGCGCACTCGGGCTCACCACTGCGCATGCGTACACGGGCTCGCTACTGCGCATGCGCACACGGGCTCACTACTGCGCATGCGCGCTCGGTGTCACTACTGCGCATGCGCACTCGGACTCACTACTGCGAATGCGCGCTCGGACTCGCGACTGGGGATGCGCGCTCAGGCTCACTACTGCGGATGCGCAATCGGGTTCACTACTGCGCATGCACACACGGGCTCACTTCTGCTCATGCGCACTCGGGGTCACTTCTGCTCATGCGCACTCGGCCTCACTACCGCGCATGCGCACTCCGGCTCAGACCTGCCCATGCGCACTCGAGCTCACTACTACCAATGCGCACGCGGCCTCACTACTGCGCATGAGCACACGGGCTCACTACTGCGCATGCGTACACGGGCTCACTACTGCGCATGAGCACATGGGCTCACTACTGCGCATGCGCACTCGGACTCACTACTACTCATGCGCACTCGGGGTCACTACTGCGCATGCGCAATCGGACTCACTACTGCGCACGCGCACTCCGGCTCAGACCTGCCCATGCGCACTCGTGCTCACCACTGCGCATGCGTACACGGGCTCACTACTGCGCATGCGCACACGGGCTCACTACTGCGCATGCGTACACGGGCTCACTACAGCGCATGCGCACTCGGGGTCACTACTGCGCATGCGCACTCCGGCTCACTACTGCTCATGCGCACTCGGACTCACTACTGCAGATGCGCAATCGGGCTCACTACTGTGCATGCGCACTAGGGGTCACTACTGCGCATGCGCACGCGGGCTCACTACTGCGCATGCGCACTCCGGCTCAGACCTGCACATGCGCACTCGAGCTCACTACTACGCATGCGCACGCGGGCTCACTACTGCGCATGCGCATACGGGCTCACTACTGCGCATGCGCACTCGAGCTCACTACTAGGCATGCGCACGCGGGCTCACTACTGCTCATGCGCACTCGGACTCACTACTGCGGATGCGCGCTCGGACTCACTACTGCGCATGCGCACTCCAGCTCAGACCTGCGCATGCGCACACGAGCTCACAACTACGCATGCGCACGCGGGCTCACTACTGCGCATGAGCACACGGGCTCACTACTACGCATGCGTACACGTGCTCACTACTGCGCATGCGCACACGGGCTCACTACGGCGCATGCGGGCTCGGGGTCACTAGTGCGCATGCGCACTCGGGGTCACTGCTGCGTATGCGCCCTCCGGCTCACTACTGCTCATGCGCACTCGGACTCAGTACTGCGGATGCAAAATTGGGCTCACTACTGCGCATGCGCACTCCGGCTCAGACCTGCACATGCGCACACGCACTCACTACTGCGGATGCGCAATCGGGCTCACTACTGTGCATGCGCACTCGGGGTCACTACTGCTCATGCGCACTCGGACTCACTACTGCGGATGCGCGCTCGGACTCACGACTGCGGATGCGGGCTCGGGCTTACTACTGCGGATGCGCAATCGCGTTCACTACTGCGCATGCACACATGGGCTCACTTCTGCGCATGCGCACTCGGGGTCACTACTGCGCACGCGCACTCCGGCTCAGACCTGCCCATGCGCACTCGGGCTCACCACTGCGCATGCGTACACGGGCTCACTACTGCACATGCGCACACGGGCTCACTACTGCGCATGCGCACTCGGACTCACTACTACTCATGCGCACTCGGGGTCACTACAGCGCATGCGCACTCGGACTCACTACTGCGGATGCGCGCTCGGACTCACTACTGCTCATGCGCACTCGGGGTCACTACTGCGCATGCGCACACGGGCTCACTACTGCTCATGCGCACTCAGACTCACTACTGCGGATGCACAATCGGGCTCACTACTGCGCATGCGCGCTCGGACTCACTACTGCTCATGCGCACACGGACTCACGACTGCGGATGCGCGCTCGGGCTCACTACTGCGGATGCGCAATCGGGTTCACTACTGCGCATGCACACACGGGCTCACATCTGCGCATGCGCACTCGGGCTCACTACTGCTCATGCGCACTCGGCCTCACTACTGCGCATGCGTACTCCGGCTCAGACCTGCACATGCGCGCACGGACTCACTACTGCGGATGCGCAATCGGGCTCACTACTGTGCATGCGCACTCGGGGTCACTACTGCTCATGCGCACTCGGACTCACTACTGCTCATGCGCACTCGGGGTCACTACTGCGCATGCGCACTCGGACTCACTACTGCGCATGCGCGCTCGGACTCACTACTGCTCATGCGCACACGGACTCACGACTGCGGATGCGCGCTCGGGCTCACTACTGCGGATGCGCAATCGGGTTCACTACTGCGCATGCACACACGGGCTCACTTCTGCGCATGCGCACTCGGGCTCACTACTGCTCATGCGCACTCGGCCTCACTACTGCGCACGCGCACTCCGGCTCAGACCTGCCCATGCGCACTCGGGCTCACCACTGCGCATGCGTACACGGACTCACTACTGCGGACGCGCGCTCGGGCTCACTACTGCACATGCGCACACGGGCTCACTACTGCGCATGCGCGCACGAGCCCACTACTGCGAATGCCCACTCCGTCTCAGACCTGCCCATGCGCGCTCGGACTCACGACTGCGGATGCGCGCTCGGGCTTACTACTGCGGATGCGCAATCGCGTTCGCTACTGCGCATGCACACACGGGCTCTCTTCTGCGCATGCGCACTCGGGGTCACTACTGCTCATGCACACTCGGCCTCACTACTGCGCACGCGCACTCCGGCTCAGACCGGCCCATGCGCACTCGGGCTCACCACAGCGTATGCGTACACGGGCTCACTACTGCGCATGCGCACACGGGCTCACTACTGCGCATGCGCACTCGGACTCACTACTGCGGATGTGCGCTCGGGCTCACTACTGCGCATGCGCAATCGGGCTCACTACTGTGCATGCGCACTCGGGGTCACTACTGCTCATGCGCACTCGGACTCACTACTGCTCATGCGCACTCGGGGTCACTACTGCGCATGCGCACTCGGGGTCACTACTGCTCATGCACACTCGGCCTCACTACTGCGCACGCGCACTCCGGCTCAGACCGGCCCATGCGCACTCGGGCTCACCACTGCGTATGCGCACACGGGATCACTACTGCGCATGCGCGCACGAGCCCACTACTGCGCATGCGCACTCCGGCTCAGACCTGCACATGCGCATTCGAGCTCACTTCTGCGCATTAGCACACGGGCGTACTACTGCGCATGCGCACTCGGACTCACTACTGCTCATGCGCACTCGGACTCACTACTGCGCATGCGCACTCCAGCTCAGACCTGCACATGCGCACACGAGCTCACAACTACGCATGCGCACGCGGGCTCACTACTGCGCATGAGCACACGGGCTCACTACTACGCATGCGTACACGTGCTCACTACTGCGCATGCGCACACGGGCTCACTACTGCGCATGCGGGCTCGGGGTCACTAGTGCGCATGCGCACTCGGGGTCACTGCTGCGTATGCGCCCTCCGGCTCACTACTGCTCATGCGCACTCGGACTCACTACTGCTCATGCGCGCTCGGGCTCACTACTGCGCATGCGCGCTCGGGGTCACTACTGCGCATGCGCAGTCGGGGTCACTACTGCGCATGTGCGCTCGGGCTCACTACTGCGCATGCGCACACGGGCTCACTACTTCGCATGCGCACACGGACTCACTACTGTGCATGTGCACTCGGGCTCAATACTGCGCACGCGCACACGGGCTCACTACTGCGCATGCGCCCTCGGGGTCACTACTGCGCATGCGCACTCGGGGTCACTACTGCGCATGCGCACTCGGGCTCACCACTGCGCATGCGTACACGGGCTCGCTACTGCGCATGCGCACACGGGCTCACTACTGCGCATGCGCGCTCGGTGTCACTACTGCGCATGCGCACTCGGACTCACTACTGCGAATGCGCGCTCGGACTCGCGACTGGGGATGCGCGCTCAGGCTCACTACTGCGGATGCGCAATCGGGTTCACTACTGCGCATGCACACACGGGCTCACTTCTGCTCATGCGCACTCGGGGTCACTTCTGCTCATGCGCACTCGGCCTCACTACCGCGCATGCGCACTCCGGCTCAGACCTGCCCATGCGCACTCGAGCTCACTACTACCAATGCGCACGCGGCCTCACTACTGCGCATGAGCACACGGGCTCACTACTGCGCATGCGTACACGGGCTCACTACTGCGCATGAGCACATGGGCTCACTACTGCGCATGCGCACTCGGACTCACTACTACTCATGCGCACTCGGGGTCACTACTGCGCATGCGCAATCGGACTCACTACTGCGCACGCGCACTCCGGCTCAGACCTGCCCATGCGCACTCGTGCTCACCACTGCGCATGCGTACACGGGCTCACTACTGCGCATGCGCACACGGGCTCACTACTGCGCATGCGTACACGGGCTCACTACAGCGCATGCGCACTCGGGGTCACTACTGCGCATGCGCACTCCGGCTCACTACTGCTCATGCGCACTCGGACTCACTACTGCAGATGCGCAATCGGGCTCACTACTGTGCATGCGCACTAGGGGTCACTACTGCGCATGCGCACGCGGGCTCACTACTGCGCATGCGCACTCCGGCTCAGACCTGCACATGCGCACTCGAGCTCACTACTACGCATGCGCACGCGGGCTCACTACTGCGCATGCGCATACGGGCTCACTACTGCGCATGCGCACTCGAGCTCACTACTAGGCATGCGCACGCGGGCTCACTACTGCTCATGCGCACTCGGACTCACTACTGCGGATGCGCGCTCGGACTCACTACTGCGCATGCGCACTCCAGCTCAGACCTGCGCATGCGCACACGAGCTCACAACTACGCATGCGCACGCGGGCTCACTACTGCGCATGAGCACACGGGCTCACTACTACGCATGCGTACACGTGCTCACTACTGCGCATGCGCACACGGGCTCACTACGGCGCATGCGGGCTCGGGGTCACTAGTGCGCATGCGCACTCGGGGTCACTGCTGCGTATGCGCCCTCCGGCTCACTACTGCTCATGCGCACTCGGACTCAGTACTGCGGATGCAAAATTGGGCTCACTACTGCGCATGCGCACTCCGGCTCAGACCTGCACATGCGCACACGCACTCACTACTGCGGATGCGCAATCGGGCTCACTACTGTGCATGCGCACTCGGGGTCACTACTGCTCATGCGCACTCGGACTCACTACTGCGGATGCGCGCTCGGGCTCACTACTGCGCATGCGCGCTCGGGGTCACTACTGCGCATGCGCACTCGGGCTCACTACTGCGCATGAGCACACGGGCTCACTACTACGCATGCGTACACGTGCTCACTACTGCGCATGCGCACACGGGCTCACTACTGCGCATGCGGGCTCGGGGTCACTAGTGCGCATGCGCACTCGGGGTCACTGCTGCGTATGCGCCCTCCGGCTCACTACTGCTCATGCGCACTCGGACTCACTACTGCTCATGCGCGCTCGGGCTCACTACTGCGCATGCGCGCTCGGGGTCACTACTGCGCATGCGCACTCGGGGTCACTACTGCGGATGTGCGCTCGGGCTCACTACTGCGCATGCGCACACGGGCACACTACTTCGCATGCGCACACGGACTCACTACTGTGCATGTGCACTCGGGCTCAATACTGCGCACGCGCACACGGGCTCACTACTGCGCATGCGCACACGGACTCACTACTGCGCATGCGCACTCGGGGTCACTACTGCGCATGCGCACTCGTGCTCACCACTGCGCATGCGTACACGGGCTCGCTACTGCGCATGCGCACACGGGCTCACTACTGCGCATGCGCGCTCGGTGTCACTACTGCGTATGCGCACTCGGACTCACTCCTGCGAATGCGCTCTCGGACTCGCGACTGGGGATGCGCGCTCAGGCTCACTACTGCGGATGCGCAATCGGGTTCACTACTGCGCATGCACACACGGGCTCACTTCTGCGCACGCGCACTCGGGGTCACTTCTGCTCATGCGCACTCGGCCTCACTACCGCGCATGCGCACTCCGGCTCAGACCTGCCCATGCGCACTCGGGCTCACTATTTCGCATGCGTACACGGGCTCACTACTGCGCATGCGCACTCGGGGTCACTACTGCTCATGCGCACTCGGACTGACTACTGCTCATGCGCACTCGGGGTCACTACTGCGCATGAGCACTCGGACTCACTACTGCGGATGTGTGCTCGGGCTCACTACTGCGCATGCGCACACGGACCCACTACTGCGAATGCGCACTCCGGCTCAGACCTGCACATGCGCACTCGAGCTCACAACTACGCATGCGCACGCGGGCTCACTACTGCGCATGCGCACACGGGCTCACTACTGCGCATGCGCGCTCGGCGTCACTACTGCTCATGCATACAGGGGTCGCTACTGCTCATGCGCACTCAGACTCACTACTGCGCATGCACACACGGGCTCACTTCTGCGCATGCGTACATGTGCTCACTACTTCGCATGCGCACACGGTCTCACTACAGCGCCAGCACGCTCGGGCTCACTTCTGCGCATGCGCACACGGACTCACTACTGTGCATGTGCACTCGGGCTCACTACTGCGCATGCGCACACGGGCTCACTACTGCGCATGTGCACTCGGGCTCACTACTGCGCATGCGCACACGGGCTCACTACTGCGCATGCGCGCTCGGACTCACTACTGCTCATGCGCACTCGGACTCACTACTGCGCATGCGCACTCCGGCTCAGACCTGCACATGCGCACTCGAGCTCACTACTACCAATGCGCACGCGGCCTCACTACTGCGCATGAGCACACGGGCTCACTACTGCGCATGCGCACTCGGACTCACTACTACTCATGCGCACTCGGGGTCACTACTGCGCATGCGCAATCGGACTCACTACTGCGCACGCGCACTCCGGCTCAGACCTGCCCATGCGCACTCGGGCTCACCACTGCGCATGCGTACACGGGCTCACTACTGCGCATGCGCACACGGGCTCACTACTGCGCATGCGCGCTCGGGGTCTCTACAGCGCATGCGCACTCGGGGTCACTACTGCGCATGCGCACTCCGGCTCACTACTGCTCATGCGCACTCGGACTCACTACTGCAGATGCGCAATCGGGCTCACTACTGTGCATGCGCACTAGGGGTCACTACTGCGCATGCGCACGCGGGCTCACTACTGCGCATGCGCACTCCGGCTCAGACCTGCACATGCGCACTCGAGCTCACTACTACGCATGCGCACGCGGGCTCACTACTGCGCATGCGCATACGGGCTCACTACTGCGCATGCGCACTCGAGCTCACTACTAGGCATGCGCACGCGGGCTCACTACTGCTCATGCGCACTCGGACTCACTACTGCGGATGCGCGCTCGGACTCACGACTGCGGATGCGGGCTCGGGTTTACTACTGCGGATGCGCAATCGCGTTCACTACTGCGCATGCACACACGGGCTCACTTCTGCGCATGCGCACTCGGGGTCACTACTGCGCACGCGCACTCCGGCTCAGACCTGCCCATGCGCACTCGGGCTCACCACTGCGCATGCGTACACGGGCTCACTACTGCACATGCGCACACGGGCTCACTACTGCGCATGCGCACTCGGACTCACTACTACTCATGCGCACTCGGGGTCACTACTGCGCATGCGCACTCGGACTCACTACTGCGGATGCGCGCTCGGACTCACTACTGCTCATGCGCACTCGGGGTCACTACTGCGCATGCGCACTCGGACTCACTACTGCGGATGTGCGCTCGGGGTCACTACTGCGCATGCGCACTCGGACTCACTACTGCGGATGTGCGCTCGGGCTCACTACTGCGCATGCGCAAACGGGCTCACTACTGCGCATGCGCGCACGAGCTCACTACTGCGCATGCGCACTCCGGCTCAGACCTGCACATGCGCATTCGAGCTCACTTCTGCGCATTAGCACACGGGCGTACTACTGCGCATGCGCACTCGGACTCACTACTGCTCATGCGCACTCGGACTCACTACTGCGCATGCGCACTCCAGCTCAGACCTGCGCATGCGCACACGAGCTCACAACTACGCATGCGCACGCGGGCTCACTACTGCGCATGAGCACACGGGCTCACTACTACGCATGCGTACACGTGCTCACTACTGCGCATGCGCACACGGGCTCACTACGGCGCATGCGGGCTCGGGGTCACTAGTGCGCATGCGCACTCGGGGTCACTGCTGCGTATGCGCCCTCCGGCTCACTACTGCTCATGCGCACTCGGACTCAGTACTGCGGATGCAAAATTGGGCTCACTACTGCGCATGCGCACTCCGGCTCAGACCTGCACATGCGCACACGGACTCACTACTGCGGATGCGCAATCGGGCTCACTACTGTGCATGCGCACTCGGGGTCACTACTGCTCATGCGCACTCGGACTCACTACTGCGGATGCGCGCTCGGGCTGACTACTGCGCATGCGCGCTCGGGGTCACTACCGCGCATGCGCACTCGGGGTCACTACTGCGGATGTGCGCTCGGGCTCACTACTGCGCATGCGCACACGGGCTCACTACTGCGCATGCGCGCACGAGCCCACTACTGCACATGCGCACTCCGGCTCAGACCTGCACATGCGCATTCGAGCTCACTTCTGCGCATTAGCACACGGGCGTACTACTGCGCATGCGCACTCGGACTCACTACTGCGGATGCGCACTCGGGCTCAGACCTGCCCATGCGCACTCGGGCTCACCACTGCGCATGCGTACACGGGCTCACTACTGCGCATGCGCACTCCGGCTCACTACTGCTCATGCGCACTCGGACTCACTACTGCTGATGCACAATCGGCCTCACTACTGCGCATGCGCACTCCGGCTCAGAAGTGCACATGCACACACGGACTCACTGCTGCGGATGCTCCATCGGGCTCACTACTGTGCATGCGCACTCGGGGTCACTACTGCTCATGCGCACTCGGACTGACTACTGCTCATGCGCACTCGGGGTCACTACTGCGCATGCGCACTCGGACTCACTACTGCGGATGCGCGCTCGGACTCACTACTGCTCATGCACACACGGACTCACGACTGCGGATGCGCGCTCGGACTCACTACTGCTCATGCACACACGGACTCACGACTGCGGATGCGCGCTCGGGCTCACTACTGCGGATGCGCACTCCGGCTCACTACTACGCATGCGCACTCGAGCTCACTACTGCGCATGCGCGCACGGGCTCACTACTGCGCATGCGCGCTCGGGGTCACTACTGGGCATGCGCACACGGACCCACTACTGCGCATGCGCACTCCGTCTCAGACCTGCCCATGCGCGCTCGGACTCACGACTGCGGATGCGCGCTCGGGCTTACTACTGCGGATGCGCAATCGCGTTCGCTACTGCGCATGCACACACGGGCTCACTTCTGCGCATGCGCACTCGGGGTCACTACTGCTCATGCACACTCGGCCTCACTACTGCGCACGCGCACTCCGGCTCAGACCGGCCCATGCGCACTCGGGCTCACCACTGCGCATGCGTACACGGGCTCAATACTGCGCATGCGCACACGGGCTCACTACTGCGCATGCGCGCTCGGGATCACTACTGCGCATGCGCACTCGGGGTCACTACTGCGCATGCGCACTCCGGCTCACTACTGCTCATGCGCACTCGGACTCACGACTGCGGATGCGAGCTCGGGCTTACTACTGCGGATGCGCAATCGCGTTCGCTACTGCGCATGCACACACGGGCTCACTTCTGCGCATGCGCACTCGGGGTCACTACTGCTCATGCGCACGCGGACTCACGACTGCGGATGCGCGCTCGGGCTCACTACTGCGGATGCGCACTCGGCCTCACTACTGCGCATGCGCACTCCGGCTCAGACCTGCCCATGCGCACTCGGGCTCACCACTGCGCATGCATACACGGGCTCACTACTGCGCATGCGCACTCCAGCTCAGAATTGCACATGCGCATTCGAGCTCACTTCTGCGAATATGCACACGGGCGTACTACTGCGCATGCGCACTCCCGCTCAGACCTGCACATGCGCACACGGACTCACTAGTGCGGATGCGCAATCGGGCTCACTACTGTGCATGCGCACTCGGGGTCACTACTGCTCATGCGCACTCGGACTCACTACCACTCATGCGCACTCGGGGTCACTACTGCGCATGCGCACTCGGACTCACTACAGCGGATGCGTGCTCCGGCTCACTACTGCGCATGCGCACACGGACCCACTACTGCGCATGCGGACTCCGGCTCAGACCTGCACATGCGCACTCGAGCTCACCACTGCGCATGCGTACATGGGCTCACTACTGCGCATGCGCACACGGGCTCACTACTGCGCATGCGCGCTCGGGATCACTACTGCGCATGCGCACTCGGGGTCACTACTGCGCATGCGCACTCCGGCTCACTACTGCTCATGCGCGTTTGGACTCACTACTGCGGATGCACAATCGGGCTCACTACTGCGCATGCGTACTCCGGCTCAGACCTGCACATGCGCGCACGGACTCACTACTGCGGATGCGCAATCGGGCTCACTACTGTGCATGCGCACTCGGGGTCACTACTGCTCATGCGCACTTGGACTCACTACTACTCATGCGCACTCGGAGTCACTACTGCGCATGCGCACTCGGACTCACTACTGCGGATGTGCGCTCGGGCTCACTACTGCGCATGCGCAATCGGGCTCACTACTGTGCATGCGCACTCGGGGTCACTACTGCTCATGCGCACTCGGACTCACTACTGCTCATGCGCACTCGGGGTCACTACTGCGCATGCGCACTCGGGTTCACTACTGCGCATGCACACACGGGCACACTTCTGCGCATGCGCACTCGGGGTCACTTCTGCTCATGCGCACTCGGCCTCACTACCGCGCATGCGCACTCCGGCTCAGACCTGCACATGCGCACTCGAGCTCACTACTACGCATGCGCACGCGGGCTCCCTACTGCTCATGCGCACTCAGACTCAGTACTGCGGATGCGCAATCGGGTTCACTACTGCGCATGCACACACGGGCTCACTTCTGCGCATGCGTACATGTGCTCACTACTTCGCATGCGCACACGGTCTCACTACAGCGCCAGCACGCTCGGGCTCACTTCTGCGCATGCGCACACGGACTCACTACTGTGCATGTGCACTCGGGCTCACTACTGCGCATGCGCACACGGGCTCACTACTGCGCATGTGCACTCGGGCTCACTACTGCGCATGCGCACACGGGCTCACTACTGCGCATGCGCGCTCGGGGTCACTACTGCGCATGCGCACTCGGACTCACTACTGCTCATGCGCACTCGGACTCACTACTGCGCATGCGCACTCCGGCTCAGACCTGCACATGCGCACTCGAGCTCACTACCACCAATGCGCACGCGGCCTCACTACTGCGCATGAGCACACGGGCTCACTACTGCGCATGCGTACACGGGCTCACTACTGCGCATGAGCACACGGGCTCACTACTGCGCATGCGCACTCGGACTCACTACTACTCATGCGCACTCGGGGTCACTACTGCGCATGCGCAATCGGACTCACTACTGCGCACGCGCACTCCGGCTCAGACCTGCCCATGCGCACTCGGGCTCACCACTGCGCATGCGTACACGGGCTCACTACTGCGCATGCGCAATCGGGCTCACTACTGTGCATGCGCACTAGGGGTCACTACTACGCATGCGCACGCGGGCTCACTACTGCGCATGCGCATACGGGCTCACTACTGCGCATGCGCACTCGAGCTCACTACTAGGCATGCGCACGCGGGCTCACTACTGCTCATGCGCACTCGGACTCACTACTGCGGATGCGCGCTCGGACTCACGACTGCGGATGCGGGCTCGGGCTTACTACTGCGGATGCGCAATCGCGTTCACTACTGCGCATGCACACACGGGCTCACTTCTGCGCATGCGCACTCGGGGTCACTACTGCGCACGCGCACTCCGGCTCAGACCTGCCCATGCGCACTCGGGCTCACCACTGCGCATGCGTACACGGGCTCACTACTGCACATGCGCACACGGGCTCACTACTGCGCATGCGCACTCGGACTCACTACTACTCATGCGCACTCGGGGTCACTACAGCGCATGCGCACTCGGACTCACTACTGCGGATGCGCGCTCGGACTCACTACTGCTCATGCGCACTCGGGGTCACTACTGCGCATGCGCACTCGGACTCACTACTGCGGATGTGCGCTCGGGGTCACTACTGCGCATGCGCACTCGGACTCACTACTGCGCATGCGCACTCCAGGTCAGACCTGCGCATGCGCACACGAGCTCACAACTACGCATGCGCACGCGGGCTCACTACTGCGCATGAGCACACGGGCTCACACTGTGCATGCACACTCGGGGTCACTACTGCGCATGCGCACTCGGGCTCACTACTGCGCATGCACACACGGGCTCACTACGGTGCATGCGCACACGGGCTCACTACTGCGCATGCGCACACGGGCTCACCACTGTTCATGCGCAATCGGGGTCACCAATGCTCGTGCGCACTCGGACTCACTGCTGCGGATGCGCACTCCGGCTCAGACCCGCACATGCGCACTCGAGCTCACTACTACCAATGCGCACGCGGCCTCACTACTGCGCATGAGCACACGGGCTCACTACTGCGCATGCGTACACAGGCTCACTACTGCGCATGAGCACACGGGCTCACTACTGCGCATGCGCACTCGGACTCACTACTACTCATGCGCACTCGGGGTCACTACTGCGCATGCGCACTCGGACTCACTACTGCGCACGCGCACTCCGGCTCAGACCTGCCCATGCGCACTCGGGCTCACCACTGCGCATGCGTACACGGGCTCACTACTGCGCATGCGCACACGGGCTCACTACTGCGCATGCGCGCTCGGGGTCACTACTGCGCATGCGCACTCGGGGTCACTACTGCGCATGCGCACTCCGGCTCACTACTGCTCATGCGCACTCGGACTCACTACTGCAGATGCGCAATCGGGCTCACTACTGTGCATGCGCACTAGAGGTCACTACTGCGCATGCGCACGCGGGCTCACAACTGCGCATGCGCACTCCGGCTCAGACCTGCCCATGCGCACTCGGGCTCACCACTGCGCATGCGTACACGGGCTCACTACTGTGCATGCGCACTCGGGGTCACTACTGCTCATGCGCACTCGGACTCACTACTGCTCATGCGCACTCGGGGTCACTACTGCGGATGTGAGCTCGGGCTCACTACTGCGCATGCGCACACGGGCTCACTACTGCGCATGCGCGCACGAGCTCACTACTGCGCATGCGCACTCCGGCTCAGGACTGCACATGCGCATTCGAGCTCACTTCTGCGCATTAGCACACGGGCGTACTACTGCGCATGCGCACTCGGTCTCACTACTGCTCATGCGCACTCGGACTCACTACTGCGCATGCGCACTCCAGCTCAGACCTCCACATGCGCACACGAGCTCACTACTACGCATGCGCACGCGGGCTCACTACTGCGCATGAGCACACGGGCTCACTACTACGCATGCGTACACGTGCTCACTACTGCGCATGCGCACACGGGCTCAGTACTGCGCATGCGGGCCCGGGGTCACTAGTGCGCATATGCACTCGGGGTCACTGCTGCGTATGCGCCCTCCGGCTCACTACTGCCCATGCGCACTCGGACTCACTACTGCGGATGCACAATTGGGCTCACTACTGCGCATGCGCACTCCGAGTCAGACCTGCACATGCGCACACGGACTCACTACTGCGGATGCGCAGTCGGGCTCACTACTACGCATGCGCGCTCGGACTCACTACTGCTCATGCGCACACGGACTCACGACTGGGGATGCGCGCTCAGGCTCACTACTGCGGATGCGCAATCGGGTTCACTACTGCGCATGCACACACGGGCTCACTTCTGCGCATGCGCACTCGGGGTCACTTCTGCTCATGCGCACTCGGCCTCACTACCGCGCATGCGCACTCCGGCTCAGACCTGCCCATGCGCACTCGGGCTCACTACTGCGCATGCGTACACGGGCTCACTACGGCGCATGCGCACTCGGGGTCACTACTGCTCACGTGCACTCGGACTGACTACTGCTCATGCGCACTCGGGGTCACTACTGCGCATGCGCACTCGGACTCACTACTGCGGATGCGTGCTCGGACTCACTAATGCGCATGCGCACACGGGCTCACTACTGCGCATGCGCACACGGGCTCACTACTGTTCATGCGCAATCGGTGTCACCAATGCTCATGCGCACTCGGACTCACTGCTGCGGATGCTCAATCTGGCTCACTGCTGCGCATGCGCACTCCGGCTCAGACCTGCACGTGCGCACACGGACTCACTACTGCGGATGCGCAATCGGGCTCACTACGGTGCATGCGCACACGGGCCCACTACTGCGCGTGCGCGCACGGGCTCACTACTGCGCAAGCGCACTAAGTCTCAGACCTGCCCATGCGCACTCGGGCTCACTACTGCGCATGCGCGCTCGGACTCACTACTGCTCATGCGCACACGGACTCACGACTGCGGATGCGCGCTCGGGCTCACTACTGCGGATGAGCAATCGGGTTCACTACTGCGCATGCGCACACGGGCTCACTACTGCGCATGCGCACACGGGCTCACTACTGCGCACGCGCGCACGAGCCCACCACTGCGCATGTGCACTCCGGCTCAGACCTGCACATGCGCATTCGAGCTCACTTCTGCGCATTAGCACACGGGCGTACTACTGCGCATGCGCACTCGGACTCACTACTGCTCATGTGCACTCGGACTCACTACTGCGCATGCGCACTCCAGCTCAGACTTGCACATGCGCACACGAGCTCACTACTACGCATGCGCACGCGGGCTCACTACTGCACATGCGCACACGGGCTCACTACTGCGGATGCGCACACTGGCTCACTACTGCGCATGCGTGCTCGGGGTCACTAGTGCGCATGCGCACTCGGGATCACTACTGCGCATGCGCACTCCGCCTCACTACTGCGGATGCGCGCTCGGGCTCACTACTGCGCATGCGCACACGGGCTCACTACTGCGCATGCGCACACGGGCTCACTACTGCGCATGCGGACTCGGGGTCACTAGTGCGCATGCGCACTCGGGGTCACTACTGCGCATGCGCACTCCGGCTCAGACCTGTACATGCGCACACGGACACACTAGTGCGGATGCGCAATCGGCCTCACTACTCTGCATGCGCACTCGGGCACACTACTGCGCATGCGCACACGGGCTCACTACTGCGCATGGCCAGTCGGGCTCACAACTGCGCATGCGCGCTCGGAATCACTACTGCTCATGCGCACACGGACTCACGACTGCGGATGCGCGCTCGGGCTCACTACTGCGCATACGCACTCCGACTCACTACTGCGCATGCGCACACGGGCTCACTACTGTTCATGCGCAATCGGTGTCACCAATGCTCATGCGCACTCGGACTCACTGCTGCGGATGCTCAATCTGGCTCACTGCTGCGCATGCGCACTCCGGCTCAGACCTGCCCATGCGCACTCGGGCTCACCACTGCGCATGCGTACACGGGCTCACTACTGCACATGCGCACACGGGCTCACTACTGCGCATGCGCACTCGGACTCACTACTACTCATGCGCACTCGGGGTCACTACTGCGCATGCGCACTCGGACTCACTACTGCGGATGCGCGCTCGGACTCACTACTGCTCATGCGCACTCGGGGTCACTACTGCGCATGCGCACTCGGACTCACTACTGCGGATGTGCGCTCGGGGTCACTACTGCGCATGCGCACTCGGACTCACTACTGCGGATGTGCGCTCGGGCTCACTACTGCGCATGCGCAAACGGGCTCACTACTGCGCATGCGCGCACGAGCTCACTACTGCGCATGCGCACTCCGGCTCAGACCTGCACATGCGCATTCGAGCTCACTTCTGCGCATTAGCACACGGGCCTACTACTGCGCATGCGCACTCGGACTCACTACTGCGGATGTGCGCTCGGGCTCACTACTGCGCATGCGCACACGGGCTCACTACTGCGCATGCGCGCACGAGCCCACTACTGCGCATGCGCACTCCGGCTCAGACCTGCACATGCGCATTCGAGCTCACTTCTGCGCATTAGCACACGGGCGTACTACTGCGCATGCGCACTCGGACTCACTACTGCTCATGCGCACTCGGACTCACTACTGCGCATGCGCACTCCAGGTCAGACCTGCGCATGCGCACACGAGCTCACAACTACGCATGCGCACGCGGGCTCACTACTGCGCATGAGCACACGGGCTCACTACTACGCATGCGTACACGTGCTCACTACTGCGCATGCGCACACGGGCTCACTACTGCGCATGCGGGCTCGGAGTCACTAGTGCGCATGCGCACTCGGGGTCATTGTTGCGTATGCGCCCTCCGGCTCACTACTGCTCATGCGCACTCGGACTCACTACTGCGGATGCACAATTGGGCTCACTACTGCGCATGCGCACTCCGGCTCAGACCTGCACATGCGCACACGGACTCACTACTGCGGATGCGCAATCGGGCTCACTACTGTGCATGCGCACTCGGGGTCACTACTGCTCATGCGCACTCGGACTCACTACTGCGGATGCGCACACGGGCTCACTACTGCGCATGCGCGCTCGGTGTCACTACTGCGCATGCGCACTCGGACTCACTACTGCGGATGCGCGCTCGGACTCACGACTGGGGATGCGCGCTCAGGCTCACTACTGCGGATGCGCGATCGGGTTCACTACTGCGCATGCACACACGGGCTCACTTCTGCGCATGCGCACTCGGGGTCACTACTGCTCATGCGCACTCAGACTCACTACTGCGGATGCACAGTCGGGCTCACTACTGCGCATGCGCGCTCGGACTCACTACTGCTCATGCACACACGGGCTCACTACTGCTCATGTGCACTGAGACTCACTACTGCGGATGCACAATCGGGCTCACTACTGCGCAGGCGCGCTCGGACTCACTACTGCTCATGCGCACAGGGACTCACGACTGCGGATGCGCGCTCGGGCTCACTACTGCGGATGCGCAATCGGGTTCACTACTGCGCATGCACACACGGGCACACTTCTGCGCATGCGCACTCGGGGTCACTTCTGCTCATGCGCACTCGGCCTCACTACCGCGCATGCGCACTCCGGCTCAGACCTGCACATGCGCACTCGAGCTCACTACTACCAATGCGCACGCGGCCTCACTACTGCGCATGAGCACACGGGCTCACTACTGCGCATGCGCGCTCGGACTCACGACTGCGGATGCGGGCTCGGGCTTACTACTGCGGATGCGCAATCGCGTTCACTACTGCGCATGCACACACGGGCTCACTTCTGCGCATGCGCACTCGGGGTCACTACTGCGCACGCGCACTCCGGCTCAGACCTGCCCATGCGCACTTGGGCTCACCACTGCGCATGCGTACACGGGCTCACTACTGCGCATGCGCACACGGGCTCACTACTGCGCATGCGCACTCGGACTCACTACTACTCATGCGCACTCGGGGTCACTACTGCGCATGCGCACTCGGACTCACTACTACTCATGCGCACTCGGGGTCACTACTGCGCATGCGCACTCGGACTCACTACTGCGGATGCGCGCTCGGACTCACTACTGCGCATGCGCAATCGGGCTCACTACTGTGCATGCGCACTCGGGGTCACTACTGCGCATGCGCACACGGGCTCACTACTGCGCATGCACACACGGGCTCACTTCTGCGCATGCGCACTCGGGGTCAGACCTGCACATGCGCATTCGAGCTCACTTCTGCGCATTAGCGCACGGGCGTACTACTTCGCATGCGCACACGGTCTCACTACAGCGCCAGCACACTCGGGCTCACTTCTGCGCATACGCGCACGGACTCACTACTGCGCATGCGCACTCCGGCTCAGACCAGCACATGCGCACTCGAGCTCACTGCGACGCATGCGCATGCGGGGTCACTACTGCGGATGCGCACTCGGACTCACTACGACTCATGGGCACTCGGACTCACTACTGCCGATGCGCAGTCAGGCTCACTACTGCGCATGCGCACTCCAGGTCAGACCTGCGCATGCGCACACGAGCTCACAACTACGCATGCGCACGCGGGCTCACTACTGCGCATGAGCACACGGGCTCACTACTACGCATGCGTACACGTGCTCACTACTGCGCATGCGCACACGGGCTCACTACTGCGCATGCGGGCTCGGAGTCACTAGTGCGCATGCGCACTCGGGGTCATTGTTGCGTATGCGCCCTCCGGCTCACTACTGCTCATGCGCACTCGGACTCACTACTGCGGATGCACAATTGGGCTCACTACTGCGCATGCGCACTCCGGCTCAGACCTGCACATGCGCACACGGACTCACTACTGCGGATGCGCAATCGGGCTCACTACTGTGCATGCGCACTCGGGGTCACTACTGCTCATGCGCACTCGGACTCACTACTGCGGATGCGCACACGGGCTCACTACTGCGCATGCGCGCTCGGTGTCACTACTGCGCATGCGCACTCGGACTCACTACTGCGGATGCGCGCTCGGACTCACGACTGGGGATGCGCGCTCAGGCTCACTACTGCGGATGCGCGATCGGGTTCACTACTGCGCATGCACACACGGGCTCACTTCTGCGCATGCGCACCCGGGGACACTTCTGCTCATGCGCACTCGGCCTCACTACCGCGCATGCGCACTCCGGCTCAGACCTGCCCATGCGCATTCAGGCTCACTATTGCGCATGCGTACACAGGCTCACTACTGCGCATGCGCACACAGGGGTCACTACTGCTCATGCGCACTCAGACTCACTACTGCGGATGCACAATCGGGCTCACTACTGCGCATGCGCGCTCGGACTCACTACTGCTCATGCACACAGGGGTCACTACTGCTCATGCGCACTCAGACTCACTACTGCGGATGCACAGTCGGGCTCACTACTGCGCATGCGCGCTCGGACTCACTACTGCTCATGCACACACGGGCTCACTACTGCTCATGTGCACTGAGACTCACTACTGCGGATGCACAATCGGGCTCACTACTGCGCAGGCGCGCTCGGACTCACTACTGCTCATGCGCACAGGGACTCACGACTGCGGATGCGCGCTCGGGCTCACTACTGCGGATGCGCAATCGGGTTCACTACTGCGCATGCACACACGGGCACACTACGGTGCATGCGCACACGGGCTCACTACTGCGCATGCGCACACGGGCTCACTACTGTTCATGCGCAATCGGGGTCACCAATGCTCGTGCGCACTCGGACTCACTGCTGCGGATGCTCAATCTGGCTCACTACTGCGCATGCGCACACCGGCTCAGACCTGCACATGCGCACACGGACTCACTACTGCGGATGCGCAATCGGGCTCACTACGGTGCATGCGCACACGGGCCCACTACTGCGCGTGCGCGCACGGGCTCACTACTGCGCATGCGCACTCGGACTCACTACTGCTCATGCGCACTCGGACTCACTACTGCGCATGCGCACTCCGGCTCAGACCCGCACATGCGCACTCGAGCTCACTACTACCAATGCGCACGCGGCCTCACTACTGCGCATGAGCACACGGGCTCACTACTGCGCATGCGTACACAGGCTCACTACTGCGCATGAGCACACGGGCTCACTACTGCGCATGCGCACTCGGACTCACTACTACTCATGCGCACTCGGGGTCACTACTGCGCATGCGCACTCGGACTCACTACTGCGCACGCGCACTCCGGCTCAGACCTGCCCATGCGCACTCGGGCTCACCACTGCGCATGCGTACACGGGCTCACAACTGCGCATGCGCACACGGGCTCACTACTGCGCATGCGCGCTCGGGGTCACTACTGCGCATGCGCACTCGGGGTCACTACTGCGCATGCGCACTCCGGCTCACTACTGCTCATGCGCACTCGGACTCACTACTGCAGATGCGCAATCGGGCTCACTACTGTGCATGCGCACTAGAGGTCACTACTGCGCATGCGCACGCGGGCTCACAACTGCGCATGCGCACTCCGGCTCAGACCTGCCCATGCGCACTCGGGCTCACCACTGCGCATGCGTACACGGGCTCACTACTGCGCATGCGCACACGGGCTCACTACTGCGCATGCGCACTCGGACTCACTACTACTCATGCGCACTCGGGGTCACTACTGCGCATGCGCACTCGGACTCACTACTGCGCACGCGCACTCCGGCTCAGACCTGCCCATGCGCACTCGGGCTCACCACTGCGCATGCGTACACGGGCTCACAACTGCGCATGCGCACACGGGCTCACTACTGCGCATGCGCGCTCGGGGTCACTACTGCGCATGCGCACTCGGGGTCACTACTGCGCATGCGCACTCCGGCTCACTACTGCTCATGCGCACTCGGACTCACTACTGCAGATGCGCAATCGGGCTCACTACTGTGCATGCGCACTAGAGGTCACTACTGCGCATGCGCACGCGGGCTCACAACTGCGCATGCGCACTCCGGCTCAGACCTGCCCATGCGCACTCGGGATCACTACTGCGCATGCGCACTCCGCCTCACTACTGCGGATGCGCGCTCGGGCTCACTACTGCGCATGCGCACACGGGCTCACTACTGCGCATGCGCACACGGGCTCACTACTGCGCATGCGGACTCGGGGTCACTAGTGCGCATGCGCACTCGGGGTCACTACTGCGCATGCGCACTCCGGCTCAGACCTGTACATGCGCACACGGACACACTAGTGCGGATGCGCAATCGGCCTCACTACTCTGCATGCGCACTCGGGCACACTACTGCGCATGCGCACACGGGCTCACTACTGCGCATGGCCAGTCGGGCTCACAACTGCGCATGCGCGCTCGGAATCACTACTGCTCATGCGCACACGGACTCACGACTGCGGATGCGCGCTCGGGCTCACTACTGCGCATACGCACTCCGACTCACTACTGCGCATGCGCACACGGGCTCACTACTGTTCATGCGCAATCGGTGTCACCAATGCTCATGCGCACTCGGACTCACTGCTGCGGATGCTCAATCTGGCTCACTGCTGCGCATGCGCACTCCGGCTCAGACCTGCCCATGCGCACTCGGGCTCACCACTGCGCATGCGTACACGGGCTCACTACTGCACATGCGCACACGGGCTCACTACTGCGCATGCGCACTCGGACTCACTACTACTCATGCGCACTCGGGGTCACTACTGCGCATGCGCACTCGGACTCACTACTGCGGATGCGCGCTCGGACTCACTACTGCTCATGCGCACTCGGGGTCACTACTGCGCATGCGCACTCGGACTCACTACTGCGGATGTGCGCTCGGGGTCACTACTGCGCATGCGCACTCGGACTCACTACTGCGGATGTGCGCTCGGGCTCACTACTGCGCATGCGCAAACGGGCTCACTACTGCGCATGCGCGCACGAGCTCACTACTGCGCATGCGCACTCCGGCTCAGACCTGCACATGCGCATTCGAGCTCACTTCTGCGCATTAGCACACGGGCCTACTACTGCGCATGCGCACTCGGACTCACTACTGCGGATGTGCGCTCGGGCTCACTACTGCGCATGCGCACACGGGCTCACTACTGCGCATGCGCGCACGAGCCCACTACTGCGCATGCGCACTCCGGCTCAGACCTGCACATGCGCATTCGAGCTCACTTCTGCGCATTAGCACACGGGCGTACTACTGCGCATGCGCACTCGGACTCACTACTGCTCATGCGCACTCGGACTCACTACTGCGCATGCGCACTCCAGGTCAGACCTGCGCATGCGCACACGAGCTCACAACTACGCATGCGCACGCGGGCTCACTACTGCGCATGAGCACACGGGCTCACTACTACGCATGCGTACACGTGCTCACTACTGCGCATGCGCACACGGGCTCACTACTGCGCATGCGGGCTCGGAGTCACTAGTGCGCATGCGCACTCGGGGTCATTGTTGCGTATGCGCCCTCCGGCTCACTACTGCTCATGCGCACTCGGACTCACTACTGCGGATGCACAATTGGGCTCACTACTGCGCATGCGCACTCCGGCTCAGACCTGCACATGCGCACACGGACTCACTACTGCGGATGCGCAATCGGGCTCACTACTGTGCATGCGCACTCGGGGTCACTACTGCTCATGCGCACTCGGACTCACTACTGCGGATGCGCACACGGGCTCACTACTGCGCATGCGCGCTCGGTGTCACTACTGCGCATGCGCACTCGGACTCACTACTGCGGATGCGCGCTCGGACTCACGACTGGGGATGCGCGCTCAGGCTCACTACTGCGGATGCGCGATCGGGTTCACTACTGCGCATGCACACACGGGCTCACTTCTGCGCATGCGCACTCGGGGTCACTACTGCTCATGCGCACTCGGCCTCACTACCGCGCATGCGCACTCCGGCTCAGACCTGCACATGCGCACTCGAGCTCACTACTACCAATGCGCACGCGGCCTCACTACTGCGCATGAGCACACGGGCTCGCTACTGCGCATGCGCGCTCGGACTCACGACTGCGGATGCGGGCTCGGGCTTACTACTGCGGATGCGCAATCGCGTTCACTACTGCGCATGCACACACGGGCTCACTTCTGCGCATGCGCACTCGGGGTCACTACTGCGCACGCGCACTCCGGCTCAGACCTGCCCATGCGCACTTGGGCTCACCACTGCGCATGCGTACACGGGCTCACTACTGCGCATGCGCACACGGGCTCACTACTGCGCATGCGCACTCGGACTCACTACTACTCATGCGCACTCGGGGTCACTACTGCGCATGCGCACTCGGACTCACTACTACTCATGCGCACTCGGGGTCACTACTGCGCATGCGCACTCGGACTCACTACTGCGGATGCGCGCTCGGACTCACTACTGCGCATGCGCAATCGGGCTCACTACTGTGCATGCGCACTCGGGGTCACTACTGCGCATGCGCACACGGGCTCACTACTGCGCATGCACACACGGGCTCACTTCTGCGCATGCGCACTCGGGGTCAGACCTGCACATGCGCATTCGAGCTCACTTCTGCGCATTAGCGCACGGGCGTACTACTTCGCATGCGCACACGGTCTCACTACAGCGCCAGCACACTCGGGCTCACTTCTGCGCATACGCGCACGGACTCACTACTGCGCATGCGCACTCCGGCTCAGACCAGCACATGCGCACTCGAGCTCACTGCGACGCATGCGCATGCGGGGTCACTACTGCGGATGCGCACTCGGACTCACTACGACTCATGGGCACTCGGACTCACTACTGCCGATGCGCAGTCAGGCTCACTACTGCGCATGCGCACTCCAGGTCAGACCTGCGCATGCGCACACGAGCTCACAACTACGCATGCGCACGCGGGCTCACTACTGCGCATGAGCACACGGGCTCACTACTACGCATGCGTACACGTGCTCACTACTGCGCATGCGCACACGGGCTCACTACTGCGCATGCGGGCTCGGAGTCACTAGTGCGCATGCGCACTCGGGGTCATTGTTGCGTATGCGCCCTCCGGCTCACTACTGCTCATGCGCACTCGGACTCACTACTGCGGATGCACAATTGGGCTCACTACTGCGCATGCGCACTCCGGCTCAGACCTGCACATGCGCACACGGACTCACTACTGCGGATGCGCAATCGGGCTCACTACTGTGCATGCGCACTCGGGGTCACTACTGCTCATGCGCACTCGGACTCACTACTGCGGATGCGCACACGGGCTCACTACTGCGCATGCGCGCTCGGTGTCACTACTGCGCATGCGCACTCGGACTCACTACTGCGGATGCGCGCTCGGACTCACGACTGGGGATGCGCGCTCAGGCTCACTACTGCGGATGCGCGATCGGGTTCACTACTGCGCATGCACACACGGGCTCACTTCTGCGCATGCGCACCCGGGGACACTTCTGCTCATGCGCACTCGGCCTCACTACCGCGCATGCGCACTCCGGCTCAGACCTGCCCATGCGCATTCGGGCTCACTATTGCGCATGCGTACACAGGCTCACTACTGCGCATGCGCACACAGGGGTCACTACTGCTCATGCGCACTCAGACTCACTACTGCGGATGCACAATCGGGCTCACTACTGCGCATGCGCGCTCGGACTCACTACTGCTCATGCACACAGGGGTCACTACTGCTCATGCGCACTCAGACTCACTACTGCGGATGCACAGTCGGGCTCACTACTGCGCATGCGCGCTCGGACTCACTACTGCTCATGCACACACGGGCTCACTACTGCTCATGTGCACTGAGACTCACTACTGCGGATGCACAATCGGGCTCACTACTGCGCAGGCGCGCTCGGACTCACTACTGCTCATGCGCACAGGGACTCACGACTGCGGATGCGCGCTCGGGCTCACTACTGCGGATGCGCAATCGGGTTCACTACTGCGCATGCACACACGGGCACACTACGGTGCATGCGCACACGGGCTCACTACTGCGCATGCGCACACGGGCTCACTACTGTTCATGCGCAATCGGGGTCACCAATGCTCGTGCGCACTCGGACTCACTGCTGCGGATGCTCAATCTGGCTCACTACTGCGCATGCGCACACCGGCTCAGACCTGCACATGCGCACACGGACTCACTACTGCGGATGCGCAATCGGGCTCACTACGGTGCATGCGCACACGGGCCCACTACTGCGCGTGCGCGCACGGGCTCACTACTGCGCATGCGCACTCGGACTCACTACTGCTCATGCGCACTCGGACTCACTACTGCGCATGCGCACTCCGGCTCAGACCCGCACATGCGCACTCGAGCTCACTACTACCAATGCGCACGCGGCCTCACTACTGCGCATGAGCACACGGGCTCACTACTGCGCATGCGTACACAGGCTCACTACTGCGCATGAGCACACGGGCTCACTACTGCGCATGCGCACTCGGACTCACTACTACTCATGCGCACTCGGGGTCACTACTGCGCATGCGCACTCGGACTCACTACTGCGCACGCGCACTCCGGCTCAGACCTGCCCATGCGCACTCGGGCTCACCACTGCGCATGCGTACACGGGCTCACAACTGCGCATGCGCACACGGGCTCACTACTGCGCATGCGCGCTCGGGGTCACTACTGCGCATGCGCACTCGGGGTCACTACTGCGCATGCGCACTCCGGCTCACTACTGCTCATGCGCACTCGGACTCACTACTGCAGATGCGCAATCGGGCTCACTACTGTGCATGCGCACTAGAGGTCACTACTGCGCATGCGCACGCGGGCTCACAACTGCGCATGCGCACTCCGGCTCAGACCTGCCCATGCGCACTCGGGCTCACCACTGCGCATGCGTACACGGGCTCACTACTGCGCATGCGCACACGGGCTCACTACTGCGCATGCGCACTCGGACTCACTACTACTCATGCGCACTCGGGGTCACTACTGCGCATGCGCACTCGGACTCACTAATGCGGATGCGCGCTCGGACTCACTACTGCGCATGCGCAATCGGGCTCACTACTGTGCATGCGCACTCGGGGTCACTACTGCTCATGCGCACTCGGACTCACTACTGCTCATGCGCACTCGGGGTCACTACTGCGCATGCGCACTCGGACTCACTACTGCGGATGTGCGCTCGGGCTCACTACTGCGCATGCGCACACGGGCTCACTACTGCGCATGCGCGCACGAGCTCACTAGGGCGCATGCGCACTCGGGGTCACTACTGCTCACGCGCACTCGGACTGACTACTGCTCATGCGCACTCGGGGTCACTACTGCGCATGCGCACTCGGACTCACTACTGCGGATGCGTGCTCGGACTCACTAATGCGCATGCGCACACGGGCTCACTACTGCGCATGCGCACACGGGCTCACTACTGTTCATGCGCAATCGGTGTCACCAATGCTCATGCGCACTCGGACTCACTGCTGCGGATGCTCAATCTGGCTCACTGCTGCGCATGCGCACTCCGGCTCAGACCTGCACGTGCGCACACGGGCTCACTACTGCGGATGCGCAATCGGGCTCACTACGGTGCATGCGCACACGGGCCCACTACTGCGCGTGCGCGCACGGGCTCACTACTGCGCAAGCGCACTAAGTCTCAGACCTGCCCATGCGCACTCGGACTCACCACTGCGCATGCGCACTCGGACTCACTGCTGCGGATGCTCAATCTGGCTCACTGCTGCGCATGCGCACTCCGGCTCAGACCTGCACGTGCGCACACGGACTCACTACTGCGGATGCACAATCGGGCTCACTACTGCGCATGCGCGCTCGGACTCACTACTGCTCATGCGCACACGGACTCACGACTGCGGATGCGCGCTCGGGCTCACTACTGCGGATGAGCAATCGGGTTCACTACTGCGCATGCGCACACGGGCTCACTACTGCGCATGCGCACACGGGCTCACTACTGCGCACGCGCGCACGAGCCCACCACTGCGCATGCGCACTCCGGCTCAGACCTGCACATGCGCATTCGAGCTCACTTCTGCGCATTAGCACACGGGCGTACTACTGCGCATGCGCACTCGGACTCACTACTGCTCATGTGCACTCGGACTCACTACTGCGCATGCGCACTCCAGCTCAGACCTGCACATGCGCACACGAGCTCATTACTACGCATGCGCACGCGGGCTCACTACTGCGCATGAGCACACGGGCTCACTACTACGCATGCGTACACGTGCTCACTACTGCACATGCGCACACGGGCTCACTACTGCGGATGCGCACACTGGCAAACTACTGCGAATGCGTGCTCGGGGTCACTAGTGCGCATGCGCACTCGGGATCACTACTGCGCATGCGCACTCCGCCTCACTACTGCGCATGCGCACTCCGCCTCACTACTGCGGATGCGCGCTCGGGCTCACTACTGCGCATGCGCACACGGGCTCACTTCTGCGCATGCGCACTCGGGGTCACTTCTGCTCATGCGCACTCGGCCTCACTACCGCGCATGCGCACTCTGGCTCAGACCTGCCCATGCGCACTCGGGCTCACTATTGCGCATGCGTACACGGGCTCACTACTGCGCATGCGCACACAGGGGTCACTACTGCTCATGCGCACTCAGACTCACTACTGCGGATGCACAATCGGGCTCACTACTGCACATGCGCACTCGACCTCACTACTACCAATGCGCACGCGGCCTCACTACTGCGCATGAGCACACGGGCTCACTACTGCGCATGCGTACACGGGCTCACTACTGCGCATGAGCACACGGGCTCACTACTGCGCATGTGCACTCGGGCTCACTACTGCGCATGCGCACACGGGCTCACTACAGCGCATGCGCGCTCGGGGTCACTACTGCGCATGCACACTCGGACTCACTACTGCTCATGCGCACTCGGACTCACTACTGCGCATGCGCACTCCGGCTCAGACCTGCACATGCGCACTCGAGCTCACTACTACCAATGCGCACGCGGCCTCACTACTGCGCATGAGCACACGGGCTCACTACTGCGCATGCGTACACGGGCTCACTACTGCGCATGAGCACACGGGCTCACTACTGCGCATGCGCACTCGGACTCACTACTACTCATGCGCACTCGGGGTCACTACTGCGCATGCGCAATCGGACTCACTACTGCGCACGCGCACTCCGGCTCAGACCTGCCCATGCGCACTCGGGCTCACCACTGCGCATGCGTACACGGGCTCACTACTGCGCATGCGCACACGGGCTCACTACTGCGCATGCGCGCTCGGGGTCACTACTGCGCATGCGCACTCGGGCTCACTATTGCGCATGCGTACACGGGCTCACTACTGCGCATGCGCACACAGGGGTCACTACTGCTCATGCGCACTCAGACTCACTACTGCGGATGCACAATCGGGCTCACTTCTGCGCATGCGCACACGGGCTCACTACTGCGCATGTGAATTCGGGCTCACTACTGCGCATGCGCACACGGGCTCACTACTGCGCATGCGCGCTCGGGGTCACTACTGCGCATGCGCACTCGGACTCACTACTGCTCATGCGCACCCGGACTCACTACTGCGCATGCGCACTCCGGCTCAGACCTGCACATGCGCACTCGAGCTCACTACTACCAATGCGCACGCGGCCTCACTACTGCGCATGAGCACACGGGCTCACTACTGCGCATGCGCGCTCGGACTCACGACTGCGGATGCGGGCTCGGGCTTACTACTGCGGATGCGCAATCGCGTTCACTACTGCGCATGCACACACGGGCTCACTTCTGCGAATGCGCACTCGGGGTCACTACTGCGCACGCGCACTCCGGCTCAGACCTGCCCATGCGCACTCGGGCTCACCACTGCGCATGCGCACACGGGCTCACTACTGCGCATGCGCACACGGGCTCACTACTGCGCATGCGCACTCGGACTCACTACTACTCATGCGCACTCGGGGTCACTACTGCGCATGCGCACTCGGACTCACTAATGCGGATGCGCGCTCGGACTCACTACTGCGCATGCGCAATCGGGCTCACTACTGTGCATGCGCACTCGGGGTCACTACTGCTCATGCGCACTCGGACTCACTACTGCTCATGCGCGCACGAGCCCACCACTGCGCATGCGCACTCCGGCTCAGACCTGCACCTGCGCATTCGAGCTCACTTCTGCGCATTAGCACACGGGCGTACTACTGCGCATGCGCACTCGGACTCACTACTGCTCATGTGCACTCGGACTCACTACTGCGCATGCGCACTCCAGCTCAGACCTGCACATGCGCACACGAGCTCATTACTACGCATGCGCACGCGGGCTCACTACTGCGCATGAGCACACGGGCTCACTACTACGCATGCGTACACGTGCTCACTACTGCACATGCGCACACGGGCTCACTACTGCGGATGCGCACACTGGCAAACTACTGCGAATGCGTGCTCGGGGTCACTAGTGCGCATGCGCACTCGGGATCACTACTGCGCATGCGCACTCCGCCTCACTACTGCGCATGCGCACTCCGCCTCACTACTGCGGATGCGCGCTCGGGCTCACTACTGCGCATGCGCACACGGGCTCACTACTGCGCGTGCGGGCTCGGGGTCACTAGTGCGCATGCGCGCTCGGGGTCATTACTGCGCATGCGCACTCCGCCTCAGACCTGCACATGCGCACTCGAGCACACTACTGCGCATGCGCACAGGGGCTCACTACTGCGCATGCGCGCTCGGGGTCACTACTGCTCATGCACACACGGGCTCACTACTGCTCATGCGCACTGAGACTCAGTACTGCGGATGCACAATCGGGCTCACTACTGCGCATGCGCGCTCGGACTCACTACTGCTCATGCGCACTCGGGGTCACTACTGCTCATGCGCACTCGGACTCACTACTGCTCATGCGCACTCAGACTCATTACTGCGGATGCACAATCGGGCTCACTGCTGCGCATGCGCGCTCGGACTCACTACTGCTCATGCGCACACGGGCTCACTACTGCGCATGCGCAGTCCGGCTCAGACTTGCACATGCGCCTTCGAGCTCACTTCTACGCATGCGCACGCCGGCTCACTACTGCGCATGAGCACACGGGCTCACTACTGCGCATGCGCACACGGGCTCACTACTGCGCATGCGGACTCGGGGTCACTAGTGCGCATGCGCACTCGGGGTCACTACTGCGCATGCGCCCTGCGGCTCACTACTGCTCATGCGCACTCGGACTCACTACGGCGGATGCACAATCGGGCTCACTACTGCGCATGCGCACTCCGGCTCAGACCTGCACATGCGCACACGGACTCACTAGTGCGGATGCGCAATCGGCCTCACTACTCTGCATGCGCACTCGGGCTCACTACTGCGCATGCGCAATCGGGCTCACAACTGCGCATACGCGCTCGGAATCACTACTGCTCATGCGCACTCGGACTTACTACTGCAGATGCGCAATCGGGCTCTCTACTGTGCATGCGCACTAGGGGTCACTACTGCTCATGCGCACTCGGACTCACTACTGCACATGCGCACTCCGGCTCAAACCTGTACATGCGCACTCGAGCTCACTTCTACGCATGCGCACGCGGGCTCACTACTGCGCATGAGCACACGGGCTCACTACTGCCCATGCGTACACGGGCTCACTACTGCGCATGCGCACACGGGCACACTACTGCGCATGCGGGCTCGGGGTCACTAGTGCGCATGCGCACTCGGGGTCACTACTGCGCATGCGCCCTCCGGCTCACTACTGCTCATGCGCACTCGGACTCACTACGGCGGATGCACAATCGGGCTCACTACTGCGCATGCGCACTCCGGCTCAGACCTGCACACGCGCACACGGACTCACTAGTGCGGATGCGCAATCGGTCTCACTACTCTGCATGCGCACTCGGTCTCACCACTGCGCATGCGTACACGGGCTCACTACTGCTCATGCGCACTCGGGCTCACAACTGCGCATGCGCGCTCGGAATCACTACTGCTCATTCGCACACGGACTCACTACTGCGCATGCGCGCTCGGTGTCACTACTGCGCATACGCACTCCGACTCACTACTGCGCATGCACACACGGGCTCACTTCTGCGCATGCGCACACGGGCTCACAACTGCGCATGCGAACTCCGGCTCAGACCTGCACATGCGCACTCGAGCTCACTACTACGCATGCGCGCTCGGGGTCACTACTGCGCATGCGCACTCCGCCTCAGACCTGCACATGCGCACTCGAGTACACTACTGCGCATGCGCACAGGGGCTCACTACTGCGCATTCGCTCACGGACTCACTACTGCGCATTCGCTCACGGGCTCACACTGTGAATGCACACTCGGTGTCACTACTGCGCATGCGCACTCGGGCTCACCACTGCGCATGCGCACTGAGACTCTCTACTGCGGATGCGCACACGGGCTCACTACTGCGCATGCGCGCTCGGTGTCACTACTGCGCATGCGCACTCGGACTCACTACTGCGGATGCGCGCTCGGACTCACGACTGGGGATGCGCGCTCAGGCTCACTACTGCGGATGCGCAATCGGGTTCACTACTGCGCATGCACACACGGGCTCACTTCTGCGCATGCGCACTCGGGGTCACTTCTGCTCATGCGCACTCGGCCTCACTACCGCGCATGCGCACTCTGGCTCAGACCTGCCCATGCGCACTCGGGCTCACTATTGCGCATGCGTACACGGGCTCACTACTGCGCATGCGCACACAGGGGTCACTACTGCTCATGCGCACTCAGACTCACTACTGCGGATGCACAATCGGGCTCACTACTGCACATGCGCACTCGAGCTCACTACTACCAATGCGCACGCGGCCTCACTACTGCGCATGAGCACACGGGCTCACTACTGCGCATGCGTACACGGGCTCACTACTGCGCATGAGCACACGGGCTCACTACTGCGCATGTGCACTCGGGCTCACTACTGCGCATGCGCACACGGGCTCACTACAGCGCATGCGCGCTCGGGGTCACTACTGCGCATGCACACTCGGACTCACTACTGCTCATGCGCACTCGGACTCACTACTGCGCATGCGCACTCCGGCACAGACCTGCACATGCGCACTCGAGCTCACTACTACCAATGCGCACGCGGCCTCACTACTGCGCATGAGCACACGGGCTCACTACTGCGCATGCGTACACGGGCTCACTACTGCGCATGAGCACACGGGCTCACTACTGCGCATGCGCACTCGGACTCACTACTACTCATGCGCACTCGGGGTCACTACTGCGCATGCGCAATCGGACTCACTACTGCGCACGCGCACTCCGGCTCAGACCTGCCCATGCGCACTCGGGCTCACCACTGCGCATGCGTACACGGGCTCACTACTGCGCATGCGCACACGGGCTCACTACTGCGCATGCGCGCTCGGGGTCACTACTGCGCATGCGCACTCGGGCTCACTATTGCGCATGCGTACACGGGCTCACTACTGCGCATGCGCACACAGGGGTCACTACTGCTCATGCGCACTCAGACTCACTACTGCGGATGCACAATCGGGCTCACTTCTGCGCATGCGCACACGGGCTCACTACTGCGCATGTGAATTCGGGCTCACTACTGCGCATGCGCACACGGGCTCACTACTGCGCATGCGCGCTCGGGGTCACTACTGCGCATGCGCACTCGGACTCACTACTGCTCATGCGCACTCGGACTCACTACTGCGCATGCGCACTCCGGCTCAGACCTGCACATGCGCACTCGAGCTCACTACTACCAATGCGCACGCGGCCTCACTACTGCGCATGAGCACACGGGCTCACTACTGCGCATGCGCGCTCGGACTCACGACTGCGGATGCGGGCTCGGGCTTACTACTGCGGATGCGCAATCGCGTTCACTACTGCGCATGCACACACGGGCTCACTTCTGCGAATGCGCACTCGGGGTCACTACTGCGCACGCGCACTCCGGCTCAGACCTGCCCATGCGCACTCGGGCTCACCACTGCGCATGCGCACACGGGCTCACTACTGCGCATGCGCACACGGGCTCACTACTGCGCATGCGCACTCGGACTCACTACTACTCATGCGCACTCGGGGTCACTACTGCGCATGCGCACTCGGACTCACTAATGCGGATGCGCGCTCGGACTCACTACTGCGCATGCGCAATCGGGCTCACTACTGTGCATGCGCACTCGGGGTCACTACTGCTCATGCGCACTCGGACTCACTACTGCTCATGCGCACTCGGGGTCACTACTGCGCATGCGCACTCGGACTCACTACTGCGGATGTGCGCTCGGGCTCACTACTGCGCATGCGCACACGGGCTCACTACTGCGCATGCGCGCACGAGCTCACTACTGCGCATGCGCACTCCAGCTCAGACCTCCACATGCGCACACGAGCTCACTACTACGCATGCGCACGCGGGCTCACTACTGCGCATGAGCACACGGGCTCACTACTACGCATGCGTACACGTGCTCACTACTGCGCATGCGCACACGGGCTCAGTACTGCGCATGCGGGCTCGGGGTCACTAGTGCGCATGCGCACTCGGGGTCACTGCTGCGTATGCGCCCTCCGGCTCACTACTGCCCATGCGCACTCGGACTCACTACTGCGGATGCACAATTGGGCTCACTACTGCGCATGCGCACTCCGAGTCAGACCTGCACATGCGCACACGGACTCACTACTGCGGATGCGCAGTCGGGCTCACTACTACGCATGCGCGCTCGGACTCACTACTGCTCATGCGCACACGGACTCACGACTGGGGATGCGCGCTCAGGCTCACTACTGCGGATGCGCAATCGGGTTCACTACTGCGCATGCACACACGGGTTCACTTCTGCGCATGCGCACTCGGGGTCACTTCTGCTCATGCGCATTTGGCCTCACTACCGCGCATGCGCACTCCGGCTCAGACCTGCCCATGCGCACTCGGGCTCACTACTGCGCATGCGTACACGGGCTCACTACGGCGCATGCGCACTCGGGGTCACTATTGCGCATGCGTACACGGGCTCACTACTGCGCATGCGCACACAGGGGTCACTACTGCTCATGCGCACTCAGACTCACTACTGCGGATGCACAATCGGGCTCACTTCTGCGCATGCGCACACGGGCTCACTACTGCGCATGTGAATTCGGGCTCACTACTGCGCATGCGCACACGGGCTCACTACTGCGCATGCGCGCTCGGGGTCACTACTGCGCATGCGCACTCGGACTCACTACTGCTCATGCGCACTCGGACTCACTACTGCGCATGCGCACTCCGGCTCAGACCTGCACATGCGCACTCGAGCTCACTACTACCAATGCGCACGCGGCCTCACTACTGCGCATGAGCACACGGGCTCACTACTGCGCATGCGCGCTCGGACTCACGACTGCGGATGCGGGCTCGGGCTTACTACTGCGGATGCGCAATCGCGTTCACTACTGCGCATGCACACACGGGCTCACTTCTGCGAATGCGCACTCGGGGTCACTACTGCGCACGCGCACTCCGGCTCAGACCTGCCCATGCGCACTCGGGCTCACCACTGCGCATGCGCACACGGGCTCACTACTGCGCATGCGCACACGGGCTCACTACTGCGCATGCGCACTCGGACTCACTACTACTCATGCGCACTCGGGGTCACTACTGCGCATGCGCACTCGGACTCACTAATGCGGATGCGCGCTCGGACTCACTACTGCGCATGCGCAATCGGGCTCACTACTGTGCATGCGCACTCGGGGTCACTACTGCTCATGCGCACTCGGACTCACTACTGCTCATGCGCACTCGGGGTCACTACTGCGCATGCGCACTCGGACTCACTACTGCGGATGTGCGCTCGGGCTCACTACTGCGCATGCGCACACGGGCTCACTACTGCGCATGCGCGCACGAGCTCACTACTGCGCATGCGCACTCCAGCTCAGACCTCCACATGCGCACACGAGCTCACTACTACGCATGCGCACGCGGGCTCACTACTGCGCATGAGCACACGGGCTCACTACTACGCATGCGTACACGTGCTCACTACTGCGCATGCGCACACGGGCTCAGTACTGCGCATGCGGGCTCGGGGTCACTAGTGCGCATGCGCACTCGGGGTCACTGCTGCGTATGCGCCCTCCGGCTCACTACTGCCCATGCGCACTCGGACTCACTACTGCGGATGCACAATTGGGCTCACTACTGCGCATGCGCACTCCGAGTCAGACCTGCACATGCGCACACGGACTCACTACTGCGGATGCGCAGTCGGGCTCACTACTACGCATGCGCGCTCGGACTCACTACTGCTCATGCGCACACGGACTCACGACTGGGGATGCGCGCTCAGGCTCACTACTGCGGATGCGCAATCGGGTTCACTACTGCGCATGCACACACGGGTTCACTTCTGCGCATGCGCACTCGGGGTCACTTCTGCTCATGCGCATTTGGCCTCACTACCGCGCATGCGCACTCCGGCTCAGACCTGCCCATGCGCACTCGGGCTCACTACTGCGCATGCGTACACGGGCTCACTACGGCGCATGCGCACTCGGGGTCACTACTGCTCACGCGCACTCGGACTGACTACTGCTCATGCGCACTCGGGGTCACTACTGCGCATGCGCACTCGGACTCACTACTGCGGATGCGTGCTCGGACTCACTAATGCGCATGCGCACACGGGCTCACTACTGTTCATGCGCAATCGGTGTCACCAATGCCCATGCGCACTCGGACTCACTGCTGCGGATGCTCAATCTGGCTCACTGCTGCGCATGCGCACTCCGGCTCAGACCTGCACGTGCGCACACGGACTCACTACTGCGGATGCGCAATCGGGCTCACTACGGTGCATGCGCACACGGGCTCACTTCTGCGCATGCGCACACGGCCTCACTACTGCGCATGCGAACTCCGGCTCAGACCTGCACATGCGCACTCGAGCTCACTACTACGCATGCGCGCTCGGGGTCATTACTGCGCATGCGCACTCCGCCTCAGACCTGCACATGCGCACTCGAGCACACTACTGCGCATGCGCACAGGGGCTCACTACTGCGCATGCGCGCTCGGACTCACTACTGCTCATGCGCACTCGGGGTCACTACTGCTCATGCGCACTCGGACTCACTACTGCTCATGCGCACTCAGACTCATTACTGCGGATGCACAATCGGGCTCACTGCTGCGCATGCGCGCTCGGACTCACTACTGCTCATGCGCACACGGGCTCACTACTGCGCATGCGCAGTCCGGCTCAGACTTGCACATGCGCCTTCGAGCTCACTTCTACGCATGCGCACGCGGGCTCACTACAGCGCATGAGCACACGGGCTCACTACTGCGCATGCGCACACGGGCTCACTACTGCGCATGCGGACTCGGGGTCACTAGTGCGCATGCGCACTCGGGGTCACTACTGCGCATGCGCCCTCCGGCTCACTACTGCTCATGCGCACTCGGACTCACTACGGCGGATGCACAATCGGGCTCACTACTGCGCATGCGCACTCCGGCTCAGACCTGCACATGCGCACACGGACTCACTAGTGCGGATGCGCAATCGGCCTCACTACTCTGCATGCGCACTCGGGCTCACTACTGCGCATGCGCAATCGGGCTCACAACTGCGCATACGCGCTCGGAATCACTACTGCTCATGCGCACTCGGACTTACTACTGCAGATGCGCAATCGGGCTCACTACTGTGCATGCGCACTAGGGGTCACTACTGCTCATGCGCACTCGGACTCACTATTGCACATGCGCACTCCGGCTCAAACCTGTACATGCGCACTCGAGCTCACTTCTACGCATGCGCACGCGGGCTCACTACTGCGCATGAGCACACGGGCTCACTACTGCCCATGCGTACACGGGCTCACTACTGCGCATGCGCACACGGGCACACTACTGCGCATGCGGGCTCGGGGTCACTAGTGCGCATGCGCACTCGGGGTCACTACTGCGCATGCGCCCTCCGGCTCACTACTGCTCATGCGCACTCGGACTCACTACGGCGGATGCACAATCGGGCTCACTACTGCGCATGCGCACTCCGGCTCAGACCTGCACACGCGCACACGGACTCACTAGTGCGGATGCGCAATCGGCCTCACTACTCTGCATGCGCACTCGGTCTCACCACTGCGCATGCGTACACGGGCTCACTACTGCTCATGCGCACTCGGGCTCACAACTGCGCATGCGCGCTCGGAATCACTACTGCTCATGCGCACACGGACTCACGACTGCGGATGCGCGCTCGGGCTCACTACTGCGCATACGCACTCCGGCTCAGACCTGCACATGCGCACTCGAGCTCACTACTACGCATGCGCGCTCGGGGTCACTACTGCGCATGCGCACTCCGCCTCAGACCTGCACATGCGCACTCGAGTACACTACTGCGCATGCGCACAGGGGCTCACTACTGCGCATTCGCTCACGGACTCACTACTGCGCATTCGCTCACGGGCTCACACTGTGAATGCACACTCGGGGTCACTACTGCGCATGCGCACTCGGGCTCACCACTGCGCATGCGCACTGAGACTCACTACTGCGGATGCGCACACGGGCTCACTACTGCGCATGCGCGCTCGGTGTCACTACTGCGCATGCGCACTCGGACTCACTACTACGGATGCGCGCTCGGACTCACGACTGGGGATGCGCGCTCAGGCTCACTACTGCGGATGCGCAATCGGGTTCACTACTGCGCTTGCACACACGGGCTCACTTCTGCGCATGCGCACTCGGGGTCACTTCTGCTCATGCGCACTCGGCCTCACTACCGCGCATGCGCACTCTGGCTCAGACCTGCCCATGCGCACTCGGGCTCACTATTGCGCATGCGTACACGGGCTCACTACTGCGCATGCGCACACAGGGGTCACTACCGCTCATGCGCACTCAGACTCACTACTGCGGATGCACAATCGGGCTCACTACTGCACATGCGCACTCGAGCTCACTACTACCAATGCGCACGCGGCCTCACTACTGCGCATGAGCACATGGGCTCACTACTGCGCATGCGTACACGGGCTCACTACTGCGCATGAGCACACGGGCTCACTACTGCGCATGTGCACTCGGGCTCACTACTGCGCATGCGCACACGGGCTCACTACTGCGCATGCGCGCTCGGGGTCACTACTGCGCATGCACACTAGGACTCACTACTGCTCATGCGCACTCGGACTCACTACTGCGCATGCGCACTCCGGCTCAGACCTGCACATGCGCACTCGAGCTCACTACTACCAATGCGCACGCGGCCTCACTACTGCGCATGAGCACACGGGCTCACTACTGCGCATGCGTACACGGGCTCACTACTGCGCATGAGCACACGGGCTCACTACTGCGCATGCGCACTCGGACTCACTACTACTCATGCGCACTCGGGGTCACTACTGCGCATGCGCAATCGGACTCACTACTGCGCACGCGCACTCCGGCTCAGACCTGCCCATGCGCACTCGGGCTCACCACTGCGCATGCGTACACGGGCTCACTACTGCGCATGCGCACACGGGCTCACTACTGCGCATGCGCGCTCGGGGTCACTACTGCGCATGCGCACTCGGGGTCACTACTGCGCATGCGCACTCCGGCTCACTACTGCTCATGCGCACTCCGGCTCAGACCTGCCCATGCGCACTCGGGCTCACCACTGCGCATGCGTACACGGGCTCACTACTGCTCATGCGCACTCGGGCTCACAACTGCGCATGCGCGCTCGGAATCACTACTGCTCATGCGCACACGGACTCACGACTGCGGATGCGCGCTCGGGCTCACTACTGCGCATACGCACTCCGGCTCAGACCTGCACATGCGCACTCGAGCTCACTACTACGCATGCGCGCTCGGGGTCACTACTGCGCATGCGCACTCCGCCTCAGACCTGCACATGCGCACTCGAGTACACTACTGCGCATGCGCACAGGGGCTCACTACTGCGCATTCGCTCACGGACTCACTACTGCGCATTCGCTCACGGGCTCACACTGTGAATGCACACTCGGGGTCACTACTGCGCATGCGCACTCGGGCTCACCACTGCGCATGCGCACTGAGACTCACTACTGCGGATGCGCACACGGGCTCACTACTGCGCATGCGCGCTCGGTGTCACTACTGCGCATGCGCACTCGGACTCACTACTACGGATGCGCGCTCGGACTCACGACTGGGGATGCGCGCTCAGGCTCACTACTGCGGATGCGCAATCGGGTTCACTACTGCGCATGCGCACACGGGCTCACTACTGCGCATGTGAATTCGGGCTCACTACTGCGCATGCGCACACGGGCTCACTACTGCGCATGCGCGCTCGGGGTCACTACTGCGCATGCGCACTCGGACTCACTACTGCTCATGCGCACTCGGACTCACTACTGCGCATGCGCACTCCGGCTCAGACCTGCACATGCGCACTCGAGCTCACTACTACCAATGCGCACGCGGCCTCACTACTGCGCATGCGCACACGGGCTCACTACTGCGCATGCGCACTCGGGGTCACTACTGCGCATGCGCACTCGGACTCACTAATGCGGATGCGCGCTCGGACTCACTACTGCGCATGCGCAATCGGGCTCACTACTGTGCATGCGCACTCGGGGTCACTACTGCTCATGCGCACTCGGACTCACTACTGCTCATGCGCACTCGGGGTCACTACTGCGCATGCGCACTCGGACTCACTACTGCGGATGTGCGCTCGGGCTCACTACTGCGCATGCGCACACGGGCTCACTACTGCGCATGCGCGCACGAGCTCACTACTGCGCATGCGCACTCCGGCTCAGACCTGCACATGCGCATTCGAGCTCACTTCTGCGCCTTAGCACACGGGCGTACTACTGCGCATGCGCACTCGGTCTCACTACTGCTCATGCGCACTCGGACTCACTACTGCGCATGCGCACTCCAGCTCAGACCTCCACATGCGCACACGAGCTCACTACTACGCATGCGCACGCGGGCTCACTACTGCGCATGAGCACACGGTCTCACTACTACGCATGCGTACACGTGCTCACTACTGCGCATGCGCACACGGGCTCAGTACTGCGCATGCGGGCTCGGGGTCACTAGTGCGCATGCGCACTAGGGGTCACTGCTGCGTATGCGCCCTCCGGCTCACTACTGCCCATGCGCACTCGGACTCACTACTGCGGATGCACAATTGGGCTCACTACTGCGCATGCGCACTCCGAGTCAGACCTGCACATGCGCACACGGACTCACTACTGCGGATGCGCAGTCGGGCTCACTACTACGCATGCGCGCTCGGACTCACTACTGCTCATGCGCACACGGACTCACGACTGGGGATGCGCGCTCAGGCTCACTACTGCGGATGCGCAATCGGGTTCACTACCGCGCATGCACACACGGGCTCACTTCTGCGCATGCGCACTCGGGGTCACTTCTGCTCATGCGCACTCGGCCTCACTACCGCGCATGCGCACTCCGGCTCAGACCTGCCCATGCGCACTCGGGCTCACTACTGCGCATGCGTACACGGGCTCACTACGGCGCATGCGCACTCGGGGTCACTACTGCTCACGCGCACTCGGACTGACTACTGCTCATGCGCACTCGGGGTCACTACTGCGCATGCGCACTCGGACTCACTAATGCGGATGCGCGCTCGGACTCACTACTGCGCATGCGCAATCGGTCTCACTACTGTGCATGCGCACTCGGGGTCACTACTGCTCATGCGCACTCGGACTCACTACTGCTCATGCGCACTCGGGGTCACTACTGCGCATGCGCACTCGGACTCACTACTGCGGATGTGCGCTCGGGCTCACTACTGCGCATGCGCACACGGGCTCACTACTGCGCATGCGCGCACGAGCTCACTACTGCGCATGCGCACTCCGGCTCAGACCTGCACATGCGCATTCGAGCTCACTTCTGCGCCTTAGCACACGGGCGTACTACTGCGCATGCGCACTCGGTCTCACTACTGCTCATGCGCACTCGGACTCACTACTGCGCATGCGCACTCCAGCTCAGACCTCCACATGCGCACACGAGCTCACTACTACGCATGCGCACGCGGGCTCACTACTGCGCATGAGCACACGGGCTCAGTACTGCGCATGCGGGCTCGGGGTCACTAGTGCGCATGCGCACTAGGGGTCACTGCTGCGTATGCGCCCTCCGGCTCACTACTGCCCATGCGCACTCGGACTCACTACTGCGGATGCACAATTGGGCTCACTACTGCGCATGCGCACTCCGAGTCAGACCTGCACATGTGCACACGGACTCACTACTGCGGATGCGCAGTCGGGCTCACTACTACGCATGCGCGCTCGGACTCACTACTGCTCATGCGCACACGGACTCACGACTGGGGATGCGCGCTCAGGCTCACTACTGCGGATGCGCAATCGGGTTCACTACTGCGCATGCACACACGGGCTCACTTCTGCGCATGCGCACTCGGGGTCACTTCTGCTCATGCGCACTCGGCCTCACTACCGCGCATGCGCACTCCGGCTCAGACCTGCCCATGCGCACTCGGGCTCACTACTGCGCATGCGTACACGGGCTCACTACGGCGCATGCGCACTCGGGGTCACTACTGCTCACGCGCACTCGGACTGACTACTGCTCATGCGCACTCGGGGTCACTACTGCGCATGCGCACTCGGACTCACTACTGCGGATGCGTGCTCGGACTCACTAATGCGCATGCGCACACGGGCTCACTACTGCGCATGCGCACACGGGCTCACTACTGTTCATGCGCAATCGGTGTCACCAATGCTCATGCGCACTCGGACTCACTGCTGCGGATGCTCAATCTGGCTCACTGCTGCGCATGCGCACTCCGGCTCAGACCTGCACGTGCGCACACGGACTCACTACTGCGGATGCGCAATCGGGCTCACTACGGTGCATGCGCACACGGGCCCACTACTGCGCGTGCGCGCACGGGCTTACTACTGCGCAAGCGCACTAAGTCTCAGACCTGCCCATGCGCACTCGGACTCACCACTGCGCATGCGCACACGGGCTCACTACTGCGCATGCGCGCTCGGGGTCACTACTGCTAATGCACACACGGGCTCACTGCTGCTCATGCGCACTGAGACTCACTACTGCGGATGCACAATCGGGCTCACTACTGCGCATGCGCGCTCGGACTCACTACTGCTCATGCGCACACGGACTCACGACTGCGGATGCGCGCTCGGGCTCACTACTGCGCGTGCGCGCACGGGCTCACTACTGCGCAAGCGCACTAAGTCTCAGACCTGCCCATGCGCACTCGGACTCACCACTGCGCATGCGCACACGGGCTCACTACTGCGCATGCGCGCTCGGGGTCACTACTGCTAATGCACACACGGGCTCACTGCTGCTCATGCGCACTGAGACTCACTACTGCGGATGCACAATCGGGCTCACTACTGCGCATGCGCGCTCGGACTCACTACTGCTCATGCGCACACGGACTCACGACTGCGGATGCGCGCTCGGGCTCACTACTGCGGATGAGCAATCGGGTTCACTACTGCGCATGCGCACACGGGCTCACTACTGCGCATGCGCACACGGGCTCACTACTGCGCATGCGCGCACGAGCCCACCACTGCGCATGCGCACTCCGGCTCAGACCTGCACATGCGCATTCGAGCTCAATTCTGCGCATTAGCACACGGGCGTACTACTGCGCATGCGCACTCGGACTCACTACTGCTCATGTGCACTCGGACTCACTACTGCGCATGCGCACTCCAGCTCAGACCTGCACATGCGCACACGAGCTCACTACTACGCATGCGCACGCGGGCTCACTACTGCGCATGAGCACACGGGCTCACTACTACGCATGCGTACACGTGCTCACTACTGCACATGCGCACACGGGCTCACTACTGCGGATGCGCACACTGGCTCACTACTGCGCATGCGTGCTCGGGGTCACTAGTGCGCATGCGCACTCGGGATCACTACTGCGCATGCGCACTCCGGCTGAGACCTGTACATGCGCACACGGACACACTAGTGCGGATGCGCAATCGGCCTCACTACTCTGCATGCGCACTCGGGCACACTACTGCGCATGCGCACACGGGCTCACTACTGCGCATGCGCAGTCGGGCTCACAACTGCGCATGCGCGCTCGGAATCACTACTGCTCATGCGCACACGGACTCACGACTGCGGATGCGCGCTCGGGCTCACTACTGCGCATACGCACTCCGACTCACTACTGCGCATGCACACACGGGCTCACTTCTGCGCATGCGCACACGGCCTCACTACTGCGCATGCGAACTCCGGCTCAGACCTGCACATGCGCACTCGAGCTCACTACTACGCATGCGCGCTCGGGGTCATTACTGCGCATGCGCACTCCGCCTCAGACCTGCACATGCGCACTCCAGCACACTACTGCGCATGCGCACAGGGGCTCACTACTGCGCATGCGCGCTCGGGGTCACTACTGCTCATGCACACACGGGTTCACTACTGCTCATGCGCACTGAGACCCAGTACTGCGGATGCACAATCGGGCTCACTACTGCGCATGCGCGCTCGGACTCACTACTGCTCATGCGCAATCGGGGTCACTACTGCTCATGCGCACTCGGACTCACTACTGCTCATGCGCACTCAGACTCATTACTGCGGATGCACAATCGGGCTCACTGCTGCGCATGCGCGCTCGGACTCACTACTGCTCATGCGCACACGGGCTCACTACTGCGCATGCGCAGTCCGGCTCAGACTTGCACATGCGCCTTCGAGCTCACTTCTACGCATGCGCACGCGGGCTCACTACTGCGCATGCGGGCTCGGGGTCACTAGTGCGCATGCGCACTCGGGGTCACTACTGCGCATGCGCACTCCGGCTCAGACCTGTACATGCGCACACGGACACACTAGTGCGGATGCGCAATCGGCCTCACTACTCTGCATGCGCACTCGGGCACACTACTGCGCATGCGCACACGGGCTCACTACTGCGCATGCGCAGTCGGGCTCACAACTGCGCATGCGCGCTCGGAATCACTACTGCTCATGCGCACACGGACTCACGACTGCGGATGCGCGCTCGGGCTCACTACTGCGCATACGCACTCCGACTCACTACTGCGCATGCACACACGGGCTCACTTCTGCGCATGCGCACACGGCCTCACTACTGCGCATGCGAACTCCGGCTCAGACCTGCACATGCGCACTCGAGCTCACTACTACGCATGCGCGCTCGGGGTCATTACTGCGCATGCGCACTCCGCCTCAGACCTGCACATGCGCACTCGAGCACACTACTGCGCATGCGCACAGGGGCTCACTACTGCGCATGCGCGCTCGGGGTCACTACTGCTCATGCACACACGGGTTCACTACTGCTCATGCGCACTGAGACCCAGTACTGCGGATGCACAATCGGGCTCACTACTGCGCATGCGCGCTCGGACTCACTACTGCTCATGCGCACTCGGGGTCACTACTGCTCATGCGCACTCGGACTCACTACTGCTCATGCGCACTCAGACTCATTACTGCGGATGCACAATCGGGCTCACTGCTGCGCATGCGCGCTCGGACTCACTACTGCTCATGCGCACACGGGCTCACTACTGCGCATGCGCAGTCCGGCTCAGACTTGCACATGCGCCTTCGAGCTCACTTCTACGCATGCGCACGCGGGCTCACTACTGCGCATGAGCACACGGGCTCACTACTGCGCATGCGCACACGGGCTCACTACTGCGCATGCGGACTCGGGGTCACTAGTGCGCATGCGCACTTGGGGTCACTACTGCGCATGCGCCCTCCGGCTCACTACTGCTCATGCGCACTCGGACTCACTACGGCGGATGCACAATCGGGCTCACTACTGCGCATGCGCACTCCGGCTCAGACCTGCACATGCGCACACGGACTCACTAGTGCGGATGCGCAATCGGCCTCACTATTCTGCATGCGCACTCGGGCTCACTACTGCGCATGCGCAATCGGGCTCACAACTGCGCATACGCGCTCGGAATCACTACTGCTCATGCGCACTCGGACTTACTACTGCAGATGCGCAATCGGGCTCACTACTGTGCATGCGCACTAGGGGTCACTACTGCTCATGCGCACTCGGACTCACTACTGCACATGCGCACTCCGGCTCAAACCTGTACATGCGCACTCGAGCTCACTTCTACGCATGCGCACGCGGGCTCACTACTGCGCATGAGCACACGGGCTCACTACTGCCCATGCGTACACGGGCTCACTACTGCGCATGCGCACACGGGCACACTACTGCGCATGCGGGCTCCGGGTCACTAGTGCGCATGCGCACTCGGGGTCGCTACTGCGCATGCGAACTCCGGCTCACTACTGCTCATGCGCACTCGGACTCACTACGGCGGATGCACAATCGGACTCACTACTGCGCATGCACACTCCGGCTCAGACCTGCACACGCGCACACGGACTCACTAGTGCGGATGCGCAATCGGCCTCACTACTCTGCATGCGCACTCGGTCTCACCACTGCGCATGCGTACACGGGCTCACTACTGCTCATGCGCACTCGGGCTCACAACTGCGCATGCGCGCTCGGAATCACTACTGCTCATGCGCACACGGACTCACGACTGCGGATGCGCGCTCGGGCTCACTACTGCGCATACGCACTCCGACTCACTACTGCGCATGCACACACGGGCTCACTTCTGCGCATGCGCACACGGGCTCACAACTGCGCATGCGAACTCCGGCTCAGACCTGCACATGCGCACTCGAGCTCACTACTACGCATGCGCGCTCGGGGTCACTACTGCGCATGCGCACTCCGCCTCAGACCTGCACATGCGCACTCGAGTACACTACTGCGCATGCGCACAGGGGCTCACTACTGCGCATTCGCTCACGGACTCACTACTGCGCATTCGCTCACGGGCTCACACTGTGAATGCACACTCGGGGTCACTACTACTCATGCGCACTCGGGGTCACTACTGCGCATGCGCACTCGGACTCACTAATGCGGATGCGCGCTCGGACTCACTACTGCGCATGCGCAATCGGGCTCACTACTGTGCATGCGCACTCGGGGTCACTACTGCGCATGCGCACTCGGACTCACTACTGCGGATGTGCGCTCGGGCTCACTACTGCGCATGCGCACACGGGCTCACTACTGCGCATGCGCGCACGAGCTCACTACTGCGCATGCGCACTCCGGCTCAGACCTGCACATGCGCATTCGAGCTCACTTCTGCGCCTTAGCACACGGGCGTACTACTGCGCATGCGCACTCGGTCTCACTACTGCTCATGCGCACTCGGACTCACTACTGCGCATGCGCACTCCAGCTCAGACCTCCACATGCGCACACGAGCTCACTACTACGCATGCGCACGCGGGCTCACTACTGCGCATGAGCACACGGTCTCACTACTACGCATGCGTACACGTGCTCACTACTGCGCATGCGCACACGGGCTCAGTACTGCGCATGCGGGCTCGGGGTCACTAGTGCGCATGCGCACTAGGGGTCACTGCTGCGTATGCGCCCTCCGGCTCACTACTGCCCATGCGCACTCGGACTCACTACTGCGGATGCACAATTGGGCTCACTACTGCGCATGCGCACTCCGAGTCAGACCTGCACATGCGCACACGGACTCACTACTGCGGATGCGCAGTCGGGCTCACTACTACGCATGCGCGCTCGGACTCACTACTGCTCATGCGCACACGGACTCACGACTGGGGATGCGCGCTCAGGCTCACGACTGCGGATGCGCAATCGGGTTCACTACTGCGCATGCACACACGGGCTCACTTCTGCGCATGCGCACTCGGGGTCACTTCTGCTCATGCGCACTCGGCCTCACTACCGCGCATGCGCACTCCGGCTCAGACGTGCCCATGCGCACTCGGGCTCACTACTGCGCATGCGTACACGGGCTCACTACGGCGCATGCGCACTCGGGGTCACTACTGCTCACGCGCACTCGGACTGACTACTGCTCATGCGCACTCGGGGTCACTACTGCGCATGCGCACTCGGACTCACTACTGCGGATGCGTGCTCGGACTCACTACTGCTCATGCGCACACGGGCTCACTACTGCGCATGCGCAGTCCGGCTCAGACTTGCACATGCGCCTTCGAGCTCACTTCTACGCATGCGCACGCGGGCTCACTACTGCGCATGAGCACACGGGCTCACTACTGCGCATGCGCACACGGGCTCACTACTGCGCATGCGGACTCGGGGTCACTAGTGCGCATGCGCACTTGGGGTCACTACTGCGCATGCGCCCTCCGGCTCACTACTGCTCATGCGCACTCGGACTCACTACGGCGGATGCACAATCGGGCTCACTACTGCGCATGCGCACTCCGGCTCAGACCTGCACATGCGCACACGGACTCACTAGTGCGGATGCGCAATCGGCCTCACTACTCTGCATGCGCACTCGGGCTCACTACTGCGCATGCGCAATCGGGCTCACAACTGCGCATACGCGCTCGGAATCACTACTGCTCATGCGCACTCGGACTTACTACTGCAGATGCGCAATCGGGCTCACTACTGTGCATGCGCACTAGGGGTCACTACTGCTCATGCGCACTCGGACTCACTACTGCACATGCGCACTCCGGCTCAAACCTGTACATGCGCACTCGAGCTCACTTCTACGCATGCGCACGCGGGCTCACTACTGCGCATGAGCACACGGGCTCACTACTGCCCATGCGTACACGGGCTCACTACTGCGCATGCGCACACGGGCACACTACTGCGCATGCGGGCTCGGGGTCACTAGTGCGCATGCGCACTCGGGGTCACTACTGCGCATGCGAACTCCGGCTCACTACTGCTCATGCGCACTCGGACTCACTACGGCGGATGCACAATCGGACTCACTACTGCGCATGCACACTCCGGCTCAGACCTGCACATGCGCACTCGAGCTCACTACTACCAATGCGCACGCGGCCTCACTACTGCGCATGAGCACACGGGCTCACTACTGCGCATGCGTACACGGGCTCACTACTGCGCATGAGCACACGGGCTCACTACTGCGCATGCGCACTCGGACTCACTACTACTCATGCGCACTCGGGGTCACTACTGCGCATGCGCAATCGGACTCACTACTGCGCACGCGCACTCCGGCTCAGACCTGCCCATGCGCACTCGGGCCCACCACTGCGCATGCGTACACGGGCTCACTACTGCGCATGCGCACACGGGCTCACTACTGCGCATGCGCGCTCGGGGTCACTACTGCGCATGCGCACTCGGGGTCACTACTGCGCATGCGCACTCCGGCTCACTACTGCTCATGCGCACTCCGGCTCAGACCTGCACATGCGCACTCGAGCTCACTACTACGCATGCGCACGCGGGCTCACTACTGCTAATGCGCACTCAGACTCACTACTGCGGATGCGCAATCGGGTTCACTACTGCGCATGCACACACGGGCTCACTTCTGCGCATGCGTACATGTGCTCACTACTTCGCATGCGCACACGGTCTCACTACAGCGCCAGCACGCTCGGGCTCACTTCTGCGCATGCGCACACGGGCTCACTACTGCGCATGTGAATTCGGGCTCACTACTGCGCATGCGCACACGGGCTCACTACTGCGCATGCGCGCTCGGGGTCACTACTGCGCATGCGCACTCGGACTCACTACTGCTCATGCGCACTCGGACTCACTACTGCGCATGCGCACTCCGGCTCAGACCTGCACATGCGCACTCGAGCTCACTACTACCAATGCGCACGCGGCCTCACTACTGCGCATGCGCACACGGGCTCACTACTGCGCATGCGCACTCGGGGTCACTACTGCGCATGCGCACTCGGACTCACTACTGCGGATGTGCGCTCGGGCTCACTACTGCGCATGCGCACACGGGCTCACTACTGCGCATGCGCGCACGAGCTCACTACTGCGCATGCGCACTCCGGCTCAGACCTGCACATGCGCATTCGAGCTCACTTCTGCGCCTTAGCACACGGGCGTACTACTGCGCATGCGCACTCGGTCTCACTACTGCTCATGCGCACTCGGACTCACTACTGCGCATGCGCACTCCAGCTCAGACCTCCACATGCGCACACGAGCTCACTACTACGCATGCGCACGCGGGCTCACTACTGCGCATGAGCACACGGTCTCACTACTACGCATGCGTACACGTGCTCACTACTGCGCATGCGCACACGGGCTCAGTACTGCGCATGCGGGCTCGGGGTCACTAGTGCGCATGCGCACTAGGGGTCACTGCTGCGTATGCGCCCTCCGGCTCACTACTGCCCATGCGCACTCGGACTCACTACTGCGGATGCACAATTGGGCTCACTACTGCGCATGCGCACTCCGAGTCAGACCTGCACATGCGCACACGGACTCACTACTGCGGATGCGCAGTCGGGCTCACTACTACGCATGCGCGCTCGGACTCACTACTGCTCATGCGCACACGGACTCACGACTGGGGATGCGCGCTCAGGCTCACTACTGCGGATGCGCAATCGGGTTCACTACTGCGCATGCACACACGGGCTCACTTCTGCGCATGCGCACTCGGGGTCACTTCTGCTCATGCGCACTCGGCCTCACTACCGCGCATGCGCACTCCGGCTCAGACCTGCCCATGCGCACTCGGGCTCACTACTGCGCATGCGTACACGGGCTCACTACGGCGCATGCGCACTCGGGGTCACTACTGCTCACGCGCACTCGGACTGACTACTGCTCATGCGCACTCGGGGTCACTACTGCGCATGCGCACTCGGACTCACTAATGCGGATGCGCGCTCGGACTCACTACTGCGCATGCGCAATCGGTCTCACTACTGTGCATGCGCACTCGGGGTCACTACTGCTCATGCGCACTCGGACTCACTACTGCTCATGCGCACTCGGGGTCACTACTGCGCATGCGCACTCGGACTCACTACTGCGGATGTGCGCTCGGGCTCACTACTGCGCATGCGCACACGGGCTCACTACTGCGCATGCGCGCACGAGCTCACTACTGCGCATGCGCACTCCGGCTCAGACCTGCACATGCGCATTCGAGCTCACTTCTGCGCCTTAGCACACGGGCGTACTACTGCGCATGCGCACTCGGTCTCACTACTGCTCATGCGCACTCGGACTCACTACTGCGCATGCGCACTCCAGCTCAGACCTCCACATGCGCACACGAGCTCACTACTACGCATGCGCACGCGGGCTCACTACTGCGCATGAGCACACGGTCTCACTACTACGCATGCGTACACGTGCTCACTACTGCGCATGCGCACACGGGCTCAGTACTGCGCATGCGGGCTCGGGGTCACTAGTGCGCATGCGCACTAGGGGTCACTGCTGCGTATGCGCCCTCCGGCTCACTACTGCCCATGCGCACTCGGACTCACTACTGCGGATGCACAATTGGGCTCACTACTGCGCATGCGCACTCCGAGTCAGACCTGCACATGCGCACACGGACTCACTACTGCGGATGCGCAGTCGGGCTCACTACTACGCATGCGCGCTCGGACTCACTACTGCTCATGCGCACACGGACTCACGACTGGGGATGCGCGCTCAGGCTCACTACTGCGGATGCGCAATCGGGTTCACTACTGCGCATGCACACACGGGCTCACTTCTGCGCATGCGCACTCGGGGTCACTTCTGCTCATGCGCACTCGGCCTCACTACCGCGCATGCGCACTCCGGCTCAGACCTGCCCATGCGCACTCGGGCTCACTACTGCGCATGCGTACACGGGCTCACTACGGCGCATGCGCACTCGGGGTCACTACTGCTCACGCGCACTCGGACTGACTACTGCTCATGCGCACTCGGGGTCACTACTGCGCATGCGCACTCGGACTCACTACTGCGGATGCGTGCTCGGACTCACTAATGCGCATGCGCACACGGGCTCACTACTGCGCATGCGCACACGGGCTCACTACTGTTCATGCGCAATCGGTGTCACCAATGCTCATGCGCACTCGGACTCACTGCTGCGGATGCTCAATCTGGCTCACTGCTGCGCATGCGCACTCCGGCTCAGACCTGCACGTGCGCACACGGACTCACTACTGCGGATGCGCAATCGGGCTCACTACGGTGCATGCGCACACGGGCCCACTACTGCGCGTGCGCGCACGGGCTTACTACTGCGCAAGCGCACTAAGTCTCAGACCTGCCCATGCGCACTCGGACTCACCACTGCGCATGCGCACACGGGCTCACTACTGCGCATGCGCGCTCGGGGTCACTACTGCTAATGCACACACGGGCTCACTGCTGCTCATGCGCACTGAGACTCACTACTGCGGATGCACAATCGGGCTCACTACTGCGCATGCGCGCTCGGACTCACTACTGCTCATGCGCACACGGACTCACGACTGCGGATGCGCGCTCGGGCTCACTACTGCGCGTGCGCGCACGGGCTCACTACTGCGCAAGCGCACTAAGTCTCAGACCTGCCCATGCGCACTCGGACTCACCACTGCGCATGCGCACACGGGCTCACTACTGCGCATGCGCGCTCGGGGTCACTACTGCTAATGCACACACGGGCTCACTGCTGCTCATGCGCACTGAGACTCACTACTGCGGATGCACAATCGGGCTCACTACTGCGCATGCGCGCTCGGACTCACTACTGCTCATGCGCACACGGACTCACGACTGCGGATGCGCGCTCGGGCTCACTACTGCGGATGAGCAATCGGGTTCACTACTGCGCATGCGCACACGGGCTCACTACTGCGCATGCGCACACGGGCTCACTACTGCGCATGCGCGCACGAGCCCACCACTGCGCATGCGCACTCCGGCTCAGACCTGCACATGCGCATTCGAGCACAATTCTGCGCATTAGCACACGGGCGTACTACTGCGCATGCGCACTCGGACTCACTACTGCTCATGTGCACTCGGACTCACTACTGCGCATGCGCACTCCAGCTCAGACCTGCACATGCGCACACGAGCTCACTACTACGCATGCGCACGCGGGCTCACTACTGCGCATGAGCACACGGGCTCACTACTACGCATGCGTACACGTGCTCACTACTGCACATGCGCACACGGGCTCACTACTGCGGATGCGCACACTGGCTCACTACTGCGCATGCGTGCTCGGGGTCACTAGTGCGCATGCGCACTCGGGATCACTACTGCGCATGCGCACTCCGGCTCAGACCTGTACATGCGCACACGGACACACTACTGCTCATGCGCAATCGGGGTCACTACTGCTCATGCGCACTCGGACTCACTACTGCTCATGCGCACTCAGACTCATTACTGCGGATGCACAATCGGGCTCACTGCTGCGCATGCGCGCTCGGACTCACTACTGCTCATGCGCACACGGGCTCACTACTGCGCATGCGCAGTTCGGCTCAGACTTGCACATGCGCCTTCGAGCTCACTTCTACGCATGCGCACGCGGGCTCACTACTGCGCATGCGGGCTCGGGGTCACTAGTGCGCATGCGCACTCGGGGTCACTACTGCGCATGCGCACTCCGGCTCAGACCTGTACATGCGCACACGGACACACTAGTGCGGATGCGCAATCGGCCTCACTACTCTGCATGCGCACTCGGGCACACTACTGCGCATGCGCACACGGGCTCACTACTGCGCATGCGCAGTCGGGCTCACAACTGCGCATGCGCGCTCGGAATCACTACTGCTCATGCGCACACGGACTCACGACTGCGGATGCGCGCTCGGGCTCACTACTGCGCATACGCACTCCGACTCACTACTGCGCATGCACACACGGGCTCACTTCTGCGCATGCGCACACGGCCTCACTACTGCGCATGCGAACTCCGGCTCAGACCTGCACATGCGCACTCGAGCTCACTACTACGCATGCGCGCTCGGGGTCATTACTGCGCATGCGCACTCCGCCTCAGACCTGCACATGCGCACTCGAGCACACTACTGCGCATGCGCACAGGGGCTCACTACTGCGCATGCGCGCTCGGGGTCACTACTGCTCATGCACACACGGGTTCACTACTGCTCATGCGCACTGAGACCCAGTACTGCGGATGCACAATCGGGCTCACTACTGCGCATGCGCGCTCGGACTCACTACTGCTCATGCGCACTCGGGGTCACTACTGCTCATGCGCACTCGGACTCACTACTGCTCATGCGCACTCAGACTCATTACTGCGGATGCACAATCGGGCTCACTACTGCTCATGCGCACTCGGGCTCACAACTGCGCATGCGCGCTCGGAATCACTACTGCTCATGCGCACACGGACTCACGACTGCGGATGCGCGCTCGGGCTCACTACTGCGCATACGCACTCCGACTCACTACTGCGCATGCACACACGGGCTCACTTCTGCGCATGCGCACACGGGCTCACAACTGCGCATGCGAACTCCGGCTCAGACCTGCACATGCGCACTCGAGCTCACTACTACGCATGCGCGCTCGGGGTCACTACTGCGCATGCGCACTCCGCCTCAGACCTGCACATGCGCACTCGAGTACACTACTGCGCATGCGCACAGGGGCTCACTACTGCGCATTCGCTCACGGACTCACTACTGCGCATTCGCTCACGGGCTCACACTGTGAATGCACACTCGGGGTCACTACTACTCATGCGCACTCGGGGTCACTACTGCGCATGCGCACTCGGACTCACTAATGCGGATGCGCGCTCGGACTCACTACTGCGCATGCGCAATCGGGCTCACTACTGTGCATGCGCACTCGGGGTCACTACTGCGCATGCGCACTCGGACTCACTACTGCGGATGTGCGCTCGGGCTCACTACTGCGCATGCGCACACGGGCTCACTACTGCGCATGCGCGCACGAGCTCACTACTGCGCATGCGCACTCCGGCTCAGACCTGCACATGCGCATTCGAGCTCACTTCTGCGCCTTAGCACACGGGCGTACTACTGCGCATGCGCACTCGGTCTCACTACTGCTCATGCGCACTCGGACTCACTACTGCGCATGCGCACTCCAGCTCAGACCTCCACATGCGCACACGAGCTCACTACTACGCATGCGCACGCGGGCTCACTACTGCGCATGAGCACACGGTCTCACTACTACGCATGCGTACACGTGCTCACTACTGCGCATGCGCACACGGGCTCAGTACTGCGCATGCGGGCTCGGGGTCACTAGTGCGCATGCGCACTAGGGGTCACTGCTGCGTATGCGCCCTCCGGCTCACTACTGCCCATGCGCACTCGGACTCACTACTGCGGATGCGTGCTCGGACTCACTAATGCGCATGCGCACACGGGCTCACTACTGCGCATGCGCACACGGGCTCACTACTGTTCATGCGCAATCGGTGTCACCAATGCTCATGCGCACTCGGACTCACTGCTGCGGATGCTCAATCTGGCTCACTGCTGCGCATGCGCACTCCGGCTCAGACCTGCACGTGCGCACACGGACTCACTACTGCGGATGCGCAATCGGGCTCACTACGGTGCATGCGCACACGGCCTCACTACTGCGCATGCGAACTCCGGCTCAGACCTGCACATGCGCACTCGAGCTCACTACTACGCATGCGCGCTCGGGGTCATTACTGCGCATGCGCACTCCGCCTCAGACCTGCACATGCGCACTCGAGCACACTACTGCGCATGCGCACAGGGGCTCACTACTGCGCATGCGCGCTCGGGGTCACTACTGCTTATGCACACACGGGTTCACTACTGCTCATGCGCACTGAGACCCAGTACTGCGGATGCACAATCGGGCTCACTACTGCGCATGCGCGCTCGGACTCACTACTGCTCATGCGCACTCGGGGTCACTACTGCTCATGCGCACTCGGACTCACTACTGCTCATGCGCACTCAGACTCATTACTGCGGATGCACAATCGGGCTCACTGCTGCGCATGCGCGCTCGGACTCACTACTGCTCATGCGCACACGGGCTCACTACTGCGCATGCGCAGTCCGGCTCAGACTTGCACATGCGCCTTCGAGCTCACTTCTACGCATGCGCACGCGGGCTCACTACTGCGCATGAGCACACGGGCTCACTACTGCGCATGCGCACACGGGCTCACTACTGCGCATGCGGACTCGGGGTCACTAGTGCGCATGCGCACTCGGGGTCACTACTGCGCATGCGCCCTCCGGCTCACTACTGCTCATGCGCACTCGGACTCACTACGGCGGATGCACAATCGGGCTCACTACTGCGCATGCGCACTCCGAGTCAGACCTGCACATGCGCACACGGACTCACTACTGCGGATGCGCAGTCGGGCTCACTACTACGCATGCGCGCTCGGACTCACTACTGCTCATGCGCACACGGGCTCACTACTGCGGATGAGCAATCGGGTTCACTACTGCGCATGCGCACACGGGCTCACTACTGCGCATGCGCACACGGGCTCACTACTGCGCATGCGCGCACGAGCCCACCACTGCGCATGCGCACTCCGGCTCAGACCTGCACATGCGCATTCGAGCTCAATTCTGCGCATTAGCACACGGGCGTACTACTGCGCATGCGCACTCGGACTCACTACTGCTCATGTGCACTCGGACTCACTACTGCGCATGCGCACTCCAGCTCAGACCTGCACATGCGCACACGAGCTCACTACTACGCATGCGCACGCGGGCTCACTACTGCGCATGAGCACACGGGCTCACTACTACGCATGCGTACACGTGCTCACTACTGCACATGCGCACACGGGCTCACTACTGCGGATGCGCACACTGGCTCACTACTGCGCATGCGTGCTCGGGGTCACTAGTGCGCATGCGCACTCGGGATCACTACTGCGCATGCGCACTCCGGCTCAGACCTGTACATGCGCACACGGACACACTAGTGCGGATGCGCAATCGGCCTCACTACTCTGCATGCGCACTCGGGCACACTACTGCGCATGCGCACACGGGCTCACTACTGCGCATGCGCAGTCGGGCTCACAACTGCGCATGCGCGCTCGGAATCACTACTGCTCATGCGCACACGGACTCACGACTGCGGATGCGCGCTCGGGCTCACTACTGCGCATACGCACTCCGACTCACTACTGCGCATGCACACACGGGCTCACTTCTGCGCATGCGCACACGGCCTCACTACTGCGCATGCGAACTCCGGCTCAGACCTGCACATGCGCACTCGAGCTCACTACTACGCATGCGCGCTCGGGGTCATTACTGCGCATGCGCACTCCGCCTCAGACCTGCACATGCGCACTCGAGCACACTACTGCGCATGCGCACTCGAGCTCACTACTACGCATGCGCGCTCGGGGTCATTACTGCGCATGCGCACTCCGCCTCAGACCTGCACATGCGCACTCGAGCACACTACTGCGCATGCGCACAGGGGCTCACTACTGCTCATGCGCACACGGGCTCACTACTGCGCATGCGCAGTCCGGCTCAGACTTGCACATGCGCCTTCGAGCTCACTTCTACGCATGCGCACGCGGGCTCACTACTGCGCATGCGGGCTCGGGGTCACTAGTGCACATGCGCACTCGGGGTCACTACTGCGCATGCGCACTCGGGGTCACTAGTGCGCATGCGCACTTGGGGTCACTACTGCGCATACGCCCTCCGGCTCACTACTGCTCATGCGCACTCGGACTCACTACGGCGGATGCACAATCGGGCTCACTACTGCGCATGCGCACTCCGGCTCAGACCTGCACATGCGCACACGGACTCACTAGTGCGGATGCGCAATCGGCCTCACTACTCTGCATGCGCACTCGGGCTCACTACTGCGCATGCGCAATCGGGCTCACAACTGCGCATACGCGCTCGGAATCACTACTGCTCATGCGCACTCGGACTTACTACTGCAGATGCGCAATCGGGCTCACTACTGTGCATGCGCACTAGGGGTCACTACTGCTCATGCGCACTCGGACTCACTACTGCACATGCGCACTCCGGCTCAAACCTGTACATGCGCACTCGAGCTCACTTCTACGCATGCGCACGCGGGCTCACTACTGCGCATGAGCACACGGGCTCACTACTGCCCATGCGTACACGGGCTCACTACTGCGCATGCGCACACGGGCACACTACTGCGCATGCGGGCTCGGGGTCACTAGTGCGCATGCGCACTCGGGGTCACTACTGCGCATGCGAACTCCGGCTCACTACTGCTCATGCGCACTCGGACTCACTACGGCGGATGCACAATCGGACTCACTACTGCGCATGCACACTCCGGCTCAGACCTGCACACGCGCACACGGACTCACTAGTGCGGATGCGCAATCGGCCTCACTACTCTGCATGCGCACTCGGTCTCACCACTGCGCATGCGTACACGGGCTCACTACTGCTCATGCGCACTCGGGCTCACAACTGCGCATGCGCGCTCGGAATCACTACTGCTCATGCGCACACGGACTCACGACTGCGGATGCGCGCTCGGGCTCACTACTGCGCATACGCACTCCGACTCACTACTGCGCATGCACACACGGGCTCACTTCTGCGCATGCGCACACGGGCTCACAACTGCGCATGCGAACTCCGGCTCAGACCTGCACATGCGCACTCGAGCTCACTACTACGCATGCGCGCTCGGGGTCACTACTGCGCATGCGCACTCCGCCTCAGACCTGCACATGCGCACTCGAGTACACTACTGCGCATGCGCACAGGGGCTCACTACTGCGCATTCGCTCACGGACTCACTACTGCGCATTCGCTCACGGGCTCACACTGTGAATGCACACTCGGGGTCACTACTACTCATGCGCACTCGGGGTCACTACTGCGCATGCGCACTCGGACTCACTAATGCGGATGCGCGCTCGGACTCACTACTGCGCATGCGCAATCGGGCTCACTACTGTGCATGCGCACTCGGGGTCACTACTGCTCATGCGCACTCGAACTCACTACTGCTCATGCGCACTCGGGGTCACTACTGCGCATGCGCACTCGGACTCACTACTGCGGATGTGCGCTCGGGCTCACTACTGCGCATGCGCACACGGGCTCACTACTGCGCATGCGCGCACGAGCTCACTACTGCGCATGCGCACTCCGGCTCAGACCTGCACATGCGCATTCGAGCTCACTTCTGCGCCTTAGCACACGGGCGTACTACTGCGCATGCGCACTCGGTCTCACTACTGCTCATGCGCACTCGGACTCACTACTGCGCATGCGCACTCCAGCTCAGACCTCCACATGCGCACACGAGCTCACTACTACGCATGCGCACGCGGGCTCACTGCTGCGCATGAGCACACGGTCTCACTACTACGCATGCGTACACGTGCTCACTACTGCGCATGCGCACACGGGCTCAGTACTGCGCATGCGGGCTCGGGGTCACTAGTGCGCATGCGCACTAGGGGTCACTGCTGCGTATGCGCCCTCCGGCTCACTACTACGCATGCGCACGCGGGCTCACTACTGCGCATGAGCACACGGTCTCACTACTACGCATGCGTACACGTGCTCACTACTGCGCATGCGCACACGGGGTCACTACTGCGCATGCGCACTCGGACTCACTACTGCGGATGTGCGCTCGGGCTCACTACTGCGCATGCGCACACGGGCTCACTACTGCGCATGCGCGCACGAGCTCACTACTGCGCATGCGCACTCCGGCTCAGACCTGCACATGCGCATTCGAGCTCACTTCTGCGCCTTAGCACACGGGCGTACTACTGCGCATGCGCACTCGGTCTCACTACTGCTCATGCGCACTCGGACTCACTACTGCGCATGCGCACTCCAGCTCAGACCTCCACATGCGCACACGAGCTCACTACTACGCATGCGCACGCGGGCTCACTACTGCGCATGAGCACACGGTCTCACTACTACGCATGCGTACACGTGCTCACTACTGCGCATGCGCACACGGGCTCAGTACTGCGCATGCGGGCTCGGGGTCACTAGTGCGCATGCGCACTAGGGGTCACTGCTGCGTATGCGCCCTCCGGCTCACTACTGCCCATGCGCACTCGGACTCACTACTGCGGATGCACAATTGGGCTCACTACTGCGCATGCGCACTCCGAGTCAGACCTGCACATGCGCACACGGACTCACTACTGCGGATGCGCAGTCGGGCTCACTACTACGCATGCGCGCTCGGACTCACTACTGCTCATGCGCACACGGACTCACGACTGGGGATGCGCGCTCAGGCTCACTACTGCGGATGCGCAATCGGGCTCACTACTGCGCATGCACACACGGGCTCACTTCTGCGCATGCGCACTCGGGGTCACTTCTGCTCATGCGCACTCGGCCTCACTACCGCGCATGCGCACTCCGGCTCAGACCTGCCCATGCGCACTCGGGCTCACTACTGCGCATGCGTACACGGGCTCACTACGGCGCATGCGCACTCGGGGTCACTACTGCTCACGCGCACTCGGACTGACTACTGCTCATGCGCACTCGGGGTCACTACTGCGCATGCGCACTCGGACTCACTACTGCGGATGCGTGCTCGGACTCACTAATGCGCATGCGCACACGGGCTCACTACTGCGCATGCGCACACGGGCTCACTACTGTTCATGCGCAATCGGTGTCACCAATGCTCATGCGCACTCGGACTCACTGCTGCGGATGCTCAATCTGGCTCACTGCTGCGCATGCGCACTCCGGCTCAGACCTGCACATGCGCACTCGAGCTCACTACTACGCATGCGCGCTCGGGGTCATTACTGCGCATGCGCACTCCGCCTCAGACCTGCACATGCGCACTCGAGCACACTACTGCGCATGCGCACAGGGGCTCACTACTGCGCATGCGCGCTCGGGGTCACTACTGCTTATGCACACACGGGTTCACTACTGCTCATGCGCACTGAGACCCAGTACTGCGGATGCACAATCGGGCTCACTACTGCGCATGCGCGCTCGGACTCACTACTGCTCATGCGCACTCGGGGTCACTACTGCTCATGCGCACTCGGACTCACTACTGCTCATGCGCACTCAGACTCATTACTGCGGATGCACAATCGGGCTCACTGCTGCGCATGCGCGCTCGGACTCACTACTGCTCATGCGCACACGGGCTCACTACTGCGCATGCGCAGTCCGGCTCAGACTTGCACATGCGCCTTCGAGCTCACTTCTACGCATGCGCACGCGGGCTCACTACTGCGCATGAGCACACGGGCTCACTACTGCGCATGCGCACACGGGCTCACTACTGCGCATGCGGACTCGGGGTCACTAGTGCGCATGCGCACTCGGGGTCACTACTGCGCATGCGCCCTCCGGCTCACTACTGCTCATGCGCACTCGGACTCACTACGGCGGATGCACAATCGGGCTCACTACTGCGCATGCGCACTCCGGCTCAGACCTGCACATGCGCACACGGACTCACTAGTGCGGATGCGCAATCGGCCTCACTACTCTGCATGCGCACTCGGGCTCACTACTGCGCATGCGCAATCGGGCTCACAACTGCGCATACGCGCTCGGAATCACTACTGCTCATGCGCACTCGGACTTACTACTGCAGATGCGCAATCGGGCTCACTACTGTGCATGCGCACTAGGGGTCACTACTGCTCATGCGCACTCGGACTCACTACTGCACATGCGCACTCCGGCTCAAACCTGTACATGCGCACTCGAGCTCACTTCTACGCATGCGCACGCGGGCTCACTACTGCGCATGAGCACACGGGCTCACTACTGCCCATGCGTACACGGGCTCACTACTGCGCATGCGCACACGGGCACACTACTGCGCATGCGGGCTCGGGGTCACTAGTGCGCATGCGCACTCGGGGTCACTACTGCGCATGCGAACTCCGGCTCACTACTGCTCATGCGCACTCGGACTCACTACGGCGGATGCACAATCGGACTCACTACTGCGCATGCACACTCCGGCTCAGACCTGCACACGCGCACACGGACTCACTAGTGCGGATGCGCAATCGGCCTCACTACTCTGCATGCGCACTCGGTCTCACCACTGCGCATGCGTACACGGGCTCACTACTGCTCATGCGCACTCGGGCTCACAACTGCGCATGCGCGCTCGGAATCACTACTGCTCATGCGCACACGGACTCACGACTGCGGATGCGCGCTCGGGCTCACTACTGCGCATACGCACTCGGACTCACTAATGCGGATGCGCGCTCGGACTCACTACTGCGCATGCGCAATCGGGCTCACTACTGTGCATGCGCACTCGGGGTCACTACTGCTCATGCGCACTCGGACTCACTACTGCTCATGCGCACTCGGGGTCACTACTGCGCATGCGCACTCGGACTCACTACTGCGGATGTGCGCTCGGGCTCACTACTGCGCATGCGCACACGGGCTCACTACTGCGCATGCGCGCACGAGCTCACTACTGCGCATGCGCACTCCGGCTCAGACCTGCACATGCGCATTCGAGCTCACTTCTGCGCCTTAGCACACGGGCGTACTACTGCGCATGCGCACTCGGTCTCACTACTGCTCATGCGCACTCGGACTCACTACTGCGCATGCGCACTCCAGCTCAGACCTCCACATGCGCACACGAGCTCACTACTACGCATGCGCACGCGGGCTCACTACTGCGCATGAGCACACGGTCTCACTACTACGCATGCGTACACGTGCTCACTACTGCGCATGCGCACACGCGCTCAGTACTGCGCATGCGGGCTCGGGGTCACTAGTGCGCATGCGCACTAGGGGTCACTGCTGCGTATGCGCCCTCCGGCTCACTACTGCCCATGCGCACTCGGACTCACTACTGCGGATGCACAATTGGGCTCACTACTGCGCATGCGCACTCCGAGTCAGACCTGCACATGCGCACACGGACTCACTACTGCGGATGCGCAGTCGGGCTCACTACTACGCATGCGCGCTCGGACTCACTACTGCTCATGCGCACACGGACTCACGACTGGGGATGCGCGCTCAGGCTCACTACTGCGGATGCGCAATCGGGTTCACTACTGCGCATGCACACACGGGCTCACTTCTGCGCATGCGCACTCGGGGTCACTTCTGCTCATGCGCACTCGGCCTCACTACCGCGCATGCGCACTCCGGCTCAGACCTGCCCATGCGCACTCGGGCTCACTACTGCGCATGCGTACACGGGCTCACTACGGCGCATGCGCACTCGGGGTCACTACTGCTCACGCGCACTCGGACTGACTACTGCTCATGCGCACTCGGGGTCACTACTGCGGATGCGTGCTCGGACTCACTAATGCGCATGCGCACACGGGCTCACTACTGCGCATGCGCACACGGGCTCACTACTGTTCATGCGCAATCGGTGTCACCAATGCTCATGCGCACTCGGACTCACTGCTGCGGATGCTCAATCTGGCTCACTGCTGCGCATGCGCACTCCGGCTCAGACCTGCACGTGCGCACACGGACTCACTACTGCGGATGCGCAATCGGGCTCACTACGGTGCATGCGCACACGGGCTCACTTCTGCGCATGCGCACACGGCCTCACTACTGCGCATGCGAACTCCGGCTCAGACCTGCACATGCGCACTCGAGCTCACTACTACGCATGCGCGCTCGGGGTCATTACTGCGCATGCGCACTCCGCCTCAGACCTGCACATGCGCACTCGAGCACACTACTGCGCATGCGCACAGGGGCTCACTACTGCGCATGCGCTCTCGGGGTCACTACTGCTTATGCACACACGGGTTCACTACTGCTCATGCGCACTGAGACCCAGTACTGCGGATGCTCAATCGGGCTCACTACTGCGCATGCGCGCTCGGACTCACTACTGCTCATGCGCACTCGGGGTCACTACTGCTCATGCGCACTCGGACTCACTACTGCTCATGCGCACTCAGACTCATTACTGCGGATGCACAATCGGGCTCACTGCTGCGCATGCGCGCTCGGACTCACTACTGCTCATGCGCACACGGGCTCACTACTGCGCATGCGCAGTCCGGCTCAGACTTGCACATGCGCCTTCGAGCTCACTTCTACGCATGCGCACGCGGGCTCACTACTGCGCATGAGCACACGGGCTCACTACTGCGCATGCGCACACGGGCTCACTACTGCGCATGCGGACTCGGGGTCACTAGTGCGCATGCGCACTCGGGGTCACTACTGCGCATGCGCCCTCCGGCTCACTACTGCTCATGCGCACTCGGACTCACTACGGCGGATGCACAATCGGGCTCACTACTGCGCATGCGCACTCCGGCTCAGACCTGCACATGCGCACACGGACTCACTAGTGCGGATGCGCAATCGGCCTCACTACTCTGCATGCGCATTCGGGCTCACTACTGCGCATGCGCAATCGGGCTCACAACTGCGCATACGCGCTCGGAATCACTACTGCTCATGCGCACTCGGACTTACTACTGCAGATGCGCAATCGGGCTCACTACTGTGCATGCGCACTAGGGGTCACTACTGCTCATGCGCACTCGGACTCACTACTGCACATGCGCACTCCGGCTCAAACCTGTACATGCGCACTCGAGCTCACTTCTACGCATGCGCACGCGGGCTCACTACTGCGCATGAGCACACGGGCTCACTACTGCCCATGCGTACACGTGCTCACTACTGCGCATGCGCACACGGGCACACTACTGCGCATGCGGGCTCGGGGTCACTAGTGCGCATGCGCACTCGGGGTCACTGCTGCGTATGCGCCCTCCGGCTCACTACTGCCCATGCGCACTCGGACTCACTACTGCGGATGCACAATTGGGCTCACTACTGCGCATGCGCACTCCGAGTCAGACCTGCACATGCGCACACGGACTCACTACTGCGGATGCGCAGTCGGGCTCACTACTACGCATGCGCGCTCGGACTCACTACTGCTCATGCGCACACGGACTCACGACTGGGGATGCGCGCTCAGGCTCACTACTGCGGATGCGCAATCGGGTTCACTACTGCGCATGCACACACGGGCTCACTTCTGCGCATGCGCACTCGGGGTCACTTCTGCTCATGCGCACTCGGCCTCACTACCGCGCATGCGCACTCCGGCTCAGACCTGCCCATGCGCACTCGGGCTCACTACTGCGCATGCGTACACGGGCTCACTACGGCGCATGCGCATTCGGGGTCACTACTGCTCACGCGCACTCGGACTGACTACTGCTCATGCGCACTCGGGGTCACTACTGCGCATGCGCACTCGGACTCACTACTGCGGATGCGTGCTCGGACTCACTAATGCGCATGCGCACACGGGCTCACTACTGCGCATGCGCACACGGGCTCACTACTGTTCATGCGCAATCGGTGTCACCAATGCTCATGCGCACTCGGACTCACTGCTGCGGATGCTCAATCTGGCTCACTGCTGCGCATGCGCACTCCGGCTCAGACCTGCACGTGCGCACACGGACTCACTACTGCGGATGCGCAATCGGGCTCACTACGGTGCATGCGCACACGGGCCCACTACTGCGCGTGCGCGCACGGGCTCACTACTGCGCAAGCGCACTAAGTCTCAGACCTGCCCATGCGCACTCGGACTCACCACTGCGCATGCGCACACGGGCTCACTACTGCGCATGCGCGCTCGGGGTCACTACTGCTAATGCACACACGGGCTCACTGCTGCTCATGCGCACTGAGACTCACTACTGCGGATGCACAATCGGGCTCACTACTGCGCATGCGCGCTCGGACTCACTACTGCTCATGCGCACACGGACTCACGACTGCGGATGCGCGCTCGGGCTCACTACTGCGCGTGCGCGCACGGGCTCACTACTGCGCAAGCGCACTAAGTCTCAGACCTGCCCATGCGCACTCGGACTCACCACTGCGCATGCGCACACGGGCTCACTACTGCGCATGCGCGCTCGGGGTCACTACTGCTAATGCACACACGGGCTCACTGCTGCTCATGCGCACTGAGACTCACTACTGCGGATGCACAATCGGGCTCACTACTGCGCATGCGCGCTCGGACTCACTACTGCTCATGCGCACACGGACTCACGACTGCGGATGCGCGCTCGGGCTCACTACTGCGGATGAGCAATCGGGTTCACTACTGCGCATGCGCACACGGGCTCACTACTGCGCATGCGCACACGGGCTCACTACTGCGCATGCGCGCACGAGCCCACCACTGCGCATGCGCACTCCGGCTCAGACCTGCACATGCGCATTCGAGCTCAATTCTGCGCAATAGCACACGGGCGTACTACTGCGCATGCGCACTCGGACTCACTACTGCTCATGTGCACTCGGACTCACTACTGCGCATGCGCACTCCAGCTCAGACCTGCACATGCGCACACGAGCTCACTACTACGCATGCGCACGCGGGCTCACTACTGCGCATGAGCACACGGGCTCACTACAACGCATGCGTACACGTGCTCACTACTGCACATGCGCACACGGGCTCACTACTGCGGATGCGCACACTGGCTCACTACTGCGCATGCGTGCTCGGGGTCACTAGTGCGCATGCGCACTCGGGATCACTACTGCGCATGCGCACTCCGGCTCAGACCTGTACATGCGCACACGGACACACTAGTGCGGATGCGCAATCGGCCTCACTACTCTGCATGCGCACTCGGGCACACTACTGCGCATGCGCACACGGGCTCACTACTGCGCATGCGCAGTCGGGCTCACAACTGCGCATGCGCGCTCGGAATCACTACTGCTCATGCGCAAACGGACTCACGACTGCGGATGCGCGCTCGGGCTCACTACTGCGCATACGCACTCCGACTCACTACTGCGCATGCACACACGGGCTCACTTCTGCGCATGCGCACACGGCCTCACTTCTGCGCATGCGAACTCCGGCTCAGACCTGCACATGCGCACTCGAGCTCACTACTACGCATGCGCGCTCGGGGTCATTACTGCGCATGCGCACTCCGCCTCAGACCTGCACATGCGCACTCGAGCACACTACTGCGCATGCGCACAGGGGCTCACTACTGCGCATGCGCGCTCGGGGTCACTACTGCTCATGCACACACGGGTTCACTACTGCTCATGCGCACTGAGACCCAGCACTGCGGATGCACAATCGGGCTCACTACTGCGCATGCGCGCTCGGACTCACTACTGCTCATGCGCACTCGGGGTCACTACTGCTCATGCGCACTCGGACTCACTACTGCTCATGCGCACTCAGACTCATTACTGCGGATGCACAATCGGGCTCACTGCTGCGCATGCGCGCTCGGACTCACTACTGCTCATGCGCACACGGGCTCACTACTGCGCATGCGCAGTCCGGCTCAGACTTGCACATGCGCCTTCGAGCTCACTTCTACGCATGCGCACGCGGGCTCACTACTGCGCATGAGCACACGGGCTCACTACTGCGCATGCGCACACGGGCTCACTACTGCGCATGCGGACTCGGGGTCACTAGTGCGCATGCGCACTTGGGGTCACTACTGCGCATGCGCCCTCCGGCTCACTACTGCTCATGCGCACTCGGACTCACTACGGCGGATGCACAATCGGGCTCACTACTGCGCATGCGCACTCCGGCTCAGACCTGCACATGCGCACACGGACTCACTAGTGCGGATGCGCAATCGGCCTCACTACTCTGCATGCGCACTCGGGCTCACTACTGCGCATGCGCAATCGGGCTCACAACTGCGCATACGCGCTCGGAATCACTACTGCTCATGCGCACTCGGACTTACTACTGCAGATGCGCAATCGGGCTCACTACTGTGCATGCGCACTAGGGGTCACTACTGCTCATGCGCACTCGGACTCACTACTGCACATGCGCACTCCGGCTCAAACCTGTACATGTGCACTCGAGCTCACTTCTACGCATGCGCACGCGGGCTCACTACTGCGCATGAGCACACGGGCTCACTACTGCCCATGCGTACACGGGCTCACTACTGCGCATGCGCACACGGGCACACTACTGCGCATGCGGGCTCGGGGTCACTAGTGCGCATGCGCACTCGGGGTCACTACTGCGCATGCGAACTCCGGCTCACTACTGCTCATGCGCACTCGGACTCACTACGGCGGATGCACAATCGGACTCACTACTGCGCATGCACACTCCGGCTCAGACCTGCACACGCGCACACGGACTCACTAGTGCGGATGCGCAATCGGCCTCACTACTCTGCATGCGCACTCGGTCTCACCACTGCGCATGCGTACACGGGCTCACTACTGCTCATGCGCACTCGGGCTCACAACTGCGCATGCGCGCTCGGAATCACTACTGCTCATGCGCACACGGACTCACGACTGCGGATGCGCGCTCGGGCTCACTACTGCGCATACGCACTCCGACTCACTACTGCGCATGCACACACGGGCTCACTTCTGCGCATGCGCACACGGGCTCACCACTGCGCATGCGCACTGAGACTCACTACTGCGGATGCACAATCGGGCTCACTACTGCGCATGCGCGCTCGGACTCACTACTGCTCATGCGCACACGGGCTCACTTCTGCGCATGCGCACTCGGGGTCACTTCTGCTCATGCGCACTCGGCCTTACTACCGCGCATGCGCACTCCGGCTCAGACCTGCCCATGCGCAATCGGGCTCACCACTGCGCATGCGTACACGGGCTCACTACTGCGCATGCGCAGACGGGCTCACTACTGCGCATGCGCAGTCCGGCTCAGACTTGCACATGCGCATTCGAGCTCACTTCTGCGCATGTGCACACGGGCTCACTACTGCGCATGCGGGCTCAGGGTCACTAGTACGCATGCGCACTCGTTGTCACTACTGCGCATGCGCCCTCCGGCTCACTATTGCTCATGCGTACTCGGACTCACTACTGCGGATGCACAATTGGGCTCACTATTGCGCATGCGCACTCCGGCTCAGTCCTGCACATGCGCACACGGACTTACTACTGTGGATGCGCAATCGGGCTCACTACTGTGCATGCGCACTCGGGGTCACTACTGCTCATGCGCACTCGGACTCACTACTGCTCATGCGCACTCGGGGTCACTACTGCGCATGCGCACTCGAGCTCACTACTATGCATGCGCACGCGGGCTCACTACTGCTCATGCGCACTCAGACTCATTACTGCGGATGCACAATCGGGCTCACTACTGCGCATGCGCGCTCGGACTCACTACTGCTCATGCGCACACGGGCTCACTACTGCTCATGCGGGCCCGGGGTCACTACTGCTCATGCGCACTCGGACTCACTACTGCGGATGCGCGCTCGGGCTCACTACTACGCATGCGCACTCCGTCTCAAACCTGCACATGCGCACTCGAGCTCACTTCTACGCATGCGCACGCGGGCTCACTACTGCGCATGAGCACACGGGCTCACTACTGCGCATGCGCACACGGGCTCACTACTGCGCATGCGGGCTCGGGGTCACTAGTGCGCATGCGCACTCGGGGTCACTACTGCGCATGCGCACTCCGCCTCAGACCTGCACATGCGCACTCGAGCACACTACTGCGCATGCGCTCACGGACTCACTACTGCGCATTCGCTCACGGGCTCACACTGTGCATGCACACTCGGGGTCACTACTGCGCATGCGCACTCGGGCTCACTACTGCGCATGCACACACGGGCTCACTACTGCGCATGCGCACACGGGCTCGCTACTGTTCATGCGCAATCGGGGTTACCAATGCTCATGCGCACTCGGACTCACTGCTGCGGATGCTCAATCTGGCTCACTACTGCGCATGCGCACTCCGGCTCAGACCTGCACATGCGCACACGGACTCACTACTGCGGATGCGCAATCGGGCTCACTACGGTGCATGCGCACACGGGCCCACTACTGCGCGTGCGCGCACGGGCTCACTACTGCGCAAGCGCACTACGTCTCAGACCTGCCCATGCGCACTCGGACTCACCACTGCGCATGCGCACACGGGCTCACTACTGCGCATGCGCGCTCAGGGTCACTACTGCTCATGCACACACGGGCTCACTATTGCTCATGCGCACTGAGACTCACTACTGCGGATGCACAATCGGGCTCACTACTGCGCATGCGCGCTCGGACTCACTACTGCTCATGCGCACACGGATTCACGACTGCGGATGCGCGCTCGGGCTCACTACTGCGGATGAGCAATCGGGTACACTACTGCGCATGCGCACACGGGCTCACTTCTGCGCATGCGCACTCGGGGTCACTTCTGCTCATGCGCACTCGGCCTTACTACCGCGCATGCGCACTCCGGCTCAGACCTGCCCATGCGCACTCGGGCTCACCACTGCGCATGCGTACACGGGCTCACTACTGCGCATGCGCAGACGCGCTCACTACTGCGCATGCGCATTCGAGCTCACTTCCGCGCATGTGCACGCGGGCTCACTACTGCGCATGCGGGCTCGGGGTCACTAATACGCATGCGCACTCGGGGTCACTACTGCGCATGCGCCCTCCGGCTCACTATTGCTCATGCGTACTCGGACTCACTACTGCGGATGCGCAACCGGGCTCACTACTGCGCATGAGCACACGGGCTCACTACTGCCCATGCGTACACGGGCTCACTACTGCGCATGCGCACACGGGCTCACTACTGCGCATGCGGGCTCGGGGTCACTAGTGCGCATGCGCACTCGGGGTCACTACTGCGCATGCGGGCTCGGGGTCACTAGTGCGCATGCGCACTCGGGGTCACTACTGCGCATGCGCACTCCGGCTCACTATTGCTCATGCGTACTCGGACTCACTACTGCGGATGCACAATTGGGCTCACTACTGCGCATGCGCACTCCGGCTCAGTCCTGCACATGCGCACACGGACTCACAACTGCGGATGCGCAATCGGGCTCACTACTGTGCATGCGCAATCGGGGTCACTACTGCTCATGCGCACTCGGACTCACTACTGCTCATGCGCACTCGGGGTCACTACTGCGCATGCGCACTCGAGCTCACTACTACGCATGCGCACGCGGGCTCTGTCGTATGCCGACTCATATTTATCTATATAAACTAAGAATCAGCGCGGCGTAAACAACTTAGTCATAGTAAACTCTATTCCAACTAGCCTCCTGTACCCGTTACTCATCCTGTCCTTTGCTCTTTTACACGTCATCCGTACCCCCAAACCCTAATCATGCATCCTCATCCCTATATATACAAGAACTCCTTCCAATACGTCAGATTATTCTTTGCCAGTCTGTACTTCGTTGTTGAACGCTCCGTCTTATAATAAAGTACTAGAAACCTCTAAAAGTGTTGTACTCGATTCGCGATACACGGAATCCAACATAAATTTGGTGTCAGAAGTGGGATTGTTCTGACGGCTTTTCACTCAGTCGCACTCGGATACTTGTTATCTCGCTGAAGAAAAGGCGCCGATTTTCATCGGTTACATCGGAACAAGAAGAAAAGAAGAGGTTCACTCCAGAACACAACACACGCAACTGGTCGCATCTTCTGGTCTCTTCGTCTGTCCAGCACCAGTGTGAGTTGCAGTTTTTAAGGAGAAAAATATTCTGACGGCCACAACGTAAGTACTGAACTCTAGATACTCTCAACGTATTATTATTCAAATTCCGACATATAATCCTATTCTCATCCAAAAAATGTCCCTAAACAACGAAATCAATACAAGCAACAATTCCACCATGGAAATATCCCTAGATCACTTGATAAAATTATTGCCAAAAGAATTCGATGGTGACAGGACAAAATTACGTTCGTTTATCAAACAAATAGATGCTGTTTTCGAATTAGCCAGTCCTTCACAAAAACCAGTCCTATTATTGTTTGTAAAAAATAAAATAGAGGGTAAAGCTCGCGATCAAATCGATATACATTGTAATCTCACAACCTGGGAAGAAATTTCCGAACTGTTATTAAATTTATATCAGGACAAAAAGTCTTTAGATCAACTTATGGAGGATTTTAATTCAATTCGTCAAAATCGTAACGAAAACGTTTCCCAATTTTACCAAAGATTAGAAGAGCTTCAATCGAGAATTCTAGGAACAATCCATGCGACAGATTGTGAGGCTAACACTTTAGCAGGACGGGTGGCTATGGTCAACGAAATGACACTTAATCGTTTCGTATATCATTCCCATCCACAAATTTCTCAAATGTTAAGATACCGCGATTTTGTTAATATTAATAGTGCTCTTACAGCAGCTATGGCAGAAGAGAAGGCTTTGCGTTTGAGATATGATAATTTCCAACATTGTAGAATTTGTAACAAATCAAATCACGATACTAACAACTGTTACTTTGGCAAACAGAGATCGTCTAGTCCTAGAAAAACAATCAATTTCACTCAATCTAACCAGAGCGGCGCATCAAATAGTTTGAGTCAATGTAGATATTGCAAAAATTTTGGTCATAACATAGAAGATTGTAGGAAGCGGGAATATAACAATTCAAGACGAAATAACGGGTTCTATCCTCAGTCAAACTCTAATAATTTTCAAACGAATCGTCGACAATTAGGTCCTAGTAACTTCTATCATCATCATCAACCAAATCCTAATCAATCACCTAACTCCTCTAATAACCCTTATACACATCGAAATGAATCAAACCCTGCTAATGTCCGCACTCATCGACAAAATCCAAATTATTTTAATAATCCGTCACAAAGTTCGCGAGACATTAGGTATCAAGAACAAAATCAATTTTCTTCTAATATAAACGCACCAAATAAACCCGAACCACATAATTCCGCTTTGGAAAATTCTCAAAATTTTTGTCAGGCTCTATATCCGCCGGAGCCTCCGAATCATCAGTTGGAAGAAATAACGATAGACTTCAACCGCATGAGTACACGATAAATTCCTCACATTCAGTTTTGCCCAATAATGACCAACTAGCCGTACTTTTCGAAACAAACAATTCTAGCAATACCGACAAAATTCTTAAATTTCTTATTGACACAGGAGCCGCTATTTCATTAGTTAAAGCACAAGCAATAACCAAATTCGATATTGATGACCGTAATTTTACAATATTAAACGGGATCGCACCGAATGTTTCAATCCAAACCTTAGGAGAAACCGAACTTTCCCTAAATATCAAACATAGGACAATTTGCGGAAAATTTCAAGTAATAGACTCTCTCACTAATATTCCATTTGACGGGTTGATAGGTAATGATTTCTTAAAAGCGCACAAAGCAACAATCGATTATCAAAAGATGACGATGTCGCTAGGAGATATACCATTCCCTATACCCTTGTGTCAGAATACCCTCCAGAATTCCTTTGATACGATAAGAGTCAATGGTCGAACGGAAACAGTAATTCTAATAAAAATTTTAAACCCTCAGTGCCTGCAGATCGGAACGATAACAGCGCGAAAACTAAATACCGATAACTCTCTCCTAATACCACATTCTATTGTACGGGTCCGTAACGACGGCACAGCTTTAACAACAATAATTAATACTTCTTCTAAAATGCAAACAATAGATATTCCTGAATTCTTTATCGAACCAATTCCAAATCATTCATTTATTTACAGTTTAGCCGCGAATCAAAAGTCAAACTCCATAGATACCAGATTACAAGTATTGCATGAGAACTTACGATTAGAACATTTAAATTCAGAAGAGGCACAATCTATCAAAGAAATTTGCACTGAATTTCATGACGTTTTTCATTTAGCAACAGACATATTGACTAGAGCAACAGTAAACTCCCATACTATTCCTACAACCGACGAAATACCAGTACATGCAAAAATGTATCGCTATCCCCAAATACACAAAAATGAAGTAGACAAACAGATCGAGAAAATGTTAGAAAATGGAATTATTAAACCTTCAACAAGCCCATGGTCCAGCCCACTTTGGGTTGTCCCCAAAAAAGTAGATTCAACCGGAGAAGAAAAATGGCGCATTGTAATAGATTATAGGAAGTTGAACGAAAAAACGATAGGGGATGCCTATCCGCTCCCAAATATCGAGGATATTCTCGATCAATTAGGGCATGCTCAGTACTTCAGCATCTTAGATTTGTCTAACGGATTTCATCAAATTCCAATAGATCCTAAAGATAGCCCAAAAACAGCATTCTCTACACCGAACGGGCATTACGAATTCACGCGTATGCCCTTTGGTCTCAAAAATGCTCCAGCTCACTTCCAAAGAGTCATGAACAATGTTTTAACCGGGTTAAATAGTACGCAGTGTCTTGTATACATAGATGACTTCGTTATTTATGGATCTAGTCTAGAAGATCACAATCGTAAACTAATAAACGTATTCCTTAGACTTCGAGAACACAATTTGAAATTACAGCCAAGCAAATGCGAATTTTTGAAAAAATCGTGTGAATACTTAGGTCATTTAATTACGGATAAAGGGTTACAGCCAAATCCAAAGAAAATAGAAAGTCTTCAAAAAGTTTCTAGACCGCGTAATCAAAAAGAAATAAAAATGTTCTTAGGTTTAGTTGGATATTACAGAAAATTTATTTCAAACTTCGCTACATTAGCAAAACCCCTAACTCAATTGCTCAAAAAGAATATGGCATTCGTTTGGACAGAAGAACAAGAAAAATCATTCGAACAATTAAAAGAAAAATTAATAAGTAAACCAATCTTGCAGTATCCCGACTTTTCGAAACAGTTTATTCTCACCACAGACGCATCCAATGTTGGCATAGGTGCAGTGCTTTCGCAAATTCACAACGGTCAAGATCTACCAATTTCTTATTATTCGCGAACTTTAAATGACTCGGAACGTAATTATTCAACCACGGAAAAAGAATTACTCGCGATTGTCAACTCCGCGGAACACTTTCGACCTTATCTGTTTGGCAGAGAATTTATCATCTACACAGACCATCGACCACTCCAGTGGCTTTTTAATTGTAAAAACCCATCATCAAAATTAATCAGATGGCGACTTAGACTGGAAGAATATCAATATGTGATAAAGTACAAACCGGGAACTACTAATACAAACGCAGACGCACTTTCTCGACTCATTCCACAGAAATCCATAAATATAAGCACACCTCAAGTTCCATCCTTTAACGATTTCATCAAACATCATTACACTAACCAAAACTCCATATCCTATGAAACCGAAGGCGGAAGCCTAACATCAATTACAGATCCCATAGTAGTATTTTGGTCTCAAGATCTCGATGAAAGTAATCAATATTCCAACTACATACAGACAAAATTTAATATAGAAAATGTCAAACCGGAACTAAACGGAATTTCAAAACTTCAGAATCAAAAGCAGACTTTCTACCTTCTATATCCGCTAAACTCTCGCTTTGATAGATTAGAATACAAAAACATATTCGAATGCCTTTGGAAGTTAAAATCATCCATAAAACAGCAGAAATTCATTTTTATTCCTCCTAATCAACAAAAATATAGCAATATAAAATTAGATTTATTAACTGAAATGTTAGGATTCGTATTTCCTAATAATAAGATCAAATTCTATCACCTTGAAAGAATTAGCCCACAAAACCAGGACGAGATACAAAGAATTTTAAAAGAAAATCATGATAGCAAATTATCAGGACACTACGGTTTTAATAAAGTATATGCGAAAATCAAAGAACAATATTTCTGGCCCTCTATGAAGGCCGACATAAGAAAACATATCCAGTCGTGTCATTCCTGTCAGTTAAATAAAACAAATTTCAAGCCCATTAAACAGCCTATGGAAATAACCACAACGGCTGAAAAACCTTTTGAAAAATTAGCCATAGACATTGTAGGTCCTTTGCCGCTCACTGAGAATGGTAACAGGTTTATCCTTACTGCACAGGACGATTTAACGAAATTTTGTTTTGCTAAAGCCATTCCAAATCACGAATCCTTAACTATAGCAAAATCATTAATCGATATATTTACTCAGTTTGGAATTCCAAAAACCTTTTTAACAGACCAAGGTCCAGATTTCATGTCCGAGTTAATAAAAGATTTAGGAAATTTATTAAAGACGAAACATATTTGCACCAGTCCATATCACCCCCAAACTAATGGAAGTCTAGAAAGATACCATTTAACGTTAAAAGATTATTTAAAACATTATATAAGATCCAACCAAACAGACTGGGACGAATATATTCCATTTGCGACTTTTAGTTATAATACATCAATCCACAGATCCACTAGTCTAACACCTTATGAACTCCTCTTCGGACGAAAACCATATTTACCTTCTTCCTTACAAAAAGAACCAGAATTTCACTACACCTACGACGATTACATCCGTTCATTACAAAATAGGTTAAACACTTCTTTCAAAGTAGCAAGAGAAAATCTAATTAATTCCAAACATAAAAGTAAACAGTATTATGATAAGAAAGTAAACCCAACAGAATTTAAAGTTAATGATCTTGTATGTATATATGAAAAGCGAACCAAAGTAGGTCTTAGTAAGAAGTTATCACCCAATTTCAAAGGTCCATTTAAAATTACACAAATACATTCTAATAACACAGTAGATCTCCAAATAGGAAAGAAAATAGTAACTTATCATTCTAATCTTCTCAAACGTTATGTTCCAGATGATTTTAACAGCCATCCTTCTGTTCCTTCTAATTCCTAATATCATCTCCAAAACATCATACTCCAATACACCCCTCACCGGCACGAGTAGAATTTTTTATAAAAAACTAGGAGAGGCGAAAATCTCGAATACCGAGCTACACCTCATAACATACATAAATATTACCTATCTATCTCAAGCGAAAGCCCTCTTAAACTCCCATTTTGCTAAATCACAAGAAATTTGTAAACTACTGTTAAGAGAAATCGCAGTATCAGAACAGCAAAAATTTCATTGTGAGCAAACCTTACAGTCTGTCCAAAATGAGTTGCAAAATATAAATAACAAAGAAGCAGTACTTAATGGATTACTAGGACTCGATATAAAGCAATGTAAACGACGCGGAATAATTAACGGAGCCTCATACATTTTGAATTGGCTAATTGGCACCCCAGATGCCGGCGATGCCAAATATTACTCCGACAGCATTCAAGCCTCGCTAAATGATGACCGACAGACTAAAACCTTATTAAAAACTCAGATACAAATAGTTTCAAGCACAATAAAAAACTTTAATAACTCGATTCAATCTTTAAAACACACAGAAGATACTTTGAACAATAACATAAGAGTAATTAATAAATACATGACAGATACAAATAGCTTCGTTCTAAATTTCTCATTAGAAACAGTCATAATGGAACAGGTCTCTACTCTACTTGCCCTGTGTTTACAAATATCAGACCAGTTCGATAAAAATATAGAATCAATTAACTTAGGAAACCACAACATAATTTCCCCTTTCTTAATAACTCCGAAGGACCTCTATGAAGAACTGACTAATTACAAAGGTGAATTAGAACTGATACTCACACCGATTTACACTAATTTACCTAAAATATACAAATTAATGAAACTACAAAGCATTTCGATAAATGAACTCGTAGTCTTTGTTATTAAGTTACCACTCGTAAAAAGAACCAATTTCGACTTCTATAACTTGATTCCATTACCCATTCAGCACCATAATACCTCGATCTTCTCATTCATCACAACCCAAAAACCATATTTACTCCTTTCCCAGCAAAAGTCCAATTTTGCCCTCCTGTCGGATATGAAGGATTGCGTTGAGTATCTAGAAGGGAAGTACGTATGTAGCAACGTCCACACAGCCAGAACAACCGAGGAGTCCACCTGCGAGGTATCACTACTATCGCCGCATCTACAACAAATACCACGGGATTGCTCAACGAAGACAGTGAGTGCAGAAATGGAAATATGGCATTCCATTGGAAACAACCAGTGGCTCTACATCCTGCAAAAACCGACTACGTTAACGATAATCTGCGGAGAAGACAACGATCATATGGAGGACATAATCTTAAAGAAGACGGGAAAGATACAACTGCATAGTAGTTGCAAGGGATACACGATGCTGTACTCCCTGGAACCTACAAGTTTCATAAACAAAAACACTAGTCACTACGTCCCTCAAATCAACCTAATCGAAGACGATTGTTGTATTCTAGCAACGGACTATTTGCATCATAAGGTGGTATCATCTCTGAAGCCTATAAAGCTTACGAACATCGACCTAAGCGACTTAAGGTATAACAGCAAAAAGCTCAATGAGTTCGACGAGCTCCTAACTCATCGCCTGAAGGAACCATTTATCGTTACCCATACAAACTGGTATACGATAACCCTAGGAGTGATAGGTGCCGTTCTAATTCTCATAATTTGTGGAAATTGCTGTCGTTGGTTAGGTCTTTGGAACCTGTTCAGACGCCTATGTTGTTTCACGAGAAACTCCAATACCGGAGAAGCCATCCCACCGATAATAAAAATTTCGTCAGCTGCACCTTCGATTCAAGCGACCACCGGGAACATCAAGAACAGTCCACCGAGGTAGTTATATACGAGAGGCAGGAAGAAACCCTGAATCAGCATCCACAACAAAATAGCATTCCCACGAATCGATACAATTTACGATCCAAAAACGCGCCTAGACCCCGAAAAAGTTCAACACCTCTTTAGCCCACATTTAGTATAATTAGTAGTAATAATAAAACTTCATTCCTAGAATTAGCGTTTAGACTAGTGTACGTAATTATACATAATATTATATTGTATTAACCTAACCACAGTTGTAATATCATGTATAGAATATTATGTTAAGTACTAGTAGCCATAGAATATTGTTATGTACGACTTTAAAAAAAAAAATTTTTGTATATTTTTTTAACTAAAAGGGGGGAGGTGTCGTATGCCGACTCATATTTATCTATATAAACTAAGAATCAGCGCGGCGTAAACAACTTAGTCATAGTAAACTCTATTCCAACTAGCCTCCTGTACCCGTTACTCATCCTGTCCTTTGCTCTTTTACACGTCATCCGTACCCCCAAACCCTAATCATGCATCCTCATCCCTATATATACAAGAACTCCTTCCAATACGTCAGATTATTCTTTGCCAGTCTGTACTTCGTTGTTGAACGCTCCGTCTTATAATAAAGTACTAGAAACCTCTAAAAGTGTTGTACTCGATTCGCGATACACGGAATCCAACAGCTCACTGCTGCTCATGCGCACTCAGACTCATTACTGCGGATGCACAATCGGGCTCACTACTGCGCATGCGCGCTCGGGCTCACTACTGCTCATGCGCACACGGGCTCACTACTGCGCATGCGCACACGGGCTCACTACTGCGCATGCGGGCTCGGGGTCACTAGTGCGCATGCGCACTCGGGGTCACTACTGCGCATGCGCCCTCCGGCTCACTACTGCTCATGCGCACTCGGACTCACTACGGCGGATGCACAATCGGGCTCACTATTGCTCATGCGTACTCGGACTCACTACTGCGGATGCACAATTGCGCTCACTATTGCGCATGCGCACACGGGCTCACTACTGCGCATGCGGGCTCGGGGTCACTAGTGCGCATGCGCACTCGGGGTCACTACTGCGCATGCGCACACGGGCTCACTACTGCGCATGCGCACACGGGCTCACTACTGCGCATGCGGGCTCGGGGTCACTAGTGCGCATGCGCACTCGGGGTCACTACTGCGCATGCGCCCTCCGGCTCACTACTGCTCATGCGCACTCGGACTCACTACGGCGGATGCACAATCGGGCTCACTATTGCTCATGCGTACTCGGACTCACTACTGCGGATGCACAATTGCGCTCACTATTGCGCATGCGCACACGGGCTCACTACTGCGCATGCGGGCTCGGGGTCACTAGTGCGCATGCGCACCCGGGGTCACTACTGCGCATGCGCACACTGGCTCACTACTGCGCATGCGTACTCGGGGTCACTACTGCGCATGCGCACACGGGCTCACTACTGCGCATGCGCGCTCGGGGTCACTACTGCTCATGCACACACGGGCTCACTACTGCTCATGCGCACTCACACTCACTACTGCGGATGCACAATCGGGCTCACTACTGCGCATGCGCGCTCGGACTCACTACTGCTCATGCGCACACGGACTCACGACTGCGGATGCGCGCTCGGGCTCACTACTGCGCATGCGCACTCCGGCTCAGACCTGCACATGCGCACACGGACTCACTACTGCGGATGCACAATCGGGCTCACTACGGTGCATGCGCACACGGACCCACTGCTGCGCGTGCGCGCACGGGCTCACTACTGCGCAAGCGCACTACGTCTCAGACCTGCCCATGGGCACTCGGACTCACCACTGCGCATGCGCACACGGGCTCACTACTGCGCATGCGCGCTCGGGGTCACTACTGCTCATGCACACACGGGCTCACTACTGATCATGCGCACTGAGACTCACTACTGCGGGTGCACAATCGGGCTCACTACTGCGCATGCGCGCTCGGACTCACTACTGCTCATGCGCACTCGGACTCACTACTGAGCATGCGCACTCCGGCTCAGACCTGCACATGCGCACTCGAGCTCACTACTACGCATCCGCACGCGGCCTCACTACTGCGCATGAGCACACGGGCTCACTACTGCGCATGCGTACACGGGCTCACTACTGCGCATGCGCACACGGGCTCACTACTGCGCATGCGGGCTCGGGGTCACTAGTGCGCATGCGCACTCGGGGTCACTACTGCGCATGCGCCCTCCGGCTCACTACTGCTCATGCGCACTCGGACTCACTACTGCGGATGCACAACTGGGCTCACTACTGCGCATGCGCACTCCGGCTCAGTCCTGCACATGCGCACACGGACTCACTACTGCGGATGCGCAATCGGGCTCACTACTGTGCATGCGCACTCGGGGTCACTACTGCTCATGCGCACTCGGACTCACTACTGCTCATGCGCACGCGGGCTCACTACTGCTCATGCGCACTCAGACTCATTACTGCGGATGCACAATCGGGCTCACTACTGCGCATGCGTGCTCGGACCCACTACTGCTCATGCGCACACGGGCTCACAACTGCGCATGCGCGCTCGGAATCACTACTGCGCATGCGCACTCGGACCCACTACTGCGCATGCGCACTCCGGCTCAGATCTGAACATGCCCACACGGACTCACTACTGCGGATGCGCAATCGGGCTCACTACTGTGCATGTGCACTCGGGGTCACTGGTGCTCATGGGCACTCGGACTCGCTATTGCTCATGCGCACTCGGGGTCACTACTGCGCATGCACAATCGGCCTCACTACTGCGCATGCGCGCTCGGACACACTACTGCGCATGCGCACACGGGCTCACTACTGCTCATGCGGGCTCGGGGTCGCTACTGCTCATGCGCACTCGGACTCACTACTGCGCATGCGCTCTCCGGCTCAAACCTGCACATGCGCACTCGAGCTCACTTCTACGGATGCGCACGCGGGCTCACTACTGCGCATGAGCACACGGGCTCACTACTGCCCATGCGTACACGGGCTCACTACTGCGCATGCGCGCTCGGACTCACTACTGCTCATGCGCACACGGACTCACGACTGCGGATGCGCGCTCGGGCTCACTACTGCGGATGAGCAATCGGGTTCACTACTGCGCATGCGCACACGGGCTCACTTCTGCGCATGCGCACTCGGGGTCACTTCTGCTCATGCGCACTCGGCCTTACTACCGCGCATGCGCCCTCCGGCTCAGACCTGCCCATGCGCACTCGGGCTCACCACTGCGCATACGTACACGGGCTCACTACTGCGCATGCGCAGACGGGCTCACTACTGCGCATGCGCGCTCGGACTCACTACTGCTCATGCGCACACGGGCTCACTACTGCGCATGCGCAGTCCGGCTCAGACTTGCACATGCGCATTCGAGCTCACTTCTGCGCATGTGCACACGGGCTCACTACTGCGCATGCGGGCTCGGGGTCACTAGTGCGCATGCGCACTCGGTGTCACTACTGCGCATGCGCCCTCCGGCTCACTACTGCTCATGCGCACTCGGACTCACTACGGCGGATGCACAATCGGGCTCACTACTGCGCATGCGCACTCCGGCTCAGACCTGCACATGCGCACACGGACACACTAGTGCGGATGCGCAACCGGCCTCACTACTCTGCATGCGCACTCGGGCTCACTACTGCGCATGCGCACACGGGCTCACTACTGCGCATGCGCAATCGGGCTCACAACTGCGCATACGCGCTCGGAATCACTACTGCTCATGCGCACACGGACTCACGACTGTGGTTGCGCACTCGGGCTCACTACTGCGCATACGCACTCGGACTCACTACTGCGCATGCGCAATCGGGCTCACAACTGCGCATGCGTGCTCGGGGTCACTACTGCGCATGCGCACTCCGCCTCACTACTGCTCATGCGCACTCGGACTCACTTCAGCGGATGCGCAATCGGGCTCACTACTGTGCATGCGCACTCGGTGTCACTACTGCTCATGCGGACTCGGACACACTACTACTCATGCGCACTCGGACTGACTACTGCTCATGCGCACACGGGCTCACTACTGCGCATGCGCGCTCGGGGTCACTACTGCTCATACGCACTCGGCCTCACTACTGCGCACGCGCGCTCCGGCTCAGACCTGCCCATGCGCACTCGGGCTCACCACTGCGCATGCTTACACGGGCTCACCACTGCGCATGCTTACACGGGCTCACTACTGCCCATGCGTACACGGGCTCACTACTGCGCATGCGCACTCGAACTCACTACTGCGGATGCACAATCGGCCTCACTACTGCGCATGCGCACTCCGGCTCAGACCTGCACATGCACACAAGGACTCACTACTGCGGATGCGCCATCGGGCTCACTACTGTGCATGCGCACTCGGGCTCACTACTGCACATGCGCACACGGGCTCACAACTGCGCATGCGCACTGGGCCTCACTACTGCGCATGCGCACACGGGCTCACTACTGCGCATGCGGGCTCGGTGTCACTACTGCGCATGCGCACTCGGACTCACTACTGCGGATGCGCGCTCGGACTCACGACTGGGGATGCGCGCTCAGGCTCACTACTGCGGATGCGCAATCGGGTTCACTACTGCGCATGCACACACGGGCACACTTCTGCGCATGCGCACTCGGGGTCACTTCTGCTCATGCGCACTCGGCCTCACTACCGCGCATGCGCAATCGGGCTCACTACTGCGCATGCGCGCTCGGACTCACTACTGCTCATGCACACACGGGCTCACTACTGCTCATGTGCACTGAGACTCACTACTGCGGATGCACAATCGGGCTCACTACTGGGCATGCGCGCTCGGACTCACTACTGCTCATGCGCACAGGGACTCACGACTGCAGATGCGCGCTCGGGCTCACTACTGCGGATGCGCAATCGGGTTCACTACTGCGCATGCACACACGGGCACACTTCTGCGCATGCGCACTCGGGGTCACTTCTGCTCATGCGCACTCGGCCTCACTACCGCGCATGCGCACTCCGGCTCAGACCTGCACATGCGCACTCGAGCTCACTACTACGCATGCGCACGCGGGCTCACTACTGCTCATGCGCACTCAGACTCACTACTGCGGATGCGCAATCGGGTTCACTACTGCGCATGCACACACGGGCTCACTTCTGCGCATGCGTACATGTGCTCACTACTTCGCATGCGCACACGGTCTCACTACAGCGCCAGCACGCTCGGGCTCACTTCTGCGCATGCGCACACGGACTCACTACTGCGCATGCGCACTGCGGCACAGACCTGCACATGCGCACTCGAGCTCACTACTACGCATGCGCGCTCGGAATCACTACTGCGCATGCGCACTCGGACCCACTACTGCGCATGCGCACTCCGGCTCAGACCTGAACATGCCCACACGGACTCACTACTGCGGATGCGCAATCGGGCTCACTACTGTGCATGTGCACTCGGGGTCACTGCTGCTCATGCGCACTCGGACTCGCTATTGCTCATGCGCACTCGGGGTCACCACTGCGCATGCACAATCGGCCTCACTACTGCGCATGCGCGCTCGGACTCACTACTGCGCATGCGCTCTCCGGCTCAAACCTGCACATGCGCACTCGAGCTCACTTCTACGCACGCGCACGCGGGCCCACTACTGCGCATGAGCACACGGGCTCACTACTGCCCATGCGTACACGGGCTCACTACTGCGCATGCGCACTCGGACTCACTACTGCGGATGCGCCATCGGGCTCACTACTGTGCATGTGCACTCGGGGTCACTGCTGCTCATGCGCACTCGGACTCGCTACTGCTCATGCGCACTCGAACTCACTACTGCGCATGCGCTCTCCGGCTCAAACCTGCACATGCGCACTCGAGCTCACTTCTACGCACGCGCACGCGGGCCCACTACTGCGCATGAGCACACGGGCTCACTACTGCCCATGCGTACACGGGCTCACTACTGCGCATGCGCACTCGGACTCACTACTGCGGATGCACAATCGGCCTCACTACTGCGCATGCGCACTCCGGCTCAGACCTGCACATGCACACAAGGACTCACTACTGCGGATGCGCCATCGGGCTCACTACTGTGCATGCGCACTCGGGGTCACTACTGCTCATGCGCACTCGGACTGACTACTGCTCATGCGCACTCAGGGTCACTACTGCGCATGTGCACTCGGACACACTACTGCGGATGCGTGCTCGGGCTCACTACTGCGCATGCGCACACGGACCCACTACTGCGCATGCGCACTCCGGCACAGACCTGCACATGCGCACTCGAGCTCACTACTACGCATGCGCACTCGAGCTCACTACTGCGCATGCGCACACGGGCTCACTACTGCACATGCGCGCTCGGACTCACTACTGCTCATGCGCACACGGACTCACGACTGGGGATGCGCGCACGGGCTCACTACTGCGGATGCGCAATCGGGTTCACTATTGCGCATGCACACACGGGCTCACTTTTGCGCATGTGCACTCGGGCTCACTATTGCTCATGCGCACTCGGCCTCACTACTGCACACGCGCACTTCGGCTCAGACCTGCCCATGCGCACTCGGGCTCACTACTGCGCATGCGCACACGGGCTCACTACTGCGCATGCGCGCACGAGCCCACTACTGCGAATGCGCACTCCGTCTCAGACCTGCCCATGCCCACTCGGGCTCACTACTGCGGATGCGCACACTGGCTCACTACTGCGCATGCGTGCGCGGGGTCACTGCTGCGCATGCGCGCACGAGCCCACTACTGCGAATGCGCACTCCGTCTCAGACCTGCCCATGCGCACTCGGGCACACCACTGCGCATGCGCACACTGGCTCACTACTGCGCATGCGGGCTCGAGGTCACTAGTGCGCATGCGCACTCGGGGTCACTACTGCGCACTCGCCCTCCGGCTCACTACTGCTCATGCGCACTCCGGCTCACTACTGCTCATGCGCACTCGCACTCACTACTGCGGATGCACAATCGGGCTCACTACTGCGCATGCGCACTCCGGCTCAGACCCGCACATGCGCACTCGGACTCACTACTGCGGATGCGCGCTCGGGCTCACTACTACGCATGCGCACGCGGGCTTACTACTGCGCATAAGCACACGGGCTCACTACTGCGCATGCGTACACGGGTCACTACTGCTCATGCGGGCTCGGGGTCACTACTGCTCATGCGCACTCGGACTCACTACTGCGCATGCGCACTCCGTCTCAAACCTGCACAGCCGCACTCGAGCTCACTTCTACGCATGCGCACGCGGGCTCACTACTGCGCGTGAGCACACGGGCTCACTACTGCGCATGCGCACACGGGCTCACTACTGCGCATGCGGGCTCGGGGTCACTAGTGCGCATGCGCACTCGGGGTCACTACTGCGCATGCGCACTCCGCCTCAGACCTGCACATGCGCACTCGAGCACACTACTGCGCATGCGCTCACGGACTCACTAGTGCGCATTCGCTCACGGGCTCACAATGTGCATGCACACTCGGGGTCACTACTGCGCATGCGCACTCGGGCTCACTACTGCGCATGCACACACGGGCTCACTACGGTGCATGCGCACACGGGCTCACTACTGCGCATGCGCACACGGGCTCGCTACTGTTCATGCGCAATCGGGGTTACCAATGCTCATGCGCACTCGGACTCACTGCTGCGGATGCTCAATCTGGCTCACTACGGTGCATGCGCACACGGGCCCACTACTGCGCGTGCGCGCACGGGCTCACTACTGCGCAAGCGCACTACGCCTCAGACCTGCCCATGCGCACTCGGACTCACCACTGCGCATGTGCACACCGGCTCACTACTGCGCATGCGCGCTCAGGGTCACTACTGCTCATGCACACACGGGCTCACTACTGCTCATGCGCACTGAGACTCACTACTGCGGATGCACAATCGGGCTCACTACTGCGCATGCGCACTCCGGCTCAGACCTGCACATGCGCACACGGACACACTAGTGCGGATGCGCAACCGGCCTCACTACTCTGCATGCGCACTCGGGCTCACTACTGCGCATACGCACTCGGACTCACTACTGCGCATACGCAATCGGGCTCACAACTGCGCATGCGTGCTCGGGGTCACTACTGCGCATGCGCACTCCGCCTCACTACTGCTCATGCGCACTCGGACTCACTTCAGCGGATGCGCAATCGGGCTCACTACTGTGCATGCGCACTCGGTGTCACTACTGCTCATGCGGACTCGGACACACTACTACTCATGCGCACTCGGACTGACTACTGCTCATGCGCACACGGGCTCACTACTGCGCATGCGCGCTCGGGGTCACTACTGCTCATACGCACTCGGCCTCACTACTGCGCACGCGCGCTCCGGCTCAGACCTGCCCATGCGCACTCGGGCTCACCACTGCGCATGCTTACACGGGCTCACCACTGCGCATGCTTACACGGGCTCACTACTGCCCATGCGTACACGGGCTCACTACTGCGCATGCGCACTCGGACTCACTACTGCGGATGCACAATCGGCCTCACTACTACGCATGCGCACTCCGGCTCAGACCTGCACATGCACACAAGGACTCACTACTGCGGATGCGCCATCGGGCTCACTACTGTGCATGCGCACTCGGGCTCACTACTGCACATGCGCACACGGGCTCACAACTGCGCATGCGCACTGGGCCTCACTACTGCGCATGCGCACACGGGCTCACAACTGCGCATGCGCGCTCGGAATCACTACTGCGCATGCGCACTCGGACCCACTACTGCGCATGCGCACTCCGGCTCAGACCTGAACATGCCCACACGGACTCACTACTGCGGATGCGCAATCGGGCTCACTACTGTGCATGCGCACTCGGGCTCACTACTGCACATGCGCACACGGGCTCACAACTGCGCATGCGCACTGGGCCTCACTACTGCGCATGCGCACACGGGCTCACTACTGCGCATGCGGGCTCGGTGTCACTACTGCGCATGCGCACTCGGACTCACTACTGCGGATGCGCGCTCGGACTCACGACTGGGGATGCGCGCTCAGGCTCACTACTGCGGATGCGCAATCGGGTTCACTACTGCGCATGCACACACGGGCACACTTCTGCGCATGCGCACTCGGGGTCACTTCTGCTCATGCGCACTCGGCCTCACTACCGCGCATGCGCAATCGGGCTCACTACTGCGCATGCGCGCTCGGACTCACTACTGCTCATGCACACACGGGCTCACTACTGCTCATGTGCACTGAGACTCACTACTGCGGATGCACAATCGGGCTCACTACTGGGCATGCGCGCTCGGACTCACTACTGCTCATGCGCACAGGGACTCACGACTGCAGATGCGCGCTCGGGCTCACTACTGCGGATGCGCAATCGGGTTCACTACTGCGCATGCACACACGGGCACACTTCTGCGCATGCGCACTCGGGGTCACTTCTGCTCATGCGCACTCGGCCTCACTACCGCGCATGCGCACTCCGGCTCAGACCTGCACATGCGCACTCGAGCTCACTACTACGCATGCGCACGCGGGCTCACTACTGCTCATGCGCACTCAGACTCACTACTGCGGATGCGCAATCGGGTTCACTACTGCGCATGCACACACGGGCTCACTTCTGCGCATGCGTACATGTGCTCACTACTTCGCATGCGCACACGGTCTCACTACAGCGCCAGCACGCTCGGGCTCACTTCTGCGCATGCGCACACGGACTCACTACTGCGCATGCGCACTGCGGCACAGACCTGCACATGCGCACTCGAGCTCACTACTACGCATGCGCGCTCGGAATCACTACTGCGCATGCGCACTCGGACCCACTACTGCGCATGCGCACTCCGGCTCAGACCTGAACATGCCCACACGGACTCACTACTGCGGATGCGCAATCGGGCTCACTACTGTGCATGTGCACTCGGGGTCACTGCTGCTCATGCGCACTCGGACTCGCTATTGCTCATGCGCACTCGGGGTCACCACTGCGCATGCACAATCGGCCTCACTACTGCGCATGCGCGCTCGGACTCACTACTGCGCATGCGCAAACGGGCTCACTACTGCTCATGCGGGCTCGGGGTCGCTACTGCTCATGCGCACTCGAACTCACTACTGCGCATGCGCTCTCCGGCTCAAACCTGCACATGCGCACTCGAGCTCACTTCTACGCACGCGCACGCGGGCCCACTACTGCGCATGAGCACACGGGCTCACTACTGCCCATGCGTACACGGGCTCACTACTGCGCATGCGCACTCGGACTCACTACTGCGGATGCACAATCGGCCTCACTACTGCGCATGCGCACTCCGGCTCAGACCTGCACATGCACACAAGGACTCACTACTGCGGATGCGCCATCGGGCTCACTACTGTGCATGCGCACTCGGGGTCACTACTGCTCATGCGCACTCGGACTGACTACTGCTCATGCGCACTCAGGGTCACTACTGCGCATGTGCACTCGGACACACTACTGCGGATGCGTGCTCGGGCTCACTACTGCGCATGCGCACACGGACCCACTACTGCGCATGCGCACTCCGGCACAGACCTGCACATGCGCACTCGAGCTCACTACTACGCATGCGCACTCGAGCTCACTACTGCGCATGCGCACACGGGCTCACTACTGCACATGCGCGCTCGGACTCACTACTGCTCATGCGCACACGGACTCACGACTGGGGATGCGCGCACGGGCTCACTACTGCGGATGCGCAATCGGGTTCACTATTGCGCATGCACACACGGGCTCACTTTTGCGCATGCGCACTCGGGCTCACTATTGCTCATGCGCACTCGGCCTCACTACTGCACACGCGCACTTCGGCTCAGACCTGCCCATGCGCACTCGGGCTCACTACTGCGCATGCGCACACGGGCTCACTACTGCGCATGCGCGCACGAGCCCACTACTGCGAATGCGCACTCCGTCTCAGACCTGCCCATGCCCACTCGGGCTCACTACTGCGGATGCGCACACTGGCTCACTACTGCGCATGCGTGCTCGGGGTCACTGCTGCGCATGCGCGCACGAGCCCACTACTGCGAATGCGCACTCCGTCTCAGACCTGCCCATGCGCACTCGGGCACACCACTGCGCATGCGCACACTGGCTCACTACTGCGCATGCGGGCTCGAGGTCACTAGTGCGCATGCGCACTCGGGGTCACTACTGCGCACTCGCCCTCCGGCTCACTACTGCTCACGCGCACTCCGGCTCACTACTGCTCATGCGCACTCGCACTCACTACTGCGGATGCACAATCGGGCTCACTACTGCGCATGCGCACTCCGGCTCAGACCCGCACATGCGCACTCGGACTCACTACTGCGGATGCGCGCTCGGGCTCACTACTACGCATGCGCACGCGGGCTTACTACTGCGCATAAGCACACGGGCTCACTACTGCGCATGCGTACACGGGTCACTACTGCTCATGCGGGCTCGGGGTCACTACTGCTCATGCGCACTCGGACTCACTACTGCGCATGCGCACTCCGTCTCAGACCTGCCCATGCGCACTCGGGCTCACCACTGCGCATGCTTACACGGGCTCACCACTGCGCATGCTTACACGGGCTCACTACTGCCCATGCGTACACGGGCTCACTACTGCGCATGCGCACTCGGACTCACTACTGCGGATGCACAATCGGCCTCACTACTACGCATGCGCACTCCGGCTCAGACCTGAACATGCCCACACGGACTCACTACTGCGGATGCGCAATCGGGCTCACTACTGTGCATGCGCACTCGGGCTCACTACTGCACATGCGCACACGGGCTCACAACTGCGCATGCGCACTGGGCCTCACTACTGCGCATGCGCACACGGGCTCACTACTGCGCATGCGGGCTCGGTGTCACTACTGCGCATGCGCACTCGGACTCACTACTGCGGATGCGCGCTCGGACTCACGACTGGGGATGCGCGCTCAGGCTCACTACTGCGGATGCGCAATCGGGTTCACTACTGCGCATGCACACACGGGCACACTTCTGCGCATGCGCACTCGGGGTCACTTCTGCTCATGCGCACTCGGCCTCACTACCGCGCATGCGCAATCGGGCTCACTACTGCGCATGCGCGCTCGGACTCACTACTGCTCATGCACACACGGGCTCACTACTGCTCATGTGCACTGAGACTCACTACTGCGGATGCACAATCGGGCTCACTACTGGGCATGCGCGCTCGGACTCACTACTGCTCATGCGCACAGGGACTCACGACTGCAGATGCGCGCTCGGGCTCACTACTGCGGATGCGCAATCGGGTTCACTACTGCGCATGCACACACGGGCACACTTCTGCGCATGCGCACTCGGGGTCACTTCTGCTCATGCGCACTCGGCCTCACTACCGCGCATGCGCACTCCGGCTCAGACCTGCACATGCGCACTCGAGCTCACTACTACGCATGCGCACGCGGGCTCACTACTGCTCATGCGCACTCAGACTCACTACTGCGGATGCGCAATCGGGTTCACTACTGCGCATGCACACACGGGCTCACTTCTGCGCATGCGTACATGTGCTCACTACTTGGCATGCGCACACGGTCTCACTACAGCGCCAGCACGCTCGGGCTCACTTCTGCGCATGCGCACACGGACTCACTACTGCGCATGCGCACTGCGGCACAGACCTGCACATGCGCACTCGAGCTCACTACTACGCATGCGCGCTCGGAATCACTACTGCGCATGCGCACTCGGACCCACTACTGCGCATGCGCACTCCGGCTCAGACCTGAACATGCCCACACGGACTCACTACTGCGGATGCGCAATCGGGCTCACTACTGTGCATGTGCACTCGGGGTCACTGCTGCTCATGCGCACTCGGACTCGCTATTGCTCATGCGCACTCGGGGTCACCACTGCGCATGCACAATCGGCCTCACTACTGCGCATGCGCGCTCGGACTCACTACTGCGCATGCGCAAACGGGCTCACTACTGCTCATGCGGGCTCGGGGTCGCTACTGCTCATGCGCACTCGAACTCACTACTGCGCATGCGCTCTCCGGCTCAAACCTGCACATGCGCACTCGAGCTCACTTCTACGCACGCGCACGCGGGCCCACTACTGCGCATGAGCACACGGGCTCACTACTGCCCATGCGTACACGGGCTCACTACTGCGCATGCGCACTCGGACTCACTACTGCGGATGCACAATCGGCCTCACTACTGCGCATGCGCACTCCGGCTCAGACCTGCACATGCACACAAGGACTCACTACTGCGGATGCGCCATCGGGCTCACTACTGTGCATGCGCACTCGGGGTCACTACTGCTCATGCGCACTCGGACTGACTACTGCTCATGCGCACTCAGGGTCACTACTGCGCATGTGCACTCGGACACACTACTGCGGATGCGTGCTCGGGCTCACTACTGCGCATGCGCACACGGACCCACTACTGCGCATGCGCACTCCGGCACAGACCTGCACATGCGCACTCGAGCTCACTACTACGCATGCGCACTCGAGCTCACTACTGCGCATGCGCACACGGGCTCACTACTGCACATGCGCGCTCGGACTCACTACTGCTCATGCGCACACGGACTCACGACTGGGGATGCGCGCACGGGCTCACTACTGCGGATGCGCAATCGGGTTCACTATTGCGCATGCACACACGGGCTCACTTTTGCGCATGCGCACTCGGGCTCACTATTGCTCATGCGCACTCGGCCTCACTACTGCACACGCGCACTTCGGCTCAGACCTGCCCATGCGCACTCGGGCTCACTACTGCGCATGCGCACACGGGCTCACTACTGCGCATGCGCGCACGAGCCCACTACTGCGAATGCGCACTCCGTCTCAGACCTGCCCATGCCCACTCGGGCTCACTACTGCGGATGCGCACACTGGCTCACTACTGCGCATGCGTGCTCGGGGTCACTGCTGCGCATGCGCGCACGAGCCCACTACTGCGAATGCGCACTCCGTCTCAGACCTGCCCATGCGCACTCGGGCACACCACTGCGCATGCGCACACTGGCTCACTACTGCGCATGCGGGCTCGAGGTCACTAGTGCGCATGCGCACTCGGGGTCACTACTGCGCACTCGCCCTCCGGCTCACTACTGCTCACGCGCACTCCGGCTCACTACTGCTCATGCGCACTCGCACTCACTACTGCGGATGCACAATCGGGCTCACTACTGCGCATGCGCACTCCGGCTCAGACCCGCACATGCGCACTCGGACTCACTACTGCGGATGCGCGCTCGGGCTCACTACTACGCATGCGCACGCGGGCTTACTACTGCGCATAAGCACACGGGCTCACTACTGCGCATGCGTACACGGGTCACTACTGCTCATGCGGGCTCGGGGTCACTACTGCTCATGCGCACTCGGACTCACTACTGCGCATGCGCACTCCGTCTCAGACCTGCCCATGCGCACTCGGGCTCACCACTGCGCATGCTTACACGGGCTCACCACTGCGCATGCTTACACGGGCTCACTACTGCCCATGCGTACACGGGCTCACTACTGCGCATGCGCACTCGGACTCACTACTGCGGATGCACAATCGGCCTCACTACTACGCATGCGCACTCCGGCTCAGACCTGCACATGCACACAAGGACTCACTACTGCGGATGCGCCATCGGGCTCACTACTGTGCATGCGCACTCGGGCTCACTACTGCACATGCGCACACGGGCTCACAACTGCGCATGCGCACTGGGCCTCACTACTGCGCATGCGCACACGGGCTCACAACTGCGCATGCGCGCTCGGAATCACTACTGCGCATGCGCACTCGGACCCACTACTGCGCATGCGCACTCCGGCTCAGACCTGAACATGCCCACACGGACTCACTACTGCGGATGCGCAATCGGGCTCACTACTGTGCATGTGCACTCGGGGTCACTGGTGCTCATGGGCACTCGGACTCGCTATTGCTCATGCGCACTCGGGGTCACTACTGCGCATGCACAATCGGCCTCACTACTGCGCATGCGCGCTCGGACACACTACTGCGCATGCGCACACGGGCTCACTACTGCTCATGCGGGCTCGGGGTCGCTACTGCTCATGCGCACTCGGACTCACTACTGCGCATGCGCTCTCCGGCTCAAACCTGCACATGCGCACTCGAGCTCACTTCTACGGATGCGCACGCGGGCTCACTACTGCGCATGAGCACACGGGCTCACTACTGCCCATGCGTACACGGGCTCACTACTGCGCATGCGCGCTCGGACTCACTACTGCTCATGCGCACACGGACTCACGACTGTGGATGCGCGCTCGGGCTCACTACTGCGGATGAGCAATCGGGTTCACTACTGCGCATGCGCACACGGGCTCACTTCTGCGCATGCGCACTCGGGGTCACTTCTGCTCATGCGCACTCGGCCTTACTACCGCGCATGCGCCCTCCGGCTCAGACCTGCCCATGCGCACTCGGGCTCACCACTGCGCATACGTACACGGGCTCACTACTGCGCATGCGCAGACGGGCTCACTACTGCGCATGCGCGCTCGGACTCACTACTGCTCATGCGCACACGGGCTCACTACTGCGCATGCGCAGTCCGGCTCAGACTTGCACATGCGCATTCGAGCTCACTTCTGCGCATGTGCACACGGGCTCACTACTGCGCATGCGGGCTCGGGGTCACTAGTGCGCATGCGCACTCGGGGTCACTACTGCGCATGCGCCCTCCGGCTCACTACTGCTCATGCGCACTCGGACTCACTACGGCGGATGCACAATCGGGCTCACTACTGCGCATGCGCACTCCGGCTCAGACCTGCCCATGCGCACTCGGGCTCACCACTGCGCATGCTTACACGGGCTCACCACTGCGCATGCTTACACGGGCTCACTACTGCCCATGCGTACACGGGCTCACTACTGCGCATGCGCACTCGGACTCACTACTGCGGATGCACAATCGGCCTCACTACTACGCATGCGCACTCCGGCTCAGACCTGCACATGCACACAAGGACTCACTACTGCGGATGCGCCATCGGGCTCACTACTGTGCATGCGCACTCGGGCTCACTACTGCACATGCGCACACGGGCTCACAACTGCGCATGCGCACTGGGCCTCACTACTGCGCATGCGCACACGGGCTCACTACTGCGCATGCGCACACGGACCCACTGCTGCGCGTGCGCGCACGGGCTCACTACTGCGCAAGCGCACTACGTCTCAGACCTGCCCATTCGCACTCGAGCTCACTACTACGCATCCGCACGCGGCCTCACTACTGCGCATGAGCACACGGGCTCACTACTGCGCATGCGTACACGGGCTCACTACTGCGCATGCGCACACGGGCTCACTACTGCGCATGCGGGCTCGGGGTCACTAGTGCGCATGCGCACTCGGGGTCACTACTGCGCATGCGCCCTCCGGCTCACTACTGCTCATGCGCACTCGGACTCACTACTGCGGATGCACAACTGGGCTCACTCCTGCGCATGCGCACTCCGGCTCAGTCCTGCACATGCGCACACGGACTCACTACTGCGGATGCGCAATCGGGCTCACTACTGTGCATGCGCACTCGGGGTCACTACTGCTCATGCGCACTCGGACTCACTACTGCTCATGCGCACTCGGGGTCACTACTGCGTATGCGCACTCGAGCTCACTACTGCGCATGCGCACGCGGGCTCACTACTGCTCATGCGCACTCAGACTCATTACTGCGGATGCACAATCGGGCTCACTACTGCGCATGCGTGCTCGGACCCACTACTGCTCATGCGCACACGGGCTCACAACTGCGCATGCGCGCTCGGAATCACTACTGCGCATGCGCACTCGGACCCACTACTGCGCATGCGCACTCCGGCTCAGACCTGAACATGCCCACACGGACTCACTACTGCGGATGCGCAATCGGGCTCACTACTGTGCATGTGCACTCGGGGTCACTGGTGCTCATGGGCACTCGGACTCGCTATTGCTCATGCGCACTCGGGGTCACTACTGCGCATGCACAATCGGCCTCACTACTGCGCATGCGCGCTCGGACACACTACTGCGCATGCGCACACGGGCTCACTACTGCTCATGCGGGCTCGGGGTCGCTACTGCTCATGCGCACTCGGACTCACTACTGCGCATGCGCTCTCCGGCTCAAACCTGCACATGCGCACTCGAGCTCACTTCTACGGATGCGCACGCGGGCTCACTACTGCGCATGAGCACACGGGCTCACTACTGCCCATGCGTACACGGGCTCACTACTGCGCATGCGCGCTCGGACTCACTACTGCTCATGCGCACACGGACTCACGACTGTGGATGCGCGCTCGGGCTCACTACTGCGGATGAGCAATCGGGTTCACTACTGCGCATGCGCACACGGGCTCACTTCTGCGCATGCGCACTCGGGGTCACTTCTGCTCATGCGCACTCGGCCTTACTACCGCGCATGCGCCCTCCGGCTCAGACCTGCCCATGCGCACTCGGGCTCACCACTGCGCATACGTACACGGGCTCACTACTGCGCATGCGCAGACGGGCTCACTACTGCGCATGCGCGCTCGGACTCACTACTGCTCATGCGCACACGGGCTCACTACTGCGCATGCGCAGTCCGGCTCAGACTTGCACATGCGCATTCGAGCTCACTTCTGCGCATGTGCACACGGGCTCACTACTGCGCATGCGGGCTCGGGGTCACTAGTGCGCATGCGCACTCGGGGTCACTACTGCGCATGCGCCCTCCGGCTCACTACTGCTCATGCGCACTCGGACTCACTACGGCGGATGCACAATCGGGCTCACTACTGCGCATGCGCACTCCGGCTCAGACCTGCCCATGCGCACTCGGGCTCACCACTGCGCATGCTTACACGGGCTCACCACTGCGCATGCTTACACGGGCTCACTACTGCCCATGCGTACACGGGCTCACTACTGCGCATGCGCACTCGGACTCACTACTGCGGATGCACAATCGGCCTCACTACTACGCATGCGCACTCCGGCTCAGACCTGCACATGCACACAAGGACTCACTACTGCGGATGCGCCATCGGGCTCACTACTGTGCATGCGCACTCGGGCTCACTACTGCACATGCGCACACGGGCTCACAACTGCGCATGCGCACTGGGCCTCACTACTGCGCATGCGCACACGGGCTCACTACTGCGCATGCGCACACGGACCCACTGCTGCGCGTGCGCGCACGGGCTCACTACTGCGCAAGCGCACTACGTCTCAGACCTGCCCATTCGCACTCGAGCTCACTACTACGCATCCGCACGCGGCCTCACTACTGCGCATGAGCACACGGGCTCACTACTGCGCATGCGTACACGGGCTCACTACTGCGCATGCGCACACGGGCTCACTACTGCGCATGCGGGCTCGGGGTCACTAGTGCGCATGCGCACTCGGGGTCACTACTGCGCATGCGCCCTCCGGCTCACTACTGCTCATGCGCACTCGGACTCACTACTGCGGATGCACAACTGGGCTCACTCCTGCGCATGCGCACTCCGGCTCAGTCCTGCACATGCGCACACGGACTCACTACTGCGGATGCGCAATCGGGCTCACTACTGTGCATGCGCACTCGGGGTCACTACTGCTCATGCGCACTCGGACTCACTACTGCTCATGCGCACTCGGGGTCACTACTGCGTATGCGCACTCGAGCTCACTACTGCGCATGCGCACGCGGGCTCACTACTGCTCATGCGCACTCAGACTCATTACTGCGGATGCACAATCGGGCTCACTACTGCGCATGCGTGCTCGGACCCACTACTGCTCATGCGCACACGGGCTCACAACTGCGCATGCGCGCTCGGAATCACTACTGCGCATGCGCACTCGGACCCACTACTGCGCATGCGCACTCCGGCTCAGACCTGAACATGCCCACACGGACTCACTACTGCGGATGCGCAATCGGGCTCACTACTGTGCATGTGCACTCGGGGTCACTGGTGCTCATGGGCACTCGGACTCGCTATTGCTCATGCGCACTCGGGGTCACTACTGCGCATGCACAATCGGCCTCACTACTGCGCATGCGCGCTCGGACACACTACTGCGCATGCGCACACGGGCTCACTACTGCTCATGCGGGCTCGGGGTCGCTACTGCTCATGCGCACTCGGACTCACTACTGCGCATGCGCTCTCCGGCTCAAACCTGCACATGCGCACTCGAGCTCACTTCTACGGATGCGCACGCGGGCTCACTACTGCGCATGAGCACACGGGCTCACTACTGCCCATGCGTACACGGGCTCACTACTGCGCATGCGCGCTCGGACTCACTACTGCTCATGCGCACACGGACTCACGACTGTGGATGCGCGCTCGGGCTCACTACTGCGGATGAGCAATCGGGTTCACTACTGCGCATGCGCACACGGGCTCACTTCTGCGCATGCGCACTCGGGGTCACTTCTGCTCATGCGCACTCGGCCTTACTACCGCGCATGCGCCCTCCGGCTCAGACCTGCCCATGCGCACTCGGGCTCACCACTGCGCATACGTACACGGGCTCACTACTGCGCATGCGCAGACGGGCTCACTACTGCGCATGCGCGCTCGGACTCACTACTGCTCATGCGCACACGGGCTCACTACTGCGCATGCGCAGTCCGGCTCAGACTTGCACATGCGCATTCGAGCTCACTTCTGCGCATGTGCACACGGGCTCACTACTGCGCATGCGGGCTCGGGGTCACTAGTGCGCATGCGCACTCGGGGTCACTACTGCGCATGCGCCCTCCGGCTCACTACTGCTCATGCGCACTCGGACTCACTACGGCGGATGCACAATCGGGCTCACTACTGCGCATGCGCACTCCGGCTCAGACCTGCACATGCGCACACGGACACACTAGTGCGGATGCGCAACCGGCCTCACTACTCTGCATGCGCACTCGGGCTCACTACTGCGCATGCGCACACGGGCTCACTACTGCGCATGCGCAATCGGGCTCACAACTGCGCATACGCGCTCGGAATCACTACTGCTCATGCGCACACGGACTCACGACTGCGGTTGCGCACTCGGGCTCACTACTGCGCATACGCACTCGGACTCACTACTGCGCATGCGCAATCGGGCTCACAACTGCGCATGCGTGCTCGGGGTCACTACTGCGCATGCGCACTCCGCCTCACTACTGCTCATGCGCACTCGGACTCACTTCAGCGGATGCGCAATCGGGATCACTACTGTGCATGCGCACTCGGTGTCACTACTGCTCATGCGGACTCGGACACACTACTACTCATGCGCACTCGGACTGACTACTGCTCATGCGCACACGGGCTCACTACTGCGCATGCGCGCTCGGGGTCACTACTGCTCATACGCACTCGGCCTCACTACTGCGCACGCGCGCTCCGGCTCAGACCTGCCCATGCGCACTCGGGCTCACCACTGCGCATGCTTACACGGGCTCACCACTGCGCATGCTTACACGGGCTCACTACTGCCCATGCGTACACGGGCTCACTACTGCGCATGCGCACTCGGACTCACTACTGCGGATGCACAATCGGCCTCACTACTGCGCATGCGCACTCCGGCTCAGACCTGCACATGCACACAAGGACTCGCTACTGCGGATGCGCCATCGGGCTCACTACTGTGCATGCGCACTCGGGCTCACTACTGCACATGCGCACACGGGCTCACAACTGCGCATGCGCACTGGGCCTCACTACTGCGCATGCGCACACGGGCTCACTACTGCGCATGCGGGCTCGGTGTCACTACTGCGCATGCGCACTCGGACTCACTACTGCGGATGCACACACAGGCTCACTACTGCTCATGTGCACTGAGACTCACTACTGCGGATGCACAATCGGGCTCACTACTGGGCATGCGCGCTCGGACTCACTACTGCGGATGCGAAATCGGGTTCACTACTGCGCATGCACACACGGGCTCACTTCTGCGCATGCGCACTCGGGGTCACTTCTGCTCATGCGCACTCGGCCTCACTACCGCGCATGCGCAATCGGGCTCACTACTGCGCATGCGCGCTCGGACTCACTACTGCTCATGCACACACAGGCTCACTACTGCTCATGTGCACTGAGACTCACTACTGCGGATGCACAATCGGGCTCACTACTGGGCATGCGCGCTCGGACTCACTACTGCTCATGCGCACAGGGACTCACGACTGCAGATGCGCGCTCGGGCTCACTACTGCGGATGCGCAATCGGGTTCACTACTGCGCATGCGCACACGGGCTCACTACTGCGCATGCGGGCTCGGGGTCACTAGTGCGCATGCGCACTCGGGCTCACTACTGCGCACGCGCACTCCGGCTCAGACCTGCCCATGCGCACTCGGGCTCACCACTGCGCATGCGCACGCGGGCTCACTACTGCGCATGAGCACACGGGCTCACCACTGCGCATGCGTACACGGGCTCACTACTGCGCATGCGCACACGGGCTCACTACTGCGCATGCGGGCTCGGGGTCACTACTGCGCATCCGCGCTCGGGCTCACTACTGCGCACGCGCACTCCGGCTCAGACCTGCCCATGCGCACTCGGGCTCACCACTGCGCATGCTTACACGGGCTCGCTACTGCGCATGCGCACGCGGGCTCACTACTGCTCATGCGCACTCAGACTCATTACTGCGGATGCACAATCGGCCTCACTACTGCGCATGCGCGCTCGGACTCAGTACTGCTCATGCGCACACGGGCACACTACTGCGTATGCGGGCTCGGGGTCACTAGTGCGCATGCGCACTCGGGGTCACTACTGCGCATGCGCCCTCCGGCTCACTATTGCTCATGCGTACTCGGACTCACTACTGCGGATGCACAATTGGGCTCACTACTGCGCATGCGCACTCCGGTTCAGTCCTGCACATGCGCACACAGACTCACAACTGCGGATGCGCAATCGGGCTCACTACTGTGCATGCGCAATCGGGGTCACTACTGCTCATGCGCACTCGGACTCACTACTGCTCATGCGCACTCGGGGTCACTACTGCGCATGCGCACTCGAGCTCACTACTACATATGCGCACGCGGGCTCACTGCTGCTCATGCGCACTCAGACTCATTACTGCGGATGCACAATCGGGCTCACTACTGCGCATGCGCGCTCGGGCTCACTACTGCTCATGCGCACACGGGCTCACTACTGCGCATGCGCAGTCCGGCTCAGACTTGCACATGCGCATTCGAGCTCACTTCTGCGCATGTGCACACGGGCTCACTACTGCGTATGCGCCCTCGGGCTCACTACTGCTCATGCGCACACGGGCTCACTACTGCGCATGCGCAGTCCGGCTCAGACTTGCACATGCGCATTCGAGCTCACTTCTGCGCATGTGCACACGGGCTCACTACTGCGTATGCGCGCTCGGGCTCACTACTGCTCATGCGCACACGGGCTCACTACTGCGCATGCGCAGTCCGGCTCAGACTTGCACATGCGCATTCGAGCTCACTTCTGCGCATGTGCACACGGGCTCACTACTGCGTATGCGCGCTCGGGCTCACTACTGCTCATGCGCACACGGGCTCACTACTGCGCATGCGCAGTCCGGCTCAGACTTGCACATGCGCATTCGAGCTCACTTCTGCGCATGTGCACACGGGCTCACTGCTGCGTATGCGCGCTCGGGCTCACTACTGCTCATGCGCACACGGGCTCACTACTGCGCAAGCGCAATCCGGCTCATACCTGCACATGCGCACTCGAGCACACTACTGCGCATGCGCACTCGGGCTCACTACTGCGCATGCACACACGGGCTCACTACGGTGCATGCGCACACGGGCTCACAACTGCGCATGCGCACACGGGCTCACTACTGTTCATGCGCAATCGGGGTCACAAATGCTCATGCGCACTCGGACTCACTGCTGCGGATGCTCAATCTGGCTCACTACTGCGCATGCGCACTCCGGCTCAGACCTGCACATGCGCACACGGACTCACTACTGCGGATGCGCAATCGGGCTCACTACGGTGCATGCGCACACGGACCCAATTCTGCGCGTGCGCGCACGGGCTCACTACTGCGCAAGCGCACTACGTCTCAGACCTGCCCATGCGCACTCGGACTAACCACTGCGCATGCGCACACGGGCTCACTACTGCGCATGCGCGCTCGGGGTCACTACTGCTCATGCACACACGGGCTCACTACTGATCATGCGCACTGAGACTCACTACTGCGCATGCGTACACGGGCTCACTACTGCGCATGCGCACACGGGCTCACTACTGCGCATGCGGGCTCGGGGTCACTAGTGCGCATGCGCACTCGGGGTCACTACTGCGCATGCGCCCTCCGGCTCACTACTGCTCATGCGCACTCGGACTCACTACTGCGGATGCACAACTGGGCTCACTACTGCGCATGCGCACTCCGGCTCAGTCCTGCACATGCGCACACGGACTCACTACTGCGGATGCGCAATCGGGCTCACTACTGTGCATGTGCACTCGGGGTCACTGGTGCTCATGGGCACTCGGACTCGCTATTGCTCATGCGCACTCGGGGTCACTACTGCGCATGCACAATCGGCCTCACTACTGCTCATGCGCACACGGACTCACGACTGTGGATGCGCGCTCGGGCTCACTACTGCGGATGAGCAATCGGGTTCACTACTGCGCATGCGCACACGGGCTCACTTCTGCGCATGCGCACTCGGGGTCACTTCTGCTCATGCGCACTCGGCCTTACTACCGCGCATGCGCCCTCCGGCTCAGACCTGCCCATGCGCACTCGGGCTCACCACTGCGCATACGTACACGGGCTCACTACTGCGCATGCGCAGACGGGCTCACTACTGCGCATGCGCGCTCGGACTCACTACTGCTCATGCGCACACGGGCTCACTACTGCGCATGCGCAGTCCGGCTCAGACTTGCACATGCGCATTCGAGCTCACTTCTGCGCATGTGCACACGGGCTCACTACTGCGCATGCGGGCTCGGGGTCACTAGTGCGCATGCGCACTCGGGGTCACTACTGCGCATGCGCCCTCCGGCTCACTACTGCTCATGCACACTCGGACTCACTACGGCGGATGCACAATCGGGCTCACTACTGCGCATGCGCACTCCGGCTCAGACCTGCACATGCGCACACGGACACACTAGTGCGGATGCGCAACCGGCCTCACTACTCTGCATGCGCACTCGGGCTCACTACTGCGCATGCGCACACGGGCTCACTACTGCGCATGCGCAATCGGGCTCACAACTGCGCATACGCGCTCGGAATCACTACTGCTCATGCGCACACGGACTCACGACTGCGGTTGCGCACTCGGGCTCACTACTGCGCATACGCACTCGGACTCACTACTGCGCATGCGCAATCGGGCTCACAACTGCGCATGCGTGCTCGGGGTCACTACTGCGCATGCGCACTCCGCCTCACTACTGCTCATGCGCACTCGGACTCACTTCAGCGGATGCGCAATCGGGCTCACTACTGTGCATGCGCACTCGGTGTCACTACTGCTCATGCGGACTCGGACACACTACTACTCATGCGCACTCGGACTGACTACTGCTCATGCGCACACGTGCTCACTACTGCGCATGCGCGCTCGGGGTCGCTACTGCTCATACGCACTCGGCCTCACTACTGCGCACGCGCGCTCCGGCTCAGACCTGCCCATGCGCACTCGGGCTCACCACTGCGCATGCTTACACGGGCTCACCACTGCGCATGCTTACACGGGCTCACTACTGTCCATGCGTACACGGGCTCACTACTGCGCATGCGCACTCGGACTCACTACTGCGGATGCACAATCGGCCTCACTACTGCGCATGCGCACTCCGGCTCAGACCCGCACATGCACACAAGGACTCACTACTGCGGATGCGCCATCGGGCTCACTACTGTGCATGCGCACTCGGGCTCACTACTGCACATGCGCACACGGGCTCACAACTGCGCATGCGCACTGGGCCTCACTACTGCGCATGCGCACACGGGCTCACTACTGCGCATGCGGGCACGGTGTCACTACTGCGCATGCGCACTCGGACTCACTACTGCGGATGCGCGCTCGGACTCACGACTGGGGATGCGCGCTCAGGCTCACTACTGCGGATGCGCAATCGGGTTCACTACTGCGCATGCACACACGGGCTCACTTATGCGCATGCGCACTCGGGGTCACTTCTGCTCATGCGCACTCGGCCTCACTACCGCGCATGCGCAATCGGGCTCACTACTGCGCATGCGCGCTCGGACTCACTACTGCTCATGCACACACGGGCTCACTACTGCTCATGTGCACTGAGACTCACTACTGCGGATGCACAATCGGGCTCACTACTGGGCATGCGCGCTCGGACTCACTACTGCTCATGCGCACAGGGACTCACGACTGCAGATGCGCGCTCGGGCTCACTACTGCGGATGCGCAATCGGGTTCACTACTGCGCATGCACACACGGGCACACTTCTGCGCATGCGCACTCGGGGTCACTTCTGCTCATGCGCACTCGGCCTCACTACCGCGCATGCGCACTCCGGCTCAGACCTGCACATGCGCACTCGAGCTCACTACTACGCATGCGCACGCGGGCTCACTACTGCTCATGCGCACTCAGACTCACTACTGCGGATGCGCAATCGGGTTCACTACTGCGCATGCACACACGGGCTCACTTCTGCGCATGCGTACATGTGCTCACTACTTCGCATGCGCACACGGTCTCACTACAGCGCCAGCACGCTCGGGCTCACTTCTGCGCATGCGCACACGGACTCACTACTGCGCATGCGCACTCCGGCACAGACCTGCACATGCGCACTCGAGCTCACTACTACGCATGCGCGCTCGGAATCACTACTGCGCATGCGCACTCGGACCCACTACTGCGCATGCGCACTCCGGCTCAGACCTGAACATGCCCACACGGACTCACTACTGCGGATGCGCAATCGGGCTCACTACTGTGCATGTACACTCGAGGTCACTGCTGCTCATGCGCACTCGGACTCGCTATTGCTCATGCGCACTCGGGGTCACCACTGCGCATGCACAATCGGCCTCACTACTGCGCATGCGCGCTCGGACTCACTACTGCGCATGCGCAAACGGGCTCACTACTGCTCATGCGGGCTCGGGGTCGCTACTGCTCATGCGCACTCGAACTCACTACTGCGCATGCGCTCTCCGGCTAAAACCTGCACATGCGCACTCGAGCTCACTTCTACGCATGCGCACGCGGGCCCACTACTGCGCATGAGCACACGGGCTCACTACTGCCCATGCGTACACGGGCTCACCACTGCGCATGCGCACTCGGACTCACTACTGCGGATGCACAATCGGCCTCACTACTGCGCATACGCACTCCGGCTCAGACCTGCACATGCACACAAGGAATCACTACTGCGGATGCGCCCTCGGGCTCACTACTGTGCATGCGCACTCGGGGTCACTACTGCTCATGCGCACTCGGACTGACTACTGCTCATGCGCACTCAGGGTCACTACTGCGCATGTGCACTCGGACACACTACTGCGGATGCGTGCTCGGGCTCACTACTGCGCATGCGCACACGGACCCACTACTGCGCATGCGCACTCCGGCACAGACCTGCACATGCGCACTCGAGCTCACTACTACGCATGCGCACTCGAGCTCACTACTGCGCATGCGCACACGGGCTCACTACTGCACATGCGCGCTCGGACTCACTACTGCTCATGCGCACACGGACTCACGACTGGGGATGCGCGCACGGGCTCACTACTGCGGATGCGCAATCGGGTTCACTACTGCGCATGCACACACGGGCTCACTTTTGCGCATGCGCACTCGGGCTCACTATTGCTCATGCGCACTCGGCCTCACTACTGCACACGCGCACTTCGGCTCAGACCTGCCCATGCGCACTCGGGCTCACTACTGCGCATGCGCACACGGGCTCACTACTGCGCATGCGCGCACGAGCCCACTACTGCGAATGCGCACTCCGTCTCAGACCTGCCCATGCCCACTCGGGCTCACTACTGCGGATGCGCACACTGGCTCACTACGGCGCATGCGTGCTCGGGGTCACTGCTGCGCATGCGCGCACGAGCCCACTACTGCGAATGCGCACTCCGTCTCAGACCTGCCCATGCGCACTCGGGCACACCACTGCGCATGCGCACACGGGCTCAGTACTGCGCATGCGCAGTCCGGGTCAGACCTGCACATGCGCATTCGAGCTCACTTCTGCTCATATGCACACGGGCGTACTACTGCGCATGCGCACTCGGACTCACTACTGAGCATGCGCACTCCGGCTCAGACCTGCACATGCGCACTCGAGCTCACTACTACGCATGCGCACGCGGCCTCACTACTGCGCATGAGCACACGGGCTCACTACTGCGCATGCGTACACGGGCTCACTACTGCGCATGCGCACACGGGCTCACTACTGCGCATGCGGGCTCGGGGTCACTAGTGCGCATGCGCACTCGGGGTCACTACTGCGCATGTGCCCTCCGGCTCACTACTGCTCATGCGCACTCGGACTCACTACTGCGGATGCACAACTGGGCTCACTACTGCGCATGCGCACTCCGGCTCAGTCCTGCACATGCGCACACGGACTCACTACTGCGCGTGCGCAAACGGGCTCACTACTGCTCATGCGGGCTCGGGGTCGCTACTGCTCATGCGCACTCGGACTCACTACTGCGCATGCGCTCTCCGGCTCAAACCTGCACATGCGCACTCGAGCTCACTTCTACGCATGCGCACGCGGGCTCACTACTGCGCATGTGCACACGGGCTCACTACTGCCCATGCGTACACGGGCTCACTACTGCGCATGCGCACTCGGACTCACTACTGCGGATGCACAATCGGCCTCACTACTGCGCATGCGCACTCCGGCTCAGACCTGCACATGCACACAAGGACTCACTACTGCGGATGCGCCATCGGGCTCACTACTGTGCATGCGCACTCGGGGTCACTACTGCTCATGCGCACTCGGACTGACTACTGCTCATGCGCACTCAGGGTCACTACTGCGCATGCGCACTCGGACTCACTACTGCGGATGCGTGCTCGGGCTCACTACTGCGCATGCGCACACGGACCCACTACTGCGCATGCGCACTCCGGCACAGACATGCACATGCGCACTCGAGCTCACTACTACGCATGCGCACTCGAGCTCACTACTGCGCATGCGCACACGGGCTCACTACTGCGCATGCGCGCTCGGGGTCACTACTGCTCATGCACACACGGGCTCACTACTGCTCAAGCGCACTCACACTCACTACTGCGGATGCACAATCGGGCTCACTACTGCGCATGCGCGCTCGGACTCACTACTGCTCATGCGCACACGGACTCACGACTGCGGATGCGCGCTCGGGCTCACTACTGCGCATGCGCACTCCGGCTCAGACCTGCACATGCGCACTCGAGCTCACTACTACGCATGCGCACGCGGCCTCACTACTGCGCATGCGGGCTCGGGGTCACTACTGCGCATGCGCACTCCGCCTCGCTACTGCTCATGCGCACTCGGACTCACTACAGCGGATGCGCAATCGGGCTCACTACTGTGCATGCGCACTCGGGGTGACTACTGCGCATGCGCACTCGGACTCACTACTGCGGATGCGCGCTCGGACTCACGACTGGGGATGCGCGCTCAGGCTCACTACTGCGGATGCGCAATCGGGTTCACTACTGCGCATGCACACACGGGCTCACTTCTGCGCATGCGCACTCGGGGTCACTTTTGCTCATACGCACTCGGCCTCACTACCGCGCATGCGCACTCCGGCACAGACCTGCCCATGCGCACTCGGGCTCACTATTGCGCATGCGTACACGGGCTCACTACTGCGCATGCGCACTCCGGGTCACTACTGCTCATGCGCACTCGGACTGATTACTGCTCATGCGCACTCGGGGTCACTACTGCGCATGAGCACTCGGACTCACTACTGCGGATGCGTGCTCGGGCTCACTACTGCGCATGCGCACACGGACCCACTACTGCGCATGCGCACTCCGGCTCAGACATGCACATGCGCACTCGAGCTCACTACTACGCATGCGCACGCGGGCTCACTACTGCGCATGCACACACGGGCTCACTTCTGCGCATGCGCACTCGGGGTCAATTTTGCTCATGCGCACTCGGCCTCACTACCGCGCATGCGCACTCCGGCACAGACCTGCGCATGCGCACTCGGGCTCACTATTGCGCATGCGTACACGGGCTCACTACTGCGCATGCGCACTCGGGGTCACTACTGCTCATGCGCACTCGGACTGATTACTGCTCATGCGCACTCGGGGTCACTACTGCGCATGAGCACTCGGACTCACTACTGCGGATGCGTGCCCGGGCTCACTACTGCGCATGCGCACACGGACCCACTACTGCGCATGTGCACTCCGGCTCAGACATGCACATGCGCACTCGAGCTCACTACTACGCATGCGCACTCGGGCTCACTACTGCGCATGCGCACACGGGCTCACTACTGCGCATGCGCGCACGAGCCCACTGCTGCGAATGCGCACTCCGTCTCAGACCTGCCCATGCCCACTCGGGCTCACTACTGCGGATGCGCACACTGGCTCACTACTGCGCATGCGCGCTCGGGGTCGCTACTGCTCATGCACACACGGGCTCACTACTGCTCAAGCGCACTCACACTCACTACTGCGGATGCACAATCGGGCTCACTACTGCGCATGCGCGCTCGGACTCACTACTGCTCATGCGCACACGGACTCACGACTGCGGATGCGCGCTCGGGCTCACTACTGCGCATGCGCACTCCGGCTCAGACCTGCACATGCGCACTCGAGCTCACTACTACGCATGCGCACGCGTCCTCACTACTGCGCATGCGGGCTCGGGGTCACTAGTGCGCATGCGCACTCGGGGTCACTACTGCGCATGCGCACTCCGCCTCGCTACTGCTCATGCGCACTCGGACTCACTACAGCGGATGCGCAATCGGGCTCACTAATGTGCATGCGCACTCGGGGTGACTACTGCGCATGCGCACTCGGACTCACTACTGCGGATGCGTGCTCGGGCTCACTACTGCGCATGCGCACACGGACCCACTACAGCGGATGCGCAATCGGGCTCACTAATGTGCATGCGCACTCGGGGTGACTACTGCGCATGCGCACTCGGACTCACTACTGCGGATGCGCGGTCGGGCTCACTACTGCGCATGCGCAAACGGGCTCACTACTGCGCATGCGGGCTCGGTGTCACTACTGCGCATGCGCACTCGGACTCACTACTGCGGATGCGCGCTCGGACTCACGACTGGGGATGCGCGCTCAGGCTCACTACTGCGGATGCGCAATCGGGTTCACTACTGCGCATGCACACACGGGCTCACTTCTGCGCATGCGCACTCGAGGTCACTTTTGCTCATGCGCACTCGGCCTCACTACCGCGCATGCGCACTCCGGCACAGACCTGCCCATGCGCACTCGGGCTCACTATTGCGCATGCGTACACGTGCTCACTACTGCGCATGCGCACTCGGGGTCACTACTGCTCATGCGCACTCGGACTGATTACTGCTCATGCGCACTCGGGGTCACTACTGCGCATGAGCACTCGGACTCACTACTGCGGATGCGTGCTCGGGCTCACTACTGCGCATGCGCACACGGACCCACTACTGCGCATGCGCACTCCGGCTCAGACATGCACATGCGCACTCGAGCTCACTACTACGCATGCGCACGCGGGCTCACTACTGCGCATGCACACACGGGCTCACTTCTGCGCATGCGCACTCGGGGTCACTTTTGCTCATGCGCACTCGGCCTCACTACCGCGCATGCGCACTCCGGCACAGACCTGCCCATGCGCACTCGGGCTCACTATTGCGCATGCGTACACGGGCTCACTACTGCGCATGCGCACTCGGGGTCACTACTGCTCATGCGCACTCGGACTGATTACTGCTCATGCGCACTCGGGGTCACTACTGCGCATGAGCACTCGGACTCACTACTGCGGATGCGTGCTCGGGCTCACTACTGCGCATGCGCACACGGACCCACTACTGCGCATGCGCACTCCGGCTCAGACATGCACATGCGCACTCGAGCTCACTACTACGCATGCGCACGCGGGCTCACTACTGCGCATGCGCACACGGGCTCACTACTGCGCATGCGCGCTCGGGGTCACTACTGCGCATGCGCGCTCGGAATCACTACTGCTCATGCGCACAGGGACTCACGACTGCGGATGCGCGCTCGGGCTCACTACTGCGGATGCGCAATCGGGTTCACTACTGCGCATGCACACACGGGCACACTTCTGCGCATGCGCACTCGGGGTCACTTCTGCGCATGCGCACACGGGCTCGCTACTGCGCATGCGCCCTCGGGTTCACTACTGCTCATGCACACACGGGCTCACTACTGCTCATGCGCACTGAGACTCACTACTGCGGATGCACAATCGGGCTCACTACTGCGCTTGCGCGCTCGGACTCACTACTGCTCATGCGCACACGGACTCACGACTGCGGATGCGCGCACGGGCTCACTACTGCGGATGCGCAATCGGGTTCACTACTGCGCATGCACACACGGGCTCACTTTTGCGCATGCGCACTCAGGCTCACTACTGCTCATGCGCACTCGGCCTCACTACTGCGCACGCGCACTCCGGCTCAGACCTGCCCATGCGCACTCGAGCTCACTACTACGCATGCGCACGCGGCCTCACTACTGCGCATGCGGGCTCGGGGTCACTAGTGCGCATGCGCACTCGGGGTCACTACTGCGCATGCGCACTCCGGCTCAGACCTGCACATGCGCACTCGAGCTCACTACTACGCATGCGCACACGGGCTCACTACTGCGCATGCGGGCTCAGTGTCACTACTGCGCATGCGCACTCGGACTCACTACTGTGGATGCGCGCTCGGACTCACGACTGGGGATGCGCGCTCAGGCTCACTACTGCGGATGCGCAATCGGGTTCACTACTGCGCATGCACACACGGGCTCACTTCTGCGCATGCGCACTCGGGGTCACTTTTGCTCATGCGCACTCGGCCTCACTACCGCGCATGCGCACTCCGGCACAGACCTGCCCATGCGCACTCGGGCTCTCTATTTGCGCATGCGTACACGGGCTCACTACTGTGCATGCGCACTCGGGGTCACTACTGCTCATGCGCACTCGGCCTCACTACCGCGCATGCGCACTCCGGCTCAGACCTGCACATGCGCACTCGAGCTCACTACTACGCATGCGCACGCGGGCTCACTACAGCGCCAGCACGCTCGGGCTCACTTCTGCGCATGCGCACACGGGCTCGCTACTGCGCATGCGCGCTCGGGTTCACTACTGCTCATGCACACACGGGCTCACTACTGCTCATGCGCACTGAGACTCACTACTGCGGATGCACAATCGGGCTCACTACTGCGCATGCGCGCTCGGACTCACTACTGCTCATGCGCACACGGACTCTCGACTGCGGATGCGCGCACGGGCTCACTACTGCGGATGCGCAATCGGGTTCACTACTGCGCATGCACACACGGGCTCACTTTTGCGCATGCGCACTCAGGCTCACTACTGCTCATGCCCACTCGGCCTCACTACTGCGCACGCGCACTCCGGCTCAGACCTGCCCATGCGCACTCGGGCTCACTACTGCGCATGCGCACACGGGCTCACTACTGCGCATGCGCGCACGAGCCCACTACTGCGAATGCGCACTCCGTCTCAGACCTGCCCATGCCCACTCGGGCTCACTACTGCGGATGCGCACACTGGCTCACTACTGCGCATGCGTGCTCGGGGTCACTACTGCGCATGCACACACGGGCTCACTTTTGCGCATGCGCACTCAGGCTCACTACTGCTCATGCCCACTCGGCCTCACTACTGCGCACGCGCACTCCGGCTCAGACCTGCCCATGCGCACTCGGGCTCACTACTGCGCATGCGCACACGGGCTCACTACTGCGCATGCGCGCACGAGCCCACTACTGCGAATGCGCACTCCGTCTCAGACCTGCCCATGCGCACTCGGGCACACCACTGCGCATGCGCACACGGGCTCAGTACTGCGCATGCGCAGTCCGGGTCAGACCTGCACATGCGCATTCGAGCTCACTTCTGCTCATATGCACACGGGCGTACTACTGCGCATGCGCACTCGGACTCACTACTGAGCATGCGCACTCCGGCTCAGACCTGCACATGCGCACTCGAGCTCACTACTACGCATGCGCACGCGGCCTCACTACTGCGCATGAGCACACGGGCTCACTACTGCGCATGCGTACACGGGCTCACTACTGCGCATGCGCACACGGGCTCACTACTGCGCATGCGGGCTCGGGGTCACTAGTGCGCATGCGCACTCGGGGTCACTACTGCGCATGCGCCCTCCGGCTCACTACTGCTCATGCGCACTCGGACTCACTACTGCGGATGCACAACTGGGCTCACTACTGCGCATGCGCACTCCGGCTCAGTCCTGCACATGCGCACACGGACTCACTACTGCGCGTGCGCAAACGGGCTCACTACTGCGGATGCACAATCGGCCTCACTACTGCGCATGCGCACTCCGGCTCAGACCTGCACATGCACACAAGGACTCACTACTGCGGATGCGCCATCGGGCTCACTACTGTGCATGCGCACTCGGGGTCACTACTGCTCATGCGCACTCGGACTGACTACTGCTCATGCGCACTCAGGGTCACTACTGCGCATGCGCACTCGGACTCACTACTGCGGATGCGTGCTCGGGCTCACTACTGCGCATGCGCACACGGACCCACTACTGCGCATGCGCACTCCGGCACAGACCTGCACATGCGCACTCGGGCTCTCTATTTGCGCATGCGTACACGGGCTCACTACTGCGCATGCGCACTCGGGGTCACTACTGCTCATGCGCACTCGGACTGATTACTGCTCATGCGCACTCGGGGTCACTACTGCGCATGAGCACTCGGACTCACTACTGCGGATGCGTGCTCGGGCTCACTACTGCGCATGCGCACACGGACCCACTACTGCGCATGCGCACTCCGGCTCAGACATGCACATGCGCACTCGAGCTCACTACTACGCATGCGCACGCGGGCTCACTACTGCGCATGCACACACGGGCTCACTTCTGCGCATGCGCACTCGGGGTCACTTTTGCTCATGCGCACTCGGCCTCACTACCGCGCATGCGCACTCCGGCACAGACCTGACCATGCGCACTCGGGCTCACTATTGCGCATGCGTACACGGGCTCACTACTGCGCATGCGCACTCGGGGTCACTACTGCTCATGCGCACTCGGACTGATTACTGCTCATGCGCACTCGGGGTCACTACTGCGCATGAGCACTCGGACTCCCTACTGCGGATGCGTGCTCGGGCTCACTACTGCGCATGCGCACACGGACCCACTACTGCGCATGCGCACTCCGGCTCAGACATGCACATGCGCACTCGAGCTCACTACTACGCATGCGCACGCGGGCTCACTACTGCGCATGCGCACACGGGCTCACTACTGCGGATGCGCAATCGGGTTCACTACTGCGCATGCACACACGGGCACACTTCTGCGCATGCGCACTCGGGGTCACTTCTGCTCATGCGCACTCGGCCTCACTACCGCGCATGCGCACACCGGCTCAGACCTGCACATGCGCACTCGAGCTCACTACTACGCATGCGCACGCGGGCTCACTACAGCGCCAGCACGCTCGGGCTCACTTCTGCGCATGCGCACACGGGCTCGCTACTGCGCATGCGCGCTCGGGTTCACTACTGCTCATGCACACACGGGCTCACTACTGCTCATGCGCACTGAGACTCACTACTGCGGATGCACAAACGGGCTCACTACTGCGCATGCGCGCTCGGACTCACTACTGCTCATGCGCACACGGACTCACGACTGCGGATGCGCGCACGGGCTCACTACTGCGGATGCGCAATCGGGTTCACTACTGCGCATGCACACACGGGCTCACTTTTGCGCATGCGCACTCAGGCTCACTACTGCTCATGCCCACTCGGCCTCACTACTGCGCACGCGCACTCCGGCTCAGACCTGCCCATGCGCACTCGGGCTCACTACTGCGCATGCGCACACGGGCTCACTACTGCGCATGCGCGCACGAGCCCACTACTGCGAATGCGCACTCCGTCTCAGACCTGCCCATGCCCACTCGGGCTCACTACTGCGGATGCGCACACTGGCTCACTACTGCGCATGCGTGCTCGGGGTCACTACTGCGCATGCACACACGGGCTCACTTTTGCGCATGCGCACTCAGGCTCACTACTGCTCATGCCCACTCGGCCTCACTACTGCGCACGCGCACTCCGGCTCAGACCTGCCCATGCGCACACTGGCTCACTACTGCGCATGCGCACACGGGCTCACTACTGCGCATGCGCGCACGAGCCCACTACTGCGAATGCGCACTCCGTCTCAGACCTGCCCATGCCCACTCGGGCACACCACTGCGCATGCGCACACGGGCTCAGTACTGCGCATGCGCAGTCCGGGTCAGACCTGCACATGCGCATTCGAGCTCACTTCTGCTCATATGCACACGGGCGTACTACTGCGCATGCGCACTCGGACTCACTACTGAGCATGCGCACTCCGGCTCAGACCTGCACATGCGCACTCGAGCTCACTACTACGCATGCGCACGCGGCCTCACTACTGCGCATGAGCGCACGGGCTCACTACTGCGCATGCGTACACGGGCTCACTACTGCGCATGCGCACACGGTCTCACTACTGCGCATGCGGGCTCGGGGTCACTAGTGCGCATGCGCACTCGGGGTCACTACTGCGCATGCGCCCTCCGGCTCACTACTGCTCATGCGCACTCGGACTCACTACTGCGGATGCACAACTGGGCTCACTACTGCGCATGCGCACTCCGGCTCAGTCCTGCACATGCGCACACGGACTCACTACTGCGCGTGCGCAAACGGGCTCACTACTGCTCATGCGGGCTCGGGGTCGCTACTGCTCATGCGCACTCGGACTCACTACTGCGCATGCGCTCTCCGGCTCAAACCTGCACATGCGCACTCGAGCTCACTTCTACGCATGCGCACGCGGGCTCACTACTGCGCATGAGCACACGGGCTCACTACTGCCCATGCGCACTCGGACTGACTACTGCTCATGCGCACTCAGGGTCACTACTGCGCATGCGCACTCGGACTCACTACTGCGGATGCGTGCTCGGGCTCACTACTGCGCATGCGCACACGGGCTCACTACTGCGCATGCGCGCTCGGGGTCACTACTGCTCATGCACACACGGGCTCACTACTGCTCAAGCGCACTCACACTCACTACTGCGGATGCACAATCGGACTCACTACTGCGGATGCGCAATCGGGCTCACTACTGCGTATTCGCTCACGGACTCACTACTGCGCATTCGCTCACGGGCTCACACTGTGAATGCACACTCGGGGTCACTACTGCGCATGCGCACTCGGGCTCACTACTGCGCATGCGCACTCCGCCTCAGACCTGCACATGCGCACTCGAGCACACTACTGCGCATGCGCACAGGGGCTCACTACTGCGCATTCGCTCACGGCTCACTACTGCGCATTCGCTCACGGGCTCACACTGTGAATGCACACTCGGGGTCACTACTGCGCATGCGCACACGGGCTCACTACTGCGCATGCGCGCACGAGCCCACTACTGCGAATGCGCACTCCGTCCCAGACCTGCACATGCGCACTCGAGCACACTACTGCGCATGCGCACAGGGGCTCACTACTGCGCATTCGCTCACGGGCTCACACTGTGCATGCACACTCGGGGTCACTACTGCGCATGCGCACTCGGGCTCACTACTGCGCATGCACACACGGGCTCACTACGGTGCATGCGCACACGGGCTCACTACTGCGCATGCGCACACGGGCTCACTGCTGTTCATGCGCAATCGGTGTCACCAATGCTCATGCGCACTCGGACTCACTGCTGCGGATGTTCAATCTGGCTCACTACTGCGCATGCGCACTCCGGCTCAGACCTGCACGTGCGCTCACGGACTCACTACTGCGGATGCGCAATCGGGTTCACTACGGTGCATGCGCACACGGGCCCACTACTGCGCGTGCGCGCACGGGCTCATTACTGCGCAATCGCACTAAGTCTCAGACCTGCCCATGCGCACTCGGACTCACCACTGCGCATGCGCACACGGGCTCACTACTGCGCATGCGCAGTCGGGATCACAAATGCGCATGCGCGCTCGGAATCACTACTGCTCATGCCCACACGGACTCACGACTGCGGATGCGCGCTCGGGCTCACTACTGCGCATACGCACTCCGACTCACTACTGCGCATGCACACACGGGCTCACTTCTGCGCATGCGCACACGGGCTCACTACTGCGCATGCGAACTCCGGCTCAGACCTGCACATGCGCACTCGAGCTCACTACTACGCATGCGCGCTCGGGGTCACTACTGCGCATGCGCACTCCGCCTCAGACCTGCATATGCGCACTCGAGCACACTACTGCGCATGCGCACAGGGGCTCACTACTGCGCATGCGCGCTCGGGGTCACTACTGCTCATGCACACACGGGCTCACTACTGCTCATGCGCACTGAGACTCACTACTGCGGATGCACAATCGGGCTCACTACTGCGCATGCGCGCTCGGACTCACTACTGCTCATGGGCACACGGACCCACTACTGCGCATGCGCACTCCGGCTCAGACATGCACATGCGCACTCGAGCTCACTACTACGCATGCGCACGCGGGCTCACTACTGCGCATGCGCACATGGGCTCACTACTGCGCGTGCGCGCTCGGGGTCACTACTGCGCATGCGCGCTCGGAATCACTACTGCTCATGCGCTCAGGGACTCACGACTGCGGATGCGCGCTCGGGCTCACTACTGCGGATGCGCAATCGGGTTCACTACTGCGCATGCACACACGGGCACACTTCTGCGCATGCGCACTCGGGGTCACTTCTGCGCATGCGCACACGGGCTCGCTACTGCGCATGCGCGCTCGGGTTCACTACTGCTCATGCACACACGGGCTCACTACTGCTCATGCGCACTGAGACTCACTACTGCGGATGCACAATCGGGCTCACTACTGCGCATGCGCGCTCGGACTCACTACTGCTCATGCGCACACGGACTCACGACTGCGGATGCGCGCACGGGCTCACTACTGCGGATGCGCAATCGGGTTCACTACTGCGCATGCACACACGGGCTCACTTTTGCGCATGCGCACTCAGGCTCACTACTGCTCATGCGCACTCGGCCTCACTACTGCGCACGCGCACTCCGGCTCAGACCTGACCATGCCCACTCGGGCTCACTACTGCGCATGCGCACACGGGCTCACTACTGCGCATGCGCGCTCGGGGTCACTACTGCTCATGCACACACGGGCTCACTACTGCTCAAGCGCACTCACACTCACTACTGCGGATGCACAATCGGGCTCACTACTGCGCATGCGCGCTCGGACTCACTACTGCTCATGCGCACACGGACTCACGACTGCGGATGCGCGCTCGGGCTCACTACTGCGCATGCGCACTCCGGCTCAGACCTGCACATGCGCACTCGAGCTCACTACTACGCATGCGCACGCGGCCTCACTACTGCGCATGCGGGCTCGGGGTCACTAGTGCGCATGCGCACTCGGGGTCACTACTGCGGATGCGCGCTCGGACTCACGACTGGGGATGCGCGCTCAGGCTCACTACTGCGGATGCGCACTCCGTCCCAGACCTGCACATGCGCACTCGAGCACACTACTGCGCATGCGCACAGGGGCTCACTACTGCGCATTCGCTCACGGGCTCACACTGTGCATGCACACTCGGGGTCACTACTGCGCATGCGCACTCGGGCTCACTACTGCGCATGCACACACGGGCTCACTACGGTGCATGCGCACACGGGCTCACTACTGCGCATGCGCACACGGGCTCACTGCTGTTCATGCGCAATCGGTGTCACCAATGCTCATGCGCACTCGGACTCACTGCTGCGGATGTTCAATCTGGCTCACTACTGCGCATGCGCACTCCGGCTCAGACCTGCACGTGCGCTCACGGACTCACTACTGCGGATGCGCAATCGGGTTCACTACGGTGCATGCGCACACGGGCCCACTACTGCGCGTGCGCGCACGGGCTCACTACTGCGCAAGCGCACTAAGTCTCAGACCTGCCCATGCGCACTCGGACTCACCACTGCGCATGCGCACACGGGCTCACTACTGCGCATGCGCAGTCGGGATCACAAATGCGCATGCGCGCTCGGAATCACTACTGCTCATGCCCACACGGACTCACGACTGCGGATGCGCGCTCGGGCTCACTACTGCGCATACGCACTCCGACTCACTACTGCGCATGCACACACGGGCTCACTTCTGCGCATGCGCACACGGGCTCACTACTGCGCATGCGAACTCCGGCTCAGACCTGCACATGCGCACTCGAGCTCACTACTACGCATGCGCGCTCGGGGTCACTACTGCGCATGCGCACTCCGCCTCAGACCTGCATATGCGCACTCGAGCACACTACTGCGCATGCGCACAGGGGCTCACTACTGCGCATGCGCGCTCGGGGTCACTACTGCTCATGCACACACGGGCTCACTACTGCTCATGCGCACTGAGACTCACTACTGCGGATGCACAATCGGGCTCACTACTGCGCATGCGCGCTCGGACTCACTACTGCTCATGCGCACACGGGCTCACTACTGCGCATGCGCAATCGGGCTCACAACTGCGCATACGCGCTCGGAATCACTACTGCTCATGCGCACTCGGACTTACTACTGCAGATGCGCAATCGGGCTCACTACTGTGCATGCGCACTAGGGGTCACTACTGCTCATGCGCACTCGGACTCACTACTGCGCATGCGCACTCCGGCTCAAACCTGCACATGCGCACTCGAGCTCACTTCTACGCATGCGCACGCGGGCTCACTACTGCGCATGAGCACACGGGCTCACTACTGCCCATGCGTACACGGGCTCACTACTGCGCATGCGCACACCGGCTCACTACCGCGCATGCGGGCTCGGGGTCACTAGTGCGCATGCGCACTAGGGGTCACTACTGCGCATGCGCACTCGAGCTCACTACTAGGCATGCGCACGCGGGCTCACTACTGCGCATGCACACACGGGCTCACTTCTGCGCATGCGCACTCGGGGTCACTTTTGCTCATGCGCACTCGGCCTCACTACCGCGCATGCGCACTCCGGCACAGACCTGCCCATGCGCACTCGGGCTCACTATTGCGCATGCGTACACGGGCTCACTACTGCGCATGCGCACTCGGGGTCACTACTGCTCATGCGCACTCGGACTGACTACTGCTCATGCGCACTCAGGGTCACTACTGCGCATGCGCACTCGGACTCACTACTGCGGATGCGTGCTCGGGCTCACTACTGCGCATGCGCACACGGGCTCACTACTGCGCATGCGCGCTCGGGGTCACTACTGCTCATGCACACACGGGCTCACTACTGCTCAAGCGCACTCACACTCACTACTGCGGATGCACAATCGGACTCACTACTGCGGATGCGCAATCGGGCTCACTACTGCGTATTCGCTCACGGACTCACTACTGCGCATTCGCTCACGGGCTCACACTGTGAATGCACACTCGGGGTCACTACTGCGCATGCGCACTCGGGCTCACTACTGCGCATGCGCACTCCGCCTCAGACCTGCACATGCGCACTCGAGCACACTACTGCGCATGCGCACAGGGGCTCACTACTGCGCATTCGCTCACGGCTCACTACTGCGCATTCGCTCACGGGCTCACACTGTGAATGCACACTCGGGGTCACTACTGCGCATGCGCACACGGGCTCACTACTGCGCATGCGCGCACGAGCCCACTACTGCGAATGCGCACTCCGTCCCAGACCTGCACATGCGCACTCGAGCACACTACTGCGCATGCGCACAGGGGCTCACTACTGCGCATTCGCTCACGGGCTCACACTGTGCATGCACACTCGGGGTCACTACTGCGCATGCGCACTCGGGCTCACTACTGCGCATGCACACACGGGCTCACTACGGTGCATGCGCACACGGGCTCACTACTGCGCATGCGCACACGGGCTCACTGCTGTTCATGCGCAATCGGTGTCACCAATGCTCATGCGCACTCGGACTCACTGCTGCGGATGTTCAATCTGGCTCACTACTGCGCATGCGCACTCCGGCTCAGACCTGCACGTGCGCTCACGGACTCACTACTGCGGATGCGCAATCGGGTTCACTACGGTGCATGCGCACACGGGCCCACTACTGCGCGTGCGCGCACGGGCTCATTACTGCGCAATCGCACTAAGTCTCAGACCTGCCCATGCGCACTCGGACTCACCACTGCGCATGCGCACACGGGCTCACTACTGCGCATGCGCAGTCGGGATCACAAATGCGCATGCGCGCTCGGAATCACTACTGCTCATGCCCACACGGACTCACGACTGCGGATGCGCGCTCGGGCTCACTACTGCGCATACGCACTCCGACTCACTACTGCGCATGCACACACGGGCTCACTTCTGCGCATGCGCACACGGGCTCACTACTGCGCATGCGAACTCCGGCTCAGACCTGCACATGCGCACTCGAGCTCACTACTACGCATGCGCGCTCGGGGTCACTACTGCGCATGCGCACTCCGCCTCAGACCTGCATATGCGCACTCGAGCACACTACTGCGCATGCGCACAGGGGCTCACTACTGCGCATGCGCGCTCGGGGTCACTACTGCTCATGCACACACGGGCTCACTACTGCTCATGCGCACTGAGACTCACTACTGCGGATGCACAATCGGGCTCACTACTGCGCATGCGCGCTCGGACTCACTACTGCTCATGCGCACTCGGGGTCACTACTGCTCATGCGCACTCAGACTCATTACTGCGCATGCGCGCTCGGACTCACTACTGCTCATGCGCACACGGGCTCACTACTGCGCATGCGCAGTATGGCTCAGACTTGCACATGCGCATTCGAGCTCACTTCTACGCATGCGCGCGCGGGCTCACTACTGCGCATGAGCACACGGGCTCACTACTGCCCATGCGTACACGGGCTCACTACTGCGCATGCGCACACGGGCTCAGACCTGCACATGCGCACACGGACTCACTAGTGCGGATGCGCAATCGGCCTCACTACTCTGCATGCGCACTCGGGCTCACTACTGCGCATGCGCACACGGGCTCACTACTGCGCATGCGCAATCGGGCTCACAACTGCGCATACGCGCTCGGAATCACTACTGCTCATGCGCACTCGGACTTACTACTGCAGATGCGCAATCGGGCTCACTACTGTGCATGCGCACTAGGGGTCACTAGTGCTCATGCGCACTCGGACTCACTACTGCGCATGCGCACTCCGGCTCAAACCTGCACATGCGCACTCGAGCTCACTTCTACGCATGCGCACGCGGGCTCACTACTGCGCATGAGCACACGGGCTCACTACTGCCCATGCGTACACGGGCTCACTACTGCGCATGCGCACACCGGCTCACTACCGCGCATGCGGGCTCGGGGTCACTAGTGCGCATGCGCACTAGGGGTCACTACTGCGCATGCGCACTCGAGCTCACTACTAGGCATGCGCACGCGGGCTCACTACTGCGCATGCACACACGGGCTCACTTCTGCGCATGCGCACTCGGGGTCACTTTTGCTCATGCGCACTCGGCCTCACTACCGCGCATGCGCACTCCGGCACAGACCTGCCCATGCGCACTCGGGCTCACTATTGCGCATGCGTACACGGGCTCACTACTGCGCATGCGCACTCGGGGTCACTACTGCTCATGCGCACTCGGACTGATTACTGCTCATGCGCACTCGGGGTCACTACTGCGCATGAGCACTCGGACTCACTACTGCGGATGCGTGCTCGGGCTCACTACTGCGCATGGGCACACGGACCCACTACTGCGCATGCGCACTCCGGCTCAGACATGCACATGCGCACTCGAGCTCACTACTACGCATGCGCACGCGGGCTCACTACTGCGCATGCGCACATGGGCTCACTACTGCGCGTGCGCGCTCGGGGTCACTACTGCGCATGCGCGCTCGGAATCACTACTGCTCATGCGCTCAGGGACTCACGACTGCGGATGCGCGCTCGGGCTCACTACTGCGGATGCGCAATCGGGTTCACTACTGCGCATGCACACACGGGCACACTTCTGCGCATGCGCACTCGGGGTCACTTCTGCGCATGCGCACACGGGCTCGCTACTGCGCATGCGCGCTCGGGTTCACTACTGCTCATGCACACACGGGCTCACTACTGCTCATGCGCACTGAGACTCACTACTGCGGATGCACAATCGGGCTCACTACTGCGCATGCGCGCTCGGACTCACTACTGCTCATGCGCACACGGACTCACGACTGCGGATGCGCGCACGGGCTCACTACTGCGGATGCGCAATCGGGTTCACTACTGCGCATGCACACACGGGCTCACTTTTGCGCATGCGCACTCAGGCTCACTACTGCTCATGCGCACTCGGCCTCACTACTGCGCACGCGCACTCCGGCTCAGACCTGACCATGCCCACTCGGGCTCACTACTGCGCATGCGCACACGGGCTCACTACTGCGCATGCGCGCTCGGGGTCACTACTGCTCATGCACACACGGGCTCACTACTGCTCAAGCGCACTCACACTCACTACTGCGGATGCACAATCGGGCTCACTACTGCGCATGCGCGCTCGGACTCACTACTGCTCATGCGCACACGGACTCACGACTGCGGATGCGCGCTCGGGCTCACTACTGCGCATGCGCACTCCGGCTCAGACCTGCACATGCGCACTCGAGCTCACTACTACGCATGCGCACGCGGCCTCACTACTGCGCATGCGGGCTCGGGGTCACTAGTGCGCATGCGCACTCGGGGTCACTACTGCGGATGCGCGCTCGGACTCACGACTGGGGATGCGCGCTCAGGCTCACTACTGCGGATGCGCACTCCGTCCCAGACCTGCACATGCGCACTCGAGCACACTACTGCGCATGCGCACAGGGGCTCACTACTGCGCATTCGCTCACGGGCTCACACTGTGCATGCACACTCGGGGTCACTACTGCGCATGCGCACTCGGGCTCACTACTGCGCATGCACACACGGGCTCACTACGGTGCATGCGCACACGGGCTCACTACTGCGCATGCGCACACGGGCTCACTGCTGTTCATGCGCAATCGGTGTCACCAATGCTCATGCGCACTCGGACTCACTGCTGCGGATGTTCAATCTGGCTCACTACTGCGCATGCGCACTCCGGCTCAGACCTGCACGTGCGCTCACGGACTCACTACTGCGGATGCGCAATCGGGTTCACTACGGTGCATGCGCACACGGGCCCACTACTGCGCGTGCGCGCACGGGCTCACTACTGCGCAAGCGCACTAAGTCTCAGACCTGCCCATGCGCACTCGGACTCACCACTGCGCATGCGCACACGGGCTCACTACTGCGCATGCGCAGTCGGGATCACAAATGCGCATGCGCGCTCGGAATCACTACTGCTCATGCCCACACGGACTCACGACTGCGGATGCGCGCTCGGGCTCACTACTGCGCATACGCACTCCGACTCACTACTGCGCATGCACACACGGGCTCACTTCTGCGCATGCGCACACGGGCTCACTACTGCGCATGCGAACTCCGGCTCAGACCTGCACATGCGCACTCGAGCTCACTACTACGCATGCGCGCTCGGGGTCACTACTGCGCATGCGCACTCCGCCTCAGACCTGCATATGCGCACTCGAGCACACTACTGCGCATGCGCACAGGGGCTCACTACTGCGCATGCGCGCTCGGGGTCACTACTGCTCATGCACACACGGGCTCACTACTGCTCATGCGCACTGAGACTCACTACTGCGGATGCACAATCGGGCTCACTACTGCGCATGCGCGCTCGGACTCACTACTGCTCATGCGCACACGGGCTCACTACTGCGCATGCGCAGTATGGCTCAGACTTGCACATGCGCATTCGAGCTCACTTCTACGCATGCGCGCGCGGGCTCACTACTGCGCATGAGCACACGGGCTCACTACTGCCCATGCGTACACGGGCTCACTACTGCGCATGCGCACACGGGCTCAGACCTCCACATGCGCACACGGACTCACTAGTGCGGATGCGCAATCGGCCTCACTACTCTGCATACGCACTCGGGCTCACTACTGCGCATGCGCACACGGGCTCACTACTGCGCATGCGCAATCGGGCTCACAACTGCGCATACGCGCTCGGAATCACTACTGCTCATGCGCACTCGGACTTACTACTGCAGATGCGCAATCGGGCTCACTACTGTGCATGCGCACTAGGGGTCACTACTGCTCATGCGCACTCGGACTCACTACTGCGCATGCGCACTCCGGCTCAAACCTGCACATGCGCACTCGAGCTCACTTCTACGCATGCGCACGCGGGCTCACTACTGCGCATGAGCACACGGGCTCACTACTGCCCATGCGTACACGGGCTCACTACTGCGCATGCGCACACCGGCTCACTACCGCGCATGCGGGCTCGGGGTCACTAGTGCGCATGCGCACTAGGGGTCACTACTGCGCATGCGCACTCGAGCTCACTACTAGGCATGCGCACGCGGGCTCACTACTGCGCATGCACACACGGGCTCACTTCTGCGCATGCGCACTCGGGGTCACTTTTGCTCATGCGCACTCGGCCTCACTACCGCGCATGCGCACTCCGGCACAGACCTGCCCATGCGCACTCGGGCTCACTATTGCGCATGCGTACACGGGCTCACTACTGCGCATGCGCACTCGGGGTCACTACTGCTCATGCGCACTCGGACTGATTACTGCTCATGCGCACTCGGGGTCACTACTGCGCATGAGCACTCGGACTCACTACTGCGGATGCGTGCTCGGGCTCACTACTGCGCATGGGCACACGGACCCACTACTGCGCATGCGCACTCCGGCTCAGACATGCACATGCGCACTCGAGCTCACTACTACGCATGCGCACGCGGGCTCACTACTGCGCATGCGCACATGGGCTCACTACTGCGCGTGCGCGCTCGGGGTCACTACTGCGCATGCGCGCTCGGAATCACTACTGCTCATGCGCTCAGGGACTCACGACTGCGGATGCGCGCTCGGGCTCACTACTGCGGATGCGCAGTCGGGTTCACTACTGCGCATGCACACACGGGCACACTTCTGCGCATGCGCACTCGGGGTCACTTCTGCGCATGCGCACACGGGCTCGCTACTGCGCATGCGCGCTCGGGTTCACTACTGCTCATGCACACACGGGCTCACTACTGCTCATGCGCACTGAGACTCACTACTGCGGATGCACAATCGGGCTCACTACTGCGCATGCGCGCTCGGACTCACTACTGCTCATGCGCACACGGACTCACGACTGCGGATGCGCGCACGGGCTCACTACTGCGGATGCGCAATCGGGTTCACTACTGCGCATGCACACACGGGCTCACTTTTGCGCATGCGCACTCAGGCTCACTACTGCTCATGCGCACTCGGCCTCACTACTGCGCACGCGCACTCCGGCTCAGACCTGCCCATGCCCACTCGGGCTCACTACTGCGCATGCGCACACGGGCTCACTACTGCGCATGCGCGCACGAGCCCACTACTGCGAATGCGCACTCCGTCTCAGACCTGCCCATGCCCACTCGGGCTCACTACTGCGGATGCGCACACTGGCCCACTACTGCGCATGCGCGCTCGGGGTCACTACTGCTCATGCACACACGGGCTCACTACTGCTCAAGCGCACTCACACTCACTACTGCGGATGCACAATCGGGCTCACTACTGCGCATGCGCGCTCGGACTCACTACTGCTCATGCGCACACGGACTCACGACTGCGGATGCGCGCTCGGGCTCACTACTGCGCATGCGCACTCCGGCTCAGACCTGCACATGCGCACTCGAGCTCACTACTACGCATGCGCACGCGGCCTCACTACTGCGCATGCGGGCTCGGGGTCACTAGTGCGCATGCGCACTCGGGGTCACTACTGCGGATGCGCGCTCGGACTCACGACTGGGGATGCGCGCTCAGGCTCACTACTGCGGATGCGCACTCCGTCCCAGACCTGCACATGCGCACTCGAGCACACTACTGCGCATGCGCACAGGGGCTCACTACTGCGCATTCGCTCACGGGCTCACACTGTGCATGCACACTCGGGGTCACTACTGCGCATGCGCACTCGGGCTCACTACTGCGCATGCACACACGGGCTCACTACGGTCCATGCGCACACGGGCTCACTACTGCGCATGCGCACACGGGCTCACTGCTGTTCATGCGCAATCGGTGTCACCAATGCTCATGCGCACTCGGACTCACTGCTGCGGATGTTCAATCTGGCTCACTACTGCGCATGCGCACTCCGGCTCAGACCTGCACGTGCGCTCACGGACTCACTACTGCGGATGCGCAATCGGGTTCACTACGGTGCATGCGCACACGGGCCCACTACTGCGCGTGCGCGCACGGGCTCACTACTGCGCAAGCGCACTAAGTCTCAGACCTGCCCATGCGCACTCGGACTCACCACTGCGCATGCGCACACGGGCTCACTACTGCGCATGCGCAGTCGGGATCACAAATGCGCATGCGCGCTCGGAATCACTACTGCTCATGCCCACACGGACTCACGACTGCGGATGCGCGCTCGGGCTCACTACTGCGCATACGCACTCCGACTCACTACTGCGCATGCACACACGGGCTCACTTCTGCGCATGCGCACACGGGCTCACTACTGCGCATGCGAACTCCGGCTCAGACCTGCACATGCGCACTCGAGCTCACTACTACGCATGCGCGCTCGGGGTCACTACTGCGCATGCGCACTCCGCCTCAGACCTGCATATGCGCACTCGAGCACACTACTGCGCATGCGCACAGGGGCTCACTACTGCGCATGCGCGCTCGGGGTCACTACTGCTCATGCACACACGGGCTCACTACTGCTCATGCGCACTGAGACTCACTACTGCGGATGCACAATCGGGCTCACTACTGCGCATGCGCGCTCGGACTCACTACTGCTCATGCGCACTCGGGGTCACTACTGCTCATGCGCACTCAGACTCATTACTGCGGATGCGCAATCGGGCTCACTACTGCGCATGCGCGCTCGGACTCACTACTGCTCATGCGCACACGGGCTCACTACTGCGCATGCGCAGTATGGCTCAGACTTGCACATGCGCATTCGAGCTCACTTCTACGCATGCGCGCGCGGGCTCACTACTGCGCATGAGCACACGGGCTCACTACTGCCCATGCGTACACGGGCTCACTACTGCGCATGCGCACACGGGCTCAGACCTGCACATGCGCACACGGACTCACTAGTGCGGATGCGCAATCGGCCTCACTACTCTGCATGCGCACTCGGGCTCACTACTGCGCATGCGCACACGGGCTCACTACTGCGCATGCGCAATCGGGCTCACAACTGCGCATACGCGCTCGGAATCACTACTGCTCATGCGCACTCGGACTTACTACTGCAGATACGCAATCGGGCTCACTACAGTGCATGCGCACTAGGGGTCACTACTGCTCATGCGCACTCGGACTCACTACTGCGCATGCGCACTCCGGCTCAAACCTGCACATGCGCACTCGAGCTCACTTCTACGCATGCGCACGCGGGCTCACTACTGCGCATGAGCACACGGGCTCACTACTGCCCATGCGTACACGGGCTCACTACTGCGCATGCGCACACCGGCTCACTACTGCGCATGCACACACGGGCTCACTAGTGCGCATGCGCACTAGGGGTCACTACTGCGCATGCGCACTCGAGCTCACTACTAGGCATGCGCACGCGGGCTCACTACTGCGCATGCACACACGGGCTCACTTCTGCGCATGCGCACTCGGGGTCACTTTTGCTCATGCGCACTCGGCCTCACTACCGCGCATGCGCACTCCGGCACAGACCTGCCCATGCGCACTCAGGCTCACTACTGCTCATGCGCACTCGGCCTCACTACTGCGCACGCGCACTCCGGCTCAGACCTGCCCATGCCCACTCGGGCTCACTACTGCGCATGCGCACACGGGCTCACTACTGCGCATGCGCGCACGAGCCCACTACTGCGAATGCGCACTCCGTCTCAGACCTGCCCATGCCCACTCGGGCTCACTACTGCGGATGCGCACACTGGCTCACTACTGCGCATGCGCGCTCGGGGTCACTACTGCTCATGCACACACGGGCTCACTACTGCTCAAGCGCACTCACACTCACTACTGCGGATGCACAATCGGGCTCACTACTGCGCATGCGCGCTCGGACTCACTACTGCTCATGCGCACACGGACTCACGACTGCGGATGCGCGCTCGGGCTCACTATTGCGCATGCGCACTCCGGCTCAGACCTGCACATGCGCACTCGAGCTCACTACTACGCATGCGCACGCGGCCTCACTACTGCGCATGCGGGCTCGGGGTCACTAGTGCGCATGCGCACTCGGGGTCACTACTGCGGATGCGCGCTCGGACTCACGACTGGGGATGCGCGCTCAGGCTCACTACTGCGGATGTGCAATCGGGTTCACTACTGCGCATGCACACACGGGCTCACTTCTGCGCATGCGCACTCGGGGTCACTTTTGCTCATGCGCACTCGGCCTCACTACCGCGCATGCGCACTCCGGCACAGACCTGCCCATGCGCACTCGGGCTCTCTATTTGCGCATGCGTACACGGGCTCACTACTGCGCATGCGCACTCGGGGTCACTACTGCTCATGCGCACTCGGACTGATTACTGCTCATGCGCACTCGGGGTCACCACTGCGCATGAGCACTCGGACTCACTACTGCGGATGCGTGCTCGGGCTCACTACTGCGCATGCGCACACGGACCCACTACTGCGCATGCGCATTCCGGCTCAGACATGCACATGCGCACTCGAGCTCACTACTACGCATGCGCACGCGGGCTCACTACTGCGCATGCGCACACGGGCTCACTACTGCGCATGCGCGCTCGGGGTCACTACTACGCATGCGCGCTCGGACTCACTACTGCTCATGCGCACAGGGACTCACGACTGCGGATGCGCGCTCGGGCTCACTACTGCGGATGCGCAATCGGGTTCACTACTGCGCATGCACACACGGGCACACTTCTGCGCATGCGCACTCGGGGTCACTTCTGCTCATGCGCACTCGGCCTCACTACCGCGCATGCGCACTCCGGCTCAGACCTGCACATGCGCACTCGAGCTCACTACTACGCATGCGCACGCGGGCTCACTACAGCGCCAGCACGCTCGGGCTCACTTCTGCGCATGCGCACACGGGCTCGCTACTGCGCATGCGCGCTCGGGTTAACTACTGCTCATGCACACACGGGCTCACTACTGCTCATACGCACTGAGACTCACTATTGCGGATGCACAATCGGGCTCACTACTGCGCATGCGCGCTCGGACTCACTACTGCTCATGCGCACACGACTCACGACTGCGGATGCGCGCACGGGCTCACTACTGCGGATGCGCCATCGGTTTCACTACTGCGCATGCACACACGGGCTCACTTTTGCGCATGCGCACTCAGGCTCACTACTGCTCATGCCCACTCGGCCTCACTACTGCGCACGCGCACTCCGGCTCAGACCTGCCCATGCGCACTCGGGCTCACTACTGCGCATGCGCACACGGGCTCACTACTGCGCATGCGCGCACGAGCCCACTACTGCGAATGCGCACTCCGTCTCAGACCTGCCCATGCCCACTCGGGCTCACTACTGCGGATGCGCACACTGGCTCACTACTGCGCATGCGTGCTCGGGGTCACTACTGCGCATGCGCGCACGAGCCCACTACTGCGAATGCGCACTCCGTCTCAGACCTGCCCATGCGCACTCGGGCACACCACTGCGCATGCGCACACGGGCTCAGTACTGCGCATGCGCAGTCCGGGTCAGACCTGCACATGCGCATTCGAGCTCACTTCTGCTCATATGCACACGGGCGTACTACTGCGCATGCGCACTCGGACTCACTACTGAGCATGCGCACTCCGGCTCAGACCTGCACATGCGCACTCGAGCTCACTACTACGCATGCGCACGCGGCCTCACTACTGCGCATGAGCACACGGGCTCACTACTGCGCATGCGTACACCGGCTCACTACTGCGCATGCGCACACGGGCTCACTACTGCGCATGCGGGCTCGGGGTCACTAGTGCGCATGCGCACTCGGGGTCACTACTGCGCATGCGCCCTCCGGCTCACTACTGCTCATGCGCACTCGGACTCACTACTGCGGATGCACAACTGGGCTCACTACTGCGCATGCGCACTCCGGCTCAGTCCTGCACATGCGCACACGGACTCACTACTGCGCGTGCGCAAACGGGCTCACTACTGCTCATGCGGGCTCGGGGTCGCTACTGCTCATGCGCACTCGGACTCACTACTGCGCATGCGCTCTCCGGCTCAAACCTGCACATGCGCACTCGAGCTCACTTCTACGCATGCGCACGCGGGCTCACTACTGCGCATGAGCACACGGGCTCACTACTGCCCATGCGTACACGGGCTCACTACTGCGCATGCGCACTCGGACTCACTACTGCGGATGCACAATCGGCCTCACTACTGCGCATGCGCACTCTGGCTCAGACCTGCACATGCACACAAGGACTCACTACTGCGGATGCGCCATCGGGCTCACTACTGTGCATGCGCACTCGGGGTCACTACTGCTCATGCGCACTCAGGGTCACTACTGCGCATGCGCACTCGGAGTCACTACTGCGGATGCGTGCTCGGGCTCACTACTGCGCATGCGCACACGGGCTCACTACTGCGCATGCGCGCTCGGGGTCACTACTGCTCATGCACACACGGGCTCACTACTGCTCAAGCGCACTCACACTCACTACTGCGGATGCACAATCGGGCTCACTACTGCGCATGCGCACTCGGGGTCACTACTGCTCATGCGCACTCGGACTGATTACTGCTCATGCGCACTCGGAGTCACTACTGCGCATGCGCACTGAGACTCACTACTGCGGATGCACAATCGGGCTCACTACTGCGCATGCGCACTCCGGCTCAGACCTGCACATGCGCACACGGACTCACTACTGCGGATGCGCAATCGGGCTCACTACTGCGTATTCGCTCACGGACTCACTACTGCGCATTCGCTCACGGGCTCACACTGTGAATGCACACTCGGGGTCACTACTGCGCATGCGCACTCGGGCTCACTACTGCGCATGCGCACTCCGCCTCAGACCTGCACATGCGCACTCGAGCACACTACTGCGCATGCGCACAGGGGCTCACTACTGCGCATTCGCTCACGGGCTCACACTGTGCATGCACACTCGGGGTCACTACTGCTCATGCGCACACGGACTCACGACTACGGATGCGCGCTCGGGCTCACTACTGCGCATGCGCACTCCGGCTCAGACCTGCACATGCGCACTCGAGCTCACTACTACGCATGCGCACGCGGCCTCACTACTGCGCATACGCACTCGGACTCACTACTGCGGATGCGCGCTCGGACTCACGACTGGGGATGCGCGCTCAGGCTCACTACTGCGGATGCGCAATCGGGTTCACTACTGCTCATGCGCACTCGGACTGATTGCTGCTCATGCGCACTCGGGGTCACTACTGCGCATGAGCACTCGGACTCACTACTGCGGATGCGTGCTCGGGCTCACTACTGCGCATGCGCACACGGACCCACTACTGCGCATGCGCACACGGGCTCACTTCTGCGCATGCGCACTCGGGGTCACTTTTGCTCATGCGCACTCGGCCTCACTACCGCGCATGCGCACTCCGTCTCAGACCTGCCCATGCGCACTCGGGCACACCACTGCGCATGCGCACACGGGCTCAGTACTGCGCATGCGCAGTCCGGGTCAGACCTGCACATGCGCATTCGAGCTCACTTCTGCTCATATGCACACGGGCGTACTACTGCGCATGCGCACTCGGACTCACTACTGAGCATGCGCACTCCGGCTCAGACCTGCACATGCGCACTCGAGCTCACTACTACGCATGCGCACGCGGCCTCACTACTGCGCATGAGCACACGGGCTCACTACTGCGCATGCGTACACCGGCTCACTACTGCGCATGCGCACACGGGCTCACTACTGCGCATGCGGGCTCGGGGTCACTAGTGCGCATGCGCACTCGGGGTCACTACTGCGCATGCGCCCTCCGGCTCACTACTGCTCATGCGCACTCGGACTCACTACTGCGGATGCACAACTGGGCTCACTACTGCGCATGCGCACTCCGGCTCAGTCCTGCACATGCGCACACGGACTCACTACTGCGCGTGCGCAAACGGGCTCACTACTGCTCATGCGGGCTCGGGGTCGCTACTGCTCATGCGCACTCGGACTCACTACTGCGCATGCGCTCTCCGGCTCAAACCTGCACATGCGCACTCGAGCTCACTTCTACGCATGCGCACGCGGGCTCACTACTGCGCATGAGCACACGGGCTCACTACTGCCCATGCGTACACGGGCTCACTACTGCGCATGCGCACTCGGACTCACTACTGCGGATGCACAATCGGCCTCACTACTGCGCATGCGCACTCTGGCTCAGACCTGCACATGCACACAAGGACTCACTACTGCGGATGCGCCATCGGGCTCACTACTGTGCATGCGCACTCGGGGTCACTACTGCTCATGCGCACTCGGACTGACTACTGCTCATGCGCACTCAGGGTCACTACTGCGCATGCGCACTCGGAGTCACTACTGCGGATGCGTGCTCGGGCTCACTACTGCGCATGCGCACACGGGCTCACTACTGCGCATGCGCGCTCGGGGTCACTACTGCTCATGCACACACGGGCTCACTACTGCTCAAGCGCACTCACACTCACTACTGCGGATGCACAATCGGGCTCACTACTGCGCATGCGCACTCGGGGTCACTACTGCTCATGCGCACTCGGACTGATTACTGCTCATGCGCACTCGGGGTCACTACTGCGCATGCGCACTGAGACTCACTACTGCGGATGCACAATCGGGCTCACTACTGCGCATGCGCACTCCGGCTCAGACCTGCACATGCGCACACGGACTCACTACTGCGGATGCGCAATCGGGCTCACTACTGCGCATTCGCTCACGGACTCACTACTGCGCATTCGCTCACGGGCTCACACTGTGAATGCACACTCGGGGTCACTACTGCGCATGCGCACTCGGGCTCACTACTGCGCATGCGCACTCCGCCTCAGACCTGCACATGCGCACTCGAGCACACTACTGCGCATGCGCACAGGGGCTCACTACTGCGCATTCGCTCACGGGCTCACACTGTGCATGCACACTCGGGGTCACTACTGCGCATGCGCACTCGGGCTCACTACTGCGCATGCACACACGGGCTCACTACGGTGCATGCGCACACGGGCTCACTACTGCGCATGCGCACACGGGCTCACTGCTGTTCATGCGCAATCGGTGTCACCAATGCTCATGCGCACTCGGACTCACTGCTGCGGATGTTCAATCTGGCTCACTACTGCGCATGCGAACTCCGGCTCAGACCTGCACATGCGCACTCGAGCTCACTACTACGCATGCGCGCTCGGGGTCACTACTGCGCATGCGCGCTCGGAATCACTACTGCTCATGCGCTCAGGGACTCACGACTGCCGATGCGCGCTCGGGCTCACTACTGCGGATGCGCAGTCGGGTTCACTACTGCGCATGCACACACGGGCACACTTCTGCGCATGCGCACTCGGGGTCACTTCTGCGCATGCGCACACGGGCTCGCTACTGCGCATGCGCGCTCGGGTTCACTACTGCTCATGCACACACGGGCTCACTACTGCTCATGCGCACTGAGACTCACTACTGCGGATGCACAATCGGGCTCACTACTGCGCATGCGCGCTCGGACTCACTACTGCTCATGCGCACACGGACTCACGACTGCGGATGCGCGCACGGGCTCACTACTGCGGATGCGCAATCGGGTTCACTACTGCGCATGCACACACGGGCTCACTTTTGCGCATGCGCACTCAGGCTCACTACTGCTCATGCGCACTCGGCCTCACTACTGCGCACGCGCACTCCGGCTCAGACCTGCCCATGCCCACTCGGGCTCACTACTGCGCATGCGCACACGGGCTCACTACTGCGCATGCGCGCACGAGCCCACTACTGCGAATGCGCACTCCGTCTCAGACCTGCCCATGCCCACTCGGGCTCACTACTGCGGATGCGCACACTGGCTCACTACTGCGCATGCGCGCTCGGGGTCACTACTGCTCATGCACACACGGGCTCACTACTGCTCAAGCGCACTCACACTCACTACTGCGGATGCACAATCGGGCTCACTACTGCGCATGCGCGCTCGGACTCACTACTGCTCATGCGCACACGGACTCACGACTGCGGATGCGCGCTCGGGCTCACTACTGCGCATGCGCACTCCGGCTCAGACCTGCACATGCGCACTCGAGCTCACTACTACGCATGCGCACGCGGCCTCACTACTGCGCATGCGGGCTCGGGGTCACTAGTGCGCATGCGCACTCGGGGTCACTACTGCGGATGCGCGCTCGGACTCACGACTGGGGATGCGCGCTCAGGCTCACTACTGCGGATGCGCACTCCGTCCCAGACCTGCACATGCGCACTCGAGCACACTACTGCGCATGCGCACAGGGGCTCACTACTGCGCATTCGCTCACGGGCTCACACTGTGCATGCACACTCGGGGTCACTACTGCGCATGCGCACTCGGGCTCACTACTGCGCATGCACACACGGGCTCACTACGGTGCATGCGCACACGGGCTCACTACTGCGCATGCGCACACGGGCTCACTGCTGTTCATGCGCAATCGGTGTCACCAATGCTCATGCGCACTCGGACTCACTGCTGCGGATGTTCAATCTGGCTCACTACTGCGCATGCGCACTCCGGCTCAGACCTGCACGTGCGCTCACGGACTCACTACTGCGGATGCGCAATCGGGTTCACTACGGTGCATGCGCACACGGGCCCACTACTGCGCGTGCGCGCACGGGCTCACTACTGCGCAAGCGCACTAAGTCTCAGACCTGCCCATGCGCACTCGGACTCACCACTGCGCATGCGCACACGGGCTCACTACTGCGCATGCGCAGTCGGGATCACAAATGCGCATGCGCGCTCGGAATCACTACTGCTCATGCCCACACGGACTCACGACTGCGGATGCGCGCTCGGGCTCACTACTGCGCATACGCACTCCGACTCACTACTGCGCATGCACACACGGGCTCACTTCTGCGCATGCGCACACGGGCTCACTACTGCGCATGCGAACTCCGGCTCAGACCTGCACATGCGCACTCGAGCTCACTACTACGCATGCGCGCTCGGGGTCACTACTGCGCATGCGCACTCCGCCTCAGACCTGCATATGCGCACTCGAGCACACTACTGCGCATGCGCACAGGGGCTCACTACTGCGCATGCGCGCTCGGGGTCACTACTGCTCATGCACACACGGGCTCACTACTGCTCATGCGCACTGAGACTCACTACTGCGGATGCACAATCGGGCTCACTACTGCGCATGCGCGCTCGGACTCACTACTGCTCATGCGCACTCGGGGTCACTACTGCTCATGCGCACTCAGACTCATTACTGCGGATGCGCAATCGGGCTCACTACTGCGCATGCGCGCTCGGACTCACTACTGCTCATGCGCACACGGGCTCACTACTGCGCATGCGCAGTATGGCTCAGACTTGCACATGCGCATTCGAGCTCACTTCTACGCATGCGCGCGCGGGCTCACTACTGCGCATGAGCACACGGGCTCACTACTGCCCATGCGTACACGGGCTCACTACTGCGCATGCGCACACGGGCTCAGACCTGCACATGCGCACACGGACTCACTAGTGCGGATGCGCAATCGGCCTCACTACTCTGCATGCGCACTCGGGCTCACTACTGCGCATGCGCACACGGGCTCACTACTGCGCATGCGCAATCGGGCTCACAACTGCGCATACGCGCTCGGAATCACTACTGCTCATGCGCACTCGGACTTACTACTGCAGATGCGCAATCGGGCTCACTACAGTGCATGCGCACTAGGGGTCACTACTGCTCATGCGCACTCGGACTCACTACTGCGCATGCGCACTCCGGCTCAAACCTGCACATGCGCACTCGAGCTCACTTCTACGCATGCGCACGCGGGCTCACTACTGCGCATGAGCACACGGGCTCACTACTGCCCATGCGTACACGGGCTCACTACTGCGCATGCGCACACCGGCTCACTACTGCGCATGCACACACGGGCTCACTAGTGCGCATGCGCACTAGGGGTCACTACTGCGCATGCGCACTCGAGCTCACTACTAGGCATGCGCACGCGGGCTCACTACTGCGCATGCACACACGGGCTCACTTCTGCGCATGCGCACTCGGGGTCACTTTTGCTCATGCGCACTCGGCCTCACTACCGCGCATGCGCACTCCGGCACAGACCTGCCCATGCGCACTCGGGCTCACTATTGCGCATGCGTACACGGGCTCACTACTGCGCATGCGCACTCGGGGTCACTACTGCTCATGCGCACTCGGACTGATTACTGCTCATGCGCACTCGGGGTCACTACTGCGCATGAGCACTCGGTCTCACTACTGCGGATGCGTGCTCGGGCTCACTACTGCGCATGGGCACACGGACCCACTACTGCGCATGCGCACTCCGGCTCAGACATGCACATGCGCACTCGAGCTCACTACTACGCATGCGCACGCGGGCTCACTACTGCGCATGCGCACACGGGCTCACTACTGCGCGTGCGCGCTCGGGGTCACTACTGCGCATGCGCGCTCGGAATCACTACTGCTCATGCGCTCAGGGACTCACGACTGCGGATGCGCGCACGGGCTCACTACTGCGGATGCGCAATCGGGTTCACTACTGCGCATGCACACACGGGCTCACTTTTGCGCATGCGCACTCATGCTCACTACTGCTCATGCGCACTCGGCCTCACTACTGCGCACGCGCACTCCGGCTCAGACCTGCCCATGCCCACTCGGGCTCACTACTGCGCATGCGCACACGGGCTCACTACTGCGCATGCGCGCACGAGCCCACTACTGCGAATGCGCACTCCGTCTCAGACCTGCCCATGCCCACTCGGGCTCACTACTGCGGATGCGCACACTGGCTCACTACTGCGCATGCGCGCTCGGGGTCACTACTGCTCATGCACACACGGGCTCACTACTGCTCAAGCGCACTCACACTCACTACTGCGGATGCACAATCGGGCTCACTACTGCGCATGCGCGCTCGGACTCACTACTGCTCATGCGCACACGGACTCACGACTGCGGATGCGCGCTCGGGCTCACTACTGCGCATGCGCACTCCGGCTCAGACCTGCACATGCGCACTCGAGCTCACTACTACGCATGCGCACGCGGCCTCACTACTGCGCATGCGGGCTCGGGGTCACTAGTGCGCATGCGCACTCGGGGTCACTACTGCGGATGCGCGCTCGGACTCACGACTGGGGATGCGCGCTCAGGCTCACTACTGCGGATGCGCAATCGGGTTCACTACTGCGCATGCACACACGGGCTCACTTCTGCGCATGCGCACTCGGGGTCACTTTTGCTCATGCGCACTCGGCCTCACTACCGCGCATGCGCACTCCGGCACAGACCTGCCCATGCGCACTCGGGCTCTCTATTTGCGCATGCGTACACGGGCTCACTACTGCGCATGCGCACTCGGGGTCACTACTGCTCATGCGCACTCGGACTGATTACTGCTCATGCGCACTCGGGGTCACTACTGCGCATGAGCACTCGGACTCACTACTGCGGATGCGTGCTCGGGCTCACTACTGCGCATGCGCACACGGACCCACTACTGCGCATGCGCACACGGGCTCACTTCTGCGCATGCGCACTCGGGGTCACTTTTGCTCATGCGCACTCGGCCTCACTACCGCGCATGCGCACTCCGGCACAGACCTGCCCATGCGCACTCGGGCTCACTATTGCGCATGCGTACACGGGCTCACTACTGCGCATGCGCACTCGGGGTCACTACTGCTCATGCGCACTCGGACTGATTACTGCTCATGCGCACTCGGGGTCACCACTGCGCATGAGCACTCGGACTCACTACTGCGGATGCGTGCTCGGGCTCACTACTGCGCATGCGCACACGGACCCACTACTGCGCATGCGCATTCCGGCTCAGACATGCACATGCGCACTCGAGCTCACTACTACGCATGCGCACGCGGGCTCACTACTGCGCATGCGCACACGGGCTCACTACTGCGCATGCGCGCTCGGGGTCACTACTACGCATGCGCGCTCGGACTCACTACTGCTCATGCGCACAGGGACTCACGACTGCGGATGCGCGCTCGGGCTCACTACTGCGGATGCGCAATCGGGTTCACTACTGCGCATGCACACACGGGCACACTTCTGCGCATGTGCACTCGGGGTCACTTCTGCTCATGCGCACTCGGCCTCACTACCGCGCATGCGCACTCCGGCTCAGACCTGCACATGCGCACTCGAGCTCACTACTACGCATGCGCACGCGGGCTCACTACAGCGCCAGCACGCTCGGGCTCACTTCTGCGCATGCGCACACGGGCTCGCTACTGCGCATGCGCGCTCGGGTTAACTACTGCTCATGCACACACGGGCTCACTACTGCTCATGCGCACTGAGACTCACTATTGCGGATGCACAATCGGGCTCACTACTGCGCATGCGCGCTCGGACTCACTACTGCTCATGCGCACACGACTCACGACTGCGGATGCGCGCACGGGCTCACTACTGCGGATGCGCCATCGGTTTCACTACTGCGCATGCACACACGGGCTCACTTTTGCGCATGCGCACTCAGGCTCACTACTGCTCATGCCCACTCGGCCTCACTACTGCGCACGCGCACTCCGGCTCAGACCTGCCCATGCGCACTCGGGCTCACTACTGCGCATGCGCACACGGGCTCACTACTGCGCATGCGCGCACGAGCCCACTACTGCGAATGCGCACTCCGTCTCAGACCTGCCCATGCCCACTCGGGCTCACTACTGCGGATGCGCACACTGGCTCACTACTGCGCATGCGTGCTCGGGGTCACTACTGCGCATGCGCGCACGAGCCCACTACTGCGAATGCGCACTCCGTCTCAGACCTGCCCATGCGCACTCGGGCACACCACTGCGCATGCGCACACGGGCTCAGTACTGCGCATGCGCAGTCCGGGTCAGACCTGCACATGCGCATTCGAGCTCACTTCTGCTCATATGCACACGGGCGTACTACTGCGCATGCGCACTCGGACTCACTACTGAGCATGCGCACTCCGGCTCAGACCTGCACATGCGCACTCGAGCTCACTACTACGCATGCGCACGCGGCCTCACTACTGCGCATGAGCACACGGGCTCACTACTGCGCATGCGTACACCGGCTCACTACTGCGCATGCGCACACGGGCTCACTACTGCGCATGCGGGCTCGGGGTCACTAGTGCGCATGCGCACTCGGGGTCACTACTGCGCATGCGCCCTCCGGCTCACTACTGCTCATGCGCACTCGGACTCACTACTGCGGATGCACAACTGGGCTCACTACTGCGCATGCGCACTCCGGCTCAGTCCTGCACATGCGCACACGGACTCACTACTGCGCGTGCGCAAACGGGCTCACTACTGCTCATGCGGGCTCGGGGTCGCTACTGCTCATGCGCACTCGGACTCACTACTGCGCATGCGCTCTCCGGCTCAAACCTGCACATGCGCACTCGAGCTCACTTCTACGCATGCGCACGCGGGCTCACTACTGCGCATGAGCACACGGGCTCACTACTGCCCATGCGTACACGGGCTCACTACTGCGCATGCGCACTCGGACTCACTACTGCGGATGCACAATCGGCCTCACTACTGCGCATGCGCACTCTGGCTCAGACCTGCACATGCACACAAGGACTCACTACTGCGGATGCGCCATCGGGCTCACTACTGTGCATGCGCACTCGGGGTCACTACTGCTCATGCGCACTCGGACTGACTACTGCTCATGCGCACTCAGGGTCACTACTGCGCATGCGCACTCGGAGTCACTACTGCGGATGCGTGCTCGGGCTCACTACTGCGCATGCGCACACGGGCTCACTACTGCGCATGCGCGCTCGGGGTCACTACTGCTCATGCACACACGGGCTCACTACTGCTCAAGCGCACTCACACTCACTACTGCGGATGCACAATCGGGCTCACTACTGCGCATGCGCACTCGGGGTCACTACTGCTCATGCGCACTCGGACTGATTACTGCTCATGCGCACTCGGGGTCACTACTGCGCATGCGCACTGAGACTCACTACTGCGGATGCACAATCGGGCTCACTACTGCGCATGCGCACTCCGGCTCAGACCTGCACATGCGCACACGGACTCACTACTGCGGATGCGCAATCGGGCTCACTACTGCGTATTCGCTCACGGACTCACTACTGCGCATTCGCTCACGGGCTCACACTGTGAATGCACACTCGGGGTCACTACTGCGCATGCGCACTCGGGCTCACTACTGCGCATGCGCACTCCGCCTCAGACCTGCACATGCGCACTCGAGCACACTACTGCGCATGCGCACAGGGGCTCACTACTGCGCATTCGCTCACGGGCTCACACTGTGCATGCACACTCGGGGTCACTACTGCGCATGCGCACTCGGGCTCACTACTGCGCATGCACACACGGGCTCACTACGGTGCATGCGCACACGGGCTCACTACTGCGCATGCGCACACGGGCTCACTGCTGTTCATGCGCAATCGGTGTCACCAATGCTCATGCGCACTCGGACTCACTGCTGCGGATGTTCAATCTGGCTCACTACTGCGCATGCGAACTCCGGCTCAGACCTGCACATGCGCACTCGAGCTCACTACTACGCATGCGCGCTCGGGGTCACTACTGCGCATGCGCACTCCACCTCAGACCTGCATATGCGCACTCGAGCACACTACTGCGCATGCGCACAGGGGCTCACTACTGCGCATGCGCGCTCGGGTTCACTACTGCGCATGCACACACGGGCACACTTCTGCGCATGCGCACTCGGGGTCACTTCTGCGCATGCGCACACGGGCTCGCTACTGCGCATGCGCGCTCGGGTTCACTACTGCTCATGCACACACGGGCTCACTACTGCTCATGCGCACTGGGACTCACTACTGCGGATGCACAATCGGGCTCACTACTGCGCATGCGCGCTCGGACTCACTACTGCTCATGCGCACACGGACTCACGACTGCGGATGCGCGCACGGGCTCACTACTGCGGATGCGCAATCGGGTTCACTACTGCGCATGCACACACGGGCTCACTTTTGCGCATGCGCACTCAGGCTCACTACTGCTCATGCGCACTCGGCCTCACTACTGCGCACGCGCACTCCGGCTCAGACCTGCCCATGCGCACTCGGGCTCACTACTGCGCATGCGCACGCGGCCTCACTACTGCGCATGCGCGCACGAGCCCACTACTGCGAATGCGCACTCCGTCTCAGACCTGCCCATGCCCACTCGGGCTCACTACTGCGGATGCGCACACTGGCTCACTACTGCGCATGCGCGCTCGGGGTCACTACTGCTCATGCACACACGGGCTCACTACTGCTCAAGCGCACTCACACTCACTACTGCGGATGCACAATCGGGCTCACTACTGCGCATGCGCGCTCGGACTCACTACTGCTCATGCGCACACGGACTCACGACTACGGATGCGCGCTCGGGCTCACTACTGCGCATGCGCACTCCGGCTCAGACCTGCACATGCGCACTCGAGCTCACTACTACGCATGCGCACGCGGCCTCACTACTGCGCATACGCACTCGGACTCACTACTGCGGATGCGCGCTCGGACTCACGACTGGGGATGCGCGCTCAGGCTCACTACTGCGGATGCGCAATCGGGTTCACTACTGCTCATGCGCACTCGGACTGATTGCTGCTCATGCGCACTCGGGGTCACTACTGCGCATGAGCACTCGGACTCACTACTGCGGATGCGTGCTCGGGCTCACTACTGCGCATGCGCACACGGACCCACTACTGCGCATGCGCACACGGGCTCACTTCTGCGCATGCGCACTCGGGGTCACTTTTGCTCATGCGCACTCGGCCTCACTACCGCGCATGCGCACTCCGTCTCAGACCTGCCCATGCGCACTCGGGCACACCACTGCGCATGCGCACACGGGCTCAGTACTGCGCATGCGCAGTCCGGGTCAGACCTGCACATGCGCATTCGAGCTCACTTCTGCTCATATGCACACGGGCGTACTACTGCGCATGCGCACTCGGACTCACTACTGAGCATGCGCACTCCGGCTCAGACCTGCACATGCGCACTCGAGCTCACTACTACGCATGCGCACGCGGCCTCACTACTGCGCATGAGCACACGGGCTCACTACTGCGCATGCGTACACCGGCTCACTACTGCGCATGCGCACACGGGCTCACTACTGCGCATGCGGGCTCGGGGTCACTAGTGCGCATGCGCACTCGGGGTCACTACTGCGCATGCGCCCTCCGGCTCACTACTGCTCATGCGCACTCGGACTCACTACTGCGGATGCACAACTGGGCTCACTACTGCGCATGCGCACTCCGGCTCAGTCCTGCACATGCGCACACGGACTCACTACTGCGCGTGCGCAAACGGGCTCACTACTGCTCATGCGGGCTCGGGGTCGCTACTGCTCATGCGCACTCGGACTCACTACTGCGCATGCGCTCTCCGGCTCAAACCTGCACATGCGCACTCGAGCTCACTTCTACGCATGCGCACGCGGGCTCACTACTGCGCATGAGCACACGGGCTCACTACTGCCCATGCGTACACGGGCTCACTACTACGCATGCGCACTCGGACTCACTACTGCGGATGCATAATCGGCCTCACTACTGCGCATGCGCACTCTGGCTCAGACCTGCACATGCACACAAGGACTCACTACTGCGGATGCGCCATCGGGCTCACTACTGTGCATGCGCACTCGGGGTCACTACTGCTCATGCGCACTCGGACTGACTACTGCTCATGCGCACTCAGGGTCACTACTGCGCATGCGCACTCGGAGTCACTACTGCGGATGCGTGCTCGGGCTCACTACTGCGCATGCGCACACGGGCTCACTACTGCGCATGCGCGCTCGGGGTCACTACTGCTCATGCACACACGGGCTCACTACTGCTCAAGCGCACTCACACTCACTACTGCGGATGCACAATCGGGCTCACTACTGCGCATGCGCACTCCGGCTCAGACCTGCACATGCGCACACGGACTCACTACTGCGGATGCGCAATCGGGCTCACTACTGCGCATTCGCTCACGGACTCACTACTGCGCATTCGCCCACGGGCTCACACTGTGAATGCACACTCGGGGTCACTACTGCGCATGCGCACTCGGGCTCACTACTGCGCATGCGCACTCCGCCTCAGACCTGCACATGCGCACTCGAGCACACTACTGCGCATGCGCACAGGGGCTCACTACTGCGCATTCGCTCACGGGCTCACACTGTGCATGCACACTCGGGGTCACTACTGCGCATGCGCACTCGGGCTCACTACTGCGCATGCACACACGGGCTCACTACGGTGCATGCGCACACGGGCACACTACTGCGCATGCGCACAGGGGCTCACTACTGCGCATTCGCTCACGGGCTCACACTGTGCATGCACACTCGGGGTCACTACTGCGCATGCGCACTCGGGCTCACTACTGCGCATGCACACACGGGCTCACTACGGTGCATGCGCACACGGGCTCACTACTGCGCATGCGCACACGGGCTCACTGCTGTTCATGCGCAATCGGTGTCACCAATGCTCATGCGCACTCGGACTCACTGCTGCGGATGTTCAATCTGGCTCACTACTGCGCATGCGAACTCCGGCTCAGACCTGCACATGCGCACTCGAGCTCACTACTACGCATGCGCGCTCGGGGTCACTACTGCGCATGCGCACTCCACCTCAGACCTGCATATGCGCACTCGAGCACACTACTGCGCATGCGCACAGGGGCTCACTACTGCGCATGCGCGCTCGGGTTCACTACTGCGCATGCACACACGGGCACACTTCTGCGCATGCGCACTCGGGGTCACTTCTGCGCATGCGCACACGGGCTCGCTACTGCGCATGCGCGCTCGGGTTCACTACTGCTCATGCACACACGGGCTCACTACTGCTCATGCGCACTGGGACTCACTACTGCGGATGCACAATCGGGCTCACTACTGCGCATGCGCGCTCGGACTCACTACTGCTCATGCGCACACGGACTCACGACTGCGGATGCGCGCACGGGCTCACTACTGCGGATGCGCAATCGGGTTCACTACTGCGCATGCACACACGGGCTCACTTTTGCGCATGCGCACTCAGGCTCACTACTGCTCATGCGCACTCGGCCTCACTACTGCGCACGCGCACTCCGGCTCAGACCTGCCCATGCGCACTCGGGCTCACTACTGCGCATGCGCACGCGGCCTCACTACTGCGCATGCGCGCACGAGCCCACTACTGCGAATGCGCACTCCGTCTCAGACCTGCCCATGCCCACTCGGGCTCACTACTGCGGATGCGCACACTGGCTCACTACTGCGCATGCGCGCTCGGGGTCACTACTGCTCATGCACACACGGGCTCACTACTGCTCAAGCGCACTCACACTCACTACTGCGGATGCACAATCGGGCTCACTACTGCGCATGCGCGCTCGGACTCACTACTGCTCATGCGCACACGGACTCACGACTACGGATGCGCGCTCGGGCTCACTACTGCGCATGCGCACTCCGGCTCAGACCTGCACATGCGCACTCGAGCTCACTACTACGCATGCGCACGCGGCCTCACTACTGCGCATACGCACTCGGACTCACTACTGCGGATGCGCGCTCGGACTCACGACTGGGGATGCGCGCTCAGGCTCACTACTGCGGATGCGCAATCGGGTTCACTACTGCTCATGCGCACTCGGACTGATTGCTGCTCATGCGCACTCGGGGTCACTACTGCGCATGAGCACTCGGACTCACTACTGCGGATGCGTGCTCGGGCTCACTACTGCGCATGCGCACACGGACCCACTACTGCGCATGCGCACACGGGCTCACTTCTGCGCATGCGCACTCGGGGTCACTTTTGCTCATGCGCACTCGGCCTCACTACCGCGCATGCGCACTCCGGCACAGACCTGCCCATGCGCACTCGGGCTCACTATTGCGCATGCGTACACGGGCTCACTACTGCGCATGCGCACTCGGGGTCACTACTGCTCATGCGCACTCGGACTGATTACTGCTCATGCGCACTCGGGGTCACCACTGCGCATGAGCACTCGGACTCACTACTGCGGATGCGTGCTCGGGCTCACTACTGCGCATGCGCACACGGACCCACTACTGCGCATGCGCACTCCGGCTCAGACATGCACATGCGCACTCGAGCTCACTACTACGCATGCGCACGCGGGCTCACTACAGCGCCAGCACGCTCGGGCTCACTTCTGCGCATGCGCACACGGGCTCGCCACTGCGCATGCGCGCTCGGGTTCACTACTGCTCATGCACACACGGGCTCACTACTGCTCATGCGCACTGAGACTCACTACTGCGGATGCACAATCGGGCTCACTACTGCGCATGCGCGCTCGGACTCACTACTGCTCATGCGCACACGACTCACGACTGCGGATGCGCGCACGAGCCCACTACTGCGAATGCGCACTCCGTCTCAGACCTGCCCATGCCCACTCGGGCTCACTACTGCGGATACGCACACTGGCTCACTACTGCGCATGCGTGCTCGGGGTCACTACTGCGCATGCGCGCACGAGCCCACTACTGCGAATGCGCACTCCGTCTCAGACCTGCCCATGCGCACTCGGGCACACCACTGCGCATGCGCACACGGGCTCAGTACTGCGCATGCGCAGTCCGGGTCAGAACTGCACATGCGCATTCGAGCTCACTTCTGCTCATATGCACACGGGCGTACTACTGCGCATGCGCACTCGGAGTCACTACCGCGGATGCACAACTGGGCTCACTACTGCGCATGCGCACTCCGGCTCAGTCCTGCACATGCGCACACGGACTCACTACTGCGCGTGCGCAAACGGGCTCACTACTGCTCATGCGGGCTCGGGGTCGCTACTGCTCATGCGCACTCGGACTCACTACTGCGCATGCGCTCTCCGGCTCAAACCTGCACATGCGCACTCGAGCTCACTACTACGCATGCGCACTCGAGCTCACTACTGCGGATGCGCCATCGGGCTCACTACTGTGCATGCGCACTCGGGGTCACTACTGCTCATGCGCACTCGGACTGACTACTGCTCATGCGCACTCAGGGTCACTACTGCGCATGCGCACTCGGACTCACTACTGCGGATGCGTGCTCGGGCTCACTACTGCGCATGCGCACACGGACCCACTACTGCGCATGCGCACTCCGGCACAGACCTGCACATGCGCACTCGAGCTCACTACTACGCATGCGCACTCGAGCTCACTACTGCGCATGCGCACACGGGCTCACTACTGCGCATGCGCGCTCGGGGTCACTACTGCTCATGCACACACGGGCTCACTACTGCGCAAGCGCACTCACACTCACTACTGCGGATGCACAATCGGGCTCACTACTGCGCATGCGCACTCCGGCTCAGTCCTGCACATGCGCACACGGACTCACTACTGCGCGTGCGCAAACGGGCTCACTACTGCTCATGCGGGCTCGGGGTCGCTACTGCTCATGCGCACTCGGACTCACTACTGCGCATGCGCTCTCCGGCTCAAACCTGCACATGCGCACTCGAGCTCACTTCTACGCATGCGCACGCGGGCTCACTACTGCGCATGAGCACACGGTCTCACTACTGCCCATGCGTACACGGGCTCACTACTGCGCATGCGCACTCGGACTCACTACTGCGGATGCACAATCGGCCTCACTACTGCGCATGCGCACTCCGGCTCAGACCTGCACATGCGCACTCGAGCTCACTACTACGCATGCGCACTCGAGCTCACTACTGCGGATGCGCCATCGGGCTCACTACTGTGCATGCGCACTCGGGGTCACTACTGCTCATGCGCACTCGGACTGACTACTGCTCATGCGCACTCAGGGTCACTACTGCGCATGCGCACTCGGACTCACTACTGCGGATGCGTGCTCGGGCTCACTACTGCGCATGCGCACACGGACCCACTACTGCGCATGCGCACTCCGGCACAGACCTGCACATGCGCACTCGAGCTCACTACTACGCATGCGCACTCGAGCTCACTACTGCGCATGCGCACACGGGCTCACTACTGCGCATGCGCGCTCGGGGTCACTACTGCTCATGCACACACGGGCTCACTACTGCTCAAGCGCACTCACACTCACTACTGCGGATGCACAATCGGGCTCACTACTGCGCATGCGCACTCGGGGTCACTACTGCTCATGCGCACTCGGACTGATTACTGCTCATGCGCACTCGGGGTCACTACTGCGCATGCGCACTGAGACTCACTACTGCGGGTGCACAATCGGGCTCACTACTGCGCATGCGCACTCCGGCTCAGACCTGCACATGCGCACACGGACTCACTACTGCGGATGCGCAATCGGGCTCACTACTGCGCATTCGCTCACGGACTCACTACTGCGCATTCGCTCACGGGCTCACACTGTGAATGCACACTCGGGGTCACTACTGCGCATGCGCACTCGGGCTCACTACTGCGCATGCGCACTCCGCCTCAGACCTGCACATGCGCACTCGAGCACACTACTGCGCATGCGCACAGGGGCTCACTACTGCGCATTCGCTCACGGACTCGCTACTGCGCATTCGCTCACGGGCTCACACTGTGAATGCACACTCGGGGTCACTACTGCGCATGCGCACACGGGCTCACTACTGCGCATGCGCGCACGAGCCCACTACTGCGAATGCGAACTCCGGCTCAGACCTGCACATGCGCACTCGAGCTCACTACTACGCATGCGCGCTCGGGGTCACTACTGCGCATGCGCACTCCGCCTCAGACCTGCATATGCGCACTCGAGCACACTACTGCGCATGCGCACAGGGGCTCACTACTGCGCATTCGCTCACGGACTCACTACTGCGCATTCGCTCACGGGCTCAGACTGTGAATGCACACTCGGGGTCACTACTGCGCATGCGCACTCGGGCTCACTACTGCGCATGCGCACTGAGACTCACTACTGCGGATGCACAATCGGGCTCACTACTGCGCATGCGCACTCCGGCTCAGACCTGCACATGCGCACACGGACTCACAACTGCGGATGCGCAATCGGGCTCACTACGGTGCATGCGCACACGGGCCCACTACTGCGCGTGCGCGCACGGGCTCACTACTGCGCAAGCGCACTACGTCTCAGACCTGCCCATGCGCACTCGGACTCACCACTGCGCATGCGCACACGGGCTCACTACTGCGCATGCGCGCTCGGGGTCACTACTGCTCATGCACACACGGGCTCACTACTGCTCATGCGCACTGAGACTCACTACTGCGGATGCACAATCGGGCTCACTACTGCGCATGCGCGCTCGGACTCAATACTGCTCATGCGCACACGGGCTCACTTCTGCGCATGCGCACTCGGGGTCACTTCTGCTCATGCGCACTCGGCCTTACTACCGCGCATGCGCACTCCGGCTCAGACCTGCCCATGCGCAATCGGGCTCACCACTGCGCATGCGTACACGGGCTCACTACTGCGCATGGGCAGACGGGCTCACTACTGCGCATGCGCGCTCGGACTCACTACTGCTCATGCGCACACGGGCTCACTACTGCGCATGCGCAGTCCGGCTCAGACTTGCACATGCGCATTCGAGCTCACTTCTGCGCATGTGCACACGGGCTCACTACTGCGCATGCGGGCTCGGGGTCACTAGTACGCATGCGCACTCGTTGTCACTACTGCGCATGCGCCCTCCGGCTCACTATTGCTCATGCGTACTCGGACTCACTACTGCGGATGCACAATTGGGCTCACTATTGCGCATGCGCACTCCGGCTCAGTCCTGCACATGCGCACACGGACTCACTACTGCGGATGCGCAATCGGGCTCACTACTGTGCATGCGCACTCGGGGTCACTACTGCTCATGCGCACTCGGACTCACTACTGCTCATGCGCACTCGGGGTCACTACTGCGCATGCGCACTCGAGCTCACTACTACGCATGCGCACGCGGGCTCACTACTGCTCATGCGCACTCAGACTCATTACTGCGGATGCACAATCGGGCTCACTACTGCGCATGCGCGCTCGGACTCACTACTGCTCATGCGCACACGGGCTCACTACTGCGCATGCGCAGTCCGGCTCAGACTTGCACATGCGCATTCGAGCTCACTTCTGCGCATGTGCACACGGGCTCACTACTGCTCATGCGGGCTCGGGGTCACTACTGCTCATGCGCACTCGGACTCACTACTGCGCATGCGCACTCCGGCTCAAACCTGCACATGCGCACACGAGCTCACTTCTACGCATGCGCACGCGGGCTCACTACTGCGCATGAGCACACGGGCTCACTACTGCCCATGCGTACACGGGCTCACTACTGCGCATGCGCACACGGGCGCACTACTGCGCATGCGGGCTCGGGGTCACTAGTGCGCATGCGCCCTCCGGCTCACTACTGCTCATGCGCACTCGGACTCACTACGGCGGATGCACAATCGGGCTCACTACTGGGCATGCGCACTCCGGCTCAGACCTGCACATGCGCACACGGACTCACTAGTGCGGATGCGCAATCGGCCTCACTACTCTGCATGCGCACTCGGGCTCACTACTGCGCATGCGCACACGGGCTCACTACTGCACATGCGCAATCGGGCTCACAACTGCGCATACGCGCTCGGAATCACTACTGCTCATGCGCACACGGACTCACGACTGCGGATGCGCGCTCGGGCTCACTACTGCGCATACGCACTCGGACTCACTACTGCGCATGCGCAATCGGGCTCACAACTGCGCATGCGCGCTCGGACTCACTACTGCTCATGCGCACACGGACTCACGACTGCGGATGCGCGCTCCGGCTCACTACTGCGGATGCGCACACTGGCTCACTACTGCGCATGCGCAATCGGGCTCACAACTGCGCATGCGCGCTCGGACTCACTACTGCTCATGCGCACACGGACTCACGACTGCGGATGCGCGCTCCGGCTCACTACTGCGGATGCGCACACTGGCACACTACTGCGCATGCGCGCTCGGGATCACTAGTGCGCATGCGCACTCAGGGTCACTACTGCGCATGCGCACTCGGGGTCACTACTGCTCATGCGCATTCGGACTCACTACTGCTCATGTGCATTCGGCGTCGCTACTGCGCATGCGCACTCGGACTCACTACTGCGAATGCGCGCTCGGGCTCACTACTGCGCATGCGCACACGGTCTCACTGCTGCGCATGCGCGCACGAGCCCACTACTGCGAATGCGCACTCCGTCTCGGACCTGCCCATGCGCACTCGGGCACACCACTGCGCATGCGCACACGGGCTCAGTACTGCGCATGCGCAGTCCGGGTCAGACCTGCACATGCGCATTCGAGCTCACTTCTGCTCATATGCACACGGGCGTACTACTGCGCATGCGCACTCGGACTCACTACTGCGGATGCACAATCGGGCTCACTACTGCGCATGCGCGCTCGGACCCACTACTGCTCATGCGCACACGGGCTCACAACTGCGCATGCGCGCTCGGAATCACTACTGCGCATGCGCACTCGGACTCACTACTGCGCATGCGCACTCCGGCTCAGACCTGCACATGTGCACTCGAGCTCACTACTACGCATGCGCACGCGGGCTCACTACTGCGCATGAGCACACGGGCTCACAACTGCGCATGCGCACACGGGCGCACTACTGCGCATGCGGGCTCGGGGTCACTAGTGCGCATGCGCACTCGGGGTCACTACTGCGCATGCGCCCTCCGGCTCACTACTGCTCATGCGCACTCGGACTCACTACGGCGGATGCACAGTCGGGCTCACTACTGCGCATGCGCACTCCGGCTCAGACCTGCACATGCGCACACGGACTCACTAGTGCGGATGCGCAATCGGCCTCACTACTCTGCATGCGCACTCGGGCTCACTACTGCGCATGCGCACTCGGGGTCACTACTGCTCATGCGCACTCGGACTGATTACTGCTCATGCGCACTCGGGGTCACTACTGCGCATGCGCACTGAGACTCACTACTGCGGGTGCACAATCGGGCTCACTACTGCGCATGCGCACTCCGGCTCAGACCTGCACATGCGCACACGGACTCACTACTGCGGATGCGCAATCGGGCTCACTACTGCGCATTCGCTCACGGACTCACTACTGCGCATTCGCTCACGGGCTCACACTGTGAATGCACACTCGGGGTCACTACTGCGCATGCGCACTCGGGCTCACTACTGCGCATGCGCACTCCGCCTCAGACCTGCACATGCGCACTCGAGCACACTACTGCGCATGCGCACAGGGGCTCACTACTGCGCATTCGCTCACGGACTCGCTACTGCGCATTCGCTCACGGGCTCACACTGTGAATGCACACTCGGGGTCACTACTGCGCATGCGCACACGGGCTCACTACTGCGCATGCGCGCACGAGCCCACTACTGCGAATGCGAACTCCGGCTCAGACCTGCACATGCGCACTCGAGCTCACTACTACGCATGCGCGCTCGGGGTCACTACTGCGCATGCGCACTCCGCCTCAGACCTGCATATGCGCACTCGAGCACACTACTGCGCATGCGCACAGGGGCTCACTACTGCGCATTCGCTCACGGACTCACTACTGCGCATTCGCTCACGGGCTCAGACTGTGAATGCACACTCGGGGTCACTACTGCGCATGCGCACTCGGGCTCACTACTGCGCATGCGCACTGAGACTCACTACTGCGGATGCACAATCGGGCTCACTACTGCGCATGCGCACTCCGGCTCAGACCTGCACATGCGCACACGGACTCACAACTGCGGATGCGCAATCGGGCTCACTACGGTGCATGCGCACACGGGCCCACTACTGCGCGTGCGCGCACGGGCTCACTACTGCGCAAGCGCACTACGTCTCAGACCTGCCCATGCGCACTCGGACTCACCACTGCGCATGCGCACACGGGCTCACTACTGCGCATGCGCGCTCGGGGTCACTACTGCTCATGCACACACGGGCTCACTACTGCTCATGCGCACTGAGACTCACTACTGCGGATGCACAATCGGGCTCACTACTGCGCATGCGCGCTCGGACTCAATACTGCTCATGCGCACACGGGCTCACTTCTGCGCATGCGCACTCGGGGTCACTTCTGCTCATGCGCACTCGGCCTTACTACCGCGCATGCGCACTCCGGCTCAGACCTGCCCATGCGCAATCGGGCTCACCACTGCGCATGCGTACACGGGCTCACTACTGCGCATGGGCAGACGGGCTCACTACTGCGCATGCGCGCTCGGACTCACTACTGCTCATGCGCACACGGGCTCACTACTGCGCATGCGCAGTCCGGCTCAGACTTGCACATGCGCATTCGAGCTCACTTCTGCGCATGTGCACACGGGCTCACTACTGCGCATGCGGGCTCGGGGTCACTAGTACGCATGCGCACTCGTTGTCACTACTGCGCATGCGCCCTCCGGCTCACTATTGCTCATGCGTACTCGGACTCACTACTGCGGATGCACAATTGGGCTCACTATTGCGCATGCGCACTCCGGCTCAGTCCTGCACATGCGCACACGGACTCACTACTGCGGATGCGCAATCGGGCTCACTACTGTGCATGCGCACTCGGGGTCACTACTGCTCATGCGCACTCGGACTCACTACTGCTCATGCGCACTCGGGGTCACTACTGCGCATGCGCACTCGAGCTCACTACTACGCATGCGCACGCGGGCTCACTACTGCTCATGCGCACTCAGACTCATTACTGCGGATGCACAATCGGGCTCACTACTGCGCATGCGCGCTCGGACTCACTACTGCTCATGCGCACACGGGCTCACTACTGCGCATGCGCAGTCCGGCTCAGACTTGCACATGCGCATTCGAGCTCACTTCTGCGCATGTGCACACGGGCTCACTACTGCTCATGCGGGCTCGGGGTCACTACTGCTCATGCGCACTCGGACTCACTACTGCGCATGCGCACTCCGGCTCAAACCTGCACATGCGCACACGAGCTCACTTCTACGCATGCGCACGCGGGCTCACTACTGCGCATGAGCACACGGGCTCACTACTGCCCATGCGTACACGGGCTCACTACTGCGCATGCGCACACGGGCGCACTACTGCGCATGCGGGCTCGGGGTCACTAGTGCGCATGCGCCCTCCGGCTCACTACTGCTCATGCGCACTCGGACTCACTACGGCGGATGCACAATCGGGCTCACTACTGGGCATGCGCACTCCGGCTCAGACCTGCACATGCGCACACGGACTCACTAGTGCGGATGCGCAATCGGCCTCACTACTCTGCATGCGCACTCGGGCTCACTACTGCGCATGCGCACACGGGCTCACTACTGCACATGCGCAATCGGGCTCACAACTGCGCATACGCGCTCGGAATCACTACTGCTCATGCGCACACGGACTCACGACTGCGGATGCGCGCTCGGGCTCACTACTGCGCATACGCACTCGGACTCACTACTGCGCATGCGCAATCGGGCTCACAACTGCGCATGCGCGCTCGGACTCACTACTGCTCATGCGCACACGGACTCACGACTGCGGATGCGCGCTCCGGCTCACTACTGCGGATGCGCACACTGGCTCACTACTGCGCATGCGCAATCGGGCTCACAACTGCGCATGCGCGCTCGGACTCACTACTGCTCATGCGCACACGGACTCACGACTGCGGATGCGCGCTCCGGCTCACTACTGCGGATGCGCACACTGGCACACTACTGCGCATGCGCGCTCGGGATCACTAGTGCGCATGCGCACTCAGGGTCACTACTGCGCATGCGCACTCGGGGTCACTACTGCTCATGCGCATTCGGACTCACTACTGCTCATGTGCATTCGGCGTCGCTACTGCGCATGCGCACTCGGACTCACTACTGCGAATGCGCGCTCGGGCTCACTACTGCGCATGCGCACACGGTCTCACTGCTGCGCATGCGCGCACGAGCCCACTACTGCGAATGCGCACTCCGTCTCGGACCTGCCCATGCGCACTCGGGCACACCACTGCGCATGCGCACACGGGCTCAGTACTGCGCATGCGCAGTCCGGGTCAGACCTGCACATGCGCATTCGAGCTCACTTCTGCTCATATGCACACGGGCGTACTACTGCGCATGCGCACTCGGACTCACTACTGCGGATGCACAATCGGGCTCACTACTGCGCATGCGCGCTCGGACCCACTACTGCTCATGCGCACACGGGCTCACAACTGCGCATGCGCGCTCGGAATCACTACTGCGCATGCGCACTCGGACTCACTACTGCGCATGCGCACTCCGGCTCAGACCTGCACATGTGCACTCGAGCTCACTACTACGCATGCGCACGCGGGCTCACTACTGCGCATGAGCACACGGGCTCACAACTGCGCATGCGCACACGGGCGCACTACTGCGCATGCGGGCTCGGGGTCACTAGTGCGCATGCGCACTCGGGGTCACTACTGCGCATGCGCCCTCCGGCTCACTACTGCTCATGCGCACTCGGACTCACTACGGCGGATGCACAGTCGGGCTCACTACTGCGCATGCGCACTCCGGCTCAGACCTGCACATGCGCACACGGACTCACTAGTGCGGATGCGCAATCGGCCTCACTACTCTGCATGCGCACTCGGGCTCACTACTGCGCATGCGCACACGGGCTCACTACTGCGCATGCGCAATCGGGCTCACAACTGCGCATACGCGCTCGGAATCACTACTGCTCATGCGCACACGGACTCACGACTGCGGATGCGCGCTCGGGCTCACTACTGCGCATACGCACTCGGACTCACTACTGCGCATGCGCAATCGGGCTCACAACTGCGCATGCGCGCTCGGGCTCACTACTGCGCATGCGCACTCCGGCTCAGACCTGCACATGCGCTCTCGAGCTCACTACTACGCATGCGCTCGCGGCCTCACTACTGCGCATGCGGGCTCGGGGTCACTAGTGCGCATGCGCACTCGGGGTCACTACTACGCATGCGCCCTCCGGCTCACTACTGCGCATGCGCAATCGGGCTCACAACAGCGCATGCGCGCTCGGTCTCACTACTGCTCATGCGCACACGGACTCACGACTGCGGATGCGCGCTCGGGCTCACTACTGCGGATGCGCACACTGGCTCACTACTGCGCATGCGCAATCGGGCTCACAACTGCGCATGCGCGCTCGGACTCACTACTGCTCATGCGCACACGGACTCACGACTGCGGATGCGCGCTCCGGCTCACTACTGCGGATGCGCACACTGGCACACTACTGCGCATGCGCGCTCGGGATCACTAGTGCGCATGCGCACTCAGGGTCACTACTGCGCATGCGCACTCGGGGTCACTACTGCTCATGCGCATTCGGACTCACTACTGCTCATGTGCATTCGGCGTCGCTACTGCGCATGCGCACTCGGACTCACTACTGCGAATGCGCGCTCGGGCTCACTACTGCGCATGCGCACACGGTCTCACTGCTGCGCATGCGCGCACGAGCCCACTACTGCGAATGCGCACTCCGTCTCGGACCTGCCCATGCGCACTCGGGCACACCACTGCGCATGCGCACACGGGCTCAGTACTGCGCATGCGCAGTCCGGGTCAGACCTGCACATGCGCATTCGAGCTCACTTCTGCTCATATGCACACGGGCGTACTACTGCGCATGCGCACTCGGACTCACTACTGCGGATGCACAATCGGGCTCACTACTGCGCATGCGCGCTCGGACCCACTACTGCTCATGCGCACACGGGCTCACAACTGCGCATGCGCGCTCGGAATCACTACTGCGCATGCGCACTCCGACTCACTACTGCGCATGCGCACTCCGGCTCAGACCTGCACATGCGCACTCGAGCTCACTACTACGCATGCGCACGCGGGGTCACTACTGCGCATGAGCACACGGGCTCACTACTGCGCATGCGTAAACGGGCTCACTACTGCGCATGCGCACACTGGCTCACTACTGCGCATGCGGGCTCGAGGTCACTAGTGCGCATGCGCACTCGGGGTCACTACTGCGCGCTCGCTCACGGACTCACTACTGCGCATTCGCTCACGGGCTCACACTGTGAATGCACACTCGGGGCCACTACTGCGCATGCGCACTCGGACTCACTACTGCTCATGCGCACTCAGACTCATTACTGCGGATGCACAATCGGGCTCACTACTGCGCATGCGCGCTCAGACTCACTACTGCTCATGCGCACACGGGCTCACTACTGCGCATGCGCAGTCCGGCTCAGACTTGCACATGCGCATTCGAGCTCACTTCTGCGCATGTGCACACGGGCTCACTACTGCTCATGCGGGCTCGGGGTCACTACTGCTCATGCGCACTCGGACTCACTACTGCGCATGCGCACTCCGGCTCAAACCTGCACATGCGCACACGAGCTCACTTCTACGCATGCGCACGCGGGCTCACTACTGCGCATGAGCACACGGGCTCACTACTGCCCATGCGTACACGGGCTCACTACTGCGCATGCGCACACGGGCGCACTACTGCGCATGCGGGCTCGGGGTCACTAGTGCGCATGCGCACTCGGGGTCACTACTGCGCATGCGCCCTCCGGCTCACTACTGCTCATGCGCACTCGGACTCACTACGGCGGATGCACAATCGGGCTCACTACTGCGCATGCGCACTCCGGCTCAGACCTGCACATGCGCACACGGACTCACTAGTGCGGATGCGCAATCGGCCTCACTACTCTGCATGCGCACTCGGGCTCACTACTGCGCATGCGCACACGGGCTCACTACTGCGCATGCGCAATCGGGCTCACAACTGCGCATACGCGCTCGGAATCACTACTGCTCATGCGCACACGGACTCACGACTGCGGATGCGCGCTCGGGCTCACTACTGCGCATACGCACTCGGACTCACTACTGCGCATGCGCAATCGGGCTCACAACTGCGCATGCGCGCTCGGACTCACTACTGCTCATGCGCACACGGACTCACGACTGCGGATGCGCGCTCCGGCTCACTACTGCGGATGCGCACACTGGCTCACTACTGCGCATGCGTACTCGGGGTCACTACTGCGCATGAGCACACGGGCTCACTACTGCGCATGCGTAAACGGGCTCACTACTGCGCATGCGCACACTGGCTCACTACTGCGCATGCGCAATCGGGCTCACAACTGCGCATGCGCGCTCGGACTCACTACTGCTCATGCGCACACGGACTCACGACTGCGGATGCGCGCTCCGGCTCACTACTGCGGATGCGCACACTGGCACACTACTGCGCATGCGCGCTCGGGATCACTAGTGCGCATGCGCACTCAGGGTCACTACTGCGCATGCGCACTCGGGGTCACTACTGCTCATGCGCATTCGGACTCACTACTGCTCATGTGCATTCGGCGTCGCTACTGCGCATGCGCACTCGGACTCACTACTGCGAATGCGCGCTCGGGCTCACTACTGCGCATGCGCACACGGTCTCACTGCTGCGCATGCGCGCACGAGCCCACTACTGCGAATGCGCACTCCGTCTCGGACCTGCCCATGCGCACTCGGGCACACCACTGCGCATGCGCACACGGGCTCAGTACTGCGCATGCGCAGTCCGGGTCAGACCTGCACATGCGCATTCGAGCTCACTTCTGCTCATATGCACACGGGCGTACTACTGCGCATGCGCACTCGGACTCACTACTGCGGATGCACAATCGGGCTCACTACTGCGCATGCGCGCTCGGACCCACTACTGCTCATGCGCACACGGGCTCACAACTGCGCATGCGCGCTCGGAATCACTACTGCGCATGCGCACTCGGACTCACTACTGCGCATGCGCACTCCGGCTCAGACCTGCACATGTGCACTCGAGCTCACTACTACGCATGCGCACGCGGGCTCACTACTGCGCATGAGCACACGGGCTCACAACTGCGCATGCGCACACGGGCGCACTACTGCGCATGCGGGCTCGGGGTCACTAGTGCGCATGCGCACTCGGGGTCAGTACTGCGCATGCGCCCTCCGGCTCACTACTGCTCATGCGCACTCGGACTCACTACGGCGGATGCACAATCGGGCTCACTACTGCGCATGCGCACTCCGGCTCAGACCTGCACATGCGCACACGGACTCACTAGTGCGGATGCGCAATCGGCCTCACTACTCTGCATGCGCACTCGGGCTCACTACTGCGCATGCGCACACGGGCTCACTACTGCGCATGCGCAATCGGGCTCACAACTGCGCATACGCGCTCGGAATCACTACTGCTCATGCGCACACGGACTCACGACTGCGGATGCGCGCTCGGGCTCACTACTGCGCATACGCACTCGGACTCACTACTGCGCATGCGCAATCGGGCTCACAACTGCGCATGCGCGCTCGGACTCACTACTGCTCATGCGCACACGGACTCACGACTGCGGATGCGCGCTCCGGCTCACTACTGCGGATGCGCACACTGGCTCACTACTGCGCATGCGTACTCGGGGTCACCACTGCGCATGCGCACACGGGCTCACTACTGCGCATGCGCGCTCGGGGTCACTACTGCTCATGCACACACGGGCTCACTACTGCTCATGCGCACTCACACTCACTCCTGCGGATGCACAATCGGGCTCATTACTGCGCATGCGCGCTCGGACTCACTACTGCTCATGCGCACACGGACTCACGACAGCGGATGCGCGCTCGGGCTCACTACTGCGCATGCGCACTCCGGCTCAGACCTGCACATGCGCTCTCGAGCTCACTACTACGCATGCGCTCGCGGCCTCACTACTGCGCATGCGGGCTCGGGGTCACTAGTGCGCATGCGCACTCGGGGTCACTACTACGCATGCGCCCTCCGGCTCACTACTGCGCATGCGCAATCGGGCTCACAACAGCGAATGCGCGCTCGGGCTCACTACTGCGCATGCGCACACGGTCTCACTGCTGCGCATGCGCGCACGAGCCCACTACTGCGAATGCGCACTCCGTCTCGGACCTGCCCATGCGCACTCGGGCACACCACTGCGCATGCGCACACGGGCTCAGTACTGCGCATGCGCAGTCCGGGTCAGACCTGCACATGCGCATTCGAGCTCACTTCTGCTCATATGCACACGGGCGTACTACTGCGCATGCGCACTCGGACTCACTACTGCGGATGCACAATCGGGCTCACTACTGCGCATGCGCGCTCGGACCCACTACTGCTCATGCGCACACGGGCTCACAACTGCGCATGCGCGCTCGGAATCACTACTGCGCATGCGCACTCCGACTCACTACTGCGCATGCGCACTCCGGCTCAGACCTGCACATGCGCACTCGAGCTCACTACTACGCATGCGCACGCGGGGTCACTACTGCGCATGAGCACACGGGCTCACTACTGCGCATGCGTAAACGGGCTCACTACTGCGCATGCGCACACTGGCTCACTACTGCGCATGCGGGCTCGAGGTCACTAGTGCGCATGCGCACTCGGGGTCACTACTGCGCGCTCGCTCACGGACTCACTACTGCGCATTCGCTCACGGGCTCACACTGTGAATGCACACTCGGGGCCACTACTGCGCATGCGCACTCGGACTCACTACTGCTCATGCGCACTCAGACTCATTACTGCGGATGCACAATCGGGCTCACTACTGCGCATGCGCGCTCAGACTCACTACTGCTCATGCGCACACGGGCTCACTACTGCGCATGCGCAGTCCGGCTCAGACTTGCACATGCGCATTCGAGCTCACTTCTGCGCATGTGCACACGGGCTCACTACTGCTCATGCGGGCTCGGGGTCACTACTGCTCATGCGCACTCGGACTCACTACTGCGCATGCGCACTCCGGCTCAAACCTGCACATGCGCACACGAGCTCACTTCTACGCATGCGCACGCGGGCTCACTACTGCGCATGAGCACACGGGCTCACTACTGCCCATGCGTACACGGGCTCACTACTGCACATGCGCACACGGACTCACTAGTGCGGATGCGCAATCGGCCTCACTACTCTGCATGCGCACTCGGGCTCACTACTGCGCATGCGCACACGGGCTCACTACTGCGCATACGCGCTCGGAATCACTACTGCTCATGCGCACACGGACTCACGACTGCGGATGCGCGCTCGGGCTCACTACTGCGCATACGCACTCGGACTCACTACTGCGCATGCGCAATCGGGCTCACAACTGCGCATGCGCGCTCGGACTCACTACTGCTCATGCGCACACGGACTCACGACTGCGGATGCGCGCTCCGGCTCACTACTGCGGATGCGCACACTGGCTCACTACTGCGCATGCGTACTCGGGGTCACTACTGCGCATGAGCACACGGGCTCACTACTGCGCATGCGTAAACGGGCTCACTACTGCGCATGCGCACTCCGGCTCAGACCCGCACATGCGCACTCGGACTCACTACTGCGGATGCGCGCTCGGGCTCACTACTACGCATGCGCACGCGGGCTTACTACTGCGCATAAGCACACGGGCTCACTACTGCGCATGCGTACACGGGCTCACTACTGCTCATGCGGGCTCGGGGTCACTAATACGCATGCGCGCTCGGGGTCACTACTGCTCATGCACACACGGGCTCACTACTGCGCATGCGCAATCGGGCTCACTACGGTGCATGCGCACGCGGGCCCACTACTGCGCGTGCGCGCACGGGCTCACTTCTGCGCATGCGCACTCGGGGTCACTTCTGCTCATGCGGGCTCGGGGTCACTACTGCTCATGCGCACTCGGACTCACTACTGCGCATGAGCACACGGGCTCACTACTGCCCATGCGTACACGGGCCCACTACTGCGCATGCGCACACGGGCTCACTACTGCGCATGCGGGCTCGAGGTCACTAGTGCGCATGCGCACTCGGGGCCACTTCTGCTCATGCGCACTCGGCCTTACTACCGCGCATGCGCACTCCGGCTCAGACCTGCCCATGCGCACTCGGGCTCACCACTGCGCATGCGTACACGGGCTCACCACTGCGCATGCGCAGACGTGCTCACTACTGCGCATGCGCATTCGTGCTCACTTCTGCGCATGCGCATTCGAGCTCACTTCCGCGCATGTGCACACGGGCTCACTACTGCGCATGCGGGCTCGAGGTCACTAATACGCATGCGCGCTCGGGGTCACTACTGCTCATGCACACACGGGCTCACTACTGCTCATGCGCACTGAGGCTCACTACTGCGGATGCACAATCGGGCTCACTACTGCGCATGCGCGCTCGGACTCACTACTGCTCATGCGCACACGGGCTCACTTCTGCGCATGCGCACTCGCGGTCACTTCTGCTCATGCGCACTCGGCCTTACTACCGCGCATGCGCACTCCGGCTCAGACCTGCCCATGCGCATCGGGCTCACCACTGCGCATGCGTACACGGGCTCACTACTGCGCATGCGCAGACGGTCTCACTACTGCGCATGCGCAGTCCGGCTCAGACTTGCACATGTGCATTCGAGCTCACTTCTGCGCATGTGCACACGGGCTCACTACTGCTCATGCGGGCTCGGGGTCACTACTGCTCATGCGCACTCGGACTCACTACTGCGCATGAGCACACGGGCTCACTACTGCCCATGCGTACACGGGCCCACTACTGCGCATGCGCACACGGGCTCACTACTGCGCATGCGGGCTCGAGGTCACTAGTGCGCATGCGCACTCGGGGTCACTACTGCGCATGCGCCCTCCGGCTCACTACTGCTCATGCGCACTCGGCCTCACTACGGCGGATGCACAATCGGGCTCACTACTGCGCATGCGCACTCCGGCTCAGACCTGCACATGCGCACACGGACTCACTAGTGCGGATGCGCAATCGGCCTCACTACTCTGCATGCGCACTCGGGCTCACTACTGCGCATGCGCACACGGGCTCACTACTGCGCATGCGCAATCGGGCTCACAACTGCGCATACGCGCTCGGAATCACTACTGCTCATGCGCACACGGACTCACGACTGCGGATGCGCGCTCGGGCTCACTACTGCGCATACGCACTCGGACTCACTACTGCGCATGCGCAATCGGGCTCACAACTGCGCATGCGCCCTCGGACTCACTACTGCTCATGCGCACACGGACTCACGACTGCGGATGCGCGCTCCGGCTCACTACTGCGGATGCGCACACTGGCACACTACTGCGCATGCGCAATCGGGCTCACAACTGCGCATGCGCACTCGGACTCACTACTGCGGATGCACAATTGGGCTCACTACTGCGCATGAGCACACGGGCTCACTACTGCCCATGCGTACACGGGCTCACTACTGCGCATGCGCACTCGAGCTCACTACTACGCATGCGCACGCGGGCTCACTACTGCTCATGCGCACTCAGACTCATTACTGCGGATGCACAATCGGCCTCACTACTGCGCATGCGCGCTCGGACTCAGTACTGCTCATGCGCACACGGGCTCACTACTGCGCATGCGGGCTCGGGGTCACTAGTGCGCATGCGCACTCGGGGTCACTACTGCGCATGCGCCCTCCGGCTCACTATTGCTCATGCGCACTCGGACTCACTACTGCGCATGCGCACTCCGGCTCAAACCTGCACATGCGCACTCGAGCGCACTTCTACGCATGCGCACGCGGGCTCACTACTGCGCATGAGCACACGGGCTCACTACTGCCCATGCGTACACGGGCTCACTACTGCGCATGCGCACACGGGCTCACTACTGCGCATGCGGGCTCGGGGTCAGTAGTGCGCATGCGCACTCGGGGTCACTACTGCGCATGCGCACTCCGGCTCAGACCTGCACATGCGCACACGGACACACTAGTGCGGATGCGCAATCGGCCTCACTACTCTGCATGCGCACTCAGGCTCACTACTACGCATGCGCGCTCGGGATCACTACTGCGCATGCGCACTCTGCCTCAGACCTGCACATGCGCACTCGAGCACACTACTGTGCATGCGCACAGGGGCTCACTACTGCGCATGCGCACTCGGACTCACTACTGCGGATGCACAATCGGCCTCACTACTGCGCATGCGCACTCCGGCTCAGACCTGCACATGCACACAAGGACTCACTACTGCGGATGCGCCATCGGGCTCACTACTGTGCATGCGCACTCGGGGTCACTACTGCGCATGCGCACTCGGACTCACTACTGCGGATGCGTGCTCGGGCTCACTACTGCGCATGCGCAATCGGGCTCACAACAGCGCATGCGCGCTCGGACTCACTACTGCTCATGCGCACACGGACTCACGACTGCGGATGCGCGCTCGGGCTCACTACTGCGCATGCGCGCTCCGGCTCAGACCTGCACATGCGCACTCGAGCTCACTACTACGCATGCGCACGCGGCCTCACTACTGCGCATGCGGGCTCGGGATCACTAGTGCGCATGCGCACTCGGGGTCACTACTGCGAACTCGCCCTCCGGCTCACTACTGCTCATGCGCACTCCGGCTCACTGCTGCTCATGCGCACTCGCACTCACTACTGCGGATGCACAATCGGGCTCACAACAGCGCATGCGCGCTCGGGCTCAGTACTGCGCATGCGCACACGGTCTCACTACTGCGCATGCGCGCTCGGAATCACTACTGCGCATGCGCACTCCGGCTCAGACCTGCCCATGCGCACTCGGGCTCACCACTGCGCATGCGTACACGGGCTCACCACTGCGCATGCGCAGACGTGCTCACTACTGCGCATGCGCATTCGAGCTCACTTCCGCGCATGTGCACACGGGCTCACAACTGCGCATGCGGCCTCGAGGTCACTAATACGCATGCGCGCTCGGGGTCACTACTGCTCATGCACACACGGGCTCACTACTGCTCATGCGCACTGAGGCTCACTACTGCGGATGCACAATCGGGCTCACTACTGCGCATGCGCGCTCGGACTCACTACTGCTCATGCGCACACGGGCTCACTTCTGCGCATGCGCACTCGCGGTCACTTCTGCTCATGCGCACTCGGCCTTACTACCGCGCATGCGCACTCCGGCTCAGACCTGCCCATGCGCATCGGGGTCACCACTGCGCATGCGTACACGGGCTCACTACTGCGCATGCGCAGACGGGCTCACTACTGCGCATGCGCAGTCCGGCTCAGACTTGCACATGTGCATTCGAGCTCACTTCTGCGCATGTGCACACGGGCTCACTACTGCTCATGCGGGCTCGGGGTCACTACTGCTCATGCGCACTCGGACTCACTACTGCGCATGAGCACACGGGCTCACTACTGCCCATGCGTACACGGGCTCACTACTGCGCATGCGCACACGGGCTCACTACTGCGCATGCGGGCTCGAGGTCACTAGTGCGCATGCGCACTCGGGGTCACTACTGCGCATGCGCCCTCCGGCTCACTACTGCTCATGCGCACTCGGCCTCACTACGGCGGATGCACAATCGGGCTCACTACTGCGCATGCGCACTCCGGCTCATACCTGCACATGCGCACACGGACTCACTAGTGCGGATGCGCAATCGGCCTCACTACTCTGCATGCGCACTCGGGCTCACTACTGCGCATGCGCACACGGGCTCACTACTGCGCATGCGCAATCGGGCTCACAACTGCGCATACGCGCTCGGAATCACTACTGCTCATGCGCACACGGACTCACGACTGCGGATGCGCGCTCGGGCTCACTACTGCGCATACGCACTCGGACTCACTACTGCGCATGCGCAATCGGGCTCACAACTGCGCATGCGCGCTCGGACTCACTACTGCTCATGCGCACACGGACTCACGACTGCGGATGCGCGCTCCGGCTCACTACTGCGGATGCGTACACTGGCACACTACTGCGCATGCGCAATCGGGCTCACAACTGCGCATGCGCACTCGGACTCACTACTGCGGATGCACAATTGGGCTCACTACTGCGCATGCGCACTCCGGCTCAGTCCTGCACATGCGCACACGGACTCACTACTGCGGATGCGCAATCGGGCTCACTACTGTGCATGCGCACTCGGGGTCACTACTGCTCATGCGCACTCCGGCTCACTACTGCTCATGCGCACTCGCACTCACTACTGCGGATGCACAATCGGGCTCACTACTGCGCATGCGCGCTCGGACCCACTACTGCTCATGCGCACTCGGCCTCACTACTGCGCACGCGCACTCCGGCTCAGACCTGCCCATGCGCACTCGGGCTCACCACTGCGCATGCTTACACGGGCTCACTACTGCGCATGCGCGCACGAGCCCACTACTGCGCATGCGCACACGGGCTCACTACTGCGCATGCAGGCTCGGGGTCACTAGTGCGCATGCGCACTCGGGCTCACTACTGCGCATGCGCACACGGGCTCACTACTGCGCATGCGCAATCGGGCTCACAACTGCGCATGAGCAGTCCGGCTCAGACCTGTACATGCGCAACCGAGCTCACTTCTGCGCATATGCACACGGGCGTACTACTGCGCATGCGCACTCGGACTCACTACTGCTCATGCGCACTCGGACTCACTACTGCGCATGCGCACTCCGGCTCAAACCTGCACATGCGCACTCGAGCGCACTTCTACGCATGCGCACGCGGGCTCACTACTGCGCATGAGCACACGGGCTCACTACTGCCCATGCGTACACGGGCTCACTACTGCGCATGCGCACTCGGGCCCACTACTGCGCGTGCGCGCACGGGCTCACTACTGCGCAAGCGCACTACGTCTCAGACCTGCCCGTGCGCACTCGGACTCACCACTGCGCATGCGCACACGGGCTCGCTACTGCGCATGCGCGCTCGGGTTCACTACTGCTCATGCACACACGGGCTCACTACAGCTCATGCGCACTGAGACTCACTACAGCGGATGCACAATCGGGCTCACTACTGCGCATGCGCGCTCGGACTCACTACTGCTCATGCGCACACGGACTCACGACTGCGGATGCGCGCACGGGCTCACTACTGCGGATGCGCAATCGGGTTCACTACTGCGCATGCACACACGGGCTCACTGTTGCGCATGCGCACTCGGGCTCACTACTGCTCATGCGCACTCGGCCTCACTACTGCGCACGCGCACTCCGGCTCAGACCTGCCCATGCGCACTCGGGCTCACCACTGCGCATGCGTACACGGGCTCACTACTGCGCATGCGCACACGGGTTCACTACTGCGCATGCGCGCTCGGGGTCACTACTGCGCATGAGCACTCGGGGTCACTACTGCGCATGCGCACTCCGGCTCACTACTGCTCATGCGCACTCGGACTCACTACTGCAGATGCGCAATCGGGCTCACTACTGTGCATGCGCACTAGGGGTCACTACTGCGCATGCGCGCACGAGCCCACTACTGCGAATGCGCACTCCGTCTCAGACCTGCCCATGCGCACTCGGGCACACAACTGCGCATGCGCAGTCCGGCTCAGACCTGCACATGCGCATTCGAGCTCACTTCTGCTCATATGCACACTGGCGTACTACTGCGCATGCGCGCTCGGGGTCGCTACTGCGCATGCGCACTCGGGGTCACTACTGCGCATGCGCACTCCGGCTCACTACTGCTCATGCGCACTCGGACTCACTACTGCGCATGCGCGCTCGGGGTCACTACTGCTCATGCACACACGGACTCACTACTGCGCATGCGCACTCCGACTCACTACTGCGCATGCACACACGGGCTCACTTCTGCGCATGCGCACACGGGCTCACTACTGCGCATGCGGGCTCGGGGTCACTAGTGCGCATGCGCACTCGGGGTCACTACCGCGCATGCGCACTCCGCCTCAGACCTGCCCATGCGCACTCGGACTCACCACTGCGCATGCGCACACGGGCTCACTACTGCGCATGCGCGCTCGGGGTCACTACTGCGCATGCGCACAGGGGCTCACTACTGCGTATTCGCTCACGGGCTCACTACTGCGCATTCGCTCACGGGCTCACACTGTTCATGCACACTCGGGGTCACTACTGCGCATGCGCACTCGGGCTCACTACTGCGCATGCACACACGGGCTCACTACGGTGCATGCGCACACGGGCTCACTACTGCGCATGCGCACACGGGCTCACTACTGTTCATGCGCAATCGGGGTCACCAATGCTCGTGCGCACTCGGACTCACTGCTGCGGATGCTCAATCAGGCTCACTACTGCGCATGCGCACACCGGCTCAGACCTGCACATGCGCACACGGACTCACTACTGCAGATGCGCAATCGGGCTCACTACTGTGCATGCGCACACGGGCTCACTACAGCTCATGCGCACTGAGACTCACTACTGCGGATGCACAATCGGGCTCACTACTGCGCATGCGCGCTCGGACTCACTACTGCTCATGCGCACACGGACTCACGACTGCGGATGCGCGCACGGGCTCACTACTGCGGATGCGCAATCGGGTTCACTACTGCGCATGCACACACGGGCTCACTTTTGCGCATGCGCACTCGGGCTCACTACTGCTCATGCGCACTCGGCCTCACTACTGCGCATGCGCACTCCGGCTCAGACCTGCACATGCGCACTCGAGCTCACTACTACCAATGCGCACGCGGCCTCACTACTGCGCATGAGCACACGGGCTCACTACTGCGCATGCGTACACGGGCTCACTACTGCGCATGAGCACACGGGCTCAGTACTGCGCATGCGCACTCGGACTCACTACTACTCATGCGCACTCGGGGTCACTACTGCGCATGCGCACTCGGACTCACTACTGCGCACGCGCACTCCGGCTCAGACCTGCCCATGCGCACTCGGGCTCACCACTGCGCATGCGTACACGGGTTCACTACTGCGCATGCGCGCTCGGGGTCACTACTGCGCATGAGCACTCGGGGTCACTACTGCGCATGCGCACTCCGGCTCACTACTGCTCATGCGCACTCGGACTCACTACTGCAGATGCGCAATCGGGCTCACTACTGTGCATGCGCACTAGGGGTCACTACTGCGCATGCGCACGCGGGCTCACTACTGCGCATGCGCACTCCGGCTCAGACCTGCACATGCGCACTCGAGCTCACTACTGCGCATGCGCGCACGAGCCCACTACTGCGAATGCGCACTCCGTCTCAGACCTGCCCATGCGCACTCGGGCACACAACTGCGCATGCGCAGTCCGGCTCAGACCTGCACATGCGCACTCGAGCTCACTACTACCAATGCGCACGCGGCCTCACTACTGCGCATGAGCACACGGGCTCACTACTGCGCATGCGTACACGGGCTCACTACTGCGCATGAGCACACGGGCTCACTACTGCGCATGCGCACTCGGTCTCACTACTACTCATGCGCACTCGGGGTCACTACTGCGCATGCGCACTCGGACTCACTACTGCGCACGCGCACTCCGGCTCAGACCTGCCCATGCGCACTCGGGCTCACCACTGCGCATGCGTACACGGGCTCACTACTGCGCATGCGCACAGGGGCTCACTACTGCGCATGCGCACTCGGGGTCACTACTGCGCATGCGCACTCGGGGTCACTACTGCGCACGCGCACTCCGGCTCAGACCTGCCCATGCGCACTCGGGCTCACCACTGCGCATGCGTACACGGGTTCACTACTGCGCATGCGCGCTCGGGGTCACTACTGCGCATGAGCACTCGGGGTCACTACTGCGCATGCGCACTCCGGCTCACTACTGCTCATGCGCACTCGGACTCACTACTGCAGATGCGCAATCGGGCTCACTACTGTGCATGCGCACTAGGGGTCACTACTGCGCATGCGCACTCGGGGTCACTACTGCGCATGCGCACTCCGGCTCACTACTGCTCATGCGCACTCGGACTCACTACTGCAGATGCGCAGTCCGGCTCAGACCTGCACATGCGCATTCGAGCTCACTTCTGCTCATATGCACACCGGCGTACTACTGCACATGCGCACTCGGACTCACTACTGCTCATGCGCACTCGGACTCACTACTGCGCATGCGGACTCCGGCTCAGACCTGCACATGCGCACTCGAGCTCACTACTACCAATGCGCACGCGGCCTCACTACTGCGCATGAGCACACGGGCTCACTACTGCGAATGCGCACTCCGTCACAGACCTGCCCATGCGTACTCGGGCACACCACTGCGCATGCGCAGTCCGGCTCAGACCTGCACATGCGCATTCGAGCTCACTTCTGCTCATATGCACACTGGCGTACTACTGCGCATGCGCACTCGGACTCACTACTGCTCATGCGCACTCGGACTCACTACTGCGCATGCGCACTCGGGCTCACTACTGCTCATGCGCACTCGGCCTCACTACTGCGCACGCGCACTCCGGCTCAGACCTGCCCATGCGCACTCGGCCTCACTACTGCGCACGCGCACTCCGGCTCAGACCTGCCCATGCGCACTCGGGTTCACCACTGCGCATGCGTACACGGGCTCACTACTGCGCATGCGCACACGGGCTCACTACTGCGCATGCGCGCTCGGGGTCACTACTGCGCATGCGCACTCGGGGTCACTACTGCGCATGCGCACTCCGGCTCACTACTGCTCATGCGCACTCGGACTCACTACTGCAGATGCGCAATCGGGCTCACTACTGTGCATGCGCACTAGGGGTCACTACTGCCCATGCGCACGCGGGCTCACTACTGCGCATGCGCACTCCGGCTCAGACCTGCACATGCGCACTCGAGCTCACTACTACGCATGCGCACGCGGGCTCACTACTGCGCATGCGCATACGGGCTCACTACTGCGCATGCGCACTCGAGCTCACTACTAGGCATGCGCACGCGGGCTCACTACTGCTCATGCGCACTCGGACTCACTACTGCGGATGCGCGCTCGGACTCACGACTGCGGATGCGGGCTCGGGCTTACTACTACGGATGCGCAATCGCGTTCACTACTGCGCATGCACACACGGGCTCACTTCTGCGCATGCGCACTCGGGGTCACTACTGCGCACGCGCACTCCGGCTCAGACCTGCCCATGCGCACTCGGGCTCACCACTGCGCATGCGTACACGGGCTCACTACTGCGCATGCGCACACGGGCTCACTACTGCGCATGCGCGCTCGGACTCACTACTGCTCATGCGCACACGGGCTCACTACTGCTCATGCGGGCTCGGGGTCACTACTGCTCATGCGCACTCGGACTCACTACTGCGCATGCGCACACGGACTCACGACTGCGGATGCGCACTCCGGCTCACTACTGCGGATTAGCACACTGGCTCACTACTGCGCATGCGTGCTCGGGGTCACTAGTGCGCATGCGCACTCGGGGTCACTACTGCGCATGCGCACTCCGCCTCACTACTGCGGATGCGCGCTCGGGCTCACTACTGCGCATGCGCACACGGGCTCACTACTGCGCATGCGCGCTCGGACTCACTACTGCTCATGCGCACACGGGCTCACTACTGCGCATGCGGGCTCGGAGTCACTAATGCGCATGCGCACTCGGGGTCACTACTGCGCATGCGCACTCGGGGTCACTACTGCGCATGCGCACTCCGGCTCAGACCTGCACATGCGCACACGGACACACTAGTGCGGATGCGCAATCGGCCTCACTACTCTGCATGCGCACTCGGGCACACTACTGCGCATGCGTACACGGGCTCACTACTGCGCATGCGCAGTCGGGCTCACAACTGCGCATGCGCGCTCGGAATCACTACTGCTCATGCGCACACGGACTCACGACTGCGGATGCGCGCTCGGGCTCACTACTGCGCATACGCACTCCGACTCACTACTGCGCATGCACACACGGGCTCACTTCTGCGCATGCGCACACGGAATCACTACTGCGCATGCGGGCTCGGGGTCACTAGTGCGCATGCGCACTCGGGGTCACTACCACGCATGCGCACTCCGCCTCAGACCTGCACATGCGCACTCGAGCACACTACTGCGCATGCGCACAGGGGCTCACTACTGCGCATTCGCTCACGGACTCACTACTGCGCATGCGCACTCGGACTCACTACTACTCATGCGCACTCGGGGTCACTACTGCGCATGCGCACTCGGACTCACTACTGCGCACGCGCACTCCGGCTCAGACCTGCCCATGCGCACTCGGGCTCACCACTGCGCATGCGTACACGGGCTCACTACTGCGCATGCGCACACGGGCTCACTACTGCGCATGCGCGCTCGGGGTCACTACTGCGCATGCGCACTCGGGGTCACTACTGCGCATGCGCACTCCGGCTCACTACTGCTCATGCGCACTCGGACTCACTACTGCAGATGCGCAATCGGGCTCACTACTGTGCATGCGCACTAGGGGTCACTACTGCCCATGCGCACGCGGGCTCACTACTGCGCATGCGCACCCCGGCTCAGACCTGCACATGCGCACTCGAGCTCACTACTACGCATGCGCACGCGGGCTCACTACTGCGCATGCGCATACGGGCTCACTACTGCGCATGCGCACTCGAGCTCACTACTAGGCATGCGCACGCGGGCTCACTACTGCTCATGCGCACTCGGACTCACTACTGCGCATGCGCACTCCGGCTCAAACCTGCACATGCGCACGCGAGCTCACTTCTACGCATGCGCACGCGGGCTCACTACTGCGCATGAGCACACGGGCTCACTACTGCCCATGCGTACACGGGCTCACTACTGCGCATGCGCACACGGGCTCACTACTGCGCATGCGGGCTCGGAGTCACTAATGCGCATGCGCACTCGGGGTCACTACTGCGCATGCGCACTCCGGCTCAGACCTGCACATGCGCACTCGGGCTCACCACAGCGCATGCGTACACGGGCTCACTACTGCGCATGCGCACACGAGCTCACTACTGCGCATGCGCACTCGGACTCACTACTACTCATGCGCACTCGGGGTCACTACTGCGCATGCGCACTCGGACTCACTACTGCGGATGCGCGCTCGGACTCACGACTGCGGATGCGCGCTCGGGCTTAGTACTGCGGATGCGCAATCGCGTTCACTACTGCGCATGCACACACGGGCTCACTTCTGCGCATGCGCACTCGGGGTCACTACTGCTCATGCACACTCGGCCTCACAACTGCGCACGCGCACTCCGGCTCAGACCTGCCCATGCGCACTCGGTCTCACCACTGCGCATGCGTACACGGGCTCACTACTGCGCATGCGCACACGGGCTCACTACTGCGCATGCGCGCTCGGGGTCACTACTGCGCATGCGCACTCGGGGTCACTACTGCCCATGCGCACTCCGGCTCACTACTGCTCACGCGCACTCGGACTCACTACTGCGGATGCACAATCGGGCTCACTACTGCGCATGCGTACTCCGGCTCAGACCTGCACATGCGCACACCGACTCACTACTGCGGATGCGCAATCGGGCTCACTACTGTGCATGCGCACTCGGGGTCACTACTGCTCATGCGCACTCGGACTCACTACTACTCATGCGCACTCGGGGTCACTACTGCGCATGCGCACTCGGACTGACTACTGCGGATGTGCGCTCGGGCTCACTACTGCGCATGCGCGCTCGGGGTCACTACTGCTCATGCACACACGGAGTCACTACTGCGCATGCGCACTCCGGCTCAGACCTGCACATGCGCACTCAAGCTCACTGCTACGCATGCGCATGCGGGGTCACTACTGCGGATGCGCACTCGGACTCACTACGACTCATGGGCACTCGGACTCACTACTGCCGATGCGCAATCAGGCTCACTACTGCGCATGCGCACTCGGGCTCATTACGGCGCATGCGCAATCGGGCTCACAACTGCGCATGCGCGCTCGGACTCACTACTGCTCATGCGCACACGGACTCACGACTGCGGATGCGCGCTCCGGCTCACTACTGCGGATGCGCACACTGGCTCACTACTGCGCATGCGTGCTCGGGGTCACTAGTGCGCATGCGCACTCGGGGTCACTACTGCGCATGCGCACTCCGCCTCACTACTGCGGATGCGCGCTCGGGCTCACTACTGCGCATGCGCACACGGGCTGACTACTGCGCATGCGCGCTCGGACTCACTACTGCTCATGCGCACACGGGCTCACTACTGCTCATGCGGGCTCGGGGTCACTACTGCTCATGCGCACTCGGACTCACTACTGCGCATGCGCACTCCGGCTCAAACCTGCACATGCGCACGCGAGCTCACTTCTACGCATGCGCACGCGGGCTCACTACTCTGCATGCGCACTCGGGCACACTACTGCGCATGCGTACACGGGCTCACTACTGCGCATGCGCAGTCGGGCTCACAACTGCGCATGCGCGCTCGGAATCACTACTGCTCATGCGCACACGGACTCACGACTGCGGATGCGCGCTCGGGCTCACTACTGCGCATACGCACTCCGACTCACTACTGCGCATGCACACACGGGCTCACTTCTGCGCATGCGCACACGGGCTCACTACTGCGCATGCGGGCTCGGGGTCACTAGTGCGCATGCGCACTCGGGGTCACTACCGCGCATGCGCACTCCGCCTCAGACCTGCACATGCGCACTCGAGCACACTACTGCGCATGCGCACAGGGGCTCACTACTGCGCATTCGCTCACGGACTCACTACTGCGCATGCGGGCTCGGGGTCACTAGTGCGCATGCGCACTCGGGGTCACTACTGCGCATGCGCACTCGGGGTCACTACTGCGCATGCGCACTCCGGCTCACTACTGCTCATGCGCACTCGGACTCACTACTGCAGATGCGCAATCGGGCTCACTACTGTGCATGCGCACTAGGGGTCACTACTGCGCATGCGCACGCGGGCTCACTACTGCGCATGCGCACTCCGGCTCAGACCTGCACATGCGCACTCGAGCTCACTACTACGCATGCGCACGCGGGCTCACTACTGCGCATGCGCATACGGGCTCACTACTGCGCATGCGCACTCGAGCTCACTACTAGGCATGCGCACGCGGGCTCACTACTGCTCATGCGCACTCGGACTCACTACTGCGGATGCGCGCTCGGACTCACGACTGCGGATGCGGGCTCGGGCTTACTACTGCGGATGCGCAATCGCGTTCACTACTGCGCATGCACACACGGGCTCACTTCTGCGCATGCGCACTCGGGGTCACTACTGCGCACGCGCACTCCGGCTCAGACCTGCCCATGCGCACTCGGGCTCACCACTGCGCATGCGTACACGGGCTCACTACTGCGCATGCGCACACGGGCTCACTACTGCGCATGCGCGCTCGGACTCACTACTGCTCATGCGCACACGGGCTCACTACTGCTCATGCGGGCTCGGGGTCACTACTGCTCATGCGCACTCGGACTCACTACTGCGCATGCGCACTCCGGCTCAAACCTGCACATGCGCACGCGAGCTCACTTCTACGCATGCGCACGCGGGCTCACTACTGCGCATGAGCACACGGGCTCACTACTGCCCATGCGTACACGGGCTCACTACTGCGCATGCGCACACGGGCTCACTACTGCGCATGCGGGCTCGGAGTCACTAATGCGCATGCGCACTCGGGGTCACTACTGCGCATGCGCACTCCGGCTCAGACCTGCACATGCGCACACGGACACACTAGTGCGGATGCGCAATCGGCCTCACTACTCTGCATGCGCACTCGGGCACACTACTGCGCATGCGTACACGGGCTCACTACTGCGCATGCGCAGTCGGGCTCACAACTGCGCATGCGCGCTCGGAATCACTACTGCTCATGCGCACACGGACTCACGACTGCGGATGCGCGCTCGGGCTCGCTACTGCGCATACGCACTCCGACTCACTACTGCGCATGCACACACGGGCTCACTTCTGCGCATGCGCACACGGGCTCACTACTGCGCATGCGGGCTCGGGGTCACTAGTGCGCATGCGCACTCGGGGTCACTACCGCGCATGCGCACTCCGCCTCAGACCTGCACATGCGCACTCGAGCACACTACTGCGCATGCGCACAGGGGCTCACTACTGCGCATTCGCTCACGGACTCACTACTGCGCATGCGCACTCGGACTCACTACTACTCATGCGCACTCGGGGTCACTACTGCGCATGCGCACCCGGACTCACTACTGCGCACGCGCACTCCGGCTCAGACCTGCCCATGCGCACTCGGGCTCACCACTGCGCATGCGTACACGGGCTCACTACTGCGCATGCGCACACGGGCTCACTACTGCGCATGCGCGCTCGGGGTCACTACTGCGCATGCGCACTCGGGGTCACTACTGCGCATGCGCACTCCGGCTCACTACTGCTCATGCGCACTCGGACTCACTACTGCAGATGCGCAATCGGGCTCACTACTGTGCATGCGCACTAGGGGTCACTACTGCGCATGCGCACGCGGGCTCACTACTGCGCATGCGCACTCCGGCTCAGACCTGCACATGCGCACTCGAGCTCACTACTACGCATGCGCACGCGGGCTCACTACTGCGCATGCGCATACGGGCTCACTACTGCGCATGCGCACTCGAGCTCACTACTAGGCATGCGCACGCGGGCTCACTACTGCTCATGCGCACTCGGACTCACTACTGCGGATGCGCGCTCGGACTCACGACTGCGGATGCGCAATCGCGTTCACTACTGCGCATGCACACACGGGCTCACTTCTGCGCATGCGCACTCGGGGTCACTACTGCGCACGCGCACTCCGGCTCAGACCTGCCCATGCGCACTCGGGCTCACCACTGCGCATGCGTACACGGGCTCACTACTGCGCATGCGCACACGAGCTCACTACTGCGCATGCGCACTCGGACTCACTACTACTCATGCGCACTCGGGGTCACCACTGCGCATGCGCACTCGGACTCACTACTGCGGATGCGCGCTCGGACCCACGACTGCGGATGCGCGCTCGGGCTTAGTACTGCGGATGCGCAATCGCGTTCACTACTGCGCATGCACACACGGGCTCACTTCTGCGCATGCGCACTCGGCGTCACTACTGCTCATGCACACTCGGCCTCACTACTGCGCACGCGCACTCCGGCTCAGACCTGCCCATGCGCACTCGGTCTCACCACTGCGCATGCGTACACGGCCTCACTACTGCGCATGCGCACACGGGCTCACTACTGCGCATGCGGGCTCGGGGTCACTAGTGCGCATGCGCACTCGGGGTCACTACCGCGCATGCGCACTCCCCCTCAGACCTGCACATGCGCACTCGAGCACACTACTGCGCATGCGCACAGGGGCTCACTACTGCGCATTCGCTCACGGACTCACTACTGCGCATGCGCACTCGGACTCACTACTACTCATGCGCACTCGGGGTTACTACTGCGCATGCGCACCCGGACTCACTACTGCGCACGCGCACTCCGGCTCAGACCTGCCCATGCGCACTCGGGCTCACCACTGCGCATGCGTACACGGGCTCACTACTGCGCATGCGCACACGGGCTCACTACTGCGCATGCGCGCTCGGACTCACTACTGCTCATGCGCACACGGGCTCACTACTGCGCATGCGCACTCGGGGTCACTACTGCGCATGCGCACTCCGGCTCACTACTGCTCATGCGCACTCGGACTCACTACTGCAGATGCGCAATCGGGCTCACTACTGGGCATGCGCACTAGGGTTCACTACTGCGCATGCGCACGCGGGCTCACTACTGCGCATGCGCACTCCGGCTCAGACCTGCACATGCGCAATCGAGCTCACTACTACGCATGCGCACGCGGGCTCACTACTGCGCATGCGCATACGGGCTCACTACTGCGCATGCGCACTCGAGCTCACTACTAGGCATGCGCACGCGGGCTCACTACTGCTCATGCGCACTCGGACTCACTACTGCGGATGCGCGCTCGGACTCACGACTGCGGATGCGGGCTCGGGCTTACTACTGCGGATGCGCAATCGCGTTCACTACTGCGCATGCACACACGGGCTCACTTCTGCGCATGCGCACTCGGGGTCACTACTGCGCACGCGCACTCCGGCTCAGACCTGCCCATGCGCACTCGGGCTCACCACTGCGCATGCGTACACGGGCTCACTACTGCGCATGCGCACACGGGCTCACTACTGCGCATGCGCGCTCGGACTCACTACTGCTCATGCGCACACGGGCTCACTACTGCTCATGCGGGCTCGGGGTCAATACTGCTCATGCGCACTCGGACTCACTACTGCGCATGCGCACTCCGGCTCAAACCTGCACATGCGCACGCGAGCTCACTTCTACGCATGCGCACGCGGGCTCACTACTGCGCATGAGCACACGGGCTCACTACTGCCCATGCGTACACGGGCTCACTACTGCGCATGCGCACACGGGCTCACTACTGCGCATGCGGGCTCGGAGTCACTAATGCGCATGCGCACTCGGGGTCACTACTGCGCATGCGCACTCCGGCTCAGACCTGCACATGCGCACACGGACACACTAGTGCGGATGCGTAATCGGCCTCACTACTCTGCATGCGCACTCGGGCTCACTACTGCGCATACGCACTCCGACTCACTACTGCGCATGCACACACGGGCTCACTTCTGCGCATGCGCACACGGGCTCACTACTGCGCATGCGGGCTCGGGGTCACTAGTGCGCATGCGCACTCGGGGTCACTACCGCGCATGCGCACTCCGCCTCAGACCTGCACATGCGCACTCGAGCACACTACTGCGCATGCGCACAGGGGCTCACTACTGCGCATTCGCTCACGGACTCACTACTGCGCATGCGCACTCGGACTCACTACTACTCATGCGCACTCGGGGTTACTACTGCGCATGCGCACCCGGACTCACTACTGCGCACGCGCACTCCGGCTCAGACCTGCCCATGCGCACTCGGGCTCACTACTGCGCATGCGCACAGGGGCTCACTACTGCGCATTCGCTCACGGACTCACTACTGCGCATGCGCACTCGGACTCACTACTACTCATGCGCACTCGGGGTCACTACTGCGCATGCGCACCCGGACTCACTACTGCGCACGCGCACTCCGGCTCAGACCTGCCCATGCGCACTCGGGCTCACCACTGCGCATGCGTACACGGGCTCACTACTGCGCATGCGCACACGGGCTCACTACTGCGCATGCGCGCTCGGACTCACTACTGCTCATGCGCACACGGGCTCACTACTGCGCATGCGCACTCGGGGTCACTACTGCGCATGCGCACTCCGGCTCACTACTGCTCATGCGCACTCGGGCTCACTACTGCGCATGCGCATACGGGCCCACTACTGCGCATGCGCACTCGAGCTCACTACTAGGCATGCGCACGCGGGCTCACTACTGCTCATGCGCACTCGGACTCACTACTGCGGATGCGCGCTCGGACTCACGACTGCGGATGCGGGCTCGGGCTTACTACTGCGGATGCGCAATCGCGTTCACTACTGCGCATGCACACACGGGCTCACTTCTGCGCATGCGCACTCGGGGTCACTACTGCGCACGCGCACTCCGGCTCAGACCTGCCCATGCGCACTCGGGCTCACCACTGCGCATGCGTACACGGGCTCACTACTGCGCATGCGCACACGGGCTCACTACTGCGCATGCGCGCTCGGACTCACTACTGCTCATGCGCACACGGGCTCACTACTGCTCATGCGGGCTCGGGGTCACTACTGCTCATGCGCACTCGGACTCACTACTGCGGATGTGCGCTCGGGATCACTACTGCTCATGCGCACACGGACTCACGACTGCGGATGCGCGCACGGGCTCACTACTGTTCATGCGCAATCGGGGTCACCAATGCTCGTGCGCACTCGGACTCACTGCTGCGGATGCTCAATCAGGTTCACTACTGCGCATGCGCACACCGGCTCAGACCTGCACATGCGCACACGGACTCACTACTGCGGATGCGCAATCGGGCTCACTACGGTGCATGCGCACACGGGCCCACTACTGCGCGTGCGCGCACGGGCTCACTACTGCGCATGCGCACACGGACTCACTACTGTGCATGTGCACTCGGGCTCACTACTGCGCATGCGCACACGGGCTCACTACTGCGCATGCGCGCTCGGGGTCACTACTGCGCATGCGCACAGGGGCTCACTGCTGCGTATTCGCTCACGGGCTCACTACTGCGCATTCGCTCACGGGCTCACACTGTTCATGCACACTCGGGGTCACTACTGCGCATGCGCACTCGGGCTCACTACTGCGCATGCACACACGGGCTCACTACGGTGCATGCGCACACGGGCTCACTACTGCGCATGCGCACACGGGCTCACTACTGTTCATGCGCAATCGGGGTCACCAATGCTCGTGCGCACTCGGACTCACTGCTGCGGATGCTCAATCAGGTTCACTACTGCGCATGCGCACACCGGCTCAGACCTGCACATGCGCACACGGACTCACTACTGCGGATGCGCAAACGGGCTCACTACGGTGCATGCGCACACGGGCCCACTACTGCGCGTGCGCGCACGGGCTCACTACTGCGCATGCGCACACGGACTCACTACTGTGCATGTGCACTCGGGCTCACTTCTGCGCATGCGCACACGGACTCACTACTGTGCGTGTGCACTCGGGCTCACTACTGCGCATGCGCACACGGGCTCACTACTGCGCATGCGCGCTCGGGGTCACTACTGCGCATGCGCACAGGGGCTCACTACTGCGTATTCGCTCACGGGCTCACTACTGCGCATTCGCTCACGGGCTCACACTGTGCATGCACACTCGGGGTCACTACTGCGCATGCGCACTCGGGCTCACTACTGCGCATGCACACACGGGCTCACTACGGTGCATGCGCACACGGGCCCACTACTGCGCGTGCGCGCACGGGCTCACTACTTCGCAAGCGCACTACGTCTCAGACCTGCCCGTGCGCACTCGGACTCACCACTGCGCATGCGCACACGGGCTCGCTACTGCGCATGCGCGCTCGGGTTCACTACTGCTCATGCACACACGGGCTCACTACAGCTCATGCGCACTGAGACTCACTACTGCGGATGCACAATCGGGCTCACTACTGCGCATGCGCGCTCGGACTCACTACTGCTCATGCGCACACGGACTCACGACTGCGGATGCGCGCACGGGCTCACTACTGCGGATGCGCAATCGGGTTCACTACTGCGCATGCACACACGGGCTCACTTTTGCGCATGCGCACTCGGGCTCACTACTGCTCATGCGCACTCCGCCTCACTACTGCGCACGCGCACTCCGGCTCAGACCTGCCCATGCGCACTCGGGCTCACTACTGCGCATGCGCACACGGGCTCACTACTGTGCATGCGCACTAGGGGTCACTACTGCGCATGCGCACGCGGGCTCACTACTGCGCATGCGCACACGGGTTCACTACTGCGCATGCGCGCTCGGGGTCACTACTGCGCATGAGCACTCGGGGTCACTACTGCGCATGCGCACTCGGGCTCACTACTGCGCATGCACACACGTGCTCACTACGGTGCATGCGAACACGGGCTCACTACTGCGCATGCGCACACGGGCTCACTACTGTTCATGCGCAATCGGTGTCACCAATGCTCATGCGCACTCGGACTCACTGCTGCGGATGCTCAATCTGGCTCACTACTGCGCATGCGCACTCCGGCTCAGACCTGCACGTGCGCACACGGACTCACTACTGCGGATGCGCAATCGGGCTCACTACGGTGCATGCGCACACGGGCCCACTACTGCGCGTGCGCGCACGGGCTCACTACTGCGCAAGGGCACTAAGTCTCAGACCTGCCCATGCGCACTCGGACTCACCACTGCGCATGCGCGCACGGGCTCACTACTTCGCATGCGCGCTCGGACTCACTACTGCTCATGCGCACACGGACTCACGACTGGGGATGCGCGCTCAGGCTCACTACTGCGGATGAGCAATCGGGTTCACTACTGCGCATGCGCACACGGGCTCATTTCTGCGCATGCGCACGCGGGCTCACTACTGCGCATGCGCACACGGGCTCACTACTGCGCATGCGCGCTCGGGGTCACTACTGCTCATGCACACACGGGCTCACTACTGCGCATGCGCACTCGGGGTCACTACTGCGCATGCGCACGCCGCCTCAGACCTGCACATGCGCACTCGAGCACACTACAGCGCATGCGCACAGGGGCTCACTACTGCGCATTCGCTCACGGGCTCACTACTGCGCATGCGCACTCGGGCTCACTACTGCGCATGCACACACGGGCTCACTACGGTGCATGCGCACACGGGCTCACTACTGCGCATGCGCACTCCAGCTCAGACCTGCACATGCACACACGGGCTCACTACTGCGCATGAGCACACGGGCTCACTACTACGCATGCGTACACGTGCTCACTACTGCGCATGCGCACACGGGCTCACTACTGCGCATGCGGGCTCGGGGTCACTAGTGCGCATGCGCACACGGGATCACTGCTGCGTATGCGCCCTCAGGCTCACTACTGCTCATGCGCACACGGACTCACGACTGCGGATGCGCGCTCGGGCTCACTACTGCGCATACGCACTCGGACTTACTACTGCGCATGCGCAATCGGGCTCACAACTGCGCATGCGCACTCCGCCTCACTACTGCGGATGCGCGCTCGGGCTCACTACTGCGCATGCGCACACGGGCTCACTACTGCGCATGCGCGCTCGGACTCACTACTGCTCATGCGCACACGGGTTCACTACTGCTCATGCGGGCTCGGGGTCACTACTGCTCATGCGCACTCGGACTCACTACTGCGCATGCGCACTCCGGCTCAAACCTGCACATGCGCACTCGAGCTCACTTCTACGCATGCGCACGCGGGCTCACTACTGCGCATGAGCACACGGGCTCACTACTGCCCATGCGTACACGGTCTCACTACTGCGCATGCGCACACGGGCTCACTACTGCGCATGCGGGCTCGGGGTCACTAATGCGCATGCGCACTCGGGGTCACTACTGCGCATGCGCACTCCGGTTCAGACCTGCACATGCGCACACGGACACACTAGTGCGGATGCGCAATCGGCCTCACTACTCTGCATGCGCACTCGGGCACACCACTGCGCATGCGTACGCGGGCTCACTACTGCGCATGCGCACACGGACTCACTACTGCGCATGCGCACTCCGGCTCAGACCTGCACATGCGCACTCGAGCTCACTGCTACGCATGCGCATGCGGGGTCACTACTGCGGATGCGCACTCGGACTCACTACGACTCATGGGCACTCGGACTCACTACTGCCGATGCGCAATCAGGCTCACTACTGCGCATGCGCACTCGGGCTCATTACGGCGCGAGCGCACTCGGGCTCACTTCTGCGCATGCGCACACGGACTCACTACTGTGCATGTGCACTCGGGCTCACTACTGCGCATGCGCACACGGGCTCACTACTGCGCATGCGCGCTCGGGGTCACTACTGCGCATGCGCACAGGGGCTCACTACTTGCTATTCGCTCACGGGCTCACTACTGCGCATTCGCTCACGGGCTCACACTGTTCATGCACACTCGGGGTCACTACTGCGCATGCGCACTCGGGCTCACTACTGCGCATGCACACACGGGCTCACTACTGTGCATGCGCACACGGGCTCATTACTGCGCATGCGCACACGGGCTCACTACTGTTCATGCGCAATCGGGGTCACCAATGCTCGTGCGCACTCGGACTCACTGCTGCGGATGCTCAATCAGGCTCACTACTGCGCATGCGCACACCGGCTCAGACCTGCACATGCGCACACGGACTCACTACTGCGGATGCGCAATCGGGGTCACTACGGTGCATGCGCACACGGGCCCACTACTGCGCGTGCGCGCACGGGCTCACTACTGCGCAAGCGAACTACGTCTCAGACCTGCCCGTGCGCACTCGGACTCACCACTGCGCATGCGCACACGGGCTCGCTACTGCGCATGCGCGCTCGGGTTCACTACTGCTCATGCACACACGGGCTCACTACAGCTCATGCGCACTGAGACTCACTACTGCGGATGCACAATCGGGCTCACTACTGCGCATGCGCGCTCGGACTCACTACTGCTCATGCGCACACGGACACACGACTGCGGATGCGCGCACGGGCTCACTACTGCGGATGCGCAATCGGGTTCACTACTGCGCATGCACACACGGGCTCACTTTTGCGCATGCGCACTCGGGCTCACTACTGCTCATGCGCACTCGGCCTCACTACTGCGCACGCGCACTCCGGCTCAGACCTGCCCATGCGCACTCGGGCTCACTACTGCGCATGCGCACACGGGCTCACTACTGCGCATGCGCGCACGGGCCCACTACTGCGAATGCGCACTCCGTCTCAGACCTGCCCATGCGCACTCGGGCACACCACTGCGCATGCGCAGTCCGGCTCAGACCTGCACATGCGCATTCGAGCTCACTTCTGCTCATATGCACACTGGCGTACTACTGCGCATGCGCACTCGGGGTCACTACTGCGCATGCGCACTCGGACTCACTACTGCGCACGCGCACTCCGGCTCAGACCTGCCCATGCGCACTCGGGCTCACCACTGCGCATGCGTACACGGGCTCACTACTGCGCATGCGCACACGGGCTCACTACTGCGCATGCGCGCTCGGGGTCACTACTGCGCATGAGCACTCGGGGTCACTACTGCGCATGCGCACTCCGGCTCACTTCTGCTCATGCGCACTCGGACTCACTACTGCAGATGCGCAATCGGGCTCACTACTGTGCATGCGCACTAGGGGTCACTACTGCGCATGCGCACGCGGGCTCACTACTGCGCATGCGCACTCCGGCTCAGACCTGCACATGCGCACTCGAGCTCACTACTGCGCATGCGCGCACGAGCCCACTACTGCGAATGCGCACGCCGTCTCAGACCTGCCCATGCGCACTCGGGCACACAACTGCGCATGCGCAGTCCGGCTCAGACCTGCACATGCGCATTCGAGCTCACTTCTGCTCATATGCACACCGGCGTACTACTGCACATGCGCACTCGGACTCACTACTGCTCATGCGCACTCGGACTCACTACTGTGCATGCGCACTCCGGCTCAGACCTGCACATGCGCACTCGAGCTCACTACTACCAATGCGCACGCGGCCTCACTACTGCGCATGAGCACACGGGCTCACTACTGCGCATGCGTACACGGGCTCACTACTGCGCATGAGCACACGGGTCCAGTACTGCGCTTGCGCACTCGGACTCACTACTACTCATGCGCACTCGGGGTCACTACTGCGCATGCGCACTCGGACTCACTACTGCGCACGCGCACTCCGGCTCAGACCTGCCCATGCGCACTCGGGCTCACCACTGCGCATGCGCACACGGACTCACTACTGCGCATGCGCACACGGGCTCACTACTGCGCATGCGCGCTCGGGGTCACTACTGCTCATGAGCACTCGGGGTCACTACTGCGCATGCGCACTCCGGCTCACTACTGCTCATGCGCACTCGGACTCACTACTGCAGATGCGCAATCGGGCTCACTACTGTGCATGCGCACTAGGGGTCACTACTGCGCATGCGCACGCGGGCTCACTACTGCGCATGCGCACTCCGGCTCAGACCTGCACATGCGCACTCGGGCTCACTACTGCGCATGCGCGCACGAGCCCACTACTGCGAATGCGCACGCCGTCTCAGACCTGCCCATGCGCACTCGGGCACACAACTGCGCATGCGCAGTCCGGCTCAGACCTGCACATGCGCATTCGAGCTCACTTCTGCTCATATGCACACCGGCGTACTACTGCACATGCGCACTCGGACTCACTACTGCTCATGCGCACTCGGACTCACTACTGCGCATGCGCACTCCGGCTCAGACCTGCACATGCGCACTCGAGCTCACTACTACCAATGCGCACGCGGCCTCACTACTGCGCATGAGCACACGGGCTCACTACTGCGCATGCGTACACGGGCTCACTACTGCGCATGAGCACACGGGCTCAGTACTGCGCTTGCGCACTCGGACTCACTACTACTCATGCGCACTCGGGGTCACTACTGCGCATGCGCACTCGGACTCACTACTGCGCACGCGCACTCCGGCTCAGACCTGCCCATGCGCACTCGGGCTCACCACTGCGCATACGTACACGGGCTCACTACTGCGCATGCGCACACGGGCTCACTACTGCAGATGCGCAATCGGGCTCACTACTGTGCATGCGCACTAGGGCTCACTACTGCGCATGCACACACGGGCTCACTACGGTGCATGCGCACACGGGCTCACTACTGCGCGTGCGCGCACGGGCTCACTACTGCGCAAGCGCACTACGTCTCAGACCTGCCCGTGCGTACTCGGACTCACCACTGCGCATGCGCACACGGGCTCGCTACTGCGCATGCGCGCTCGGGTTCACTACTGCTCATGCACACACGGGCTCACTACAGCTCATGCGCACTGAGACTCACTACTGCGGATGCACAATCGGGCTCACTACTGCGCATGCGCGCTCGGACTCACTACTGCTCATGCGCACACGGACTCACGACTGCGGATGCGCGCACGGGCTCACTACTGCGGATGCGCAATCGGGTTCACTACTGCGCATGCACACATTGGCTCACTTTTGCGCATGCGCACTCGGGCTCACTACTGCTCATGCGCACTCGGCCTCACTACTGCGCACGCGCACTCCGGCTCAGACCTGCCCATGCGCACTCGGGCTCACTACTGCGCATGCGCACACGGGCTCACTACTGTGCATGCGCACTCGGGGTCACGACTGCTCATGCGCACTCGGACTGACTACTGCTCATGCGCACTCGGGGTCACTACTGCGCATGCGCACCCGGACTCACTACTGCGCATGCGCACTCCGCCTCAGACCTGCATATGCGCACTCGAGCACACTACAGCGCATGCGCACAGGGGCTCACTACTGCGCATTCGCTCACGGGCTCACACTGTGCATGCACACTCGGGGTCACTACTGCGCATGCGCACTCGGGCTCACTACTGCGCATGCACACACGTGCTCACTACGGTGCATGCGAACACGGGCTCACTACTGCGCATGCGCACACGGGCTCACTACTGTTCATGCGCAATCGGTGTCACCAATGCTCATGCGCACTCGGACTCACTACTGCGGATGCGCAATCGGGCTCACTACGGTGCATGCGCACACGGGCCCACTACTGCGCGTGCGCGCACGGGCTCACTACTGCGCAAGGGCACTAAGTCTCAGACCTGCCCATGCGCACTCGGACTCACCACTGCGCATGCGCGCACGGGCTCACTACTTCGCATGCGCGCTCGGACTCACTACTGCTCATGCGCACACGGACTCACGACTGGGGATGCGCGCTCAGGCTCACTACTGCGGATGAGCAATCGGGTTCACTACTGCGCATGCGCACACGGGCCCATTTCTGCGCATGCGCACGCGGGCTCACTACTGCGCATGCGCACACGGGCTCACTACTGCGCATGCGCGCTCGGGGTCACTACTGCTCATGCACACACGGGCTCACTACTGCGCATGCGCACTCGGGGTCACTACTGCGCATGCGCACGCCGCCTCAGACCTGCACATGCGCACTCGAGCACACTACAGCGCATGCGCACAGGGGCTCACTACTGCGCATTCGCTCACGGGCTCACTACTGCGCATGCGCACTCGGGCTCACTACTGCGCATGCACACACGGGCTCACTACGGTGCATGCGCACACGGGCTCACTACTGCGCATGCGCACTCCAGCTCAGACCTGCACATGCGCACACGGGCTCACTACTGCGCATGAGCACACGGGCTCACTACTACGCATGCGTACACGTGCTCACTACTGCGCATGCGCACACGGGCTCACTACTGCGCATGCGGGCTCGGGGTCACTAGTGCGCATGCGCACACGGGATCACTGCTGCGTATGCGCCCTCAGGCTCACTACTGCTCATGCGCACACGGACTCACGACTGCGGATGCGCGCTCGGGCTCACTACTGCGCATACGCACTCCGACTCACTACTGCGCATGCACACACGGGCTCACTTCTGCGCATGCGCACACGGTCTCACTACTGCGCATGCGGGCTCGGGGTCACTAGTGCGCATGCGCACTCGGGGTCACTACCGCGCATGCGCACTCCGCCTCAGACCTGCACATGCGCACTCGAGCACACCACTGCGCATGCGCACAGGGGCTCACTACTGCGCATTCGCTCACGGACTCACTACTGCGCATTCGCTCACGGGCTCACACTGTGAATGCACACTCGGGGTCACTACTGCGCATGCGCACTCGGGCTCACTACTGCGCAAGCGCACTACGTCTCAGACCTGCCCATGCGCACTCGGACTCACCACTGCGCATGCGCACACGGGCTCACTACTGCGCATGCGCGCTCGGGGTCACTACTGCTCATGCACACACGGACTCACTACTGCGCATGCGCACTCCGGCTCAGACCTGCACATGCGCACTCGAGCTCACTGCTACGCATGCGCATGCGGGGTCACTACTGCGGATGCGCACTCGGACTCACTACGACTCATGGGCACTCGGACTCACTACTGCCGATGCGCAATCAGGCTCACTACTGCGCATGCGCACTCGGGCTCATTACGGCGCGAGCGCACTCGGGCTCACTTCTGCGCATGCGCACACGGACTCACTACTGTGCATGTGCACTCGGGCTCACTACTGCGCATGCGCACACGGGCTCACTACTGCGCATGCGCGCTCGGGGTCACTACTGCGCATGCGCACAGGGGCTCACTACTGCGTATTCGCTCACGGGCTCACTACTGCGCATTCGCTCACGGGCTCACACTGTTCATGCACACTCGGGGTCACTACTGCGCATGCGCACTCGGGCTCACTACTGCGCATGCACACACGGGCTCACTACGGTGCATGCGCACACGGGCTCACTACTGCGCATGCGCACACGGGCTCACTACTGTTCATGCGCAATCGGGGTCACCAATGCTCGTGCGCACTCGGACTCACTGCTGCGGATGCTCAATCAGGCTCACTACTGCGCATGCGCACACCGGCTCAGACCTGCACATGCGCACACGGACTCACTACTGCGGATGCGCAATCGGGCTCACTACGGTGCATGCGCACACGGGCCCACTACTGCGCGTGCGCGCACGGGCTCACTACTGCGCAAGCGAACTACGTCTCAGACCTGCCCGTGCGCACTCGGACTCACCACTGCGCATGCGCACACGGGCTCGCTACTGCGCATGCGCGCTCGGGTTCACTACTGCTCATGCACACACGGGCTCACTACAGCTCATGCGCACTGAGACTCACTACTGCGGATGCACAATCGGGCTCACTACTGCGCATGCGCGCTCGGACTCACTACTGCTCATGCGCACACGGACACACGACTGCGGATGCGCGCACGGGCTCACTACTGCGGATGCGCAATCGGGTTCACTACTGCGCATGCACACACGGGCTCACTTTTGCGCATGCGCACTCGGGCTCACTACTGCTCATGCGCACTCGGCCTCACTACTGCGCACGCGCACTCCGGCTCAGACCTGCCCATGCGCACTCGGGCTCACTACTGCGCATGCGCACACGGGCTCACTACTGCGCATGCGCGCACGAGCCCACTACTGCGAATGCGCACTCCGTCTCAGACCTGCCCATGCGCACTCGGGCACACCACTGCGCATGCGCAGTCCGGCTCAGACCTGCACATGCGCATTCGAGCTCACTTCTGCTCATATGCACACTGGCGTACTACTGCGCATGCGCACTCGGGGTCACTACTGCGCATGCGCACTCGGACTCACTACTGCGCACGCGCACTCCGGCTCAGACCTGCCCATGCGCACTCGGGCTCACCACTGCGCATGCGCACACGGGCTCACTACTGTTCATGCGCAATCGGGGTCACCAATGCTCGTGCGCACTCGGACTCACTGCTGTGGATGCTCAATCAGGCTCACTACTGCGCATGCGCACACCGGCTCAGACCTGCACATGCGCACACGGACTCACTACTGCGGATGCGCAATCGGGCTCACTACGGTGCATGCGCACACGGGCCCACTACTGCGCGTGCGCGCACGGGCTCACTACTGCGCAAGCGAACTACGTCTCAGACCTGCCCGTGCGCACTCGGACTCACCACTGCGCATGCGCACACGGGCTCGCTACTGCGCATGCGCGCTCGGGTTCACTACTGCTCATGCACACACGGGCTCACTACAGCTCATGCGCACTGAGACTCACTACTGCGGATGCACAATCGGGCTCACTACTGCGCATGCGCGCTCGGACTCACTACTGCTCATGCGCACACGGACACACGACTGCGGATGCGCGCACGGGCTCACTACTGCGGATGCGCAATCGGGTTCACTACTGCGCATGCACACACGGGCTCACTTTTGCGCATGCGCACTCGGGCTCACTACTGCTCATGCGCACTCGGCCTCACTACTGCGCACGCGCACTCCGGCTCAGACCTGCCCATGCGCACTCGGGCTCACTACTGCGCATGCGCACACGGGCTCACTACTGCGCATGCGCGCACGAGCCCACTACTGCGAATGCGCACTCCGTCTCAGACCTGCCCATGCGCACTCGGGCACACCACTGCGCATGCGCAGTCCGGCTCAGACCTGCACATGCGCATTCGAGCTCACTTCTGCTCATATGCACACTGGCGTACTACTGCGCATGCGCACTCGGGGTCACTACTGCGCATGCGCACTCGGACTCACTACTGCGCACGCGCACTCCGGCTCAGACCTGCCCATGCGCACTCGGGCTCACCACTGCGCATGCGTACACGGGCTCACTACTGCGCATGCGCACACGGGCTCACTACTGCGCATGCGCGCTCGGGGTCACTACTGCGCATGAGCACTCGGGGTCACTACTGCGCATGCGCACTCCGGCTCACTTCTGCTCATGCGCACTCGGACTCACTACTGCAGATGCGCAATCGGGCTCACTACTGTGCATGCGCACTAGGGGTCACTACTGCGCATGCGCACGCGGGCTCACTACTGCGCATGCGCACTCCGGCTCAGACCTGCACATGCGCACTCGAGCTCACTACTGCGCATGCGCGCACGAGCCCACTACTGCGAATGCGCAAGCCGTCTCAGACCTGCCCATGCGCACTCGGGCACACAACTGCGCATGCGCAGTCCGGCTCAGACCTGCACATGCGCATTCGAGCTCACTTCTGCTCATATGCACACCGGCGTACTACTGCACATGCGCACTCGGACTCACTACTGCTCATGCGCACTCGGACTCACTACTGTGCATGCGCACTCCGGCTCAGACCTGCACATGCGCACTCGAGCTCACTACTACCAATGCGCACGCGGCCTCACTACTGCGCATGAGCACACGGGCTCACTACTGCGCATGCGTACACGGGCTCACTACTGCGCATGAGCACACGGGTCCAGTACTGCGCTTGCGCACTCGGACTCACTACTACTCATGCGCACTCGGGGTCACTACTGCGCATGCGCACTCGGACTCACTACTGCGCACGCGCACTCCGGCTCAGACCTGCCCATGCGCACTCGGGCTCACCACTGCGCATGCGCACACGGACTCACTACTGTGCATGTGCACTCGGGCTCACTACTGCGCATGCGTACACGGGCTAACTACTGCGCATGCGCGCTCGGGGTCACTACTCCGCATGCGCACAGGGGCTCACTACTGCGTATTCGCTCACGGGCTCACTACTGCGCATTCGCTCACGGGCTCACACTGTTCATGCACACTCGGGGTCACTACTGCGCATGCGCACTCGGGCTCACTACTGCGCATGCACACACGGGCTCACTACGGTGCATGCGCACACGGGCTCACTACTGCGCATGCGCACACGGGCTCACTACTGTTCATGCGCAATCGGGGTCGCCAATGCTCGTGCGCACTCGGACTCACTGCTGCGGATGCTCAATCTGGCTCACTACTGCGCATGCGCACTCCGGCTCAGACCTGCACGTGCGCACACGGACTCACTACTGCGGATGCGCAATGGGGCTCACTACGGTGCATGCGCACACGGGCCCACTACTGCGCGTGCGCGCACGGGCTCACTACTGCGCAAGGGCACTAAGTCTCAGACCTGCCCATGCGCACTCGGACTCACCACTGCGCATGCGCGCACGGGCTCACTACTTCGCATGCGCGCTCGGACTCACTACTGCTCATGCGCACACGGACTCACGACTGGGGATGCGCGCTCAGGCTCACTACTGCGGATGAGCAATCGGGATCACTACTGCGCATGCGCACACAGGCTCATTTCTGCGCATGCGCACGCGGGCTCACTACTGCGCATGCGCACACGGGCTCACTACTGCGCATGCGCGCTCGGGGTCACTACTGCTCATGCACACACGGGCTCACTACTGCGCATGCGCACTCGGGGTCACTACTGCGCATGCGCACGCCGCCTCAGACCTGCACATGCGCACTCGAGCACACTACAGCGCATGCGCACAGGGGCTCACTACTGCGCATTCGCTCACGGGCTCACTTCTGCGCATGCGCACTCGGGCTCACTACTGCGCATGCACACACGGGCTCACTACGGTGCATGCGCACACGGGCTCACTACTGCGCATGCGCACTCCGGCTCAGACCTGCACGTGCGCACACGGGCTCACTACTGCGCATGAGCACACGGGCTCACTACTACGCATGCGTACACGTGCTCACTACTGCGCATGCGCACACGGGCTCACTACTGCGCATGCGGGCTCGGGGTCACTAGTGCGCATGCGCACACGGGATCACTGCTGCGTATGCGCCCTCAGGCTCACTACTGCTCATGCGCACACGGACTCACGACTGCGGATGCGCGCTCGGGGTCACTACTGCTCATGCGCACTCGGACTCACTACTGCGCATGCGCACTCCGGCTCAAACCTGCACATGCGCACTCGAGCTCACTTCTACGCATGCGCACGCGGGCTCACTACTGCGCATGAGCACACGGGCTCACTACTGCCCATGCGTACACGGGCTCACTACTGCGCATGCGCACACGGGCTCACTACTGCGCATGCGGGCTCGGGGTCACTAATGCGCATGCGCACTCGGGGTCACTACTGCGCATGCGCACTCCGACTCACTACTGCGCATACGCACTCCGACTCACTACTGCGCATGCACACACGGGCTCACTTCTGCGCATGCGCACACGGTCTCACTACTGCGCATGCGGGCTCGGGGTCACTAGTGCGCATGCGCACTCGGGGTCACTACCGCGCATGCGCACTCCGCCTCAGACCTGCACATGCGCACTCGAGCACACCACTGCGCATGCGCACAGGGGCTCACTACTGCGCATTCGCTCACGGACTCACTACTGTGCATTCGCTCACGGGCTCACACTGTGAATGCACACTCGGGGTCACTACTGCGCATGCGCACTCGGGCTCACTACTGCGCAAGCGCACTACGTCTCAGACCTGCCCATGCGCACTCGGACTCACCACTGCGCATGCGCACACGGGCTCACTACTGCGCATGCGCGCTCGGGGTCACTACTGCACATGCACACACGGACTCACTACTGCGCATGCGCACTCCGGCTCAGACCTGCACATGCGCACTCGAGCTCACTGCTACGCATGCGCATGCGGGGTCACTACTGCGGATGCGCACTCGGACTCACTACGACTCATGGGCACTCGGACTCACTACTGCCGATGCGCAATCAGGCTCACTACTGCGCATGCGCACTCGGGCTCATTACGGCGCGAGCGCACTCGGGCTCACTTCTGCGCATGCGCACACGGACTCACTACTGTGCATGTGCACTCGGGCTCACTACTGCGCATGCGCACACGGGCTCACTACTGCGCATGCGCGCTCGGGGTCACTACTGCGCATGCGCACAGGGGCTCACTACTGCGTATTCGCTCACGGGCTCACTACTGCGCATTCGCTCACGGGCTCACACTGTTCATGCACACTCGGGGTCACTACTGCGCATGCGCACTCGGGCTCACTACTGCGCATGCACACACGGGCTCACTACGGTGCATGCGCACACGGGCTCACTACTGCGCATGCGCACACGGGCTCACTACTGTTCATGCGCAATCGGGGTCACCAATGCTCGTGCGCACTCGGACTCACTGCTGCGGATGCTCAATCAGGCTCACTACTGCGCATGCGCACACCGGCTCAGACCTGCACATGCGCACACGGACTCACTACTGCGGATGCGCAATCGGGCTCACTACGGTGCATGCGCACACGGGCCCACTACTGCGCGTGCGCGCACGGGCTCACTACTGCGCAAGCGAACTACGTCTCAGACCTGCCCGTGCGCACTCGGACTCACCACTGCGCATGCGCACACGGGCTCGCTACTGCGCATGCGCGCTCGGGTTCACTACTGCTCATGCACACACGGGCTCACTACAGCTCATGCGCACTGAGACTCACTACTGCGGATGCACAATCGGGCTCACTACTGCGCATGCGCGCTCGGACTCACTACTGCTCATGCGCACACGGACACACGACTGCGGATGCGCGCACGGGCTCACTACTGCGGATGCGCAATCGGGTTCACTACTGCGCATGCACACACGGGCTCACTTTTGCGCATGCGCACTCGGGCTCACTACTGCTCATGCGCACTCGGCCTCACTACTGCGCACGCGCACTCCGGCTCAGACCTGCCCATGCGCACTCGGGCTCACTACTGCGCATGCGCACACGGGCTCACTACTGCGCATGCGCGCACGAGCCCACTACTGCGAATGCGCACTCCGTCTCAGACCTGCCCATGCGCACTCGGGCACACCACTGCGCATGCGCAGTCCGGCTCAGACCTGCACATGCGCATTCGAGCTCACTTCTGCTCATATGCACACTGGCGTACTACTGCGCATGCGCACTCGGGGTCACTACTGCGCATGCGCACTCGGACTCACTACTGCGCACGCGCACTCCGGCTCAGACCTGCCCATGCGCACTCGGGCTCACCACTGCGCATGCGTACACGGGCTCACTACTGCGCATGCGCACACGGGCTCACTACTGCGCATGCGCGCTCGGGGTCACTACTGCGCATGAGCACTCGGGGTCACTACTGCGCATGCGCACTCCGGCTCACTTCTGCTCATGCGCACTCGGACTCACTACTGCAGATGCGCAATCGGGCTCACTACTGTGCATGCGCACTAGGGGTCACTACTGCGCATGCGCACGCGGGCTCACTACTGCGCATGCGCACTCCGGCTCAGACCTGCACATGCGCACTCGAGCTCACTACTGCGCATGCGCGCACGAGCCCACTACTGCGAATGCGCAAGCCGTCTCAGACCTGCCCATGCGCACTCGGGCACACAACTGCGCATGCGCAGTCCGGCTCAGACCTGCACATGCGCATTCGAGCTCACTTCTGCTCATATGCACACCGGCGTACTACTGCACATGCGCACTCGGACTCACTACTGCTCATGCGCACTCGGACTCACTACTGTGCATGCGCACTCCGGCTCAGACCTGCACATGCGCACTCGAGCTCACTACTACCAATGCGCACGCGGCCTCACTACTGCGCATGAGCACACGGGCTCACTACTGCGCATGCGTACACGGGCTCACTACTGCGCATGAGCACACGGGTCCAGTACTGCGCTTGCGCACTCGGACTCACTACTACTCATGCGCACTCGGGGTCACTACTGCGCATGCGCACTCGGACTCACTACTGCGCACGCGCACTCCGGCTCAGACCTGCCCATGCGCACTCGGGCTCACCACTGCGCATGCGCACACGGACTCACTACTGTGCATGTGCACTCGGGCTCACTACTGCGCATGCGTACACGGGCTCACTACTGCGCATGCGCGCTCGGGGTCACTACTCCGCATGCGCACAGGGGCTCACTACTGCGTATTCGCTCACGGGCTCACTACTGCGCATTCGCTCACGGGCTCACACTGTTCATGCACACTCGGGGTCACTACTGCGCATGCGCACTCGGGCTCACTACTGCGCATGCACACACGGGCTCACTACGGTGCATGCGCACACGGGCTCACTACTGCGCATGCGCACACGGGCTCACTACTGTTCATGAGCAATCGGGGTCGCCAATGCTCGTGCGCACTCGGACTCACTGCTGCGGATGCTCAATCTGGCTCACTACTGCGCATGCGCACTCCGGCTCAGACCTGCACGTGCGCACACGGACTCACTACTGCGGATGCGCAATCGGGCTCACTACGGTGCATGCGCACACGGGCCCACTACTGCGCGTGCGCGCACGGGCTCACTACTGCGCAAGGGCACTAAGTCTCAGACCTGCCCATGCGCACTCGGACTCACCACTGCGCATGCGCGCACGGGCTCACTACTTCGCATGCGCGCTCGGACTCACTACTGCTCATGCGCACACGGACTCACGACTGGGGATGCGCGCTCAGGCTCACTACTGCGGATGAGCAATCGGGATCACTACTGCGCATGCGCACACAGGCTCATTTCTGCGCATGCGCACGCGGGCTCACTACTGCGCATGCGCACACGGGCTCACTACTGCGCATGCGCGCTCGGGGTCACTACTGCTCATGCACACACGGGCTCACTACTGCGCATGCGCACTCGGGGTCACTACTGCGCATGCGCACGCCGCCTCAGACCTGCACATGCGCACTCGAGCACACTACAGCGCATGCGCACAGGGGCTCACTACTGCGCATTCGCTCACGGGCTCACTTCTGCGCATGCGCACTCGGGCTCACTACTGCGCATGCACACACGGGCTCACTACGGTGCATGCGCACACGGGCTCACTACTGCGCATGCGCACTCCGGCTCAGACCTGCACGTGCGCACACGGGCTCACTACTGCGCATGAGCACACGGGCTCACTACTACGCATGCGTACACGTGCTCACTACTGCGCATGCGCACACGGGCTCACTACTGCGCATGCGGGCTCGGGGTCACTAGTGCGCATGCGCACACGGGATCACTGCTGCGTATGCGCCCTCAGGCTCACTACTGCTCATGCGCACACGGACTCACGACTGCGGATGCGCGCTCGGGGTCACTACTGCTCATGCGCACTCGGACTCACTACTGCGCATGCGCACTCCGGCTCAAACCTGCACATGCGCACTCGAGCTCACTTCTACGCATGCGCACGCGGGCTCACTACTGCGCATGAGCACACGGGCTCACTACTGCCCATGCGTACACGGGCTCACTACTGCGCATGCGCACACGGGCTCACTACTGCGCATGCGGGCTCGGGGTCACTAATGCGCATGCGCACTCGGGGTCACTACTGCGCATGCGCACTCCGACTCACTACTGCGCATACGCACTCCGACTCACTACTGCGCATGCACACACGGGCTCACTTCTGCGCATGCGCACACGGTCTCACTACTGCGCATGCGGGCTCGGGGTCACTAGTGCGCATGCGCACTCGGGGTCACTACCGCGCATGCGCACTCCGCCTCAGACCTGCACATGCGCACTCGAGCACACCACTGCGCATGCGCACAGGGGCTCACTACTGCGCATTCGCTCACGGACTCACTACTGTGCATTCGCTCACGGGCTCACACTGTGAATGCACACTCGGGGTCACTACTGCGCATGCGCACTCGGGCTCACTACTGCGCAAGCGCACTACGTCTCAGACCTGCCCATGCGCACTCGGACTCACCACTGCGCATGCGCACACGGGCTCACTACTGCGCATGCGCGCTCGGGGTCACTACTGCACATGCACACACGGACTCACTACTGCGCATGCGCACTCCGGCTCAGACCTGCACATGCGCACTCGAGCTCACTGCTACGCATGCGCATGCGGGGTCACTACTGCGGATGCGCACTCGGACTCACTACGACTCATGGGCACTCGGACTCACTACTGCCGATGCGCAATCGGGTTCACTACTGCGCATGCACACACGGGCTCACTTTTGCGCATGCGCACTCGGGCTCACTACTGCTCATGCGCACTCGGCCTCACTACTGCGCACGCGCACTCCGGCTCAGACCTGCCCATGCGCACTCGGGCTCACTACTGCGCATGCGCACACGGGCTCACTACTGCGCATGCGCGCACGAGCCCACTACTGCGAATGCGCACTCCGTCTCAGACCTGCCCATGCGCACTCGGGCACACCACTGCGCATGCGCAGTCCGGCTCAGACCTGCACATGCGCATTCGAGCTCACTTCTGCTCATATGCACACTGGCGTACTACTGCGCATGCGCACTCGGGGTCACTACTGCGCATGCGCACTCGGACTCACTACTGCGCACGCGCACTCCGGCTCAGACCTGCCCATGCGCACTCGGGCTCACCACTGCGCATGCGTACACGGGCTCACTACTGCGCATGCGCACACGGGCTCACTACTACGCATGCGCACGCCGGCTCAGACCTGCCCATGCGCACTCGGGCTCACTACTGCGCATGCGCACACGGGCTCACTACTGCGCATGCGCGCACGAGCCCACTACTGCGAATGCGCACTCCGTCTCAGACCTGCCCATGCGCACTCGGGCACACCACTGCGCATGCGCAGTCCGGCTCAGACCTGCACGTGCGCATTCGAGCTCACTTCTGCTCATATGCACACTGGTGTACTACTGCGCATGCGCACTCGGACTCACTACTGCTCATGCGCACTCGGACTCACTACTGCGCATGCGCTCTCCGGCTCAGACCTGCACATGCGCACTCGAGCTCACTACTACCAATGCGCACGCGGCCTCACTACTGCGCATGAGCACACGGGCTCACTACTGCGCATTCGTACACGGGCTCACTACTGCGCATGAGCACACGGGCTCACTACTGCGCATGCGCACTCGGACTCACTACTACACATGCGCACTCGGGGTCACTACTACGCATGCGCACTCGGACTCACTACTACTCATGCGCACTCGGGGTCACTACTGCGCATGCGCACTCGGACTCACTACTGCGGATGCGCGCTCGGACTCACGACTGCGGATGCGCGCTCGGGCTTACTACTGCGGATGCGCAATCGCGTTCACTACTGCGCATGCACACACGGGCTCACTTCTGCGCATGCGCACTCGGGGTCACTACTGCTCATGCACACTCGGCCTCACTACTGCGCACGCGCACTCCGGCTCAGACCTGCCCATGTGCACTCGGTCTCACCACTGCGCATGCGTACACGGGCTCACTACTGCGCATGCGCACACGGGCTCACTACTGCGCATGCGCGCTCGGGGTCACTACTGCGCATGCGCACTCGGGGTCACAACTGCCCATGCGCACTCCGGCTCACTACTGCTCACGCGCACTCGGACTCATTACTGCGGATGCGCAATCGGGCTCACTACTCTGCATGCGCACTCGGGGTCACTACTGCTCATGCACACTCGGCCTCACTACTGCGCACGCGCACTCCGGCTCAGACCTGCCCATGCGCACTCGGTCTCACCACTGCGCATGCGTACACGGGCTCACTACTGCGCATGCGCACACGGGCTCACTACTGCGCATGCGCGCTCGGGGTCACTACTGCGCATGCGCACTCGGGGTCACTACTGCCCATGCGCACTCCGGCTCACTACTGCTCACGCGCACTCGGACCCACTACTGCGGATGCACAATCGGGCTCACTACAGCGCATGCGTACTCCGGCTCAGACCTGCACATGCGCACACCGACTCACTACTGCGGATGCGCAATCGGGCTCACTATTGTGCATGCGCACTCGGGGTCACTACTGCTCATGCGCACTCGGACTCACTACTACTCATGCGCACTCGGGGTCACTACTGCGCATGCGCACTCGGACTCACTACTGCGGATGTGCGCTCGGGCTCACTACTGCGCATGCGCAATCGGGCTCACTACTGTGCATGCGCACTCGGGGTCACTACTGCTCATGCGCACTCGGACTCAGTACTGCTCATGCGCACTCGGGGTCACTACTGCGCATGCGCAATCGGGCTCACTACTGTGCATGCGCACTCGGGGTCACTACTGCTCATGCGCACTCGGACTCAGTACTGCTCATGCGCACTCGGGGTCACTACTGCGCATGCGCACTCGGGGTCACTACTGCGCATGCGCAGTCCGGCTCAGTCCTGCACATGCGCACACGGACTCACTACTGCGGATGCGCAATCGGGCTCACTACTCTGCATGCGCACTCGGGGTCACGACTGCTCATGCGCACTCGGACTGACTACTGCTCATGCGCACTCGGGGTCACTACTGCGCATGCGCACTCGGACTCACTACTGCGGATGCGCACTCCGGCTCAGACCTGCACATGCGCACTCGAGCTCACTACTACGCATGCGCACGCGGGCTCACTACTGCGCATGCGCACACGGGCTCACTACTGCGCATGCGCGCGCGGGGTCACTACTGCTCATGCACACACGGGCTCACTACTGCGCATGCGCACTCGGGGTCACTACTGCGCATGCGCACCCCGCCTCAGACCTGCACATGCGCACAGGGGCTCACTACTGCGCATTCGCTCACGGGCTCACACTGTGCATGCACACTCGGGGTCACTACTGCGCATGCGCACTCGGGCTCACTACTGCGCATGCACACACGGGCTCACTACGGTGCATGCGCACACGGGCTCACTACTGCGCATGCGCACACGGGCTCACTACTCTTCATGCGCAATCGGTGTCACCAATGCTCATGCGCACTCGGACTCACTGCTGCGGATGCTCAATCTGGCTCACTACTGCGCATGCGCACTTCGGCTCAGACCTGCACGTGCGCACACGGACTCACTACTGCGGATGCGCAATCGGGCTCACTACGGTGCATGCGCACACGGGCCCACTACTGCGCGTGCGCGCACGGGCTCACTACTGCGCATGCGCGCTCGGGGTCACTACTCCGCATGCGCACAGGGGCTCACTACTGCGTATTCGCTCACGGGCTCACTACTGCGCATTCGCTCACGGGCTCACACTGTTCATGCACACTCGGGGTCACTACTGCGCATGCGCACTCGGGCTCACTACTGCGCATGCACACACGGGCTCACTACGGTGCATGCGCACACGGGCTCACTACTGCGCATGCGCACACGGGCTCACTACTGTTCATGCGCAATCGGGGTCGCCAATGCTCGTGCGCACTCGGACTCACTGCTGCGGATGCTCAATCTGGCTCACTACTGCGCATGCGCACTCCGGCTCAGACCTGCACGTGCGCACACGGACTCACTACTGCGGATGCGCAATCGGGCTCACTACGGTGCATGCGCACACGGGCCCACTACTGCGCGTGCGCGCACGGGCTCACTACTGCGCAAGGGCACTAAGTCTCAGACCTGCCCATGCGCACTCGGACTCACCACTGCGCATGCGCGCACGGGCTCACTACTTCGCATGCGCGCTCGGACTCACTACTGCTCATGCGCACACGGACTCACGACTGGGGATGCGCGCTCAGGCTCACTACTGCGGATGAGCAATCGGGATCACTACTGCGCATGCGCACACAGGCTCATTTCTGCGCATGCGCACGCGGGCTCACTACTGCGCATGCGCACACGGGCTCACTACTGCGCATGCGCGCTCGGGGTCACTACTGCTCATGCACACACGGGCTCACTACTGCGCATGCGCACTCGGGGTCACTACTGCGCATGCGCACGCCGCCTCAGACCTGCACATGCGCACTCGAGCACACTACAGCGCATGCGCACAGGGGCTCACTACTGCGCATTCGCTCACGGGCTCACTTCTGCGCATGCGCACTCGGGCTCACTACTGCGAATGCACACACGGGCTCACTACGGTGCATGCGCACACGGGCTCACTACTGCGCATGCGCACTCCGGCTCAGACCTGCACGTGCGCACACGGGCTCACTACTGCGCATGAGCACACGGGCTCACTACTACGCATGCGTACACGTGCTCACTACTGCGCATGCGCACACGGGCTCACTACTGCGCATGCGGGCTCGGGGTCACTAGTGCGCATGCGCACACGGGATCACTGCTGCGTATGCGCCCTCAGGCTCACTACTGCTCATGCGCACACGGACTCACGACTGCGGATGCGCGCTCGGGGTCACTACTGCTCATGCGCACTCGGACTCACTACTGCGCATGCGCACTCCGGCTCAAACCTGCACATGCGCACTCGAGCTCACTTCTACGCATGCGCACGCGGGCTCACTACTGCGCATGAGCACACGGGCTCACTACTGCCCATGCGTACACGGGCTCACTACTGCGCATGCGCACACGGGCTCACTACTGCGCATGCGGGCTCGGGGTCACTAATGCGCATTCGCACTCGGGGTCACTACTGCGCATGCGCACTCCGACTCACTACTGCGCATACGCACTCCGACTCACTACTGCGCATGCACACACGGGCTCACTTCTGCGCATGCGCACACGGTCTCACTACTGCGCATGCGGGCTCGGGGTCACTAGTGCGCATGCGCACTCGGGGTCACTACCGCGCATGCGCACTCCGCCTCAGACCTGCACATGCGCACTCGAGCACACCACTGCGCATGCGCACAGGGGCTCACTACTGCGCATTCGCTCACGGACTCACTACTGTGCATTCGCTCACGGGCTCACACTGTGAATGCACACTCGGGGTCACTACTGCGCATGCGCACTCGGGCTCACTACTGCGCAAGCGCACTACGTCTCAGACCTGCCCATGCGCACTCGGACTCACCACTGCGCATGCGCACACGGGCTCACTACTGCGCATGCGCGCTCGGGGTCACTACTGCACATGCACACACGGACTCACTACTGCGCATGCGCACTCCGGCTCAGACCTGCACATGCGCACTCGAGCTCACTGCTACGCATGCGCATGCGGGGTCACTACTGCGGATGCGCACTCGGACTCACTACGACTCATGGGCACTCGGACTCACTACTGCCGATGCGCAATCGGGTTCACTACTGCGCATGCACACACGGGCTCACTTTTGCGCATGCGCACTCGGGCTCACTACTGCTCATGCGCACTCGGCCTCACTACTGCGCACGCGCACTCCGGCTCAGACCTGCCCATGCGCACTCGGGCTCACTACTGCGCATGCGCACACGGGCTCACTACTGCGCATGCGCGCACGAGCCCACTACTGCGAATGCGCACTCCGTCTCAGACCTGCCCATGCGCACTCGGGCACACCACTGCGCATGCGCAGTCCGGCTCAGACCTGCACATGCGCATTCGAGCTCACTTCTGCTCATATGCACACTGGCGTACTACTGCGCATGCGCACTCGGGGTCACTACTGCGCATGCGCACTCGGACTCACTACTGCGCACGCGCACTCCGGCTCAGACCTGCCCATGCGCACTCGGGCTCACCACTGCGCATGCGTACACGGGCTCACTACTGCGCATGCGCACACGGGCTCACTACTACGCATGCGCACGCCGGCTCAGACCTGCCCATGCGCACTCGGGCTCACTACTGCGCATGCGCACACGGGCTCACTACTGCGCATGCGCGCACGAGCCCACTACTGCGAATGCGCACTCCGTCTCAGACCTGCCCATGCGCACTCGGGCACACCACTGCGCATGCGCAGTCCGGCTCAGACCTGCACGTGCGCATTCGAGCTCACTTCTGCTCATATGCACACTGGTGTACTACTGCGCATGCGCACTCGGACTCACTACTGCTCATGCGCACTCGGACTCACTACTGCGCATGCGCTCTCCGGCTCAGACCTGCACATGCGCACTCGAGCTCACTACTACCAATGCGCACGCGGCCTCACTACTGCGCATGAGCACACGGGCTCACTACTGCGCATTCGTACACGGGCTCACTACTGCGCATGAGCACACGGGCTCACTACTGCGCATGCGCACTCGGACTCACTACTACACATGCGCACTCGGGGTCACTACTACGCATGCGCACTCGGACTCACTACTACTCATGCGCACTCGGGGTCACTACTGCGCATGCGCACTCGGACTCACTACTGCGGATGCGCGCTCGGACTCACGACTGCGGATGCGCGCTCGGGCTTACTACTGCGGATGCGCAATCGCGTTCACTACTGCGCATGCACACACGGGCTCACTTCTGCGCATGCGCACTCGGGGTCACTACTGCTCATGCACACTCGGCCTCACTACTGCGCACGCGCACTCCGGCTCAGACCTGCCCATGTGCACTCGGTCTCACCACTGCGCATGCGTACACGGGCTCACTACTGCGCATGCGCACACGGGCTCACTACTGCGCATGCGCGCTCGGGGTCACTACTGCGCATGCGCATTCGGGGTCACAACTGCCCATGCGCACTCCGGCTCACTACTGCTCACGCGCACTCGGACTCATTACTGCGGATGCGCAATCGGGCTCACTACTCTGCATGCGCACTCGGGGTCACTACTGCTCATGCACACTCGGCCTCACTACTGCGCACGCGCACTCCGGCTCAGACCTGCCCATGCGCACTCGGTCTCACCACTGCGCATGCGTACACGGGCTCACTACTGCGCATGCGCACACGGGCTCACTACTGCGCATGCGCGCTCGGGGTCACTACTGCGCATGCGCACTCGGGGTCACTACTGCCCATGCGCACTCCGGCTCACTACTGCTCACGCGCACTCGGACCCACTACTGCGGATGCACAATCGGGCTCACTACAGCGCATGCGTACTCCGGCTCAGACCTGCACATGCGCACACCGACTCACTACTGCGGATGCGCAATCGGGCTCACTATTGTGCATGCGCACTCGGGGTCACTACTGCTCATGCGCACTCGGACTCACTACTACTCATGCGCACTCGGGGTCACTACTGCGCATGCGCACTCGGACTCACTACTGCGGATGTGCGCTCGGGCTCACTACTGCGCATGCGCAATCGGGCTCACTACTGTGCATGCGCACTCGGGGTCACTACTGCTCATGCGCACTCGGACTCAGTACTGCTCATGCGCACTCGGGGTCACTACTGCGCATGCGCAATCGGGCTCACTACTGTGCATGCGCACTCGGGGTCACTACTGCTCATGCGCACTCGGACTCAGTACTGCTCATGCGCACTCGGGGTCACTACTGCGCATGCGCACTCGGGGTCACTACTGCGCATGCGCAGTCCGGCTCAGTCCTGCACATGCGCACACGGACTCACTACTGCGGATGCGCAATCGGGCTCACTACTCTGCATGCGCACTCGGGGTCACGACTGCTCATGCGCACTCGGACTGACTACTGCTCATGCGCACTCGGGGTCACTACTGCGCATGCGCACTCGGACTCACTACTGCGGATGCGCACTCCGGCTCAGACCTGCACATGCGCACTCGAGCTCACTACTACGCATGCGCACGCGGGCTCACTACTGCGCATGCGCACACGGGCTCACTACTGCGCATGCGCGCGCGGGGTCACTACTGCTCATGCACACACGGGCTCACTACTGCGCATGCGCACTCGGGGTCACTACTGCGCATGCGCACCCCGCCTCAGACCTGCACATGCGCACAGGGGCTCACTACTGCGCATTCGCTCACGGGCTCACACTGTGCATGCACACTCGGGGTCACTACTGCGCATGCGCACTCGGGCTCACTACTGCGCATGCACACACGGGCTCACTACGGTGCATGCGCACACGGGCTCACTACTGCGCATGCGCACACGGGCTCACTACTCTTCATGCGCAATCGGTGTCACCAATGCTCATGCGCACTCGGACTCACTGCTGCGGATGCTCAATCTGGCTCACTACTGCGCATGCGCACTTCGGCTCAGACCTGCACGTGCGCACACGGACTCACTACTGCGGATGCGCAATCGGGCTCACTACGGTGCATGCGCACACGGGCCCACTACTGCGCGTGCGCGCACGGGCTCACTACTGCGCAAGCGCACTAAGTCTCAGACCTGCCCATGCGCACTCGGACTCACCACTGCGCATGCGCGCACGGGCTCACTACAGCGCATGCGCGCTCGGACTCACTACTGCTCATGCGCAAACGGGCTCACTACTGCTCATGCGCACTCAGACTCACTACTGCGGATGCACAATCGGGCTCACTACTACGCATGCGCGCTCGGACTCACTACTGCTCATGCGCACACGGACTCACGACTGGGGATGCGCGCTCAGGCTCACTACTGCGGATGAGCAATCGGGTTCACTACTGCGCATGCGCACACGGGCTCACTACTGCGCATGCGCGCTCGGGGTCACTACTGCGCATGCGCACTCGGGGTCACTACTGCGCATGCGCACTCCGGCTCACGACTGCTCATGCGCACTCGGACTCACTACTGCAGATGCGCAATCGGGCTCACTACTGTGCATGCGCACTAGCGGTCACTACTGCGCATGCGCACGCGGGCTCACTACTGCGCATGCGCACTCCGGCTCAGACCTGCACATGCGCACTCGAGCTCACTACTACGCATGCGCACGCCGGCTCAGACCTGCCCATGCGCACTCGGGCTCACTACTGCGCATGCGCGCTCGGGGTCACTACTGCGCATGCGCACTCGGGGTCACTACTGCCCATGCGCACTCCGGCTCACTACTGCTCACGCGCACTCGGACTCACTACTGCGGATGCACAATCGGGCTCACTACTGCGCATGCGTACTCCGGCTCAGACCTGCACATGCGCACACCGACTCACTACTGCGGATGCGCAATCGGGCTCACTACTGTGCATGCGCACTCGGGGTCACTTCTGCTCATGCGCACTCGGACTCACTACTACTCATGCGCACTCGGGGTCACTACTGCGCATGCGCACTCGGACTCACTACTGCGGATGTGCGCTCGGGCTCACTACTGCGCATGCGCAATCGGGCTCACTACTGTGCATGCGCACTCGGGATCACTACTGCTCATGCGCACTCGGACTCACTACGGCTCATGCGCACTCGGGTTCACTACTGCGCATGCGCACTCGGGGTCACTACTGCGCATGCGCAGTCCGGCTCGGTCCTGCACATGCACACACGGACTCATTACTGCGGATGCGCAATCGGGCTCACTACTCTGCATGCGCACTCGGGGTCACTACTGCTCATGCACACTCGGCCTCACTACTTCGCACGCGCACTCCGGCTCAGACCTGCCCATGCGCACTCGGTCTCACCACTGCGCATGCGTACACGGGCTCACTACTGCGCATGCGTACACGGGCTCACTACTGCGCATGCGCACACGGGCTCACTACTGCGCATGCGCGCTCGGGGTCACTACTGCGCATGCGCACTCGGGGTCACTACTGCCCATGCGCACTCCGGCTCACTACTGCTCACGCGCACTCGGACTCACTACTGCGGATGCGCACTCCGGCTCAGACCTGCACATGCGCACTCGAGCTCACTACTACGCATGCGCACGCGGGCTCACTACTGCGCATGCGCACACGGGCTCACTACTGCGCATGCGCGCGCGGGGTCACTACTGCTCATGCACACACGGGCTCACTACTGCGCATGCGCACTCGGGGTCACTACTGCGCATGCGCACCCCGCCTCAGACCTGCACATGCGCACTCGAGCACACTACTGCGCATGCGCACAGGGGTTCACTACTGCGCATTCGCTCACGGGCTCACACTGTGCATGCACACTCGGGGTCACTACTGCGCATGCGCACTCGGGCTCACTACTGCGCATGCACACACGGGCTCACTACGGTGCATGCGCACACGGGCCCACTACTGCGCGTGCGCGCACGGGCTCACTACTGCGCAAGCGCACTAAGTCTCAGACCTGCCCATGCGCACTCGGACTCACCACTGCGCATGCGCGCACGGGCTCACTACAGCGCATGCGCGCTCGGACTCACTACTGCTCATGCGCACACGGGCTCACTACTGCTCATGCGCACTCAGACTCACTACTGCGGATGCACAATCGGGCTCACTACTACGCATGCGCGCTCGGACTCACTACTGCTCATGCGCACACGGACTCACGACTGGGGATGCGCGCTCAGGCTCACTACTGCGGATGAGCAATCGGGTTCACTACTGCGCATGCGCACACGGGCTCATTTCTGCGCGTGCGCACGCTGGCTCACTACTGCGCATGCGCACACGGGCTCACTACTGCGCATGCGCGCTCGGGTTCACTACTGCTCATGCACACACGGGCGCACTACTGCGCATGCGCACTCGAGGTCACTACTGCGCATGCGCACTCCACCTCAGACCTGCATATGCGCACTCGAGCACACTACAGCGCATGCGCACAGGGGCTCACTACTGCGCATTCGCTCACGGGCTCATTACTGAGCATTCGCTCACGGGCTCACTACTGTGCATGCGCACTAGGGGTCACTACTGCGCATGCGCACGCGGGCTCACTACTGCGCATGCGCACTCCGGCTCAGACCTGCACATGCGCACTCGAGCTCACTACTACGCATGCGCACTCCGGCTCAGACCTGCCCATGCGCACTCGGGCTCACTACTGCGCATGCGCACACGGGCTCACTACTGCGCATGCGCGCACGAGCCCACTACTGCGAATGCGCACTCCGTCTCAGACCTGCCCATGCGCACGCGGGCTCACTACTGCGCATGCGCACTCCGGCTCAGACCTGCACATGCGCACTCGAGCTCACTACTGCGCATGCGCGCACGAGCCCACTACTGCGAATGCGCACTCCGCCTCAGACCTGCCCATGCGCACTCGGGCACACCACTGCGCATGCGCAGTCCGGCTCAGACCTGCACATGCGCATTCGAGCTCACTTCTGCTCATATGCACACTGGCGTACTACTGCGCATGCGCACTCGGACTCACTACTACTCATGCGCACTCGGGGTCACTACTGCGCATGCGCACTCGGACTCACTACTGCGGATGCGCGCTCGGACTCACGACTGCTCATGCGCACTCGGACTCAATACTGCAGATGCGCAATCGGGCTCACTACTGTGCATGCGCACTCGGGGTCACTACTGCTCATGCGCACTCGGACTCACTACTACTCATGCGCACTCGGGGTCACTACTGCGCATGCGCACTCGGACTCACTACTGCGGATGTGCGCTCGGGCTCACTACTGCGCATGCGCAATCGGGCTCACTACTGTGCATGCGCACTCGGGATCACTACTGCTCATGCGCACTCGGACTCACTACGGCTCATGCGCACTCGGGGTCACTAGTGCGCACGCGCACTCCGGCTCAGACCTGCCCATGCGCACTCGGTCTCACCACTGCGCATGCGTACAGGGGCTCACTACTGCGCATGCGCACACGGGCTCACTACTGCGCATGCGCGCTCGGGGTCACTACTGCTCATGCGCACACGGGCTCACTACTGCTCATGCGCACTCAGACTCACTACTGCGGATGCACAATCGGGCTCACTACTACGCATGCGCGCTCGGACTCACTACTGCTCATGCGCACACGGACTCACGACTGGGGATGCGCGCTCAGGCTCACTACTGCGGATGAGCAATCGGGTTCACTACTGCGCATGCGCACACGGGCTCATTTCTGCGCATGCGCACGCTGGCTCACTACTGCGCATGCGCACACTGGCTCACTACTGCGCATGCGCGCTCGGGGTCACTACTGCTCATGCACACACGGGCTCACTACTGCGCATGCGCACTCGGGGTCACTACTGCGCATGCGCACTCCACCTCAGACCTGCACATGCGCACTCGAGCGCACTACAGCGCATGCGCACAGGGGCTCACTACTGCGCATTCGCTCACGGGCTCATTACTGCGCATTCGCTCACGGGCTCACACTGTGCATGCACACTCGGGGTCGCTACTGCGCATGCGCACTCGGGCTCACTACTGCGCATGCACACACGGGCTCACTACGGTGCATGCGCACACGGGCTCACTACTGCGCATGTGCACACGGGCTCACTACTGCGCATGCGCACTCCGCCTCAGACCTGCATATGCGCACTCGAGCACACTACAGCGCATGCGCACAGGGGCTCACTACTGCGCATTCGCTCACGGGCTCACACTGTGCATGCACACTCGGGGTCGCTACTGCGCATGCGCACTCGGGCCCACTACTGCGCATGCACACACGGGCTCACTACGGTGCATGCGCACACGGGCTCACTACTGCGCATGCGCACTCCACCTCAGACCTGCACATGCGCACACGAGCTCACTACTACGCATGCGCACGCGGGCTCACTACTGCGCATGAGCACACGGGCTCACTACTACGCATGCGTACACGTGCTCACTACTGCGCATGCGCACACGGGCTCACTACTGCGCATGCGCGCTCGGGGTCACTACTGCGCATGCGCACTCGGGGTCACTACTGCGCATGCGCACTCCGGCTCAGACCTGCACATGCGCACGCGGCCTCACTACTGCGCATGAGCACACGGGCTCACTACTGCGCATGCGTACACGGGCTCACTACTGCGCATGAGCACACGGGCTCACTACTGCGCATGCGCACTCGGACTCACTACTACTCATGCGCACTCGGGGTCACTACTGCGCATGCGCACTCGGACTCACTACTGCGCACGAGCACTCCGGCTCAGACCTGCCATGCGCACTCGGGCTCACCACTGCGCATGCGTACACGGGCTCACTACTGCGCATGCGCACACGGGCTCACTACTGCGCATGCGCGCTCGGACTCACTACTGCAGATGCGCAATCGGGCTCACTACTGTGCATGCGCACACGGGTTCACTACTGCGCATGCGCGCACGAGCCCACTACTGCGAATGCGCACTCCGTCTCAGACCTGCCCATGCGCACTCGGGCACACCACTGCGCATGCGCAGTCCGGCTCAGACCTGCACATGCGCATTCGAGCTCACTTCTGCTCATATGCACACTGGCGTACTACTGCGCATGCGCACTCGGACTCACTACTGCAGATGCGCAATCGGGCTCACTACTGTGCATGCGCACTAGGGGTCACTACTGCGCATGCGCACGCGGGCTCACTACTGCGCATGCGCACTCCGGCTCAGACCTGCACATGCGCACTCGAGCTCACTACTACGCATGCGCACGCCGGCTCAGACCTGCCCATGCGCACTCGGGCTCACTACTGCGCATGCGCACACGGGTTCACTACTGCGCATGCGCGCACGAGCCCACTACTGCGACTGCGCACTCCGTCTCAGACCTGCCCATGCGCACTCGGGCACACCACTGCGCATGCGCAGTCCGGCTCAGACCTGCACATGCGCATTCGAGCTCACTTCTGCTCATTCGCACACTGGCGTACTACTGCGCATGCGCACTCGGACTCACTACTGCTCATGCGCACTCGGACTCACTACTGCGCATGCGCACTCCGGCTCAGACCTGCACATGCGCACTCGAGCTCACTACTACCAATGCGCACGCGGCCTCACTACTGCGCATGAGCACACGGGCTCACTACTGCGCATGCGCACTCGGACTCACTACTACTCATGCGCACTCGGGGTCACTACTGCGCACGCGCACTCCGGCTCAGACCTGCCCATGCGCACTCGGTCTCACCACTGCGCATGCGTACACGGGCTCACTACTGCGCATGCGCACACGGGCTCACTACTGCGCATGCGCGCTCGGGGTCACTACTGCTCATGCGCACACGGGCTCACTACTGCTCATGCGCACTCAGACTCACTACTGCGGATGCACAATCGGGCTCACTACTACGCATGCGCGCTCGGACTCACTACTGCTCATGCGCACACGGACTCACGACTGGGGATGCGCGCTCAGGCTCACTACTGCGGATGAGCAATCGGGTTCACTACTGCGCATGCGCACACGGGCTCATTTCTGCGCATGCGCACGCTGGCTCACTACTGCGCATGCGCACACGGGCTCACTACTGCGCATGCGCGCTCGGGGTCACTACTGCTCATGCACACACGGGCTCACTACTGCGCATGCGCACTCGGGGTCACTACTGCGCATGCGCACTCAGACTCACTACTGCGCACCCGCACTCCGGCTCAGACCTGCCCATGCGCACTCGGGCTCACCACTGCTCATGCGCACACGGACTCACGACTGCGGATGCGCGCTCGGGCTCACTACTGCGCATACGCACAAGGACTTACTACTGCGCATGCGCAATCGGGCTCACTTCTGCGCATGCGCACACGGGCTCACTACTGCGCATGCGGGCTCGGGGTCACTAGTGCGCATGCGCACTCGGGGTCACTACCGCGCATGCGCACTCCGCCTCAGACCTGCACATGCGCACTCGAGCACACTACTGCGCATGCGCACAGGGGCTGACTACTGCGCATTCGCTCACGGACTCACTACTGCGCATTCGCTCACGGGCTCACACTGTGAATGCACACTCGGGGTCACTACTGCGCATGCGCACTCGGGCTCACTACTGCGCATGCGCACACGGGCTCACTACTGCGGATGCGCAATCGGGCTCACTACGGTGCATGCGCACACGGGCCCACTACTGCGCGTGCGCGCACGGGCTCACTACTGCGCAAGCGCACTACGTCTCAGACCTGCCCATGCGCACTCGGACTCACCACTGCGCATGCGCACACGGGCTCACTACTGCGCATGCGCGCTCGGGGTCACTACTGCTCATGCACACACGGGCTCACTACTGCTCATGCGCACTGAGACTCACTACTGCGGATGCACAATCGGGCTCACTACTGCGCATGCGCGCTCGGACTCACTACTGCGCATGCGCAGACGGGCTCACTACTGCGCATGCGCGCTCGGACTCACTACTGCTCATGCGCACACGGGCTCACTACTGCTCATGCGCACTCCGCCTCACTACTGCGGATGCGCGCTCGGGCTCACTACTGCGCATGCGCACTCGGGCTCACTACTGCGCATGCGCACACGGGCTCACTACTGCGGATGCGCAATCGGGCTCACAACTGCGCATACGCGCTCGGAATCACTACTGCTCATGCGCACTCGGACTCACTACTGCAGATGCGCTATCGGGCTCACTACTGTGCATGCGCACTAGGGGTCACTACTGCGCATGCGCACACGGGCTCACTACTGCGCATGCGCACTCCGGCTCAGACCTGCACATGCGCACTCGAGGTCACTACTACGCATGCGCACGCGGGCTCACTACTGCTCATGCGCACTCAGACTCACTACTGCGGATGCGCAATCGGGTTCACTACTGCGCATGCACACACGGGCTCACTTCTGCGCATGCGTACATGTGCTCACTACTTCGCATGCGCACACGGTCTCACTACAGCGCCAGCACGCTCGGGCTCACTTCTGCGCATGCGCACACGGACTCACTACTGCGCATGCGCACTCCGGCTCAGACCTGCACATGCGCACTCGAGCTCACTGCTACGCATGCGCATGCGGGTTCACTACTGCGGGTGCGCACTCGGGCTCACTACGACTCATGGGCACTCGGACTCACTACTGCCGATGCGCAATCAGGCTCACTACTGCGCATGCGCACTCGGGCTCATTACGGCGCGAGCGCACTCGGGCTCACTTCTGCGCATGCGCACACGGACTCACTACTGTGCATGTGCACTCGGGCTCACTACTGCGCATGCGCACACGGGCTCACTACTGCGCATGCGCGCTCGGGGTCACTACTGCTCATGCGCACTCGGACTGACCACTGCTCATGCGCACTCGGTGTCACTGCTGCGCATGAGCACTCGGACTCACTACTGCCGATGCGTGCTCGGGCTCACTACTGCGCATGCGCACACGGACCCACTACTGCGCATGCGCACTCCGGCTCAGACCTGCACATGCGCACTCGAGCTCACTACTACGCATGCGCACGCGGGCTCACTACTGCGCATGCGCACACGGGCTCACTACTGCGCATGCACACAGGGGTCACTACTGCTCATGCGCACTCAGACTCACTACTGCGGATGCGCACTCAGACTCACTACTGCGGATGCACAATCGGGCTCACTACTGCTCATGCGCACACGGACTCACGACTGCGGATGCGCGCTCGGGCTCACTACTGCGCATGCGCACTCCGGCTCAGACCTGCACATGCGCACTCGAGGTCACTACTACGCATGCGCACGCGGCCTCACTACTGCGCATGCGTGCTCGGGGTCACTAGTGCGCATGCGCACTCCGCCTCACTACTGCTCATGCGCACTCGGACTCACTACAGCGGATGCGCAATCGGGCTCACTACTGTGCATGCGCACTCGGGGTGACTACTGCGCATGCGCACACGGGCTCACAACTGCGCATGCGCACTGGGCCTCACTACTGCGCATGCGCACACGGGCTCACTACTGCGCATGCGGGCTCGGTGTCACTACTGCGCATGCGCATTCGGACTCACTACTGCGGATGCGCGCTCGGACTCACGACTGGGGATGGGCGCTCAGGCTCACTACTGCGGATGCGCAGTCGGGTTCACTACTGCGCATGCACACACGGGCTCACTTCTGCGCATGCGCACTCGGGGTCACTTCTGCTCATGCGCACTTGGCCTCACTACCGCGCATGCGCACTCCGGCTCAGACCTGCCCATGCGCACTCGGGCTCACTATTGCGCATGCGTACACGGGCTCACTACTGCGCATGCGCACTCGGGGTCACTACTGCTCATGCGCACTCGGACTGACTACTGCTCATGCGCACTCGGGGTCACTACTGCGCATGAGCACTCGGACTCACTACTGCGGATGCGTGCACGGGCTCACTACTGCGCATGCGCACACGGACCCACTACTGCGCATGCGCATTCCGGCTCAGACCTGCACATGCGCACTCGAGCTCACTACTACGCATGCGCACGCGGGCTCACTACTGCGCATGCGCACACGGGCTCACTACTGCGCATGCGCGCTCGGACTCACTACTGCGGATGCACAATCGGGCTCACTACTGCGCATGCGCGCTCGGACTCACTACTGCTCATGCGCACAGGGACTCACGACTGCGGATGCGCGCTCGGGCTCACTACTGCGGATGCGCAATCGGGTTCACTACAGCGCATGCACACACGGGCACACTTCTGCGCATGCGCACTCGGGGTCACTTCTGCTCATGCGCACTCGGCCTCACTACCGCGCATGCGCACTCCGGCTCAGACCTGCACATGCGCACTCGAGCTCACTACTACGCATGCGCACGCGGGCTCACTACTGCTCATGCGCACTCAGACTCACTACTGCGGATGCGCAATCGGGTTCACTACTGCGCATGCACACACGGGCTCACTTCTGCGCATGCGTACATGTGCTCACTACTTCGCATGCGCACACGGTCTCACTACAGCGCCAGCACGCTCGGGCTCACTTCTGCGTATGCGCACACGGACTCACTACTGCGCATGCGCACTCCGGCTCAGACCTGCACATGCGCACTCGAGCTCACTGCTACGCATGCGCATGCGGGGTCACTACTGCGCATGCGCACTCGGACTCACTACTGTGCATGTGCACTCGGGCTCACTACTGCGCATGCGCACACGGGCTCACTACTGCGCATGCGCACTCGGGGTCACTACTGCGCATGAGCACTCGGACTCACTACTGCGGATGCGTGCTCGGGCTCACTACTGCGGATGCACAATCGGGCTCACTACTGCGCATGCGCGCTCGGACTCACTACTGCTCATGCGCACACGGACTCACGACTGCGGATGCGCGCACGAGCTCACTACTGCGGATGCGCAATCGGGTTCACTACTGCGCATGCACACACGGGCTCACTTTTGCGCATGCCCACTCGGGCTCACTACTGCTCATGCGCACTCGGCCTCACTACTGCGCACGCGCACTCCGGCTCAGACCTGCCCATGCGCACTCGGGCTCACTACTGCGCATGCGCACACGGGCTCACTACTGCGCATGCGCGCACGAGCCCACTACTGCGAATGCGCACTCCGTCTCAGACCTGCCCATGCGCACTCGGGGACACCACTGCGCATGCGCAGTCCGGCTCAGACCTGCACATGCGCATTCGAGGTCACTTCTGCTCATATGCACACTGGCGTACTACTGCGCATGCGCACTCGGACTCACTACTGCTCATGCGCACTCGGACTCACTACTGCAGATGCGCAAACGGGCTCACTACTGTGCATGCGCACTAGGGGTCACTACTGCGCATGCGCCCGCGGTCTCACTACTGCGCATGCGCACTCCGGCTCAGACCTGCACATGCGCACTCGAGCTCACTACTACGCATGCGCACGCGGGCTCACTACTGCGCATGCGCATACGGGCTCACTACTGCGCATGCGCACTCGAGCTCACTACTAGGCATGCGCACGCGGGCTCACTACTGCTCATGCACACTCGGACTCACTACTGCGGATGCGCGCTCGGGCTTACTACTGCGGATGCGCAATCGCGTTCACTACTGCGCATGCGCACTCGGACTCACTACTGCTCATGCGCACTCGGCCTCACTACTGCGCATGCGCACTCCGGCTCAGACCTGCACATGCGCACTCGAGCTCACTACTACCAATGCGCACGCGGCCTCACTACTGCGCATGAGCACACGGGCTCACTACTGCGCATGCGCGCTCGGGGTCACTACTGCGCATGCGCACTCGGGGTCACTACTGCGCATGCGCACTCCGGCTCAGACCTGCACATGCGCACACGAGCTCACTAGTACCAATGCGCACGCGGCCTCACTACTGCGCATGAGCACACGGGCTCACTACTGCGCATGCGTACACGGGCTTACTACTGCGCATGAGCACACGGGCTCACTACTACTCATGCGCACTCGGGGTCACTACTGCGCATGCGCACTCGGACTCACTACTGCGCACGCGCACTCCGGCTCAGACCTGCCCATGCGCACTCGGGCTCACCACTGCGCATGCGTACACGGGCTCACTACTGCGCATGCGCACACGGGCTCACTACTGCGCATGCGCGCTCGGGGTCACTACTGCGCATGCGCACTCGGGGTCACTACTGCGCATGCGCACTCCGGCTCACTATTGCTCATGCGCACTCGGACTCACTACTGCAGATGCGCAATCGGGCTCACTACTGTGCATGCGCACTAGGGGTCACTACTGCGTATGCGCACGCGGGCTCACTACTGCGCATGCGCACTCCGGCTCAGACCTGCACATGCGCACTTGAGCTCACTACTGCGCATGCGCGCACGAGCCCACTACTGCGAATGCGCACTCCGTCTCAGACCTGCCCATGCGCACTCGCGCACACAACTGCGCATGCGCAGTCCGGCTCAGACCTGCACATGCGCATTCGAGCTCACTTCTGCTCATATGCACACTGGCGTACTACTGCGCATGCGCACTCGGACTCACTACTGCTCATGCGCACTCGGACTCACTACTACTCATGCGCACTCGGGGTCACTACTGCGTATGCGCACGCGGGCTCACTACTGCGCATGCGCACTCCGGCTCAGACCTGCACATGCGCACTCGAGCTCACTACTACCAATGCGCACGCGGCCTCACTACTGCGCATGAGCACACGGGCTCACTACTGCGCATGCGTACACGGGCTCACTACTGCGCATGAGCACACGGGCTCACTACTGCGCATGCGCACTCGGACTCACTACTACTCATGCGCACTCGGGGTCACTACTGCTCATGCGCACTCGGACTCACTACTGCGCACGCGCACTCCGGCTCAGACCTGCCCATGCGCACTCGGGCTCACCACTGCGCATGCGTACACGGGCTCACTACGGTGCATGCGCACACGGGCTCACTACTGCGCATGCGCACACGGGCTCACTACTGTTCATGCGCAATCGGTGTCACCAATGCTCATGCGCACTCGGACTCACTGCTGCGGATGCTCAATCTGGCTCACTACTGCGCATGCGCACTCCGGCTCAGACCTGCACGTGCGCACACGGACTCACTACTGCGGATGCGCAATCGGGCTCACTACGGTGCATGCGCACACGGGTCTCAGACCTGCCCATGCGCACTCGGACTCACTACAGCGCATGCGCGCTCGGACTCACTACTGCTCATGCGCACACGGGCTCACTACTGCTCATGCGCACTCAGACTCACTACTGCGGATGCACAATCGGGCTCACTACTACGCATGCGCGCTCGGACTCACTACTGCTCATGCGCACACGGACTCACGACTGGGGCTGCGCGCTCAGGCTCACTACTGCGGATGAGCAATCGGGTTCACTACTGCGCATGCGCGCACGGGCTCATTTCTGCGCATGCGCACGCGGGCTCACTACTGCGCATGCGCACACGGGCTCACTACTGCGCATGCGCGCTCGGGGTCACTACTGCTCATGCACACACGGGCTCACTACTGCGCATGCGCACTCGGGGTCACTACTGCGCATGCGCACTCCGCCTCAGACCTGCACATGCGCACTCGAGCACACTACAGCGCATGCGCACAGGGGCTCACTACTGCGCATTCGCTCACGGGCTCACTACTGCGCATTCGCTCACGGACTCACTACTGCGCATTCGCTCACGGGCTCACACTGTGAATGCACACTCGGGGTCACTACTGCGCATGCGCACTCGGGCTCACTACTGCGCATGCGCACACGGGCTAACTACTGCGGATGCGCAATCGGGCTCACTACGGTGCATGCGCACACGGGCCCACTACTGCGCGTGCGCGCACGGGCTCACTACTGCGCAAGCGCACTACGTCTCAGACCTGCCCATGCGCACTCGGACTCACCACTGCGCATGCGCACACGGGCTCACTACTGCGCATGCGCGCTCGGGGTCACTACTGCTCATGCACACACGGGCTCACTACTGCTCATGCGCACTGAGACTCACTACTGCGGATGCACAATCGGGCTCACTACTGCGCATGCGCGCTCGGACTCACTACTGCGCATGCGCAGACGGGCTCACTACTGCGCATGCGCGCTCGGACTCACTACTGCTCATGCGCACACGGGCTCACTACTGCTCATGCGCACTCCGCCTCACTACTGCGGATGCGCGCTCGGGCTCACTACTGCGCATGCGCACTCGGGCTCACTACTGCGCATGCGCACACGGGCTCACTACTGCGGATGCGCAATCGGGCTCACAACTGCGCATACGCGCTCGGAATCACTACTGCTCATGCGCACTCGGACTCACTACTGCAGATGCGCTATCGGGCTCACTACTGTGCATGCGCACTAGGGGTCACTACTGCGCATGCGCACACGGGCTCACTACTGCGCATGCGCACTCCGGCTCAGACCTGCACATGCGCACTCGAGGTCACTACTACGCATGCGCACGCGGGCTCACTACTGCTCATGCGCACTCAGACTCACTACTGCGGATGCGCAATCGGGTTCACTACTGCGCATGCACACACGGGCTCACTTCTGCGCATGCGTACATGTGCTCACTACTTCGCATGCGCACACGGTCTCACTACAGCGCCAGCACGCTCGGGCTCACTTCTGCGCATGCGCACACGGACTCACTACTGCGCATGCGCACTCCGGCTCAGACCTGCACATGCGCACTCGAGCTCACTGCTACGCATGCGCATGCGGGTTCACTACTGCGGGTGCGCACTCGGGCTCACTACGACTTATGGGCACTCGGACTCACTACTGCCGATGCGCAATCAGGCTCACTACTGCGCATGCGCACTCGGGCTCATTACGGCGCGAGCGCACTCGGGCTCACTTCTGCGCATGCGCACACGGACTCACTACTGTGCATGTGCACTCGGGCTCACTACTGCGCATGCGCACACGGGCTCACTACTGCGCATGCGCGCTCGGGGTCACTACTGCTCATGCACACAGGGGTCACTACTGCTCATGCGCACTCAGACTCACTACTGCGGATGCACAATCGGGCTCACTACTGCTCATGCGCACACGGACTCACGACTGCGGATGCGCGCTCGGGCTCACTACTGCGCATGCGCACTCCGGCTCAGACCTGCACATGCGCACTCGAGGTCACTACTACGCATGCGCACGCGGCGTCACTACTGCGCATGCGTGCTCGGGGTCACTAGTGCGCATGCGCACTCGGGGTCACTACTGCGCATGCGCACTCCGCCTCACTACTGCTCATGCGCACTCGGACTCACTACAGCGGATGCGCAATCGGGCTCACTACTGTGCATGCGCACTCGGGGTGACTACTGCGCATGCGCACACGGGCTCACAACTGCGCATGCGCACTGGGCCTCACTACTGCGCATGCGCACACGGGCTCACTACTGCGCATGCGGGCTCGGTGTCACTACTGCGCATGCGCATTCGGACTCACTACTGCGGATGCGCGCTCGGACTCACGACTGGGGATGGGCGCTCAGGCTCACTACTGCGGATGCGCAGTCGGGTTCACTACTGCGCATGCACACACGGGCTCACTTCTGCGCATGTGCACTCGGGGTCACTTCTGCTCATGCGCACTTGGCCTCACTACCGCGCATGCGCACTCCGGCTCAGACCTGCCCATGCGCACTCGGGCTCACTATTGCGCATGCGTACACGGGCTCACTACTGCGCATGCGCACTCGGGGTCACTACTGCTCATGCGCACTCGGACTGACTACTGCTCATGCGCACTCGGGGTCACTACTGCGCATGAGCAATCGGACTCACTACTGCGGATGCGTGCACGGGCTCACTACTGCGCATGCGCACACGGACCCACTACTGCGCATGCGCACTCCGGCTCAGACCTGCACATGCGCACTCGAGCTCACTACTACGCATGCGCACGCGGGCTCACTACTGCGCATGCGCACACGGGCTCACTACTGCGCATGCGCGCTCGGACTCACTACTGCGGATGCACAATCGGGCTCACTACTGCGCATGCGCGCTCGGACTCACTACTGCTCATGCGCACAGGGACTCACGACTGCGGATGCGCGCTCGGGCTCACTACTGCGGATGCGCAATCGGGTTCACTACAGCGCATGCACACACGGGCACACTTCTGCGCATGCGCACTCGGGGTCACTTCTGCTCATGCGCACTCGGCCTCACTACCGCGCATGCGCACTCCGGCTCAGACCTGCACATGCGCACTCGAGCTCACTACTACGCATGCGCACGCGGGCTCACTACTGCTCGTGCGCACTCAGACTCACTACTGCGGATGCGCAATCGGGTTCACTACTGCGCATGCACACACGGGCTCACTTCTGCGCATGCGTACATGTGCTCACTACTTCGCATGCGCACACGGTCTCACTACAGCGCCAGCACGCTCGGGCTCACTTCTGCGTATGCGCACACGGACTCACTACTGCGCATGCGCACTCCGGCTCAGACCTGCACATGCGCACTCGAGCTCACTGCTACGCATGCGCATGCGGGGTCACTACTGCGCATGCGCACTCGGACTCACTACTGTGCATGTGCACTCGGGCTCACTACTGCGCATGCGCACACGGGCTCACTACTGCGCATGCGCGCTCGGGGACACTACTGCTCATGCGCACTCGGACTGACTACTGCTCATGCGCACTCGGGGTCACTACTGCGCATGAGCACTCGGACTCACTACTGCGGATGCGTGCTCGGGCTCACTACTGCAGATGCGCTATCGGTCTCACTACTGTGCATGCGCACTAGGGGTCACTACTGCGCATGCGCACACGGGCTCACTACTGCGCATGCGCACTCCGGCTCAGACCTGCACATGCGCACTCGAGGTCACTACTACGCATGCGCACGCGGGCTCACTACTGCTCATGCGCACTCAGACTCACTACTGCGGATGCGCAATCGGGCTCACTACTGCGCATGCGCGCTCGGACTCACTACTGCGCATGCGCAGACGGGCTCACTACTGCGCATGCGCGCTCGGACTCACTACTGCTCATGCGCACACGGGCTCACTACTGCTCATGCGCACTCCGCCTCACTACTGCGGATGCGCGCTCGGGCTCACTACTGCGCATGCGCACTCGGGCTCACTACTGCGCATGCGCACACGGGCTCACTACTGCGGATGCGCAATCGGGCTCACAACTGCGCATACGCGCTCGGAATCACTACTGCTCATGCGCACTCGGACTCACTACTGCAGATGCGCTATCGGGCTCACTACTGTGCATGCGCACTAGGGGTCACTACTGCGCATGCGCACACGGGCTCACTACTGCGCATGCGCACTCCGGCTCAGACCTGCACATGCGCACTCGAGGTCACTACTACGCATGCGCACGCGGGCTCACTACTGCTCATGCGCACTCAGACTCACTACTGCGGATGCGCAATCGGGTTCACTACTGCGCATGCATACACGGGCTCACTTCTGCGCATGCGTACATGTGCTCACTACTTCGCATGCGCACACGGTCTCACTACAGCGCCAGCACGCTCGGGCTCACTTCTGCGCATGCGCACACGGACTCACTACTGCGCATGCGCACTCCGGCTCAGACCTGCACATGCGCACTCGAGCTCACTGCTACGCATGCGCATGCGGGTTCACTACTGCGGGTGCGCACTCGGGCTCACTACGACTTATGGGCACTCGGACTCACTACTGCCGATGCGCAATCAGGCTCACTACTGCGCATGCGCACTCGGGCTCATTACGGCGCGAGCGCACTCGGGCTCACTTCTGCGCATGCGCACACGGACTCACTACTGTGCATGTGCACTCGGGCTCACTACTGCGCATGCGCACACGGGCTCACTACTGCGCATGCGCGCTCGGGGTCACTACTGCTCATGCGCACTCGGACTGACCACTGCTCATGCGCACTCGGTGTCACTGCTGCGCATGAGCACTCGGACTCACTACTGCCGATGCGTGCTCGGGCTCACTACTGCGCATGCGCACACGGACCCACTACTGCGCATGCGCACTCCGGCTCAGACCTGCACATGCGCACTCGAGCTCACTACTACGCATGCGCACGCGGGCTCACTACTGCGCATGCGCACACGGGCTCACTACTGCGCATGCGCGCTCGGGGTCACTACTGCTCATGCACACAGGGCTCACTACTGCTCATGCGCACTCAGACTCACTACTGCGGATGCACAATCGGGCTCACTACTGCTCATGCGCACACGGACTCACGACTGCGGATGCGCGCTCGGGCTCACTACTGCGCATGCGCACTCCGGCTCAGACCTGCACATGCGCACTCGAGGTCACTACTACGCATGCGCACGCGGCCTCACTACTGCGCATGCGTGCTCGGGGTCACTAGTGCGCATGCGCACTCGGGGTCACTACTGCGCATGCGCACTCCGCCTCACTACTGCTCATGCGCACTCGGACTCACTACAGCGGATGCGCAATCGGGCTCACTACTGTGCATGCGCACTCGGGGTGACTACTGCGCATGCGCACACGGGCTCACAACTGCGCATGCGCACTGGGCCTCACTACTGCGCATGCGCACACGGGCTCACTACTGCGCATGCGGGCTCGGTGTCACTACTGCGCATGCGCATTCGGACTCACTACTGCGGATGCGCGCTCGGACTCACGACTGGGGATGGGCGCTCAGGCTCACTACTGCGGATGCGCAGTCGGGTTCACTACTGCGCATGCACACACGGGCTCACTTCTGCGCATGTGCACTCGGGGTCACTTCTGCTCATGCGCACTTGGCCTCACTACCGCGCATGCGCACTCCGGCTCAGACCTGCCCATGCGCACTCGGGCTCACTATTGCGCATGCGTACACGGGCTCACTACTGCGCATGCGCACTCGGGGTCACTACTGCTCATGCGCACTCGGACTGACTACTGCTCATGCGCACTCGGGGTCACTACTGCGCATGAGCACTCGGACTCACTACTGCGGATGCGTGCACGGGCTCACTACTGCGCATGCGCACACGGACCCACTACTGCGCATGCGCACTCCGGCTCAGACCTGCACATGCGCACTCGAGCTCACTACTACGCATGCGCACGCGGGCTCACTACTGCGCATGCGCACACGGGCTCACTACTGCGCATGCGCGCTCGGACTCACTACTGCGGATGCACAATCGGGCTCACTACTGCGCATGCGCGCTCGGACTCACTACTGCTCATGCGCACAGGGACTCACGACTGCGGATGCGCGCTCGGGCTCACTACTGCGGATGCGCAATCGGGTTCACTACAGCGCATGCACACACGGGCACACTTCTGCGCATGCGCACTCGGGGTCACTTCTGCTCATGCGCGCTCGGCCTCACTACCGCGCATGCGCACTCCGGCTCAGACCTGCACATGCGCACTCGAGCTCACTACTACGCATGCGCACGCGGGCTCACTACTGCTCATGCGCACTCAGACTCACTACTGCGGATGCGCAATCGGGTTCACTACTGCGCATGCACACACGGGCTCACTTCTGCGCATGCGTACATGTGCTCACTACTTCGCATGCGCACACGGTCTCACTACAGCGCCAGCACGCTCGGGCTCACTTCTGCGTATGCGCACACGGACTCACTACTGCGCATGCGCACTCCGGCTCAGACCTGCACATGCGCACTCGAGCTCACTGCTACGCATGCGCATGCGGGGTCACTACTGCGGATGCACAATCGGGCTCACTACTGCGCATGCGCGCTCGGACTCACTACTGCTCATGCGCACACGGACTCACGACTGCGGATGCGCGCACGAGCTCACTACTGCGGATGCGCAATCGGGTTCACTACTGCGCATGCACACACGGGCTCACTTTTGCGCATGCCCACTCGGGCTCACTACTGCTCATGCGCACTCGGCCTCACTACTGCGCACGCGCACTCCGGCTCAGACCTGCCCATGCGCACTCGGGCTCACTACTGCGCATGCGCACACGGGCTCACTACTGCGCATGCGCGCACGAGCCCACTACTGCGAATGCGCACTCCGTCTCAGACCTGCCCATGCGCACTCGGGGACACCACTGCGCATGCGCAGTCCGGCTCAGACCTGCACATGCGCATTCGAGCTCACTTCTGCTCATATGCACACTGGCGTACTACTGCGCATGCGCACTCGGACTCACTACTGCTCATGCGCACTCGGACTCACTACTGCAGATGCGCAAACGGGCTCACTACTGTGCATGCGCACTAGGGGTCACTACTGCGCATGCGCCCGCGGTCTCACTACTGCGCATGCGCACTCCGGCTCAGACCTGCACATGCGCACTCGAGCTCACTACTACGCATGCGCACGCGGGCTCACTACTGCGCATGCGCATACGGGCTCACTACTGCGCATGCGCACTCGAGCTCACTACTAGGCATGCGCACGCGGGCTCACTACTGCTCATGCACACTCGGACTCACTACTGCGGATGCGCGCTCGGACTCACGACTGCGGATGCGCGCTCCGGCTTACTACTGCGGATGCGCAATCGCGTTCACTACTGCGCATGCGCACTCGGACTCACTACTGCTCATGCGCACTCGGCCTCACTACTGCGCATGCGCACTCCGGCTCAGACCTGCACATGCGCACTCGAGCTCACTACTACCAATGCGCACGCGGCCTCACTACTGCGCATGAGCACACGGGCTCACTACTGCGCATGCGCGCTCGGGGTCACTACTGCGCATGCGCAATCGGGGTCACTACTGCGCATGCGCACTCCGGCTCAGACCTGCACATGCGCACACGAGCTCACTAGTACCAATGCGCACGCGGCCTCACTACTGCGCATGAGCACACGGGCTCACTACTGCGCATGCGTACACGGGCTTACTACTGCGCATGAGCACACGGGCTCACTACTACTCATGCGCACTCGGGGTCACTACTGCGCATGCGCACTCGGACTCACTACTGCGCACGCGCACTCCGGCTCAGACCTGCCCATGCGCACTCGGGCTCACCACTGCGCATGCGTACACGGGCTCACTACTGCGCATGCGCACACGGGCTCACTACTGCGCATGCGCGCTCGGGGTCAGTACTGCGCATGCGCACTCGGGGTCACTACTGCGCATGCGCACTCCGGCTCACTATTGCTCATGCGCACTCGGACTCACTACTGCAGATGCGCAATCGGGCTCACTACTGTGCATGCGCACTAGGGGTCACTACTGCGTATGCGCACGCGGGCTCACTACTGCGCATGCGCACTCCGGCTCAGACCTGCACATGCGCACTTGAGCTCACTACTGCGCATGCGCGCACGAGCCCACTACTGCGAATGCGCACTCCGTCTCAGACCTGCCCATGCGCACTCGGGCACACAACTGCGCATGCGCAGTCCGGCTCAGACCTGCACATGCGCATTCGAGCTCACTTCTGCTCATATGCACACTGGCGTACTACTGCGCATGCGCACTCGGACTCACTACTGCTCATGCGCACTCGGACTCACTACTGCGCACGCGCACTCCGGCTCAGACCTGCCCATGCGCACTCGGGCTCACCACTGCGCATGCGTACACGGGCTCACTACGGTGCATGCGCACACGGGCTCACTACTGCGCATGCGCACACGGGCTCACTACTGTTCATGCGCAATCGGTGTCACCAATGCTCATGCGCACTCGGACTCACTGCTGCGGATGCTCAATCTGGCTCACTACTGCGCATGCGCACTCCGGCTCAGACCTGCACGTGCGCACACGGACTCACTACTGCGGATGCGCAATCGGGCTCACTACGGTGCATGCGCACACGGGTCTCAGACCTGCCCATGCGCACTCGGACTCACTACAGCGCATGCGCGCTCGGACTCACTACTGCTCATGCGCACACGGGCTCACTACTGCTCATGCGCACTCAGACTCACTACTGCGGATGCACAATCGGGCTCACTACTACGCATGCGCGCTCGGACTCACTACTGCTCATGCGCACACGGACTCACGACTGGGGATGCGCGCTCAGGCTCACTACTGCGGATGAGCAATCGGGTTCACTACTGCGCATGCGCGCACGGGCTCATTTCTGCGCATGCGCACGCGGGCTCACTACTGCGCATGCGCACACGGGCTCACTACTGCGCATGCGCGCTCGGGGTCACTACTGCTCATGCACACACGGGCTCACTACTGCGCATGCGCACTCGGGGTCACTACTGCGCATGCGCACTCCGCCTCAGACCTGCACATGCGCACTCGAGCACACTACAGCGCATGCGCACAGGGGCTCACTACTGCGCATTCGCTCACGGGCTCACTACTGCGCATTCGCTCACGGGCTCACACTGTGCATGCACACTCGGGGTCGCTACTGCTCATGCGCACTCGGGCTCACTACTGCGCATGCACACACGGGCTCACTACGGTGCATGCGCACACGGGCTCACTACTGCGCATGCGCACACGGGCTCACTACTGCGCATGCGCACTCCGCCTCAGACCAGCATATGCGCACTCGAGCACACTACAGCGCATGCGCACAGGGGCTCACTACTGCGCATTCGCTCACGGGCTCACTACTGCGCATTCGCTCACGGGCTCACACTGTGCATGCACACTCGGGGTCGCTACTGCGCATGCGCACTCGGGCCCGCTACTGCGCATGCACACACGGGCTCACTACGGTGCATGCGCACACGGGCTCACTACTGCGCATGCGCACTCCAGCTCAGACCTGCACATGCGCACACGAGCTCACTACTACGCATGCGCACGCGGGCTCACTACTGCGCATGAGCACACGGGCTCACTACTACGCATGCGTACACGTGCTCACTACTGCGCATGCGCACACGGGCTCACTACTGCGCATGCGGGCTCGGGGTCACTAGTGCGCATGCGCACTCGGGGTCACTGCTGCGTATGCGCCCTCCGGCTCACTACTGCTCATGCGCACACGGACTCACGACTGCGGATGCGCGCTCGGGCTCACTACTGCGCATACGCACTTGGACTTACTACTGCGCATGCGCAATCGGGCTCACAACTGCGCATGCGCGCTCGGACTCACTACTGCTCATGCGCACACGGACTCACGACTGCGGATGCGCGCTACGGCTCACTACTGCGGATGCGCACACTGGCTCACTACTGCGCATGCGTGCTCGGGGTCACTAGTGCGCATGCGCACTCGGGGTCACTACTGCGCATGCGCACTCCGCCTCACTACTGCGGATGCGCGCTCGGGCTCACTACTGCGCATGCGCACACGGGCTCACTACTGCGCATGCGCGCTCGGACTCACTACTGCTCATGCGCACACGGGCTCACTACTGCTCATGCGGGCTCGGGTTCACTACTGCTCATGCGCACTCGGACTCACTACTGCGCATGCGCACTCCGGCTCAAACCTGCACATGCGCACTCGAGCTCACTTCTACGCATGCGCACGCTTGCTCACTACTGCGCATGAGCACACGGGCTCACTACTGCCCATGCGTACACGGGCTCACTACTGCGCATGCGCACACGGGCTCACTACTGCGCATGCGGGCTCGGGGTCACTAATGCGCATGCGCACTCGGGGTCACTACTGCGCATGCGCACTCCGGCTCAGACCTGCACATGCGCACACGGACACACTAGTGCGGATGCGCAATCGGCCTCACTACTCTGCATGCGCACTCGGGCACACTACTGCGCATGCGTACACGGGCTCACTACTGCGCATGCGCAGTCGGGCTCACAACTGCGCATGCGCGCTCGGAATCACTACTGCTCATGCGCACACGGACTCACGACTGCGGATGCGCGCTCGGGCTCACTACTGCGCATACGCACTCCGACTCACTACTGCGCATGCACACACGGGCTCACTTCTGCGTATGCGCACACGGGCTCACTACTGCGCATGCGGGCTCGGGGTCACTAGTGCGCATGCGCACTCGGGGTCACTACCGCGCATGCGCACTCCGCCTCAGACCTGCACATGCGCACTCGAGCACACTACTGCGCATGCGCACAGGGGCTCACTACTGCGCATTCGCTCACGGACTCACTACTGCGCATTCGCTCACGGGCTCACACTGTGAATGCACACTCGGGGTCACTACTGCGGATGCGCAATCGGGCTCACTACGGTGCATGCGCACACGGGCCCACTACTGCGCGTGCGCGCACGGGCTCACTACTGCGCAAGCGCACTACGTCTCAGACCTGCCCATGCGCACTCGGACTCACCACTGCGCATGCGCACACGGGCTCACTACTGCGCATGCGCGCTCGGGGTCACTACTGCTCATGCACACACGGACTCACTACTGCGCATGCGCACTCCGGCTCAGACCTGCACATGCGCACTCGAGCTCACTGCTACGCATGCGCATGCGGGGTCACTACTGCGGATGCGCACTCGGACTCACTACGACTCATGGGCACTCGGACTCACTACTGCCGATGCGCAATCAGGCTCACTACTGCGCATGCGCACTCGGGCTCATTACGGCGCGAGCGCACTCGGGCTCACTTCTGCGCATGCGCACACGGACTCACTACTGTGCATGTGCACTCGGGCTCACTACTGCGCATGCGCACACGGGCTCACTACTGCGCATGCGTGCTCGGGGTCACTACTGCTCATGCGCACTCGGACTGACTACTGCTCATGCGCACTCGGGTCACTACTGCGCATGAGCACTCGGACTCATTACTGCGGATGCGTGCTCGGGCTCACTACTGCGCATGCACACACGGGCTCACTTCTGCGCATGCGTACATGTGCTCACTACTTCGCATGCGCACACGGTCTCACTACAGCGCCCGCACACTCGGGCTCACTTCTGCGCATGCGCACACGGACTCACTACTGCGCATGCGCACTCCGGCTCAGACCTGCACATGCGCACTCGAGCTCACTGCTACGCATGCGCATGCGGGGTCACTACTGCGGATGCGCACTCGGACTCACTACGACTCATGGGCACTCGGACTCACTACTGCCGATGCGCAATCAGGCTCACTACTGCGCAGGCGCACTCGGGCTCATTACTGCGCATGCGCACACGGATTCACTACTGCGCATGCGTACATGTGCTCACTACTTCGCATGCGCACACGGTCTCACTACAGCGCCAGCACACTCGGGCTCACTTCTGCGCATGCGCACACGGGCTCACTACTGCGCATGCGCACTCCGGCTCAGACCTGCACATGCGCACTCGAGCTCACTGCTACGCATGCGCATGCGGGGTCACTACTGCGGATGCGCACTCGGACTCACTACTGTGCATGTGCACTCGGGCTCACTACTGCGCATGCGCACACGGGCTCACTACTGCGCATGCGCGCTCGGGGTCACTACTGCGCATGCGCACAGGGGCTCACTACTGCGCATGCGCACTCGGACTCACTACTACTCATGCGCACTCGGGGTCACTACTGCGCATGCGCACTAGGACTCACTACTGCGCACGCGCACTCGGGCTCACTACTGCTCATGCGCGCTCGGCCTCACTACTGCGCACGCGCACTCCGGCTCAGACCTGCCCATGCGCACTCGGGCTCACTACTGCGCATGCGCACACGGGCTCACTACTGCGCATGCGCGCACGAGCCCACTACTGCGAATGCGCACTCCGTCTCAGACCTGCCCATGCGCACTCGGGCACACAACTGCGCATGCGCAGTCCGGCTCAGACCTGCACATGCGCATTCGAGCTCACTTCTGCTCATATGCACACTGGCGTACTACTGCGCACGCGCACTCGGACTCACTACTGCTCATGCGCACTCGGACTCACTACTGCGCATGCGCACTCCGGCTCAGACCTGCACATGCGCACTCGAGCTCACTACTACCAATGCGCACGCGGCCTCACTACTGCGCATGAGCACACGGGCTCACTACTGCGCATGCGTACATGGGCCCACTACTGCGCATGAGCACACGGGCTCACTACTGCGCATGCGCACTCGGACTCACTACTACTAATGCGCACTCGGGGTCACTACTGCGCATGCGCACTCGGACTCACTACTGCGCACGCGCACTCCGGCTCAGACCTGCCCATGCGCACTCGGGCTCACCACTGCGCATGCGTACACGGGCTCACTACTGCGCATGCGCACACGGGCTCACTACAGCGCATGCGCGCTTGGGGTCACTACTGCGCATGCGCACTCGGGGTCACTACTGCGCATGCGCACTCCGGCTCACTACTGCTCATGCGCACTCGGGCTCACCACTGCGCATGCGTACACGGGCTCACTACTGCGCATGCGCACACGGGCTCACTACTGCGCATGCGCGCTCGGGGTCACTACTGCGCATGCGCACTCGGGGTCACTACTGCGCATGCGCACTCCGGCTCACTACTGCTCATGCGCACTCGGACTCACTACTGCAGATGCGCAAACGGGCTCACTACTGTGCATGCGCACTAGGGGTCACTACTGCGCATGCGCCCGCGGGCTCACTACTGCGCATGCGCACTCCGGCTCAGACCTGCACGTGCGCACTCGAGCTCACTACTACGCATGCGCACGCGGGCTCACTACTGCGCATGCGCATACGGGCTCACTACTGCGCATGCGCACTCGAGCTCACTACTAGGCATGCGCACGCGGGCTCACTACTGCTCATGCGCACTCGGACTCACTACTGCGGATGCGCGCTCGGACTCACGACTGCGGATGCGCGCTCGGGCTTACTACTGCGGATGCGCAATCGCGTTCACTACTGCGCATGCGCACTCGGACTCACTACTGCTCATGCGCACTCGGACTCACTACTGCGCATGCGCACTCCGGCTCACACCTGCACATGCGCACTCGAGCTCACTACTACCAATGCGCACGCGGCCTCACTACTGCGCATGAGCACACGGGCTCACTACTGCGCATGCGCGCTCGGGGTCACTACTGCGCATGCGCACTCGGGGTCACTACTGCGCATGCGCACTCCGGCTCACTACTGCTCATGCGCACTCGGACTCACTACTGCAGATGCGCAATCGGGCTCACTACTGTGCATGCGCACTAGGGGTCACTACTGCGTATGCGCACGCGGGCTCACTACTGCGCATGCGCACTCCGGCTCAGACCTGCACATGCGCACTCGAGCACACTACAGCATATGCGCACAGGGGCTCACTACTGCGCATTCGCTCACGGGCTCACACTGTGCATGCACACTCGGTGTCGCTACTGCTCATGCGCACTCGGGCTCACTACTGCGCATGCACACACGGGCTCACTACGGTGCATGCGCACACGGGCTCACTACTGCGCATGCGCACACGGGCTCACTACTGCGCATGCGCACTCCGCCTCAGACCAGCATATGCGCACTCGAGCACACTACAGCGCATGCGCACAGGGGCTCACTACTGCGCATTCGCTCACGGGCTCACTACTGCGCATTCGCTCACGGGCTCACACTGTGCATGCACACTCGGGGTGGCTACTGCGCATGCGCACTCGGGCCCGCTACTGCGCATGCACACACGGGCTCACTATGGTGCATGCGCACACGGGCTCACTACTGCGCATGCGCACTCCAGCTCAGACCTGCACATGCGCACACGAGCTCACTACTACGCATGCGCACGCGGGCTCACTACTGCGCATGAGCACACGGGCTCACTACTACGCATGCGTACACGTGCTCACTACTGCGCATGCGCACACGGGCTCACTACTGCGCATGCGGGCTCGGGGTCACTAGTGCGCATGCGCACTCGGGGTCACTGCTGCGTATGCGCCCTCCGGCTCACTACTGCTCATGCGCACACGGACTCACGACTGCGGATGCGCGCTCGGGCTCACTACTGCGCATACGCACTCGGACTTACTACTGCGCATGTGCAATCGGGCTCACAACTGCGCATGCGCGCTCGGACTCACTACTGCTCATGCGCACACGGACTCACGACTGCGGATGCGCACTCCGGCTCAAACCTGCACATGCGCACTCGAGCTCACTTCTACGCATGCGCACGCTTGCTCACGACTGCGCATGAGCACACGGGCTCACTACTGCCCATGCGTACACGGGCTCACTACTGCGCATGCGCACACGGGCTCACTACTGCGCATGCGGGCTCGGGGTCACTAATGCGCATGCGCACTCGGGGTCACTACTGCGCATGCGCACTCCGGCTCAGACCTGCACATGCGCACACGGACACACTAGTGCGGATGCGCAATCGGCCTCACTACTCTGCATGCGCACTCGGGCACACTACTGCGCATGCGTACACGGGCTCACTTCTGCGTATGCGCACACGGGCTCACTACTGCGCATGCGGGCTCGGGGTCACTACCGCGCATGCGCACTCCGCCTCAGACCTGCACATGCGCACTCGAGCACACTACTGCGCATGCGCACAGGGGCTCACTACTGCGCATTCGCTCACGGGCTCACTACTGCGTATTCGCTCACTGGCTCACACTGTGCATGCACACTCGGGGTCGCTACTGCTCATGCGCACTCGGGCTCACTACTGCGCATGCACACACGGGCTCACTACGGTGCATGCGCACACGGGCTCACTACTGCGCATGCGCACTCCGCCTCAGACCAGCATATGCGCACTCGAGCACACTACAGCGCATGCGCACAGGGGCTCACTACTGCGCATTCGCTCACGGGCTCACTACTGCGCATTCGCTCACGGGCTCACACTGTGCATGCACACTCGGGGTCGCTACTGCGCATGCGCACTCGGGCCCGCTACTGCGCATGCACACACGGGCTCACTACGGTGCATGCGCACACGGGCTCACTACTGCGCATGCGCACTCCAGCTCAGACCTGCACATGCGCACACGAGCTCACTACTACGCATGCGCACGCGGGCTCACTACTGCGCATGAGCACACGGGCTCACTACTACGCATGCGTACACGTGCTCACTACTGCGCATGCGCACACGGGCTCACTACTGCGCATGCGGGCTCGGGGTCACTAGTGCGCATGCGCACTCGGGGTCACTGCTGCGTATGCGCCCTCCGGCTCACTACTGCTCATGCGCACACGGACTCACGACTGCGGATGCGCGCTCGGGCTCACTACTGCGCATACGCACTCGGTCTTACTACTGCGCATGCGCAATCGGGCTCACAACTGCGCATGCGCGCTCGGACTCACTACTGCTCATGCGCACACGGACTCACGACTGCGGATGCGCGCTACGGCTCACTACTGCGGATGCGCACACTGGCTCACTACTGCGCATGCGTGCTCGGGGTCACTAGTGCGCATGCGCACTCGGGGTCACTACTGCGCATGCGCACTCCGCCTCACTACTGCGGATGCGCGCTCGGGCTCACTACTGCGCATGCGCACACGGACTCACTACTGTGCATGCGCGCTCGGGCTCACTACCGCGCATGCGCACTCCGCCTCAGACCTGCACATGCGCACTCGAGCACACTACTGCGCATGCGCACAGGGGCTCACTACTGCGCATTCGCTCACGGACTCACTACTGCGCATTCGCTCACGGGCTCACACTGTGAATGCACACTCGGGGTCACTACTGCGCATGCGCACTCGGGCTCACTACTGCGCATGCGCACTGAGACTCACTACTGCGGATGCACAATCGGGCTCACTACTGCGCATGCGCACTCCGGCTCAGACCTGCACATGCGCACACGGACTCACTACTGCGGATGCGCAATCGGGCTCACTACGGTGCATGCGCACACGGGCCCACTACTGCGCGTGCGCGCACGGGCTCACTACTGCGCAAGCGCACTACGTCTCAGACCTGCCCATGCGCACTCGGACTCACCACTGCGCATGCGCACACGGGCTCACTACTGCGCATGCGCGCTCGGGGTCACTACTGCTCATGCACACACGGACTCACTACTGCGCATGCGCACTCCGGCTCAGACCTGCACATGCGCACTCGAGCTCACTGCTACGCATGCGCATGCGGGGTCACTACTGCGGATGCGCACTCGGACTCACTACGACTCATGGGCACTCGGACTCACTACTGCCGATGCGCAATCAGGCTCACTACTGCGCATGCGCACTCGGGCTCATTACGGCGCGAGCGCACTCGGGCTCACTTCTGCGCATGCGCACACGGACTCACTACTGCGCATGCGCACTCCGGCTCAGACCTGCACATGCGCACTCGAGCTCACTGCTACGCATGCGCATGCGGGGTCACTACTGCGGATGCGCACTCGGACTCACTACGACTCATGGGCACTCGGACTCACTACTGCCGATGCGCAATCAGGCTCACTACTGCGCAGGCGCACTCGGGCTCACTACTGCGCATGCGTACATGTGCTCACTACTTCGCATGCGCACACGGTCTCACTACAGCGCCAGCACACTCGGGCTCACTTCTGCGCATGCGCACACGGGCTCACTACTGCGCATGCGCACTCCGGCTCAGACCTGCACATGCGCACTCGAGCTCACTGCTACGCATGCGCATGCGGGGTCACTACTGCGGATGCGCACTCGGACTCACTACTGTGCATGTGCACTCGGGCTCACTACTGCGCATGCGCACACGGGCTCACTACTGCGCATGCGCGCTCGGGGTCACTACTGCGCATGCGCACAGGGGCTCACTACTGCGCATGCGCACTCGGACTCACTACTACTCATGCGCACTCGGGGTCACTACTGCGCATGCGCACTCGGACTCACTACTGCGCACGCGCACTCGGGCTCACTACTGCTCATGCGCACTCGGCCTCACTACTGCGCACGCGCACTCCGGCTCAGACCTGCCCATGCGCACTCGGGCTCACTACTGCGCATGCGCACACGGGCTCACTACTGCGCATGAGCACACGGGCTCACTACTGCGCATGCGTACATGGGCTCACTACTGCGCATGAGCACACGGTCTCACTACTGCGCATGCGCACTCGGACTCACTACTACTAATGCGCACTCGGGGTCACTACTGCGCATGCGCACTCGGACTCACTACTGCGCACGCGCACTCCGGCTCAGACCTGCCCATGCGCACTCGAGCTCACCACTGCGCATGCGTACACGGGCTCACTACTGCGCATGCGCACACGGGCTCACTACAGCGCATGCGCGCTTGGGGTCACTACTGCGCATGCGCACTCGGGGTCACTACTGCGCATGCGCACTCCGGCTCACTACTGCTCATGCGCACTCGGGCTCACCACTGCGCATGCGTACACGGGCTCACTACTGCGCATGCGCACACGGGCTCACTACTGCGCATGCGCGCTCGGGGTCACTACTGCGCATGCGCACTCGGGGTCACTACTGCGCATGCGCACTCCGGCTCACTACTGCTCATGCGCACTCGGACTCACTACTGCAGATGCGCAAACGGGCTCACTACTGTGCATGCGCACTAGGGGTCACTACTGCGCATGCGCCCGCGGGCTCACTACTGCGCATGCGCACTCCGGCTCAGACCTGCACGTGCGCACTCGAGCTCACTACTACGCATGCGCACGCGGGCTCACTACTGCTCATGCGCACTCGGACTCACTACTGCGGATGCGCGCTCGGACTCACGACTGCGGATGCGCGCTCGGGCTTACTACTGCGGATGCGCAATCGCGTTCACTACTGCGCATGCGCACTCGGACTCACTACTGCTCATGCGCACTCGGACTCACTACTGCGCATGCGCACTCCGGCTCACACCTGCACATGCGCACTCGAGCTCACTACTACCAATGCGCACGCGGCCTCACTACTGCGCATGAGCACACGGGCTCACTACTGCGCATGCGCGCTCGGGGTCACTACTGCGCATGCGCACTCGGGGTCACTACTGCGCATGCGCACTCCGGCTCACTACTGCTCATGCGCACTCGGACTCACTACTGCAGATGCGCAATCGGGCTCACTACTGTGCATGCGCACTAGGGGTCACTACTGCGTATGCGCACGCGGGCTCACTACTGCGCATGCGCACTCCGGCTCAGACCTGCACATGCGCACTCGAGCACACTACAGCATATGCGCACAGGGGCTCACTACTGCGCATTCGCTCACGGGCTCACACTGTGCATGCACACTCGGGGTCGCTACTGCTCATGCGCACTCGGGCTCACTACTGCGCATGCACACACGGGCTCACTACGGTGCATGCGCACACGGACTCACGACTGCGGATGCGCACTCCGGCTCAAACCTGCACATGCGCACTCGAGCTCACTTCTACGCATGCGCACGCTTGCTCACGACTGCGCATGAGCACACGGGCTCACTACTGCCCATGCGTACACGGGCTCACTACTGCGCATGCGGGCTCGGGGTCACTACCGCGCATGCGCACTCCGCCTCAGACCTGCACATGCGCACTCGAGCACACTACTGCGCATGCGCACAGGGGATCACTACTGCGCATTCGCTCACGGGCTCACTACTGCGCATTCGCTCACTGGCTCACACTGTGCATGCACACTCGGGGTCGCTACTGCTCATGCGCACTCGGGCTCACTACTGCGCATGCACACACGGGCTCACTACGGTGCATGCGCACACGGGCTCACTACTGCGCATGCGCACTCCGCCTCAGACCAGCATATGCGCACTCGAGCACACTACAGCGCATGCGCACAGGGGCTCACTACTGCGCATTCGCTCACGGGCTCACTACTGCGCATTCGCTCACGGGCTCACACTGTGCATGCACACTCGGGGTCGCTACTGCGCATGCGCACTCGGGCCCGCTACTGCGCATGCACACACGGGCTCACTACGGTGCATGCGCACACGGGCTCACTACTGCGCATGCGCACTCCAGCTCAGACCTGCACATGCGCACACGAGCTCACTACTACGCATGCGCACGCGGCCTCACTACTGCGCATGAGCACACGGGCTCACTACTACGCATGCGTACACGTGCTCACTACTGCGCATGCGCACACGGGCTCACTACTGCGCATGCGGGCTCGGGGTCACTAGTGCGCATGCGCACTCGGGGTCACTACTGCGCATGCGCACTCCGCCTCACTACTGCGGATGCGCGCTCGGGCTCACTACTGCGCATGCGCATGCGGGGTCACTACTGCGGATGCGCACTCGGACTCACTACGACTCATGGGCACTCGGACTCACTACTGCCGATGCGCAATCAGGCTCACTACTGCGCAGGCGCACTCGGGCTCATTACTGCGCATGCGCACACGGATTCACTACTGCGCATGCGTACATATGCTCACTACTTCGCATGCGCACACGGTCTCACTACAGCGCCAGCACACTCGGGCTCACTTCTGCGCATGCGCACTCCGGCTCAGACCTGCACATGCGCACTCGAGCTCACTGCTACGCATGCGCATGCGGGGTCACTACTGCGGATGCGCACTCGGACTCACTACTGTGCATGTGCACTCGGGCTCACTACTGCGCATGCGCACACGGGCTCACTACTGCGCATGCGCGCTCGGGGTCACTACTGCGCATGCGCACAGGGGCTCACTACTGCGCATGCGCACTCGGACTCACTACTACTCATGCGCACTCGGGGTCACTACTGCGCATGCGCACTCGGACTCACTACTGCGCACGCGCACTCCGGCTCAGACCTGCCCATGCGCACTCGGGCTCACCACTGCGCATGCGTACACGGGCTCACTACTGCGCATGCGCACACGGGCTCACTACTGCGCATGCGCGCTTGGGGTCACTACTGCGCATGCGCACTCGGGGTCACTACTGCGCATGCGCACTCCGGCTCACTACTGCTCATGCGCACTCGGACTCACTACTGCAGATGCGCAATCGGGCTCACTACTGTGCATGCGCACTAGGGGTCACTACTGCGCATGCGCACGCGGGCTCACTACTGCGCATGCGCACTCCGGCTCAGACCTGCACATGCGCACTCGAGCTCACTACTACGCATGCGCACGCGGGCTCACTACTGCGCATGCGCACGCGGGCTCACTACTGCTCATGCGCACTCGGCCCCACTACTGCGCACGCGCACTCCGGCTCAGACCTGCCCATGCGCACTCGGGCTCACTACTGCGCATGCGCACACGGGCTCACTACTGCGCATGCGTACATGTGCTCACTACTTCGCATGCGCACACGGTCTCACTACAGCGCCAGCACACTCGGGCTCACTTCTGCGCATGCGCACACGGACTCACTACTGCAGATGCGCAAACGGGCTCACTACTGTGCATGCGCACTAGGGGTCACTACTGCGCATGCGCCCGCGGGCTCACTACTGCGCATGCGCACTCGGACTCACTACTACTCATGCGCACTCGGGGTCACTACTGCGCATGCGCACTCGGACTCACTACTGCGCACGCGCACTCCGGCTCAGACCTGCCCATGCGCACTCGGGCTCACCACTGCGCATGCGTACACGGGCTCACTACCGCGCATGCGCACACGGGCTCACTACTGCGCATGCGCGCTCGGGGTCACTACTGCGCATGCGCACTCGGGGTCACTACTGCGCATGCGCACTCCGGCTCACTACTGCTCATGCGCACTCGGACTCACTACTGCAGATGCGCAAACGGGCTCACTACTGTGCATGCGCACTAGGGGTCACTACTGCGCATGCGCCCGCGGGCTCACTACTGCGCATGCGCACTCCGGCTCAGACCTGCACACGCGCACTCGAGCTCACTACTACGCATGCGCACGCGGGCTCACTACTGCGCATGCGCATACGGGCTCACTACTGCGCATGCGCACTCGAGCTCACTACTAGGCATGCGCACGCGGGCTCACTACTGCTCATGCGCACTCGGACTCACTACTGCGGATGCGCGCTCGGACTCACGACTGCGGATGCGCGCTCGGGCTTACTACTGCGGATGCGCAATCGCGTTCACTACTGCGCATGCGCACTCGGACTCACTACTGCTCATGCGCACTCGGACTCACTACTGCGCATGCGCACTCCGGCTCACACCTGCACATGCGCACTCGAGCTCACTACTACCAATGCGCACGCGGCCTCACTACTGCGCATGAGCACACGGGCTCACTACTGCGCATGCGCGCTCGGGGTCACTACTGCGCATGCGCACTCGGGGTCACTACTGCGCATGCGCACTCCGGCTCAGACCTGCACATGCGCACACGAGCTCACTACTACCAATGCGCACGCGGCCTCACTACTGCGCATGAGCACACGGGCTCACTACTGCGCATGCGTACACGGGCTCACTTTTGCGCATGAGCACACGGGCTCACTACTACGCATGCGCATTCGGGGTCACTACTGCGCATGCGCACTCGGACTCACTACTGCGCACGCGCACTCCGGCTCAGACCTGCCCATGCGCACTCGGGCTCACCACTGCGCATGCGTACACGGGCTCACTACTGCGCATGCGCACACGGGCTCACTACTGCGCATGCGCGCTCGGGGTCACTACTGCGCATGCGCACTCGGGGTCACTACTGCGCATGCGCACTCCGGCTCACTACTGCTCATGCGCACTCGGACTCACTACTGCAGATGCGCAATCGGGCTCACTACTGTGCATGCGCACTAGGGGTCACTACTGCGTATGCGCACGCGGGCTCACTACTGCGCATGCGCACTCCGGCTCAGACCTGCACATGCGCACTCGAGCACACTACAGCATATGCGCACAGGGGCTCACTACTGCGCATTCGCTCACGGGCTCACACTGTGCATGCACACTCGGGGTCGCTACTGCTCATGCGCACTCGGGCTCACTACTGCGCATGCACACACGGGCTCACTACGGTGCATGCGCACACGGGCTCACTACTGCGCATGCGCACACGGGCTCACTACTGCGCATGCGCACTCCGCCTCAGACCAGCATATGCGCACTCGAGCACACTACAGCGCATGCGCACAGGGGCTCACTACTGCGCATTCGCTCACGGGCTCACTACTGCGCATTCGCTCACGGGCTCACACTGTGCATGCACACTCGGGGTCGCTACTGCGCATGCGCACTCGGGCCCGCTACTGCGCATGCACACACGGGCTCACTATGGTGCATGCGCACACGGGCTCACTACTGCGCATGCGCACTCCAGCTCAGACCTGCACATGCGCACACGAGCTCACTACTACGCATGCGCACGCGGGCTCACTACTGCGCATGAGCACACGGGCTCACTACTACGCATGCGTACACGTGCTCACTACTGCGCATGCGCACACGGGCTCACTACTGCGCATGCGGGCTCGGGGTCACTAATGCGCATGCGCACTCGGGGTCACTACTGCGCATGCGCACTCCGGCTCAGACCTGCACATGCGCACTCGAGCACACTACTGCGCATGCACACACGGGCTCACTACTGCGCATGCGCGCTCGGGGTCACTACTGCGCATGCGCACAGGGGCTCACTACTGCGCATGCGCACTCGGACTCACTACTACTCATGCGCACTCGGGGTCACTACTGCGCATGCGCACTCGGACTCACTACTGCGCACGCGCACTCCGGCTCAGACCTGCCCATGCGCACTCGGGCTCACCACTGCGCATGCGTACACGGGCTCACTACTGCGCATGAGCACACGGGCTCACTACTGCGCATGCGTACACGGGCTCACTACTGCGCATGAGCACACGGGCTCACTACTGCGCATATGCACACTGGCGTACTACTGCGCATGCGCACTCGGACTCACTACTGCTCATGCGCACTCGGACTCACTACTGCGCATGCGCACTCCGGCTCAGACCTGCACATGCGCACTCGAGCTCACTACTACCAATGCGCACGCGGCCTCACTACTGCGCATGAGCACACGGGCTCACTACTGCGCATGCGTACACGGGCTCACTACTGCGCATGAGCACACGGGCTCACTACTGCGCATGCGCACTCGGACTCACTACTACTCATGCGCACTCGGGGTCACTACTGCGCATGCGCACTCGGACTCACTACTGCGCACGCGCACTCCGGCTCAGACCTGCCCATGCGCACTCGGGCTCACCACTGCGCATGCGTACACGGGCTCACTACTGCGCATGCGCACACGGGCTCACTACTGCGCATGCGCGCTTGGGGTCACTACTGCGCATGCGCACTCGGGGTCACTACTGCGCATGCGCACTCCGGCTCACTACTGCTCATGCGCACTCGGACTCACTACTGCAGATGCGCAATCGGGCTCACTACTGTGCATGCGCACTAGGGGTCACTACTGCGCATGCGCACGCGGGCTCACTACTGCGCATGCGCACTCCGGCTCAGACCTGCACATGCGCACTCGAGCTCACTACTACGCATGCGCACGCGGGCTCACTACTGCGCATGCGCACGCGGGCTCACTACTGCTCATGCGCACTCGGCCCCACTACTGCGCACGCGCACTCCGGCTCAGACCTGCCCATGCGCACTCGGGCTCACTACTGCGCATGCGCACACGGGCTCACTACTGCGCATGCGTACATGTGCTCACTACTTCGCATGCGCACACGGTCTCACTACAGCGCCAGCACACTCGGGCTCACTTCTGCGCATGCGCACACGGACTCACTACTGCAGATGCGCAAACGGGCTCACTACTGTGCATGCGCACTAGGTGTCACTACTGCGCATGCGCCCGCGGGCTCACTACTGCGCATGCGCACTCGGACTCACTACTACTCATGCGCACTCGGGGTCACTACTGCGCATGCGCACTCGGACTCACTACTGCGCACGCGCACTCCGGCTCAGACCTGCCCATGCGCACTCGGGCTCACCACTGCGCATGCGTACACGGGCTCACTACTGCGCATGCGCACACGGGCTCACTACTGCGCATGCGCGCTCGGGGTCACTACTGCGCATGCGCACTCGGGGTCACTACTGCGCATGCGCACTCCGGCTCACTACTGCTCATGCGCACTCGGACTCACTACTGCAGATGCGCAAACGGGCTCACTACTGTGCATGCGCACTAGGGGTCACTACTGCGCATGCGCCCGCGGGCTCACTACTGCGCATGCGCACTCCGGCTCAGACCTGCACACGCGCACTCGAGCTCACTACTACGCATGCGCACGCGGGCTCACTACTGCGCATGCGCATACGGGCTCACTACTGCGCATGCGCACTCGAGCTCACTACTAGGCATGCGCACGCGGGCTCACTACTGCTCATGCGCACTCGGACTCACTACTGCGGATGCGCGCTCGGACTCACGACTGCGGATGCGCGCTCGGGCTTACTACTGCGGATGCGCAATCGCGTTCACTACTGCGCATGCGCACTCGGACTCACTACTGCTCATGCGCACTCGGACTCACTACTGCGCATGCGCACTCCGGCTCACACCTGCACATGCGCACTCGAGCTCACTACTACCAATGCGCACGCGGCCTCACTACTGCGCATGAGCACACGGGCTCACTACTGCGCATGCGCGCTCGGGGTCACTACTGCGCATGCGCACTCGGGGTCACTACTGCGCATGCGCACTCCGGCTCAGACCTGCACATGCGCACACGAGCTCACTACTACCAATGCGCACGCGGCCTCACTACTGCGCATGAGCACACGGGCTCACTACTGCGCATGCGTACACGGGCTCACTTTTGCGCATGAGCACACGGGCTCACTACTACGCATGCGCACTCGGGGTCACTACTGCGCATGCGCACTCGGACACACTACTGCGCACGCGCACTCCGGCTCAGACCTGCCCATGCGCACTCGGGCTCACCACTGCGCATGCGTACACGGGCTCACTACTGCGCATGCGCACACGGGCTCACTACTGCGCATGCGCGCTCGGGGTCACTACTGCGCATGCGCACTCGGGGTCACTACTGCGCATGCGCACTCCGGCTCACTACTGCTCATGCGCACTCGGACTCACTACTGCAGATGCGCAATCGGGCTCACTACTGTGCATGCGCACTAGGGGTCACTACTGCGTATGCGCACGCGGGCTCACTACTGCGCATGCGCACTCCGGCTCAGACCTGCACATGCGCACTCGAGCACACTACAGCATATGCGCACAGGGGCTCACTACTGCGCATTCGCTCACGGGCTCACACTGTGCATGCACACTCGGGGTCGCTACTGCTCATGCGCACTCGGGCTCACTACTGCGCATGCACACACGGGCTCACTACGGTGCATGCGCACACGGGCTCACTACTGCGCATGCGCACACGGGCTCACTACTGCGCATGCGCACTCCGCCTCAGACCAGCATATGCGCACTCGAGCACACTACAGCGCATGCGCACAGGGGCTCACTACTGCGCATTCGCTCACGGGCTCACTACTGCGCATTCGCTCACGGGCTCACACTGTGCATGCACACTCGGGGTCGCTACTGCGCATGCGCACTCGGGCCCGCTACTGCGCATGCACACACGGGCTCACTATGGTGCATGCGCACACGGGCTCACTACTGCGCATGCGCACTCCAGCTCAGACCTGCACATGCGCACACGAGCTCACTACTACGCATGCGCACGCGGGCTCACTACTGCGCATGAGCACACGGGCTCACTACTACGCATGCGTACACGTGCTCACTACTGCGCATGCGCACACGGGCTCACTACTGCGCATGCGCGCTCGGGGTCACTACTGCGCATGCGCACAGGGGCTCACTACTGCGCATGCGCACTCGGACTCACTACTACTCATGCGCACTCGGGGTCACTACTGCGCATGCGCACTCGGACTCACTACTGCGCACGCGCACTCCGGCTCAGACCTGCCCATGCGCACTCGGGCTCACCACTGCGCATGCGTACACGGGCTCACTACTGCGCATGAGCACACGGGCTCACTACTGCGCATGCGTACACGGGCTCACTATTGCGCATGAGCACACGGGCTCACTACTGCGCATATGCACACTGGCGTACTACTGCGCATGCGCACTCGGACTCACTACTGCTCATGCGCACTCGGACTCACTACTGCGCATGCGCACTCCGGCTCAGACCTGCACATGCGCACTCGGGCACACCACTGCGCATGCGCAGTCCGGCTCAGACCTGCACATGCGCATTCGAGCTCACTTCTGCTCATATGCACACTGGCGTACTACTGCGCATGCGCACTCGGACTCACTACTGCTCATGCGCACTCGGACTCACTACTGCGCATGCGCACTCCGGCTCAGACCTGCACATGCGCACTCGAGCTCACTACTACCAATGCGCACGCGGCCTCACTACTGCGCATGAGCACACGGGCTCACTACTGCGCATGCGTACACGGGCTCACTACTGCGCATGCGCACTCGGACTCACTACTACTCATGCGCACTCGGGGTCACTACTGCGCATGCGCACTCGGACTCACTACTGCGCACGCGCACTCCGGCTCAGACCTGCCCATGCGCACTCGGGCTCACCACTGCGCATGCGTACACGGGCTCACTACTGCGCATGCGCACTCCGGCTCACTACTGCTCATGCGCACTCGGGCTCACTACTGCGCATGCGCACACGGGCTCACTACTGCGCATGCGCGCACGAGCCCACTACTGCGAATGCGCACTCCGTCTCAGACCTGCCCATGCGCACTCGGGCACACCACTGCGCATGCGCAGTCCGGCTCAGACCTGCACATGCGCATTCGAGCTCACTTCTGCTCATATGCACACTGGCGTACTACTGCGCATGCGCACTCGGACTCACTACTGCTCATGCGCACTCGGACTCACTACTGCGCATGCGCACTCCGGCTCAGACCTGCACATGCGCACTCGAGCTCACTACTACCAATGCGCACGCGGCCTCACTACTGCGCATGAGCACACGGGCTCACTACTGCGCATGCGTACACGGGCTCACTACTGCGCATGAGCACACGGGCTCACTACTGCGCATGCGCACTCGGACTCACTACTACTCATGCGCACTCGGGGTCACTACTGCGCATGCGCACTCGGACTCACTACTGCGCACGCGCACTCCGGCTCAGACCTGCCCATGCGCACTCGGGCTCACCACTGTGCATGCGTACACGGGCTCACTACTGCGCATGCGCACACGGGCTCACTACTGCGCATGCGCGCTCGGGGTCACTACTGCGCATGCGCACTCGGGGTCACTACTGCGCATGCGCACTCCGGCTCACTACTGCTCATGCGCACTCGGACTCACTACTGCAGATGCGCAATCGGGCTCACTACTGTGCATGCGCACTAGGGGTCACTACTGCGCATGCGCACGCGGGCTCACTACTGCGCATGCGCACTCCGGCTCAGACCTGCACATGCGCACTCGAGCTCACTACTACGCATGCGCACGCGGGCTCACAACTGCGCATGCGCACTCGAGCTCACTACTAGGCATGCGCACGCGGGCTCACTACTGCTCATGCGCACTCGGACTCACTACTACTCATGCGCACTCGGGGTTACTACTGCGCATGCGCACTCGGACTCACTACTGCGGATGCGCGCTCGGACTCACGACTGCGGATGCGCGCTCGGGCTTACTACTGCGGATGCGCAATCGCGTTCACTACTGCGCATGCACACACGGGCTCACTTCTGCGCATGCGCACTCGGGGTCACTACTGCTCATGCACACTCGGCCTCACTACTGCGCACGCGCACTCCGGCTCAGACCTGCCCATGCGCACTCGGTCTCACCACTGCTCATGCGCACTCGGACTCACTACTGCGCATGCGCACTCCGGCTCAGACCTGCACATGCGCACTCGAGCTCACTACTACCAATGCGCACGCGGCCTCACTACTGCGCATGAGCACACGGGCTCACTACTGCGCATGCGTACACGGGCTCACTACTGCGCATGCGCACTCGGACTCACTACTACTCATGCGCACTCGGGGTCACTACTGCGCATGCGCACTCGGACTCACTACTGCGCACGCGCACTCCGGCTCAGACCTGCCCATGCGCACTCGGGCTCACCACTGCGCATGCGTACACGGGCTCACTACTGCGCATGCGCACTCCGGCTCACTACTGCTCATGCGCACTCCGGCTCAGACCTGCCCATGCGCACTCGGGCTCACTACTGCGCATGCGCACACGGGCTCACTACTGCGCATGCGCGCACGAGCCCACTACTGCGAATGCGCACTCCGTCTCAGACCTGCCCATGCGCACTCGGGCACACCACTGCGCATGCGCAGTCCGGCTCAGACCTGCACATGCGCATTCGAGCTCACTTCTGCTCATATGCACACTGGCGTACTACTGCGCATGCGCACTCGGACTCACTACTGCTCATGCGCACTCGGACTCACTACTGCGCATGCGCACTCCGGCTCAGACCTGCACATGCGCACTCGAGCTCACTACTACCAATGCGCACGCGGCCTCACTACTGCGCATGAGCACACGGGCTCACTACTGCGCATGCGTACACGGGCTCACTACTGCGCATGAGCACACGGGCTCACTACTGCGCATGCGCACTCGGACTCACTACTACTCATGCGCACTCGGGGTCACTACTGCGCATGCGCACTCGGACTCACTACTGCGCACGCGCACTCCGGCTCAGACCTGCCCATGCGCACTCGGGCTCACCACTGTGCATGCGTACACGGGCTCACTACTGCGCATGCGCACACGGGCTCACTACTGCGCATGCGCACACGGTCTCACTACAGCGCCAGCACACTCGGGCTCACTTCTGCGCATGCGCACACGGACTCACTACTGCAGATGCGCAAACGGGCTCACTACTGTGCATGCGCACTAGGTGTCACTACTGCGCATGCGCCCGCGGGCTCACTACTGCGCATGCGCACTCGGACTCACTACTACTCATGCGCACTCGGGGTCACTACTGCGCATGCGCACTCGGACTCACTACTGCGCACGCGCACTCCGGCTCAGACCTGCCCATGCGCACTCGGGCTCACCACTGCGCATGCGTACACGGGCTCACTACTGCGCATGCGCACACGGGCTCACTACTGCGCATGCGCGCTCGGGGTCACTACTGCGCATGCGCACTCGGGGTCACTACTGCGCATGCGCACTCCGGCTCACTACTGCTCATGCGCACTCGGACTCACTACTGCAGATGCGCAAACGGGCTCACTACTGTGCATGCGCACTAGGGGTCACTACTGCGCATGCGCCCGCGGGCTCACTACTGCGCATGCGCACTCCGGCTCAGACCTGCACACGCGCACTCGAGCTCACTACTACGCATGCGCACGCGGGCTCACTACTGCGCATGCGCATACGGGCTCACTACTGCGCATGCGCACTCGAGCTCACTACTAGGCATGCGCACGCGGGCTCACTACTGCTCATGCGCACTCGGACTCACTACTGCGGATGCGCGCTCGGACTCACGACTGCGGATGCGCGCTCGGGCTTACTACTGCGGATGCGCAATCGCGTTCACTACTGCGCATGCGCACTCGGACTCACTACTGCTCATGCGCACTCGGACTCACTACTGCGCATGCGCACTCCGGCTCACACCTGCACATGCGCACTCGAGCTCACTACTACCAATGCGCACGCGGCCTCACTACTGCGCATGAGCACACGGGCTCACTACTGCGCATGCGCGCTCGGGGTCACTACTGCGCATGCGCACTCGGGGTCACTACTGCGCATGCGCACTCCGGCTCAGACCTGCACATGCGCACACGAGCTCACTACTACCAATGCGCACGCGGCCTCACTACTGCGCATGAGCACACGGGCTCACTACTGCGCATGCGTACACGGGCTCACTTTTGCGCATGAGCACACGGGCTCACTACTACGCATGCGCACTCGGGGTCACTACTGCGCATGCGCACTCGGACACACTACTGCGCACGCGCACTCCGGCTCAGACCTGCCCATGCGCACTCGGGCTCACCACTGCGCATGCGTACACGGGCTCACTACTGCGCATGCGCACACGGGCTCACTACTGCGCATGCGCGCTCGGGGTCACTACTGCGCATGCGCACTCGGGGTCACTACTGCGCATGCGCACTCCGGCTCACTACTGCTCATGCGCACTCGGACTCACTACTGCAGATGCGCAATCGGGCTCACTACTGTGCATGCGCACTAGGGGTCACTACTGCGTATGCGCACGCGGGCTCACTACTGCGCATGCGCACTCCGGCTCAGACCTGCACATGCGCACTCGAGCACACTACAGCATATGCGCACAGGGGCTCACTACTGCGCATTCGCTCACGGGCTCACACTGTGCATGCACACTCGGGGTCGCTACTGCTCATGCGCACTCGGGCTCACTACTGCGCATGCACACACGGGCTCACTACGGTGCATGCGCACACGGGCTCACTACTGCGCATGCGCACACGGGCTCACTACTGCGCATGCGCACTCCGCCTCAGACCAGCATATGCGCACTCGAGCACACTACAGCGCATGCGCACAGGGGCTCACTACTGCGCATTCGCTCACGGGCTCACTACTGCGCATTCGCTCACGGGCTCACACTGTGCATGCACACTCGGGGTCGCTACTGCGCATGCGCACTCGGGCCCGCTACTGCGCATGCACACACGGGCTCACTATGGTGCATGCGCACACGGGCTCACTACTGCGCATGCGCACTCCAGCTCAGACCTGCACATGCGCACACGAGCTCACTACTACGCATGCGCACGCGGGCTCACTACTGCGCATGAGCACACGGGCTCACTACTACGCATGCGTACACGTGCTCACTACTGCGCATGCGCACACGGGCTCACTACTGCGCATGCGGGCTCGGGGTCACTAATGCGCATGCGCACTCGGGGTCACTACTGCGCATGCGCACTCCGGCTCAGACCTGCACATGCGCACTCGAGCACACTACTGCGCATGCGCACAGGGGCTCACTACTGCGCATTCGCTCACGGACTCACTACTGCGCATTCGCTCACGGGCTCACACTGTGAATGCACACTCGGGGTCACTACTGCGCATGCGCACTCGGGCTCACTACTGCGCACGCGCACTGAGACTCACTACTGCGGATGCACACACGGGCTCACTACTGCGCATGCGCGCTCGGGGTCACTACTGCGCATGCGCACAGGGGCTCACTACTGCGCATGCGCACTCGGACTCACTACTACTCATGCGCACTCGGGGTCACTACTGCGCATGCGCACTCGGACTCACTACTGCGCACGCGCACTCCGGCTCAGACCTGCCCATGCGCACTCGGGCTCACCACTGCGCATGCGTACACGGGCTCACTACTGCGCATGAGCACACGGGCTCACTACTGCGCATGCGTACACGGGCTCACTATTGCGCATGAGCACACGGGCTCACTACTGCGCATATGCACACTGGCGTACTACTGCGCATGCGCACTCGGACTCACTACTGCTCATGCGCACTCGGACTCACTACTGCGCATGCGCACTCCGGCTCAGACCTGCACATGCGCACTCGGGCACACCACTGCGCATGCGCAGTCCGGCTCAGACCTGCACATGCGCATTCGAGCTCACTTCTGCTCATATGCACACTGGCGTACTACTGCGCATGCGCACTCGGACTCACTACTGCTCATGCGCACTCGGACTCACTACTGCGCATGCGCACTCCGGCTCAGACCTGCACATGCGCACTCGAGCTCACTACTACCAATGCGCACGCGGCCTCACTACTGCGCATGAGCACACGGGCTCACTACTGCGCATGCGTACACGGGCTCACTACTGCGCATGCGCACTCGGACTCACTACTACTCATGCGCACTCGGGGTCACTACTGCGCATGCGCACTCGGACTCACTACTGCGCACGCGCACTCCGGCTCAGACCTGCCCATGCGCACTCGGGCTCACCACTGCGCATGCGTACACGGGCTCACTACTGCGCATGCGCACTCCGGCTCACTACTGCTCATGCGCACTCCGGCTCAGACCTGCCCATGCGCACTCGGGCTCACTACTGCGCATGCGCACACGGGCTCACTACTGCGCATGCGCGCACGAGCCCACTACTGCGAATGCGCACTCCGTCTCAGACCTGCCCATGCGCACTCGGGCACACCACTGCGCATGCGCAGTCCGGCTCAGACCTGCACATGCGCATTCGAGCTCACTTCTGCTCATATGCACACTGGCGTACTACTGCGCATGCGCACTCGGACTCACTACTGCTCATGCGCACTCGGACTCACTACTGCGCATGCGCACTCCGGCTCAGACCTGCACATGCGCACTCGAGCTCACTACTACCAATGCGCACGCGGCCTCACTACTGCGCATGAGCACACGGGCTCACTACTGCGCATGCGTACACGGGCTCACTACTGCGCATGAGCACACGGGCTCACTACTGCGCATGCGCACTCGGACTCACTACTACTCATGCGCACTCGGGGTCACTACTGCGCATGCGCACTCGGACTCACTACTGCGCACGCGCACTCCGGCTCAGACCTGCCCATGCGCACTCGGGCTCACCACTGTGCATGCGTACACGGGCTCACTACTGCGCATGCGCACACGGGCTCACTACTGCGCATGCGCGCTCGGGGTCACTACTGCGCATGCGCACTCGGGGTCACTACTGCGCATGCGCACTCCGGCTCACTACTGCTCATGCGCACTCGGACTCACTACTGCAGATGCGCAATCGGGCTCACTACTGTGCATGCGCACTAGGGGTCACTACTGCGCATGCGCACGCGGGCTCACTACTGCGCATGCGCACTCCGGCTCAGACCTGCACATGCGCACTCGAGCTCACTACTACGCATGCGCACGCGGGCTCACTACTGCGCATGCGCACTCGAGCTCACTACTAGGCATGCGCACGCGGGCTCACTACTGCTCATGCGCACTCGGACTCACTACTACTCATGCGCACTCGGGGTTACTACTGCGCATGCGCACTCGGACTCACTACTGCGGATGCGCGCTCGGACTCACGACTGCGGATGCGCGCTCGGGCTTACTACTGCGGATGCGCAATCGCGTTCACTACTGCGCATGCACACACGGGCTCACTTCTGCGCATGCGCACTCGGGGTCACTACTGCTCATGCACACTCGGCCTCACTACTGCGCACGCGCACTCCGGCTCAGACCTGCCCATGCGCACTCGGTCTCACCACTGCTCATGCGCACTCGGACTCACTACTGCGCATGCGCACTCCGGCTCAGACCTGCACATGCGCACTCGAGCTCACTACTACCAATGCGCACGCGGCCTCACTACTGCGCATGAGCACACGGGCTCACTACTGCGCATGCGTACACGGGCTCACTACTGCGCATGCGCACTCGGACTCACTACTACTCATGCGCACTCGGGGTCACTACTGCGCATGCGCACTCGGACTCACTACTGCGCACGCGCACTCCGGCTCAGACCTGCCCATGCGCACTCGGGCTCACCACTGCGCATGCGTACACGGGCTCACTACTGCGCATGCGCACTCCGGCTCACTACTGCTCATGCGCACTCCGGCTCAGACCTGCCCATGCGCACTCGGGCTCACTACTGCGCATGCGCACACGGGCTCACTACTGCGCATGCGCGCACGAGCCCACTACTGCGAATGCGCACTCCGTCTCAGACCTGCCCATGCGCACTCGGGCACACCACTGCGCATGCGCAGTCCGGCTCAGACCTGCACATGCGCATTCGAGCTCACTTCTGCTCATATGCACACTGGCGTACTACTGCGCATGCGCACTCGGACTCACTACTGCTCATGCGCACTCGGACTCACTACTGCGCATGCACACTCCGGCTCAGACCTGCACATGCGCACTCGAGCTCACTACTACCAATGCGCACGCGGCCTCACTACTGCGCATGAGCACACGGGCTCACTACTGCGCATGCGTACACGGGCTCACTACTGCGCATGAGCACACGGGCTCACTACTGCGCATGCGCACTCGGACTCACTACTACTCATGCGCACTCGGGGTCACTACTGCGCATGCGCACTCGGACTCACTACTGCGCACGCGCACTCCGGCTCAGACCTGCCCATGCGCACTCGGGCTCACCACTGTGCATGCGTACACGGGCTCACTACTGCGCATGCGCACACGGGCTCACTACTGCGCATGCGCGCTCGGGGTCACTACTGCGCATGCGCACTCGGGGTCACTACTGCGCATGCGCACTCCGGCTCACTACTGCTCATGCGCACTCGGACTCACTACTGCAGATGCGCAATCGGGCTCACTACTGTGCATGCGCACTAGGGGTCACTACTGCGCATGCGCACGCGGGCTCACTACTGCGCATGCGCACTCCGGCTCAGACCTGCACATGCGCACTCGAGCTCACTACTACGCATGCGCACGCGGGCTCACTACTGCGCATGCGCACTCGAGCTCACTACTAGGCATGCGCACGCGGGCTCACTACTGCTCATGCGCACTCGGACTCACTACTACTCATGCGCACTCGGGGTTACTACTGCGCATGCGCACTCGGACTCACTACTGCGGATGCGCGCTCGGACTCACGACTGCGGATGCGCGCTCGGGCTTACTACTGCGGATGCGCAATCGCGTTCACTACTGCGCATGCACACACGGGCTCACTTCTGCGCATGCGCACTCGGGGTCACTACTGCTCATGCACACTCGGCCTCACTACTGCGCACGCGCACTCCGGCTCAGACCTGCCCATGCGCACTCGGTCTCACCACTGCGCATGCGTACACGGGCTCACTACTGCGCACGCGCACTCCGGCTCAGACCTGCCCATGCGCACTCGGGCTCACCACTGCGCATGCGTACACGGGCTCACTACTGCGCATGCGCACACGGGCTCACTACTGCGCATGAGCACACGGGCTCACTACTGCGCATGCGCACTCGGACTCACTACTACTCATGCGCACTCGGGGTCACTACTGCGCATGCGCACTCGGACCCACTACTGCGCACGCGCACTCCGGCTCAGACCTGCCCATGCGCACTCGGGCTCACCACTGCGCATGCGTACACGGGCTCACTACTGCGCATGCGCACACGGGCTCACTACTGCGCATGCGCGCTCGGGGTCACTACTGCGCATGAGCACTCGGGGTCACTACTGCGCATGCGCACTCCGGCTCACTACTGCTCATGCGCACTCGGACTCACTACTGCAGATGCGCAATCGGGCTCACTACTGTGCATACGCACTAGGGGTCACTACTGCGCATGCGCACTCCGGCTCAGACCTGCACATGCGCACTCGAGCTCACTACTACGCATGCGCACGCGGGCTCACTACTGCGCATGCGCACTCGAGCTCACTACTAGGCATGCGCACGCGGGCTCACTACTGCTCATGCGCACTCGGACTCACTACTGCGGATGCGCGCTCGGACTCACGACTGCGGATGCGGGCTCGGGCTTACTACTGCGGATGCGCAATCGCGTTTACTACTGCGCATGCACACACGGGCTCACTTCTGCGCATGCGCACTCGGGGTCACTACTGCGCACGCGCACTCCGGCTCAGACCTGCCCATGCGCACTCGGGCTCGCCACTGCGCATGCGTACATGGGCTCACTACTGCGCATGCGCACACGGGCTCACTACTGCGCATGCGCACTCGGACTCACTACTACTCATGCGCACTCGGGGTCACTACTGCGCATGCGCACTCGGACTCACTACTGCGGATGCGCGCTCGGACTCACGACTGCGGATGCGCGCTCGGGCTTACTACTGCGGATGCGCAATCGCGTTCACTACTGCGCATGCACACACGGGCTCACTTCTGCGCATGCGTACTCGGGGTCACTACTGCTCATGCACACTCGGCCTCACTACTGCGCACGCGCACTCCGGCTCAGACCTGCCCATGCGCACTCGGGCTCACCACTGCGCATGCGTACACGGGCTCACTACTGCGCATGCGCACACGGGCTCACTACTGCGCATGCGCGCTCGGGGTCACTACTGCGCATGAGCACTCGGGGTCACTACTGCGCATGCGCACTCCGGCTCACTACTGCTCATGCGCACTCGGACTCACTACTGCAGATGCGCAATCGGGCTCACTACTGTGCATACGCACTAGGGGTCACTACTGCGCATGCGCACTCCGGCTCAGACCTGCACATGCGCACTCGAGCTCACTACTACGCATGCGCACGCGGGCTCACTACTGCGCATGCGCACTCGAGCTCACTACAAGGCATGCGCACGCGGGCTCACTACTGCTCATGCGCACTCGGACTCACTACTGCGGATGCGCGCTCGGACTCGCGACTGCGGATGCGCACTCCGGCTCACTACTGCTCATGCGCACTCGGACTCATTTCTGCAGATGCGCAATCGGGCTCACTACTGTGCATGCGCACTAGGGGTCACTACTGCGCATGCGCACGCGGGCTCACTACTGCGCATGCGCACTCCGGCTCAGACCTGCACATGCGCACTCGAGCTCACTACTACGCATGCGCACTCCGGCTCAGACCTGCCCATGCGCACTCGGGCTCACTACTGCGCATGCGCACACGGGCTCACTACTGCGCATGCGCGCACGAGCCCACTACTGCGAATGCGCACTCCGTCTCAGACCTGCCCATGCGCACTCGGGCACACCACTGCGCATGCGCAGTCCGGCTCAGACCTGCACATGCGCATTCGAGCTCACTTCTGCTCATATGCACACTGGCGTACTACTGCGCATGCGCACTCGGACTCACTACTGCTCATGCGCACTCGGACTCACTACTGCGCATGCGCACTCCGGCTCAGACCTGCACATGCGCACTCGAGCTCACTACTACCAATGCGCACGCGGCCTCACTACTGCGCATGAGCACACGGGCTCACTACTGCGCATGCGTACACGGGCTCACTACTGCGCATGAGCACACGGGCTCACTACTGCGCATGCGCACTCGGACTCACTACTACTCATGCGCACTCGGGGTCACTACTGCGCATGCGCACTCGGACTCACTACTGCGCACGCGCACTCCGGCTCAGACCTGCCCATGCGCACTCGGGCTCACCACTGCGCATGCGTACACGGGCTCACTACTGCGCATGCGCACACGGGCTCACTACTGCGCATGCGCGCTCGGGGTCACTACTGCGCATGCGCACTCGGGGTCACTACTGCGCATGCGCACTCCGGCTCACTACTGCTCATGCGCACTCGGACTCACTACTGCAGATGCGCAATCGGGCTCACTACTGTGCATGCGCACTAGGGGTCACTACTGCGCATGCGCACGCGGGCTCACTACTGCGCATGCGCACTCGGGCTCAGACCTGCGCATGCGCACTCGAGCTCACTACTACGCATGCGCACGCGGGCTCACTACTGCGCATGCGCACTCGAGCTCACTACTAGGCATGCGCACGCGGGCTCACTACTGCTCATGCGCACTCGGACTCACTACTGCGGATGCGCGCTCGGACTCAGGACTGCGGATGCGGGCTCGGGCTTACTACTGCGGATGCGCAATCGCGTTTACTACTGCGCATGCACACACGGGCTCACTTCTGCGCATGCGCACTCGGGGTCACTACTGCGCACGCGCACTCCGGCTCAGACCTGCCCATGCGCACTCGGGCTCGCCACTGCGCATGCGTACATGGGCCCACTACTGCGCATGCGCACACGGGCTCACTACTGCGCATGCGCACTCGGACTCACTACTACTCATGCGCACTCGGGGTTACTACTGCGCATGCGCACTCGGACTCACTACTGCGGATGCGCGCTCGGACTCACGACTGCGGATGCGCGCTCGGGCTTACTACTGCGGATGCGCAATCGCGTTCACTACTGCGCATGCACACACGGGCTCACTTCTGCGCATGCGCACTCGGGGTCACTACTGCTCATGCACACTCGGCCTCACTACTGCGCACGCGCACTCCGGCTCAGACCTGCCCATGCGCACTCGGTCTCACCACTGCGCATGCGTACACGGGCTCACTACTGCGCACGCACACTCCGGCTCAGACCTGCCCATGCGCACTCGGGCTCACCACTGCGCATGCGTACACGGGCTCACTACTGCGCATGCGCACACGGGCTCACTACTGCGCATGAGCACACGGGCTCACTACTGCGCATGCGCACTCGGACTCACTACTACTCATGCGCACTCGGGGTCACTACTGCGCATGCGCACTCGGACCCACTACTGCGCACGCGCACTCCGGCTCAGACCTGCCCATGCGCACTCGGGCTCACCACTGCGCATGCGTACACGGGCTCACTACTGCGCATGCGCACTCCGGCTCAGACCTGCACGTGCGCACACGGACTCACTACTGCGGATGCGCAAACGGGCTCACTACGGTGCATGCGCACACGGGCCCACTACTGCGCGTGCGCGCCCGGGCTCACTACTGCGCAAGCGCACTAAGTCTCAGACCTGCCCATGCGCACTCGGACTCACTACTGCTCATGCGCACTCGGTCTCACTACTGCTCATGCGCACTCCGGCTCAGACCTGCACATGCGCACTCGAACTCACTACTACCAATGCGCACGCGGCCTCACTACTGCGCATGAGCACACGGGCTCACTACTGCGCATGCGTACACGGGCTCACTACTGCGCATGAGCACACGGGCTCACTACTGCGCATGCGCACTTGGACTCACTACTACTCATGCGCACTCGGGGTCACTACTGCGCATGCGCACTCGGACTCACTACTGCGCACGCGCACTCCGGCTCAGACCTGCCCATGCGCACTCGGGCTCACCACTGCGCATGCGTACACGGGCTCACTACTGCGCATGCGCACACGGGCTCACTACTGCGCATGCGCACACGGGCTCACTACTGCGCATGCGCGCTCGGGGACACTACTGCGCATGCGCACTCGGGGTCACTACTGCGCATGCGCACTCCGGCTCACTACTGCTCATGCGCACTCGGACTCATTACTGCAGATGCGCAATCGGGCTCACTACTGTGCATGCGCACTAGGGGTCACTACTGCGCATGCGCACGCGGGCTCACTACTGCGCATGCGCACTCCGGCTCAGACCTGCACAACCGCACTCGAGCTCACTACTGCGCATGCGCGCACGAGCCCACTACTGCGAATGCGCACTCCGTCTCAGACCTGCCCATGCGCACTCGGGCACACAACTGCGCATGCGCAGTCCGGCTCAGACCTGCACATGCGCATTCGAGCTCACTTCTGCTCATATGCACACTGGCGTACTACTGCGCATGCGCACTCGGACTCACTACTGCTCATGCGCACTCGGTCTCACTACTGCTCATGCGCACTCCGGCTCAGACCTGCACATGCGCACTCGAACTCACTACTACCAATGCGCACGCGGCCTCACTACTGCGCATGAGCACACGGGCTCACTACTGCGCATGCGTACACGGGCTCACTACTGCGCATGCGCACTCGGACTCACTACTACTCATGCGCACTCGGGGTCACTACTGCGCATGCGCACTCGGACTCACTACTGCGCACGCGCACTCCGGCTCAGACCTGCCCATGCGCACTCGGGCTCACCACTGCGCATGCGTACACGGGCTCACTACTGCGCATGCGCACACGGGCTCACTACTGCGCATGCGCGCTCGGGGACACTACTGCGCATGCGCACTCGGGGTCACTGCTGCGCATGCGCACTCCGGCTCACTACTGCTCATGCGCACTCGGACTCATTACTGCAGATGCGCAATCGGGCTCACTACTGTGCATGCGCACTAGGGGTCACTACTGCGCATGCGCACGCGGGCTCACTACTGCGCATGCGCACTCCGGCTCAGACCTGCACATGCGCACTCGAGCTCACTACTACGCATGCGCACTCCGGCTCAGACCTGCCCATGCGCACTCGGGCTCACTACTAGGCATGCGCACGCGGGCTCACTACTGCTCATGCGCACTCGGACTCACTACTGCGGATGCGCGCTCGGACTCACGACTGCGGATGCGGGCTCGGGCTTACTACTGCGGATGCGCAATCGCGTTTACTACTGCGCATGCACACACGGGCTCACTTCTGCGAATGCGCACTCGGGGTCACTACTGCGCACGCGCACTCCGGCTCAGACCTGCCCATGCGCACTCGGGCTCGCCACTGCGCATGCGTACATGGGCTCACTACTGCGCATGCGCACACGGGCTCACTACTGCGCATGCGCACTCGGACTCACTACTACTCATGCGCACTCGGGGTCACTACTGCGCATGCGCACTCAGACTCACTACTGCGGATGCGCGCTCGGACTCACGACTGCGGATGCGCGCTCGGGCTTACTACTGCTCATGCGCACTCGGACTCACTACTGCGCATGCGCACTCCGGCTCAGACCTGCACATGCGCACTCGAGCTCACTACTACCAATGCGCACGCGGCCTCACTACTGCGCATGAGCACACGGGCTCACTACTGCGCATGCGTACACGGGCTCACTACTGCGCATGAGCACACGGGCTCACTACTGCGCATGCGCACTCGGACTCACTACTACTCATGCGCACTCGGGGTCACTACTGCGCATGCGCACTCGGACTCACTACTGCGCACGCGCACTCCGGCTCAGACCTGCCCATGCGCACTCGGGCTCACCACTGCGCATGCGTACACGGGCTCACTACTGCGCATGCGCACACGGGCTCACTACTGCGTATGCGCGCTCGGGGTCACTACTGCGCATGCGCACTCGGGGTCACTACTGCGCATGCGCACTCCGGCTCACTACTGCTCATGCGCACTCGGACTCACTACTGCAGATGCGCAATCGGGCTCACTACTGTGCATGCGCACTAGGGGTCACTACTGCGCATGCGCACGCGGGCTCACTACTGCGCATGCGCACTCCGGCTCAGACCTGCACATGCGCACTCGAGCTCACTACTACGCATGCGCACGCGGGCTCACTACTGCGCATGCGCACTCGAGCTCACTACTAGGCATGCGCACGCGGGCTCACTACTGCTCATGCGCACTCGGACTCACTACTGCGGATGCGCGCTCGGACTCACGACTGCGGATGCGGGCTCGGGCTTACTACTGCGGATGCGCAATCGCGTTTACTACTGCGCATGCACACACGGGCTCACTTCTGCGCATGCGCACTCGGGGTCACTACTGCGCACGCGCACTCCGGCTCAGACCTGCCCATGCGCACTCGGGCTCGCCACTGCGCATGCGTACATGGGCTCACTACTGCGCATGCGCACACGGGCTCACTACTGCGCATGCGCACTCGGACTCACTACTACTCATGCGCACTCGGGGTCACTACTGCGCATGCGCACTCGGACTCACTACAGCGGATGCGCGCTCGGACTCACGACTGCGGATGCGCGCTCGGGCTTACTACTGCGGATGCGCAATCGCGTTCACTACTGCGCATGCACACACGGGCTCACTTCTGCGCATGCGCACTCGGGGTCACTACTGCTCATGCACACTCGGCCTCACTACTGCGCACGCGCACTCCGGCTCAGACCTGCCCATGCGCACTCGGTCTCACCACTGCGCATGCGTACACGGGCTCACTACTGCGCACGCGCACTCCGGCTCAGACCTGCCCATGCGCACTCGGGCTCACCACTGCGCATGCGTACACGGGCTCACTACTGCGCATGCGCACACAGGCTCACTACTGCGCATGAGCACACGGGCTCACTACTGCGCATGCGCACTCGGACTCACTACTACTCATGCGCACTCGGGGTCACTACTGCGCATGCGCACTCGGACCCACTACTGCGCACGCGCACTCCGGCTCAGACCTGCCCATGCGCACTCGGGCTCACCACTGCGCATGCGTACACGGGCTCACTACTGCGCATGCGCACTCCGGCTCAGACCTGCACGTGCGCACACGGACTCACTACTGCGGATGCGCAAACGGGCTCACTACAGTGCATGCGCACACGGGCCCACTACTGCGCGTGCGCGCACGGGCTCACTACTGCGCAAGCGCACTAAGTCTCAGACCTGCCCATGCGCACTCGGACTCACTACTGCTCATGCGCACTCGGACTCACTACTGCGCATGCGCACTCCGGCTCAGACCTGCACATGCGCACTCGAGCTCACTACTACCAATGCGCACGCGGCCTCACTACTGCGCATGAGCACACGGGCTCACTACTGCGCATGCGTACACGGGCTCACTACTGCGCATGAGCACACGGGCTCACTACTGCGCATGCGCACTCGGACTCACTACTACTCATGCGCACTCGGGGTCACTACTGCGCATGCGCACTCGGACTCACTACTGCGCACGCGCACTCCGGCTCAGACCTGCCCATGCGCACTCGGGCTCACCACTGCGCATGCGTACACGGGCTCACTACTGCGCATGCGCACTCCGGCTCAGACCTGCACGTGCGCACACGGACTCACTACTGCGGATGCGCAAACGGGCTCACTACGGTGCATGCGCACACGGGCCCACTACTGCGCGTGCGCGCCCGGGCTCACTACTGCGCAAGCGCACTAAGTCTCAGACCTGCCCATGCGCACTCGGACTCACTACTGCTCATGCGCACTCGGTCTCACTACTGCTCATGCGCACTCCGGCTCAGACCTGCACATGCGCACTCGAACTCACTACTACCAATGCGCACGCGGCCTCACTACTGCGCATGAGCACACGGGCTCACTACTGCGCATGCGTACACGGGCTCACTACTGCGCATGAGCACACGGGCTCACTACTGCGCACGCGCACTCCGGCTCAGACCTGCCCATGCGCACTCGGGCTCGCCACTGCGCATGCGTACATGGGCTCACTACTGCGCATGCGCACACGGGCTCACTACTGCGCATGCGCACTCGGACTCACTACTACTCATGCGCACTCGGGGTCACTACTGCGCATGCGCACTCAGACTCACTACTGCGGATGCGCGCTCGGACTCACGACTGCGCATGCGCGCTCGGGGACACTACTGCGCATGCGCACTCGGGGTCACTACTGCGCATGCGCACTCCGGCTCACTACTGCTCATGCGCACTCGGACTCATTACTGCAGATGCGCAATCGGGCTCACTACTGTGCATGCGCACTAGGGGTCACTACTGCGCATGCGCACGCGGGCTCACTACTGCGCATGCGCACTCCGGCTCAGACCTGCACAACCGCACTCGAGCTCACTACTGCGCATGCGCGCACGAGCCCACTACTGCGAATGCGCACTCCGTCTCAGACCTGCCCATGCGCACTCGGGCACACAACTGCGCATGCGCAGTCCGGCTCAGACCTGCACATGCGCATTCGAGCTCACTTCTGCTCATATGCACACTGGCGTACTACTGCGCATGCGCACTCGGACTCACTACTGCTCATGCGCACTCGGTCTCACTACTGCTCATGCGCACTCCGGCTCAGACCTGCACATGCGCACTCGAACTCACTACTACCAATGCGCACGCGGCCTCACTACTGCGCATGAGCACACGGGCTCACTACTGCGCATGCGTACACGGGCTCACTACTGCGCATGCGCACTCGGACTCACTACTACTCATGCGCACTCGGGGTCACTACTGCGCATGCGCACTCGGACTCACTACTGCGCACGCGCACTCCGGCTCAGACCTGCCCATGCGCACTCGGGCTCACCACTGCGCATGCGTACACGGGCTCACTACTGCGCATGCGCACACGGGCTCACTACTGCGCATGCGCGCTCGGGGACACTACTGCGCATGCGCACTCGGGGTCACTGCTGCGCATGCGCACTCCGGCTCACTACTGCTCATGCGCACTCGGACTCATTACTGCAGATGCGCAATCGGGCTCACTACTGTGCATGCGCACTAGGGGTCACTACTGCGCATGCGCACGCGGGCTCACTACTGCGCATGCGCACTCCGGCTCAGACCTGCACATGCGCACTCGAGCTCACTACTACGCATGCGCACTCCGGCTCAGACCTGCCCATGCGCACTCGGGCTCACTACTAGGCATGCGCACGCGGGCTCACTACTGCTCATGCGCACTCGGACTCACTACTGCGGATGCGCGCTCGGACTCACGACTGCGGATGCGGGCTCGGGCTTACTACTGCGGATGCGCAATCGCGTTTACTACTGCGCATGCACACACGGGCTCACTTCTGCGAATGCGCACTCGGGGTCACTACTGCGCACGCGCACTCCGGCTCAGACCTGCCCATGCGCACTCGGGCTCGCCACTGCGCATGCGTACATGGGCTCACTACTGCGCATGCGCACACGGGCTCACTACTGCGCATGCGCACTCGGACTCACTACTACTCATGCGCACTCGGGGTCACTACTGCGCATGCGCACTCAGACTCACTACTGCGGATGCGCGCTCGGACTCACGACTGCGGATGCGCGCTCGGGCTTACTACTGCTCATGCGCACTCGGACTCACTACTGCGCATGCGCACTCCGGCTCAGACCTGCACATGCGCACTCGAGCTCACTACTACCAATGCGCACGCGGCCTCACTACTGCGCATGAGCACACGGGCTCACTACTGCGCATGCGTACACGGGCTCACTACTGCGCATGAGCACACGGGCTCACTACTGCGCATGCGCACTCGGACTCACTACTACTCATGCGCACTCGGGGTCACTACTGCGCATGCGCACTCGGACTCACTACTGCGCACGCGCACTCCGGCTCAGGCCTGCCCATGCGCACTCGGGCTCACCACTGCGCATGCGTACACGGGCTCACTACTGCGCATGCGCACACGGGCTCACTACTGCGTATGCGCGCTCGGGGTCACTACTGCGCATGCGCACTCGGGGTCACTACTGCGCATGCGCACTCCGGCTCACTACTGCTCATGCGCACTCGGACTCACTACTGCAGATGCGCAATCGGGCTCACTACTGTGCATGCGCACTAGGGGTCACTACTGCGCATGCGCACGCGGGCTCACTACTGCGCATGCGCACTCCGGCTCAGACCTGCACATGCGCACTCGAGCTCACTACTACGCATGCGCACGCGGGCTCACTACTGCGCATGCGCACTCGAGCTCACTACTAGGCATGCGCACGCGGGCTCACTACTGCTCATGCGCACTCGGACTCACTACTGCGGATGCGCGCTCGGACTCACGACTGCGGATGCGGGCTCGGGCTTACTACTGCGGATGCGCAATCGCGTTTACTACTGCGCATGCACACACGGGCTCACTTCTGCGCATGCGCACTCGGGGTCACTACTGCGCACGCGCACTCCGGCTCAGACCTGCCCATGCGCACTCGGGCTCGCCACTGCGCATGCGTACATGGGCTCACTACTGCGCATGCGCACACGGGCTCACTACTGCGCATGCGCACTCGGACTCACTACTACTCATGCGCACTCGGGGTCACTACTGCGCATGCGCACTCGGACTCACTACAGCGGATGCGCGCTCGGACTCACGACTGCGGATGCGCGCTCGGGCTTACTACTGCGGATGCGCAATCGCGTTCACTACTGCGCATGCACACACGGGCTCACTTCTGCGCATGCGCACTCGGGGTCACTACTGCTCATGCACACTCGGCCTCACTACTGCGCACGCGCACTCCGGCTCAGACCTGCCCATGCGCACTCGGTCTCACCACTGCGCATGCGTACACGGGCTCACTACTGCGCACGCGCGCTCCGGCTCAGACCTGCCCATGCGCACTCGGGCTCACCACTGCGCATGCGTACACGGGCTCACTACTGCGCATGCGCACACAGGCTCACTACTGCGCATGAGCACACGGGCTCACTACTGCGCATGCGCACTCGGACTCACTACTACTCATGCGCACTCGGGGTCACTACTGCGCATGCGCACTCGGACCCACTACTGCGCACGCGCACTCCGGCTCAGACCTGCCCATGCGCACTCGGGCTCACCACTGCGCATGCGTACACGGGCTCACTACTGCGCATGCGCACTCCGGCTCAGACCTGCACGTGCGCACACGGACTCACTACTGCGGATGCGCAAACGGGCTCACTACGGTGCATGCGCACACGGGCCCACTACTGCGCGTGCGCGCACGGGCTCACTACTGCGCAAGCGCACTAAGTCTCAGACCTGCCCATGCGCACTCGGACTCACTACTGCTCATGCGCACTCGGACTCACTACTGCGCATGCGCACTCCGGCTCAGACCTGCACATGCGCACTCGAGCTCACTACTACCAATGCGCACGCGGCCTCACTACTGCGCATGAGCACACGGGCTCACTACTGCGCATGCGTACACGGGCTCACTACTGCGCATGAGCACACGGGCTCACTACTGCGCATGCGCACTCGGACTCACTACTACTCATGCGCACTCGGGGTCACTACTGCGCATGCGCACTCGGACTCACTACTGCGCACGCGCACTCCGGCTCAGACCTGCCCATGCGCACTCGGGCTCACCACTGCGCATGCGTACACGGGCTCACTACTGCGCATGCGCACACGGGCTCACTACTGCGCATGCGCGCTCGGGGTCACTACTGCGCATGCGCACTCGGGGTCACTACTGCGCATGCGCACTCCGGCTCACTACTGCTCATGCGCACTCGGACTCACTACTGCAGATGCGCAATCGGGCTCACTACTGTGCATGCGCACTAGGGGTCACTACTGCGCATGCGCACGCGGGCTCACTACTGCGCATGCGCACTCCGGCTCAGACCTGCACATGCGCACTCGAGCTCACTACTACGCATGCGCACGCGGGCTCACTACTGCGCATGCGCACTCGAGCTCACTACTAGGCATGCGCACGCGGGCTCACTACTGCTCATGCGCACTCGGACTCACTACTGCGGATGCGCGCTCGGACTCAGGACTGCGGATGCGGGCTCGGGCTTACTACTGCGGATGCGCAATCGCGTTTACTACTGCGCATGCACACACGGGCTCACTTCTGCGCATGCGCACTCGGGGTCACTACTGCGCACGCGCACTCCGGCTCAGACCTGCCCATGCGCACTCGGGCTCGCCACTGCGCATGCGTACATGGGCCCACTACTGCGCATGCGCACACGGGCTCACTACTGCGCATGCGCACTCGGACTCACTACTACTCATGCGCACTCGGGGTTACTACTGCGCATGCGCACTCGGACTCACTACTGCGGATGCGCGCTCGGACTCACGACTGCGGATGCGCGCTCGGGCTTACTACTGCGGATGCGCAATCGCGTTCACTACTGCGCATGCACACACGGGCTCACTTCTGCGCATGCGCACTCGGGGTCACTACTGCTCATGCACACTCGGCCTCACTACTGCGCACGCGCACTCCGGCTCAGACCTGCCCATGCGCACTCGGTCTCACCACTGCGCATGCGTACACGGGCTCACTACTGCGCACGCACACTCCGGCTCAGACCTGCCCATGCGCACTCGGGCTCACCACTGCGCATGCGTACACGGGCTCACTACTGCGCATGCGCACACGGGCTCACTACTGCGCATGAGCACACGGGCTCACTACTGCGCATGCGCACTCGGACTCACTACTACTCATGCGCACTCGGGGTCACTACTGCGCATGCGCACTCGGACCCACTACTGCGCACGCGCACTCCGGCTCAGACCTGCCCATGCGCACTCGGGCTCACCACTGCGCATGCGTACACGGGCTCACTACTGCGCATGCGCACTCCGGCTCAGACCTGCACGTGCGCACACGGACTCACTACTGCGGATGCGCAAACGGGCTCACTACGGTGCATGCGCACACGGGCCCACTACTGCGCGTGCGCGCCCGGGCTCACTACTGCGCAAGCGCACTAAGTCTCAGACCTGCCCATGCGCACTCGGACTCACTACTGCTCATGCGCACTCGGTCTCAATACTGCTCATGCGCACTCCGGCTCAGACCTGCACATGCGCACTCGAACTCACTACTACCAATGCGCACGCGGCCTCACTACTGCGCATGAGCACACGGGCTCACTACTGCGCATGCGTACACGGGCTCACTACTGCGCATGAGCACACGGGCTCACTACTGCGCATGCGCACTTGGACTCACTACTACTCATGCGCACTCGGGGTCACTACTGCGCATGCGCACTCGGACTCACTACTGCGCACGCGCACTCCGGCTCAGACCTGCCCATGCGCACTCGGGCTCACCACTGCGCATGCGTACACGGGCTCACTACTGCGCATGCGCACACGGGCTCACTACTGCGCATGCGCACACGGGCTCACTACTGCGCATGCGCGCTCGGGGACACTACTGCGCATGCGCACTCGGGGTCACTACTGCGCATGCGCACTCCGGCTCACTACTGCTCATGCGCACTCGGACTCATTACTGCAGATGCGCAATCGGGCTCACTACTGTGCATGCGCACTAGGGGTCACTACTGCGCATGCGCACGCGGGCTCACTACTGCGCATGCGCACTCCGGCTCAGACCTGCACATGCGCACTCGAGCTCACTACTACGCATGCGCACTCCGGCTCAGACCTGCCCATGCGCACTCGGGCTCACTACTGCGCATGCGTACACGGGCTGACTACTGCGCATGAGCACACGGGCTCACTACTGCGCATGCGCACTCGGACTCACTACTACTCATGCGCACTCGGGGTCACTACTGCGCATGCGCACTCGGACTCACTACTGCGCACGCGCACTCCGGCTCAGACCTGCCCATGCGCACTCGGGCTCACCACTGCGCATGCGTACACGGGCTCACTACTGCGCATGCGCACACGGGCTCACTACTGCGCATGCGCGCTCGGGGTCACTACTGCGCATGAGCACTCGGGGTCACTACTGCGCATGAGCACACGGGCTCACTACTGCGCATGCGCACTCGGACTCACTACTACTCATGCGCACTCGGGGTCACTACTGCGCATGCGCACTCGGACCCACTACTGCGCACGCGCACTCCGGCTCAGACCTGCCCATGCGCACTCGGGCTCACCACTGCGCATGCGTACACGGGCTCACTACTGCGCATGCGCACACGGGCTCACTACTGCGCATGCGCGCTCGGGGTCACTACTGCGCATGAGCACTCGGGGTCACTACTGCGCATGCGCACTCCGGCTCACTACTGCTCATGCGCACTCGGACTCACTACTGCAGATGCGCAATCGGGCTCACTACTGTGCATACGCACTAGGGGTCACTACTGCGCATGCGCACTCCGGCTCAGACCTGCACATGCGCACTCGAGCTCACTACTACGCATGCGCACGCGGGCTCACTACTGCGCATGCGCACTCGAGCTCACTACTAGGCATGCGCACGCGGGCTCACTACTGCTCATGCGCACTCGGACTCACTACTGCGGATGCGCGCTCGGACTCACGACTGCGGATGCGGGCTCGGGCTTACTACTGCGGATGCGCAATCGCGTTTACTACTGCGCATGCACACACGGGCTCACTTCTGCGCATGCGCACTCGGGGTCACTACTGCGCACGCGCACTCCGGCTCAGACCTGCCCATGCGCACTCGGGCTCGCCACTGCGCATGCGTACATGGGCTCACTACTGCGCATGCGCACACGGGCTCACTACTGCGCATGCGCACTCGGACTCACTACTACTCATGCGCACTCGGGGTCACTACTGCGCATGCGCACTCGGACTCACTACTGCGGATGCGCGCTCGGACTCACGACTGCGGATGCGCGCTCGGGCTTACTACTGCGGATGCGCAATCGGGCTCACTACTGTGCATACGCACTAGGGGTCACTACTGCGCATGCGCACTCCGGCTCAGACCTGCACATGCGCACTCGAGCTCACTACTACGCATGCGCACGCGGGCTCACTACTGCGCATGCGCACTCGAGCTCACTACAAGGCATGCGCACGCGGGCTCACTACTGCTCATGCGCACTCGGACTCACTACTGCGGATGCGCGCTCGGACTCACGACTGCGGATGCGCACTCCGGCTCACTACTGCTCATGCGCACTCGGACTCATTTCTGCAGATGCGCAATCGGGCTCACTACTGTGCATGCGCACTAGGGGTCACTACTGCGCATGCGCACGCGGGCTCACTACTGCGCATGCGCACTCCGGCTCAGACCTGCACATGCGCACTCGAGCTCACTACTACGCATGCGCACTCCGGCTCAGACCTGCCCATGCGCACTCGGGCTCACTACTGCGCATGCGCACACGGGCTCACTACTGCGCATGCGCGCACGAGCCCACTACTGCGCATGCGCAGTCCGGCTCAGACCTGCACATGCGCATTCGAGCTCACTTCTGCTCATATGCACACTGGCGTACTACTGCGCATGCGCACTCGGACTCACTACTGCTCATGCGCACTCGGACTCACTACTGCGCATGCGCACTCCGGCTCAGACCTGCACATGCGCACTCGAGCTCACTACTACCAATGCGCACGCGGCCTCACTACTGCGCATGAGCACACGGGCTCACTACTGCGCATGCGTACACGGGCTCACTACTGCGCATGAGCACACGGGCTCACTACTGCGCATGCGCACTCGGACTCACTACTACTCATGCGCACTCGGGGTCACTACTGCGCATGCGCACTCGGACTCACTACTGCGCACGCGCACTCCGGCTCAGACCTGCCCATGCGCACTCGGGCTCACCACTGCGCATGCGTACACGGGCTCACTACTGCGCATGCGCACACGGGCTCACTACTGCGCATGCGCGCTCGGGGTCACTACTGCGCATGCGCACTCGGGGTCACTACTGCGCATGCGCACTCCGGCTCACTACTGCTCATGCGCACTCGGACTCACTACTGCAGATGCGCAATCGGGCTCACTACTGTGCATGCGCACTAGGGGTCACTACTGCGCATGCGCACGCGGGCTCACTACTGCGCATGCGCACTCCGGCTCAGACCTGCACATGCGCACTCGAGCTCACTACTACGCATGCGCACGCGGGCTCACTACTGCGCATGCGCACTCGAGCTCACTACTAGGCATGCGCACGCGGGCTCACTACTGCTCATGCGCACTCGGACTCACTACTGCGGATGCGCGCTCGGACTCAGGACTGCGGATGCGGGCTCGGGCTTACTACTGCGGATGCGCAATCGCGTTTACTACTGCGCATGCACACACGGGCTCACTTCTGCGCATGCGCACTCGGGGTCACTACTGCGCACGCGCACTCCGGCTCAGACCTGCCCATGCTTACTCGGGCTCGCCACTGCGCATGCGTACATGGGCCCACTACTGCGCATGCGCACACGGGCTCACTACTGCGCATGCGCACTCGGACTCACTACTACTCATGCGCACTCGGGGTTACTACTGCGCATGCGCACTCGGACTCACTACTGCGGATGCGCGCTCGGACTCACGACTGCGGATGCGCGCTCGGGCTTACTACTGCGGATGCGCAATCGCGTTCACTACTGCGCATGCACACACGGGCTCACTTCTGCGCATGCGCACTCGGGGTCACTACTGCTCATGCACACTCGGCCTCACTACTGCGCACGCGCACTCCGGCTCAGACCTGCCCATGCGCACTCGGTCTCACCACTGCGCATGCGTACACGGGCTCACTACTGCGCACGCACACTCCGGCTCAGACCTGCCCATGCGCACTCGGGCTCACCACTGCGCATGCGTACACGGGCTCACTACTGCGCATGCGCACACGGGCTCACTACTGCGCATGAGCACACGGGCTCACTACTGCGCATGCGCACTCGGACTCACTACTACTCATGCGCACTCGGGGTCACTACTGCGCATGCGCACTCGGACCCACTACTGCGCACGCGCACTCCGGCTCAGACCTGCCCATGCGCACTCGGGCTCACCACTGCGCATGCGTACACGGGCTCACTACTGCGCATGCGCACTCCGGCTCAGACCTGCACGTGCGCACACGGACTCACTACTGCGGATGCGCAAACGGGCTCACTACGGTGCATGCGCACACGGGCCCACTACTGCGCGTGCGCGCCCGGGCTCACTACTGCGCAAGCGCACTAAGTCTCAGACCTGCCCATGCGCACTCGGACTCACTACTGCTCATGCGCACTCGGTCTCACTACTGCTCATGCGCACTCCGGCTCAGACCTGCACATGCGCACTCGAACTCACTACTACCAATGCGCACGCGGCCTCACTACTGCGCATGAGCACACGGGCTCACTACTGCGCATGCGTACACGGGCTCACTACTGCGCATGAGCACACGGGCTCACTACTGCGCATGCGCACTTGGACTCACTACTACTCATGCGCACTCGGGGTCACTACTGCGCATGCGCACTCGGACTCACTACTGCGCACGCGCACTCCGGCTCAGACCTGCCCATGCGCACTCGGGCTCACCACTGCGCATGCGTACACGGGCTCACTACTGCGCATGCGCACACGGGCTCACTACTGCGCATGCGCACACGGGCTCACTACTGCGCATGCGCGCTCGGGGACACTACTGCGCATGCGCACTCGGGGTCACTACTGCGCATGCGCACTCCGGCTCACTACTGCTCATGCGCACTCGGACTCATTACTGCAGATGCGCAATCGGGCTCACTACTGTGCATGCGCACTAGGGGTCACTACTGCGCATGCGCACGCGGGCTCACTACTGCGCATGCGCACTCCGGCTCAGACCTGCACAACCGCACTCGAGCTCACTACTGCGCATGCGCGCACGAGCCCACTACTGCCAATGCGCACTCCGTCTCAGACCTGCCCATGCGCACTCGGGCACACAACTGCGCATGCGCAGTCCGGCTCAGACCTGCACATGCGCATTCGAGCTCACTTCTGCTCATATGCACACTGGCGTACTACTGCGCATGCGCACTCGGACTCACTACTGCTCATGCGCACTCGGTCTCACTACTGCTCATGCGCACTCCGGCTCAGACCTGCACATGCGCACTCGAACTCACTACTACCAATGCGCACGCGGCCTCACTACTGCGCATGAGCACACGGGCTCACTACTGCGCATGCGTACACGGGCTCACTACTGCGCATGCGCACTCGGACTCACTACTACTCATGCGCACTCGGGGTCACTACTGCGCATGCGCACTCGGACTCACTACTGCGCACGCGCACTCCGGCTCAGACCTGCCCATGCGCACTCGGGCTCACCACTGCGCATGCGTACACGGGCTCACTACTGCGCATGCGCACACGGGCTCACTACTGCGCATGCGCGCTCGGGGACACTACTGCGCATGCGCACTCGGGGTCACTGCTGCGCATGCGCACTCCGGCTCACTACTGCTCATGCGCACTCGGACTCATTACTGCAGATGCGCAATCGGGCTCACTACTGTGCATGCGCACTAGGGGTCACTACTGCGCATGCGCACGCGGGCTCACTACTGCGCATGCGCACTCCGGCTCAGACCTGCACATGCGCACTCGAGCTCACTACTACGCATGCGCACTCCGGCTCAGACCTGCCCATGCGCACTCGGGCTCACTACTAGGCATGCGCACGCGGGCTCACTACTGCTCATGCGCACTCGGACTCACTACTGCGGATGCGCGCTCGGACTCACGACTGCGGATGCGGGCTCGGGCTTACTACTGCGGATGCGCAATCGCGTTTACTACTGCGCATGCACACACGGGCTCACTTCTGCGAATGCGCACTCGGGGTCACTACTGCGCACGCGCACTCCGGCTCAGACCTGCCCATGCGCACTCGGGCTCGCCACTGCGCATGCGTACATGGGCTCACTACTGCGCATGCGCACACGGGCTCACTACTGCGCATGCGCACTCGGACTCACTACTACTCATGCGCACTCGGGGTCACTACTGCGCATGCGCACTCAGACTCACTACTGCGGATGCGCGCTCGGACTCACGACTGCGGATGCGCGCTCGGGCTTACTACTGCTCATGCGCACTCGGACTCACTACTGCGCATGCGCACTCCGGCTCAGACCTGCACATGCGCACTCGAGCTCACTACTACCAATGCGCACGCGGCCTCACTACTGCGCATGAGCACACGGGCTCACTACTGCGCATGCGTACACGGGCTCACTACTGCGCATGAGCACACGGGCTCACTACTGCGCATGCGCACTCGGACTCACTACTACTCATGCGCACTCGGGGTCACTACTGCGCATGCGCACTCGGACTCACTACTGCGCACGCGCACTCCGGCTCAGACCTGCCCATGCGCACTCGGGCTCACCACTGCGCATGCGTACACGGGCTCACTACTGCGCATGCGCACACGGGCTCACTACTGCGTATGCGCGCTCGGGGTCACTACTGCGCATGCGCACTCGGGGTCACTACTGCGCATGCGCACTCCGGCTCACTACTGCTCATGCGCACTCGGACTCACTACTGCAGATGCGCAATCGGGCTCACTACTGTGCATGCGCACTAGGGGTCACTACTGCGCATGCGCACGCGGGCTCACTACTGCGCATGCGCACTCCGGCTCAGACCTGCACATGCGCACTCGAGCTCACTACTACGCATGCGCACGCGGGCTCAGTACTGCGCATGCGCACTCGAGCTCACTACTAGGCATGCGCACGCGGGCTCACTACTGCTCATGCGCACTCGGACTCACTACTGCGGATGCGCGCTCGGACTCACGACTGCGGATGCGGGCTCGGGCTTACTACTGCGGATGCGCAATCGCGTTTACTACTGCGCATGCACACACGGGCTCACTTCTGCGCATGCGCACTCGGGGTCACTACTGCGCACGCGCACTCCGGCTCAGACCTGCCCATGCGCACTCGGGCTCGCCACTGCGCATGCGTACATGGGCTCACTACTGCGCATGCGCACACGGGCTCACTACTGCGCATGCGCACTCGGACTCACTACTACTCATGCGCACTCGGGGTCACTACTGCGCATGCGCACTCGGACTCACTACAGCGGATGCGCGCTCGGACTCACGACTGCGGATGCGCGCTCGGGCTTACTACTGCGGATGCGCAATCGCGTTCACTACTGCGCATGCACACACGGGCTCACTTCTGCGCATGCGCACTCGGGGTCACTACTGCTCATGCACACTCGGCCTCACTACTGCGCACGCGCACTCCGGCTCAGACCTGCCCATGCGCACTCGGTCTCACCACTGCGCATGCGTACACGGGCTCACTACTGCGCACGCGCACTCCGGCTCAGACCTGCCCATGCGCACTCGGGCTCACCACTGCGCATGCGTACACGGGCTCACTACTGCGCATGCGCACACAGGCTCACTACTGCGCATGAGCACACGGGCTCACTACTGCGCATGCGCACTCGGACTCACTACTACTCATGCGCACTCGGGGTCACTACTGCGCATGCGCACTCGGACCCACTACTGCGCACGCGCACTCCGGCTCAGACCTGCCCATGCGCACTCGGGCTCACCACTGCGCATGCTTACACGGGCTCACTACTGCGCATGCGCACTCCGGCTCAGACCTGCACGTGCGCACACGGACTCACTACTGCGGATGGGCAAACGGGCTCACTACGGTGCATGCGCACACGGGCCCACTACTGCGCGTGCGCGCACGGGCTCACTACTGCGCAAGCGCACTAAGTCTCAGACCTGCCCATGCGCACTCGGACTCACTACTGCTCATGCGCACTCGGACTCACTACTGCGCATGCGCACTCCGGCTCAGACCTGCACATGCGCACTCGAGCTCACTACTACCAATGCGCACGCGGCCTCACTACTGCGCATGAGCACACGGGCTCACTACTGCGCATGCGTACACGGGCTCACTACTGCGCATGAGCACACGGGCTCACTACTGCGCATGCCCACTCGGACTCACTACTACTCATGCGCACTCGGGGTCACTACTGCGCATGCGCACTCGGACTCACTACTGCGCACGCGCACTCCGGCTCAGACCTGCCCATGCGCACTCGGGCTCACCACTGCGCATGCGTACACGGGCTCACTACTGCGCATGCGCACACGGGCTCACTACTGCGCATGCGCGCTCGGGGTCACTACTGCGCATGCGCACTCGGGGTCACTACTGCGCATGCGCACTCCGGCTCACTACTGCTCATGCGCACTCGGACTCACTACTGCAGATGCGCAATCGGGCTCACTACTGTGCATGCGCACTAGGGGTCACTACTGCGCATGCGCACGCGGGCTCACTACTGCGCATGCGCACTCCGGCTCAGACCTGCACATGCGCACTCGAGCTCACTACTACGCATGCGCACGCGGGCTCACTACTGCGCATGCGCACTCGAGCTCACTACTAGGCATGCGCACGCGGGCTCACTACTGCTCATGCGCACTCGGACTCACTACTGCGGATGCGCGCTCGGACTCAGGACTGCGGATGCGGGCTCGGGCTTACTACTGCGGATGCGCAATCGCGTTTACTACTGCGCATGCACACACGGGCTCACTTCTGCGCATGCGCACTCGGGGTCACTACTGCGCACGCGCACTCCGGCTCAGACCTGCCCATGCGCACTCGGGCTCGCCACTGCGCATGCGTACATGGGCCCACTACTGCGCATGCGCACACGGGCTCACTACTGCGCATGCGCACTCGGACTCACTACTACTCATGCGCACTCGGGGTTACTACTGCGCATGCGCACTCGGACTCACTACTGCGGATGCGCGCTCGGACTCACGACTGCGGATGCGCGCTCGGGCTTACTACTGCGGATGCGCAATCGCGTTCACTACTGCGCATGCACACACGGGCTCACTTCTGCGCATGCGCACTCGGGGTCACTACTGCTCATGCACACTCGGCCTCACTACTGCGCACGCGCACTCCGGCTCAGACCTGCCCATGCGCACTCGGTCTCACCACTGCGCATGCGTACACGGGCTCACTACTGCGCACGCACACTCCGGCTCAGACCTGCCCATGCGCACTCGGGCTCACCACTGCGCATGCGTACACGGGCTCACTACTGCGCATGCGCACACGGGCTCACTACTGCGCATGAGCACACGGGCTCACTACTGCGCATGCGCACTCGGACTCACTACTACTCATGCGCAGTCGGGGTCACTACTGCGCATGCGCACTCGGACCCACTACTGCGCACGCGCACTCCGGCTCAGACCTGCCCATGCGCACTCGGGCTCACCACTGCGCATGCGTACACGGGCTCACTACTGCGCATGCGCACTCCGGCTCAGACCTGCACGTGCGCACACGGACTCACTACTGCGGATGCGCAAACGGGCTCACTACGGTGCATGCGCACACGGGCCCACTACTGCGCGTGCGCGCCCGGGCTCACTACTGCGCAAGCGCACTAAGTCTCAGACCTGCCCATGCGCACTCGGACTCACTACTGCTCATGCGCACTCGGTCTCACTACTGCTCATGCGCACTCCGGCTCAGACCTGCACATGCGCACTCGAACTCACTACTACCAATGCGCACGCGGCCTCACTACTGCGCATGAGCACACGGGCTCACTACTGCGCATGCGTACACGGGCTCACTACTGCGCATGAGCACACGGGCTCACTACTGCGCATGCGCACTTGGACTCACTACTACTCATGCGCACTCGGGGTCACTACTGCGCATGCGCACTCGGACTCACTACTGCGCACGCGCACTCCGGCTCAGACCTGCCCATGCGCACTCGGGCTCACCACTGCGCATGCGTACACGGGCTCACTACTGCGCATGCGCACACGGGCTCACTACTGCGCATGCGCACACGGGCTCACTACTGCGCATGCGCGCTCGGGGACACTACTGCGCATGCGCACTCGGGGTCACTACTGCGCATGCGCACTCCGGCTCACTACTGCTCATGCGCACTCGGACTCATTACTGCAGATGCGCAATCGGGCTCACTACTGTGCATGCGCACTAGGGGTCACTACTGCGCATGCGCACGCGGGCTCACTACTGCGCATGCGCACTCCGGCTCAGACCTGCACATGCGCACTCGAGCTCACTACTACGCATGCGCACTCCGGCTCAGACCTGCCCATGCGCACTCGGGCTCACTACTGCGCATGCGTACACGGGCTGACTACTGCGCATGAGCACACGGGCTCACTACTGCGCATGCGCACTCGGACTCACTACTACTCATGCGCACTCGGGGTCACTACTGCGCATGCGCACTCGGACTCACTACTGCGCACGCGCACTCCGGCTCAGACCTGCCCATGCGCACTCGGGCTCACCACTGCGCATGCGTACACGGGCTCACTACTGCGCATGCGCACACGGGCTCACTACTGCGCATGCGCGCTCGGGGTCACTACTGCGCATGAGCACTCGGGGTCACTACTGCGCATGCGCACTCCGGCTCACTACTGCTCATGCGCACTCGGACTCACTACTGCAGATGCGCAATCGGGCTCACTACTGTGCATGCGCACTAGGGGTCACTACTGCGCATGCGCACGCGGGCTCACTACTGCGCATGCGCACTCCGGCTCAGACCTGCACAACCGCACTCGAGCTCACTACTGCGCATGCGCGCACGAGCCCACTACTGCGAATGCGCACTCCGTCTCAGACCTGCCCATGCGCACTCGGGCACACAACTGCGCATGCGCAGTCCGGCTCAGACCTGCACATGCGCATTCGAGCTCACTTCTGCTCATATGCACACTGGCGTACTACTGCGCATGCGCACTCGGACTAACTACTGCTCATGCGCACTCGGTCTCACTACTGCTCATGCGCACTCCGGCTCAGACCTGCACATGCGCACTCGAACTCACTACTACCAATGCGCACGCGGCCTCACTACTGCGCATGAGCACACGGGCTCACTACTGCGCATGCGTACACGGGCTCACTACTGCGCATGCGCACTCGGACTCACTACTACTCATGCGCACTCGGGGTCACTACTGCGCATGCGCACTCGGACTCACTACTGCGCACGCGCACTCCGGCTCAGACCTGCCCATGCGCACTCGGGCTCACCACTGCGCATGCGTACACGGGCTCACTACTGCGCATGCGCACACGGGCTCACTACTGCGCATGCGCGCTCGGGGACACTACTGCGCATGCGCACTCGGGGTCACTGCTGCGCATGCGCACTCCGGCTCACTACTGCTCATGCGCACTCGGACTCATTACTGCAGATGCGCAATCGGGCTCACTACTGTGCATGCGCACTAGGGGTCACTACTGCGCATGCGCACGCGGGCTCACTACTGCGCATGCGCACTCCGGCTCAGACCTGCACATGCGCACTCGAGCTCACTACTACGCATGCGCACTCCGGCTCAGACCTGCCCATGCGCACTCGGGCTCACTACTAGGCATGCGCACGCGGGCTCACTACTGCTCATGCGCACTCGGACTCACTACTGCGGATGCGCGCTCGGACTCACGACTGCGGATGCGGGCTCGGGCTTACTACTGCGGATGCGCAATCGCGTTTACTACTGCGCATGCACACACGGGCTCACTTCTGCGAATGCGCACTCGGGGTCACTACTGCGCACGCGCACTCCGGCTCAGACCTGCCCATGCGCACTCGGGCTCGCCACTGCGCATGCGTACATGGGCTCACTACTGCGCATGCGCACACGGGCTCACTACTGCGCATGCGCACTCGGACTCACTACTACTCATGCGCACTCGGGGTCACTACTGCGCATGCGCACTCAGACTCACTACTGCGGATGCGCGCTCGGACTCACGACTGCGGATGCGCGCTCGGGCTTACTACTGCTCATGCGCACTCGGACTCACTACTGCGCATGCGCACTCCGGCTCAGACCTGCACATGCGCACTCGAGCTCACTACTACCAATGCGCACGCGGCCTCACTACTGCGCATGAGCACACGGGCTCACTACTGCGCATGCGTACACGGGCTCACTACTGCGCATGAGCACACGGGCTCACTACTGCGCATGCGCACTCGGACTCACTACTACTCATGCGCACTCGGGGTCACTACTGCGCATGCGCACTCGGACTCACTACTGCGCACGCGCACTCCGGCTCAGACCTGCCCATGCGCACTCGGGCTCACCACTGCGCATGCGTACACGGGCTCACTACTGCGCATGCGCACACGGGCTCACTACTGCGTATGCGCGCTCGGGGTCACTACTGCGCATGCGCACTCGGGGTCACTACTGCGCATGCGCACTCCGGCTCACTACTGCTCATGCGCACTCGGACTCACTACTGCAGATGCGCAATCGGGCTCACTACTGTGCATGCGCACTAGGGGTCACTACTGCGCATGCGCACGCGGGCTCACTACTGCGCATGCGCACTCCGGCTCAGACCTGCACATGCGCACTCGAGCTCACTACTACGCATGCGCACGCGGGCTCAGTACTGCGCATGCGCACTCGAGCTCACTACTAGGCATGCGCACGCGGGCTCACTACTGCTCATGCGCACTCGGACTCACTACTGCGGATGCGCGCTCGGACTCACGACTGCGGATGCGGGCTCGGGCTTACTACTGCGGATGCGCAATCGCGTTTACTACTGCGCATGCACACACGGGCTCACTTCTGCGCATGCGCACTCGGGGTCACTACTGCGCACGCGCACTCCGGCTCAGACCTGCCCATGCGCACTCGGGCTCGCCACTGCGCATGCGTACATGGGCTCACTACTGCGCATGCGCACACGGGCTCACTACTGCGCATGCGCACTCGGACTCACTACTACTCATGCGCACTCGGGGTCACTACTGCGCATGCGCACTCGGACTCACTACAGCGGATGCGCGCTCGGACTCACGACTGCGGATGCGCGCTCGGGCTTACTACTGCGGATGCGCAATCGCGTTCACTACTGCGCATGCACACACGGGCTCACTTCTGCGCATGCGCACTCGGGGTCACTACTGCTCATGCACACTCGGCCTCACTACTGCGCACGCGCACTCCGGCTCAGACCTGCCCATGCGCACTCGGTCTCACCACTGCGCATGCGTACACGGACTCACTACTGCGCACGCGCACTCCGGCTCAGACCTGCCCATGCGCACTCGGGCTCACCACTGCGCATGCGTACACGGGCTCACTACTGCGCATGCGCACACAGGCTCACTACTGCGCATGAGCACACGGGCTCACTACTGCGCATGCGCACTCGGACTCACTACTACTCATGCGCACTCGGGGTCACTACTGCGCATGCGCACTCGGACCCACTACTGCGCACGCGCACTCCGGCTCAGACCTGCCCATGCGCACTCGGGCTCACCACTGCGCATGCGTACACGGGCTCACTACTGCGCATGCGCACTCCGGCTCAGACCTGCACGTGCGCACACGGACTCACTACTGCGGATGCGCAAACGGGCTCACTACGGTGCATGCGCACACGGGCCCACTACTGCGCGTGCGCGCACGGGCTCACTACTGCGCAAGCGCACTAAGTCTCAGACCTGCCCATGCGCACTCGGACTCACTACTGCTCATGCGCACTCGGTCTCACTACTGCTCATGCGCACTCCGGCTCAGACCTGCACATGCGCACTCGAACTCACTACTACCAATGCGCACGCGGCCTCACTACTGCGCATGAGCACACGGGCTCACTACTGCGCATGCGTACACGGGCTCACTACTGCGCATGAGCACACGGGCTCACTACTGCGCATGCGCACTTGGACTCACTACTACTCATGCGCACTCGGGGTCACTACTGCGCAAGCGCACTAAGTCTCAGACCTGCCCATGCGCACTCGGACTCACTACTGCTCATGCGCACTCGGTCTCACTACTGCTCATGCGCACTCCGGCTCAGACCTGCACATGCGCACTCGAACTCACTACTACCAATGCGCACGCGGCCTCACTACTGCGCATGAGCACACGGGCTCACTACTGCGCATGCGTACACGGGCTCACTACTGCGCATGAGCACACGGGCTCACTACTGCGCATGCGCACTTGGACTCACTACTACTCATGCGCACTCGGGGTCACTACTGCGCATGCGCACTCGGACTCACTACTGCGCACGCGCACTCCGGCTCAGACCTGCCCATGCGCACTCGGGCTCACCACTGCGCATGCGTACACGGGCTCACTACTGCGCATGCGCACACGGGCTCACTACTGCGCATGCGCGCTCGGGGTCACTACTGCGCATGAGCACTCGGGGTCACTACTGCGCATGCGCACTCCGGCTCACTACTGCTCATGCGCACTCGGACTCACTACTGCAGATGCGCAATCGGGCTCACTACTGTGCATACGCACTAGGGGTCACTACTGCGCATGCGCACGCGGGCTCACTACTGCGCATGCGCACTCCGGCTCAGACCTGCACATGCGCACTCGAGCTCACTACTACGCATGCGCACGCGGGCTCACTACTGCGCATGAGCACACGGGCTCACTACTACGCATGCGTACACGTGCTCACTACTGCGCATGCGCGCACGGGCTCACTACTGCGCATGCGGGCTCGGGGTCACTAGTGCGCATGCGCACTCGGGGTCACTGCTGCGTATGCGCCCTCCGGCTCACTTCTGCTCATGCGCACACGGACTCACGACTGCGGATGCGCGCTCGGGCTCACTACTGCGCATACGCACTCGGACTTACTACTGCGCATGCGCAATCGGGCTCACAACTGCGCATGCGCGCTCGGACTCACTACTGCTCATGCGCACACGGACTCACGACTGCGGATGCGCGCTCCGGCTCACTACTGCGGATGCGCACACTGGCTCACTACTGCGCATGCGTGCTCGGGGTCACTAGTGCGCATACGCACTCGGGGTCACTACTGCGCATGCGCACTCCGCCTCACTACTGCGGATGCGCGCTCGGGCTCACTACTGCGCATGCGCACACGGGCTCACTACTGCGCATGCGCGCTCGGACTCACTACTGCTCATGCGCACACGGGCTCACTACTGCTCATGCGGGCTCGGGGTCACTACTGCTCATGCGCACTCGGACTCACTACTGCGCATGCGCACTCCGGCTCAAACCTGCACATGCGCACTCGAGCTCACTTCTACGCATGCGCACTCCGGCTCCGACCTGCCCATGCGCACTCGGGCTCACTACTGCGCATGCGCACACGGGCTCACTAGTGCGCATGCGCGCACGAGCCCACTACTGCGAATGCGCACTCCGTCTCAGACCTGCCCATGCGCACTCGGGCACACCACTGCGCATGCGCAGTCCGGCTCAGACCTGCACATGCGCATTCGAGCTCACTTCTGCTCATATGCACACTGGCGTACTACTGCGCATGCGCACTCGGACTCACTACTGCTCATGCGCACTCGGACTCACTACTGCGCATGCGCACTCCGGCTCAGACCTGCACATGCGCACTCGAGCTCACTACTACCAATGCGCACGCGGCCTCACTACTGCGCATGAGCACACGGGCTCACTACTGCGCATGCGTACACGGGCTCACTACTGCGCATGAGCACACGGGCTCACTACTGCGCATGCGCACTCGGACTCACTACTACTCATGCGCACTCGGGGTCTCTACTGCGCATGCGCACTCGGACTCACTACTGCGGATGCGCGCTCGGACTCACGACTGCGGATGCGCGCTCGGGCTTACTACTACGGATGCGCAATCGCGTTCACTACTGCGCATGCACACACGGGCTCACTTCTGCGCATGCGCACTCGGGGTCACTACTGCACATGCACACTCGGCCTCACTACTGCGCACGCGCACTCCGGCTCAGACCTGCCCATGCGCACTCGGTCTCACCACTGCGCATGCGTACACGGGCTCACTACTGCGCATGCGCACTCGGACTCACTACTGCTCATGCCCACTCGGGGTCACTACTGCGCATGCGCACTCGGACTCACTACTGCGGATGCGCACTCCGGCTCAGACCTGCACATGCGCACGCGAGCTCACTACTACGCATGCGCACGCGGGCTCACTACTGCGCATGCGCACACGGGCTCACTACTGCGCATGCGCGCGCGGGGTCACTACTGCTCATGCACACACGGGCTCACTACTGCGCATGCGCACTAGGGGTCACTACTGCGCATGCGCACGCGGGCTCACTACTGCGCATGCGCACTCCGGCTCAGACCTGCACATGCGCACTCGAGCTCACTACTACGCATGCGCACTCCGGCTCAGACCTGCCCATGCGCACTCGGGCTCACTACTGCGCATGCGCACACGGGCTCACTACTGCGCATGCGCGCACGAGCCCACTACTGCGAATGCGCACTCCGTCTCAGACCTGCCCATGCGCACTCGGGCACACCACTGCGCATGCGCAGTCCGGCTCAGACCTGCACATGCGCATTCGAGCTCACTTCTGCTCATATGCACACTGGCGTACTACTGCGCATGCGCACTCGGACTCACTACTGCTCATGCGCACTCGGACTCACTACTGCGCATGCGCACTCCGGCTCAGACCTGCACATGCGCACTCGAGCTCACTACTACCAATGCGCACGCGGCCTCACTACTGCGCATGAGCACACGGGCTCACTACTGCGCATGCGTACACGGGCTCACTACTGCGCATGAGCACACGGGCTCACTACTGCGCATGCGCACTCGGACTCACTACTACTCATGCGCACTCGGGGTCACTACTGCGCATGCGCACTCGGACTCACTACTGCGCACGCGCACTCCGGCTCAGACCTGCCCATGCGCACTCGGGCTCACCACTGCGCATGCGTACACGGGCTCACTACTGCGCATGCGCACACGGGCTCACTACTGCGCATGCGCGCTCGGGGTCACTACTGCGCATGCGCACTCGGGGTCACTACTGCGCATGCGCACTCCGGCTCACTACTGCTCATGCGCACTCGGACTCACTACTGCAGATGCGCAATCGGGCTCACTACTGTGCATGCGCACTAGGGGTCACTACTGCGCATGCGCACGCGGGCTCACTACTGCGCATGCGCACTCCGGCTCAGACCTGCACATGCGCACTCGAGCTCACTACTACGCATGCGCACGCGGGCTCACTACTGCGCATGCGCACTCGAGCTCACTACTAGGCATGCGCACGCGGGCTCACTACTGCTCATGCGCACTCGGACTCACTACTGCGGATGCGCGCTCGGACTCAGGACTGCGGATGCGGGCTCGGGCTTACTACTGCGGATGCGCAATCGCGTTTACTACTGCGCATGCACACACGGGCTCACTTCTGCGCATGCGCACTCGGGGTCACTACTGCGCACGCGCACTCCGGCTCAGACCTGCCCATGCGCACTCGGGCTCGCCACTGCGCATGCGTACATGGGCCCACTACTGCGCATGCGCACACGGGCTCACTACTGCGCATGCGCACTCGGACTCACTACTACTCATGCGCACTCGGGGTTACTACTGCGCATGCGCACTCGGACTCACTACTGCGGATGCGCGCTCGGACTCACGACTGCGGATGCGCGCTCGGGCTTACTACTGCGGATGCGCAATCGCGTTCACTACTGCGCATGCACACACGGGCTCACTTCTGCGCATGCGCACTCGGGGTCACTACTGCTCATGCACACTCGGCCTCACTACTGCGCACGCGCACTCCGGCTCAGACCTGCCCATGCGCACTCGGTCTCACCACTGCGCATGCGTACACGGGCCCACTACTGCGCACGCGCACTCCGGCTCAGACCTGCCCATGCGCACTCGGGCTCACCACTGCGCATGCGTACACGGGCTCACTACTGCGCATGCGCACTCCGGCTCAGACCTGCCCATGCGCACTCGGACTCACTACTGCTCATGCGCACTCGGTCTCACTACTGCTCATGCGCACTCCGGCTCAGACCTGCACATGCGCACTCGAACTCACTACTACCAATGCGCACGCGGCCTCACTACTGCGCATGAGCACACGGGCTCACTACTGCGCATGCGTACACGGGCTCACTACTGCGCATGAGCACACGGGCTCACTACTGCGCATGCGCACTTGGACTCACTACTACTCATGCGCACTCGGGGTCACTACTGCGCATGCGCACTCGGACTCACTACTGCGCACGCGCACTCCGGCTCAGACCTGCCCATGCGCACTCGGGCTCACCACTGCGCATGCGTACACGGGCTCACTACTGCGCATGCGCACACGGGCTCACTACTGCGCATGCGCACACGGGCTCACTACTGCGCATGCGCGCTCGGGGACACTACTGCGCATGCGCACTCGGGGTCACTACTGCGCATGCGCACTCCGGCTCACTACTGCTCATGCGCACTCGGACTCATTACTGCAGATGCGCAATCGGGCTCACTACTGTGCATGCGCACTAGGGGTCACTACTGCGCATGCGCACGCGGGCTCACTACTGCGCATGCGCACTCCGGCTCAGACCTGCACATGCGCACTCGAGCTCACTACTACGCATGCGCACGCGGGCTCACTACTGCGCATGCGCACTCGAGCTCACTACTAGGCATGCGCACGCGGGCTCACTACTGCTCATGCGCACTCGGACTCACTACTGCGGATGCGCGCTCGGACTCAGGACTGCGGATGCGGGCTCGGGCTTACTACTGCGGATGCGCAATCGCGTTTACTACTGCGCATGCACACACGGGCTCACTTCTGCGCATGCGCACTCGGGGTCACTACTGCGCACGCGCACTCCGGCTCAGACCTGCACATGCGCACTCGAGCTCACTACCACCAATGCGCACGCGGCCTCACTACTGCGCATGAGCACACGGGCTCACTACTGCGCATGCGTACACGGGCTCACTACTGCGCATGAGCACACGGGCTCACTACTGCGCATGCGCACTCGGACTCACTACTACTCATGCGCACTCGGGGTCACTACTGCGCATGCGCACTCGGACTCACTACTGCGCACGCGCACTCCGGCTCAGACCTGCCCATGCGCACTCGGGCTCACCACTGCGCATGCGTACACGGGCTCACTACTGCGCATGCGCACACGGGCTCACTACTGCGCATGCGCGCTCGGGGTCACTACTGCGCATGCGCACTCGGGGTCACTACTGCGCATGCGCACTCCGGCTCACTACTGCTCATGCGCACTCGGACTCACTACTGCAGATGCGCAATCGGGCTCACTACTGTGCATGCGCACTAGGGGTCACTACTGCGCATGCGCACGCGGGCTCACTACTGCGCATGCGCACTCCGGCTCAGACCTGCACATGCGCACTCGAGCTCACTACTACGCATGCGCACGCGGGCTCACTACTGCGCATGCGCACTCGAGCTCACTACTAGGCATGCGCACGCGGGCTCACTACTGCTCATGCGCACTCGGACTCACTACTGCGGATGCGCGCTCGGACTCAGGACTGCGGATGCGGGCTCGGGCTTACTACTGCGGATGCGCAATCGCGTTTACTACTGCGCATGCACACACGGGCTCACTTCTGCGCATGCGCACTCGGGGTCACTACTGCGCACGCGCACTCCGGCTCAGACCTGCCCATGCGCACTCGGGCTCGCCACTGCGCATGCGTACATGGGCCCACTACTGCGCATGCGCACACGGGCTTACTACTGCGCATGCGCACTCGGACTCACTACTACTCATGCGCACTCGGGGTTACTACTGCGCATGCGCACTCGGACTCACTACTGCGGATGCGCGCTCGGACTCACGACTGCGGATGCGCGCTCGGGCTTACTACTGCGGATGCGCAATCGCGTTCACTACTGCGCATGCACACACGGGCTCACTTCTGCGCATGCGCACTCGGGGTCACTACTGCTCATGCACACTCGGCCTCACTACTGCGCACGCGCACTCCGGCTCAGACCTGCCCATGCGCACTCGGTCTCACCACTGCGCATGCGTACACGGGCCCACTACTGCGCACGCGCACTCCGGCTCAGACCTGCCCATGCGCACTCGGGCTCACCACTGCGCATGCGTACACGGGCTCACTACTGCGCATGCGCACTCCGGCTCAGACCTGCACGTGCGCACACGGACTCACTACTGCGGATGCGCAAACGGGCTCACTACGGTGCATGCGCACACGGGCCCACTACTGCGCGTGCGCGCCCGGGCTCACTACTGCGCAAGCGCACTAAGTCTCAGACCTGCCCATGCGCACTCGGACTCACTACTGCTCATGCGCACTCGGTCTCACTACTGCTCATGCGCACTCCGGCTCAGACCTGCACATGCGCACTCGAACTCACTACTACCAATGCGCACGCGGCCTCACTACTGCGCATGAGCACACGGGCTCACTACTGCGCATGCGTACACGGGCTCACTACTGCGCATGAGCACACGGGCTCACTACTGCGCATGCGCACTTGGACTCACTACTACTCATGCGCACTCGGGGTCACTACTGCGCATGCGCACTCGGACTCACTACTGCGCACGCGCACTCCGGCTCAGACCTGCCCATGCGCACTCGGGCTCACCACTGCGCATGCGTACACGGGCTCACTACTGCGCATGCGCACACGGGCTCACTACTGCGCATGCGCACACGGGCTCACTACTGCGCATGCGCGCTCGGGGACACTACTGCGCATGCGCACTCGGGGTCACTACTGCGCATGCGCACTCCGGCTCACTACTGCTCATGCGCACTCGGACTCATTACTGCAGATGCGCAATCGGGCTCACTACTGTGCATGCGCACTAGGGGTCACTACTGCGCATGCGCACGCGGGCTCACTACTGCGCATGCGCACTCCGGCTCAGACCTGCACATGCGCACTCGAGCTCACTACTACGCATGCGCACTCCGGCTCAGACCTGCCCATGCGCACTCGGGCTCACTACTGCGCATGCGTACACGGGCTGACTACTGCGCATGAGCACACGGGCTCACTACTGCGCATGCGCACTCGGACTCACTACTACTCATGCGCACTCGGGGTCACTACTGCGCATGCGCACTCGGACTCACTACTGCGCACGCGCACTCCGGCTCAGACCTGCCCATGCGCACTCGGGCTCACCACTGCGCATGCGTACACGGGCTCACTACTGCGCATGCGCACACGGGCTCACTACTGCGCATGCGCGCTCGGGGTCACTACTGCGCATGAGCACTCGGGGTCACTACTGCGCATGCGCACTCCGGCTCACTACTGCTCATGCGCACTCGGACTCACTACTGCAGATGCGCAATCGGGCTCACTACTGTGCATACGCACTAGGGGTCACTACTGCGCATGCGCACGCGGGCTCACTACTGCGCATGCGCACTCCGGCTCAGACCTGCACAACCGCACTCGAGCTCACTACTGCGCATGCGCGCACGAGCCCACTACTGCGAATGCGCACTCCGTCTCAGACCTGCCCATGCGCACTCGGGCACACAACTGCGCATGCGCAGTCCGGCTCAGACCTGCACATGCGCATTCGAGCTCACTTCTGCTCATATGCACACGGGCTCACTACTGCGCATGCGTACACGGGCTCACTACTGCGCATGAGCACACGGGCTCACTACTGCGCATGCGCACTTGGACTCACTACTACTCATGCGCACTCGGGGTCACTACTGCGCAAGCGCACTAAGTCTCAGACCTGCCCATGCGCACTCGGACTCACTACTGCTCATGCGCACTCGGTCTCACTACTGCTCATGCGCACTCCGGCTCAGACCTGCACATGCGCACTCGAACTCACTACTACCAATGCGCACGCGGCCTCACTACTGCGCATGAGCACACGGGCTCACTACTGCGCATGCGTAAACGGGCTCACTACTGCGCATGAGCACACGGGCTCACTACTGCGCATGCGCACTTGGACTCACTACTACTCATGCGCACTCGGGGTCACTACTGCGCATGCGCACTCGGACTCACTACTGCGCACGCGCACTCCGGCTCAGACCTGCCCATGCGCACTCGGGCTCACCACTGCGCATGCGTACACGGGCTCACTACTGCGCATGCGCACACGGGCTCACTACTGCGCATGCGCGCTCGGGGTCACTACTGCGCATGAGCACTCGGGGTCACTACTGCGCATGCGCACTCCGGCTCACTACTGCTCATGCGCACTCGGACTCACTACTGCAGATGCGCAATCGGGCTCACTACTGTGCATACGCACTAGGGGTCACTACTGCGCATGCGCACGCGGGCTCACTACTGCGCATGCGCACTCCGGCTCAGACCTGCACATGCGCACTCGAGCTCACTACTACGCATGCGCACGCGGGCTCACTACTGCGCATGAGCACACGGGCTCACTACTACGCATGCGTACACGTGCTCACTACTGCGCATGCGCGCACGGGCTCACTACTGCGCATGCGGGCTCGGGGTCACTAGTGCGCATGCGCACTCGGGGTCACTGCTGCGTATGCGCCCTCCGGCTCACTTCTGCTCATGCGCACACGGACTCACGACTGCGGATGCGCGCTCGGGCTCACTACTGCGCATACGCACTCGGACTTACTACTGCGCATGCGCAATCGGGCTCACAACTGCGCATGCGCGCTCGGACTCACTACTGCTCATGCGCACACGGACTCACGACTGCGGATGCGCGCTCCGGCTCACTACTGCGGATGCGCACACTGGCTCACTACTGCGCATGCGTGCTCGGGGTCACTAGTGCGCATACGCACTCGGGGTCACTACTGCGCATGCGCACTCCGGCTCAAACCTGCACATGCGCACTCGAGCTCACTTCTACGCATGCGCACTCCGGCTCCGACCTGCCCATGCGCACTCGGGCTCACTACTGCGCATGCGCACACGGGCTCACTAGTGCGCATGCGCGCACGAGCCCACTACTGCGAATGCGCACTCCGTCTCAGACCTGCCCATGCGCACTCGGGCACACCACTGCGCACGCGCACTCCGGCTCAGACCTGCCCATGCGCACTCGGTCTCACCACTGCGCATGCGTACACGGGCTCACTACTGCGCATGCGCACTCGGACTCACTACTGCTCATGCCCACTCGGGGTCACTACTGCGCATGCGCACTCGGACTCACTACTGCGGATGCGCACTCCGGCTCAGACCTGCACATGCGCACGCGAGCTCACTACTACGCATGCGCACGCGGGCTCACTACTGCGCATGCGCACACGGGCTCACTACTGCGCATGCGCGCGCGGGGTCACTACTGCTCATGCACACACGGGCTCACTACTGCGCATGCGCACTCGGGGTCACTACTGTGCATGCGCACCCCGCCTCAGACCTGCACATGCGCACTCGAGCACACTACTGCGCATGCGCACAGCGGCTCACTACTGCGCATTCGCTCACGGGCTCACACTGTGCATGCACACTCGGGGTCACTACTGCGCATGCGCACTCGGGCTCACGGCTGCGCATGCACACACGGGCTCACTACGGTGCATGCGCACACGGGCTCACTACTGCGCATGCGCACACGGGCTCACTACTGTTCATGCGCAATCGGTGTCACCAATGCTCATGCGCACTCGGACTCACTGCTGCGGATGCTCAATCTGGCTCACTGCTGCGCATGCGCACTCCGGCAAAGACCTGCACGTGCGCACACGGACTCACTACTGCGGATGCGCAATCGGGCTCACTACGGTGCATGCGCACACGGGCTCACTACTGCGCAAGCGCACTAAGTCTCAGACCTGCCCATGCGCACTCGGACTCACCACTGCTCATGCGCACACGGGCTCACTACTGCTCACGCGCACTCAGACTCACTACTGCGGATGCACAATCGGGCTCACTACTACGCATGCGCGCTCGGACTCACTACTTCTCATGCGCACACGGACTCACGACTGGGGATGCGCGCTCAGGCTCACTACTGCGGATGAGCAATCGGGTTCACTACTGCGCATGCGCACTCGGACTCACTACTGCTCATGTCCACTCGGGGTCACTACTGCGCATGCGCACTCGGACTCACTACTGCGGATGCGCACTCCGGCTCAGACCTGCACATGCGCACGCGAGCTCACTACTACGCATGCGCACGCGGGCTCACTACTGCGCATGCGCACACGGGCTCACTACTGCGCATGCGCGCGCGGTGTCACTACTGCTCATGCACACACGGGCTCACTACTGCGCATGCGCACTCGGGGTCACTACTGTGCATGCGCACCCCGCCTCAGACCTGCACATGCGCACTCGAGCACACTACTGCGCATGCGCACAGCGGCTCACTACTGCGCATTCGCTCACGGGCTCACACTGTGCATGCACACTCGGGGTCACTACTGCGCATGCGCACTCGGGCTCACGGCTGCGCATGCACACACGGGCTCACTACGGTGCATGCGCACACGGGCTCACTACTGCGCATGCGCACACGGGCTCACTACTGTTCATGCGCAATCGGTGTCACCAATGCTCATGCGCACTCGGACTCACTGCTGCGGATGCTCAATCTGGCTCACTGCTGCGCATGCGCACTCCGGCAAAGACCTGCACGTGCGCACACGGACTCACTACTGCGGATGCGCAATCGGGCTCACTACGGTGCATGCGCACACGGGCTCACTACTGCGCAAGCGCACTAAGTCTCAGACCTGCCCATGCGCACTCGGACTCACCACTGCTCATGCGCACACGGGCTCACTACTGCTCATGCGCACTCAGACTCACTACTGCGGATGCACAATCGGGCTCACTACTACGCATGCGCGCTCGGACTCACTACTTCTCATGCGCACACGGACTCACGACTGGGGATGCGCGCTCAGGCTCACTACTGCGGATGAGCAATCGGGTTCACTACTGCGCATGCGCACTCGGGCCCACTACTGCGCATGCACACACGGGCTCACTGCGGTGCATGCGCACACGGGCTCACTACTGCGCATGCGCACTCCAGCTCAGACCTGCACATGCGCACACGAGCTCACTACTACGCATGCGCACGCGGGCTCACTACTGCGCATGAGCACACGGGCTCACTACTACGCATGCGTACACGTGCTCACTACTGCGCATGCGCGCACGGGCTCACTACTGCGCATGCGGGCTCGGGGTCACTAGTGCGCATGCGCACTCGGGGTCACTGCTGCGTATGCGCCCTCCGGCTCACTTCTGCTCATGCGCACACGGACTCACGACTGCGGATGCGCGCTCGGGCTCACTACTGCGCATACGCACTCGGACTTACTACTGCGCATGCGCAATCGGGTTCACAACTGCGCATGCGCGCTCGGACTCACTACTGCTCATGCGCACACGGACTCACGACTGCGGATGCGCGCTCCGGCTCACTACTGCGGATGCGCACACTGGCTCACTACTGCGCATGCGTGCTCGGGGTCACTAGTGCGCATGCGCACTCGGGGTCACTACTGCGCATGCGCACTCCGCCTCACTACTGCGGATGCGCGCTCCGGCTCACTACTGCGGATGCGCACACTGGCTCACTACTGCTCATGCGGGCTCGGGGTCACTACTGCTCATGCGCACTCGGACTCACTACTGCGCATGCGCACTCCGGCTCAAACCTGCACATGCGCACTCGAGCTCACTTCTACGCATGCGCACTCCGGCTCAGACCTGCCCATGCGCACTCGGGCTCACTACTGCGCATGCGCACACGGGCTCACTAGTGCGCATGCGCGCACGAGCCCACTACTGCGAATGCGCACTCCGTCTCAGACCTGCCCATGCGCACTCGGGCACACCACTGCGCATGCGCAGTCCGGCTCAGACCTGCACATGCGCATTCGAGCTCACTTCTGCTCATATGCACACTGGCGTACTACTGCGCATGCGCACTCGGACTCACTACTGCTCATGCGCACTCGGACTCACTACTGCGCATGCGCACTCCGGCTCAGACCTGCACATGCGCACTCGAGCTCACTACTACGCATGCGCACGCGGGCTCACAACTGCGCATGCGCATACGGGCTCACTACTGCGCATGCGCACTCGAGCTCACAACTAGGCATGCGCACGCGGGCTCACTACTGCTCATGCGCACTCGGACTCACTACTGCGGATGCGCGCTCGGGCTTACTACTGCGGATGCGCAATCGCGTTCACTACTGCGCATGCACACACGGGCTCACTTCTGCGCATGCGCACTCGGGGTCACTACTGCTCATGCGCACTCGGACTCACTACTGCGCATGCGCACTCCGGCTCAGACCTGCACATGCGCACTCGAGCTCACAACTAGGCATGCGCACGCGGGCTCACTACTGCTCATGCGCACTCGGACTCACTACTGCGGATGCGCGCTCGGACTCACGACTGCGGATGCGGGCTCGGGCTTACTACTGCGGATGCGCAATCGCGTTCACTACTGCGCATGCACACACGGGCTCACTTCTGCGCATGCGCACTCGGGGTCACTACTGCGCACGCGCACTCCGGCTCAGACCTGCCCATGCGCACTCGGGCTCACCACTGCGCATGCGTACACGGGCTCACTACTGCGCATGCGCACACGGGCTCACTACTGCGCATGCGCACTCGGACTCACTACTACTCATGCGCACTCGGGGTCACTACTGCGCATGCGCACTCGGACTCACTACTGCGGATGCGCGCTCGGACTCACGACTGCGGGTGCGCGCTCGGGCTTACTACTGCGGATGCGCAATCGCGTTCACTACTGCGCATGCACACACGGGCTCACTTCTGCGCATGCGCACTCGGGGTCACTGCTGCTCATGCACACTCGGCCTCACTACTGCGCACGCGCACTCCGGCTCAGACCTGCCCATGCGCACTCGGTCTCACAACTGCGCATGCGTACACGGGCTCACTACTGCGCATGCGCACTCGGACTCACTACTACTCATGCGCACTCGGGGTCACTACTGCGCATGCGCACTCGGACTCACTACTGCGGATGTGCGCTCGGGCTCACTACTGCGCATACGCACTAGGGGTCACTACTGCGCATGCGCACACGGGCTCACTACTGCGCATGCGCACTCCGGCTCAGACCTGCACAACCGCACTCGACCTCACTACTGCGCATGCGCGCACGAGCCCACTACTGCCAATGCGCACTCCGTCTCAGACCTGCCCATGCGCACTCGGGCACACAACTGCGCATGCGCAGTCCGGCTCAGACCTGCACATGCGCATTCGAGCTCACTTCTGCTCATATGCACACTGGCGTACTACTGCGCATGCGCACTCGGACTCACTACTGCTCATGCGCACTCGGTCTCACTACTGCTCATGCGCACTCCGGCTCAGACCTGTACATGCGCACTCGAACTCACTACTACCAATGCGCACGCGGCCTCACTACTGCGCATGAGCACACGGGCTCACTACTGCGCATGCGTACACGGGCTCACTACTGCGCATGCGCACTCGGACTCACTACTACTCATGCGCACTCGGGGTCACTACTGCGCATGCGCACTCGGACTCACTACTGCGCACGCGCACTCCGGCTCAGACCTGCCCATGCGCACTCGGGCTCACCACTGCGCATGCGTACACGGGCTCACTACTGCGCATGCGCACACGGGCTCACTACTGCGCATGCGCGCTCGGGGACACTACTGCGCATGCGCACTCGGGGTCACTACTGCGCATGCGCACTCCGGCTCACTACTGCTCATGCGCACTCGGACTCATTACTGCAGATGCGCAATCGGGCTCACTGCTGTGCATGCGCACTAGGGGTCACTACTGCGCATGCGCACGCGGGCTCACTACTGCGCATGCGCACTCCGGCTCAGACCTGCACATGCGCACTCGAGCTCACTACTACGCATGCGCACTCCGGCTCAGACCTGCCCATGCGCAGTCGGGCTCACTACTGCGCATGCGCACACGGGCTCACTACTGCGCATGCGCGCACGAGCCCACTACTGCGAATGCGCACTCCGTCTCAGACCTGCCCATGCGCACTCGGGCACACCACTGCGCATGCGCAGTCCGGCTCAGACCTGCACATGCGCATTCGAGCTCACTTCTGCTCATATGCACACTGGCGTACTACTGCGCATGCGCACTCGGACTCACTACTGCTCATGCGCACTCGGACTCACTACTGCGCATGCGCACTCCGGCTCAGACCTGCACATGCGCACTCGAGCTCACTACTACCAATGCGCACGCGGCCTCACTACTGCGCATGCGCACACGGGCTCACTACTGTTCATGCGCAATCGGTGTCACTACTGCTCATGCGCACACGGACTCACGACTGCGGATGCGCGCTCCGGCTCACTACTGCGGATGCGCACACGGGCTCACTACTGTTCATGCGCAATCGGTGTCACTACTGCGCATACGCACTCGGACTTACTACTGCGCATGCGCAATCGGGTTCACAACTGCGCATGCGCGCTCGGACTCACTACTGCTCATGCGCACACGGACTCACGACTGCGGATGCGCGCTCCGGCTCACTACTGCGGATGCGCACACTGGCTCACTACTGCGCATGCGTGCTCGGGGTCACTAGTGCGCATGCGCACTCGGGGTCACTACTGCGCATGCGCACTCCGCCTCACTACTGCGGATGCGCGCTCCGGCTCACTACTGCGGATGCGCACACTGGCTCACTACTGCTCATGCGGGCTCGGGGTCACTACTGCTCATGCGCACTCGGGCTCACGGCTGCGCATGCACACACGGGCTCACTACGGTGCATGCGCACACGGGCTCACTACTGCGCATGCGCACACGGGCTCACTACTGTTCATGCGCAATCGGTGTCACCAATGCTCATGCGCACTCGGACTCACTGCTGCGGATGCTCAATCTGGCTCACTGCTGCGCATGCGCACTCCGGCAAAGACCTGCACGTGCGCACACGGACTCACTACTGCGGATGCGCAATCGGGCTCACTACGGTGCATGCGCACACGGGCTCACTACTGCGCAAGCGCACTAAGTCTCAGACCTGCCCATGCGCACTCGGACTCACCACTGCTCATGCGCACACGGGCTCACTACTGCTCATGCGCACTCAGACTCACTACTGCGGATGCACAATCGGGCTCACTACTACGCATGCGCGCTCGGACTCACTACTTCTCATGCGCACACGGACTCACGACTGGGGATGCGCGCTCAGGCTCACTACTGCGGATGAGCAATCGGGTTCACTACTGCGCATGCGCACTCGGGCCCACTACTGCGCATGCACACACGGGCTCACTGCGGTGCATGCGCACACGGGCTCACTACTGCGCATGCGCACTCCAGCTCAGACCTGCACATGCGCACACGAGCTCACTACTACGCATGCGCACGCGGGCTCACTACTGCGCATGAGCACACGGGCTCACTACTACGCATGCGTACACGTGCTCACTACTGCGCATGCGCGCACGGGCTCACTACTGCGCATGCGGGCTCGGGGTCACTAGTGCGCATGCGCACTCGGGGTCACTGCTGCGTATGCGCCCTCCGGCTCACTTCTGCTCATGCGTACACGGACTCACGACTGCGGATGCGCGCTCGGGCTCACTACTGCGCATACGCACTCGGACTTACTACTGCGCATGCGCAATCGGGTTCACAACTGCGCATGCGCGCTCGGACTCACTACTGCTCATGCGCACACGGACTCACGACTGCGGATGCGCGCTCCGGCTCACTACTGCGGATGCGCACACTGGCTCACTACTGCGCATGCGTGCTCGGGGTCACTAGTGCGCATGCGCACTCGGGGTCACTACTGCGCATGCGCACTCCGCCTCACTACTACTCATGCGCACTCGGGGTCACTACTGCGCATGCGCACTCGGACTCACTACTGCGGATGCGCGCTCGGACTCACGACTGCGGATGCGCGCTCGGGCTTACTACTGCGGATGCGCAATCGCGTTCACTACTGCGCATGCACACACGGGCTCACTTCTGCGCATGCGCACTCGGGGTCACTGCTGCTCATGCACACTCGGCCTCACTACTGCGCACGCGCACTCCGGCTCAGACCTGCCCATGCGCACTCGGTCTCACAACTGCGCATGCGTACACGGGCTCACTACTGCGCATGCGCACTCGGACTCACTACTACTCATGCGCACTCGGGGTCACTACTGCGCATGCGCACTCGGACTCACTACTGCGGATGTGCGCTCGGGCTCACTACTGCGCATACGCACTAGGGGTCACTACTGCGCATGCGCACACGGGCTCACTACTGCGCATGCGCACTCCGGCTCAGACCTGCACAACCGCACTCGACCTCACTACTGCGCATGCGCGCACGAGCCCACTACTGCCAATGCGCACTCCGTCTCAGACCTGCCCATGCGCACTCGGGCACACAACTGCGCATGCGCAGTCCGGCTCAGACCTGCACATGCGCATTCGAGCTCACTTCTGCTCATATGCACACTGGCGTACTACTGCGCATGCGCACTCGGACTCACTACTGCTCATGCGCACTCGGTCTCACTACTGCTCATGCGCACTCCGGCTCAGACCTGCACATGCGCACTCGAACTCACTACTACCAATGCGCACGCGGCCTCACTACTGCGCATGAGCACACGGGCTCACTACAGGGCATGCGTACACGGGCTCACTACTGCGCATGCGCACTCGGACTCACTACTACTCAGGCGCACTCGGGGTCACTACTGCGCATGCGCACTCGGACTCACTACTGCGCACGCGCACTCCGGCTCAGACCTGCCCATGCGCACTCGGGCTCACCACTGCGCATGCGTACACGGGCTCACTACTGCGCATGCGCACACGGGCTCACTACTGCGCATGCGCGCTCGGGGACACTACTGCGCATGCGCACTCGGGGTCACTACTGCGCATGCGCACTCCGGCTCACTACTGCTCATGCGCACTCGGACTCATTACTGCAGATGCGCAATCGGGCTCACTACTGTGCATGCGCACTAGGGGTCACTACTGCGCATGCGCACGCGGGCTCACTACTGCGCATGCGCACTCCGGCTCAGACCTGCACATGCGCACTCGAGCTCACTACTACGCATGCGCACTCCGGCTCAGACCTGCCCATGCGCACTCGGGCTCACTACTGCGCATGCGCACACGGGCTCACTACTGCGCATGCGCGCACGAGCCCACTACTGCGAATGCGCACTCCGTCTCAGACCTGCCCATGCGCACTCGGGCACACCACTGCGCATGCGCAGTCCGGCTCAGACCTGCACATGCGCATTCGAGCTCACTTCTGCTCATATGCACACTGGCGTACTACTGCGCATGCGCACTCGGACTCACTACTGCTCATGCGCACTCGGACTCACTACTGCGCATGCGCACTCCGGCTCAGACCTGCACATGCGCACTCGAGCTCACTACTACCAATGCGCACGCGGCCTCACTACTGCGCATGAGCACACGGGCTCACTACTGCGCATGCGTACACGGGCTCACTACTGCGCATGAGCACACGGGCTCACTACTGCGCATGCGCACTCGGACTCACTACTACTCATGCGCACTCGGGGTCACTACTGCGCATGCGCACTCGGACTCACTACTGCGCACGCGCACTCCGGCTCAGACCTGCCCATGCGCACTCGGGCTCACCACTGCGCATGCGTACACGGGCTCACTACTGCGCATGCGCACACGGGCTCACTACTGCGCATGCGCGCTCGGGGTCACTACTGCGCATGCGCACTCGGGGTCACTACTGCGCATGCGCACTCCGGCTCACTACTGCTCATGCGCACTCGGACTCACTACTGCAGATGCGCAATCGGGCTCACTACTGTGCATGCGCACTAGGGGTCACTACTGCGCATGCGCACGCGGGCTCACTACTGCGCATGCGCACTCCGGCTCAGACCTGCACATGCGCACTCGAGCTCACTACTACGCATGCGCACGCGGGCTCAGTACTGCGCATGCGCACTCGAGCTCACTACTAGGCATGCGCACGCGGGCTCACTACTGCTCATGCGCACTCGGACTCACTACTGCGGATGCGCGCTCGGACTCACGACTGCGGATGCGGGCTCGGGCTTACTACTGCGGATGCGCAATCGCGTTTACTACTGCGCATGCACACACGGGCTCACTTCTGCGCATGCGCACTCGGGGTCACTACTGCGCACGCGCACTCCGGCTCAGACAGGCCCATGCGCACTCGGGCTCGCCACTGCGCATGCGTACATGGGCTCACTACTGCGCATGCGCACACGGGCTCACTACTGCGCATGCGCACTCGGACTCACTACTACTCATGCGCACTCGGGGTCACTACTGCGCATGCGCACTCGGACTCACTACTGCGGATGCGCGCTCGGACTCGCGACTGCGGATGCGCGCTCGGGCTTACTACTGCTCATGCGCACTCGGACTCACTACTGCGCATGCGCACTCCGGCTCAGACCTGCACATGCGCACTCGAGCTCACTACTACCAATGCGCACGCGGCCTCACTACTGCGCATGAGCACACGGGCTCACTACTGCGCATGCGTACACGGGCTCACTACTGCGCATGAGCACACGGGCTCACTACTGCGCATGCGCACTCGGACTCACTACTACTCATGCGCACTCGGGGTCACTACTGCGCATGCGCACTCGGACTCACTACTGCGCACGCGCACTCCGGCTCAGACCTGCCCATGCGCACTCGGGCTCACCACTGCGCATGCGTACACGGGCTCACTACTGCGCATGCGCACTCCGGCTCAGACCTGCACGTGCGCACACGGACTCACTACTGCGGATGCGCAAACGGGCTCACTACGGTGCATGCGCACACGGGCCCACTACTGCGCGTGCGCGCACGGGCTCACTACTGCGCAAGCGCACTAAGTCTCAGACCTGCCCATGCGCACTCGGACTCACTACTGCTCATGCGCACTCGGTCTCACTACTGCTCATACGCACTCCGGCTCAGACCTGCACATGCGCACTCGAACTCACTACTACCAATGCGCACGCAGCCTCACTACTGCGCATGAGCACACGGGCTCACTACTGCGCATGCGTACACGGGCTCACTACTGCGCATGCGCACTTGGACTCACTACTACTCATGCGCACTCGGGGTCACTACTGCGCAAGCGCACTAAGTCTCAGACCTGCCCATGCGCACTCGGACTCACTACTGCTCATGCGCACTCGGTCTCACTACTGCTCATGCGCACTCCGGCTCAGACCTGCACATGCGCACTCGAACTCACTACTACCAATGCGCACGCGGCCTCACTACTGCGCATGAGCACACGGGCTCACTACTGCGCATGCGTACACGGGCTCACTACTGCGCATGAGCACACGGGCTCACTACTGCGCATGCGCACTTGGACTCACTACTACTCATGCGCACTCGGGGTCACTACTGCGCATGCGCACTCGGACTCACTACTGCGCACGCGCACTCCAGCTCAGACCTGCCCATGCGCGCTCGGGCTCACCACTGCGCATGCGTACACGGGCTCACTACTGCGCATGCGCACACGGGCTCACTACTGCGCATGCGCGCTCGGGGTCACTACTGCGCATGAGCACTCGGGGTCACTACTGCGCATGCGCACTCCGGCTCACTACTGCTCATGCGCACTCGGACTCACTACTGCAGATGCGCAATCGGGCTCACTACTGTGCATACGCACTAGGGGTCACTACTGCGCATGCGCACGCGGGCTCACTACTGCGCATGCGCACTCCGGCTCAGACCTGCACATGCGCACTCGAGCTCACTACTACGCATGCGCACGCGGGCTCACTACTGCGCATGCGCACTCGAGCTCACTACTAGGCATGCGCACGCGGGCTCACTACTGCTCATGCGCACTCGGACTCACTACTGCGGATGCGCGCTCGGACTCACGAATGCGGATGCGGGCTCGGGCTTACTACTGCGGATGCGCAATCGCGTTTACTACTGCGCATGCACACACGGGCTCACTTCTGCGCATGCGCACTCGGGGTCACTACTGCGCATGAGCACTCGGGGTCACTACTGCGCATGCCACTCCGGCTCACTACTGCTCATGCGCACTCGGACTCACTACTGCAGATGCGCAATCGGGCTCACTACTGTGCATACGCACTAGGGGTCACTACTGCGCATGCGCACGCGGGCTCACTACTGCGCATGCGCACTCCGGCTCAGACCTGCACATGCGCACTCGAGCTCACTACTACGCATGCGCACGCGGGCTCACTACTGCGCATGAGCACACGGGCTCACTACTACGCATGCGTACACGTGCTCACTACTGCGCATGCGCGCACGGGCTCACTACTGCGCATGCGGGCTCGGGGTCACTAGTGCGCATGCGCACTCGGGGTCACTGCTGCGTATGCGCCCTCCGGCTCACTTCTGCTCATGCGCACACGGACTCACGACTGCGGATGCGCGCTCGGGCTCACTACTGCGCATACGCACTCGGACTTACTACTGCGCATGCGCAATCGGGCTCACAACTGCGCATGCGCGCTCGGACTCACTACTGCTCATGCGCACACGGACTCACGACTGCGGATGCGCGCTCCGGCTCACTACTGCGGATGCGCACACTGGCTCACTACTGCGCATGCGTGCTCGGGGTCACTAGTGCGCATGCGCACTCGGGGTCACTACTGCGCATGCGCACTCCGCCTCACTACTGCGGATGCGCGCTCGGGCTCACTACTGCGCATGTGCACACGGGCTCACTACTGCGCATGCGCACTTGGACTCACTACTGCGCATGAGCACACGGGCTCACTACTGCGCATGCGTACACGGGCTCACTACTGCGCATGAGCACACGGGCTCACTACTGCGCATGCGCACTTGGACTCACTACTACTCATGCGCACTCGGGGTCACTACTGCGCATGCGCACTCGGACTCACTACTGCGCACGCGCACTCCGGCTCAGACCTGCCCATGCGCACTCGGGCTCACCACTGCGCATGCGTACACGGGCTCACTACTGCGCATGCGCACACGGGCTCACTACTGCGCATGCGCGCTCGGGGTCACTACTGCGCATGAGCACTCGGGGTCACTACTGCGCATGCGCACTCCGGCTCACTACTGCTCATGCGCACTCGGACTCACTACTGCAGATGCGCAATCGGGCTCACTACTGTGCATACGCACTAGGGGTCCCTACTGCGCATGCGCACGCGGGCTCACTACTGCGCATGCGCACTCCGGCTCAGACCTGCACATGCGCACTCGAGCTCACTACTACGCATGCGCACGCGGGCTCACTACTGCGCATGCGCACTCGAGCTCACTACTAGGCATGCGCACGCGGGCTCACTACTGCTCATGCGCACTCGGACTCACTACTGCGGATGCGCGCTCGGACTGACGACTGCGGATGCGGGCTCGGGCTTACTACTGCGGATGCGCAATCGCGTTTACTACTGCGCATGCACACACGGGCTCACTTCTGCGCATGCGCACTCGGGGTCACTACTGCGCATGAGCACTCGGGGTCACTACTGCGCATGCGCACTCCGGCTCACTACTGCTCATGCGCACTCGGACTCACTACTGCAGATGCGCAATCGGGCTCACTACTGTGCATACGCACTAGGGGTCACTACTGCGCATGCGCACGCGGGCTCACTACTGCGCATGCGCACTCCGGCTCAGACCTGCACATGCGCACTCGAGCTCACTACTACGCATGCGCACGCGGGCTCACTACTGCGCATGAGCACACGGGCTCACTACTACGCATGCGTACACGTGCTCACTACTGCGCATGCGCGCACGGGCTCACTACTGCGCATGCGGGCTCGGGGTCACTAGTGCGCATGCGCACTCGGGGTCACTGCTGCGTATGCGCCCTCCGGCTCACTTCTGCTCATGCGCACACGGACTCACGACTGCGGATGCGCGCTCGGGCTCACTACTGCGCATACGCACTCGGACTTACTACTGCGCATGCGCAATCGGGCTCACAACTGCGCATGCGCGCTCGGACTCACTACTGCTCATGCGCACACGGACTCACGACTGCGGATGCGCGCTCCGGCTCACTACTGCGGATGCGCACACTGGCTCACTACTGCGCATGCGTGCTCGGGGTCACTAGTGCGCATGCGCACTCGGGGTCACTACTGCGCATGCGCACTCCGCCTCACTACTGCGGATGCGCGCTCGGGCTCACTACTGCGCATGCGCACACGGGCTCACTACTGCGCATGCGCGCTCGGACTCACTACTGCTCATGCGCACACGGGCTCACTACTGCTCATGCGGGCTCGGGGTCACTACTGCTCATGGGCACTCGGACTCACTACTGCGCATGCGCACTCCGGCTCAAACCTGCACATGCGCACTCGAGCTCACTTCTACGCATGCGCACTCCGGCTCAGACCTGCCCATGCGCACTCGGGCTCACTACTGCGCATGCGCACACGGGCTCACTAGTGCGCATGCGCGCACGAGCCCACTACTGCGAATGCGCACTCCGTCTCAGACCTGCCCATGCGCACTCGGGCACACCACTGCGCATGCGCAGTCCGGCTCAGACCTGCACATGCGCATTCGAGCTCACTTCTGCTCATATGCACACTGGCGTACTACTGCGCATGCGCACTCGGACTCACTACTGCTCATGCGCACTCGGACTCACTACTGCGCATGCGCACTCCGGCTCAGACCTGCACATGCGCACTCGAGCTCACTACTACGCATGCGCACGCGGGCTCACAACTGCGCATGCGCATACGGGCTCACTACTGCGCATGCGCACTCGAGCTCACAACTAGGCATGCGCACGCGGGCTCACTACTGCTCATGCGCACTTGGACTCACTACTGCGGATGCGCGCTCGGACTCACGACTGCGGATGCGGGCTCGGGCTTACTACTGCGGATGCGCAATCGCGTTCACTACTGCGCATGCACACACGGGCTCACTTCTGCGCATGCGCACTCGGGGTCACTACTGCGCACGCGCACTCCGGCTCAGACCTGCCCATGCGCACTCGGGCTCACCACTGCGCATGCGTACACGGGCTCACTACTGCGCATGCGCACACGGGCTCACTACTGCGCATGCGCACTCGGACTCACTACTACTCATGCGCACTCGGGGTCACTACTGCGCATGCGCACTCGGACTCACTACTGCGGATGCGCGCTCGGACTCACGACTGCGGATGCGCGCTCGGGCTTACTACTGCGGATGCGCAATCGCGTTCACTACTGCGCATGCACACACGGGCTCACTTCTGCGCATGCGCACTCGGGGTCACTGCTGCTCATGCACACTCGGCCTCACTACTGCGCACGCGCACTCCGGCTCAGACCTGCCCATGCGCACTCGGTCTCACAACTGCGCATGCGTACACGGGCTCACTACTGCGCATGCGCACTCGGACTCACTACTACTCATGCGCACTCGGGGTCACTACTGCGCATGCGCACTCGGACTCACTACTGCGGATGTGCGCTCGGGCTCACTACTGCGCATACGCACTAGGGGTCACTACTGCGCATGCGCACACGGGCTCACTACTGCGCATGCGCACTCCGGCTCAGACCTGCACAACCGCACTCGAGCTCACTACTGCGCATGCGCGCACGAGCCCACTACTGCGAATGCGCACTCCGTCTCAGACCTGCCCATGCGCACTCGGGCACACAACTGCGCATGCGCAGTCCGGCTCAGACCTGCACATGCGCATTCGAGCTCACTTCTGCTCATATGCACACTGGCGTACTACTGCGCATGCGCACTCGGACTCACTACTGCTCATGCGCACTCGGTCTCACTACTGCTCATGCGCACTCCGGCTCAGACCTGCACATGCGCACTCGAACTCACTACTACCAATGCGCACGCGGCCTCACTACTGCGCATGAGCACACGGGCTCACTACTGCGCATGCGTACACGGGCTCACTACTGCGCATGCGCACTCGGACTCACTACTACTCATGCGCACTCGGGGTCACTACTGCGTATTCGCTCACGGGCTCACTACTGCGCATTCGCTCACGGGCTCACACTGCGCATGCGGGCTCGGGGTCACTAATGCGCATGCGCACTCGGACTCACTACTGTGCGTGTGCACTCGGGCTCACTACTGCGCATGCGCACACGGGCTCACTACTGCGCATGCGCGCTCGGGGTCACTACTGCTCATGCGCACTCGGACTGACTACTGCTCATGCGCACTCGGGGTCACTACTGCGCATGAGCACTCGGACTCACTACTGCGCATGCGTACATGTGCTCACTATTGCGCATGCGCGCTCGGGGTCACTACTGCGCATGCGCACAGGGGCTCACTACTGCGTATTCGCTCACGGGCTCACTACTGCGCATTCGCTCACGGGCTCACACTGTGCATGCACACTCGGGGTCACTACTGCGCATGCGCACTCGGGTTCACTACTGCGCATGCACACACGGGCTCACTACTGCGCATGCGCACACGGACTCACTACTGCGCATGCGCACTCCGGCTCAGACCTGCACATGCGCACTCGAGCTCACTGCTACGCATGCGCATGCGGGGTCACTACTGCGGATGCGCACTCGGACTCACTACGACTCATGGGCACTCGGACTCACTACTGCGGATGCTCAATCTGGCTCACTACTGCGCATGCGCACACCGGCTCAGACCTGCACATGCGCACACGGACTCACTACTGCGGATGCGCAATCGGGCTCACTACGGTGCATGCGCACACGGGCCACTACTGCGCGTGCGCGCACGGGCTCACTACTGCGCAAGCGCACTACGTCTCAGACCTGCCTGTGCGCAGTCGGACTCATCACTGCGCATGCGCACACGGGCTCGCTACTGCGCATGCGCGCTCGGGTTCACTACTGCTCATGCACACACGGGCTCACTACAGCTCATGCGCACTGAGACTCACTACTGCGGATGCACAATCGGGCTCACTACTGCGCATGCGCGCTCGGACTCACTACTGCTCATGCGCACACGGACTCACGACTGCGGATGCGCGCACGGGCTCACTACTGCGGATGCGCAATCGGGTTCACTACTGCGCATGAGCACTCGGGGTCACTACTGCGCATGCGCACTCCGGCTCACTACTGCTCATGCGCACTCGGACTCACTACTGCAGATGCGCAATCGGGCTCACTACTGTGCATACGCACTAGGGGTCACTACTGCGCATGCGCACGCGGGCTCACTACTGCGCATGCGCACTCCGGCTCAGACCTGCACATGCGCACTCGAGCTCACTACTACGCATGCGCACGCGGGCTCACTACTGCGCATGAGCACACGGGCTCACTACTACGCATGCGTACACGTGCTCACTACTGCGCATGCGCGCACGGGCTCACTACTGCGCATGCGGGTTCGGGGTCACTAGTGCGCATGCGCACTCGGGGTCACTGCTGCGTATGCGCCCTCCGGCTCACTTCTGCTCATGCGCACACGGACTCACGACTGCGGATGCGCGCTCGTGCTCACTACTGCGCATACGCACTCGGACTTACTACTGCGCATGCGCAATCGGGCTCACAACTGCGCATGCGCGCTCGGACTCACTACTGCTCATGCGCACACGGACTCACGACTGCGGATGCGCGCTCCGGCTCACTACTGCGGATGCGCACACTGGCTCACTACTGCGCATGCGTGCTCGGGGTCACTAGTGCGCATGCGCACTCGGGGTCACTACTGCGCATGCGCACTCCGCCTCACTACTGCGGATGCGCGCTCGGGCTCACTACTGCGCATGCGCACACGGGCTCACTACTGCGCATGCGCACTTGGACTCACTACTGCGCATGAGCACACGGGCTCACTACTGCGCATGCGTACACGGGCTCACTACTGCGCATGAGCACACGGGCTCACTACTGCGCATGCGCACTTGGACTCACTACTACTCATGCGCACTCGGGGTCACTACTGCGCATGCGCACTCGGACTCACTACTGCGCACGCGCACTCCGGCTCAGACCTGCCCATGCGCACTCGGGCTCACCACTGCGCATGCGTCCACGGGCTCACTACTGCGCATGCGCACACGGGCTCACTACTGCGCATGCGCGCTCGGGGTCACTACTGCGCATGAGCACTCGGGGTCACTACTGCGCATGCGCACTCCGGCTCACTACTGCTCATGCGCACTCGGACTCACTACTGCAGATGCGCAATCGGGCTCACTACTGTGCATACGCACTAGGGGTCCCTACTGCGCATGCGCACGCGGGCTCACTACTGCGCATGCGCACTCCGGCTCAGACCTGCACATGCGCACTCGAGCTCACTACTACGCATGCGCACGCGGGCTCACTACTGCGCATGCGCACTCGAGCTCACTACTAGGCATGCGCACGCGGGCTCACTACTGCTCATGCGCACTCGGACTCACTACTGCGGATGCGCGCTCGGACTCACGACTGCGGATGCGGGCTCGGGCTTACTACTGCGGATGCGCAATCGCGTTTACTACTGCGCATGCACACACGGGCTCACTTCTGCGCATGCGCACTCGGGGTCACTACTGCGCATGAGCACTCGGGGTCACTACTGCGCATGCGCACTCCGGCTCACTACTGCTCATGCGCACTCGGACTCACTACTGCAGATGCGCAATCGGGCTCACTACTGTGCATACGCACTAGGGGTCACTACTGCGCATGCGCACGCGGGCTCACTACTGCGCATGCGCACTCCGGCTCAGACCTGCACATGCGCACTCGAGCTCACTACTACGCATGCGCACGCGGGCTCACTACTGCGCATGAGCACACGGGCTCACTACTACGCATGCGTACACGTGCTCACTACTGCGCATGCGCGCACGGGCTCACTACTGCGCATGCGGGCTCGGGGTCACTAGTGCGCATGCGCACTCGGGGTCACTGCTGCGTATGCGCCCTCCGGCTCACTTCTGCTCATGCGCACACGGACTCACGACTGCGGATGCGCGCTCGGGCTCACTACTGCGCATACGCACTCGGACTTACTACTGCGCATGCGCAATCGGGCTCACAACTGCGCATGCGCGCTCGGACTCACTACTGCTCATGCGCACACGGACTCACGACTGCGGATGCGCGCTCCGGCTCACTACTGCGGATGCGCACACTGGCTCACTACTGCGCATGCGTGCTCGGGGTCACTAGTGCGCATGCGCACTCGGGGTCACTACTGCGCATGCGCACTCCGCCTCACTACTGCGGATGCGCGCTCGGGCTCACTACTGCGCATGCGCACACGGGCTCACTACTGCGCATGCGCGCTCGGACTCACTACTGCTCATGCGCACACGGGCTCACTACTGCTCATGCGGGCTCGGGGTCACTACTGCTCATGCGCACTCGGACTCACTACTGCGCATGCGCACTCCGGCTCAAACCTGCACATGCGCACTGGAGCTCACTTCTACGCATGCGCACTCCGGCTCAGACCTGCCCATGCGCACTCGGGCTCACTACTGCGCATGCGCACACGGGCTCACTAGTGCGCATGCGCGCACGAGCCCACTACTGCGAATGCGCACTCCGTCTCAGACCTGCCCATGCGCACTCGGGCACACCACTGCGCATGCGCAGTCCGGCTCAGACCTGCACATGCGCATTCGAGCTCACTTCTGCTCATATGCACACTGGCGTACTACTGCGCATGCGCACTCGGACTCACTACTGCTCATGCGCACTCGGACTCACTACTGCGCATGCGCACTCCGGCTCAGACCTGCACATGCGCACTCGAGCTCACTACTACGCATGCGCACGCGGGCTCACAACTGCGCATGCGCATACGGGCTCACTACTGCGCATGCGCACTCGAGCTCACAACTAGGCATGCGCACGCGGGCTCACTACTGCTCATGCGCACTCGGACTCACTACTGCGGATGCGCGCTCGGACTCACGACTGCGGATGCGGGCTCGGGCTTACTACTGCGGATGCGCAATCGCGTTCACTACTGCGCATGCACACACGGGCTCACTTCTGCGCATGCGCACTCGGGGTCACTACTGCGCACGCGCACTCCGGCTCAGACCTGCCCATGCGCACTCGGGCTCACCACTGCGCATGCGTACACGGGCTCACTACTGCGCATGCGCACACGGGCTCACTACTGCGCATGCGCACTCGGACTCACTACTACTCATGCGCACTCGGGGTCACTACTGCGCATGCGCACTCGGACTCACTACTGCGGATGCGCGCTCGGACTCACGACTGCGGATGCGCGCTCGGGCTTACTACTGCGGATGCGCAATCGCGTTCACTACTGCGCATGCACACACGGGCTCACTTCTGCGCATGCGCACTCGGGGTCACTGCTGCTCATGCACACTCGGCCTCACTACTGCGCACGCGCACTCCGGCTCAGACCTGCCCATGCGCACTCGGTCTCACAACTGCGCATGCGTACACGGGCTCACTACTGCGCATGCGCACTCGGACTCACTACTACTCATGCGCACTCGGGGTCACTACTGCGCATGCGCACTCGGACTCACTACTGCGGATGTGCGCTCGGGCTCACTACTGCGCATACGCACTAGGGGTCACTACTGCGCATGCGCACACGGGCTCACTACTGCGCATGCGCACTCCGGCTCAGACCTGCACAACCGCACTCGAGCTCACTACTGCGCATGCGCGCACGAGCCCACTACTGCGAATGCGCACTCCGTCTCAGACCTGCCCATGCGCACTCGGGCACACAACTGCGCATGCGCAGTCCGGCTCAGACCTGCACATGCGCATTCGAGCTCACTTCTGCTCATATGCACACTGGCGTACTACTGCGCATGCGCACTCGGACTCACTACTGCTCATGCGCACTCGGTCTCACTACTGCTCATGCGCACTCCGGCTCAGACCTGCACATGCGCACTCGAACTCACTACTACCAATGCGCACGCGGCCTCACTACTGCGCATGAGCACACGGGCTCACTACTGCGCATGCGTACACGGGCTCACTACTGCGCATGCGCACTCGGACTCACTACTACTCATGCGCACTCGGGGTCACTACTGCGTATTCGCTCACGGGCTCACTACTGCGCATTCGCTCACGGGCTCACACTGCGCATGCGGGCTCGGGGTCACTAATGCGCATGCGCACTCGGACTCACTACTGTGCGTGTGCACTCGGGCTCACTACTGCGCATGCGCACACCGGCTCAGACCTGCACATGCGCACACGGACTCACTACTGCGGATGCGCAATCGGGCTCACTACGGTGCATGCGCACACGGGCCACTACTGCGCGTGCGCGCACGGGCTCACTACAGCGGATGCGCAATCGGGCTCACTACTGTGCATGCGCACTCGGGGTGACTACTGCGCATGCGCACTCGGACTCACTACTGCGGATGCGCGCTCGGGCTCACTACTGCCCATGCGCACTCGGTCTCACAACTGCGCATGCGTACACGGGCTCACTACTGCGCATGCGCACTCGGACTCACTACTACTCATGCGCACTCGGGGTCACTACTGCGCATGCGCACTCGGACTCACTACTGCGGATGTGCGCTCGGGCTCACTACTGCGCATACGCACTAGGGGTCACTACTGCGCATGCGCACACGGGCTCACTACTGCGCATGCGCACTCCGGCTCAGACCTGCACAACCGCACTCGAGCTCACTACTGCGCATGCGCGCACGAGCCCACTACTGCGAATGCGCACTCCGTCTCAGACCTGCCCATGCGCACTCGGGCACACAACTGCGCATGCGCAGTCCGGCTCAGACCTGCACATGCGCATTCGAGCTCACTTCTGCTCATATGCACACTGGCGTACTACTGCGCATGCGCACTCGGACTCACTACTGCTCATGCGCACTCGGTCTCACTACTGCTCATGCGCACTCCGGCTCAGACCTGCACATGCGCACTCGAACTCACTACTACCAATGCGCACGCGGCCTCACTACTGCGCATGAGCACACGGGCTCACTACTGCGCATGCGTACACGGGCTCACTACTGCGCATGCGCACTCGGACTCACTACTACTCATGCGCACTCGGGGTCACTACTGCGTATTCGCTCACGGGCTCACTACTGCGCATTCGCTCACGGGCTCACACTGCGCATGCGGGCTCGGGGTCACTAATGCGCATGCGCACTCGGACTCACTACTGTGCGTGTGCACTCGGGCTCACTACTGCGCATGCGCACACGGGCTCACTACTGCGCATGCGCGCTCGGGGTCACTACTGCTCATGCGCACTCGGACTGACTACTGCTCATGCGCACTCGGGGTCACTACTGCGCATGAGCACTCGGACTCACTACTGCGCATGCGTACATGTGCTCACTATTGCGCATGCGCGCTCGGGGTCACTACTGCGCATGCGCACAGGGGCTCACTACTGCGTATTCGCTCACGGGCTCACTACTGCGCATTCGCTCACGGGCTCACACTGTGCATGCACACTCGGGGTCACTACTGCGCATGCGCACTCGGGTTCACTACTGCGCATGCACACACGGGCTCACTACTGCGCATGCGCACACGGACTCACTACTGCGCATGCGCACTCCGGCTCAGACCTGCACATGCGCACTCGAGCTCACTGCTACGCATGCGCATGCGGGGTCACTACTGCGGATGCGCACTCGGACTCACTACGACTCATGGGCACTCGGACTCACTACTGCGGATGCTCAATCTGGCTCACTACTGCGCATGCGCACACCGGCTCAGACCTGCACATGCGCACACGGACTCACTACTGCGGATGCGCAATCGGGCTCACTACGGTGCATGCGCACACGGGCCACTACTGCGCGTGCGCGCACGGGCTCACTACTGCGCAAGCGCACTACGTCTCAGACCTGCCTGTGCGCAGTCGGACTCATCACTGCGCATGCGCACACGGGCTCGCTACTGCGCATGCGCGCTCGGGTTCACTACTGCTCATGCACACACGGGCTCACTACAGCTCATGCGCACTGAGACTCACTACTGCGGATGCACAATCGGGCTCACTACTGCGCATGCGCGCTCGGACTCACTACTGCTCATGCGCACACGGACTCACGACTGCGGATGCGCGCACGGGCTCACTACTGCGGATGCGCAATCGGGTTCACTACTGCGCATGCATAAACGGGCTCACTTTTGCGCATGCGCACTCGGGCTCACTACTGCTCATGCGCACTCGGCCTCACTACTGCGCACGCGCACTCCGGCTCAGACCTGCCCATGCGCACTCGGGCTCACTACTGCGCATGCGCACACGGGCTCACTACTGCGCATGCGCGCACGAGCCCACTACTGCGAATGCGCACTCCGTCTCATACCTGCCCATGCGCACTCGGGCACACCACTGCGCATGCGTACACGGGCTCACTACTGCGCATGCGCACACGGGCTCACTACTGCGCATGCGCGCTCGGGGTCACTACTGCGCATGCGCACTCGGGGTCACTACTGCGCATGCGCACTCCGGCTCACTACTGCTCATGCGCACTCGGACTCACTACTGCAGATGCGCAATCGGGCTCACTACTGTGCATGCGCACTAGGGGTCACTACTGCGCATGCGCACTAGGGGTCACTACTGCGCATGCGCAGTCGGGCTCACAACTGCGCATGCGCGCTCGGAATCACTACTGCTCATGCGCACACGGACTCACGACTGCGGATGCGCGATCGGGCTCACTACTGCGCATACGCACTCCGACTCACTACTGCGCATTCGCTCACGGACTCACTACTGCGCATTCGCTCACGGGCTCACACTGTGAATGCACACTCGGGGTCACTACTGCGCATGCGCACTCGGGCTCACTACTGCGCATGCGCACTGAGACTCACTACTGCGGATGCACACACGGGCTCACTTCTGCGCATGCGCACACGGGCTCACTACTGCGCATGCGGGCTCGGGGTCACTAGTGCGCATGCGCACTCGGGGTCACTACCGCGCATGCGCACTCCGCCTCAGACCTGCACATGCGCACTCTAGCACACTACTGCGCATGCGCACAGGGGCTCACTACTGCGCATTCGCTCACGGACTCACTACTGCGCATTCGCTCACGGGCTCACACTGTGAATGCACACTCGGGGTCACTACTGCGCATGCGCACTCGGGCTCACTACTGCGCATGCGCACTGAGACTCACTACTGCGGATGCACAATCGGGCTCACTACTGCGCATGCGCACTCCGGCTCAGACCTGCACATGCGCACACGGACTCACTACTGCGGATGCGCAATCGGGCTCACTACGGTGCACGCGCACACGGGCCCACTACTGCGCGTGCGCGCACGGGCTCACTACTGCGCAAGCGCACTACGTCTCAGACCTGCCCATGCGCACTCGGACTCACCCCTGCGCATGCGCACACGGGCTCACTACTGCGCATGCGCGCTCGGGGTCACTACTGCTCATGCACACACGGGCTCACTACTGCTCATGCGCACTGAGACTCACTACTGCGGATGCACAATCGGGCTCACTACTGCGCATGCGCGCTCGGACTCACTACTGCGCATGCGCAGACGGGCTCACTACTGCGCATGCGCGCTCGGGCTCACTACTGCGCATGCGCACTCCGGCTCAGACCTGCACATGCGCACTCGAGCTCACTACTACGCATGCGCACGCGGCCTCACTACTGCGCATGCGGGCTCGGGGTCACTAGTGCGCATGCGCACTCGGGGTCACTACTGCGCATGCGCACTCCGCCTCACTACTGCTCATGCGCACTCGGACTCACTACAGCGGATGCGCAATCGGGCTCACTACTGTGCATGCGCACTCGGGGTGACTACTGCGCATGCGCACTCGGACTCACTACTGCGGATGCGCGCTCGGGCTCACTACTGCGCATGCGCACACGGGCTCACAACTGCGCATTCGCTCACGGGCTCACACTGTGAATGCACACTCGGGGTCACTTCTGCTCATGCGCACTCGGCCTCACTACTACGCATGCGCACGCGGGCTCACTACTGCTCATGCGCACTCAGACTCACTACTGCGGATGCGCAATCGGGTTCACTACTGCGCATGCACACACGGGCTCACTTCTGCGCATGCGTACATGTGCTCACTACTTCGCATGCGCACACGGTCTCACTACAGCGCCAGCACGCTCGGGCTCACTTCTGCGCATGCGCACACGGACTCACTACTGCGCATGCGCACTCCGGCTCAGACCTGCACATGCGCACTCGAGCTCACTGCTACGCATGCGCATGCGGGGTCACTACTGCGGATGCGCACTCGGACTCACTACTGTGCATGTGCACTCGGGCTCACTACTGCGCATGCGCACACGGGCTCACTACTGCGCATGCGCGCTCGGGGTCACTACTGCTCATGCGCACTCGGACTGACTACTGCTCATGCGCACTCGGGGTCACTACTGCGCATGAGCACTCGGACTCACTACTGCGCATGCGTACATGTGCTCACTATTGCGCATGCGCGCTCGGGGTCACTACTGCGCATGCGCACAGGGGCTCACTACTGCGTATTCGCTCACGGGCTCACTACTGCGCATTCGCTCACGGGCTCACACTGTGCATGCACACTCGGGGTCACTACTGCGCATGCGCACTCGGGTTCACTACTGCGCATGCACACACGGGCTCACTACTGCGCATGCGCACACGGACTCGCTACTGCGCATGCGCACTCCGGCTCAGACCTGCACATGCGCACTCGAGCTCACTGCTACGCATGCGCATGCGGGGTCACTACTGCGGATGCGCACTCGGACTCACTACGACTCATGGGCACTCGGACTCACTACTGCGGATGCTCAATCTGGCTCACTACTGCGCATGCGCACACCGGCTCAGACCTGCACATGCGCACACGGACTCACTACTGCGGATGCGCAATCGGGCTCACTACGGTGCATGCGCACACGGGCCACTACTGCGCGTGCGCGCACGGGCTCACTACTGCGCAAGCGCACTACGTCTCAGACCTGCCTGTGCGCACTCGGACTCATCACTGCGCATGCGCACACGGGCTCGCTACTGCGCATGCGCGCTCGGGTTCACTTCTGCTCATGCACACACGGGCTCACTACAGCTCATGCGCACTGAGACTCACTACTGCGGATGCACAATCGGGCTCACTACTGCGCATGCGCGCTCGGACTCACTACTGCTCATGCGCACACGGACTCACGACTGCGGATGCGCGCTCGGGCTCACTACTGCGCATACGCTCTCCGACTCACTACTGCGCATGCACACACGGGCTCACTTCTGCGCATGCGCACACGGGCTCACTACTGCGCATGCGGGCTCGGGGTCACTAGTGCGCATGCGCACTCGGGGTCACTACCGCGCATGCGCACTCCGCCTCAGACCTGCACATGCGCACTCGAGCACACTACTGCGCATGCGCACAGGGGCTCACTACTGCTCATTCGCTCACGGACTCACTACTGCGCATTCGCTCACGGGCTCACACTGTGAATGCACACTCGGGGTCACTACTGCGCATGTGCACTCGGGCTCACTACTGCGCATGCGCACTGAGACTCACTACTGCGGATGCACAATCGGGCTCACTACTGCGCATGCGCACTCCGGCTCAGACCTGCACATGCGCACACGGACTCACTACTGCGGATGCGCAATCGGGCTCACTACGGTGCACGCGCACACGGGCCCACTACTGCGCGTGCGCGCACGGGCTCACTACTGCGCAAGCGCACTACGTCTCAGACCTGCCCATGCGCACTCGGACTCACCCCTGCGCATGCGCACACGGGCTCACTACTGCGCATGGGCGCTCGGGGTCACTACTGCTCATGCACACACGGGCTCACTACTGCTCATGCGCACTGAGACTCACTACTGCGGATGCACAATCGGGCTCACTACTGCGCATGCGCACTCGGGGTCACTACTGCGCATGCGCACTCGGCCTCACTACCGCGCATGCGCACTCTTGCTCAGACCTGCCCATGCGCACTCGGGCTCACTATTGCGCATGCGTACACGGGCTCACTACTGCGCATGCGCACTCGGGGTCACTACTGCTCATGCGCACTCGGACTGACTACTGCTCATGCGCACTCGGGGTCACTACTGCGCACGAGCACTCGGACTCACTACTGCGGATGCGTGCTCGGGCTCACTACTGCGCATGCGCACACGGAGCCACTACTGCGCATGCGCACTCCGGCTCAGACCTGCACATGCGCACTCGAGCTCACTACTACGCATGCGCACGCGGGCTCACTACTGCGCATGCGCACACGGGCTCACTACTGCGCATGCGCGCTCGGGGTCACTACTGCTCATGCACACAGGGGTCACTACTGCTCATGCGCACTCAGACTCACTACTGCGGATGCACAATCGGGCTCACTACTGCGCATGCGCGCTCAGACTCACTACTGCTCATGCACACACGGGCTCACTACTGCTCATGTGCACTGAGACTCACTACTGCGGATGCACAATCGGGCTCACTACTGCGCATGCGCCCTCGGACTCACTACTGCTCATGCGCACAGGGACTCACGACTGCGGATGCGCGCTCGGGCTCACTACTGCGGATGCGCAATCGGGTTCACTACTGCGCATGCACACACGGGCTCACACTGTGCATGCACACTCGGGGTCAATACTGCGCATGCGCACTCGGGCTCACTACTGCGCATGCACACACGGGCTCACTACGGCGCATGCGCACACGGGCTCACTACTGCGCATGCGCGCACGAGCCCACTACTGCGAATGCGCACTCCGTCTCAGACCTGCCTGTGCGCACTCGGACTCATCACTGCGCATGCGCACACGGGCTCGCTACTGCGCATGCGCGCTCGGGTTCACTTCTGCTCATGCACACACGGGCTCACTACAGCTCATGCGCACTGAGACTCACTACTGCGGATGCACAATCGGGCTCACTACTGCGCATGCGCGCTCGGACTCACTACTGCTCATGCGCACACGGACTCACGACTGCGGATGCGCGCTCGGGCTCACTACTGCGCATACGCTCTCCGACTCACTACTGCGCATGCACACACGGGCTCACTTCTGCGCATGCGCACACGGGCTCACTACTGCGCATGCGGGCTCGGGGTCACTAGTGCGCATGCGCACTCGGGGTCACTACCGCGCATGCGCACTCCGCCTCAGACCTGCACATGCGCACTCGAGCACACTACTGCGCATGCGCACAGGGGCTCACTACTGCTCATTCGCTCACGGACTCACTACTGCGCATTCGCTCACGGGCTCACACTGTGAATGCACACTCGGGGTCACTACTGCGCATGTGCACTCGGGCTCACTACTGCGCATGCGCACTGAGACTCACTACTGCGGATGCACAATCGGGCTCACTACTGCGCATGCGCACTCCGGCTCAGACCTGCACATGCGCACACGGACTCACTACTGCGGATGCGCAATCGGGCTCACTACGGTGCACGCGCACACGGGCCCACTACTGCGCGTGCGCGCACGGGCTCACTACTGCGCAAGCGCACTACGTCTCAGACCTGCCCATGCGCACTCGGACTCACCCCTGCGCATGCGCACACGGGCTCACTACTGCGCATGGGCGCTCGGGGTCACTACTGCTCATGCACACACGGGCTCACTACTGCTCATGCGCACTGAGACTCACTACTGCGGATGCACAATCGGGCTCACTACTGCGCATGCGCACTCGGGGTCACTACTGCGCATGCGCACTCGGCCTCACTACCGCGCATGCGCACTCTTGCTCAGACCTGCCCATGCGCACTCGGGCTCACTATTGCGCATGCGTACACGGGCTCACTACTGCGCATGCGCACTCGGGGTCACTACTGCTCATGCGCACTCGGACTGACTACTGCTCATGCGCACTCGGGGTCACTACTGCGCACGAGCACTCGGACTCACTACTGCGGATGCGTGCTCGGGCTCACTACTGCGCATGCGCACACGGAGCCACTACTGCGCATGCGCACTCCGGCTCAGACCTGCACATGCGCACTCGAGCTCACTACTACGCATGCGCACGCGGGCTCACTACTGCGCATGCGCACACGGGCTCACTACTGCGCATGCGCGCTCGGGGTCACTACTGCTCATGCACACAGGGGTCACTACTGCTCATGCGCACTCAGACTCACTACTGCGGATGCACAATCGGGCTCACTACTGCGCATGCGCGCTCAGACTCACTACTGCTCATGCACACACGGGCTCACTACTGCTCATGTGCACTGAGACTCACTACTGCGGATGCACAATCGGGCTCACTACTGCGCATGCGCCCTCGGACTCACTACTGCTCATGCGCACAGGGACTCACGACTGCGGATGCGCGCTCGGGCTCACTACTGCGGATGCGCAATCGGGTTCACTACTGCGCATGCACACACGGGCTCACACTGTGCATGCACACTCGGGGTCAATACTGCGCATGCGCACTCGGGCTCACTACTGCGCATGCACACACGGGCTCACTACGGCGCATGCGCACACGGGCTCACTACTGCGCATGCGCGCACGAGCCCACTACTGCGAATGCGCACTCCGTCTCAGACCTGCCCATGCGCACTCGGGCACACCACTGCGCATGCGTACACGGGCTCACTACTGCGCATGCGCACACGGGCTCACAACTGCGCATGCGCGCTCGGGGTCACTACTGCGCATGCGCACTCGGGGTCACTACTGCGCATGCGCACTCCGGCTCACTACTGCTCATGCGCACTCGGACTCACTACTGCAGATGCGCAATCGGGCTCACTACTGTGCATGCGCACTAGGGGTCACTACTGCGCATGCGCACTAGGGGTCACTACTGCGCATGCGCACGCGGGCTCACTGCTGCGCATGCGCACTCCGGCTCAGACCTGCACATGCGCACTCGAGCTCACTACTACGCATGCGCACGCGGGCTCACTACTGCGCATGCGCATACGGGCTCACTACTGCGCATGCGCACTCGAGCTCACTACTAGGCATGCGCACGCGGGCTCACTACTGCTCATGCGCACTCGGACTCACTACTGCGGATGCGCGCTCGGACTCACGACTGCGGATGCGCGCTCGGGCTTACTACTGCGGATGTGCAATCGCGTTCACTACTGCGCATGCACACACGGGCTCACTACAGCTCATGCGCACTGAGACTCACTACTGCGGATGCACAATCGGGCTCACTACTGCGCATGCGCGCTCGGACTCACTACTGCTCATGCGCACACGGACTCACGACTGCGGATGCGCGCACGGGCCCACTACTGCGAATGCGCACTCCGTCTCAGACCTGCCCATGCGCACTCGGGCACACCACTGCGCATGCGCAGTCCGGCTCAGACCTGCACATGCGCACTCGAGCTCACTACTACGCATGCGCACGCGGGCTCACTACTGCGCATGCGCATACGGGCTCACTACTGCGCATGCGGGCTCGGGGTCACTAGTGCGCATGCACACTCGGCCTCACTACTGCGCACGCGCACTCCGGCTCAGACCTGCCCATGCGCACTCGGTCTCACCACTGCGCATGCGTACACGGGCTCACTACTGCGCATGCGCGCTCGGGGTCACTACTGCGCATGCGCACTCCGGCTCAGACCTGCACATGCGCACACGGACACACTAGTGCGGATGCGCAATCGGCCTCACTACTCTGCATGCGCACTCGGGCACACTATTGCGCATGCGTACACGGGCTCACTACTGCGCATGCGCAGTCGGGCTCACAACTGCGCATGCGCGCTCGGAATCACTACTGCTCATGCGCACACGGACTCACGACTGCGGATGCGCGCTCGGGCTCACTACTGCGCATACGCACTCCGACTCACTACTGCGCATGCACACACGGGCTCACTTCTGCGCATGCTCACACGGGCTCACTACTGCGCATGCGGGCTCGGGGTCACTAGTGCGCATGCGCACTCGGGGTCACTACTGCGCATGCGCACTCCGCCTCAGACCTGCACATGCGCACTCGAGCACACTACTGCGCATGCGCACAGGGGCTCACTACTGCGCATTCGCTCACGGACTCACTACTGCGCATTCGCTCACGGGCTCACACTGTGAATGCACACTCGGGGTCACTACTGCGCATGCGCACTCGGGCTCACTACTGCGCATGCGCACTGAGACTCACTACTGCGGATGCACACATGGGCTCACTTCTGCGCATGCGCACACGGGCTCACTACTGCGCATGCGGGCTCGGGGTCACTAGTGCGCATGCGCACTCGGGGTCACTACCGCGCATGCGCACTCCGCCTCAGACCTGCACATGCGCACTCGAGCACACTACTGCGCATGCGCACAGGGGCTCACTACTGCGCATGCGCACAGGGGCTCACTACTGCGCATTCGCTCACGGACTCACTACTGCGCATTCGCTCACGGGCTCACACTGTGAATGCACACTCGGGGTCACTACTGCGCATGCGCACTCGGGCTCACTACTGTGCATGCGCACTGAGATTCACTACTGCGGATGCACACAAGGGCTCACTTCTGCGCATGCGCACACGGGCTCACTACTGCGCATGCGGGCTCGGGGTCACTAGTGCGCATGCGCACTCGGGGCCACTACCGCGCATGCGCACTCCGCCTCAGACCTGCACATGCGCACTCGAGCACACTACTGCGCATGCGCACAGGGGCTCACTACTGCTCATTCGCTCACGGACTCACTACTGCGCATTCGCTCACGGGCTCACACTGTGAATGCACACTCGGGGTCACTACTGCGCATGTGCACTCGGGCTCACTACTGCGCATGCGCACTGAGACTCACTACTGCGGATGCACAATCGGGCTCACTACTGCGCATGCGCACTCCGGCTCAGACCTGCACATGCGCACACGGACTCACTACTGCGGATGCGCAATCGGGCTCACTACGGTGCACGCGCACACGGGCTCACTACTGTGCATGCGCACTGAGACTCACTACTGCGGATGCACAATCGGGCTCACTACTGCGCATGCGCCCTCGGACTCACTACTGCTCATGCGCACAGGGACTCACGACTGCGGATGCGCGCTCGGGCTCACTACTGCGGATGCGCAATCGGGTTCACTACTGCGCATGCACACACGGGCTCACACTGTGCATGCACACTCGGGGTCAATACTGCGCATGCGCACTCGGGCTCACTACTGCGCATGCACACACGGGCTCACTACGGTGCATGCGCACACGGGCTCACTACTGCGCATGCGCACACGGGCTCACTACTGCGCATGCGCACTCCGCCTCAGACCTGCATATGCGCACTCGAGCACACTACAGCGCATGCGCACAGGGGCTCACTATTGCGCATTCGCTCACGGGCTCACACTGTGCATGCACACTCGGGGTCGCTACTGCGCATGCGCACTCGGGCCCACTACTGCGCATGCACACACGGGCTCACTGCGGTGCATGCGCACACGGGCTCACTACTGCGCATGCGCACTCCAGCTCAGACCTGCACATGCGCACACGAGCTCACTACTACGCATGCGCACGCGGGCTCACTACTGCGCATGAGCACACGGGCTCACTACTACGCATGCGTACACGTGCTCACTACTGCGCATGCGCGCACGGGCTCACTACTGCGCATGCGGGCTCGGTGTCACTAGTGCGCATGCGCACTCGGGGTCACTGCTGCGTATGCGCCCTCCGGCTCACGACTGCGGATGCGCGCTCCGGCTCACTACTGCGGATGCGCACACTGGCTCACTACTGCGCATGCGTGCTCGGGGTCACTAGTGCGCATGCGCACTCGGGGTCACTACTGCGCATGCGCACTCCGCCTCACTACTGCGGATGCGCGCTCGGGCTCACTACTGCGCATGCGCACACGGGCTCACTACTGCGCATGCGCGCTCGGACTCACTACTGCTCATGCGCACACGGGCTCACTACTGCTCATGCGGGCTCGGGGTCACTACTGCTCATGCGCACTCGGACTCACTACTGCGCATGCGCACTCCGGCTCAAACCTGCACATGCGCACTCGAGCTCACTTCTACGCATGCGCACGCGGGCTCACTACTGCGCATGAGCACACGGGCTTACTACTGCCCATGCGTACACGGGCTCACTAATGCGCATGCGCACACGGGCTCACTACTGCGCATGCGGGCTCGGAGTCACTAATGCGCATGCGCACTCGGGGTCACTACTGCGCATGCGCACTCCGGCTCAGACCTGCACATGCGCACACGGACACACTAGTGCGGATGCGCAATCGGCCTCACTACTCTGCATGCGCACTCGGGCACACTATTGCGCATGCGTACACGGGCTCACTACTGCGCATGCGCAGTCGAGCTCACAACTGCGCATGCGCGCTCGGAATCACTACTGCTCATGCGCACACGGACTCACGACTGCGGATGCGCGATCGGGCTCACTACTGCGCATACGCACTCCGACTCACTACTGCGCATGCACACACGGGCTCACTTCTGCGCATGCTCACACGGGCTCACTACTGCGCATGCGGGCTCGGGGTCACTAGTGCGCATGCGCACTCGGGGTCACTACTGCGCATGCGCAGTCGGGCTCACAACTGCGCATGCGCGCTCGGAATCACTACTGCTCATGCGCACACGGACTCACGACTGCGGATGCGCGCTCGGGCTCACTACTGCGCATACGCACTCCGACTCACTACTGCGCATGCACACACGGGCTCACTTCTGCGCATGCGCACACGGGCTCACTACTGCGCATGCGGGCTCGGGGTCACTAGTGCGCATGCGCACTCGGGGTCACTACCGCGCATGCGCACTCCGCCTCAGACCTGCACATGCGCACTCGAGCACACTACTGCGCATGCGCACAGGGGCTCACTACTGCGCATTCGCTCACGGACTCACTACTGCGCATTCGCTTACGGGCTCACACTGTGAATGCACACTCGGGGTCACTACTGCGCATGCGCGCTCGGACTCACTACTGCTCATGCGCACACGGGCTCACTACTGCTCATGCGGGCTCGGGGTCACTACTGCTCATGCGCACTCGGACTCACTACTGCGCATGCGCACTCCGGCTCAAACCTGCACATGCGCACTCGAGCTCACTTCTACGCATGCGCACGCGGGCTCACTACTGCGCATGAGCACACCGGCTTACTACTGCCCATGCGTACACGGGCTCACTAATGCGCATGCGCACACGGGCTCACTACTGCGCATGCGGGCTCGGGGTCACTAATGCGCATGCGCACTCGGGGTCACTACTGCGCATGCGCACTCCGGCTCAGACCTGCACATGCGCACACGGACACACTAGTGCGGATGCGCAATCGGCCTCACTACTCTGCATGCGCACTCGGGCACACTATTGCGCACGCGTACACGGGCTCACTAATGCGCATGCGGGCTCGGGGTCACTAATGCGCATGCGCGCACGGGCTCACTACTGCGCATGCGCAGTCGGGCTCACAACTGCGCATGCGCGCTCGGAATCACTACTGCTCATGCGCACACGGACTCACGACTGCGGATGCGCGCTCGGGCTCACTACTGCGCATACGCACTCCGACTCACTACTGCGCATGCACACACGGGCTCACTTCTGCGCATGCGCACACGGGCTCACTACTGCGCATGCGGGCTCGGGGTCACTAGTGCGCATGCGCACTCGGGGTCACTACCGCGCATGCGCACTCCGCCTCAGACCTGCACATGCGCACTCGAGCACACTACTGCGCATGCGCACAGGGGCTCACTACTGCGCATTCGCTCACGGACTCACTACTGCGCATTCGCTCACGGGCTCACACTGTGAATGCACACTCGGGGTCACTACTGCGCATGCGCACTCGGGCTCACTACTGCGCATGCGCACTGAGACTCACTACTGCGGATGCACACACGGGCTCACTTCTGCGCATGCGCACACGGGCTCACTACTGCGCATGCGGACTCGGGGTCACTAGTGCGCATGCGCACTCGGGGTCACTGCTGCGTATGCGCCCTCCGGCTCACTTCTGCTCATGCGCACACGGACTCACGACTGCGGATGCGCGCTCGGGCTCACTACTGCGCATACGCACTCGGACTTACTACTGCGCATGCGCAATCGGGCTCACTACTGCGCATGCGCGCTCGGACTCACTACTGCTCATGCGCACACGGACTCACGACTGCGGATGCGCGCTCCGGCTCACTACTGCGGATGCGCACACTGGCTCACTACTGCGCATGCGTGCTCGGGGTCACTAGTGCGCATGCGCACTCGGGGTCACTACTGCGCATGCGCACTCCGCCTCACTACTGCGGATGCGCGCTCGGGCTCACTACTGCGCATGCGCACACGGGCTCACTACTGCGCATGCGCGCTCGGACTCACTACTGCTCATGCGCACACGGGCTCACTACTGCTCATGCGGGCTCGGGGTCACTACTGCTCATGCGCACTCGGACTCACTACTGCGCATGCGCACTCCGGCTCAAACCTGCACATGCGCACTCGAGCTCACTTCTACGCATGCGCACGCGGGCTCACTACTGCGCATGAGCACACGGGCTTACTACTGCCCATGCGTACACGGGCTCACTAATGCGCATGCGCACACGGGCTCACTACTGCGCATGCGGGCTCGGAGTCACTAATGCGCATGCGCACTCGGGGTCACTACTGCGCATGCGCACTCCGGCTCAGACCTGCACATGCGCACACGGACACACTAGTGCGGATGCGCAATCGGCCTCACTACTCTGCATGCGCACTCGGGCACACTATTGCGCATGCGTACACGGGCTCACTACTGCGCATGCGCAGTCGAGCTCACAACTGCGCATGCGCGCTCGGAATCACTACTGCTCATGCGCACACGGACTCACGACTGCGGATGCGCGATCGGGCTCACTACTGCGCATACGCACTCCGACTCACTACTGCGCATGCACACACGGGCTCACTTCTGCGCATGCTCACACGGGCTCACTACTGCGCATGCGGGCTCGGGGTCACTAGTGCGCATGCGCACTCGGGGTCACTACTGCGCATGCGCAGTCGGGCTCACAACTGCGCATGCGCGCTCGGAATCACTACTGCTCATGCGCACACGGACTCACGACTGCGGATGCGCGCTCGGGCTCACTACTGCGCATACGCACTCCGACTCACTACTGCGCATGCACACACGGGCTCACTTCTGCGCATGCGCACACGGGCTCACTACTGCGCATGCGGGCTCGGGGTCACTAGTGCGCATGCGCACTCGGGGTCACTACCGCGCATGCGCACTCCGCCTCAGACCTGCACATGCGCACTCGAGCACACTACTGCGCATGCGCACAGGGGCTCACTACTGCGCATTCGCTCACGGACTCACTACTGCGCATTCGCTTACGGGCTCACACTGTGAATGCACACTCGGGGTCACTACTGCGCATGCGCGCTCGGACTCACTACTGCTCATGCGCACACGGGCTCACTACTGCTCATGCGGGCTCGGGGTCACTACTGCTCATGCGCACTCGGACTCACTACTGCGCATGCGCACTCCGGCTCAAACCTGCACATGCGCACTCGAGCTCACTTCTACGCATGCGCACGCGGGCTCACTACTGCGCATGAGCACACGGGCTTACTACTGCCCATGCGTACACGGGCTCACTAATGCGCATGCGCACACGGGCTCACTACTGCGCATGCGGGCTCGGGGTCACTAATGCGCATGCGCACTCGGGGTCACTACTGCGCATGCGCACTCCGGCTCAGACCTGCACATGCGCACACGGACACACTAGTGCGGATGCGCAATCGGCCTCACTACTCTGCATGCGCACTCGGGCACACTATTGCGCACGCGTACACGGGCTCACTAATGCGCATGCGGGCTCGGGGTCACTAATGCGCATGCGCGCACGGGCTCACTACTGCGCATGCGCAGTCGGGCTCACAACTGCGCATGCGCGCTCGGAATCACTACTGCTCATGCGCACACGGACTCACGACTGCGGATGCGCGCTCGGGCTCACTACTGCGCATACGCACTCCGACTCACTACTGCGCATGCACACACGGGCTCACTTCTGCGCATGCGCACACGGGCTCACTACTGCGCATGCGGGCTCGGGGTCACTAGTGCGCATGCGCACTCGGGGTCACTACCGCGCATGCGCACTCCGCCTCAGACCTGCACATGCGCACTCGAGCACACTACTGCGCATGCGCACAGGGGCTCACTACTGCGCATTCGCTCACGGACTCACTACTGCGCATTCGCTCACGGGCTCACACTGTGAATGCACACTCGGGGTCACTACTGCGCATGCGCACTCGGGCTCACTACTGCGCATGCGCACTGAGACTCACTACTGCGGATGCACACACGGGCTCACTTCTGCGCATGCGCACACGGGCTCACTACTGCGCATGCGGACTCGGGGTCACTAGTGCGCATGCGCACTCGGGGTCACTGCTGCGTATGCGCCCTCCGGCTCACTTCTGCTCATGCGCACACGGACTCACGACTGCGGATGCGCGCTCGGGCTCACTACTGCGCATACGCACTCGGACTTACTACTGCGCATGCGCAATCGGGCTCACAACTGCGCATGCGCGCTCGGACTCACTACTGCTCATGCGCACACGGACTCACGACTGCGGATGCGCGCTCCGGCTCACTACTGCGGATCGCACACTGGCTCACTACTGCGCATGCGTGCTCGGGGTCACTAGTGCGCATGCGCACTCGGGGTCACTACTGCGCATGCGCACTCCGCCTCACTACTGCGGATGCGCGCTCGGGCTCACTACTGCGCATGCGCACACGGGCTCACTACTGCGCATGCGCGCTCGGACTCACTACTGCTCATGCGCACACGGGCTCACTACTGCTCATGCGGGCTCGGGGTCACTACTGCTCATGCGCACTCGGACTCACTACTGCGCATGCGCACTCCGGCTCAAACCTGCACATGCGCACTCGAGCTCACTTCTACGCATGCGCACGCGGGCTCACTACTGCGCATGAGCACACGGGCTTACTACTGCCCATGCGTACACGGGCTCACTAATGCGCATGCGCACACGGGCTCACTACTGCGCATGCGGGCTCGGGGTCACTAATGCGCATGCGCACTCGGGGTCACTACTGCGCATGCGCACTCCGGCTCAGACCTGCACATGCGCACACGGACACACTAGTGCGGATGCGCAATCGGCCTCACTACTCTGCATGCGCACTCGGGCACACTATTGCGCACGCGTACACGGGCTCACTAATGCGCATGCGGGCTCGGGGTCACTAATGCGCATGCGCGCACGGGCTCACTACTGCGCATGCGCAGTCGGGCTCACAACTGCGCATGCGCGCTCGGAATCACTACTGCTCATGCGCACACGGACTCACGACTGCGGATGCGCGCTCGGGCTCACTACTGCGCATACGCACTCCGACTCACTACTGCGCATGCACACACGGGCTCACTTCTGCGCATGCGCACACGGGCTCACTACTGCGCATGCGGGCTCGGGGTCACTAGTGCGCATGCGCACTCGGGGTCACTACCGCGCATGCGCACTCCGCCTCAGACCTGCACATGCGCACTCGAGCACACTACTGCGCATGCGCACAGGGGCTCACTACTGCGCATTCGCTCACGGACTCACTACTGCGCATTCGCTCACGGGCTCACACTGTGAATGCACACTCGGGGTCACTACTGCGCATGCGCACTCGGGCTCACTACTGCGCATGCGCACTGAGACTCACTACTGCGGATGCACACACGGGCTCACTTCTGCGCATGCGCACACGGGCTCACTACTGCGCATGCGGACTCGGGGTCACTAGTGCGCATGCGCACTCGGGGTCACTGCTGCGTATGCGCCCTCCGGCTCACTTCTGCTCATGCGCACACGGACTCACGACTGCGGATGCGCGCTCGGGCTCACTACTGCGCATACGCACTCGGACTTACTACTGCGCATGCGCAATCGGGCTCACAACTGCGCATGCGCGCTCGGACTCACTACTGCTCATGCGCACACGGACTCACGACTGCGGATGCGCGCTCCGGCTCACTACTGCGGATCGCACACTGGCTCACTACTGCGCATGCGTGCTCGGGGTCACTAGTGCGCATGCGCACTCGGGGTCACTACTGCGCATGCGCACTCCGCCTCACTACTGCGGATGCGCGCTCGGGCTCACTACTGCGCATGCGCACACGGGCTCACTACTGCGCATGCGCGCTCGGACTCACTACTGCTCATGCGCACACGGGCTCACTACTGCTCATGCGGGCTCGGGGTCACTACTGCTCATGCGCACTCGGACTCACTACTGCGCATGCGCACTCCGGCTCAAACCTGCACATGCGCACTCGAGCTCACTTCTACGCATGCGCACGCGGGCTCACTACTGCGCATGAGCACACGGGCTTACTACTGCCCATGCGTACACGGGCTCACTACTGCGCATGCGCACACGGGCTCACTACTGCGCATGCGGGCTCGGGGTCACTAATGCGCATGCGCACTCGGGGTCACTACTGCGCATGCGCACTCGAGCTCACTACTACGCATGCGCACGCGGCCTCACTACTGCGCATGCGGGCTCGGGGTCACTAGTGCGCATGCGCACTCGGGGTCACTACTGCGGATGCGCACTCCGCCTCACTACTGCTCATGCGCACTGAGACTCACTACTGCGGATGCACAATCGGGCTCACTACTGCGCATGCGCGCTCGGGCTCACTACTGCGCATGCGCAGACGGGCTCACCACTGCGCATGCGCGCTCGGGCTCACTACTGCGCATGCGCACTCCGGCTCAGACCTGCACATGCGCACTCGAGCTCACTACTACGCATGCGCACGCGGCCTCACTACTGCGCATGCGGGCTCGGGGTCACTAGTGCGCATGCGCACTCGGGGTCACTACTGCGCATGCGCACTCCGCCTCACTACTGCTCATGCGCACTCGGACTCACTACAGCGGATGCGCAATCGGGCTCACTACTGTGCATGCGCACTCGGGGTGACTACTGCGCATGCGCACTCGGACTCACTACTGCGGATGCGCGCTCGGGCTCACTACTGCGCATGCGCACACAGGCTCATAACTGCGCATGCGCACTCGAGCTCACTACTACGCATGCGCACGCGCCCTCACTACTGCGCATGCGGGCTCGGGGTCACTAGTGCGCATGCGCACTCGGGGTCACTACTGCGCATGCGCACTCCGCCTCACTACTGCTCATGCGCACTGAGACTCACTACTGCGGATGCACAATCGGGCTCACTACTGCGCATGCGCGCTCGGACTCACTACTGCGCATGCGCAGACGGGCTCACTACTGCGCATGCGCGCTCGGGCTCACTACTGCGCATGCGCACTCCGCCTCAGACCTGCACATGCGCACTCGAGCACACTACTGCGCATGCGCACAGGAGCTCACTACTGCTCATTCGCTCACGGACTCACTACTGCGCATTCGCTCACGGACTCACACTGTGAATGCACACTCGGGGTCACTTCTGCTCATGCGCACTCGGCCTCACTACTACGCATGCGCACGCGGGCTCACTACTGCTCATGCGCACTCAGACTCACTACTGCGGATGCGCAATCGGGTTCACTACTGCGCATGCACACACGGGCTCACTTCTGCGCATGCGTACATGTGCTCACTACTTCGCATGCGCACACGGTCTCACTACAGCGCCAGCACGCTCGGGCTCACTTCTGCGCATGCGCACACGAACTCACTACTGCGCATGCGCACTCCGGCTCAGACCTGCACATGCGCACTCGAGCTCACTGCTACGCATGCGCATGCGGGGTCACTACTGCGGATGCGCACTCGGACTCACTACTGTGCATGTGCACTCGGGCTCACTACTGCGCATGCGCACACGGGCTCACTACTGCGCATGCGCGCTCGGGGTCACTACTGCTCATGCGCACTCGGACTGACTACTGCTCATGCGCACTCGGGGTCACTACTGCGCATGAGCACTCGGACTCACTACTGCGCATGCGTACATGTGCTCACTATTGCGCATGCGCGCTCGGGGTCACTACTGCGCATGCGCACAGGGGCTCACTACTGCGTATTCGCTCACGGGCTCACTACTGCGCATTCGCTCACGGGCTCACACTGTGCATGCACACTCGGGGTCACTACTGCGCATGCGCACTCGGGTTCACTACTGCGCATGCACACACGGGCTCACTACTGCGCATGCGCACACGGACTCACTACTGCGCATGCGCACTCCGGCTCAGACCTGCACATGCGCACTCGAGCTCACTGCTACGCATGCGCATGCGGGGTCACTACTGCGGATGCGCACTCGGACTCACTGCGACTCATGGGCACTCGGACTCACTACTGCGGATGCTCAATCTGGCTCACTACTGCGCATGCGCACACCGGCTCAGACCTGCACATGCGCACACGGACTCACTACTGCGGATGCGCAATCGGGCTCACTACGTTGCATGCGCACACGGGCCACTACTGCGCGTGCGCGCACGGACTCACTACTGCGCAAGCGCACTACGTCTCAGACCTGCCTGTGCGCACTCGGACTCATCACTGCGCATGCGCACACCGGCTCGCTACTGCGCATGCGCGCTCGGGGTCACTACTGCTCATGCACACACGGGCTCACTACTGCTCATGCGCACTGAGACTCACTACTGCGGATGCACAATCGGGCTCACTGCTGCGCATGCGCGCTCGGACTCACTACTGCGCATGCGCAGACGGGCTCACTACTGCGCATGCGCGCTCGGGCTCACTACTGCGCATGCGCACGCGGGCTCACTACTGCGCATGAGCACACGGGCTCACTACTACGCATGCGTACACGTGCTCACTACTGCGCATGCGCGCACGGGCTCACTACTGCGCATGCGGGCTCGGTGTCACTAGTGCGCATGCGCACTCGGGGTCACTGCTGCGTATGCGCCCTCCGGCTCACTTCTGCTCATGCGCACACGGACTCACGACTGCGGATGCGCGCTCCGGCTCACTACTGCGGATGCGCACACTGGCTCACTACTGCGCATGCGTGCTCGGGGTCACTAGTGCGCATGCGCACTCGGGGTCACTACTGCGCATGCGCACTCCGCCTCACTACTGCGGATGCGCGCTCGGGCTCACTACTGCGCATGCGCACACGGGCTCACTACTGCGCATGCGCGCTCGGACTCACTACTGCTCATGCGCACACGGGCTCACTACTGCTCATGCGGGCTCGGGGTCACTACTGCTCATGCGCACTCGGACTCACTACTGCGCATGCGCACTCCGGCTCAAACCTGCACATGCGCACTCGAGCTCACTTCTACGCATGCGCACGCGGGCTCACTACTGCTCATGAGCACACGGGCTTACTACTGCCCATGCGTACACGGGCTCACTAATGCGCATGCGCACACGGGCTCACTACTGCGCATGCGGGCTCGGGGTCACTAATGCGCATGCGCACTCGGGGTCACTACTGCGCATGCGCACTCCGGCTCAGACCTGCACATGCGCACACGGACACACTAGTGCGGATGCGCAATCGGCCTCACTACTCTGCATGCGCACTCGGGCACACTATTGCGCATGCGTACACGGGCTCACTACTGCGCATGCGCAGTCGGGCTCACAACTGCGCATGCGCGCTCGGAATCACTACTGCTCATGCGCACACGGACTCACGACTGCGGATGCGCGATCGGGCTCACTACTGCGCATACGCACTCCGACTCACTACTGCGCATGCACACACGGGCTCACTTCTGCGCATGCTCACACGGGCTCACTACTGCGCATGCGGGCTCGGGGTCACTAGTGCGCATGCGCACTCGGGGTCACTACTGCGCATGCGCAGTCGGGCTCACAACTGCGCATGCGCGCTCGGAATCACTACTGCTCATGCGCACACGGACTCACGACTGCGGATGCGCGCTCGGGCTCACTACTGCGCATACGCACTCCGACTCACTACTGCGCATGCACACACGGGCTCACTTCTGCGCATGCGCACACGGGCTCACTACTGCGCATGCGGGCTCGGGGTCACTAGTGCGCATGCGCACTCGGGGTCACTACCGCGCATGCGCTCACGGACTCACTACTGCGCATTCGCTTACGGGCTCACACTGTGAATGCACACTCGGGGTCACTACTGCGCATGCGCACTCGGGCTCACTACTGCGCATGCGCACTGAGACTCACTACTGCGGATGCACACACGGGCTCACTTCTGCGCATGCGCACACGGGCTCACTACTGCGCATGCGGGCTCGGGGTCACTAGTGCGCATGCGCACTCGGGGTCACTGCTGCGTATGCGCCCTCCGGCTCACTTCTGCTCATGCGCACACGGACTCACGACTGCGCATGCGCAATCGGGCTCACAACTGCGCATGCGCGCTCGGACTCACTACTGCTCATGCGCACACGGACTCACGACTGCGGATGCGCGCTCCGGCTCACTACTGCAGATGCGCACACTGGCTCACTACTGCGCATGCGTGCTCGGGGTCACTAGTGCGCATGCGCACTCGGGGTCACTACTGCGCATGCGCACTCCGCCTCACTACTGCGGATGCGCGCTCGGGCTCACTACTGCGCATGCGCACACGGGCTCACTACTGCGCATGCGCTGTCGGACTCACTACTGCTCATGCGCACACGGGCTCACTACTGCTCATGCGGGCTCGGGGTCACTACTGCTCATGCGCACTCGGACTCACTACTGCGCATGCGCACTCCGGCTCAAACCTGCACATGCGCACTCGAGCTCACTTCTACGCATGCGCACGCGGGCTCACTACTGCGCATGAGCACACGGGCTTACTACTGCCCATGCGTACACGGGCTCACTACTGCGCATGCGCACACGGGCTCACTACTGCGCATGCGGGCTCGGGGTCACTAATGCGCATGCGCACTCGGGGTCACTACTGCGCATGCGCACTCGAGCTCACTACTACGCATGCGCACGCGGCCTCACTACTGCGCATGCGGGCTCGGGGTCACTAGTGCGCATGCGCACTCGGGGTCACTACTGCGGATGCGCACTCCGCCTCACTACTGCTCATGCGCACTGAGACTCACTACTGCGGATGCACAATCGGGCTCACTACTGCGCATGCGCGCTCGGACTCACTACTGCGCATGCGGGCTCGGGGTCACTAGTGCGCATGCGCACTCGGGGTCACTACTGCGCATGCGCACTCCGCCTCACTACTGCTCATGCGCACTCGGACTCACTACAGCGGATGCGCAATCGGGCTCACTACTGTGCATGCGCACTCGGGGTGACTACTGCGCATGCGCACTCGGACTCACTACTGCGGATGCGCGCTCGGGCTCACTACTGCGCATGCGCACACGGGCTCACAACTGCGCATGCGCACTCGAACTCACTACTACGCATGCGCACGCGCCCTCACTACTGCGCATGCGGGCTCGGGGTCACTAGTGCGCATTCGCACTCGGGGTCACTACTGCGCATGCGCACTCCGCCTCACTACTGCTCATGCGCACTGAGACTCACTACTGCGGATGCACAATCGGGCTCACTACTGCGCATGCGCGCTCGGACTCACTACTGCGCATGCGCACTCCGGCTCAGACCTGCACATGCGCACTCGAGCTCACTGCTACGCATGCGCATGCGGGGTCACTACTGCGGATGCGCACTCGGACTCACTACTGTGCATGTGCACTCGGGCTCACTACTGCGCATGCGCACACGGGCTCACTACTGCGCATGCGCGCTCGGGGTCACTACTGCTCATGCGCACTCGGACTGACTACTGCTCATGCGCACTCGGGGTCACTACTGCGCATGAGCACTCGGACTCACTACTGCGCATGCGTACATGTGCTCACTATTGCGCATGCGCGCTCGGGGTCACTACTGCGCATGCACACACGGGCTCACTACTGCGCATGCGCACACGGACTCACTACTGCGCATGCGCACTCCGGCTCAGACCTGCACATGCGCACTCGAGCTCACTGCTACGCATGCGCATGCGGGGTCACTACTGCGGATGCGCACTCGGACTCACTGCGACTCATGGGCACTCGGACTCACTACTGCGGATGCTCAATCTGGCTCACTACTGCGCATGCGCACACCGGCTCAGACCTGCACATGCGCACACGGACTCACTACTGCGGATGCGCAATCGGGCTCACTACGTTGCATGCGCACACGGGCCACTACTGCGCGTGCGCGCACGGACTCACTACTGCGCAAGCGCACTACGTCTCAGACCTGCCTGTGCGCACTCGGACTCATCACTGCGCATGCGCACACGGGCTCGCTACTGCGCATGCGCGCTCGGGTTCACTACTGCTCATGCACACACGGGCTCACTACAGCTCATGCGCACTGAGACTCACTACTGCGGATGCACAATCGGGCTCACTACTGCGCATGCGCGCTCGGACTCACTACTGCTCATGCGCACACGGACTCACGACTGCGGATGCGCGCACGGGCTCACTACTGCGGATGCGCAATCGGGTTCACTACTGCGCATGCACACACGGGCTCACTTTTGCGCATGCGCACTCGGGCTCACTACTGCTCATGCGCACTCGGCCTCACTACTGCGCACGCGCAATCCGGCTCAGACCTGCCCATGCGCACTCGGGCACACCACTGCGCATGCGTACACGGGCTCACTACTGCGCATGCGCACACGGGCTCACTACTGCGCATGCGCGCTCGGGGTCACTACTGCGCATGCGCACTCGGGGTCACTACTGCGCATGCGCACTCCGGCTCACTACTGCTCATGCGCACTCGGACTCACTACTGCAGATGCGCAATCGGGCTCACTACTGTGCATGCGCACTAGGGGTCACTACTGCGCATGCGCACTAGGGGTCACTACTGCGCATGCGCAGTCGGGCTCACAACTGCGCATGCGCGCTCGGAATTACTACTGCTCATGCGCACACGGACTCACGACTGCGGATGCGCGATCGGGCTCACTACTGCGCATACGCACTCCGACTCACTACTGCGCATTCGCTCACGGACTCACTACTGCGCATTCGCTCACGGGCTCACACTGTGAATGCACACTCGGGGTCACTACTGCGCATGCGCACTCGGGCTCACTACTGCGCATGCGCACTGAGACTCACTACTGCGGATGCACACACGGGCTCACTTCTGCGCATGCGCACACGGGCTCACTACTGCGCATGCGGGCTCGGGGTCACTAGTGCGCATGCGCACTCGGGGTCACTACCGCGCATGCGCACTCCGCCTCAGACCTGCACATGCGCACTCGAGCACACTACTGCGCATGCGCACAGGGGCTCACTACTGCGCATTCGCTCACGGACTCACTACTGCGCATTCGCTCACGGGCTCACACTGTGAATGCACACTCGGGGTCACTACTGCGCATGCGCACTCGGGCTCACTACTGCGCATGCGCACTGAGACTCACTACTGCGGATGCACACAAGGGCTCACTTCTGCGCATGCGCACACGGGCTCACTACTGCGCATGCGGGCTCGGGGTCACTAGTGCGCATGCGCAATCGGGGTCACTACCGCGCATGCGCACTCCGCCTCAGACCTGCACATGCGCACTCGAGCACACTACTGCGCATGCGCACAGGGGCTCACTACTGCTCATTCGCTCACGGACTCACTACTGCGCATTCGCTCACGGGCTCACACTGTGAATGCACACTCGGGGTCACTACTGCGCATGCGCACTCGGGCTCACTACTGCGCATGCGCACTGAGACTCACTACTGCGGATGCACAATCGGGCTCACTACTGCGCATGCGCACTCCGGCTCAGACATGCACATGCGCACACGGACTCACTACTGCGGATGCGCAATCGGGCTCACTACGGTGCACGCGCACACGGGCCCACTACTGCGCGTGCGCGCACGGGCTCACTACGGCGCATGCGCGCTCGGGGTCACTACTGCTCATGCACACACGGGCTCACTACTGCTCATGCGCACTGAGACTCACTACTGCGGATGCACAATCGGGCTCACTACTGCGCATGCGCGCTCGGACTCACTACTGCGCATGCGCAGACGGGCTCACTACTGCGCATGCGCGCTCGGGCTCACTACTGCGCATGCGCACTCCGGCTCAGACCTGCACATGCGCACTCGAGCTCACTACTACGCATGCGCACGCGGCCTCACTACTGCGCATGCGGGCTCGGGGTCACTAGTGCGCATGCGCACTCGGGGTCACTACTGCGCATGCGCACTCCGCCTCACTACTGCTCATGCGCACTCGGACTCACTACAGCGGATGCGCAATCGGGCTCACTACTGTGCATGCGCACTCGGGGTGACTACTGCGCATGCGCACTCGGACTCACTACTGCGGATGCGCGCTCGGGCTCACTACTGCGCATGCGCACACGGGCTCACAACTGCGCATGCGCACTCGAGCTCACTACTACGCATGCGCACGCGGCCTCACTACTGCGCATGCGGGCTCGGGGTCACTAGTGCGCATGCGCACTCGGGGTCACTACTGCGCATGCGCACTCCGCCTCACTGCTGCTCATGCGCACTGAGACTCACTACTGCGGATGCACAATCGGGCTCACTACTGCGCATGCGCGCTCGGACTCACTACTGCGCATGCGCAGACGGGCTCACTACTGCGCATGCGCGCTCGGGCTCACTACTGCGCATGCGCACTCCGCCTCAGACCTGCACATGCGCACTCGAGCTCACTACTACGCATGCGCACGCGGCCTCACTACTGCGCATGCGGGCTCGGGGTCACTAGTGCGCATGCGCACTCGGGGTCACTACTGCGCATGCGCACTCCGCCTCACTACTGCTCATGCGCACTCGGCCTCACTACTACGCATGCGCACGCGGGCTCACTACTGCTCATGCGCACTCAGACTCACTACTGCGGATGCGCAATCGGGTTCACTACTGCGCATGCACACACGGGCTCACTTCTGCGCATGCGTACATGTGCTCACTACTTCGCATGCGCACACGGTCTCACTACAGCGCCAGCACGCTCGGGCTCACTTCTGCGCATGCGCACACGGACTCACTACTGCGCATGCGCACTCCGGCTCAGACCTGCACATGCGCACTCGAGCTCACTGCTACGCATGCGCATGCGGGGTCACTACTGCGGATGCGCACTCGGACTCACTACTGTGCATGCACACTCGGGGTCACTACTGCGCATGCGCACTCGGGTTCACTACTGCGCATGCACACACGGGCTCACTACTGCGCATGCGCACACGGTCCACTACTGCGCGTGCGCGCACGGGCTCACTACTGCGCAAGCGCACTACGTCTCAGACCTGCCTGTGCGCACTCGGACTCATCACTGCGCATGCGCACACGGGCTCGCTACTGCGCATGCGCGCTCGGGTTCACTACTGCTCATGCACACACGGGCTCACTACAGCTCATGCGCACTGAGACTCACTACTGCGGATGCACAATCGGGCTCACTACTGCGCATGCGCGCTCGGACTCACTACTGCTCATGCGCACACGGACTCACGACTGCGGATGCGCGCACGGGCTCACTACTGCGGATGCGCAATCGGGTTCACTACTGCGCATGCACCACGGGCTCACTTTTGCGCATGCGCACTCGGGCTCACTACTGCTCATGCGCACTCGGCCTCACTACTGCGCACGCGCACTCCGGCTCAGACCTGCCCATGCGCACTCGGGCTCACTACTGCGCATGCGCACACGGGCTCACTACTGCGCATGCGCGCACGAGCCCACTACTGCGAATGCGCACTCCGTCTCAGACCTGCCCATGCGCACTCGGGCACACCACTGCGCATGCGTACACGGGCTCACTACTGCGCATGCGCACACGGGCTCACTACTGCGCATGCGCGCTCGGGGTCACTACTGCGCATGCGCACTCGGGGTCACTACTGCGCATGCGCACTCCGGCTCACTACTGCTCATGCGCACTCGGGCTCACTACTGCAGATGCGCAATCGGGCTCACTACTGTGCATGCGCACTAGGGGTCACTACTGCGCATGCGCACGCGGGCTCACTACTGCGCATGCGCACTCCGGCTCAGACCTGCACATGCGCACTCGAGCTCACTACTACGCATGCGCACGCGGGCTCACTACTGCGCATGCGCATACGGGCTCACTACTGCGCATGCGCACTCGAGCTCACTACTAGGCATGCGCACGCGGGCTCACTACTGCTCATGCGCACTCGGACTCACTACTGCGGATGCGCGCTTGGACTCACGACTGCGGATGCGCGCTCGGGCTTACTACTGCGGATGTGCAATCGCGTTCACTACTGCGCATGCACACACGGGCTCACTACAGCTCATGCGCACTGAGACTCACTACTGCGGATGCACAATCGGGCTCACTACTGCGCATGCGCGCTCGGACTCACTACTGCTCATGCGCACACGGACTCACGACTGCGGATGCGCGCACGGGACCACTACTGCGAATGCGCACTCCGTCTCAGACCTGCCCATGCGCACTCGGGCACACCACTGCGCATGCGCAGTCCGGCTCAGACCTGCACATGCGCACTCGAGCTCACTACTACGCATGCGCACGCGGGCTCACTACTGCGCATGCGCATACGGGCTCACTACTGCGCATGCGCACTCGAGCTCACTACTAGGCATGCGCACGCGGGCTCACTACTGCTCATGCGCACTCGGACTCACTACTGCGGATGCGCGCTCGGACTCACGACTGCGGATGCGGGCTCGGGCTTACTACTGCGGATGCGCAATCGCGCTCACTACTGCGCATGCACACACGGGCTCACTTCTGCGCATGCGCACTCGGGGTCACTACTGCTGATGCACACTCGGCCTCACTACTGCGCACGCGCACTCCGGCTCAGACCTGCCCATGCGCACTCGGTCTCACCACTGCGCATGCGTACACGGGCTCACTACTGCGCATGCGCACACGGGCTCACTACTGCGCATGCGCGCTCGGGGTCACTACTGCGCATGCGCACTCGGGGTCACTACTGCCCATGCGCACTCCGGCTCACTACTGCTCAAGCGCACTCGGACTCACTACTGCGGATGCACAATCGGGCTCACTACTGCGCATGCGTACTCCGGCTCAGACCTGCACATGCGCACACCGACTCACTACTGCGGATGCGCAATCGGGCTCACTACTGTGCATGCGCACTCGGGGTCACTACTGCTCATGCGCACTCGGACTCACTACTACTCATGCGCACTCGGGGTCACTACTGCGCATGCGCACTCGGACTCACTACTGCTCATGCGCACTCGGGGTCACTACTGCGCATGCGCACTCGGGGTCACTACTGCGCATGCGCAGTCCGGCTCAGTCCTGCACATGCGCACACGGACTCACTACTGCGGATGCGCAATCGGGCTCACTACCCTGCATGCGCACTCGGGGTCACTACTGCTCATGCACACTCGGCCTCACTACTGCGCACGCGCACTCCGGCTCAGACCTGCCCATGCGCACTCGGTCTCACCACTGCGCATGCGTACACGGGCTCACTACTGCGCATGCGCACTCGGGGTCACTACTGCCCATGCGCACTCCGGCTCACTACTGCTCACGCGCACTCGGACTCACTACTGCGGATGCACAATCGGGCTCACTACTGCGCATGCGTATTCCGGCTCAGACCTGCACATGCGCACTCGAGCTCACTACTACGCATGCGCACGCGGGCTCACTACTGCGCATGCGCATACGGGCTCACTACTGTGCATGCGCACTAGGGATCACTACTGCGCATGCCCACGCGGGCTCACTACTGCGCATGCGCACTCCGGCTCAGACCTGCACATGCGCACTCGAGCTCACTACTACGCATGCGCACGCGGGCTCACTACTGCGCATGCGCATACGGGCTCACTACTGCGCATGCGCAGTCGAGCTCACTACTAGGCATGCGCACGCGGGCTCACTACTGCTCATGCGCACTCGGACTCACTACTGCGGATGCGCGCTCGGACTCACGACTGCGGATGCGCGCTCGGGCTTACTACTGCGGATGCGCAATCGCGTTCACTACTGCGCATGCACACACGGGCTCACTTCTGCGCATGCGCACTCGGGGTCACTGCTGCTCATGCACACTCAGCCTCACTACTGCGCACGCGCACTCCGGCTCAGACCTGCCCATGCGCGCTCGGTCTCACCACTGCGCATGCGTACACGGGCTCACTACTGCGCATGCGCACTCGGGCTCACTACTGTTCATGCGCAATCGGTGTCACCAATGCTCATGCGCACTCGGACTCACTGCTGCGGATGTTCAATCTGGCTCACTACTGCGCATGCGCACTCCGGCTCAGACCTGCACGTGCGCACACGGACTCACTACTGCGGATGCGCAATCGGGCTCACTACGGTGCATGCGCACACGGGCCCACTACTGCGCGTGCGCGCACGGGCTCACTACTGCGCAAGCGCAATAAGTCTCAGACCTGTCCATGCGCACTCGGACTCACCACTGCGCATGCGCGCACGGGCTCACTACAGCGCATGCGCGCTCGGACTCACTACTGCTCATGCGCACACGGGCTCACTGCTGCTCATGCGCACTCAGACTCACTACTGCGGATGCACAATCGGGCTCACTACTACGCATGCGCGCTCGGACTCACTACTTCTCATGCGCACACGGACTCACGACTGCGGATGCGCGCTCGGGCTCACTACTGCGCATACGCACTCGGACTTACTACTGCGCATGCGCAATCGGGCTCACAACTGCGCATGCGCGCTCGGACTCACTACTGCTCATGCGCACACGGACTCACGACTGCGGATGCGCGCTCCGGCTCACTACTGCGGATGCGCACACTGGCTCACTACTGCGCATGCGTGCTCGGGGTCACTAGTGCGCATGCGCACTCGGGGTCACTACTGCGCATGCGCACTCCGCCTCACTACTGCGGATGCGCGCTCGGGCTCACTACTGCGCATGCGCACACGGGCTCACTACTGCGCATGCGCGCTCGGACTCACTACTGCTCATGCGCACACGGGCTCACTACTGCTCATGCGGGCTCGGGGTCACTACTGCTCATGCGCACTCGGACTCACTACTGCGCATGCGCACTCCGGCTCAAACCTGCACATGCGCACTCGAGCTCACTTCTACGCATGCGCACGCGGGCTCACTACTGCGCATGAGCACACGGGCTTACTACTGCCCATGCGTACACGGGCTCACTACTGCGCATGCGCACACGGGCTTACTACTGCGCATGCGGGCTCGGGGTCACTAATGCGCATGCGCACTCGGGGTCACTACTGCGCATGCGCACTCCGGCTCAGACCTGCACATGCGCACACGGACACACTAGTGCGGATGCGCAATCGGCCTCACTACTCTGCATGCGCACTCGGGCACACTATTGCGCATGCGTACACGGGCTCACTACTGCGCATGCGCAGTCGGGCTCACAACTGCGCATGCGCGCTCGGAATCACTACTGCTCATGCGCACACGGACTCACGACTGCGGATGCGCGCTCGGGCTCACTACTGCGCATACGCACTCCGACTCACTACTGCGCATGCACACACGGGCTCACTTCTGCGCATGCTCACACGGGCTCACTACTGCGCATGCGGGCTCGGGGTCACTAGTGCGCATGCGCACTCGCGGTCACTACTGCGCATGCGCAGTCGGGCTCACAACTGCGCATGCGCGCTCGGAATCACTACTGCTCATGCGCACACGGACTCACGACTGCGGATGCGCGCTCGGGCTCACTACTGCGCATACGCACTCCGACTCACTACTGCGCATGCACACACGGGCTCACTTCTGCGCATGCGCACACGGGCTCACTACTGCGCATGCGGGCTCGGGGTCACAAGTGCGCATGCGCACTCGGGGTCACTACCGCGCATGCGCACTCCGCCTCAGACCTGCACATGCGCACTCGAGCACACTACTGCGCATGCGCACAGGGGCTCACTACTGCGCATTCGCTCACGGACTCACTACTGCGCATTCGCTCACGGGCTCACACTGTGAATGCACACTCGGGGTCACTACTGCGCATGCGCACTCGGGCTCACTACTGCGCATGCGCACTGAGACTCACTACTGCGGATGCACAATCGGGCTCACTACTGCGCATGCGCGCTCGGACTCACTACTGCGCATGCGCGCTCGGACTCACTACTGCTCATGCGCACACGGGCTCACTACTGCGCATGCGCAGTCCGGCTCAGACTTGCACATGCGCATTCGAGCTCACTTCTGCGCATGTGCACACGGGCTCACTTCTGCGCATGTGCACACGAGCTCACTACTGCTCATGCGGGCTCGGGGTCACTCCTGCTCATGCGCACTCGGAATCACTACTGCTCATGCACACTCGGACTCACTACTGCAGATGCGCAATCGGGCTCACTACTGTGCATGCGCACTAGGGGTCACTACTGCGCATGCGCGCACGAGCTCACTGCTGCGCATGCGCACTCCGGCTCAGACCTGCACATGCGCATTCGAGCTCACTTCTGCTTATTAGCACACGGGCGTACTACTGCGCATGCGCACTCGGACTCACTACTGCTCATGCGCACTCGGACTCACTACTGCGCATGCGCACTCCAGCTCAGACCTGCACATGCGCACATGAGCTCACTACTACGCATGCGCACGCGGGCTCACTACTGCGCATGAGCACACGGGCTCACTACTGCGCATGAGCACACGGGCTCACTACTGCGCATGCGCGCACGAGCTCACTACTGCGCATGCGCACTCCGGCTCAGACCTGCACATGCGCACTCGAGCTCACTGCTACGCATGAGCACTCGGACTCACTACTGCGGATGCGTGCTCGGGCTCACTACTGCGCATGCGCACCCGGACCCACTACTGCGCATGCGCACTCCGGCTCAGACCTGCACATGCGCACTCGAGCTCACTACTACGCATGCGCACGCGGGCTCACTACTGCGCATGCGCACACGGGCTCACTACTGCGCATGCGCGCTCGGGGTCACTACTGCTCATGCACACAGGGGTCACTACTGCTCATGCGCACTCAGACTCACTACTGCGGATGCACAATCGGGCTCACTACTGCGCATGCGCACGCGGTCTCACTACTGCGCATGCGTGCTCGGGGTCACTAGTGCGCATGCGCACTCGGGGTCACTACTGCACATGCGCACTCCGCCTCACTACTGCGGATGCGCGCTCGGGCTCACTACTGCGCATGCGCACACGGACTCACGACTGCGGATGCGCGCACGGGCCCACTACTGCGAATGCGCACTCCGTCTCAGACCTGCCCATGCGCACTCGGGCACACCACTGCGCATGCGCGGTCCGGCTCAGACCTGCACATGCGCACTCGAGCTCACTACTACGCATGCGCACGCGGGCTCACTACTGCGCATGCGCATACGGGCTCACTACTGCGCATGCGCACTCGAGCTCACTACTAGGCATGCGCACGCGGGCTCACTACTGCGCATGCGCATACGGGCTCACTACTGCGCATGCGCACTCGAGCTCACTACTAGGCATGCGCACGCGGGCTCACTACTGCTCATGCGCACTCGGACTCACTACTGCGGATGCGCGCTCGGACTCACGACTGCGGATGCGGGCTCGGGCTTACTACTGCGGATGCGCAATTGGGTTCACTACTGCGCATGCACACACGGGCTCACTTCTGCGCATGCGCACTCGGGGTCACTACTGCTCATGCACACTCGGCCTCACTACTGCGCACGCGCACTCCGGCTCAGACCTGCCCATGCGCACTCGGTCTCACCACTGCGCATGCGTACACGGGCTCACTACTGCGCATGCGCACACGGGCTCACTACTGCGCATGCGCGCTCGGGGTCACTACTGCGCATGCGCACTCGGGGTCACTACTGCCCATGCGCACTCCGGCTCACTACTGCTCACGCGCACTCGGACTCACTACTGCGGATGCACAATCGGGCTCACTACTGCGCATGCGTACTCCGGCTCAGACCTGCACATGCGCACACCGACTCACTACTGCGGATGCGCAATCGGGCTCACTACTGTGCATGCGCACTTGGGGTCACTACTGCTCATGCGCACTCGGACTCACTACTACTCATGCGCACTCGGGGTCACTACTGCGCATGCGCACTCGGACTCACTACTGCGGATGTGCGCTCGGGCTCACTACTGCGCATGCGCAATCGGGCTCACTACTGTGCATGCGCACTCGGGGTCACTACTGCTCATGCGCACTCGGACTCACTACTGCTCATGCGCACTCGGGGTCACTACTGCGCATGCGCACTCGGGGTCACTACTGCGCATGCGCAGTCCGGCTCAGTCCTGCACATGCGCACACGGACTCACTACTGCGGATGCGCAATCGGGCTCACTACCCTGCATGCGCACTCGGGGTCACTACTGCTCATGCACACTCGGCCTCACTACTGCGCACGCGCACTACGGCTCAGACCTGCCCATGCGCACTCGGTCTCACCACTGCGCATGCGTACACGGGCTCAGTACTGCGCATGCGCACACGGGCTCACTACTGCGCATGCGCGCTCGGGGTTACTACTGCGCATGCGCACTCGGGGTCACTACTGCCCATGCGCACTCCGGCTCACTACTGCTCACGCGCACTCGGACTCACTACTGCGGATGCACAATCGGGCTCACCACTGCGCATGCGTATTCCGGCTCAGACCTGCACATGCGCACTCGAGCTCACTACTACGCATGCGCACGCGGGCTCACTACTGCGCATGCGCATACGGTCTCACTACTGTGCATGCGCACTAGGGGTCACTACTGCGCATGCGCACGCGGGCTCACTACTGCGCATGCGCACTCCGGCTCAGACCTGCACATGCGCACTCGAGCTCACTACTACGCATGCGCACGCGGGCTCACTACTGCGCATGCGCATACGGGCTCACTACTGCGCATGCGCACTCGAGCTCACTACTAGGCATGCGCACGCGGGCTCACTACTGCTCATGCGCACTCGGACTCACTGCTGCTCATGCGCACTCAGACTCACTACTGCGGATGCACAATCGGGCTCACTACTACGCATGCGCGCTCGGACTCACTACTTCTCATGCGCACACGGACTCACGACTGCGGATGCGCGCTCGGGCTCACTACTGCGCATACGCACTCGGACTTACTACTGCGCATGCGCAATCGGGCTCACAACTGCGCATGCGCGCTCGGACTCACTACTGCTCATGCGCACACGGACTCACGACTGCGGATGCGCGCTCCGGCTCACTACTGCGGATGCGCACACTGGCTCACTACTGCGCATGCGTGCTCGGGGTCACTAGTGCGCATGCGCACTCGGGGTCACTACTGCGCATGCGCACTCCGCCTCACTACTGCGGATGCGCGCTCGGGCTCACTACTGCGCATGCGCACACGGGCTCACTACTGCGCATGCGCGCTCGGACTCACTACTGCTCATGCGCACACGGGCTCACTACTGCTCATGCGGGCTCGGGGTCACTACTGCTCATGCGCACTCGGACTCACTACTGCGCATGCGCACTCCGGCTCAAACCTGCACATTCGCACTCGAGCTCACTTCTACGCATGCGCACGCGGGCTCACTACTGCGCATGCGCACACGGGCTCACTACTGCGCATGCGGGCTCGGGGTCACTAATGCGCATGCGCACTCGGGGTCACTACTGCGCATGCGCACTCCGGCTCAGACCTGCACATGCGCACACGGACACACTAGTGCGGATGCGCAATCGGCCTCACTACTCTGCATGCGCACTCGGGCACACTATTGCGCATGCGTACACGGGCTCACTACTGCGCATGCGCAGTCAGGCTCACAACTGCGCATGCGCGCTCGGAATCACTACTGCTCATGCGCACACGGACTCACGACTGCGGATGCGCGCTCGGGCTCACTACTGCGCATACGCACTCCGACTCACTACTGCGCATGCACACACGGGCTCACTTCTGCGCATGCTCACACGGGCTCACTACTGCGCATGCGGGCTCGGGGTCACTAGTGCGCATGCGCACTCGCGGTCACTACTGCGCATGCGCAGTCGGGCTCACAACTGCGCATGCGCGCTCGGAATCACTACTGCTCATGCGCACACGGACTCACGACTGCGGATGCGCGCTCGGGCTCACTACTGCGCATACGCACTCCGACTCACTACTGCGCATGCACACACGGGCTCACTTCTGCGCATGCGCACACGGGCTCACTACTGCGCATGCGGGCTCGGGGTCACAAGTGCGCATGCGCACTCGGGGTCACTACCGCGCATGCGCACTCCGCCTCAGACCTGCACATGCGCACTCGAGCACACTACTGCGCATGCGCACAGGGGCTCACTACTGCGCATTCGCTCACGGACTCACTACTGCGCATTCGCTCACGGGCTCACACTGTGAATGCACACTCGGGGTCACTACTGCGCATGCGCACTCGGGCTCACTACTGCGCATGCGGGCTCGGGGTCACTAGTGCGCATGCGCACTCGGGGTCACTACCGCGCATGCGCCCTCCGCCTCAGACCTGCACATGCGCACTCGAGCACACTACTGCGCATGCGCACAGGGGCTCACTAGTGCTCATTCGCTCACGGACTCACTACTGCGCATTCGCTCACGGGCTCACACTGTGAATGCACACTCGGGGTCACTACTGCGCATGCGCACTCGGGCTCACTACTGCGCATGCGCACTGAGACTCACTACTGCGGATGCACAATCGGGCTCACTACTGCGCATGCGCGCTCGGACTCACTACTGCGCATGCGCGCTCGGACTCACTACTGCTCATGCGCACACGGGCTCACTACTGCGCATGCGCAGTCCGGCTCAGACTTGCACATGCGCATTCGAGCTCACTTCTGCGCATGTGCACACGGGCTCACTTCTGCGCATGCGCGCTCGGACTCACTACTGCTCATGCGCACACGGGCTCACTACTGCGCATGCGCAGTCCGGCTCAGACTTGCACATGCGCATTCGAGCTCACTTCTGCGCATGTGCACACGGGCTCACTTCTGCGCATGTGCACACGCGCTCACTACTGCTCATGCGGGCTCGGGGTCACTCCTGCTCATGCGCACTCGGAATCACTACTGCTCATGCACACTCGGACTCACTACTGCAGATGCGCAATCGGGCTCACTACTGTGCATGCGCACTAGGGGTCACTACTGCGCATGCGCGCACGAGCTCACTACTGCGCATGCGCACTCCGGCTCAGACCTGCACATGCGCATTCGAGCTCACTTCTGCTTATTAGCACACGGGCGTACTACTGCGCATGCGCACTCGGACTCACTACTGCTCATGCGCACTCGGACTCACTACTGCGCATGCGCACTCCAGCTCAGACCTGCACATGCGCACATGAGCTCACTACTACGCATGCGCACGCGGGCTCACTACTGCGCATGAGCACACGGGCTCACTACTGCGCATGCGCGCACGAGCTCACTACTGCGCATGCGGGCTCGGGGTCACTAATGCGCATGCGCACTCGGGGTCACTACTGCGCATGCGCACTCCGGCTCAGACCTGCACATGCGCACACGGACACACTAGTGCGGATGCGCAATCGGCCTCACTACTCTGCATGCGCACTCGGGCACACTATTGCGCATGCGTACACGGGCTCACTACTGCGCATGCGCAGTCGGGCTCACAACTGCGCATGCGCGCTCGGAATCACTACTGCTCATGCGCACACGGACTCACGACTGCGGATGCGCGCTCGGGCTCACTACTGCGCATACGCACTCCGACTCACTACTGCGCATGCACACACGGGCTCACTTCTGCGCATGCTCACACGGGCTCACTACTGCGCATGCGGGCTCGGGGTCACTAGTGCGCATGCGCACTCGCGGTCACTACTGCGCATGCGCAGTCGGGCTCACAACTGCGCATGCGCGCTCGGAATCACTACTGCTCATGCGCACACGGACTCACGACTGCGGATGCGCGCTCGGGCTCACTACTGCGCATACGCACTCCGACTCACTACTGCGCATGCATACACGGGCTCACTTCTGCGCATGCGCACACGGGCTCACTACTGCGCATGCGGGCTCGGGGTCACAAGTGCGCATGCGCACTCGGGGTCACTACCGCGCATGCGCACTCCGCCTCAGACCTGCACATGCGCACTCGAGCACACTACTGCGCATGCGCACAGGGGCTCACTACTGCGCATTCGCTCACGGACTCACTACTGCGCATTCGCTCACGGGCTCACACTGTGAATGCACACTCGGGGTCACTACTGCGCATGCGCACTCGGGCTCACTACTGCGCATGCGGGCTCGGGGTCACTGGTGCGCATGCGCACTCGGGGTCACTACCGCGCATGCGCACTCCGCCTCAGACCTGCACATGCGCACTCGAGCACACTACTGCGCATGCGCACAGGGGCTCACTACTGCTCATTCGCTCACGGACTCACTACTGCGCATTCGCTCACGGGCTCACACTGTGAATGCACACTCGGGGTCACTACTGCGCATGCGCACTCGGGCTCACTACTGCGCATGCGCACTGAGACTCACTACTGCGGATGCACAATCGGGCTCACTACTGCGCATGCGCGCTCGGACTCACTACTGCGCATGCGCGCTCGGACTCACTACTGCTCATGCGCACACGGGCTCACTACTGCGCATGCGCAGTCCGGCTCAGACTTGCACATGCGCATTCGAGCTCACTTCTGCGCATGTGCACACGGGCTCACTTCTGCGCATGTGCACACGGGCTCACTACTGCTCATGCGGGCTCGGGGTCACTCCTGCTCATGCGCACTCGGAATCACTACTGCTCATGCACACTCGGACTCACTACTGCAGATGCGCAATCGGGCTCACTACTGTGCATGCGCACTAGGGGTCACTACTGCGCATGCGCGCACGAGCTCACTACTGCGCATGCGCACTCCGGCTCAGACCTGCACATGCGCATTCGAGCTCACTTCTGCTTATTAGCACACGGGCGTACTACTGCGCATGCGCACTCGGACTCACTACTGCTCATGCGCACTCGGACTCACTACTGCGCATGCGCACTCCAGCTCAGACCTGCACATGCGCACATGAGCTCACTACTACGCATGCGCACGCGGGCTCACTACTGCGCATGAGCACACGGGCTCACTACTGCGCATGCGCGCACGAGCTCACTACTGCGCATGCGCACTCCGGCTCAGACCTGCACATGCGCACTCGAGCTCACTGCTACGCATGCGCATGCGGGGTCACTACTGCGGATACGCACTCGGGCTCATTACGGCGCGAGCGCACTCGGGCTCACTTCTGCGCATGCGCACACGGACTCACTACTGTGCATGTGCACTCGGGCTCACTACTGCGCATGCGCACACGGGCTCACTACTGCGCATGCGCGCTAGGGGTCACTACTGCTCATGCGCACTCGGACTGACCACTGCTCATGCGCACACGGGCTCGCTACTGCTCATGCGGGCTCGGGGTCACTACTGCTCATGCGCACTCGGACTCACTACTGCGCATGCGCGCTCGGACTCACTACTGCGCATGCGCACTCGGGCTCATTACGGCGCGAGCGCACTCGGGCTCACTTCTGCGCATGCGCACACGGACTCACTACTGTGCATGTGCACTCGGGCTCACTACTGCGCATGCGCACACGGGCTCACTACTGCGCATGCGCGCTCGGGGTCACTACTGCTCATGCGCACTCGGACTGACCACTGCTCATGCGCACTCGGGGTCACTACTGCGCATGAGCACTCGGACTCACTACTGCGGATGCGTGCTCGGGCTCACTACTGCGCATGCGCACCCGGACCCACTACTGCGCATGCGCACTCCGGCTCAGACCTGCACATGCGCACTCGAGCTCACTACTACGCATGCGCACATGAGCTCACTACTACGCATGCGCACGCGGGCTCACTACTGCGCATGAGCACACGGGCTCACTACTGCGCATGCGCGCACGAGCTCACTACTGCGCATGCGGGCTCGGGGTCACTAATGCGCATGCGCACTCGGGGTCACTACTGCGCATGCGCACTCCGGCTCAGACCTGCACATGCGCCCACGGACACACTAGTGCGGATGCGCAATCGGCCTCACTACTCTGCATGCGCACTCGGGCACACTATTGCGCATGCGTACACGGGCTCACTACTGCGCATGCGCAGTCGGGCTCACAACTGCGCATGCGCGCTCGGAATCACTACTGCTCATGCGCACACGGACTCACGACTGCGGATGCGCGCTCGGGCTCACTACTGCGCATACGCACTCCGACTCACTACTGCGCATGCACACACGGGCTCACTTCTGCGCATGCTCACACGGGCTCACTACTGCGCATGCGGGCTCGGGGTCACTAGTGCGCATGCGCACTCGCGGTCACTACTGCGCATGCGCAGTCGGGCTCACAACTGCGCATGCGCGCTCGGAATCACTACTGCTCATGCGCACACGGACTCACGACTGCGGATGCGCGCTCGGGCTCACTACTGCGCATACGCACTCCGACTCACTACTGCGCATGCATACACGGGCTCACTTCTGCGCATGCGCACACGGGCTCACTACTGCGCATGCGGGCTCGGGGTCACAAGTGCGCATGCGCACTCGGGGTCACTACCGCGCATGCGCACTCCGCCTCAGACCTGCACATGCGCACTCGAGCACACTACTGCGCATGCGCACAGGGGCTCACTACTGCGCATTCGCTCACGGACTCACTACTGCGCATTCGCTCACGGGCTCACACTGTGAATGCACACTCGGGGTCACTACTGCGCATGCGCACTCGGGCTCACTACTGCGCATGCGGGCTCGGGGTCACTGGTGCGCATGCGCACTCGGGGTCACTACCGCGCATGCGCACTCCGCCTCAGACCTGCACATGCGCACTCGAGCACACTACTGCGCATGCGCACAGGGGCTCACTACTGCTCATTCGCTCACGGACTCACTACTGCGCATTCGCTCACGGGCTCACACTGTGAATGCACACTCGGGGTCACTACTGCGCATGCGCACTCGGGCTCACTACTGCGCATGCGCACTGAGACTCACTACTGCGGATGCACAATCGGGCTCACTACTGCGCATGCGCGCTCGGACTCACTACTGCGCATGCGCGCTCGGACTCACTACTGCTCATGCGCACACGGGCTCACTACTGCGCATGCGCAGTCCGGCTCAGACTTGCACATGCGCATTCGAGCTCACTTCTGCGCATGTGCACACGGGCTCACTTCTGCGCATGTGCACACGGGCTCACTACTGCTCATGCGGGCTCGGGGTCACTCCTGCTCATGCGCACTCGGAATCACTACTGCTCATGCACACTCGGACTCACTACTGCAGATGCGCAATCGGGCTCACTACTGTGCATGCGCACTAGGGGTCACTACTGCGCATGCGCGCACGAGCTCACTACTGCGCATGCGCACTCCGGCTCAGACCTGCACATGCGCATTCGAGCTCACTTCTGCTTATTAGCACACGGGCGTACTACTGCGCATGCGCACTCGGACTCACTACTGCTCATGCGCACTCGGACTCACTACTGCGCATGCGCACTCCAGCTCAGACCTGCACATGCGCACATGAGCTCACTACTACGCATGCGCACGCGGGCTCACTACTGCGCATGAGCACACGGGCTCACTACTGCGCATGCGCGCACGAGCTCACTACTGCGCATGCGCACTCCGGCTCAGACCTGCACATGCGCACTCGAGCTCACTGCTACGCATGCGCATGCGGGGTCACTACTGCGGATACGCACTCGGGCTCATTACGGCGCGAGCGCACTCGGGCTCACTTCTGCGCATGCGCACACGGACTCACTACTGTGCATGTGCACTCGGGCTCACTACTGCGCATGCGCACACGGGCTCACTACTGCGCATGCGCGCTCGGGGTCACTACTGCTCATGCGCACTCGGACTGACCACTGCTCATGCGCACACGGGCTCGCTACTGCTCATGCGGGCTCGGGGTCACTACTGCTCATGCGCACTCGGACTCACTACTGCGCATGCGCGCTCGGACTCACTACTGCGCATGCGCACTCGGGCTCATTACGGCGCGAGCGCACTCGGGCTCACTTCTGCGCATGCGCACACGGACTCACTACTGTGCATGTGCACTCGGGCTCACTACTGCGCATGCGCACACGGGCTCACTACTGCGCATGCGCGCTCGGGGTCACTACTGCTCATGCGCACTCGGACTGACCACTGCTCATGCGCACTCGGGGTCACTACTGCGCATGAGCACTCGGACTCACTACTGCGGATGCGTGCTCGGGCTCACTACTGCGCATGCGCACCCGGACCCACTACTGCGCATGCGCACTCCGGCTCAGACCTGCACATGCGCACTCGAGCTCACTACTACGCATGCGCACGCGGGCTCACTACTGCGCATGCGCACACGGGCTCACTACTGCGCATGCGCGCTCGGGGTCACTACTGCTCATGCACACAGGGGTCACTACTGCTCATGCGCACTCAGACTCACTACTGCGGATGCACAATCGGGCTCACTACTGCGCATGCGCACGCGGTCTCACTACTGCGCATGCGTGCTCGGGGTCACTAGTGCGCATGCGCACTCGGGGTCACTACTGCACATGCGCACTCCGCCTCACTACTGCGGATGCGCGCTCGGGCTCACTACTGCGCATGCGCACACGGGCTCACTACTGCGCATGCGCGCTCGGACTCACTACTGCTCATGCGCACACGGGCTCGCTACTGCTCATGCGGGCTCGGGGTCACTACTGCTCATGCGCACTCGGACTCACTACTGCGGATGCGCGCTCGGACTCACGACTGCGGATGCGGGCTCGGGCTTACTACTGCGGATGCGCAATTGGGTTCACTACTGCGCATGCACACACGGGCTCACTTCTGCGCATGCGCACTCGGGGTCACTACTGCTCATGCACACTCGGCCTCACTACTGCGCACGCGCACTCCGGCTCAGACCTGCCCATGCGCACTCGGTCTCACCACTGCGCATGCGTACACGGGCTCACTACTGCGCATGCGCACACGGGCTCACTACTGCGCATGCGCGCTCGGGGTCACTACTGCGCATGCGCACTCGGGGTCACTACTGCCCATGCGCACTCCGGCTCACTACTGCTCACGCGCACTCGGACTCACTACTGCGGATGCACAATCGGGCTCACTACTGCGCATGCGTACTCCGGCTCAGACCTGCACATGCGCACACCGACTCACTACTGCGGATGCGCAATCGGGCTCACTACTGTGCATGCGCACTCGGGGTCACTACTGCTCATGCGCACTCGGACTCACTACTACTCATGCGCACTCGGGGTCACTACTGCGCATGCGCACTCGGACTCACTACTGCGGATGTGCGCTCGGGCTCACTACTGCGCATGCGCAATCGGGCTCACTACTGTGCATGCGCACTCGGGGTCACTACTGCTCATGCGCACTCGGACTCACTACTGCTCATGCGCACTCGGGGTCACTACTGCGCATGCGCACTCGGGGTCACTACTGCGCATGCGCAGTCCGGCTCAGTCCTGCACATGCGCACACGGACTCACTACTGCGGATGCGCAATCGGGCTCACTACCCTGCATGCGCACTCGGGGTCACTACTGCTCATGCACACTCGGCCTCACTACTGCGCACGCGCACTCCGGCTCAGACCTGCCCATGCGCACTCGGTCTCACCACTGCGCATGCGTACACGGGCTCAGTACTGCGCATGCGCACACGGGCTCACTACTGCGCATGCGCGCTCGGGGTTACTACTGCGCATGCGCACTCGGGGTCACTACTGCCCATGCGCACTCCGGCTCACTACTGCTCACGCGCACTCGGACTCACTACTGCGGATGCACAATCGGGCTCACCACTGCGCATGCGTATTCCGGCTCAGACCTGCACATGCGCACTCGAGCTCACTACTACGCATGCGCACGCGGGCTCACTACTGCGCATGCGCATACGGTCTCACTACTGTGCATGCGCACTAGGGGTCACTACTGCGCATGCGCACGCGGGCTCACTACTGCGCATGCGCACTCCGGCTCAGACCTGCACATGCGCACTCGAGCTCACTACTACGCATGCGCACGCGGGCTCACTACTGCGCATGCGCATACGGGCTCACTACTGCGCATGCGCACTCGAGCTCACTACTAGGCATGCGCACGCGGGCTCACTACTGCTCATGCGCACTCGGACTCACTGCTGCTCATGCGCACTCAGACTCACTACTGCGGATGCACAATCGGGCTCACTACTACGCATGCGCGCTCGGACTCACTACTTCTCATGCGCACACGGACTCACGACTGCGGATGCGCGCTCGGGCTCACTACTGCGCATACGCACTCGGACTTACTACTGCGCATGCGCAATCGGGCTCACAACTGCGCATGCGCGCTCGGACTCACTACTGCTCATGCGCACACGGACTCACGACTGCGGATGCGCGCTCCGGCTCACTACTGCGCATGCGTGCTCGGGGTCACTAGTGCGCATGCGCACTCGGGGTCACTACTGCGCATGCGCACTCCGCCTCACTACTGCGGATGCGCGCTCGGGCTCACTACTGCGCATGCGCACACGGGCTCACTACTGCGCATGCGCGCTCGGACTCACTACTGCTCATGCGCACACGGGCTCACTACTGCTCATGCGGGCTCGGGGTCACTACTGCTCATGCGCACTCGGACTCACTACTGCGCATGCGCACTCCGGCTCAAACCTGCACATGCGCACTCGAGCTCACTTCTACGCATGCGCACGCGGGCTCACTACTGCGCATGAGCACACGGGCTTACTACTGCCCATGCGTACACGGGCTCACTACTGCGCATGCGCACACGGGCTCACTACTGCGCATGCGGGCTCGGGGTCACTAATGCGCATGCGCACTCGGGGTCACTACTGCGCATGCGCACTCCGGCTCAGACCTGCACATGCGCACACGGACACACTAGTGCGGATGCGCAATCGGCCTCACTACTCTGCATGCGCACTCGGGCACACTATTGCGCATGCGTACACGGGCTCACTACTGCGCATGCGCAGTCGGGCTCACAACTGCGCATGCGCGCTCGGAATCACTACTGCTCATGCGCACACGGACTCACGACTGCGGATGCGCGCTCGGGCTCACTACTGCGCATACGCACTCCGACTCACTACTGCGCATGCACACACGGGCTCACTTCTGCGCATGCGCACACGGGCTCACTACTGCGCATGCGGGCTCGGGGTCACTAGTGCGCATGCGTACTCGGGGTCACTACCGCGCATGCGCACTCCGCCTCAGACCTGCACATGCGCACTCGAGCACACTACTGCGCATGCGCACAGGGGCTCACTACTGCTCATTCGCTCACGGACTCACTACTGCGCATTCGCTCACGGGCTCACACTGTGAATGCACACTCGGGGTCACTACTGCGCATGCGCACTCGGGCTCACTACTGCGCATGCGCACTGAGACTCACTACTGCGGATGCACAATCGGGCTCACTACTGCGCATGCGCGCTCGGACTCACTACTGCGCATGCGCAGACGGGCTCACTACTGCGCATGCGCGCTCGGACTCACTACTGCTCATGCGCACACGGGCTCACTACTGCGCATGCGCAGTCCGGCTCAGACTTGCACATGCGCATTCGAGCTCACTTCTGCGCATGTGCACACGGGCTCACTTCTGCGCATGTGCACACGGGCTCACTACTGCTCATGCGGGCTCGGGGTCACTACTGCTCATGCGCACTCGGAATCACTACTGCTCATGCACACTCGGACTCACTACTGCAGATGCGCAATCGGGCTCACTACTGTGCATGCGCACTAGGGGTCACTACTGCGCATGCGCACACGGGCTCACTACTGCGCATGCGCACACGGGCTCACTACTGCGCATGCGGGCTCGGGGTCACTAATGCGCATGCGCACTCGGGGTCACTACTGCGCATGCGCACTCCGGCTCAGACCTGCACATGCGCACACGGACACACTAGTGCGGATGCGCAATCGGCCTCACTACTCTGCATGCGCACTCGGGCACACTATTGCGCATGCGTACACGGGCTCACTACTGCGCATGCGCAGTCGGGCTCACAACTGCGCATGCGCGCTCGGAATCACTACTGCTCATGCGCACACGGACTCACGACTGCGGATGCGCGCTCGGGCTCACTACTGCGCATACGCACTCCGACTCACTACTGCGCATGCACACACGGGCTCACTTCTGCGCATGCGCACACGGGCTCACTACTGCGCATGCGGGCTCGGGGTCACTAGTGCGCATGCGCACTCGGGGCCACTACCGCGCATGCGCACTCCGCCTCAGACCTGCACATGCGCACTCGAGCACACTACTGCGCATGCGCACAGGGGCTCACTACTGCTCATTCGCTCACGGACTCACTACTGCGCATTCGCTCACGGGCTCACACTGTGAATGCACACTCGGGGTCACTACTGCGCATGCGCACTCGGGCTCACTACTGCGCATGCGCACTGAGACTCACTACTGCGGATGCACAATCGGGCTCACTACTGCGCATGCGCGCTCGGACTCACTACTGCCCATGCGCGCTCGGTCTCACCACTGCGCATGCGTACACGGGCTCACTACTGCGCATGCGCACTCGGACTCACTACTGCGGATGCGCACTCCGGCTCAGACCTGCACATGCGCACTCGAGCTCACTACTACGCATGCGCACGCGGGCTCACTACTGCGCATGCGCACACGGGCTCACTACTGCGCATGCGCGCGCGGGGTCACTACTGCTCATGCACACACGGGCTCACTACTGCGCATGCGCACTCGGGGTCACTACTGCGCATGCGCACCCCGCCTCAGACCTGCACATGCGCACTCGAGCACACTACTGCGCATGCGCACAGCGGCTCACTACTGCGCATTCGCTCACGGGCTCACACTGTGCATGCACACTCGGGGTCACTACTGCGCATGCGCACTCGGGCTCACTACTGCGCATGCACACACGGGCTCACTACGGTGCATGCGCGCACTGGCTCACTACTGCGCATGCGCACACGGGCTCACTACTGTTCATGCGCAATCGGTGTCACCAATGCTCATGCGCACTCGGACTCACTGCTGCGGATGCTCAATCTGGCTCACTACTGCGCATGCGCACTCCGGCTCAGACCTGCACGTGCGCACACGGACTCACTACTGCGGATGCGCAATCGGGCTCACTACGGTGCATGCGCACACGGGCCCACTACTGCGCGTGCGCGCACGGGCTCACTACTGCGCAAGCGCAATAAGTCTCAGACCTGTCCATGCGCACTCGGACTCACCACTGCGCATGCGCGCACGGGCTCACTACAGCGCATGCGCGCTCGGACTCACTACTGCTCATGCGCACACGGGCTCACTGCTGCTCATGCGCACTCAGACTCACTACTGCGGATGCACAATCGGGCTCACTACTACGCATGCGCGCTCGGACTCACTACTTCTCATGCGCACACGGACTCACGACTGCGGATGCGCGCTCGGGCTCACTACTGCGCATACGCACTCGGACTTACTACTGCGCATGCGCAATCGGGCTCACAACTGCGCATGCGCGCTCGGACTCACTACTGCTCATGCGCACACGGACTCACGACTGCGGATGCGCGCTCCGGCTCACTACTGCGGATGCGCACACTGGCTCACTACTGCGCATGCGTGCTCGGGGTCACTAGTGCGCATGCGCACTCGGGGTCACTACTGCGCATGCGCACTCCGCCTCACTACTGCGGATGCGCGCTCGGGCTCACTACTGCGCATGCGCACACGGGCTCACTACTGCGCATGCGCGCTCGGACTCACTACTGCTCATGCGCACACGGGCTCACTACTGCTCATGCAGGCTCGGGGTCACTACTGCTCATGCGCACTCGGACTCACTACTGCGCATGCGCACTCCGGCTCAAACCTGCACATGCGCACTCGAGCTCACTTCTACGCATGCGCACGCGGGCTCACTACTGCGCATGAGCACACGGGCTTACTACTGCCCATGCGTACACGGGCTCACTACTGCGCATGCGCACACGGGCTCACTACTGCGCATGCGGGCTCGGGGTCACTAATGCGCATGCGCACTCGGGGTCACTACTGCGCATGCGCACTCCGGCTCAGACCTGCACATGCGCACACGGACACACTAGTGCGGATGCGCAATCGGCCTCACTACTCTGCATGCGCACTCGGGCACACTATTGCGCATGCGTACACGGGCTCACTACTGCGCATGCGCAGTCGGGCTCACAACTGCGCATGCGCGCTCGGAATCACTACTGCTCATGCGCACACGGACTCACGACTGCGGATGCGCGCTCGGGCTCACTACTGCGCATACGCACTCCGACTCACTACTGCGCATGCACACACGGGCTCACTTCTGCGCATGCGCACACGGGCTCACTACTGCGCATGCGGGCTCGGGGTCACAAGTGCGCATGCGCACTCGGGGTCACTACCGCGCATGCGCACTCCGCCTCAGACCTGCACATGCGCACTCGAGCACACTACTGCGCATGCGCACAGGGGCTCACTACTGCGCATTCGCTCACGGACTCACTACTGCGCATTCGCTCACGGGCTCACACTGTGAATGCACACTCGGGGTCACTACTGCGCATGCGCACTCGGGCTCACTACTGCGCATGCGGGCTCGGGGTCACTAGTGCGCATGCGCACTCGGGGTCACTACCGCGCATGCGCACTCCGCCTCAGACCTGCACATGCGCACTCGAGCACACTACTGCGCATGCGCACAGGGGCTCACTACTGCTCATTCGCTCACGGACTCACTACTGCGCATTCGCTCACGGGCTCACACTGTGAATGCACACTCGGGGTCATTACTGCGCATGCGCACTCGGGCTCACTACTGCGCATGCGCACTGAGACTCACTACTGCGGATGCACAATCGGGCTCACTACTGCGCATGCGCGCTCGGACTCACTACTGCGCATGCGCGCTCGGACTCACTACTGCTCATGCGCACACGGGCTCACTACTGCGCATGCGCAGTCCGGCTCAGACTTGCACATGCGCATTCGAGCTCACTTCTGCGCATGTGCACACGGGCTCACTTCTGCGCATGTGCACACGGGCTCACTACTGCTCATGCGGGCTCGGGGTCACTCCTGCTCATGCGCACTCGGAATCACTACTGCTCATGCACACTCGGACTCACTACTGCAGATGCGCAATCGGGCTCACTACTGTGCATGCGCACTAGGGGTCACTACTGCGCATGCGCGCACGAGCTCACTACTGCGCATGCGCACTCCGGCTCAGACCTGCACATGCGCATTCGAGCTCACTTCTGCTTATTAGCACACGGGCGTACTACTGCGCATGCGCACTCGGACTCACTACTGCTCATGCGCACTCGGACTCACTACTGCGCATGCGCACTCCAGCTCAGACCTGCACATGCGCACATGAGCTCACTACTACGCATGCGCACGCGGGCTCACTACTGCGCATGAGCACACGGGCTCACTACTGCGCATGCGCGCACGAGCTCACTACTGCGCATGCGCACTCCGGCTCAGACCTGCACATGCGCACTCGAGCTCACTGCTACGCATGCGCATGCGGGGTCACTACTGCGGATACGCACTCGGGCTCACTACGACTCATGGGCACTCGGACTCACTACTGCCGATGCGCAATCAGGCTCACTACTGCGCATGCGCACTCGGGCTCATTACGGCGCGAGCGCACTCGGGCTCACTTCTGCGCATGCGCACACGGACTCACTACTGTGCATGTGCACTCGGGCTCACTACTGCGCATGCGCACACGGGCTCACTACTGCGCATGCGCGCTCGGGGTCACTACTGCTCATGCGCACTCGGACTGACCACTGCTCATGCGCACTCGGGGTCACTACTGCGCATGAGCACTCGGACTCACTACTGCGGATGCGTGCTCGGGCTCACTACTGCGCATGCGCACACGGGCTCACTACTGCGCATGCGCGCTCGGGGTCACTACTGCTCATGCACACAGGGGTCACTACTGCTCATGCGCACTCAGACTCACTACTGCGGATGCACAATCGGGCTCACTACTGCGCATGCGCACGCGGTCTCACTACTGCGCATGCGTGCTCGGGGTCACTAGTGCGCATGCGCACTCGGGGTCACTACTGCACATGCGCACTCCGCCTCACTACTGCGGATGCGCGCTCGGGCTCACTACTGCGCATGCGCACACGGGCTCACTACTGCGCATGCGCGCTCGGACTCACTACTGCTCATGCGCACACGGGCTCGCTACTGCTCATGCGGGCTCGGGGTCACTACTGCTCATGCGCACTCGGACTCACTACTGCGGATGCGCGCTCGGACTCACGACTGCGGATGCGCGCTCGGGCTTACTACTGCGGATGTGCAATCGCGTTCACTACTGCGCATGCACACACGGGCTCACTACAGCTCATGCGCACTGAGACTCACTACTGCGGATGCACAATCGGGCTCACTACTGCGCATGCGCGCTCGGACTCACTACTGCTCATGCGCACACGGACTCACGACTGCGGATGCGCGCACGGGCCCACTACTGCGAATGCGCACTCCGTCTCAGACCTGCCCACGCGCACTCGGGCACACCACTGCGCATGCGCGGTCCGGCTCAGACCTGCACATGCGCACTCGAGCTCACTACTACGCATGCGCACGCGGGCTCACTACTGCGCATGCGCATACGGGCTGACTACTGCGCATGCGCACTCGAGCTCACTACTAGGCATGCGCACGCGGGCTCACTACTGCTCATGCGCACTCGGACTCACTACTGCGGATGCGCGCTCGGACTCACGACTGCGGATGCGGGCTCGGGCTTACTACTGCGGATGCGCAATTGGGTTCACTACTGCGCATGCACACACGGGCTCACTTCTGCGCATGCGCACTCGGGGTCACTACTGCTCATGCACACTCGGCCTCACTACTGCGCACGCGCACTCCGGCTCAGACCTGCCCATGCGCACTCGGTCTCACCACTGCGCATGCGTACACGGGCTCACTACTGCGCATGCGCACACGGGCTCACTACTGCGCATGCGCGCTCGGGGTCACTACTGCGCATGCGCACTCGGGGTCACTACTGCCCATGCGCACTCCGGCTCACTACTGCTCACGCGCACTCGGACTCACTACTGCGGATGCACAATCGGGCTCACTACTGCGCATGCGTACTCCGGCTCAGACCTGCACATGCGCACACCGACTCACTACTGCGGATGCGCAATCGGGCTCACTACTGTGCATGCGCACTCGGGGTCACTACTGCTCATGCGCACTCGGACTCACTACTACTCATGCGCACTCGGGGTCACTACTGCGCATGCGCACTCGGACTCACTACTGCGGATGTGCGCTCGGGCTCACTACTGCGCATGCGCAATCGGGCTCACTACTGTGCATGCGCACTCGGGGTCACTACTGCTCATGCGCACTCGGACTCACTACTGCTCATGCGCACTCGGGGTCACTACTGCGCATGCGCACTCGGGGTCACTACTGCGCATGCGCAGTCCGGCTCAGTCCTGCACATGCGCACACGGACTCACTACTGCGGATGCGCAATCGGGCTCACTACCCTGCATGCGCACTCGGGGTCACTACTGCTCATGCACACTCGGCCTCACTACTGCGCACGCGCACTCCGGCTCAGACCTGCCCATGCGCACTCGGTCTCACCACTGCGCATGCGTACACGGGCTCAGTACTGCGCATGCGCACACGGGCTCACTACTGCGCATGCGCGCTCGGGGTTACTACTGCGCATGCGGACTCGGCGTCACTACTGCCCATGCGCACTCCGGCTCACTACTGCTCACGCGCACTCGGACTCACTACTGCGGATGCACAATCGGGCTCACCACTGCGCATGCGTATTCCGGCTCAGACCTGCACATGCGCACTCGAGCTCACTACTACGCATGCGCACGCGGGCTCACTACTGCGCATGCGCATACGGTCTCACTACTGTGCATGCGCACTAGGGGTCACTACTGCGCATGCGCACGCGGGCTCACTACTGCGCATGCGCACTCCGGCTCAGACCTGCACATGCGCACTCGAGCTCACTACTACGCATGCGCACGCGGGCTCACTACTGCGCATGCGCATACGGGCTCACTACTGCGCATGCGCACTCGAGCTCACTACTAGGCATGCGCACGCGGGCTCACTACTGCTCATGCGCACTCGGACTCACTGCTGCTCATGCGCACTCAGACTCACTACTGCGGATGCACAATCGGGCTCACTACTACGCATGCGCGCTCGGACTCACTACTTCTCATGCGCACACGGACTCACGACTGCGGATGCGCGCTCGGGCTCACTACTGCGCATACGCACTCGGACTTACTACTGCGCATGCGCAATCGGGCTCACAACTGCGCATGCGCGCTCGGACTCACTACTGCTCATGCGCACACGGACTCACGACTGCGGATGCGCGCTCCGGCTCACTACTGCGGATGCGCACACTGGCTCACTACTGCGCATGCGTGCTCGGGGTCACTAGTGCGCATGCGCACTCGGGGTCACTACTGCGCATGCGCACTCCGCCTCACTACTGCGGATGCGCGCTCGGGCTCACTACTGCGCATGCGCACACGGGCTCACTACTGCGCATGCGCGCTCGGACTCACTACTGCTCATGCGCACACGGGCTCACTACTGCTCATGCGGGCTCGGGGTCACTACTGCTCATGCGCACTCGGACTCACTACTGCGCATGCGCACTCCGGCTCAAACCTGCACATGCGCACTCGAGCTCACTTCTACGCATGCGCACGCGGGCTCACTACTGCGCATGAGCACACGGGCTTACTACTGCCCATGCGTACACGGGCTCACTACTGCGCATGCGCACACGGGCTCACTACTGCGCATGCGGGCTCGGGGTCACTAATGCGCATGCGCACTCGGGGTCACTACTGCGCATGCGCACTCCGGCTCAGACCTGCACATGCGCACACGGACACACTAGTGCGGATGCGCAATCGGCCTCACTACTCTGCATGCGCACTCGGGCACACTATTGCGCATGCGTACACGGGCTCACTACTGCGCATGCGCAGTCGGGCTCACAACTGCGCATGCGCGCTCGGAATCACTACTGCTCATGCGCACACGGACTCACGACTGCGGATGCGCGCTCGGGCTCACTACTGCGCATACGCACTCCGACTCACTACTGCGCATGCACACACGGGCTCACTTCTGCGCATGCGCACACGGGCTCACTACTGCGCATGCGGGCTCGGGGTCACTAGTGCGCATGCGCACTCGGGGTCACTACCGCGCATGCGCACTCCGCCTCAGACCTGCACATGCGCACTCGAGCACACTACTGCGCATGCGCACAGGGGCTCACTACTGCTCATTCGCTCACGGACTCACTACTGCGCATTCGCTCACGGGCTCACACTGTGAATGCACACTCGGGGTCACTACTGCGCATGCGCACTCGGGCTCACTACTGCGCATGCGCACTGAGACTCACTACTGCGGATGCACAATCGGGCTCACTACTGCGCATGCGCGCTCGGACTCACTACTGCGCATGCGCAGACGGGCTCACTACTGCGCATGCGCGCTCGGACTCACTACTGCTCATGCGCACACGGGCTCACTACTGCGCATGCGCAGTCCGGCTCAGACTTGCACATGCGCATTCGAGCTCACTTCTGCGCATGTGCACACGGGCTCACTTCTGCGCATGTGCACACGGGCTCACTACTGCTCATGCGGGCTCGGGGTCACTACTGCTCATGCGCACTCGGAATCACTACTGCTCATGCACACTCGGACTCACTACTGCAGATGCGCAATCGGGCTCACTACTGTGCATGCGCACTAGGGGTCACTACTGCGCATGCGCACACGGGCTCACTACTGCGCATGCGCACTCCGGCTCAGACCTGCACATGCGCACTCGAGCTCACTACTGCGGATGCGCGCTCGGACTCACGACTGCGGATGCGGGCTCGGGCTTACTACTGCGGATGCGCAATCGCGTTCACAACTGCGCATGCACTCACGGGCTCACTTCTGCGCATGCGCACTCGGAATCACTACTGCTCATGCACACTCGGACTCACTACTGCAGATGCGCAATCGGGCTCACTACTGTGCATGCGCACTAGGGGTCACTACTGCGCATGCGCACACGGGCTCACTACTGCGCATACGCACTCCGGCTCAGACCTGCCCATGCGCACTCGGGCTCACCACTGCGCATGCGTACACGGGCTCACTACTGCGCATGCGCGCACGAGCTCACTACTGCGCATGCGCACTCCGGCTCAGACCTGCACATGCGCATTCGAGCTCACTTCTGCTTATTAGCACACGGGCGTACTACTGCGCATGCGCACTCGGACTCACTACTGCTCATGCGCACTCGGACTCACTACTGCGCGTGCGCACTCCAGCTCAGACCTGCACATGCGCACACGAGCTCACTACTACGCATGCGCACGCGGGCTCACTACTGCGCATGAGCACACGGGCTCACTACTGCGCATGCGCGCACGAGCTCACTACTGCGCATGCGCACTCCGGCTCAGACCTGCACATGCGCACTCGAGCTCACTGCTACGCATGCGCATGCGGGGTCACTACTGCGGATACGCACTCGGGCTCACTACGACTCATGGGCACTCGGACTCACTACTGCCGATGCGCAATCAGGCTCACTACTGCGCATGCGCACTCGGGCTCATTACGGCGCGAGCGCACTCGGGCTCACTTCTGCGCATGCGCACACGGACTCACTACTGTGCATGTGCACTCGGGCTCACTACTGCGCATGCGCACACGGGCTCACTACTGCGCATGCGCGCTCGGGGTCACTACTGCTCATGCGCACTCGGACTGACCACTGCTCATGCGCACTCGGGGTCACTACTGCGGATGCGCAATCGGGCTCACTACCCTGCATGCGCACTCGGGGTCACTACTGCTCATGCACACTCGGCCTCACTACTGCGCACGCGCACTCCGGCTCAGACCTGCCCATGCGCACTCGGTCTCACCACTGCGCATGCGTACACGGGCTCAGTACTGCGCATGCGCACACGGGCTCACTACTGCGCATGCGCGCTCGGGGTTACTACTGCGCATGCGCACTCGGGGTCACTACTGCCCATGCGCACTCCGGCTCACTACTGCTCACGCGCACTCGGACTCACTACTGCGGATGCACAATCGGGCTCACCACTGCGCATGCGTATTCCGGCTCAGACCTGCACATGCGCACTCGAGCTCACTACTACGCATGCGCACGCGGGCTCACTACTGTGCATGCGCACTCGGGGTCACTACTGCTCATGCGCACTCGGACTCACTACTACTCATGCGCACTCGGGGTCACTACTGCGCATGCGCACTCGGACTCACTACTGCGGATGTGCGCTCGGGCTCACTACTGCGCATGCGCAATCGGGCTCACTACTGTGCATGCGCACTCGGGGTCACTACTGCTCATGCGCACTCGGACTCACTACTGCTCATGCGCACTCGGGGTCACTACTGCGCATGCGCACTCGGGGTCACTACTGCGCATGCGCAGTCCGGCTCAGTCCTGCACATGCGCACACGGACTCACTACTGCGGATGCGCAATCGGGCTCACTACCCTGCATGCGCACTCGGGGTCACTACTGCTCATGCACACTCGGCCTCACTACTGCGCACGCGCACTCCGGCTCAGACCTGCCCATGCGCACTCGGTCTCACCACTGCGCATGCGTACACGGGCTCAGTACTGCGCATGCGCACACGGGCTCACTACTGCGCATGCGCGCTCGGGGTTACTACTGCGCATGCGGACTCGGCGTCACTACTGCCCATGCGCACTCCGGCTCACTACTGCTCACGCGCACTCGGACTCACTACAGCGGATGCACAATCGGGCTCACCACTGCGCATGCGTATTCCGGCTCAGACCTGCACATGCGCACTCGAGCTCACTACTACGCATGCGCACGCGGGCTCACTACTGCGCATGCGCATACGGTCTCACTACTGTGCATGCGCACTAGGGGTCACTACTGCGCATGCGCACGCGGGCTCACTACTGCGCATGCGCACTCCGGCTCAGACCTGCACATGCGCACTCGAGCTCACTACTACGCATGCGCACGCGGGCTCACTACTGCGCATGCGCATACGGGCTCACTACTGCGCATGCGCACTCGAGCTCACTACTAGGCATGCGCACGCGGGCTCACTACTGCTCATGCGCACTCGGACTCACTGCTGCTCATGCGCACTCAGACTCACTACTGCGGATGCACAATCGGGCTCACTACTACGCATGCGCGCTCGGACTCACTACTTCTCATGCGCACACGGACTCACGACTGCGGATGCGCGCTCGGGCTCACTACTGCGCATACGCACTCGGACTTACTACTGCGCATGCGCAATCGGGCTCACAACTGCGCATGCGCGCTCGGACTCACTACTGCTCATGCGCACACGGACTCACGACTGCGGATGCGCGCTCCGGCTCACTACTGCGGATGCGCACACTGGCTCACTACTGCGCATGCGTGCTCGGGGTCACTAGTGCGCATGCGCACTCGGGGTCACTACTGCGCATGCGCACTCCGCCTCACTACTGCGGATGCGCGCTCGGGCTCACTACTGCGCATGCGCACACGGGCTCACTACTGCGCATGCGCGCTCGGACTCACTACTGCTCATGCGCACACGGGCTCACTACTGCTCATGCGGGCTCGGGGTCACTACTGCTCATGCGCACTCGGACTCACTACTGCGCATGCGCACTCCGGCTCAAACCTGCACATGCGCACTCGAGCTCACTTCTACGCATGCGCACGCGGGCTCACTACTGCGCATGAGCACACGGGCTTACTACTGCCCATGCGTACACGGGCTCACTACTGCGCATGCGCACACGGGCTCACTACTGCGCATGCGGGCTCGGGGTCACTAATGCGCATGCGCACTCGGGGTCACTACTGCGCATGCGCACTCCGGCTCAGACCTGCACATGCGCACACGGACACACTAGTGCGGATGCGCAATCGGCCTCACTACTCTGCATGCGCACTCGGGCACACTATTGCGCATGCGTACACGGGCTCACTACTGCGCATGCGCAGTCGGGCTCACAACTGCGCATGCGCGCTCGGAATCACTACTGCTCATGCGCACACGGACTCACGACTGCGGATGCGCGCTCGCGCTCACTACTGCGCATACGCACTCCGACTCACTACTGCGCATGCACACACGGGCTCACTTCTGCGCATGCGCACACGGGCTCACTACTGCGCATGCGGGCTCGGGGTCACTAGTGCGCATGCGCACTCGGGGTCACTACCGCGCATGCGCACTCCGCCTCAGACCTGCACATGCGCACTCGAGCACACTACTGCGCATGCGCACAGGGGCTCACTACTGCTCATTCGCTCACGGACTCACTACTGCGCATTCGCTCACGGGCTCACACTGTGAATGCACACTCGGGGTCACTACTGCGCATGCGCACTCGGGCTCACTACTGCGCATGCGCACTGAGACTCACTACTGCGGATGCACAATCGGGCTCACTACTGCGCATGCGCGCTCGGACTCACAACTGCGCATGCGCAGACGGGCTCACTACTGCGCATGCGCGCTCGGACTCACTACTGCTCATGCGCACACGGGCTCACTACTGCTCATGCGGGCTCGGGGTCACTACTGCTCATGCGCACTCGGAATCACTACTGCTCATGCACACTCGGACTCACTACTGCAGATGCGCAATCGGGCTCACTACTGTGCATGCGCACTAGGGGTCACTACTGCGCATGCGCACACGGGCTCACTACTGCGCATGCGCACTCCGGCTCAGACCTGCACATGCGCACTCGAGCTCACTACTGCGGATGCGCGCTCGGACTCACGACTGCGGATGCGGGCTCGGGCTTACTACTGCGGATGCGCAATCGCGTTCACAACTGCGCATGCACTCACGGGCTCACTTCTGCGCATGCGCACTCGGAATCACTACTGCTCATGCACACTCGGACTCACTACTGCAGATGCGCAATCGGGCTCACTACTGTGCATGCGCACTAGGGGTCACTACTGCGCATGCGCACACGGGCTCACTACTGCGCATACGCACTCCGGCTCAGACCTGCCCATGCGCACTCGGGCTCACCACTGCGCATGCGTACACGGGCTCACTACTGCGCATGCGCGCACGAGCTCACTACTGCGCATGCGCACTCCGGCTCAGACCTGCACATGCGCATTCGAGCTCACTTCTGCTTATTAGCACACGGGCGTACTACTGCGCATGCGCACTCGGACTCACTACTGCTCATGCGCACTCGGACTCACTACTGCGCATGCGCACTCCAGCTCAGACCTGCACATGCGCACACGAGCTCACTACTACGCATGCGCACGCGGGCTCACTACTGCGCATGAGCACACGGGCTCACTACTGCGCATGCGCGCACGAGCTCACTACTGCGCATGCGCACTCCGGCTCAGACCTGCACATGCGCACTCGAGCTCACTGCTACGCATGCGCATGCGGGGTCACTACTGCGGATACGCACTCGGGCTCACTACGACTCATGGGCACTCGGACTCACTACTGCCGATGCGCAATCAGGCTCACTACTGCGCATGCGCACTCGGGCTCATTACGGCGCGAGCGCACTCGGGCTCACTTCTGCGCATGCGCACACGGACTCACTACTGTGCATGTGCACTCGGGCTCACTACTGCGCATGCGCACACGGGCTCACTACTGCGCATGCGCGCTCGGGGTCACTACTGCTCATGCGCACTCGGACTGACCACTGCTCATGCGCACTCGGGGTCACTACTGCGCATGAGCACTCGGACTCACTACTGCGGATGCGTGCTCGGGCTCACTACTGCGCATGCGCACCCGGACCCACTACTGCGCATGCGCACTCCGGCTCAGACCTGCACATGCGCACTCGAGCTCACTACTACGCATGCGCACGCGGGCTCACTACTGCGCATGCGCGCTCGGGGTCACTACTGCTCATGCACACAGGGGTCACTACTGCTCATGCGCACTCAGACTCACTACTGCGGATGCACAATCGGGCTCACTACTGCGCATGCGCACGCGGTCTCACTACTGCGCATGCGGGCTCGGGGTCACTAGTGGGCATGCGCACTCGGGGTCACTACTGCGCATGCGCCCTCCGGCTCACTACTGCGCATGCGCAATCGGGCTCACAACAGCGCATGCGCGCTTGGACTCACTACTGCTCATGCGCACACGGACTCACGACTGCGGATGCGCGCTCGGGCTCACTACTGCGCATGCGCACTCGGACTTACTACTGCGCATGCGCAATCGGGCTCACAACTGCGCATGCGCGCTCGGACTCACTACTGCTCATGCGCACACGGACTCACGACTGCGGATGCGCGCTCCGGCTCACTACTGCGGATGCGCACACTGGCTCACTACTGCGCATGCGTGCTCGGGGTCACTAGTGCGCATGCGCACTCGGGGTCACTACTGCGCATGCGCACTCCGCCTCACTACTGCGGATGCGCGCTAGGGCTCACTACTGCGCATGCGCACACGGGCTCACTACTGCGCATGCGCGCTCGGACTCACTACTGTTCATGCGCACACGGGCTCACTACTGCTCATGCGGGCTCGGGGTCACTACTGCTCATGCGCACTCGGACTCACTACTGCGCATGCGCACTCCGGCTCAAACCTGCACATGCGCACTCGAGCTCACTTCTACGCATGCGCACGCGGGCTCACTACTGCGCATGAGCACACGGGCTTACTACTGCCCATGTGTACACGGGCTCACTACTGCGCATGCGCACACGGGCTCACTACTGCGCATGCGGGCTCGGGTTCACTAATGCGCATGCGCACTCGGGGTCACTACTGCGCATGCGCACTCCGGCTCAGACCTGCACATGCGCACACGAGCTCACTACTACGCATGCGCACGCGGGCTCACTACTGCGCATGAGCACACGGGCTCACTACTGCGCATGCGCGCACGAGCTCACTACTGCGCATGCGCACTCCGGCTCAGACCTGCACATGCGCACTCGAGCTCACTGCTACGCATGCGCATGCGGGGTCACTACTGCGGATACGCACTCGGGCTCACTACGACTCATGGGCACTCGGACTCACTACTGCCGATGCGCAATCAGGCTCACTACTGCGCATGCGCACTCGGGCTCATTACGGCGCGAGCGCGCTCGGGCTCACTTCTGCGCATGCGCACACGGACTCACTACTGTGCATGTGCACTCGGGCTCACTACTGCGCATGCGCACACGGGCTCACTACTGCGCATGCGCGCTCGGGGTCACTACTGCTCATGCGCACTCGGACTGACCACTGCTCATGCGCACTCGGGGTCACTACTGCGCATGAGCACTCGGACTCACTACTGCGGATGCGTGCTCGGGCTCACTACTGCGCATGCGCACCCGGACCCACTACTGCGCATGCGCACTCCGGCTCAGACCTGCACATGCGCACTCGAGCTCACTACTACGCATGCGCACGCGGGCTCACTACTGCGCATGCGCACACGGGCTCACTACTGCGCATGCGCGCTCGGGGTCACTACTGCTCATGCACACAGGGGTCACTACTGCTCATGCGCACGCAGACTCACTACTGCGGATGCACAATCGGGCTCACTACTGCGCATGCGCACGCGGTCTCACTACTGTGCATGCGGGCTCGGGGTCACTAGTGCGCATGCGCACTCGGGGTCACTACTGCGCATGCGCTCTCCGGCTCACTACTGCGCATGCGCAATCGGGCTCACAACAGCGCATGCGCGCTTGGACTCACTACTGCTCATGCGCACACGGACTCACGACTGCGGATGCGCGCTCGGGCTCACTACTGCGCATGCGCACTCCGGCTCAGACCTGCACATGCGCACTCGAGCTCACTACTACGCATGCGCACGCGGCCTCACTACTGCGCATGCGGGCTCGGGGTCACTAGTGCGCATGCGCACTCGGGGTCACTACTGCGCATGCGCACTCCGCCTCACTACTGCTCATGCGCACTCGGACTCACTACAGCGGATGCGCAATCGGGCTCACTACTGTGCATGCGCACTCGGGGTGACTACTGCGCATGCGCACTCGGACTCACTACTGCGGATGCGCGCTTGGGCTCACTACTGCGCATGCGCACACGGGCTCACAACTGCGCATGCGCACTGGGCCTCACTACTGCGCATGCGCACACGGGCTCACTACTGCGCATGCGGGCTCGGTGTCACTACTGCGCATGCGCATTCGGACTCACTACTGCGGATGCGCGCTCGGACTCACGACTGGGGATGGGCGCTCAGGCTCACTACAGCGGATGCGCAATCGGGTTCACTACTGCGCATGCACACACGGGCTCACTTCTGCGCATGCGCACTCGGGGTCACTTCTGCTCATGCGCACTCGGCCTCACTACCGCGCATGCGCACTCCGGCTCAGACCTGCCCATGCGCACTCGGGCTCACTATTGCGCATGCGTACACGGGCTCACTACTGCGCATGCGCACTCGGGGTCACTACTGCTCATGCGCACTCGGACTGACTACTGCGCACGAGCACTCGGACTCACTACTGCGGATGCGTGCTCGGGCTCACTACTGCGCATGCGCACACGGACCCACTACTGCGCATGCGCACTCCGGCTCAGACCTGCACATGCGCACTCGAGCTCACTACTACGCATGCGCACGCGGGCTCACTACTGCGCATGCGCACACGGACTCACTACTGCGCATGCGCGCTCGGGGTCACTACTGCTCATGCACACAGGGGTCACTACTGCTCATGCGAACTCAGACTCACTACTGCGGATGCACAATCGGGCTCACTACTGCGCATGCGCGCTCAGACTCACTACTGCTCATGCACACACGGGCTCACTACTGCTCATGTGCACTGAGACTCACTACTGCGGATGCACAATCGGGCTCACTACTGCGCATGCGCGCTCGGACTCACTACTGCTCATGCGCACAGGGACTCACGACTGCGGATGCGCGCTCGGGCTCACTACTGCGGATGCGCAATCGGGTTCACTACTGCGCATGCACACACGGGCACACTTCTGCGCATGCGCACTCGGGGTCACTTCTGCTCATGCGCACTCGGCCTCACTACTACGCATGCGCACGCGGGCTCACTACTGCTCATGCGCACTCAGACTCACTACTGCGGATGCGCAATCGGGTTCACTACTGCGCATGCACACACGGGCTCACTTCTGCGCATGCGTAGTTGTGCTTACTACTTCGCATGCGCACACGGTCTCACTACAGCGCCAGCAACCTCGGGCTCACTTCTGCGCATGCGCACACGGACTCACTACTGCGCATGCGCACTCCGGCTCAGACCTGCACATGCGCACTCGAGCTCACTGCTACGCATGCGCATGCGGGGTCACTACTGCGGATGCGCACTCGGACTCACTACGACTCATGGGCACTCGGACTCACTACTGCCGATGCGCAATCAGGCTCACTACTGCGCATGCGCACTCGGGCTCATTACGGCGCAAGCGCACTCGGGCTCACTTCTGCGCATGCGCACACGGACTCACTACTGTGCATGTGCACTCGGGCTCACTACTGCGCATGCGCACACGGGCTCACTATTGCGCATGCGCGCTCGGGGTCACTACTGCGTATGCGCACAGGGGCTCACTACTGCGTATTCGCTCACGGGCTCACTACTGCGCATTCGCTCACGGGCTCACACTGTGCATGCACACTCGGGGTCACTACTGCGCATGCGCACTCGGGCTCACTACTGCGCATGCACACACGGGCTCACTACGGTGCATGCGCACACGGGCTCACTACTGCGCATGCGCACACGGGCTCACTACTGTTCATGCGCAATCGGGGTCACCAATGCTCGTGCGCACTCGGACTCACTGCTGCGGATGCTCAATCTGGCTCACTACTGCGCATGCGCACACCGGCTCAGACCTGCACATGCGCACACGGACTCACTACTGCGGATGCGCAATCGGGCTCACTACGGTGCATGCGCACACGGGCCACTACTGCGCGTGCGCGCACGGGCTCACTACTGCGCAAGCGCACTACGTCTCAGACCTGCCCGTGCGCACTCGGACTCATCACTGCGCATGCGCACTCGGACTCACTACTGCGCATGCGCACTCCAGCTCAGACCTGCACATGCGCACACGAGCTCACTACTACGCATGCGCACGCGGGCTCACTACTGCGCATGAGCACACGGGCTCACTACTGCGCATGCGCGCACGAGCTCACTACTGCGCATGCGCACTCCGGCTCAGACCTGCACATGCGCACTCGAGCTCACTGCTACGCATGCGCATGCGGGGTCACTACTGCGGATACGCACTCGGGCTCACTACGACTCATGGGCACTCGGACTCACTACTGCCGATGCGCAATCAGGCTCACTACTGCGCATGCGCACTCGGGCTCATTACGGCGCGAGCGCACTCGGGCTCACTTCTGCGCATGCGCACACGGACTCACTACTGTGCATGTGCACTCGGGCTCACTACTGCGCATGCGCACACGGGCTCACTACTGCGCATGCGCGCTCGGGGTCACTACTGCTCATGCGCACTCGGACTGACCACTGCTCATGCGCACTCGGGGTCACTACTGCGCATGAGCACTCGGACTCACTACTGCGGATGCGTGCTCGGGCTCACTACTGCGCATGCGCACCCGGACCCACTACTGCGCATGCGCACTCCGGCTCAGACCTGCACATGCGCACTCGAGCTCACTACTACGCATGCGCACGCGGGCTCACTACTGCGCATGCGCACACGGGCTCACTACTGCGCATGCGCGCTCGGGGTCACTACTGCTCATGCACACAGGGGCACTACTGCTCATGCGCACTCAGACTCACTACTGCGGATGCACAATCGGGCTCACTACTGCGCATGCGCACGCGGTCTCACTACTGCGCATGCGGGCTCGGGGTCACTAGTGGGCATGCGCACTCGGGGTCACTACTGCGCATGCGCCCTCCGGCTCACTACTGCGCATGCGCAATCGGGCTCACAACAGCGCATGCGCGCTTGGTCTCACTACTGCTCATGCGCACACGGACTCACGACTGCGGATGCGCGCTCGGGCTCACTACTGCGCATGCGCACTCGGACTTACTACTGCGCATGCGCAATCGGGCTCACAACTGCGCATGCGCGCTCGGACTCACTACTGCTCATGCGCAATCGGGCTCACTACTGTGCATGCGCACTAGGGGTCACTACTGCGCATGCGCACACGGGCTCACTACTGCGCATGCGCACTCCGGCTCAGACCTGCACATGCGCACTCGAGCTCACTACTGCGGATGCGCGCTCGGACTCACGACTGCGGATGCGGGCTCGGGCTTACTACTGCGGATGCGCAATCGCGTTCACAACTGCGCATGCACTCACGGGCTCACTTCTGCGCATGCGCACTCGGAATCACTACTGCTCATGCACACTCGGACTCACTACTGCAGATGCGCAATCGGGCTCACTACTGTGCATGCGCACTAGGGGTCACTACTGCGCATGCGCACACGGGCTCACTACTGCGCATACGCACTCCGGCTCAGACCTGCCCATGCGCACTCGGGCTCACCACTGCGCATGCGTACACGGGCTCACTACTGCGCATGCGCGCACGAGCTCACTACTGCGCATGCGCACTCCGGCTCAGACCTGCACATGCGCACTCGAGCTCACTGCTACGCATGCGCATGCGGGGTCACTACTGCGGATACGCACTCGGGCTCACTACGACTCATGGGCACTCGGACTCACTACTGCCGATGCGCAATCAGGCTCACTACTGCGCATGCGCACTCGGGCTCATTACGGCGCGAGCGCACTCGGGCTCACTTCTGCGCATGCGCACACGGACTCACTACTGTGCATGTGCACTCGGGCTCACTACTGCGCATGCGCACACGGGCTCACTACTGCGCATGCGCGCTCGGGGTCACTACTGCTCATGCGCACTCGGACTGACCACTGCTCATGCGCACTCGGGGTCACTACTGCGCATGAGCACTCGGACTCACTGCTGCGGATGCGTGCTCGGGCTCACTACTGCGCATGCGCACCCGGACCCACTACTGCGCATGCGCACTCCGGCTCAGACCTGCACATGCGCACTCGAGCTCACTACTACGCATGCGCACGCGGGCTCACTACTGCGCATGCGCACACGGGCTCACTACTGCGCATGCGCGCTCGGGGTCACTACTGCTCATGCACACAGGGGTCACTACTGCTCATGCGCACTCAGACTCACTACTGCGGATGCACAATCGGGCTCACTACTGCGCATGCGCACGCGGTCTCACTACTGCGCATGCGGGCTCGGGGTCACTAGTGGGCATGCGCACTCGGGGTCACTACTGCGCATGCGCCCTCCGGCTCACTACTGCGCATGCGCAATCGGGCTCACAACAGCGCATGCGCGCTTGGACTCACTACTGCTCATGCGCACACGGACTCACGACTGCGGATGCGCGCTCGGGCTCACTACTGCGCATGCGCACTCGGACTTACTACTGCGCATGCGCAATCGGGCTCACAACTGCGCATGCGCGCTCGGACTCACTACTGCTCATGCGCACACGGACTCACGACTGCGGATGCGCGCTCCGGCTCACTACTGCGGATGCGCACACTGGCTCACTACTGCGCATGCGTGCTCGGGGTCACTAGTGCGCATGCGCACTCGGGGTCACTACTGCGCATGCGCACTCCGCCTCACTACTGCGGATGCGCGCTAGGGCTCACTACTGCGCATGCGCACACGGGCTCACTACTGCGCATGCGCGCTCGGACTCACTACTGTTCATGCGCACACGGGCTCACTACTGCTCATGCGGGCTCGGGGTCACTACTGCTCATGCGCACTCGGACTCACTACTGCGCATGCGCACTCCGGCTCAAACCTGCACATGCGCACTCGAGCTCACTTCTACGCATGCGCACGCGGGCTCACTACTGCGCATGAGCACACGGGCTTACTACTGCCCATGCGTACACGGGCTCACTACTGCGCATGCGCACACGGGCTCACTACTGCGCATGCGGGCTCGGGGTCACTAATGCGCATGCGCACTCGGGGTCACTACTGCGCATGCGCACTCCGGCTCAGACCTGCACATGCGCACACGAGCTCACTACTACGCATGCGCACGCGGGCTCACTACTGCGCATGAGCACACGGGCTCACTACTGCGCATGCGCGCACGAGCTCACTACTGCGCATGCGCACTCCGGCTCAGACCTGCACATGCGCACTCGAGCTCACTGCTACGCATGCGCATGCGGGGTCACTACTGCGGATACGCACTCGGGCTCACTACGACTCATGGGCACTCGGACTCACTACTGCCGATGCGCAATCAGGCTCACTACTGCGCATGCGCACTCGGGCTCATTACGGCGCGAGCGCGCTCGGGCTCACTTCTGCGCATGCGCACACGGACTCACTACTGTGCATGTGCACTCGGGCTCACTACTGCGCATGCGCACACGGGCTCACTACTGCGCATGCGCGCTCGGGGTCACTACTGCTCATGCGCACTCGGACTGACCACTGCTCATGCGCACTCGGGGTCACTACTGCGCATGAGCACTCGGACTCACTACTGCGGATGCGCTCTCCGGCTCACTACTGCGCATGCGCAATCGGGCTCACAACAGCGCATGCGCGCTTGGACTCACTACTGCTCATGCGCACACGGACTCACGACTGCGGATGCGCGCTCGGGCTCACTACTGCGCATGCGCACTCCGGCTCAGACCTGCACATGCGCACTCGAGCTCACTACTACGCATGCGCACGCGGCCTCACTACTGCGCATGCGGGCTCGGGGTCACTAGTGCGCATGCGCACTCGGGGTCACTACTGCGCATGCGCACTCCGCCTCACTACTGCTCATGCGCACTCGGACTCACTACAGCGGATGCGCAATCGGGCTCACTACTGTGCATGCGCACTCGGGGTGACTACTGCGCATGCGCACTCGGACTCACTACTGCGGATGCGCGCTTGGGCTCACTACTGCGCATGCGCACACGGGCTCACAACTGCGCATGCGCACTGGGCCTCACTACTGCGCATGCGCACACGGGCTCACTACTGCGCATGCGGGCTCGGTGTCACTACTGCGCATGCGCATTCGGACTCACTACTGCGGATGCGCGCTCGGACTCACGACTGGGGATGGGCGCTCAGGCTCACTACAGCGGATGCGCAATCGGGTTCACTACTGCGCATGCACACACGGGCTCACTTCTGCGCATGCGCACTCGGGGTCACTTCTGCTCATGCGCACTCGGCCTCACTACCGCGCATGCGCACTCCGGCTCAGACCTGCCCATGCGCACTCGGGCTCACTATTGCGCATGCGTACACGGGCTCACTACTACGCATGCGCACGCGGGCTCACTACTGCGCATGCGCACACGGACTCACTACTGCGCATGCGCGCTCGGGGTCACTACTGCTCATGCACACAGGGGTCACTACTGCTCATGCGAACTCAGACTCACTACTGCGGATGCACAATCGGGCTCACTACTGCGCATGCGCGCTCAGACTCACTACTGCTCATGCACACACGGGCTCACTACTGCTCATGTGCACTGAGACTCACTACTGCGGATGCACAATCGGGCTCACTACTGCGCATGCGCGCTCGGACTCACTACTGCTCATGCGCACAGGGACTCACGACTGCGGATGCGCGCTCGGGCTCACTACTGCGGATGCGCAATCGGGTTCACTACTGCGCATGCACACACGGGCACACTTCTGCGCATGCGCACTCGGGGTCACTTCTGCTCATGCGCACTCGGCCTCACTACTACGCATGCGCACGCGGGCTCACTACTGCTCATGCGCACTCAGACTCACTACTGCGGATGCGCAATCGGGTTCACTACTGCGCATGCACACACGGGCTCACTTCTGCGCATGCGTACTTGTGCTTACTACTTCGCATGCGCACACGGTCTCACTACAGCGCCAGCAACCTCGGGCTCACTTCTGCGCATGCGCACACGGACTCACTACTGCGCATGCGCACTCCGGCTCAGACCTGCACATGCGCACTCGAGCTCACTGCTACGCATGCGCATGCGGGGTCACTACTGCGGATGCGCACTCGGACTCACTACGACTCATGGGCACTCGGACTCACTACTGCCGATGCGCAATCAGGCTCACTACTGCGCATGCGCACTCGGGCTCATTACGGCGCAAGCGCACTCGGGCTCACTTCTGCGCATGCGCACACGGACTCACTACTGTGCATGTGCACTCGGGCTCACTACTGCGCATGCGCACACGGGCTCACTATTGCGCATGCGCGCTCGGGGTCACTACTGCGTATGCGCACAGGGGCTCACTACTGCGTATTCGCTCACGGGCTCACTACTGCGCATTCGCTCACGGGCTCACACTGTGCATGCACACTCGGGGTCACTACTGCGCATGCGCACTCGGGCTCACTACTGCGCATGCACACACGGGCTCACTACGGTGCATGCGCACACGGGCTCACTACTGCGCATGCGCACACGGGCTCACTACTGTTCATGCGCAATCGGGGTCACCAATGCTCGTGCGCACTCGGACTCACTGCTGCGGATGCTCAATCTGGCTCACTACTGCGCATGCGCACACCGGCTCAGACCTGCACATGCGCACACGGACTCACTACTGCGGATGCGCAATCGGGCTCACTACGGTGCATGCGCACACGGGCCACTACTGCGCGTGCGCGCACGGGCTCACTACTGCGCAAGCGCACTACGTCTCAGACCTGCCCGTGCGCACTCGGACTCATCACTGCGCATGCGCACACGGGCTCGCTACTGCGCATGCGCGCTCGGGTTCACTACTGCTCATGCACACACGGGCTCACTACAGCTCATGCGCACTGAGACTCACTACTGCGGATGCACAATCGGGCTCACTACTGCGCATGCGCGCTCGGACTCACTACTGCTCATGCGCACAAGGACTCACGACTGCGGATGCGCGCACGGGCTCACTACTGCGGATGCGCAATCGGGTTCACTACTGCGCATGCACACACGGGCTCACTTTTGCGCATGCGCACTCGGGCTCACTACTGCTCATGCGCACTCGGCCTCACTACTGCGCACGCGCACTCCGGCTCAGACCTGCCCATGCGCACTCGGGCTCACTACTGCGCATGCGCACACGGGCTCACTACTGCGCATGCGCGCACGAGCCCACTACTGCGAATGCGCACTCCGTCTCAGACCTGCCCATGCGCACTCGGGCACTCCACTGCGCATGCGCAGTCCGGCTCAGACCTGCACATGCGCATTCGAGCTCACTTCTGCTCATATGCACACTGGCGTACTACTGCGCATGCGCACTCGGACTCACTACTGCTCATGCGCACTCGGACTCACTACTGCGCATGCGCACTCCGGCTCAGACCTGCACATGCGCACTCGAGCTCACTACTACTAATGCGCACGCGGCCTCACTACTGCGCATGAGCACACGGGCTCACTACTGCGCATGCGTACACGGGCTCACTACGGCGCATGAGCACACGGGCTCAATACTGCGCATGCGCTCTCGGACTCACTACTACTCATGCGCACTCGGGGTCACTACTGCGCATGCGCACTCGGACTCACTACTGCGCACGCGCACTCCGGCTCAGACCTGCCCATGCGCACTCGGGCTCACCACTGCGCATGCGCGGTCCGGCTCAGACCTGCACATGCGCACTCGAGCTCACTACTACGCATGCGCACGCGGGCTCACTACTGCGCATGCGCATACGGGCTGACTACTGCGCATGCGCACTCGAGCTCACTACTGCGGATGCGCGCTCGGACTCACGACTGCGGATGCGGGCTCGGGCTTACTACTGCGGATGCGCAATTGGGTTCACTACTGCGCATGCACACACGGGCTCACTTCTGCGCATGCGCACTCGGGGTCACTACTGCTCATGCACACTCGGCCTCACTACTGCGCACGCGCATTCCGGCTCAGACCTGCCCATGCGCACTCGGTCTCACCACTGCGCATGCGTACACGGGCTCACTACTGCGCATGCGCACACGGGCTCACTACTGCGCATGCGCGCTCGGGGTCACTACTGCGCATGCGCACTCGGGGTCACTACTGCCCATGCGCACTCCGGCTCACTACTGCTCACGCGCACCCGGACTCACTACTGCGGATGCACAATCGGGCTCACTACTGCGCATGCGTACTCCGGCTCAGACCTGCACATGCGCACACCGACTCACTACTGCGGATGCGCAATCGGGCTCACTACTGTGCATGCGCACTCGGGGTCACTACTGCTCATGCGCACTCGGACTCACTACTACTCATGCGCACTCGGGGTCACTACTGCGCATGCGCACTCGGACTCACTACTGCGGATGTGCGCTCGGGCTCACTACTGCGCATGCGCAATCGGGCTCACTACTGTGCATGCGCACTCGGGGTCACTACTGCTCATGCGCACTCGGACTCACTACTGCTCATGCGCACTCGGGGTCACTACTGCGCATGCGCACTCGGGGTCACTACTGCGCATGCGCAGTCCGGCTCAGTCCTGCACATGCGCACACGGACTCACTACTGCGGATGCGCAATCGGGCTCACTACCCTGCATGCGCACTCGTGTTCACTACTGCTCATGCACACTCGGCCTCACTACTGCGCACGCGCACTCCGGCTCAGACCTGCCCATGCGCACTCGGTCTCACCACTGCGCATGCGTACACGGGCTCAGTACTGCGCATGCGCACACGGGCTCACTACTGCGCATGCGCGCTCGGGGTTACTACTGCGCATGCGCACTCGGGGTCACTACTGCCCATGCGCACTCCGGCTCACTACTGCTCACGCGCACTCGGACTCACTACTGCGGATGCACAATCGGGCTCACCACTGCGCATGCGTATTCCGGCTCAGACCTGCACATGCGCACTCGAGCTCACTACTACGCATGCGCACGCGGGCTCACTACTGCGCATGCGCATACGGTCTCACTACTGTGCATGCGCACTAGGGGTCACTACTGCGCATGCGCACGCGGGCTCACTACTGCGCATGCGCACTCCGGCTCAGACCTGCACATGCGCACTCGAGCTCACTACTACGCATGCGCACGCGGGCTCACTACTGCGCATGCGCATACGGGCTCACTACTGCGCATGCGCACTCGAGCTCACTACTAGGCATGCGCACGCGGGCTCACTACTGCTCATGCGCACTCGGACTCACTGCTGCTCATGCGCACTCAGACTCACTACTGCGGATGCACAATCGGGCTCACTACTACGCATGCGCGCTCGGACTCACTACTTCTCATGCGCACACGGACTCACGACTGCGGATGCGCGCTCGGGCTCACTACTGCGCATACGCACTCGGACTTACTACTGCGCATGCGCAATCGGGCTCACAACTGCGCATGCGCGCTCGGACTCACTACTGCTCATGCGCACACGGACTCACGACTGCGGATGCGCGCTCCATCTCACTACTGCGGATGCGCACACTGGCTCACTACTGCGCATGCGTGCTCGGGGTCACTAGTGCGCATGCGCACTCGGGGTCACTACTGCGCATGCGCACTCCGCCTCACTACTGCGGATGCGCGCTCGGGCTCACTACTGCGCATGCGCACACGGGCTCACTACTGCGCATGCGCGCTCGGACTCACTACTGCTCATGCGCACACGGGCTCACTACTGCTCATGCGGGCTCGGGGTCACTACTGCTCATGCGCACTCGGACTCACTACTGCGCATGCGCACTCCGGCTCAAACCTGCACATGCGCACTCGAGCTCACTTCTACGCATGCGCACGCGGGCTCACTACTGCGCATGAGCACACGGGCTTACTACTGCCCATGCGTACACGGGCTCACTACTGCTCATGCGCACTCGGAATCACTACTGCTCATGCACACTCGGACTCACTACTGCAGATGCGCAATCGGGCTCACTACTGTGCATGCGCACTAGGGGTCACTACTGCGCATGCGCACACGGGCTCACTACTGCGCATGCGCACACAGGCTCACTACTGCGCATGCGGGCTCGGGGTCACTAATGCGCATGCGCACTCGGGGTCACTACTGCGCATGCGCACTCCGGCTCAGACCTGCACATGCGCACACGGACACACTAGTGCGGATGCGCAATCGGCCTCACTACTCTGCATGCGCACTCGGGCACACTATTGCGCATGCGTACACGGGCTCACTACTGCGCATGCGCAGTCGGGCTCACAACTGCGCATGCGCGCTCGGAATCACTACTGCTCATGCGCACACGGACTCACGACTGCGGATGCGCGCTCGGGCTCACTACTGCGCATACGCACTCCGACTCACTACTGCGCATGCACACACGGGCTCACTTCTGCGCATGCGCACACGGGCTCACTACTGCGCATGCGGGCTCGGGGTCACTAGTGCGCATGCGCACTCGGGGCCACTACCGCGCATGCGCACTCCGCCTCAGACCTGCACATGCGCACTCGAGCACACTACTGCGCATGCGCACAGGGGCTCACTACTGCTCATTCGCTCACGGACTCACTACTGCGCATTCGCTCACGGGCTCACACTGTGAATGCACACTCGGGGTCACTACTGCGCATGCGCACTCGGGCTCACTACTGCGCATGCGCACTGAGACTCACTACTGCGGATGCACAATCGGGCTCACTACTGCGCATGCGCGCTCGGACTCACTACTGCGCATGCGCAGACGGGCTCACTACTGCGCATGCGCGCTCGGACTCACTACTGCTCATGCGCACACGGGCTCACTACTGCGCATGCGCAGTCCGGCTCAGACTTGCACATGCGCATTCGAGCTCACTTCTGCGCATGTGCACACGGGCTCACTTCTGCGCATGTGCACACGGGCTCACTACTGCTCATGCGGGCTCGGGGTCACTACTGCTCATGCGCACTCGGAATCACTACTGCTCATGCACACTCGGACTCACTACTGCAGATGCGCAATCGGGCTCACTACTGTGCATGCGCACTAGGGGTCACTACTGCGCATGCGCACACGGGCTCACTACTGCGCATGCGCACTCCGGCTCAGACCTGCACATGCGCACTCGAGCTCACTACTGCGGATGCGCGCTCGGACTCACGACTGCGGATGCGGGCTCGGGCTTACTACTGCGGATGCGCGCTCGGACTCACGACTGCGGATGCGGGCTCGGGCTTACTACTGCGGATGCGCAATCGCGTTCACAACTGCGCATGCACTCACGGGCTCACTTCTGCGCATGCGCACTCGGGGTCACTACTGCGCACGCGCACTCGGACTGACCACTGCTCATGCGCACTCGGGGTCACTACTGCGCATGCGTACACGGGCTCACTACTGCGCATGCGCGCACGAGCTCACTACTGCGCATGCGCACTCCGGCTCAGACCTGCACATGCGCATTCGAGCTCACTTCTGCGCATGTGCACACGGGCTCACTTCTGCGCATGTGCACACGGGCTCACTACTGCTCATGCGGGCTCGGGGTCACTACTGCTCATGCGCACTCGGAATCACTACTGCTCATGCACACTCGGACTCACTACTGCAGATGCGCAATCGGGCTCACTACTGTGCATGCGCACTAGGGGTCACTACTGCGCATGCGCACACGGGCTCACTACTGCGCATGCGCACTCCGGCTCAGACCTGCACATGCGCACTCGAGCTCACTACTGCGGATGCGCGCTCGGACTCACGACTGCGGATGCGGGCTCGGGCTTACTACTGCGGATGCGCAATCGCGTTCACAACTGCGCATGCACTCACGGGCTCACTTCTGCGCATGCGCACTCGGAATCACTACTGCTCATGCACACTCGGACTCACTACTGCAGATGCGCAATCGGGCTCACTACTGTGCATGCGCACTAGGGGTCACTACTGCGCATGCGCACACGGGCTCACTACTGCGCATACGCACTCCGGCTCAGACCTGCCCATGCGCACTCGGGCTCACCACTGCGCATGCGTACACGGGCTCACTACTGCGCATGCGCGCACGAGCTCACTACTGCGCATGCGCACTCCGGCTCAGACCTGCACATGCGCATTCGAGCTCACTTCTGCTTATTAGCACACGGGCGTACTACTGCGCATGCGCACTCGGACTCACTACTGCTCATGCGCACTCGGACTCACTACTGCGCATGCGCACTCCAGCTCAGACCTGCACATGCGCACACGAGCTCACTACTACGCATGCGCACGCGGGCTCACTACTGCGCATGAGCACACGGGCTCACTACTGCGCATGCGCGCACGAGCTCACTACTGCGCATGCGCACTCCGGCTCAGACCTGCACATGCGCACTCGAGCTCACTGCTAATCATGCGCATGCGGGGTCACTACTGCGGATACGCACTCGGGCTCACTACGACTTATGGGCACTCGGACTCACTACTGCCGATGCGCAATCAGGCTCACTACTGCGCATGCGCACTCGGGCTCATTACGGCGCGAGCGCACTCGGGCTCACTTCTGCGCATGCGCACACGGACTCACTACTGTGCATGTGCACTCGGGCTCACTACTGCGCATGCGCACACGGGCTCACTACTGCGCATGCGCGCTCGGGGTCACTACTGCTCATGCGCACTCGGACTGACCACTGCTCATGCGCACTCGGGGTCACTACTGCGCATGAGCACTCGGACTCACTACTGCGGATGCGTGCTCGGGCTCACTACTGCGCATGCGCACCCGGACCCACTACTGCGCATGCGCACTCCGGCTCAGACCTGCACATGCGCACTCGAGCTCACTACTACGCATGCGCACGCGGGCTCACTACTGCGCATGCGCACACGGGCTCACTACTGCGCATGCGCGCTCGGGGTCACTACTGCTCATGCACACAGGGGTCACTACTGCTCATGCGCACTCAGACTCACTACTGCGGATGCACAATCGGGCTCACTACTGCGCATGCGCACGCGGTCTCACTACTGCGCATGCGGGCTCGGGGTCACTAGTGGGCATGCGCACTTGGGGTCACTACTGCGCATGCGCCCTCCGGCTCACTACTGCGCATGCGCAATCGGGCTCACAACAGCGCATGCGCGCTTGGACTCACTACTGCTCATGCGCACACGGACTCACGACTGCGGATGCGCGCTCGGGCTCACTACTGCGCATGCGCACTCGGACTTACTACTGCGCATGCGCAATCGGGCTCACAACTGCGCATGCGCGCTCGGACTCACTACTGCTCATGCGCACACGGACTCACGACTGCGGATGCGCGCTCCGGCTCACTACTGCGGATGCGCACACTGGCTCACTACTGCGCATGCGTGCTCGGGGTCACTAGTGCGCATGCGCACTCCGCCTCACTACTGCGGATGCGCGCTAGGGCTCACTACTGCGCATGCGCACACGGGCTCACTACTGCGCATGCGCACACGGGCTCACTACTGCGCATGCGCGCTCGGACTCACTACTGTTCATGCGCACACGGGCTCACTACTGCTCATGCGGGCTCGGGGTCACTACTGCTCATGCGCACTCGGACTCACTACTGCGCATGCGCACTCCGGCTCAAACCTGCACATGCGCACTCGAGCTCACTTCTACGCATGCGCACGCGGGCTCACTACTGCGCATGCGCACACGGGCTCACTACTGCGCATGCGGGCTCGGGGTCACTAATGCGCATGCGCACTCGGGGTCACTACTGCGCATGCGCCCTCCGGCTCACTACTGCGCATGCGCAATCGGGCTCACAACAGCGCATGCGCGCTTGGACTCACTACTGCTCATGCGCACACGGACTCACGACTGCGGATGCGTGCTCGGGCTCACTACTGCGCATGCGCACGCGGGCTCACTACTGCGCATGCGCACACGGGCTCACTACTGCGCATGCGCGCTCGGGGTCACTACTGCTCATGCACACAGGGGTCACTACTGCTCATGCGCACTCAGACTCACTACTGCGGATGCACAATCGGGCTCACTACTGCGCATGCGCACGCGGTCTCACTACTGCGCATGCGGGCTCGGGGTCACTAGTGGGCATGCGCACTCGGGGTCACTACTGCGCATGCGCCCTCCGGCTCACTACTGCGCATGCGCAATCGGGCTCACAACAGCGCATGCGCGCTTGGACTCACTACTGCTCATGCGCACACGGACTCACGACTGCGGATGCGCGCTCGGGCTCACTACTGCGCATGCGCACTCGGACTTACTACTGCGCATGCGCAATCGGGCTCACAACTGCGCATGCGCGCTCGGACTCACTACTGCTCATGCGCACACGGACTCACGACTGCGGATGCGCGCTCCGGCTCACTACTGCGGATGCGCACACTGGCTCACTACTGCGCATGCGTGCTCGGGGTCACTAGTGCGCATGCGCACTCCGCCTCACTACTGCGGATGCGCGCTAGGGCTCACTACTGCGCATGCGCACACGGGCTCACTACTGCGCATGCGCACACGGGCTCACTACTGCGCATGCGCGCTCGGACTCACTACTGTTCATGCGCACACGGGCTCACTACTGCTCATGCGGGCTCGGGGTCACTACTGCTCATGCGCACTCGGACTCACTACTGCGCATGCGCACTCCGGCTCAAACCTGCACATGCGCACTCGAGCTCACTTCTACGCATGCGCACGCGGGCTCACTACTGCGCATGCGCACACGGGCTCACTACTGCGCATGCGGGCTCGGGGTCACTAATGCGCATGCGCACTCGGGGTCACTACTGCGCATGCGCACTCCGGCTCAGACCTGCACATGCGCACTCGAGCTCACTGCTACGCATGCGCATGCGGGGTCACTACTGCGGATACGCACTCGGGCTCACTACGACTCATGGGCACTCGGACTCACTACTGCCGATGCGCAATCAGGCTCACTACTGCGCATGCGCACTCGGGCTCATTACGGCGCGAGCGCGCTCGGGCTCACTTCTGCGCATGCGCACACGGACTCACTACTGTGCATGTGCACTCGGGCTCACTACTGCGCATGCGCACACGGGCTCACTACTGCGCATGCACACACGGGCTCACTTCTGCGCATGCGCACACGGGCTCACTACTGCGCATGCGGGCTCGGGGTCACTAGTGCGCATGCGCACTCGGGGTCACTACCGCGCATGCGCACTCCGCCTCAGACCTGCACATGCGCACTCGAGCACACTACTGCGCATGCGCACAGGGGCTCACTACTGCTCATTCGCTCACGGACTCACTACTGCGCATTCGCTCACGGGCTCACACTGTGAATGCACACTCGGGGTCACTACTGCGCATGCGCACTCGGGCTCACTACTGCGCATGCGCACTGAGACTCACTACTGCGGATGCACAATCGGGCTCACTACTGCGCATGCGCGCTCGGACTCACTACTGCGCATGCGCAGACGGGCTCACTACTGCGCATGCGCGCTCGGACTCACTACTGCTCATGCGCACACGGGCTCACTACTGCGCATGCGAAGTCCGGCTCAGACTTGCACATGCGCATTCGAGCTCACTTCTGCGCATGTGCACACGGGCTCACTTCTGCGCATGTGCACACGGGCTCACTACTGCTCATGCGGGCTCGGGGTCACTACTGCTCATGCGCACTCGGAATCACTACTGCTCATGCACACTCGGACTCACTACTGCAGATGCGCAATCGGGCTCACTACTGTGCATGCGCACTAGGGGTCACTACTGCGCATGCGCACACGGGCTCACTACTGCGCATGCGCACTCCGGCTCAGACCTGCACATGCGCACTCGAGCTCACTACTGCGGATGCGCGCTCGGACTCACGACTGCGGATGCGGGCTCGGGCTTACTACTGCGGATGCGCAATCGCGTTCACAACTGCGCATGCACTCACGGGCTCACTTCTGCGCATGCGCACTCGGAATCACTACTGCTCATGCACACTCGGACTCACTACTGCAGATGCGCAATCGGGCTCACTACTGTGCATGCGCACTAGGGGTCACTACTGCGCATGCGCACACGGGCTCACTACTGCGCATACGCACTCCGGCTCAGACCTGCCCATGCGCACTCGGGCTCACCACTGCGCATGCGTACACGGGCTCACTACTGCGCATGCGCGCACGAGCTCACTACTGCGCATGCGCACTCCGGCTCAGACCTGCACATGCGCATTCGAGCTCACTTCTGCTTATTAGCACACGGGCGTACTACTGCGCATGCGCACTCGGACTCACTACTGCTCATGCGCACTCGGACTCACTACTGCGCATGCGCACTCCAGCTCAGACCTGCACATGCGCACACGAGCTCACTACTACGCATGCGCACGCGGGCTCACTACTGCGCATGAGCACACGGGCTCACTACTGCGCATGCGCGCTCGGGGTCACTACTGCTCATGCACACAGGGGTCACTACTGCTCATGCGCACTCAGACTCACTACTGCGGATGCACAATCGGGCTCACTACTGCGCATGCGCACGCGGTCTCACTACTGCGCATGCGGGCTCGGGGTCACTAGTGGGCATGCGCACTCGGGGTCACTACTGCGCATGCGCCCTCCGGCTCACTACTGCGCATGCGCAATCGGGCTCACAACAGCGCATGCGCGCTTGGACTCACTACTGCTCATGCGCACACGGACTCACGACTGCGGATGCGCGCTCGGGCTCACTACTGCGCATGCGCACTCGGACTTACTACTGCGCATGCGCAATCGGGCTCACAACTGCGCATGCGCGCTCGGACTCACTACTGCTCATGCGCACACGGACTCACGACTGCGGATGCGCACGCGGGCTCACTACTGCGCATGAGCACACGGGCTCACTACTGCGCATGCGCGCACGAGCTCACTACTGCGCATGCGCACTCCGGCTCAGACCTGCACATGCGCACTCGAGCTCACTGCTACGCATGCGCATGCGGGGTCACTACTGCGGATACGCACTCGGGCTCACTACGACTCATGGGCACTCGGACTCACTACTGCCGATGCGCAATCAGGCTCACTACTGCGCATGCGCACTCGGGCTCATTACGGCGCGAGCGCGCTCGGGCTCACTTCTGCGCATGCGCACACGGACTCACTACTGTGCATGTGCACTCGGGCTCACTACTGCGCATGCGCACACGGGCTCACTACTGCGCATGCGCGCTCGGGGTCACTACTGCTCATGCGCACTCGGACTGACCACTGCTCATGCGCACTCGGGGTCACTACTGCGCATGAGCACTCGGACTCACTACTGCGGATGCGTGCTCGGGCTCACTACTGCGCATGCGCACCCGGACTCACGACTGCGGATGCGCGCTCCGGCTCACTACTGCGGATGCGCACACTGGCTCACTACTGCGCATGCGTGCTCGGGGTCACTAGTGCGCATGCGCACTCCGCCTCACTACTGCGGATGCGCGCTAGGGCTCACTACTGCGCATGCGCACACGGGCTCACTACTGCGCATGCGCACACGGGCTCACTACTGCGCATGCGCGCTCGGACTCACTACTGTTCATGCGCACACGGGCTCACTACTGCTCATGCGGGCTCGGGGTCACTACTGCTCATGCGCACTCGGACTCACTACTGCGCATGCGCACTCCGGCTCAAACCTGCACATGCGCACTCGAGCTCACTTCTACGCATGCGCACGCGGGCTCACTACTGCGCATGCGCACACGGGCTCACTACTGCGCATGCGGGCTCGGGGTCACTAATGCGCATGCGCACTCGGGGTCACTACTGCGCATGCGCCCTCCGGCTCACTACTGCGCATGCGCAATCGGGCTCACAACAGCGCATGCGCGCTTGGACTCACTACTGCTCATGCGCACACGGACTCACGACTGCGGATGCGTGCTCGGGCTCACTACTGCGCATGCGCACGCGGGCTCACTACTGCGCATGCGCACACGGGCTCACTACTGCGCATGCGCGCTCGGGGTCACTACTGCTCATGCACACAGGGGTCACTACTGCTCATGCGCACTCAGACTCACTACTGCGGATGCACAATCGGGCTCACTACTGCGCATGCGCACGCGGTCTCACTACTGCGCATGCGGGCTCGGGGTCACTAGTGGGCATGCGCACTCGGGGTCACTACTGCGCATGCGCCCTCCGGCTCACTACTGCGCATGCGCAATCGGGCTCACAACAGCGCATGCGCGCTTGGACTCACTACTGCTCATGCGCACACGGACTCACGACTGCGGATGCGCGCTCGGGCTCACTACTGCGCATGCGCACTCGGACTTACTACTGCGCATGCGCAATCGGGCTCACAACTGCGCATGCGCGCTCGGACTCACTACTGCTCATGCGCACACGGACTCACGACTGCGGATGCGCGCTCCGGCTCACTACTGCGGATGCGCACACTGGCTCACTACTGCGCATGCGTGCTCGGGGTCACTAGTGCGCATGCGCACTCCGCCTCACTACTGCGGATGCGCGCTAGGGCTCACTACTGCGCATGCGCACACGGGCTCACTACTGCGCATGCGCACACGGGCTCACTACTGCGCATGCGCGCTCGGACTCACTACTGTTCATGCGCACACGGGCTCACTACTGCTCATGCGGGCTCGGGGTCACTACTGCTCATGCGCACTCGGACTCACTACTGCGCATGCGCACTCCGGCTCAAACCTGCACATGCGCACTCGAGCTCACTTCTACGCATGCGCACGCGGGCTCACTACTGCGCATGCGCACACGGGCTCACTACTGCGCATGCGGGCTCGGGGTCACTAATGCGCATGCGCACTCGGGGTCACTACTGCGCATGCGCACTCCGGCTCAGACCTGCACATGCGCACTCGAGCTCACTGCTACGCATGCGCATGCGGGGTCACTACTGCGGATACGCACTCGGGCTCACTACGACTCATGGGCACTCGGACTCACTACTGCCGATGCGCAATCAGGCTCACTACTGCGCATGCGCACTCGGGCTCATTACGGCGCGAGCGCGCTCGGGCTCACTTCTGCGCATGCGCACACGGACTCACTACTGTGCATGTGCACTCGGGCTCACTACTGCGCATGCGCACACGGGCTCACTACTGCGCATGCACACACGGGCTCACTTCTGCGCATGCGCACACGGGCTCACTACTGCGCATGCGGGCTCGGGGTCACTAGTGCGCATGCGCACTCGGGGTCACTACCGCGCATGCGCACTCCGCCTCAGACCTGCACATGCGCACTCGAGCACACTACTGCGCATGCGCACAGGGGCTCACTACTGCTCATTCGCTCACGGACTCACTACTGCGCATTCGCTCACGGGCTCACACTGTGAATGCACACTCGGGGTCACTACTGCGCATGCGCACTCGGGCTCACTACTGCGCATGCGCACTGAGACTCACTACTGCGGATGCACAATCGGGCTCACTACTGCGCATGCGCGCTCGGACTCACTACTGCGCATGCGCAGACGGGCTCACTACTGCGCATGCGCGCTCGGACTCACTACTGCTCATGCGCACACGGGCTCACTACTGCGCATGCGCAGTCCGGCTCAGACTTGCACATGCGCATTCGAGCTCACTTCTGCGCATGTGCACACGGGCTCACTTCTGCGCATGTGCACACGGGCTCACTACTGCTCATGCGGGCTCGGGGTCACTACTGCTCATGCGCACTCGGAATCACTACTGCTCATGCACACTCGGACTCACTACTGCAGATGCGCAATCGGGCTCACTACTGTGCATGCGCACTAGGGGTCACTACTGCGCATGCGCACACGGGCTCACTACTGCGCATGCGCACTCCGGCTCAGACCTGCACATGCGCACTCGAGCTCACTACTGCGGATGCGCGCTCGGACTCACGACTGCGGATGCGGGCTCGGGCTTACTACTGCGGATGCGCAATCGCGTTCACAACTGCGCATGCACTCACGGGCTCACTTCTGCGCATGCGCACTCGGAATCACTACTGCTCATGCACACTCGGACTCACTACTGCAGATGCGCAATCGGGCTCACTACTGTGCATGCGCACTAGGGGTCACTACTGCGCATGCGCACACGGGCTCACTACTGCGCATACGCACTCCGGCTCAGACCTGCCCATGCGCACTCGGGCTCACCACTGCGCATGGGTACACGGGCTCACTACTGCGCATGCGCGCACGAGCTCACTACTGCGCATGCGCACTCCGGCTCAGACCTGCACATGCGCATTCGAGCTCACTTCTGCTTATTAGCACACGGGCGTACTACTGCGCATGCGCACTCGGACTCACTACTGCTCATGCGCACTCGGACTCACTACTGCGCATGCGCACTCCAGCTCAGACCTGCACATGCGCACACGAGCTCACTACTACGCATGCGCACGCGGGCTCACTACTGCGCATGAGCACACGGGCTCACTACTGCGCATGCGCGCTCGGGGTCACTACTGCTCATGCACACAGGGGTCACTACTGCTCATGCGCACTCAGACTCACTACTGCGGATGCACAATCGGGCTCACTACTGCGCATGCGCACGCGGTCTCACTACTGCGCATGCGGGCTCGGGGTCACTAGTGGGCATGCGCACTCGGGGTCACTACTGCGCATGCGCCCTCCGGCTCACTACTGCGCATGCGCAATCGGGCTCACAACAGCGCATGCGCGCTTGGACTCACTACTGCTCATGCGCACACGGACTCACGACTGCGGATGCGCGCTCGGGCTCACTACTGCGCATGCGCACTCGGACTTACTACAGCGCATGCGCAATCGGGCTCACAACTGCGCATGCGCGCTCGGACTCACTACTGCTCATGCGCACACGGACTCACGACTGCGGATGCGCGCTCCGGCTCACTACTGCGGATGCGCACACTGGCTCACTACTGCGCATGCGTGCTCGGGGTCACTAGTGCGCATGCGCACTCGGGGTCACTACTGCGCATGCGCACTCCGCCTCACTACTGCAGATGCGCGCTAGGGCTCACTACTGCGCATGCGCACACGGGCTCACTACTGCGCATGCGCGCTCGGACTCACTACTGTTCATGCGCACACGGGCTCACTACTGCTCATGCGGGCTCGGGGTCACTACTGCTCATGCGCACTCGGACTCACTACTGCGCATGCGCACTCCGGCTCAAACCTGCACATGCGCACTCGAGCTCACTTCTACGCATGCGCACGCGGGCTCACTACTGCGCATGAGCACACGGGCTTACTACTGCCCATGCGTACACGGGCTCACTACTGCGCATGCGCACACGGGCTCACTACTGCGCATGCGGGCTCGGGGTCACTAATGCGCATGCGCACTCGGGGTCACTACTGCGCATGCGCACTCCGGCTCAGACCTGCACATGCGTACACGAGCTCACTACTACGCATGCGCACGCGGGCTCACTACTGCGCATGAGCACACGGGCTCACTACTGCGCATGCGCGCACGAGCTCACTACTGCGCATGCGCACTCCGGCTCAGACCTGCACATGCGCACTCGTGCTCACTGCTACGCATGCGCATGCGGGGTCACTACTGCGGATACGCACTCGGGCTCACTACGACTCATGGGCACTCGGACTCACTACTGCCGATGCGCAATCAGGCTCACTACTGCGCATGCGCACTCGGGCTCATTACGGCGCGAGCGCGCTCGGGCTCACTTCTGCGCATGCGCACACGGACTCACTACTGTGCATGTGCACTCGGGCTCACTACTGCGCATGCGCACACGGGCTCACTACTGCGCATGCGCGCTCGGGGTCACTACTGCTCATGCGCACTCGGACTGACCACTGCTCATGCGCACTCGGGGTCACTACTGCGCATGAGCACTCGGACTCACTACTGCGGATGCGTGCTCGGGCTCACTACTGCGCATGCGCACCCGGACCCACTACTGCGCATGCGCACTCCGGCTCAGACCTGCACATGCGCACTCGAGCTCACTACTACGCATGCGCACGCGGGCTCACTACTATGCATGCGCACACGGGCTCACTACTGCGCATGCGCGCTCGGGGTCACTACTGCTCATGCACACAGGGGTCACTACTGCTCATGCGCACGCAGACTCACTACTGCGGATGCACAATCGGGCTCACTACTGCGCATGCGCACGCGGCCTCACTACTGTGCATGCGGGCTCGGGGTCACTAGTGCGCATGCGCACTCGGGGTCACTACTGCGCATGCGCCCTCCGGCTCACTACTGCGCATGCGCAATCGGGCTCACAACAGCGCATGCGCGCTTGGACTCACTACTGCTCATGCGCACACGGACTCACGACTGCGGATGCGCGCTCGGGCTCACTACTGCGCATGCGCACTCCGGCTCAGACCTGCACATGCGCACTCGAGCTCACTACTACGCATGCGCACGCGGCCTCACTACTGCGCATGCGGGCTCGGGGTCACTAGTGCGCATGCGCACTCGGGGTCACTACTGCGCATGCGCACTCCGCCTCACTACTGCTCATGCGCACTCGGACTCACTACAGCGGATGCGCAATCGGGCTCACTACTGTGCATGCGCACTCGGGGTGACTACTGCGCATGCGCACTCGGACTCACTACTGCGGATGCGCGCTTGGGCTCACTACTGCGCATGCGCACACGGGCTCACAACTGCGCATGCGCACTGGGCCTCACTACTGCGCATGCGCACACGGGCTCACTACTGCGCGTGCGGGCTCGGTGTCACTACTGCGCATGCGCATTCGGACTCACTACTGCGGATGCGCGCCCGGACTCACGACTGGGGATGGGCGCTCAGGCTCACTACAGCGGATGCGCAATCGGGTTCACTACTGCGCATGCACACACGGGCTCACTTCTGCGCATGCGCACTCGGGGTCACTTCTGCTCATGCGCACTCGGTCTCACTACCGCGCATGCGCACTCCGGCTCAGACCTGCCCATGCGCACTCGGGCTCACTATTGCGCATGCGTACACGGGCTCACTACTGCGCATGCGCACTCGGGGTCACTACTGCTCATGCGCACTCGGACTGACTACTGCGCACGAGCACTCGGACTCACTACTGCGGATGCGTGCTCGGGCTCACTACTGCGCATGCGCACACGGACCCACTACTGCGCATGCGCACTCCGGCTCAGACCTGCACATGCGCACTCGAGCTCACTACTACGCATGCGCACGCGGGCTCATTACTGCGCATGCGCACACGGACTCACTACTGCGCATGCGCGCTCGGGGTCACTACTGCTCATGCACACAGGGGTCACTACTGCTCATGCGAACTCAGACTCACTACTGCGGATGCACAATCGGGCTCACTACTGCGCATGCGCGCTCAGACTCACTACTGCTCATGCACACACGGGCTCACTACTGCTCATGTGCACTGAGACTCACTACTGCGGATGCACAATCGGGCTCACTACTGCGCATGCGCGCTCGGACTCACTACTGCTCATGCGCACAGGGACTCACGACTGCGGATGCGCGCTCGGGCTCACTACTGCGGATGCGCAATCGGGTTCACTACTGCGCATGCACACACGGGCTCACTTCTGCGCATGCGTACTTGTGCTTACTACTTCGCATGCGCACACGGTCTCACTACAGCGCCAGCAACCTCGGGCTCACTTCTGCGCATGCGCACACGGACTCACTACTGCGCATGCGCACTCCGGCTCAGACCTGCACATGCGCACTCGAGCTCACTGCTACGCATGCGCATGCGGGGTCACTACTGCGGATGCGCACTCGGACTCACTACGACTCATGGGCACTCGGACTCACTACTGCCGATGCGCAATCAGGCTCACTACTGCGCATGCGCACTCGGGCTCATTACGGCGCAAGCGCACTCGGGCTCACTTCTGCGCATGCGCACACGGACTCACTACTGTGCATGTGCACTCGGGCTCACTACTGCGCATGCGCACACGGGCTCACTATTGCGCATGCGCGCTCGGGGTCACTACTGCGTATGCGCACAGGGGCTCACTACTGCGTATTCGCTCACGGGCTCACTACTGCGCATTCGCTCACGGGCTCACACTGTGCATGCACACTCGGGGTCACTACTGCGCATGCGCACTCGGGCTCACTACTGCGCATGCACACACGGGCTCACTACGGTGCATGCGCACACGGGCTCACTACTGCGCATGCGCACACGGGCTCACTACTGTTCATGCGCAATCGGGGTCACCAATGCTCGTGCGCACTCGGACTCACTGCTGCGGATGCTCAATCTGGCTCACTACTGCGCATGCGCACACCGGCTCAGACCTGCACATGCGCACACGGACTCACTACTGCGGATGCGCAATCGGGCTCACTACGGTGCATGCGCACACGGGCCACTACTGCGCGTGCGCGCACGGGCTCACTACTGCGCAGGCGCACTACGTCTCAGACCTGCCCGTGCGCACTCGGACTCATCACTGCGCATGCGCACACGGGCTCGCTACTGCGCATGCGCGCTCGGGTTCACTACTGCTCATGCACACACGGGCTCACTACAGCTCATGCGCACTGAGACTCACTACTGCGGATGCACAATCGGGCTCACTACTGCGCATGCGCGCTCGGACTCACTACTGCTCATGCGCACAAGGACTCACGACTGCGGATGCGCGCACGGGCTCACTACTGCGGATGCGCAATCGGGTTCACTACTGCGCATGCACACACGGGCTCACTTTTGCGCATGCGCACTCGGGCTCACTACTGCTCATGCGCACTCGGCCTCACTACTGCGCACGCGCACTCCGGCTCAGACCTGCCCATGCGCACTCGGGCTCACTACTGCGCATGCGCACACGGGCTCACTACTGCGCATGCGCGCACGAGCCCACTACTGCGAATGCGCACTCCGTCTCAGACCTGCCCATGCGCACTCGGGCACTCCACTGCGCATGCGCAGTCCGGCTCAGACCTGCACATGCGCATTCGAGCTCACTTCTGCTCATATGCACACTGGCGTACTACTGCGCATGCGCACTCGGACTCACTACTGCTCATGCGCACTCGGACTCACTACTGCGCATGCGCACTCCGGCTCAGACCTGCACATGCGCACTCGAGCTCACTACTACTAATGCGCACGCGGCCTCACTACTGCGCATGAGCACACGGGCTCACTACTGCGCATGCGTACACGGGCTCACTACGGCGCATGAGCACACGGGCTCAATACTGCGCATGCGCTCTCGGACTCACTACTACTCATGCGCACTCGGGGTCACTACTGCGCATGCGCACTCGGACTCACTACTGCGCACGCGCACTCCGGCTCAGACCTGCCCATGCGCACTCGGGCTCACCACTGCGCATGCGTACACGGGCTCACTACTGCGCATGCGCACACGGGCTCACTACTGCGCATGCGCGCCCGGGGTCACTACTGCGCATGCGCACTCGGGGTCACTACTTCGCATGCGCACTCCGGCTCACTACTGCTCATGCGCACTCGGACTCACTACTGCAGATGCGCAATCGGGCTCACTACTGTGCATGCGCACTAGGGGTCACTACTGCGCATGCGCCCGCGGGCTCACTACTGCGCATGCGCACTCCGGCTCAGACCTGCACATGCGCACTCGAGCTCACTACTACGCATGCGCACGCGGGCTCACTACTGCGCATGCGCATACGGGCTCACTACTGCGCATGCGCACTCGAGCTCACTACTAGGCATGCGCACGCGGGCTCACTACTGCTCATGCGCACTCGGACTCACTACTGCGGATGCGCGCTCGGACTCACGACTGCGGATGCGCGCTCGGGCTTACTACTGCGGGTGCGCAATCGCGATCACTACTGCGCATGCACACACGGGCTCACTACAGCTCATGCGCACTGAGACTCACTACTGCGGATGCACAATCGGGCTCACTACTGCGCATGCGCGCTCGGACTCACTACTGCTCATGCGCACACGGACTCACGACTGCGGATGCGCGCACGGGCTCACTACTGCGGATGCGCAATCGGGTTCACTACTAAGCATGCACACACGGGCTCACTACTGCTCATGCGCACTCGGCCTCACTACTGCGCACGCGCACTCCGGCTAAGACCTGCCCATGCGCACTCGGGCTCACTACTGCGCATGCGCACACGGGCTCACTACTGCGCATGCGCGCACGAGCCCACTACTGCGAATGCGCACTCCGTCTCAGACCTGCCCATGCGCACTCGGGCACACAACTGCGCATGCGCAGTCCGGCTCAGACCTGCACATGCGCATTCGAGCTCACTTCTGCTCATATGCACACTGGCGTACTACTGCGCATGCGCACTCGGACTCACTACTGCTCATGCGCACTCGGACTCACTACTGCGCATGCGCACTCCGGCTCAGACCTGCACATGCGCACTCGAGCTCACTACTACCAATGCGCACGCGGCCTCACTACTGCGCATGAGCACACGGGCTCACTACTGCGCATGCGTACACGGGCTCACTACTGCGCATGAGCACACGGGCTCACTACTGCGCATGCGCACTCGGACTCACTACTACTCGTGCGCACTCGGGGTCACTACTGCGCATGCGCACTCGGACTCACTACTGCGCACGCGCACTCCGGCTCAGACCTCCCCATGCGCACTCGGGCTCACCACTGCGCATGCGTACACGGGCTCACTACTGCGCATGCGCACACGGGCTCACTACTGCGCATGCGCGCTCGGGGTCACTACTGCGCATGCGCACTCGGGGTCACTACTGCGCATGCGCACTCCGGCTCACTACTGCTCATGCGCACTCGGACTCACTACTGCAGATGCCCAATCGGGCTCACTACTGTGCATGCGCACTAGGGGTCACTACTGCGCATGCGCACGCGGGCTCACTACTGCGCATGCGCACTCCGGCTCAGACCTGCACATGCGCACTCGAGCTCACTACTACGCATGCGCACGCGGGCTCACTACTGCGCATGCGCATACGGGCTCACTGCTGCGCATGCGCACTCGAGCTCACTACTAGGCATACGCACGCGGGCTCACTACTGCTCATGCGCACTCGGACTCACTACTGCGGATGCGCGCTCGGACTCACGACTGCGGATGCGCGCTCGGGCTTACTACTGCGGATGTGCAATCGCGATCACTACTGCGCATGCACACACGGGCTCACTACAGCTCATGCGCACTGAGACTCACTACTGCGGATGCACAATCGGGCTCACTACTGCGCATGCGCGCTCGGACTCACTACTGCTCATGCGCACACGGACTCACGACTGCGGATGCGCGCACGGGCCCACTACTGCGAATGCGCACTCCGTCTCAGACCTGCCCATCCGCACTCGGGCACACCACTGCGCATGCGCAGTCCGGCTCAGACCTGCACATGCGCACTCGAGCTCACTACTACGCATGCGCACGCGGGCTCACTACTGCGCATGCGCATACGGGCTCACTACTGCGCATGCGCACTCGAGCTCACTACTAGGCATGCGCACGCGGGCTCACTACTGCTCATGCGCACTCGGACTCACTACTGCGGATGCGCGCTCGGACTCACGACTGCGGATGCGGGCTCGGGCTTACTACTGCGGATGCGCAATCGCGTTCACTACTGCGCATGCACACACGGGCTCACTTCTGCGCATGCGCACTCGGGGTCACTACTGCGCACGCGCACTCCGGCTCAGACCTGCCCATGCGCACTCGGGCTCACCACTGCGCATGCGTACACGGGCTCACTGCTGCGCATGCGCACACGGGCTCACTACTGCGCATGCGCACTCGGACTCACTACTACTCATGCGCACTCGGGGTCACTACTGCGCATGCGCACTCGGACTCACTACTGCGGATGCGCGCTCGGACTCACGACTGCGGATGCGCGCTCGGGCTTACTACTGCGGATGCGCAATCGCGTTCACAACTGCGCATGCACACACGGGCTCACTTCTGCGCATGCGCACTCGGGGTCACTACTGCTCATGCACACTCGGCCTCACTACTGCGCACGCGCACTCCGGCTCAGACCTGCCCATGCGCACTCGGTCTCACCACTGCGCATGCGTACACGGGCTCACTACTGCGCATGCGCACACGGGCTCACTACTGCGCATGCGCGCTCGGGGTCACTACTGCGCATGCGCACTCGGGGTCACTACTGCCCATGCGCACTCCGGCTCACTACTGCTCACGCGCACTCGGACTCACTACTGCGGATGCACAATCGGGCTCACTACTGCGCATGCGTACTCCGGCTCAGACCTGCACATGCGCACACCGACTCACTACTGCGGATGCGCAATCGGGCTCACTACTGTGCATGCGCACTCGGGGTCACTACTGCTCATGCGCACTCGGACTCACTACTACTCATGCGCACTCGGGGTCACTACTGCGCATGCGCACTCGGACTCACTACTGCGGATGTGCGCTCGGGCTCACTACTGCGCATGCGCAATCGGGCTCACTACTGTGCATGCGCACTCGGGGTCACTACTGCTCATGCGCACTCGGACTCACTACTGCTCATGCGCACTCGGGGTCACTACTGCGCATGCGCACTCGGGGTCACTACTGCGCATGCGCAGTCCGGCTCGGTCCTGCACATGCGCACACGGACTCACTACTGCGGATGCGCAATCGGGCTCACTACTCTGCATGCGCACTCGGGGTCACTACTGCTCACGCACACTCGGCCTCACTACTGCTAATGCACACTCGGCCTCACTACTGCGCACGCGCACTCCGGCTCAGACCTGCCCATGCGCACTCGGTCTTACCACTGCGCATGCGTACACGGGCTCACTACTGCGCATGCGCACACGGGCTCACTACTGCGCATGCGCGCACGGGGTTACTACTGCGCATGCGCACTCGGGGTCACTACTGCCCATGCGCACTCCGGCTCACTACTGCTCACGCGCACTCGGACTCACTACTGCGGATGCACAATCGGGCTCAATACTGCGCATGCGTATTCCGGCTCAGACCTGCACATGCGCACACCGACTCACTACTGCGGATGCGCAATCGGGCTCACTATTGTGCATGCGCACTCGGGGTCACTACTGCTCATGCGCACTCGGACTCACTACTACTCATGCGCACTCGGGGTCACTACTGCGCATGCGCACTCGGACTCACTACTGCGGATGTGCGCTCGAGCTCACTACTGCGCATGCGCAATCGGGCTCACTACTGTGCATGCGCACTCGGGGTCACTACTGCTCATGCGCACTCGGACTCACTACTGCTCATGCGCACACGGGGTCACTACTGCGCATGCGCACTCGGGGTCACTACTGCGCATGCGCAGTCCGGCTCAGTCCTGCACATGCGCACACGGACTCACTACTGCGGATGCGCAATCGGGCTCACTACTCTGCATGCGCACTCGGGGTCACGACTGCTCATGCGCACTCGGACTGACTACTGCTCATGCACACTCGGGGTCACTACTGCGGATGCGCACTCCGGCTCAGACCTGCACATGCGCACTCGAGCTCACTACTACGCATGCGCACGCGGGCTCACTACTGCGCATGCGCACACGGGCTCACTACTGCGCATGCACGCGCGGGGTCACTACTGCTCATGCACACACGGGCTCACTACTGCGCATGCGCACTCGGGGTCACTACTGCCCATGCGCACTCCGGCTCACTACTGCGCATGCACACACGGGCACACTACTGCGGATGCGCACTCCGGCTCAGACCTGCACATGCGCACTCGAGCTCACTACTACGCATGCGCACGCGGGCTCACTACTGCGCATGCGCACACGGGCTCACTACTGCGCGTGCGCGCGCGGGGTCACTACTGCTCATGCACACACGGGCTCACTACTGCGCATGCGCACTCGGGGTCACTACTGCGCATGCGCACACGGGCTCACTACTGCGCATGCGCGCTCGGACTGACTACTGCTCATGCGCACTCGGACTCACTACTGCGCATGCGTACATGTGCTCACTATTGCGCATGCGCGCTCGGGGTCACTACTGCGCATGCGCACAGGGGCTCACTACTGCCTATTCGCTCACGGGCTCACTACTGCGTATTCGCTCACGGGCTCACACTGTGCATGCACACTCGGGGTCACTACTGCGCATGCGCGCACGAGCTCACTACTGCGCATGCGCACTCCGGCTCAGACCTGCACATGCGCACTCGAGCTCACTTCTGCGCATGTGCACACGGGCTCACTTCTGCGCATGTGCACACGGGCTCACTACTGCTCATGCGGGCTCGGGGTCACTACTGCTCATGCGCACTCGGAATCACTACTGCTCATGCACACTCGGACTCACTACTGCAGATGCGCAATCGGGCTCACTACTGTGCATGCGCACTAGGGGTCACTACTGCGCATGCGCACACGGGCTCACTACTGCGCATGCGCACTCCGGCTCAGACCTGCACATGCGCACTCGAGCTCACTACTGCGGATGCGCGCTCGGACTCACGACTGCGGATGCGGGCTCGGGCTTACTACTGCGGATGCGCAATCGCGTTCACAACTGCGCATGCACTCACGGGCTCACTTCTGCGCATGCGCACTCGGAATCACTACTGCTCATGCACACTCGGACTCACTACTGCAGATGCGCAATCGGGCTCACTACTGTGCATGCGCACTAGGGGTCACTACTGCGCATGCGCACACGGGCTCACTACTGCGCATACGCACTCCGGCTCAGACCTGCCCATGCGCACTCGGGCTCACCACTGCGCATGCGTACACGGGCTCACTACTGCGCATGCGCGCACGAGCTCACTACTGCGCATGCGCACGCCGGCTCAGACCTGCACATGCGCATTCGAGCTCACTTCTGCTTATTAGCACACGGGCGTACTACTGCGCATGCGCACTCGGACTCACTACTGCTCATGCGCACTCGGACTCACTACTGCGCATGCGCACTCCAGCTCAGACCTGCACATGCGCACACGAGCTCACTACTACGCATGCGCACGCGGGCTCACTACTGCGCATGAGCACACGGGCTCACTACTGCGCATGCGCGCACGAGCTCACTACTGCGCATGCGCACTCCGGCTCAGACCTGCACATGCGCACTCGAGCTCACTGCTACGCATGCGCATGCGGGGTCACTACTGCGGATACGCACTCGGGCTCACTACGACTCATGGGCACTCGGACTCACTACTGCCGATGCGCAATCAGGCTCACTACTGCGCATGCGCACTCGGGCTCATTACGGCGCGAGCGCACTCGGGCTCACTTCTGCGCATGCGCACACGGACTCACTACTGTGCATGTGCACTCGGGCTCACTACTGCGCATGCGCACACGGGCTCACTACTGCGCATGCGCGCTCGGGGTCACTACTGCTCATGCGCACTCGGACTGACCACTGCTCATGCGCACTCGGGGTCACTACTGCGCATGAGCACTCGGACTCACTACTGCGGATGCGTGCTCGGGCTCACTACTGCGCATGCGCACCCGGACCCACTACTGCGCATGCGCACTCCGGCTCAGACCTGCACATGCGCACTCGAGCTCACTACTACGCATGCGCACGCGGGCTCACTACTGCGCATGCGCACACGGGCTCACTACTGCGCATGCGCGCTCGGGGTCACTACTGCTCATGCACACAGGGGTCACTACTGCTCATGCGCACTCAGACTCACTACTGCGGATGCACAATCGGGCTCACTACTGCGCATGCGCACGCGGTCTCACTACTGCGCATGCGGGCTCGGGGTCACTAGTGGGCATGCGCACTTGGGGTCACTACTGCGCATGCGCCCTCCGGCTCACTACTGCGCATGCGCAATCGGGCTCACAACAGCGCATGCGCGCTTGGACTCACTACTGCTCATGCGCACACGGACTCACGACTGCGGATGCGCGCTCGGGCTCACTACTGCGCATGCGCACTCGGACTTACTACTGCGCATGCGCAATCGGGCTCACAACTGCGCATGCGCGCTCGGACTCACTACTGCTCATGCGCACACGGACTCACGACTGCGGATGCGCGCTCCGGCTCACTACTGCGGATGCGCACACTGGCTCACTACTGCGCATGCGTGCTCGGGGTCACTAGTGCGCATGCGCACTCCGCCTCACTACTGCGGATGCGCGCTAGGGCTCACTACTGCGCATGCGCACACGGGCTCACTACTGCGCATGCGCACACGGGCTCACTACTGCGCATGCGCGCTCGGACTCACTACTGTTCATGCGCACACGGGCTCACTACTGCTCATGCGGGCTCGGGGTCACTACTGCTCATGCGCACTCGGACTCACTACTGCGCATGCGCACTCCGGCTCAAACCTGCACATGCGCACTCGAGCTCACTTCTACGCATGCGCACGCGGGCTCACTACTGCGCATGCGCACACGGGCTCACTACTGCGCATGCGGGCTCGGGGTCACTAATGCGCATGCGCACTCGGGGTCACTACTGCGCATGCGCACTCCGGCTCAGACCTGCACATGCGCACTCGAGCTCACTGCTACGCATGCGCATGCGGGGTCACTACTGCGCATGCGCACACGGGCTCACTACTGCGCATGCGGGCTCGGGGTCACTAGTGCGCATGCGCACACGGGCTCACTACTGCGCATGCGCACTCCGGCTCAGACCTGCACATGCGCACTCGAGCTCACTACTGCGGATGCGCGCTCGGACTCACGACTGCGGATGCGGGCTCGGGCTTACTACTGCGGATGCGCAATCGCGTTCACAACTGCGCATGCACTCACGGGCTCACTTCTGCGCATGCGCACTCGGAATCACTACTGCTCATGCACACTCGGACTCACTACTGCAGATGCGCAATCGGGCTCACTACTGTGCATGCGCACTAGGGGTCACTACTGCGCATGCGCACACGGGCTCACTACTGCGCATACGCACTCCGGCTCAGACCTGCCCATGCGCACTCGGGCTCACCACTGCGCATGCGTACACGGGCTCACCACTGCGCATGCGCGCACGAGCTCACTACTGCGCATGCGCACTCCGGCTCAGACCTGCACATGCGCATTCGAGCTCACTTCTGCTTATTAGCACACGGGCGTACTACTGCGCATGCGCACTCGGACTCACTACTGCTCATGCGCACTCGGACTCACTACTGCGCATGCGCACTCCAGCTCAGACCTGCACATGCGCACACGAGCTCACTACTACGCATGCGCACGCGGGCTCACTACTGCGCATGAGCACACGGGCTCACTACTGCGCATGCGCGCACGAGCTCACTACTGCGCATGCGCACTCCGGCTCAGACCTGCACATGCGCACTCGAGCTCACTGCTACGCATGCGCATGCGGGGTCACTACTGCGGATACGCACTCGGGCTCACTACGACTCATGGGCACTCGGACTCACTACTGCCGATGCGCAATCAGGCTCACTACTGCGCATGCGCACTCGGGCTCATTACGGCGCGAGCGCACTCGGGCTCACTTCTGCGCATGCGCACACGGACTCACTACTGTGCATGTGCACTCGGGCTCACTACTGCGCATGCGCACACGGGCTCACTACTGCGCATGCGCGCTCGGGGTCACTACTGCTCATGCGCACTCGGACTGACCACTGCTCATGCGCACTCGGGGTCACTACTGCGCATGAGCACTCGGACTCACTACTGCGGATGCGTGCTCGGGCTCACTACTGCGCATGCGCACCCGGACCCACTACTGCGCATGCGCACTCCGGCTCAGACCTGCACATGCGCACTCGAGCTCACTACTACGCATGCGCACGCGGGCTCACTACTGCGCATGCGCACACGGGCTCACTACTGCGCATGCGCGCTCGGGGTCACTACTGCTCATGCACACAGGGGTCACTACTGCTCATGCGCACTCAGACTCACTACTGCGGATGCACAATCGGGCTCACTACTGCGCATGCGCACGCGGTCTCACTACTGCGCATGCGGGCTCGGGGTCACTAGTGGGCATGCGCACTCGGGGTCACTACTGCGCATGCGCCCTCCGGCTCACTACTGCGCATGCGCAATCGGGCTCACAACAGCGCATGCGCGCTTGGACTCACTACTGCTCATGCGCACACGGACTCACGACTGCGGATGCGCGCTCGGGCTCACTACTGCGCATGCGCACTCGGACTTACTACTGCGCATGCGCAATCGGGCTCACAACTGCGCATGCGCGCTCGGACTCACTACTGCTCATGCGCACACGGACTCACGACTGCGGATGCGCGCTCCGGCTCACTACTGCGGATGCGCACACTGGCTCACTACTGCGCATGCGTGCTCGGGGTCACTAGTGCGCATGCGCACTCGGGGTCACTACTGCGCATGCGCACTCCGCCTCACTACTGCAGATGCGCGCTAGGGCTCACTACTGCGCATGCGCACACGGGCTCACTACTGCGCATGCGCGCTCGGACTCACTACTGTTCATGCGCACACGGGCTCACTACTGCTCATGCGGGCTCGGGGTCACTACTGCTCATGCGCACTCGGACTCACTACTGCGCATGCGCACTCCGGCTCACTACGACTCATGGGCACTCGGACTCACTACTGCCGATGCGCAATCAGGCTCACTACTGCGCATGCGCACTCGGGCTCATTACGGCGCGAGCGCGCTCGGGCTCACTTCTGCGCATGCGCACACGGACTCACTACGGTGCATGTGCACTCGGGCTCACTACTGCGCATGCGCACACGGGCTCACTACTGCGCATGCGCACACGGGCTCACTATTGCGCATGCGCGCTCGGGGTCACTACTGCGTATGCGCACAGGGGCTCACTACTGCGTATTCGCTCACGGGCTCACTACTGCGCATTCGCTCACGGGCTCACACTGTGCATGCACACTCGGGGTCACTACTGCGCATGCGCACTCGGGCTCACTACTGCGCATGCACACACGGGCTCACTACGGTGCATGCGCACACGGGCTCACTACTGCGCATGCGCACACGGGCTCACTACTGTTCATGCGCAATCGGGGTCACCAATGCTCGTGCGCACTCGGACTCACTGCTGCGGATGCTCAATCTGGCTCACTACTGCGCATGCGCACACCGGCTCAGACCTGCACATGCGCACACGGACTCACTACTGCGGATGCGCAATCGGGCTCACTACGGTGCATGCGCACACGGGCCACTACTGCGCGTGCGCGCACGGGCTCACTACTGCGCAAGCGCACTACGTCTCAGACCTGCCCGTGCGCACTCGGACTCATCACTGCGCATGCGCACACGGGCTCGCTACTGCGCATGCGCGCTCGGGTTCACTACTGCTCATGCACACACGGGCTCACTACAGCTCATGCGCACTGAGACTCACTACTGCGGATGCACAACCGGGCTCACTACTGCGCATGCGCGCTCGGACTCACTACTGCTCATGCGCACAAGGACTCACGACTGCGGATGCGCGCACGGGCTCACTACTGCGGATGCGCAATCGGGTTCACTACTGCGCATGCACACACGGGCTCACTTTTGCGCATGCGCACTCGGGCTCACTACTGCTCATGCGCACTCGGACTCACTACTGCGCATGCGCACTCCGGCTCAGACCTGCACATGCGCACTCGAGCTCACTACTACGCATGCGCACGCGGGCTCACTACTGCGCATGCGCATACGGGCTCACTACTGCGCATGCGCACTCGAGCTCACTACTAGGCATGCGCACGCGGGCTCACTACTGCTCATGCGCACTCGGACTCACTACTGCGGATGCGCGCTCGGACTCACGACTGCGGATGCGCGCTCGGGCTTACTACTGCGGGTGCGCAATCGCGATCACTACTGCGCATGCACACACGGGCTCACTACAGCTCATGCGCACTGAGACTCACTACTGCGGATGCACAATCGGGCTCACTACTGCGCATGCGCGCTCGGACTCACTACTGCTCATGCGCACACGGACTCACGACTGCGGATGCGCGCAAGGGCTCACTACTGCGGATGCGCAATCGGGTTCACTACTAAGCATGCACACACGGGCTCACTACTGCTCATGCGCACTCGGCCTCACTACTGCGCACGCGCACTCCGGCTAAGACCTGCCCATGCGCACTCGGGCTCACTACTGCGCATGCGCACACGGGCTCACTACTGCGCATGCGCGCACGAGCCCACTACTGCGAATGCGCACTCCGTCTCAGACCTGCCCATGCGCACTCGGGCACACAACTGCGCATGCGCAGTCCGGCTCAGACCTGCACATGCGCATTCGAGCTCACTTCTGCTCATATGCACACTGGCGTACTACTGCGCATGCGCACTCGGACTCACTACTGCTCATGCGCACTCGGACTCACTACTGCGCATGCGCACTCCGGCTCAGACCTGCACATGCGCACTCGAGCTCACTACTACCAATGCGCACGCGGCCTCACTACTGCGCATGAGCACACGGGCTCACTACTGCGCATGCGTACACGGGCTCACTACTGCGCATGAGCACACGGGCTCACTACTGCGCATGCGCACTCGGACTCACTACTACTCGTGCGCACTCGGGGTCACTACTGCGCATGCGCACTCGGACTCACTACTGCGCACGCGCACTCCGGCTCAGACCTCCCCATGCGCACTCGGGCTCACCACTGCGCATGCGTACACGGGCTCACTACTGCGCATGCGCACACGGGCTCACTACTGCGCATGCGCGCTCGGGGTCACTACTGCGCATGCGCACTCGGGGTCACTACTGCGCATGCGCACTCCGGCTCACTACTGCTCATGCGCACTCGGACTCACTACTGCAGATGCCCAATCGGGCTCACTACTGTGCATGCGCACTAGGGGTCACTACTGCGCATGCGCACGCGGGCTCACTACTGCGCATGCGCACTCCGGCTCAGACCTGCACATGCGCACTCGAGCTCACTACTACGCATGCGCACGCGGGCTCACTACTGCGCATGCGCATACGGGCTCACTGCTGCGCATGCGCACTCGAGCTCACTACTAGGCATACGCACGCGGGCTCACTACTGCTCATGCGCACTCGGACTCACTACTGCGGATGCGCGCTCGGACTCACGACTGCGGATGCGCGCTCGGGCTTACTACTGCGGATGTGCAATCGCGTTCACTACTGCGCATGCACACACGGGCTCACTACAGCTCATGCGCACTGAGACTCACTACTGCGGATGCACAATCGGGCTCACTACTGCGCATGCGCGCTCGGACTCACTACTGCTCATGCGCACACGGACTCACGACTGCGGATGCGCGCACGGGCCCACTACTGCGAATGCGCACTCCGTCTCAGACCTGCCCATCCGCACTCGGGCACACCACTGCGCATGCGCAGTCCGGCTCAGACCTGCACATGCGCACTCGAGCTCACTACTACGCATGCGCACGCGGGCTCACTACTGCGCATGCGCATACGGGCTCACTACTGCGCATGCGCACTCGAGCTCACTACTAGGCATGCGCACGCGGGCTCACTACTGCTCATGCGCACTCGGACTCACTACTGCGGATGCGCGCTCGGACTCACGACTGCGGATGCGGGCTCGGGCTTACTACTGCGGATGCGCAATCGCGTTCACTACTGCGCATGCACACACGGGCTCACTTCTGCGCATGCGCACTCGGGGTCACTACTGCGCACGCGCACTCCGGCTCAGACCTGCCCATGCGCACTCGGGCTCACCACTGCGCATGCGTACACGGGCTCACTGCTGCGCATGCGCACACGGGCTCACTACTGCGCATGCGCACTCGGACTCACTACTGCTCATGCGCACTCGGGGTCACTACTGCGCATGCGCACTCGGACTCACTACTGCGGATGCGCGCTCGGACTCACGACTGCGGATGCGCGCTCGGGCTTACTACTGCGGATGCGCAATCGCGTTCACAACTGCGCATGCACACACGGGCTCACTTCTGCGCATGCGCACTCGGGGTCACTACTGCTCATGCACACTCGGCCTCACTACTGCGGATGCACAATCGGGCTCACTACTGCGCATGCGTACTCCGGCTCAGACCTGCACATGCGCACACCGACTCACTACTGCGGATGCGCAATCGGGCTCACTACTGTGCATGCGCACTCGGGGTCACTACTGCTCATGCGCACTCGGACTCACTACTACTCATGCGCACTCGGGGTCACTACTGCGCATGCGCACTCGGACTCACTACTGCGGATGTGCGCTCGGGCTCACTACTGCGCATGCGCAATCGGGCTCACTACTGTGCATGCGCACTCGGGGTCACTACTGCTCATGCGCACTCGGACTCACTACTGCTCATGCGCACTCGGGGTCACTACTGCGCATGCGCACTCGGGGTCACTACTGCGCATGCGCAGTCCGGCTCAGTCCTGCACATGCGCACACGGACTCACTACTGCGGATGCGCAATCGGGCTCACTACTCTGCATGCGCACTCGGGGTCACTACTGCTCACGCACACTCGGCCTCACTACTGCTAATGCACACTCGGCCTCACTACTGCGCACGCGCACTCCGGCTCAGACCTGCCCATGCGCACTCGGTCTTACCACTGCGCATGCGTACACGGGCTCACTACTGCGCATGCGCACACGGGCTCACTACTGCGCATGCGCGCACGGGGTTACTACTGCACATGCGCACTCGGGGTCACTACTGCCCATGCGCACTCCGGCTCACTACTGCTCACGCGCACTCGGACTCACTACTGCGGATGCACAATCGGGCTCACTACTGCGCATGCGTATTCCGGCTCAGACCTGCACATGCGCACACCGACTCACTACTGCGGATGCGCAATCGGGCTCACTATTGTGCATGCGCACTCGGGGTCACTACTGCTCATGCGCACTCGGACTCACTACTACTCATGCGCACTCGGGGTCACTACTGCGCATGCGCACTCGGACTCACTACTGCGGATGTGCGCTCGAGCTCACTACTGCGCATGCGCAATCGGGCTCACTACTGTGCATGCGCACTCGGGGTCACTACTGCTCATGCGCACTCGGACTCACTACTGCTCATGCGCACACGGGGTCACTACTGCGCATGCGCACTCGGGGTCACTACTGCGCATGCGCAGTCCGGCTCAGTCCTGCACATGCGCACACGGACTCACTACTGCGGATGCGCAATCGGGCTCACTACTCTGCATGCGCACTCGGGGTCACGACTGCTCATGCGCACTCGGACTGACTACTGCTCATGCACACTCGGGGTCACTACTGCGGATGCGCACTCCGGCTCAGACCTGCACATGCGCACTCGAGCTCACTACTACGCATGCGCACGCGGGCTCACTACTGCGCATGCGCACACGGGCTCACTACTGCGCATGCACGCGCGGGGTCACTACTGCTCATGCACACACGGGCTCACTACTGCGCATGCGCACTCGGGGTCACTACTGCCCATGCGCACTCCGGCTCACTACTGCGCATGCACACACGGGCACACTACTGCGGATGCGCACTCCGGCTCAGACCTGCACATGCGCACTCGAGCTCACTACTACGCATGCGCACGCGGGCTCACTACTGCGCATGCGCACACGGGCTCACTACTGCGCGTGCGCGCGCGGGGTCACTACTGCTCATGCACACACGGGCTCACTACTGCGCATGCGCACTCGGGGTCACTACTGCGCATGCGCACACAGGCTCACTACTGCGCATGCGCGCTCGGGGTCACTACTGCTCATGCGCACTCGGACTGACTACTGCTCATGCGCACTCGGGGTCACTACTGCGCATGAGCACTCGGACTCACTACTGCGCATGCGTACATGTGCTCACTATTGCGCATGCGCGCTCGGGGTCACTACTGCGCATGCGCACAGGGGCTCACTACTGCCTATTCGCTCACGGGCTCACTACTGCGCATTCGCTCACGGGCTCACACTGTGCATGCACACTCGGGGTCACTACTGCGCATGCGCACTCGGGCTCACTACTGCGCATGCACACACGGGCTCACTACTGCGCATGCGCACACGGACTCACTACTGCGCATGCGCACTCCGGCTCAGACCTGCACATGCGCACTCGAGCTCACTGCTACGCATGCGCATGCGGGGTCACTACTGCGGATGCGCACTCGGACTCACTACGACTCATGGGCACTCGGACTCACTACTGCCGATGCGCAATCAGGCTCACTACTGCGCATGCGCACTCGGGCTCATTACGGCGCAAGCGCACTCGGGCTCACTTCTGCGCATGCGCACACGGACTCACTACTGTGCATGTGCACTCGGGCTCACTACTGCGCATGCGCACACGGGCTCACTATTGCGCATGCGCGCTCGGGGTCACTACTGCGCATGCGCACAGGGGCTCACTACTGCGTATTCGCTCACGGGCTCACTACTGCGCATTCGCTCACGGGCTCACACTGTGCATGCACACTCGGGGTCACTACTGCGCATGCGCACTCGGGCTCACTACTGCGCATGCACACACGGGCTCACTACGGTGCATGCGCACACGGGCTCACTACTGCGCATGCGCACACGGGCTCACTACTGTTCATGCGCAATCGGGGTCACCAATGCTCGTGCGCACTCGGACTCACTGCTGCGGATGCTCAATCTGGCTCACTACTGCGCATGCGCACACCGGCTCAGACCAGCACATGCGCACACGGACTCACTACTGCGGATGCGCAATCGGGCTCACTACGGTGCATGCGCACACGGGCCACTACTGCGCGTGCGCGCACGGGCTCACTACTGCGCAAGCGCACTACGTCTCAGACCTGCCCGTGCGCACTCGGACTCACCACTGCGCATGCGCACACGGGCTCGCTACTGCGCATGCGCGCTCGGGTTCACTACTGCTCATGCACACACGGGCTCACTACAGCTCATGCGCACTGAGACTCACTACTGCGGATGCACAATCGGGCTCACTACTGCGCATGCGCGCTCGGACTCACTACTGCTCATGCGCACACGGACTCACGACTGCGGATGCGCGCACGGGCTCACTACTGCGGATGCGCAATCGGGTTCACTACTGCGCATGCACACACGGGCTCACTTTTGCGCATGCGCACTCGGGCTCACTACTGCTCATGCGCACTCGGCCTCACTACTGCGCACGCGCACTCCGGCTCAGACCTGCCCATGCGCACTCGGGGTCACTACTGCGCATGCGAACTCGGACTCACTACTGCGCACGCGCACTCCGGCTCAGACCTGCCCATGCGTACTTGGGCTCACCACTGCGCATGCGTACACGGGCTCACTACTGCGCATGCGCACACGGGCTCACTACTGCGCATGCGCGCTCGGGGTCACTACTGCGCATGCGCACTCGGGGTCACTACTGCGCATGCGCACTCCGGCTCACTACTGCTCATGCGCACTCGGACTCACTACTGCGGATGCGCAATCGGGCTCACTACTGTGCATGCGCACTAGGGGTCACTACTGCGCATGCGCATGCGGGCTCACTACTGCGCATGCGCAGTCCGGCTCAGACCTGCACATGCGCACTCGAGCTCACTACTGCTCATATGCACACTGGCGTACTACTGCGCATGCGCACTCGGACTCACTACTGCTCATGCCCACTCGGACTCACTACTGCGCATGCGCACTCCGGCTCAGACCTGCCCATGCGCACTCGGACTCACTACTGCGGATGCACAATCGGGCTCACTACTGCGCATGCGTATTCCGGCTCAGACCTGCACATGCGCACACCGACTCACTACTGCGGATGCGCAATCGGGCTCACTATTGTGCATGCGCACTCGGGGTCACTACTGCTCATGCGCACTCGGACTCACTACTACTCATGCGCACTCGGGGTCACTACTGCGCATGCGCACTCGGACTCACTACTGCGGATGTGCGCTCGAGCTCACTACTGCGCATGCGCAATCGGGCTCACTACTGTGCATGCGCACTCGGGGTCACTACTGCTCATGCGCACTCGGACTCACTACTGCTCATGCGCACACGGGGTCACTACTGCGCATGCGCACTCGGGGTCACTACTGCGCATGCGCAGTCCGGCTCAGTCCTGCACATGCGCACACGAACTCACTACTGCGGATGCGCAATCGGGCTCACTACTCTGCATGCGCACTCGGGGTCACGACTGCTCATGCGCACTCGGACTGACTACTGCTCATGCACACTCGGGGTCACTACTGCGGATGCGCACTCCGGCTCAGACCTGCACATGCGCACTCGAGCTCACTACTACGCATGCGCACGCGGGCTCACTACTGCGCATGCGCACACGGGCTCACTACTGCGCATGCACGCGCGGGGTCACTACTGCTCATGCACACACGGGCTCACTACTGCGCATGCGCACTCGGGGTCACTACTGCCCATGCGCACTCCGGCTCACTACTGCGCATGCACACACGGGCACACTACTGCGGATGCGCACTCCGGCTCAGACCTGCACATGCGCACTCGAGCTCACTACTACGCATGCGCACGCGGGCTCACTACTGCGCATGCGCACACGGGCTCACTACTGCGCGTGCGCGCGCGGGGTCACTACTGCTCATGCACACACGGGCTCACTACTGCGCATGCGCACTCGGGGTCACTACTGCGCATGCGCACACGGGCTCACTACTGCGCATGCGCGCTCGGGGTCACTACTGCTCATGCGCACTCGGACTGACTACTGCTCATGCGCACTCGGGGTCACTACTGCGCATGAGCACTCGGACTCACTACTGCGCATGCGTACATGTGCTCACTATTGCGCATGCGCGCTCGGGGTCACTACTGCGCATGCGCACAGGGGCTCACTACTGCCTATTCGCTCACGGGCTCACTACTGCGCATTCGCTCACGGGCTCACACTGTGCATGCACACTCGGGGTCACTACTGCGCATGCGCACTCGGGCTCACTACTGCGCATGCACACACGGGCTCACTACTGCGCATGCGCACACGGACTCACTACTGCGCATGCGCACTCCGGCTCAGACCTGCACATGCGCACTCGAGATCACTGCTACGCATGCGCATGCGGGGTCACTACTGCGGATGCGCACTCGGACTCACTACGACTCATGGGCACTCGGACTCACTACTGCCGATGCGCAATCAGGCTCACTACTGCGCATGCGCACTCGGGCTCATTACGGCGCAAGCGCACTCGGGCTCACTTCTGCGCATGCGCACACGGACTCACTACTGTGCATGTGCACTCGGGCTCACTACTGCGCATGCGCACACGGGCTCACTATTGCGCATGCGCGCTCGGGGTCACTACTGCGCATGCGCACAGGGGCTCACTACTGCGTATTCGCTCACGGGCTCACTACTGCGCATTCGCTCACGGGCTCACACTGTGCATGCACACTCGGGGTCACTACTGCGCATGCGCACTCGGGCTCACTACTGCGCATGCACACACGGGCTCACTACGGTGCATGCGCACACGGGCTCACTACTGCGCATGCGCACACGGGCTCACTACTGTTCATGCGCAATCGGGGTCACCAATGCTCGTGCGCACTCGGACTCACTGCTGCGGATGCTCAATCTGGCTCACTACTGCGCATGCGCACACCGGCTCAGACCAGCACATGCGCACACGGACTCACTACTGCGGATGCGCAATCGGGCTCACTACGGTGCATGCGCACACGGGCCACTACTGCGCGTGCGCGCACGGGCTCACTACTGCGCAAGCGCACTACGTCTCAGACCTGCCCGTGCGCACTCGGACTCACCACTGCGCATGCGCACACGGGCTCGCTACTGCGCATGCGCGCTCGGGTTCACTACTGCTCATGCACACACGGGCTCACTACAGCTCATGCGCACTGAGACTCACTACTGCGGATGCACAATCGGGCTCACTACTGCGCATGCGCGCTCGGACTCACTACTGCTCATGCGCACACGGACTCACGACTGCGGATGCGCGCACGGGCTCACTACTGCGGATGCGCAATCGGGTTCACTACTGCGCATGCACACACGGGCTCACTTTTGCGCATGCGCACTCGGGCTCACTACTGCTCATGCGCACTCGGCCTCACTACTGCGCACGCGCACTCCGGCTCAGACCTGCCCATGCGCACTCGGGGTCACTACTGCGCATGCGAACTCGGACTCACTACTGCGCACGCGCACTCCGGCTCAGACCTGCCCATGCGCACTTGGGCTCACCACTGCGCATGCGTACACGGGCTCACTACTGCGCATGCGCACACGGGCTCACTACTGCGCATGCGCGCTCGGGGTCACTACTGCGCATGCGTACTCGGGGTCACTACTGCGCATGCGCACTCCGGCTCACTACTGCTCATGCGCACTCGGACTCACTACTGCGGATGCGCAATCGGGCTCACTACTGTGCATGCGCACTAGGGGTCACTACTGCGCATGCGCATGCGGGCTCACTACTGCGCATGCGCAGTCCGGCTCAGACCTGCACATGCGCACTCGAGCTCACTACTGCTCATATGCACACTGGCGTACTACTGCGCATGCGCACTCGGACTCACTACTGCTCATGCCCACTCGGACACACTACTGCGCATGCGCACTCCGGCTCAGACCTGCACATGCGCACTCGAGCTCACTACTACCAATGCGCACGCGGCCAAACTACTGCGCATGAGCACACGGGCTCACTACTGCGCATGCGTACACGGGCTCACTACTGCGCATGAGCACACGGGCTCACTACTGCGCATGCGCACTCGGACTCACTACTACTCATGCGCACTCGGGGTCACTACTGCGCATGCGCACTCGGACTCACTACTGCGCACGCGCACTCCGGCTCAGACCTGCCCATGCGCACTCGGGCTCACCACTGCGCATGCGTACACGGGCTCACTACTGCGCATGCGCACACGGGCTCACTACTGCGCATGCGCGATCGGGGTCACTACTGCGCATGCGCACTCGGGGTCACTACTGCGCATGCGCACTCCGGCTCACTACTGCTCATGCGCACTCGGACTCACTACTGCAGATGCGCAATCGGGCTCACTACTGTACATGCGCACTAGGGGTCACTACTGCGCATGCGCACTCGGGGTCACTACTGCGCATGCGCACTCCGGCTCAGACCTGCACATGCGCACTTGGGCTCACCACTGCGCATGCGTACACGGGCTCACTACTGCGCATGCGCACACGGGCTCACTACTGCGCATGCGCGCTCGGGGTCACTACTGCGCATGCGCACTCGGGGTCACTACTGCGCATGCGCACTCCGGCTCACTACTGCTCATGCGCACTCGGACTCACTACTGCAGATGCGCGCACGAGCCCACTACTGCGAATGCGCACTCCGTCTCAGACCTGCCCATGCGCACTCGGGCACACAACTGCGCATGCGCAGTCCGGCTCAGACCTGCACATGCGCATTCGAGCTCACTTCTGCTCATATGCACACTGGCGTACTACTGCGCATGCGCACTCGGACTCACTACTGCTCATGCCCACTCGGACTCACTACTGCGCATGCGCACTCCGGCTCAGACCTGCACATGCGCACTCGAGCTCACTACTACCAATGCGCACGCGGCCTCACTACTGCGCATGAGCACACGGGCTCACTACTGCGCATGCGTACACGGGCTCACTACTGCGCATGAGCACACGGGCTCACTACTGCGCATGCGCACTCGGACTCACTACTACTCATGCGCACTCGGGGTCACTACTGCGCATGCGCACTCGGACTCACTACTGCGCACGCGCACTCCGGCTCAGACCTGCCCATGCGCACTCGGGCTCACCACTGCGCATGCGTACACGGGCTCACTACTGCGCATGCGCACACGGGCTCACTACTGCGCATGCGCGATCGGGGTCACTACTGTGCATGCGCACTCGGGGTCACTACTGCTCATGCGCACTCGGACTCACCACTACTCATGCGCACTCGGGGTCACTACTGCGCATGCGCACTCGGACTCACTACTGCGGATGTGCGCTCGGACTCACTACTGCGGATGCGCGCTCGGACTCACTACTGCTCATGCGCACACGGACTCACGACTGCGGATGCGCGCACGGGCCCACTACTGCGAATGCGCACTCCGTCTCAGACCTGCCCATGCGCACTCGGGCACACCACTGCGCATGCGCAGTCCGGCTCAGACCTGCACATGCGCACTCGAGCTCACTACTACGCATGCGCACGCGGGCTCACTACTGCGCATGCGCATACGGGCTCACTACTGCGCATGCGCACTCGAGCTCACTACTAGGCATGCGCACGCGGGCTCACTACTGCCCATGCGCACTCCGCCTCACTACTGCTCACGCGCACTCGGACTCACTACTGCGGATGCACAATCGGGCTCACTACTGCGCATGCGTACTCCGGCTCAGACCTGCACATGCGCACACCGACTCACTACTGCGTATGCGCAATCGGGCTCACAACTGTGCATGCGCACTCGGGGTCACTACTGCTCATGCGCACTCGGACTCACTACTACTCATGCGCACTCGGGGTCACTACTGCGCATGCGCACTCGGACTCACTACTGCGGATGTGCGCTCGGGCTCACTACTGCGCATGCGCAATCGGGCTCACTACTGTGCATGCGCACTCGGGGTCACTACTGCTCATGCGCACTCGGACTCACTACTGCTCATGCGCACTCGGGGTCACTACTGCGCATGCGCACTCGGGGTCACTACTGCGCATGCGCAGTCCGGCTCAGTCCTGCACATGCGCATACGGACTCACTACTGCGGATGCGCAATCGGGCTCACTACTCTGCATGCGCACTCGGGGTCACTACTGCTCATGCACACTCGGCCTCACTACTGCGCACGCGCACTCCGGCTCAGACCTGCCCATGCGCACTCGGTCTCACCACCGCGCATGCGTACACGGGCTCACTACTGCGCATGCGCGCTCGGGGTTACTACTGCGCATGCGCACTCGGGGTCACTACTGCCCATGCGCACTCCGGCTCACTACTGCTCACGCGCACTCAGACTCACTACTGCGGATGCACAATCGGGCTCACTACTGCGCATGCGTAGTCCGGCTCAGACCTGCACATGCGCACACCGACTCACTACTGCGGATGCGCAATCGGGCTCACTATTGTGCATGCACACTCGGGGTCACTACTGCTCATGCGCACTCGGACTCACTACTACTCATGCGCACTCGGGGTCGCTACTGCTCATGCGCACTCGGACTCACTACTGCTCATGCGCACTCGGGGTCACTACTGCGCATGCGCACTCGGGGTCACTACTGCGCATGCGCAGTCCGGCTCAGTCCTGCACATGCGCACACGGACTCACTACTGCGGATGCGCAATCGGGCTCACTACTCTGCATGCGCACTCGGGGTCACGACTGCTCATGCGCACTCGGACTGACAACTGCTCATGCGCACTCGGGGTCACTACTGCGCATGCGCACTCGGACTCACTACTGCGGATGCGCACTCCGGCTCAGACCTGCACATGCGCACTCGAGCTCACTACTACGCATGCGCACGCGGGCTCACTACTGCGCATGCGCACACGGGCTCACTACTGCGCATGCGCGCGCGGCGTCACTACTGCTCATGCACACACGGGCTCACTACTGCGCATGCGCTCTCGGGGTCACTACTGCGCATGCGCACCCCGCCTCAGACCTGCACATGCGCACTCGAGCACACTACTGCGCATGCGCACAGGGGCTCACTACTGCGCATTCGCACACGGGCTCACTACTGCGCATGCGCACACGTGCTCACTACTGTTCATGCGCAATCGGTGTCACCAATGCTCATGCGCACTCGGACTCACTGCTGCGGATGCTCAATCTGGCTCACTACTGCGCATGCGCACTCCGGCTCAGACCTGCACGTGCGCACACGGACTCACTACTGCGGATGCGCAATCGGGCTCACTACGGTGCATGCGCACACGGGCCCACTACTGCGCGTGCGCGCACGGGCTCACTACTGCGCAAGCGCACTAAGTCTCAGACCTGCCCATGCGAACTCGGACTCACCACTGCGCATGCGCAATCGGGCTCACTACTGCTCATGCGCACTCGTACTTACTACTCCGGGTGCGCAATCGGGCTCACCCACGGGTATGCCCACCCGGGTTCGCTAATGCGTATGCGCCGACGAACTCACCCAGGCGCATTCACACTCGGGTTTACTACTGCTCATGCGCACTCCGACTCACTACTGCGGACGAAAAATCGGGATCACTACTTCGCATGCCCCCGCGGACACATCCACGCGCGGTGCTCTTGGGTTCACTACTGCTCATGCGCACTCGGCCTCACTATTGCGCATGCGCACTCGGACTCAATTCTGCGGACGTACAATCGCGCTCACTAATCTGCATGTGCAATCGGGCACATCACTACGCATGCCCACTCCGGCCCACTATTACGCGTGCGCGCGCGGCCTCAATACTGCGCATGCGCCATCGAACTCACCCAATCGCATGCACACTCGGACTCACTACTGCGGATGCGCAATCGGGCTCACTACTGCCCATGCGCACTCGGACTCACTACTGCGGATGCGCAATCGCGTTTACTACTGTGCAAGCGCACACGGTCTCACTACTGCGCATGCGCACTCGGACTCACTACTGCGTATGCGCAATCGGACTCACTGCTGCGCATGCGCGTTCAGACTCACTACTGCGGATGCGCAATCGGGTTCACTACTGTGCAAGCGCACACGGGCTCACTACTGCGCATGCCCACCCGGCCTCACTACTGCGCATGCGCACTCGGACTCACTACTGCGTATGCGCAATCGGACTCACTGCTGCGCATGCGCGTTCAGACTCACTACTGCGGATGCGCAATCGGGTTTACTACTGTGCAAGCGCACTCGGTCTCACCACTGCGCATGCGTACACGGGCCCACTACTGCGCATGCGCGCTCGGGGTTACTACTGCGCATGCGCACTCGGGGTCACTACTGCCCATGCGCACTCCGGCTCACTACTGCTCACGCGCACTCGGACTCACTACTGCGGATGCACAATCGGGCTCACTACTGCGCATGCGTAGTCCGGCTCAGACCTGCACATGCGCACACCGACTCACTACTGCGGATGCGCAATCGGGCTCACTATTGTGCATGCACACTCGGGGTCACTACTGCTCATGCGCACTCGGACTGACTACTACTCATGCGCACTCGGGGTCACTACTGCGCATGCGCACTCGGACTCACTACTGCGGATGTGCACTCGGGCTCACTACTGCGCATGCGCAATCGGACTCACTACTGTGCATGCGCACTCGGGGTCACTACTGCTCATGCGCACTCGGACTCACTACTGCTCATGCGCAATCGGACTCACTGCTGCGCATGCGCGTTCAGACTCACTACTGCGGATGCGCAATCGGGTTTACTACTGTGCAAGCGCACTCGGTCTCACCACTGCGCATGCGTACACGGGCTCACTACTGCGCATGCGCGCTCGGGGTTACTACTGCGCATGCGCACTCGGGGTCACTACTGCCCATGCGCACTCCGGCTCACTACTGCTCACGCGCACTCGGACTCACTACTGCGGATGCACAATCGGGCTCACTACTGCGCATGCGTAGTCCGGCTCAGACCTGCACATGCGCACACCGACTCACTACTGCGGATGCGCAATCGGGCTCACTATTGTGCATGCACACTCGGGGTCACTACTGCTCCTGCGCACTCGGACTCACTACTACTCATGCGCACTCGGGGTCACTACTGCGCATGCGCACTCGGACTCACTACTGCGGATGTGCACTCGGGCTCACTACTGCGCATGCGCAATCGGGCTCACTACTGCGGATGCGCACTCCGGCTCAGACCTGCACATGCGCACACGGACTCACTACTGCGGATGCGCAATCGGGCTCACTACTCTGCATGCGCACTCGGGGTCACGACTGCTCATGCGCACTCGGACTGACTACTGCTCATGCGCACTCGGGGTCACTACTGCGCATGCGCACTCGGACTCACTACTGCGGATGCGCACTCCGGCTCAGACCTGCACATGCGCACTCGAGCTCACTACTACGCATGCGCACGCGGGCTCACTACTGCGCATGCGCACACGGGCTCACTACTGCGCATGCGCGCGCGGGGTCTCTACTGCTCATGCACACACGGGCTCACTACTGCGCATGCGCTCTCGGGGTCACTACTGCGCATGCGCACCCCGCCTCAGACCTGCACATGCGCACTCGAGCACACTACTGCGCATGCGCACAGGGGCTCACTACTGCGCATTCGCTCACGGGCTCACACTGTGCATGCACACTCGGGGTCACTACTGCGCATGCGCACTCGGGCTCACTACTGCGCATGCACACACGGGCTCACTACGGTGCATGCGCACACGGGCTCACTACTGCGCATGCGCACACGTGCTCCCTACTGTTCATGCGCAATCGGTGTCACCAATGCTCATGCGCACTCGGACTCACTGCTGCGGATGCTCAATCTGGCTCACTACTGCGCATGCGCACTCCGGCTCAGACCTGCACGTGCGCACACGGACTCACTACTGCGGATGCGCAATCGGGCTCACTACGGTGCATGCGCACACGGGCCCACTACTGCGCGTGCGCGCACGGGCTCACTACTGCGCAAGCGCACTAAGTCTCAGACCTGCCCATGCGAACTCGGACTCACCACTGCGCATGCGCAATCGGGCTCACTACTGCTCATGCGCACTCGTACTTACTACTCCGGGTGCGCAATCGGGCTCACCCACGGGTATGCCCACCCGGGTTCGCTAATGCGTATGCGCCGACGAACTCACCCAGGCGCATTCACACTCGGGTTTACTACTGCTCATGCGCACTCCGACTCACTACTGCGGACGAAAAATCGGGATCACTACTTCGCATGCCCCCGCGGACACATCCACGCGCGGTGCTCTCGGGTTCACTACTGCTCATGCGCACTCGGCCTCATTATTGCGCATGCGCACTCGGACTCAATTTTGCGGACGTACAATCGCGCTCACTAATCTGCATGTGCAATCGGGCACATCACTACACATGCCCACTCCGGCCCACTATTACGCGTGCGCGCGGCCTCAATACTGCGCATGCGCCATCGAACTCACCCAATCGCATGCACACTCGGACTCACTACTGCGGATGCGCAATCGGGCTCACTACTGCCCATGCGCACTCGGACTCACTACTGCGGATGCGCAATCGGGTTTACTACTGTGCAAGCGCACACGGTCTCACTACTGCGCATGCGCACTCGGACTCACTACTGCGTATGCGCAATCGGACTCACTGCTGCGCATGCGCGTTCAGACTCACTACTGCGGAAGCGCAATCGGGTTCACTACTGTGCAAGCGCACACGGGCTCACTACTGCGCATGCCCACCCGGCCTCACTACTGCGCATGCGCACTCGGACTCACTACTGCGTATGCGCAATCGGACTCACTGCTGCGCATGCGCGTTCAGACTCACTACTGCGGATGCGCAATCGGGTTTACTACTGTGCAAGCGCACATGGGCTCACTACTGCGCATGCGCACTCCGGCTCACAACTGCGCGTGCCCCCTCGGACTCATCCACGCGCATGTGCACTCTGGTTCACTAGAACACAAGCGCACTCCGGCTCACTACTACGAGTGCGCTCTCGGCATCACTACTGCCCATGCGCCCTCCGCCTCACTCCTGCGCATGCGCAGTCGGCGTCACTACTGCGGATGCACAATCGGGCTATTATAGCCGATAGCAATATCGGGTCAATAATAGCTGTAGTGAGCCGGAGTGCGCATGCGCAGTAGTGACCGCGAGTGCGCATGCGCGTGCGTGAGTCCGAGTGCGCATGCGTAGCAATGAGCCCGATCGCACGTCCGCAATATTGATCCCCATTGCGCGTGCGCAGTAGTGAACCCAAGTACGCATGCGCGTGGGTGATACCGGGAGCCCGTGCCCAGCAGTGAGCCCGAATGTGCATGCGCAATAGTCAGGCCGAGTGCCCATGTGCAGAAGTGAGCGGCGGTGCGCATGCAGAGTAGTGACGCGGAGTGCGCATGTGCAGAAGTAACCCGGGGTGCGTATGGGCAGTAGTCAGCCCGAATGCGCGTCTGCAGTAGTGAGTCGGAGTGCGCACGCGCAGTAGTGAGGCTGAGTGCGCACTCGTAGTAGTGATCCGGAGTGAGCATGCGTAGTTGCGAACCCGAGTGCATGTGCGCGTGGGTGATTACGAGGGATCATGCGTAGTAGAGAGCCCGAATGAACATGCGCAGTAGTAAGCCCGATTGTGCATCCGCAGAGGTGAGTCCGAGTGCGCATACGTAGTAGTGAGGCCGAGGGCGCATGCGCAGTAGTGAGGCGCAGTGCGCATGCGTAGTAGTGAACCCGAGTGCACATGCGCGAGAATGAGTCCGAGGGCGCACGGGCAGCAGTGAGCCCGAATGCGCGGCCGCTGTAGTGAGTCCATGTGCGTATGCGCAGTGGTGAGCCCAATTGCGCATGCGCGTGGGTCAGTCCAAGTGCGCATGCGCCTGGTCGCGCCCGCTTGAGCATGCACATTACCGATCTCGGGTGGGCATGCGCGTGGGTCCGCCCGCGTGCGCATGCGCACTAGTGATCCCAATTGCGCATACGCAGTAGTGAGCCCAATTGCGCATGCGTGTGGGTGAGTGCGAGTGCGCATGCGCATTAATGACTCCGAGTGCGCATGCGCAGTAGTGAGGCTGAGAGCGCATGAGCAATAGTGAGCCGGATTGTGCGTCCGGAGAGGTGAGCCCAATTGCGCATCCGCAGTAGTGAGTCCGAGTGCGCATGCGTAGTAATGAGCCAGATTGCGCATCGGCAGTAGTGAGTCTCCGCGCGCATGCGCAGTAGTGAGGCCGAGTGGGCGTGCGCGTGGGTGAGAGCGGGTTCCCATGCGCAGTAGTGAGCGCGATTGCGCATCCGCTGTAGTGAGTCCGAGTGCGCATGCAAAGTAGTGTGCCCGATTGTGCATTCGCAGTAGTGAGTCCAAGTGCGCATGCAAAGTAGAGAGCCCGATTGTGCATCCGCAGAAGTGAGGCCGAGCATGCATGCGCAGTAGTGAGTCCGAGCGCGCATGCGCAAGTAGCAAGACCGATTGCGCATGCGCAGTATTGAGCCCGGTTGCGCATCCGCGGTTGTGAGTACGAGTGCCTATGCAAAGTAGAGAGCCCGATTGTGCATCCGCAGAAGTGAGGCCGAGCATGCATGCGCAGTAGAGAGTCCGAGGGCGCATGCGCAGTAGTGAGCCGGGGTGCGCATTCGCAGTAGTGAGCCGGACTGCGCATGCGCAGTTCTGAGCCGGAGTGCGTATGCGCAGTACTGAGCCCGTGCGCGCATGCGCAGTAGTAAATCCGATCGCGCATCCGCAGTAGTGAGTCTGAGTGCGCATGCGCCGTCGTGAGGCCGAGTGCGCATGCGCAGTCGTGAGGGCGAGTGCGCATGCGCAGTAGTGAACCCGATTGCGCAGCCGCAGAAGGGAGTTTGAGTGCGCATGCGCCGTAGTGAGGCCGAGTGCGCACTCGTAGTAGTGAGCCGGAGTGCCCATTCGTAGTAGTGAACCCGAGTGCACCTGCGCGTGGATGAGTGCGAGGGCGCATGGGCAGTAGTAAGCCGGAGTGCGCATGCGCTGTTTTGCACCCGAGAGCGCTGCCGCAGAAGTGATTCCTAGTGCGCAAGGGCAGTCGTGAGGCGGAGTGCGGGCGCGTAGTAGTGAGGCGGGGAGCGCATGCGCAGTAGTGAGCGCGAGTGCGCATGCGCAGTAGTGAACCCTAGTGCGCACTCGTAGTAGTGAGCCAGAGTGCACATGCGCGTGGATGAGTCCGAGGGGCGTGATACCGGGATCCCACGCGCAGGAGTGAGCCCGAGTGCGCATGCGCAGTAGTGAAGCCGAGTGAGCATGCGCACTACTAAAGCCGAATACGCACGCGTAGTAGCGACCCAGAGCGCTCCGGGGTAGTAGTGAAACCGAGTGCACATGCGCGAGGGTGAGACCGATGGCGCACGCACAGTAGTGAGCCCGAGTGCGCATGCAAAGTAGAGATCCCGATTGTGCATCCGCAGAAATGAGTCCGAGTGCGCATGCGCAGTAGTGAAGCGGAATGCGCATGCGCAGAAGTGAGGCCGAGTGCGCATGCGCTGGAGTGAGGCAGAATGCGCATGCGCAGTAGATACGCCAAGTGCGTATGCGCAGTAGTGAACCCGAGTGCACATACGCGAAATTGCGTCCGAGGGCACACGCGCAGTAGTGGGTCCGAGTGCGCCATGTGCAGTAGTGAGGCCGAGGGCGCGTCCGCAGTAGTGAACCCGATTGCGCAGCCGCAGTAGGGAGTCTGAGTGCGCATGCGCCGTAGTGAGGCCGAGTGCGCATGCTCAGTAGAGAGGCCGAGTGCGCACACGTAGGAGTGAGCCGGATCGCGCATCGCGTAGTAGTGAACCCGAGTGCGCAGGCGCAGAAGTGAGTCCTAGTGCGCACGCGCAGTCGTGTGGCGGAGTGCGCATGCGCCATAGTGAGGATTAGAGCGCATGCGCAGTAGGGAGGCTGAGTGCGCGCTCGTAGTAGTGAACCCGAGTGCACATGCGCAGAAGTGAGTCCTAGTGCGCACGCGCAGTCGTGTGGCGGAGTGCGCATGCGCCATAGTGAGGATTAGAGCGCATGCGCAGTAAGGAGGCTGAGTGCGCACTCGTAGTAGTGAACCCGAGTGCACATGCGCAGAAGTGAGTCCTAGTGCGCACGCGCAGTCGTGTGGCGGAGTGCGCATGCGCCGTAGTGAGGATTAGAGCGCATGCGCAGTAGGGAGGCTGAGTGCGCGCTCGTAGTAGTGAACCCGAGTGCACATGCGCGTGGTTGATTCGAAGGGCGCATGCGCAGTAGTGTGGCAGAGAGCTCATGCGCAGTAGTGAGCCCGAGTGCGCATGCGCAGTAGTGAGACGGAATGCGCATGCGCAGTAGTGAGGCCGAGTGCGCATGCAAAGTAGTGATCCAAATTGTGCATCCGCAGGAGTTAGTCCGAGGGCGCATGCGCAGTGGTGAGGCGGAGAATGCATGCGTTGTAGTGTGCCCGAGTGCGCAGGTGCAGAAGTGAGTCCTAGTGCGCAAGCGCAGTAGTGAGGCAGAATGCGCATGCACAGTAGTGAGGCCGAGTGCGCATGTGCAGAACTGAGCGGGGTGTGCATGCGCAGTAGTGAGCCCGATTGCGCGTCCACAGTAGTGAGTCCGAGGGCGCATTCGCAGAAGTGAGCCCGATTGCGCATGCGTAGTAGTAAACCCGAGAGCTCATGCGGGTGGGTGAACCCAAGGGCGCATGCGCAGTAGTGAGCGCGATCGCGCATTTGCAGTAGTAGGTGCGAGTGTGCATGGGCAGTAGTGAGCCCGATTGCGCATCCGCAGTAGTGAGTCCGAGTGCGCATGCGTAGTAAAGAGCCAGATTGCGCATCCGCAGTAGTGAGTCTGAGCGCGCATGCGCAGTAGTGCAGCCGAGTGCGCATGTAAAGTAGTGAGTCCGTGTGCGCACGCCGAGTAGTGAGCCGGAGTGCGCATGTGCAGTAGTGAACCAGAGTGCGCATGCGCAGTAGTGAGGCCGAGTGCGCATCCCCAGTAGTGAGGCCAAGTACGCATGCGCTGTAGTGAGGCCAAGTGCGCACGTGCCGAACTGGGCCGGGGTGTGCATGCACAGTAGTGAGTGCGAGTGCGTATGCGTAGTAGTGAGGCAGAATGCGCATGCGCAGTAGATACGCCAAGTGCGTATGCGCAGTAGTGAACCCGAGTAGACATACGCGAAATTGCGTCCGAGGGCACACGCGCAGTAGTGGGTCCGAGTGCGCCATGTGCAGTAGTGAGGCCGAGGGCGCGTCCGCAGTAGTGAGCCCGATTGTGCATCCGCAGAAGTGAGTCCGATTGCGCATCCGCAGAAGTGAACCCGAGTGCACATGCGCGTGGTTGATTCGAAGGGCGCATGCGCAGTAGTGTGGCAGAGAGCTCATGCGCAGTAGTGAGCCCGAGTGCGCATGCGCAGTAGTGAGCCGGAGTGCGCATGTGCAGTAGTGAACCAGAGTGCGAACGCGCAATAGTGAGGCCAAGTGCGCATGCGCAGTAGTGACGCCGATTGCGCATGTGCAGTACTGAGACGCAGTGCGCATGCGTAGAAGTGATTCCTAGTGCGCAGGCGCAGACGAGAGGCGGAGTGCGCATGTGCAGCAGTGATCCGGAGTGCGCGGGCGCAGAAGTGAGGTGGAGAGCGCATGCGCAGTCGTGACCCCGAGTGCGCATGCGTAGTAGTGAACCCGAGTGCACATGCGCGTGGATGAGTCCGAGGGGCGTGTTACCGGGTTCGCACGCGCAGTAGTGAGCCCGAGTGTGTATGCGCAGTAGTGAAGCCGAGTGAGCATGCGCACTGCTAAAGCCGAATACGCACGCGTAGTAGCGACCCAGAGCGCGCCGGGGTAGTAGTGAACCCGAGTGCACATGTGCGAGGGTGAGACCGATGGCGCACGCACAGTAGTGAGCCCGAGTGCTCGGTCGCAGCAGTGAGACCGTGTGCGCATTCGCAGAGGTGAGCCGAGGTGCGCATGGGCAGTATTGAGGCCGATAGGGCATCCGCAATAGTAAGTCCGAGTGCGTATGCGCAGTAGCGGACGCGAAATGCGGATGCGCGGTAGTGAGTCTCAGTGCTCATGCGCAGTATGAACCGAATTGCGCACTCATACTAGTGAGGCCGCGTGCGTACGCGTAGTAGTGAGCCGGAGTTGGCATGCGTAGTATTGAGCCCGATTGGACATGCACAATAGTGAGCCCGATTGTGCATCCGTAGATGTGAGTCCGGGTGCGCATGGGCAGTAGTGAGCACAATTGCGCATCCGCAGTAGTGAGTCTGAGTGCGCATGTGCAGAAGTGACCCGGGGTGCGCACGCGCAGTCGTGAACCCGAGAGCGCATGCGCGTGCGTGAGTCCGAGTGCGCATGCGTAGCAATGAGCCCGATTGCGCGTCCGCAATATTGATCCCGATTGCGCGTGCGTAGTAGTGAACCCGAGTACGCATGCGCGTGGGTGAGACCGGAAGCCCGTGCCCAGCAGTGAGCCCGAATGTGCATGCGCAATAGCCAGGCCGAGTTCGCATGTGCAGTAGTGAGGCGGAGTGCGCATGCGCAGTAGTGAGGGGGAGAGCGCATGCGCCGTAGTAAGTCCGAGTGCGCATGCCCTGTAGTGTGCCGGAGTGGGCATGAGCAGTAGTGAGCCCAATTGCACATGCACAGCAGCGAACCCGATTGTGCATCCGCAGATGTGAGTCCGAGTGCGCATGGGCAGTAGTGAGCCCGATTGCGTGTCCGCAGTAGTGAGTCCGTGTGCGCATGTGTAGTAGTGGGGCGGAATGTGCAAGCATAGTAGTAAGCCGGAGTGCGCATACGTTGTAGTAAACCCCGGTGCACATGCGCGTGGATGAGTCCGAGGTCACATGCGCAGTGGTGAGCCCGATTGCGCATCCGCTTTAGTAAGCGTGAGTGCGCAAGCGCTGTAGTGAGTATGACTGCTGTTGCGGAGTAGTGAGCCCGAGTGCACGTGCGCGTAGGTGAGTGCACGTGCGCATGCACAGTTGTAAAACCGATTGCGCATGCGCATAGGTGAGGCCGAGGGCGCATGCGCAGTAGTGATCCCCAGTGCGCATGCCCGTGAGTGAGTCGGAGTGCGCATGGGCAGTATTGATCCCGATTGCGCATCCGCATTAGTAAGTGCGACTGCGGATGCGCAATAATGAGGCCGATTGCGCACGCGAAGCAGTGAGCCGGAGTGCGCATGCGTAGTAGTCAACCCGAGTGCACATGCGCGTGGTTGAGTCCGAGGGCGCATGCGCAGTAGTGAGCCCGATTGCGCGTCCGGTGCTGTGAGTTCGAGTGCGTATGCGCAGTACTGATCCGGAGTGCGCATGCGCAGTAGTGAACCGAATTGGGCATGAGCAGTAGTGACGCCGAGTGCGCATCCGCGGTAGTGACGCCGAGTGCGCATGTGCAGTAGTGAAGCGGAGTGCGCATTCGCAGTAGTCAGTCCGATTGCGCATAAGAAGTAGTGAGGCGGAGAGCGCATGCGCAGTAGTAAGCCCGAGTGCCCATGAGCAGAAGTGAGCCGCGGTGCGCATGCACTTTTGGGAGCCCGACTGTGCATCCGCAGAAGTGAGTCCGAGTGCACATGCGCAGTATGGAGGCGGAGTGCTCATGCACAGTAGCGAGACGGAGTGCGCATGCGCTGTAGTGGGCCGGAGTGCGCATCTGCCTTAGTGAGCCCGATTGTGCATCAGAAGTAGTGAGGCGGAGCGCGTATGTGCAATAGTAACCCGTGGTCCGCATGGACAATAGTGAGCCCGAGTGCACGTCCGTGTGGGTGAGTCCGCGTGCACATGCACAGTTGTGGGGCCGATTGCGCATGCGCATTAGTGAGTCCGATTGCGCATTCCCACTATTGCGGTCGAGTGCGCACGCATAGTAGTGAGCCCGATTGCGCATCTCCAGTAGTGAGGCCGAGTGCGCACGAGTAGTAGTGAGCTGAAGTGCGCATGCGCCGTAGTGAGGCTGAGTGCGCATGCGCAGTAGTGACGCGGAGTGCGCAAGTGTAGCAGTAAGCAGGAGCGCGCATTCGGAGTAGTAAGTGCGAGTGCGCATGCGGAGTAGTGAGGCCGAGTGCTCATGCGCAGGAGTGAGGCGGAATGCGCATGCGCAGTAGTGAGGCCGAGTGCCCATGTGCAGAATTGCGCCGGGGTGCGCATGCACTTTTGGGAGCCCGATTGTGCATCCGCACAAGTAAGTCTGAGTGCACATGCGCAGTAGTGATCCGGAGTGAGCATGCACAGTTGTGAACCCGAGTACGCAAGTGCGTGCGTGAGTCCTAGTGCGCATGCGGAGCAGTGAGGTGGAGTGCGCATGCGCAGTATCACTACTGCGCCGAAGTGCGCATGCGAAGTACTGAGCCCGATTGCGCATGCGCAGTAGTGAGCCCAAATGCGCATGCGCCTGAGTGAGACCGTGCGCGCATGCGCAGTAGTGAGGCGGAGTGCGCACGCGCAGTAGTGACGCCGAGTGCGCATTGGCAAACGTGAGCGGGAGTGCGCATGGGCGTCGATGAGTCCGTGGGCGCATACGCAGTAGTAAGCCCGATTGCTCGCCCGCAGTAGTGAGCCGGAGTGCGCATGCGCAGTAGTAAGGCGGACAGCATATGGGCTGTTGTGAGGCCGAGTGCGCATGCAAAGTAGTGAGCACGAGCGCGCATCCGCATTAGTGGGGCGGAATGCGCATGGTCAGTTGTGAGGCCGAGTGCGCATGCAATGTATAGAGCCCGAGCACGCATGCGCAAGTAGTGAGCCGGAGTGCGCATGCGCAGTAGTGAGCCGGAGTGCGGAAGCACTGTAGTGAACCCGGGTACACATGAGTCTGGGTGAGACCGGGTGCGCATGCGCAGTAGTGAGCCCGTGCGCGCATCCGCAGTAATAACTGCGAGTGCGCATGCGCAGTAGTGCGCCTTAGTGCACATGCGCTGTAGTGAACCCGTGTCCGCAAGCGGGTGGATGAGTCCGACCGCACATGCGCACTAGTGAGCCCGATTGCGCATCCCCACTAGTGAGGCCGAGTGCGCACGCGTAGTGTGGAGCCGGAGTGAGCATGCATAGTTGTGAACCCGAGTGCATATGCGCGTGGGTGAGTCCGAGAGCGCATGCGCAGTACCGAATTCGAGTGCGCATGTAGTCAACCGGCGTGCGCATGCGCCGTTGTAAGCCCGTGCGCGCAAGCACAGTAGGGAGCCCGATTGAGCATCCGCAGTAGTGAGTCCGAGTGCGTATGCGCAGTAGTGAGGCGGAGAGCACATGAGCAGTAGAGAGCCCGCGTGCGCATTCGCAGTGGTGAGCCCGATTGCGCATCCGCAGTAGTGAGTCCGAGTGCGCATGCGCAGTAGTGAGACTGAGTGCGCATGCGTAGTAGAGAACCCGAGTGCACATGCGCGTGCGTGAGTCCGAGGGCGTATTCGCAGTAGTGAGACTGAGTGCGCATGCGTAGTAGAGAACCCGAGTGCACATGCGCGTGCGTGAGTCCGAGGGCGTATTCGCAGTAGTGAGCCCGAGTGCGCATGCGCGGTAGTACGGCCGTGTGTGCATGCGCAGTAGTGAGGTGGACAGCGCATGGGTAGTTGTGAGGCCAAGTGCGCATGCAAAGTAGTGTGCCCGAGCGCGCATGCGCGTGGGCGAGCCTGTGTGCGCATGCGCAGTAGAGAGCCCGATTGCGCATACGAAGTAGTGAGGTGAAGTGCGCACTCGTAGTAATGAGCCGGCGTGCGCATGCGCAGTAGTGAGTCCGAGTGCGCATGCGCGGTAGTGCGGCCGGGTGCGAATGCGCAGTAGTGAGGTTCTCCACCCCATGGGTAGTTGTGAGGACGAGTGCGCATGCGCAGTAGTGAGTCCGTGGGCACATTCGCAGTACTGAGCCCGATTGCGCATGCGTAGTAGTGAACCCGAGTGCACATGCGCGAGATTGAGCCCGATAGCGCATCTGCAGTAGTGAGTCGAATTGCGCATGCACAGTAGAGAGCCCGAGTGTGCATCCGCAGAAGTGAGTTCGTTTGCACGTGCGCAGTTGTGAGGCCGAGTGCGCGTGTGCAGGCGTGAAGCGGGGTGCCCATGCGCAGCAGTGCGCCCGATTGCACATCCGCTGTAGTGAGTCCGAGTGCCTATGCGCAGTAGTGAGGCGGAATGCGCACGCACAGTAGTGACGCGGAGTGCGCATGTGCAGAAGTAACCCGGGGTGCGCATGGGCAGCTGTGAGCCCGAGTGCGCATGCACAGTAGTGAGGCCGTGTGCGCATGCGCAGTAGTAAACCCGATTGCGCATCCGCAGAAGTGAGGCCGTGTGCGCATGCGCAGTAGTGAGACCGAGCGCGGATTCGCAGAAGTGAGACCGTGCGCGCGACCGCAGTAGTAAATGCGAGTGCGCATGCGTCTGGGTGAGACCGAGAGCGCACCCGCAGAAGTGAGTCCGAGTGCGCATGCGCAATAGTGAGTCTGAGTGTGCATGCGCAATAGTGAGTCCGACTGCGCATCTGCAGTAGTGAGTCTGAGTCCGTGTGGGCAGTGGTGAGACCTAGTGCGCATGCGCCGTTGTGAGACGGAGTGCGCACGCGTAGTAGTGAGCCCGTGTGCGCATGCGCAGTAGTGAGATCGATTGCGCGTCCGCAGTACTGATTCCGTGGGCGCATGAGCAGTAATGATCCCGGTTGCCCATCGGCAGTAGTGAGCCCGAGTGCGCATACGCACTAGTGGGGCGCAATGCGCTTGCGAAGTAGTGAGGCCGAGTACGCATGTGAAGAATTGAGCCGATGTGTGCATACGCAGTAGTGAGGCGGAGGGCTAATGCGCCGTAGTGAGCCCGTGTGTGCATGTGCAGTAGTGAACCCGATTGCGCATGCTCACTAGTGAGCCCGAGTGCGCACTCGTAGTAGTGAGGCCGAATGCGCATGCTCACTAGTGAGGCCCAGTGCGCAATCGTAGTAGTGAGCTGCATCGCGCATGCGTAGTAGTGAACCCGAGTGCGCAGGCGCAGAAGTGAGTCCTAGTGCGCATGCGTGCGGATGAGTCCGAGGGCGCGTACGCAGTTGTGAGCCCGATTGCGCATCCACTGTAGTGAGTCCGAGTGCGCATGCAACGTAGTGTGCCCGATTGTGCATCCACAGAAGTGAGTCCGAGTGCGCACTCGTAGTAGTGAGCCAAAGTGCGCGTGCGTGGTAGTGAACCCCAGTGCACATGGGCGTGAATGAGCCCGAGTGCGCATGCGCAGTAGTGAGTCCGTGGGCACATTCGCAGTACTGAGCCCGATTGCGCATGCGTAGTAGTGAACCCGAGTGCACATGCGGGTGGGTGAGCCCGATGGCGCATGCGCAGTAGTGAGCCCGAAAGCGCGTCCGCAGTATTGAGCCCGAGTGCGCACTCGTGGTAGTGAGTCGGAGTGCGCATGCGGATTAGTGAGCCCGAGTGCACATGCGCGAGATTGAGCCCGATAGCGCATCTGCAGTAATGAGTCGAATTGCGCATGCACAGTAGAGAGCCCGAGTGTACATCCGCAGAAGTGAGTTCGTTTGCACGTGCGCAGTTGTGAGGCCGAGTGCGCGTGTGCAGGCGTGAAGCGGGGTGCCCATGCGCAGTAGTGCGCCCGATTGCACATCCGCAGTAGTGAGTCCGAGTGCCTATGCGCAGTAGTGAGGCGGAATGCGCACGCACAGTAGTGACGCGGAGTGCGCATGTGCAGAAGTAACCCGGGGTGCGCATGGGCAGTTGTGAGCCCGAGTGCGCATGCACAGTAGTGAGGCCGTGTGCGCATGCGCAGTAGTAAACCCGATTGCGCATCCGCAGTAGTGAGTCTGAGTGCGCATGCGCAGTAGTGAGTCCGATTGCGCATGCGCAATATTCAAGCCGAGTGCGCATGTGCAGCATGGAGCGCGCATGGGCTGTAGTGAGCCATTGTGCGCATGCGCAGTAGTGAGGCGAAATGCGGATGCGCAGTAGTAAGCCCGAATGCCCATGTGCAGAAGTGAGCCGCGGTGCGCATGCACTTTTGGGAACCCGACTGTACATCCGCAAAAGTGAGTCCGATTGCGCATGCGCAGCAGTGAGGCCAAGTGCGCATGCGCAATATTCAGGCCGAGTGCCCATGCCCAGTAGTGAACCCGATTTTGTATCCGCACAAGTGAGTCCGGGTGCGCACGCGCAGTAGTGAGGCCGAGGGCGCATGCGCAATTGTGAGCCGGAGTGCGCTTGCGCAGTAGTAAACCCGATTGTGTATCCACAGAAGTGGGTCCGTGTGCGCATGCGCAGTAGTGAGTTCGAGGGCGCATGCGCAGTAGTGAGGCGGAGTGCGCATCGGCACTAGTGTGTCCCTGTCCGCATGCGCAGTGGAGACGCCGAGTGCGCATGTGCAGAAGTGATCCGGGGTGCGCATGGGCAGTAGTGAGAACGATTGCGCATATGCTGTAGTGAGTCCGAATGCGCATGCGCAGTTGTGAACCCGAGTGCGCATGCGGGTGGGTTAGTCCGAGTGCTCATGCACAGCTTTGAGCCGGAATGGGCGTGCGCAGTAGTGAGCCCGTGTGCGTTTGCGCAGAAGTAAACCGGATTGCGCATCCGCAGTAGCGATTCCGAGTCCGCATGCGCACTAGTGAGGCCGATTGCGCATGAAAAGTAGTTTGCCCGAGTGCGCTGGCGCAGAAGTGATTCCAAATACGCAGGCGCAGTCGAGAGGCAAAGTGCGCATGCGCAGCAGTGAACCCGATTGCGCATGCGTATTAGTGAACCCGAGGGCGCAGGCGCTGTGGTGATCCCGAGTGCGCACGCGCCTGTATGAGCCCGAGAGCACTTGCGCAGTAGTGAGGCGGAGTGCGCAAGCGCAGTCGTGAGACGGAGTGCGCATGCGCAGTAGTGAGGCGCAGAGCGCATGCGCAGTAGTGAGCCGGGGTGCGCATGCGCAGTAGTGAGGCGGACTGCGTATGCGCCGTAGTGAACCCGAGTGCGCTGGCGCTGTAGCAGTGGTGGGCAGTCTCAGCGCATGCGCAGTAAGCTATTGGCAGAAGTTCTCAGTAGCGTATACAGTTTGATGAAATATAAGGTATCATTAGGCCTTAATGAGTAAAAAAAATAAATCTGAAGAAAATTGCAGGAAAGAGAATAAAAGGGTTAAGTAATATAATAGATTATGTATAATAAAAGTAATATTAATTTTTATGATTAATATTAATTTTACTTCTGCAGCAGATTTGTTATATGAATATCAATATTTGTTGCAGGAGCAAAGGGAAAAGATACCGCTCGATTTTTATCAGATCTATGCGTGTTAACAATATAGAATCCATTTCTTTGTTATTGTTTCTGACATTGTTTCTGATATTATAATTTTCGCACGTATAAAATACAGTTATTCAAAGAGGTCGTTCTAAGTCGTTTTTCTTAAACAATAAATTCATTTAGTGCTTTAAAAGTTATTGTGCGTTTGTGTTATTTTAAATATAATAATCTCTCATATTCCATCATGTTATTCACATTATATTATATTATATAATTCACGATATATATATATATATATATATATATGTAAGGAAAGTATACTTCCTTTGTTTTGGATTTGGGCGCACTTCAAGCGGTAGAGCACGTGGGAGAGCGCGTGTGGAAGAAGTCGTGGAATATATATATTGAAAAGGAAATAAAAACGATTAATAGAAAACTTAGATTGTCGTTTCCTTATTTTAGGTAAGGATGTAAATATGATATTATAAGACGGCGATTGTATAGTAATTAATAAAATTTCAAAAAATCCTTATTTTAGAGAAACACATTCTAGTTTTATTGGTGTCTACCCAAGAAAATAACCTTATATATATATATATATATACATACTACCTCTATCATCACTGATAACCGTAATTATCCTTAATACTCCTTTGTTTATCTGTATTATCACGGATATTACTACTTTTATTATCATTATTCTTATTATTATCAATATTATTATGCATATTATGAAGATTATCATCGCTGGAACTATAATTATCGTTACTACAATAATTATTATCAGTTTGGACATAAGCTATGTCTCGCCATAGGATGAGGTCAGGGTCTAAGGTTAGGTTAGATCAAGTTAGGTCTGGGCCTAAGGTTAGATCAGATTAGGTTCTGTCAGGGTATACAAGGGCCTTATATGGTCCGACCATTTAAGTAGTATAAGCGCCCTATATGGTCAGACCATTCAAGTAGTGTAACCATATTATATGGTTAGACCTAAGTGGTATAACCGTATTATACGGTCAGACCTAAGGAGTATAGACGTATTATATGGTCAGACCATTCAAGTAGTATAAGCGGCTGATATGGTCGGACCATTCAAGTAGTATAAGCGTCTTATAGGGTCTCACCATTTAAGTAGTATAAGCGTCTTAATTCGAACTCAAAGAGCCTTAAGGTTAGGGTCGGAATAGCTTATGTCTGGACCTAAGGTTAGGTCAGGGTAGGTTGGGTCCTTCCAAGTCGTGTTTTTTAAACAACAAATTCATTTAGTGCTTTAAAAGTTATTGTGCGTTTATGTTATTTTAAATATAATAATCTCTCATATTCCATCGTGTTATCCACGTTATATTATATTATATAATTACACGATATATATATATATATATATATATATATGTCACGGATTGCTTACACCGACTCAAGCACGTCAGCGCGGTGTGAACGCGGAAAAAATTGTTGATGATTGGTTTAAAGGGACGGAACACGGAACACGTAGAAACAGTCGAGCATTACACTTAATTGCTTAGTTTATTGTCCAAAGCACACACACACACTTACAATGATTTTATGCACAGACAACGATACACAAAATTTAAAGGTCTTAGCAGCCTGCAGCAGCGCAAGAAACAAATGCGAAGCACATATGATGCAATACTCGCGACAGCACGAAGCGAAGCCGATTCGGAACAATAACAGAATGAACCACGCGGTCATCGCGCCGATGTTTATACTGCTTGCTCTCCGAACTCTCTCGAAGCATGTACACAACAGCTGATCGGTGAATACAAAACAAAGGTTCGCGATGTTTCGCTTTCGAGAGAGTTCGGAGACGTTGCTCACCGCGGCGGTGAGGTGACGGACGGGGAGAGCATTCTGCGCTAAGATTGCGGTTTCCAAACAATATATATATATAGTTGTATAGTTTTATACAGTCATATATATAATCTAACCCAACTTATACATTCATAGTTTACAGTGCAATTATAAGAACTTTTGAAAAATTATGTAAGATCATTAAGGTGCTCCTTATCAGTCACCACTGCGTGTACCGACTAGATACGGCACTAATAGCAGGCTGTGACATCAGCTGACGCATGCGCAGAAAGCTCTCGCGTGAGATAAAATCTCACGACTGCCCAACACTGCGCTGTAGTGATCCCGAATGCGCAGGTGCCTGGGTGCGTCCGAGAGCACATGCGTAGTAGTGAACCCGTGGGCGCAGGCGCTGTGGTGATCCCGATTGCGCCCGCGCCTGGGTGAGCCCGAGAACACATGGGCAGTAGTGAGGCGGAGTGCGCAAGCGCAGTCGTGAGACGGAGTGCGCATCCGCAGAAGTGACTCCGAGTGCGCATGCGCAGTAGTGAGGCTGAGAGCGCATGAGCAATAGTGAGCCGGACTGTGCGTCCGCAGAAGTGAGCCCAATTGCGCATCCGCAGTAGTGGGTCCGAGTGCGCATGCGTAGTAGAGAACCCGAGGGCGCGCGCGCAGTTGTGAGACCGATTGCGCGTCCGCAGTAGTGAGTCTGAGTGCATATGCGCAGTTGTGAGCCGGAGTGCGCATGCGCAGTAGTGAACATAATTGCGCATCCGCAGTAGTGAGGCCGAGTGCGCACGCGCGTGTATGAGGCAGATTACGCATGCGTAGTTTTACTGAGCCCGAATGCGCACTCGTAGTAGTGAGTTGGAGTGCGCATGCGCAGTACTGAATTCTAGTGCGCATGCGCGTGGGTGAGACCGGGTTCCCATACGCAGTAGTCATCCCGATTGCGCATCCACTGTAGTGAGTACGAGTGTGTATGCGGAGTATAGAGGAGTGCGCATCCGCAGTAGTGAGGCCGAGCGCGCGCGCGACGTAGATAGCCGGAGTGCGCATGCGTAGTAGTGAGGCAGAGTGCGCATGCGCAATAGTGAGGCGGGGAGCGCGTCCGCTGTAGTGAGTCCCAGTGCGTATGCGCTGTAGTGAGCCGGAGTGCCAATGTGCAGTAGTGAATCCGTGTGGGCATGTGCGCGGGTGAGTCTGTCGGCGCATGCACAGTAGTGAGCCCGATTGTGCATCCGCAGAAGTTATTCCGAGTGCGCATGCGCAGTGGTGAGCCGGAGAGCGCATGCTTTGTAGTGAACCGGTGGGCACATTGGCGTGGGTGATTCCGAGGGCACATGCGCAGTACTAAACCCGATTGCGCATCCGCAGTAGTGAGGCCGACTGCGCACGCGTAGGAATGAGCCGGAGTACGACTGCGTAGTAGTGAGCCCGAGTGCACATGTGCGTGTGTGAGTCCGAGGGGGCATGCGAAGTTGTGATCCCGATTGTTCGTCCGCAGTAGTGAGCCCGATTGTGCATCCGCAGAAGTGAGTCGGATTGTGCATCCGCAGAAGTGAGTCAGAGTGCCCAAGCGCAGTAGTGAGGCGGAGAGCGCATGAGCAGTAGAGAGCCCGCGATCGTATCCACAGTAGTGAGCCCAATTGCGCAACCGCAGTAGTGAGTCCGATTGTGCATCTGCAGAAGTGAGTCCGAGGGCGCATCCGCAGTACTGAACCCGAGGGCGCAGGCGCTGTGGTGATCCAGAGCGCGCGCGCCTGGGTGTGCCCGAGTGCACATGCGCAGTAGAGATCTGGAGAGCGCATGCGCAGTAGTTAGCCCGAGTGCGCATGCGCAGAAGCGAGGCCGAGTGCGCACTCGTAGTAGTGAGCCGGAGTGCCCATGCGTAGTAGTGAACCCGAGTGCACGTGCGCGTGAATGAGTCCGAGGGCGCGTCCGCACTAGTGAGGCCGAGTGCGCACTCGTAGTAGTCAGCCGGAGTGCGCATACGTAGTATGGAACCCGAGTGCACATGCGCGTGGATGAGTCCGAGGGGGCGACCGCAGTAGTGAGGCCGAGTGCGCACTCGTAGTAGTGAGCCGGAGTGCGCATGCGCTGTAGTGAACCCGAGAGCGCTGCCGTAGAAGTGATTCCTAGTGTGCAAGGGCAGTCGTGCGGCGGAGTGCGAGCGCGCAGTAGTGAGGCGGCGAGCGCACGCGCAGCAGTGAACCCGAGTGTGTATCCGTAGAAGTGATTCCTAGTGCGCAAGCGCAGTTGGAGGTGACGTGCGCATGCGCAGTAGTGAGGTGGAGAGCGCATGCGCAGTCGTGAACCCGATTGCGCATCCACTGTAGTGAGTCCGAGTGCGCATGCAACGTAGTGAGCCCGATTGTGCATCCACAGAAGTGAGTCCGAGTGCGCATGCGCGGTAGTGCGACCGAGGAGTGCGCACTCGTTGTAGTGAGCCAGAGTGCGCGTGCGTAGTGGTGAACCCGAGTGCACGTGGGCGTGAATGAGCCCGAGTGCGCATGCGCAGTTGTGAGTCCGAGGGCGCATTCGCAGTAGTGAGCCCGATTGCGCATGCGTAGTAGTGAACCCGAGTGCACATGCGCGTGGGCGAGCCTGTGTGCGCATGCGCAGTAGTGAGCCCGATTGCGCATACGAAGTAGTGAGTCCGAGTGCGCATGCGCAGTAGTGAGATCGATTGCGCATCCGCAGAAGTGAGTCCGAGGGCGCATCCGCAGTGCTGAACCCGAGGGCGCAGGCGCTGTGGTGATCCAAAGCGCGCGCGCCTGGGTGAGCCCGAGAGCACATGCGCTGTAGAGAGGTGGAGAGCGCATGCGCAGTAGTTAGCCCGAGTGCGCATGCGCAGTAGCGAGGCCAAGTGCGCATGCGCAGTAGTGAACCCGAGAGCACAGCGCGCGGGTGATTCCGCGGAGGCATGCGAACTAGTGATCCCGATTGTTCGTCCGCAGTAGTGAGTCGGAGTGCCCATGAGCATTAGTGAACCCGAGTGTAAATGCGCCTGGGTGAGTTCGTCGGCGCATACGCATTAGCGAACCCGGGTGGGCATGCGCGTGGCTGAGTCCGAGGGCGCGTCCGAAGTAGTGAGCCCGATTGCGCATCCGCAGTAGTGACCCCGAGTGCGCATGCCAAGTAGTGAGGCGGAGAGCGCATGCGCAGTAGTAAGCCCGAGTGCGCATGCGTAGTAGTGAGGCAGAATGCGCATGCGCAGAAGTGAGGCCGAGTGCGCATGCGCAGTAGTGAGCCGGAGTGCGCATGCGTAGTAGAGAACCCGAGTGCACATGCGCGTGCGTGAGTCCGAGAGCGTATTCGCAGTAGTGAGCCCGAGTACGCATGCGCGGTAGTACGGCCGGGTTCATATGCGTAGTAGTGAGGTGGAGAGCACATGGGTAGTTGTGAGGCCGAGTGCACATGCAAAGTAGTGAGCCCGAGCGCGCATGCGCAGTAGTGAGGCGGAATGCGCATGGGCAGTTGTGAGGACGAGGGCGCATGCAGAGAAGTGAGCCCGAGTGCGCATGCGCAGTAGTGAGATCGATTGCGCGTCCGCATTAGTGATTCCGTGGACGCATGCGCAGTAGTGAACCCGGTTGCCCATCGGCAGTAGTGAGCCCGAGTGCGCATACGCACTAGTGGGGCGGAATGCTCTTGCGAAGTAGTGAGGCCGAGTACGCATGTGCAGAATTGAGCCGATGTGTGCATGCGCAGTAGTGAGGCGGAGGGCTCATGCGCCGTAGTGAGCCCGATTGCGCATGCGCAGTAGTGAGGCCGATGGCGCATGTGCAGAACTGAGCTGCGGTGCGCATGCGTAGTAGTGAACCCGAGTGCACATTCGCGTGGGTGAGATCGACTTCGCATTCGTAGTATTGCGCCGGATTTTGCATCCGTGGAAGTGAGGCGGACTGCGCATGCGCAAGTAGCAATACCGATTGCGCATGGGCAGTAGAGAGCCTGCGTGCGCATCCGCAGTGGTGAGCCCGATTGCGCGTCCGCAGTAGTGAGTCTGAGTGCGTATCCACAGTAGTGAGCCCGACAGCGCATCCGCAGTAGTGAGCCCGAGCGCGCATGCGCAGTAGTGAGGCCGAGGGCGCATGCGCAGTAGTGAGGCCGAGTGCGCATGCTCAGTAGGGAGGCCGAGTGCGCACACGTAGGAGTGAGCCGGAGTGCGCATGCGTAGTAGTGAACCCGACTGCACAGTCGCGTGGGTGAGATCGACGGCGCATGCGTAGTATTGAGCCGGCGTGCGCATGCGCAGTAGTGAACCCGAGTGCGCATGTGCAGTAGTGAGGCCGAGGGCGCATGCGCACTAGTGAGTCTGAGTGCGCATGCGCAATAGTAAGGCCGAGTGCGCATGCGCAGTAGCGAACCCGATTGCGCATCCGCAGTAGTGAGTCTGAGTGCGCATGCGCAGTCGTGAGTCCGAGTGCGCATGCGCAGTAGCGAGTCCGAGTGCGCATGCGCGGTAGTAAGGCCGAGTGCGCATGTGGAGAAGTGACCCGGGATGCGCATGCGCAGTGGCGAGTGATAATGCGCATGCGCGTGCAGGATGCCGAGTGCGCTTGCGGATGGGTGCGTCCGCGTGCACATGCGCATTAGCGAACTCGGGTGGGCATGCGCGTGGCTCAGTCCGAGGCCGCGTCCGCAGTAGTGAGCCCGATTGGGCATCCGCAGTAGTGAGGCCAAGTGCGCACGCGTAGTAGTGAGCCGGAGTAGTCATGCGCCGTAGTGGATCCGAGTGCGCATGGGCCTGGGAGAGTCCGAGAGGGCATGCGCAGCAGTGAGCCCGATTGCTCATCCGCAGTTGTTAGTGCGAGTGCGCTTGCGCAGTAGAGCGCCGGAGTGCGCATGCGCAGTAGTGAACCCGAGTGCGCATGTGCGTGGGTGTGACCGTATTCCCGTGCGCAGTAGTGAACCCGATTGCAAATCCGCTGTAGTGAGTCCGAGTGCGTATGCGCAGTAGTGAGGCGGAGGGCGCATGCGCAGTAGGAAGGCGGAATGCGCATGCGCAATTGTGAGCCGGAGTACGCATGCACAGTAGTGAACCCGAGTGTGCATACGCCTGGGTGGGCCCGGGAGCCCATGCGCAGTAGTGAACCCGATTGCGCATCCGCAGTAGCAAGACCGATTGCGCATGCGCAGTAGTGAGCCTGATTGTGCGTCCGCAGAAGTGAGCCCAATTGCGCAGTCACAATAGTGTTTCCGAGCGCTATTGCGTGGTAGAGAGGCCGAGTGCGTGTGCGCAATTATGAGCCGGAGTGCGCATGCGTAGAAGTGAGGCGGAATGCGCATGCGCAGAACTGAGCAGCAGTGCGCATGCGTCTTAGTGAACCCGAGTGCACATGCGCGTGGATGAGTCCGAGGACGCAGGCACAGTAGTGAGCCGGGGTACGCATGCGTCGTAGTCAGGCGGACTTCGCATGCGCAGTAGTGAGGCCGATTGCGCATGCAAAGTAGTGAGCCCGATTGTGCATCCGCAGAAGTTATTCCGAGTGCGCATGCGCAGTGGTGAGGCCGAGGGCGCATGCGCAGTAGTGACTCCGAGTGCGCATGCCAAGTAGTGAGCCCGACTGTGCATCCGCAGAAGTGAGCCCGAGTGCGCATGCGCAGTAGTGAGCTGGAGTGCGCATGCGTAGTAGAGAACCCGAGTGCACACGCGCGTGCGTGAGTCCGAGGGCGCGTCCGCAGTAGTGAGCCCGATTGCGCATGCGTAGTAGTGAACCCGACTGCACATGCGCGTGGGCGAGCCTGTGAGCGCATGCGCAATTGTGAGCCTGTGAGCGCATGCGCAGTAGTGTGGCGGAATGCGCATGCGCAGTAGTGAGTCCGAGTGCGCATGCGCAGTAGTGAGTCCGAGTGCGCATGCGCAGTAGTGAGTCCGAGTGCGCATGCGCAGTAGTGAGCCCGATTGCGCATCCGCTGTAGTGAGTCCGAGTGCGCATGCAAAGTAGAGAGCCCGATTGTGCATCCGCAGAAGTGAGTCCGAGCACGCATGCGCAGTAGTGAGGCCGAGTGCGCACTCTTAGTAGTGAGCCGGAGTGCCCATTCGTAGTAGTGAACCCGAGTGCACCTGCGCGTGGATGAGTGCGAGGGCGCATGGGCAGTAGTGAGCATGCGCTGTAGTGAACCCGAGTGCTCGGGCGCAGAAGTGATAATCTAGTGCGCAGGCGCAGTCGGAGGCGGCGTGCGCATGCACAGTAGTGAGGTGGAGAGCGCATGCGCAGTCGTGGGCCCGAGTGCGCATGCGCAGTACTGAACCCGACGGCGCAGGCGCTGTGGTGATCCCGAGCGCGCACGCGCCTGGGTGAGCCGGAGAGCACATGCGCAGCAGTGGGGCGGAGAGCGCATGTGCAGTCTTTAGCCCGAGTGCGCATCCGCAGTAGTGAGGCGGAGTGCGCACTCGCAGTTGTGACCCCCAGTGCGCATGCGTAGTAGAGAACCCGATTGCGCATCCCCAGTAGTGAGGCCGAGTGCGCATGCGGAGCAGTGAGGTGGAATGCGCATGTGCAGTAATGAGCCCGTGCGCGCATCCGCAGCAGTAAGTGCGAGTGTGCATGTGTAGTAGTGGGGTCGAGGGCGCATGCGCAGTAGTGAGGCGGAGGGCGCATGCGCAGTAGCGAGCTGGAGTGCGCATGCGTATTAGCGAACCCGATTGCACATGCACAGTAGCGAGCCCGATTGTGCATCCGCAGAAGTGAGTCCGAGTGCGCATGCGCAGTAGTGGGGCCGAGTGCTCATGCGCAGGAGTGAGACGGATTGCGTACGCACAGTAGTGACGCCGAATGCGCAAGTGCAGAAGTGGCCCGGTGTGAGCATGGGCAGTAGTGAGCCCGATTGCCGATAAACAGTAGTGAGCACAATTGCGCATCCGCAGTAGTGAGTCTGAGTGCGCATCTGCAGAAGTGACCCGGGGTGCGCACGCGCAGTAGTGACCCCGAGTGCGCATGCGCGTGCGTGAGTCCGAGTGCGCATGCGTAGCAATGAGCCCGATTGCACGTCCGCAATAATGATCCCCATTGCGCGTGCGCAGTAGTGAGCCCGAGTACGCATGCGCGTGGGTGAGACGGGAGCCCGTGCCCAGCAGTGAGCCCGAATGTGCATGCGCAATAGCCAGGCCGAGTTCGTATGCGCAGTGGTGAGGCGGAGAGCGCATGCGCAGTAGTAAGTCCTAGTGCGCATGGGCAGTAGTGAACCCGATTGCGCATGCCCGTGGGTGAGTCGGAGTGCGCATGGGCAGTATTGATACCGATTGCGCACGCGAAGTAGTGAGCCGGATTGCGCATGCGTAGTAGTGAACCCGAGTGCACATGCTCGTGGTTGAGTCCGAGGGCGCATGCGCAGTAGTAAGCCCGATTGCGCGTCCGCAGTAGTCAGTCGGAGCGCGCATGCTCAGTGGGAAGGCGGAGGGCGGATGCGCTGTAGTGAGCCGTAATGCGCATGCGCAGTAGGGTGCCCGTGCGCGCATGCGCAGTAGGGTGCCCGTGCGCGCATGCGCAGTAGTGAACCTGAAGGCTCATGCGCGTGGGTGAGTCCGAGTGCGCGTGCGCTGTATTGAGCCCCTGTGCGCACGCGCAGTAGTGAGCCCGATTGTGCATCCGCAATGCTGGGGCCGAGTGCGCATGCGCAGTATTGATACTGCGTGGGTGAGTCGGAGTACGCATGGGCAGTATTGATACCGATTGCGCATCCGCATTAGTAAGTGCGACTGCGGATGCGCAGCAGTGAGCCCGAATGCGCGTCCGCAGTAGTGATTCCGAGTGCGCATGCGCAGTAGTGAAACCGATTGCCCATCCGCACTAGTGAATCCAAGTGTTCATGCGCCTGGATGAGTTCGAGGGCGCAAGAGCAGTAGTCAGCCCGTGCGCGGATGCGCAGCAGTGAGCCGGAGTGAGCATGGACAGTTGTGAAGCGGAGCGCGTATGCGCAGTAGGAAGGCGGAGTGCGCAGGCGCTGTAGTGAGACCGAGTGCGCATGCGCGTTGGTGAGAGCGGGTTCCCATGCGCAGTAGTGAGGGCGATTGCGCATCCGCTGTAGTGAGTCCGAGTGCGAATGCGCAGTAGTGAGCCCGAGCGCGCATGCGCAATAGTGAGCCGGAGTGCGCACGCGCAGTACTGAGCCCGATTGCGCGTACGCAGTAGTGAGGCCGAGTGCGCATCCGCAGTAGTGAGGCGAAGTACGCATGCGCTGTAGTGAGGCCAAGTGCGCATGTGCGGAACTGGGCCGGGGTGTGCGACAACAGTAGTGAGTGCGAGTGTGTATGCGTAGTAGTGAGGCAGAATGCGCATGCGCAGTAGATACGCCAAGTGCGTATGCGCAGTAGTGAACCCGAGTGTACTTACGCGAAATTGCGTCCGAGGGCACACGCGCAGTAGTGGGTCCGAGTTCGCCATGTGCAGTAGTGAGGCCGAGGGCGCGTCCGCAGTAGTGAGCCCGATTGCGCATGCGCAGTAGTGAGCTCGATTGCGCATCCGCAGTCGTGAGTCTGAGTGCGCATGCAAAGTAGAGAGCCCGATTGTGCATCCGCAGAAGTGAGGCCGAGCATGCATGCGCAGTAGTGAGCCGGAGTGCGCATGCACAGTAGTGAGGTGGAGAGCGCAAGCTCTGTAGTGAACCCGATTGCGCATCCGCAGAAATGAATCCAAGTGCGCATGCGCGCGGATGAGTCCGAGGGCGCGTCCGCAGTAGTGAGCCCAATTGCGCATGCGTAGTAGTGAACCCGAGTGCACATGGGCGTGAATGAGCACGAGTGCGCATGCGCAGTAGTGAGTCCGAGGGCGCATTCGCAGTAGTGAGCCTGATTGCGCATGCGTAGTAGTGAACCCGAGTGCACATGCGCGTGGGTGAACCCAAGAGCGCATGCGCAGTAGTGAGCCCGATCGCGCATTTGCAGTAGTCGGTGCGAGTGTGCATGGGCAGTAGTGAGCCTGATTGCGCATCCGCAGTAGTGAGTCCGAGTGCGCATGCGTAGTAAAGAGCCAGATTGCGCATCCGCAGTAGTGAGTCTGAGCGCGCATGCGCAGTAGTGAGCCCGATTCCGCGCGCGCAGTAGTGAGGCCGAGTGCGCATCCGCAGTAGTGAGGCCAAGTATCAAACCAGACAGGAGCACCGTATAAAACAATTGATTCTACAACGCGATAATATAGTAAACGGCTGGTGAAGCCGCAACCACGCAGATTAGGAAGCAAAAGAGACAAACGCCTGGCAACAGCCAAAGCCTTCGTGCATACTTTGTCAATATGCTGACGATAGAGACGACTGTTGCCGAAGAGTACTCCAAGGTAGCGAACGAAAGGAGAAGTGTGGATAGAAGTCGAGCCATGAAGCAGAGTCAGGCCCCGGGGGACGCGACGACCAGTAAGAAGGACCGCCTCGGTTTTATGGGTGGCTAACGTTAACCCCTGAGAGGTATACCAGGAGCCCAAAATACGTAGACATTCCTCGGCAAGGGAACGTAATCTGCACAAGGAGCGAGCAACAAGTACCAAAGCCATATCGTCGGCAAAGCCAACGGTGATAGCATCCCCTGGGAGCGCGACATCCAACACACTATCATAAGCAAGAATCCACAGCAAAGGACCTAGGACAGAACCCTGAGGCACACCAGCAAACACCGGTAGCTCAATCCAGGTTCCATCGGAAAGGAAGGTACCAACGCGACGGTCACAGATATAGCTAGATAACATGCGGATAAGAGAAGGAGGAAAACCCCGGGAACAGGCAGCTTCAAGGATGTTACTCCAACGAAGAGTATTAAAGGCATTCTTTACATCAAGTGTTACAAGAAGACAATGGCTAGTAACGGAACGAGCACGATCCCACTCAGAAGTTACTACACGCATAGCTTGGAGAGTAGATCGACCTGATAAAAAGCCAAATTGACGAGGGCAGAAGCCACCAGAAACACGAACAGCCTCAAGAAGACGTTCCCGAAGGCAATACTCGAAACCCTTACTTAGATGAGGTAACATGCACAGAGGACGAAGATCACCAAAGGAAGAATAAGGTTTGCCAGCTTTAGGGATTAGAGCCAAACGACCACTTTTCCAAGAGGATGGGAAATAGCTATTGAAGTAACAGGAATTATAAAGTTTTGTAAGCCAAGGGAGAGTGATTTTAGCAATGACACGGACAACCTCGCCAGTCATGCCATCAGGACCAGGAGCTTTTTTCGGACCGATACGAGCCAGAGAGTAGGCGACAGTTAAAGGATCAATAGGAGTATCAGAACCATCGTCATTAACAAAGGTATTATGAAAGGAAGGAGCAGAAGAGGAAGCTGGAGGAACAGATACAGAAGATACAGTCATAACGGGCTCAGTAGCATAAGACGAGGTAGGTAAAACAGTAGACGACGAGAGGAATGCAGATGAAGCAACGGATGGAAAAGAGCGAGGAACGGAGGCAGGAGAGCAAACAAAGAGAGCCTGCACTGCTAAACGAAACTCATCGCGGTTTAAAGACACTGGAGGCTGAACGCCACGTAATTTACGCATCATAGTCTTATAAGGACGACCCCAGACATCGGTCTGAACCTCACTAACTAGCTCTTGGAAGCACTCGTTCTTGCGACTACGAACCAGAGATTTAAAAGCTCGACGAGCTTGAAGATATACGGGCAAAACCAGCTCATTTGCAAGAGCAGAATCACGAGCGAGAGTTTGCCGATAGAAATTACGAGCATCACGGGTTTTACGACGTAATTTAGCTAATTCTTCGCACCACCAAGGAGCATCGCGGCGCCTTTTGCGACTCAAGGGACGGGAGGGACGAGAAGCATCGAAGAGTGACTGAAGCAAAGCTAGTTCCGCATCAATTTCAGAACAAGTAAAATAAGGAGAGGCGGCGGAGAAGTCACGGGTGTTAAGGGAAGAGGCAGTAAGAGCGTCAACCCAGGCGTCAATATCCAAAGTGCGTGAGCAAGGAAGATAAGGAAATACAGGAGTTGGCGAAGACGTAGACTGAGATGAAGGTAACCCAGACACGGATGAAGAGGAACCAGTCGGAAGGATGGTAAAGCTATGGAACAGGTAGGAATGGTCCGAACCGGAGAAATCTGGAAGCACGACGGAACGAGACAAAGACGTAAGTATACGATGGGAACAAACAGCGAAATCTAGACGGGATGAGAAGCCACCGCGATGAAAAGTAGGACCCCCAATGCTATTAACAGGTATGAGATCTAGTTCATTAAAAAACAATTCTAGGAGACGGCCGCGGGAATCCTGCGACTCGAAACCCCAAACAGGAGAACGAGCGTTAAAATCCCCGCAAAGAAAAAGAGGTTTTGACGACCGAAGAATGGAAGAGGATAAATTCGACAAAACACTGTCTAAAGCGGAACGAGAGAGGTTAGGGGAAAGATAACAAGATAACACACAAAAGTCGCGTGACTCAGCAAACACGAAACCATCACCACGAGCAGCACAATGCACTACACCAAAATCAGAGGAGGAGTAAGGGCGATACCACACAGCACACGAAGAATCTAAACTCACAAACCACTCACTCCTTAGCTCGTACGGCTCACAGATGCACACAAAGTCAGCGCAGCGATCGTTCGCAGACTGCCACACAAGGTCCTGGGCTAAACGGCAGTTGTTAAGATTCAACTGAAGGATTGATACGGAAGAAGACATAGCGATAGCGATAGAAGAAAGTAGGAAGAAGCAGCAGCAGCAAAGAAACCGGGCGCAGAAGCGATGAACACCTGAAAAAGAGAAAATTATTACAGCAACAATAGATAAATAATAAATTAAACCAAAGTTAAATTAAAAGAAAATAGATTGAATTAAGAAGTTGAATAATTAAATAAATTAAATTAAACTAAATTAAATTAAATTAAATTAAATTAAATTAAATTAAATTAAATTAAATTAAATTAAATTAAACTAACTTAAGCACAGGCGACAACAAGAAATAAAGAAATAGTAAACAAGAAATAAAGCAATGAAGCATAAATGAGACACTTACCTCAGGAAACAATGAGGGACTGCAGACAAGAAGGAAACCAAAATCAGCAGTGACAGGCAAGAAAGAACACCGCACTGCAAGAAGATGAAAAATAGGAAGAAATAGGCAGCTGGGCAACAAAAGTCGGCAGAAGTGTGGTGGAAAACCACAACAGGCAGGATGACCTAACCTAGAAACAAATAATAAATCAACAAAAGAAGAATAAGAAGGGTAACAGAAAGAAAATCAAACAGGATAACGAAGCAAGCAACCAGAGAGAAAGGAAGAGGAAACAGGGAAAGGACTAGCAGCTAAGGACGAGGAAAAAGGAGAAAAGAAGGAAGAAGAGGTAATAACAGAACACAGAATAACGACAACAACAGCAACCGTACAAATAAGATGAGAAACAGAGACAGAAATGATATCAACTACAAACCTGAGAATCCAACAAACAAATATGGAAATTAAATTAAATATGCGAAGCAGAAACCAAGCCTTGAACCTAAAAACAGAATAAATAATTAATAAATATAGAGAACAAGAGGCAGTAGGATTAAGCAGGCATAGAATGTACAAACAAAGGTAAATGATAGGCAAACTTACCCAAATGCGTAGCAGCAGCAACGTTGACTCCACAAATAAGAGCAAAGCAGGATGAGCGAATTAAACAACTAAAACTCCAGCGGAGACAGCAGCAGGAACACAGCAGATTACAGCCAAGCAACCTGCAACAAGGAAAACAATTAGATTTGAACAAACAGGGATGAATTATACATGACAGAGGTAGGAGGGAACAAAACCCGCTACACAATTAACCAACAAGGAAAATGAAAGGAAAGAAAGAAAGGGAGGTAAATAGGTAACTAGACACCCGTAAACTATTATACTTACTCTATTATATATATACATATTCATCATTGCAAATTACGATTATACACATATATATAAATATACAATATACATATATACATGCATAATACACACATATAAACTGCATTATGCTATACTACCGTATCTGACTGACTACTTTACCCAGTCAGATTTAGTGTATACCTCAAAATTATATGTATAGAATCACTTTAACCTTGCGACATCCTACTCATTTTATTCATATAATTTTATTTTTATTTTATTCTTACTGAACTACTAACTCTATTAGATAAATATCTACACATAAAACAGCAACAATAATGAACGATAATGAGCGACAATAATGAACAAACTGGCAATCTAACTTCAAACAATAACGCTAAATTCCAACCCTTCCAACCCTTAATCACAAGTGTTAAGCGCAAACACATAATCAACCATCACAGGACGAGGAAAACAACAACAACGAAATGCAACTCAAGCAAGAACTTTGAAGCAAAGAAGAACTGACAGTAGACGACATGAATTAAGCAAACAGAGCCAAATGGCAACTAATCAAACAGGATCACAGACAAAACAGCCAAACTGCACAAGCACAAAGAGATAACAAACAGTCTCACTAACCTAGAATGAGGCTAGACAAAGCACATATATCACAGCACAGGAAATAAAATGGAATAATTAGATAATAACAACAAGAATTAAGCAGAAATAGACTAACAGAATTAAAATACGCATACATACGTACTTACAGGAATAAACTACACACTCACAAAGTTAAGCGCCACGAAACAATGGCGGAAAGTAGAGCAGAAAAACCGGTTAACCCGTTGATGCAAGGTGCTATGCAAATGGATGCAGGTGGAAACGGAAGTAGAGCAGCAAGGTAGGGATAAGTAGAGAGGAAAACACAATGCTCAGAGGTGACGACGAGATCGGAGCGACACCATGCGGCGGCGACATGAGATCAGGACAGCATGAATATAGCAACAAGAGAAGCTAAACAGTACTAGCAACTCAAGCTGTGGTAAATCTTCAAACTCACCGGAGAAGTACGGTTAAAGATACACCATAAGGAGGAGGCTTCGCAGCGCTCTTATTAGTAATAACAGTTTAAGGCTTAAATGACCCACGAGCGGTTATTGGGAACCGACGGTGGACTCGAATTCTATAAATTCGATGTTTAGACTCTTCGGTGGGAACCAGCCGCTGCGAAACGCGGTTTCACCCCTTCGGTGAGCCGCGATTAGCAAATACGCGGATTTAACCCCTTCGGAGAACACAAAATTCACTAAATTCGATGTTTCGACCCTTCGGTGGAAACAAACCGCTGCGAAACGCGGTTACACCCCTTCGGTGAGCCGCGATTAGCAAATAAGCGGATTTAACCCCCTTGGTGAACACAAAATTCACTAAATTTGATGTTTCGACCCTTCGGTGGAAACAAGCCGCTGCGAAACGCGGTTTCACCCCCTCGGTGAGCCGCGATTAGCAAATACGCGGATCTGACCTCTTCGGTGGACTCGAAATTCACTAATTTCGATGTTTTGACTCTTCGGTAGAAACTAACCGCTGCGAAACGCGGTTTCACCCCTTCGGTGAGCCGCGATTAGCAAATACACAGATATAACCTCCTAGGTGGACTCGAAATTCACTAATTTCGATGCTACGACTCTTCGGTGGAAACTAACCGCTGCGAAACGCGGTTTCACCCCTTCGGTGAGCCGCGATTAGCAAATACACAGATTTAACCTCCTAGGTGGACTCGAAATTCACTAATTTCGATGCTACGACTCTTCGGTGGAAACTAACCGCTGCGAAACGCGGTTTCACCCCTTCGGTGAGCCGCGATTAGCATAAGCGGATTTAACCCCCTCGGTGGACTCGAAATTCGCTAAATTCGATGTTTTGACTCTTCGTGGAAGGAAACCGCTGCGAAACGCGGTTTCACCCCTTCGGTGAGCCGCGATTAGCAAATACGCGGATTTAACCTCCTAGGTGGACTCGAAATTCACTAATTTCGATGCTACGACTCTTCGGTGGAAACTAACCGCTGCGAAACGCGGTTTCACCCCTTCGGTGAGCCGCGATTAGCAAATACGCGGATTTAACCCCTTCGGAGAACACAAAATTCACTAGATTCAATGTTTCGACCCTTCGGTGGAAACAAACCGCTGCGAAACGCGGTTTCACCCCTTCGGTGAGCCGCGATTAGCAAATAAGCGGATTTAACCTCTTCGGTGGACCCGAAATTCACTAATTTCGATGTTTTGACTCTTCGGTAGAAACTAACCGCTGCGAAACGCGGTTTCACCCCTTTGGTGAGCCGCGATTAGCAAATACGCAGATCTAACCTCCTAGGTGGACCCGAAATTCACTAATTTCGATGCTACGACTCTTCGGTGGAAACTAACCGCTGCGAAACGCGGTTTCACCCCCTCGGTGAACCGCGATTAGCAAATACGCGGATTTAACCTCATCGGTGGACCCGAAATTCACTAAATTCGATGTTTCGACTCTTCGGTGGAAACTAACCGCTGCGAAACGCGGTTTCACCCCTTCGGTGAACCGCGATTAGCAAATACGCGGATTTAACCCCTTCGGAGAACACAGAATTCACTAAATTCGATGTTTCGACCCTTAGGTGGAAGCAAACCGCTGCGAAACGCGGTTTCACCCCTTCGGTGAGCCGCGATTAGCAAATAAGCGGATTTAACCCCCTCGGTGAACACAAAATTCACTAAATTTGATGTTTCGACCCTTCGGTGGAAACAAGCCGCTGCGAAACGCGGTTTCACCCCTTCGGTGAGCCGCGATTAGCAAATACGCGGATTTGACCTCTTCGGTGGACTCGAAATTCACTAAATTCGATGTTCTGACTCTTGGTGGAAACTAACCGCTGCGAAACGCGGTTTCACCCCTTCGGTGAACTGCGATTAGCAAATACACAGATTTAACCTCTTAGGTGGACTCGAGATTCACAAATTTCGATGTTTCGACTCTTCGGTGGAAACTAACCGCTGCGAAACGCGGTTTCATCCCTTCGGTGAGCCGCGATTAGCAAATACGCGGATTTAACCTCTTCGGTGGACCCGAAATTCACTAATTTCGATGTTTTGACTCTTCGGTAGAAACTAACCGCTGCGAAACGCGGTTTCACCCCTTCGGTGAGCCGCGATTAGCAAATACGCGGATTTAACCCCTTCGGAGAACACAAAATTCACTAAATTCAATGTTTCGACCCTTCGGTGGAAACAAGCCGCTGCGAAACGCGGTTTCACCCCTTCGGTGAGCCGCGATTAGCATAAGCGGATTTAACCCCCTCGGTGGACTCGAAATTCGCTAAATTCGATGTTTTGACTCTTCGTGGAAGGAAACCGCTGCGAAACGCGGTTTCACCCCTTCGGTGAGCCGCGATTAGCAAATACGCGGATTTAACCCCTTCGGAGAACACAAAATTCACTAGATTCAATGTTTCGACCCTTCGGTGGAAACAAACCGCTGCGAAACGCGGTTTCACCCCTTCGGTGAGCCGCGATTAGCAAATACACAGATATAACCTCCTAGGTGGACTCGAAATTCACTAATTTCGATGCTACGACTCTTCGGTGGAAACTAACCGCTGCGAAACGCGGTTTCACCCCTTCGGTGAGCCGCGATTAGCAAATACACAGATTTAACCTCCTAGGTGGACTCGAAATTCACTAATTTCGATGCTACGACTCTTCGGTGGAAACTAACCGCTGCGAAACGCGGTTTCACCCCTTCGGTGAGCCGCGATTAGCATAAGCGGATTTAACCCCCTCGGTGGACTCGAAATTCGCTAAATTCGATGTTTTGACTCTTCGTGGAAGGAAACCGCTGCGAAACGCGGTTTCACCCCTTCGGTGAGCCGCGATTAGCAAATACGCGGATTTAACCCCTTCGGAGAACACAAAATTCACTAAATTCGATGTTTCGACCCTTCGGTGGAAACAAACCGCTGCGAAACGCGGTTTCACCCCTTCGGTGAGCCGCGATTAGCAAATACCCAGATTTAACCTCCTAGGTGGACTCGAAATTCACTAATTTCGATGCTACGACTCTTCGGTGGAAACTAACCGCTGCGAAACGCGGTTTCACCCCTTCGGTGAGCCGCGATTAGCAAATACGCGGATTTAACCCCTTCGGAGAACACAAAATTCACTAGATTCAATGTTTCGACCCTTCGGTGGAAACAAACCGCTGCGAAACGCGGTTTCACCCCTTCGGTGAGCCGCGATTAGCAAATAAGCGGATTTAACCTCCTCGGTGAACACAAAATTCACTAAATTTGATGTTTCGACCCTTCGGTGGAAACAAGCCGCTGCGAAACGCGGTTTCACCCCCTCGGTGAGCCGCGATTAGCAAATACGCGGATCTGACCTCTTCGGTGGACTCGAAATTCACTAATTTCGATGTTTTGACTCTTCGGTAGAAACTAACCGCTGCGAAACGCGGTTTCACCCCTTTGGTGAGCCGCGATTAGCAAATACGCAGATCTAACCTCCTAGGTGGACCCGAAATTCACTAATTTCGATGCTACGACTCTTCGGTGGAAACTAACCGCTGCGAAACGCGGTTTCACCCCCTCGGTGAACCGCGATTAGCAAATACGCGGATTTAACCTCATCGGTGGACCCGAAATTCACTAAATTCGATGTTTCGACTCTTCGGTGGAAACTAACCGCTGCGAAACGCGGTTTCACCCCTTCGGTGAACCGCGATTAGCAAATACGCGGATTTAACCCCTTCGGAGAACACAGAATTCACTAAATTCGATGTTTCGACCCTTAGGTGGAAGCAAACCGCTGCGAAACGCGGTTTCACCCCTTCGGTGAGCCGCGATTAGCAAATAAGCGGATTTAACCCCCTCGGTGAACACAAAATTCACTAAATTTGATGTTTCGACCCTTCGGTGGAAACAAGCCGCTGCGAAACGCGGTTTCACCCCTTCGGTGAGCCGCGATTAGCAAATACGCGGATTTAACCTCCTCGGTGAACACAAAATTCACTAAATTTGATGTTTCGACCCTTCGGTGGAAACAAGCCGCTGCGAAACACGGTTTCACCCCTTCGGTGAGCCGCGATTAGCAAATACGCGGATTTGACCTCTTCGGTGGACCCGAAATTCACTAATTTCGATGTTTTGACTCTTCGGTAGAAACTAACCGCTGCGAAACGCGGTTTCACCCCTTCGGTGAGCCGCGATTAGCAAATACGCGGATTTAACCCCTTCGGAGAACACAAAATTCACTAAATTCAATGTTTCGACCCTTCGGTGGAAACAAGCCGCTGCGAAACGCGGTTTCACCCCTTCGGTGAGCCGCGATTAGCATAAGCGGATTTAACCCCCTCGGTGGACTCGAAATTCGCTAAATTCGATGTTTTGACTCTTCGTGGAAGGAAACCGCTGCGAAACGCGGTTTCACCCCTTCGGTGAGCCGCGATTAGCAAATACGCGGATTTAACCCCTTCGGAGAAGACAAAATTCACTAAATTCGATGTTTCGACCCTTCGGTGGAAACAAACCGCTGCGAAACGCGGTTTCACCCCTTCGGTGAGCCGCGATTAGCAAATACCCAGATTTAACCTCCTAGGTGGACTCGAAATTCACTAATTTCGATGCTACGACTCTTCGGTGGAAACTAACCGCTGCGAAACGCGGTTTCACCCCTTCGGTGAGCCGCGATTAGCAAATACGCGGATTTAACCCCTTCGGAGAACACAAAATTCACTAGATTCAATGTTTCGACCCTTCGGTGGAAACAAACCGCTGCGAAACGCGGTTTCACCCCTTCGGTGAGCCGCGATTAGCAAATAAGCGGATTTAACCTCCTCGGTGAACACAAAATTCACTAAATTTGATGTTTCGACCCTTCGGTGGAAACAAGCCGCTGCGAAACACGGTTTCACCCCTTCGGTGAGCCGCGATTAGCAAATACGCCGATTTGACCTCTTCGGTGAACTCGAAATTCACTAATTTCGATGTTCTGACTCTTGGTGGAAACTAACCTCTGCGAAACGCGGTTTCACCCCTTCGGTGAGCTGCGATTAGCAAATACGCGGATTTAACCCCTTCGGAGAACACAAAATTCACTAGATTCAATGTTTCGACTCTTCGGTGGAAACAAACCGCTGCGAAACGCGGTTTCACCCCTTCGGTGAGCCGCGATTAGCAAATAAGCGGATTTAACCTCCTCGGTGAACACAAAATTCACTAAATTTGATGTTTCGACCCTTCGGTGGAAACAAGCCGCTGCGAAACACGGTTTCACCCCTTCGGTGAGCCGCGATTAGCAAATACGCGGATTTGACCTCTTCGGTGGACTCGAAATTCACTAATTTCGATGTTCTGACTCTTCGGTGGAAACTAACCGCTGCGAAACGCGGTTTCATCCCTTCGGTGAGCCGCGATTGGCAAATACGCGGATTTAACCCCTCCGGTGAACACAAAATTCACTAAGTTCGATGTTTCGACCCCTCGGTGGAAACAAACCGCTGCGAAACGCGGTTTCACCCCTTCGGTGAGCCGCGATTAGCAAATACGCGGATTTAACCCTTTCGGAGAACACAAAATTCACTAAATTCGATGTTTCGACCCTTCGGTGGGAGCAAACCGCTGCGAAACGCGGTTTCACCCCTTCGGTGAGCCGCGATTAGCAAATACGCGGATTTAACCCCTTCGGAGAACACAAAATTCACTAGATTCAATGTTTCGACCCTTCGGTGGAAACAAACCGCTGCGAAACGCGGTTTCACCCCTTCGGTGAGCCGCGATTAGCAAATAAGCGGATTTAACCTCCTCGGTGAACACAAAATTCACTAAATTTGATGTTTCGACCCTTCGGTGGAAACAAGCCGCTGCGAAACACGGTTTCACCCCTTCGGTGAGCCGCGATTAGCAAATACGCGGATTTGACCACTTCGGTGGACTCGAAATTCACTAATTTCGATGTTCTGACTCTTGGTGGAAACTAACCGCTGCGAAACGCGGTTTCACCCCTTCGGTGAGCCGCGATTAGCAAATACGCGGATTTAACCCCTTCGGAGAACACAAAATTCACTAAATTCAATGTTTCGACCCTTCGGTGGAAACAAGCCGCTGCGAAACGCGGCTTCACCCCTTCGGTGAGCCGCGATTAGCATAAGCGGATTTAACCCCCTCGGTGGACTCGAAATTCGCTAAATTCGATGTTTTGACTCTTCGGTGGAAACTAACCGCTGCGAAACGCGGTTTCACCCCTTCGGTGAGCCGCGATTAGCAAATACGCGGATTTAACCCCTTCGGAGAACACAAAATTCACAAAATTCAATGTTTCGACCCTTCGGTGGAAACAAACCGCTGCGAAACGCGGTTTCACCCCTTCGGTGAGCCGCGATTAGCAAATACCCAGATTTAACCTCCTAGGTGGACTCGAAATTCACTAATTTCGATGCTACGACTCTTCGGTGGAAACTAACCGCTGCGAAACGCGGTTTCACCCCTTCGGTGAGCCGCGATTAGCAAATACGCGGATTTAACCCCTTCGGAGAACACAAAATTCACTAGATTCAATGTTTCGACCCTTCGGTGGAAACAAACCGCTGCGAAACGCGGTTTCACCCCTTCGGTGAGCCGCGATTAGCAAATAAGCGGATTTAACCTCCTCGGTGAACACAAAATTCACTAAATTTGATGTTTCGACCCTTCGGTGGAAACAAGCCGCTGCGAAACACGGTTTCACCCCTTCGGTGAGCCGCGATTAGCAAATACGCGGATTTGACCTCTTCGGTGAACTCGAAATTCACTAATTTCGATGTTCTGACTCTTGGTGGAAACTAACCTCTGCGAAACGCGGTTTCACCCCTTCGGTGAGCTGCGATTAGCAAATACGCGGATTTAACCCCATCGGAGAACACAAAATTCACTAGATTCAATGTTTCGACTCTTCGGTGGAAACAAACCGCTGCGAAACGCGGTTTCACCCCTTCGGTGAGCCGCGATTAGCAAATACGCGGATTTGACCTCTTCGGTGGACCCGAAATTCACTAATTTCGATGTTTTGACTCTTCGGTAGAAACTAACCGCTGCGAAACGCGGTTTCACCCCTTCGGTGAGCCGCGATTAGCAAATACGCGGATTTAACCCCTTCGGAGAACACAAAATTCACTAAATTCAATGTTTCGACCCTTCGGTGGAAACAAGCCGCTGCGAAACGCGGTTTCACCCCTTCGGTGAGCCGCGATTAGCATAAGCGGATTTAACCCCCTCGGTGGACTCGAAATTCGCTAAATTCGATGTTTTGACTCTTCGTGGAAGGAAACCGCTGCGAAACGCGGTTTCACCCCTTCGGTGAGCCGCGATTAGCAAATACGCGGATTTAACCCCTTCGGAGAAGACAAAATTCACTAAATTCGATGTTTCGACCCTTCGGTGGAAACAAACCGCTGCGAAACGCGGTTTCACCCCTTCGGTGAGCCGCGATAAGCAAATACCCAGATTTAACCTCCTAGGTGGACTCGAAATTCACTAATTTCGATGCTACGACTCTTCGGTGGAAACTAACCGCTGCGAAACGCGGTTTCACCCCTTCGGTGAGCCGCGATTAGCAAATACGCGGATTTAACCCCTTCGGAGAACACAAAATTCACTAGATTCAATGTTTCGACCCTTCGGTGGAAACAAACCGCTGCGAAACACGGTTTCACCCCTTCGGTGAGCCGCGATTAGCAAATACGCGGATTTGACCTCTTCGGTGAACTCGAAATTCACTAATTTCGATGTTCTGACTCTTGGTGGAAACTAACCTCTGCGAAACGCGGTTTCACCCCTTCGGTGAGCTGCGATTAGCAAATACGCGGATTTAACCCCTTCGGAGAACACAAAATTCACTAGATTCAATGTTTCGACTCTTCGGTGGAAACAAACCGCTGCGAAACGCGGTTTCACCCCTTCGGTGAGCCGCGATTAGCAAATAAGCGGATTTAACCTCCTCGGTGAACACAAAATTCACTAAATTTGATGTTTCGACCCTTCGGTGGAAACAAGCCGCTGCGAAACACGGTTTCACCCCTTCGGTGAGCCGCGATTAGCAAATACGCGGATTTGACCTCTTCGGTGGACTCGAAATTCACTAATTTCGATGTTCTGACTCTTCGGTGGAAACTAACCGCTGCGAAACGCGGTTTCATCCCTTCGGTGAGCCGCGATTGGCAAATACGCGGATTTAACCCCTCCGGTGAACACAAAATTCACTAAGTTCGATGTTTCGACCCCTCGGTGGAAACAAACCGCTGCGAAACGCGGTTTCACCCCTTCGGTGAGCCGCGATTAGCAAATACGCGGATTTAACCCTTTCGGAGAACACAAAATTCACTAAATTCGATGTTTCGACCCTTCGGTGGGAGCAAACCGCTGCGAAACGCGGTTTCACCCCTTCGGTGAGCCGCGATTAGCAAATACGCGGATTTAACCCCTTCGGAGAACACAAAATTCACTAGATTCAATGTTTCGACCCTTCGGTGGAAACAAACCGCTGCGAAACGCGGTTTCACCCCTTCGGTGAGCCGCGATTAGCAAATAAGCGGATTTAACCTCCTCGGTGAACACAAAATTCACTAAATTTGATGTTTCGACCCTTCGGTGGAAACAAGCCGCTGCGAAACACGGTTTCACCCCTTCGGTGAGCCGCGATTAGCAAATACGCGGATTTGACCTCTTCGGTGGACTCGAAATTCACTAATTTCGATGTTCTGACTCTTGGTGGAAACTAACCGCTGCGAAACGCGGTTTCACCCCTTCGGTGAGCCGCGATTAGCAAATACGCGGATTTAACCCCTTCGGAGAACACAAAATTCACTAAATTCAATGTTTCGACCCTTCGGTGGAAACAAGCCGCTGCGAAACGCGGCTTCACCCCTTCGGTGAGCCGCGATTAGCATAAGCGGATTTAACCCCCTCGGTGGACTCGAAATTCGCTAAATTCGATGTTTTGACTCTTCGTGGAAGGAAACCGCTGCGAACCGCGGTTTCACCCCTTCGGTGAGCCGCGATTAGCAAATACGCGGATTTAACCCCTTCGGAGAACACAAAATTCACTAAATTCGATGTTTCGACCCTTCGGTGGAAACAAACCGCTGCGAAACGCGGTTTCACCCCTTCGGTGAGCCGCGATTAGCAAATACCCAGATTTAACCTCCTAGGTGGACTCGAAATTCACTAATTTCGATGCTACGACTCTTCGGTGGAAACTAACCGCTGCGAAACGCGGTTTCACCCCTTCGGTGAGCCGCGATTAGCAAATACGCGGATTTAACCCCTTCGGAGAACACAAAATTCACTAAATTCAATGTTTCGACCCTTCGGTGGAAACAAACCGCTGCGAAACGCGGTTTCACCCCTTCGGTGAGCCGCGATTAGCAAATACCCAGATTTAACCTCCTAGGTGGACTCGAAATTCACTAATTTCGATGCTACGACTCTTCGGTGGAAACTAACCGCTGCGAAACGCGGTTTCACCCCTTCGGTGAGCCGCGATTAGCAAATACGCGGATTTAACCCCTTCGGAGAACACAAAATTCACTAGATTCAATGTTTCGACCCTTCGGTGGAAACAAACCGCTGCGAAACGCGGTTTCACCCCTTCGGTGAGCCGCGATTAGCAAATAAGCGGATTTAACCTCCTCGGTGAACACAAAATTCACTAAATTTGATGTTTCGACCCTTCGGTGGAAACAAGCCGCTGCGAAACACGGTTTCACCCCTTCGGTGAGCCGCGATTAGCAAATACGCGGATTTGACCTCTTCGGTGGACTCGAAATTCACTAATTTCGATGTTCTGACTCTTGGTGGGAACCAGCCGCTGCGAAACGCGGTTTCACCCCTTCGGTGAGCCGCGATTAGCAAATACGCGGATTTAACCCCTTCGGAGAACACAAAATTCACTAAATTCGATGTTTCGACCCTTCGGTGGAAACAAACCGCTGCGAAACGCGGTTACACCCCTTCGGTGAGCCGCGATTAGCAAATAAGCGGATTTAACCCCCTTGGTGAACACAAAATTCACTAAATTTGATGTTTCGACCCTTCGGTGGAAACAAGCCGCTGCGAAACGCGGTTTCACCCCCTCGGTGAGCCGCGATTAGCAAATACGCGGATCTGACCTCTTCGGTGGACTCGAAATTCACTAATTTCGATGTTTTGACTCTTCGGTAGAAACTAACCGCTGCGAAACGCGGTTTCACCCCTTCGGTGAGCCGCGATTAGCAAATACACAGATATAACCTCCTAGGTGGACTCGAAATTCACTAATTTCGATGCTACGACTCTTCGGTGGAAACTAACCGCTGCGAAACGCGGTTTCACCCCTTCGGTGAGCCGCGATTAGCAAATACACAGATTTAACCTCCTAGGTGGACTCGAAATTCACTAATTTCGATGCTACGACTCTTCGGTGGAAACTAACCGCTGCGAAACGCGGTTTCACCCCTTCGGTGAGCCGCGATTAGCATAAGCGGATTTAACCCCCTCGGTGGACTCGAAATTCGCTAAATTCGATGTTTTGACTCTTCGTGGAAGGAAACCGCTGCGAAACGCGGTTTCACCCCTTCGGTGAGCCGCGATTAGCAAATACGCGGATTTAACCTCCTAGGTGGACTCGAAATTCACTAATTTCGATGCTACGACTCTTCGGTGGAAACTAACCGCTGCGAAACGCGGTTTCACCCCTTCGGTGAGCCGCGATTAGCAAATACGCGGATTTAACCCCTTCGGAGAACACAAAATTCACTAGATTCAATGTTTCGACCCTTCGGTGGAAACAAACCGCTGCGAAACGCGGTTTCACCCCTTCGGTGAGCCGCGATTAGCAAATAAGCGGATTTAACCTCTTCGGTGGACCCGAAATTCACTAATTTCGATGTTTTGACTCTTCGGTAGAAACTAACCGCTGCGAAACGCGGTTTCACCCCTTTGGTGAGCCGCGATTAGCAAATACGCAGATCTAACCTCCTAGGTGGACCCGAAATTCACTAATTTCGATGCTACGACTCTTCGGTGGAAACTAACCGCTGCGAAACGCGGTTTCACCCCCTCGGTGAACCGCGATTAGCAAATACGCGGATTTAACCTCATCGGTGGACCCGAAATTCACTAAATTCGATGTTTCGACTCTTCGGTGGAAACTAACCGCTGCGAAACGCGGTTTCACCCCTTCGGTGAACCGCGATTAGCAAATACGCGGATTTAACCCCTTCGGAGAACACAGAATTCACTAAATTCGATGTTTCGACCCTTAGGTGGAAGCAAACCGCTGCGAAACGCGGTTTCACCCCTTCGGTGAGCCGCGATTAGCAAATAAGCGGATTTAACCCCCTCGGTGAACACAAAATTCACTAAATTTGATGTTTCGACCCTTCGGTGGAAACAAGCCGCTGCGAAACGCGGTTTCACCCCTTCGGTGAGCCGCGATTAGCAAATACGCGGATTTGACCTCTTCGGTGGACTCGAAATTCACTAAATTCGATGTTCTGACTCTTGGTGGAAACTAACCGCTGCGAAACGCGGTTTCACCCCTTCGGTGAACTGCGATTAGCAAATACACAGATTTAACCTCTTAGGTGGACTCGAGATTCACAAATTTCGATGTTTCGACTCTTCGGTGGAAACTAACCGCTGCGAAACGCGGTTTCATCCCTTCGGTGAGCCGCGATTAGCAAATACGCGGATTTAACCTCTTCGGTGGACCCGAAATTCACTAATTTCGATGTTTTGACTCTTCGGTAGAAACTAACCGCTGCGAAACGCGGTTTCACCCCTTCGGTGAGCCGCGATTAGCAAATACGCGGATTTAACCCCTTCGGAGAACACAAAATTCACTAAATTCAATGTTTCGACCCTTCGGTGGAAACAAGCCGCTGCGAAACGCGGTTTCACCCCTTCGGTGAGCCGCGATTAGCATAAGCGGATTTAACCCCCTCGGTGGACTCGAAATTCGCTAAATTCGATGTTTTGACTCTTCGTGGAAGGAAACCGCTGCGAAACGCGGTTTCACCCCTTCGGTGAGCCGCGATTAGCAAATACGCGGATTTAACCCCTTCGGAGAACACAAAATTCACTAGATTCAATGTTTCGACCCTTCGGTGGAAACAAACCGCTGCGAAACGCGGTTTCACCCCTTCGGTGAGCCGCGATTAGCAAATAAGCGGATTTAACCTCCTCGGTGAACACAAAATTCACTAAATTTGATGTTTCGACCCTTCGGTGGAAACAAGCCGCTGCGAAACGCGGTTTCACCCCTTCGGTGAGCCGCGATTAGCAAATACGCGGATCTGACCTCTTCGGTGGACTCGAAATTCACTAATTTCGATGCTACGACTCTTCGGTGGAAACTAACCGCTGCGAAACGCGGTTTCACCCCTTCGGTGAGCCGCGATTAGCAAATACACAGATTTAACCTCCTAGGTGGACTCGAAATTCACTAATTTCGATGCTACGACTCTTCGGTGGAAACTAACCGCTGCGAAACGCGGTTTCACCCCTTCGGTGAGCCGCGATTAGCAAATACCCAGATTTAACCTCCTAGGTGGACTCGAAATTCACTAATTTCGATGCTACGACTCTTCGGTGGAAACTAACCGCTGCGAAACGCGGTTTCACCCCTTCGGTGAGCCGCGATTAGCAAATACGCGGATTTAACCCCTTCGGAGAACACAAAATTCACTAGATTCAATGTTTCGACCCTTCGGTGGAAACAAACCGCTGCGAAACGCGGTTTCACCCCTTCGGTGAGCCGCGATTAGCAAATACACAGATATAACCTCCTAGGTGGACTCGAAATTCACTAATTTCGATGCTACGACTCTTCGGTGGAAACTAACCGCTGCGAAACGCGGTTTCACCCCTTCGGTGAGCCGCGATTAGCAAATACACAGATTTAACCTCCTAGGTGGACTCGAAATTCACTAATTTCGATGCTACGACTCTTCGGTGGAAACTAACCGCTGCGAAACGCGGTTTCACCCCTTCGGTGAGCCGCGATTAGCATAAGCGGATTTAACCCCCTCGGTGGACTCGAAATTCGCTAAATTCGATGTTTTGACTCTTCGTGGAAGGAAACCGCTGCGAAACGCGGTTTCACCCCTTCGGTGAGCCGCGATTAGCAAATACGCGGATTTAACCCCTTCGGAGAACACAAAATTCACTAAATTCGATGTTTCGACCCTTCGGTGGAAACAAACCGCTGCGAAACGCGGTTTCACCCCTTCGGTGAGCCGCGATTAGCAAATACCCAGATTTAACCTCCTAGGTGGACTCGAAATTCACTAATTTCGATGCTACGACTCTTCGGTGGAAACTAACCGCTGCGAAACGCGGTTTCACCCCTTCGGTGAGCCGCGATTAGCAAATACGCGGATTTAACCCCTTCGGAGAACACAAAATTCACTAGATTCAATGTTTCGACCCTTCGGTGGAAACAAACCGCTGCGAAACGCGGTTTCACCCCTTCGGTGAGCCGCGATTAGCAAATAAGCGGATTTAACCTCCTCGGTGAACACAAAATTCACTAAATTTGATGTTTCGACCCTTCGGTGGAAACAAGCCGCTGCGAAACGCGGTTTCACCCCCTCGGTGAGCCGCGATTAGCAAATACGCGGATCTGACCTCTTCGGTGGACTCGAAATTCACTAATTTCGATGTTTTGACTCTTCGGTAGAAACTAACCGCTGCGAAACGCGGTTTCACCCCTTTGGTGAGCCGCGATTAGCAAATACGCAGATCTAACCTCCTAGGTGGACCCGAAATTCACTAATTTCGATGCTACGACTCTTCGGTGGAAACTAACCGCTGCGAAACGCGGTTTCACCCCCTCGGTGAACCGCGATTAGCAAATACGCGGATTTAACCTCATCGGTGGACCCGAAATTCACTAAATTCGATGTTTCGACTCTTCGGTGGAAACTAACCGCTGCGAAACGCGGTTTCACCCCTTCGGTGAACCGCGATTAGCAAATACGCGGATTTAACCCCTTCGGAGAACACAGAATTCACTAAATTCGATGTTTCGACCCTTAGGTGGAAGCAAACCGCTGCGAAACGCGGTTTCACCCCTTCGGTGAGCCGCGATTAGCAAATAAGCGGATTTAACCCCCTCGGTGAACACAAAATTCACTAAATTTGATGTTTCGACCCTTCGGTGGAAACAAGCCGCTGCGAAACGCGGTTTCACCCCTTCGGTGAGCCGCGATTAGCAAATACGCGGATTTAACCTCCTCGGTGAACACAAAATTCACTAAATTTGATGTTTCGACCCTTCGGTGGAAACAAGCCGCTGCGAAACACGGTTTCACCCCTTCGGTGAGCCGCGATTAGCAAATACGCGGATTTGACCTCTTCGGTGGACCCGAAATTCACTAATTTCGATGTTTTGACTCTTCGGTAGAAACTAACCGCTGCGAAACGCGGTTTCACCCCTTCGGTGAGCCGCGATTAGCAAATACGCGGATTTAACCCCTTCGGAGAACACAAAATTCACTAAATTCAATGTTTCGACCCTTCGGTGGAAACAAGCCGCTGCGAAACGCGGTTTCACCCCTTCGGTGAGCCGCGATTAGCATAAGCGGATTTAACCCCCTCGGTGGACTCGAAATTCGCTAAATTCGATGTTTTGACTCTTCGTGGAAGGAAACCGCTGCGAAACGCGGTTTCACCCCTTCGGTGAGCCGCGATTAGCAAATACGCGGATTTAACCCCTTCGGAGAAGACAAAATTCACTAAATTCGATGTTTCGACCCTTCGGTGGAAACAAACCGCTGCGAAACGCGGTTTCACCCCTTCGGTGAGCCGCGATTAGCAAATACCCAGATTTAACCTCCTAGGTGGACTCGAAATTCACTAATTTCGATGCTACGACTCTTCGGTGGAAACTAACCGCTGCGAAACGCGGTTTCACCCCTTCGGTGAGCCGCGATTAGCAAATACGCGGATTTAACCCCTTCGGAGAACACAAAATTCACTAGATTCAATGTTTCGACCCTTCGGTGGAAACAAACCGCTGCGAAACGCGGTTTCACCCCTTCGGTGAGCCGCGATTAGCAAATAAGCGGATTTAACCTCCTCGGTGAACACAAAATTCACTAAATTTGATGTTTCGACCCTTCGGTGGAAACAAGCCGCTGCGAAACACGGTTTCACCCCTTCGGTGAGCCGCGATTAGCAAATACGCCGATTTGACCTCTTCGGTGAACTCGAAATTCACTAATTTCGATGTTCTGACTCTTGGTGGAAACTAACCTCTGCGAAACGCGGTTTCACCCCTTCGGTGAGCTGCGATTAGCAAATACGCGGATTTAACCCCTTCGGAGAACACAAAATTCACTAGATTCAATGTTTCGACTCTTCGGTGGAAACAAACCGCTGCGAAACGCGGTTTCACCCCTTCGGTGAGCCGCGATTAGCAAATAAGCGGATTTAACCTCCTCGGTGAACACAAAATTCACTAAATTTGATGTTTCGACCCTTCGGTGGAAACAAGCCGCTGCGAAACACGGTTTCACCCCTTCGGTGAGCCGCGATTAGCAAATACGCGGATTTGACCTCTTCGGTGGACTCGAAATTCACTAATTTCGATGTTCTGACTCTTCGGTGGAAACTAACCGCTGCGAAACGCGGTTTCATCCCTTCGGTGAGCCGCGATTGGCAAATACGCGGATTTAACCCCTCCGGTGAACACAAAATTCACTAAGTTCGATGTTTCGACCCCTCGGTGGAAACAAACCGCTGCGAAACGCGGTTTCACCCCTTCGGTGAGCCGCGATTAGCAAATACGCGGATTTAACCCTTTCGGAGAACACAAAATTCACTAAATTCGATGTTTCGACCCTTCGGTGGGAGCAAACCGCTGCGAAACGCGGTTTCACCCCTTCGGTGAGCCGCGATTAGCAAATACGCGGATTTAACCCCTTCGGAGAACACAAAATTCACTAGATTCAATGTTTCGACCCTTCGGTGGAAACAAACCGCTGCGAAACGCGGTTTCACCCCTTCGGTGAGCCGCGATTAGCAAATAAGCGGATTTAACCTCCTCGGTGAACACAAAATTCACTAAATTTGATGTTTCGACCCTTCGGTGGAAACAAGCCGCTGCGAAACACGGTTTCACCCCTTCGGTGAGCCGCGATTAGCAAATACGCGGATTTGACCTCTTCGGTGGACTCGAAATTCACTAATTTCGATGTTCTGACTCTTGGTGGAAACTAACCGCTGCGAAACGCGGTTTCACCCCTTCGGTGAGCCGCGATTAGCAAATACGCGGATTTAACCCCTTCGGAGAACACAAAATTCACTAAATTCAATGTTTCGACCCTTCGGTGGAAACAAGCCGCTGCGAAACGCGGCTTCACCCCTTCGGTGAGCCGCGATTAGCATAAGCGGATTTAACCCCCTCGGTGGACTCGAAATTCGCTAAATTCGATGTTTTGACTCTTCGGTGGAAACTAACCGCTGCGAAACGCGGTTTCACCCCTTCGGTGAGCCGCGATTAGCAAATACGCGGATTTAACCCCTTCGGAGAACACAAAATTCACAAAATTCAATGTTTCGACCCTTCGGTGGAAACAAACCGCTGCGAAACGCGGTTTCACCCCTTCGGTGAGCCGCGATTAGCAAATACCCAGATTTAACCTCCTAGGTGGACTCGAAATTCACTAATTTCGATGCTACGACTCTTCGGTGGAAACTAACCGCTGCGAAACGCGGTTTCACCCCTTCGGTGAGCCGCGATTAGCAAATACGCGGATTTAACCCCTTCGGAGAACACAAAATTCACTAGATTCAATGTTTCGACCCTTCGGTGGAAACAAACCGCTGCGAAACGCGGTTTCACCCCTTCGGTGAGCCGCGATTAGCAAATAAGCGGATTTAACCTCCTCGGTGAACACAAAATTCACTAAATTTGATGTTTCGACCCTTCGGTGGAAACAAGCCGCTGCGAAACACGGTTTCACCCCTTCGGTGAGCCGCGATTAGCAAATACGCGGATTTGACCTCTTCGGTGAACTCGAAATTCACTAATTTCGATGTTCTGACTCTTGGTGGAAACTAACCTCTGCGAAACGCGGTTTCACCCCTTCGGTGAGCTGCGATTAGCAAATACGCGGATTTAACCCCTTCGGAGAACACAAAATTCACTAGATTCAATGTTTCGACTCTTCGGTGGAAACAAACCGCTGCGAAACGCGGTTTCACCCCTTCGGTGAGCCGCGATTAGCAAATACGCGGATTTGACCTCTTCGGTGGACCCGAAATTCACTAATTTCGATGTTTTGACTCTTCGGTAGAAACTAACCGCTGCGAAACGCGGTTTCACCCCTTCGGTGAGCCGCGATTAGCAAATACGCGGATTTAACCCCTTCGGAGAACACAAAATTCACTAAATTCAATGTTTCGACCCTTCGGTGGAAACAAGCCGCTGCGAAACGCGGTTTCACCCCTTCGGTGAGCCGCGATTAGCATAAGCGGATTTAACCCCCTCGGTGGACTCGAAATTCGCTAAATTCGATGTTTTGACTCTTCGTGGAAGGAAACCGCTGCGAAACGCGGTTTCACCCCTTCGGTGAGCCGCGATTAGCAAATACGCGGATCTGACCTCTTCGGTGGACTCGAAATTCACTAATTTCGATGCTACGACTCTTCGGTGGAAACTAACCGCTGCGAAACGCGGTTTCACCCCTTCGGTGAGCCGCGATTAGCAAATACACAGATTTAACCTCCTAGGTGGACTCGAAATTCACTAATTTCGATGCTACGACTCTTCGGTGGAAACTAACCGCTGCGAAACGCGGTTTCACCCCTTCGGTGAGCCGCGATTAGCAAATACCCAGATTTAACCTCCTAGGTGGACTCGAAATTCACTAATTTCGATGCTACGACTCTTCGGTGGAAACTAACCGCTGCGAAACGCGGTTTCACCCCTTCGGTGAGCCGCGATTAGCAAATACGCGGATTTAACCCCTTCGGAGAACACAAAATTCACTAGATTCAATGTTTCGACCCTTCGGTGGAAACAAACCGCTGCGAAACGCGGTTTCACCCCTTCGGTGAGCCGCGATTAGCAAATACACAGATATAACCTCCTAGGTGGACTCGAAATTCACTAATTTCGATGCTACGACTCTTCGGTGGAAACTAACCGCTGCGAAACGCGGTTTCACCCCTTCGGTGAGCCGCGATTAGCAAATACACAGATTTAACCTCCTAGGTGGACTCGAAATTCACTAATTTCGATGCTACGACTCTTCGGTGGAAACTAACCGCTGCGAAACGCGGTTTCACCCCTTCGGTGAGCCGCGATTAGCATAAGCGGATTTAACCCCCTCGGTGGACTCGAAATTCGCTAAATTCGATGTTTTGACTCTTCGTGGAAGGAAACCGCTGCGAAACGCGGTTTCACCCCTTCGGTGAGCCGCGATTAGCAAATACGCGGATTTAACCCCTTCGGAGAACACAAAATTCACTAAATTCGATGTTTCGACCCTTCGGTGGAAACAAACCGCTGCGAAACGCGGTTTCACCCCTTCGGTGAGCCGCGATTAGCAAATACCCAGATTTAACCTCCTAGGTGGACTCGAAATTCACTAATTTCGATGCTACGACTCTTCGGTGGAAACTAACCGCTGCGAAACGCGGTTTCACCCCTTCGGTGAGCCGCGATTAGCAAATACGCGGATTTAACCCCTTCGGAGAACACAAAATTCACTAGATTCAATGTTTCGACCCTTCGGTGGAAACAAACCGCTGCGAAACGCGGTTTCACCCCTTCGGTGAGCCGCGATTAGCAAATAAGCGGATTTAACCTCCTCGGTGAACACAAAATTCACTAAATTTGATGTTTCGACCCTTCGGTGGAAACAAGCCGCTGCGAAACGCGGTTTCACCCCCTCGGTGAGCCGCGATTAGCAAATACGCGGATCTGACCTCTTCGGTGGACTCGAAATTCACTAATTTCGATGTTTTGACTCTTCGGTAGAAACTAACCGCTGCGAAACGCGGTTTCACCCCTTTGGTGAGCCGCGATTAGCAAATACGCAGATCTAACCTCCTAGGTGGACCCGAAATTCACTAATTTCGATGCTACGACTCTTCGGTGGAAACTAACCGCTGCGAAACGCGGTTTCACCCCCTCGGTGAACCGCGATTAGCAAATACGCGGATTTAACCTCATCGGTGGACCCGAAATTCACTAAATTCGATGTTTCGACTCTTCGGTGGAAACTAACCGCTGCGAAACGCGGTTTCACCCCTTCGGTGAACCGCGATTAGCAAATACGCGGATTTAACCCCTTCGGAGAACACAGAATTCACTAAATTCGATGTTTCGACCCTTAGGTGGAAGCAAACCGCTGCGAAACGCGGTTTCACCCCTTCGGTGAGCCGCGATTAGCAAATAAGCGGATTTAACCCCCTCGGTGAACACAAAATTCACTAAATTTGATGTTTCGACCCTTCAGTGGAAACAAGCCGCTGCGAAACGCGGTTTCACCCCTTCGGTGAGCCGCGATTAGCAAATACGCGGATTTAACCTCCTCGGTGAACACAAAATTCACTAAATTTGATGTTTCGACCCTTCGGTGGAAACAAGCCGCTGCGAAACACGGTTTCACCCCTTCGGTGAGCCGCGATTAGCAAATACGCGGATTTGACCTCTTCGGTGGACCCGAAATTCACTAATTTCGATGTTTTGACTCTTCGGTAGAAACTAACCGCTGCGAAACGCGGTTTCACCCCTTCGGTGAGCCGCGATTAGCAAATACGCGGATTTAACCCCTTCGGAGAACACAAAATTCACTAAATTCAATGTTTCGACCCTTCGGTGGAAACAAGCCGCTGCGAAACGCGGTTTCACCCCTTCGGTGAGCCGCGATTAGCATAAGCGGATTTAACCCCCTCGGTGGACTCGAAATTCGCTAAATTCGATGTTTTGACTCTTCGTGGAAGGAAACCGCTGCGAAACGCGGTTTCACCCCTTCGGTGAGCCGCGATTAGCAAATACGCGGATTTAACCCCTTCGGAGAAGACAAAATTCACTAAATTCGATGTTTCGACCCTTCGGTGGAAACAAACCGCTGCGAAACGCGGTTTCACCCCTTCGGTGAGCCGCGATTAGCAAATACCCAGATTTAACCTCCTAGGTGGACTCGAAATTCACTAATTTCGATGCTACGACTCTTCGGTGGAAACTAACCGCTGCGAAACGCGGTTTCACCCCTTCGGTGAGCCGCGATTAGCAAATACGCGGATTTAACCCCTTCGGAGAACACAAAATTCACTAGATTCAATGTTTCGACCCTTCGGTGGAAACAAACCGCTGCGAAACGCGGTTTCACCCCTTCGGTGAGCCGCGATTAGCAAATAAGCGGATTTAACCTCCTCGGTGAACACAAAATTCACTAAATTTGATGTTTCGACCCTTCGGTGGAAACAAGCCGCTGCGAAACACGGTTTCACCCCTTCGGTGAGCCGCGATTAGCAAATACGCCGATTTGACCTCTTCGGTGAACTCGAAATTCACTAATTTCGATGTTCTGACTCTTGGTGGAAACTAACCTCTGCGAAACGCGGTTTCACCCCTTCGGTGAGCTGCGATTAGCAAATACGCGGATTTAACCCCTTCGGAGAACACAAAATTCACTAGATTCAATGTTTCGACTCTTCGGTGGAAACAAACCGCTGCGAAACGCGGTTTCACCCCTTCGGTGAGCCGCGATTAGCAAATAAGCGGATTTAACCTCCTCGGTGAACACAAAATTCACTAAATTTGATGTTTCGACCCTTCGGTGGAAACAAGCCGCTGCGAAACACGGTTTCACCCCTTCGGTGAGCCGCGATTAGCAAATACGCGGATTTGACCTCTTCGGTGGACTCGAAATTCACTAATTTCGATGTTCTGACTCTTCGGTGGAAACTAACCGCTGCGAAACGCGGTTTCATCCCTTCGGTGAGCCGCGATTGGCAAATACGCGGATTTAACCCCTCCGGTGAACACAAAATTCACTAAGTTCGATGTTTCGACCCCTCGGTGGAAACAAACCGCTGCGAAACGCGGTTTCACCCCTTCGGTGAGCCGCGATTAGCAAATACGCGGATTTAACCCTTTCGGAGAACACAAAATTCACTAAATTCGATGTTTCGACCCTTCGGTGGGAGCAAACCGCTGCGAAACGCGGTTTCACCCCTTCGGTGAGCCGCGATTAGCAAATACGCGGATTTAACCCCTTCGGAGAACACAAAATTCACTAGATTCAATGTTTCGACCCTTCGGTGGAAACAAACCGCTGCGAAACGCGGTTTCACCCCTTCGGTGAGCCGCGATTAGCAAATAAGCGGATTTAACCTCCTCGGTGAACACAAAATTCACTAAATTTGATGTTTCGACCCTTCGGTGGAAACAAGCCGCTGCGAAACACGGTTTCACCCCTTCGGTGAGCCGCGATTAGCAAATACGCGGATTTGACCTCTTCGGTGGACTCGAAATTCACTAATTTCGATGTTCTGACTCTTGGTGGAAACTAACCGCTGCGAAACGCGGTTTCACCCCTTCGGTGAGCCGCGATTAGCAAATACGCGGATTTAACCCCTTCGGAGAACACAAAATTCACTAAATTCAATGTTTCGACCCTTCGGTGGAAACAAGCCGCTGCGAAACGCGGCTTCACCCCTTCGGTGAGCCGCGATTAGCATAAGCGGATTTAACCCCCTCGGTGGACTCGAAATTCGCTAAATTCGATGTTTTGACTCTTCGGTGGAAACTAACCGCTGCGAAACGCGGTTTCACCCCTTCGGTGAGCCGCGATTAGCAAATACGCGGATTTAACCCCTTCGGAGAACACAAAATTCACAAAATTCAATGTTTCGACCCTTCGGTGGAAACAAACCGCTGCGAAACGCGGTTTCACCCCTTCGGTGAGCCGCGATTAGCAAATACCCAGATTTAACCTCCTAGGTGGACTCGAAATTCACTAATTTCGATGCTACGACTCTTCGGTGGAAACTAACCGCTGCGAAACGCGGTTTCACCCCTTCGGTGAGCCGCGATTAGCAAATACGCGGATTTAACCCCTTCGGAGAACACAAAATTCACTAGATTCAATGTTTCGACCCTTCGGTGGAAACAAACCGCTGCGAAACGCGGTTTCACCCCTTCGGTGAGCCGCGATTAGCAAATAAGCGGATTTAACCTCCTCGGTGAACACAAAATTCACTAAATTTGATGTTTCGACCCTTCGGTGGAAACAAGCCGCTGCGAAACACGGTTTCACCCCTTCGGTGAGCCGCGATTAGCAAATACGCGGATTTGACCTCTTCGGTGAACTCGAAATTCACTAATTTCGATGTTCTGACTCTTGGTGGAAACTAACCTCTGCGAAACGCGGTTTCACCCCTTCGGTGAGCTGCGATTAGCAAATACGCGGATTTAACCCCTTCGGAGAACACAAAATTCACTAGATTCAATGTTTCGACTCTTCGGTGGAAACAAACCGCTGCGAAACGCGGTTTCACCCCTTCGGTGAGCCGCGATTAGCAAATACGCGGATTTGACCTCTTCGGTGGACCCGAAATTCACTAATTTCGATGTTTTGACTCTTCGGTAGAAACTAACCGCTGCGAAACGCGGTTTCACCCCTTCGGTGAGCCGCGATTAGCAAATACGCGGATTTAACCCCTTCGGAGAACACAAAATTCACTAAATTCAATGTTTCGACCCTTCGGTGGAAACAAGCCGCTGCGAAACGCGGTTTCACCCCTTCGGTGAGCCGCGATTAGCATAAGCGGATTTAACCCCCTCGGTGGACTCGAAATTCGCTAAATTCGATGTTTTGACTCTTCGTGGAAGGAAACCGCTGCGAAACGCGGTTTCACCCCTTCGGTGAGCCGCGATTAGCAAATACGCGGATTTAACCCCTTCGGAGAAGACAAAATTCACTAAATTCGATGTTTCGACCCTTCGGTGGAAACAAACCGCTGCGAAACGCGGTTTCACCCCTTCGGTGAGCCGCGATAAGCAAATACCCAGATTTAACCTCCTAGGTGGACTCGAAATTCACTAATTTCGATGCTACGACTCTTCGGTGGAAACTAACCGCTGCGAAACGCGGTTTCACCCCTTCGGTGAGCCGCGATTAGCAAATACGCGGATTTAACCCCTTCGGAGAACACAAAATTCACTAGATTCAATGTTTCGACCCTTCGGTGGAAACAAACCGCTGCGAAACGCGGTTTCACCCCTTCGGTGAGCCGCGATTAGCAAATAAGCGGATTTAACCTCCTCGGTGAACACAAAATTCACTAAATTTGATGTTTCGACCCTTCGGTGGAAACAAGCCGCTGCGAAACACGGTTTCACCCCTTCGGTGAGCCGCGATTAGCAAATACGCGGATTTGACCTCTTCGGTGAACTCGAAATTCACTAATTTCGATGTTCTGACTCTTGGTGGAAACTAACCTCTGCGAAACGCGGTTTCACCCCTTCGGTGAGCTGCGATTAGCAAATACGCGGATTTAACCCCTTCGGAGAACACAAAATTCACTAGATTCAATGTTTCGACTCTTCGGTGGAAACAAACCGCTGCGAAACGCGGTTTCACCCCTTCGGTGAGCCGCGATTAGCAAATAAGCGGATTTAACCTCCTCGGTGAACACAAAATTCACTAAATTTGATGTTTCGACCCTTCGGTGGAAACAAGCCGCTGCGAAACACGGTTTCACCCCTTCGGTGAGCCGCGATTAGCAAATACGCGGATTTGACCTCTTCGGTGGACTCGAAATTCACTAATTTCGATGTTCTGACTCTTCGGTGGAAACTAACCGCTGCGAAACGCGGTTTCATCCCTTCGGTGAGCCGCGATTGGCAAATACGCGGATTTAACCCCTCCGGTGAACACAAAATTCACTAAGTTCGATGTTTCGACCCCTCGGTGGAAACAAACCGCTGCGAAACGCGGTTTCACCCCTTCGGTGAGCCGCGATTAGCAAATACGCGGATTTAACCCTTTCGGAGAACACAAAATTCACTAGATTCAATGTTTCGACCCTTCGGTGGAAACAAACCGCTGCGAAACGCGGTTTCACCCCTTCGGTGAGCCGCGATTAGCAAATAAGCGGATTTAACCTCCTCGGTGAACACAAAATTCACTAAATTTGATGTTTCGACCCTTCGGTGGAAACAAGCCGCTGCGAAACACGGTTTCACCCCTTCGGTGAGCCGCGATTAGCAAATACGCGGATTTGACCTCTTCGGTGGACTCGAAATTCACTAATTTCGATGTTCTGACTCTTGGTGGAAACTAACCGCTGCGAAACGCGGTTTCACCCCTTCGGTGAGCCGCGATTAGCAAATACGCGGATTTAACCCCTTCGGAGAACACAAAATTCACTAAATTCAATGTTTCGACCCTTCGGTGGAAACAAGCCGCTGCGAAACGCGGCTTCACCCCTTCGGTGAGCCGCGATTAGCATAAGCGGATTTAACCCCCTCGGTGGACTCGAAATTCGCTAAATTCGATGTTTTGACTCTTCGTGGAAGGAAACCGCTGCGAACCGCGGTTTCACCCCTTCGGTGAGCCGCGATTAGCAAATACGCGGATTTAACCCCTTCGGAGAACACAAAATTCACTAAATTCGATGTTTCGACCCTTCGGTGGAAACAAACCGCTGCGAAACGCGGTTTCACCCCTTCGGTGAGCCGCGATTAGCAAATACCCAGATTTAACCTCCTAGGTGGACTCGAAATTCACTAATTTCGATGCTACGACTCTTCGGTGGAAACTAACCGCTGCGAAACGCGGTTTCACCCCTTCGGTGAGCCGCGATTAGCAAATACGCGGATTTAACCCCTTCGGAGAACACAAAATTCACTAAATTCAATGTTTCGACCCTTCGGTGGAAACAAACCGCTGCGAAACGCGGTTTCACCCCTTCGGTGAGCCGCGATTAGCAAATACCCAGATTTAACCTCCTAGGTGGACTCGAAATTCACTAATTTCGATGCTACGACTCTTCGGTGGAAACTAACCGCTGCGAAACGCGGTTTCACCCCTTCGGTGAGCCGCGATTAGCAAATACGCGGATTTAACCCCTTCGGAGAACACAAAATTCACTAGATTCAATGTTTCGACCCTTCGGTGGAAACAAACCGCTGCGAAACGCGGTTTCACCCCTTCGGTGAGCCGCGATTAGCAAATAAGCGGATTTAACCTCCTCGGTGAACACAAAATTCACTAAATTTGATGTTTCGACCCTTCGGTGGAAACAAGCCGCTGCGAAACACGGTTTCACCCCTTCGGTGAGCCGCGATTAGCAAATACGCGGATTTGACCTCTTCGGTGAACTCGAAATTCACTAATTTCGATGTTCTGACTCTTGGTGGAAACTAACCTCTGCGAAACGCGGTTTCACCCCTTCGGTGAGCTGCGATTAGCAAATACGCGGATTTAACCCCTTCGGAGAACACAAAATTCACTAGATTCAATGTTTCGACTCTTCGGTGGAAACAAACCGCTGCGAAACGCGGTTTCACCCCTTCGGTGAGCCGCGATTAGCAAATAAGCGGATTTAACCTCCTCGGTGAACACAAAATTCACTAAATTTGATGTTTCGACCCTTCGGTGGAAACAAGCCGCTGCGAAACACGGTTTCACCCCTTCGGTGAGCCGCGATTAGCAAATACGCGGATTTGACCTCTTCGGTGGACTCGAAATTCACTAATTTCGATGTTCTGACTCTTCGGTGGAAACTAACCGCTGCGAAACGCGGTTTCATCCCTTCGGTGAGCCGCGATTGGCAAATACGCGGATTTAACCCCTCCGGTGAACACAAAATTCACTAAGTTCGATGTTTCGACCCCTCGGTGGAAACAAACCGCTGTGAAACGCGGTTTCACCCCTTCGGTGAGCCGCGATTAGCAAATACGCGGATTTAACCCTTTCGGAGAACACAAAATTCACTAAATTCGATGTTTCGACCCTTCGGTGGAAGCAAACCGCTGCGAAACGCGGTTTCACCCCTTCGGTGAGCCGCGATTAGCAAATACGCGGATTTAACCCCTTCGGAGAACACAAAATTCACTAGATTCAATGTTTCGACCCTTCGGTGGAAACAAACCGCTGCGAAACGCGGTTTCACCCCTTCGGTGAGCCGCGATTAGCAAATAAGCGGATTTAACCTCCTCGGTGAACACAAAATTCACTAAATTTGATGTTTCGACCCTTCGGTGGAAACAAGCCGCTGCGAAACACGGTTTCACCCCTTCGGTGAGCCGCGATTAGCAAATACGCGGATTTGACCTCTTCGGTGGACTCGAAATTCACTAATTTCGATGTTCTGACTCTTGGTGGAAACTAACCGCTGCGAAACGCGGTTTCACCCCTTCGGTGAGCCGCGATTAGCAAATACGCGGATTTAACCCCTTCGGAGAACACAAAATTCACTAAATTCAATGTTTCGACCCTTCGGTGGAAACAAGCCGCTGCGAAACGCGGCTTCACCCCTTCGGTGAGCCGCGATTAGCATAAGCGGATTTAACCCCCTCGGTGGACTCGAAATTCGCTAAATTCGATGTTTTGACTCTTCGTGGAAGGAAACCGCTGCGAAACGCGGTTTCACCCCTTCGGTGAGCCGCGATTAGCAAATACGCGGATTTAACCCCTTCGGAGAACACAAAATTCACTAAATTCGATGTTTCGACCCTTCGGTGGAAACAAACCGCTGCGAAACGCGGTTTCACCCCTTCGGTGAGCCGCGATTAGCAAATACCCAGATTTAACCTCCTAGGTGGACTCGAAATTCACTAATTTCGATGCTACGACTCTTCGGTGGAAACTAACCGCTGCGAAACGCGGTTTCACCCCTTCGGTGAGCCGCGATTAGCAAATACGCGGATTTAACCCCTTCGGAGAACACAAAATTCACTAAATTCAATGTTTCGACCCTTCGGTGGAAACAAACCGCTGCGAAACGCGGTTTCACCCCTTCGGTGAGCCGCGATTAGCAAATACCCAGATTTAACCTCCTAGGTGGACTCGAAATTCACTAATTTCGATGCTACGACTCTTCGGTGGAAACTAACCGCTGCGAAACGCGGTTTCACCCCTTCGGTGAGCCGCGATTAGCATAAGCGGATTTAACCCCCTCGGTGGACTCGAAATTCGCTAAATTCGATGTTTTGACTCTTCGTGGAAGGAAACCGCTGCGAAACGCGGTTTCACCCCTTCGGTGAGCCGCGATTAGCAAATACGCGGATTTAACCCCTTCGGAGAACACAAAATTCACTAAATTCGATGTTTCGACCCTTCGGTGGAAACAAACCGCTGCGAAACGCGGTTTCACCCCTTCGGTGAGCCGCGATTAGCAAATACGCGGATTTGACCTCTTCGGTGGACTCGAAATTCACTAATTCCGATGTTTAGACTCTTCGGTGGGAACCAGCCGCTGCGAAGCGTGGTTTCGCCTTCTCGGTGAACCGCGACTAGCAAATACGCGGATTTAACCTCTTCGGTGGACTCGAAATTCACTAATTTCGATGTTTCGACTCTTCGGTGGAAACTAGCCGCTGCGAAACGCGGCTTCACCCCTTCGGTGAGCCGCGATTAGCAAATACGCGGATTTAACCTCCTAGGTGGACTCGAAATTCACTAATTTCGATGTTCTGACTCTTCGTGGAAGCAAACCGCTGCGAAACGCGGTTTCACCTCTTCGGTGAGCCGCGATTAGCAAATAAGCGGATTTAACCCCTTCGGTGGACTCGAAATTCACTAATTTCGATGTTCTGACTCTTCGGTGGAAGCAAACCGCTGCGAAACGCGGTTTCACCCCCTCGGTGAGCCACGATTAGCAATTAAGCGGATTTCACACCATCGGTGAACCAAAACTCACTAATTTTGATGTCCTGATTTCTTGGCCTAAACAAAGAGCGCCGATTCCATTATACCTCCTCGTAGGAAAAATCATCATGAGCCATGGTTTTCACTTCATCCCTAAGCGCTGACCAAGGAAGTGCGCCATTTCATCCCTCCGATGAAATTTCAATCAAACGCAGGGCAAGCAGAGGAACAAAGGAGGACTGCATCAAAGGAGGGGACACCTTTGATAAGCAAGGAAGGATGCAACGAGAAAGCACGGACTAAGGCGGGCAGGAGAAGGAGGAGAGAACAAGGGAGCAGATACAGCGGGAGAGGCAGGAGAATACAGAAAATTCAAGCTCAAAGGGAGTGTCGAATAGCGAAGCGGCTTAAGTTCCAATCCGAAAGGAAAAGGAGCGTTGCTGGCAACTTCCGGTTGCCTTCCTAGCGAAGGCAACGAATGGGAGCAGCAACAACGGCGGGCTACGCTAGGAGAGACAAACAGAGAGGAAGAATAGCCTTCGAGCAATCGAATGCTGTCAAAACGAGGAAACTGAAAGTTCACCTGGGCATGGTACCAAAAGGGGACATTCTCGATGACCGAGTTGAAACAGCAGGAGAAAGTAAGAAGAAACAATACAAACTCAATCTCGAAGCAAGACTCGGACGGTGAAGGAAACCCGAGTTGCTGGCAACCTCCGGTTGACTCCTGCGCGGAGACAACAAATGGAGGCAGTAACTACGGTGTACAAAGCGGGAAGAGAGGAGCTGAGAGAGAGAAAAACCGAACGATCGAATGGCGGTGACACAAGGAAACCGGACAAAGTACGGTGACTAAGTGGAACTGACAGGAGAAAGTAAGGAAAACAACAGACAATTCAAACTCAAAGGGAGTTTTGAATAGCGAAGCGGCTTAAGCTCCAATCCGAAGGGAAAAGGAGCGTTGCTGGCAACTCCCGGTTGCCTCCGCTGCGGAGGTAACAAATGGGAGCAGCAACAACGGCGGGCGACGCTAGGAGAAACGAACGAAGAGGAAGAATAAGCACCGAGCAATCAAATGATGGCAATACGAGGAAACTGAATGTCCACCTGGGCATGGTACCATTAGGGGACAAATTCGGCGACTAAGTAGAACCAACAGGAGAAAGCGAGGAGAAAAAACATACAAACTAAACTCAACCCGGAAGCGAGACTCGTTTAGCGGAACTATATCGGGATTGCTGGCAACTTCCGGTCGTCTTTTGCGTGGAAACGATATATGGAAGCAGCATGAACGGTATACAACGCAAAAAGGGAGGAGCGGAAAGAGAGAGAAGCCTGCGAACGATCGAATGTCGGCGAAACAAGGAAATCGAAGAAATTCGGTTACCGAGTGGAAGCGACAGGAGAAAGTGAGGAGGAACAAACAAGAAATGGGAGCTCGAGGAAAGCTTTTAATGGCGAAGCGGCTTAAGCTCCAAACCCGAGAGGGAAAGGAGCGTTGCTGGCAACTTCTGGTTGTCTCCGCGATAGAGGCAACAAAATGGGAGCAGCAACAATGGCGGGCGACACCAGAAGAAGCGATCCGAGAGCGAAACACGACCGAGCGATCAACCGGAGACGACGCGAGGCGCTGAAGTGGCTGAGTGGCTGCATGGCTGCAGGGGCACCAAGGAGCCGAGCGGAGTCGACGGGAGAGAGCAAGGAAAAGCACACGAGGATGCGTAGGAGATAATCCGAAGCTGAAACGTGAAATACGAGCGCGGAGAAAATCTAGTAGCGAGCGGTCAAAGTTCCAATCCGGAAGGAAAAGGAACGTTGCTGGCAACTCTCGGTTTTACGCTGAACAGCGGCAAACAAATGAGAGCAGCAACAACGGCGGGCGAACTATAGAGTTTCGAAGGCTCGGAGAGACTTTTCGATCTGAGAGCGGCGGAACGAGGAACACGAGCGCCAGCCTGGTCACAGTACCATTAGGGGGCGAATCGGGAACCGAGGGAAGTCGCTCGAAGAGAGAAAAGCAAAATTTGCCGAGAGCAATGGGCTCACATAGCGTCGGGAGAGAAGACTGGGCGAAATAGGAAACGCGGAAATTAAACTTAGAATTAAAGTAAAGTGGGGTTAATTAAAACAAGTTTAAATTAGAGTTGGATTAGAAAGGGAAGGGAATTAAAACACGAAATAGGCGCGAAATTGCATTAGTATAGACGCGGATTGAAGAACAAACTCATTGGGCGAGAAATTAGGTAGTAAATTGACTAATTAATTAAGTAGGTAAAGTAAGTAGAATTCTAAACAAATGTTCTTACTTCGCTGGTGACCCTCGAACCGCGAATTACGTCATCTAAATCCTTCGGCGAACTCCGATCCACGAAGTACGCTATTTTAGCCCTTCGGTGACCCCCGGTTTATGAAAATACGCGGTTATTACCCCTGCGGTGGCTGCCGATTCACGAAATACGCGGTTTTACCCCTTCGGTGACTGCCGATTTACGAAACACGCGGTGTTACTCCTTCGGTGACCGCCGATCCGCGAAATACGCGGTTTTACCCCTTCGGTGAGCTCCAATTCGCGAAATACGCGGTTTCACCCCTCCGGTGACCGCCGATTCGAGAAATACGCGGTTTTACCCTTTGGGAGATCGCCGATTCGCGAAATACGCGGTTTTACCCCTTCGGTGGCCGCCGATTCGCGAAATACGCGGTTTTAGCCCTTCGGTGACCGCCGATTCATGAAATACGCGGTTTCACCCCTTCGGTGACCGCCGATTTGAGAAATACGCGGTTTTAGCCTCTCGGTGAGCCCCGATTCACGAAATACGCGGTTTTTACCCCTTCGGCGAGCTCCAATTCGCGAAACACGCGGTTTCACCTCTTCGGTGACCGCCGATTCATGAAATACGCGGTTTCACCCCTTCGGGGACCGCCGATTTGAGAAATACGCGATTTTTACCCTTCGGTGAACTCCGATTTACGAAATACACGGTTTTTAGCCCTTCGGTGAGCTTCGATTCACGAAATACGCGGTATTACCCCTTCGGTGACCGCCGATCCGAGAAATACGCGGTTTTACCCCTTGGGAGACCGCCGATTCGCGAAATACGCGGTTTTACCCCTTCGGTGGCCGCCGATTCGCGAAATACGCGGTTTTAGCCCTTCGGTGACCGCCGATTCATGAAATACGCGGTTTCACCCCTTCGGTGACCGCCGATTTGAGAAATACGCGTTTTCTACCCCTTCGGTGAACTCCGATTTACGAAATACGCGGTTTTTAGCCCTTCGGTGAGCTCCGATTCGCGAAATACGCGGGTTTACCCCTTCGGTGACCGCCGATTCGCGAAATACGCGGTTTCACCCCTTCGGTGACCGCCGATTCGCGAAATACGGCATTTAGAGCCCTGATAAGGTACCGCGAGTTTATCAAGGAGGTGAGGAAAGCCAGGAGAGTAAGAACAGGAAAATGAAACAACACTGCCGATGTAATGCATATATATTTTAATCCTTCACACTACATCAGTTACATAGATAAATTAAATGACCTCTAGACCAAGTATCACGTTAATTATTGCTAGTTAATGGAACAAAGACGATACCGTATACTTACCCGTACATATCGGCAGTGAAACGGTGAACAACTTAGGTGGAAATTGGTGGGGGAGGTCGCGACTCCGGTCGTATGTGCTCGCCATTGAGAGGAGGTGCTGAGGGGGCGTTCCCAAGTTCAGCTGGAGGCCTGTGCATCTTGCCCGAGTGCCTCCCCTAGTTCTTGACGCGCCTCTTGGACCAAATCACTCTGGTTGGGTGCATCCTTTCCCATACATGGAACACACTCGCGAGGGGTGGGGGGGAGGGGGGATAGTCTTCTCTTCGCGGCTGCGCGCGATGGCCTAGACCAAGGGGACTATGCCGTACTCGGTAAGGGAGCCTTGGCGGGTTGCCGCCACCCCTCCGACCTACCGGACGGAGGGCGGGAGACAGTTTTAGTGAGTAGGCCATGGAAACCGTCCTCATCTAGGGCGCCGGAAGTGGGAGTCTCACACTACCCGGATTAGCTGGGTGTCCGAAACAGGATTTCTGTCTTCCTTAAACAAAAAAAAAAAAAAAAAAAAAAAAGTAGTGAGGCCAAGTACGCATGCGCTGTAGTGAGGCCGATTGGGCATACGATGTAGTGAGTCCGAGGGCGCTTGCACAGTAGTGAGTCGAAGTGCGCATGCGTAGTAGTGAGCCCGATTGCGCATACGAAGTAGTGAGTCCGAGGCCGCATGCACAGTAGTGAGTCGGAGTGCGCATGCGTAGTAGTGAGGTTCTTCACCTCATGGGTAGTTGTGAGGACGAGTGCGCATGCAAAGTAGTGAGCCCGAGCGCGCATGCGCAGTACCGAGGCGGAATGCGCATGGGCAGTTGTGAGGACGAGGGCGCATGCAGAGAAGTGAGCCCGAGCGCGCATGCGCAGTAGTGAGCCGGAGTGCGCATGCGTAGTAGTGAACTCAAGTGCGCATGCGCGTGCATGAGTCCGAGGGCGCGTCCGCAGTAGTGAGCCGGGGTGCGCATTCGCAGTAGTGAGCCGGATTGCGCATGTGCAGTTCTGAGCCGGAGTGCGTATGCGCAGTACTGAGCCCGTGCGCGCATGCGCAGTAGTGAACCCGATTGCGCAGCCGCAGTAGGGAGTCTGAGTGCGCATGCGCCGTAGTGAGGCCGAGTGCGCATGCTCAGTAGAGAGGCCGAGTGCGCACTCGTAGTAGTGAGCCGGATCGCGCATGCGTAGTAGTGAACACGAGTGCGCAGGCGCAGAAGTGAGTCCTAGTGCGCAAGCGCAGTCGTGTGGCGGAGTGCGCGTGCGCAATAGTGAGGATTAGAGCGCATGCGCAGTACAGAGGTTGAGTGCGCACTCGTAGTAGCGAGCCCGAGTGCACATGCGCGTGGATGATTCCAAGGGCGCATGCGCAGTAGTGAGGCGGAGAGCTCATGCGCAGTAGTGAGCCTGAGTGCGCATGCGCAGTAGTGAGGCGGAATGCGCATGCGCAGTAGTGTGGCCGAGTGCGCATGCAAAGTAGTGAGCCCAATTGTGCATCCGCAGGAGTTAGTCCGAGGGCGCATGCGCAGTGGTGAGGCGGAGAATGCATGCGTTGTAGTTAGCCCGAGTGCGCAGGTGCAGAAGTGAGTCCTAGTGCGCAAGCGCAGTAGTGAGGCAGAATGCGCATGCACAGTAGTGAGGCCGAGTGCGCATGTGCAGAACTGAGCGGGGTGCGCATGCGTAGTGGTGAACCCGAGAGCACATGCAGGTGGGTGAACCCGAGGGCGCAGGCGCAGTAGTGAGCCCGATCGCGCATTTGCAGTAGCAGGTGCGAGTGTGCATGGGCAGTAGTGAGCCCGATTGCGCATCCGCCGTAGTGAGTCCGAGTGCGCATCCGCAGTAGTGAGGCCAAGTACGCATGCGCTGTAGTGAGGCCAAGTGCGCATGTGCCGAACTGGGCCGGGGTGTGCATGCACAGTAGTGAGTGCGAGTGCGTATGCGTAGTAGTGAGGCAGAACGCGCATGCGCAGTAGATACGCCAAGTGCGTATGCGCAGTAGTGAATCCGAGCAGACATACGCGAAATTGCGTCCGAGGGCACACGCGCAGTAGTGGGTCCGAGTGCGCCATGTGCAGTAGTGAAGCCGAGGGCGCGTCCGCAGTAGTGAGCCCGATTGTGCATCCGCAGAAGTGAGTCCGATTGCGCATCCGCAGAAGTGAGTCCGAGTGCGCATGCGCAGTAGTGAGGCGGAGAGCCCATGCGCAGTAGTTAGCCCGAGTGCGCATGCGCACTAGTGACACCGAGTGCGCACTCGTAGTAGTGAGCCGTAGTGCCCATTCGTAGTAGTGAACCCGAGTGCACCTGCGCGTGGATGAGTGCGAGGCCGCATGGGCAGTAGTAAGCCGGAGTGCGCATGCGCTGTAGTGAACCCGAGAGCGCTGCCGCAGAAGTGATTCCTAGTGCGCAGGCGCAGTCGAGAGGCGGAGTGCGCATGTGCAGCAGTGAAACGAGTGCGCGGGCGCAGAAGTGATTCCTAGTGCGCAGGCGCAATCGTGAGGGGGCGAGCGCACGCGCAGCAGTGAACCCGAGTGTGTATCCGTAGAAGTGATTCCTAGTGCGCAAGCGCAGTCGGAGGCGGCGTGCGCATGCGCAGTAGTGAGGTGGAGAGCGCATGCGCAGTCGTGAGCCCGACGGCGCAGGCGCTGTGGTGATCCCGAGCGCGCACGCGCCTGGGTGAGCCGGAGCGCACATGCGCAGCAGTGAGGCGGAGAGCGCATGCGCAGTAGTTAGCCCGAGTGCGCATCCGCAGTAGTGAGGCGAAGTGCGCACTCGTAGTTGTGACCCCGAATGCGCATGCGTAGTAGTGAACCCGAGTGCACATGCGCGTGGATGAGTCCGAGGGCGCATGCACAGTAGTGGGCCGTGGTGCGCATGCGCAGTAGGGAGCCCGATTGTGCATCCGCGGAAGTGAGTCCGGGGGCGCATGCGCAGTAGTGAGGCCGTGTGCGCAAGTTCAGTAGTGAGGCCAATTGCGCATGCGCGCTAGTGGGGCCGAGAGCGCACGCGTAGTAGTGAGCCGGGGTGCGCATGCGTAGTAATGAACCCGAGTGCGCATGTGCGTGCGTGATACCGGGTTCCCACGCGCAGTAGTGAACCCGAGTGCACATGCGCAAGGGTGAGACCGATGGCGCACGCACAGTAGTCAGCCCGAGTGCTCGGCCGCAGCAGTGAGACCGTGTGAGCATTCGCAGAAGTGAGCCGAGCTGCGCAAGGGCAGTATTGAGGCCGATAGGGCATCCGCAATAGTAAGTGCGACTGCGGATGCGCAGTAGTGAGCCGGAGCGCGCATGCGCTGTAGTGAACCGGCGTGCGCATGCGTCGTTGTAAGCCCGTGCGCGTATGCGCAGTACTGAGTCTGAGTGCGCATGCGCATTAGCGAGACGATGTGCGCATGCGCTGTAATGAGCCGGAGTGCGCATCCGCCGTAGTGAGCCCGATTATGCATCAGCAGTAGTGAGGCGGAGCGCGTATGCGCAGTAGTAAGGCGGAGTGCACATGCGCCTGGGTTAGTCCGAGAGCGCATGCGCAGTAGTGAGGCCGAGGGCGCATGCGTAGTAGCGTGCCGGAGTGCGCATGCGTAGTAGAGAACCCGATTGCGCATGCACAGTAGTGTGCCCGATTGTGCATCCGCAGAACTTAGTCCGAGTGCGCATACGTAGTGGTGAGGCCGTGGGCGCATGCGCAGTAGTGAGGCGGAGTGCGCAAGCGTAGTAGCGAGCCGGAGTGCGCTTGCGTAGTAGTGAACCCCACCGCACATGCGCGAGGGTGATTCCGAGAGCGCGCGCACTGTAGTGAGCCCGATTGCGCATCCGCAGTATTGAGTCCGAGTGCGCATGCGCTGTAGTCAGGCCGAGCGCGCATCCGCAGTAGTAAGTGCGAGTGCGCATGCGCCTGGGTGAGTCCGAAAGCGCATGCGTAGTAGTGGCGCCGAGTGCGCATGTGTAGATGTGAGCCGGAGTGCGCATGTGCATTAGTGAGGCGGAGTGCGCATGCGCAGTAGTGAGCCCGATTGCGCATCCCCAGTAGTGAGGCCGAGTGCGCACGCGTAGTAGTGAGCTGAAGTGCGCATGCGCCGTAGTGAGGCCGAGTGCGCATGCGCACTAGTGACGCGGAGTGCGCAAGTGTAGCAGTAAGCAGGAGCGCGCATTCGGAGTAGTAAGTGCGAGTGCGCATGCGGAGTAGTGAGGCCGAGTGCTCATACTCGCACCTACTACTGCAAATGCGCAATCGGGTTCACTATTACGCATGCGCACCGCAGCTCAGTTCTGCACATGCGCACTCGGCCTCACTACTGCGCATGCACACTCAGACTCACGACTGCGGATGCGCAATCGGGCTCACTACTGTGGATACGCACGCGGGCTCACTATTGCGAATGTGCCGTCGAACTCACCCAGGCACATTCACACTCGGTGTCACTACTGCGCATGCACACCCTGGCCCTGTTCTGCACATGCGCACTCGGCCTCACTACTGCGCATGCGCACTCGGGCTCAGTACTGCGCATGCGCACCCCGGCTCACTAGTGTGCATGAGCCCTCGGACTCATCCACGCGCATGTGCACTCGGGTTCACTACTACGCATGCGCACTCGGGGTCACAACTACGAGTGCGCACTCCGCCTCACTACTGCGCATTCGCAATCCGGCTCGCTACGGCGCACGCGCACTCAGACTCACTACTGCGGATGCGCACTCGGGTTAACTACTGCGAATGCGCTCTGCTCCTCACTGCTGCGCATGTGCTCTCGGGCTCACCCACGCGCGTGCGCGCTCGGGATCACCACAGCGCCTGCACCCTCGGGTTCAGTACTGCGCATGCGCACTCGGGCTCACGACTGCGCATGCGCTCTCCACCTCACCACTGCGCATGCGCACGCCGCCTCCAACTGCGCTTGTGCACTAGGAATCACTTCTACGGATACACACTCGGGTTCACTGCTGCGCGTGCGCTCGCCGCCTCACGATTTCGCCTGCGCACTAGGAATCACTTCTGCGCCCGCGCACTCCGGTTCACTGCTGCATATGCGCACTAGGAATCACTTCTACGCCATCGTGCTCGGGTTCACTGCTGCGCATGCGCACTCCACATCTCGACTGCGCCTGCGCACTAGGAATCACTTCTGCGGCCGCGCTCTCGGGTTCACTACAGCGCATGCGCACACCGGATTACTACTGCCCATGCGCCATCGCACTCATTCACTCGCAGGTGCACTCGGGTTCACTACTACGCATGCGCACTCCGGCTCACTACTGCGCATGCGCACTCAGACTCACGACTGCGGACGCGCAATCGGGCTCACTACTGCGCGTGCAGACCCCGCTCAGTTCCGCACATGCGCACTCGGCCTCACTACTGTGCATGCGCATTCTGCCTCACTGCTGCGCTTGCGCACTAGGACTCACTTCTGCACCTGCGCACTCGGGCTCACTACAACGCATGCGTTCTGCCCCTCACCACTGCGCATGCGCCTTCGGACTAACTTCTGCGGATGCACAATTGTGCTCACTACTTTGCATGCGCACTCGGCCTCACTACTGCGCATGCGTACTCGGCCTCACTACTTCGCATGCGCAATCGGCCTCACGACTGCGCATGCGCACTCAGACTCACTACTGCGGATGCGCAATCGGTTTCACTAGTGCGCATGCGCACTCGGCCTCACTACTGCGCATGCGCACTCGGACTCACTACTGCGCATGCACACGCAGACTCACTACTGCGGATGCGCACTCAGCCTCACTACTGCGCATGCGCACTCGGACTCACTACTGCGCATGCACACGCAGACTCACTACTGCGGATGCGCACTCAGCCTCACTACTGCGCATGCGCACTCGGACTCACTACTGCGCATGCACACTCAGACTCACGACTGCGGATGCGCAATCGGGCTCACGACTGTGGATACGCACGCGGGCTCACTATTGCGAATGTGCCGTCGAACTCACTACTGCGGATGCGCAATCGGGCTCACTACGGCCCATGCGCACTCGCACCTACTACTGCGGATGCGCAATCGGGTTCACTACTGCGCATGCGCACTCGGCCTCACTACTGCGCATGCGCACTCGGACTCACTACTGCCGATGGGCAACCGGGTTCACTACTGCGCATGCGCCCATGGAATCACTACTGCGCATGCGCACTCGGCCTCACTACTGCGCATGCGCACTCAGACTCACTACTGCGGATGCGCAATCGGGTTTACTACTGCGCATGCGCGCACGGGCTCAGTACTGCGCATACGCACTCCGGCTCAGAACTGCGCATGCGCCGTCCGGCTCAATACTGCGAATGCGCACCCCGGCTCACTACTGCGGACGCGCCCTCGGACTCATCCACGCGCATGCGCACTTGAGTTCACTACTACGCATGCGCAATCGGCCTCACTACTGCGCATGCGCATTCCGCCTCACTACTGCGCATGCGCACTCCGGCTCACAATTGCGCATGCGCTCACAGGCTCGCCCACGCGCATGTGCAGTCGGGTTCACTACTACGCATGCGCAATCGGGCTCAGTACTGCGCATACGCACTCCGGCTCAGAACTGCGCATGCGCAGTCCGGCTCACTACTGGGCACGCGCACCCCGGCTCACTACTGCGCATGCGCAAACGGCCTCACTTCTGCGCATGCGCATTCCTCCTCACTACTACGCATGCGCACTCGGGCTTACTACTACGCATGCGCCCTCCGCCTCACTACTGCGCATGCGCACTCGGACTCATTTCTGCGGATGCACAATCGGGCTCACCACTGCGCATGCGCACTTGGACTCACTACTGCGGATGCGCAATCGGGCTCACTACTGTGGATACGCACGCGGGCTCACTATTGCGAATGTGCCGTCGAACTCACCCAGGCACTTTCACACTCGGTGTCGCAACTGCGCATGGAGTGATGCCCACTTGGACGTCAACCGATTGGACGCGTCCCGATTGGACGGTCCCTATTCGACGCGTTCCAATTCGAAGCGGTGCCGATTGGACGCGTTCCAATTCGAAGCGGTGCCGATTGGACTTTGTGCGTCTATGACGTTGTACAGTTCCAACTCCGTGCCGATTGGACGCCGTGCCGATTGGACAGGTTCCTTTTGGACTCGGAATTGTTCGGACTGCGTAAAGATTGGAACTCGCTCTGTTTTAGTTCGCGTGGCGGTAGACGCAATTCGATGTATTAAATTTCGTATATATTATGCGTTATGTGATAAAATATGTGATGGAATATATTAAATGCGGATGTGAATTAAATTTAATTGGTGGTTCTTTCGTGTTTCATGTGTTGAAATGCATAATATGTGTTTAGCAATATGTTGAATTTAAGCCTGTATGTAATAGTGGTTTTTCATCGGATTTCATAATAACAGAAATGTACGCTAATGTTCATATCGGCCAAAACCAGCGGCAGTAAATATTCGTCATTGATTGGTACGTAATTTTATCCATTGTATGTAGAAGCGATGCTTGAATGTTGTATATATCTTTTGACAGGTACAGGTTATAGTGGGGAATATCTGCAAGCTGATGATTAAGATACTGCAAGAAGCTGCGTGTCAGTTATTGCAAGAAATATGGTATCACGGAGGATATTATTGTATATATTAGTTTGGATTTATTAAAATTATGTTGGATTTTTATGTGTGCGAAGTGGAACTGATTTATTTTTTCTCATAAAGAAGTGTAGAATATAATAGAGAACACTCTATAAATGGATAAGTTAAATCAAGTGTTAAAGGGTGGTCAGGTTTATCATTATTTGGCAATTTCTTTTGCGCGTTACACGTATAAGTACTATAGCTGTGAACTCAAGCATGTTTCGTCTTTCTGTTCATTCTGATGGTCCAATATGGCCAAAGTCATGCCAATAAGAGTAAATGGAAGGATGCATTACTTATTTCATGAAAGAAATATGATCGGTAAAATTGTATCTAATTTTTGACAGGTATAAGCTATAGCGAATCTTGAAAGTACTTATTAAGGTAAAACAATCGAAATCAACCTCGTTATTCCATGAAATAAAATGGAAGTGTTGTTAAGTACAATATATCAACATACAATAATATGACCTTTTGTTCTATCCATTTATTTTTAGCATTTGTTCAGACCTTGATGTGGAAATTGCAAAAGAAGTTATAGAGGAAAAAAAGTTGAATACATACAATAAAGAAATCAACCAATGTAGAGACAGAATGTATAATTTTTAATGAAATATTTGAACAAATAACTCAGGTATTCTCTGAAAGCGCAAATGCATTTACTTTTTGTCGAGGTACATCAGGAAATATGTTTAAGGTAAAAGAAATATTAAACTTTATTTTTCTCAATATATCCTTTATTTTATAATTAATGCTGTGGAATACATTGTATCAATATATAATATTATTTCTTTTCTTTATTTCCAGCACATGTTCCAGCACCGATGAAGAAATTATAACAAAGAAGTTGGGAGTATTATAAAATTAAATAAATTTGTCGTGCATCAATCATAGACTTCAAAAACAATATAACCCTAACATACTTTAAGTAAATAAATCGATACAGAGAAATAAGATACTTTGTAATTTCCTGTTCCAAGTTCCTTGGCATACACTTAATGTTATGGTTCCCGTCGTCTTTCTCTATCTGTAAGCAAAGACTTTTATCGACTAAAATATCATAAGTAAAAAAAAGTTGTTGAAACAACTGCGTGATTATTTCACTATTCACTTTCATCTATTTCGTATCACTTGTACTGCGTTTACACTTACAATCATCTCATCCTAGTACAACGGTCCCATTAGAATATTCCACTTTTAAGACGAATAAGACAAAAAGGGCAGAAAAATCAATAATTGACTCTACTGATCCATGCATTTTCATGTTTAATATCTCTTCTTATATGTAAACGCAAATACTTTTCAATTTTTTAACGAAAAAAGTGCTTATCATGACAGATAAATTATTATATTAACTTACATTATATGAAAACACAATAACTAGAGTCTACTATTATTTCATGCATGCTTAGTACTGCTCAATCGGTTAATTCTAAATGGTATTATTATAGTGATAGTATTGTGATCATCGATAAAGGTATGACATACCATCATACCTGGAGGATCACAACACAATCTCAACCTGTCATGTTTATCTTCCATAGAAAATTTGTACCTCTATATCCACTGATGCTCTCAGTTTCTTCTTCTCGTTCTCCATTGACCATGAAATTCAGCATAATAAGTGTCGCTTGCTACAAAATAGTTTATTATTTATATTAGTATATTGGATACTGCTTACATTTAAGAATACTCAAAATTGTGTACAGGAATGAAAGACGCTTATTCCCTGGCGGTAGTTGTAGAAGTGATATACAGCAGGTTATTGTGTTACTCCAGCTGTCAAATTCGGGATACCATAACCCCTATTACATATGTTTCCAATTACGGCTCCTGAAATGGAAATAGGTTAAAGATGATGCAATTAGTTAAATGAAGGATATTAAAAATCATAATATAAAATCATGGTTCGACACACGTACACCGATTGTTTAAAAACAATAACAGAAAAATCTCACCTTAATGTGAGTTTAGTAACTTAGAATATCGGCAGTAGGCAGTTATTCAGTCGATAATCCTTCTTTGCAGATGGCGAATATACCCGCCATTAATATTGTTTATTTCTTACAGGAACAAATATCGGTATTGTTGGCACCTAATGACGACGATAACGTCGGTAACTCCATTTATGATTTTCCACCTAAATCGGCAGTAGAAAGAATTAATCAAGAATAGGTAAGGTAGGACAACAAGGGCTGCGATATATCGACGTATGATATGCAGGGACAAAATTGTCGTATTTACATACCATTTCAATTTTATTTCGTTTTATTAAATTAATAACATATTGCCTACGTTCCCACTTATTTATTTATTATATTATGTACTTAATATACAGATTTACGATAAACAATAACATACAATTAATTTATACTAATATAATAAAGCAGAGAAGTTTGTTTAAACGAGTTAAATTTCAGTCGGATATGAGAAAATAATTTTCTGTAGATAATCCGTTTATCGAGGAATACTGTAGGCTATATAACATGTCGCAACACTCATTAAAAATATAAATTCTTCCACTAGAAGTATTTATAGCATAACAAATGGATTTTCATTGTTTCATATTCTATAGAATTATACTAGGTTGAAGGAATTGTTCTTATAATACAAGTATGTGGGTATTATGATCTTATTGGAATTCAAAGTTACTTTCATATATTATATTTATATTACATTATACTATTTTTCACATATTGCACATTGTTATAATTTTAAATTATATTGTATTCAATTACACATATTGTATATTTAATTATTCCCATAACAGAATGTATTTTTCACTATATACTATACCGCGTATTTACCTTATACCTTGGTCACTCACAACATTGTTTATTGAGTTTTTTTCTTGGAAGCTCTATAGTCATGCCTGCTAGAATACTCATAACACCTACAAGTGACTTTAAAGCTGGAATTATACAAAGAAAGGGGTTTGTTAGAGTAAATTAGTCGTTAAATAAGGGGAGAAAGCACAATTTTAGGTTAAACAAGGATCTGACATATCATCATAGTTTTCAAGAACAGACAATCAATTACCTTAATTCATTTTCTTCAGTAACGGATGGTAGTTAGGATAAAATGCCTTGACAAGACATTGCAGCAACGGTTCATATTAAAATGATCCTTGTTTCTCTCAAGATCAAGGCCTCCATTGACAGCTACGTACAGAGGAACAGACTGGCATTGGAGATTGTTCACAGAAGTAGTCTCTATTTGGCAATTCCAGCAGTGTACAAAGCCTTGGCTATCTTGATTACGGTGTTGTTCTTCATCTCTCTGTTGATTATTGGTGCATAGGATCAATGTATCGCTTTATATGCTGACATATTATGTATCTATACTGCTTGTGCGCATTAACATATTACTTACCTTACATGAAAGAACACTGGTTAAATACGGCTTGAGGCAGTTGTTTCACGTAACAGGAGTCACTCTTTATTTATAAATAACCAGCAGTGCGAAATTCGTCAACATGGTATGATATAATATACAACGCGATTTCACTTAATACTCTGAAAACACATCGAAATAATGAAAATACATTTCACTCTCTCTCTTTATTGATAGGTTTATCTATTCATTTATACGGAACAGAATCCGTGAAAAAGATCCGATGTACTATAACCTACAATGCGAAATACAAAATACAGTTAAATACGGATCACATCATAAATTGAGACACACCGACTAACTACGCGCACCTTAACTCACTTCTAATTAATACACACGGAAATAACACCGAATTCGCAGAACTATTGCTAACGACACATAATATCATCTTACAATTTTTACGATGTTTACCGGACGCGTGTCCGCATGGCGGCACAACGTCGTCGTGCGTAAGGGTGCGTCCACACGTGAAGGATGATGTTCGCTTAAAGCCTTATCCCGGTATCATATGTTTACGAATAAACTGTTAAATGAATGGTTCTTTTTACAATAAAAATAAACACACTAATGAACTCTTAAATACTTTATGAACAAAAATAATAGAAGTTTATTTAATTATAACTTAAGATTATTATTATAAACATCGTTGACGCGCACCTGTTGTGTGCTGCCATTTGTTGCTGACTTAATTCTGAATAAATTTAAAAGAGGCGAAACTCAATGTATAAGTGGCTCCGCCTAGCGGTTAAATGTATAAATTGTAAACGCGCAAAATTTAGTTTGTAAATGGAACACAGGGTATATTTTATAAATTATAATCAAAATCATAGACAATTTGTAAGAGCTCCTATTTAATAAGTGAAAAAGGAAGTGATAGCCAATCAATAACTGTTAAATTTAAAATATTAATTTTATTGGGTGAAATCAAACAAATTATAAACAAATGTATAAATATTCTTGACTTTCAATTTGTAAATCTGTTATTCATTCAATTCTCAGAATTAAAAAATAGCGCACGTATCTTATCTAGCAGAGTAAAATATTAAAATTTGTCTTGTTAACTTAGTTTTATTAAAATTAGTTTGAAAGTTAATTTTTGTAAAGTTTATTAAAAGTTCAAAGTTAAATTAGTTGTACAGTTTATTAAATTCATTGAAAATATTAGTTAGTTCATTTATTTATTTTCCTTTTCATGTTTATTTAAATTATAAAAGTTAAATCAAACGCCCAAAGCGTTAAATTTTGAGAAATTGGGCCTCGCCGACAAAGAAATTCCCTAAATCAACGAAGAGAAGTCGCAACACACCACAGCAAAACGCCTCGTCAACGTGACCGTATGACGTATTTACAAATCCGAAATTCATTTGTTTTTTGCAAACGCGTCCGACCTTGCAGCGCTGCACACACACACGCACAAAACACACACACACGCACACACATTCCTGCGTACTACACAAAATTACGTATATATCAATATAAACAATTAAACAAACAATATTAAGCGAGTAATTAATTAGTTGATTATGTGTTCATTTATTATCGGCACAGCTAATTATGCGTGGACAAGAAGGATGGGATAAAATATCCATAGAAGGAACTAAAAAGTTAGTAAATTCGATCTATAATTGTTTGCGAAATGTGACAAAAAATAAAAATGAACTGTGTGACAAAATTCTAATTTAATTTTTCGTACCGTGTAATATACATATACAGGGTGTTACCTGTAACGCTACTCACGATTTTTCTCCCACTTGCAGCCACCTTACGAAAAAATGTTTAGGACAATATTTGTAGGGTGTGAAGTGCACAATAGATATTAGTAATGCAAATTTTTAGAACAGTTTGTTCTCTTGGCAAAGTCAAGGTCACCTTGGGTTTTTTTAAATAGGAACATACATTTTTTTTTTATTCATAGCTTTAGAGGACATCGAGGCGAATTCAAAACATATATTACATGATATTTTCACTAACATATTACTCGATTTACAGAAGTGGAAATGTGAAGTAAAAGACCGGAATATTACACGATGGAAGACGGCATACATTTTGAACATGTAATTAAAGTGTATTTTTCTTACATTCTAGTCGCGCGTTTACATTCAGTAATCTCTTTGAAACCAAATAATGGTTACACTACCAAAGGCAAAAGCTAAGTACTTAATATTTCCACTTCTGTAAATCGACTAATATTTTAATAAAAATATCATGTAATATATGTTTTGAATTCGTCTCGATGTCCTCTAAAGCTATGAATAAAAAAAAAATGTATGTTCCTATTTAAAAAAACCCAAGGTGACCTTGACTTTGCCAAGAGAACAAACTGTTTTAAAAATTTGCTTTACTAATATCTATTGTGCACTTCACACCCTGCAAATATTGTCCTAAACATTTTTTCGTAAGGTGGCTGCAAGTGGGAGAAAAATCGTGAGTAGCGTTACAGGTAACACCCTGTATAAGAAAATTTTTGTATGCAAACCTTCTTGGTATGAATCTTTGTCACGGTATGCTGTTAACTTCTGTATATAAAAATTTAAGTTGTATTTTAACATAAGCAAAAATAAAGTTCATACTTCGTATTTCATTATAAATAAACTGCTATTTCTTTACTTTCATATATTTTTCGTACTCTTTGAAATTGCGCGTGTTGGTACGCAAACTTTTTTTACTCGCTGTACATATGTTTTCCAAAACAATTTGCGGGCTCATGTTACTACTGTGAATTTCTTTTCTAGAATAAGGTTTCTGGCATTCCTCATCTACAAAAAATGAAAATGTAAAAAAATGCAATCGTCGTTTAAATTAATTATCTTATGTAATATCATACAAACATAAATAAGTTATAATTAATAAACATTATATAGTTACCCTTTATATCTGTAGTTATTCCGTGCATGTTTTGGGTAGATACATTATTTTCAGGCAATATTATGCCACTGCAGTCTGTAACACAATATAGATAAAAATGATGACATTAAATAGAAAAGACATAAATGATGAATTTAAAAGAAAATAAACATAGTACATGTACCATCTGTATTAAAAGGGGATGTAGTTTGTGTTTCTTCGTTTTTGTAAGACTTGTTTACAGATGCTGTGAATTCCTCTTCTGAAAAAAACAGAAGGTAAACAAAAAAAAGAATAATGAAGAATATACATATTATTTTTTTTGCAAAGGAAATACCTGCGAAGAATGTTATTTCTGGAAGAAGTTCATTATGTTCATCACTGGACACAGTGCATACATTTTCTAAAAAGTAAAAGTACACAAAAATAAGTATAGCGAAGAAAATATATTTGCAGTCTGACGCAGGAAGTGTAAGTGTTATATTTTTGCAATAATGAATTAAAACTGATATTGAATTTGTGAAGAATTATATATCCTATATAAAAAGTGACAATTTGAGAGTCTATCTAGAAATGATTGTAACAGTATTTGTATATGCAAATCTCAAAATTTGTCATAAACTAAATTTGTTTAATAAACCTACTTTTTTGGAAGAAAAAAGAAAGAAACATACAAATAGCATAACTTTTAGTTGTCTCCTTATGCATTAAAAAAATTTTAAAAAGCAGAGACTTCTGTATCAGAACTTATACTTCCTTCACCAGAACAAAGATATATATGGTTTGCGTTGAAAAGAAAATACCTGCAAAGAATGTTTTTGAAACAGGTTCTTCGCATTCACCATTTTTATTAGAGTCTGTAAAGTAACATGTGAACTGTAGTAAATTTTTTTCAGAATAAAGTACAGTGTTACATACCATTTCATAGCAGTTACTTAACACTAGAGCTATCAACGTTTTATGTATATTTACTTTCAAGTTGAAAATAAAGTAAAAAAGTAGGTAAATAAAGAATGAAACATATACCAGCATGTGTAGTACATATTCGTTCCGATAAAAATGAACAGACATTTTGATAAAAACATTTTAATAAATTTTGTGATATAATTAAGGAACTGTTAAACCAGTCATTTTTATTGCTTAAATAGTTCTGGTGTTAACGAACGAATGCATGAATATAATATATATGAATTCAACGCATACCTGTTAACATTAAATTACTTTCATATTGTTCTTGTTTATGGTCTTTACTAAATAAACGTAAAAATTGATCTAATGGCAGTATTCCAGACATTAAATTATCTTGTGCCGTTCTTATTTTGTTATTCTTTGCCATATTTGTGCGTCTTCGTATACTCCTTATTTTTTCATTATTCAATAATCTTTTATAATTTGTTTCTTGATCCGCAATTAGTTTTGTTAAATTATCTGTAATCAAAAATAAAGAACCACGTAAGGTTCATGCAGCTAAAATGATTAGAAATAGACATCGACATACATTTATTTTGCAATATAGAATCTAACGAGTTTCCAGATCTATCATTACAACAGAATCATTGCTATATCTTTTAAGTATTTAGAAAAATTATTCAGGTAAGAGACTTCTTGTGTAATAAACCAAAAAGGTGTTTCAATTATTAAATCGGTTAAATGCATTAGAAGCTGATTTATCTAATGCTTATTCCATACATTGATTTCTGTTACATTTTTGTTTAGATACGATGTTATATAATAAGATTATTAAATTTAAATTAGTTGGTAGTACAAAAATTTACAAGGATATACGTAGACCGATGATCCAACTTTGTGTGTTGCTTTGTATCGTATCGTTGCTTGTGTATCGCACACAATACACGTGCATGCACGCCGCTGTGAAACGTTATAACTTTATTTTCATCGTCACGTTCTTTAACGTATCAATCGGTATAGAAATTTCGACAAGTAAATATTACGTATTCGTAACAAAATCAGTAGTTTCACAATCAGTTGCTTACTCGCGCCAATGCTACAATTACGATGATCAACATTTACTTGGGTGGCGTTGCTTATAAATCTATACCATATGACCGATATTAAGAGGCACCGCCGGCAGAAAACGTCAAACACCTACTCTATGTACATACGTATTTGGAGCACACGGAAATATTTGTTTAAAACTTTGAGTAGAATATTACCAATCTAACCAACACACAAAAGATTAGTTATCGTTAAAATTAAATTACGATTCTAAATTTACAGATTAAAACATGCAAAAGTGACAGATGTATGTTCATCAAATAAAGTGAAAAATGTACGTTTTCATTATCCATAACGTACTTTCATATGCAATTATGATAGAAAAGACTCGAGAAACCCAGCTTCTTCATCGCAGTATAATATTTTAGAAACGAAGAAATTTTATTTTTCCAATAAAACTTGCTTTTCCACATATTAAATATATAATTAATTTACTTTCAATCTTGCATTGTGTATTCATTCTATTGGATATAGTAAACATTAATTAACAAGATAAATGATAATAATATGTATACCTATGAATAACCAGAAATTTGGATGAACAATCTTTAATTTCCTGATTACAGCACTGTGAAAAGATTCTACCAAGTTGTTAGTCCTCACTGCAGAGCCATATACACTGACTTTTGAGGCAATAGGTAGCCATACTTTTTGTAGATACTCCATAAACTGAAGCACATTTGGGAAGGTGGCAGCGGACCGATCAGCGACTAACTGTATTTCATTCAATGCTTGTGGAAACATATCGGCCGGAGCTAGGGGCATAGTCATCGCCATTGAAAGAATCTCGTCTTGCGCTCCTTCTAATCCTAACTTTCTCCACTTTCTTAATAGAGCCTAAAAAATAGTAAGAAAAGGACCATTCAACTCTTCGCTGAACACTTTAACGAGGTAAGTTATGCAAAAAAAAAAACACTTGGCCAACGTTAACTATTATACTGTACCTGATTAAAATGGAACCAGCAGCCATGTATGACGACTGCAGGGAATTGTACTCGTATCCCTTCCATTGCAGCTTTTTCATAGTCACACATTACAGTTTTTAAATTGTGTTGTAATCCTGGAGCAAGAGATACTATTTTTCTCCATATGGCTTTATACATGGATAACGTTCGACACTCGCATAAAGCAAATATTGTAGCTATTCCCTGTAAATTGATATTAGTTTTTACTGTGTGATAGTATGAGATGATAACTTTAACAAAAACTATTAATAGTGGTATACCGTGTCGTTATAGCGTATATGTACAGTTTACAACTGTTGAAAAACAGGAATTTGTGGCACAACCTGTCAACAGAGATCAGAAATGATAAAAATTAAACAATTTTCTCTACCTGAAAAATATTAACATTATAAGTTGTTTGCCTTATATGTACTTACAGAAAAGGTACCATCCATGTAAATTTCTTTAGCACTTTCTAATGCACTTAGTAGTGCGGTGTTTGAAAAAATCAGAGCATACTTATTTTCGTTCGATATTGTACATCCTTGATAAATGTGTTTTAACGTATCGTAATTTTCAAACATTTCATGCGCACTTTGTACAGTTGTAGGTAGTGGTGGTCGAGATTTCGCCTTTTCCCTCGACATGATAGATTTCATACTATTGTATGAAATATGTGCTGCTGCGTCAGGGTTTGTACGACAGATGTTGTCAAAAATTTCCTTATTATTTATACAAGGATTTTCTTTGCATTCTTTTAACATTATCGACTTTAATTTTAATATTTCAGCACATTGTGGATTATTAGGGTGAGTGTGTGGTTTTTGGATAAAAAATTGTTCATTTCTTTGAAGGAGTGTAGCTGTACACTTGTGGGTTTGGCGCGCACAACAGCGATAAATGTTGGGATTCTTAGTATCTGCGTTATAAGAATATCCTTCATAAACATATGTGAATTTATTTTTTCTCTTCCCATTAAAAATTTCCATTTTATATACGTGTAGATATTGGATTCACTCGTTGGTAGAATATTAAATATGAAATTCTATATTTAAAATTATTAATTTGTCACAGAAAATAAATAAAATCGTACTTTATCAAGATTAACTTACAATTATACTATCAGCATCGCGTGTTGAAACTGAACAAACGCATGCGATTGAAAAAATTGGGAGTAGTAATAAAACACTAACAATATGTAAGTGGTTGCCTTGTTTATTCCCCTGGACGGGTCACTTCGTGTCTGATTTTATAACCGAAAATTTATTTTTATAATTTATATTTATGTAAGTACTTACGATTACTTCGACTTCAAGATACCATTGTCATCCAATGTTTTCGAATACACGAACTTCAAAATTTGAGCCGTTCAGATTTACTCCATTTTTTGGAGTAAATCGATTTCGATTAACTCCATTTTTTGAAACATCTTAAATTTAAGTGTTAAAGCATTTGGTATAGTCATAACTTCTTCTATTTATAATAATTTAAGATTTTTCAAAAATTGGAGTTAATCAATGTGTGCACTGAACGGCTCATTTGTAAAAGTAGGCTTCAACAATTATTTTTTATTTGTTAATGATGCAATCACTGGTGTAATATTTTTTCAATATTTCTTTCTATCATTTTGTTTATTTTATATTATTAATGATTGTGATATTTCCTTCACAGACATAAGGTATACAATAAAATGGAGATTTTAAGAGGCAAGCGAAAAAATAGTTTTGTATGCATTTACGAAGGGTATTCTTATAATAAAGATTCTAGAAACCCTAAAATTTATCGCTGCTCTAGTCGTCAGACTCAGTAGTGTACAGGAACAGTGGTTCAAGAAGGTGAACAATTTTTTATCCAAAAACCACACACTCACCCTAATAATCCACAATGTGCTGAAATATTAAAATTAAAGTCGATAATGTTAAAAGAATGCAAAGAAAATCCTTGTATAAATAATAAGGAAATTTTTGACAACATCTGTCGTACAAACCCTGACGCAGCAGCACATATTTCATACAATAGTATGAAATCTATCATGTCGAGGGAAAAGGCGAAATCTCGACCACCACTACCTACAACTGTACAAAGTGCGCATGAAATGTTTGAAAATTACGATACGTTAAAACACATTTATCAAGGATGTACAATATCGAACGAAAATAAGTATGCTCTGATTTTTTCAAACACCGCACTACTAAGTGCATTAGAAAGTGCTAAAGAAATTTACATGGATGGTACCTTTTCTGTAAGTACATATAAGGCAAACAACTTATAATGTTAATATTTTTCAGGTAGAGAAAATTGTTTAATTTTTATCATTTCTGATCTCTGTTGACAGGTTGTGCCACAAATTCCTGTTTTTCAACAGTTGTAAACTGTACATATACGCTATAACGACACGGTATACCACTATTAATAGTTTTTGTTAAAGTTATCATCTCATACTATCACACAGTAAAAACTAATATCAATTTACAGGGAATAGCTACAATATTTACTTTATGCGAGTGTCGAACGTTATCCATGTATAAAGCCATATGGAGAAAAATAGTATCTCTTGCTCCAGGATTACAACACAATTTAAAAACTGTAATGTGTGACTATGAAAAAGCTGCAATGGAAGGGATACGAGTACAATTCCCTGCAGTCATCATACATGGCTGCTGGTTCCATTTTAATCAGGTACAGTATAATAGTTAACGTTGGCCACGTGTTTTTTTTTTTGCATAACTTACCTCGTTAAAGTGCTCAGCGAAGAGTTGAATGGTCCTTTTCTTACTATTTTTTAGGCTCTATTAAGAAAGTGGAGAAAGTTAGGATTAGAAGGAGCGCAAGACGAGATTCTTTCAATGGCGATGACTATGCCCCTAGCTCCGGCCGATATGTTTCCACAAGCATTGAATGAAATACAGTTAGTCGCTGATCGGTCCGCTGCCACCTTCCCAAATGTGCTTCAATTTATGGTGTATCTACGCAGTGTGTGGTTGCCAATTGCTTCAAAGGTCAGCGTATATGGCTCTGCAGTGAGGACTAACAATATTGTTGAATCCTTCCATAATACTCTATCGCAACGATTCCAAACAACGCGACCTAATTTATGGATTTTCTTAGGCTGGTTTTTCACGCTTTTGTCATTTGTATAATTGTTTTTATTTTTGCTTGTGTATTAACATTTTTCTAAAATTGTTTTACAGATAATTTATCAAAACTAATTAAAGATGAAATTATTAGTTACGAACGTTTGATAAAAAATTTAAAAATTACTCGAACTCGTACTCGAGTGAATAGAGAGAAGAATGCCAAAATTAAATTGGCACAAGAGAACTTAGTCTCTGGGATTTTATCGCTGGAACAATTTTTAAACATGTTCGATAGAGACTATGAGCAACAGCGATATATGGACAATTTCTTACCAAGAGGTATGTGTTTCCATATTTCAATGATGCAGCATACAACTTTCACTTCCAGTAATATTTTTTTAATTTGCTTTTAGACTGCGATGAAAATAATGCGATCGATGAAACGTTTAGTACAGGTAATAATTCTGTCCCAAAACTAACACGAGCACTGTTCTTAAATTTTCGTTCAATTTTTACGAATTTCAGTGATTTATTAATCATTTTCAGAGAATAGATTGTCTCCTTACATCCAAAATAACGAAGACCCTGTTCAAATAGAGAGCACATCGGTCAATGATATCGATAACGATGGTTCGTCTTTCTAATTATTCTAGTCATTAATTATATTTACTATTCGATGCAACACTTACCATATCCACTATCTTTTATAGATGATGTTCTAACAATATCGTTCGATAGTATTAATACATGTACAGAAAGCGAAGGAATATGTATATATAATTCTGTAGAAGGTACGTTATGTCGTACATATTAATTTTTCCTTTCTTCCTGCTTCGAGCGAATTAAGAGTAAAATACTAGAAAAATTTTAAATTATATTAAGTTGTTCGTAGTGTTGCTATGGTCAACGATTAATAATAATTTATGCATATCATATTTTTTAGGAACTGACCTTTTTATAATACATGAAAGTGAGTCTCCTCCGCGCTTACAAAATGGTGACAAAGAACAAACAATGGAAGGTAAAGTTCTGATTATCGGTCTATCTTATTAATATTCTTATTACGAGTATTACAAAGTTACTAAATTTTATTAGGGCCTTATTCGATGTGTACTTATACGTTTTAGGTGATGCTCCAACTTCCATTGACAAAACCACCACTATTTGCACAAAGGATTTAGAAAAATTACGTATAAGTGAAGATAATACGATAGAAGGTATAAAATACGATAAGAGGATAATACGATAAAACATTTTCAGACAATATTTACATTTTTTGATACTAATTTATTAATTAAAATTGTTTTTTAGATACCAATGTTTGTGCAAGTGGTAGTCAAATTAATGAACAGAATTTAATAGAAGGTATATTTTTTAACCTATTTTTACTATTATCATACATACCACAAAATATCATTTTGTTTTGTTGTCTATCAGTTTAAAATTAAATTTCACAAATGTACATTATAATAAGTATATTTTGCAGCCGTTTAATTTCAATTTATTCTTTTTGTATGTTATTAATTAGGAGAAAAGTCTGTACAAAAGATTTGCTGCTGTAAAGCTGGCGTCTCCACGATAGTCCTACCATGTGGTCATATTTATGTTTTGGTAAACAATAATAAATAAACCATCCTATCCAAATGAAAGCATTCTTTTCACCCAGTGCATTCATTGTATAATAATATTCTTATGATAATTATCTCTCTAGTTAACAAATTAACTTTGAATTCCAATAAGATCATAAATATGTACATACCTATACTATAATCTGCATACCTATTGTTGATTAATTCTTTCTACTGCCGATTTAGGTGGAAAACCATAAATGGTATTACCATTTTTATTTTCTGTCACATTTCGCAAACAATTATAGATCGAATTTACTAACTTTTTAGTTCCTTCTATGGATATTTTATCCCATCCTTCTTGTCCACGCATAATTAGCTGTGCCGATAATAAATGAACACATAATCAACTAATTAATTACTCGCTTAATATTGTTTGTTTAATTGTTTATATTGATATATACGTAATTTTGTGTAGTACGCAGGAATGTGTGTGCGTGTGTGTGTGTTTTGTGCGTGTGTGTGTGCAGCGCTGCAAGGTCGGACGCGTTTGCAAAAAACAAATGAATTTCGGATTTGTAAATACGTCATACGGTCACGTTGACGAGGCGTTTTGCTGTGGTGTGTTGCGACTTCTCTTCGTTGATTTAGGGAATTTCTTTGTCGGCGAGGCCCAATTTCTCAAAATTTAACGCTTTGGGCGTTTGATTTAACTTTTATAATTTAAATAAACATGAAAAGGAAAATAAATAAATGAACTAACTAATATTTTCAATGAATTTAATAAACTGTACAACTAATTTAACTTTGAACTTTTAATAAACTTTACAAAAATTAACTTTCAAACTAATTTTAATAAAACTAAGTTAACAAGACAAATTTTAATATTTTACTCTGCTAGATAAGATACGTGCGCTATTTTTTAATTCTGAGAATTGAATGAATAACAGATTTACAAATTGAAAGTCAAGAATATTTATACATTTGTTTATAATTTGTTTGATTTCACCCAATAAAATTAATATTTTAAATTTAACAGTTATTGATTGGCTATCACTTCCTTTTTCACTTATTAAATAGGAGCTCTTACAAATTGTCTATGATTTTGATTATAATTTATAAAATATACCCTGTGTTCCATTTACAAACTAAATTTTGCGCGTTTACAATTTATACATTTAACCGCTAGGCGGAGCCACTTATACATTGAGTTTCGCCTCTTTTAAATTTATTCAGAATTAAGTCAGCAACAAATGGCAGCACACAACAGGTGCGCGTCAACGATGTTTATAATAATAATCTTAAGTTATAATTAAATAAACTTCTATTATTTTTGTTCATAAAGTATTTAAGAGTTCATTAGTGTGTTTATTTTTATTGTAAAAAGAACCATTCATTTAACAGTTTATTCGTAAACATATGATACCGGGATAAGGCTTTAAGCGAACATCATCCTTCACGTGTGGACGCACCCTTACGCACGACGACGTTGTGCCGCCATGCGGACACGCGTCCGGTAAACATCGTAAAAATTGTAAGATGATATTATGTGTCGTTAGCAATAGTTCTGCGAATTCGGTGTTATTTCCGTGTGTATTAATTAGAAGTGAGTTAAGGTGCGCGTAGTTAGTCGGTGTGTCTCAATTTATGATGTGATCCGTATTTAACTGTATTTTGTATTTCGCATTGTAGGTTATAGTACATCGGATCTTTTTCACGGATCCTGTTCCGTATAAATGAATAGATAAACCTATCAATAAAGAGAGAGAGTGAAATGTATTTTCATTATTTCGATGTGTTTTCAGAGTATTAAGTGAAATTGCGTTGTATATTATATCATACCATGTTGACGAATTTCGCACTGCTGGTTATTTATAAATAAAGAGTGACTCCTGTTACGTGAAACAACTGCCTCAAGCCGTATTTAACCAGTGTTCTTTCATGTAAGGTAAGTAATATGTTAATGCGCACAAGCAGTATAGATACATAATATGTCAGCATATAAAGCGATACATTGATCCTATGCACCAATAATCAACAGAGAGATGAAGAACAACACCGTAATCAAGATAGCCAAGGCTTTGTACACTGCTGGAATTGCCAAATAGAGACTACTTCTGTGAACAATCTCCAATGCCAGTCTGTTCCTCTGTACGTAGCTGTCAATGGAGGCCTTGATCTTGAGAGAAACAAGGATCATTTTAATATGAACCGTTGCTGCAATGTCTTGTCAAGGCATTTTATCCTAATTACCATCCGTTACTGAAGAAAATGAATTAAGGTAATTGATTGTCTGTTCTTGAAAACTATGATGATATGTCAGATCCTTGTTTAACCTAAAATTGTGCTTTCTCCCCTTATTTAACGACTAATTTACTCTAACAAACCCCTTTCTTTGTATAATTCCAGCTTTAAAGTCACTTGTAGGTGTTATGAGTATTCTAGCAGGCATGACTGTAGAGCTTCCAAGAAAAAAACTCAATAAACAATGTTGTGAGTGACCAAGGTATAAGGTAAATACGCGGTATAGTATATAGTGAAAAATACACTCTGTTATGGGAATAATTAAATATACAATATGTGTAATTGAATACAATATAATTTAAAATTATAACAATGTGCAATATGTGAAAAATAGTATAATGTAATATAAATATAATATATGAAAGTAACTTTGAATTCCAATAAGATCATAATACCCAAATACTTGTATTATAAGAACAATTCCTTCAACCTAGTATAATTCTATAGAATATGAAACAATGAAAATCCATTTGTTATGCTATAAATACTTCTAGTGGAAGAATTTATATTTTTAATGAGTGTTGCGACATGTTATATAGCCTACAGTATTCCTCGATAAACGGATTATCTACAGAAAATTATTTTCTCATATCCGACTGAAATTTAACTCGTTTAAACAAACTTCTCTGCTTTATTATATTAGTATAAATTAATTGTATGTTATTGTTTATCGTAAATCTGTATATTAAGTACATAATATAATAAATAAATAAGTGGGAACGTAGGCAATATGTTATTAATTTAATAAAACGAAATAAAATTGAAATGGTATGTAAATACGACAATTTTGTCCCTGCATATCATACGTCGATATATCGCAGCCCTTGTTGTCCTACCTTACCTATTGTTGATTAATTCTTTCTACTGCCGATTTAGGTGGAAAATCATAAATGGAGTTACCAACGTTATCGTCGTCATTAGGTGCCAACAATACCGATATTTGTTCCTGTAAGAAATAAACAATATTAATGGCGGGTATATTCGCCATCTGCAAAGAAGGATTATCGACTGAATAACTGCCTACTGCCGATATTCTAAGTTACTAAACTCACATTAAGGTGAGATTTTTCTGTTATTGTTTTTAAACAATCGGTGTACGTGTGTCGAACCATGATTTTATATTATGATTTTTAATATCCTTCATTTAGCTAATTGCATCATCTTTAACCTATTTCCATTTCAGGAGCCGTAATTGGAAACATATGTAATAGGGGTTATGGTATCCCGAATTTGACAGCTGGAGTAACACAATAACCTGCTGTATATCACTTCTACAACTACCGCCAGGGAATAAGCGTCTTTCATTCCTGTACACAATTTTGAGTATTCTTAAATGTAAGCAGTATCCAATATACTAATATAAATAATAAACTATTTTGTAGCAAGCGACACTTATTATGCTGAATTTCATGGTCAATGGAGAACGAGAAGAAGAAACTGAGAGCATCAGTGGATATAGAGGTACAAATTTTCTATGGAAGATAAACATGACAGGTTGAGATTGTGTTGTGATCCTCCAGGTATGATGGTATGTCATACCTTTATCGATGATCACAATACTATCACTATAATAATACCATTTAGAATTAACCGATTGAGCAGTACTAAGCATGCATGAAATAATAGTAGACTCTAGTTATTGTGTTTTCATATAATGTAAGTTAATATAATAATTTATCTGTCATGATAAGCACTTTTTTCGTTAAAAAATTGAAAAGTATTTGCGTTTACATATAAGAAGAGATATTAAACATGAAAATGCATGGATCAGTAGAGTCAATTATTGATTTTTCTGCCCTTTTTGTCTTATTCGTCTTAAAAGTGGAATATTCTAATGGGACCGTTGTACTAGGATGAGATGATTGTAAGTGTAAACGCAGTACAAGTGATACGAAATAGATGAAAGTGAATAGTGAAATAATCACGCAGTTGTTTCAACAACTTTTTTTTACTTATGATATTTTAGTCGATAAAAGTCTTTGCTTACAGATAGAGAAAGACGACGGGAACCATAACATTAAGTGTATGCCAAGGAACTTGGAACAGGAAATTACAAAGTATCTTATTTCTCTGTATCGATTTATTTACTTAAAGTATGTTAGGGTTATATTGTTTTTGAAGTCTATGATTGATGCACGACAAATTTATTTAATTTTATAATACTCCCAACTTCTTTGTTATAATTTCTTCATCGGTGCTGGAACATGTGCTGGAAATAAAGAAAAGAAATAATATTATATATTGATACAATGTATTCCACAGCATTAATTATAAAATAAAGGATATATTGAGAAAAATAAAGTTTAATATTTCTTTTACCTTAAACATATTTCCTGATGTACCTCGACAAAAAGTAAATGCATTTGCGCTTTCAGAGAATACCTGAGTTATTTGTTCAAATATTTCATTAAAAATTATACATTCTGTCTCTACATTGGTTGATTTCTTTATTGTATGTATTCAACTTTTTTTCCTCTATAACTTCTTTTGCAATTTCCACATCAAGGTCTGAACAAATGCTAAAAATAAATGGATAGAACAAAAGGTCATATTATTGTATGTTGATATATTGTACTTAACAACACTTCCATTTTATTTCATGGAATAACGAGGTTGATTTCGATTGTTTTACCTTAATAAGTACTTTCAAGATTCGCTATAGCTTATACCTGTCAAAAATTAGATACAATTTTACCGATCATATTTCTTTCATGAAATAAGTAATGCATCCTTCCATTTACTCTTATTGGCATGACTTTGGCCATATTGGACCATCAGAATGAACAGAAAGACGAAACATGCTTGAGTTCACAGCTATAGTACTTATACGTGTAACGCGCAAAAGAAATTGCCAAATAATGATAAACCTGACCACCCTTTAACACTTGATTTAACTTATCCATTTATAGAGTGTTCTCTATTATATTCTACACTTCTTTATGAGAAAAAATAAATCAGTTCCACTTCGCACACATAAAAATCCAACATAATTTTAATAAATCCAAACTAATATATACAATAATATCCTCCGTGATACCATATTTCTTGCAATAACTGACACGCAGCTTCTTGCAGTATCTTAATCATCAGCTTGCAGATATTCCCCACTATAACCTGTACCTGTCAAAAGATATATACAACATTCAAGCATCGCTTCTACATACAATGGATAAAATTACGTACCAATCAATGACGAATATTTACTGCCGCTGGTTTTGGCCGATATGAACATTAGCGTACATTTCTGTTATTATGAAATCCGATGAAAAACCACTATTACATACAGGCTTAAATTCAACATATTGCTAAACACATATTATGCATTTCAACACATGAAACACGAAAGAACCACCAATTAAATTTAATTCACATCCGCATTTAATATATTCCATCACATATTTTATCACATAACGCATAATATATACGAAATTTAATACATCGAATTGCGTCTACCGCCACGCGAACTAAAACAGAGCGAGTTCCAATCTTTACGCAGTCCGAACAATTCCGAGTCCAAAAGGAACCTGTCCAATCGGCACGGCGTCCAATCGGCACGGAGTTGGAACTGTACAACGTCATAGACGCACAAAGTCCAATCGGCACCGCTTCGAATTGGAACGCGTCCAATCGGCACCGCTTCGAATTGGAACGCGTCGAATAGGGACCGTCCAATCGGGACGCGTCCAATCGGTTGACGTCCAAGTGGGCATCACTCCATGCGCAGTTGCGACACCGAGTGTGAATGTGCCTGGGTGAGTTCGACGGCACATTCGCAATAGTGAGCCCGCGTGCGTATCCACAGTAGTGAGCCCGATTGCGCATCCGCAGTAGTGAGTCCAAGTGCGCATGCGCAGTGGTGAACCCGATTGCGCATCCGCAGTAGTGAGTCTGAGTGTGCATGCGCAGTAGTGAGGCCGATTGCGCATGTGCAGAACTGAGCTGCGTTGCGCATGCGTAATAGTGAACCCGATTGCGCATTTGCAGTAGTAGATGCGAGTGCGCATGGGACGTAGTGAACCCGATTGCGCATTTGCAGTAGTAGGTGCGAGTGCGCATGGGCCGTAGTTAGCCCGATTGCGCATCCGCAGTAGTGAGTCTGAGTGCGCATGCGCAGTCGTGAGGCCGATTGCGCATGCCAAGTAGTGAGGCCGAGTGCGCATGCGCAGTAGTGAGGCGGATCGCGCATGAGCAGTAGAGAGCCCGCGTGCGTATCGACAGTAGTGAGCCCGATTGCGCATGCGCAGTAGAGAGTCTGAGTGCGCACTCGTAGTAGTGAGCCGGAGTGCACATGCGCCGTTGTGAGCCGGGGTGCGCACGCGCAGTAGTGAGTCTGAGTACGCATGCGCGGTAGTAAGGCCGAGTGCGCATGTGCAGAAGTGAGGCCGAAGTGCGCATGCGCAGTAGTGAGGCCGATTGCGCATGCGAAGTAGTGAGACCGATTGTGCATCCGCAGAAGTTATTCCGAGTGCGCATGCGCAGTGGTGAGCCGGAGAGCGCATGCGTTGTAGTGAACCGGTGAGCACATTGGCGTGGGTGAGTCCGAGGGCACATGCGCAGTACTAAACCCGATTGCGCATCCGCAGTAGTGAGGCCGACTGCGCACGCGTAGGTATGAACCGGAGTACGACTGCGTAGTAGTGAGCCCGATTGTTCGTCCGCAGTAGTGAGCCCGGTTGTGCATCTGCAGAAGTGAGTCGGATTGTGCATCCGCAGAAGTGAGTCCGAGTGCCCATGCGCAGTAGTAAGGCGGAGAGCGCATGAGCAGGATCTCTGTCTTGGTTTAACGTGTAGTTCCCGCCATCACAGCTCTACTACACGGCCCCCATGGGCGCGGAATTGGGATACGCCCAATTAGCGCGTCCCCGCCGAGGCAAGGACTACCAGAAACGGCACCAGGCTCTACGGGTCCTGGCAACCGACCTCTGGTGGGGCCGAGTGACTTTCCAACACTCTACCAGCTAAGACAGGCTGGTACCCGAGCTGTTGGGACGCAGCTCACCCGCCGAGGGCCCGACTAGCAGGCCCTCTAGCCAGCATGCGGCTTTTAAACCACTGCCCCCGCGATGGTCCAACCCACGACCGAGCCAGGGTTGCCCCTGTAGGCGCCTCGGTCCCCGCGGTACCAGTCAGGATCACTGGTGGGATCTGCGCAACCGAGGTCGCTTCCATTTTGGGGGTCCCGCAACCCCCGGCAATGGTCAGCCGGCGACTCGGGTACGTGGAGACGCCAACCTCCAAAGGCCACGAGTAGGAATCGACCATAAGGTCTTTGACCTCCTCGCGACCACCCTGCGTACCTCATACACCCATATACACACACTACGCATTCACACACCTTCTTCTCCTCACAAACACACTTCTCGCATACACACAGAAACATTCATACTTCTCCTTGCATTCTAGCACACCACTCACATCCACACTACCATCCTCTCTCCTTATTACACCACATGCATTCGGATCTCGGAGATCATCATACATACTACATTCAGTCAACACATGTTTCCAGTCTTCACACACAGCACCACACATACAATGCTCAGTTTCACTTAGACCACGTTTATACAAATACGCATTCATACTACCATGCCCAGTCAGCAAGAAACACGCAAACACACTTGGTTCAAAACTCACACAACTCTCAGCAAACCTTACACTCTCAAAGTACTCATACGTCACACGTCCTTTTTCGCTCTGATCCCATCTACGCTGCCAACAATCATACACTTTTTCATCCACAATTTCCAAGCATTCATCAACAGCACGTCCATCCAAATCACCCAAGGCTACAATCTCATTCGCACACAGACTCACACCATTTTTGATTCTTGCACACATACCTCTTCTCACACATTCAAGGTCCCAAGGTAGGACACCCATCAACACTTGCATACTATCCGTCGAAACGGTTCTACATACATTCAAACACGCATACAACACTACACGCTGACATCTATTCAATAAATCTCTAGCATACCCAAATTGCAACACATCATACCACACACTCGCTCCATACATCACACACGCAACAAACAGACCTTTGTACAACACTCTCACAGCTTTTCTTCGCATACCCCATTCTCTCTTCATCACTCTTCTCATAGCACCCACTACATTCGTCACTTTCTTCCGCACGTAATCGAGGTGTACTTTAAAGTTCATTCTTTCACTCACCCATATTCCCAAATACTTCACTTTCTCTACATACCTTAAAGGCTTTCCATTCATACGTACAATCGGTCGTCTACTCGCAGCCATACTACCTTTCAACAACATGGTCACAGTTTTACTTTCGGACACACTCACACCTACTTCCGCACCCCATTCACACACTATTGTCATCCATTCAGCACCCATTCGCTCAATTTCCACTCGGCTCTGTCCTTCAACCATTACATACAGGTCATCCGCGAAGGCCACACACTTACACCCACGTTCTCTCAAACGCCGCAGGAGCCCGTTCATCCGTCCAATCCACAGGAAAGGACCAGAGACGGACCTCTGCGGACATCCTCGCACAACATCCTTCCACACAATTTCATTCACACCACACATACATGCTGTCCTTCCCTGGAAGTAGCTCCTCCAGAGTGGCATCTCCGCGCATCCTGTCTCATTCAACCAGCCAAACACACTCTTCCATTCCAAATTATCAAACGCTCCTCTAAAATCCACAAATATACCCAGCACACACTTCTTTCCACTCTCTTGCACATACTCTCTCACCTTTATCCATGCACTCTCTGTCGAACGTCCCCTGCGAAAGCCATGCTGCGCATCATCCATACTCTCATTCACTCTCCGTTCATGTCTCTTAACCATCATTCGCTCTAAAGTTTTCCCAAACACTGACAGCAGGCTTATTGGTCTATACGACGCAGGGTCCGTTCGCGGCTTTTCAGGGGACTTCAGCAACACAATTACGCACGCTTTCTTCCACTCACTCGGAAAATATCCATACTTCAAACACGCATTATACAGTCTCAACAAACGTCCCGGAATCGCATACCAAATCATTCGCAACATTTTCGCAGTTATACCATCCATGCCAGGTGCCTTGCTCAATTTTGCTGCCATCACAGCCTCATTCACTTCATTCCAATCAAACTCTTCCACTTCATTCACACTCTCTTCCACACCACTCACTCCCACCGAGATACTCGAGGCTGGGAAGAAACAATCTAACATAACTTTCGCACATTCTCTCCATGTGGAATAATTCCTACCATCAATATTCAACGAGCTCATTCTCTCCCTCGCATTCTTACCTCTACATATTCTGTATACAGGACCCCATGGCTCCAGGTTCGACGACACACTCACAAACTTCCGCCAACTCTCTTCTTTCACTCTCCACAATTCACGCTTATACTCTTTCATCAAACACTTATACCTGGTCAAGCATGCATCAACATTCTCGCTTCGTCTTCTTTTCGCTCTTTGCCACAGCTTCCTACTCTTTCGCACTTTAGCTTTCAGTCTTCTTAATTCATCCGTCCACCATGCTATCTTCCTATCATTCATTCTTATTCTCTGTTTCATTCTTTTGTCGTTCGAACCTTGGATCCAGTCCATCAAATATTCAAGCATTCTATCCACATTTGTTTCATCACTCATATCTTGCCCATACATCAACGCATACTCCATCAGATCATTCTTATATTCTTCCCAGTCCACATCTTTGCATATCCATCCTTTCCTTACATTCATAACATTTTGCTCACTCTCATCATACATCATACTTATTATTATAACATTATGGTCACTTATTCCCCAGTCATTCTTCACTTCCCATTCAAGGCGGCACCTGGCTAACGAATCATTCATCAGAGTGACATCAATGTCACTCTGCCCATTCACGCCCGAGAAAGTATAATACTCACTCGGCTCATTCAACACAATCATTCCATTCGCCAAAATCCACTCTTCCAAAATCCTTCCACGCATCTCATTCTCTCTACTGCGACCCCCACCCTTGCTATACCACAAGGGCGAGGTCGCATTCGCATCCATTCCGAATAACACACGCTTCCCCCTCACATACTCTCTCACACGCTCCATGTACGTCAGGTAGGGCTCTATGTCAGAACCCCACCTGCAGTACATGGACACCACATACATCTCGCCAAAGTCCCCTTTCAGCCAAACACACACACCATACTCATTGGTATATTCACGCACACGCATAACCTCCACATTTACATCCCGAACAACCACTGCAGCCTTGGCAGGGTCATCCGCACACACATACACTTGCCATCCACTTGGCAGCCCTTTCACACACCCATGCGACACATACACTTCCTGCAAGAGAGCCACACTTACATCCTTTTCATTCATAACAACATTCAAATCACACAACACACTATACGCTTTCTGACAATTACACTGCAATATTTTCAAACATTCAGTCATCACATATCCTGGCCTTCTCTCGCTCTAACATTCTCACATATTCTGGGCGTTCACTCGACAGAACCGAGTGGTCACACGCTCTGCCTTTCATTTTGCAATTTCTGCACACACACGCACTCTGACACTTATCTCTTAAGTGCCCACTTTCACCACACTTTTCACACAATCTTTCCTTCACACTACATTCACGCATCATGTGTCCGAAAGAAAAACATTTGTAACATCTCATCACATTTACAAAGTCACGCACCTTACACGCTCTCCATTTAATGTACATTCGCTCCTCACTCATCAACACATCACGCATTCTTTTCGACACCTCGATTATGACATTACCAACATCCGCACCTTTCTTGTTCACTCGACTCACTATTCTCACTCTATCTTTGAACTCCATTTCAGTTATACCAGCACTCTTCAGATTCTTGACATACAACTCATTCATCAGCTCATCATTCGTCATCTCATTCGCTACATCAAATACAATCAGCTTAGGTCCCACTCTCTTGGGTGTCTCTACCTTGAGACCCACTTCATCAAACCGTTTACTCTGCTTAATCATGTCCATTTCTCGCGCACTCGCCGCTTCAATCACCAACCCTCCACTTCTCGTCTTTCTCACCGCTTTCACCCGCACATTCAGACCACCACTCACATTACTCATTACTTTCTCTTTCACCTGTTCACTCGTCATTTTCACGCTTTCATCCTTCGACTTAACAACCACAGCAAACGTTCGCACTTTCGGTCTCTCAGTCACACTTGCACCCTTCATTCGCTCAGTCACACCAACATCAGTCCTTCCAGTCACACTCGCATAGCTCACTGGCGCAGGCATACTCGCACGCTCATCAACCATTCTTCGACACTCATCCAATCGTCCACTCAACCGCTCATTCTTTGCAATCATTCCCATCATACATTCCTCATAATCACTCACACATCCTAAAATAAAATCACATGCATTCTTGTTAACACGGTTTGCCTCTGTTAGGAGGAACCGCCTTAACTTATCTCCCACTTTCCTCATCATCTTCAATTCTTTCACCTCCTCCTCTCCCTCCTCTACCTCTACTTCCTCCTCCGGTGCACCCAGCCTGGTCCGCTTTCGCGGGCTCAGGCTGCGAGTGCCCGGCCTCCTGCCCTTCCCATTTCCCTCCCCACTTCCTCCACTCCCGCTCCCGTTCAACCCCAAATCCCCGAGTTTTACATTAGGTTCCATAAGGTTCCCACGAGCTGGGACGTACAACGGTCACTCCTCGGGTGACGCCCTTCCCGGGGAGAAGGCTCGATACTCATGAGGTCGCCAGGTATCATGAAGTGGCCGCTAATGGCTGGTGCTCCCACCAGCCCACCCCCCAGTGCAAGACTGGGAGGTGCCCCATCGCCGCGCACCATAACTTGGGGTTAGGGTATTTTTTATAGAGGTTTACATCCTCGCGACCCAGCCGGTTAAGGCAAGGTCCCCGTTCCTGTGAAACATGACCACAGGCTTACGGTATGAGCACAAACCCCGCTACGGGGTCCGCCGTTCTCCCGTTAGCATAGAGGCCCTCACCCTTGGGTAGCACCGAAGTACTACCCAAGGGCATAGAGTGCCTCTATCCCAGCGACCACCACGAGGAGGTGGGAGATCCGACTTGCGTCAACTGACGCCATTCGGTCACCAGTGCGCATGCGCAGTAGGAAGGCGGAATGCGCATGCGCAATTGTGAGCCGGAGTACGCATGCACAGTAGTGAACCCGAGTGTGCATACGCCTGGGTGGGCCCGGGAGCCCATGCGCAGTAGTGAACCCGATTACGCATCCGCAGTAGCAAGACCGATTGCGCATGCGCAGTAGTGATCCCGATTGCACATCCGCAGGAGCAAGACCGATTGCGCATGCGCAGTAGTGAGCCTGATTGTGCGTCCGCAGAAGTGAGCCCAATTGCGCAGTCACAGTAGTGTTTCCGAGCGCGATTGCGCGGTAGAGAGGCCGAGTGCGTGTGCGCAATTATGAGCCGGAGTGCGCATGCGCAGAAGTGAGTCGGATTGTGCATCTGCAGAAGTGAGTCCGAGTACCCATGCGCAGTAGTGAGGCGGAGAGCGCATGAGCAGTAGAGAGCCCGCGATCGTATCCACAGTAGTGAGCCCGATTGCGCAACGCAGTAGTGACTCCGATTGTGCATCCGCAGAAGTGAGTCCAAGGGCGCATCCGCAGTACTGAACCCGAGGGCGCAGGCGCTGTCGTGATCCAAACCGCGCGCGCCTGGGTGAGCCCGAGTGAGCACATGCGCAGTAGAGAGGTGGAGAGCGCATGCGCAGTAGTTAGCCCGAGTGCGCATGCGCAGTAGCGAGGCCGAGTGCGCACTCGTAGTAGTGAGCCGCAGTGCCCATGCGTAGTAGTGAACCCGAGTGCACGTGCGCGTGAGTGAGTTCGAGGGCGCGTCCGCACTCGTGAGGCCGAGTGCGCACTCGTAGTAGTCAGCCGGAGTGCGCATAAGTAGTATGGAACCCGAGTGCGCATGCGCGTGGATGAGTCCGAGGGCGCGACCGCAGTAGTGAGGCCGAGTGCGCACTCGTAGTAGTGAGCCAGAGTGCGCGTGCGTAGTAGTGAACCCGAGTGCACGTGGGCGTGAATGAGCCCGAGTGCGCATGCGCAGTAGTGAGTCCGAGGGCGCATTCGCAGTAGTGAGCCCGATTGCGCATGCGTAGTAGTGAATCCGAGTGCACATGCGCGTGGGCGAGCCTGTGTGCGCATGCGCAGTAGTGAGATCGATTGCGCGTCCGCAGTAGTGATTCCGTGGGCGCATGCGCAGTAGTGAACCCGGTTGCCCATCGGCAGTCGTGAGCCCGAGTGCGCATACGCACTAGTGGGGTGGAATGCTCTTGCGAAGTAGTGAGGCCGAGTACGCATGTGCAGAATTGAGCCGATGTGTGCATGCGCAGTAGTTAGGCGGAGGGCTCATGCGCCGTAGTGAGCACGAGTGCGCATGTGCGTGAGTGATTCCGAGTCTGCATGCGCAGTAGTGAGTCCGAGTGCGCATGCGCTGTAGTAAAACCGATTGCGCATGCGCGAGGGTAAGTCCAAGGGCGCATGCGCAGTAGTGAGCCTGAGTGTGCATGCGCAATAGTCAGGCCGAGTGCACAAGCGCGCTTGTGAAGCCGAGTGCGCACGCGAAGTAGTGTGCCGGAGTGCGCATCCGCAGTAGTGAACCCGTGCGCGCATGTGCGCCGGTGGGTCCGATGACGCATGCGGAGTACTGAAATCGAGGTCGCATGCGCGTGCGTGAGACCGGGCTCCCATGCGCAATAGTCATCCCGATTACGCATCCGCTGTAGCGAGTCCGAGTGTGTATGCGGAGAACTGAGGAAGAGTGCGCATTAGCTGTAGTGAGCCGGAGTGCGCATGCGCAGTAGTGAGCCCGATTACGCATCCGCAGTAGTGAGTCTGAGTGCGCATGCGCAGTACTGAGGCCGAGTGCCCATGTGCAGTAGCGAGCCGGGGTGCTCATGCGCAATAGTGTGCTCGATTGCGCATCCGCAGTATTGAGTCCGAGTGCGCATGCGCTATAGTCAGGCCGAGTGCACATGCCCAGTAGTGAGGCCAATTGCGCATGCGCGCTAGTGGGGCCAAGAGCGCACGCGTAGTAGTGAGCCGGGGTGCGCATGCGTAGTAGTGAACCCGAGTGCGCATGTGCGTGCGTGATACCAGGTTCCCACGCGGAGTAGTGAGCCCGAGTGCGCATGCGCAGTAGTGAAGCCGAGTGAGCATGCGCACTACTAAAGCCGAATACGCACGCGTAGTAGCGACCCAGAGCGCGCCGGGGTACTATCGAACCCGAGGGCACATGCGCGAGGGTGAGACCGATGGCGCACGCACAGTAGTGAGCCCGAGCGCTCGGCCGCAGCAGTGAAACCGTGTGCGCATTCGCAGAAGTGAGCCGAGGTGCGCATGAGCAGTATTGAGGCCGATAGGGCATCCGCAATAGTAAGTGCGACTGCGGATGCGCAGTAGTGAGCCGGAGCGCGCATGCGCTGTAGTGAACCGGCGTGCGCATGCGTCGTTGTAAGCCCGTTTGCGCATCCGCAGCAATGAGTCCGAGGGCGCACGCGCCGTAGTGAGCCCGATTGCGCGTGCGCAGTAGTGAGTCTGACTGCGCATATGCAGTACTGACGACGAGTGCGCATGCGGAGTAGTGAGGCGGAATGCGCATGCGCAGTAGTGGCGCCGAGAGCGCATGTGCACAAGTCACCCGTGATGCGCATGGGCAGTAGTGAGCCCGATTGCGCATCCGCTGTAGTAAGTCCGAGTGCATATGCGCAGTAGTGAGGCCGAGTGAGCATGCGCACTACTCGTGCCGAGTGCGCACGCGTTGTAGCGAGCCAGAGTGCGCATGAGCAGTACTGTGCCCGATTGCGCATGCGCAGTACTGACACCGAGTGCGCATGCGCGTGGGTGAGACCAGGTTCCCATGCGTAGTAGTGAGCGCGATTGCGCATCCGCTGTTGTGAGTCCGAGTGCGTATGCGCAGTAGTGAACCCGAGTGCTCATGTGCGTGAGTGATTCCCAGTCCGCATGCGTAGTAGTGAGCTCGAGTGCTGATTCGCTGTAGTGAGGCCGAGTGCGCACGCGTAGTAGTGAACCGGGCTGCGCACGCATAGTAGTGTGCCGGAGTGAGCATGCGTAGATGTGAACCCGAGTGCACATGCGCGGTAATGAAGCCGAGTGCGCATCTGCGTGAGTGATTCCGAGAGCGAATGCGCAGTTGTGAGCTCGAGTGCACATCCGCTGTAGTGAGTACGAGTGCGCGTGCGCAGCAGTGAGCCGGAGTGCGCATGCGCAGTAGTGAGCTGGAGTGCGCATGCGCAGTAGTGAACCCGATTGCGCATGTGCAGTAGTGTGGCGGAATGCGCATGCACCGTAGCGACGCCGCAGTGCGCATGCGTAGGAGTGAACCCGAGTGCGCATGCGCGTGGTTGAGACCGGGTGCCCATGCCCAGTAGTGAGCCCGATTGCGCGTCCGCAGTAGTGAGCCAGATTGTGCGTCTGCAAAAGAGAGCCCGATTGCGTACTCGTAGTAGTGGGCTTCCGTGCGCATGCGTAGTAGTGAACCCGAGTGCGCATGCGCAGAGTAGATTCTTAGTGCGCATGCGCAGTCGTGAGGCGGAGTGCACATGCGCAGTAGTCAGGCGGAGAGCGCATGCGCAGTAGTGAGCCCGAGGGCGCATGCGCAGTATTGAGGCCGAGCGCGCATGCGTAGTAGTGAGTCTGAGTGCGCATGCGCAATAGTGAGGACGATTGCGCATGTGCAGTACTGAGCTGCAGTGCGCATGCTCACTAGTGAGGCCGAGTGCGCACTCGTAGTAGTGAGCCGGAGCGCGCATGCGCAGTAGTGAACCCGAGTGCGCAGGCGCAGAAGTGAGCCCCAGGGCGCAAGCACAGTCGTGAGACGGAGTGCGCATGCGCAGTAGTGAGGCGCAGAGCGCATGCGCAGCAGTGAGCCGGGGTGCGCATGCGCAGTAGTGAGGAGGACTGCGCATGCGCCGTAGTGAACCCGAGTGCGCTGTCGCTGTAGCAGTGGTGGGCAGTTTCAGCGCATGCGCAGTAAGCTTTTCGCAGAAGTTCTCAGTAGCGTATACAGTTTGATGAAATATAAAGTATCATTAGGCCTTAATGAGGAAAAAAATAAATCTGAAGAAAATTGCAGGAAAGAGAATAAAAGGGTTAAGTAATATAACAGATTATATATAATAAAAGAAATATTAAATTTATTTATGATTAATATTATTTTTTACGTCTGCAGCAGATTTGTTATATGAATATCAATATTTGTTACAAGAGCAAAGGGAAAAGATACCGCTCGATTTTTATCAGATCTATGCATGTTAACAAAATAGAATCCATTTCTTTGTTATTGTTTCTGTGACGTCCCCGGGGAAGACAAGTTCCGGCCGATAATGAAAGACAGTACTTTCTAGATAATAAATTTTTCTATTTTATTACCGACCGCAAATTACCGACCGTACCATAAAAATTCGCGTGGTAATGGGGTGGGGTAGCTTACGCGTGCAACATTGTTTAGAATAGATCACCGATCGATGGCGCGCGCGTTAGTTAGAAAGAGACAGAAGATATACTTCGAAACAGAATTAAAATAAATTATTAGTTAAATGTTTATATTATATATATTATTAATTATTCACTCATTATAAATTGCGTTATATTTTTAATTATTATTTTATGTATTATTCGCGGTTAATTATTTCTTCTATCAAAACACTTATAATTTGCGTATATAAAAATTATTAAAAATGCGATTTAACGGGAAAACTTGTGAAAAACTAATTAATAGTAAATCAAAGCGTAATTTTCCTAATCAAACTAATATATATTTGCTACTAAATAAAGCGTAATAAATGAATAACTACTTTTTGAGCGGGAAAAACCCACGATTCTCGGGGTATAAAAGGGCGTGCAGCAGCGGCTGTCAGAGCAGAACAATCTTTGCAGTACTACGTGCCGGACCTCTTAGGAAGCGACAACTGGAGCAGTTTTAACTGGTAAGAGCCTACAAGATTCTTAGTTTTGACTGGACAGCGGGTATCAGCCATTTGGATACTCGATCGTTGGGTAGTTCTAGCAGCCAGCTAACGCAGGCTCCCCGTTCAAACGGTCTTGTATCTGAAACTCCGTATGGAGAGTGCTATGCTCAGCCCCAGAAGAAACTAAGACATCAACGAGAGCTCTCCAGTCACTCACATACATATTTCTTATTTTTCTGAGTTATTAACTCGCCGTCAGATTCTCGGAGTTCGCTCTGGGTAGTTTAGTAGCCAGCTAACGCAGGCTCCCCATCATTGAGCGGCTTGGTCTCTGAAGCCCGTGTCTTTTGGGTGGCGTTTCAATAACTTCAATAAATAATTAACGTCGAGTCATTTTTATTTGCAATCCTGTTGGTCACACGTCGTCATTTGATTCTTGCATCGTTGGGTAGTTCTAGTAGCCAGCTAACGCAGGCTCCCCAATTAAGCGATCAGGTTTTAGGTGTCGATTTGTGCTCTGACAAAAAGGGCCATGATCTAATTAGTTTAGAGTCAACCAAAGAGTAACTGTTCCACGTCCAATACGAATTTTAGAGTTAATTTAAATAACCAAATATTGTTCTGTCAGTTTTGTTAGGATCTAGATCCATTATAAATTGCGTTGTACTTTTGCGTTATGTATATCATTATAAAACCGCATAATTGAAGTAGTTAGTTACCGTTCCGCGATTTGCGACAATTACAAGTCTATTATACTCTATTTTTATGTTTAGAATTCAGTTATATACATATACATTTTAATATTTACTAAAGAAATTGATAATTATAATTCTTTTCCTCGTAATTACTTGAATAAACCTAACTAATGAAAGGTATTAACCTGTAGATTTCACTCTTTAACCACACGCCACCACGATCCCACATTCTTTTAGTATTAGTTATAGTAAAACGAGTCGCTTAGTAGGCAAAAACCGCTCTTTGCTTTATAAGTGCTGTAAATACCTGATGCTAGTATCAGGGACGTTACATTTCTGACATTGTTTCTGATATTATAATTTTCGCACGTATAAAATACAGTTATTCAAAGAGGTCGTTCCAAGTCGTTTTTCTTAAACAATAAATTCATTTAGTGCTTTAAAAGTTATTGTGCGTTTGAGTTATTAACCGACTTCGAAAAAGGAGGAGGTTACTCAATTCGCCCTGTATATTTTTTTTTTTTTTTTTTTTTTTCTATGTATGTTCGCCGATTACTCCTAACTGGGTGGACCAATCGGAACGAAACGTTTTGCATCCGGTAGGGTCTGACTCCCCATTGGTACCATTCTTAAAAAATTTTTCATTTTTTAGTTGCAAAGTATTTTTTTTGCAAGAAAACCGGCAACTTTTGAAAAAAATTTTTTCCGATTTCAATGCGCTTTTAGTATGTTATCACGGACATGATTCTGAACAACTTTGTCATATGTAAACTTCAGGAAAAACTTTAGTTTTCGAGATATTAGCGAAAATTGTTGTTAATTTTTTAAATGAACTTTTTCTATGTATGTTCACCGATTACGCCCAGGCGGGTGGTCCGATCGAAACGAAACCTCTTGCATCTCGTAGGATGTGACACCCCATTGGTACCAGTATTAAAAAATTTTTCATTTTTTAATTGCAAAGTATTTTTTTTGCAAAAAAACCGGCAACTTTTGAAATAAACTTTTCTCGATTTTAGTGCGCTTTTCATATCTTGTCACGGACATGATTCTGAACAATTGTGTTTATATATAAATTTCACGAAAAACTTTAGTTTTCGAGATATTAGTGAAAAACTATTGTTATTAATATTAGTGGAACGCCAAGTGCTATGCACCGGAAAAGCAAAAAAGGGCAATCACAATGCACTGTCCCAAAACACTAAATAAGATTTACCGCTCTAACCCCGACTTCTGCATCAAGATGAGTTTCCGCGGACGTTGATGTATTATACTTAATTATGCTCATGGCACTTACGCAGACAAAAAAAGCCCTGAACAATTGTCTTACACTATCCTATACAATTCTCCCCATTTCACTAAAAAGCGTGAAATAAAATAATTTTCAGAAAAAAAATACACCGACTTCGAAATGCACTAAAAAGTATAAAATAATTTCTATTTCCTAATGAAGTAATTTCTATTTCATTCAATCATACAATTACGTAACATATATGTATGAAACTTATTTACTCGTTAGGTAGTATATTAAATATATTTCAACTTTTTCGGAGGCGGCGCAAAATCAAAAATACATCAGTAAACGTTCCTGCCAATAACTAGTTGATTGTGGTATGGCGTATTGCATTGTTAAAATCGTATGTACTGGTGTACTGAATTTCAGATGATGTAGCAAATGCTCACTTTGCGTTTCTACTAAAGATTTGATTTATTCAGTGTGTTGCCTGGTTGTTACAAAAATTCTGTCTTAAAACTAGCGGGTCTGTCTTTTCATTAACTTTTGTATGTGGGCGTATATCCGAAGGTGAGGCTGAAACTAAGGTGGGGCGAAATTGTTGACCAATCGCCTTTCTTTGGAAATGTCGGGGGTTTTTCTTCCCTTTCCTCGGGGTACGTGTTTGGGAAAACCCAAGTTGGCGTGCTAGTAGTGAATATTTTTACCGATCGTTTATGGGGTGGTTTATTGCGGACGATTATGACTGGGAAGTGATTAAGTTTTGAAAAGCTGACCGTAATTTAGTTTTTTCCTTGAAAAATAGATGTGGATATAAAAATCAAAGTTAAAGATTTAAAAGAGTCCCTTCTTGCTTATAACCTAACGGCGCTCTTAACAGCATATTAATAAATCCTGAGGAAGAATACGAACCATTATAAATATATCTGGTAATATACGCAAATGTAACGACTGAATCTTCATTTCACAACGATTCTGATATAAGTGAAACTGAATCGACTTCGTTCGCACGTGGAAGGCATGGATCTAAGAACCTACAAACGGGGCCCACGACGCTGGAATTACCAAATTTCCGGCAGATGGGCTCTTTCTTTATTGTATATGCGGCGATCGAGTCCTTCCGTGCATACTCTATGAATCTAGATAGACCATAGTTACATTCTATACGCACTAACACATATTTCGCGGCGTGCTGTCGAGTTATATGTATAGAAAAAAAATAGCTATACGAGCCTTGCCCATGTACGGCCGTCCAAAGATTGACATGTTCAAGAAAATCTTTTAATTTTGCGCCGCCTTCGAAAAAGTTGAAATATATTTAATATACTACCTAACGAGTGAATAGATTTCATACATATATGTTAAGTAATTGTATGACTGAATGAAATAGAAATTACTTCATTAGGAAATAGAAATTATTTTATACTTTTTAGTGCATTTCGAAGTCGGTGTATTTTTTTTCTGAAAATTATTTTATTTTCATATGTGACCAAACAAATTTTTTCCAATTAGTTGGCAAGTTACTTTAGCACCAGGCTGTGATAAATGATGAACCATATTGAAAATCTTTGAACGAAGAGAAACAGGAACATAAGATCTAGCAATTCTTATTGAAATGTCACAGAAAATAGTTGTATCAGAATTATCAATATGTAATTGCCGTAGTTGAAGTGAGGTAGAAGACTGAAGAAGCTGCTGCGATTCAGGATCTTCCCGTTGTTTTTCAGCTAATTCCTGAGTATCAACGATAACTGGCAAATTAATTTCCTCCAAGCGAGAAAAGGCATCTGTCACAACATTGCTGCTACCTGATACATGTTCAATATCCATAGAAAACTGTATCACAAAATCAAGTTGACGTTGCTGTCAAGGAGATGCTTTGTCAGAACGTTTGTTGAAAGCATAAATAAGCGGTTTATGATCAGTGAGAATCTTGAAATGATGACCTTCAAGAAAATGTCGAAAATGCCTTATAGCGTCATAGATTGCTAATAATTCGCGGTGATAAGCGCTGTACCTAAGTTCCGACCATCATCATCAGTGCGTAATTTAAGTGATGCATTAGGACAAGGATGAACCAATAATGTTGTTGACACCAAACTGCTTTTGCTCTTGTTCAAAAGCATGTTCAGCTTCAGGAGTCCATTGAATAACAGTTTTGTCACCTTTTCTGCTTTTTGCTGAATATAGATCAGCTTGAACGTGTGCTGCATCTGTAAGAAAACAAGGATAAAAATTAAAAACTCCAAGAAAACGACATAATTCTGCAACTGTTGAAAGCTTTGGATAATCTTGAATAGCCTTTACTCTGTCAGGTAAAGATGTAATTCCAGAAGTGATGACTTTACACCCTAAATAAATAACCTCGGCTTTTCCAAACACACTTCTTGCAACGTTGATGGAAATTCCAAAATCTTTAACACGTTTAAATAAAATGTGAAGATGCTCTTCATGATCTTTAAAACTTTCTGTTGAGTAACTTCCACAGAGTTTTTTTTTAGAATAATTTATTTATAAAAACGTAATAAAATTGACGACACAAAAAAAACTGTTGAACCGCTTGATTTCCATGCGCGACGACGACTGCTGCACGCGGAGGAGACAATAAAAAAAAACTATCGTCTGTGCGATTAAAACAATGGCAACTGTGCCACACTTCAGGTTAATTCGCACAAACCTTAATATACACAGCGACCAAACAGATATAGATTTCAAAATACATTAGATTATTAAATCTAACACTCCCACTTATTTTGAAACGCTCATTACATTAAATCTTTCACGCAAAAAACAAAAATGTTGCTTAGCTAGTGGTTTTGTAAAAATGTCTGCTAATTGTTGTTTTGATTGGACATAATTAATTTGAATTTCCTTTCGGTTAGCAATATCGCGAACAAAATGAAACCGCACATCAATATGCTTCAATCGCTTATGGTACGCCGAATTATTTGCTATCTTAATAGCCGATTGATTATCAACAAAAATCGGAATCGAGTCACATGATGCGCCTAACTCTTTGAGCATCTGGCGCAGCCAAACAGCTTCTTTTGTTCCATGTGTCAATGCAATATACTCAGCTTCAGCTGTTGACAGCGAAACTATAGGTTGACGTTGGTTAGACCAGCTGATAGGTCCACCGTTTAATAAAAATACAAAACCGCTTCTTGATTTACGTGTCTCTGAACATCCAGCATAATCCGCGTCTGTAAATCCGCAAATTTCAGTACTCCCACTGTTTCCGAAAACAATGCCAAAATCACGCGTTCCAACTAAGTATTTAATAATTCTTTTCACTGCTTGCCAATGCTCTTTAGAATAAGAATTTAAAAATTGACTCGCGCAGTTTACCGCATACTCAATATCGGGGCGACACACTCTAGCAGCAAATAAAAGTGACCCGACTGCTTCACGGTAAGGTATACGCTTATCTATCTCGCATGCATTCAAATTTTTACATAATATCATACCAGGTTCCGCAGGAATACTTACAGGATACGCTTCATTCATACCAAACTTCCTGATGATTTTGTCAATATAATTAAGCTGACTAATTTTTATGAGACGATTCGATCGATCACGCTTGATTTCCATATCAACAAATTCATTCGCACAGTCCACATTTATATTAAAAGTGTTTTTCAGGTAGCGCAGTACCTGATCAATCGCACACTGACTTTTGGAAATCACTAAACCATCGTCTACGTAAAGCGCTAAATAAACTTTGTAATTCTCCACCACACCGATAAACACACACTTATCACTTGATATATTCTCGAAACTGAAATTTTTCAAGAACTCCACAAATTTCTCGTTCCAGCAACGTGGAGATTGCTTTAAGCCATAAAGGCTCTTCCACAATCTGCAGACGAGACCGCTGTTGTCTTCGTTGGTGTATCCTTCCGGTAGCTGCAAATAAATTTCTTCTTGCAGGCTGCCGTACAGGAATGCTGTTTTTACGTCAAATTTCGTGAACTCCAGATCTTCTTTTGCCGCAATTGCTAATAATATACGAATAGATTCGTAACGGACGACGGGTGCAAAAGTCTCAAAATAATCGATGCCTTCTCGCTGAGAAAAACTCCTTGCTACTAGTCGCGCTTTGTATCTTGTCTTGTAATCACCTGCATTTCTTTTAACTGCGAAGACCCATTTACAACTAATTGCGCGTTTACCTTCTGGTAGCTGGACTACGCTCCACGTGTTATTTTCTTCAAGCGCCTTGAATTCCTCTTGCACCGCATCTCGCTATTTTGCTGCATCCGCACTGCTCATTGTCTCAGCATATATCATCGGTATAGTATCTGCAATGTATGATACCGGAACTCCATAACGATCTATGACCTTCATTTTAGATCTGTCCCGCAGACGCCGTCCTTGAAAATCATCCGGAGCATTTACTTACTGCTGCTGCTGTTCGTCAACAGCGTCAAAAAAATTCTCGTCTTCTGTTTCATCAATAGCCTGTTGATGATCGATGCTATCGATGACTCGAGTCTCGTTTTCTTCTGGCAGGCCAAAATCGATTTGGTAGCGGTAGATATGATTTTCTCGTTGCTTCAAATGCTCGCCGCTTCGCTCATTAAAATCTACGTCGCTGCTTACATAGATTTTGCGCGAATCTTTATCCCAAAGCCTGTAATTAGTTGACTCGCCGTTGTAACCCACAATAATCATTTTCCTGTTCTTGGGATCAAACTTTTTCCGTTTTTCCTTTGGGATATTCAAGTACGCATCTGCACCAAATATACGCAGGTGTTTTATCTCCGGCTTTCGAGAAAACCATTTTTCAAAAGGAGTCATAGTTTCTTCCTTCTTAAAAATCACACGATTTAGCACGTAAGATGCACTATTAATTGCTTCTGGCCACAATTCCAGACTTACACCACTGGTAATAAGCATAGTCCTTGCACTTTCAACAAGAATCCGTATGTCGTGTTCCACTCTCCTGTTCTGTTCATGTACGTAAGGAGACGAAAATTCGTAAATAATTCCTCGCTTTTCTATATATTTGCGGAATTCTTCTGAGGTGTACTCAAAGCTTTCAAAGTACAAGAATTTGCCAAACACCTCTGCTTTGTTTCTTAAAAAATACACTTTCCTAAAACTTGTACACTCGTCCTTGAACAACAAGAAGTACTTTGAACCTCGCGGAGATTCAATATTTAGTGGTCCACAAACATCTGTATGAATTTTCTGACCGGGTTTAAAAATGTTCTCGCGTTTCACTGTTCTATGTGGCTTACGGGGTTGCTTACGCATAATGCATGCTTCGCATTTAAAGTCTTCAATATTTTCAAACACTAAGTCTTTATCACTTAACACTTTGCTGGTATTAAGCACGGCTCGTACATTCACATGTCCCATTCGTTGATGCCAGAGCTTTAACACGTTATGTTTTGGTTCGGCGACACTGCACTGCGCGGGCACTTTCACTACAAAAAGCATTCTGAAAAGACCACCATGTCTTACTCCGTATGAAGTTAATTTTCCGTTTTTATCGCGCAGTTCACAGTGATTTTCGTAGGCGTGAAAGGAAAACTTTTTGTCATTGATCGTTGCAATTGAAAACAAATTTCTTCGTAACTGTGGCACAAGCAACACATTTTGTAGTTCTCTTTCAATGACCTTCCCATGTATTTCTTCACTGATAATAATGGTGCCCATTCCAGTTGCAGGCAGAATTTTATTGTCAGCTATCTTCACATAACGAGCTTCACTTAACGGGTTAATTGACGTAAAGAAATCTTTTCTAAACGTCATGTGCATGCTTGCACCGGAGTCCGCTAACCAAATGTTTTCGTCATTGCTGGTTGATTTAGAGTAAAACGAGCTCACATCACTGATGTATCCAGATTCAACTGTCAGATTTCTGGGTTGAGTACCACTGACATTTCTGTTTTTGTTCGGACACTCTCGTGCCCAGTGTCCCTTTTCTTTGCAAATAGCGCATTTCGTTTTTTTCTTCAGCTCTTCAATTTTTTTTTTTATCAGGTTTTCGCGCTCCACCGAATTGCGTATCTTTATTTTTTGTAAATGCTTGTGTCTTGAGCGCTTTGACTTCAAGGGCTAAAGAAGACAGCTTGTCTTCTACTTCACTAAAACGCGTATTTTCATAGAGTATCCTATTAATCATGGTCTCCTTTGTTTTTTCAGCATTGGGAGGTCTTTGCCACGCCATGGGAAACTTCGAAAATCTCGGTGGCAAGCTTTTTAATAACTTCGTCATGACTGCTTGGTCGGATGGCTTATCATCTGCATCTGCGAGCTTTCTACAGATACACTCAAAGTCTTCAAATCTTTGAACGACGTCTTCACCTTCGTTTATAGTAAATGCGTAGAACTGCTCCCACGCATTGTGCTTCGCATCCTCGCTCGTGGTCCCGAATCGCTGTTCGAGTTTGCACCAAACTTCGTTGGAAGTTGCACAATTTATTAAATATGGATGCAATTTCATCTCCACGGAGCCGACGATAATACTCATCGCTTTTAATGAGTTTGTTTTCCATTTTTTCCAATCGACTAGCCTTGTCGATTTATCGGGTTCAACTTCATCGCCATCCACGTAACCCAAGTGATCAGCAGATCCCAATGCAATGTTCACGCCAAATTTCCACATAGCATAATTTTCTCCGTTAAGCTTAACGAAATTGAACTCTCTGTCAGCCATGATAGAGAGATCGCTGAATGCTGCACTGGTAGAAATTCACGAACACGACGCGACACGTGGTTACATTTATACGCAGTGCCTAGCTCGGCTTTATTTTATACACAATAAATATTCTAGGCGCAGTGGAAGCGTGCTGGGCTCATAACCTGTTGAGAAACTTCCACAGAGTTTTTTTTAGAATAATTTATTTATAAAAACGTAATAAAATTGACGACACAAAAAAAAACTGTTGAACCGCTTGATTTCCATGCGCGACGACGACTGCTGCAGGCGGAGGAGACAATAAAAAAAAACTATCGTCTATGCGATTAAAACAACGGTAACTGTGCCACACTTCAGGTTAATTCGCACAAACCCTGATATACACAGCGACCAAACAGATATAGATTTCAAAATACAATTAGATCATTAAATCTAACACTTTCAGATGCAATAAGTATATCATCCAAATAACAGCAAAAAAAATCCAAACCACGAATGACAAAATCCATAAACCGTTGAAAAAATGTCTGTTCTGTATTAGGAAAACCAAATGGCATAACAACGAATTCGAAAAGTCCGAATGCCGTTGTTACGGCAGTCTTTGGAATATCCTCTTCTGCAACGGGAATTTGATAATAGGATTTAACTAGATCAATTGTTGTAAATATCTTTTTACCATGACGGCTAGCTGAAAAGTCCTGAATATGTGGAATGGGATAATTATCTGGAATTGTGATTGAATTGAGTCTACGATAATCACCACAAAGTCTCCAGCAAAAAGGATCACCTAGGGTAATTAGCTTTTCGTTAGTTTGCCTTCGCACAATTTATTGCACGGTCAAGACCAAACGGGACAATGGACAATCTAGGTGAATTCGAGTCTCACAGGTATCGGCTGTTGTAGGATTGATTGTTTAGAAAAAACCCTGGCGACATTGAAAAAGGGCAATTAGACTCGGGGAAATCGTTCAAACAATATTCATACCTTTGTTAAAATATTTAGCCATGGGGTAGGGAAAGGCAGAGTGTTTTTTTGGAAAGAAAGCTATGTTTGACCCGTGAACAGTTTCGTGAGAGCCGTCGGACAGTAACCATCGAACTGTCTCTGCAAATGTCTAACACATAATTTTATAATATTTTGTATATTTATGTGGAGTACAAAAGGAACGCGAGGCACTCCAACAGTTTCATGAAGATGGAACGTTAAGTATACGAGACGTCGCCCGCCGCTTAGGGTAAGTAATGTTAATAATATTCAAATGTTAATATTAAAGTATCCTTCTTCATTTATTAATACATTTCTGTATTTTATTTCAGTATGCATCGCTCCGCGATACATCGAATTCTTCAAGAGAACCAGATACACTCGTATAAGTTTATACGAGCGCATAATTTAAATTCTGAGGACTTTTCATAGCGCCTGCAATTTTCAACACGGTTCTTGGAGGATTATTATTAATCATAGGAGCAGACCAGGATAACGTTAAAATAATCGGCCCCTTTCGGACACCCTCGGAGGCATCGGAAGGGACAATACCTTTTACCTGAGATTTTTCAGAAAGTGAAAGTGAAAACAAAAGTGTCTTGAAGTGCAGACAGTGCAGTGACCTGTGAGTGCCACCAGCTGTGTTATACGGTTCCCATGCCTGCGACAGGTCAACATCGGCAGGTTGACCTAGTGGCAATTACCTCATCACTTTCACTGTCGGATTATTAACAAATAGCATTATTTTCAAAGAATGGGTGAGTCTTATTTTAATAAATATCCTATAAAATAGTAGAGACGTTATTACATTTGTTAGGTCTCACATTGAAACTCATTTTTTTACAAACAGAATAAGTATTTCTTATTAAAATATGTAAATACGTTGGCCAATATTGTTGTCAACAATAAAACAAAAAAATTTCGATATTTAATGTCACATTCCTGGTCGATAACGAATTGCAGTATTCAATAAATTCCATTTGCATACTTTATGTCAATTACACATAACTAATTTCGATCCTCCTTCATGAGGAATGAATAAATGAACATTAATTTTAATTATTCTGTTCGTTATTTAACTGAGTTTCGATGTAAAGACTTCTTAGTAGACGTTAAGAGAGTTCCGAAAAAAACTCAGTTGATCGCGCTCGAGCCCCGGCGACCGGCTCGAAGCTTTCGCTCTCGCTTCTCGGCGCGCCTAATCCCGGCGCTCTGATTGGTCCGTGTTTTTCATTAATAACTCGAAAACGACGCTTCAAATCCAATTTTTGCAAAAGGAAATCTTGCTTAGAATTGCGTCAGCTACCCCCCATTTCCGGGTCTTACACGAGTTGTGAGACACCCTGTGTATTGTAAGGACAGAATTTTTCGATTTGTATAGGAGAGTGGAAAAACGAGGCATGTTATCCTTCGTTTGTTTGGCTGCATGGGGTAGTTCCCTTTTATTTCCCCTAATAGTTGTAACGAGGTAACTGAGGCGCGAACTACTCGCGGCGCCAATAGATGGCGCAGGCCGCGAGCCGCGACTTCTCGCAGTTAATTACGCGACGAGTCGCGATATAAGACGGCGCGAGCGACCGAACTGCGGGAGAGCGTCCGGTACCGTTAGAGCGAGCGCACCGATCCGTACTGCGAATCACAGCGAGCGATAAAATAATTTTCAGAAAAAAAATACACCGACTTCGAAATGCACTAAAAAGTATAAAATAATTTCTATTTCCTAATGAAGTAATTTCTATTTCATTCAGTCATACAATTACTTAACATATATGTAGGAATAGATTTATAGAACTATTCTTTATTTAACTAAAAGTGCACAAAATTAACAAGAACACAAAAACACAATAACACAATAACCGTAATCGTAAACGTAAAAATCAATTTGTAATTCGCGGCGTTTTTCGTACGTCTAGATCGTTTCGTTTCCGTAACTAAACTAACAACGCTTTTTCCTAACGCTAGCAACTACTTCCGCTCAGCATTTCACACTGTTCCTTTCATAAATCGTCATTCACACTTGCAGTCATACATACAATTTAACAACTAACAACAAACTATACAAACATTTAACGACTAAACAAACATAAAATACACTCACTCCCACACTCGGCCATCCTAAAATACATATGTCCTCAGATGTAATTTAATTCTCCACTTCAATCTCCTCTCCATCTTCTTCTTCACTTTCATCACAACCCTCAATCCACGGTTTCATGTGATCTGCTGAGGTTGAAGTTTGATGTGGACCCTCATGTTCACCAACCTTAACCACTAAGTAACGATCATTGCGCAAAACTCGAGAAACTTCATACGGACCAAGATATTTACTAGAAAACTTAAGTCCGGAACCAAACTGAGTCCGTTGTATTGAAACAAGATCACCCTCCTGATAAACTTTAGCTCTTTTACGCCGTTTATCATACTGTTTACGATTTTCTTGCTGAATTCGAAGCAAGCTCTCTCTTGCACGCTGACGAATCTCGTCCCGATCCGCCTGAAACATTTGTCTTAACTCAGTTTCAATCAATTGTTTAACTTCTGGATCATCCTTGAGATGCATTCGCGTGCCAAATAATAAAGTAAAGGGTGGCACTCCTGTGCTACGATGAGGTGTGGCATTCAGATATTGTTGCGTTTTAGAAAGATATTTGTACCACTCAGCAGGATTCGGTGCAGACATTTTCGCTATCAGTGGTATCAACGTCCGATTCACACGTTCCACTTGTCCATTACCCCGCGGAACGCCTGTAGTAATAAGTACATGCTCAATGCCTTGATCTTTACAATAATCCTCAAAGGCTCGAGATGTAAAAGCAGTGCCCCGATCAGAGATTATACGACGAGGATTACCAAAGATGGTTGCCAGTTTTTGAAGTCGATCCAAAACTTCTGCCGAGTCTGTCGTTTTCGTGGCATAAACCCATACAAACTTCGAAAAAGCGTCTACTACCACGAAAAGGTGATGATAACGTTTATGTGTAGAAGGAAGAGGGCCTAGATGATCTATATGAAAAGTATCAAGTGGTCGATCTCCTTTCTCTATAGTATGAAGCAATCCCTCTTGACGTCCTCTCTTCCGCTCCGCAAGAATACAATCCACACAATTTCGAACCACCTTTTCAACCTTTTCTCGCATGCCAGTAAACCAATAATCACGTTGAACTAAAACCTCAGTCTTCGCCGTTGAGAAGTGCCCCTGTTCATGTGCTCTACGCACGACCTGCATTTGCATACCACAATTCGCCAATCATTATTTACTTCTCTCAAAAGAAGTCCTCGCTTCAGAACATAACCATTCACACCTCGTTTATTCACACAATCAATTATTTTCTTAAGATCTTTATCACACTCTTGTGCCCTACGAATACGCGCAAGAACGCTATCCTCACTCTCAATCGCTAGACATGTCGATACAGGATTACGACTAAGTGCATCAACATGTCTCATTGAATTCCCAGGACGATGCTCTATCGTATAATCAAATTCTTCAAGAAGCAACGCCCAACGCGCTACTCGAACGCAAAGGTCTCTTTTTTTCATAGTCAACGCAAATGCCCGACAATCAGTGACCAACTTAAACGGAATACCCAGCAAATATACTCTAAATTTTCTCAATGCCCTTATAACCGCCAAAACCTCCAATTCGTAACTGGGGTATCGTTGTTCTGCTGTTGTTGTCATTCCGCTTGCATAATAAACCGGATGTAATGCTCCGTCCTCGCTATCACGTTGCAAAAGTATCGCCCCATATCCAAACATGGACGCATCTGTGTGTAGCTCTGTCTCACGTTCAGGCCGATAAATCCGCAAAACTGGCTTTTCAAGTAAAGCTTCCTTGAGCAATCGAAATGCATTCTGCTGTTCCGGCCCAAATTGGAACGGAACATTGGCCTTTAACAAGTGCGTGAGCGGTCGCGCTATTGCAGAATAACCTGCCACAAATTTCCGAAAATATCCTGAAAGACCAAGGAAACTTTGAACTTGTTTTAACGTTGTTGGAGTCGGAAAATTAGCTACAGCTTTAGTCTTGTCCTCAGAAGGACGAATCGTACCTCCTTCCACCACGTGACCAAGATATTCTACCCGTGTCTTCAAAAATTCGCACTTAGACCAATTTATAATTAAACCACACTCTGCAGCCCGTTTGAGAACTCTCTTTAATCGTTCAATACCGCTCTCAAAATCTACTGCGGGTATAACTAGATCGTCAATATACGTGAGAACAATTTTTTCTGCAATAAGATTTCTAAAAGCTACATTCACAAATCTTTGAAAGACAGCGGGCGAATTACACAGACCAAACGGTACTTTCAGAAATTCATATTGGCCATCAGGCACAATAAAAGATGTATATTTACGACTCCCCGGCTCAACTGTAACATGAAAAAACGCATTTCGCAAGTCCAATGTACTATATACAACCGCATCTCGAAGAAGATCCAGTTGATCTTCGATCAGTGGAAGAGGGTAACGATCTCGAACAATTTTAGCATTTAATTGACGAAAATCTACACACAGACGCGCAGTACCATTTTTCTTCTTTACAAGAACTATTGGACTTGCATACTCTGAAAGAGACGGTTGGGCTATACCATCGCGAATCCACTCATCAATTTGACGATTAACCAGTTCCCTTTCAGAAGGAGACAATCTCCTCGGACGCTGGTAAACTGGTTCATTATCCTTAAGAACTATTGTCATTGAAACGCCTACATCATAACTCCTATCTGGTTTATAATCGCGAACAGCTACTTCGACTTCCTCTCGTAATTTCGCGTTTTCAATATACGATAGATCAATCTCATTCGTACTCGCATTCTTTTCACCAGTATGATCGTGTTCATGATGGATGAACATGATATCAGGCGTACTCTCCTGCGTGTTTGATTGTTTAATCAATGTCATCTCTCCGTTTTAACGGTCCATTCAGCTGTGTCAATGAAGTCAAAACCGAGAAGTACTCCGAAATCTAAAATCTCATCCTTCACGACACGTAACGTAACCTTGCGAATCTCGTCATCTACCAAAATTTCCACGTTAAATTTACCCAGTGTACAATACTCTTCTGAACCTAATCCCCGCAGACGCACTTTTTCAATTTCCAACGGCGGCGCTCCTATATCACGGTACACATTTTCCCGAATCAAAGATATATCACTCCCCGTATCCAAAATAGCAACCACCGCACATCCGTTCACGCGTATATCTTTTCGATATTTTCTCTCCGACGAAACCGCGACAGCGAGGACGTTTTTAGCGGACAACTTTTTTGCCGGGCAATCGCGAGAAATATGACCATATTCATTACAATAAAAGCACTTACGACCTTTGTCTCGAGCAGGACATTTCGGCGTTGCATGTCCCCGTTCGCCGCAATTAGTACATCTCCCCGTTAAGCTACTCGACGATGGATCCACAGCTCTCGATGATCCCGCCGCTCTTGATCCTTCTGCCCTTGATGGACCCGCAGCTCTTGATCCTTCTCCCTTGAACACCGTTGATGCTGCTGATCTTGTCCGGAGCATGATGCCGCCAAACGCCTCCAATATATCAGCATTCGTCTTAAATCGGTGCAAACGTGCCTGATCCTGGAGAAAAGGATCGGGAATTCCATCGATGATACAATCCATTAGTTCCCCTTGATCAATGGAAATGTGGTTTGCCATGATCACTTTCTGATGGAGGTAGTTTGCAAAAGTTTCACCTCGTTGCCATATTCTAGCTTCAAATTGTCGCCTTGCTACTAAACGATTTGTCCTACGATAAAACATGGATTCCATCTCTTTCAACAAATTTTCAATAGATAACTCCATGTATTCTGGCCGAGAATGAAACCAACCCCAAGCGTTTCCTCGCAGTCTCGAAACTATTAGATTGCGACTAGCGTCATCTTGCAATCTATGGGCATTTCGTAGAAGCTGAAACTGCTTAGACCAAACTTCAAATCCTTCGGAACCGTCAAAATAATTTAACAAATCAGAGATCCCCGCTAAATTTGCACGAGGCTCTAGAGTTACTTCAGATCTTAAAGGTTGTTGCTGCACTTGATGCACTTGACTCGTTTGCATTACTTCAGATCTTAAAGGTTGTTGCTGCACTTGATGCACTTGACTCGTTTGCATTCTTTCCAATTCCCGCTTAGCAAGCTCAGCTTCCCGAACAGCCACGTTTTTTTCTCTTTCCAAAAGCTCTAGACGAAGTTTCATCAGCTCCATTTCAGACATTTGAGCCGTTGACTGGGCCTGTTCCATTCTTATGTCACTCCGTTGTTGGGCCTGCTCCGTTACATCGTTTCGTTGTAGTTCTCCTCCATCGACTTCAATTTCGCCGCCGTAATCAAGTAATCTCGCGACCAACTCGTTTTTGGAACCGCTTGTCACAAGACCTCTTTCACGCAAAAGTTCCTTCAAACGTGACGTTGTAAAATCCTGTAACAATTTGCCTTCCATTTCTTTTCGTGTAACCGTGTAATTCTTGCGCACTCCTAGATTGCAGTTTGATCCCGGACGAGCCCCCAATTTGTAGGAATAGATTTATAGAACTATTCTTTATTTAACTAAAAGTGCACAAAATTAACAAGAACACAAAAACACAATAACACAATAACCGTAATCGTAAACGTAAAAATCAATTTGTAATTCGCGGCGTTTTTCGTACGTCTAGATCGTTTCGTTTCCGTAACTAAACTAACAACGCTTTTTCCTAACGCTAGCAACTACTTCCGCTCAGCATTTCACACTGTTCCTTTCATAAATCGTCATTCACACTTGCAGTCATACATACAATTTAACAACTAACAACAAACTATACAAACATTTAACGACTAAACAAACATAAAATACACTCACTCCCACATATATGTATGAAATCTATTCACTCGTTAGGTAGTATATTAAATATATTTCAACTTTTTCGAAGGCGGCGCAAAATTAAAAGATTTTCTTGAACATGTCAATCTTTGGACGGCCGTACATGGGCAAGGCTCGTATAGCTATATTTTTTCTATACATATAACTCGACAGCGTCGACATTTGGTAATTCCAGCGTCGTGGGCCCTGTTTGTAGGTTCTTAGATCCATGCCTTCCACGTGCGAACGAAGTCGATTCAGTTTCACTTATATCAGAATCGTTGTGAAATGAAGATTCAGTCGTTACATTTGCGTATATTACCAGATATATTTATAATGGTTCGTATTCTTCCTCAGGATTTATTAATATGCTGTTAAGAGCGCCGTTAGGTTATAAGCAAGAAGGGACTCTTTTAAATCTTTAACTTTGATTTTTATATCCACATCTATTTTTCAAGGAAAAAACTAAATTACGGTCAGCTTTTCAAAACTTAATCACTTCCCAGTCATAATCGTCCGCAATAAACCACCCCATAAGCGATCGGTAAAAATATTCACTACTAGCACGCCAACTTGGGTTTTCCCAAACACGTACCCCGAGGAAAGGGAAGAAAAACCCCCGACATTTCCAAAGAAAGGCGATTGGTCAACAATTTCGCCCCACCTTAGTTTCAGCCTCACCTTCGAATATACGCCCACATACAAAAGTTAATGAAAAGACAGACCCGCTAGTTTTAAGACAGAATTTTTGTAACAACCAGGCATCACACTGAATAAATCAAATCTTTAGTAGAAACGCAAAGTGAGCATTTGCTACATCATCTGAAATTCAGTACACCAGTACATACGATTTTAACAATGCAATACGCCATACCACAATCAACTAGTTATTGGCAGCAACGTTTACTGATGTATTTTTGATTTTGCGCCGCCTCCGAAAAAGTTGAAATATATTTAATATACTACCTAACGAGTAAATAAGTTTCATACATATATGTTACGTAATTGTATGATTGAATGAAATAGAAATTACTTCATTAGGAAATAGAAATTATTTTATACTTTTTAGTGCATTTCGAAGTCGGTGTATTTTTTTTCTGAAAATTATTTTTTTTAAATATAATAATCTCTCATATTCCATCATGTTATTCACAATATATTATATTATATAATTCACGATATATATATATACATATACTACTTCTATCATCACTGATAACCGTAATTATCCTTAATACTCTTATGTTTATCTGTATTATCACGGATATTACTACTTTTATTATCATTATTCTTATTATTATCAATATTATTACGCATATTATGAAGATTATCATCGCTGGAACTATAATTATCGTTACTACAATAATTATTATCAGTTAGGACATAAGTTATGTCACGCCATAGGATGAGGTCAGGGTCTAAGGTTAGGTTAGATCAAGTTAGGTCAGGGCCTAAGGTTAGATCAGATTAGGTTCTGTCGGTGGACGAACGGTGCCAGGGGGGCACAAGTCGGATCTCCCACCTCCTCGTGGTGTCCGCTGGGACGGAGGAACTCTATGCCCTTCGGTAGCACTTCGGTGCTACTCTAGGGTGACGGCCTCTGTGCTAACGGGAGAACGGCGAAGTATGAATGTGTGTGTGAATGGAAATGTTGCGCTGGCGTGAGAACTTGATCGATGAAGCGCGACGCCATACCGACGAAGTCTTCGGACTTCGGCAGGTACAACCATGTCGGGCGGGCTCGGGCCGAGATCGAGGGACTACGTTGGCGTTTAACACTGTGTGAAAGAGCCCTGGTCGACCTGTCATGGATATTTCCCGCGAGACTAGCCAAGGGAGGAGTAGTAGCCTCCCGACCGGGTCTGCGTGTGTCAACGGATATCGACCGCTGCTGGTTAAGATGGCCAAACCGTAAGCCCTACATGATAGGCAAAGAGGCCCTGACCCAGCATGTCGGGGGAGGAGGCGCATGCAGATGACTGGAGCCAATCCGGGAGTTGAAGTGGCAGTGTTCGGGCGGGGTAATGGGAGATCCAGGTTGGTCGCTGGTTCCCCATACCCGGAGTCAGGGAGGGATACAAAGTCCTGACACGTCTAGCCTGAGGTTTGAGTCAGGCGTCGGTTCGGATCCGGCGTCGCTCACTCGATAGGGGTGACGTAAAACCTATAGCATCTTTTATGGCGCGGGCCTATCCCGTAATCTTTATAAGTAGAGTCATTAGGTGCCAATAGGATCGACCATCCGACAAACCGCTTCTCGGCTTTGGCATCGCTTATCTAGGGCTGTTTCAGACCGGGGGAAGATCCCGCACCGCGGTGCGGGTGCCATGATGGCCGAACCCGAAGAAATGCATCCTCTTAATATGGCTAAAGAAAACGAAAACGGACATTCCAATTCTGAAGAGAGGGCGAAGGAGGAGAGAAGTGGATCGGCAGCGGAGATGGGTTCCTCCCTGCGAAGATCGGAGAGGACGGTGACGGAAACCCGTAAGACCAAGAGTGTGGAGACGGACCGGAAGACGAAACCGGTCATACTAGAGAACAAGAGTGTCACTCACAAGGTTAGAGTGTCGCTCGAGAAGATGGAAGAGGCGCGGGTTAGGAGGGTCGCCGCTCCGGCCGGCGCTGCCGGGTCCCTGAGAGGGACCCCGGTGACCGGGGGATCGGTGCCGTGTAGTACAGCGGGTGGCGCGCGTCGAGAACTCACGCAGGATTTCACGACTGCCGCGCCTTCGTCGGGACTTACACCCGCCGCGCGTCCCGTCTCGTGCGGGGAGACGCCGGTCGCGTTCGGTGCGGTGACCGGGCCGCGGACTGGAATCGGGTCGGTTTCGGTATCGCGGGTTGTGACGACAGTACCATCTGTCGCCTCGACCACCGTGGCGCGCGCCGTCTCACTCGGGGAGACGGCACCTATCGTCGCGGTGTCTGCGGCTGCATCGTCGGGGCGGCACTTCGCGCCGGGATTTGCGCCGTATTATGCCTTGGGTATCGAGCCGAGGCAGTCGGGGGGTGCCATCACGGGGATGGTGCCCGCGGTCACCAACGCGTCGGGAGTGCCGTACGTGTTCACCCCATGTGCGGTTACCGGGGTGTCGGGCGTGGCACAAACAGGCGTGCCGAGCACACCGGCGAGTGCCGCGCCGAGTGTCTTCCGGTTTACCGGTATCAATGACGCTCCGCGAGTGAGCGCAGTGGCGGGGCCCGCGACGACATACGCGTCGGTTGTCGCGCGGGCAGGCGCTTCCGGACTGGCGCCGACGGCAAGGCCGTCGGTCGAGCCAAGCGCTGTCGGTGGAGCGTATCCGGCGCTCGTGGTGATTAGCAGCGCCGAGTCGCTGCCCGCCGCGCCGGATCGTGAGTCGGGACTCGGGTCGCCGTGCGTAGGCGGCCCCAACGGGGGATGGACCAAGGTCCCACCGAGAAGAAGACCGCGAAGAGGACTCAAGAGTCAGGGGGAAGAGTCAGACACGTCAGCCTCGACGATGTCCACCGAGGGAGTCCCCGCGTCGCAGATTTCCCTCCGGAAGAGAGGAAGGCCCGTCGGATCCGGCACCAAAGGCAGGAAGGCCGGTGCTAACGCGGATACGGTGGAGCAAAGGGCCGCGGATGCTCTCGCGAGACTGAATCGCGAGAAGCAGAGGGCCATCGCTCTACAGGCCGAAGAGGCAGCGGTGGCCGAACGAAGAGCAGCTGCACTGCGGCAGCTGGCCTTGAAGAGGAGGGTCTGGCGATGCGCGAGGCAGCCAGACCCAGCAAGGGGGGCCTGCCTCTGCGCGAGGTGAGGGAGGTTGCCAATGAGGCAAGAAACCTACCCTCCTGCGACCTGTCTGCGCAGGTCCTAGCCCTTGCGGAGGATATCAGGATGGTCGCCGGAGGATCGACCAACTTGAAGGGGACGTTCGTGCGCAAATTGAGGGAATGCGCGAATACGGCGGAAGCGTACGCCACGGAACTGGGGAGAAGGCATGAGACCGCCCTTAGTCCGCAGGAAGAGGAGACTCGTGAGCTCCGAGCGGCTCTCCAAGCCGAGAAGGAGAGGACCGCAGCCCTCCAGCGGAGGCTCGAAGAGACCCAGGAGGGGTTGAGGCGAAGCCCCGCACCGAGGTGCACCGTCCCCAGCGTATCCGGGGAAACACGGATCGGCCTGGCGATGAGGAGAAAGAGAGCCAGGAGGACCTCCTCATCCACAGAGGGAGAAGGAGCCAGGAAGCAAAGGGTTGACAGCCCTGTGAAGATCCTGGCGCCGTCCACACTCGCGGGAGCCGAAGACGTGTGTGGACCAGAAGAGGGGGACATGGCAGCCGGCTACGAGAGCCCGCCGCTCCCCAAGGTGACCGTGCCCACGGTACCTGAGCTCCCGCTACAGGGAATGGGAATCGGGGACCTGGTTAGGGCGGTCGCCCGAGAAGTGACCAAGGAGCTCGATAAGAGATTCGAGTCCTTGGCCCAAGAGCTCCGGATAGGAGCGAAGAGGGCCCCAATTTCGCGGACGCCGAAGGAAGGACCGAAGACGGCAACGAAGAGCCGCGAAGAGGAGCAGAGACCTCCAGCAAGGAGCGCGGATCCCTCCCAGAAGTCGCAGTCCACTGGCGCTGTGCAGGAGACATGGGCAAAGGCGGTGGGCCGTAAAGAGAGGCGAGCCGCAAAGAAGGCAGAGAAGCCAGCGGTCAACGCCCAGGCCAAGAAGAGGCAAGTCAGCACGAAGGGAAGGGCGACTCCTGGAGTCAAGATGCCCAAGGGACCGAGAACAGCTGCGGTCACCCTTACGGTCGCTCCCAACGGGAAGACCACGTACAAACAAACGCTGACGAAGGCCATACAAGCGGTAAAGCCAGAAACCCTTGGGATCAAGGAGTTTAAACTGAGCAGAACCAGGACGGGAGGGATCCTGTTGGGAATCCCAGGACAAGAGGCCGCGAAGAAGGCCCAGGTCCTTGTCGAAGAGTTGAAGCCGGTCTTTGCGGGCTCGGAGGTGCGAGTCGCGAGACCGATAAAAATGGCCGAGTTTCGTCTCGCCAGGCTGGACGACTCCGCAACCCAGGAGATGATCGCGCGTGCGGTTGCGGAGCTGGCGGAAATAGACGCGAGTGAAGTGCGGGTCGGACAGGTGCGCCAAACCGTGGCGGGACTCGGGTCAGCCTGGGTGCGCTGCCCACTGACCGCTGTCAAGAGGGTGAGAGATGCCGGGAAAGTGCGCGTCGGGTGGGCGCAGGCGAAAGTCCACGTGCTTGAGCCGCGTCCACAGCACTGCTTCCGGTGCCTGCAGGCTAGGCATACCCGGCACAAGTGCAACGGTCCGGACCGGTCCGGACTCTGTTACGCGTGCGGCAGCACGGGACATATTGCCGCCGAGTGTGTGATCAAGCGGAGGTGCCCGTTGTGCGTCAGCCTCGGTCGTGCAGCCGAGCACAGCACGGGAGCAAAGGGATGCTCCCAGATCTCCTTGACTCCCAAGGACACGAAGAAGCCAACGGAGAAGAAGAAGGAAACGCGGGAAGAACCCGCGAAGAAAGAAGACACCGAGGTCACCAGCAGGAAGAGGAAGGAGCCCGCCCCCACCAGCGAGGAAGAGGCTTCTACCCCGACACCTGCGGTGAAGAAGATGGCTGCTGAAGAGCCAGCAACCACCGAGGGACCGGAATCAGAGGGACCCACCGAGGAGATGGAGGCGTCTCCGACGCAGCCCGAGGACGACGCTGTGGAGGCGGCGGACGACGCGAGCGGTAAGTGATGGGGCCGTCGAGCCCCTTCATTTTAGCAAATGTCAACCACTCGGCGAGGGCACAGGATCTATTGATCCACACCCTCGACGAGTGGCAAGCATCGTTGGGGATAGTAGTGGACCCGTACCGGATTCCCGATAGGAGCGATTGGTTCGAGGACGCGGAGGGGTTGGTCGCGATAGTGGCACGGAATCGCCAGGGTTTTCCGTCGTGCGCCGCGTCGGCGGCCGGCCGCGGTGCGGTCATGGTTCAGTGGGGGGACATGGCGGTCGTGGGCGTCTATGCCCCGCCTCGCTGGCCCTTCGAGCAGTTCGAGCAGTTTCTCGACAATGTGGGCTCGCTAATATCTGGGTGCCCGTCGCAGGGCGTATTGATCCTCGGCGATTTCAACGCGCACGCGATAGAGTGGGGTAGCTCGTCTACTGGTCCAAGGGGCGAGGCGGTCCTTGAGTGGGCTGCTGCGCAAGGGCTCCTGTTACAAAACAGGGGCTCGGTGAGCACTTGCGTGCGGCCTCAGGGCGAGTCGGTCGTTGACTTGACCTGGGCCACCCCTGTGGCCGCGCGGCTCGTTGCGAACTGGCGGGTGGAGGAGGGGGTGGAGACGTTGAGCGATCATCGCTCTGTGCGCGTCGACATCTCCTCCGAAACCCGGCGCGGCGGTGGCGGACGTTCGGGGCCGCCAAGATGGGCGTTAAGGGCTCTCGACCGTGATTTGGCGGAGGCTGCTGCCCTCGCGGTTTGCTGGCCGGCTTCTCCGGTCCAGACGATCGCGGACGTCGAGGGCGAGGCTGTGTGGCTCCGGGGCGCGTTGCGCGACATTTGTAATGTCTCGATGCCTCAGGTCACCCCTCGCCCGCAGCGGGCGGCATACTGGTGGACGGGGCACATCGCGGAGTTTCGCAAAGCGTGTGTGCCCAGGCGTCGCCGGTATCAGCGCGCGCGGCGTAGACGAAACCGGGATCCCGAGAGGGAGCAAGTCCTCTGGGGAGAATATCGAGAAGGTGTGTTGGAACTTCGGGCCGCCATTAAGGAGTCCAAGGATCGCGCCTGGGATGACTTCCTGGGGTCTCTGGAACGGGACTGCTGGGAGCGGCCGTACAGGCTCGTGATGGAGAAGCTTCGACCGTGGGCCCCCCCGGTGGCGGAGACCCTTGACCCTTAATTCCTGGGGAGCGTTGTGGAGGCACTGTTCCCTCGCGAGGAACAACCAACGCAAACCGGGCCTTCGCCTCGCCTTCCGCGGGTTGAAGGTTTGGAGGTGACGATGGAAGAACTCGTCCGCGCCGTCAGACGGGTGAAGGCTCGGAGTACCGCTCCGGGTCCTGACGGCGTACCTAGCAGGGTGCTGTCCTTGGTGCTCCCACACCTCGGAGAAAGGGTGGCGCGACTCTTTTTCGCGTGTTTCCGGGCGGGTAAGTTCCCGGGAATCTGGAAACGGGGTAGGCTGGTCCTCCTGCGTAAGGGGGGGAGGCCTGAGGACGAACCGTCGTCCTACAGGCCTATTGTGCTGTTGGACGAAATAGGGAAGCTCTTCGAGAGAGTTATCGCGGAGCGGCTTATGGCCCACTTGTCCGGGGTGGGCCCCGATCTGGCACCGTGCCAGTTCGGATTTAGGCGGGAACGCAGCACGATAGACGCGGTGAAGCGAGTTCGTGCGATAGCGGAGGCAGCGGTCTCACGGGGAGGTCTAGCGATAGCCGTATCGCTAGACATAGTTAACGCGTTTAACTCGCTCCCGTACCGGGCAATAGAGCAGGGAATGGTGGGGCACTGCGTTCCCTGGGAGCTCCAGGAGATAATCTCCGATTACCTCCGGGGCAGGTCGGTCGAATGTGCAGACCGCGAAGGGGTGGCGCGCGCTTGGGGAGTCGAGCGCGGGGTGCCACAGGGGGCGGCATTGGGGCCGTACCTGTGACTCGTTGGATACGACGCGGCGCTCACGGTACCGATGCCAGACGGCGTTTTTGGAACGTGCTTCGCGGACGATACCCACATACTGTCTGTGGGTCGCGATTGGGGGAGGACCTGCCGTGGCTTAGAAGTAGGGATAGCGGCGGTTGTTTCCGAGATCCGGCGGCTCGGACTGGAGTTGCCCCCCCGGAAAACGGAGGCGATGGCCTTCTGCCGCCCCCGCGGGGATAAGCCTCCGGTGGGGGCCGTGGTCCGGGTGGACGGGGTGGAGGTCCGAATAGGGACCGAGATGCGGTATCTCGGTCTCCTGCTGGACTCCCGATGGAGCTTCGGGAGCCACTTCAATGCTCTGGCTCCCAGGTTGGGCCGTACAGCGGACGCGTTGGCGCGTCTATTACCCAACCTGAGGGGTCCCAGTCAGAGCGTGAGGAAGCTCTACATGGGGGTCGTGCGGAGCGTGGCCCTGTACGGCGCCCCAGTTTGGGCTGCCGACCTGGTGGCGAGCAGGAAATCGCTTGCTGCCCTGCGGAGGGTCGAGCGCAGGCTTGCCATCAGGGTGGTGATGGGCTACCGCACGATCTCCCATGAGACGTCGATGGTCCTGGCGGGGGTTTTACCGTGGCGCTATCAGGCGCGCATCGAGGGGGATATCTACGACCTTAGGCGCCGTCAGCGCGGTCGTGACGCGGTCGAGGATAATGGGGGGACCCCGCAGGACCTGAGCATTGAGGAGGCTCGGCCCCGGGCCCGCCGCGACGCTATTTGGGATTGGAAACTCGAACTCCTGCGCAGTGGCGCTGTAGCAAAACGAGCGGTCGGGGCGATTCTTCCACTGTTGGAGAAGTGGATGGATCGCGGATACGGTTCACTCACGTTCCGTACCACACAGGTGCTGTCCGGGCATGGTTGTTTTGCCGAGTACCTGTGTCGGATGGGGAAGGAACAGTCGCCGCAGTGTTATCACTGCGGGGAGGGACCGGACACCGCTCAGCACACGCTGGGCGAGTGTCCCGCGTTCGCGTGGGAGAGACACTTCCTCCAGTGCGAGGTGGGAAGTGATCTCTCTCCGGGTGGGGTCGTCCGGGCCATGCTGGATTCGGCCAACAAGTGGGAGGCCGTCGTCAAATTCTGCGAGACAGTTATCTCAAAGAGGGAGGCGGCGGAACGCGTTAGGGAACGCCAAGGGGCTCGGCGGATCGCGAGGGCGGTTCGTCCCGGGACAAGGGGTGGTCGTCGGTCGCGCGTGGGTACACCGGCTCCGCGCGCGCAAGCCGGAAGTAGCTGACGGTAAGGGGCGGCGCGGCTTCACCGCGTCGCCCGTGACTCCCCGCGGAGTCACATAAATCGCAGTTAGGAAGTAGGGGCGCACGTGCGCTGTTCGAGAGGGATTGCGACCCCCATTCGGGATAGCCGGTCTCCATCGCGGTGGGTCGCACGGCCGCACTGGCCTTGGACGGGGTTTCCAAGGTTCATTGTACGCGGCCGAGGGGCGAGACGTTGGCAAACATGGGGGTGTCAACGGCTCAAGATGGGCGCTGGGTGGGGGTGTACTCTCGGGAATTAGTTTCTGGGGAACATCTCCGCTACACTTGGAGAGGAGGCTTCACCTCCGATCATAAGAAGGGTGCTGCATGGCACGTAGCGGGGACGGGTGGAGGTTGTGCATATCGGTCCCTCCACCCGATCAACTCGCGATGAAGGCCCCATAGTCAGGTTTTAGCCGGTAAGACTCCGGCATATTCCCTGGTCCTTCCCCGAAGGATCGGGGAAACCTATGAAGGTTTCCTGACTCAAAAAAAAAAAAGATTAGGTTCTGTCAGGGTATACAAGGGCCTTATATGGTCCGACCATTTAAGTAGTATAAGCGCCTTATATGGTCAGACCATTCAAGTGGTATAACCGTATTATATGGTCAGACCTAAGTGGTATAGCCGCATGATATGGTCAGACCATTCAAGTAGTATAACCGTATGATATGGTCAGACCTAAGTAGTGTAACCATATGATATGGTCAGACCTAAGTAGTATAACCGTATTATATGGTCAGACGATTCAAGTAGTATAACCGTATGATATGGTCAGACCTAAGTATTATAACCGTATGATATGGTCAGAACTAAGTAGTATAAGCGTCTTAGAGGGTCACACCATTTAAGTAGTATAAGCGTCTTAATTCGAACTCAAAGAGCCTTAAGGTTAGGGGCGGAATAGCTTATGTCTGGACCTAAGGTTAGGTCAGGGTAGGTTGGGTCCTTCCAAGTCGTGTTTCTTAAACAATAAATTCATTTAGTGCTTTAAAAGTTATTGTGCGTTTATGCTATTTTAAATATAATAATCGCTCATATTCCATCGTGTTATCCACGTTATATTATATTATTTAATTACACGATATATATATATATATATATATATATATATATATATATATATATATATATATAGTTGTATAGTTTTATACAGTCATATATATAATCTAACCCAACTTATACATTCATAGTTTACAGTGCAATTATAAGAATTTTTGAAAAATTATGTAAAATCATTAAGGTGCTCCTTATCAGTCACCACTGCGTGTACCGACTAGATACGGCACTAATAGCAGGCTGTGACATCAGCTGACGCATGCGCAGAAAGCTCTCGCGTGAGATAAAATCCCACGACTGCCCAACACTGCGCTGTAGTGATCCCGAATGCGCAGGTGCTGGGTGCGTCCGAGAGCACATGCGTAGTAGTGAACCCGTGGGCGCAGGCGCTGTGGTGATCCCGATTGCGCCCGCGCCTGGGTGAGCCCGAGAGCACATGGGCAGTAGTGAGGCGGAGTGCGCAAGCGCAGTCGTGAGACGGAGAGCGCATCCGCAGAAGTGACTCCGAGTGCGCATGCGCAGTAGTGAGTCTGAGAGCGCATGCGCAAAAGTGAGCCGGAGGGCGCATGCGCAGTAGTGAGCCCGTGCGCGCATGTGCCTGCGTGAGTCCGAGGGCGCATGCGCAGTACCGAGGCCGAGTGCCCATGTGCAGTAGCGACCCGGGTTCTCATGCGCATTAGTGGGTCCGATTGCGCGTCCGCAGTGGTGGGACCGAGTGCGCATGCGCAGGAGTGAGGCCGAGTGCGCAATCGTTGTAGTGAGCAGGATTGAGCATGCGTAATTGTGAAACCGAGAGCACATGCGCCTGGGTGAGTCCGAAGGCGCATGCGCAGCAGTGAGCCCGATTGCTCATCCGCAGTCGAGTGTCCGAGTGTGCATACGGGTGGGTGAGTTCGACGGCGCATGCGCAGTAGTTATCCCGATTCCATGTCCGCAGTGGTGAGTCCGTGAGCGCATGCGCAGTAGTGAACCCGAGTGCGCATCGGCTGTAGTGAGTCCGAGTGCGTATGCGCAGTAGTGAGGCGGAGTGCGCATGCGCTGTAGTGAGCCGGAGTGCCAATGTGCAGTAGTGAATCCGTGTGGGCATGTGCGTGGGTGAGTCCGGGTGCGCATGCGCAGTAGTGAGGCGGAATGCGCAAGCGCAGTTGTGAGGCGGAGAGCGCACGCGCAGTAGTGAGGCCGAGTGCGCATACGCAGTAGTGAGTTCGAGTGCGCATGCGCAGTAGTGAGGGGGAGAGCGATGAGCAATAGTGAGCCGGATTGTGCGTCCGCAGAAGTGAGCCCAATTGCGCATCCGCAGTAGTGAGTCCGAGTGCGCATGCGTAGTAATGAGCCAGATTGCGCATCCGCAGTAGTGAGTCTCAGCGCGCATGCGCTGTAGTGCAGCCGAGTGCGCATGTAAAGTAGTGAGTCCGAGTGCGCACGCCCGGTAGTGAGTCCGATTGCGCATGCGCAATATTCAAGCCGAGTGCGCATGTGCAGTAGTGAGCCGCGGTGCGCATGCACTTTTGGGAAGCCGACTGTACATCCGCAAATGTGAGTCCGAGTGCACATGCGCAGTAGTGAGGCGGAGTGCGCATGCGCTGTAGGGAGCCCGTGTGCGCATGCGCAGTAGTGAACCCGATTGCGCATGCGCAGAAGCGAGTCCGAGCACGCATGCGCAGTAGTGAGCCGGTGTGCGCACGTGCAGTAGTGATCCCGTGTGCGCATGTGCGTGGGTGGGACCTAGTGCTCATACGCAGTAGTGAGGCCGAGTGCGCATGCGCAGTAGTGACGCGGAGTGCGCAAGCGTAATAGTGAGCAGGATCGCGCATTCGGAGTAGTGAACCCGATTGCGCATGTGCAGTAGTGTGGCGGAATGCGCATGCACCGTAGCGACGCCGCAGTGCGCATGCATAGTAATGAACCCGAGTGCGCATGCGCGTGCGTGAGTCCGACTGCGCATGCGTAGTAGTGAGCCCGAATGCGCGTCCGCAATATTGAGCCCGATTGCGCGTCCGCAGTAGAGAGTCTGAGTGCGCATGTGTAGTAGTGAGGCGGAGTGCGCATGCGCAGTATCACTACTGCGCCGGAGTGCACATGCGAAGTACTGAGCCCGATTGCGCATGCGCAGTAGTGAGCCCGAATGCGCATGCGCCTGAGTGAGCCCGTGCGCGCATGCGCAGTAGTGAGGCGAAGTGCGCACGCGCAGTAGTGACGCCGAGTGCGCATTGGCAAACGTGACCGGGAGTGCGCATGCGCGTCGATAAGTCCGCGGGCGCATACGCAGTAGTAAGCCCGTGTGCGCGTCCGCAGAAGTGAACCCGATTGCGCATCCACTGTAGTGAGTCCGAGTGCGCATGCGCAGTAGTGAGTTCGAGGGCGCATTCGCAGTAGTGAGCCCCATTGCGCATGCGTAGTAGTGAACCCGAGTGCACATGCGCGTCGGCGATACTGTGTGCGCATGCGCAGTAGTGAGCCCGATTGCGCATACGAAGTAGTGAGTCCGAGTGCGCATGCGCAGTAGTGAGATCGATTGCGCGTCCGCAGTAGTGATTCCGTGGGCGCATGCGCAGTAGTGAACCCGGTTGCCCATCGGCAGTAGTGAGCCCGAGTGCGCATACGCACTAGTGGGGCGGAATGCTCTTGCGAAGTAGTGAGGCCGAGTACGCATGTGCAGAATTGAGCCGATGTGTGCATGCGCAGTAGTGAGGCGGAGGGCACATGCGCCGTAGTGAGCCCGAGTGTGCATGCGCAGTAGTGAACCCGAGTGCGCATGGAAAGTACAGAGCCCGATTGTGCATTCGCACTAGAGAGTCCAAGTGCGCATACAAAGTAGAGAGCCCGATTGTGCATCCGCAGTAGAGAGTCCAAGTGCGCATACAAAGTAGAGAGCCCGATTGTGCATCCGCAGAAGTGAGGCCGAGCAAGCATGCGAAGTAGTGGGGCCGAGGGCGCATGCGCAGTGGTGAGCCCGATTGCGCATCCGCAGTAGTGAGTTCAAGTGCGCATGCGCCGTAGTGAGGCCGAGTGCGCATGCTCAGTAGTGAGGCCGAGTGCGCACTCGTAGTAGTGAGCCGGATCGCGCATGCGTAGTAGTGAACCCGACTGCGCAGGCGCAGAGGTGAGCCCGGGTGTGCATGCGCAGTAGTGAGGCCGATCACGCATGTGCAGAACTGAGCTGCGGTGCGCATGCGTAGTAGTGAACCCGACTGCACAGTCGCGTGGGTGATATCGACGGCGCATGCGTAGTATTGAGCCGGCGTGCGCATGCGCAGTAGTGAACCCGATTGCGCACGCGAAGCAGTGAGTCGGAGTGCGCATGCGCAGTAGTGAGGCGGAGTTCGCATGCGTACTAGTGAACTCAAGTGCGCATGCACGTGGATGAGTCCGAGGGCGCGTCCGCAGTAGTGAGCCGGATTGCGCATGGGCAGTTCTGAGCCGGAGTGCGTATGCGCAGTGCTGAGCCCGTGCGCGCATGCGCAGTAGTAAACCCGATTGCGCAGCCGCAGTAGGGAGTCCGAGTGCGCATGCGCAATAGTGAGTCCGAGAGCGCATGCGCAGTAATGAGGTGGAGAGCGCATGAGCAGTAGAGAGAACGCGTGCGTATCCACAGTAGTGGGCCCGATTGCGCAGCCGCGGTAGGGAGTCTGAGTGCGCATGCGCCGTTGTGAGGCCGAGTGCGCACACGTAGGAGTGAGCTGGAGTGCGCATGCGTAGTAGTGAACCCGCGTACACAGTGCGTGGGTGAGTCCGAGGGAGCGTGCGAAGTAGTGATCCCGATTGTTCGTCCGCAGTAGTGAGTCGGAGTGCGCATGGGCAATAGTGAGGATTAGAGCGCATGCGCAGTAGAGAGGCAGATTGCGCACTCGTAGTAAGGAGCCGGAGTGCGCATGCGCCGTTGTGAGCCGGAGGGCGCACGCGTAGCAGTGAGCCCGTGTGCGCATGCGCAGTAGTGAACTCGATTGCGCATCCGCAGTAGTGAGTCTGAGTGCGCATGCGCAGTCGTGAGGCCGAGTGCGCATCGGCAGTAGTGAGGCCAAGTGCGCACGCGCTGTAGTGGGGCCAAGTGCGCATGTGCAGAACTGGTCCGGGGTGTGCATGCGCAGTAGTGAGTGCGAGAACGTATGCGTAGTAGTGAGGCAGACTGCGCATGCGCAGTAGTGAGCCCGTGTGCGTATACGCAGCAGTGAGGCGGAGTGCGCATGCGCAGTAGTGAGGCTGGGGCGCATGCGCAGTAGTGAGGCCGTGTGCGCATGCGCAGTAGTGAGGCGGAGTGCGCATCCGCTGTAGTGGGTCCGAGTGCATATGCGTAGTAGAGAGACGGATTGCGCATGCGCAGTTGTGACACCGAGATCGCACGCGTAGTAGTGAACCTGGGTGCGTATGCGTAGCAGTGAACCCGAGTGCGCATGTGCGTGGTTGTGACCGGGTTCCCATGCGCAGGAGTGAGCCCGATTTTGCATCCGCGGAAGTGAATCCGACGGCGCATGCGCAGTAGTGAACCAAATTGCGCATCCGCAGTCGTGACGCCGAGTGCGCATGCGCCTGGGTGAGTTCAAGGGCGCATGCGCAGTAGTCAGCCCGATTGCGCGTCCGCAGTAGAGAGTCCGACTGCGCGTGTGTAGTAGTGAGGCGGAGTGCGCGTCCGCAGTAGAGAGTCGGACTGCGCGTGTGTAGTAGTGAAGCCGGGTGCCCATGCGCAGCAGTGCGCCCGATTGCACATCCGCTGTAGTGAGTCCGAGTGCGTATACGCTGTAGTGAGGCGGAGAGAGCATGCGTAGTTGTGAACCCGAGTGCGCATGTGCTGTAGTGAGCCTGGGTGCGCAACCGCAGTAGTGAGTCTGAGAGCGCATGCGCAGTACCGAGGCCGACTGCGCATGTGCAGTAGCGAGCCGGGGTGCTCATGCGCATTAGTGAGCTCGATTGCGCATTCGCAGTGTTGGGTTCGAGAGTGCATGCGCAGTAGTGAGGCCGAGTGCGCACACATAATAGTGAGCCGGAGTGAGCATGCGGAGTTGTGAACCCAAGTGCATATGCGCGTGGGTGAGTACGAGGGCCCATGCGTAGTAGTGAGCCCGATTGCACATGCACAGTAATGAGCCTGGGTGCGCATGCGCAGTAGTGAGCCCAATTGCGCATGCGCGTGGTTGAGTCCGAGTGCGCATTGCGCTGTAGTGGGGCCGATTGCGCATGCGCACTAGTGAGACCGAGTGCGCGTGCGCGTGGGTGAGAGCGGATTCTCATGCGCAGTAGTGAGGCCGAGTGCGCATGCGCAGTGGTGACGCGGAGTGCGCAAGTGTAGCAGTAAGCAGGAGCGCGCATTCGGAGTAGTAAGTGTGAGTGCGCATGCGGAGTAGTGAGGCCGAGTGCTCATGCGGAGGAGTGAGGCGGAATGCGCATGCGCTGTAGTGAGGCCGAGTGCCCATGTGCGGAAGTGCGCCGGGGTGCGCATGCACTTTTGGGAGCCCGATTGTGCATCCGCACAAGTAAGTCTGAGTGCACATGCGCAGTAGTGATCCGGAGTGAGCATGCACAGTTGTGAACCCGAGTACGCATGTGCGTGCGTGAGTCCGAGTGCGCATGCGGAGCAGTGAGGTGGAGTGCGCATGTGCAGTAGTGAGCCCGTGCGCGCATCCGCAGCAGTAAATGCGAGTGCGCAAGCGTAGTAGTGAGCCGGAGTGCGCATGCGCAGTAGTGAACCCGAGTGCTCATGCGCGTGCGTGAGTCCGACTGCGCATGCGTAGTAGTGAGCCCGATTGCGCGTCCGCAATACTGAGCCCGATTGCGCGTCCGCAGTAGTGCGTCCGAGTGCGCATGCGTAGTAGTGAACCCGAATTCACGTGCACGTGGGTGATTCCGCATGCGCATGCGCAGTGGTGAGCCCGATTGCGCCCTCGCTGTAGTGAGTCCGCATGCGCATGTGCAGTAATGAGCCCGATTGTGCGTCCGCAGTAGTGAGCCCGATTGCTCGTCCGCAGTAGTGAGCACTACTTTGCATGCGCACTCGGCCACACAACAGCCCATATGCTCTCCGCCTCACGACTGCGGATGCGCAAACGGGCACACTACAGCGCATGCGCCCTCGACCTCGCTACTGCGCATGCGTGTTCGGACTCACTACTGGGGATGCGCAATCGGGTTGTAACGAGGTAACTGAGGCGCGAACTACTCGCGACGCCAATAGATGGCGTAGACCGCGAACCGCGACTTCTCGCAGCTAATCACGGGACGAGTCGCGATATAAAACAACGCGAGCGACCGAATTACCGGAGAGCGTCCGGTACCGTTATAGTGTGCGAAACCGATCCGAACCGATCCGATAGCAAGCGAACCGAGACCGACACGATAGCTCTCCAACGATTTTTGGTGTTTCCTTTTTGTTTCCTCCGACAGGGGATACAGTAGGAGTGCGTATCTGCAACCTACTGCCTGCTGAGACCCCCTGTATCTCCTAGTCTTGCCGTCGTAGCTCGGCTACGAAACGGAGGACATCCCGGCCGCCAAGAAGACACCAGTGCGTTTCTGCAAGGTGTCCTTGGGCTCACGGTCTCCTGCCAGGGAAGGGCGGAGTGCGTATCTGCAACCGTTCCGACCTCAGATCGGCAAAGCGTCGACTCCGTTTCCCGAGTTCCTCCTACCCACCCGCGAAGTTTGTACTAGGCTAAGTGCGTTTGCGTTCCGCGTTTGCGTTCCGCGTCTCTGCGTTTGCGTTCCGTCTCCGCGTTTCCGTTTGCGTTCCGTCTCCGCGTCGCGTTAGGATTAAGTCGCGTTTCTCTTGTAAAACACTAGCGAACCCGGACACAACCGACTGTGTGATTCCCGGCGACCGCGGGCTCTCCGCGAGCCCACCGGTGTTACAGGGTTTACTACAGCGCATGCGCACTCCGGCTCACTACAGGGCGTGCGCACTCGGACTTATTACTTTACATGCCCACTCGGCTGCACTACTGCATATGCGCGCTCAGAATCTACTACTGCGGATACGCAATCTGGCTCATTACTACGCATGCGCACTCAGACTCACTACTGCGGACGCGCAATCGGCATCACTACTGCGCATGCGCACACGGGCTCACTACTGCGCGTGCGCACTCCGGCTCACAACTGCGCATGCGCACACCGGCTCACTACTACGAGTGCGCACTCAGCCTCCCTACTGTGCATGCGTTCTAAACCTCACTACTGCGCATGCGCACTCGGCCTCACTTCTGCACATGCGCACTGGGCCTTCACTACTGCGCATGCGCAATCGGTTTCAGTACTGCGCATGCGTCCTCGGAGTCACCAACGTCAATGTGCTCTACGGCTCACTACTGCGCATGCGCTTTCCGCCTCACTACTGCGCATGCGCACTCTGGCTCACTACTGCGTATGAGCTCTCCGCCTCACTACTGCGCATGCGCACTCGTACTGATTTCTGCGGATGCACAATCGTGCTCACTACTTTGCATGCGCATTCAGAATCACTACTTGCGGATGCGCAATCGGGTTAACTTCTGCACATGTGCACTGGGCCTCACTACTGCGCACGCGCAATCGGCTTCACTACAGCGCATGCGCACACGGGCTCACTGCTGCGCATGCGCATTCCGCCTCACTACTGCGCATGCGCACTCTGGCTCACTACTGAGTATGAGCTCTCCGCCTCACTACTGCGCATGCGCCCTCCGCCTCACTACTGCGCATGCGAACTCGGACTCACTACTGAGCATGCGCACTCGGCCTCACTATTGCGCATGCGCACTCGGACTCACTACTTAGCATGCGCACTCGGCCTCACTAGTGAGCATGAGCAATCGGGTTCACTACTGCACATGCCCACTCGTGTTCACTACTGCGCATGCGCACGCCGGCTCATTACTACGAGTGCGCACTTGGCCTCACTACTGCGGATGCGCACGCGGGCTCTCTACTGCCCATGCGCAATGGCGGGCGAATGGTGCCAGTGTGGCACAAGTCGGATCTCCCACCTCCTCGTGGTGTCCGCTGGGATAGAGGCACTCTATGCCCTTCGGTAGTACTTTGGTGCTACCCAAGGGTGAGGGCCTCTATGCTAACGGGAGAACGGCGGACCGCTAGTGGGATTTGTGTTCACACCGTAAGCCTGTGATCACGTTTCGCAGGAACGGGGGCCTTGCCTTAACCGGCCGGGCCGCGAGGATGTAAACCTCTATAAAAAATACCCTAACCCCAAGCTATGGTGCGCGGCGATGGGGCACCTCCCAGTCTTGCACTGGGGGGTGGGTTGGTGGGAGCACCAGCCATTAGCCACCTCCTCAGGACTCCTGGGGACCTCCTGAGTGTATGAGCCTTCTCCCCGGGAAGGGCGTCACCCGGGGAGTGACTATTGTTCGTCCCAGCTCGTGGGAACCTTATGGACTACGTAAAACTTGGGGATCTAAAGGGGGGGGGGGATGAAGGTAAAGGAGAAGGCGAAGCGTCTAGCGCGCGAGGCCGTACGCCCGGAGCCAAGGGCAAGAAGTTTGGCTCGTGAAGTTTGAGTCCGCGCAAGCGGGTCAGACAGGAGGAGGTAATGGAGGAAGTGGAGTTGGAGGAATGTGAGGGAGATGAGAAGGAGTTGCGGGCGATGCGTAAGGTGAGTGAGAAGTTGAGAAAATTTCTTTTGACTGAGACCAACTGTGTTTCCAAGGTGGCAACCGAGTTCATATTGAATTGTGTGAGTGAGTATGAGGGATGTATGACTGTAATGGCTGGAAGGAATGATGGGTTGATTGGAAGGTTAGAAGAAAGTGGGAAGATCATGAGTGAGCGTGTGAATGTGCCTATGTCAGTAAGTTATGCGAGTGTGACTGGAAAGAGTGGAATAGCTGTGGATAATCGTCTGAAGAGTGTGAGTGTGAGTGAAAAGCCGAAAGCGAAAACGTTTGCAGTAGTGGTTAAAGCGAAAGACGAGAGTGTGAAAATGACGAGCGATCAGGTGAAAGAGAAGGTGATGACTGGTGTGAGTGATAGCTTGAATGTGCGCGTGCGAGCAGTAAGAAAGACTAGAAGTGGAGGACTGGTAATCGAAGCTGCAAGTGCGAGGGAAATGGAAATGCTGAAGCAACACAGGAAGTTTGATGAAATAGGGCTCAGGGTAGAGACACCCAAGAGAGTGGGTCCGAAGATGATTGTGTTTGATGTTATGAATGATATGACGAACGATGAGTTAATGAATGAGTTGTATATTAAGAATTTAAAATCTGCTGGAGTGACTGAGATGGAATTTAAGGATCGTGTGCGTGTAGTGAGTAGAATGAACAAGAAAGGTGCGGATGTGGGAAATGCGATAATCGAGGTGTCTAAGAAAATGCGTGATATATTAATGAATGAGGAACGAGTGTATGTCAAATGGAGAGCATGCAAAGTAAGGGATTATTTGAATGTAATGAGGTGTTATAAGTGTTTTGCCTTCGGGCATATGATGAGAGAATGTAGTGTGAAAGAACGATTATGCGAAAAGTGTGGTGAGAGTGGGCACTTGAAGGACAAGTGCAAGAATGTGTGTGTGTGTAGGAGCTGTAGGATGAAAGGGAGAGTGTGTGATCATTCGGTTCTGTCCGTGGAATGTCCGGAATATGTGCGAATGTTGGAGCGAGAAAGGTCTAGAATAAGTGATGACTGATGTATGTTTGAGGATTCTGCAGTGTAACTGTCAGAAGTCCTATAGTGTGTTGTGTTATATGGGAAATGTGATGAATGAGAAGAATGTGAGTGTTGCTTTGTTGCAAGAGCTGTATGTGACGCATGGATGTGTGAGAGGTTTACCGACTGGATGGCAGGTGTATGGATGTGCGGATGACCCCGCCAAGGCGGCGGTGGTTGTTCGCGATGTGAATGTGGAAGCTATGTGTGTGCGTGAATATACGAATGAATTTGGTGTGTGTGTATGGCTTAAAGGAGGCTTCGGTGAATTGTATGTAGTGTCCGTGTACTGCAGGTGGGGTTTCGATATTGAGCCCTACTTGGAGTACATGGAGAGTGTGAGAGAATATGTGGGTGGTAAGCGTGTGTTATTTGGTATGGATGCGAATGCGACCTCACCCTTGTGGTACAGCAAGGGCGGGGGCCGCAGTAGAGAGAATGAGATGCGTGGAAGGATTCTAGAAGAATGGGTGTTAGCGAGTGGAATGATTGTGTTGAATGAGCCGAGTGAGTACTATACTTTCTCGGGCGTGACTGGGCAGAGTGACATTGATGTCACTCTGGTGAATGATTCGTTGGCCAGGTGCCGCATTGAATGGGAAGTGAAGAATGACTGGGGAATAAGTGACCACAATGTGGTATTAATTGGGATAATGTGTGAAGAGAGAGAGCAGAGTGTCTTGGATGTGCGAAAGGGATGGATATGCAAGGATGTGGACTGGGAAGGATATAGAAATAGTTTGATGGAGTTTGCGTTGATGCATGGACAGGATGTATGTAATGAAACAAATGTGGATAGAATGGTTGAGATTTTGATGGACTGGATCCAGGGTCCGAACGACAATAGAATGAGGAGGAGAGTGAGAACGAATAAGAGGAAGTTAGTCTGGTGGATGGATGAATTAAAGAGAATGAAAGCTAAAGTACGAAAGAGTAGGAAGGTATGGCAGAGAGCGAGAAGAAGAAGAAGCGAGGATGTTGATGAGTGCTTGAGTAGGTATAAACGAATAATGAAAGAGTACAGGTGTGAATTGTGGAGAGTGAAAGAGGAGAGCTGGCGAAAATTCGTCAGCGAGTCGACGAACCCGGATCCATGGGGTCCTGTTTATAGAGTGTGTAGAGGTAAGAATGTGAGGGAGAGGATGAGCTCGTTAAATATCGGTGGGGTGAATTATTCCACATGGAAAGAATGTGCGCAAATGTTGTTGGAATGTTTCTTCCCAGTCTCGAGTGCTTCGGATCGAGTGAGTGGAGTGGATGAGAGTGTAAGTGAAATGGAAGAGTTTGATTGGGATGAGGTGAACGAGGCCGTAATGGCAGCAAAGTTGGGCAAGGCACCTGGCATGGATGGAATAACTGCGAAGATGTTGCGAATGATCTGGTATGCAATTCCTGGATGTTTGTTGAAATTGTTTAATGCATGTCTGAGGACTGGATGTTTTCCGAATGAGTGGAAAAAAGCTTGTGTGGTTGTGTTACTGAAGTCTCCTGAAAAGCCGCGAACGGACCCTGCGTCGTATAGACCAATTAGCTTGCTGTCAGTGTTTGGGAAAACTTTAGAACGAATGATGGTTAAAAGACATGAACGGAGAGTGTGTGGTAGTATGGATGATGCGCAGCATGGTTTTCGCAGGGGACGTTCGACTGAGAGTGCTTGGGTGAAAGTGAAGGAGTACGTGCGTGAAAGTGAAAAGAAGTATGTGCTTGGTATATTTGTGGACTTTAAAGGAGCGTTTGATAATCTGGAATGGAAAAGTGTGATTGATTGGCTGAATGAGACGGGTTGCGCAGAGATGCCACTGTGGAAGAGTTACTTCCAGGGGCGGAAAGCGTGTATCTGTGGTGTGAATGAAATTGTGTGGAGGGATGTTGTGCGTGGATGTCCGCAGGGGTCCGTCTCTGGTCCTTTCTTATGGAATGGACGAATGGATGGGCTCCTGCGGCGTTTGAGAGAGCATGGATGTAAGTGTGTGGCATTTGCGGATGATCTGTATTTGATGGTTGAGGGACAGAGCCGAAGAGAAATTGAGCGAATCGGAACTGAGTGGATGACAATTGTGTGCGAATGGGGTGCGGAAGTGTGTGTTAGTGTATCTGTGAGTAAGACTGTGACAATGTTGATGAAAGGTAGTGTGGCTGAGAGTAGGCGACCGATTGTGCGTATGAATGGAATGCCCTTGCGGTATGTAGAGAAAGTGAAGTATTTGGGAATATGGGTGAGTGAGAGAATGAATTTTAAAGTGCACCACGATTACCTTAGGAAGAAAATTACAAATGTTGTGGGTGCTATGAGGAGGGTGATGAAGAGAGAATGGGGTATGAAAAGGAAATCTGTGCGAGTGTTGTTCAAAGGTCTGTTTGTTGCATGTGTGATGTATGGAGCTAGTGTGTGGTATGATGTGTTGCAATTTGGGTATGCTAGAGATTTATTGAATAGATGTCAGCGTGTGGTGTTGCATGCGTGTTTGAATGTATGTAGAACCGTTTCGACGGAGGGTATGCAAGTTTTGATGGCTGTCCTACCCTGGGACCTAGAATGTGTGAGAAGAGGGATGTGTGCAAGAATCAAAAATGGTGTGAGTCTGTGTGCGAATGAAATTGTAGCCTTGGGTGATTTGGATGGACGTGCTGTTGATGAATGCTTGGAAATTGTGAATGAAAAAGTGTATGATTGCTGGCAGCGTAGATGGGATCAGAGCGAAAAAGGACGTGTGACGTATGAGTACATCAAGAGTGTAAGGTTTGCTGAGAGTTGTGTGAGTTTTGAACCAAGTGTGTTTGCGTGTTTCTTGCTGACTGGGCATGGAAGTATGAATGCATATTTGTATAAATGTGGTAGAAGTGAATCTGAGCAATGTGCGTGTGGTGCTGTGTGTGAAGACTGGAAACATGTGTTGACTGAATGTAGTATGTATGATGATCTCCGAGATCTGAGTGAATGTGGAGTGATAAGGAGAGAGGATGGTAGTGTGGATGTGAGTGGTGTGTTGGAATGCAAGGAGAAGTATGAATGTTTCTGTGCGTATGCGAGAGGTGTGTTTGTACGGAGAAGAAGGTGTGTGAATGCGTAGTGTGTGTGTACGGGTGTGTGAGGAAAGCAGGGTGACTGCGAGGAGGTCAAAGACCTTAGGGTCGATTCCTACTCGCGGCCTTTGGAGGTTGGCGTCTCCACGCACACGATGCGCCGGCCGACCATTGCCGGGGGTTGCGGGACCCCCAAAATGGAAGCGACCCTGGTCGCGCAGATCCCACCACTGATTTTGACTGGTACCGCGGGGACCGAGATGCCTACAGGGGCAACCCTGGCTCGGTCGTGGGTTGGACCATCGCGGGGGCAGTGGTTTAAAAGCCGCATGCTGGCTAGAGGGCCTGCTAGTCGGGCCCTCGGCGGGTGAGCTGCGTTCCAACAGCTCGGGTACCAGCCTGTCTTAGCTGGTGGAGTGTTGGAAAGTCACTCGGCCCCACCAGAGGTCGGTTACCGGGACCCATAGAACCTGGTACCGTTTCTGGTAGTCCTTGCTTCGGCGGGGACGCGCTAATTGGGCGTATCCCAATTCCGCGCCCATGGGGACCGTGTAGTAGAGCTGTGATGGCGGGAACTGCACGTTAAATACACACAGACAATCTCTCCCCATGCGCAATCGGTCTTGCTACTTGCGCATGCGCAGTCCGCATCACTTCCACGGATGCAAAATCCGGTTCAATACTACGCACGCGCCGTCGAACTCACCCACGCGAATGTGCACTCGGGTTCACCACTACGCATGCGCACCGCAGCTCAGTTCTGCACATGCGCAATCGGCCTCACTACTACGCATGCACACTCGGGCTCACTACGGCGCATGAGCCCTCCGCCTCACTACTGCGCATGCGCGCACGGGCTCACTCAGGCGCATGCGCATTCGTACTCACTACTGCGAATACGCACTCGTACTCACTACTGCGGGCGTGCAATCGGGCTTACTACTGCGCCCTCGAGCTCATCCACGCGCATGTGCACTCCGGTTCATTACTACGCATGCGCACAAGGCGTCACTATTGCGCATGCGCATTCCGCCTCACTACTACGCATGCGCACTCGGACTCACTACTGCGGCTGTGCGATGCGGCTGAATACTGCGCATGAGCTCTCGGACACACCTACGCGCACGCGTACTCGGGTTCGCTACTGCGCATGCGCACTCAGGCCCACTACAACGGATGCGCAATCGGGCCCACTACTGCGCATGCGCCGTCGGATTCACCCACGCACATGCGCATTCGGGCACACTACTGCTTATGCGCACTCGGACTCACTATTACGCATGCGCACTCGAACTCACCCAGGCGCATGCGCGCTCGGAATCACTACTGCGGCCGCGCAATCGCTCTCACTACTGCGCAAATATGCACTCGGACGCACTATTGCGGATGCGCACTGCGCCTCACTACTGCGCATGCGCACTCGGCCTCACTACTGCGCATGCGCAGTCGGACTCACCACTGCGGATGCGCAATCGGGCTCACTACAGCGCATGCGCACTCGCACTTACTACTGCGGATGCGCAATCGCGCTCACTGTTGCGCATGCGCAATCGGTCTCACTAATGCAGACGCGCAATCGGCCTCACTACTGCGCATGCGCAGTCGGATTCACCACTGCGGATGCGCACTCGGGTTCACTACTGCGCATGCGCACTGCGGCTCACTACTGCGCATTCCCACTAGCACTTGCTACTGCGCATGCGCCCTCGAACTCAGCCAGGCGCATGCGCACTCGGACTCACTACTTGCGAATGCGTACACCGGCTCACCTACACGCGTGCGCCAACGGACCTACTACTGCGCATGCATTCTCGGACTCTCTACTGCGCATGGAAACACGCTCTCACCCACGCGCATGCGCACTCGCTTTCAGTACTGCGCATGCGCCCTCGGAATCACCCACGCGCATATGCACTCACAACTACGCATGCTCACTCCGGCTCACTACTACGCGTGCGCACTCGGCTTCGCTACTGCGCATTCGCACTCGGCTTCACTACTGTGCAGTCGCACTCGGCCTCACTACTGTGCATGCGCACTCCGGCTCACTACAGCGCATGCGCGCTAGGCCTCACTACGGCGCATGCGCACTCCGGCTCACTACTACGCGTGCGCACTCGGCCTCACTAGTGCGCATGCGCAATCGGCCTCACTATTGCGAATGCGCACTCGTACTCACCCACGCGCATGCGCAATTGGGCTCACTACTGCGGATGGGCAATTGGGCTCACTACTGCGCGAGCGCACTCAGGCTCACTACTGCGCATGCGCTCTCCGCCTCGTTACTGCGCAGGCGCGCTCCGTCTCACTACTGCGCATGCGCACTCGGTCTCACTCCTGCGGATGCACAATCGGGCTCCCTACTGAGCATGCGCGATCGGTCTCACTCCTGCGCATGCGCACACGGGCGCACCCACGCGCGTACCCACCCGGGTTCGGTAATGCGCATGTGCAAGCGGGAGCACCCAGGCGCACGCGCACTCGGTCTAACCTGCGCGCATGCACAATCGGGCTCACTGCTGTGCTTATGCAATCGGGCTCACTACTACGCATGGGCCCTTGTTCTCACTCACGCGCATGCGCACTCGTGTTCACTACTGCGCATGCGCGCACGGGATCACTACTGCCCATGCGCCATCGGAGTCTCCCACGCGAATGCGCAGTCGCATTCACTACTACGCATGCGCACTCCGGCGCACTACAACGAGTGCGCACTCGGTCTCACTAGTGCGCATGCCCACTCGGACTCACGTCTGCGGATGCACAATCGGGCTTACGACTGTGCATGTGCAATCGGGCTCACTACTACGCATGGGCCCTTGTACTCACACAGGCGCATATGCACTTGGGTTCACAACTGCGCATGCTCACACCGGCTCACTATTACGTGTGCGCACTCGGCCTCCCTACTGCGCATGCGCGGTCGGACCCAGCACTGCGGATGCGCAATCGAGCTCACTACTGCGCATGCTCTCTGCGCCGCACTACTGCGCATGCGCTCTCCGCCTCACTACTGCCCATGCGCACCCCGGGTCACTTCTGCACATGCGCACTCGGCGACACTACTGTGCGTGCGCACTCCGCCTCACTACTGCGCATACACACTCGTACTCACTGCAGCGGATGCGCAATCGGGCGCACTGCTGCGCTTGGGCACTCCGACTCACTACAGCGCCTGCGCACTCCGTCTCACTACTGCGCATACGCACTCGAACTCACACACCCGCATGCGAACTCGTGTTCACTACTGCGCATGCGCGCACGGGATCACTACTGCCCATGCGCCATCGGAGTCTCCCACGCGCATGCGCAGTCGTATTCGCTTCTACGCATGCGCACTCCGGCGCACTACAACGAGTGCGCACTCGGTCTCACTAGTGCGCATGCACACTCGGAAGCACTACTGCGGTTGCGCAATCGGGCTCGCTACTGCATAGGCGCACTGCGGGGTCACTACTGCGCATGCGCACTCGAACTCACCCAGGCGCATGCGCGCAAGGGCTCACTACTGCGCATGCGCGCTCCGGCTCACTGCATCGCATGCGCACTCCGCCTCGCTACTGCGCATACGCACTGCGACTCACTACAGCGGATGCGCAATCGCGCTCAATACTGCGCATGGGAACACGTTCTAACCCACGCGCATGCGCACTCGGGCTTACTACTGCGCATGCGCCCTCCGCATCACTACTGCGCATGCACACTCGGACTCATTTCTGCGGATGCGCAATCTGGTTCACTACAGAGCATGCGCTCCCCACCTCACTACTGTGCGTGCGCACTCCGGCTCACTACTGCGCATGCGCGCTCGGGCTCACTTCTCTGCATGCGCCCTCGCTCTCACAACTGCTCATGCGCATTCCGCCACACTACTTTGCATGCGCACTCGGACTCACTACTGCGAATGCGCACCCCGGCTCACCACTGCACTTGCGTACTGCGCCTCACGACTGCGGATGCGCAATCGGGCACGCTACTGCGGATGCGGCCACGGCCTCACTACTGCGCATGCGTGCTCGGACTCACTTCTGCGGATGCACAATCGGGCTCACTACTAAGCATGGGAATCCGGTCTTACCCACGCACATGCCCACTCGCGTTCTCTACTACTGATGCGCACCTCGGCTCACTACTACGCGTGCGCACTCGGCCTCACTACTGCGCATGTGCCCTTGAACTCACCCAGGCGCATGCTCATTCGGACTCACTACAGCGGATGCGCAATCGGGCTGACTACTGCGCATGCGCACTCCGACTCACTACTGCGTATCCGCAGGCACATTTACTAATGCGGATGCGCAATCGGGATCAATGCTGCCCATGCGCACTCCGACCCACACACGCGCATGTGCACTCGCGGTCACTACTGCGCACGCACCCAGGGACTCACTGCTGCGCATGCCCGCTCGTACTCACTACTGCGCGTGCACACTCGGAATCACTACTGCGATGCGCAATCGGGCTCAATACAGCGCATGCGCCCTCGGCCTCACACACGTGCATGCGCAATCGGGCGCAGTACTGCGCATGCGCAATCTGGCTAACTACTGCGCATGCGCCCTCGAACTCACCCAGGCCCATGCGCACTCCGGCACACTGCAACGCGTGCGCAGTCCGGCTCTCTACTACGCGTGTGCACTCAGCCTCACAACTGCCAATCCGCAATCGAGCTCACTACTGCGCATGCGCACTCGAGCTCACTACTGCGCATGCGCACTCGGCCTCACTACTGCGCATGCAAACTCGGGCTCACTACTGCGCATGCGCCCTCGGGCACACCCACCCGCATGTGCACTCGGGTTCACTACTACGCACGCGCACTCCGGCACACTACAACGCGTGCGCACTCCGGGTCACTACTACGCGTGCGCACACGGCCTCACGACGGCGGATGCGCACTCAGACTCTCTTCTGCGCATGCGCAATCGGGCTCACTACTGTGGATACGCACGCGGGCTCTCTAATGCTCATGCGCTCTCCGCCTCACTACTGCGCATGCGCACTCGATCTCACTACTGCGCATGCGCAATCGGCCTCACTTCTGAACATGCGCACTGGGCCTCACGACTGCGGATGCGCAATCGGGCACACTACTGCGGATGCGCCCCCGGCCTCACTACTGCGCATGCGTGCTCGGACTCACTTCTGCGGATGCACAATCGGGCACACTACTTTCCTAGCGCACTCGGACTCATTACTGCTGATGCGCGATCGGGCTCAATACTGCGCATGCTCAATCGGGCTCACTCCTGCGCATGCGCCGTCGAATTCACCCACGCGCATGTGCACTCGGGAACACTACTACGCACGCGCACTGCGGGTCAGTACTGCACATGCGCAATCGGCGTCACTACTGCGAATGCGCACTCCGGCTCACAACTGTGCATGCGCCCTCGGGCTCACCCACCCATATGTGCACTCGGATTCACTACTACGCATGCGCAATCGGCCTCGCTACTGCGCATGCGTGCTCGGACTCACTACACCGCATGCGCAATCGGGCTCACTACTGTGGATACGCACGCGGGCTGTCTACTGCTCATGCGCTCTCCGCTTCACTACTGCGCATGCGCACTCGGACTCACTTCTGCGGATGCGCAATTGGTCTCACTTCTCCGGATGCACAATCTGGCTCACTACTGCGGACGCGCCCTCGGCCTCACTACTGCACATGCGCCCTAGGCCTCACTACTGCGCATGCTTGCTCGGCCTCACTTCTGCGGATGCACAATCGGGCTCTCCACTTTGCATGCGCACTTGGACTCACTACTGCGGTTGCGCAATCGGGCTCACTACTGTGAATACGATCGCGGGTTCTCTACTGCTCATGCGCTCTGGTGACCGAATGGCGTCAGTTGACGCAAGTCGGATCTCCCACCTCCTCGTGGTGGTCGCTGGGATAGAGGCACTCTATGCCCTTCGGTAGTACTTCGGTGCTACCCAAGGGTGAGGGCCTCTATGCTAACGGGAGAACGGCGGACCCCCTAGCGGGGTTTGTGCTCATACCGTAAGCCTGTGGTCATGTTTCACAGGAACGGGGACCTTGCCTTAACCGGCTGGGTCGCGAGGATGTAAACCTCTATAAAAAATACCCTAACCCCAAGTTATGGTGCGCGGCGATGGGGCACCTCCCAGTCTTGCACTGGGGGGTGGGCTGGTGGGAGCACCAGCCATTAGCGGCCACCTCATGATACCTGGCGACCTCATGAGTATTGAGCCTTCTCCCCGGGAAGGGCGTCACCCGGGGAGTGACTGTTGTACGTCCCAGCTCGTGGGAACCTTATGGATTCAAACGTAAACCTCGGGGATTTGGGGGTGAAGGGGAGCGGGAGTGGAGGAAGTGGGGAGGGAAATGGGAAGGGTAGGAGGCCGGGCACTCGCAGCCTGAGCCCGCGAAAGCGGACCAGGCTGGGTGCACCGGAGGAGGAAGTAGAGGTAGAGGAGGGAGAGGAGGAGGTGAAGGAATTGAAGATGATGAGGAAAGTGGGAGATAAGTTAAGGCGGTCCCTCCTGACAGAGGCAAACCGCGTTAACAAGAATGCATGTGATTTTATTTTAGGATGTGTGAGTGATTATGAGGAATGTATGATGGGAATGATTGCAAAGAATGAGCGGTTGAGTGGACGATTGGATGAGTGTCGAAGAATGGTTGATGAGCGTGCGAGTATGCCTGCGCCAGTGAGCTATGCGAGTGTGACTGGAAGGACTGATGTTGGTGCGACTGAGCGAATGAAGGGCGCAAGTGTGACTGAGAGACCGAAAGTGCGAACGTTTGCTGTGGTTGTTAAGTCGAAGGATGAAAGCGTGAAAATGTCGAGTGAACAGGTGAAAGAGAAAGTAATGAGTAATGTGAGTGGTGGTCTGAATGTGCGGGTGAAAGCGGTGAGAAAGACGAGAAGTGGAGGGTTGGTAATTGAAGCGGCGAGTGCGCGAGAAATGGACATGATTAAGCAGAGTAAACGGTTTGAGGAAGTGGGTCTCAAGGTAGAGACACCCAAGAGAGTGGGACCTAAGCTGATTGTGTTTGATGTAGCGAATGAGATGACGAATGATGAGCTGATGAATGAGTTGTATGTCAAGAATCTGAAGAGTGCTGGTATAACTGAAATGGAGTTCAAAGATAGAGTGAGAATAGTGAGTCGAGTGAATAAGAAAGGTGCGGATGTTGGTAATGTCGTAATCGAGGTGTCAAAAAGAATGCGTGATGTGTTGATGAGTGAGGAGCGAATGTATATTAAATGGAGAGCGTGTAGGGTGCGTGACTTTGTAAATGTGATGAGATGCTACAAATGTTTTTCTTTCGGACACATGATGCGTGAATGTAGTGTGAAGGAAAGATTGTGTGAAAAGTGTGGTGAAAGTGGGCACTTAAGAGATAAGTGTCAGAGTGCGTGTGTGTGCAGAAATTGCAAAACGAAAGGCAGAGCGTGTGACCACTCGGTTCTATCGAGTGAATGCCCAGAATATGTGAGAATGTTAGAGCGAGCGAAGGCCAGGATATGTGATGACTGAATGTTTGAAAATATTGCAGTGTAATTGTCAGAAAGCGTATAGTGTGTTGTGTGATTTGAATGTTGTTATAAATGAAAAGGATGTAAGTGTGGCTCTCTTGCAGGAAGTGTATGTGTCGCATGGGTGTGTGAAAGGGCTGCCAAGTGGATGGCAAGTGTATGTGTGTGCGGATGACCCTGCCAAGGCTGCAGTGGCTGTTCGGGATGTAAATGTGGAGGTTATGTGTGTGCGTGAATATACCAATGAGTATGGTGTGTGTGTTTGGCTGAAAGGGGACTTTGGCGAGATGTATGTGGTGTCCATGTACTGCAGGTGGGGTTCTGACATAGAGCCCTACCTGACGTACATGGAGCGTGTGAGAGAGTATGTGAGGGGGAAGCGTGTGTTATTCGGAATGGATGCGAATGCGACCTCGCCCTTGTGGTATAGCCAAGGTGGGGGTCGCAGTAGAGAGAATGAGATGCGTGGAAGGATTCTGGAAGAGTGGATTTTGGCGAATGGAATGATTGTGTTGAATGAGCCGAGTGAGTATTATACTTTCTCGGGCGTGAATGGGCAGAGTGACATTGATGTCACTCTGATGAATGATTCGTTAGCCAGGTGCCGCCTTGAATGGGAAGTGAAGAATGACTGGGGAATAAGTGACCATAATGTTATATTAATAAGTATGATGTATGATGAGAGTGAGCAAAATGTTATTAATGTAAGGAAAGGATGGATATGCAAAGATGTGGACTGGGAAGAATATAAGAATGATCTGATGGAGTATGCGTTGATGCATGGGCAAGATATGAGTGATGAAACAAATGTGGATAGAATGCTTGAATATTTGATGGACTGGATCCAAGGTTCGAACGACAAAAGAATGAAACAGAGAATAAGAATGAATGGTAGGAAGATAGCATGGTGGACGGATGAATTAAGAAGACTGAAAGCTAAAGTGCGAAAGAGTAGGAAGTTGTGGCAAAGAGCGAAAAGAAGACGAAGCGAGAATGTTGATGCATGCTTGACCAGGTATAAGTGTTTGATGAAAGAGTATAAGCGTGAACTGTGGAGAGTGAAAGAAGAGAGTTGGCGGAAGTTTGTGAGTGTGTCGTCGAGCCTGGAGCCATGGGGTCCTGTATACAGAATATGTAGAGGTAAGAATGCGAGGGAGAGAATGAGTTCGTTGAATAATGATGGTAGGAGTTATTCCACATGGAGAGAATGTGCGCAAGTTTTGTTAGATTGTTTCTTCCCAGCCTCGAGTATCTCGGTGGGAGTGAGTGGTGTGGAAGAGAGTGTGAATGAAGTGGAAGAGTTTGATTGGAATGAAGTGAATGAGGCTGTGATGGCAGCAAAACTGGGCAAGGCACCTGGCATGGATGGTATAACTGCGAAAATGTTGCGAATGATTTGGTATGCGATTCCGGGATGTTTGCTGAGACTGTATAATGCGTGTTTGAAGTATGGATATTTTCCGAGTGAGTGGAAGAAAGCGTGCGTAATTGTGTTGCTGAAGTCCCCTGAAAAGCCGCGAACGGACCCTGCGTCGTATAGACCAATAAGCCTGCTGTCAGTGTTTGGGAAAACGTTAGAGCGAATGATGGTTAAGAGACATGAACGGAGAGTGAATGAGAGTATGGATGATGCGCAGCATGGCTTTCGCAGGGGACGTTCGACAGAGAGTGCATGGATAAAGGTGAGAGAGTATGTGCAAGAGAGTGGAAAGAAGTATGTGCTGGGTATATTTGTGGATTTTAGAGGAGCGTTTGACAATTTGGAATGGAAGAGTGTGCTTGGCTGGTTGAATGAGACAGGATGCGCAGAGATGCCACTCTGGAGGAGCTACTTCCAGGGAAGGACAGCATGTATGTGTGGTGTGAATGAAATTGTGTGGAAGGATGTTGTGCGAGGATGTCCGCAGGGGTCCGTCTCTGGTCCTTTCCTGTGGATTGGACGGATGAACGGGCTCCTGCGGCGTTTGAGAGAACGTGGGTGTAAGTGTGTGGCCTTTGCGGATGACTTGTATGTAATGGTTGAAGGACAGAGCCGAGTGGAAATTGAGCGAATGGGTGCTGAATGGATGACAATAGTGTGTGAATGGGGTGCGGAAGTAGGTGTGAGTGTGTCCGAAAGTAAAACTGTGACCATGATGTTGAAAGGTAGTATGGCTGCGAGTAGACGACCGATTGTACGTATGAATGGAAAGCCTTTAAGGTATGTAGAGAAAGTGAAGTATTTGGGAATATGGGTGAGTGAGAGAATGAACTTTAAAGTACACCTCGATTATGTGCGGAAGAAAGTGACGAATGTAGTGGGTGCTATGAGAAGAGTGATGAAGAGAGAATGGGGTATGCGAAGAAAAGCTGTGAGAGTGTTGTACAAAGGTCTGTTTGTTGCGTGTGTGATGTATGGAGCGAGTGTGTGGTATGACGTGATGCAGTTTGGGTATGCTAGAGAATTGTTGAATAGATGTCAGCGTGTTGTGTTGCAAGCATGTTTGAATGTTTGTAAAACCGTTTCGACGGATAGTATGCAAGTGTTGATAGGTGTCCTACCTTGGGACCTTGAATGCGTGAGAAGAGGTATGTGTGCAAGAATCAAAAATGGTATGAGTCTATGTGCGAATGAAATTGTAGTCTTGGGCGATTTGGATGGACGTGCTGTTGATGAATGCTTGGAAATTGTGAATGAAAAAGTGTATGATTGTTGGCAGCGTAGATGGGATCAGAGCGAAAAAGGACGTGTGACGTATGAGTACATCAAGAGTGTAAGGTTTGCTGAGAGTTGTGTGAGTTTTGAACCTAGTTTGTTTGCGTGTTTTCTGTTGACTGGGTATGGTAGTATGAATGCGTATTTGTTTAAATGTGGTCGAAGTGAAACTGAGCATTGTATGTGTGGTGCTGTGTGTGAAGACTGGAAACATGTGTTGACTGAATGTAGTATGTATGATGATCTCTGAGATCTGAATGCATGTGGTGTAATAAGGAGAGAGGATGGTAGTGTGGATGTGAGTGGTGTGCTAGAATGCAAGGAGAAGTATGAATGTTTCTGTGTGTATGCGAGAAGTGTGTTTGTGAGGAGAAGAAGGTGTGTGAATGCGTAGTGTGTGTATATGGGTGTATGAGGTACGCAGGGTGGTCGCGAGGAGGTCAATGACCTTCTGGTCGATTCCTACTCGTGGCCTTTGGAGGTTGGCGTCTCCACATACCCGAGTCGCCGGCTGACCATTGCCGGGGGTTGCGGGACCCCCAAAATGGAAGCGACTTCGGTCGCGCAGATCCCACCAGTGATCCTGACTGGTACCGCGGGGACCGAGGCGCCTACAGGGGCAACCCTGGCTCGGTCGTGGGTTGGACCATCGCGGGGGCAGTGGGTTAAAAGCCGCATGCTGGCTAGAGGGCCTGCTAGTCGGGCCCTCGGCGGGTGAGCTGCGTTCCAACAGCTCGGGTACCAGCCTGTCTTAGCTGGTAGAGTGTTAGAAAGTCACTCGGCCCCACCAGAGGTCGGTTACCAGGACCCGTAGAGCCTGGTGCCGTTTCTGGTAGTCCTTGCCTCGGCGGGGACGCGCTAATTGGGCGTATCCCAATTCCGCGCCCATGGGGGCCGTGTAGTAGAGCTGTGATGGCGGGAACTACACGTTAAACCAAGACAGAGATCCTGTGCATGTCCAATCGGGTTCACTACTGCGCATGGGAACCCGGTGTCACGCACGCACATGCGCACTCGGGTTCGCTGCAGCGCATGCGCTCTCGGTTTCACTACTACGCATGCGCTCTCCGGCTCGCTTCTACGCATGCGCACTCCGCCTCACTACTGCGCATGCGCACTCGGACTCACTTCTGCGGATGCACAGTCGCCGTCACTACTGTGCATGCGCAATTGGACTCACTACTGCGGATGCACAATCGGGCTCCCTACTGTGCATGCGCGATTGGTCTCACTACTGCATCCGCGCAATCGGGCTCACTGCTGCGCATGCGCACTCGGACTCACTTCTGCGGATGCACAATCGGGATCCCTACTGTGCATGCGCGATTGGTCTCACTACTGCAGACGCGTAATCGGGCTCACTACTACGCATGCGCACTCCGGCTCGCTTCTACGCATGCGCACTCCGCCTCACTACTGCGCATGCGCACTCGGACTCACTTCTGCGGATGCACAATCGGGCTCACTACTGGGCAGGCGAACTCGGCCACACTACTGCGCATGCGCACTCGAGCTCAATACTGCGCATGCGCATTCGGGCTCACTACTGCGCATGCGCATTCGGGCTTACTACTGTGGATGGACAATCGGGCTCACAACTGCGCATGCGCCCACGGAATCGCTACTGCGGATGGGCAATCGTGTTCGCTACTGTGCATGCGCACTCGAACTCACTACTACGACTGCGCACTCGGGCTCAGTACTACAGACGCGCAATCGGGCTCACTACAGCGCGTGCGCCCGCGGACTCACCAACGCCCATGTGCACTCCGCCTCACGACTGCGCATGCGCACTAGGAATCTCTTCTGCGCCTGCGCACTCGTGTTCACTACTGCGCATGCGCACTCCGGCCACTACTACAAGTGCGCACTCGTCTTCACTACTGCGCATGCGCACTCAGGCTCACTACTGCGCATGCGCACTCGAACTCACTACTGCGGACGCGCACTCGAACTCACTACTGCGGACGCGCAATCGGGTTCACTGCTGCGCATGCGTACCCCGGCTCACTTCTGCGTATTCGCCGTCGGACTCACTCTCGCGCATGTGCACTTGGTTTCACTACTGCGGATGCGCAATCGGGCTCACTACTGCGGACGCGGAATCGGGCTCAATACTGCGCATGCGCAATCCGTCTTGCTACTTGCGCATGCGCACTCGGACTCACTACTGCGGATGCGCAATCGGGCTCATACTGCGCATGCGCCGTCGAACTCACCCACGCGCATGTGCTCTCCGCCTCACTACTGCGCGTGCGCACTCCGCCTCACTACTGCGCATGCGCGCACGGGCTCACTCAGGCGCATGCGCCCCCGGACTCACTTCCGCGGATGCACAATCGAGCTCCCTACTGCGCATGCGCACCACGGCTCACTACTGTGCATGCGCCCTCGGACTCATCCACGCGCATATGCACTCGGGTTCACTACTACGCGTTCGCACTCGGGGTCACAACTACGAGTGCGCACTCCGCCTCACTACTGCGGATGCGCACTCGGGCTAACTACTGCGCATGCGCTCTCCGCCTCACTGCTGCGCATGTGCTCTCCGGCCCACCCAGGCGCGTGCGCGCTCGGGATCACCACAGCGCCTGCGCCGTCGGGTTCAGTACTGCGCATGCGCACTCGGGCTCACGACTGCGCATGCATTCTCCACCTCAATACTGCGCATGCGCACGCCGCCTCTGACTGCGCTTGCGCACTAGGAATCACTTCTACGGATACACATTCGGGTTCACTGCTGCGCGTGCGCTCGCCGCCTCACGATTGCGCCTGCGCACTAGGAATCACTTCTGCGCCTGCGCACTTTGGTTCACTGCTGCACATGCGCACTCCGCCTCTCGACTGCGCCTGCGCACTAGGAATCACTTCTGCGCCAGCGCACTCGGATTAACTACAGCGCATGCTCACTACTGCCCATGCGCCCTCGCACTCACCCACGCGTATGTGCACTCGAGTTCACTACTACGCATACGCACTCTGGCTCGCTACTACGAGTGCGCACTAGGGCTCACTACTGCGCATGCGCACTCGCGCTCACTACTGCGCATGCGCTCCTCGCCTCACTACTACGCGCCCGCACTCCGCCTCACGACTGCCCTTGCGCACTAGGAATCACTTCTACGCCATCGTGCTCGGGTTCTCTGCAGCGCATGCGCACTCCGGCTCACTACTGCGCATGCGCACTCGGCCTCACTTCTGCGCATGCGCATTCTACCTCACTACTACGCATGCGCACTCGGGCTTACTACTGCGCATGCGCTCTCCGTCTCGCTACTGCGCATGCGCACTCGGACTCACTACTGCGGATGCGCAATCGGGCTCACTACTGCGCATGCGCCCTTGGCCTCACTACTGCGCATGGTTGCTCGTCCTCACTTCTGCGGATGCACAATCAGTTTCTCTACTTTGCATGCGCACTTGGACTCACTACTGCGGATGTGCAATCGGGCTCACTACTGTGGATACGCACTCAGCCCCTCTACTGCGCATGCGCTCTAATCCTCACAATTGCGCATGCGCACTCCGCCACACGACTGCGCTTGCGCACTAGGACTCACTTCTGCGGATGCACAATCAGGCCCACTAGTGTGCATGTGCAAACGGGCTCACTACTGCGCATGCGCACTCGGTTTCACTACTACGCATGCGCTCTCCGCCTCACTACTGAGCATGCGCACTCCGACACACTACTGCACATGCGCAAGCGGACTCACTTCTGCGGATGCACAGTCGCGCTCACTACTGTGCATGCGCAATTGGACTCACTACCGCGGATGCACAATCGGGCTCCCTACTGTGCATGCGCGATTGGTCTCACTACTGCAGACGCGCAATCGGGCTCACTGCTGCGCATGCGCACTCGGTCTCACTTCTGCGGATGCACAATCGGGCTCCCTACTGTGCATGCGCGATTGGTCTCACTACTGCAGACGCGTAATCGGGCTCACTGCTGCGCATGCGCCCGCGGACTCACTTCTGCGGATGCGCACTCGGACTCACTACTGCGGCTGCACAATCGGGCTCACTACTGTGCATGTGCAATCGGGCACACTACTACGCATGATCCCTCGTAATCACCCACGCGCATATGCACTCGGGTTCAGAACTACGCATCCTCACTCCGGCTCACTACTACGAGTGCGCACTCAGCCTCACTACAGCGCATACGCACTCGAACTCACTGCAGCGGATGCGCAATCGGGCGCACTGCTGCGCTTGGGCTCGCCGGCTCACTTCTGCACATGCGCACTCGGCCTGATTTCTGTGCATGCGCACTCCGCTTCATTACTGCGCATGCGCACGAAGGCTCACACAGGCGCATGCGCACTCCGCCTCACTACTGCACATGCGTACTCGGCTTGAATATTGTGCATGCGCACTACGGCTCACTACAGCTCATGCGCACTCCGCCTCACTACTGCACATGCGTACTCGGCTTGAATATTGTGCATGCCCACTCGGGCTCACTACTGCGCATGCGCACACGGGCTCAATACTGCGCATGCGCAATACGCCACACTACTGCGCATGCGCACTCGGACGCAATTCCGCTGATGCACAATCGGGCTCCCTACTCTGCATGCGCAATTGGGTTCACTACTACGCATGCGCACAACGGCCACTACTACGCGTGCGCACTCAGCCTCACTACTGCGGACGCGCAATCGGGCGCACTACTGCGCATGCGCACTCCGCCTCACCACTACACATGCACACTCGGACACTCTACAGCGGACGCTCGGTCGGGCTGACTACTGCGCATGCACTCTCCGCATCACTACTGCGAATGCGCACTCCGCCTCACTACCGCGCATGTGGAAACGGACACACTTCTGCGGATGCACAATCAGGCTCACTACTGTGCATGCGCAATTCGACTCACTACTGCGGATGCGCTATCGGGCTCACTAGTGCGCATGCGCAATCTGGGTCAGTACTGCGCATGCGCGATACGGCTCACTACTGCGCACACAGGCTGACGATTGCGCATGCGCACTGGGACTCACTACTGCGGATGCGCAATGGGGCACAGAACTGTGCATGCGCAATGCGGCGTCGCTACCGCGCATGCGCATTCTGCCTCCCTACTGCGCCTGTGCACTCGGACGCACTTCTGCGGATGCACATTCGGGCTCACTACTGTGCATGTGCAATCGGGCTCACTACTACGCATGGGCCCTCGTACTCACCCACGCGCATATGCACTCGGGTTCACAGCTACGCATGCTCACTCCGCCTCACTACTACGAGTGCGCACTCGGCCTCGCTACTGGCATGCGCACTCGGACTGGCTTCAGCGGATGCACAATCGGGCTCAGTACTGCGCATGGGAACCCGGTCTCACCCACGCACATGCGCACTCGGCCTCACTACTGCGATTGCGCACACCGGCTCACCACAGCGCATGCTCACTCTGCCCCACGTGTGCGCATACGCACTCGGACCCACAACAGCGGATGCGCAGTCGGGCTCACTATTGCGCGAGCGCGCTCGGACGCACATTCGCGCATGTGCACTCGGGTTCATTACTACGCATGCGCACTCCGGCTCGCTATTACGTTTGCGCACTCCGCCACACTACTGCGCATGCGCCCTCGGCCTCACCCATGCCCATGCGCAATGGGTTCTACAACTGTGCATGCGCACGCGGACTTACCCACGCGCACGTGCATTCGGGCTCACTACTGCCCATGCGCACTCCGACTCACTTGTGCACATGCACACTCGGCGTCAGTACTGTGCATGCGCACCCTGCCACACCCCTGCGCATGAGCACTCGCACTCAATACTGCGCATGCGCTCTTGGACTAACCCAGGCGCATGTGCACTCCGCCTCACTACTGCGCCTGGCGCACTGGGTCTCACTACTGCGGATGTGCAATCGTGCTCACTACTGCGCATACGCCCACGGACTCACTACTTCGGACGCGCAATCTTGCTCACTACTGCGCACGCACCCAGGGACTCACTACTGAGCATGCCCACTCGTACTCACTTCTGCGGACGCGCAATCGGGCTCACTACTACGCATGCCCCCTCGGACTCAACAAAGCGCATGTGCACTCGGGTCCACTACTACGCATGCGCACGGAAGCCCACTACTACGAGTACGCAATCGGGCTCTTTTTTGCGGACGCACAATCTGGCTCACTACTGCGGACGCGCAATCGGGGTCACTACAGCGCATGCGCCCTCGGACTCACCCACGCGTATGTGCACTCGGGTTCACTACTACGCATGCGCTTTCGGACTCATCCAGCCGCATGCGCAATCGGGCTCACTTCTGCGGATGCACAATCGGGCTCACTACTGCGCATGCATAATCAGGCTCACTACGGCGCATGAGCCGTCCGCCTCACTACTGCGCATGCGCACTCCGTCTCATGACTGCGCTTGCGCACTGGGGCTCACTTCTGCGCTTGCGCACTCGGGTTCACTACTGCGCATGCGCGCTCCGGCTCACTACTACGAGTGCGCACTCGGCCTCAATACTTCGCATGCGCACTCGAACTCACTACTGCGGACGCGCAATCGAGTTCACTACTGCGCATGCGCTATGGGACTCACCCAGGCGCATGCGCACTCCACCTCACTTCTGCGTATTCGCAGTCGGACTCACCCTCGCGCATGTGCACTCGGTTTCGCTACTACGTATTCGCACTCCAGCTCACTACTACGCATGCGCACTCCGCCTCCCTACTGCGCATGCGCCCTCGGGCTCACTACTGCGTCTGGCGCACTGGGACTCACTACTGCGGACGCGCAATCGGGATCACCACTGCTCTTGCGCACAGGGGCTCAATACATTGCATGCGCACTCGGGCTCACTACTACGTGTGCGCACTCGGCCTCACTAGTGGGGATGCGCAATCGGGACCACTAATGCGCATGCGCCGTCGGACTCACCCACGCACATGCGCACACGGGTTCACTAGAGCGCATGCGCACGCCGGCTCACTACTGCGCATGCGCTCTCCGCCTCACTACTGCGCATGCGCGCTCCGCCTCACCACTACACATGCGCACTCGGACTCACTACTGCGGCCGCGCAATCGGGCTGGCTACTGCGCATGCGCCATCGAGCTCACCCAGGCGCATTTACACTCGGACTCACTACTGCGGATGCGCAATCGGTATCACCACTGCACATGCGCACTCGGACTCATATCTGCGGATGCACAATCGGGCTCACTACTGTGCATGCGCAATCGGACCCACTACTGCCGATGCGCTATCGGGCTCACTACTGCGCATGCGCCCTCGAACTCAGCCAAGCGCATGCACACTCGGACTTACTACAGCGGATGTGCAATCGGGTCCACTACTGCCCATGCACATCACGGGTCACTTGTGCACATGCACACTCGGCGTCACTACTGCGCATGCGCATTCCGCCACAGTACTAGGCATGTGCACTCGTGCTCAGTATTGCACATGCGCAGTCGGACTCACTACTGCGGATGCGCAATCGGGCTCACTATTGCGAATGTGCCGTCGAACTCACCCAGGCAGCTGCGCACTCGGGATCACAACAGCGCCTGCGCCCTCGGGTTCACTACTGCGCATGCGCACTCGGGTCCACTTCTGCGGACGCGCACACGGTCTCAATATTGCTCATGCGCACTCCACCTCACTACTACGCATGCGCAATCGGGCTGATTACTGCGCATGCGCAGTCGGACTCACTACTGCGGACGCGCAATCGCGCTCAATACTGCGCATGCGCCGTCGGATTCACCCACGCGCATGTGCATTCGGGCTCACTACTGCGCATGCGCGCACGGGCTGACTACTTCGCATGCGCTCTCGGACTCACTACTGCGGATGCGCACTCCCTCTCAGTACTGCGCATACGCACTCGGACTCACTACAGCGGATGCGCACTCGGACTCACTACTAAGCATGCGATTCGGGCTCACCACTGCGGATGCGCACGCGGGCTCTCTACTGCCGATGGGCATTTCGGCTCACTACTACGAGTGCGCACTCGGGCTCACTAGTGAGCATGCGCAATCGGGTTCACTACTGCAAATGCGCACTCGGGTTCACTGCGGCGCATGCACACTCGGGCTAATTACGGCGCGTGCGCCCTCCGCCTCACTACTGCGCATGCGCGCTCGGGCTCACAACTTTGCATGCGCACTCGGCCTCACAACTACCAATGCGCTCTCCACCTCACTACTGCGCATGCGCCCCCGGCCGCGCTATCGCGCATGCGCACTCGGCCTCAATACTGCGAATGCGCCCTTGGTCTCACGCACGCGCATGTGCACTCGGGTTCTCTACTACGCATGCGCACTCGGGCTCACTACTGCGCATGCGCTCTCCGCCTCACTACTGCAGATGCACAATCGGGCTCACTACGTTGCATGCGCACTCGGACTCACTACAGTGGATTCGCAATCGGGCTCACTACTGTGGATACGCACGCGGGCTCTTTACTGCGCATGCGCTCTCCGGCTCACTTCTGTACATGCGCACTCGCCCTCACTACTGCGGATGCGCCCTCGGCCTCACCCATGCGCATCCGCAATGGCTTTTACTACTGCGCATGCGTACTCGGACTCACCCACGCGCATACGCACTCGGGTTCACTACTACGCATGCGCACTGCGGCGTCGCTACGGCGCATGCGCAATCCGCCATTCTACTGCACATGCGCAATCGGGTTCACTACAATGCATGCGCACCCCGGCTCACTACTACGCGTGCGCAGTCGGCCTCACTACTGCGCATGCGCACACGGCCTCACTACTGCGCAAGCGCCCACGGGCTCATCCACGACCATGTGCACTCGGGCTCACTACTACGCTTGCGTACTCTGGCTCATACATGCGCGTGCGCACTCGGCCTCACTACTGCGGATGCGCAATTGTGTTCACTACTGCGCATGCGCACTCCGGCTCACAACTACGCATATGCACTCAGACTCACTACTGCGGACGCGCAACCGCGCTCACAACTGCGCGCGCGCCCTCGGATTCTCTTCTACGCATGCGCACTCGGACTCATTGCTGCGAGGGCGCAAACGGTCTCACTGTGGCGCATCCGCTCTCGGACTCACCCAGGCGCATGTATACTCCGCCTCACTACTGCGCGTGCGGACTCGGGCTCACTACTGCGCATGCATATTCAGACTCACTACTGCCTATGCGCAATCGGTTTCACCACTGCGCATGCGCACTCGGGCTCAGTTCTGTACATGCGCGCTGCGACTCACTACTGCGCATGCGCCGTTGCAGTCGCCCACGCACATGCGCACTCTGGTTCACAACTGCACATGCGCACTCCGGCTCACTACCGGGCGTGCGCACTCGGACTCACTACTTTACATGCGCACTCGTCTGCACTACTGCGCATGCGCGCTGCGACTCACTACTGCGGATGCGCAATCTGGCTCATTACTACGCATGTGCACTCGGACTCACTACTGCGCATGCTCACTTGGCCTCACTACTGCGGATGCGCAATCCGTCTCACTACTGCGCAAGCGCACTCAGACTCTCTACTGCGCATACGCGCACGGACTTACAATGGCGCATGCGCACGCTGGTTCACTACTGCGCATGCGCTCTCCGCCTCACCACTGCACTTGCACACATCGGCTCAATTCTGCTCATGCGTACTCAGCCTCACAACTTCGCAAGCGCATTCCGCCCCACTAGTGCGTATGCGCACTCGGTCTCACTACTGCCGATGGGCGACCGGGTTCACTACTGCGCATGCTTGCTCGGCCTCACTTCTGCGGATGCACAATCGGGCTTACTACTGCGCATGCGCTCTCCGCCTCACTACTGCGCATGCGCACCCCGGCTCACTTCTGTACATGCGCACTCGGCCTCACTACTGCGGATGCGCACTCGGCCTCACGACTGCGCATACGCACTCCGGCTCACTACTGCGCATGCTCACTTGGCCTCACTACTGCGGATGCGCAATCGGCGTCACTACAGCGCACGCGCACTCCGTCTCACTACTGCGCATGCGCACTCAGGCTCTCTACTGCGCATACGCGCACGGACTTACAATGGCGCATGCGCACGCTGGTTCACTACAGCGCATGCGCACTCCGGCTCACTCCTGCGCACACGCACTCGGACTTACTACAGCGGATGCGCAATCGGGCTCACTACTACGCATGCGCACACCGGCTCACTACTACGCGTGGGCACTCGGCCTCACTAGTGAGCATGCGCACTCCGCCTCACGACTGCGCTTGCGCACTAGGACTCACTACTGCGGATGCGCAATCGGCGTCACTACAGCGCACGCGCGCTCTGCCTCACTACTGCGCATGCGCGTTCGAACTCACTTGTGCGGATACGCAATCGGGCTCACTACTGCGCATGCGCACTCGGACTCACACACCCGCATGCGCACTCGGATTCACTGCTACGCATGCGCACTCCGACGCACTACTACGCAAGCGCACTCCGCCTCACTACTGCGCATGGGCACCCGCACACACTTCTGCGGATGCGCAATCGGACTCTCTTCTGCGGATGCACAATCGCGCTCACTACTTCGGATGCGCAATTGGGCTTCCTACTGCTCATGCGCACTCGCACTTACTACTGCGGATGCGCATTCCACCTCCCTACTGCGCATGTGCACTCGGACTCACGTCTGCGGATGCACAATCGGGCTCTCTACTTTTCATGCGCAATCGGGTTCACTACTGCACATGCGCAATCAGCCTCACTATTGCGCATGCACACTCGGGCTCACTACGGCGCATGAGCCCTCCGCCTCACTACTGCGCTTGCACACATCGGCTCAATTCTGCACATGCGTACTCAGCCTCACAACTTCGCAAGCGCATTCCGCCCCACTAGTCCGTATACGCACTCGGGCTCACTACTGCCGATGGGCAACCGGGTTCACTACTGCGCATGCTTGCTCGGCCTCACTTCTGCGGATGCACAATCGGGCTTACTACTGCGCATGCGCTCTCCGCCTCACTACTGCGCATGCGCACCCCGGCTCACTTCTGTACATGCGCACTCGGCCTCACTACTGTGGATGCGCACTCGGCCTCACGACTGCGCATACGCACTCCGGCTCACTACTGCGCATGCTCACTTGGCCTCACTACTGCAGATGCGCAATCGGCGTCACTACAGCGCACGCGCACTCCGTCTCACTACTGCGCATGCGCACTCAGACTCTCTACTGCGCATACGCGCACGGACTTACAATGGCGCATGCGCACGCTGGTTCACTACAGCGCATGCGCACTCCGGCTCACTCCTGCGCATACGCACTCGGACTTACTACAGCGGATGCGCAATCGGGCTCACTACTACGCATGCGCACACCGGCCCACTACTACGCGTGGGCACTCGGCCTCACTAGTGAGCATGCGCACTCCGCCTCACGACTGCGCTTGCGCACTAGGACTCACTACTGCGGATGCGCAATCGGCGTCACTACAGCGCACGCGCACTCTGCCTCACTACTGCGCATGCGCGTTCGAACTCACTTGTGCGGATACGCAATCGGGCTCACTACTGCGCATGCGCACTCGGACTCACACACCCGCATGCGCACTCGGATTCACTGCTACGCATGCGCACTCCAACGCACTACTACGCAAGCGCACTCCGCCTCACTACTGCGCATGGGCACCCGCACTCACTTCTGCGGATGCGCAATCGGACTCTCTTCTGCGGATGCACAATCGGGCTCACTACTTCGGATGCGCAATTGGGCTTCCTACTGCTCATGCGCACTCGCACTTACTACTGCGGATGCGCATTCCACCTCCCTACTGCGCATGTGCACTCGGACTCACGTCTGCGGATGCACAATCGGGCTCCCAAAAGTGCATGCGCACCACGGCTCACTTCTGCACATGGGCACACGGGCTTACTACTGCGCATGCGCTCTCCGCCGACACTACTGCCTATGCGCAATCGGGCTCACTACTGCCCTTGCGCATCCCGTGTCACTTCTGCAAATGCGCACTCGGCGTCACTACTGTGCGTGCGCACTCGGGCTCACTACTGCGCATTGGCCGACGGACTCGCCCACGCACATGCGCACTAGGGTTCACGACTGTGCATGCCCACTGCGGCTCAGTACAGCGCATGCGCGCACGGAATCACTACTGCTCATGCGCCCTCGAACTCACCCAGGCGCAAGCACACTCGGACTCCCCACTGCGCATGCGCACTTCGCCTCACTACTGCGCATGCGCTCTTCGCCGACACTACTGCCTATGCGCAATCGGGCTCACTACTGCCCTTGCGCATCCCGTGTCACTTCTGCAAATGCGCACTCGGCGTCACTACTGCGCATGCGCACTCGGGCTCAGTTCTGTACATGCGCACTGCGGCTCACTACTGCGCATGCGCCGTTGCAGTCACCCCCGCACATGCGCACTTTGGTTCACTACTGCACATGCGCACTCCGGCTCACTACCGGGCGTGCGCACTCGGACTCACTACTTTACATGCGCTCTCGGCTGCACTACTGCGCATGCGCGCTGCGACTCACTACTGCGGATGCGCAATCTAGCTCATTACTACGCATGCGCACACGGACTCACTACTGCGGGTGCGCAGTTGGGCTCACTTCTGCGGACGCACAATCCGGCTCACTATTGCTCATGAGCTCTCCGCCTCACTACTGCGCATGCGCACTCGGAGTCGATTCTGTGGATGCGCACTCCGTCTCACGACTGCGCTTGCGCACTTGGACTCACTACTGCGGATGCGCAATCGGGCTCACTACTGCGCATGCTCACTTGGCCTCACTACTGCGGATGCGCAATCGGCGTCACTACAGCGCACGCACACTCCGCCTCACTACTGCGCATGCGCACTCAGACTCTCTACTCCGCATACGCGCACGGACTTACAATGCCGCATGCGCACGCTGGTTCACTACAGCGCATGCGCACTCCGGCTCACTCCTGCGCATCCGCACTCGGACTTACTACAGCGGATGCGCAATCGGGCTCACTACTACGCATGCGCACATCGGCTCACTACTACGCGTGCGCACTCGGCCTCACTAGTTCGCATGCGCACTCGGCCCCACTACTGCGCATGCGCACTCAGACTCAATACTGCGCATGCGCACTTCTCAGTACTCCGCATACGCACTCGGACTCACTACAGCGGATGCGCAATCGGGCTTACTACTGCCCATGCGCTCGCCGCCTCGCTACTGCTTATGCGCAATCGGGCTGACTACTGCCCATGCGCACCCCGGCTCACTACTACGCGTGCGCACTCGGCCCCACTACTGCGCATGCGCACTCAGACTCAATACTGCGCATGCGCACTTCTCAGTACTCCGCATACGCACTCAGACTCACTACTGCGGATCCGTAATCGGGTTCACTACGGCGCAAGCGCAGAGGGGCTCACTTCTGCGGACGTATAATCCGGCTCACTATTGCTCATGCGCTCTCCGCCGCACGACTACGCTTGCGCACTCCGCCGCACTACTGCGCATGTGCTCTCGGGCTCACACAGGCGCGTGCGCACTCGGGATCACCACAGCGCCTGCGCCTTCGGGTTCACTACTACGCATGCACACCCCGGCTCACTTCTGCGCATTCGCACTCGGCCTCACTACAGCGCACGCGCACCCTGGCTCAGTTCTGCACATGTGCACTCGAGCTCACAACTGCGAAAGCGCATTCCGCCGCACTACTGCGCATGAGCACTCGGGCTCACTACTGCGGATGCGCTATCGGGCTCACTTCTGCGGACGCGCACACGGGCTCACTATTGTTCATACGCTCACCGCGTCACTACTGCGCACTCGCACTCGGAGTCACTTCTGCGGATGCACAATCGGGCTCACTAGTGCGCATGCGTATTTACGCTCACTACTGCGCAATGCGCACTCGCACTTACTATTGCGGATGCGCACTCCGGCTCGCTACTACGCGTGCGCAATCGGGCTCAGTACTGCGCATGCGCACTCCGGCTCACTACTGCGTATGCGCACTCGGCCTCACTACTGCGAACGCGCAATCGGGCTTACTACTGCGCATGCGCCCTCGGACTCACCCACGCCCACGTTCTCTCGGGCTCACTACTGCGGATGCGCCCTCGGCCTCACCCATGCGCATGCGCAATGGCTTTTACTACTGCGCATGGGCACTCGGGTTCACTACTACGCATGCGCACTGCGGCGTCGCTACGGCGCATGCGCATTCCGCAACACTACTGCACATGCGCAATCGGGTTCACTACTACGCATGCGCACCCCGGATCACTACTACGCGTGCGCAATCGGCCACAGTACTGCGCATGCGCACTCGCACTCACTACTGCCCATGCGCAATCGGGTTCACTACTGCGCATGCATCCTCATCCACGCCCATGTGCACACGGTTTCTCTATTACGTATGCGCACTCGGACTCATTGCTGCGGATGCGCAAACGGGCTCACTACGGCGCATCCGCTCAAGGACTCACCCAGGCGCATGTGCACATCGCCTCACTACTGCGCATGGCGCACTTGGCCTCACTACTGCGGATGCGCACTCGGCCTCACTACTGCGCATGCGCGCTCCGACTCACTACTACGAGTGCGCATTCGTCATCACTAGTGAGCATGGGCACTGCAGCGCAGCACTGCACATGCGCAATCGGCGTCATATTGCGCATGCGCACTCGTGTTCACTACTGCGCATACGCACTCCGTCTCACTACTGCACCTGCGCACTCGTAGTTACTACTGCGGATACGCAATCGCGCTCATTACTGCGCGTGCGCACTCGGCCTCGCTACTGCGGATGCGCAATCGGCCTCTCAACTGCGCATGCGCACTCGGACTCACCCACGCGCATGCGCAATAGGGCTCACTACTGCGGACGCGCAATCGAGATTACTACTGCGCATTAGCACTCTGAATCACTACTGCGGACGAGCACTCATGTTTACTACTGCGCATGCACGCATGGGCAAACTACTGCTCTTGCGCCCCCGAACTCACCCAGGCGCACGCACACTTGGACTCACTTCTGCGGATGCGCAATCGGACTCACTTCTGCGGATGCACAATCGGGCTCACTACTGCGGACGCGCCCTCGGCCTCACTACTGCACATGGCGCACTCGGACCCACTACTGCGCGTGTGCGCTCGGACGCAATTTCGCGTATGTCTACTCGGGTTCACTACTGCGCATACGCACTTGGCGTATCTACTGCGCATGCGCATTCTGCCTCACTACTACGCATACGCACTCGCACTCACTACTGTGCATGCACACCCCGGCCCAGTTCCGCACATGCGCACTTGGCCTCACTACAGCGCATGCGTACTTGGCCTCACTGCTGCGGATGCGCACTCGGCCTCACTACTGCGCGCGCGGAATCGGGCTCACTACTGCGCATGCGCACTCCGGCTCACTACAGGGCGTGCGCACACGGTCTCACTACTTTACATGCGCACTCGGCTGCACTACTGCGCATGCGCGCTCAGACTCACTACTGCGGATGCGCAATCTGGCTCTTTACTACGCATGCGCACTCGGACTCACTACTGCGGATGCGCAATCGGGCTCACTACTGCCCATGCACACTCGCACCTACTACTGCAAATGCGCAATCGGGCTCACTACTGCGCGTGCGCCCTCGGGTTCACCCACCCGCATGTGCTCTCGGGTTCACTACTACGCATGCGCAATCGGGCTCACTACTGCGAATGCGCCCTCGGACTCACAATTGTGGACGCGCAGTCGGGCTCACTACTGCGCATGCACACCCCGCTCAGTTCTGCACGTGCGTACTCGGCCTCGCTACTTGCCATGCGCACTCCGGCTCCCTACTACGCATGCGCACTCGGCCTCACTGCTGCGCATGCGCGCTCAGACTCACTACTGCGGATGAGCAATCGGGTTTACTACTGCGCATGCGAACCCCGGCTCAATACTGCACATGCGCACTCAGCCTCACTACTGCGAATGCGCATTACGCCTCACTACTGCGAATCCGCCCTCGGGCGCACTGCAACGCATGCGCTCTTCCCCTCCCTACTGCGCATGCGCACTCGGACTCACTTCTGCGGATGCACAATCGGGCTCCCTACTGAGCATTCGCAATTGGGCTCACTATTGCGGACCAGCAATTGGGCTCGCTACTACGGGTGCGCACTCGTCCTCAGTACGGCGCATGCGCACTCCGGCGCACTACTTCGCAAGCGCACTCGCACTAACAACTGCGGATGAGCAATCGGGCTCACTGCTGCGCATGCGCTCTCGGACTCTCCCAGGCCCATGCGCACTGGGATCCACTACGGCGCATGCCTACTCCGGCTCACTACTACGCGTGCGTACTCGGACTCACTGGCGCGCATGCGCGATGGGCCTCACTACTGCGAATACGCACTCGGGCTCACTACTGCGCATGCGCTCTCGGACTCTCCCAGGCCCATGCGCACTCAGGTACACTACGGCGCATGCCTACACCGACTCACTACTACGCGTGCTCACTTGGCCTCACTGGTGCGCATGTGCGAGGGGCCTCACTACTGCGCATACGCACTCGCGCGCTCTACTGCGCTTGCCCTCTCTGGATCACTACTGCGCATGTGCATTCGTCACACTTCTGCGGATGCACAGTCGGGCTCATAACTTTGCATGCGTACTCCGTCTCACTACTGCACATGCGCAGTCGGGCTCACTAATGTGGACGCGCAATCGGGCTCACTACTGCTCATTCGCCCTCGGATTCACCCACGCGCATGTGCACTCCGGCTCCCTACTACGCATGCGCACTCGGCCTCACAACTGCGCATGCGTGCTCAGACTCAATACTGCGGATGCGCAATCTGGCTCTTTACTACGCATGCGCACTCGGACTCACTACTGCGGATGCGCAATCGGGCTCACTACTGCGCGTGCGCCCTCGGGTTCACCCACGCGCATGTGCATTCGGGCTCACGACTGCGCACGCACACAAGGACTCACTACTGCGTATGCGCACTCGGACTCACTTCTGCGTATACACAATCGGGCTCACTACTGCGCATGCGCACTCGGCCTCACTACTGCGCATACGTGCTCCGCCTCACTACTGCGCATGCGCACTCGGCCTCACTACTTCGTATGAGCATTCGGTCTCACCCACGCACATGCGCAAACGGGTGCACTACTGCACATGCGCAGTCCGGCTCACTACTACGCTTGCGCACTCCGCCTCACTACTGCGCAAGTGCTCTCGGGCTCACACAGGCGCGTGCGCACTCGGGTTCACTACTGCGCATTATTTGCCTCATCACGGGGTGTGGCGTCAAACTAGCGCGACTACTAAACTTAGAGTCGTGTTTAACGCCTCACACAAAAGCACTTCAGGTCTGTCTCTAAATGACCTGGTACATACTGGTCCAAATCTACTACCGGAAGTTTTTTCTATTCTATTACGCTGGCGCAGACATGCTATAGCTTTCGCGGCGGACATTGAAAAAATGTATCGTCAAATTCGGGTATCTCAAGCAGATTGTGAGTTTCAGAAAATTGTTTGGCGAAATTCTCCTAATTCTCAACTCTCTACTTACAAACTTTTAACAGTTACTTACGGCATGGCATGCGCTCCATTTCTGGCTATTCGTACACTACAGCAGCTAAGTACAGATGAAAAAAGGGCTTATCCGCTGGCTGCTCTTTGTCTTTTGCACGACACCTACGTCGATGACGTAGTATCTGGATCTAACACTCTGGAAGAAGCCATTCTCCTTAGTCAACAATTAATTGCGTTGTTAAGGGCGGGCGGCTTTAAACTTAGGAAATGGGTATCTAATAATCCCGATCTTTTAAAAAACTTACCAGCGGATTACCTTGCTTCTTCTGCTAACCTGGCGTGCAACTTCGACGCAGTTTCTAGTCTCCTTGGTTTGAGTTGGAACACTTCCTCGGATTGCTTTATTTTCAACCCGAAACCTCAAAATCTTACTGGACGCATAACTAAAAGAACAGTTTTTAGTGAGATCTCTGGATTGTTCGACCCACTCGGCCTTCTGGCTCCGGTAATAATTCTCGCAAAAATCTTTATGCAGTCGCTTTGGCTGTTGAGTTTAAATTGGGATGATCCTCTTCCCAACCCTCAAAGGGATTTCTGGTTAACTTACCTGTCAGAGTTGAGCGCTTTTTCCTCGCTTCGGATACCTCGCTGGCTTTCTACTTCGTCTAACTACAATATTCTTCAATTACACGGATTTGCCGACGCGTCCGAAAGGGAATATGCTGCGGTCATTTATATACGGGTTTTGTCCCAGCATCCCAAAGCTACTCCCACGATGACACTCGTGGCAGCTAAAACGCGAGTAGCTCCTTTGAAACAAGTATCGCTGCCTAGACTCGAACTATGCGCAGCTACTGTAGAGTAGCTGCCCAGTAGCTTAACCAGTAGGGTTAAGCTTATAAAAAGTGTTAAAGATATTCTTTCTTTACATACCTGCGAACTCCATCTCTGGTCTGATTCCACCATAGTTCTTAGTTGGCTTCAGCAACACCCTTCTAAATGGAAAACGTTCGTTGCCAATCGGGTGTCAGAAATCCAAACTTCGCTTCCTCAGGCAATCTGGCGTCATATTCCTTCTGCAGAAAACCCGGCCGATTTAGCTTCCCGCGGTCTTTCAGGGAAAAGATTGGAGTCGAGCAATATTTGGTGGAAAGGACCTACATTCTTGTCCTCACTTGACCCTAACTTGAATACTTACCTTCTTTCGAACTTAGTCACGGATAAGGAAGCCCGGAATTCAAAATTTGTGCACTCCACTGTCACTAGTTCCTCCTTTTTAGAGGAATTTATAGCTCGATATTCTTCTCTGGAAAAATTGTGCAGAATAACTTGCTGGTGTCTTCGTTTCGGAACAAGAAACAAACAGAACTGTTTACTCAAGCGTACTACGCTTGATATTGGTGTTGATGAATTACTGAACGCGCGGCTTACCTTAATCAAATGTATTCAAAACATAGCGTTTTCAGAAGAAAGGGCTTTACTTGACCAGTCTGCTTCCATCTCACGTGGACCATTAAGCAGACTAAACCCATTCGTAGATGATAGAGGAATTCTTCGCGTCGGAGGAAGATTAAAACACTCACTACTGGACTTTAATGAAAAACATCCCATTATTCTCCCTAAGAAAGGACACTTCACAACGCTGATCATTCGCGAAGCTCACTGGAGAACACTGCACGGCGGAGTACAACTCACTTTGGGGTTTCTTCGCCAACGATACTGGATCCTTTGCGGACGTCGAGCTGTTCGGACCTGCGTATTTTCGTGCGTTATTTGCTGGCGATGGCGTGCGAAAACTGCCGAACAGCAAATGGGTAATCTTCCTCTTGATCGCGTGCGACCGTCTCGACCATTCATCAATACTGGCATTGACTATGCCGGGCCGTTCGTCATAAAAACGAGCCCAGGTCGGTGTTTACGTTCTCGGAAAGCCTATGTAGCGGTCTTTGTCTGTCTAGCTTCTCGCGCGGTTCATCTCGAGCTCGTATCAGATTACACAACAGACGCTTTCCTCGCTGCGTATCGGCGCTTTGTATCCCGGCGAGGAATATGTTCTCTCATTCGCAGCGATCAGGGAACAAACTTTATCGGCGCTCAACGAGAGCTGCAGTGTCTTTTTCTAGCCGCGCAAATCGAATGGTCCAAAATAGCGAATGTTTTAGCAAAGGACGGAACCGTTTGGCAATTCAACCCCCCATCTGCTCCTCACTTCGGGGGCATTTGGGAGGCAGCCGTCAAATCTATGAAATTTCATCTTAAGCGGGTAGTGGGCGATACCCTTCTTAATTTTGAAGAATTTACTACTGTACTAGCGCAGATAGAAGCTTGCCTCAATTCGCGCCCCTTAGCACCTCTGGGAGACAGCGCAGATTCCTTCGATTTTCTAACGCCAGGTCATTTTTTAATAGGAGGCCCTCTCGTTTCTGTCCCGGAGCCCACTCTAATCGATGAGAAACTTTCGCGACTTTCTCGTTGGCAGCTGATCCAGCAGATGCGGGACCATTTCTGGCGACGCTGGGCGGCAGAGTATCTTCACTCACTACAAACTCGCACCTAATGGACTCAACCGCAACCGAACGTGAAAACCGGAGATCTCTGCCTCATCACCTCGGAAGTCACTCCACCTACCAAATGGCCAATTGGAAGAATTGCAGAAGTCTACCCGGGCTCCGACGGAAAAGTTCGCGTCGTCCTCGTGCGAACCCCGCAAACAACGTTAAAACGACCCGTAGCGAAAATATGCCTGTTCCCAGAGGCGCGATCGAGCAACTAACGTTCGTCATCTCGACGAAGGCGGGCGGCAATGTTCGGAATAGAAAGTTAGAAATCTTTCTTATCGACGCGCAAAATCTCTGATCGGCCGTCGTGGCGTTTCGTCGATCGCGGTCCCCCCACTCCCGGTAGATCTAGTTAAAAGGCGACACGCGAGTACCGAAACCATCTTTCTGGAAAACTGTATCAGAGCGGGAAAAGCTAGTAAATTGTAGAGAGCGAATAAAAGTGTATTAAACATTCAGTGTATTAAACATTCTGGATTAAACATTCTGGATTCTTACATCTTGTAAACCTATCGTAATGCAACAAGGTTTCACTTATTTTTATTAAAAAGAACCAAATAAAATAAAATTTTGGTAATTATAAAATATACTGGTTTCTCCACTGAAAAACAGTTTATCTCGGATGTTGTGACGTAATTAACTGTTTTTATTGCCGAGAGCTCTTCGGTATTAGTGTTTACTTTTAATACCGGGTTTCGCGATAGACAATCCGCTTCCAAGTTGTTCTTTCCCGGATTATAAATGATCTCCAAATTATATTGTGAAATGTAGTTTAATATTTCTCTTAACTCCGGGTCTTGACAATTCTTGATGTTAAAATGCTCTAGCGGTTTATGATCCGTGTATACGATGAATTTCTGATCTATTAGGTAGTATTGCCAATATAGGATGGCCTCCTTTATCGCGAGACTTTCCAAATAGATTGCTTTTTTCCTTTTCTGATTGTCCGTTAATTTTCGCGAGAAATAAAATACCGGTTTTAGTGATTTGTCTTTTTGGTATTGTTTGAGCACTGCTCCTACTCCTTTTTCGCATGCGTCTGTATATATGTATATTTGATTGTCCGGATTAAAGATTGCTAGAACCGGTTCTGAACACAGGTAGTTCTTTATTTTTTTGAAAGTTTGTTGACATTGTTCTGACCAATCAAATTGTATATTTTTTCTCAATAATTTATGTAATGGTTCTAGGAGTATTGCTGCATTAGAGATGTATTGCAAATAGAAATTTATTTTGCCTAAAAATTGACGTATATTTGTTCTCGAGGCCGGAATTGGGAATTCTTTTATGGCTATGATGTTATCGTTTAGCGGTTTGATGGAATTGCATCCTATTTCGTGACCCAAATATGTGATTTTCCTTTGTGCAAATTTGCATTTTTTTCGGTTTAGTTTGAAACCCGCTTTTTCTATTGTCGCTAGGGTTTGTTGTATATGGTTTATGTGTTCTTCGTATGTTTTCGAATATATTAGGATATCGTCTATATAATTGCTTGCAAATTTATTCAATTTATTATTTCGAAGTATACCTGACAGAGCTCTTTGAAAAATCGCGGGCGACGATTTTGTAACGACTCTGGAACCTAAGTTCAGAAGTTAACAGCGCTAGTTAGGTAAAGAGCGGCTTTTACCAACTGAACGACTCGTTTTGAAAAATAACTAAATCTAAAGATTGTGGGATTCGTGTGGTGTGCGGTTAAGGAGTGAAATCCACAGGTCAATATCTTTCAACAACAAGATTTATTCAATAAATCTACTAAAACTAATGAATTTAACAAATAACAAATAACAACAAAATATAAAAAGTATATTAACTTGATGAACGAAACTAAATGGATCTTGATTTAATATTAAGAATAGAAATAATAGAACTCAGTAAATTAAACAGTATGTAATAAATGATCTGATTTCTAATTAGATCTGATTTCAAACAAAACTAACTTCGCTTTCGCAAATAAACTAAATTCGATATTATTTAATTCTTGTTTGTACGCTATCGCAATTACAATTGTTATTTTGGTTAATAGAGATAGAATCTATATAATGAATATTCTTTTATGAGATTGATAGAAATAGTAGCGCGTTAATAGTCTACCGCAGCGAGGAACACGACCTAAGTGTGATCTCTAAGTGTACCTAAATACGCTTTCGCAAAATTAGATAGATCAATGATTTTAATCGATATCTAACGCGGTGTAGTCGACTACTGTAATTACGCTGATGACAGAACAATATTCTTTTATTAATTCAAACTTTGCAAATTCTATTTGAATCTAAATGAATTTTTATCTCGGAACAGTTACTCTTTTAATTTGGCTCGACAACTAATTGTCCATGACCCTTTTAGTCAAAACGAACACTGACAGCCAAGACCAGATCGCTTAATTGGGGAGCCTGTTGTTCACTGGCTACTAGAACGACCCAACGATACAGGAAAAGGGTGAACAGTATAAGTCTAACAGGGTAGCAAATCAATTGATTCTAATATAAAATCGTAATTGCTGAACTGCCACCCAAAAGACACGGGCTTCAGAGACTAAGCCGCTCAAATGGGGAGCCTGCGTTAGCTGGCTACGAAACTACCCAGAGCGAACTCCGAGAATCTGACGGCGCGTTAGCAATCCGACAAAAATCAAGATGAGTAGCTGAGAGCAATCCTTTCGATATCTTAGCCTTTCTTGGCGCAAAGTATAGCACTCTCCTAACGGAGTTTCAGAGACGAGACCGTTTGAATGGGGAGCCTGCTGTTCGCTGGCTACTAGAACGACCCACGATCAAGTATCCAAATGGCGTATACTCGCTTTACCAGTCAAGTATTAAGAATCGTGTCGGCTCTTGACAGCGAAAACTGTTCCGGTTATACTTATCCAGGAGACTTCTAGCGTGCTCGACTTCGAAAACTGTTCTGCGATTTAGGCGAGTTTCGCTCCGGCTTTTATACTCGCCAGTCTGGCAATTTCTTGGAAAACCCCCATAATGCCGAAATATATAATTATCGTATAATATCGTAATTAGACATTATTTATGAAAATGAACGATTTGATTACATTGTTAATATCGCACTCTACTCGGTGGTTTATGTCATTGATACAAAAATTATGGTTTAATAGTGTTTTAATGAAAATTGCATTCGCTGTCTTCTTCTATACGCTACGCACGTACTTCTATTCGGATTGAATCTAATGTATAAGCATATGATGCTTCTCAAACATTCTATAGAGTAATATTCTAATTTACAATATACACTGCAATAAACTATTGTCTGACTTTAGTTCCGTATAACATTATATTGGTAGACTTGATATGTATTAGCTGATTTGTTTAACTAACGATTTTAGTAATTAATAATATCGTAATTGTAAAATGTATTCCTATCTTTCTCTAAGATTGCGCGAGAATACCAGGAAATTCGGGGTGAGCATCGCGGCACGTAGGCACATAGCATCGCGGAATTTTCCATATAGAATTATACATTTATTAGAATAACTATAAAATAATACATAAATCTTGTTTTAACTATTCTAACTAAATATTTGATTGTCTTTATGAAGCATACTATCTATTTTAAATGAAAATCATAAAATAATTAATATAAATCAAAAATGTATATAACAACAGTTACCGACCGTCGAAATTTATACATAAGGTAATAGTATATTATATACTGTCGGTAATAGTCCAATTCCGTCGGTAACTAAATTGTTAGCGCGTATACGTATAGAACATAGGACTGCCATATTTAAATGAAAAAATTCTTCCAGGGACGTTACAATTTTAACCCGAATGGTAGACAACACCATTGCCAGTGTCCGTGATGCGTTACGAAGGCTGTTTTGTATTTATCTTTCGCTCGTAACGGGATTGACCAAAACGCTGAGTTCACATCCAGTTTTGTGAAATGCGTACAGTCTCTCGCGCTTAATACTAAATCGTTAATCCGCGGGAACGGTTGACTCTCCGGGACTACTATTTTATTCATTTCTCGATAGTCAATGCACAATCGAGACCTTCGTCCTTCGCCTTTTTTGAAAGCAAGGTTGACTGGTGCCGCATTCGGACTACTCGACTCTTCAATTAATTTTGCTTTAAGTAGTGCCTCGATTTGCGTTTCTATTTCGGACATATCGTTAATTGAACAACGGTACGGTTTATTTGCGATGAATTTATTTTCCGTCAGTTTAATGGTTGCTTCGAAATTTCTTACCATACCTACATCGTACTTGTCCGTGGCAAATATGTGATTATATTTATTTAGTATTCTTTGTAAGTAGTGTGAGATTCTATTATTTTCAATATCGTTACTTTGAGTGTTATTGCACGTATGTATGTTTTTAACCGACTTCGAAAAAGGAGGAGGTTACTCAATTCGACCTGTATATTTTTTTTTTTTCTATGTATGTTCGCCGATTACTCCTAACTGGGTGGACCAATCGGAACGAAACCTTTTGCATCCGGTAGGGTCTGACTCCCCATTGGTACCATTCTTAAAAAATTTTTCATTTTTTAGTTGCAAAGTATTTTTTTTGCAAAAAAACCGGCAACTTTTGAAAAAAATTTTTTCCGCTTTCAATGCGCTTTTAGTATGTTATCACGGACATGATTCTGAACAACTTTGTCATATATAAATTTCAGGAAAAACTTTAGTTTTCGAGATATTAGCGAAAATTGTTTTTAATTTTTTAAATCAACTTTTTCTATGTATGTTCACCGATTACGCCCAGGCGGGTGGTCCGATCGAAACGAAACCTCTTGCATCTCGTAGGATGTGACACCCCATTGGTACCAGTATTAAAAAATTTTTCATTTTTTAATTGCAAAGTATTTTTTTTGCAAAATACCGGCAACTTTTGAAATAAACTTTTCTCGATTTTAGTGCGCTTTTCATATCTTGTCACGGACATGATTCTGAACAATTGTGTTTATACACAAATTTCACGAAAAACTTTAGTTTTCGAGATATTAGCGAAAAACTTTTGTTATTAATATTAGTGGAACGCCAAGTGCTATGCACCGGAAAAGCAAAAAAGGGCAATCACAATGCACTGTCCCAAAACACTAAATAAGATTTACCGCTCTAACCCCGACTTCTGCATCAAGTTGAGTTTCCGCGGACGTTGATGTATTATACTTAATTATGCTCATGGCACTTACGCAGACAAAAAAAGCCCTGAACAATTGTCTTACACTATCCTATACAATTCTCCCCATTTCACTAAAAAGCGTGAAATAAAATAATTTTCAGAAAAAAAATACACCGACTTCGAAATGCACTAAAAAGTATAAAAATAATTTTCAGAAAAAAAATACACCGACTTCGAAATGCACTAAAAAGTATAAAATAATTTCTATTTCCTAATGAAGTAATTTCTATTTCATTCAATCATACAATTACGTAACATATATGTATGAAACTTATTTACTCGTTAGGTAGTATATTAAATATATTTCAACTTTTTCGGAGGCGGCGCAAAATTAAAAGATTTTCTTGAACATGTCAATCTTTGGATGCCGTACATAGGCAAGGCTCGTATAGCTATTTTTTTTCTATACATATAACTCAACAGCACGTCGCGAAATAGGTGTTAGTGCGTATAGAATGTAACTATGGTCTATCTAGATTCGTAGAGTATGCGACGGAACGACTCGATCGCCGCATATACAATAAAGATAGAGTCCATCTGCCGGAAATTTGGTAATTCCCGCGTCGTGGGCCCCGTTTGTAGGTTCTTAGATCCATGCCTTCCACATGCGAACGAAGTCGATTCAGTTTCATTTATATCAGAAACGTTGTGAAATGAAGATTCAGTCGTTACATTTGCGTATATTACCAGATATATCTATAATGGTTTGTATTCTTCCTCAGGATTTATTAATATGCTGTTAAGAGCGCCGTTAGGTTATAAGCAGGAAGGGTCTCTTTCAAATCTTTAACTTTCATTTTTATATCGACATCTATTGTAGGAACGGGGTGCGGAAGGCAAATAAAGAATCGTCCGTTGAAATAAAAGGATGATTATATTTTGATTATAAATCCTAATTCGCTGTATTCGCTGTATTCACTGTGTTCGCTTTGTTCGCTTTCGCTTGCTTTTTCGAAAACTGCAAACCGTTTCGCACCCGCACCCTTGACACGCTCGCAATTAGCATTCTCTCTTTCTTTGCATACTCGCTCTCTCTTTCGCTCGCATCCATACTTTGCTTTCGCACTATCTCACTCGCACTGTCGTACACGCGCTATCACACTCGCGCTCTCACTCGCACTATCGCATACGCGCTATCGCACTCGCACTCTCACTCGCTCTCACTCGCTCTCCTTAACGGTAATCCCTACACTATTTTTCAAGGGAAAAACTAAATTACGGTCAGCTTTTCAAAACTTAATCACTTCCCAGTCATAATCGTCCGCAATAAACCACCCCATAAACGATCGGTAAAAATATTCTCTACCTGCACGCCAACTTGGGTTTTCCCAAACACGTACCCCGAGGAAAGGGAAGAAAAACCCCCGACATTACCAAAAAAAGGCGATTGGTCAACAATTTCACTCCACCTTAGTTTCAGGCTCACCTTCGAATATACGCCCACATACAAAAGTTAATAAAAAGACAGACCCGCTAGTTTTAAGATAGAATTTTTGTAACAACCAAGTAACACACTAAATAAATCAAATCTTTAGTAGAAACACAAAGTGAGCATTTGCTGTATCATCTAAAATTCAGTACACCAGTACATACGAACTTAACAATGCAATACGCCATACCACAATCAACTAGTTATTGGCGGCAACGTTTACTGATGTATTTTTGATTTTGCGCCGCCTCCGAAAAAGTTGAAATATATTTAATATACTACCTAACGAGTAAATAAGTTTCATACATATATGTTACGTAATTGTATGATTGAATGAAATAGAAATTACTTCATTAGGAAATAGAAATTATTTTATACTTTTTAGTGCATTTCGAAGTCGGTGTATTTTTTTTCTGAAAATTATTTTATTATTTTTTTGATTAGCTTCTATATTATTTATTTCATTCATTATATTATGTGTGTTGGCTTTATGTATTACTAATTTTTGGTTTACTTTTAAGTTTTCATCTTGGCACAATTTAAATTTTTTTATACTGTCTAAACCTAGCAATATGTCCTCTTTAAACGATTCATTTTTGACGATAAAGAGATCATGTGTATCGCTTATGTCTAGGATTCTCAACTTTATACGGGTCCTTCCATGTGCCTGGGAAATGCCCGTTAACGTTTTTATAATATTGCCCCCACTTTCGTTTTCTTCTATGTTTAATGTTTTGTAAAAGTTGTAATTTATTAGCGATACGTTGGCGCCTGAATCATATAAAGCCGTAGCCGGTAAACCGTTCGCTAAGATTTTCAATTTAATAAGCGGGGGTACCACTAGTTTTTTGCTTCTTCTGTTTGCGCAACAGTAGCCTCTAATTCCGTGTTATTAACGACTTTAATTCTATCATTGTTTGATTTTTTTTCATTATTTAATTTCGTGCGACAAACATTCTCGGGGTGGAATCTATTTGAAAAGCCTGCCCTTTCACAATGCCTGCAGGGCTTATATGAAGATTTGGATTCGTAACTTTTATCTTCCGTTTTTCTGTTTTTGTTTACGATTTGGCCTAATTGCCTTAGCGCGGACATTAGATTATCGACGGAGTTTATCTCATTTCTATGTAAACGCGTCCTAATAAAATGCGGTAAGGCGGTTACAATTAGATTGATCTGGGTAGTGACAGTCGATGTTGGGTCTGCCACTAGTAAAAGGCGTCTTTTTTTCAAGGCGAATTCTAATATATCACCTTGTAGATATTTAAATGTATATGCGTAGGTTATGTCTGCCCATGGCCATTCATTGAAGGTGTCTAAAAATGAGTAATGCCACAAATCCCATGGATTTGTCAATTTATGAGTCATAACGAATGTTGCATACCATTCCAGCGCCATTCCATCCAAAAATAATCTCAGCATTTCGGCATATCTTTGCTGATCAACATTCAGCCGCGCACATTCTAATACAAAGGTCATTATCCACGTATCAGCATTGGAATTTTTACCATCGAATTTGTCCAAAACAGCCTCTTTAGCGATAGAGTGAAGTGATTTATTCGTCGCGTCTGGCCCTATAATATTTTGTACACCCGGTTCGGGTACCGTTTCCAAGTAGTATTCATTAAAAACTATGTTACCCTCTACATCCATGTAACTGTCCTTGAGTGCACCGTTTGTAAGAGTGATGGTCACAGTTCGGAATTTGTTCCTTGTTTTCAGACTTTTTACCACTCCTCTGACCACCGCGACGTCAAAAAGAAGTGGGTGTTGCAAGCTGGTCTGTTGGTCTTCAGGGAATTGATATATCTCCTTTTGCTCTAATAGTTGTATGGTTTTAACCTTCACCACAGTGGATTTGGGAGTTAATGCTTCCGATGCAAAAAGAAATTTTGCCTTTGTGTTTCCCATATTGTGTTGATTTGTAAGTTTCGGGGTCCGAAACCTGAGGATTGCGGAGAGGTTATGTGTGTAAATTAGACACGTGTGCTGTTGCAGAAATAATTCTGTAATTGTAATAAGTTTAAGTGTTACATACACTGTGTTAGACAGGCATAAACAGTAAATACAATATACAATACTCGCATACCTTTTTTTTTTTTTTTTTTAACGTGGGGAAAATCTTCGAAAGATACCCCGCACCCCTTGGGGAGGGTGCGGGGTTATGCGGGATTTTTACCCGCTAAAAACCCCACGGCGACCTTCTCTGTCTGGGGGCGCCCCGGGACCTTAGTAATATGACTTACCGGTGCGCCCCCTCTTTGCACCGTGGTGCCCTACTCCGGGGGGTCTGCGGACCCCCCATTGGCACCGTCGCATTTATGGCCAGCTCCGGGAGGTCGCGCCCAGAGCCGGCCCCTCCACGGACCGCGTGCAATGGCGCCTGGGGCCCCAACCCCAGGCGCCAGCGGTGCCGACGGGCCTGCTAAGTGCAGGCCCGTCCTTACGCCCTCCCAATCGTGGGAGGGCGAGGCTGCGCTTAATGCGCAGCCATATGCCAACGCGTAAGGGGGCGTTCTAGCCACGGCGGCTACGGGGAGAAGCCCGTGCCGCCGTACGCCCCCTTCTTCTCCCGCGGGCGGGAGCGCGACCTCGACGCTCGCGCTCCCGCTCCGCCGCCTCCTTTTGCGACATAACAGTGTCGCAAAAGGAGGCAAAAGCTAACCATGACCTCTCGCTGGCAAGAATCTCACGTACGACTGTTGCCAGCGAGAGGTCCCAACCAACGTGGCACCGAAGAGCCACGCGAAGCCCCGCAAACGCGGGGCAATCCTCTAATGTGTGCTGGGCATTGTCATGCCCAGCACCACAATGGTGACAGCATGCTGTCTCCTCTTTGCCAATCCGCCACAGGTACCCACCGAAACATCCATGTCCGGTGAGCACCTGGGTCATCCGGTAGGTGATCCTTCCGAAGCCACGGTCCTGCCATTCGCTCAAAACTGGCAGGACCGCCCCGACGGCGCGCTGTTCGACGCAGCGACGTAAAAGGTCGCCGCGCCAATTCGTCAGCGCGAACCGCCGGGCCTGGCGTTGAAGCGCCTCCACTTCCGACTCCAGCCGGGGCTCCCCTTCCTGACGGAGATCGCGGAGACGCCAGTACATTCTGGCGTCTCCCTCCGCCATATAATGGAAGGGGAGGAACCCAGCTAGAGCCATCGCCGCCCCGTACGGTACCGTGCGGTACCCTCTGATAGCCCTGATGGCCAGCCTGCGCTGGACACCGCCCAGCAGTTTGATGCTGGCGGGGCTGGCCATCAGGTCGCCGGCCCAAATCGGCGACCCATAGAGGGCCATGGACCGCACGATGCCCGCATAGAGGCGACGTACCCTTTCATCAGGGCCCCCCAAATTCGGCAGGAGGCGGCCTAATGCGGCCCCCGTCCTTTCTAAACGGGGGGCCAAGAGCTGGAAGTGGCGCTCAAAACGCCAGTGGCTGTCCAGGTGGAGGCCGAGGTACTTCATCTCGCCTCCCACCTGGACATACTCTTCACCTACTCGGATGAACGACTGGGGTGGAGCCGACCGCCCTGGCGGGCAAAACCAAATGGCTTCGGTCTTGCCCGCCGAGACTTCTAAACCCAGTCGCCGGATAGCAGAGGAGACTGCTGTCACCGCAACCTCCGCGAGGCGGATGGTTTCGATCCAAGACCTCCCGGCGGCGAGCACGAACGTGTCATCAGCGTAACACGTGACTCGCGCACCGGGAGGGAGGGGAACCCGCAACGCGCGGTCGTACCCCAGGTTCCAAAAGAGTGGTCCTAATACTGCTCCCTGGGGTACGCCGCGGTCCACCGAACGTCGGTGTACCTCCCCGTTCCGGCCAGGAAACTCGATCCACCTGTCCCGCAGGTAGTCACCGATTACAGCCCTAAGATAGGGAGGCACCTCATGATGAATGAGGGCCTCCCTAATCCTCCCCCAGGGCAGGGTGTTAAAGGCGTTCTTGATATCCAAGGAGACGCCGAGAGACACCCCGCCCTGGGAGGTAGCCGACTCCGCGAGGGAACGGACCCGATGCAACGCATCGATCGTGCTGCGTCCCCCGCGGAAGCCAAACTGGCAGTCGGCTAAATCGGGACCACCGCAGGACAGGTGCCTGGTGAGGCGGGCAGCTATAATCCTCTCGAAAAGCTTGCCCACCTCATCCAGGAGCACTATGGGCCGGAACGAGGAGGGGGAACTTGCGGGTTTCCCCTCTTTTCGGATCAAAACCATCCGGCCTACCTTCCATTGGGAAGGAAATCTCCCCAGCCGCAGGCAGCTGTTGTACAGCTGCCGCAGCCGGGGGCCGAGGACGCCTAAGGCCTTCGCCCAGACGCGGCCAGGGATGCCATCGGGGCCCGGAGCAGTATTCCGGGCCGCCATACGAGCAATCCCTGCCGCGAGTTCCTCCTCCGTGACCCCCATGTCGTCGGACCATGTATATGGGTCCGACGTGGCCGAAGGTGGTGGGTCCTCATCTCTAGGGAATAGAGTATCCACCACCTCGGCCAGAAACTGGGGGTCCATCGTCTCTGTCAGCGGGGGCGCCCATGGTCTTAGTTTGCCCATGACCATCTTATATGGGCGCCCCCACGGATCCTTCTTCAGAGAGAGGAGGAACTCATCATAGGCCTGGGCTTTGGCCTCACTGATGGCCGCTTGAAGGGACGTCGCAAGGGTGCGATACGTCCCATACAGCACATCTTCCCTCGCCGCATCACGATGCCGTCTCCGGCGGGCGCGTTGGTACTGGCGACGGGCATGATAACACTCCCTGCGCATTTGCGCAATTTCGCCCGTCCACCAGTACGCTGCCCGCCGGCGGAAGCCGCCGGCCCGGGGCATAGACGCATCGCAAATACGCGACAGCGTACCCCGGAACCAGTCAGCTTCCGCATCTACGTCGACGACAGGCCCAGCCGGGATTTCCGGCCAGGCCGCGACGAGGGAGGCGACCATCAGGGCGTCCTCGTCCAGGCGCTTCAGCGCCCATCGCCGCGGTGGTGGTGCGACACTTGGGCGGCGACGGGTGACGGAGTAATCCATACGGATATAGAGGTGGTCACTTAAGGTTTCCACCTCCTCCGCCACCCTCCAACCGGACACGCGGTGCGCCGCAGAGGGTGTTGCCCATGAAAGGTCCACAATGGACTCCCCCTGCGGACGCACACACGTGCTCACGGAGCCCCGGTTAAGCAACCGGAGCCCGTTAGCCGCCGCCCAATCAAGCACCGCCTCGCCCCTCGCGTTGGTGCTAGGGGACCCCCAGGCCTGAGCCTTGGAGTTAAAGTCCCCCAGCACCAGGTGTGGACGGGGATGACATCGTGCAATGCACGAAGATACCCCGTCCAAAAACTCCTCAAACGTCGCGAGGGTCCAACTAGGCGGTGCATAAATGCCCACCACCGCGGTTCCCCCCCCCCCCCAATCCACCGCCACGAATCCTCGGCCGCGATAAATTAACTCGCAGACCGAGGATCCGGGCGGGGAACACCACACGATTGCCACGGAGCCCGCATCGTCCCCAAACATATGCGGATGTTTGGGGACTTTATAGGGCTCCGCGGCCACGGCCAACCCTACCTGCCACTCTGCCAGGGTGTGGACGAACAGGTCCTGAGCCCTGGCAGAGTGGTTCAGGTTGGCCTGAAGAATAGTACCTTTAGGGGGCATTACGGGACTACGTCCATCGCCCCCTCCGGGGCTTCACTACGCTGCCCACCGGGCCCTGACTTCGCCGTGGCCGCCAGGGGGGCAGAGTCCTTCCCTTTGGTCGGATCTGCGCCTCCAGCCGCCCGCTCCTTGCGGAGCTGCCTGCCCCGCCGCCGGGAAGACTGGGCGCACGACCTGGCACCCAGCCTGTGCCCAGCCGGCCTCCCCAAATCAGTGCACAAAGGGCACCGGGGGGCCGCTGAGCACTGACCCGCGACGTGGCCAGGATCCCCGCACTTGTAGCACCTGCTACTGCGGTCAAAAGGTGCACAGCACCGCTGCCTCACGTGCCCTGCTTCGAGGCAGCGGTAGCACTGAAGCGGGCGCGCGGGAAGGGCCTCCACCCTGGCGGATAGCCAACCCACCTTTATCCGCTTAGCGGCCACAATTTTATTGAGGGCCGCCAGTGGGCAGCGGACCCAAATTGTGCCCAATCCTGCGGGGGACGTCCGCACCTCCCCAGTGCGAACATCACCCCCATTGCAGTCAGAGGCGGCCACGATTGCCTCTCGAACCTCTGCGGGCGTCACCGAAGGGTCGAGGCCAACAATGCGGCATTCGCCACACTTGACTGGCCTCGACACCTTCACGACGCCCTCATCAAAAATAGCCCTGAGGCGGCCAGCCAAGGCATCGGCCTTGGCCGCACCGCCCTCCCCAGGCACCTCCAAGATCATGGCGCCGGTCACCGCTTGCCGATAACGCACCTCAGCGATGCCAACATCGGCAAGCGGTACCTTAGCGCGGGCCTCCCGCATAACCTCCGCATAGGTCTTGGGACCGCCCGGTGCCACAGTGATGGTCACCGCAGCGGTCCTTGGAGGCCTGGGGGGACGCCTTGCACCAGCCTTCTTCGGGGGCGTTGGCGCGGGCCGACTAGGGGCAGGGGTCCTCGACAGCGCCGTCGTCGCAGTGGGTGCCACCTGACGGGCATTCTTCTTCGCCTTCCGCCCCACCACCTGCGACCATGCCTCGGTGGGCGCGACAGGTTTAGGTGGAGGAGGAGGCGGCGGAGGAGGAGGGGCAGCGCTCCTCCTACCCACTACAGGCGGGGTGTGGGGAACAACCCCAGAAACCCCTGCATCACCCAGGGCCTTTCTCCTCTTAGCCGTTTTTGCCTTCGACTTCAAAGGCGGCGGCGGTGGAGCAGCGTGCGCAGGGCGCTTCTGAGCCATTTGCCGGTCCACACTCAGAGGTGGCCTGACAGGAGCAGGCCTTAACTCCTCCCGGAGCGCCGCAATCTTTTTCTCTATCAATCGCTCCACCGCACCGATGAAGCGATTGATATCCCCCTGTACCGGTAGAGCAGCCGGAGAAGAAACAGGGGGGGAGGGACACGGCGAAGGGGCACGCGGCGATGGGGGCCGAGGTGAGGGTGCCCGAGGCGATGGCGCACGCGGCGATAAAACACGCGAGCGCACCGCACACGGGGAAGCCCGCTTACCCCGTACCCCAACCGGAGACCCCAAGGACAGAACCGGCTGAACCTCCACAGGGCTGGGAGAAGGACACCGAGGAGTGTCCTCCACCACAGCTGATGAACTAAGTCGGCATGCCACCCCAGAACCAGGTCGGGTCTCAACACCGAGCCGCGATTTCATTCCGTTCAACTCTCGCCGAAGCGCCTCCACCTCCCTCCGCATGGAGTCAATTTCAAGATCCCGCGCGCGGAGCTTTTGTTGCAGCAGGATGTTATCACGCTCTAATTGCGGGGCGTCCACCGATGTCCGGGACTGCCTGTATGCATGCACAGCCGCGGCCTGGAGATACCTGGTGGACTCCCGTATGGCCCTCACGAAAGTGCCTTTCAAGTTCTTAGAGTTAGAGGCCACCTTTTCCAGCACGCGGCCGTGCTCCAGTGCCTCCGCCACAATCTCCGCGTCGGACTGATCACCCATCCTCCTGACAAGGTCGTCGACCTCATCAAGAGGAAGGGAAGCCCGGCACGGGGGTCGCGGATCTACCTGCGAATCGAAAACTGCCTTCTCCGCAGCAGACTCCGCCTCCTTCCTATGGTCTTCAAGGAGCTGCCTCTTCGCCTCCGCGCGGGCCCGATATTCGACCACCGTCTGTGGCTTCGCGCGTTTTCGCGAGGTCAAACGACCCAATGAAGCCACAGAGGCGATCGAAATATCGGTCTCGTCACCATTATCCGCACGCTCCGATTCGGCGGCAGGTGACCCACATCTACTACGGGAGCGGGAGCGGCTCCCATCAACGCGCGACAGTCTAACTGTCGGCATCCCAAAATCACGGCCACGCCTGGCTTCCACTAGTCCCCCGGAAGTCGAGCGGCTAGGGTCACTCAGACGTGCGACGGCGGTCCCCGAAGATGACGGCACGGGTGAAACCGCTGCTCCCTCCTTGGCTAGCAATTTAGCCATGCCTCGCGTGAGGACAGCAGCCTCAGAGGCCGTGGAATCCACGGAACCCCTACGACTGTTGGCCTCCGCAATGTGAGGGGTCGCCGGAGCAGTGCTAACGCTGTCCCGACTTCCCCTTAACGCCTCCACATCAATACGACGCGACGACCCCTGGGGGTGCGCCGCGACCTCCTCCTTCTCACACAAAGTTTGTTTTGAAATTGATGAATCCATAGAATTCCCACGAGTGTGGTCGGAAAAGAGGTCCACCCCGGCAGAGCCGCCTTACCGGAGGAAGCCTAAATACTCGGGGGGGTCGGCAGGTACCCCCGAGGGAACCGTTAGAGACTGCCTCTGCTTTACGTCTGGGCAGCCACGCAGTCCTCGGCACGGTTGCCTTTACACCTTGACTTCAGACGTCCTCACGCTCCCGCCGCCTCCGTTTTCAGTCCTCAGTGCGAGCCTTACCGGCATGGGAGGCCCTGCCAGGGTCCGAAGACCCCGCCGGCATCGCCTCGACACTTCATTGGACCTACTTGGAAAACGACGGGAGCACCCCTTTTCACGGACTCTTACCGTTGGCAGGGGATACCGTGGCCGTATTCCGCCCCGCGAGCCACACAGCGGATTTTTTATAGAGGTTTACTCCTCACGAGCCAGCCGGTTAAGGCAACCTCCCCGTTCCTGCGAAACATGACCACAGGCTTACGGTATGAGCATGAACCCCCCAAAATCGGGGGACCCGCCGTTCTCCCGTTAGCATAGAGGCCCTCACCCTTGGGAAGCCAATCGCCGAAGCGATTGATTTCCGAAGGGCATAGAGTGCCTCTATCCCAGCGTACACCACGAGGAGGTGGGAGATCCGACTTGTGGCACACTGCCACCATTCGCACGCCAATACTCGCATACCTGAATCAACACAATTGTCGGGATTTTCCTTATATTAATTATCTTTGGCTTTATCCGCAGTTATGCCGCAACGTAACCTAACTCTCGCCCGATGTCTCTCACGCAAGCGTCGTGCGCGCCACCGCCTGTGTCTGGCGCGCGCTAAGTTTAAACATGTTTTAAACTTACATATATATATATCGTGAATTATATAATATAATATAACATGGATAACACGATGGAATATGAGAGATTATTATATTTAAAATAACATAAACGCACAATAACTTTTAAAGCACTAAATGAATTTATTGTTTAAGAAAAACGACTTGGAACGACCTCTTTGATTAACTGTATTTTATACGTGCGAAAATTATAATATCAGAAACAATATCAGAAACAATAACAAAGAAATGGATTTTATTTTGTTAACATGCATAGATCTGACAAAAATCGAGCGGTATCTTTTCCCTTTGCTCTTGCAACAAATATTGATATTCATAGAGCAAATCTGCTGCAGACGTAAAAAACAATATTAATCATAAATAAATTTAATATTACTTTTATTATATATAATCTGTTATATTACTTAACCCTTTTATTCTCTTTCCTGCAATTTTCTTCAGATTTATTTTTTTTTCCTCATTAAGGCCTAATGATACCTTATATTTCATCAAACTGTATACGCTACTGAGAACTTCTGCGAATAGCTTACTGCGCATGCGCTGAGACTGCCCACCACTGCTACAGCGCCAGCGCACTCGGGTTCACTACGGCGCATGCGCCCCCACCTCACTACTGCGCATGCGTGTTCGGGCTCACCCTACCCGCAAGCGCACTCAGACTCACTACTGCATTTGCGCACTCGGGCTCACTACTGCGGATGGGCAATCAGGTTCACTACTGCGCATGCGCCCACGGAATCACTACAGCGGACGCGCAATCGGGCTCACTACTGCGCATGCACACCCCTGCTCAGTTCTGCACATGCGCACTCGGCCTCACTGCAGCGCATGCGAACTTGGCCTCACTACTGCGGAAGCGCACTCGACCTCACTACTGCGCGCGCGGACTCAGACTCACTACTGCGGATACGCAATCGGGTTCACTGCCGCGCGTGCGCACACCGGATCACTACTACGAGTGCGCACTTAGCGTTACTACTGCGGACGAGCCCCCGGACTCATCCACGCGCATGCGCACTCCGGATCACTACTGCGAGTCCGCACTCGGCCTCACTAGTGCCCATGCGCTCTCGGGCTTACTACTGCGCATGCGCGCACCGCCTCACTAGTGCGCATGCGCACGGGGACTCATTTCTGCGGTTGCAAAATCGGGCTCACTACTTTGCATGCGCAATCGGGCTCACTGCTTCGCATGCGCAATCGGGCTCACTATTGCGAATGTGCCGTCGAATTCACCCAGGCGCATTCCTACTCGGTGTCACTACTGCGCATGCACACCCTGGCCCTGTTCTGCACATGCGCACTCGGCCTCACTACTGCGCATGCACACCCCTGCTCAGTTCTGCACATGCGCACTCGGCCTCACTACAGCGCATGCGAACTTGGCCTCACTACTGCGGAAGCGCACTCGACCCCACTACTGCGCACGCGCACTCGGAATCACTACTACGGATGCGAGCTCGGACTCACTACTGCGCCTGCGCAAACGGGCTCACTACTGCGCATGCGCACTCGGACTCATTGCTGCGGATGCGCAAACGGGCTCACTACGGCGCATCCGCTCTCGGACTCACCCAGGCGCATGTGCACTTCGCCTCACTACTGCGCATGGCGCACTTGGCCTCACTACTGCGGATGCGCACTCGGCCTCACTATTGCGCGCGCGGACACGGGCCCACTACTGCGCATGCGTACTCAGACTCACTACTGCGCATGCGCAATAGGGTTGACTACTGCGCATGCGCACTCGGGCTCAGATCTGTACATGCGCACTCGGCGTCACTACTGCGCATGCGTACCCGGCGTCGCTACTGCGCATGCCCGCTCAGACGCACTACTGCGCATGCACAATCGGGTCCACTACTGTGCATGCGCAGTCCGCCACACAACTGCGCATGTGCAACCCGGCTCACTTCTGCACATGCGCACTTGGCCTCACTACTGCGCATGCGCACTTGGACTCACTACTGCGGTTGCGCAATCGGGCTCACTACTGCGCATGCACAATCGGGTTCACTACTGCGCATGCGCACTCGGGGTCAGTACTGCGCATGCGCACTCAGACTCACTACTGCGCATGCGCAATCGGGCGCACCACTGCGCATGCGCCCTCGGCCTCACTAGTGAGCATGCGCACTCGGCCTCACTACGGCGCATGCGCACTCAGAGCCTGTACTGCGTCTGCGCACTCGCCCTCACTACAGCGGATTTGCAATCGGGCTCACTACTGCGCACGGGAACACGGTCACACCCACGCGCATGCGCACTCGGGACCACTACGGCGCATGCCCACTCCGACTCACTACTACGCGTGCTCACTTGGCCTCACTGGTGCGCATGCGTGATGGGCCTCACTACTGCGCATACGCGCTCGGGCTCACTACTGCGTTTGCGCTCTCCGGATCACTACTGCGCATGCGCACTGCGCTTCACTACTGCACACGCGCACTCGGCCTGACAATTGCGCATGCACAATCGGGCTCACTGCTGCGCATGCACTCTCCGCGTCACTACTGCGAATGCGAACTGCGCCTCACTACTGCGCATGTGGCAACGGACACACTTCTGCGGATGCACGATCAGGCTCACTACTGTGCATGCGCAATTCGACTCACTACTGCGGATGCGCTATCGGGCTCAGTAGTGCGCATGCGCATCCGGCCTCACTACTTGCATGCGCACACGGACTGACTTCTGCGGATTCACAATCGGGCTCACTACTGTGCATGTGCAATCGGGCTCACTACTACGCATGGGCCCTCGTACTCACCCACGCGCATATGCACTCGGTTTCACAGCTACGCATGCTCACTCCGTCTCACTAGTACGAGTGCGCACTCGGCTTCACTACTGGGCATGCGCACTCGGGCTGACTACTGCGGACGCGCAAGCGAGATCACTACAACGCACGCCCCGAGGGACTCACTACTGCGCATGCCCACTCGGAATCATTACTGCGCATGCGCACTCCTCTTTACTAATGCACATGCGCACTCCGCCTCACTACTGCACATGCGCACTCCGCCTCACTACTACATACGGGCACTCGGACTCTCTACTGCGGATGCGCAGTCGGGCTCACAACTGTGCATGCGCATTGCGGCTTCACTACTGCGCATGCGCACTCGGGCTCACTACTGTGCATGCGCAATCCGCCAAGCTACTGCTAACGCGCGCTCCGCCTCACTACTGCGCATGTGCACTCGGACTCACTTCTGCGGATGCACAATCGGGCTCACTAGTGCGCATGCCCAATCGGGCTCAATACTGCGCATGCGCAATCCGGCACACTACTGCGCACTCGGGCTGACTATTGGGCATGCGCACTCGAACTCACTACTGCGGATGCGCAGTCGGGCTCACAACTGTGCATGCGCATTGCGGCTTCACTACTGCGCATGCGCATTCCGCCTCCATACTGCGCATGTGCACTCGGATTCACTTCCGCGGATGCACAGTCGGAAATCCAAAAGAGCATGCGCACCGCGGCTCACTTCTGCACATGGGCACTCGGGCTTACTACTGTTCCTGCGCTATCCGCCTCACTACTGCTTATGCGCACCCCGGGTCACTTCTGCACATGCGCGCTCGGCCTCACTACTGCGCATGCGCATTTAGGCTCAGTACTGCACATGCGCACTCCGGCTTACTACAGCGCATGCGCACCCGGAATCACTACTGCGCATGCGCTCTTCGTCTCACTACTGCGCATGCGCCCTCCGCCTCACCACTGCGCATGCGCGTTCCGCCTCACTACTACACACGCACACTCGGACTTACTACTGCGGACGCGCAATCGGGCTTACTACAGCGCATGAGCCATCGACCTCACCCAGGCGCATGCACACTCGGACTCTCCAATGCGGATGCGCAATCGGGCTCACTACTGCGCATGCGCAATCGGGTTCACTACTCCCAATGCGCACTCCTGCACACTACTGCGCTTGCGCACTCCGCGTCACGACTGCGCAAGCGCACTCGGCCTCACTACTGCGCATGCGCACTCGGAACCAGCACTGCGGATGCGCAATCGGGCTAACTAATCCGCATGAGCGCACCGGCTCGCTACTGCACATGGGAACTCGGCCTCGTTACTGCGCATGCGCACTCGGGCTCACTACTGCGGATGGGCAATCGGGCTCACTACGGCGCATGCGCACTCGCACTTTCTCCTGCGCATGCGCACTCCGGCTCACTACTGCGCATACGCACTCGAACTCACTGCAGCGGATGCGCAATCGCGGTCACTACTGCGCATGGGAACACGCTCTCACCCACGCGCATGCGCACTCGGCCACACAACTGCAGATGCGCAATCGGCCTCACTACTGCGCATGCGGACACGGAATCACTCACGCACATGCGCACTCGGGTTCACTACTGCGCATGCGCACTCGGTTTCACTACTGCGCATGCGCACACCGGCTCACCACAGCGCATGCGCACTCTGCCGCACGTCTGCGCATACGCACACGGACTCACAACAGCGGATGCGCAATCGGGATCACTATTGCGCGAGCGCGCTCGGACTCACCCTCGCGCAAGTGCACTCGGGTTCACTTCTGCGGATGCACAATCGGGCTCACTACTGCGCATGGGAACCCGGTGTCACGCACGTACATGCCCACACGGGTTCACTACTACGCATGCGCACCCCGGCTCACTACTACGTGTGCGCACTCGGCCTCACTACTGCGCATGGGAACCCGGTGTCACGCACGTACATGCCCACACGGGTTCACTACTACGCATGCGCACCCCGGCTCACTACTACGTGTGCGCACTCGGCCTCACTAGTGCGCATGGGCACACGGCCCCACTACTGCGCATCCGCACCCTTGACTCACTTCTGCGGATGCACAATCGGGCCCACTACTGTGCCTGTGCAATCGGGCTCACTACTACGCACGCTAACTCCGGCTCACTACTACGCGTGCGCACTCGGCCTCACTACCGCGCATGCGCTCTCCGGCTCACTACTGCGCATGCGCATTCCGCGTCACTACTGCGGTTGCGCAATCGGGCTCACTACTGTGCATGCGCAATCAGGCTTAGTACTGCGCATGCGCCGACGGACTCACCCACGCACATGCCCACACGGATTCACTACTGCACATTGGCACTCCGGCACACTACAGTGCATGCGCACTCCGCCTCACTACTGGGCATCCGCACTCGAACTCACACACCCGCATGCGCACTCGGGTTCACTACTGCGCATGCGCACTTGCATTTACTACTGCGGATGTGCGCACGGACTCACTACTGCGCATGCGCGTTGCGCCTCACTACTGCGGATGCGCAATTGGGCTCGGTACTACGCGTGCGCACTTGGCCTCACTAGCGATAGTGCGCATGCGCACTCGGCGTCACTACTGCGGATGCACAATCGGGCTCACTACTGCGCATGCGCACCCGGACTCACTTCTGCGGATGCACAATCGGGCTCACTACTGTGCATGCGCAATTGGGCTCTCTACTTTGCATGCGCACTCGGACTCACTACTGCGGATGCGCAATCGGGCTCACTACTATGGATACGCCCTCGGCCTCACTACTGTGCATGCTTGCTCGGCCTCACTTCTGCGGATGCACATTCGGGCTCTCTACTTTGCATGCGCACTTGGATTCACTACTGCGGACGCGCCCTCAGACTCATCCACGCGCATGCGCACTTGAGTTCACTACTACGCATGCGCACTCCGGCTCACTACTGCACATGCACACTCGGCCTCACTTCTGCGCATGCGCACTTGGACTCACTACTGCGGATGCGCAGTCGTACTCACTACTGCGCATGCGCAATCGGGCTCACTACTACGCATGGACCCTCGGACACAAACACGCGCATGTGCACTCGGGTCCACTACTACGCATGGGCACTCCGGTTCACTACTGCCCATGCGCACTCGGGCTCACTACTGCGCATGCGCCGTTGGACACACGCACGCACATGCGCACTCGGGTTCACTACTGCGCATGCGCAATGGTGTTCGCTACACCGAATGCGCACTCCTTCTCACTACTACGCTTGCGCACTCGGACTCACGACTGCGGATGCGCAACCGGGCTCACTACTGCGCGTGCACACTCCGACTCAGTTCTGCACATGCGCACTCGGCATCACTAATGGGCAAGCGCATTCCGCCTGACTACTGCGCATGCGCACTCCGGCTCACTACAGCGGACGCGCAATCGTGATCATTACTTCGCATGCACCCTCGTCATCACGACTGCGCATGCGCAATCGGGCTCACTACTGCGGGCACGCCCTCGGACTCACCCACGCGCATGCCCACCCGGGTTCGCTAATGCGCATGTGCTCGCGGACGCACCCATCCGCATGCGCACTCGGGATCCTGCACGTGCATGCGCATTATCACTCTCTACTGCGCATGCGCACCCCGGATCACTTCTTCACATGCGCACTCGGCCTTACTACCGCGCATGCATACTCAGACTCACTACTGCGGATGCGCAATCGGGCACACTACTGCGCATGCGCACTCGGGCTCACTACTGCGCATGCGCACACAGACTCACTGCTGCACATGCGCAATCGTTCTCATTACTGCCCATGCGCACCCCGGCTCACTTCTGCACATGCGCACTCGGCGTCTCTACTGCGCTTGCGGACGCGGACACACTACAACGCATGCATTCTCCGCCTCACCACTGCGCATGCGCACTCGGACTCCCTACTGCAGCTGCGCATTCGGGTTCACCCACGGGCATGCCCAAGCGGGTTTGCTAATGCGTATGCGCCGACGAACTCACCCAGGCGCATTCACACTCGGGTTCACTATTGCTCATGCGCACTCCGACTCACTAGTGCGGACGAACAATCGGGATCACTACTTCACACGCCCCCTCGGACTCACCCGCGCGCTGTGCACTCGGGTTCGCTCCTCCGCATGCGCACTCGGCCTCACTACGGCGCATGCGCACTCAGACTCCCTACTGCGGCTGCGCAATCGGGTTCACTACTGCGTATGCGCAATCCGGTTCACTACTGCGCATGCGCACACGGGCTCACTACTACGCGTGCGCACTCCGGCTCACAACGGCGCATGCGCACTCCGGCTCACTACTACGAGCAGTGATGGGCAGTCGTGAGATGTTATCTCACGCGAGAGGTTTCTGCGCATGCGTCAGCTGACGTCACAGCCTGCTATTAGTGCCGTATCTAGCCGGTACACGCAGTGGTGACTGATAAGATGCACCTTAATGATCTTACATAATTTTTCACAAATTCTTAAAATTGCACTGTAAACTATGAATGTATAAGTTGGGTTAGATTAGTTATACATATGACTGTATAAAACCATTAGGTCTGACCATATAATACGGTTATACTACTTGAATGGTCTGACCATGTAATACAGTTATACTACTTGAATGGTCTGACCATGTATTACGGTTATACTACTTCAATGGTCTGACCATATAATACGGTTATACTACTTAGGTCTGACCATATCATGCGGTTATACTACTTAGGTCTGACCATATCATACGGTTATACTACTTAGGTCTGACCATATAATACGGTTATACTACTTGAATGGTCTGACCATATAATACGGTTATACTACTTATGTCTGACCATATCATACGGTTATACTACTTGAATGGTATATGGTTAGTATTATATGGTCAGACCATTCAAGTAGTATAAGCGTACTATATGGTCAGACCTAAGTAGTATGACCGTATTGTATGGTCAGACCAATCAAGTAGTATAAGCGTCTTGTAAAGTCAGGCCATTTAAGTTAGGGTCGGTTCAGGATAGGTCTGGGCCTAAGGTTAGGTCAGATTAGGTTAGGTCGGGGTAGGTTATGTGCCCAGACATTTTTTTTTTTTTTTAACGAGGGGAAATCTTTGACGTAAGACACCCCCACTCCCCGGGGGAGGAGCGGGGGTAGTGTGGGATTTTTACCCACTAAAACCCCTCGGTGGTGCCCACCCTCGGCGGCATGGTGGGTCATGGGATCATGCAGTATTCTTCACCACGACCCACCAAAATGCCGCCATGCGACGATTCCGTCGCCCTACTCGTGGGGAGCAGAAGGCTCCCCACCAACAACAACCCACCCCCATTGGAGCCGAGCGCGCCACCACGGTCGCCCTCGTCTCCGCCCCTCGGACCGCGTGCAATGGGATCATGGGCCCCCGCCCATGACCCCTGCGTTCCTGGCGGTGTCTCGGTCAATCCCGAGGAACTCCGGTACCCTCGGACCGAGCACCGCCACACACTCACACATATCAGTGGGATGAGGGCGCGTCGGGGCAGGCGACGCTACCCCTATCCCTAACACCTCACACATTAAACTAAACACAAACACACATACAAACACACAACACTCACACACCCACACAAACACACATCATTCACACAGTGAGGACGACGCGGGGATGCCGCGCGGCCCCACTACACTCAGGAAGGCGGCTGGGAGGCCGGGTACGGAGCTCCCAGTCGCCTTCTTCTTTCACGCACACGCACTCTGCCAGATGCGCCGCGTTTCTCACGTTCACGCTCCGCGTCCTCCTTCCGCGAGATAATTGTCTCGCAAAAGGAGGAGACGGCCATCCATCCCTCTTCACTACGTAGCATACTCGCAATCACATCACTCAAACATGCTGGATCATTCTCAATCACGCAGACCATTTTTTTTTTTTTTTTTTTTTACGTGGGGGACATCTTCGAAAGACACCCCGCACCCCTGGGGGATGGCGCGGGGTTATGCCGGATTTTTACCGGCTAAAACCCCCGCGGTGGTCCTACCTCGGCGCATGGAAGGGGGCCCCGGGAACTCTGTCAGAACACAACCGGGACCCCCACGCCTTGGCCCCATCCTGGGGGAGGCCGGGAGGACCTCCCCCATGCTCGTCCCATTTACACGGCGCCCGGACCACCGAGGCGCCGCCGTCCCCCCCGGGGCAGTGTTCAATGGCGTCCTGGGCCCCCACCCAGGACGCCGACTGCCCCTGCGACGGCTCTACCTGGGGAGCTGTCAGGCCTCCCCGGAGCCGCCGCTACCCTGCCGGATCCGATGACCCGGTTGGGCCGGCGGTCCCCCTTTTTTTGAGGTACCGCCGGCCCGCCTTCCTCATCCGGGGGAGTCCGGCCGTGTCCCACGGCGGACACGGCGGCTCCCCCGTCCTCTAACGGTCGCTTCTCGGACCCGCTCCGCGGCCTCCTTCTGCAGCATCACCTCTTCGCAGAAGGAGGCCACGGCCCTCCAGTTCCTCTCCCTGTCCAGCATCGCCCCAACTACTGCTGGCAGGGAGAGGTCATGCCCTATTTCGAATTTGAGGACACGGCGCAGCGCTGAAAAGGCGGGGCAAACCTCCAGCGTATGCTGCGCCGTGTCCAAATCCTCCCCACAATGGTGGCAGGACGCCGTCGCCTGCTTCCCAATTCGACGCAGGTATTCACCGAAGCATCCGTGCCCGGTGAACACCTGCGTCATACGGTAGGTGAGTCTACCATGGCCTCTCTCCCGCCACTCCTCCAGATGTGGCAGGAGAGCCCCGACATCTGGCTTGTTGGCGTATTTGCGGACCTCGATACGCCAACGTGTTTCAGCCAGTTGTCGGGCCTGGCGCCTGATCGTTTCGATCGCCGTAGGCTCCGGCGGGACGCCGTCGAGTCGTCGCAGGGCACGGATGCGCGTGTATGACGACGCATCCGCCCCCGCGAGGAACTCGAACGGGATAAATCCCGCCAGAGCCATCGCCGCCCCATAGGAGATGGTGCGGTATCCCCTCATGACCCTGATGGCCAACCGCCGCTGCAGTCGATGCACTAACTGAAGACTGCGGCGGCTGGCAATCAGGGATCGTGCCCACACTGGTGCCCCGTAGGACACCATGGACCGCACCACCCCCACGTAAAGGCGGCGAACCTTCTCATCGGGTCCCCCGAGATTGGGCATTATACGGCCCAATGCGGCCGCTGCCCGCTCTACTCGGGGGACCAGGCGATCGAAGTGCCGATCAAAACGCCAGTGGCTGTCGAGGTCGAGTCCCAAATACCTCAAACTGGACCCGACCTCGACCCATGCATCACCTACCCGGACCCACGAGGGGGGAGGACCCCGCGACCGAGGCCTGTTGTGGAAAACAATAGCCTCGGTCTTGCGGGGATCAATGCTCAACCCCAACTCGTAGATCCGTCCGACGACGGCGGCTACTGCCACTTCTACCAGACGGATGGTCCTCTCCAGCTCCTCCCCGACTGCCAGGATGTAAGTATCGTCTGCATAGCAGACGACATAACAGCCGTCGGGGAGGGCGGCCCGCAGAACGCGGTCGTACCCCAGGTTCCACAAATATGGTCCTAAAGCGGAACCCTGGGGTACGCCGCATGTGGTCTCCCTGCGTACCGTGTCGTCCCGGCCCTTATACTCTATCCACCTGTCTTGCAGGTAGGACCCGATCACCCTCCTTAAGTAGGGAGGCACCTGGTGATATACCAGGGCCTCCCTGATGGCGGCCCAGGGCAGGGTGTTGAATGCATTGACGATGTCAATTGATACACCGACACACACCCCGCCCCGGGATACAGCCGCCTCCGCGAGGGAACGCACGCGCAATACAGCGTCCAGCGTAGAGCGTCCCTCGCGGAAGCCGAATTGGCTGTCCGCCAGATCGGGCCCTACCGTCGACAGGTGCCTGGAGAGGCGGGAAGCTATCACACTCTCAAACAGCTTCCCCGCCTCATCCAGGAGACATATGGGCCGGTACGCGGAGGGAGACTCCGCGGGCCTTACATCCTTACGGATGAGGACCATCCGTCCGGTCTTCCAAACTTGGGGAAAGATCCCCTGAGCGAGGCACGTATTAAACGTGCCTCGGATCTCCCCGATAAAGACGCCCGAGGCCATGACCAGGGCCCTCCCGGGCACGTCATCCGGGCCCGGGGCTGTATTCTTCGCCCCGAGCCGTTTCAGCGCGGCAAGGAGCTCCTCGTCAGTGACCCCCAGCTCGTCGGACCAATCGACGTGGTCCGACACCTGAGCCGCGTGGCCCTCCGTAGCCCCGGAAAGGGGGAATAGGGTTTCCACAACGCGGCTAAGGAACTGGGGGTCAAGAGACTCCGTCACAGGGGGCGCCCACGGCCGGAGTCGGCCAAGTACCAACTTGTACGGGCGCCCCCACGGATCTTCATCCAGTCTCCCGAGGAGCTCCTGCCAGGCCCTAGCCTTGGCCTTTTTGATGGCGAGCTGCAGGGCTTTTACCTTCTCGCGGTAAAGCCCATACAGCTCCGCTACCCACGTCGGGCTCTCCCTTCGCCGTCGACGAGAACGGGTGTACCGGCGGCGCGCCCGAGTGCAATCGCTTCTGAGCTCAGCGATTTCGGGCGACCACCAGTACACCGATTTCCTCCACGAGGGGCCCGCTCTTGGCATCGCCGCGTCACATACTAATGTGAGCACGCGGCGAAGCCAACGGGCCCCTTCGTGCCCGTCGACTGGCCTGGCTGAGTGCCAGGCCACGACGTGAGCAGCTGCCATCAGGGCGTCCTTATCTACTCGTTTGATGGACCACCGCGGTGGTGGGTGTGCTCCCTCCTCTGGGCGACCTCGGGGAGGCGCTTCTGGAGAAGTGGCGGAGAGGATCATCGTTATATAACGATGATCCGACAAGGTTTCAACCTCCTCCGCCACCCTCCACCCCGAGATACGGCGCGCGGCGGCCGGGGAGGCGAAGGAGAGGTCCACTATGGATACTCCCCATTGCCGCACGCACGTGTGCACGGAGACCGTATTCAGCAAACGGAGCTCCAGTCCAGCCGCCCAGTCGAGCAACGTCTCGCCCCACGCGTCGGTCCTAGGGGACCTCCAGGCCGTGGCCTTGGAGTTGAAATCCCCCAGAACCAAAACAGGACGGGGCAGGCAGCGTGAAACGCATCGCCTGACCCCGTCCAAGAACATCTCAAAAGACGCGAGGGGCCAGTTCGGTGGAGCATAAATTCCCACCACCGCGGTGCCACCCCAATCGACCGCCACGAATCCCCGACCCCGCTCGATGAGTGTGCAGGGCGGGGACCCGCGGCGGGAGTTCCAAACTATAGCGACGGAGCCCCCATCGTCCCCGGTCCAGTTCGGATGGACCGGGACTCTATAGGGCTCCGCCACTACTCCCAAACCTACATCCCGCTCGGCCAGGGCCTGGGCAAGGAGGTCTTGCGCCCTGGCCGAGTGGTTCAGGTTGGCCTGGAGAATGGGGCCCGATGGCCCCATCCTATTCAGCTTCCATGGGGGTCTGTGCCCCCTCCGTCCCGGTGGCCAAGCGTGGCACGGCTATATCCGCCGCCCTTGGGGCCGGCGTCTCCGCTCGTCCTGCCACCGGAGTAGCGACAGCCTTGGTCGCCGGGGAAACCGGCGGAACCGCGACTGCCGCCACCCCGGCCGCTGGGACCGTTGGCTTCTTGCCACGGCCCCTTCTTCGCCGCCGGCCCCCTCCGCCAACCTCCTTGGCGGCTTGACACGGCTGCGTGCCGAGCCGGTGGTTGGCGGGCCGCCCCTGGTCGGCACACACGGTGCATTTGGGCGGAGCGGTGCACTGGGCCGCCTTATGCCCTTCAGCGCCACAGGCGTAGCATCGCCCCGTCCTGTCCACCGTGCTGGTGCACCGCTGCCTTACGTGCCCGTACTCCATGCAGCGGTAGCACTGCACGGGGCGAGCCCGCAGAGCGTCCACAGGGACGCGGGTCCACCCCACGACCACAGTGCCGGCCAGGGCCACCCTCCGCGCAGCAGCCGCCGGGCAGCGGACCCAGATGGTCCCAAGGCCACCGGGACCCGGGCGCACTTCGCCCGTTTTAACCTCCCCTGTGAGGCATCCTCCGGCCGCCGCGACCACAGACGTCACCTCTGTGAGCGTCACAGAGTCCATTAGGCCGCGCAGCCGGAGGTCGGCCATCTTTTGGGGGCGTACCACCTTCACGCCCGTCCCCTCCAACACCTCCGCCATTTTGTTGGCCAGGAGGTCGGCTTTGGCGCCGCGATCAAGGCCGGATACCTCTAAAAGGAATCCCCCTGCCGCGGCGCGCCTCGGGCGTAGCGGTGGTACGCACAGCGAGGGGAAATCTATCTTCTCCCTCGCCTTGGCCATTGCCTCCGTGAGGGAGGTCTTACATCCCGCCGGTATGGTTACGGCCACCGCGTACGCCGCCGTACGCGGTGGCCGAGGCGGCACAGCTTTCGCCTTCGGAGGCGGGGCCTTCTTCGGCCCCGCCTGCGTGGCGGTTGGGGCGGCCTTAGCCACATTTCGCCTGGCCTTACGACCGACCACGGTGGTCCACGCCTCGGTCGGTGCCATCCTTGCCGGGGCCGCTCTCTCATTGGCCGCAGCTGCGACTGCCGCATAGCTGCGTGCCTTCTGAGGCGGCGCGGGCACCTCGGAAGGCGCGGGCCTACCGCCGGGTCGGAGAGGGGCCTTCTGCCCCTTCTTCTTTTTTTTCTTGGCCTCCTTTCCGGGGACTGGGGCCGGGTGGGAGAGCACCGGCTGAGGCGCAGCACGCCGCGACGCCGCTGGCCCGGACGACGCGGCCTGCGTCCGCGGTTCTTCCGCCCTGGAGGATGCCATGCGCGCGTCTATCACCGTGGTGATGAGGCGCACCAATTCCTCCGGAGACATGCTCGCTACAGATCGACCGCCCTGCCGGTCATCCGTCGGGCCAGAGGCCCGCGGAGCTGATATAGGCGAGGGCGGTCGTGTTGGGGCCGTCGATGCTGACAGCCTCCGGGACCTGCGCGGCGGCGACGCAGGCGACGGCGCGACGGGCGCAGACGTCGCAGCAGAGGCTTGACGCTGCGCCGCCATCTCCGCTCTAAGGAGGCGGACGTCCTCCTCCAAGTCCTGTATCCGCTTCCTCAAGGCCCGATTCTCTGCCTCGAGAGCCGCGGTAGAGGACGTTGCCGATCTAGCGGCTAGTTCGGCCTCTGCCAACCTCGTTTCCTGGGCGGCCAGGCGTAAGGCCCGCATAAACCGCCCGTTCAAATTCCGCGAGCCCGCAGCCACCCGGTCGACTACTTGCATGTACCCGAGTGTACGAGACACAATACAAGCCGTCGGCATGGCGCGGAACTCTCTCGCGAGCTCCACCTTGTCGGGGAGAGGGAGGGACGACCTCGATGGAGGCCGAATTTTGGCCTCTGGATCGAGCGGATCCCTATCCGCCTCGCCGTACGCCGCGGCCTCCTCCCCTCTAGGAGGCGCTTTTTTGCCTCCACGTACGCGGTTGTGTTGACGGTGGTAGCCGCCCGACCGCGCTTTCGCCCTTGGCCAAAGGCCCTAGAGACGGACGACGCATCCGTTTCGTTGCCGTCAGTGCCCCGCTCCCCGCCGACGCCCACAGCCGCCGTCGAGTCTATCGACGACGCCCAGGACGACGCACAAGAGCGGGTCAGCGACCGCGCTCTAGGGCGCTCCAGGGACTTCCGCCGTGGAGCGGGCACCTTAAACAGATCGTCGTCCTTGGCGACGTCTTCTGCTGGTGCAACGCCAGCCGGCATTGGCCCCTCCTCGCTCTCCACAGGGGATGTGGAGCGTTTAACCTCCACCATCGCCCCGGAGAGCTTCTCCAACACTACTACAAGGCCGTCTTGCCCTTCCGGACAAGACGCCTCCCCCCCAGATACCCCAGTTAAAGATTTCGATGATTCCATATGGATCCCACGCGAAGGTTGGAAAGGGTGGTCCACCCCGGCAGAGCCGCCTTACCGGGGTAAGCCTAAATACTCGGGGGGGTCGGCAGGTACCCCCGAGGGAACCGTTAAAGACTGCCACTGTTTTACGTCTGGGCAGCTACGCAGTTCTCGGCACGGTTGCCTTTACACCTTGAATTCAGACGTCCTCACGCCCCCGCCGCCCCCCGTTTTCAGTCCTCGGTGTCGAGCCTTACCGGCTTGGGAGGCCCTACCAGGGTCCGAAGACCCCGCCGGCATCGCCTCGACACTTCATCGAACCTACTTGGGGAAACGACGGGAGCACCCCTTTTCACGGACTCTTACCGTTGGCAGGGGATACCGTGGCCGTATTCCGCCCCGCGAACCACACAGCGGATTTTTTATAGAGGTTTACTCCTCGCGAGCCAGCCGGTTAAGGCCAGCTCCCCGTTCCTGCGAAACATGACCACAGGCTTACGGTATGAGCATAGGCCCCCCAAAACTGGGGAACCCGCCGTTCCCCCGTTAGCATAGAGGCCCTCACCCTTGGGAAGCCAACCACCGAAGCGATTGATTTCCGAAGGGCATGGAGTGCCTCTATCCCAGCGTACACCACGAGGAGGTGGGAGATCCAACTTGTGGCACACTGCCACCATTCGCAAGCCCAATCACGCAGACCATAAAATGTCTTTCCCACGCATACGCTGGACATTCACTCAAAACATGCTGGGCCGTGTCTGGCCCAGCTCCGCACGCGAAACAACCCGGTGATCGTTCCCTACCGATCCGCCACAGGTACTCACCGGAGCACCCATGCCCGGTGAGCACCTGCGTGATCCGGAACGTGAGCCGCCCGTGGCCACGGTCCATCCACTGTTCCAGGCGTGGAAGGACCGCCCCGACCGCGCGCTTCTCCGCAGCCCCGCTGGCAATTAAGTCCCGGCGCCAGCGGGAGATAGCGACGCGGCGGGCCTGGAGCCTGCACACTTCGACGCTGGGCCCTGGCGAGCCCCCCTCTACACCTGTGACCAGGCTGAGGGAGCTTCGGTAACGGTATACCTCAGCCTCCACCTCAGCCTGGTATTTTAAGGGTTTTACGCCCGCCAGGACCGTTGCCGACTCCCAGGAGATCGTACGGTAACCCATGACCACCCGGCCAGCCAGCCGCCGTTCCACTCTTCGCAAAACTCCCTGTGAGTGGCTGCTGGCTGCCAGGTCGGCCGCCCAAACTGGGGCACCGTATAAGGCCATGAACCGCACGACCCCCATGTAGAGTCGGCGCACCTTCTCACTTGGGCCCCGCAGGTTGGGCAATATACGCGCTAACGCGCATGCTGTGCGCTCTAACCTGGGGGCCAACGCGTCGAAGTGAGCATCGAATCTCCAGCGACTGTCCAGTCGGAGTCCGAGATACTTCATCTCGGACCCGATCTGGACTTCGGCTCCGCCTACCCGGATCGACGCTCCGTCAGGCGGCAGCCCCCCACGTGTCTGGCAGAAGGCCATGACCTCCGTTTTGTGAGGAGCCACCTCCAGCCCGAGCGCCCGGATCTCGGCAACGACCACCGAGGCACCCAACTCAGCGAGACGGCTGGTCCTCCTCCACTCGCGCCCCGTTGCCAGTATAAACGTCTCATCAGCGAAACAGGTCAATGATAGACCCGGTGGCAACGGGGCACGAAGAGCGGGGTCGTACCCCACGAGCCACAGGTGCGGACCGAGTACCGCTCCCTGGGGCACGCCCCGCTCTACACTCCACACCCTCTCGGCGCCCGACCGATCGACACACTCGATCGACCTTCTCCGGAGATAATCCCCTATTATATTCCGAATTACCGGGGGGACCCGGTGCCTATGCAGGCCATCCATAATTGTCCAATGGGGCAGGGTGTTGAATGCATTGACTATATCAAGCGATATAGCAATCGCCACCCCGCCCCTGGACGTGGCCGTCTGGGCAATATTCCTGACTCTTTGAATAGCATCAATAGTGCTACGCCCCTTTTTAAATCCAAATTGCCAGTCGGCCACGTCGGGATCATCTCCGGAGAGGTGATCGGTAAGCCTACGCGCTATAATCGTTTCGAATATCTTGCCGAAAACGTCTAACAAAACGATCGGCCGGTACGAAGAGGGTTCTCCTTCGCTTCTACCTTCTTTTTTGAGGAGGACCAGCCGCCCCCTCTTCCACACTTGGGGAAACACTCCCTGTCTAAGACAGGCGCTGAAGAGGCCCCTTGCTCTATCTCCCAAATATGGGAGTGCCAAGGACCAAGCCCGGCCCGGGATGCCGTCAGGGCCTGGTGCAGTATTACGTGCACTGACCCTCTTGACGGCATAGACGAGCTCCTCGTCAGAGACCCCCATGTCGTCGGTCCACTGAAGGTGTTCCGACGACCCGGGACGCGTCATGGGACTAACATCTCGAGGTATCAAAGTTTCCACGACGCGCCCCAGTAAATGGGGGTCGAGGCTCTCCGTAACCGGCGGCGCATAAGGCCTTAACTTGCCCATAACGAGTTTGTATGGGCGGCCCCACCGGTCCCGCTCAAGAGAGCCGAGGAACTCGCCCCAGGCCCGATCCTTGGACTCCCGGATGGCGCTCCGGAAGGCAGCTACCCCTGCCCGGTAGTCCTCCCAGAGCCGCTGCTCCCTCGCGGGGTCGCGGTTGCGCCTACGCCGGGCGCGCTGGTACCGGCGACGCAATGGGAGACACGCCTCGCGCAACTGCGCGATCTCCCCCGTCCACCAGTACGCCGCCCGGCGCGGGTGAGGAGTGGCCCGGGGCATCGCCACGTCGCAGATATCCTGCATGGTGCCCCGGAACCACCTAGCCTCACCCTCGACGTCCGCGACCTGTCTAGCCGGAGAAACCGGCCAGCTAACCGCGAGGGCTGCTGCAACCATCCTATCATGGTCGAGCCTCCTCAGCGCCCATCTTTTAGGTGGTGGGCGTCTACCCCGGCGGCGCCGGGCGTCGGAGGAGGAGAAGTCTATCCTGACGTATCGATGTTCACTAAGACTCTCCATCTCCTCCAACACCCGCCAGCTCGCAACGATGCGCGCGGCCGCATTGGGAAACCCACGTGAGATCCACGATAGACTCCCCCTGGGGCCGCACGCACGTGCTCACCGAGCCCCTGTTTAACAACAGGAGCCCTTGCGCCGCCGCCCAATCAAGGGTCGCATGGCCTCTCGCATCGGTCCCCGGGGAACCCCACACGCAAGCTTTCGCGTTGAAGTCCCCGAGGACCATAACGCGTTGGGTGGGGCAACGCGACACTAATTGCCCCACCCTGTCAAGCAGATCTTCAAACTCTGCGAGAGGCCAGCGAGGTGGTGCGTAGACGCCCACCACCACTACTTCACCCCACTTCACCGCGACGGCTCCCCTTGCCGCTGCTATCGCGGTGCAGGGGGGGGGGGGGGGAGCCGGACTTCCCGTGCGACACTACAGCCACAGACGCGTCCCGGCCCTCCGCGTTCGTGAACCAGTTCGGCTGGTCCGGGACGCGGTAGGGCTCGGCCACAACCCCCAACAAACAATCCCACTCGGCGAGGGCATGGAGAAACAGGTCCTGCGCCCCCGCCGAGTGGGTCGCGTTAAATTGGAGTATGGGGCTCAGTGGCCCCATCACTGAGACTTCTCATCCACCACCTCCATGGCGACCTGCTCTGCCTGGGCTTCCGGCTGTTCAGCGGCGTCCGCGACTACTTCAATGTCCCCTTGGTCGTGACTACTTCCCTCTTTTTCCGTTTCGGGAGCTGCTGCGACTTCCTTGGTTTGTGCAGGTGCCCTCCTCTTTCAGGGTTGGGGTGCGCACCCTGCCGCGCCCAGACGATGCGCACTCGGCCGCCCCAGATCGCTGCAGAGGTGGCACTTTAGCTTGTTGCTGCAATTTGCAGCTTTATGCCCCCCCTCACCGCAGGCGTAACATCTGCCGGAACGGTCTTCTTTCTCACTGCACTGCTGGGCCGTGTGCCCCCTTTGGAGGCAGCGGTAGCAATGCATCGGCCGGGTCGCTAATACCTCGACCCGAGCCGATGTCCAACCAATTTTTATGCGTCCCGCTGCCTCCGCTTTCTTAGCGGTGGCTAGGGGGCACCGGACCCATGCGGTTCCCATTGCATTACGTCCTCTTCTTATCTCTCCCACCTTTATATCTTCGGCGGAGCCTTCTCCCAGCTCCGCCAGGACCAGGGCTATTTCCTCCTTCTCGATAGACTCATCAAGATTTAAGAGGCGGATCTCCGCTGTTTTTGTGGGGTTAGCTACCCTCACCTCCGACTCTCGGAATATCTCCTTCAGCTTGCCGGCCAGATTCGCCGCCTTGGCCTTGTTCTCCTGGCCCGGTATGCCAAGGACCAGTCCTCCAGTGGCCGCCTTGCGTATCTTGATCTCGGCGATCCTCATCTCCGTTAATTTCTGTGGAGGGATCGCCTCACGTGCCTTCTTTAGCACTTGGGAGTATGTGCACTCCCCTCCAGGTGCCACCGTCAGGGTCACCGCGGCTGTTCGCGGTGGCCGCGGGACCTTGACCCTTTTCTTCTCAGTCGGCTGTGCCGACTTCTCTCCAGTTGTCCGTCGTGCGACCTGTGGTTGTTTGGCCGTCCTCTGCGATGTCGGTGCAGAGCCCGCCGCGCGTTGGGCCTCCTTCTTCGCGGCCTGTTTCGCCTTGCGGCCGACCACCGTCGACCACAATTCCTCCTGCCGCTTTGGTGGTGCGGTGACTGGGGAGGGTGCTGCCGGCGGGGCAGCAACCGGAGCCGCTCTCCTCGCGGCCGCCAAACGTGCCTGTGCCGTCCTAGGGGCCGCCCTGGGTTGCAGTTTTGGTGGAGAGGCGTTGCGCTGGGCGCTTCTGCTGTTGTGCGCCCGCCTCTTCTACGTCTCACGCAGCTCGGCGGCGAGGTCCTCTATTTTCTGGAAGAGAATGGCCACCACGCTCTCCATGCCCATTGCTGGGGCACCGCTCTTCTCCACGGTCGATTTTGTGTTGTTGGTGTCCCTCGCGCGGGCCTGGAGCGCAGTCTCCTCTGGCCCGTTATTCTGCCGTGATCGTGACTGCTCAAACTCCATCGCCACCTCTGGGACCTCCTCGACTACTTCTGCCGGAGAGGCAATCTCCGGCGGGGGGCTAGCTGTTTGGGCTACCAGCCTCCTCTTAACGTCATCGCGCTCAGATTCCGACGAGGACAGCACCCTTCTTCGGGTCCTTCTAGTCCCTGGTCCCGCCAGTCTGAGAGGTGGCGACGTCACCGCGGCGGTCGCTCCCTTAAGTCTTTCCACCTCCTCCCGGAGCGAAGCCAGATCTTGGGCCATCCTCCGTCGATCCTCTTCTGCAGCTTTGAGTAGGCTGCGAAGCTGCTGCTTCTCTTCGTCTTCTGCAGCAGGACGCGATGCTGGTAGAGGTGCTCGGGGTGACACCCGAGTGGGCCCATCCGCCTCGACTCCTGCTGACGACCTCCTCTTCGCCAGCTTAGTCGTGAGTCCTTCTATATAATTCGTGGACACACGAAGCTGGCGGATGCTGGTCCCTTTCAAATTAGATGAGGCGTTCGCCACTCTGCGAATCAAGTCTGTGTATCGCAGCAACTCGGCCTGCAAGTCGGTCGTAGTGAGGTGCTTTATCTCCCTCATTATCTCGTCCACGTCCGGTATCGGTTTGCTGCCCTTGCTTGGAATGGGCAGCGGCCCGCTCAAATCTAAAGCGCGGAGCTCCCTGTTGAGCTCGAGCTCCTTCCTCTTCGCCTCCGCCAGCCTCTCCTTTGCCTCGGCAAGCCTGACGTAATCGCCGGTGGTCGGTGGCCGGCCTCTCCCACGCGAGCTTGTATTGACGCTTCTCGACGGTCCTGAATCCACCGAAATGACGGAGGCGTCATCCGAGTCGGTGTCCCCGTCTTCGTTCAGGGCCTTTCTCTTCGGAGTGCTTTCCCGCAGGATCAGATTAGGCGGCACCACCACTCTGTCCGCGCACGGTCTCTCGCGACCCGCTTCGCCTGCCTCCGTCGACGCCTGGCTGAGCCGCCTTGAGCGTCTTGTCGTCTGCCACTCATTGTCCGACCCTGAGTCTCCCTCACGCGCGGGCCCTGGCGCGTCTGAGCCGCTGGCTTTGCTCAGATCTGACATACTGACTGTCCTGGGCGGAGCCAGTATGTTTATACACCGCACCACTGGCAAAGCTTTGCCAGTGGCCGCCGCCTTCCCGATGTTCCGGGCCTTCTCTTCCATCGCCTCCTCCGTTGCTTTTTGGCTGGGTATTGAGCTGCCCCCCACAGCTTTGGTTTTATAAGTTGAGCAATCCATTAGTGTTCCCACGAGTGTGGTCGGAAGAAACGTCACCCCGGGCAGAGCCGCCTTACCCGGGGAAGCTTGGATACTCGGGGGGGTCGGCAGGTACCCCCGAGGGAACCGTTAGAGACTGCCTCTGCTTAACGTCTGGGCAGTCACGCAGTCCTCGGCACGGTTGCCTTAACACCTTGACTTCAGACGTACTACGCGCCCCGGCCGTCCCCGTTTTCAATCCTCCGTGCGAGCCTTGCCGGCTTGGGAGGCCCTACCAGGGTCCGAAGACCCCGCCGGCATCGCCTCGACACATAATCGGACCTACTTGGGTAAGACCGGAGCAACCCTTTTATGCGGACTCGTACCGCAAGGCAGGGGATACCGTGGCCGTATTCCGCCCCGCGAACCACACAGCGGATTTTTTATAGAGGTTTACTCCTCGCGAGGCCAGCCGGTTAAGGCAAGCCTCCCCGTTCCTGCGAAACATGACCACAGGCTTACGGTGTGATTTTAGGCCCTCCCTAAACTGGAGGACCCGCCGTTCTCCCGTTAGCATGGAGGCCCTCACCCTTGGGTAGCACCGAAGTACTACCGAAAAGCATAGAGTGCCTCCACCCCAGCGGACACCACGAGGAGGTGGGAGATCCGACTTGTGGCACACTGCCACCATTCGTCCACCAGGTGCCCAGACCTAACCTAATCTAACCTAACCTTAGACCCTGACCTAATCCTATGGCGTGACATAACTTAGGTCCTAACTGATAAAAGTTATAGTAGTAACGATAATTATAGTTCCAGCGATGATAATCTTCATAATATGTGCAATAATATTGATGATACTAAGAATAGTAAGAATAGTAAGAATCAATATCAAATATTGATATTCACATAACAAATCTGCTGCAGACGTAAAAAATAATATTAATCATAAATAAATTTAATATTACTTGTATTATATATAATCTGTTGTATTACTTAACGCTTTTATTCTCTTTCCTGCAATTTTCTTCAGATTTATTTTTTTTCCTCATTACGGCCTAATGATACCTTATATTTTATCAAACTGTATACGCTACTGAGAACTTCTGCGAATAGCTTACTGCGCATGCGCTGAGATTGCCCACCACTGACTGCGAGTGCGCACTCAGACTCTCTACTGCGCATGCGCTCTAATCCTCACTACTGCGCATACGCCCTCGGCCTCACTACTGCGGATGCACAATCGGGCTCTCAACTTGCATGCGCACACATTCCCAACCATGTGCATGCCCACCCGGGTTCGCTATTATCGCATGCGCAATCGGACTCACTACTGCGCATGCGCAATCGGGCACACTACTGCGGATGCGCAATCGGGCTCACTACTGTGGATACGCACGCGGGCTCTCTACTGGTCATGCGCTCTCCACCTCACTACAGCACTCGCGCATTCGGACTCACTACTGCGCATGCGCGCACGGTCTCACAACTGCGCATGCGCACTCGGACTCACTACTACGCATGCGCAGTCCGGCTCAACACTTCGCGTGCGCACTCGGCCTGACTACTACGCATGCGCACCCCGGATCACTACAGCGCACGCGCACTCCGTCTCACTACTGCGCATGCGCACTCCGCCTCACTACTACACATGCGCACTCGCACTCACTACTGCGGATGCACAATCGGGCTCCCGACTGAGCATGCGCGCACGGGCTTACAACGCCGCATGCGCACGTTGGTTCACTACAGCGCATGCGCACTCCGGCTCACTCCTGCGCATACGCACTTTGACTTACTACAGCGGATGCGCAATCGGGCTCACTACTACGCATGCGCACACCGGCTCACTACTACACGTGCGCAATCGGGCGCGCTGCTGCGCACGCGCACCCCGGCTCACTACTACGCGGGCGCAGTCGGCCTCACTACTGCGCATGCGTACACGGCCTCCCTACTGCGCATGCGCACCCGGACTCACTTCTGCGGATGCACAATCGGGCTCACTACTGTGCGTGTGCAATCGGGCTCACTACTACACATGATCCCTCGTAATCACTCACGCGCATGTGAACTCGGGTTCGCAACTACGCATGCTCACTCCGGCTCACTAATACGAGTGCGCACTCGGCCTCGGCACTGCGCATGCGCACTCGAACTCACTGCAGCGGATGCGCAATCGGGCGCACTGCTGCGCATGGGCACGCCAGCTCACTTCGGCACGTGCACACTCGGCCTCACTACCGTGCATGCGCACTCCGCTTCACTACTGCGCATGAGCACTCAGACTCACTACTGCGGATGCGCACACCGGCTCACCCAGGCGCTTCGCGCACGGCCTCAATACTGCGCATGGGCACTCCGGCACAATACTGCGGATGCGCACTCTGCTTCACTACTACGAATGCGCACTCGCTTCTGCGTATGCACAATCAGGCTCACTACTGGGCATGGGCACCCGGTCTCACCCACGCGCATGCGCTCTAGGGCTCACTACTGCGCATGCGCCCTCGGCCACACCCATCCCCATGCGCAATCGGTTTTACAACTGTTCATTCGCACGCGAACTCACCCACGCGCACGTGAAGCCGGGCTCACTACTGCGCATGCGCGCACGGGCTCACTCAGGCGTATGCGCATTCGGGCTCACTACAGCGCATGCGCAATCGGGCTCAGTACTACGCATGCGCCATCGAACTCACCCAATCGCATGCACACTCGGAATCACTACTGCGGATGCGCAATCGGGCTCACTACTGCCCATGCGCACTCGGACTCACATCTGCGGATGCACAGTCGGGCTCACTACTGTGCACGTGCAATCGGGCTCACTTTTGCGGATGCGCGTTCGGACTCACTTCTGCGGATGCGCAATCGGGCTCACTACTGCGCATGCGCACTCGGACTCACTACTGCGGACGTGCAATCGAGATAACAACTGCGCATGCGCCGTCGAACTTACCCAGGCGCATGCACACTCGGACTCTCGACTGCGGATGCGCAATCGGGCTCACTATCGTGCATGCGCAATCGGACTCACTACTGCGCATGCGTCCTCGGACTCAACCACGCGCATGTGCACTCGGGTTCACTACTACGCATGCGCAATCGGGCACACTACTGCGCATGCGCCCTGGGACTCAACCACGCGCAAGTGCACTCGGGTTCACTATTACGCGTGCGCATTCCGGCTCACACCTACGCGTGCGCACTCGGCCTCACTAGTGGGCATGCGCAGTCGGTCTCACTACAGCGCATGCGCATCCGGGCTCACTTCGGCGGATGCACAATCGGGCTTACTACTGTGCATGTGCAATCGTGCTCACTACTACGCATGGGCCCTCGTACTCACCCACGCGCATGTGCATCCGGGCTCACTACTACACATGCCATTATAGCCACTATAATAGCCATTATAACCACTATAACAACCATTATCACCACTATAGCGACCATTGTCACCACTATAACAACCATTATAACCAATACAACAACCATTATAACCACTATAACAACCATTATAACCACTATAACAGCCATTATAGCCACTATCACAACCATTACAACCAGTATAACAACCATTACAACCACTATGACAACCATTAAGACCACTATGACAACCATTATAACCACTATAACAACCATTATAACCACTATAACAACCATTATCACGACTAAAACGTCCTTTATCACCACTAAAACATCCATTATCACCACTATAACACCTATTATCACCACTATAACAACCATTATCACCACGATAACAAACATTATCAGCACTATATACGACCATTATCACCACTATAACGACCATTGTCACCACTATAACGACCATTATCACCACTATAACGACCATTATAACCACTATAACGACCATTATAACCACTATAACAACCAAACCAACCACTATAACAACCAGTACAACCAGTATAACAACCATTACAACCACTATAACAACCACTAGAGCCACTATGACAACCATTATCACCACTATAACAACCATTATAACCACTACAACAACCATTATAACCACTATGACAACCATTATGACCACTGTCACAACCATTATGACCACAGTAACAAACATTATGACCACTGTAACAACCATTATCACCACTCTAACAACCATTATCACCACTATAACTACAATTATCACCTCTATAACGACCATTATCACCACTATAACGACCATTGTCACCACTATAACAACCATTATAAGCACTATAACAACCATTATCACGACTAAAACGGCCTTTATCACCACTAAAACATCCATTATCACCACTATAGCACCTATTATCACCACAATAACAACCATTATCACCACGATAACAAACATTATCAGCACTATAACGACCATTATCACCACTATAACAACCATTATTACCAATACAACAACCACTATAACCACTATAACAACCATTATAACCACTATAACACCTATTATCACCACTATAACAACCATTATCACCACGAGAACAAACATTATCAGCACTATAACGACCATTATGACCACTGTAACAACCATTATCACCACTGTAACAACAATTATCACCACTATAACGACCATTATCACCATTATAACGACCATTATCACCACTATAACGACCATTATAACCACTATAACAACCATTATCACCACTATAGCGACCATTATCAGCACTATAACGGCCATTATAACCACTATAACAACCATTATCACCACTATAACAACCATTATCACCACGAGAACAAACATTTTCAGCACTATAACGACCATTATCACCACTATAACGACCATTATCACCACTATAACGACCATTATCACCACTATAACGAACAATCTCACCACTATAACGACCATTATCACCACTATAACGTCCATTATCACCTCTATAACGACCATTATAACCACTATAACAACCATTATCACCGCTATAGCGACCATTATCAGCACTATGACGACCATTATAACCACTATAACAACCATTATCACCACTATAGCGACAATTATCTGCACTATAACGACCATTATCAGCACTATAACGGCCATTGTCAGCACTTTAACGACCATTATCACCACTATAACACCTATTATCACCACTATAGCGACCATTATCGTCACTATGACAACCACTATCATTACTGTAACAACACTTATCATCACTATAACAACCATTATGACCACTATAATGACCATTATCACCACTATAACGACCATTATAACCACTATAACAACCATTATCACCACTATAGCGACCATTATCACCACTATAACGACCATTATAACCACTATAACAACCATTATCACCGCTATAGCGACCATTATCGTCACTATGACAACCACTATCATTACTGTAACAACACTTATCATCACTATAACAACCATTATGACCACTATAATGACCATTATCACCACTATAACGACCATTATAACCACTATACCAACCATTATCACCACTATAGCGACAATTATCTGCACTATAACGACCATTATCACCACTATAACAACCATTATAACCAATACAACAACCATTATAACCACTATAACAACCATTATAACCAATACAAAAACCATTATAACCACTATAACAACCATTATAACCACTATAACAACCATTGTAGCCACTATAATAGCCATTATAACCACTATAACAACCATTACAACCAGTATAACAACCATTACAACCACTATGACAATAATTATAACCACTATGACAACCATTATCACCACTATAACGACCATTATCACCACTATAACGACCATTATCACCATTATAACGACCATTATCACCACTATAACGACCATTATAACCAATATAACGACCATTATCACCACTAAAACATCCATTATCACCACTATAACAACCATTATCACCACGATAACAAACATTATCAGCACTATAACGACCATTATAACCACTATAACAACCATTATCACCACTATAGCGACAATTATCTGCACTATAACGACCATTATCACCACTATAACAACCATTATAACCAATACAACAACCATTACAACCAGTATAACAACCATTACAACCACTATGACAACCATTATAACCACTATGACAACCATTATCACCACTGTCACAACCATTATAACCAATACAACAACCATTACAACCAGTATAACAACCATTACAACCATTATGACAACCATTATAACCACTATGACAACCATTATGACCACTGTCACAACCATTATGACCACAGTAACAAACATTATGACCACTGTAACAACCATTATCACCACTGTAACAACCATTATCACCACTATAACGACCATTATCACCTCTATAACGACCATTATCACCACTATAACGAACATTATAACCACTATAACAACCATTATCACCACTATAGCGACCATTATCAGCACTGTAACGACCATTATCACCACTATAACAACCATTATAACCAATACAACAACCATTATAACCACTATAACAACCATTATAACCAATACAAAAACCATTATAACCACTATAGCAACCATTATAACCACTATGACAACCATTATCACCACTGTCACAACCATTATGACCACAGTAACGACCATTATAACCACTATAACAACCATTATCACGACTAAAACATCCTTTATCACCACTAAAACACCCATTATCACCACTATAACACCTATTATCGCCACTATAACAACCATTATCACCACGATAACGACCATTATCACCACTATAACGACCATTATCATCACTGTAACGACCATTATTACCAGTATAACGACCATTATCAGCACTATAACGACCATTATCAGCACTATAACGACCATTTTCAGCACTATAACGACCATTATCACCACTATAACGACCATTATCACCACTATAACGACCATTATCACCACTATAACGACCATTATCACCACTATAACGACCATTATCACCACTATACCGACCATTATCACCACTATAACGAATACTATCACCATTATAACGACCATTATCACCACCATAACGACCATTATAACCACTATAACAACCATTATCACCACTATAGCGACCATTATCAGCACTATAAAGACCATTATAACCACTATAACATCCATTATCACCACTATAACACCTGTTATCACCACTATAACAACCATTATCACCACGATAACAGACATTATCAGCACTATAACAACCATTATCAGCACTATAACGACCATTATCACCTCTATAACGACCATTATCACCACTATAACGACAATTATCTGCACTATAACAACCATTATAACCACTATAACAATCATTATCACGACTAAAACGTCCTTTATCACCACTAAAACATCCATTATCACCACTATAACACCTATTATCACCACTATAACAACCATTATCACCACGATAACAAACATTATCAGCACTATAACGACCATTATCACCACTATAACGACCACTATCACCACTATACCGACCATTATCACCACTATAACGACCATTATCACCAGTATAGCGACCACTATCACCACTATAACGACCATTATCACCATTATAACGACCATTATCATCACTATAACAACCATTATAACCACTACAACAACCATTATAACCACTATGACAACCATTATGACCACTGTCACAACCATTATGACCACAGTAACAAACATTATGACCACTGTAACAACCATTATCACCACTCTAACAACCATTATCACCACTATAACTACAATAATCACCTCTATAACGACCATTATCACCACTATAACGACCATTGTCACCACTATAACAACCATTATAAGCACTATAACAACCATTATCACGACTAAAACGGCCGTTATCACCACTAAAACATCCATTATCACCACTATAGCACCTATTATCACCACAATAACAACCATTATCACCACGATAACAAACATTATCAGCACTATAACGACCATTATCACCACTATAACAACCATTATTACCAATACAACAACCACTATAACCACTATAACAACCATTATAACCACTATAACACCTATTATCACCACTATAACAACCATTATCACCACGAGAACAAACATTATCAGCATTATAACGACCATTATGACCACTGTAACAACCATTATCACCACTGTAACAACAATTATCACCACTATAACGGCCATTATCACCATTATAACGACCATTATCACCACTATAACGACCATTATAACCACTATAACAACCATTATCACCACTATAGCGACCATTATCAGCACTATAACGGCCATTATAACCACTATAACAACCATTATCACCACTATAACAACCATTATCACCACGAGAACAAACATTTTCAGCACTATAACGACCATTATCACCACTATAACGACCATTATCACCACTATAACGACCATTATCACCACTATAACGAACAATCTCACCACTATAACGACCATTATCACCACTATAACGTCCATTATCACCTCTATAACGACCACTATAACCACTATAACAACCATTATCACCGCTATAGCGACCATTATCAGCACTATGACGACCATTATAACCACTATAACAACCATTATCACCACTATAGCGACAATTATCTGCACTATAACGACCATTATCAGCACTATAACGGCCATTGTCAGCACTTTAACGACCATTATCACCACTATAACACCTATTATCACCACTATAGCGACCATTATCGTCACTATGACAACCACTATCATTACTGTAACAACACTTATCATCACTATAACAACCATTATGACCACTATAATGACCATTATCACCACTATAACGACCATTATCACCACTATAACAACCATTATCACCACGAGAACAAACATTTTCAGCACTATAACGACCATTATCACCACTATAACGACCATTATCACCACTATAACAACCATTATCACCACTATAGCGACAATTATCTGCACTATAACGACCATTATCACCACTATAACAACCATTATAACCAATGCAACAACCATTACAACCAGTATAACAACCATTACAACCACTATGACAACCATTACAACCACTATGACAACCATTATCACCACTGTCACAACCATTATAACCAATACAACAACCATTACAACCAGTATAACAACCATTACAACCATTATGACAACCATTATAACCACTATGACAACCATTATGACCACTGTCACAACCATTATGACCACAGTAACAAACATTATGACCACTATAACAACCATTATCACCACGATAACAAACATTATCAGCACTATAACAACCATTATCACCACTATAGCGACCATTATCAGCACTATAACGACCATTATCACCACTATAACAACCATTATAACCAATACAACAACCATTATAACCACTATAACAACCATTATAACCAATACAAAAACCATTATAACCACTATAACAACCATTATCACCACTATAACAACCATTATAACCACTATAACAACCATTATCACGACTAAAACGTCCTTTATCACCACTATAACACCTGTTATCCCCACTCTTTCGTGATCACCTTTTCCGACGAGTTTTCTCGAGTCGGTTGATCGAGAATTGGATCGCTAGTTCTATCCTAACGAGGATACGGAGCACAGGATATTTGCAGAGGTCCGTGAGTATGGTAAATTAGAATGGACGAGATAACTTTTAAATGTTCACAAAACGATTTATTACACGAATCACACACGCTGAACCCGGGACAATGGACAATTAGAACGGTAATAATAAACGGTTAAACACTAAGCAAAACGGTTGAAAATTTGGTTGAAAAGTCGCTAATACGTTTGTGTTCGCTAAAGGTTAACCAAGATCTGAAGTTTAAACGCGAAACGGTAATCGTTTTACCCTCGATCCGATCGATGGCGTTGCAAGAGGGCTAATCCCATGCGGGAGGGATCAACGCCTGTACGCAGCGACGTAACAAGGTTTAGATGGGCCTAGACTTATTGTTTTTATTTCGGAACACCCACTATAACAACCATTATCACCACGATAACAAACATTATCAGCACTATAACGACCATTATCACCACTATAACAAACATTATCAGCACTATAACGACCATTATCACCACTATAACGACCATTATAACTAATACAATAACCATTATAACCAATACAACAACCATTATAACCACTATAACGACAATTATCTGCACTATAACAACCATTATAACCACTATAACAATCATTATCACGACTAAAACGTCCTTTATCACCACTAAAACATCCATTATCACCACTATAACACCTATTATCACCACTATAACAACCATTATCACCACGATAACATACATTATCAGCACTATAACGACCATTATCAGCACTATAACGACCATTATCACCACTATAACGACCATTATCACCACTATAACGAATATTATCACCATTATAACGACCATTATCACCACCATAACGACCATTATTACCACTATAACAACCATTATCACCACTATAGCGACCATTATCAGCACTATAAAGACCATTATAACCACTATAACATCCATTATCACCACTATAACACCTGTTATCACCACTATAACAACCATTATCACCACGATAACAAACATTATCAGCACTATAACGACCATTATCACCACTATAACGACCATTATCACCACTATACCGACCATTATCACCACTATAACGATCATTATCACCACTATAACGACCATTATAACCACTATAACAACCATTATAGCCACTATAATAGCCATTATAACCACTATAACAACCATTACAACCAGTATAACAACCATTACAATCACTATGACAACCATTATAACCACTATGACAACCACTATCACCACTGTCACAACCATTATGACCACTGTAACAACCATTATTACCACTGTAACAACCATTATCACCACAGTAACAACCATTATCACCACTATAACGACCATTGTCACCACTATAACGACCATTATCACCACTATAACGGCCATTATCACCACTATAACGACCATTATCACCACTATAGCGACCATTATCACCACTATAACGATCATTATCACCATTATAGCGACCATTATCACCATTATAACGACCATTATCATCACTATAACACCTATTATCACCACTATAGCAACCATTAAGACCACTATGACAACCATTATCACCACTATAACAATCATCATCACCACTATAACAACCATTATAACCACTATAACAACCATTATAGCCACTATAATAGGCATTATAACCACTATAACAACCATTACAACCAGTATAACAACCATTACAATCACTATGACAACCATTATAACCACTATGACAACCACTATCACCACTGTCACAACCATTATGACCACTGTAACAACCATTATTACCACTGTAACAACCATTATCACCACAGTAACAACCATTATCACCACTATAACGACCATTGTCACCACTATAACGACCATTATCACCACTATAACGGCCATTATCACCACTATAACGACCATTATCACCACTATAGCGACCATTATAACCACTATAACATCCATTATCACCACTATAACACCTGTTATCACCACTATAACAACCATTATCACCACGATAACAAACATTATCAGCACTATAACGACCATTATCAGCACTATAACGACCATTATCACCTCTATAACGGCCATTATCACCACTATAACGACCATTATCACCACTATAACAACCATTATAACCACTATAACAACCATTATCACGACTAAAACGTCCTTTATCACCACTAAAACATCCATTATCACCACTATAACACCTATTATCACCACTATAACAACCATTATCACCACGATAACAAACATTATCAGCACTATAACGACCATTATCACCACTATAACGACCATTATCCCCACTATACCGACCATTATCACCACTATAACGACCATTATCACCATTATAGCGACCATTATCACCACTATAACGACCATTATCAGCACTACAACGACCATTATAACCACTATAACGACCATTATCACCACTATAACGACCATTATCACCACTATAACAAACATTTTTAGCACTATAACGACCATTATCACCACTATAACGACCATTATAACCACTATAACAACCATTATCACCACTATAGCGACCATTATCAGCACTATAACGACCATTATAACCACGATAACAACCATTATCACCACTATAACGACAATTATCTGCACTATAACAACCATTATAACCACTATAGCAATCATTATCACGACTCAAACGTCCTTTATCACCACTAAAACATTCATTATCACCACTATTACGCCTATTATCACCACTATAACAACCATTATCACCACGATAACAAACATTAGCAGCACTATAACAACCATTATCAGCACTATAACGACCATTATAACCACTATAACGACCATTATCACCACTACACGACCATTGTCACCACTATAACAACCATTATAACCAATACAACAACCATTATAACCACTATAACGACAATTATCTGCGCTATAACAACCATTATAACCACTATAACAATCATTATCACGACTAACTCGTCCTTTATCACCACTAAAACATCCATTATCACCACTATAACACCTATTATCACCACTATAACAGCCATTATCACCACGATAACAAACATTATCAGCACTATAACGACCATTATCACCACTATACCGACCATTATCACCACTATAACGACCATTATCACCATTATAGCGACCATTATCACCACTATAACGACCATTATAACCACTATAACAACCATTATCACCACTATAACAACCAGTACAACCAGTATAACAACCAATAGAGCCACTATGACAACCATTATAAGCACTATGACAACCATTATGACCACTGTAACAACCATTATCACCACTGTAACAACCATTATCACCACTATAACGACCATTATCACCTCTATAACGACCATTATCACCACTATAACAACCATTATAACCTCTATAACAACCATTATCACGACTAAAACGTCCTTTATCACCACTAAAACATCCATTATCACCACTATAACACCTACTATCCCCACTATAACAACCATTATCACCACGATAACAAACATTATCAGCACTATAACGACCATTATCACCACTATAACAAACATTATCAGCACTATAACGACCATTATCACCACTATAACGACCATTATCACCACTATACCGACCATTATCACCACTATAACGACCATTATAACTAATACAATAACCATTATAACCAATACAACAACCATTATAACCACTATAACGACAATTATCTGCACTATAACAACCATTATAACCACTATAACAACCATTAACACGACTAAAACGTCCTTTATCACCACTAAAACATCCATTATCACCACTATAACACCTATTATCACCACTATAACAACCATTATCACCACGATAACAAACATTATCAGCACTATAACGACCATTATCACCACTATAACGACCATTATCACCACTATACCGACCATTATCACCACTATAACGACCATTATAACTAATACAATAACCATTATAACCAATACAACAACCATTATAACCACTATAACGACAATTATCTGCACTATAACAACCATTATAACCACTATAACAATCATTATCACGACTAAAACGTCCTTTATCACCACTAAAACATCCATTATCACCACTATAACACCTACTATCACCACTATAACAACCATTATAACCAATACAACAACCATTATAACCACTATAACGACAATTATCTGCACTATAACAACCATTATAACCACTATAACAACCATTATCACGACTAAAACGTCCTTTATCGCCACTAAAACATCCATTATCACCACTATAACACCTATTATCACCACTATAACAACCATTATCACCACGATAACAAACATTATCAGCACTATAACGACCATTATCACCACTATAACGACCATTATCACCACTATACCGACCATTATCACCACTATAACGATCATTATCACCATTATAGCGACCATTATCACCATTATAACGACCATTATAGCCACTATAATAGCCATTATAACCACTATAACAACCATTACAACCACTATAACAACCATTATCAGCACTATAACAACCATTATAACCTCTATAACAACCATTATCACGACTAAAACGTCCTTTATCACCACTAAAACATCCATTATCACCACTATAACACCTATTATCCCCACTATAACAACCATTATCACCACGATAACAAACATTATCAGCACTATAACGACCATTATAACCACTATAACAACCATTATAACCACTATAACAACCAGTACAACCAGTATAACAACCAATAGAGCCACTATGACAACCATTATAAGCACTATGACAACCATTATGACCACTGTAAAAACCATTATCACCACTGTAACAACCATTATCACCACTATAACGACCATTATCACCTCTATAACGACCATTATCACCACTATAACAACCATTATCACCACGATAACAAACATTATCAGCACTATAACGACCATTATCACCACTATAACAAACATTATCAGCACTATAACGACCATTATCCCCACTATAACAACCATTATCACCACAATAACAAACATTATCAGCACTATAACGACCATTATCACCACTATAACAAACATTATCAGCACTATAACGACCATTATCACCACTATAACGACCATTATCACCACTATACCGACCATTATCACCACTATAACGACCATTATAACTAATACAATAACCATTATAACCAATACAACAACCATTATAACCACTATAACGACAATTATCTGCACTATAACAACCATTATAACCACTATAACAATCATTATCACGACTAAAACGTCCTTTATCACCACTAAAACATCCATTATCACCACTATAACACCTACTATCACCACTATAACAACCATTATAACCAATACAACAACCATTATAACCACTATAACGACAATTATCTGCACTATAACAACCATTATAACCACTATAACAACCATTATCACGACTAAAACGTCCTTTATCGCCACTAAAACATCCATTATCACCACTATAACACCTATTATCACCACTATAACAACCATTATCACCACGATAACAAACATTATCAGCACTATAACGACCATTATCACCACTATAACGACCATTATCACCACTATACCGACCATTATCACCACTATAACGACCATTATAACTAATACAATAACCATTATAACCAATACAACAACCATTATAACCACTATAACGACAATTATCTGCACTATAACAACCATTATAACCACTGTCACAACCATTATGACCACTGTAACAACCATTATTACCACTGTAACAACCATTATCACCACAGTAACAACCATTATCACCACTATAACGACCATTATAACCACTATAACAACCATTATAGCCACTATAATAGCCATCATAACCACTATAACAACCATTACAACCAGTATAACAACCATTACAATCACTATGACAACCATTATAACCACTATGACAACCACTATCACCACTGTCACAACCATTATGACCACTGTAACAACCATTATTACCACTGCAACAACCATTATCACCACAGTAACAACCATTATCACCACTATAACGACCATTGTCACCACTATAACGACCATTATCACCACTATAACGGCCATTATCACCACTATAACGACCATTATCACCACTATAGCGACCATTATCACCACTATAACGATCATTATCACCATTATAGCGACCATTATCACCATTATAACGACCATTATCATCACTATAACACCTATTATCACCACTATAGCAACCATTAAGACCACTATGACAACCATTATCACCACTATAACAATCATCATCACCACTATAACAACCATTATAACCACTATAACAACCATTATAGCCACTATAATAGCCATTATAACCACTATAACAACCATTACAACCAGTATAACAACCATTACAATCACTATGACAACCATTATAACCACTATGACAACCACTATCACCACTGTCACAACCATTATGACCACTGTAACAACCATTATTACCACTGTAACAACCATTATCACCACAGTAACAACCATTATCACCACTATAACGACCATTGTCACCACTATAACGACCATTATCACCACTATAACGGCCATTATCACCACTATAACGACCATTATCACCACTATAGCGACCATTATAACCACTATAACATCCATTATCACCACTATAACACCTGTTATCACCACTATAACAACCATTATCACCACGATAACAAACATTATCAGCACTATAACGACCATTATCAGCACTATAACGACCATTATCACCTCTATAACGGCCATTATCACCACTATAACGACCATTATCACCACTATAACAACCATTATAACCACTATAACAACCATTATCACGACTAAAACGTCCTTTATCACCACTAAAACATCCATTATCACCACTATAACACCTATTATCACCACTATAACAACCATTATCACCACGATAACAAACATTATCAGCACTATAACGACCATTATCACCACTATAACGACCATTATCCCCACTATACCGACCATTATCACCACTATAACGACCATTATCACCATTATAGCGACCATTATCACCACTATAACGACCATTATCAGCACTACAACGACCATTATAACCACTATAACGACCATTATCACCACTATAACGACCATTATCACCACTATAACAAACATTTTTAGCACTATAACGACCATTATCACCACTATAACGACCATTATAACCACTATAACAACCATTATCACCACTATAACGACCATTATCAGCACTATAACGACCATTATAACCACGATAACAACCATTATCACCACTATAACGTCAATTATCTGCACTATAACAACCATTATAACCACTATAGCAATCATTATCACGACTCAAACGTCCTTTATCACCACTAAAACATTCATTATCACCACTATTACGCCTATTATCACCACTATAACAACCATTATCACCACGATAACAAACATTAGCAGCACTATAACAACCATTGTCAGCACTATAACGACCATTATAACCACTATAACGACCATTATCACCACTACACGACCATTGTCACCACTATAACAACCATTATAACCAATACAACAAACATTATAACCACTATAACGACAATTATCTGCACTATAACAACCATTATAACCACTATAACAATCATTATCACAACTAAAACGTCCTTTATCACCACTAAAACATCCATTATCACCACTATAACACCTATTATCACCACTATAACAACCATTATCACCACGATAACAAACATTATCAGCACTATAACGACCATTATCACCACTATAACGACCATTATCACCACTATAACGAATATTATCACCATTATAACGACCATTATCACCACCATAACGACCATTATTACCACTATAACATCCATTATCACCACTATAGCGACCATTATCAGCACTATAAAGACCATTATAACCACTATAACATCCATTATCACCACTATAACACCTGTTATCACCACTATAACAACCATTATCACCACGATAACAAACATTATCAGCACTATAACAACCATTATCAGCACTATAACGACCATTATCACCTCTATAACGACCATTATCACCACTATAACGACCATTATCACCACTATAACAACCATTATAACCACTATAACAACCATCATCACCACTATAACAACCATTATAACCACTATAACAACAGTTATAACCAAAACAACAACCATTATAACCACTATAGCAACAGTTATAACCAATACAACAACCATTATAACCACTATAACAACCATTATAACCACTATAACAACCATTATAGCCACTATAATAGCCATTATAACCACTATAACAACCATTACAACCAGTATAACAACCATTACAATCACTATGACAACCATTATAACCACTATGCCAACCACTATCACCACTGTCACAACCATTATGACCACTGTAACAACCATTATTACCACTGTAACAACCATTATCACCACTGTAACAACCATTATCACCACTATAACGAGCATTGTCACCACTATAACGACCATTATCACCACTATAACGACCATTGTCACCACTATAACGACCATTATCACCACTATAACGACCATTATCACCACTATAACGACCATTATCACCACTATAGCGACCATTATCACCACTATAACAACCATTATAACCACTATAACAACCATTATCACGACTAAAACGTCCTTTATCACCACTAAAACATGCATTATCACCACTATAACACCTATTATCACCACTATAACAACCATTATCACCACGATAACAAACATTTTTAGCACTATAGCGACCATTATCAGCACTATAAAGACCATTATAACCGCTATTACATCCATTATCACCACTATAACACCTATTATCACCACTATAACAACCATTATCACCACGATAACAAACATTAGCAGCACTATAACAACCATTATCAGCACTATAACGACCATTATAACCACTATAACGACCATTATCACCACTACACGACCATTGTCACCACTATAACAACCATTATAACCAATACAACAACCATTATAACCACTATAACGACAATTATCTGCGCTATAACAACCATTATAACCACTATAACAATCATTATCACGACTAACTCGTCCTTTATCACCACTAAAACATCCATTATCACCACTATAACACCTATTATCACCACTATAACAGCCATTATCACCACGATAACAAACATTATCAGCACTATAACGACCATTATCACCACTATACCGACCATTATCACCACTATAACGACCATTATCACCATTATAGCGACCATTATCACCACTATAACGACCATTATAACCACTATAACAACCATTATCACCACTATAACAACCAGTACAACCAGTATAACAACCAATAGAGCCACTATGACAACCATTATAAGCACTATGACAACCATTATGACCACTGTAACAACCATTATCACCACTGTAACAACCATTATCACCACTATAACGACCATTATCACCTCTATAACGACCATTATCACCACTATAACAACCATTATAACCTCTATAACAACCATTATCACGACTAAAACGTCCTTTATCACCACTAAAACATCCATTATCACCACTATAACACCTACTATCCCCACTATAACAACCATTATCACCACGATAACAAACATTATCAGCACTATAACGACCATTATCACCACTATAACAAACATTATCAGCACTATAACGACCATTATCACCACTATAACGACCATTATCACCACTATACCGACCATTATCACCACTATAACGACCATTATAACTAATACAATAACCATTATAACCAATACAACAACCATTATAACCACTATAACGACAATTATCTGCACTATAACAACCATTATAACCACTATAACAATCATTATCACGACTAAAACGTCCTTTATCACCACTAAAACATCCATTATCACCACTATAACACCTATTATCACCACTATAACAACCATTATCACCACGATAACAAACATTATCAGCACTATAACGACCATTATCACCACTATAACGACCATTATCACCACTATACCGACCATTATAACCACTATAACAACCATTATAGCCACTATAATAGCCATTATAACCACTATAACAACCATTACAACCAGTATAACAACCATTACAATCACTATGACAACCATTATAACCACTATGACAACCACTATCACCACTGTCACAACCATTATGACCACTGTAACAACCATTATTACCACTGTAACAACCATTATCACCACTGTAATAACCATTATCACCACTATAACGACCATTGTCACCACTATAACGACCATTATCACCAATATAACGACCATTATCACCACTATAACGACCATTATCACCACTATAGCGACCATTATAACCACTATAACATCCATTATCACCACTATAACACCTGTTATCACCACTATAACAACCATTATCACCACGATAACAAACATTATCAGCACTATAACAACCATTATCAGCACTATAACGACCATTATCACCTCTATAACGACCATTATCACCACTATAACGACCATTATCACCACTATAACAACCATTATAACCACTATAACAACCATTAACACGACTAAAACGTCCTTTATCACCACTAAAACATCCATTATCACCACTATAACACCTATTATCACCACTATAACAACCATTATCACCACGATAACAAACATTATCAGCACTATAACGACCATTATCACCACTATAACGACCATTATCCCCACTATACCGACCATTATCACCACTATAACGACCATTATCACCATTATAGCGACCATTATCACCACTATAACGACCATTATAACCACTATAACAACCATTATCACCACTATAGCGACCATTATCAGCACTACAACGACCATTATAACCACTATAACGACCATTATCACCACTATAACGACCATTATCACCACTATAACAAACATTTTTAGCACTATAACGACCATCATCACCACTATAACGACCATTATATCCACTATAACAACCATTATCACCACTATAGCGACCATTATCAGCACTATAAAGACCATTATAACCGCTATAACATCCATTATCACCACTATAACACCTATTATCACCACTATAACAACCATTATCACCACGATAACAAACATTAGCAGCACTATAACAACCATTATCAGCACTATAACGACCATTATAACCACTATAACGACCATTATCACCACTACACGGCCATTGTCACCACTATAACAACCATTATCAGCACTATAACAACCATTATAACCTCTATAACAACCATTATCACGACTAAAACGTCCTTTATCACCACTAAAACATCCATTATCACCACTATAACACCTATTATCCCCACTATAACAACCATTATCACCACGATAACAAACATTATCAGCACTATAACGACCATTATAACCACTATAACAACCATTATAACCACTATAACAACCAGTACAACCAGTATAACAACCAATAGAGCCACTATGACAACCATTATAAGCACTATGACAACCATTATGACCACTGTAAAAACCATTATCACCACTGTAACAACCATTATCACCACTATAACGACCATTATCACCTCTATAACGACCATTATCACCACTATAACAACCATTATAACCTCTATAACAACCATTATCACGACTAAAACGTCCTTTATCACCACTAAAACATCCATTATCACCACTATATCACCTATTATCCCCACTATAACAACCATTATCACCACGATAACAAACATTATCAGCACTATAACGACCATTATCACCACTATAACAAACATTATCAGCACTATAACGACCATTATCACCACTATAACGACCATTATCACCACTATACCGACCATTATCACCACTATAACGACCATTATAACTAATACAATAACCATTATAACCAATACAACAACCATTATAACCACTATAACGACAATTATCTGCACTATAACAACCATTATAACCACTATAACAATCATTATCACGACTAAAACGTCCTTTATCACCACTAAAACATCCATTATCACCACTATAACACCTACTATCACCACTATAACAACCATTATCACCACGATAACAAACATTATCAGCACTATAACGACCATTATCACCACTATAGCGACCATTATCAGCACTACAACGACCATTATAACCACTATAACGACCATTATCACCACTATAACGACCATTATCACCACTATACCGACCATTATAACCACTATAACAACCATTATAGCCACTATAATAGCCATTATAACCACTATAACAACCATTACAACCAGTATAACAACCATTACAATCACTATGACAACCATTATAACCACTATGACAACCACTATCACCACTGTCACAACCATTATGACCACTGTAACAACCATTATTACCACTGTAACAACCATTATCACCACTGTAACAACCATTATCACCACTATAACGAACATTGTCACCACTATAACGACCATTATCACCAATATAACGACCATTATCACCACTATAACGACCATTATCACCACTATAGCGACCATTATACCCACTATAACATCCATTATCACCACTATAACACCTGTTATCACCACTATAACAACCATTATCACCACGATAACAAACATTATCAGCACTATAACAACCATTATCAGCACTATAACGACCATTATCACCTCTATAACGACCATTATAACCACTATAACAACCATTATCACCACTATAGCGACCATTATCAGCACTACAACGACCATTATAACCACTATAACGACCATTATCACCACTATAACGACCATTATCACCACTATAACAAACATTTTTAGCACTATAACGACCATTATCACCACTATAACGACCATTATAACCACTATAACAACCATTATCACCACTATAGCGACCATTATCAGCACTATAAAGACCATTATAACCGCTATAACATCCATTATCACCACTATAACACCTATTATCACCACTATAACAACCATTATCACCACGATAACAAACATTAGCAGCACTATAACAACCATTATAAGCACTATGACAACCATTATGACCACTGTAACAACCATTATCACCACTGTAACAACCATTATCACCACTATAACGACCATTATCACCTCTATAACGACCATTATCACCACTATAACAATCATTATCACGACTAAAACGTCCTTTATCACCACTAAAACATCCATTATCACCACTATAACACCTACTATCACCACTATAACAACCATTATCCCCACTATACCGACCATTATCACCACTATAACGACCATTATCACCATTATAGCGACCATTATCACCACTATAACGACCATTATAACCACTATAACAACCATTATCACCACTATAGCGACCATTATCAGCACTACAACGACCATTATAACCATTATAGCGACCATTATCACCACTATAACGACCATTATAACCACTATAACAACCATTATCACCACTATAGCGACCATTATCAGCACTACAACGACCATTATAACCACTATAACGACCATTATCACCACTATAACGACCATTATCACCACTATAACAAACATTTTTAGCACTATAACGACCATTATCACCACTATAACGACCATTATAACCACTATAACAACCATTATCACCACTATAGCGACCATTATCAGCACTATAAAGACCATTATAACCGCTATAACATCCATTATCACCACTATAACACCTATTATCACCACTATAACAACCATTATCACCACGATAACAAACATTAGCAGCACTATAACAACCATTATAAGCACTATGACAACCATTATGACCACTGTAACAACCATTATCACCACTGTAACAACCATTATCACCACTATAACGACCATTATCACCTCTATAACGACCATTATCACCACTATAACAACCATTATAACCTCTATAACAACCATTATCACGACTAAAACGTCCTTTATCACCACTAAAACATCCATTATCACCACTATAACACCTATTATCCCCACTATAACAACCATTATCACCACGATAACAAACATTATCAGCACTATAACGACCATTATCACCACTATAACAAACATTATCAGCACTATAACGACCATTATCACCACTATAACGACCATTATCACCACTATACCGACCATTATCACCACTATAACGACCATTATAACTAATACAATAACCATTATAACCAATACAACAACCATTATAACCACTATAACGACAATTATCTGCACAATAACAACCATTATAACCACTATAACAATCATTATCACGACTAAAACGTCCTTTATCACCACTAAAACATCCATTATCACCACTATAACACCTACTATCACCACTATAACAACCATTATCACCACGATAACAAACATTATCAGCACTATAACGACCATTATCACCACTATAGCGACCATTATCAGCACTACAACGACCATTATAACCACTATAACGACCATTATCACCACTATAACGACCATTATCACCACTATAACAAACATTTTTAGCACTATAACGACCATTATCACCACTATAACGACCATTATAACCACTATAACAACCATTATCACCACTATAGCGACCATTATCACCACTATAACGACCATTATAACCACTATAACAACCATTATCACCACTATAGCGACCATTATCAGCACTATAAAGACCATTATAACCGCTATAACATCCATTATCACCACTATAACACCTATTATCACCACTATAACAACCATTATCACCACGATAGCAAACATTAGCAGCACTATAACAACCATTATCAGCACTATAACGACCATTATAACCACTATAACGACCATTATCACCACTACACGGCCATTGTCACCACTATAACAACCATTATCAGCACTATAACAACCATTATAACCACTATAACAACCATTATAACCACTATAACAACCAGTACAACCAGTATAACAACCAATAGAGCCTCTATGACAACCATTATAAGCACTATGACAACCATTATGACCACTGTAACAACCATTATCACCACTGTAACAACCATTATCACCACTATAACGACCATTATCACCTCTGTAACGACCATTATCACCACGATAACAAACATTATCAGCACTATAACGACCATTATCACCACTATAGCGACCATTATCAGCACTACAACGACCATTATAACCACTATAACGACCATTATCACCACTATAACGACCATTATCACCACGATAACAAACATTATCAGCACTATAACGACCATTATCACCACTATAACAAACATTATCAGCACTATAACGACCATTATCACCACTATAACGACCATTATCACCACTATACCGACCATTATCACCACTATAACGACCATTATAACTAATACAATAACCATTATAACCAATACAACAACCATTATAACCACTATAACGACAATTATCTGCACTATAACAACCATTATAACCACTATAACAATCATTATCACGACTAAAACGTCCTTTATCACCACTAAAACATCCATTATCACCACTATAACACCTACTATCACCACTATAACAACCATTATCACCACGATAACAAACATTATCAGCACGATAACAAACATTATCAGCACTATAACGACCATTATCACCACTATAACGACCATTATCCCCACTATACCGACCATTATCACCACTATAACGACCATTATCACCATTATAGCGACCATTATCACCACTATAACGACCATTATAACCACTATAACAACCATTATCACCACTATAGCGACCATTATCAGCACTACAACGACCATTATAACCACTATAACGACCATTATCACCACTATAACGACCATTATCACCGCTATAACAAACATTTTTAGCACTATAACGACCATTATCACCACTATAACGACCATTATAACCACTATAACAACCATTATCACCACTATAGCGACCATTATCAGCACTATAAAGACCATTATAACCGCTATAACATCCATTATCACCACTATAACACCTATTATCACCACTATAACAACCATTATCACCACGATAACAAACATTAGCAGCACTATAACAACCATTATCAGCACTATAACGACCATTATAACCACTATAACGACCATTATCACCACTACACGGCCATTGTCACCACTATAACAACCATTATCAGCACTACAACAACCATTATAACCACTATAACAACCATTATAACCACTATAACAACCAGTACAACCAGTATAACAACCAATAGAGCCACTATGACAACCATTATAAGCACTATGACAACCATTATGACCACTGTAACAACCATTATCACCACTGTAACAACCATTATCACCACTATAACGACCATTATCACCTCTATAACGACCATTATCACCACTATAACAACCATTATAACCTCTATAACAACCATTATCACGACTAAAACGTCCTTTATCACCACTAAAACATCCATTATCACCACTATAACACCTATTATCCCCACTATAACAACCATTATCACCACGATAACAAACATTATCAGCACTATAACGACCATTATCACCACTATAACAAACATTATCAGCACTATAACGACCATTATCACCACTATAACGACCATTATCACCACTATACCGACCATTATCACCACTATAACGACCATTATCACCACTATAGCGACCATTATCAGCACTACAACGACCATTATAACCACTATAACGACCATTATCACCACTATAACGACCATTATCACCACTATAACAAACATTTTTAGCACTATAACGACCATTATCACCACTATAACGACCATTATAACCACTATAACAACCATTATCACCACTATAACGACCATTATCACCACTATACCGACCATTATCACCATTATAACGACCATTATCACCATTATAACGACCATTATCAGCACTATAACGATCATTATAACCACTATAACAACCATTATCACCACTATAGCGACCATTATCAGCACTATAAGGACCATTATAACCACTATAACATCCATTATCACCACTATAGCGACCATTATCAGCACTCTAACGACCATTATAACCACTATAACAACCATTATCACCACTATAACGACAATTATCTACACTATAACAACCATTATAACCACTATAACAACCATTATCACGACTAAAACGTCCTTTATCACCACTAAAACATCCGTTATCACCACTATAACACCTATTATCACCACTATAACAACCATTATCACCACGATAACAACCATTATCACCACGATAACAAACATTATCAGCACCATAACGACCATTATCACCACTATAACGACCATTATCACCACTATACCGACCATTATCACCACTATAACGACCATTATCACCACTATACCGACCATTATCACCACTATAACGACCATTATCACCATTACAGCGACCATTATCACCACTATAACGACCATTATAACCACTATAACAACCATTATCAGCACTATAGCGACCATTATCAGCACTATAAAGACCATTATAACCGCTACAACATCCATTATCACCACTATAACACCCATTATCACCACTATAACAACCATTATCACCACGATAACAAACATTATCAGCACTATAACAACCATTATCAGCACTATAACGACCATTATAACCACTATAACGACCATTATCACCACTACACGACCATTGTCACCACTATAAGAACCATTATAACCAATACAACAACCATTATAACCACTATAACAACCATTATAACCACTATAACAACCAGTACAACCAGTATAACAACCATTACAACCACTACAACAACCAATAGAGCCACTATGACAACCACTATAAGCACTACGACAACCATTATGACCACTGTAACAACCATTATCAACACTGTAACAACCATTGTAACCACTATAACGACCATTATCACCACCATAACAACCATTATAATCAATACAACAACCATTATAGCCACTATAACAACCATTATAGCCACTATAATAGCCATTATAACCACTATAACAACCATTACAACCAGTATAACAACCATTACAACCACTATGACAACCATTAAGACCACTATAACGACCATTATCAGCACTATAACAACCATTATAACCACTATAACAACCGTTATCACGACTAAAACGTCCTTTATCACCACTAAAACATCCATTATCACCACTATAACAACCATTATCACCACTACAACAACCATTATCACCACGATAACAACATTATCAGCACTATAACGACCATTGTCACCACTATAACGACCATTATCACCACTGTAACGACCATTATCACCACTATAGCGACCATTATCACCACTATAACAACCATTATAACCACTATAACAACCATTATCACGACTAAAACGTCCTTAATCACCACTAAAACATCCATTATCACCACTATAACACCTATTATCAGCACTATAACGACCATTGTCACCACTATAACGACCATTATCACCACTGTAACGACCATTATCACCACTATAGCGACCATTATCACCACTATACCGACCATTATCACCATTATAACGACCATTATCACCATTATAACGACCATTATCAGCACTATAACGATCATTATAACCACTATAACAACCATTATCACCACTATAGCGACCATTATCAGCACTATAAGGACCATTATAACCACTATAACATCCATTATCACCACTATAGCGACCATTATCAGCACTCTAACGACCATTATAACCACTATAACAACCATTATCACCACTATAACGACAATTATCTACACTATAACAACCATTATAACCACTATAACAACCATTATCACGACTAAAACGTCCTTTATCACCACTAAAACATCCGTTATCACCACTATAACACCTATTATCACCACTATAACAACCATTATCACCACGATAACAACCATTATCACCACGATAACAAACATTATCAGCACCATAACGACCATTATCACCACTATAACGACCATTATCACCACTATACCGACCATTATCACCACTATAACGACCATTATCACCACTATACCGACCATTATCACCACTATAACGACCATTATCACCATTACAGCGACCATTATCACCACTATAACGACCATTATAACCACTATAACAACCATTATCAGCACTATAGCGACCATTATCAGCACTATAAAGACCATTATAACCGCTACAACATCCACTATCACCACTATAACACCCATTATCACCACTATAACAACCATTATCACCACGATAACAAACATTATCAGCACTATAACAACCATTATCAGCACTATAACGACCATTATAACCACTATAACGACCATTATCACCACTACACGACCATTGTCACCACTATAAGAACCATTATAACCAATACAACAACCATTATAACCACTATAACAACCATTATAACCACTATAACAACCAGTACAACCAGTATAACAACCATTACAACCACTACAACAACCAATAGAGCCACTATGACAACCACTATAAGCACTACGACAACCATTATGACCACTGTAACAACCATTATCAACACTGTAACAACCATTGTAACCACTATAACGACCATTATCACCACCATAACAACCATTATAATCAATACAACAACCATTATAGCCACTATAACAACCATTATAGCCACTATAATAGCCATTATAACCACTATAACAACCATTACAACCAGTATAACAACCATTACAACCACTATGACAACCATTAAGACCACTATAACGACCATTATCAGCACTATAACAACCATTATAACCACTATAACAACCGTTATCACGACTAAAACGTCCTTTATCACCACTAAAACATCCATTATCACCACTATAACAACCATTATCACCACTACAACAACCATTATCACCACGATAACAACATTATCAGCACTATAACGACCATTGTCACCACTATAACGACCATTATCACCACTGTAACGACCATTATCACCACTATAGCGACCATTATCACCACTATAACAACCATTATAACCACTATAACAACCATTATCACGACTAAAACGTCCTTAATCACCACTAAAACATCCATTATCACCACTATAACACCTATTATCACCACTATAACAACCATTATCACCACGATAACAAACATTATCAGCACTATAACGACCATTATCACCACTATAGCGACCATTATCACCACTATACCGACCATTATCACCACTATAACGATCATTATCACCATTATAACGACCATTATCACCACTATAACGACCATTATAACCACTATAACAACCATTATAACCAATACAACAACCATTATAACCACTATAACAACCAGTACAACCAGTATAACAACCATTACAACTACTACAACAACCAATACAGCCACTATGACAACCATTATAAGCACTATGACAACCATTATGACCACTGTAACAACCATTATCAGCACTGTAACAACCATTGTAACCACTATAACGACCATTATCACCACTATAACAACCATTATAACCAATACAACAACCATTATAACCACTATAACATCCATTATAGCCACTATAACAACCATTATAGCCACTATAATAGCCATTATAACCACTATAATAACCATTACAACCAGTATAACAACCATTACAACCACTTTGACAACCATTAAGACCACTATAACGACCATTATCAGCACTATAACGACCATTATCACCACTATAACGACCACTATCACCACTATAACGACCATTATCACCACCATAACGACCATTATTACCACTATAACATCCATTATCACCACTATAGCGACCATTATCAGCACTATAAAGACCATTATAACCACTATAACATCCATTATCACCACTATAACACCTGTTATCACCACTATAACAACCATTACAACCAGTATAACAACCATTACAATCACTATGACAACCATTATAACCACTATGCCAACCACTATCACCACTGTCACAACCATTATGACCACTGTAACAACCGTTATTACCACTGTAACAACCATTATCACCACTGTAACAACCATTATCACCACTATAACGACCATTGTCACCACTATAACGACCATTATCACCACTATAACGACCATTATCACCACTATAACGACCATTATCACCACTATAGCGACCATTATCACCACTATAACAACCATTATAACCACTATAACAACCATTATCACGACTAAAACGTCCTTTATCACCACTAAAACATGCATTATCACCACTATAACACCTATTATCACCACTATAACAACCATTATCACCACGATAACAAACATTGTTAGCACTATAGCGACCATTATCAGCACTATAAAGACCATTATAACCGCTATTACATCCATTATCACCACTATAACAACCATTATCACCACGATAACAAACATTATCAGCACTATAACGACCATTATCACCACTATACCGACCATTATCACCACTATAACGACCATTATCACCACTATAACGACCATTATCACCTCTATAACGACCATTATCACCACTATAACAACCATTATAACCTCTATAACAACCATTATCACGACTAAAACGTCCTTTATCACCACTAAAACATCCATTATCACCACTATAACACCTATTATCCCCACTATAACAACCATTATCACCACGATAACAAACATTATCAGCACTATAGCGACCATTATCACCACTATAACAAACATTATCAGCACTATAACGACCATTATCACCACTATAACGACCATTATCACCACTATACCGACCATTATCACCACTATAACAACCATTATAACTAATACAATAACCATTATAACCAATACAACAACCATTATAACCACTATAACGACAATTATCTGCACTATAACAACCATTATAACCACTATAACAAACATTATCACGACTAAAACGTCCTTTATCACCACTAAAACATCCATTATCACCACTATAACACCTATTATCACCACTATAACAACCATTATCACCACGATAACAAACATTATCAGCACTATAACGACCATTATCACCACTATAACGACCATTATCACCACTATACCGACCATTATAACCACTATAACAACCATTATAGCCACTATAATAGCCATTATAACCACTATAACAACCATTACAACCAGTATAACAACCATTACAATCACTATGACAACCATTATAACCACTATGACAACCACTATCACCACTGTCACAACCATAATGACCACTGTAACAACCATTATTACCACTGTAACAACCATTATCACCACTGTAACAACCATTATCACCACTATAACGACCATTGTCACCACTATAACGACCATTATCACCACTATAACGACAATTATCACCACTATAACGACCATTATCACCACTATAACAACCATTACAACCACTATAACAACCATTATCACGACTAAAACGTCCTTTATCACCACTAAAACATCCATTATCACCACTATAACACCTATTATCACCACTATAACAACCATTATAACCACTATAACAACAGTTATAACCAATACAACAACCATTATAACCACTATAACAACCATTATAACCACTATAACAACCATTATAGCCACTATAATAGCCATTATAACCACTATAACAACCATTACAACCAGTATAACAACCATTACAATCACTATGACAACCATTATAACCACTATGACAACCACTATCACCACTGTCACAACCATTATGACCACAGTAACAACCATTATTACCACTGTAACAACCATTATCACCACTGTAACAACCATTATCACCACTATAACGACCATTGTCACCACTATAACGACCATTATCACCACTATAACGACCATTATCACCACTATAACGACCATTATCACCACTATAGCGACCATTATCACCACTATAACAACCATTATAACCACTATAACAACCATTATCACGACTAAAACGTCCTTTATCACCACTAAAACATGCATTATCACCACTATAACACCTATTATCACCACTATAACAACCATTATCACCACGATAACAAACATTTTTAGCACTATAGCGACCATTATCAGCACTATAAAGACCATTATAACCGCTATTACATCCATTATCACCACTATAACACCTATTATCACCACTATAACAACCATTATCACCACGATAACAAACATTAGCAGCACTATAACAACCATTATCAGCACTATAACGACCATTATAACCACTATAACGACCATTATCACCACTACACGACCATTGTCACCACTATAACAACCATTATAACCAATACAACAACCATTATAACCACTATAACGACAATTATCTGCGCTATAACAACCATTATAACCACTATAACAATCATTATCACGACTAACTCGTCCTTTATCACCACTAAAACATCCATTATCACCACTATAACACCTATTATCACCACTATAACAACCATTATCACCACGATAACAAACATTATCAGCACTATAACGACCATTATCACCACTATACCGACCATTATCACCACTATAACGACCATTATCACCATTATAGCGACCATTATCACCACTATAACGACCATTATAACCACTATAACAACCATTATCACCACTATAACAACCAGTACAACCAGTATAACAACCAATAGAGCCACTATGACAACCATTATAAGCACTATGACAACCATTATGACCACTGTAACAACCATTATCACCACTGTAACAACCATTATCACCACTATAACGACCATTATCACCTCTATAACGACCATTATCACCACTATAACAACCATTATAACCTCTATAACAACCATTATCACGACTAAAACGTCCTTTATCACCACTAAAACATCCATTATCACCACTATAACACCTACTATCCCCACTATAACAACCATTATCACCACGATAACAAACATTATCAGCACTATAACGACCATTATCACCACTATAACAAACATTATCAGCACTATAACGACCATTAAACCCACTATAACGACCATTATCACCACTATACCGACCATTATCACCACTATAACGACCATTATAACTAATACAATAACCATTATAACCAATACAACAACCATTATAACCACTATAACGACAATTATCTGCACTATAACAACCATTATAACCACTATAACAATCATTATCACGACTAAAACGTCCTTTATCACCACTAAAACATCCATTATCACCACTATAACACCTATTATCACCACTATAACAACCATTATCACCACGATAACAAACATTATCAGCACTATAACGACCATTATCACCACTATAACGACCATTATCACCACTATACCGACCATTATAACCACTATAACAACCATTATAGCCACTATAATAGCCATTATAACCACTATAACAACCATTACAACCAGTATAACAACCATTACAATCACTATGACAACCATTATAACCACTATGACAACCACTATCACCACTGTCACAACCATTATGACCACTGTAACAACCATTATTACCACTGTAACAACCATTATCACCACTGTAACAACCATTATCACCACTATAACGACCATTGTCACCACTATAACGACCATTATCACCAATATAACGACCATTATCACCACTATAACGACCATTATCACCACTATAGCGACCATTATAACCACTATAACATCCATTATCACCACTATAACACCTGTTATCGCCACTATAACAACCATTATCACCACGATAACAAACATTATCAGCACTATAACAACCATTATCAGCACTATAACGACCATTATCACCTCTATAACGACCATTATCACCACTATAGCGACCATTATCACCACTATAACGACCATTATCACCACTATAACAAACATTATCACCACTATAGCGACCATTATCAGCACTACAACGACCATTATAACCACTATAACGACCATTATCACCACTATAACGACTATTATCACCACTATAACAAACATTTTTAGCACTATAACGACCATTATCACCACTATAACGACCATTATAACCACTATAACAACCATTATCACCACTATAGCGACCATTATCAGCACTATAACGACCATTATCACCAATATAACGACCATTATCACCACTATAACAACCATTATAACCACTATAACAACCATTAACACGACTAAAACGTCCTTTATCACCACTAAAACATCCATTATCACCACTATAACACCTATTATCACCACTATAACAACCATTATCACCACGATAACAAACATTATCAGCACTATAACGACCATTATCACCACTATAACGACCATTATCCCCACTATACCGACCATTATCACCACTATAACGACCATTATCACCATTATAGCGACCATTATCACCACTATAACGACCATTATAACCACTATAACAACCATTATCACCACTATAGCGACCATTATCAGCACTACAACGACCATTATAACTACTATAACGACCATTATCACCACTATAACGACCATTATCACCACTATAACAAACATTTTTAGCACTATAACGACCATTATCACCACTATAACGACCATTATAACCACTATAACAACCATTATCACCACTATAGCGACCATTATCAGCACTATAAAGACCATTATAACCGCTATAACATCCATTATCACCACTATAACACCTATTATCACCACTATAACAACCATTATCACCACGATAACAAACATTAGCAGCACTATAACAACCATTATCAGCACTATAACGACCATTATAACCACTATAACGACCATTATCACCACTACACGGCCATTGTCACCACTATAACAACCATTATCAGCACTATAACAACCATTATAACCTCTATAACAACCATTATCACGACTAAAACGTCCTTTATCACCACTAAAACATCCATTATCACCACTATAACACCTATTATCCCCACTATAACAACCATTATCACCACGATAACAAACATTATCAGCACTATAACGACCATTATAACCACTATAACAACCATTATAACCACTATAACAACCAGTACAACCAGTATAACAACCAATAGAGCCACTATGACAACCATTATAAGCACTATGACAACCATTATGACCACTGTAAAAACCATTATCACCACTGTAACAACCATTATCACCACTATAACGACCATTATCACCTCTATAACGACCATTATCACCACTATAACAACCATTATAACCTCTATAACAACCATTATCACGACTAAAACTTCCTTTATCACCACTAAAACATCCATTATCACCACTATATCACCTATTATCCCCACTATAACAACCATTATCACCACGATAACAAACATTATCAGCACTATAACGACCATTATCACCACTATAACAAACATTATCAGCACTATAACGACCATTATCACCACTATAACGACCATTATCACCACTATACCGACCATTATCACCACTATAACGACCATTATAACTAATACAATAACCATTATAACCAATACAACAACCATTATAACCACTATAACGACAATTATCTGCACTATAACAACCATTATAACCACTATAACAATCATTATCACGACTAAAACGTCCTTTATCACCACTAAAACATCCATTATCACCACTATAACACCTACTATCACCACTATAACAACCATTATCACCACGATAACAAACATTATCAGCACTATAACGACCATTATCACCACTATAGCGACCATTATCAGCACTACAACGACCATTATAACCACTATAACGACCATTATCACCACTATAACGACCATTATCACCACTATACCGACCATTATAACCACTATAACAACCATTATAGCCACTATAATAGCCATTATAACCACTATAACAACCATTACAACCAGTATAACAACCATTACAATCACTATGACAACCATTATAACCACTATGACAACCACTATCACCACTGTCACAACCATTATGACCACTGTAACAACCATTATTACCACTGTAACAACCATTATCACCACTGTAACAACCATTATCACCACTATAACGACCATTGTCACCACTATAACGACCATTATCACCAATATAACGACCATTATCACCACTATAACGACCATTATCACCACTATAGCGACCATTATAACCACTATAACATCCATTATCACCACTATAACACCTGTTATCACCACTATAACAACCATTATCACCACGATAACAAACATTATCAGCACTATAACAACCATTATCAGCACTATAACGACCATTATCACCTCTATAACGACCATTATCACCACTATAACGACCATTATCCCCACTATACCGACCATTATCACCACTATAACGACCATTATCACCATTATAGCGACCATTATCACCACTATAACGACCATTATAACCACTATAACAACCATTATCACCACTATAGCGACCATTATCAGCACTACAACGACCATTATAACCATTATAGCGACCATTATCACCACTATAACGACCATTATAACCACTATAACAACCATTATCACCACTATAGCGACCATTATCAGCACTACAACGACCATTATAACCACTATAACGACCATTATCACCACTATAACGACCATTATCACCACTATAACAAACATTTTTAGCACTATAACGACCATTATCAATACTATAACGACCATTATAACCACTATAACAACCATTATCACCACTATAGCGACCATTATCAGCACTATAAAGACCATTATAACCGCTATAACATCCATTATCACCACTATAACACCTATTATCACCACTATAACAACCATTATCACCACGATAACAAACATTAGCAGCACTATAACAACCATTATCAGCACTATAACGACCATTATAACCACTATAACGACCATTATCACCACTACACGGCCATTGTCACCACTATAACAACCATTATAACCAATACAACAACCATTATAACCACTATAACGACAATTATCTGCGCTATAACAACCATTATAACCACTATAACAATCATTATCACGACTAACTCGTCCTTTATCACCACTAAAACATCCATTATCACCACTATAACACCTATTATCACCACTATAACAACCATTATCACCACGATAACAAACATTATCAGCACTATAACGACCATTATCACCACTATACCGACCATTATCACCACTATAACGACCATTATCACCATTATAGCGACCATTATCACCACTATAACGACCATTATAACCACTATAACAACCATTATCACCACTATAACAACCAGTACAACCAGTATAACAACCAATAGAGCCACTATGACAACCATTATAAGCACTATGACAACCATTATGACCACTGTAACAACCATTATCACCACTGTAACAACCATTATCACCACTATAACGACGATTATCACCTCTATAACGACCATTATCACCACTATAACAACCATTATAACCTCTATAACAACCATTATCACGACTAAAACGTCCTTTATCACCACTAAAACATCCATTATCACCACTATAACACCTACTATCCCCACTATAACAACCATTATCACCACGATAACAAACATTATCAGCACTATAACGACCATTATCACCACTATAACAAACATTATCAGCACTATAACGACCATTAAACCCACTATAACGACCATTATCACCACTATACCGACCATTATCACCACTATAACGACCATTATAACTAATACAATAACCATTATAACCAATACAACAACCATTATAACCACTATAACGACAATTATCTGCACTATAACAACCATTATAACCACTATAACAATCATTATCACGACTAAAACGTCCTTTATCACCACTAAAACATCCATTATCACCACTATAACACCTATTATCACCACTATAACAACCATTATCACCACGATAACAAACATTATCAGCACTATAACGACCATTATCACCACTATAACGACCATTATCACCACTATACCGACCATTATAACCACTATAACAACCATTATAGCCACTATAATAGCCATTATAACCACTATAACAACCATTACAACCAGTATAACAACCATTACAATCACTATGACAACCATTATAACCACTATGACAACCACTATCACCACTGTCACAACCATTATGACCACTGTAACAACCATTATTACCACTGTAACAACCATTATCACCACTGTAACAACCATTATCACCACTATAACGACCATTGTCACCACTATAACGACCATTATCACCAATATAACGACCATTATCACCACTATAACGACCATTATCACCACTATAGCGACCATTATAACCACTATAACATCCATTATCACCACTATAACACCTGTTATCACCACTATAACAACCATTATCACCACGATAACAAACATTATCAGCACTATAACAACCATTATCAGCACTATAACGACCATTATCACCTCTATAACGACCATTATCACCACTATAGCGACCATTATCACCACTATAACGACCATTATCACCACTATAACAAACATTATCACCACTATAGCGACCATTATCAGCACTACAACGACCATTATAACCACTATAACGACCATTATCACCACTATAACGACTATTATCACCACTATAACAAACATTTTTAGCACTATAACGACCATTATCACCACTATAACGACCATTATAACCACTATAACAACCATTATCACCACTATAGCGACCATTATCAGCACTATAACGACCATTATCACCAATATAACGACCATTATCACCACTATAACAACCATTATAACCACTATAACAACCATTAACACGACTAAAACGTCCTTTATCACCACTAAAACATCCATTATCACCACTATAACACCTATTATCACCACTATAACAACCATTATCACCACGATAACAAACATTATCAGCACTATAACGACCATTATCACCACTATAACGACCATTATCCCCACTATACCGACCATTATCACCACTATAACGACCATTATCACCATTATAGCGACCATTATCACCACTATAACGACCATTATAACCACTATAACAACCATTATCACCACTATAGCGACCATTATCAGCACTACAACGACCATTATAACTACTATAACGACCATTATCACCACTATAACGACCATTATCACCACTATAACAAACATTTTTAGCACTATAACGACCATTATCACCACTATAACGACCATTATAACCACTATAACAACCATTATCACCACTATAGCGACCATTATCAGCACTATAAAGACCATTATAACCGCTATAACATCCATTATCACCACTATAACACCTATTATCACCACTATAACAACCATTATCACCACGATAACAAACATTAGCAGCACTATAACAACCATTATCAGCACTATAACGACCATTATAACCACTATAACGACCATTATCACCACTACACGGCCATTGTCACCACTATAACAACCATTATCAGCACTATAACAACCATTATAACCTCTATAACAACCATTATCACGACTAAAACGTCCTTTATCACCACTAAAACATCCATTATCACCACTATAACACCTATTATCCCCACTATAACAACCATTATCACCACGATAACAAACATTATCAGCACTATAACGACCATTATAACCACTATAACAACCATTATAACCACTATAACAACCAGTACAACCAGTATAACAACCAATAGAGCCACTATGACAACCATTATAAGCACTATGACAACCATTATGACCACTGTAAAAACCATTATCACCACTGTAACAACCATTATCACCACTATAACGACCATTATCACCTCTATAACGACCATTATCACCACTATAACAACCATTATAACCTCTATAACAACCATTATCACGACTAAAACTTCCTTTATCACCACTAAAACATCCATTATCACCACTATATCACCTATTATCCCCACTATAACAACCATTATCACCACGATAACAAACATTATCAGCACTATAACGACCATTATCACCACTATAACAAACATTATCAGCACTATAACGACCATTATCACCACTATAACGACCATTATCACCACTATACCGACCATTATCACCACTATAACGACCATTATAACTAATACAATAACCATTATAACCAATACAACAACCATTATAACCACTATAACGACAATTATCTGCACTATAACAACCATTATAACCACTATAACAATCATTATCACGACTAAAACGTCCTTTATCACCACTAAAACATCCATTATCACCACTATAACACCTACTATCACCACTATAACAACCATTATCACCACGATAACAAACATTATCAGCACTATAACGACCATTATCACCACTATAGCGACCATTATCAGCACTACAACGACCATTATAACCACTATAACGACCATTATCACCACTATAACGACCATTATCACCACTATACCGACCATTATAACCACTATAACAACCATTATAGCCACTATAATAGCCATTATAACCACTATAACAACCATTACAACCAGTATAACAACCATTACAATCACTATGACAACCATTATAACCACTATGACAACCACTATCACCACTGTCACAACCATTATGACCACTGTAACAACCATTATTACCACTGTAACAACCATTATCACCACTGTAACAACCATTATCACCACTATAACGACCATTGTCACCACTATAACGACCATTATCACCAATATAACGACCATTATCACCACTATAACGACCATTATCACCACTATAGCGACCATTATAACCACTATAACATCCATTATCACCACTATAACACCTGTTATCACCACTATAACAACCATTATCACCACGATAACAAACATTATCAGCACTATAACAACCATTATCAGCACTATAACGACCATTATCACCTCTATAACGACCATTATCACCACTATAACGACCATTATCCCCACTATACCGACCATTATCACCACTATAACGTCCATTATCACCATTATAGCGACCATTATCACCACTATAACGACCATTATAACCACTATAACAACCATTATCACCACTATAGCGACCATTATCAGCACTACAACGACCATTATAACCATTATAGCGACCATTATCACCACTATAACGACCATTATAACCACTATAACAACCATTATCACCACTATAGCGACCATTATCAGCACTACAACGACCATTATAACCACTATAACGACCATTATCACCACTATAACGACCATTATCACCACTATAACAAACATTTTTAGCACTATAACGACCATTATCACCACTATAACGACCATTATAACCACTATAACAACCATTATCACCACTATAGCGACCATTATCAGCACTATAAAGACCATTATAACCGCTATAACATCCATTATCACCACTATAACACCTATTATCACCACTATAACAACCATTATCACCACGATAACAAACATTAGCAGCACTATAACAACCATTATCAGCACTAAAACGACCATTATAACCACTATAACGACCATTATCACCACTACACGGCCATTGTCACCACTATAACAACCATTATCAGCACTATAACAACCATTATAACCACTATAACAACCATTATAACCACTATAACAACCAGTACAACCAGTATAACAACCAATAGAGCCACTATGACAACCATTATAAGCACTATGACAACCATTATGACCACTGTAACAACCATTATCACCACTGTAACAACCATTATCACCACTATAACGACCATTATCACCTCTATAACGACCATTATCACCACTATAACAACCATTATAACCTCTATAACAACCATTATCACGACTAAAACGTCCTTTATCACCACTAAAACATCCATTATCACCACTATAACACCTATTATCCCCACTATAACAACCATTATCACCACGATAACAAACATTATCAGCACTATAACGACCATTATCACCACTATAACAAACATTATCAGCACTATAACGACCATTATCACCACTATAACGACCATTATCACCACTATACCGACCATTATCACCACTATAACGACCATTATAACTAATACAATAACCATTATAACCAATACAACAACCATTATAACCACTATAACGACAATTATCTGCACTATAACAACCATTATAACCACTATAACAATCATTATCACGACTAAAACGTCCTTTATCACCACTAAAACATCCATTATCACCACTATAACACCTACTATCACCACTATAACAACCATTATCACCACGATAACAAACATTATCAGCACTACAACGACCATTATCACCACTATAGCGACCATTATCAGCACTACAACGACCATTATAACCACTATAACGACCATTATCACCACTATAACGACCATTATCACCACTATAACAAACATTTTTAGCACTATAACGACCATTATCACCACTATAACGACCATTATAACCACTATAACAACCATTATCACCACTATAGCGACCATTATCACCACTATAACGACCATTATAACCACTATAACAACCATTATCACCACTATAGCGACCATTATCAGCACTATAAAGACCATTATAACCGCTATAACATCCATTATCACCACTATAACACCTATTATCACCACTATAACAACCATTATCACCACGATAGCAAACATTAGCAGCACTATAACAACCATTATCAGCACTATAACGACCATTATAACCACTATAACGACCATTATCACCACTACACGGCCATTGTCACCACTATAACAACCATTATCAGCACTATAACAACCATTATAACCACTATAACAACCATTATAACCACTATAACAACCAGTACAACCAGTATAACAACCAATAGAGCCACTATGACAACCATTATAAGCACTATGACAACCATTATGACCACTGTAACAACCATTATCACCACTGTAACAACCATTATCACCACTATAACGACCATTATCACCTCTATAACGACCATTATCACCACGATAACAAACATTATCAGCACTATAACGACCATTATCACCACTATAGCGACCATTATCAGCACTACAACGACCATTATAACCACTATAACGACCATTATCACCACTATAACGACCATTATCACCACGATAACAAACATTATCAGCACTATAACGACCATTATCACCACTATAACAAACATTATCAGCACTATAACGACCATTATCACCACTATAACGACCATTATCACCACTATACCGACCATTATCACCACTATAACGACCATTATAACTAATACAATAACCATTATAACCAATACAACAACCATTATAACCACTATAACGACAATTATCTGCACTATAACAACCATTATAACCACTATAACAACCATTATCACGACTAAAACGTCCTTTATCACCACTAAAACATCCATTATCACCACTATAACACCTACTATCACCACTATAACAACCATTATCACCACGATAACAAACATTATCAGCACGATAACAAACATTATCAGCACTATAACGACCATTATCACCACTATAACGACCATTATCCCCACTATACCGACCATTATCATCACTATAACGACCATTATCACCATTATAGCGACCATTATCACCACTATAACGACCATTATAACCACTATAACAACCATTATCACCACTATAGCGACCATTATCAGCACTACAACGACCATTATAACCACTATAACGACCATTATCACCACTATAACGACCATTATCACCGCTATAACAAACATTTTTAGCACTATAACGACCATTATCACCACTATAACGACCATTATAACCACTATAACAACCATTATCACCACTATAGCGACCATTATCAGCACTATAAAGACCATTATAACCGCTATAACATCCATTATCACCACTATAACACCTATTATCACCACTATAACAACCATTATCACCACGATAACAAACATTAGCAGCACTATAACAACCATTATCAGCACTATAACGACCATTATAACCACTATAACGACCATTATCACCACTACACGGCCATTGTCACCACTATAACAACCATTATCAGCACTACAACAACCATTATAACCACTATAACAACCATTATAACCACTATAACAACCAGTACAACCAGTATAACAACCAATAGAGCCACTATGACAACCATTATAAGCACTATGACAACCATTATGACCACTGTAACAACCATTATCACCACTGTAACAACCATTATCACCACTATAACGACCATTATCACCTCTATAACAACCATTATCACCACTATAACAACCATTATAACCTCTATAACAACCATTATCACGACTAAAACGTCCTTTATCACCACTAAAACATCCATTATCACCACTATAACACCTATTATCCCCACTATAACAACCATTATCACCACGATAACAAACATTATCAGCACTATAACGACCATTATCACCACTATAACGACCATTATCACCACTATACCGACCATTATCACCACTATAACGACCATTATCACCACTATAGCGACCATTATCAGCACTACAACGACCATTATAACCACTATAACGACCATTATCACCACTATAACGACCATTATCACCACTATAACAAACATTTTTAGCACTATAACGACCATTATCACCACTATAACGACCATTATAACCACTATAACAACCATTATCACCACTATAACGACCATTATCACCACTATACCGACCATTATCACCATTATAACGACCATTATCACCATTATAACGACCATTATCAGCACTATAACGATCATTATAACCACTATAACAACCATTATCACCACTATAGCGACCATTATCAGCACTATAAGGACCATTATAACCACTATAACATCCATTATCACCACTATAGCGACCATTATCAGCACTCTAACGACCATTATAACCACTATAACAACCATTATCACCACTATAACGACAATTATCTACACTATAACAACCATTATAACCACTATAACAACCATTATCACGACTAAAACGTCCTTTATCACCACTAAAACATCCGTTATCACCACTATAACACCTATTATCACCACTATAACAACCATTATCACCACGATAACAACCATTATCACCACGATAACAAACATTATCAGCACCATAACGACCATTATCACCACTATAACGACCATTATCACCACTATACCGACCATTATCACCACTATAACGACCATTATCACCACTATACCGACCATTATCACCACTATAACGACCATTATCACCATTACAGCGACCATTATCACCACTATAACGACCATTATAACCACTATAACAACCATTATCAGCACTATAGCGACCATTATCAGCACTATAAAGACCATTATAACCGCTACAACATCCATTATCACCACTATAACACCCATTATCACCACTATAACAACCATTATCACCACGATAACAAACATTATCAGCACTATAACAACCATTATCAGCACTATAACGACCATTATAACCACTATAACGACCATTATCACCACTACACGACCATTGTCACCACTATAAGAACCATTATAACCAATACAACAACCATTATAACCACTATAACAACCATTATAACCACTATAACAACCAGTACAACCAGTATAACAACCATTACAACCACTACAACAACCAATAGAGCCACTATGACAACCACTATAAGCACTACGACAACCATTATGACCACTGTAACAACCATTATCAACACTGTAACAACCATTGTAACCACTATAACGACCATTATCACCACCATAACAACCATTATAATCAATACAACAACCATTATAGCCACTATAACAACCATTATAGCCACTATAATAGCCATTATAACCACTATAACAACCATTACAACCAGTATAACAACCATTACAACCACTATGACAACCATTAAGACCACTATAACGACCATTATCAGCACTATAACAACCATTATAACCACTATAACAACCGTTATCACGACTAAAACGTCCTTTATCCCCACTAAAACATCCATTATCACCACTATAACAACCATTATCACCACTACAACAACCATTATCACCACCATAACAACATTATCAGCACTATAACGACCATTGTCACCACTATAACGACCATTATCACCACTGTAACGACCATTATCACCACTATAGCGACCATTATCACCACTATAACAACCATTATAACCACTATAACAACCATTATCACGACTAAAACGTCCTTAATCACCACTAAAACATCCATTATCACCACTATAACACCTATTATCACCACTATAACAACCATTATCACCACGATAACAAACATTATCAGCACTATAACGACCATTATCACCACTATAACGACCATTATCACCACTATACCGACCATTATCACCACTATAACGATCATTATCACCATTATAACGACCATTATCACCACTATAACGACCATTATAACCACTATAACAACCATTATAACCAATACAACAACCATTATAACCACTATAACAACCAGTACAACCAGTATAACAACCATTACAACTACTACAACAACCAATACAGCCACTATGACAACCATTATAAGCACTATGACAACCATTATGACCACTGTAACAACCATTATCAGCACTGTAACAACCATTGTAACCACTATAACGACCATTATCACCACTATAACAACCATTATAACCAATACAACAACCATTATAACCACTATAACATCCATTATAGCCACTATAACAACCATTATAGCCACTATAATAGCCATTATAACCACTATAATAACCATTACAACCAGTATAACAACCATTACAACCACTTTGACAACCATTAAGACCACTATAACGACCATTATCAGCACTATAACGACCATTATCACCACTATAACGACCACTATCACCACTATAACGACCATTATCACCACTATAACGAACATTATCACCACTATACCGACCATTATCACCACTATAACGATCATTATCACCATTATACCGACCATTATCACCACTATAACGACCATTATAACCACTATAACAACCATTATCACCACTATAGCGACCATTATCAGCACTATAAAGACCATTATAACCGCTATAACATCCATTATCACCACTATAACATCTATTATCACCACTATAACAACCATTATAACCAATACAAAAACCATTATAACCACTATAACAACCATTATAACCACTATAGCGACCATTATCAGCACTATAAAGACCATTATAACCGCTATAACATCCATTATTAGCACTATAAAGACCATTATAACCGCTATAACATCCATTATCACCACTATAACACCTATTATCACCACTATAACAACCTTTATCACCACTATAACGACCATTATCACCACTATAACGACCATTATCACCACTATAGCGACCATTATCACCACTATAACAACCATTATAACCACTATAACAACCATTATCACGACTAAAACGTCCTTTATCACCACTAAAACATCCATTATCACCACTATAACACCTATTATTACCAGTATAACAACCATTATCACCACGATAACAAACATTATCAGCACCATAACGACCATTATCACCACTATAACGACCATTATCACCACTATACCGACCATTATCACCACTATAACGACCATTATCACCACTATAACGACCATTATAACCACTATAACAACCATTATCACCACTATAGCGACCATTATCAGCACTATAAAGACCTTTATAACCGCTATAACATCCATTATCACCACTATAACGACCATTATCACCACTATAGCGACCATTATCACCACTATAACAACCATTATAAGCACTACGACAACCATTATGACCACTATAACACCTATTATCACCACGATAACAAACATTATCAGCACTATAACGACCATTATCACACTATAACGACCATTATCACCACTATACCGACCATTATCACCACTATAACGATCATTATCACCATTATGACGACCATTATCACCACTATAACGACCATTATAACCACTATAACAACCATTATCACCACTATAGCGACGATTATCAGCACTATAAAGACCATTATAACCGCTATAACATCCATTATCAGCAATATAAAGACCATTATAACCGCTATAACATCCATTATCACCACTATAACACCTATTATCACCACTATAACAACCATTATCACCACGATAACAAACATTATCAGCACAATAACAACCATTATCAGCACTATAACGACCATTATAACCACTATAACGACCATTATCACCACTATAACGACCATTATAACCACTATACTAACCATTATCACCACTATAGCGACCATTATCAGCACTATAACGACCATTATAACCACTATAACAACCATTATCACCACTATAATGACAATTATCTACACTATAACAACCATTATAACCACTATAACAACCATTATCACGACTAAAACGTCCTTTATCACCACTAAAACATCCGTTATCACCACTATAACACCTATTATCACCACTATAACAACCATTATCACCACGATAACAAACATTATCAGCACCATAACGACCATTATCACCACTATAACGACCATTATCACCATTATAGCGACCATTATCACCACTATAGCGACCATTGTCACCACTATAACAACCATTATAACCAATACAACAACCATTATAACCACTATAACAACCATTATAACCACTATAACAACCAGTACAACCAGTATAACAACCATTACAACCACTACAACAACTAATAGAGCCACTGTGACAACCATTATAGCCACTATAACAACCATTATAGATACTATAATAGCCATTATAACCACTATAACAACCATTACAACCAGTATAACAACCATTACAACCACTTTGACAACCATTAAGACCACTATAACGACCATTATCAGCACTATAACGACCATTATCACCACTATAACGACCACTATCACCACTATAACGACCATTATCACCACTATAACGAACATTATCACCACTATACCGACCATTATCACCACTATAACGATCATTATCACCATTATAACGACCATTATCACCACTATAACGACCATTATAACCACTATAACAACCATTATCACCACTATAGCGACGATTATCAGCACTATAAAGACCATTATAACCGCTATAACATCCATTATCACCACTATAACATCTATTATCACCACTATAACAACCATTATAACCAATACAAAAACCATTATAACCACTATAACAACCATTATAACCACTATAGCGACCATTATCACCACTATAAGGACAATTATCACCACTATAACGACCATTATAACCACTATAATAACCATTATCACCACTATAGCGACCATTATCAGCACTATAACGACCATTATAACCACTATAACAACCATTATCACCACTATAACGACAATTATTTACACTATAACAACCATTATAACCACTATAACAACCATTATCACGACTAAAACGTCCTTTATCACCACTAAAACAACCGTTATCACCACTATAATACCTATTATCACCACTATAACAACCATTATCACCACGATAACAAACATTATCAGCACCATAACGACCATTATCACCACTATAACGACCATTATCACCATTATAGCGACCATTATCACCACTATAGCGACCATTGTCACCACTATAACAACCATTATAACCAATACAACAACCATTATAACCACTATAACAACCATTATAACCACTATAACAACCAGTACAACCAGTATAACAACCATTACAACCACTACAACAACCAATACAGCCACTATGACAACCATTATAAGCACTATGACAACCATTATGACCACTGTAACAACCATTATAACAACTGTAACAACCATTGTAACCACTATAACGACCATTATCACCACTATAACGACCATTATCACCACTATACCGACCATTATCACCACTATAACGATCATTATCACCATTATAACGACCATTATCACCACTATAACGACCATTATAACCACTATAACAACCATTATAACCAATACAACAACCATTATAACCACTATAACAACCAGTACAACCAGTATAACAACCATTACAACTACTACAACAACCAATACAGCCACTATGACAACCATTATAAGCACTATGACAACCATTATGACCACTGTAACAACCATTATCAGCACTGTAACAACCATTGTAACCACTATAACGACCATTATCACCACTATAACAACCATTATAACCAATACAACAACCATTATAACCACTATAACATCCATTATAGCCACTATAACAACCATTATAGCCACTATAATAGCCATTATAACCACTATAATAACCATTACAACCAGTATAACAACCATTACAACCACTTTGACAACCATTAAGACCACTATAACGACCATTATCAGCACTATAACGACCATTATCACCACTATAACGACCACTATCACCACTATAACGACCATTATCACCACTATAACGAACATTATCACCACTATACCGACCATTATCACCACTATAACGATCATTATCACCATTATACCGACCATTATCACCACTATAACGACCATTATAACCACTATAACAACCATTATCACCACTATAGCGACCATTATCAGCACTATAAAGACCATTATAACCGCTATAACATCCATTATCACCACTATAACATCTATTATCACCACTATAACAACCATTATAACCAATACAAAAACCATTATAACCACTATAACAACCATTATAACCACTATAGCGACCATTATCAGCACTATAAAGACCATTATAACCGCTATAACATCCATTATTAGCACTATAAAGACCATTATAACCGCTATAACATCCATTATCACCACTATAACACCTATTATCACCACTATAACAACCTTTATCACCACTATAACGACCATTATCACCACTATAACGACCATTATCACCACTATAGCGACCATTATCACCACTATAACAACCATTATAACCACTATAACAACCATTATCACGACTAAAACGTCCTTTATCACCACTAAAACATCCATTATCACCACTATAACACCTATTATTACCAGTATAACAACCATTATCACCACGATAACAAACATTATCAGCACCATAACGACCATTATCACCACTATAACGACCATTATCACCACTATACCGACCATTATCACCACTATAACGACCATTATCACCACTATAACGACCATTATAACCACTATAACAACCATTATCACCACTATAGCGACCATTATCAGCACTATAAAGACCTTTATAACCGCTATAACATCCATTATCACCACTATAACGACCATTATCACCACTATAGCGACCATTATCACCACTATAACAACCATTATAAGCACTACGACAACCATTATGACCACTATAACACCTATTATCACCACGATAACAAACATTATCAGCACTATAACGACCATTATCACACTATAACGACCATTATCACCACTATACCGACCATTATCACCACTATAACGATCATTATCACCATTATGACGACCATTATCACCACTATAACGACCATTATAACCACTATAACAACCATTATCACCACTATAGCGACGATTATCAGCACTATAAAGACCATTATAACCGCTATAACATCCATTATCAGCAATATAAAGACCATTATAACCGCTATAACATCCATTATCACCACTATAACACCTATTATCACCACTATAACAACCATTATCACCACGATAACAAACATTATCAGCACAATAACAACCATTATCAGCACTATAACGACCATTATAACCACTATAACGACCATTATCACCACTATAACGACCATTATAACCACTATACTAACCATTATCACCACTATAGCGACCATTATCAGCACTATAACGACCATTATAACCACTATAACAACCATTATCACCACTATAATGACAATTATCTACACTATAACAACCATTATAACCACTATAACAACCATTATCACGACTAAAACGTCCTTTATCACCACTAAAACATCCGTTATCACCACTATAACACCTATTATCACCACTATAACAACCATTATCACCACGATAACAAACATTATCAGCACCATAACGACCATTATCACCACTATAACGACCATTATCACCATTATAGCGACCATTATCACCACTATAGCGACCATTGTCACCACTATAACAACCATTATAACCAATACAACAACCATTATAACCACTATAACAACCATTATAACCACTATAACAACCAGTACAACCAGTATAACAACCATTACAACCACTACAACAACTAATAGAGCCACTGTGACAACCATTATAGCCACTATAACAACCATTATAGATACTATAATAGCCATTATAACCACTATAACAACCATTACAACCAGTATAACAACCATTACAACCACTTTGACAACCATTAAGACCACTATAACGACCATTATCAGCACTATAACGACCATTATCACCACTATAACGACCACTATCACCACTATAACGACCATTATCACCACTATAACGAACATTATCACCACTATACCGACCATTATCACCACTATAACGATCATTATCACCATTATAACGACCATTATCACCACTATAACGACCATTATAACCACTATAACAACCATTATCACCACTATAGCGACGATTATCAGCACTATAAAGACCATTATAACCGCTATAACATCCATTATCACCACTATAACATCTATTATCACCACTATAACAACCATTATAACCAATACAAAAACCATTATAACCACTATAACAACCATTATAACCACTATAGCGACCATTATCACCACTATAAGGACAATTATCACCACTATAACGACCATTATAACCACTATAATAACCATTATCACCACTATAGCGACCATTATCAGCACTATAACGACCATTATAACCACTATAACAACCATTATCACCACTATAACGACAATTATTTACACTATAACAACCATTATAACCACTATAACAACCATTATCACGACTAAAACGTCCTTTATCACCACTAAAACAACCGTTATCACCACTATAATACCTATTATCACCACTATAACAACCATTATCACCACGATAACAAACATTATCAGCACCATAACGACCATTATCACCACTATAACGACCATTATCACCATTATAGCGACCATTATCACCACTATAGCGACCATTGTCACCACTATAACAACCATTATAACCAATACAACAACCATTATAACCACTATAACAACCATTATAACCACTATAACAACCAGTACAACCAGTATAACAACCATTACAACCACTACAACAACCAATACAGCCACTATGACAACCATTATAAGCACTATGACAACCATTATGACCACTGTAACAACCATTATAACAACTGTAACAACCATTGTAACCACTATAACGACCATTATCACCACTATAACGACCATTATCACCACTATACCGACCATTATCACCACTATAACGATCATTATCACCATTATAACGACCATTATCACCACTATAACGACCATTATAACCACTATAACAACCATTATAACCAATACAACAACCATTATAACCACTATAACAACCAGTACAACCAGTATAACAACCATTACAACTACTACAACAACCAATACAGCCACTATGACAACCATTATAAGCACTATGACAACCATTATGACCACTGTAACAACCATTATCAGCACTGTAACAACCATTGTAACCACTATAACGACCATTATCACCACTATAACAACCATTATAACCAATACAACAACCATTATAACCACTATAACATCCATTATAGCCACTATAACAACCATTATAGCCACTATAATAGCCATTATAACCACTATAATAACCATTACAACCAGTATAACAACCATTACAACCACTTTGACAACCATTAAGACCACTATAACGACCATTATCAGCACTATAACGACCATTATCACCACTATAACGACCACTATCACCACTATAACGACCATTATCACCACTATAACGAACATTATCACCACTATACCGACCATTATCACCACTATAACGATCATTATCACCATTAAACCGACCATTATCACCACTATAACGACCATTATAACCACTATAACAACCATTATCACCACTATAGCGACCATTATCAGCACTATAACGAACATTATCACCACTATACCGACCATTATCACCACTATAACGACCATTATCACCATTATAGCGACCATTATCAGCACTATAACGACCATTATAACCACTATAACAACCATTATCACCACTATAACGACAATTATTTACACTATAACAACCATTATAACCACTATAACAACCATTATCACGACTAAAACGTCCTTTATCACCACTAAAACATCCGCTATCACCACTATAACACCTATTATCACCACTATAACAACCATTATCACCACGATAACAAACATTATCAGCACCATAACGACCATTATCACCACTATAACGACCATTATCACCATTATAGCGACCATTATCACCACTATAGCGACCATTGTCACCACTATAACAACCATTATAACCAATACAACAACCATTATAACCACTATAACAACCATTATAACCACTATAACAACCAGTACAACCAGTATAACAACCATTACAACCACTACAACAACTAATAGAGCCACTGTGACAACCATTATAGCCACTATAACAACCATTATAGATACTATAATAGCCATTATAACCACTATAACAACCATTACAACCAGTATAACAACCATTACAACCACTTTGACAACCATTAAGACCACTATAACGACCATTATCAGCACTATAACGACCATTATCACCACTATAACGACCACTATCACCACTATAACGACCATTATCACCACTATAACGAACATTATCACCACTATACCGACCATTATCACCACTATAACGATCATTATCACCATTATAACGACCATTATCACCACTATAACGACCATTATAACCACTATAACAACCATTATCACCACTATAGCGACGATTATCAGCACTATAAAGACCATTATAACCGCTATAACATCCATTATCACCACTATAACGACCATTATCACCCCTATACCGACCATTATCACCACTATAACGACCATTATAACCACTATAACAACCATTATCACCACTATAGCGACCATTATCAGCACTATAAAGACCATTATAACCGCTATAACATCCATTATCACCACTATAACATCTATTATCACCACTATAACAACCATTATAACCAATACAAAAACCATTATAACCACTATAACAACCATTATAACCACTATAGCGACCATTATCACCACTATAAGGACAATTATCACCACTATAACGACCATTATAACCACTATAATAACCATTATCACCACTATAGCGACCATTATCAGCACTATAACGACCATTATAACCACTATAACAACCATTATCACCACTATAACGACAATTATTTACACTATAACAACCATTATAACCACTATAACAACCATTATCACGACTAAAACGTCCTTTATCACCACTAAAACAACCGTTATCACCACTATAACACCTATTATCACCACTATAACAACCATTATCACCACGATAACAAACATTATCAGCACCATAACGACCATTATCACCACTATAACGACCATTATCACCATTATAGCGACCATTATCACCACTATAGCGACCATTGTCACCACTATAACAACCATTATAACCAATACAACAACCATTATAACCACTATAACAACCATTATAACCACTATAACAACCAGTACAACCAGTATAACAACCATTACAACCACTACAACAACCAATACAGCCACTATGACAACCATTATAAGCACTATGACAACCATTATGACCACTGTAACAACCATTATAACAACTGTAACAACCATTGTAACCACTATAACGACCATTATCACCACTATAACGACCATTATCACCACTATACCGACCATTATCACCACTATAACGATCATTATCACCATTATAACGACCATTATCACCACTATAACGACCATTATAACCACTATAACAACCATTATAACCAATACAACAACCATTATAACCACTATAACAACCAGTACAACCAGTATAACAACCATTACAACTACTACAACAACCAATACAGCCACTATGACAACCATTATAAGCACTATGACAACCATTATGACCACTGTAACAACCATTATCAGCACTGTAACAACCATTGTAACCACTATAACGACCATTATCACCACTATAACAACCATTATAACCAATACAACAACCATTATAACCACTATAACATCCATTATAGCCACTATAACAACCATTATAGCCACTATAATAGCCATTATAACCACTATAATAACCATTACAACCAGTATAACAACCATTACAACCACTTTGACAACCATTAAGACCACTATAACGACCATTATCAGCACTATAACGACCATTATCACCACTATAACGACCACCATCACCACTATAACGACCATTATCACCACTATAACGAACATTATCACCACTATACCGACCATTATCACCACTATAACGATCATTATCACCATTATACCGTCCATTATCACCACTATAACGACCATTATAACCACTATAACAACCATTATCACCACTATAGCGACCATTATCAGCACTATAAAGACCATTATAACCGCTATAACATCCATTATCACCACTATAACATCTATTATCACCACTATAACAACCATTATAACCAATACAAAAACCATTATAACCACTATAACAACCATTATAACCACTATAGCGACCATTATCAGCACTATAAAGACCATTATAACCGCTATAACATCCATTATTAGCACTATAAAGACCATTATAACCGCTATAACATCCATTATCACCACTATAACACCTATTATCGCCACTATAACAACCTTTATCACCACTATAACGACCATTATCACCACTATAACGACCATTATCACCACTATAGCGACCATTATCACCACTATAACAACCATTATAACCACTATAACAACCATTATCACGACTAAAACGTCCTTTATCACCACAAAAACATCCATTATCACCACTATAACACCTATTATTACCAGTATAACAACCATTATCACCACGATAACAAACATTATCAGCACCATAACGACCATTATCACCACTATAACGACCATTATCACCACTATACCGACCATTATCACCACTATAACGACCATTATCACCACTATAACGACCATTATAACCACTATAACAACCATTATCACCACTATAGCGACCATTATCAGCACTATAAAGACCTTTATAACCGCTATAACATCCATTATCACCACTATAACGACCATTATCACCACTATAGCGACCATTATCACCACTATAACAACCATTATAAGCACTACGACAACCATTATGACCACTATAACACCTATTATCACCACGATAACAAACATTATCAGCACTATAACGACCATTATCACACTATAACGACCATTATCACCACTATACCGACCATTATCACCACTATAACGATCATTATCACCATTATGACGACCATTATCACCACTATAACGACCATTATAACCACTATAACAACCATTATCACCACTATAGCGACGATTATCAGGACTATAAAGACCATTATAACCGCTATAACATCCATTATCAGCAATATAAAGACCATTATAACCGCTATAACATCCATTATCACCACTATAACACCTATTATCACCACTATAACAACCATTATCGCCACGATAACAAACATTATCAGCACTATAACAACCATTATCAGCACTATAACGACCATTATAACCACTATAACGACCATTATCACCACTACACGACCATTGTCACCACTATAACAACCATTACAACCACTACAACAACCAATACAGCCACTATGACAACCATTATAAGCACTATGACAACCATTATGACCACTGTAACAACCATTATAACCACTGTAACAACCATTGTAACCACTATAACGACCATTATCACCACTATAACAACCATTATAACCAATACAACAACCATTATAACCACTATGACAACCATTATAGCCACTATAACAACAATATAGCCACTATAATAGCCATTATCACCACGATAACAACCAGTACAACGAGTATAACAACCATTACAACCACTACAACAACCAATAGAGCCACTGTGACAACCATTATAAGCACTACGACAACCATTATGACCACTATAACACCTATTATCACCACGATAACAAACATTATCAGCACTATAACAACCATTATAACCACTATAACAACCGTTATCACGACTAAAACGTCCTTTATCACCACTAAAACATCCATTATCACCACTATAACAACCATTATCACCACTACAACAACCATTATCACCCCGATAACAACATTATCAGCACTATAACGACCATTGTCACCACTATAACGACCATTATCACCACTATAACGACCATTATCACCACTGTAACGACCATTATCACCACTATAGCGACCATTATCACCACTATAACAACCATTATAACCACTATAACAACCATTATCACGACTAAAACGTCCTTTATCACCACTAAAACATCCATTATCACCACTATAACACCTATTATCACCACTATAACAACCATTATCACCACGATAACAAACATTATGAGCACTATAACGACCATTATCACCACTATAACGACCATTATCACCACTATAACGACCATTATAACCACTATACTAACCATTATCACCACTATAGCGACCATTATCAGCACTATAACGACCATTATAACCACTATAACAACCATTATCACCACTATAATGACAATTATCTACACTATAACAACCATTATAACCACTATAACAACCATTATCACGACTAAAACGTCCTTTATCACCACTAAAACATCCGTTATCACCACTATAACACCTATTATCACCACTATAACAACCATTATCACCACGATAACAAACATTATCAGCACCATAACGACCATTATCACCACTATAACGACCATTATCACCATTATAGCGACCATTATCACCACTATAGCGACCATTGTCACCACTATAACAACCATTATAACCAATACAACAACCATTATAACCACTATAACAACCATTATAACCACTATAACAACCAGTACAACCAGTATAACAACCATTACAACCACTACAACAACTAATAGAGCCACTGTGACAACCATTATAAGCACTACGACAACCATTATGACCACTACAACACCTATTATCACCACGATAACAAACATTATCAGCACTATAACGACCATTATCACCACTATAACGACAATTATCACCACTATACCGACCATTATCACCACTATAACGATCATTATCACCATTATAACGACCATTATCACCACTATAACGACCATTATAACCACTATAACAACCATTATAACCAATACAACAACCATTATAACCACTATAACAACCATTATAACCACTATAACAACCAGTACAACCAGTATAACAACCATTACAACAACTACAACAACCAATACAGCCACTATGACAACCATTATAAGCACTATGACAACCATTATGACCACTGTAACAACCATTATCACCACTGTAACAACCATTGTAACCACTATAACGACCATTATCACCACTATAACAACCATTATAACCAATACAACAACCATTATAACCACTATAACAACCATTATAACCACTATTACCATCAGTACAATCAGCATAACAACCATTACAACAACTACAACAACCGATACAGCCACTATGACAACCATTATAAGCACTATGACAACCATTATGACCACTGTAACAGCCATTATCACCACTGTAACAACCATTGTAACCACTATAACGACCATTATCACCACTATAACAACCATTATAACCAATACAACAACCATTATAACCACTATAACAACCATTATAGCCACTATAACAACCATTATAGCCACTATAATAGCCATTATAACCACTATAACAACCATTACAACCAGTATAACAACCATTACAACCACTTTGACAACCATTAAGACCACTATAACGACCATTATCAGCACTATAACGACCATTATCACCACTATAACGACCACTATCACCACTATAACGACCATTATCACCACTATAACGAACATTATCACCACTATACCGACCATTATCACCACTATAACGATCATTATCACCATTATAACGACCATTATCACCACTATAACGACCTTTATAACCACTATAACAACCATTATCACCACTATAGCGACGATTATCAGCACTATAAAGACCATTATAACCGCTATAACATCCATTATCACCACTATAACGACCATTATCACCACTATACCGACCATTATCACCACTACAACGACCATTATAACCACTATAACAACCATTATCACCACTATAGCGACCATTATCAGCACTATAAAGACCATTATAACCGCTATAACATCCATTATCACCACTATAACATCTATTATCACCACTATAACAACCATTATAACCAATACAAAAACCATTATAACCACTATAACAACCATTATAACCACTATAGCGACCATTATCACCACTATAACGACCATTATCACCACTATAACGACCATTATAACCACTATAATAACCATTATCACCACTATAGCGACCATTATCAGCACTATAACGACCATTATCACCACTATAACGACCATTATCACCATTATAGCGACCGTTATCACCACTATAGCGACCATTGTCACCACTATAACAACCATTATAACCAATACAACAACCATTATAACCACTATAACAACCATTATAACCACTATAACAACCAGTACAACCAGTATAACAACCATTACAACCACTACAACAACCAATACAGCCACTATGACAACCATTATAAGCACTATGACAACCATTATGACCACTGTAACAACCATTGTAACCACTGTAACAACCATTGTAACCACTATAACGACCATTATCAGCACTATAACGACCATTATCACCATTATACCGACCATTATCACCACTATAACGACCATTATAACCACTATAACAACCAATATCACCACTATAGCGACCATTATCAGCACTATAAAGACCATTATAACCGCTATAACATCCATTATCACCACTATAACATCTATTATCACCACTATAACAACCATTATAACCAATACAAAAACCATTATAACCACTATAACAACCATTATAACCACTATAGCGACCATTATCAGCACTATAAAGACCATTATAACCGCTATAACATCCATTATTAGCACTATAAAGACCATTATAACCGCTATAACATCCATTATCACCACTATAACACCTATTATCACCACTATAACAACCATTATCACCACGATAACAACCAGTACAACGAGTATAACAACCATTACAACCACTACAACAACCAATAGAGCCACTATGACAACCATTATAAGCACTACGACAACCATTATGACCACTATAACACCTATTATCACCACGATAACAACATTATCAGCACTATAACGACCATTGTCACCACTATAACGACCATTATCACCACTATAACGACCATTATCACCACTATAACGACCATTATCACCACTATAACGACCATTATCACCACTATAGCGACCATTATCACCACTATAACAACCATTATAACCACTATAACAACCATTATCACGACTAAAACGTCCTTTATCACCACTAAAACATCCATTATCACCACTATAACACCTATTATTACCAGTATAACAACCATTATCACCACGATAACAAACATTATCAGCACCATAACGACCATTATCACCACTATAACGACCATTATCACCACTATACCGACCATTATCACCACTATAACGACCATTATCACCACTATAACGACCATTATAACCACTATAACAACCATTATCACCACTATAGCGACCATTATCAGCACTATAAAGACCATTATAACCGCTATAACATCCATTATCACCACTATAACGACCATTATCACCACTATAGCGACCATTATCACCACTATAACAACATTTATAACCACTATAACAACCATTATCACGACTAAAACGTCCTTTATCACCACTGAAACATCCATTATCACCACTATAACACCTATTATCACCAGTATAACAACCATTATCACCACGATAACAAACATTATCAGCACCATAACGACCATTATCACCACTATAACAACCATTATAACCACTATAACAACCATTGTAGCCACTATAATAGCCATTATAACCAATATAACAACCACTACAACCAGTATAACAACCATTACAACCACTATGACAGCCATTATAACCACTATGACAACCATTATCACCACTGTCACAACCATTATGACCACTGTAACAACCATTAATACCACTACAACAACCATTATCACCACGATAACAACATTATCAGCACTATAACGACCATTGTCACCACTATAACGACCATTATCACCACTATAACGACCATTATCACCACTATAACGACCATTATCACCACTATAGCGACCATTATCACCACTATAACAACCATTATAACCACTATAACAACCATTATCACGACTAAAACGTCCTTCATCACCACTAAAACATCCATTATCACCACTATAGCGACGATTATCAGCACTATAAAGACCATTATAACCGCTATAACATCCATTATCAGCACTATAAAGACCATTATAACCGCTATAACATCCATTATCACCACTATAACAACCATTATCACCACGATAACAAACATTATCAGCACTATAACAACCATTACCAGCACAATAACGACCATTATAACCACTGTAACGACCATTATCACCACTATAACGACCATTGTCACCACTATAACAACCATTATAACCAAAACAACAACCATTATAGCCACTATAACAACAATTATAGCCACTATAATAGCCATTATAACCACTATAACAACCATTACAACCAGTATAACAACCATTACAACCACTTTGACAACCATTAAGACCACTATAACGACCATTATCAGCACTATAACGACCATTATCACCACTATAACGACCACTATCACCACTATAACGACCATTATCACCACTATAACGAACATTATCACCACTATACCGACCATTATCACCACTATAACGATCATTATCACCATTATACCGACCATTATCACCACTATAACGACCATTGTCACCACTATAACGACCATTATCACCACTATAACAACCATTATAACCACTATAACAACCATTATCACGACTAAAACGTCCTTCATCACCACTAAAACATCCATTATCACCACTATAACACCTATTATTACCAGTATAACAACCATTATCACCACGATAACAAACATTATCAGCACCATAACGACCATTATCACCACTATAACGACCATTATCACCACTATACCGACCATTATCACCACTATAGCGACCATTATCACCACTATAACGACCATTATAACCACTATAACAACCATTATCACCACTATAGCGACCATTATCAGCACTATAAAGACCATTATAACCGCTATAACATCCATTATCACCACTATAACGACCATTATCACCACTATAGCGACCATTATCACCACTATAACAACCATTATAACCACTATAACAACCATTATCACGACTAAAATGTCCTTTATCACCACTAAAACATCCATTATCACCACTATAACACCTATTATCACCAGTATAACAACCATTATCACCACGATAACAAACATTATCAGCACCATAACGACCATTATCACCACTATAACGACCATTATCACCACTATACCGACCATTATCACCACTATAACGACCATTATCACCACTATAACGACCATTATAACCACTATAACAACCATTACACCATTATAGCGACCATTATCAGCACTATAAAGACCATTATAACCGCTATAACATCCATTATCGCCACTATAACATCTATTATCACCACTATAACAACCATTATCACCACGATAACAAACATTATCAGCATTATAACAACCATTATCAGCACTATAACGACCATTATAACCACTATAACAACCATTATAACCAATACAACAACCATTATAACCACTATAGCAACCATTATAACCACTATAACAACCAGTACAACCAGTATAACAACCATTACAACCACTACAACAACCAGTAGAGCAACTATGACAACCATTATAAGCACTATGACAACCATTATGACCACTGTAACAACCATTACAACCACTATGACAACCATTAAGACCACTATGACAACCATTATCACCACTATAACAACCATCATCAACAGTATAACAACCATTATAACCACTATAACAACCATTACAGCCACTAAAATAGCCATTATATCCACTATAACAACCATTACAACCAGTATAACAACCATTACAACCACTATGACAACCATTATCACCACTGTCACAACCATTATGACCACTGTAACAACCATTATGACCACTATATCCACCATTATCCCGACTAGAACATCCTTTATCACCACTAAAACATCCATTATCACCACTATAACAACCATTATCACCACTACAACAACCATTATCACCACTATAACAACCATTATAACCACTATAACAACCATTATCACGACTAAAACGTCCTTTATCACCACTAAAAGATCCATTATCACGACTATAACACCTATTATCACCACTATAACAACCATTATCACCACGATAACAAGCACTATCAGCACTATAACGACCATTATCACCACTATAGCGACCATTATCACCACTATAACGCCCATTATCATCACTATAACGACCATTATCATCACTATAACGACCATTATCAGCACTATAACGACCATTATCACCACTATAACGACCATTATCACCACTATAGCGACAATTATCTGCACTATAACGACCATTATCACCACTATAACAACCATTATAACCACTATAACAACCATTGTAGCCACTATAATAGCCATTATAACCAATATAACAACCACTACAACCAGTATAACAACCGTTACAACCACTATGACAGCCATTATAACCACTATGACAACCATTATCACCACTGTCACAACCATTATGACCACTGTAACAACCATTATGACCACTATAACAACCATTATCACGACTAGAACATCCTTTATCACCACTAAAACATCCATTATCACCACTATAACAACCATTATCACCACTACAACAACCATTATCACCACGATAACAACATTATCAGCACTATAACGACCATTGTCACCACTATAACGACCATTATCACCAGTATAACGACCATTATCACCACTATAACGACCATTATCACCACTATAGCGACCATTATCACCACTATAACAACCATTATAACCACTATAACAACCATTATCACGACTAAAACGTCCTTCATCACCACTAAAACATCCATTATCACCACTATAACACCTATTATCACCACTATAACAACCATTATCACCACGATAACAAACATTATCAGCACTATAACGACCATTATCACCACTATAACGACCATTATCACCACTATAACGACCATTATAACCACTATAACAACCATTATCACCACTATAGCGACCATTAGCAGCACTATAACGACCATTATAACCACTACAACAACCATTATCACGACTAAATCGTCCTTTATCACCACTAAAACATCCATTATCACCACTATAACAACCATTATCACCACTACAACAACCATTATCACCACGATAACAACATTATCAGCACTATAACGACCATTGTCACCACTATAACGACCATTATCACCACTATAACGACCATTATCACCACTATAACGACCATTATCACCACTATAACGACCATTATCACCACTATAACGACCATTGTCACCACTATAACGACCATTATCACCACTATAACGACCACTATCACAAATATAACCACCATTATCACCACTATAACGACCATTATCACCACTATACCGACCATTATCACCATTATAACGACCATTATCACCATTATAACGGTCATTATCACCACTATAACGACCATTATAACCACTATAGCGACCATTATCACCACTATAACAACCATTATAACCACTATAACAACCATTATCACGACTAAAACGTCCTTTATCACCACAAAAACATCCATTATCACCACTATAACACCTATTATTACCAGTATAACAACCATTATCACCACGATAACAAACATTATCAGCACCATAACGACCATTATCACCACTATAACGACCATTATCACCACTATACCGACCATTATCACCACTATAACGACCATTATCACCACTATAACGACCATTATAACCACTATAACAACCATTATCACCACTATAGCGACCATTATCAGCACTATAAAGACCTTTATAACCGCTATAACATCCATTATCACCACTATAACGACCATTATCACCACTATAGCGACCATTATCACCACTATAACAACCATTATAAGCACTACGACAACCATTATGACCACTATAACACCTATTATCACCACGATAACAAACATTATCAGCACTATAACGACCATTATCACACTATAACGACCATTATCACCACTATACCGACCATTATCACCACTATAACGATCATTATCACCATTATGACGACCATTATCACCACTATAACGACCATTATAACCACTATAACAACCATTATCACCACTATAGCGACGATTATCAGGACTATAAAGACCATTATAACCGCTATAACATCCATTATCAGCAATATAAAGACCATTATAACCGCTATAACATCCATTATCACCACTATAACACCTATTATCACCACTATAACAACCATTATCGCCACGATAACAAACATTATCAGCACTATAACAACCATTATCAGCACTATAACGACCATTATAACCACTATAACGACCATTATCACCACTACACGACCATTGTCACCACTATAACAACCATTACAACCACTACAACAACCAATACAGCCACTATGACAACCATTATAAGCACTATGACAACCATTATGACCACTGTAACAACCATTATAACCACTGTAACAACCATTGTAACCACTATAACGACCATTATCACCACTATAACAACCATTATAACCAATACAACAACCATTATAACCACTATGACAACCATTATAGCCACTATAACAACAATATAGCCACTATAATAGCCATTATCACCACGATAACAACCAGTACAACGAGTATAACAACCATTACAACCACTACAACAACCAATAGAGCCACTGTGACAACCATTATAAGCACTACGACAACCATTATGACCACTATAACACCTATTATCACCACGATAACAAACATTATCAGCACTATAACAACCATTATAACCACTATAACAACCGTTATCACGACTAAAACGTCCTTTATCACCACTAAAACATCCATTATCACCACTATAACAACCATTATCACCACTACAACAACCATTATCACCCCGATAACAACATTATCAGCACTATAACGACCATTGTCACCACTATAACGACCATTATCACCACTATAACGACCATTATCACCACTGTAACGACCATTATCACCACTATAGCGACCATTATCACCACTATAACAACCATTATAACCACTATAACAACCATTATCACGACTAAAACGTCCTTTATCACCACTAAAACATCCATTATCACCACTATAACACCTATTATCACCACTATAACAACCATTATCACCACGATAACAAACATTATGAGCACTATAACGACCATTATCACCACTATAACGACCATTATCACCACTATAACGACCATTATAACCACTATACTAACCATTATCACCACTATAGCGACCATTATCAGCACTATAACGACCATTATAACCACTATAACAACCATTATCACCACTATAATGACAATTATCTACACTATAACAACCATTATAACCACTATAACAACCATTATCACGACTAAAACGTCCTTTATCACCACTAAAACATCCGTTATCACCACTATAACACCTATTATCACCACTATAACAACCATTATCACCACGATAACAAACATTATCAGCACCATAACGACCATTATCACCACTATAACGACCATTATCACCATTATAGCGACCATTATCACCACTATAGCGACCATTGTCACCACTATAACAACCATTATAACCAATACAACAACCATTATAACCACTATAACAACCATTATAACCACTATAACAACCAGTACAACCAGTATAACAACCATTACAACCACTACAACAACTAATAGAGCCACTGTGACAACCATTATAAGCACTACGACAACCATTATGACCACTACAACACCTATTATCACCACGATAACAAACATTATCAGCACTATAACGACCATTATCACCACTATAACGACAATTATCACCACTATACCGACCATTATCACCACTATAACGATCATTATCACCATTATAACGACCATTATCACCACTATAACGACCATTATAACCACTATAACAACCATTATAACCAATACAACAACCATTATAACCACTATAACAACCATTATAACCACTATAACAACCAGTACAACCAGTATAACAACCATTACAACAACTACAACAACCAATACAGCCACTATGACAACCATTATAAGCACTATGACAACCATTATGACCACTGTAACAACCATTATCACCACTGTAACAACCATTGTAACCACTATAACGACCATTATCACCACTATAACAACCATTATAACCAATACAACAACCATTATAACCACTATAACAACCATTATAACCACTATTACCATCAGTACAATCAGCATAACAACCATTACAACAACTACAACAACCGATACAGCCACTATGACAACCATTATAAGCACTATGACAACCATTATGACCACTGTAACAGCCATTATCACCACTGTAACAACCATTGTAACCACTATAACGACCATTATCACCACTATAACAACCATTATAACCAATACAACAACCATTATAACCACTATAACAACCATTATAGCCACTATAACAACCATTATAGCCACTATAATAGCCATTATAACCACTATAACAACCATTACAACCAGTATAACAACCATTACAACCACTTTGACAACCATTAAGACCACTATAACGACCATTATCAGCACTATAACGACCATTATCACCACTATAACGACCACTATCACCACTATAACGACCATTATCACCACTATAACGAACATTATCACCACTATACCGACCATTATCACCACTATAACGATCATTATCACCATTATAACGACCATTATCACCACTATAACGACCTTTATAACCACTATAACAACCATTATCACCACTATAGCGACGATTATCAGCACTATAAAGACCATTATAACCGCTATAACATCCATTATCACCACTATAACGACCATTATCACCACTATACCGACCATTATCACCACTACAACGACCATTATAACCACTATAACAACCATTATCACCACTATAGCGACCATTATCAGCACTATAAAGACCATTATAACCGCTATAACATCCATTATCACCACTATAACATCTATTATCACCACTATAACAACCATTATAACCAATACAAAAACCATTATAACCACTATAACAACCATTATAACCACTATAGCGACCATTATCACCACTATAACGACCATTATCACCACTATAACGACCATTATAACCACTATAATAACCATTATCACCACTATAGCGACCATTATCAGCACTATAACGACCATTATCACCACTATAACGACCATTATCACCATTATAGCGACCGTTATCACCACTATAGCGACCATTGTCACCACTATAACAACCATTATAACCAATACAACAACCATTATAACCACTATAACAACCATTATAACCACTATAACAACCAGTACAACCAGTATAACAACCATTACAACCACTACAACAACCAATACAGCCACTATGACAACCATTATAAGCACTATGACAACCATTATGACCACTGTAACAACCATTGTAACCACTGTAACAACCATTGTAACCACTATAACGACCATTATCAGCACTATAACGACCATTATCACCATTATACCGACCATTATCACCACTATAACGACCATTATAACCACTATAACAACCAATATCACCACTATAGCGACCATTATCAGCACTATAAAGACCATTATAACCGCTATAACATCCATTATCACCACTATAACATCTATTATCACCACTATAACAACCATTATAACCAATACAAAAACCATTATAACCACTATAACAACCATTATAACCACTATAGCGACCATTATCAGCACTATAAAGACCATTATAACCGCTATAACATCCATTATTAGCACTATAAAGACCATTATAACCGCTATAACATCCATTATCACCACTATAACACCTATTATCACCACTATAACAACCATTATCACCACGATAACAACCAGTACAACGAGTATAACAACCATTACAACCACTACAACAACCAATAGAGCCACTATGACAACCATTATAAGCACTACGACAACCATTATGACCACTATAACACCTATTATCACCACGATAACAACATTATCAGCACTATAACGACCATTGTCACCACTATAACGACCATTATCACCACTATAACGACCATTATCACCACTATAACGACCATTATCACCACTATAACGACCATTATCACCACTATAGCGACCATTATCACCACTATAACAACCATTATAACCACTATAACAACCATTATCACGACTAAAACGTCCTTTATCACCACTAAAACATCCATTATCACCACTATAACACCTATTATTACCAGTATAACAACCATTATCACCACGATAACAAACATTATCAGCACCATAACGACCATTATCACCACTATAACGACCATTATCACCACTATACCGACCATTATCACCACTATAACGACCATTATCACCACTATAACGACCATTATAACCACTATAACAACCATTATCACCACTATAGCGACCATTATCAGCACTATAAAGACCATTATAACCGCTATAACATCCATTATCACCACTATAACGACCATTATCACCACTATAGCGACCATTATCACCACTATAACAACATTTATAACCACTATAACAACCATTATCACGACTAAAACGTCCTTTATCACCACTGAAACATCCATTATCACCACTATAACACCTATTATCACCAGTATAACAACCATTATCACCACGATAACAAACATTATCAGCACCATAACGACCATTATCACCACTATAACAACCATTATAACCACTATAACAACCATTGTAGCCACTATAATAGCCATTATAACCAATATAACAACCACTACAACCAGTATAACAACCATTACAACCACTATGACAGCCATTATAACCACTATGACAACCATTATCACCACTGTCACAACCATTATGACCACTGTAACAACCATTAATACCACTACAACAACCATTATCACCACGATAACAACATTATCAGCACTATAACGACCATTGTCACCACTATAACGACCATTATCACCACTATAACGACCATTATCACCACTATAACGACCATTATCACCACTATAGCGACCATTATCACCACTATAACAACCATTATAACCACTATAACAACCATTATCACGACTAAAACGTCCTTCATCACCACTAAAACATCCATTATCACCACTATAGCGACGATTATCAGCACTATAAAGACCATTATAACCGCTATAACATCCATTATCAGCACTATAAAGACCATTATAACCGCTATAACATCCATTATCACCACTATAACAACCATTATCACCACGATAACAAACATTATCAGCACTATAACAACCATTACCAGCACAATAACGACCATTATAACCACTGTAACGACCATTATCACCACTATAACGACCATTGTCACCACTATAACAACCATTATAACCAAAACAACAACCATTATAGCCACTATAACAACAATTATAGCCACTATAATAGCCATTATAACCACTATAACAACCATTACAACCAGTATAACAACCATTACAACCACTTTGACAACCATTAAGACCACTATAACGACCATTATCAGCACTATAACGACCATTATCACCACTATAACGACCACTATCACCACTATAACGACCATTATCACCACTATAACGAACATTATCACCACTATACCGACCATTATCACCACTATAACGATCATTATCACCATTATACCGACCATTATCACCACTATAACGACCATTGTCACCACTATAACGACCATTATCACCACTATAACAACCATTATAACCACTATAACAACCATTATCACGACTAAAACGTCCTTCATCACCACTAAAACATCCATTATCACCACTATAACACCTATTATTACCAGTATAACAACCATTATCACCACGATAACAAACATTATCAGCACCATAACGACCATTATCACCACTATAACGACCATTATCACCACTATACCGACCATTATCACCACTATAGCGACCATTATCACCACTATAACGACCATTATAACCACTATAACAACCATTATCACCACTATAGCGACCATTATCAGCACTATAAAGACCATTATAACCGCTATAACATCCATTATCACCACTATAACGACCATTATCACCACTATAGCGACCATTATCACCACTATAACAACCATTATAACCACTATAACAACCATTATCACGACTAAAATGTCCTTTATCACCACTAAAACATCCATTATCACCACTATAACACCTATTATCACCAGTATAACAACCATTATCACCACGATAACAAACATTATCAGCACCATAACGACCATTATCACCACTATAACGACCATTATCACCACTATACCGACCATTATCACCACTATAACGACCATTATCACCACTATAACGACCATTATAACCACTATAACAACCATTACACCATTATAGCGACCATTATCAGCACTATAAAGACCATTATAACCGCTATAACATCCATTATCGCCACTATAACATCTATTATCACCACTATAACAACCATTATCACCACGATAACAAACATTATCAGCATTATAACAACCATTATCAGCACTATAACGACCATTATAACCACTATAACAACCATTATAACCAATACAACAACCATTATAACCACTATAGCAACCATTATAACCACTATAACAACCAGTACAACCAGTATAACAACCATTACAACCACTACAACAACCAGTAGAGCAACTATGACAACCATTATAAGCACTATGACAACCATTATGACCACTGTAACAACCATTACAACCACTATGACAACCATTAAGACCACTATGACAACCATTATCACCACTATAACAACCATCATCAACAGTATAACAACCATTATAACCACTATAACAACCATTACAGCCACTAAAATAGCCATTATATCCACTATAACAACCATTACAACCAGTATAACAACCATTACAACCACTATGACAACCATTATCACCACTGTCACAACCATTATGACCACTGTAACAACCATTATGACCACTATATCCACCATTATCCCGACTAGAACATCCTTTATCACCACTAAAACATCCATTATCACCACTATAACAACCATTATCACCACTACAACAACCATTATCACCACTATAACAACCATTATAACCACTATAACAACCATTATCACGACTAAAACGTCCTTTATCACCACTAAAAGATCCATTATCACGACTATAACACCTATTATCACCACTATAACAACCATTATCACCACGATAACAAGCACTATCAGCACTATAACGACCATTATCACCACTATAGCGACCATTATCACCACTATAACGCCCATTATCATCACTATAACGACCATTATCATCACTATAACGACCATTATCAGCACTATAACGACCATTATCACCACTATAACGACCATTATCACCACTATAGCGACAATTATCTGCACTATAACGACCATTATCACCACTATAACAACCATTATAACCACTATAACAACCATTGTAGCCACTATAATAGCCATTATAACCAATATAACAACCACTACAACCAGTATAACAACCGTTACAACCACTATGACAGCCATTATAACCACTATGACAACCATTATCACCACTGTCACAACCATTATGACCACTGTAACAACCATTATGACCACTATAACAACCATTATCACGACTAGAACATCCTTTATCACCACTAAAACATCCATTATCACCACTATAACAACCATTATCACCACTACAACAACCATTATCACCACGATAACAACATTATCAGCACTATAACGACCATTGTCACCACTATAACGACCATTATCACCAGTATAACGACCATTATCACCACTATAACGACCATTATCACCACTATAGCGACCATTATCACCACTATAACAACCATTATAACCACTATAACAACCATTATCACGACTAAAACGTCCTTCATCACCACTAAAACATCCATTATCACCACTATAACACCTATTATCACCACTATAACAACCATTATCACCACGATAACAAACATTATCAGCACTATAACGACCATTATCACCACTATAACGACCATTATCACCACTATAACGACCATTATAACCACTATAACAACCATTATCACCACTATAGCGACCATTAGCAGCACTATAACGACCATTATAACCACTACAACAACCATTATCACGACTAAATCGTCCTTTATCACCACTAAAACATCCATTATCACCACTATAACAACCATTATCACCACTACAACAACCATTATCACCACGATAACAACATTATCAGCACTATAACGACCATTGTCACCACTATAACGACCATTATCACCACTATAACGACCATTATCACCACTATAACGACCATTATCACCACTATAACGACCATTATCACCACTATAACGACCATTGTCACCACTATAACGACCATTATCACCACTATAACGACCACTATCACAAATATAACCACCATTATCACCACTATAACGACCATTATCACCACTATACCGACCATTATCACCATTATAACGACCATTATCACCATTATAACGGTCATTATCACCACTATAACGACCATTATAACCACTATAACAACCATTACCACCACTATAGCGACCATTATCAGCACTATAAAGACCTATATAACCACTATAACATCCATTATCACCACTATAACACCTATTATCACCACTATTACAACCATTATCACCACGATAACAAACATTATCAGCACTATAACCACCATTATCACCACTATAACGACCATTATCACCACTACACGACCATTGTCTCCACGATAACAACCATTATAAACAATACAACAACCATTATAACCACTACAACAACCATTATAACCACTATAAAGACCATTATAACCACTATAACATCCATTATCACCACTATAACACCTATTATCACCACTATTACAACCATTATCACCACGATAACAAACATTATCAGCACTATAACCACCATTATCACCACTATAACGACCATTGTCACCACTATAACAACCATTATAACCAAAACAACAACCATTATAACCACTATAACAACCAGTACAACCAGTATAACAACCATTACAACCGCTACAACAACCAATAGAGCCACTATGACAACCATTATAAGCACTATGACAACCATCTTAGCCACTGTCACAACCATTATGACCACTGTAACAAACATTATGACCACTGTAACAACCATTATCACCACTGTAACAACCATTATCACCACTATAACGACCATTATCGTCACTATAACGACCATTATTACCACTATACCGACCATTATCACCACTATAACGACCATTATCACCACTATACCGACCATTATCACCACTATAACGACCATTATCACCATTATAACGACCATTATCACCACTATAACGACCATTATAACCACTATAACAACCATTATCACCACTATAGCGACGATTATCAGCACCATAACGACCATTATAACCACTATAACAACCATTATCACCACTATAGCGACAATTATCGGCACTATAACGACCATTATCACCACTATAACAACCATTATAACCAATACAACAACCATTATAACCACTATAACAACCATTATAACCAATACAAAAACCATTATAACCACTATAACAACCATTATCACCACGATAACAACATTATCAGCACTATAACGACCATTGTCAACACTATAACGACCATTATCACCACTATAACGACCATTATCACCACTATAACGACCATTATCACCACTATAGCGACCACTATCACCACTATAACAACCATTATAACCACTATAACAACCACAATCACGACTAAAACGTCCTTTATCACCACTAAAACATCCATTATCACCACTATAACACCTATTATCACCAGTATAACAACCATTATCACCACGATAACAAACATTATCAGCACCATAACGACCATTATCACCAATATAACGACCATTATCACCACTATACCGACCATTATCACCACTATATCGACCATTATCACCACTATAACGACCATTATAACCACTATAACAACCATTATCACCACTATAGCGACCATTATCAGCACTATAAAGACCATTATAACCGCTATAACATCCATTATCACCACTATAACGACCATTATCACCACTATAGCGACCATTATCACCACTATAACAACCATTATAACCACTATAACAACCATTATCACGACTAAAACGTCCTTTATCACCACTAAAACATCCATTATCACCACTATAACACCTATTATTACCAGTATAACAACCATTATCACCACGATAACAAACATTATCAGCACCATAACGACCATTATCACCACTATAACGACCATTATCACCACTATACCGACCATTATCACCACTATAACGACCATTATAACCACTATAACAACCATTACACCATTATAGCGACCATTATCAGCACTATAAAGACCATTATAACCGCTATAACATCCATTATCGCCACTATAACATCTATTATCACCACTATAACAACCATTATCACCACGATAACAAACATTATCAGCATTATAACAACCATTATCAGCACTATAACGACCATTATAACCACTATAACAACCATTATAACCAATACAACAACCATTATAACCACTATAGCAACCATTATAACCACTATAACAACCAGTACAACCAGTATAACAACCATTACAACCACTACAACAACCAGTAGAGCAACTATGACAACCATTATAAGCACTATGACAACCATTATGACCACTGTAACAACCATTACAACCACTATGACAACCATTAAGACCACTATGACAACCATTATCACCACTATAACAACCATTATGACCACTATATCCACCATTATCCCGACTAGAACATCCTTTATCACCACTAAAACATCCATTATCACCACTATAACAACCATTATCACCACTACAACAACCATTATCACCACTATAACAACCATTATAACCACTATAACAACCATTATCACGACTAAAACGTCCTTTATCACCACTAAAAGATCCATTATCACGACTATAACACCTATTATCACCACTATAACAACCATTATCACCACGATAACAAGCACTATCAGCACTATAACGACCATTATCACCACTATAACGACCATTATCACCACTATAACGCCCATTATCATCACTATAACGACCATTATCATCACTATAACGACCATTATCAGCACTATAACGACCATTATCACAACTATAACGACCATTATCACCACTATAGCGACAATTATCTGCACTATAACGACCATTATCACCACTATAACAACCATTATAACCACTATAACAACCATTGTAGCCACTATAATAGCCATTATAACCAATATAACAACCACTACAACCAGTATAACAACCGTTACAACCACTATGACAGCCATTATAACCACTATGACAACCATTATCACCACTGTCACAACCATTATGACCACTGTAACAACCATTATGACCACTATAACAACCATTATCACGACTAGAACATCCTTTATCACCACTAAAACATCCATTATCACCACTATAACAACCATTATCACCACTACAACAACCATTATCACCACGATAACAACATTATCAGCACTATAACGACCATTGTCACCACTATAACGACCATTATCACCAGTATAACGACCATTATCACCACTATAACGACCATTATCACCACTATAGCGACCATTATCACCACTATAACAACCATTATAACCACTATAACAACCATTATCACGACTAAAACGTCCTTCATCACCACTAAAACATCCATTATCACCACTATAACACCTATTATCACCACTATAACAACCATTATCACCACGATAACAAACATTATCAGCACTATAACGACCATTATCACCACTATAACGACCATTATCACCACTATAACGACCATTATAACCACTATAACAACCATTATCACCACTATAGCGACCATTAGCAGCACTATAACGACCACTATAACCACTATAACAACCATTATCACGACTAAATCGTCCTTTATCACCACTAAAACATCCATTATCACCACTATAACAACCATTATCACCACTACAACAACCATTATCACCACGATAACAACATTATCAGCACTATAACGACCATTGTCACCACTATAACGACCATTATCACCACTATAACGACCATTATCACCACTGTAACGACCATTATCACCACTATAGCGACCATTATCACCACTATAACAACCATTATAACCACTATAACAACCATTATCACGACTAAAACGTCCTTTATCACCACTAAAACATCCATTATCACCACTATAACACCTATTATCACCACTATAACAACCATTATCACCACGATAACAAACATTATCAGCACTATAACGACCATTATCACCACTATAACGACCATTATCACCACTATAACGACCATTATAACCACTATAATAACCATTATCACCACTATAACGACCATTATCACCACTATAACGACCATTATAACCACTATAACAACCATTATCACCACTATAGCGACCATTATCAGCACTATAAAGACCATTATAACCGCTATAACATCCATTATCACCACTATAACGACCATTATCACCACTATAGCGACCATTATCACCACTATAACAACCATTATAACCACTATAACAACCATTATCACGACTAAAATGTCCTTTATCACCACTAAAACATCCATTATCACCACTATAACACCTATTATCACCAGTATAACAACCATTATCACCACGATAACAAACATTATCAGCACCATAACGACCATTATCACCACTATAACGACCATTATCACCACTATACCGACCATTATCACCACTATAACGACCATTATCACCACTATAACGACCATTATAACCACTATAACAACCATTACACCATTATAGCGACCATTATCAGCACTATAAAGACCATTATAACCGCTATAACATCCATTATCGCCACTATAACATCTATTATCACCACTATAACAACCATTATCACCACGATAACAAACATTATCAGCATTATAACAACCATTATCAGCACTATAACGACCATTATAACCACTATAACAACCATTATAACCAATACAACAACCATTATAACCACTATAGCAACCATTATAACCACTATAACAACCAGTACAACCAGTATAACAACCATTACAACCACTACAACAACCAATAGAGCAACTATGACAACCATTATAAGCACTATGACAACCATTATGACCACTGTAACAACCATTACAACCACTATGACAACCATTAAGACCACTATGACAACCATTATCACCACTATAACAACCATCATCAACAGTATAACAACCATTATAACCACTATAACAACCATTATAGCCACTATAATAGCCATTATATCCACTATAACAACCATTACAACCAGTATAACAACCATTACAACCACTATGACAACCATTATCACCACTGTCACAACCATTATGACCACTGTAACAACCATTATGACCACTATAACCACCATTATCACGACTAGAACATCCTTTATCACCACTAAAACATCCATTATCACCACTATAACAACCATTATCACCACTACAACAACCATTATCACCACTATAACAACCATTATAACCACTATAACAACCATTATCACGACTAAAACGTCCTTTATCACCACTAAAAGATCCATTATCACGACTATAACACCTATTATCACCACTATAACAACCATTATCACCACGATAACAAGCACTATCAGCACTATAACGACCATTATCACCACTATAACGACCATTATCACCACTATAACGCCCATTATCATCACTATAACGACCATTATCATCACTATAACGACCATTATCAGCACTATAACGACCATTATCACCACTATAACGACCATTATCACCACTATAGCGACAATTATCTGCACTATAACAACCATTATAACCACTATAACAACCATTATAACCACTATAACAACCATTGTAGCCACTATAATAGCCATTATGACCAATATAACAACCACTACAACCAGTATAACAACCATTACAACCACTATGACAACCATTATAACCACTATGACAACCATTATCACCACTGTCACAACCATTATGACCACTGTAACAACCATTATGACCACTATAACAACCATTATCACGACTAGAACATCCTTTATCACCACTAAAACATCCATTATCACCACTATAACAACCATTATCACCACTACAACAACCATTATCACCACGATAACAACATTATCAGCACTATAACGACCATTGCCACCACTATAACGACCATTATCACCACTATAACGACCATTATCACCACTGTAACGACCATTATAACCACTATAACAACCATTATCACCACTATAAAGACCATTATAACCGCTATAACATCCATTATCTCCACTATAACACCTATTATCACCAGTATAACAACCATTATAACCAATACAAAAACCATTATAACCACTATAACAACCATTATAACCACTATAGCGACCATTATCAGCACTATAACGACCATTATCACCACTATAGCGACCATTATCACCACTATAACAACCATTATAACCACTATAACAACCAGTACAACCAGTATAACAACCATTACAACCACTACAACAACCAATACAGCCACTATGACAACCATTATAAGCACTATGACAACCATTATGACCACTGTAACAACCATTGTAACCACTGTAACAACCATTGTAACCACTATAACGACCATTATCAGCACTATAACGACCATTATCACCATTATACCGACCATTATCACCACTATAACGACCATTATAACCACTATAACAACCAATATCACCACTATAGCGACCATTATCAGCACTATAAAGACCATTATAACCGCTATAACATCCATTATCACCACTATAACATCTATTATCACCACTATAACAACCATTATAACCAATACAAAAACCATTATAACCACTATAACAACCATTATAACCACTATAGCGACCATTATCAGCACTATAAAGACCATTATAACCGCTATAACATCCATTATTAGCACTATAAAGACCATTATAACCGCTATAACATCCATTATCACCACTATAACACCTATTATCACCACTATAACAACCATTATCACCACGATAACAACCAGTACAACGAGTATAACAACCATTACAACCACTACAACAACCAATAGAGCCACTATGACAACCATTATAAGCACTACGACAACCATTATGACCACTATAACACCTATTATCACCACGATAACAACATTATCAGCACTATAACGACCATTGTCACCACTATAACGACCATTATCACCACTATAACGACCATTATCACCACTATAACGACCATTATCACCACTATAACGACCATTATCACCACTATAGCGACCATTATCACCACTATAACAACCATTATAACCACTATAACAACCATTATCACGACTAAAACGTCCTTTATCACCACTAAAACATCCATTATCACCACTATAACACCTATTATTACCAGTATAACAACCATTATCACCACGATAACAAACATTATCAGCACCATAACGACCATTATCACCACTATACCGACCATTATCACCACTATAGCGACCATTATCAGCACTATAAAGACCATTATAACCGCTATAACATCCATTATCGCCACTATAACATCTATTATCACCACTATAACAACCATTATCACCACGATAACAAACATTATCAGCATTATAACAACCATTATCAGCACTATAACGACCATTATAACCACTATAACAACCATTATAACCAATACAACAACCATTATAACCACTATAGCAACCATTATAACCACTATAACAACCAGTACAACCAGTATAACAACCATTACAACCACTACAACAACCAGTAGAGCAACTATGACAACCATTATAAGCACTATGACAACCATTATGACCACTGTAACAACCATTACAACCACTATGACAACCATTAAGACCACTATGACAACCATTATCACCACTATAACAACCATTATGACCACTATATCCACCATTATCCCGACTAGAACATCCTTTATCACCACTAAAACATCCATTATCACCACTATAACAACCATTATCACCACTACAACAACCATTATCACCACTATAACAACCATTATAACCACTATAACAACCATTATCACGACTAAAACGTCCTTTATCACCACTAAAAGATCCATTATCACGACTATAACACCTATTATCACCACTATAACAACCATTATCACCACGATAACAAGCACTATCAGCACTATAACGACCATTATCACCACTATAACGACCATTATCACCACTATAACGCCCATTATCATCACTATAACGACCATTATCATCACTATAACGACCATTATCAGCACTATAACGACCATTATCACCACTATAACGACCATTATCACCACTATAGCGACAATTATCTGCACTATAACGACCATTATCACCACTATAACAACCATTATAACCACTATAACAACCATTGTAGCCACTATAATAGCCATTATAACCAATATAACAACCACTACAACCAGTATAACAACCGTTACAACCACTATGACAGCCATTATAACCACTATGACAACCATTATCACCACTGTCACAACCATTATGACCACTGTAACAACCATTATGACCACTATAACAACCATTATCACGACTAGAACATCCTTTATCACCACTAAAACATCCATTATCACCACTATAACAACCATTATCACCACTACAACAACCATTATCACCACGATAACAACATTATCAGCACTATAACGACCATTGTCACCACTATAACGACCATTATCACCAGTATAACGACCATTATCACCACTATAACGACCATTATCACCACTATAGCGACCATTATCACCACTATAACAACCATTATAACCACTATAACAACCATTATCACGACTAAAACGTCCTTCATCACCACTAAAACATCCATTATCACCACTATAACACCTATTATCACCACTATAACAACCATTATCACCACGATAACAAACATTATCAGCACTATAACGACCATTATCACCACTATAACGACCATTATCACCACTATAACGACCATTATAACCACTATAACAACCATTATCACCACTATAGCGACCATTAGCAGCACTATAACGACCACTATAACCACTATAACAACCATTATCACGACTAAATCGTCCTTTATCACCACTAAAACATCCATTATCACCACTATAACAACCATTATCACCGCTACAACAACCATTATCACCACGATAACAACATTATCAGCACTATAACGACCATTGTCACCACTATAACGACCATTATCACCACTATAACGACCATTATCACCACTGTAACGACCATTATCACCACTATAGCGACCATTATCACCACTATAACAACCATTATCACGACTAAAACGTCCTTTATCACCACTAAAACATCCATTATCACCACTATAACACCTATTATCACCACTATAACAACCATTATCACCACGATAACAAACATTATCAGCACTATAACGACCATTATCACCACTATAACGACCATTATCACCACTATAACGACCATTATAACCACTATAATAACCATTATCACCACTATAACGACCATTATCACCACTATAACGACCATTATAACCACTATAACAACCATTATCACCACTATAGCGACCATTATCAGCACTATAAAGACCATTATAACCGCTATAACATCCATTATCACCACTATAACGACCATTATCACCACTATAGCGACCATTATCACCACTATAACAACCATTATAACCACTATAACAACCATTATCACGACTAAAATGTCCTTTATCACCACTAAAACATCCATTATCACCACTATAACACCTATTATCACCAGTATAACAACCATTATCACCACGATAACAAACATTATCAGCACCATAACGACCATTATCACCACTATAACGACCATTATCACCACTATACCGACCATTATCACCACTATAACGACCATTATCACCACTATAACGACCATTATAACCACTATAACAACCATTACACCATTATAGCGACCATTATCAGCACTATAAAGACCATTATAACCGCTATAACATCCATTATCGCCACTATAACATCTATTATCACCACTATAACAACCATTATCACCACGATAACAAACATTATCAGCATTATAACAACCATTATCAGCACTATAACGACCATTATAACCACTATAACAACCATTATAACCAATACAACAACCATTATAACCACTATAGCAACCATTATAACCACTATAACAACCAGTACAACCAGTATAACAACCATTACAACCACTACAACAACCAATAGAGCAACTATGACAACCATTATAAGCACTATGACAACCATTATGACCACTGTAACAACCATTACAACCACTATGACAACCATTAAGACCACTATGACAACCATTATCACCACTATAACAACCATCATCAACAGTATAACAACCATTATAACCACTATAACAACCATTATAGCCACTATAATAGCCATTATATCCACTATAACAACCATTACAACCAGTATAACAACCATTACAACCACTATGACAACCATTATCACCACTGTCACAACCATTATGACCACTGTAACAACCATTATGACCACTATAACCACCATTATCACGACTAGAACATCCTTTATCACCACTAAAACATCCATTATCACCACTATAACAACCATTATCACCACTACAACAACCATTATCACCACTATAACAACCATTATAACCACTATAACAACCATTATCACGACTAAAACGTCCTTTATCACCACTAAAAGATCCATTATCACGACTATAACACCTATTATCACCACTATAACAACCATTATCACCACGATAACAAGCACTATCAGCACTATAACGACCATTATCACCACTATAACGACCATTATCACCACTATAACGCCCATTATCATCACTATAACGACCATTATCATCACTATAACGACCATTATCAGCACTATAACGACCATTATCACCACTATAACGACCATTATCACCACTATAGCGACAATTATCTGCACTATAACAACCATTATAACCACTATAACAACCATTATAACCACTATAACAACCATTGTAGCCACTATAATAGCCATTATGACCAATATAACAACCACTACAACCAGTATAACAACCATTACAACCACTATGACAACCATTATAACCACTATGACAACCATTATCACCACTGTCACAACCATTATGACCACTGTAACAACCATTATGACCACTATAACAACCATTATCACGACTAGAACATCCTTTATCACCACTAAAACATCCATTATCACCACTATAACAACCATTATCACCACTACAACAACCATTATCACCACGATAACAACATTATCAGCACTATAACGACCATTGCCACCACTATAACGACCATTATCACCACTATAACGACCATTATCACCACTGTAACGACCATTATAACCACTATAACAACCATTATCACCACTATAAAGACCATTATAACCGCTATAACATCCATTATCTCCACTATAACACCTATTATCACCAGTATAACAACCATTATAACCAATACAAAAACCATTATAACCACTATAACAACCATTATAACCACTATAGCGACCATTATCAGCACTATAACGACCATTATCACCACTATAGCGACCATTATCACCACTATAACAACCATTATAACCACTATAACAACCAGTACAACCAGTATAACAACCATTACAACCACTACAACAACCAATACAGCCACTATGACAACCATTATAAGCACTATGACAACCATTATGACCACTGTAACAACCATTGTAACCACTGTAACAACCATTGTAACCACTATAACGACCATTATCAGCACTATAACGACCATTATCACCATTATACCGACCATTATCACCACTATAACGACCATTATAACCACTATAACAACCAATATCACCACTATAGCGACCATTATCAGCACTATAAAGACCATTATAACCGCTATAACATCCATTATCACCACTATAACATCTATTATCACCACTATAACAACCATTATAACCAATACAAAAACCATTATAACCACTATAACAACCATTATAACCACTATAGCGACCATTATCAGCACTATAAAGACCATTATAACCGCTATAACATCCATTATTAGCACTATAAAGACCATTATAACCGCTATAACATCCATTATCACCACTATAACACCTATTATCACCACTATAACAACCATTATCACCACGATAACAACCAGTACAACGAGTATAACAACCATTACAACCACTACAACAACCAATAGAGCCACTATGACAACCATTATAAGCACTACGACAACCATTATGACCACTATAACACCTATTATCACCACGATAACAACATTATCAGCACTATAACGACCATTGTCACCACTATAACGACCATTATCACCACTATAACGACCATTATCACCACTATAACGACCATTATCACCACTATAACGACCATTATCACCACTATAGCGACCATTATCACCACTATAACAACCATTATAACCACTATAACAACCATTATCACGACTAAAACGTCCTTTATCACCACTAAAACATCCATTATCACCACTATAACACCTATTATTACCAGTATAACAACCATTATCACCACGATAACAAACATTATCAGCACCATAACGACCATTATCACCACTATAACGACCATTATCACCACTATACCGACCATTATCACCACTATAACGACCATTATCACCACTATAACGACCATTATAACCACTATAACAACCATTATCACCACTATAGCGACCATTATCAGCACTATAAAGACCATTATAACCGCTATAACATCCATTATCACCACTATAACGACCATTATCACCACTATAGCGACCATTATCACCACTATAACAACATTTATAACCACTATAACAACCATTATCACGACTAAAACGTCCTTTATCACCACTGAAACATCCATTATCACCACTATAACACCTATTATCACCAGTATAACAACCATTATCACCACGATAACAAACATTATCAGCACCATAACGACCATTATCACCACTATAACAACCATTATAACCACTATAACAACCATTGTAGCCACTATAATAGCCATTATAACCAATATAACAACCACTACAACCAGTATAACAACCATTACAACCACTATGACAGCCATTATAACCACTATGACAACCATTATCACCACTGTCACAACCATTATGACCACTGTAACAACCATTAATACCACTACAACAACCATTATCACCACGATAACAACATTATCAGCACTATAACGACCATTGTCACCACTATAACGACCATTATCACCACTATAACGACCATTATCACCACTATAACGACCATTATCACCACTATAGCGACCATTATCACCACTATAACAACCATTATAACCACTATAACAACCATTATCACGACTAAAACGTCCTTCATCACCACTAAAACATCCATTATCACCACTATAGCGACGATTATCAGCACTATAAAGACCATTATAACCGCTATAACATCCATTATCAGCACTATAAAGACCATTATAACCGCTATAACATCCATTATCACCACTATAACAACCATTATCACCACGATAACAAACATTATCAGCACTATAACAACCATTACCAGCACAATAACGACCATTATAACCACTGTAACGACCATTATCACCACTATAACGACCATTGTCACCACTATAACAACCATTATAACCAAAACAACAACCATTATAGCCACTATAACAACCATTATAGCCACTATAATAGCCATTATAACCACTATAACAACCATTACAACCAGTATAACAACCATTGCAACCACTTTGACAACCATTAAGACCACTATAACGACCATTATCAGCACTATAACGACCATTATCACCACTATAACGACCACTATCACCACTATAACGACCATTATCACCACTATAACGAACATTATCACCACTATACCGACCATTATCACCACTATAACGATCATTATCACCATTATACCGACCATTATCACCACTATAACGACCATTGTCACCACTATAACGACCATTATCACCACTATAACAACCATTATAACCACTATAACAACCATTATCACGACTAAAACGTCCTTCATCACCACTAAAACATCCATTATCACCACTATAACACCTATTATTACCAGTATAACAACCATTATCACCACGATAACAAACATTATCAGCACCATAACGACCATTATCACCACTATAACGACCATTATCACCACTATACCGACCATTATCACCACTATAGCGACCATTATCACCACTATAACGACCATTATAACCACTATAACAACCATTATCACCACTATAGCGACCATTATCAGCACTATAAAGACCATTATAACCGCTATAACATCCATTATCACCACTATAACGACCATTATCACCACTATAGCGACCATTATCACCACTATAACAACCATTATAACCACTATAACAACCATTATCACGACTAAAACGTCCTTTATCACCACTGAAACATCCATTATCACCACTATAACACCTATTATCACCAGTATAACAACCATTATCACCACGATAACAATCATTATCAGCACCATAACGACCATTATCACCACTATAACAACCATTATCACCACTATAACAACCATTATAACCACTATAACAACCATTATCACGACTAAAACGTCCTTCATCACCACTAAAACATCCATTATCACCACTATAGCGACGATTATCAGCACTATAAAGACCATTATAACCGCTATAACATCCATTATCAGCACTATAAAGACCATTATAACCGCTATAACATCCATTATCACCACTATAACACCTATTATCACCACTATAACAACCATTATCACCACGATAACAAACATTATCAGCACTATAACAACCATTATCAGCACTATAACGACCATTATAACCACTATAACGACCATTATCACCACTACACGACCATTGTCACCACTATAACAACCATTATAACCAATACAACAACCATTATAACCACAATAACAGCCATTATAACCACTATAACAACCAGTACAACCAGTATAACAACCATTACAACCACTACAACAACCAATACAGCCACTATGACAACCATTATAAGCACTATGACAACCATTATGACCACTGTAACAACCATTATCACCACTGTAACAACCATTGTAACCACTATAACGACCATTATCACCACTATAACAACCATTATAACCAATACAACAACCATTATAACCACTATAACAACCATTATAGCCACTATAACAACCATTATAGCCACTATAATAGCCATTATCACCACGATAACAACCAGTACAACGAGTATAACAACCATTACAACCACTACAACAACCAATAGAGCCACTATGACAACCATTATAAGCACTACGACAAGCATTATGACCACTATATCACCTATTATCACCACGATAACAAACATTATCAGCACTATAACGACAATTATCACCACTATAACGACCATTATAACCACTATAACAACCATTATCACCACTATAGCGACCATTATCAGCACTATAAAGGCCATTATAACCGCTATAACATCCATTATCACCACTATAACACCTATTATCACCACTATAACAACCATTATCACCACGATAACAAACATTATCAGCACTATAACAACCATTACCAGCACAATAACGACCATTATAACCACTGTAACGACCATTATCACCACTACACGACCATTGTCACCACTATAACAACCATTATAACCAATACAACAACCATTATAACCACTATAACAACCATTATAGCCACTATAACAACCATTATAGCCACTATAATAGCCATTATAACCACTATAACAACCATTACAACCAGTATAACAACCATTACAACCACTATGACAACCATTAAGACCACTATAACGACCATTATCAGCACTATAACGACCATTATCACCACTATAACGACCATTATCACCACTATAACGACCATTATCACCACTATAACGACCATTATCACCACTATAACGACCACTATCACAACTATAACCACCATTATCACCACTATAACGACCATTATCACCACTATACCGACCATTATCACCATTATAACGACCATTATCACCATTATAACGGTCATTATCACCACTATAACGACCATTATAACCACTATAACAACCATTACCACCACTATAGCGACCATTATCAGCACTATAAAGAAATATATAACCACTATAACATCCATTATCACCACTATAACACCTATTATCACCACTATTACAACCATTATCACCACGATAACAAACATTATCAGCACTATAACCACCATTATCACCACTATAACGACCATTATCACCACTACACGACCATTGTCTCCACGATAACAACCATTATAAACAATACAACAACCATTATAACCACTACAACAACCATTATAACCACTATAAAGACCATTATAACCACTATAACATCCATTATCACCACTATAACACCTATTATCACCACTATTACAACCATTATCACCACGATAACAAACATTATCAGCACTATAACCACCATTATCACCACTATAACGACCATTGTCACCACTATAACAACCATTATAACCAAAACAACAACCATTATAACCACTATAACAACCAGTACAACCAGTATAACAACCATTACAATCGCTACAACAACCAATAGAGCCACTATGACAACCATTATAAGCACTATGACAACCATCTTAGCCACTGTCACAACCATTATGACCACTGTAACAAACATTATGACCACTGTAACAACAATTATCACCACTGTAACAACCATTATCACCACTATAACGACCATTATCGTCACTATAACGACCATTATTACCACTATACCGACCATTATCACCACTATAACGACCATTATCACCACTATACCGACCATTATCACCACTATAACGACCATTATCACCATTATAACGACCATTATCACCACTATAACGACCATTATAACCACTATAACAACCATTATCACCACTATAGCGACGATTATCAGCACCATAACGACCATTATAACCACTATAACAACCATTATCACCACTATAGCGACAATTATCGGCACTATAACGACCATTATCACCACTATAACAACCATTATAACCAATACAACAACCATTATAACCACTATAACAACCATTATCACCACGATAACAACATTATCAGCACTATAACGACCATTGTCAACACTATAACGACCATTATCACCACTATAACGACCATTATCACTACTATAACGACCATTATCACCACTATAGCGACCACTATCACCACTATAACAACCATTATAACCACTATAACAACCACAATCACGACTAAAACGTCCTTTATCACCACTAAAACATCCATTATCACCACTATAACACCTATTATCACCAGTATAACAACCATTATCACCACGATAACAAACATTATCAGCACCATAACGACCATTATCACCAATATAACGACCATTATCACCACTATACCGACCATTATCACCACTATATCGACCATTATCACCACTATAACGACCATTATAACCACTATAACAACCATTATCACCACTATAGCGACCATTATCAGCACTATAAAGACCATTATAACCGCTATAACATCCATTATCACCACTATAACGACCATTATCACCACTATAGCGACCATTATCACCACTATAACAACCATTATAACCACTATAACAACCATTATCACGACTAAAATGTCCTTTATCACCACTAAAACATCCATTATCACCACTATAACACCTATTATCACCAGTATAACAACCATTATCACCACGATAACAAACATTATCAGCACCATAACGACCATTATCACCACTATAACGACCATTATCACCACTATACCGACCATTATCACCACTATAACGACCATTATCACCACTATAACGACCATTATAACCACTATAACAACCATTACACCATTATAGCGACCATTATCAGCACTATAAAGACCATTATAACCGCTATAACATCCATTATCGCCACTATAACATCTATTATCACCACTATAACAACCATTATCACCACGATAACAAACATTATCAGCATTATAACAACCATTATCAGCACTATAACGACCATTATAACCACTATAACAACCATTATAACCAATACAACAACCATTATAACCACTATAGCAACCATTATAACCACTATAACAACCAGTACAACCAGTATAACAACCATTACAACCACTACAACAACCAGTAGAGCAACTATGACAACCATTATAAGCACTATGACAACCATTATGACCACTGTAACAACCATTACAACCACTATGACAACCATTAAGACCACTATGACAACCATTATCACCACTATAACAACCATCATCAACAGTATAACAACCATTATAACCACTATAACAACCATTACAGCCACTATAATAGCCATTATATCCACTATAACAACCATTACAACCAGTATAACAACCATTACAACCACTATGACAACCATTATCACCACTGTCACAACCATTATGACCACTGTAACAACCATTATGACCACTATATCCACCATTATCCCGACTAGAACATCCTTTATCACCACTAAAACATCCATTATCACCACTATAACAACCATTATCACCACTACAACAACCATTATCACCACTATAACAACCATTATAACCACTATAACAACCATTATCACGACTAAAACGTCCTTTATCACCACTAAAAGATCCATTATCACGACTATAACACCTATTATCACCACTATAACAACCATTATCACCACGATAACAAGCACTATCAGCACTATAACGACCATTATCACCACTATAACGACCATTATCACCACTATAACGCCCATTATCATCACTATAACGACCATTATCATCACTATAACGACCATTATCAGCACTATAACGACCATTATCACCACTATAACGACCATTATCACCACTATAGCGACAATTATCTGCACTATAACGACCATTATCACCACTATAACAACCATTATAACCACTACAACAACCATTGTAGCCACTATAATAGCCATTATAACCAATATAACAACCACTACAACCAGTATAACAACCGTTACAACCACTATGACAGCCATTATAACCACTATGACAACCATTATCACCACTGTCACAACCATTATGACCACTGTAACAACCATTATGACCACTATAACAACCATTATCACGACTAGAACATCCTTTATCACCACTAAAACATCCATTATCACCACTATAACAACCATTATCACCACTACAACAACCATTATCACCACGATAACAACATTATCAGCACTATAACGACCATTGTCACCACTATAACGACCATTATCACCAGTATAACGACCATTATCACCACTATAACGACCATTATCACCACTATAGCGACCATTATCACCACTATAACAACCATTATAACCACTATAACAACCATTATCACGACTAAAACGTCCTTCATCACCACTAAAACATCCATTATCACCACTATAACACCTATTATCACCACTATAACAACCATTATCACCACGATAACAAACATTATCAGCACTATAACGACCATTATCACCACTATAACGACCATTATCACCACTATAACGACCATTATAACCACTATAACAACCATTATCACCACTATAGCGACCATTAGCAGCACTATAACGACCATTATAACCACTACAACAACCATTATCACGACTAAATCGTCCTTTATCACCACTAAAACATCCATTATCACCACTATAACAACCATTATCACCACTACAACAACCATTATCACCACGATAACAACATTATCAGCACTATAACGACCATTGTCACCACTATAACGACCATTATCACCACTATAACGACCATTATCACCACTATAACGACCATTATCACCACTATAACGACCATTATCACCACTATAACGACCATTGTCACCACTATAACGACCATTATCACCACTATAACGACCACTATCACAAATATAACCACCATTATCACCACTATAACGACCATTATCACCACTATACCGACCATTATCACCATTATAACGACCATTATCACCATTATAACGGTCATTATCACCACTATAACGACCATTATAACCACTATAACAACCATTACCACCACTATAGCGACCATTATCAGCACTATAAAGACCTATATAACCACTATAACATCCATTATCACCACTATAACACCTATTATCACCACTATTACAACCATTATCACCACGATAACAAACATTATCAGCACTATAACCACCATTATCACCACTATAACGACCATTATCACCACTACACGACCATTGTCTCCACGATAACAACCATTATAAACAATACAACAACCATTATAACCACTACAACAACCATTATAACCACTATAAAGACCATTATAACCACTATAACATCCATTATCACCACTATAACACCTATTATCACCACTATTACAACCATTATCACCACGATAACAAACATTATCAGCACTATAACCACCATTATCACCACTATAACGACCATTGTCACCACTATAACAACCATTATAACCAAAACAACAACCATTATAACCACTATAACAACCAGTACAACCAGTATAACAACCATTACAACCGCTACAACAACCAATAGAGCCACTATGACAACCATTATAAGCACTATGACAACCATCTTAGCCACTGTCACAACCATTATGACCACTGTAACAAACATTATGACCACTGTAACAACCATTATCACCACTGTAACAACCATTATCACCACTATAACGACCATTATCGTCACTATAACGACCATTATTACCACTATACCGACCATTATCACCACTATAACGACCATTATCACCACTATACCGACCATTATCACCACTATAACGACCATTATCACCATTATAACGACCATTATCACCACTATAACGACCATTATAACCACTATAACAACCATTATCACCACTATAGCGACGATTATCAGCACCATAACGACCATTATAACCACTATAACAACCATTATCACCACTATAGCGACAATTATCGGCACTATAACGACCATTATCACCACTATAACAACCATTATAACCAATACAACAACCATTATAACCACTATAACAACCATTATAACCAATACAAAAACCATTATAACCACTATAACAACCATTATCACCACGATAACAACATTATCAGCACTATAACGACCATTGTCAACACTATAACGACCATTATCACCACTATAACGACCATTATCACCACTATAACGACCATTATCACCACTATAGCGACCACTATCACCACTATAACAACCATTATAACCACTATAACAACCACAATCACGACTAAAACGTCCTTTATCACCACTAAAACATCCATTATCACCACTATAACACCTATTATCACCAGTATAACAACCATTATCACCACGATAACAAACATTATCAGCACCATAACGACCATTATCACCAATATAACGACCATTATCACCACTATACCGACCATTATCACCACTATATCGACCATTATCACCACTATAACGACCATTATAACCACTATAACAACCATTATCACCACTATAGCGACCATTATCAGCACTATAAAGACCATTATAACCGCTATAACATCCATTATCACCACTATAACGACCATTATCACCACTATAGCGACCATTATCACCACTATAACAACCATTATAACCACTATAACAACCATTATCACGACTAAAATGTCCTTTATCACCACTAAAACATCCATTATCACCACTATAACACCTATTATCACCAGTATAACAACCATTATCACCACGATAACAAACATTATCAGCACCATAACGACCATTATCACCACTATAACGACCATTATCACCACTATACCGACCATTATCACCACTATAACGACCATTATCACCACTATAACGACGACCATTATAACCACTATAACAACCATTACACCATTATAGCGACCATTATCAGCACTATAAAGACCATTATAACCGCTATAACATCCATTATCGCCACTATAACATCTATTATCACCACTATAACAACCATTATCACCACGATAACAAACATTATCAGCATTATAACAACCATTATCAGCACTATAACGACCATTATAACCACTATAACAACCATTATAACCAATACAACAACCATTATAACCACTATAGCAACCATTATAACCACTATAACAACCAGTACAACCAGTATAACAACCATTACAACCACTACAACAACCAGTAGAGCAACTATGACAACCATTATAAGCACTATGACAACCATTATGACCACTGTAACAACCATTACAACCACTATGACAACCATTAAGACCACTATGACAACCATTATCACCACTATAACAACCATTATGACCACTATATCCACCATTATCCCGACTAGAACATCCTTTATCACCACTAAAACATCCATTATCACCACTATAACAACCATTATCACCACTACAACAACCATTATCACCACTATAACAACCATTATAACCACTATAACAACCATTATCACGACTAAAACGTCCTTTATCACCACTAAAAGATCCATTATCACGACTATAACACCTATTATCACCACTATAACAACCATTATCACCACGATAACAAGCACTATCAGCACTATAACGACCATTATCACCACTATAACGACCATTATCACCACTATAACGCCCATTATCATCACTATAACGACCATTATCATCACTATAACGACCATTATCAGCACTATAACGACCATTATCACCACTATAACGACCATTATCACCACTATAGCGACAATTATCTGCACTATAACGACCATTATCACCACTATAACAACCATTATAACCACTATAACAACCATTGTAGCCACTATAATAGCCATTATAACCAATATAACAACCACTACAACCAGTATAACAACCGTTACAACCACTATGACAGCCATTATAACCACTATGACAACCATTATCACCACTGTCACAACCATTATGACCACTGTAACAACCATTATGACCACTATAACAACCATTATCACGACTAGAACATCCTTTATCACCACTAAAACATCCATTATCACCACTATAACAACCATTATCACCACTACAACAACCATTATCACCACGATAACAACATTATCAGCACTATAACGACCATTGTCACCACTATAACGACCATTATCACCAGTATAACGACCATTATCACCACTATAACGACCATTATCACCACTATAGCGACCATTATCACCACTATAACAACCATTATAACCACTATAACAACCATTATCACGACTAAAACGTCCTTCATCACCACTAAAACATCCATTATCACCACTATAACACCTATTATCACCACTATAACAACCATTATCACCACGATAACAAACATTATCAGCACTATAACGACCATTATCACCACTATAACGACCATTATCACCACTATAACGACCATTATAACCACTATAACAACCATTATCACCACTATAGCGACCATTAGCAGCACTATAACGACCATTATAACCACTATAACAACCATTATCACGACTAAATCGTCCTTTATCACCACTAAAACATCCATTATCACCACTATAACAACCATTATCACCACTACAACAACCATTATCACCACGATAACAACATTATCAGCACTATAACGACCATTGTCACCACTATAACGACCATTATCACCACTATAACGACCATTATCACCACTGTAACGACCATTATCACCACTATAGCGACCATTATCACCACTATAACAACCATTATAACCACTATAACAACCATTATCACGACTAAAACGTCCTTTATCACCACTAAAACATCCATTATCACCACTATAACACCTATTATCACCACTATAACAACCATTATCACCACGATAACAAACATTATCAGCACTATAACGACCATTATCACCACTATAACGACCATTATCACCACTATAACGACCATTATAACCACTATAATAACCATTATCACCACTATAACGACCATTATCACCACTATAACGACCATTATAACCACTATAACAACCATTATCACCACTATAGCGACCATTATCAGCACTATAAAGACCATTATAACCGCTATAACATCCATTATCACCACTATAACGACCATTATCACCACTATAGCGACCATTATCACCACTATAACAACCATTATAACCACTATAACAACCATTATCACGACTAAAATGTCCTTTATCACCACTAAAACATCCATTATCACCACTATAACACCTATTATCACCAGTATAACAACCATTATCACCACGATAACAAACATTATCAGCACCATAACGACCATTATCACCACTATAACGACCATTATCACCACTATACCGACCATTATCACCACTATAACGACCATTATCACCACTATAACGACCATTATAACCACTATAACAACCATTACACCATTATAGCGACCATTATCAGCACTATAAAGACCATTATAACCGCTATAACATCCATTATCGCCACTATAACATCTATTATCACCACTATAACAACCATTATCACCACGATAACAAACATTATCAGCATTATAACAACCATTATCAGCACTATAACGACCATTATAACCACTATAACAACCATTATAACCAATACAACAACCATTATAACCACTATAGCAACCATTATAACCACTATAACAACCAGTACAACCAGTATAACAACCATTACAACCACTACAACAACCAATAGAGCAACTATGACAACCATTATAAGCACTATGACAACCATTATGACCACTGTAACAACCATTACAACCACTATGACAACCATTAAGACCACTATGACAACCATTATCACCACTATAACAACCATCATCAACAGTATAACAACCATTATAACCACTATAACAACCATTATAGCCACTATAATAGCCATTATATCCACTATAACAACCATTACAACCAGTATAACAACCATTACAACCACTATGACAACCATTATCACCACTGTCACAACCATTATGACCACTGTAACAACCATTATGACCACTATAACCACCATTATCACGACTAGAACATCCTTTATCACCACTAAAACATCCATTATCACCACTATAACAACCATTATCACCACTACAACAACCATTATCACCACTATAACAACCATTATAACCACTATAACAACCATTATCACGACTAAAACGTCCTTTATCACCACTAAAAGATCCATTATCACGACTATAACACCTATTATCACCACTATAACAACCATTATCACCACGATAACAAGCACTATCAGCACTATAACGACCATTATCACCACTATAACGACCATTATCACCACTATAACGCCCATTATCATCACTATAACGACCATTATCATCACTATAACGACCATTATCAGCACTATAACGACCATTATCACCACTATAACGACCATTATCACCACTATAGCGACAATTATCTGCACTATAACAACCATTATAACCACTATAACAACCATTATAACCACTATAACAACCATTGTAGCCACTATAATAGCCATTATGACCAATATAACAACCACTACAACCAGTATAACAACCATTACAACCACTATGACAACCATTATAACCACTATGACAACCATTATCACCACTGTCACAACCATTATGACCACTGTAACAACCATTATGACCACTATAACAACCATTATCACGACTAGAACATCCTTTATCACCACTAAAACATCCATTATCACCACTATAACAACCATTATCACCACTACAACAACCATTATCACCACGATAACAACATTATCAGCACTATAACGACCATTGCCACCACTATAACGACCATTATCACCACTATAACGACCATTATCACCACTGTAACGACCATTATAACCACTATAACAACCATTATCACCACTATAAAGACCATTATAACCGCTATAACATCCATTATCTCCACTATAACACCTATTATCACCACTATAACAACCATTATAACCAATACAAAAACCATTATAACCACTATAACAACCATTATAACCACTATAGCGACCATTATCAGCACTATAACGACCATTATCACCACTATAACGACCATTATCACCACTATACCGACCATTATCACCACTATAACGACCATTATCGCCATTATAACGACCATTATCACCACTATAACGACCATTATAACCACTATAACAACCATTATCACCACTATAGCGACGATTATCAGCACTATAGCGACCATTATAACCACTATAACAACCATTATCACCACTGTAGCGACAATTATCTGCACTATAACGACCATTATCACCACTATAACAACCATTATAACCAATACAACAACCATTATAACCACTATAACAACCATTATAACCAATACAACAACCATTATAACCACTATAACAACCATTATAACCAATACAAAAACCATTACAACCACTATAACAACCATTATAACCACTATAACAACCATTGTAGCCACTATAATAGCCATTATAACCAATATAACAACCATTACAACCACTATGACAGCCATTATAACCACTATGACAACCATTATTACCACTGTCACAACCATTATGACCACTGTAACAACCATTATGACCACTATAACAACCATTATCACCACTATAGCGACGATTATCAGCACTATAGCGACCATTATAACCACTATAACAACCATTATCACCACTGTAGCGACAATTATCTGCACTATAACGACCATTATCACCACTATAACAACCATTATAACCAATACAACAACCATTATAACCACTATAACAACCATTATAACCAATACAACAACCATTATAACCACTATAACAACCATTATAACCAATACAAAAACCATTACAACCACTATAACAACCATTATAACCACTATAACAACCATTGTAGCCACTATAATAGCCATTATAACCAATATAACAACCATTACAACCACTATGACAGCCATTATAACCACTATGACAACCATTATTACCACTGTCACAACCATTATGACCACTGTAACAACCATTATGACCACTATAACAACCATTATCACGACTAGAACATCCTTTATCACCACTAAAACATCCATTATCACCACTATAACAACCATTATCACCACTACAACAACCATTATCACCACGATAACAACATTATCAGCACTATAACGACCATTGTCACCACTATAACGACCATTATCACCACTATAACGACCATTGTCACCACTATAACGACCATTATCACCACTATAACGACCATTATCACCACTATAACGACCATTATCACCACTATAGCGACCATTATCACCACTATAACAACCATTATAACCACTATAACAACCATTATCACGACTAAAACGTCCTTTATCACCACTAAAACATCCATTATCACCACTATAACACCTATTATCACCAGTATAACAACCATTATCACCACGATAACAAACATTATCAGCACCATAACGACCATTTTCACCACTATAACGACCATTATCACCACTATACCGACCATTATCACCACTATAACGACCATTATCACCACTATAACGACCATTATAACCACTATAACAACCATTACACCATTATAGCGACCATTATCAGCACTATAAAGACCATTATAACCGCTATAACATCCATTATCGCCACTATAACATCTATTATCACCACTATAACAACCATTATCACCACGATAACAAACATTATCAGCATTATAACAACTATTATCAGCACTATAACGACCATTATAACCACTATAACAAGCATTATAACCAATACAACAACCATTATAACCACTATAGCAACCATTATAACCACTATAACAACCAGTACAACCAGTATAACAACCATTACAACCACTACAACAACCAATAGAGCAACTATGACAACCATTATAAGCACTATGACAACCATTATGACCACTGTAACAACCATTACAACCACTATGACAACCATTAAGACCACTATGACAACCATTATCACCACTATAACAACCATCATCAACAGTATAACAACCATTATAACCACTATAACAACCATTATAGCCACTATAATAGCCATTATATCCACTATAACAACCATTACAACCAGTATAACAACCATTACAACCACTATGACAACCATTATCACCACTGTCACAACCATTATGACCACTGTAACAACCATTATGACCACTATAACCACCATTATCACGACTAGAACATCCTTTATCACCACTAAAACATCCATTATCACCACTATAACAACCATTATCACCACTACAACAACCATTATCACCACTATAACAACCATTATAACCACTATAACAACCATTATCACGACTAAAACGTCCTTTATCACCACTAAAAGATCCATTATCACGACTATAACACCTATTATCACCACTATAACAACCATTATCACCACGATGACAAGCACTATCAGCACTATAACGACCATTATCACCACTATAACGACCATTATCACCACTATAACGCCCATTATCATCACTATAACGACCATTATCATCACTATAACGACCATTATCAGCACTATAACGACCATTATCACCACTATAACGACCATTATCACCAATATAGCGACAATTATCTGCACTATAACGACCATTATCACCACTGTAACGACCATTATCACCACTATAGCGACCATTATCACCACTATAACAACCATTATAACCACTATAACAACCATTATCACGACTAAAACGTCCTTTATCACCACTAAAACATCCATTATCACCACTATAACACCTATTATCACCACTATAACAACCATTATCACCACGATAACAAACATTATCAGCACTATAACGACCATTATCACCACTATAACGACCATTATCACCACTATAACGACCATTATAACCACTATAATAACCATTATCACCACTATAACGACCATTATCACCACTATAACGACCATTATAACCACTATAACAACCATTATCACCACTATAGCGACCATTATCAGCACTATAAAGACCATTATAACCGCTATAACATCCATTATCGCCACTATAACATCTATTGTCACCACTATAACAACCATTATCACCACGATAACAAACATTATCAGCATTATAACAACCATTATCAGCACTATAACGACCATTATAACCACTATAACAACCATTATAACCACTATAACAACCATTATAACCAATACAACAACCATTATAACCACTATAGCAACCATTATAACCACTATAACAACCAGTACAACCAGTATAACAACCATTACAACCACTACAACAACCAATAGAGCAACTATGGCAACCATTATAAGCACTATGACAACCATTATGACCACTGTAACAACCATTACAACCACTATGACAACCATTAAGACCACTATGACAACCATTATCACCACTATAACAACCATCATCAACAGTATAACAACCATTATAACCACTATAACAACCATTATAGCCACTATAATAGCCATTATATCCACTATAACAACCATTACAACCAGTATAACAACCACTACAACCACTATGACACCAATTATAACCACTATGACAACTATTATCACCACTGTCACAACCATTATGACCACTGTAACAACCATTATGACCACTATAACCACCATTATCACGACTAGAACATCCTTTATCACCACTAAAACATCCATTATCACCACTATAACAACCATTATCACCACTACAACAACCATTATCACCACTATAACAACCATTATAACCACTATAACAACCATTATCACGACTAAAACGTCCTTTATCACCACTAAAACATCCATTATCACGACTATAACACCTATTATCAGCACTATAACAACCATTATCACCACGATAACAAGCACTATCAGCACTATAACGACCATTATCACCACTATAACGACCATTATCACCACTATAACGACCATTATCATCACTATAACGACCATTATCACCACTATAACGACCATTATCAGCACTATAACGACCATTATCACCACTATAACGACCATTATAACCACTATAACAACCATTACACCATTATAGCGACCATTATCAGCACTATAAAGACCATTATAACCGCTATAACATCCATTATCGCCACTATAACATCTATTATCACCACTATAACAACCATTATCACCACGATAACAAACATTATCAGCATTATAACAACCATTATCAGCACTATAACGACCATTATAACCACTATAACAACCATTATAACCAATACAACAACCATTATAACCACTATAGCAACCATTATAACCACTATAACAACCAGTACAACCAGTATAACAACCATTACAACCACTACAACAACCAATAGAGCAACTATGACAACCATTATAAGCACTATGACAACCATTATGACCACTGTAACAACCATTACAACCACTATGACAACCATTAAGACCATTATGACAACCATTATCACCACTATAACAACCATCATCAACAGTATAACAACCATTATAACCACTATAACAACCATTATAGCCACTATAATAGCCATTATATCCACTATAACAACCATTACAACCAGTATAACAACCATTACAACCACTATGACAACCATTATCACCACTGTCACAACCATTATGACCACTGTAACAACCATTATGACCACTATAACCACCATTATCACGACTAGAACATCCTTTATCACCACTAAAACATCCATTATCACCACTATAACAACCATTATCACCACTACAACAACCATTATCACCACTATAACAACCATTATAACCACTATAACAACCATTATCACGACTAAAACGTCCTTTATCACCACTAAAACATCCATTATCACCACTATAACACCTATTATCACCAGTATAACAACCATTATCACCACGATAACAAACATTATCAGCACCATAACGACCATTTTCACCACTATAACGACCATTATCACCACTATACCGACCATTATCACCACTATAACGACCATTATCACCACTATAACGACCATTATAACCACTATAACAACCATTACACCATTATAGCGACCATTATCAGCACTATAAAGACCATTATAACCGCTATAACATCCATTATCGCCACTATAACATCTATTATCACCACTATAACAACCATTATCACCACGATAACAAACATTATCAGCATTATAACAACCATTATCAGCACTATAACGACCATTATAACCACTATAACAAGCATTATAACCAATACAACAACCATTATAACCACTATAGCAACCATTATAACCACTATAACAACCAGTACAACCAGTATAACAACCATTACAACCACTACAACAACCAATAGAGCAACTATGACAACCATTATAAGCACTATGACAACCATTATGACCACTGTAACAACCATTACAACCACTATGACAACCATTAAGACCACTATGACAACCATTATCACCACTATAACAACCATCATCAACAGTATAACAACCATTATAACCACTATAACAACCATTATAGCCGCTATAATAGCCATTATATCCACTATAACAACCATTACAACCAGTATAACAACCATTACAACCACTATGACAACCATTATCACCACTGTCACAACCATTATGACCACTGTAACAACCATTATGACCACTATAACCACCATTATCACGACTAGAACATCCTTTATCACCACTAAAACATCCATTATCACCACTATAACAACCATTATCACCACTACAACAACCATTATCACCACTATAACAACCATTATAACCACTATAACAACCATTATCACGACTAAAACGTCCTTTATCACCACTAAAAGTTCCATTATCACGACTATAACACCTATTATCACCACTATAACAACCATTATCACCACGATGACAAGCACTATCAGCACTATAACGACCATTATCACCACTATAACGACCATTATCACCACTATAACGCCCATTATCATCACTATAACGACCATTATCATCACTATAACGACCATTATCAGCACTATAACGACCATTATCACCACTATAACGACCATTATCACCACTATAGCGACAATTATCTGCACTATAACGACCATTATCACCACTGTAACGACCATTATCACCACTATAGCGACCATTATCACCACTATAACAACCATTATAACCACTATAACAACCATTATCACGACTAAAACGTCCTTTATCACCACTAAAACATCCATTATCACCACTATAACACCTATTATCACCACTATAACAACCATTATCACCACGATAACAAACATTATCAGCACTATAACGACCATTATCACCACTATAACGACCATTATCACCACTATAACGACCATTATAACCACTATAATAACCATTATCACCACTATAACGACCATTATCACCACTATAACGACCATTATAACCACTATAACAACCATTATCACCACTATAGCGACCATTATCAGCACTATAAAGACCATTATAACCGCTATAACATCCATTATCGCCACTATAACATCTATTGTCACCACTATAACAACCATTATCACCACGATAACAAACATTATCAGCATTATAACAACCATTATCAGCACTATAACGACCATTATAACCACTATAACAACCATTATAACCACTATAACAACCATTATAACCAATACAACAACCATTATAACCACTATAGCAACCATTATAACCACTATAACAACCAGTACAACCAGTATAACAACCATTACAACCACTACAACAACCAATAGAGCAACTATGGCAACCATTATAAGCACTATGACAACCATTATGACCACTGTAACAACCATTACAACCACTATGACAACCATTAAGACCACTATGACAACCATTATCACCACTATAACAACCATCATCAACAGTATAACAACCATTATAACCACTATAACAACCATTATAGCCACTATAATAGCCATTATATCCACTATAACAACCATTACAACCAGTATAACAACCACTACAACCACTATGACACCAATTATAACCACTATGACAACTATTATCACCACTGTCACAACCATTATGACCACTGTAACAACCATTATGACCACTATAACCACCATTATCACGACTAGAACATCCTTTATCACCACTAAAACATCCATTATCACCACTATAACAACCATTATCACCACTACAACAACCATTATCACCACTATAACAACCATTATAACCACTATAACAACCATTATCACGACTAAAACGTCCTTTATCACCACTAAAACATCCATTATCACGACTATAACACCTATTATCAGCACTATAACAACCATTATCACCACGATAACAAGCACTATCAGCACTATAACGACCATTATCACCACTATAACGACCATTATCACCACTATAACGACCATTATCATCACTATAACGACCATTATCACCACTATAACGACCATTATCAGCACTATAACGACCATTATCACCACTATAACGACCATTATAACCACTATAACAACCATTACACCATTATAGCGACCATTATCAGCACTATAAAGACCATTATAACCGCTATAACATCCATTATCGCCACTATAACATCTATTATCACCACTATAACAACCATTATCACCACGATAACAAACATTATCAGCATTATAACAACCATTATCAGCACTATAACGACCATTATAACCACTATAACAACCATTATAACCAATACAACAACCATTATAACCACTATAGCAACCATTATAACCACTATAACAACCAGTACAACCAGTATAACAACCATTACAACCACTACAACAACCAATAGAGCAACTATGACAACCATTATAAGCACTATGACAACCATTATGACCACTGTAACAACCATTACAACCACTATGACAACCATTAAGACCACTATAACAACCATTATCACCACTATAAAGACCATTATAACCGCTATAACATCCATTATCTCCACTATAACACCTATTATCACCACTATAACAACCATTATAACCAATACAAAAACCATTATAACCACTATAACAACCATTATAACCACTATAGCGACCATTATCAGCACTATAACGACCATTATCACCACTATAACGACCATTATCACCACTATACCGACCATTATCACCACTATAACGACCATTATCGCCATTATAACGACCATTATCACCACTATAACGACCACTATAACCACTATAACAACCATTATCACCACTATAGCGACGATTATCAGCACTGTAGCGACCATTATAACCACTATAACAACCATTATCACCACTGTAGCGACAATTATCTGCACTATAACGACCATTATCACCACTATAACAACCATTATAACCAATACAACAACCATTATAACCACTATAACAACCATTATAACCAATACAAAAACCATTACAACCACTATAACAACCATTATAACCACTATAACAACCATTGTAGCCACTATAATAGCCATTATAACCAATATAACAACCATTACAACCACTATGACAGCCATTATAACCACTATGACAACCATTATTACCACTGTCACAACCATTATGACCACTGTAACAACCATTATGACCACTATAACAACCATTATCACGACTAGAACATCCTTTATCACCACTAAAACATCCATTATCACCACTATAACAACCATTATCACCACTACAACAACCATTATCACCACGATAACAACATTATCAGCACTATAACGACCATTGTCACCACTATAACGACCATTATCACCACTATAACGACCATTATCACCACTATAACGACCATTATCACCACTATAGCGACCATTATCACCACTATAACAACCATTATAACCACTATAACAACCATTATCACGACTAAAACGTCCTTTATCACCACTAAAACGTCCATTATCACCACTATAACACCTATTATCACCAGTATAACAACCATTATCACCACGATAACAAACATTATCAGCACCATAACGACCATTTTCACCACTATAACGACCATTATCACCACTATACCGACCATTATCACCACTATAACGACCATTATCACCACTATAACGACCATTATAACCACTATAACAACCATTACACCATTATAGCGACCATTATCAGCACTATAAAGACCATTATAACCGCTATAACATCCATTATCGCCACTATAACATCTATTATCACCACTATAACAACCATTATCACCACGATAACAAACATTATCAGCATTATAACAACCATTATCAGCACTATAACGACCATTATAACCACTATAACAAGCATTATAACCAATACAACAACCATTATAACCACTATAGCAACCATTATAACCACTATAACAACCAGTACAACCAGTATAACAACCATTACAACCACTACAACAACCAATAGAGCAACTATGACAACCATTATAAGCACTATGACAACCATTATGACCACTGTAACAACCATTACAACCACTATGACAACCATTAAGACCACTATGACAACCATTATCACCACTATAACAACCATCATCAACAGTATAACAACCATTATAACCACTATAACAACCATTATAGCCACTATAATAGCCATTATATCCACTATAACAACCATTACAACCAGTATAACAACCATTACAACCACTATGACAACCATTATCACCACTGTCACAACCATTATGACCACTGTAACAACCATTATGACCACTATAACCACCATTATCATGACTAGAACACCCTTTATCACCACTAAAACATCCATTATCACCACTATAACAACCATTATCACCACTACAACAACCATTATCACCACTATAACAACCATTATAACCACTATAACAACCATTATCACGACTAAAACGTCCTTTATCACCACTAAAAGATCCATTATCACGACTATAACACCTATTATCACCACTATAACAACCATTATCACCACGATGACAAGCACTATCAGCACTATAACGACCATTATCACCACTATAACGACCATTATCACCACTATAACGCCCATTATCATCACTATAACGACCATTATCATCACTATAACGACCATTATCAGCACTATAACGACCATTATCACCACTATAACGACCATTATCACCACTATAGCGACAATTATCTGCACTATAACGACCATTATCACCACTGTAACGACCATTATCACCACTATAGCGACCATTATCACCACTATAACAACCATTATAACCACTATAACAACCATTATCACGACTAAAACGTCCTTTATCACCACTAAAACATCCATTATCACCACTATAACACCTATTATCACCACTATAACAACCATTATCACCACGATAACAAACATTATCAGCACTATAACGACCATTATCACCACTATAACGACCATTATCACCACTATAACGACCATTATAACCACTATAATAACCATTATCACCACTATAACGACCATTATCACCACTATAACGACCATTATAACCACTATAACAACCATTATCACCACTATAGCGACCATTATCAGCACTATAAAGACCATTATAACCGCTATAACATCCATTATCGCCACTATAACATCTATTGTCACCACTATAACAACCATTATCACCACGATAACAAACATTATCAGCATTATAAGAACCATTATCAGCACTATAACGACCATTATAACCACTATAACAACCATTATAACCACTATAACAACCATTATAACCAATACAACAACCATTATAACCACTATAGCAACCATTATAACCACTATAACAACCAGTACAACCAGTATAACAACCATTACAACCACTACAACAACCAATAGAGCAACTATGGCAACCATTATAAGCACTATGACAACCATTATGACCACTGTAACAACCATTACAACCACTATGACAACCATTAAGACCACTATGACAACCATTATCACCACTATAACAACCATCATCAACAGTATAACAACCATTATAACCACTATAACAACCATTATAGCCACTATAATAGCCATTATATCCACTATAACAACCATTACAACCAGTATAACAACCACTACAACCACTATGACACCAATTATAACCACTATGACAACTATTATCACCACTGTCACAACCATTATGACCACTGTAACAACCATTATGACCACTATAACCACCATTATCACGACTAGAACATCCTTTATCACCACTAAAACATCCATTATCACCACTATAACAACCATTATCACCACTACAACAACCATTATCACCACTATAACAACCATTATAACCACTATAACAACCATTATCACGACTAAAACGTCCTTTATCACCACTAAAACATCCATTATCACGACTATAACACCTATTATCAGCACTATAACAACCATTATCACCACGATAACAAGCACTATCAGCACTATAACGACCATTATCACCACTATAACGACCATTATCACCACTATAACGACCATTATCATCACTATAACGACCATTATCACCACTATAACGACCATTATCAGCACTATAACGACCATTATCACCACTATAACGACCATTATCACCACTATAGCGACAATTATCTGCACTATAACGACCATTATCACCACTATAACAACCATTATAACCAGTATAACAACCATTACAACCGCTACAACAACCAATAGAGCCACTATGACAACCATTATAAGCACTATGACAACCATTATAGCCACTGTCACAACCATTATGACCACTGTAACAAACATTATGACCACTGTAACAACCATTATCACCACTGTAACAACCATTATCACCACTATAACGATCATTATCATCACTATAACGACCATTATTACCACTATAACGACCATTATCACCACTATAACGACCATTATCACCACTATACCGACCATTATCACCACTATAACGACCATTATCACCATTATAACGACCATTATCACCACTATAACGACCATTATAACCACTATAACAACCATTATCACCACTATAGCGACGATTATCAGCACCATAACGACCATTATAACCACTATAACAACCATTATCACCACTATAGCGACAATTATCTGCACTATAACGACCATTATCACCACTATAACAACCATTATAACCAATACAACAACCATTATAACCACTATAACAGCCATTATAACCAATACAAAAACCATTATAACCACTATAACAACCATTATCACCACGATAACAACATTATCAGCACTATAACGACCATTGTCACCACTATAACGACCATTATCACCACGATAACAAACATTATCAGCACTATAACAACCATTATCAGCACTATAACGACCATTATAACCACTATAACGACCATTATCACCACTACACGACCATTGTCACCACTATAACAGCCATTATAACCAATACAACAACCATTATAACCACTATAACAACCATTATAACCACTATAACAACCAGTACAACCAGTATAACAACCATTACAACCACTACAACAACCAATACAGCCACTATGACAACCATTATAAGCACTATGACAACCATTATGACCACTGTAACAACCATTATAACCACTGTAACAACCATTGTAACCACTATAACGACCATTATCACCACTATAACAACCATTATAACCAATACAACAACCATTATAACCACTATAACAACCATTATAGCCACTATAACAACCATTATAGCCACTATAATAGCCATTATCACCACGATAACAACCAGTACAACGAGTATAACAACCATTACAACCACTACAACAACCAATAGAGCCACTGTGACAACCATTATAAGCACTACGACAACCATTATGACCAATATAACACCTATTATCACCACGATAACAAACATTATCAGCACTATAACAACCATTATAACCACTATAACAACCGTTATCACGACTAAAACGTCCTTTATCACCACTAAAACATCCATTATCACCACTATAACAACCATTATCACCACTACAACAACCATTATCACCACGATAACAACATTATCAGCACTATAACGACCATTGTCACCACTATAACGACCATTATCACCACTATAACGACCATTATCACCACTGTAACGACCATTATCACCACTATAGCGACCATTATCACCACTATAACAATCATTATAACCACTATAACAACCATTATCACGACTTAAACTACCTTTATCACCACTAAAACATCCATTATCACCACTATAACACCTATTATCACCACTATAACAACCATTATCACCACGATAACAAACATTATGAGCACTATAACGACCATTATCACCACTATAACGACCATTATCACCACTATAACGACCATTATAACCACTATAATAACCATTATCACCACTATAGCGACCATTATCAGCACTATAACGACCATTATAACCACTATAACAACCATTATCACCACTACAACGACAATTATCTACACTATAACAACCATTATAACCACTATAACAACCATTATCACGACTAAAACGTCCTTTATCACCACTAAAACATCCGTTATCACCACTATAACTCCTATTATCACCACTATAACAACCATTATCACCACGATAACAAACATTATCAGCACCATAACGACCATTATCACCACTATAACGACCATTATCACCATTATAGCGACCATTATCACCACTATAGCGACCATTGTCACCACTATAACAACCATTATAACCAATACAACAACCATTATAACCACTATAACAACCATTATAACCACTATAACAACCATTATAGCCACTATAATAGCCATTATCACCACGATAACAACCAGTACAACGAGTATAACAACCATTACAACCACTACAACAACCAATAGAGCCACTGTGACAACCATTATAAGCACTACGACAACCATTATGACCACTATAACACCTATTATCACCACGATAACAAACATTATCAACACTATAACAACCATTATCACCACTATAACGACCATTATCACCACTATACCGACCATTATCACCACTATAACGATCATTATCCCCATTATAACGACCATTATCACCACTATAACGACCATTATAACCACTATAACAACCATTATAACCAATACAACAACCATTATAACCACTATAACAACCATTATAACCACTATAACAACCAGTACAACCAGTATAACAACCATTACAACAACTACAACAACCAATACAGCCACTATGACAACCATTATAAGCACTATGGAAACCATTATGACCACTGTAACAACCATTATCACCACTGAAACAACCATTGTAACCACTATAACGACCATTATCACCACTATAACAACCATTATAACCAATACAACAACCATTATAACCACTATAACAACCATTATCACCACTATAGCGACCATTATCAGCACTATAAAGACCATTATAACCGCTATAACATCCATTATCACCACTATAACGACCATTATCACCACTATAGCGCCCATTATCACCACTATAACAACCATTATAACCACTATAACAACCATTATCACGACTAAAACGTCCTTTATCACCACTGAAACATCCATTATCACCACTATAACACCTATTATCACCAGTATAACAAGCATTATCACCACGATAACAAGCATTATCAGCACCATAACGACCATTATCACCACTATAACAACCATTATAACCACTATAACAACCATTGTAGCCACTATAATAGCCATTATAACCAATATAACAACCACTACAACCAGTATAACAACCATTACAACCACTATGACAGCCATTATAACCACTATGACAACCATTATCACCACTGTCACAACCATTATGACCACTGTAACAACCATTAATACCACTACAACAACCATTATCACCACGATAACAACATTATCAGCACTATAACGACCATTGTCACCACTATAACGACCATTATCACCACTATAACGACCATTATCACCACTATAACGACCATTATCACCACTATAGCGACCATTATCACCACTATAACAACCATTATAACCACTATAACAACCATTATCACGACTAAAACGTCCTTCATCACCACTAAAACATCCATTATCACCACTACAGCGACGATTATCAGCACTATAAAGACCATTATAACCGCTATAACATCCATTATCAGCACTATAAAGACCATTATAACCGCTATAACATCCATTATCACCACTATAACACCTATTATCACTACTATAACAACCATTATCACCACGATAACAAACATTATCAGCACTATAACAACCATTATCAGCACTATAACGACCATTATAACCACTATAACGACCATTATCACCACTACACGACCATTGTCACCACTATAACAACCATTATAACCAATACAACAACCATTATAACGACTATAACAACCATTATAACCACTATAACAACCAGTACAACCAGTATAACAACCATTACAACCACTACAACAACCAATAGAGCCACTATGACAACCATTATAAGCACTATGACAACCATTATGACCACTGTAACAACCATTATCACCACTGTAACAACCATTGTAACCACTATAACGACCATTATCACCACTATAACAACCATTATAACCAATACAACAACCATTATAACCACTATAACAACCATTATAGCCACTATAACAACCATTATAGCCACTATAATAGCCATTATAACCACTATAACAACCATTACAACCAGTATAACAACCATTACAACCACTATGACAACCATTAAGACCACTATAACGACCATTATCAGCACTATAACGACCATTATCACCACTATAACGACCATTATCACCACTATAACGACCATTATCACCACTATAACGACCATTATCACCACTATAACAACCATTATCACCACTATAGCGACCATTATCAGCACTATAAAGACCATTATAACCACTGTAACATCCATTATCACCACTATAACACCTATTATCACCACTATAACAACCATTATCACCACGATAACAAACATTATCAGCACTATAACTACCATTATCAGCACTATAACGACCATTATAACCACAATAACGACCATTATTACCACTATAACGACCATTATCACCACTATAACGACCATTATCACCACTATACCGACCATTATCACCACTATAACGACCATTATCACCATTATAACGACCATTATCACCACTATAACGACCATTATAACCACTATAACAACCATTATAGCCACTATAACAACCATTATAGCCACTATAATAGCCATTATAACCACTATAACAACCATTACAACCAGTATAACAACCATTACAACCACTATGACAACCATTAAGACCACTATAACGACCACTATCACAACTATAACCACCATTATCACCACTATAACGACCATTATCACCACTATACCGACCATTATCACCATTATAACGACCATTATCACCATTATAACGGTCATTATCACCACTATAACGACCATTATCACCACTGTAACGACCATTATCACCACTATAGCGACCATTATCACCACTATAACAACCATTATAACCACTATAACAACCATTATCACGACTAAAACGTCCTTTATCACCACTAAAACATCCATTATCACCACTATAACACCTATTATCACCACTATAACAACCATTATCACCACGATAACAAACATTATCAGCACTATAACGACCATTATCACCACTATAACGACCATTATCACCACTATAACGACCATTATAACCGCTATAATAACCATTATCACCACTATAACGACCATTATCACCACTATAACGACCATTATAACCACTATAACAACCATTATCACCACTATAGCGACCATTATCAGCACTATAAAGACCATTATAACCGCTATAACATCCATTATCGCCACTATAACATCTATTGTCACCACTATAACAACCATTATCACCACGATAACAAACATTATCAGCATTATAACGACCATTATCACCACTATAGCGACCATTATCACCACTATAACAACCATTATAACCACTATAACAACCATTATCACGACTAAAACGTCCTTTATCACCACTAAAACATCCATTATCACCACTATAACACCTATTATCACCAGTATAACAACCATTATCACCACGATAACAAACATTATCAGCACCACAACGACCATTATCACCACTATAACGACCATTATCACCACTATACCGACCATTATCACCACTATAACGACCATTATCACCACTGTAACGACCATTATAACCACTATAACAACCATTATCACCACTATAAAGACCATTATAACCGCTATAACATCCATTATCACCACTATAACACCTATTATCACCACTATAACAACCATTATAACCAATACAAAAACCATTATAACCACTATAACAACCATTATAATCACTATAGCGACCATTATCAGCACTATAAAGACCATTATAACCGCTATAACATCCATTATCAGCACTATAAAGACCATTATAACCGCTATAACATCCATTATCACCACTGTAACACCTATTATCACCACTATAACAACCTTTATCACCACGATAACAAACATTATCACCACTATAACAACCATTATCAGCACTATAACGAACATTATAACCACTATAACATCCATTATCACCACTATAACACCTATTATCACCACTATTACAACCATTATCACCACAATAACAAACATTATCAGCACTATAACCACCATTATCACCACTATAACGACCATTGTCACCACTATAACAACCATTATAACCAAAACAACAACCATTATAACCACTATAACAACCATTATAACCAATACAAAAACCATTATAACCACTATAACAACCATTATCACCACGATAACAACATTATCAGCACTATAACGACCATTGTCACCACTATAACGACCATTATCACCACGATAACAAACATTATCAGCACTATAACAACCATTATCAGCACTATAACGACCATTATAACCACTATAACGACCATTATAAGCACTATAACGACCATTATCACCACTATAACGACCATTATCACCACTATAGCGACAATTATCTGCACTATAACGACCATTATCACCACTATAACAACCATTATAACCACTATAACAACCATTGTAGCCACTATAATAGCCATTATGACCAATATAACAACCACTACAACCAGTATAACAACCATTACAACCACTATGACAACCATTATAACCACTATGACAACCATTATCACCACCGTCACAACCATTATGACCACTGTAACAACCATTATGACCACTATAACAACCATTATCACGACTAGAACATCCTTTATCACCACTAAAACATCCATTATCACCACTATAACAACCATTATCACCACTACAACAACCATTATCACCACGATAACAACATTATCAGCACTATAACGACCATTGTCACCACTATAACGACCATTATCACCACTATAACGACCATTATCACCACTGTAACGACCATTATAACCACTATAACAACCATTATCACCACTATAAAGACCATTATAACCGCTATAACATCCATTATCTCCACTATAACACCTATTATCACCACTATAACAACCATTATAACCAATACAAAAACCATTATAACCACTATAACAACCATTATAACCACTATAGCGACCATTATCAGCACTATAACGACCATTATCACCACTATAACGACCATTATCACCACTATACCGACCATTATCACCACTATAACGACCATTATCACCATTATAACGACCATTATCACCACTATAACGACCATTATAACCACTATAACAACCATTATCACCACTATAGCGACGATTATCAGCACTATAGCGACCATTATAACCACTATAACAACCATTATCACCACTGTAGCGACAATTATCTGCACTATAACGACCATTATCACCACTATAACAACCATTATAACCAATACAACAACCATTATAACCAATATAACAACCATTATAACCAATACAAAAACCATTATAACCACTATAACAACCATTATAACCACTATAACAACCATTGTAGCCACTATAATAGCCATTATAACCAATATAACAACCATTACAACCACTATGACAGCCATTATAACCACTATGACAACCATTATTACCACTGTCACAACCATTATGACCACTGTAACAACCATTATGACCACTATAACAACCATTATCACGACTAGAACATCCTTTATCACCACTAAAACATCCATTATCACCACTATAACAACCATTATCACCACTACAACAACCATTATCACCACGATAATAACATTATCAGCACTATAACGACCATTGTCACCACTATAACGACCATTATCACCACTATAACGACCATTATCACCACTATAACGACCATTATCACCACTATAGCGACCATTATCACCACTATAACAACCATTATAACCACTATAACAACCATTATCACGACTAAAACGTCCTTTATCACCACTAAAACATCCATTATCACCACTATAACACCTATTATCACCAGTATAACAACCATTATCACCACGATAACAAACATTATCAGCACCATAACGACCATTATCACCACTATAACGACCATTATCACCACTATACCGACCATTATCACCACTATAACGACCATTATCACCACTGTAACGACCATTATAACCACTATAACAACCATTATCACCACTATAAAGACCATTATAACCGCTATAACATCCATTATCACCACTATAACACCTATTATCACCACTATAACAACCATTATAACCAATACAAAAACCATTATAACCACTATAACAACCATTATAATCACTATAGCGACCATTATCAGCACTATAAAGACCATTATAACCGCTATAACATCCATTATCAGCACTATAAAGACCATTATAACCGCTATAACATCCATTATCACCACTGTAACACCTATTATCACCACTATAACAACCTTTATCACCACGATAACAAACATTATCACCACTATAACAACCATTATCAGCACTATAACGAACATTATAACCACTATAACATCCATTATCACCACTATAACACCTATTATCACCACTATTACAACCATTATCACCACAATAACAAACATTATCAGCACTATAACCACCATTATCACCACTATAACGACCATTGTCACCACTATAACAACCATTATAACCAAAACAACAACCATTATAACCTCTATAACAACCAGTACAACCAGTATAACAACCATTACAACCGCTACAACAACCAATAGAGCCACTATGACAACCATTATAAGCACTATGACAACCATTATAGCCACTGTCACAACCATTATGACCACTATAACGATCATTATCATCACTATAACGACCATTATTACCACTATAACGACCATTATCACCACTATAACGACCATTATCACCACTATACCGACCATTATCACCACTATAACGACCATTATCACCATTATAACGACCATTATCACCACTATAACGACCATTATAACTACTATAACAACCATTATCACCACTATAGCGACGATTATCAGCACCATAACGACCATTATAACCACTATAACAACCATTATCACCACTATAGCGACAATTATCTGCACTATAACGACCATTATCACCACTATAACAACCATTATAACCAATACAACAACCATTATAACCACTATAACAACCATTATAACCAATACAAAAACCATTATAACCACTATAACAACCATTATCACCACGATAACAACATTATCAGCACTATAACGACCATTGTCGCCACTATAACGACCATTATCACCACGATAACAAACATTATCAGCACTATAACAACCATTATCAGCACTATAACGACCATTATAACCACTATAACGACCATTATCACCACTACACGACCATTGTCACCACTATAACAACCATTATAACCAATACAACAACCATTATAACCACTATAACAACCATTATAACCACTATAACAACCAGTACAACCAGTATAACAACCATTACAACCACTACAACAACCAATACAGCCACTATGACAACCATTATAAGCACTATGACAACCATTATGACCACTGTAACAACCATTATAACCACTGTAACAACCATTGTAACCACTATAACGACCATTATCACCACTATAACAACCATTATAACCAATACAACAACCATTATAACCACTATAACAACCATTATAGCCACTATAACAACCATTATAGCCACTATAATAGCCATTATCACCACGATAACAACCAGTACAACGAGTATAACAACCATTACAACCACTACAACAACCAATAGAGCCACTGTGACAACCATTATAAGCACTACGACAACCATTATGACCAATATAACACCTATTATCACCACGATATCAAACATTATCAGCACTATAACAACCATTATAACCACTATAACAACCGTTATCACGACTAAAACGTCCTTTATCACCACTAAAACATCCATTATCACCACTATAACAACCATTATCACCACTACAACAACCATTATCACCACGATAACAACATTATCAGCACTATAACGAGCATTGTCACCACTATAACGACCATTATCACCACTATAACGACCATTATCACCACTGTAACGACCATTATCACCACTATAGCGACCATTATCACCACTATAACAATCATTATAACCACTATAACAACCATTATCACGACTTAAACTACCTTTATCACCACTAAAACATCCATTATCACCACTATAACACCTATTATCACCACTATAACAACCATTATCACCACGATAACAAACATTATGAGCACTATAACGACCATTATCACCACTATAACGACCATTATCACCACTATAACGACCATTATAACCACTATAATAACCATTATCACCACTATAGCGACCATTATCAGCACTATAACGACCATTATAACCACTATAACAACCATTATCACCACTACAACGACAATTATCTACACTATAACAACCATTATAACCACTATAACAACCATTATCACGACTAACACGTCCTTTATCACCACTAAAACATCCGTTATCACCACTATAACTCCTATTATCACCACTATAACAACCATTATCACCACGATAACAAACATTATCAGCACCATAACGACCATTATCACCACTATAACGACCATTATCACCATTATAGCGACCATTATCACCACTATAGCGACCATTGTCACCACTATAACAACCATTATAACCAATACAACAACCATTATAACCACTATAACAACCATTATAACCACTATAACAACCAGTACAACCAGTATAACAACCATTACAACCACTACAACAACCAATACAGCCACTATGACAACCATTATAAGCACTATGACAACCATTATGACCACTGTAACAACCATTATAACCACTGCAACAACCATTGTAACCACTATAACGACCATTATCACCACTATAACAACCATTATAACCAATACAACAACCATTATAACCACTATAACAACCATTATAGCCACTATAATAGCCATTATCACCACGATAACAACCAGTACAACGAGTATAACAACCATTACAACCACTACAACAACCAATAGAGCCACTGTGACAACCATTATAAGCACTACGACAACCATTATGACCACTATAACACCTATTATCACCACGATAACAAACATTATCAACACTATAACGACCATTATCACCACTATAACGACCATTATCACCACTATACCGACCATTATCACCACTATAACGATCATTATCACCATTATAACGACCATTATCACCACTATAACGACCATTATAACCACTATAACAACCATTATAACCAATACAACAACCATTATAACCACTATAACAACCATTATAACCACTATAACAACCAGTACAACCAGTATAACAACCATTACAACAACTACAACAACCAATACAGCCACTATGACAACCATTATAAGCACTATGACAACCGTTATGACCACTGTAACAACCATTATCACCACTGAAACAACCATTGTAACCACTATAACGACCATTATCACCACTATAACAACCATTATAACCAATACAACAACCATTATAACCACTATGACAACCATTATCACCACTGTCACAACCATTATGACCACTGTAACAACCATTAATACCACTACAACAACCATTATCACCACGATAACAACATTATCAGCACTATGACGACCATTGTCACCACTATAACGACCATTATCACCACTATAACGACCATTATCACCACTATAACGACCAGTATCACCACTATAGCGACCATTATCACCACTGTAACAACCATTATAACCACTATAACAACCATTATCACGACTAAAACGTCCTTCATCACCACTAAAACATCCATTATCACCACTACAGCGACGATTATCAGCACTATAAAGACCATTATAACCGCTATAACATCCATTATCAGCACTATAAAGACCATTATAACCGCTATAACATCCATTATCACCACTATAACACCTATTATCACTACTATAACAACCATTATCACCACGATAACAAACATTATCAGCACTATAACAACCATTATCAGCACTATAACGACCATTATAACCACTATAACGACCATTATCACCACTACACGACCATTGTCACCACTATAACAACCATTATAACCAATACAACAACCATTATAACGACTATAACAACCATTATAACCACTATAACAACCAGTACAACCAGTATAACAACCATTACAACCACTACAACAACCAATAGAGCCACTATGACAACCATTATAAGCACTATGACAACCATTATGGCCACTGTAACAACCATTATCACCACTGTAACAACCATTGTAACCACTATAACGACCATTATCACCACTATAACAACCATTATAACCAATACAACAACCATTATAACCACTATAACAACCATTATAGCCACTATAACAACCATTATAGCCACTATAATAGCCATTATAACCACTATAACAACCATTACAACCAGTATAACAACCATTACAACCACTATGACAACCATTAAGACCACTATAACGACCATTATCAGCACTATAACGACCATTATCAGCACTATAACGACCATTATCACCACTATAACGACCATTATCACCACTATAACGACCATTATCACCACTATAACGACCATTATCACCACTATAACAACCATTATCACCACTATAGCGACCATTATCAGCACTATAAAGACCATTATAACCACTATAACATCCATTATCACCACTATAACACCTATTATCACCACTATAACAACCATTATCACCACGATAACAAACATTGTCAGCACTATAACTACCATTATCAGCACTATAACGACCATTATAACCACAATAACGACCATTATTACCACTATAACGACCATTATCACCACTATAACGACCATTATCACCACTATACCGACCATTATCACCACTATAACGACCATTATCACCATTATAACGACCATTATCACCACTATAACGACCATTATAACCACTATAACAACCATTATAGCCACTATAACAACCATTATAGCCACTATAATAGCCATTATAACCACTATAACAACCATTACAACCAGTATAACAACCATTACAACCACTATGACAACCATTAAGACCACTATAACGACCACTATCACAACTATAACCACCATTATCACCACTATAACGACCATTATCACCACTATACCGACCATTATCACCATTATAACGACCATTATCACCACTATAACAACCATTATAACCAATACAACAACCATTATAACCACTATAACAACCATTATAGCCACTATAACAACCATTATAGCCACTATAATAGCCATTATAACCACTATAACAACCATCACAACCAGTATAACAACCATTACAATCACTATGACAACCATTATAACCACTATGACAACCATTATCTCCACTGTCACAACCATTATGACCACTGTAACAAACATTATGACCACTGTAACAACCATTATCACCACTGTAACAACCATTATCACCACTATAGCGACGATTATCAGCACTATAACGACCATTATAACCACTATAACAACCATTATCACCACTGTAGCGACAATTATCTGCACTATAACGACCATTATCACCACTATAACAACCATTATAACCAATACAACAACCATTATAACCACTATAACAACCATTATAACCAATACAAAAACCATTATAACCACTATAACAACCATTATAACCACTATAACAACCATTGTAGCCACTATAATAGCCATTATAACCAATATAACAACCATTACAACCACTATGACAGCCATTATAACCACTATGACAACCATTATCACCACTGCCACAACCATTATGACCACTGTAACAACCATTATGACCACTATAACAACCATTATCACGACTAGAACATCCTTTATCACCACTAAAACATCCATTATCACCACTATAACAACCATTATCACCACTACAACAACCATTATCACCACGATAACAACATTATCAGCACTATAACGACCATTGTCACCACTATAACGACCATTATCACCACTATAACGACCATTATCACCACTATAACAACCATTATAACCACTATAACAACCATTATCACGACTAAAACGTCCTTTATCACCACTAAAACATCCATTATCACCACTATAACACCTATTATCACCAGTATAACAACCATTATCACCACGATAACAAACATTATCAGCACCATAACGACCATTATCACCACTATAACGACCATTATCACCACTATACCGACCATTATCACCACTATAACGACCATTATCACCACTATAACGACCATTATAACCACTATAACAACCATTATCACCACTATAGCGACCATTATCAGCACTATAAAGACCATTATAACCGCTATAACATCCATTATCACCACTATAACACCTATTATCACCACTATAACAACCATTATAACCAATACAAAAACCATTATAACCACTATAACAACCATTATAACCACTATAGCGACCATTATCAGCACTATAAAGACCATTATAACCGCTATAACATCCATCATCAGCACTATAAAGACCATTATAACCGCTATAACATCCATTATCACCACTATAACACCTATTATCACCACTATAACAACCTTTATCACCACGATAACAAACATTATCAGCACTATAACAACCATTATCAGCACTATAACGAACATTATAACCACTATAACGACCATTATCACCACTACACGACCATTGTCTCCACTATAACAACCATTATAAACAATACAACAACCATTATAACCACTACAACAACCATTATAACCACTATAAAGACCATTATAACCACTATAACATCCATTATCACCACTATAACACCTATTATCACCACTATTACAACCATTATCACCACGATAACAAACATTATCAGCACTATAACCACCATTATCACCACTATAACGACCATTGTCACCACTATAACAACCATTATAACCAAAACAACAACCATTATAACCACTATAACAACCAGTACAACCAGTATAACAACCATTACAACCGCTACAACAACCAATAGAGCCACTATGACAACCATTATAAGCACTATGACAACCATCTTAGCCACTGTCACAACCATTATGACCACTGTAACAAACATTATGACCACTGTAACAACCATTATCACCACTGTAACAACCATTATCACCACTATAACGACCATTATCGTCACTATAACGACCATTATTACCACTATAACGACCATTATCACCACTATAACGACCATTATCACCACTATACCGACCATTATCACCACTATAACGACCATTATCACCATTATAACGACCATTATCACCACTATAACGACCATTATAACCACTATAACAACCATTATCACCACTATAGCGACGATTATCAGCACCATAACGACCATTATAACCACTATAACAACCATTATCACCACTATAGCGACAATTATCTGCACTATAACGACCATTATCACCACTATAACAACCATTATAACCAATACAACAACCATTATAACCACTATAACAACCATTATAACCAATACAAAAACCATTATAACCACTATAACAACCATTATCACCACGATAACAACATTATCAGCACTATAACGACCATTGTCACCACTATAACGACCATTATCACCACTATAACGACCATTATCACCACTATAACGACCATTATCACCACTATCGCGACCACTATCACCACTATAACAACCATTATAACCACTATAACAACCACAATCACGACTAAAACGTCCTTTATCACCACTAAAACATCCATTATCACCACTATAACACCTATTATCACCAGTATAACAACCATTATCACCACGATAGCAAACATTATCAGCACCATAACGACCATTATCACCACTATAACGACCATTATCACCACTATACCGACCATTATCACCACTATATCGACCATTATCACCACTATAACGACCATTATAACCACTATAACAACCATTATCACCACTATAGCGACCATTATCAGCACTATAAAGACCATTATAACCGCTATAACATCCATTATCACCACTATAACGACCATTATCACCACTATAGCGACCATTATCACCACTATAACAACCATTATAACCACTATAACAACCATTATCACGACTAAAACGTCCTTTATCACCACTAAAACATCCATTATCACCACTATAACACCTATTATCACCAGTATAACAACCATTATCACCACGATAACAAACATTATCAGCACCATAACGACCATTATCACCACTATAACGACCATTATCACCACTATACCGACCATTATCACCACTATAACGACCATTATCACCACTATAACTACCATTATAACCACTATAACAACCATTACACCATTATAGCGACCATTATCAGCACTATAAAGACCATTATAACCGCTATAACATCCATTATCGCCACTATAACATCTATTATCACCACTATAACAACCATTATCACCACGATAACAAACATTATCAGCATTATAACAACCATTATCAGCACTATAACGACCATTATAACCACTATAACAACCATTATAACCAATACAACAACCATTATAACCACTATAGCAACCATTATAACCACGATAACAACCATTACAACCAGTATAACAACCATTACAACCACTATGACACCAATTATAACCACTATGACAACCATTATCACCACTGTCACAACCATTATGACCACTGTAACAACCATTATGACCACTATAACCACCATTATCACGACTAGAACATCCTTTATCACCACTAAAACATCCATTATCACCACTATAACAACCATTATCACCACTACAACAACCATTATCACCACTATAACAACCATTATAGCCACTATAACAACCATTATCACGACTAAAACGTCCTTTATCACCACTAAAAGATCCATTATCACGACTATAACACCTATTATCACCACTATAACAACCATTATCACCACGATAACAAGCACTATCAGCACTATAACGACCATTATCACCACTATAACGACCATTATCACCACTATAACGCCCATTATCATCACTATAACGACCATTATCATCACTATAACGACCATTATCAGCACTATAACGACCATTATCACCACTATAACGACCATTATCACCACTATAGCGACAATTATCTGCACTATAACGACCATTATCACCACTATAACAACCATTATAACCACTATAACAACCATTGTAGCCACTATAATAGCCATTATAACCAATATAACAACCACTACAACCAGTATAACAACCATTACAACCACTATGACAGCCATTATAACCACTATGACAACCATTATCACCACTGTCACAACCATTATGACCACTATAACAACCATTATCACGACTAGAACATCCTTTATCACCACTAAAACATCCATTATCACCACTATAACAACCATTATCACCACTACAACAACCATTATCACCACGATAACAACATTATCACCACTATAACGACCATTATCACCACTATAACGACCATTATCACCACTATAGCGACCATTATCACCACTATAACAACCATTATAACCACTATAACAACCATTATCACGACTAAAACGTCCTTTATCACCATTATAGCGACCATTATCACCACTATAGCGACCATTGTCACCACTATAACAACCATTATAACCAATACAACAACCATTATAACCAGTATAACAACCATTATAACCACTATAACAACCAGTACAACCAGTATAACAACCATTACAACCACTACAACAACCAATACAGCCACTATGACAACCATTATAAGCACTATGACAACCATTATGACCACTGTAACAACCATTATAACCACTGTAACAACCATTGTAACCACTATAACGACCATTATCACCACTATAACAACCATTATAACCAATACAACAACCATTATAACCACTATAACAACCATTATAGCCACTATAACAACCATTATAGCCACTATAATAGCCATTATCACCACGATAACAATCAGTACAACGAGTATAACAACCATTACAACCACTACAACAACCAATAGAGCCACTGTGACAACCATTATAAGCACTACGACAACCATTATGACCACTATAACACCTATTATCACCACGATAACAAACATTATCAACACTATAACGACCATTATCACCACTATAACGACCATTATCACCACTATACCGACCATTATCACCACTATAACGATCATTATCACCATTATAACGACCATTATCACCACTATAACGACCATTATAACCACTATAACAACCATTATAACCAATACAACAACCATTATAACCACTATAACAACCATTATAACCACTATAACAACCAGTACAACCACTATAACAACCATTACAACAACTACAACAACCAATACAGCCACTATGACAACCATTATAAGCACTATGACAACCATTATGACCACTGTAACAACCATTATCACCACTGTAACAACCATTGTAACCACTATAACGACCATTATCACCACTATAACAACCATTATAACCAATACAACAACCATTATAACCACTATAACAACCATTATAACCACTATAACAACCAGTACAACCAGTATAACAACCATTACAACAACTACAACAACCAATACAGCCACTATGACAACCATTATAAGCACTATGACAATCATTATGACCACTGTAACAACCATTATCACCACTGAAACAACCATTGTAACCACTATAACGACCATTATCACCACTATAACAACCATTATAACCAATACAACAACCATTATAACCACTATAACAACCATTATAGCCACTATAACAACCATTATAGCCACTATAATAGCCATTATAACCACTATAACAACCATTACAACCAGTATAACAACCATTACAACCACTTTGACAACCATTAAGACCACTATAACGACCATTATCAGCACTATAACGACCATTATCACCACTATAACGACCACTATCACCACTATAACGACCATTATCACCACTATAACGACCATTATCACCACTATACCGACCATTATCACCACTATAACGATCATTATCACCATTATAACGATCATTATCACCACTATAGCGACCATTATCAGCACTATAAAGACCATTATAACCGCTATAACATCCATTATCACCACTTTAACATCTATTATCACCACTATAACAACCATTATAACCAATACAAAAACCATTATTACCACTATAACAACCATTATAACCACTATAGCGACCATTATCAGCACTATAAAGACCATTATAACCGCTATAACATCCATTATTAGCACTATAAAGACCATTATAACCGCTATATCACCCATTATCACCACTATAACACCTATTATCACCACTATAACAACCTTTATCACCACGATAACAACATTATCAGCACTATAACGACCATTGTCACCACTATAACGACCATTATCACCACTATAACGACCATTATCACCACTATAACGACCATTATCACCACTATAGCGACCATTATCATCACTATAACAACCATTATAACCACTATAACAACCATTATCACGACTAAAACGTCCTTTATCACCACTGAAACATCCATTATCACCACTATAACACCTATTATCACCAGTATAACAACCATTATCACCACGATAACAAACATTATCAGCACCATAACGACCATTATCACCACTATAACAACCATTATAACCACTATAACAACCATTGTAGCCACTATAATAGCCATTATAACCAATATAACAACCACTACAACCAGTATAACAACCATTACAACCACTATGACAGCCATTATAACCACTATGACAACCATTATCACCACTGTCACAACCATTATGACCACTGTACCAACCATTATCACCACTACAACAACCATTATCACCACGATAACAACATTATCAGCACTATAACGACCATTGTCACCACTATAACGACCATTATCACCACTATAACGACCATTATCACCACTATAACGACCATTATCACCACTATAGCGACCATTATCACCACTATAACAACCATTATAACCACTATAACAACCATTATCACGACTAAAACGTCCTTCATCACCACTAAAACATCCATTATCACCACTATAGCGACGATTATCAGCACTATAAAGATCATTATAACCGCTATAACATCCATTATCAGCACTATAAAGACCATTATAACCGCTATAACATCCATTATCACCAGTATAACACCTATTATCACCACTATAACAACCATTATCACCACGATAACAAACATTATCAGCACTGTAACGACCATTATCAGCACTATAACGACCATTATAACCACTATAACGACCATTATCACCACTACACGACCATTGTCACCACTATAACAACCATTATAACCAATACAACAACCATTATAACCACTATAACAACCATTATAACCACTATAACAACCAGTACAACCAGTATAACAACCATTACAACCACTACAACAACCAATACAGCCACTATGACAACCATTATAAGCACTATGACAACCATTATGACCACTGTAACAACCATTATCACCACTGTAACAACCATTGTAACCACTATAACGACCATTATCAGCACTATAGCAACCATTATAACCAATACAACAACCATTATAACCACTATAACAACCATTATAGCCACTATAACAACCATTATAGCCACTATAATAGCCATTATCACCACGATAACAACCAGTACAACGAGTATCACAACCATTACAACCACTACAACAACCAATAGAGCCACTATGACAACCATTATAAGCACTACGACAACCATTATGACCACTATAACACCTATTATCACCACGATAACAAACATTATCAGCACTATAACGACCATTATCACCACTATACCGACCATTATCACCTCTATAACGATCATTATCACCATTATAACGACAATTATCACCACTATAACGACCATTATAACCACTATAACAACCATTATCACCACTATAGCGACGATTATCAGCACTATAAAGACCATTATAACCGCTATAACATCCATTATCACCACTATAACGACCATTATCACCACTATACCGACCATTATCACCACTATAACGACCATTATAACCACTATAACAACCATTATCACCACTATAGCGACCATTATCAGCACTATAAAGACCATTATAACCGCTATAACATCCATTATCACCACTATAACATCTATTATCACCACTATAACAACCATTATAACCAATACAAAAACCATTATAACCACTATAACAACCATTATAACCACTATAGCGACCATTATTAGCACTATAAAGACCATTATAACCGCTATAACATCCATTATTAGCACTATAAAGACCATTATAACCTCTATAACATCCATTATCACCACTATAGCGACCATTATCAGCACTATAAAGACCATTATAACCGCTATAACATCCATTATCACCACTATAACGACCATTATCACCACTATAGCGACCATTATCACCACTATAACAACCATTATAACCACTATAACAACCATTATCACGACTAAAATGTCCTTTATCACCACTGAAACATCCATTATCACCACTATAACACCTATTATCACCTGTATAACAACCATTATCACCACGATAACAAACATTATCAGCACCATAACGACCATTATCACCACTATAACAACCATTATAACCACTATAACAACCATTGTAGCCACTATAATAGCCATTATAACCAATATAACAACCACTACAACCAGTATAACAACCATTACAACCACTATGACAGCCATTATAACCACTATGACAACCATTATCACCACTGTCACAACCATTATGACCACTGTAACAACCATTATCACCACTACAACAACCATTATCACCACGATAACAACATTATCAGCACTATAACGCCCATTATCACCACTATAGCGACCATTATCACCACTATAACAACCATTATAACCACTATAACAACCATTATAACCACTATAACAACCATTATCACGACTAAAACGTCCTTCATCACCACTAAAACATCCATTATCACCACTATAACACCTACTATCACCACTATAACAACCATTATCACCACGATAACAAACATTATCAGCACTATAACGACCATTATCACCACTATAACGACCATTATCACCACTATAACGACCATTATAACCACTATAACAACCATTATCACCACTATAGCGACCATTATCAGCACTATAACGACCATTATAACCACTATAACAACCATTATCACCACTATAACGACAATTATCTACACTATAACAACCATTATAATCACTATAACAACCATTATCACGACTGAAACGTCCTTTATCACCACTAAAACATCCATTATCACCACTATAACAACCATTATCACCACTACAACAACCATTATCACCACGATAACAACATTATCAGCACTATAACGACCATTGTCACCACTATAACGACCATTATCACCACTATAACAACCGTTATCACCACGATAACAAACATTATCAGCACTATAACGACCATTATCACCACTATAACAACCATTATAACCAATACAACAACCATTATAACCACTATAACAACCATTATAGCCACTATAACAACCATTATAGCCACTATAATAGCCATTATCACCACGATAACAATCAGTACAACGAGTATAACAACCATTACAACCACTACAACAACCAATAGAGCCACTGTGACAACCATTATAAGCACTACGACAACCATTATGACCACTATAACACCTATTATCACCACGATAACAAACATTATCAACACTATAACGACCATTATCACCACTATAACGACCATTATCACCACTATACCGACCATTATCACCACTATAACGATCATTATCACCATTATAACGACCATTATCACCACTGTAACGACCATTATAACCACTATAACAACCATTATAACCAATACAACAACCATTATAACCACTATAACAACCATTATAACCACTATAACAACCAGTACAACCAGTATAACAACCATTACAACAACTACAACAACCAATACAGCCACTATGACAACCATTATAAGCACTATGACAACCATTATGACCACTGTAACAACCATTATCACCACTGTAACAACCATTGTAACCACTATAACGACCATTATCACCACTATAACAACCATTATAACCAATACAACAACCATTATAACCACTATAACAACCATTATAACCACTATAACAACCAGTACAACCAGTATAACAACCATTACAACAACTACAACAACCAATACAGCCACTATGACAACCATTATAAGCACTATGACAACCATTATGACCACTGTAACAACCATTATCACCACTGAAACAACCATTGTAGCCACTATAACGACCATTATCACCACTATAACAACCATTATAACCAATACAACAACCATTATAACCACTATAACAACCATTATAGCCACTATAACAACCATTATAGCCACTATAATAGCCATTATAACCACTATAACAACCATTACAACCAGTATAACAACCATTACAACCACTTTGACAACCATTAAGACCACTATAACGACCATTATCAGCACTATAACGACCATTATCACCACTATAACGACCACTATCACCACTATAACGACCATTATCACCACTATAACGACCATTATCACCACTATACCGACCATTATCACCACTATAACGATCATTATCACCATTATAACGATCATTATCACCACTACAACGACCATTATAACCACTATAACAACCATTATCACCACTATAGCGACGATTATCAGCACTATAAAGACCATTATAACCGCTATAACATCCATTATCACCACTATAACGACCATTATCACCACTATACCGACCATTATCACCACTATAACGACCATTATAACCACTATAACAACCATTATCACCACTATAGCGACCATTATCAGCACTATAAAGACCATTATAACCGCTATAACATCCATTATCACCACTATAACATCTATTATCACCACTATAACAACCATTATAACCAATACAAAAACCATTATTACCACTATAAGAACCATTATAACCACTATAGCGACCATTATCAGCACTATAAAGACCGTTATAACCGCTATAACATCCATTATTAGCACTATAAAGACCATTATAACCGCTATAACACCCATTATCACCACTATAACACCTATTATCACCACTATAACAACCTTTATCACCACGATAACAACATTATCAGCACTATAACGACCATTGTCACCACTATAACGACCATTATCACCACTATAACGACCATTATCACCACTATAACGACCATTATCACCACTATAGCGACCATTATCATCACTATAACAACCATTATAACCACTATAACAACCATTATCACGACTAAAACGTCCTTTATCACCACTGAAACATCCATTATCACCACTATAACACCTATTATCACCAGTATAACAACCATTATCACCACGATAACAAACATTATCAGCACCATAACGACCATTATCACCACTATAACAACCATTATAACCACTATAACAACCATTGTAGCCACTATAATAGCCATTATAACCAATATAACAACCACTACAACCAGTATAACAACCATTACAACCACTATGACAGCCATTATAACCACTATGACAACCATTATCACCACTGTCACAACCATTATGACCACTGTACCAACCATTATCACCACTACAACAACCATTATCACCACGATAACAACATTATCAGCACTATAACGACCATTGTCACCACTATAACGACCATTATCACCACTATAACGACCATTATCACCACTATAACGACCATTATCACCACTATAGCGACCATTATCACCACTATAACAACCATTATAACCACTATAACAACCATTATCACGACTAAAACGTCCTTCATCACCACTAAAACATCCATTATCACCACTATAGCGACGATTATCAGCACTATAAAGATCATTATAACCGCTATAACATCCATTATCAGCACTATAAAGACCATTATAACCGCTATAACATCCATTATCACCAGTATAACACCTATTATCACCACTATAACAACCATTATCACCACGATAACAAACATTATCAGCACTGTAACGACCATTATCAGCACTATAACGACCATTATAACCACTATAACGACCATTATCACCACTACACGACCATTGTCACCACTATAACAACCATTATAACCAATACAACAACCATTATAACCACTATAACAACCATTATAACCACTATAACAACCAGTACAACCAGTATAACAACCATTACAACCACTACAACAACCAATACAGCCACTATGACAACCATTATAAGCACTATGACAACCATTATGACCACTGTAACAACCATTATCACCACTGTAACAACCATTGTAACCACTATAACGACCATTATCAGCACTATAGCAACCATTATAACCAATACAACAACCATTATAACCACTATAACAACCATTATAGCCACTATAACAACCATTATAGCCACTATAATAGCCATTATCACCACGATAACAACCAGTACAACGAGTATCACAACCATTACAACCACTACAACAACCAATAGAGCCACTATGACAACCATTATAAGCACTACGACAACCATTATGACCACTATAACACCTATTATCACCACGATAACAAACATTATCAGCACTATAACGACCATTATCACCACTATACCGACCATTATCACCTCTATAACGATCATTATCACCATTATAACGACAATTATCACCACTATAACGACCATTATAACCACTATAACAACCATTATCACCACTATAGCGACGATTATCAGCACTATAAAGACCATTATAACCGCTATAACATCCATTATCACCACTATAACGACCATTATCACCACTATACCGACCATTATCACCACTATAACGACCATTATAACCACTATAACAACCATTATCACCACTATAGCGACCATTATCAGCACTATAAAGACCATTATAACCGCTATAACATCCATTATCACCACTATAACATCTATTATCACCACTATAACAACCATTATAACCAATACAAAAACCATTATAACCACTATAACAACCATTATAACCACTATAGCGACCATTATTAGCACTATAAAGACCATTATAACCGCTATAACATCCATTATTAGCACTATAAAGACCATTATAACCTCTATAACATCCATTATCACCACTATAGCGACCATTATCAGCACTATAAAGACCATTATAACCGCTATAACATCCATTATCACCACTATAACGACCATTATCACCACTATAGCGACCATTATCACCACTATAACAACCATTATAACCACTATAACAACCATTATCACGACTAAAATGTCCTTTATCACCACTGAAACATCCATTATCACCACTATAACACCTATTATCACCTGTATAACAACCATTATCACCACGATAACAAACATTATCAGCACCATAACGACCATTATCACCACTATAACAACCATTATAACCACTATAACAACCATTGTAGCCACTATAATAGCCATTATAACCAATATAACAACCACTACAACCAGTATAACAACCATTACAACCACTATGACAGCCATTATAACCACTATGACAACCATTATCACCACTGTCACAACCATTATGACCACTGTAACAACCATTATCACCACTACAACAACCATTATCACCACGATAACAACATTATCAGCACTATAACGCCCATTATCACCACTATAGCGACCATTATCACCACTATAACAACCATTATAACCACTATAACAACCATTATAACCACTATAACAACCATTATCACGACTAAAACGTCCTTCATCACCACTAAAACATCCATTATCACCACTATAACACCTACTATCACCACTATAACAACCATTATCACCACGATAACAAACATTATCAGCACTATAACGACCATTATCACCACTATAACGACCATTATCACCACTATAACGACCATTATAACCACTATAACAACCATTATCACCACTATAGCGACCATTATCAGCACTATAACGACCATTATAACCACTATAACAACCATTATCACCACTATAACGACAATTATCTACACTATAACAACCATTATAATCACTATAACAACCATTATCACGACTGAAACGTCCTTTATCACCACTAAAACATCCATTATCACCACTATAACAACCATTATCACCACTACAACAACCATTATCACCACGATAACAACATTATCAGCACTATAACGACCATTGTCACCACTATAACGACCATTATCACCACTATAACAACCGTTATCACCACGATAACAAACATTATCAGCACTATAACGACCATTATCACCACTATAACAGCCATTATAACCACTATAACAACCAGTACAACCAGTATAACAACCATTACAACAACTACAACAACCAATACAGCCACTATGACAACCATTATAAGCACTATGACAACCATTATGACCACTGTAACAACCATTATCACCACTGTAACAACCATTGTAACCACTATAACGACCATTATCACCACTATAACAACCATTATAACCAATACAACAACCATTATAACCACTATAACAACCATTATAACCACTATAACAACCAGTACAACCAGTATAACAACCATTACAACAACTACAACAACCAATACAGCCACTATGACAACCATTATAAGCACTATGACAACCATTATGACCACTGTAACAACCATTATCACCACTGAAACAACCATTGTAGCCACTATAACGACCATTATCACCACTATAACAACCATTATAACCAATACAACAACCATTATAACCACTATAACAACCATTATAGCCACTATAACAACCATTATAGCCACTATAATAGCCATTATAACCACTATAACAACCATTACAACCAGTATAACAACCATTACAACCACTTTGACAACCATTAAGACCACTATAACGACCATTATCAGCACTATAACGACCATTATCACCACTATAACGACCACTATCACCACTATAACGACCATTATCACCACTATAACGACCATTATCACCACTATACCGACCATTATCACCACTATAACGATCATTATCACCATTATAACGATCATTATCACCACTACAACGACCATTATAACCACTATAACAACCATTATCACCACTATAGCGACGATTATCAGCACTATAAAGACCATTATAACCGCTATAACATCCATTATCACCACTATAACGACCATTATCACCACTATACCGACCATTATCACCACTATAACGACCATTATAACCACTATAACAACCATTATCACCACTATAGCGACCATTATCAGCACTATAAAGACCATTATAACCGCTATAACATCCATTATCACCACTATAACATCTATTATCACCACTATAACAACCATTATAACCAATACAAAAACCATTATTACCACTATAAGAACCATTATAACCACTATAGCGACCATTATCAGCACTATAAAGACCGTTATAACCGCTATAACATCCATTATTAGCACTATAAAGACCATTATAACCGCTATAACACCCATTATCACCACTATAACACCTATTATCACCACTATAACAACCTTTATCACCACGATAACAACATTATCAGCACTATAACGACCATTGTCACCACTATAACGACCATTATCACCACTATAACGACCATTATCACCACTATAACGACCATTATCACCACTATAGCGACCATTATCATCACTATAACAACCATTATAACCACTATAACAACCATTATCACGACTAAAACGTCCTTTATCACCACTGAAACATCCATTATCACCACTATAACACCTATTATCACCAGTATAACAACCATTATCACCACGATAACAAACATTATCAGCACCATAACGACCATTATCACCACTATAACAACCATTATAACCACTATAACAACCATTGTAGCCACTATAATAGCCATTATAACCAATATAACAACCACTACAACCAGTATAACAACCATTACAACCACTATGACAGCCATTATAACCACTATGACAACCATTATCACCACTGTCACAACCATTATGACCACTGTACCAACCATTATCACCACTACAACAACCATTATCACCACGATAACAACATTATCAGCACTATAACGACCATTGTCACCACTATAACGACCATTATCACCACTATAACGACCATTATCACCACTATAACGACCATTATCACCACTATAGCGACCATTATCACCACTATAACAACCATTATAACCACTATAACAACCATTATCACGACTAAAACGTCCTTCATCACCACTAAAACATCCATTATCACCACTATAGCGACGATTATCAGCACTATAAAGATCATTATAACCGCTATAACATCCATTATCAGCACTATAAAGACCATTATAACCGCTATAACATCCATTATCACCAGTATAACACCTATTATCACCACTATAACAACCATTATCACCACGATAACAAACATTATCAGCACTGTAACGACCATTATCAGCACTATAACGACCATTATAACCACTATAACGACCATTATCACCACTACACGACCATTGTCACCACTATAACAACCATTATAACCAATACAACAACCATTATAACCACTATAACAACCATTATAACCACTATAACAACCAGTACAACCAGTATAACAACCATTACAACCACTACAACAACCAATACAGCCACTATGACAACCATTATAAGCACTATGACAACCATTATGACCACTGTAACAACCATTATCACCACTGTAACAACCATTGTAACCACTATAACGACCATTATCAGCACTATAGCAACCATTATAACCAATACAACAACCATTATAACCACTATAACAACCATTATAGCCACTATAACAACCATTATAGCCACTATAATAGCCATTATCACCACGATAACAACCAGTACAACGAGTATCACAACCATTACAACCACTACAACAACCAATAGAGCCACTATGACAACCATTATAAGCACTACGACAACCATTATGACCACTATAACACCTATTATCACCACGATAACAAACATTATCAGCACTATAACGACCATTATCACCACTATACCGACCATTATCACCTCTATAACGATCATTATCACCATTATAACGACAATTATCACCACTATAACGACCATTATAACCACTATAACAACCATTATCACCACTATAGCGACGATTATCAGCACTATAAAGACCATTATAACCGCTATAACATCCATTATCACCACTATAACGACCATTATCACCACTATACCGACCATTATCACCACTATAACGACCATTATAACCACTATAACAACCATTATCACCACTATAGCGACCATTATCAGCACTATAAAGACCATTATAACCGCTATAACATCCATTATCACCACTATAACATCTATTATCACCACTATAACAACCATTATAACCAATACAAAAACCATTATAACCACTATAACAACCATTATAACCACTATAGCGACCATTATTAGCACTATAAAGACCATTATAACCGCTATAACATCCATTATTAGCACTATAAAGACCATTATAACCTCTATAACATCCATTATCACCACTATAGCGACCATTATCAGCACTATAAAGACCATTATAACCGCTATAACATCCATTATCACCACTATAACGACCATTATCACCACTATAGCGACCATTATCACCACTATAACAACCATTATAACCACTATAACAACCATTATCACGACTAAAATGTCCTTTATCACCACTGAAACATCCATTATCACCACTATAACACCTATTATCACCTGTATAACAACCATTATCACCACGATAACAAACATTATCAGCACCATAACGACCATTATCACCACTATAACAACCATTATAACCACTATAACAACCATTGTAGCCACTATAATAGCCATTATAACCAATATAACAACCACTACAACCAGTATAACAACCATTACAACCACTATGACAGCCATTATAACCACTATGACAACCATTATCACCACTGTCACAACCATTATGACCACTGTAACAACCATTATCACCACTACAACAACCATTATCACCACGATAACAACATTATCAGCACTATAACGACCATTATCACCACTATAGCGACCATTATCACCACTATAACAACCATTATAACCACTATAACAACCATTATAACCACTATAACAACCATTATCACGACTAAAACGTCCTTCATCACCACTAAAACATCCATTATCACCACTATAACACCTACTATCACCACTATAACAACCATTATCACCACGATAACAAACATTATCAGCACTATAACGACCATTATCACCACTATAACGACCATTATCACCACTATAACGACCATTATAACCACTATAACAACCATTATCACCACTATAGCGACCATTATCAGCACTATAACGACCATTATAACCACTATAACAACCATTATCACCACTATAACGACAATTATCTACACTATAACAACCATTATAATCACTATAACAACCATTATCACGACTGAAACGTCCTTTATCACCACTAAAACATCCATTATCACCACTATAACAACCATTATCACCACTACAACAACCATTATCACCACGATAACAACATTATCAGCACTATAACGACCATTGTCACCACTATAACGACCATTATCACCACTATAACAACCGTTATCACCACGATAACAAACATTATCAGCACTATAACGACCATTATCACCACTATAACAACCATTATAACCAATACAACAACCATTATAACCACTATAACAACCATTATAGCCACTATAACAACCATTATAGCCACTATAATAGCCATTATCACCACGATAACAATCAGTACAACGAGTATAACAACCATTACAACCACTACAACAACTAATAGAGCCACTGTGACAACCATTATAAGCACTACGACAACCATTATGACCACTATAACACCTATTATCACCACGATAACAAACATTATCAACACTATAACGACCATTATCACCACTATAACGACCATTATCACCACTATACCGACCATTATCACCACTATAACGATCATTATCACCATTATAACGACCATTATCACCACTGTAACGACCATTATAACCACTATAACAACCATTATAACCAATACAACAACCATTATAACCACTATAACAACCATTATAACCACTATAACAACCAGTACAACCAGTATAACAACCATTACAACAACTACAACAACCAATACAGCCACTATGACAACCATTATAAGCACTATGACAACCATTATGACCACTGTAACAACCATTATCACCACTGTAACAACCATTGTAACCACTATAACGACCATTATCACCACTATAACAACCATTATAACCAATACAACAACCATTATAACCACTATAACAACCATTATAACCACTATAACAACCAGTACAACCAGTATAACAACCATTACAACAACTACAACAACCAATACAGCCACTATGACAACCATTATAAGCACTATGACAACCATTATGACCACTGTAACAACCATTATCACCACTGAAACAACCATTGTAGCCACTATAACGACCATTATCACCACTATAACAACCATTATAACCAATACAACAACCATTATAACCACTATAACAACCATTATAGCCACTATAACAACCATTATAGCCACTATAATAGCCATTATAACCACTATAACAACCATTACAACCAGTATAACAACCATTACAACCACTTTGACAACCATTAAGACCACTATAACGACCATTATCAGCACTATAACGACCATTATCACCACTATAACGACCACTATCACCACTATAACGACCATTATCACCACTATAACGACCATTATCACCACTATACCGACCATTATCACCACTATAACGATCATTATCACCATTATAACGATCATTATCACCACTACAACGACCATTATAACCACTATAACAACCATTATCACCACTATAGCGACGATTATCAGCACTATAAAGACCATTATAACCGCTATAACATCCATTATCACCACTATAACGACCATTATCACCACTATACCGACCATTATCACCACTATAACGACCATTATAACCACTATAACAACCATTATCACCACTATAGCGACCATTATCAGCACTATAAAGACCATTATAACCGCTATAACATCCATTATCACCACTATAACATCTATTATCACCACTATAACAACCATTATAACCAATACAAAAACCATTATTACCACTATAAGAACCATTATAACCACTATAGCGACCATTATCAGCACTATAAAGACCGTTATAACCGCTATAACATCCATTATTAGCACTATAAAGACCATTATAACCGCTATAACACCCATTATCACCACTATAACACCTATTATCACCACTATAACAACCTTTATCACCACGATAACAACATTATCAGCACTATAACGACCATTGTCACCACTATAACGACCATTATCACCACTATAACGACCATTATCACCACTATAGCGACCATTATCACCACTATAACAACCATTATAACCACTATAACAACCATTATCACGACTAAAACGTCCTTTATCACCACTGAAACATCCATTATCACCACTATAACACCTATTATCACCAGTATAACAACCATTATCACCACGATAACAAACATTATCTGCACCATAACGACCATTATCACCACTATAACAACCATTATAACCAATACAACAACCATTATAACCACTATAACAACCATTATAACCACTATAACAACCAGTACAACCAGTATAACAACCATTACAACAACTACAACAACCAATACAGCCACTATGACAACCATTATAAGCACTATGACAACCATTATGACCACCGTAACAACCATTATCACCACTGTAACAACCATTGTAACCACTATAACGACCATTATCACCACTATAACAACCATTATAACCAATACAACAACCATTATAACCACTATAACAACCATTATAGCCACTATAACAACCATTATAGCCACTATAATAGCCATTATAACCACTATAACAACCATTACAACCAGTATAACAACCATTACAACCACTTTGACAACCATTAAGACCACTATAACGACCATTATCAGCACTATAACGACCATTATCACCACTATAACGACCACTATCACCACTATAACGACCATTATCACCACTATAACGACCATTATCACCACTATACCGACCATTATCACCACTATAACGATCATTTTCACCATTATAACGACCATTATCACCACTATAACGACCATTATAACCACTATAACAACCATTATCACCACTATAGCGACGATTATCAGCACTATAAAGACCATTATAACCGCTATAACATCCATTATCACCACTATAACGACCATTATCACCACTATACCGACCATTATCACCACTATAACGACCATTATAACCACTATAACAACCATTATCACCACTATAGCGACCATTATCAGCACTATAAAGACCATTATAACCGCTATAACATCCATTATCACCACTATAACGACCATTATCACCACTATAGCGACCATTATCACCACTATAAAAACCATTATAACCACTATAACAACCATTATCACGACTAAAACGTCCTTTATCACCACTGAAACATCCATTATCACCACTATAACACCTATTATCACCAGTATAACAACCATTATCACCACGATAACAAACATTATCAGCACCATAACGACCATTATCACCACTATAACGACCATTATCACCACTATAACGACCATTATCATCACGATAACAACATTATCAGCACTATAACGACCATTGTCACCACTATAACGACCATTATCACCACTATAACGACCATTATCACCACTATAACGACCATTATCACCACTATAGCGACCATTATCACCACTATAACAACCATTATAACCACTATAACAACCATTATCACGACTAAAACGTCCTTCATCACCACTAAAACATCCATTATCACTACTATAACACCTATTATCACCACTATAACAACCATTATCACCACGATAACAAGCACTATCAGCACTATAACGACCATTATCACCACTATAACGACCATTATCACCACTATAACGACCATTATCATCACTATAACGACCATTATCACCACTATAACGACCATTATCAGCACTATAACGACCATTATCACCACTATAACGACCATTATCACCACTATAGCGACAATTATGTGCACTATAACGACCATTATCACCACTATAACAACCATTATAACCACTATAACAACCATTGTAGCCACTATAATAGCCATTATAACCAATATAACAACCACTACAACCAGTATAACAACCATTACAACCACTATGACAGCCATTATAACCACTATGACAACCGTTATCACCACTGTCACAACCATTATGACCACTGTAACAACCATTATGACCACTATAACAACCATTATCACGACTAGAACATCCTTTATCACCACTAAAACATCCATTATCACCACTATAACAACCATTATCACCACTACAACAACCATTATCACCACGATAACACCATTATCAGCACTATAACGACCATTGTCACCACTATAACGACCATTATCACCAGTATAGCGACCATTAACACCACTATAACAACCATTATAACCACTATAACAACCATTATCACGACTAAAACGTCCTTTATCACCACTAATACATCCATTATCACCACTATAACACCTATTATCACCACTATAACAACCATTATCACCACGATAACAAACATTATCAGCACTATAACGACCATTATCACCACTATAACGACCATTATCACCACTATAACGACCATTATAACCACTATAATAACCATTATCACCACTATAGCGACCATTATCAGCACTATAACGACCATTATAACCACTATAACAACCATTATCACCATTATAACGACAATTATCTACACTATAACAACCATTATAACCACTATAACAACCATTATCACGACTAAAACGTCCTTTATCACCACTAAAACATCCGTTATCACTACTATAACACCTATTATCACCACTATAACAACCATTATCACCACGATAACAAACATTATCAGCACCATAACGACCATTATCACCACTATAACGACCATTATCACCATTATAGCGACCATTATCACCACTATAGCGACCATTATAACCACTATACCAACCATTATCACCACTATAGCGACCATTATCAGCACTATAAAGACCATTATAACCGCTATAACATCCATTATCACCACTATAACACCTATTATCACCACTATAACAACCAATATCACCACGATAACAAACATTATCAGCACTATAACAACCATTATCAGCACTATAACGACCATTATAACCACTATAACGACCATTATCACCACTACACGACCATTGTCACCACTATAACAACCATTATAACCAATACAACAACCATTATAACCACTATAACAACCATTATAACCACTATAACAACCAGTACAACCAGTATAACAACCATTACAACCACTACAACAACCAATACAGCCACTATGACAACCATTATAAGCACTATGACAACCATTATGACCATTTTAACAACCATTATCACCACTGTAACAACCATTGTAACCACTATAACGACCATTATCACCACTATAACAACCATTATAACCAATACAACAACCATTATAACCACTATAACAACCATTATAGCCACTATAACAACCATTATAGCCACTATAATAGCCATTATCACCACGATAACAACCAGTACAACGAGTATAACAACCATTACAACCACTACAACAACCAATAGAGCCACTATGACAACCATTATAAGCACTACGACAACCATTATGACCACTATAACACCTATTATCACCACGATAACAAACATTATCAGCACTATAACGACCATTATCACCACTATACCGACCATTATCACCTCTATAACGATCATTATCACCATTATAACGACAATTATCACCACTATAACGACCATTATAACCACTATAACAACCATTATCACCACTATAGCGACGATTATCAGCACTATAAAGACCATTATAACCGCTATAACATCCATTATCACCACTATAACGACCATTATCACCACTATACCGACCATTATCACCACTATAACGACCATTATAACCACTATAACAACCATTATCACCACTATAGCGACCATTATCAGCACTATAAAGACCATTATAACCGCTATAACATCCATTATCACGACTATAACATCTATTATCACCACTATAACAACCATTATAACCAATACAAAAACCATTATAACCACTATAACAACCATTATAACCACTATAGCGACCATTATCAGCACTATAAAGACCATTATAACCGCTATAACATCCATTATTAGCACTATAAAGACCATTATAACCTCTATAACATCCATTATCACCACTATAGCGACCATTATCAGCACTATAAAGACCATTATAACCGCTATAACATCCATTATCACCACTATAACGACCATTATCACCACTATAGCGACCATTATCACCACTATAACAACCATTATAACCACTATAACAACCATTATCACGACTAAAACGTCCTTTATCACCACTGAAACATCCATTATCACCACTATAACACCTATTATCACCTGTATAACAACCATTATCACCACGATAACAAACATTATCAGCACCATAACGACCATTATCACCACTATAACAACCATTATAACCACTATAACAACCATTGTAGCCACTATAATAGCCATTATAACCAATATAACAACCACTACAACCAGTATAACAACCATTACAACCACTATGACAGCCATTATAACCACTATGACAACCATTATCACCACTGTCACAACCATTATGACCACTGTAACAACCATTATGACCACTATAACAACCATTATCACGACTAGAACATCCTTTATCACCACTAAAACATCCATTATCACCACTATAACAACCATTATCACCACTACAACAACCATTATCACCACGATAACACCATTATCAGCACTATAACGACCATTGTCACCACTATAACGACCATTATCACCAGTATAACGACCATTATCACCACTATAACGACCATTATCACCACTATAGCGACCATTAACACCACTATAACAACCATTATAACCACTATAACAACCATTATCACGACTAAAACGTCCTTTATCACCACTAATACATCCATTATCACCACTATAACACCTATTATCACCACTATAACAACCATTATCACCACGATAACAAACATTATCAGCACTATAACGACCATTATCACCACTATAACGACCATTATCACCACTATAACGACCATTATAACCACTATAATAACCATTATCACCACTATAGCGACCATTATCAGCACTATAACGACCATTATAACCACTATAACAACCATTATCACCATTATAACGACAATTATCTACACTATAACAACCATTATAACCACTATAACAACCATTATCACGACTAAAACGTCCTTTATCACCACTAAAACATCCGTTATCACTACTATAACACCTATTATCACCACTATAACAACCATTATCACCACGATAACAAACATTATCAGCACCATAACGACCATTATCACCACTATAACGACCATTATCACCATTATAGCGACCATTATCACCACTATAGCGACCATTATAACCACTATACCAACCATTATCACCACTATAGCGACCATTATCAGCACTATAAAGACCATTATAACCGCTATAACATCCATTATCACCACTATAACACCTATTATCACCACTATAACAACCAATATCACCACGATAACAAACATTATCAGCACTATAACAACCATTATCAGCACTATAACGACCATTATAACCACTATAACGACCATTATCACCACTACACGACCATTGTCACCACTATAACAACCATTATAACCAATACAACAACCATTATAACCACTATAACAACCATTATAACCACTATAACAACCAGTACAACCAGTATAACAACCATTACAACCACTACAACAACCAATACAGCCACTATAACAACCATTATAAGCACTATGACAACCATTATGACCACTATAACAACCATTATCACCACTATAGCGACGATTATCAGCACTATAAAGACCATTATAACCGCTATAACATCCATTATCACCACTATAACGACCATTATCACCACTATACCGACCATTATCACCACTATAACGACCATTATAACCACTATAACAACCATTATCACCACTATAGCGACCATTATCAGCACTATAAAGACCATTATAACCGCTATAACATCCATTATCACGACTATAACATCTATTATCACCACTATAACAACCATTATAACCAATACAAAAACCATTATAACCACTATAACAACCATTATAACCACTATAGCGACCATTATCAGCACTATAAAGACCATTATAACCGCTATAACATCCATTATTAGCACTATAAAGACCATTATAACCTCTATAACATCCATTATCACCACTATAGCGACCATTATCAGCACTATAAAGACCATTATAACCGCTATAACATCCATTATCACCACTATAACGACCATTATCACCACTATAGCGACCATTATCACCACTATAACAACCATTATAACCACTATAACAACCATTATCACGACTAAAACGTCCTTTATCACCACTGAAACATCCATTATCACCACTATAACACCTATTATCACCTGTATAACAACCATTATCACCACGATAACAAACATTATCAGCACCATAACGACCATTATCACCACTATAACAACCATTATAACCACTATAACAACCATTGTAGCCACTATAATAGCCATTATAACCAATATAACAACCACTACAACCAGTATAACAACCATTACAACCACTATGACAGCCATTATAACCACTATGACAACCATTATCATCACTGTCACAACCATTATGACCACTGTAACAACCATTATTACCACTACAACAACCATTATCACCACGATAACAACATTATCAGCACTATAACGACCATTGTCACCACTATAACGACCATTATCACCACTATAACGACCATTATCACCACTATAACGACCATTATCACCACTATAGCGACCATTATCACCACTATAACAACCATTATAACCACTATAACAACCATTATCACGACTAAAACGTCCTTCATCACCACTAAAACATCCATTATCACCACTATAACACCTACTATCACCACTATAACAACCATTATCACCACGATAACAAACATTATCAGCACTATAACGACCATTATCACCACTATAACGACCATTATCACCACTATAACGACCATTATAACCACTATAACAACCATTATCACCACTATAGCGACCATTATCAGCACTATAACGACCATTATAACCACTATAACAACCATTATCACCACTATAACGACCATTATCACCACATTAGCGACTATTATCACCACTATAACAACCATTATAACCACTATAACAACCATTATCACGACTAAAACGTCCTTCATCACCACTAAAACATCCATTATCACGACTATAACACCTATTATCACCACTATAACAACCATTATCACCACGATAACAAGCACTATCAGCACTATAACGACCATTATCACCACTATAACGACCATTATCACCACTATAACGACCATTATCATCACTATAACGACCATTATCACCACTATAACGACCATTATCAGCACTATAACGACCATTATCACCACTATAACGACCATTATCACCACTATAGCGACAATTATCTGCACTATAACGACCATTATAACCACTATAACAACCATTATCACCATTATAACGACAATTATCTACACTATAACAACCATTATAACCACTATAACAACCATTATCACGACTAAAACGTCCTTCATCACCACTAAAACATCCATTATCACGACTATAACACCTATTATCACCACTATAACAACCATTATCACCACGATAACAAGCACTATCAGCACTATAACGACCATTATCACCACTATAACGACCATTATCACCATTATAACGACCATTATCATCACTATAACGACCATTATCACCACTATAACGACCATTATCAGCACTATAACGACCATTATCACCACTATAACGACCATTATCACCACTATAGCGACAATTATCTGCACTATAACGACCATTATCACCACTATAACAACCATTATAACCACTATAACAACCATTGTAGCCACTATAATAGCCATTATAACCAATATAACAACCACTACAACCAGTATAACAACCATTACAACCACTATGACAGCCATTATAACCACTATGACAACCATTATCACCACTGTCACAACCATTATGACCACTGTAACAACCATTATGACCACTATAACAACCATTATCACGACTAGAACATCCTTTATCACCACTAAAACATCCATTATCACCACTATAACAACCATTATCACCACTACAACAACCATTATCACCACGATAACACCATTATCAGCACTATAACGACCATTGTCACCACTATAACGACCATTATCACCAGTATAACGACCATTATCACCACTATAACGACCATTATCACCACTATAGCGACCATTAACACCACTATAACAACCATTATAACCACTATAACAACCATTATCACGACTAAAACGTCCTTTATCACCACTAATACATCCATTATCACCACTATAACACCTATTATCACCACTATAACAACCATTATCACCACGATAACAAACATTATCAGCACTATAACGACCATTATCACCACTATAACGACCATTATCACCACTATAACGACCATTATAACCACTATAATAACCATTATCACCACTATAGCGACCATTATCAGCACTATAACGACCATTATAACCACTATAACAACCATTATCACCATTATAACGACAATTATCTACACTATAACAACCATTATAACCACTATAACAACCATTATCACGACTAAAACGTCCTTTATCACCACTAAAACATCCGTTATCACTACTATAACACCTATTATCACCACTATAACAACCATTATCACCACGATAACAAACATTATCAGCACCATAACGACCATTATCACCACTATAACGACCATTATCACCATTATAGCGACCATTATCACCACTATAGCGACCATTATAACCACTATACCAACCATTATCACCACTATAGCGACCATTATCAGCACTATAAAGACCATTATAACCGCTATAACATCCATTATCACCACTATAACACCTATTATCACCACTATAACAACCAATATCACCACGATAACAAACATTATCAGCACTATAACAACCATTATCAGCACTATAACGACCATTATAACCACTATAACGACCATTATCACCACTACACGACCATTGTCACCACTATAACAACCATTATAACCAATACAACAACCATTATAACCACTATAACAACCATTATAACCACTATAACAACCAGTACAACCAGTATAACAACCATTACAACCACTACAACAACCAATACAGCCACTATAACAACCATTATAAGCACTATGACAACCATTATGACCACTGTAACAACCATTATAACCACTGTAACAACCATTGTAACCACTATAACGACCATTATCACCACTATAACAACCATTATAACCAATACAACAACCATTATAACCACTATAACAACCATTATAGCCACTATAACAACCATTATAGCCACTATAATAGCCATTATCACCACGATAACAACCAGTACAACGAGTATAACAACCATTACAACCACTACAACAACCAATAGAGCCACTGTGACAACCATTATAAGCACTACGACAACCATTATGACCACTATAACACCTATTATCACCACGATAACAAACATTATCAGCACTATAACAACCATTATAACCACTATAACGACCATTATCACCACTATAACGACCATTATCGCCACTGTAACGACCATTATCACCACTATAGCGACCATTATCACCACTATAACAATCATTATAACCACTATAACAACCATTATCACGACTAAAACTACCTTTATCACCACTAAAACATCCATTATCACCACTATAACACCTATCATCACCACTATAACAACCATTATCACCACGATAACAAACATTATCAGCACTATAACGACCATTATCACCACTATAACGACCATTATCACCACTATAACGACCATTATAACCACTATAATAACCATTATCACCACTATAGCGACCATTATCAGCACTATAACGACCATTATAACCACTATAACGACCATTATCACCACTACACGACCATTGTCACCACTATAACAACCATTATAACCAATACAACAACCATTATAACCACTATAACAACCATTATAACCACTATAACAACCAGTACAACCAGTATAACAACCATTACAACCACTACAACAACCAATACAGCCACTATGACAACCATTATAAGCACTATGACAACCATTATGACCACTGTAACAACCATTATCACCACTGTAACAACCATTGTAACCACTATAACGACCATTATCACCACTATAACAACCATTATAACCAATACAACAACCATTATAACCACTATAACAACCATTATAGCCACTATAACAACCATTATAGCCACTATAATAGCCATTATCACCACGATAACAACCAGTACAACGAGTATAACAACCATTACAACCACTACAACAACCAATAGAGCCACTATGACAACCATTATAAGCACTACGACAACCATTATGACCACTATAACACCTATTATCACCACGATAACAAACATTATCAGCACTATAACGACCATTATCACCACTATACCGACCATTATCACCTCTATAACGATCATTATCACCATTATAACGACAATTATCACCACTATAACGACCATTATAACCACTATAACAACCATTATCACCACTATAGCGACGATTATCAGCACTATAAAGACCATTATAACCGCTATAACATCCATTATCACCACTATAACGACCATTATCACCACTATACCGACCATTATCACCACTATAACGACCATTATAACCACTATAACAACCATTATCACCACTATAGCGACCATTATCAGCACTATAAAGACCATTATAACCGCTATAACATCCATTATCACCACTATAACATCTATTATCACCACTATAACAACCATTATAACCAATACAAAAACCATTATAACCACTATAACAAGCATTATAACCACTATAGCGACCATTATCAGCACTATAAAGACCATTATAACCGCTATAACATCCATTATTAGCACTATAAAGACCATTATAACCTCTATAACATCCATTATCACCACTATAGCGACCATTATCAGCACTATAAAGACCATTATAACCGCTATAACATCCATTATCACCACTATAACGACCATTATCACCACTATAGCGACCATTATCACCACTATAACAACCATTATAACCACTATAACAACCATTATCACGACTAAAACGTCCTTTATCACCACTGAAACATCCATTATCACCACTATAACACCTATTATCACCTGTATAACAACCATTATCACCACGATAACAAACATTATCAGCACCATAACGACCATTATCACCACTATAACAACCATTATAACCACTATAACAACCATTGTAGCCACTATAATAGCCATTATAACCAATATAACAACCACTACAACCAGTATAACAACCATTACAACCACTATGACAGCCATTATAACCACTATGACAACCATTATCATCACTGTCACAACCATTATGACCACTGTAACAACCATTATTACCACTACAACAACCATTATCACCACGATAACAACATTATCAGCACTATAACGACCATTGTCACCACTATAACGACCATTATCACCACTATAACGACCATTATCACCACTATAACGACCATTATCACCACTATAGCGACCATTATCACCACTATAACAACCATTATAACCACTATAACAACCATTATCACGACTAAAACGTCCTTCATCACCACTAAAACATCCATTATCACCACTATAACACCTACTATCACCACTATAACAACCATTATCACCACGATAACAAACATTATCAGCACTATAACGACCATTATCACCACTATAACGACCATTATCACCACTATAACGACCATTATCACCACTATAGCGACAATTATCTGCACTATAACGACCATTATAACCACTATAACAACCATTATCACCATTATAACGACAATTATCTACACTATAACAACCATTATAACCACTATAACAACCATTATCACGACTAAAACGTCCTTCATCACCACTAAAACATCCATTATCACGACTATAACACCTATTATCACCACTATAACAACCATTATCACCACGATAACAAGCACTATCAGCACTATAACGACCATTATCACCACTATAACGACCATTATCACCATTATAACGACCATTATCATCACTATAACGACCATTATCACCACTATAACGACCATTATCAGCACTATAACGACCATTATCACCACTATAACGACCATTATCACCACTATAGCGACAATTATCTGCACTATAACGACCATTATCACCACTATAACAACCATTATAACCACTATAACAACCATTGTAGCCACTATAATAGCCATTATAACCAATATAACAACCACTACAACCAGTATAACAACCATTACAACCACTATGACAGCCATTATAACCACTATGACAACCATTATCACCACTGTCACAACCATTATGACCACTGTAACAACCATTATGACCACTATAACAACCATTATCACGACTAGAACATCCTTTATCACCACTAAAACATCCATTATCACCACTATAACAACCATTATCACCACTACAACAACCATTATCACCACGATAACAACATTATCAGCACTATAACGACCATTGTCACCACTATAACGACCATTATCACCAGTATAACGACCATTATCACCACTATAACGACCATTATCACCACTATAGCGACCATTATCACCACTATAACAACCATTATAACCACTATAACAACCATTATCACGACTAAAACGTCCTTTATCACCACTAATACATCCATTATCACCACTATAACACCTATTATCACCACTATAACAACCATTATCACCACGATAACAAACATTATCAGCACTATAACGACCATTATCACCACTATAACGACCATTATCACCACTATAACGACCATTATAACCACTATAATAACCATTATCACCACTATAGCGACCATTATCAGCACTATAACGACCATTATAACCACTATAACAACCATTATCACCACTATAACGACAATTATCTACACTATAACAACCATTATAACCACTATAACAACCATTATCACGACTAAAACGTCCTTTATCACCACTAAAACATCCGTTATCACCACTATAACGCCTATTGTCACCACTATAACAACCATTATCACCACGATAACAAACATTATCAGCACCATAAAGACCATTATCACCATTATAACGACCATTATCACCATTATAGCGACCATTATCACCACTATAGCGACCATTATAACCACTATAACAACCATTACAACCACTACAACAACCAATACAGCCACTATGACAACCATTATAAGCACTATGACAACCATTATGACCACTGTAACAACCATTATAACCACTGTAACAACCATTGTAACCACTATAACGACCATTAACACCACTATAACAACCATTATAACCAATACAACAACCATTATAACCACTATAACAACCATTATAGCCACTATAACAACCATTATAGCCACTATAATAGCCATTATCACCACGATAACAACCAGTACAACGAGTATAATAACCATTACAACCACTACAACAACCAATAGAGCCACTATGACAACCATTATAAGCACTACGACAACCATTATGACCACTATAACACCTATTATCACCACGATAACAAACATTATCAGCACTATAACGACCATTATCACCACTATAACGACCATTATCACCACTATACCGACCATTATCACCACTATAACGATCATTATCACCATTATAACGACCATTATCACCACTATAACAACCATTATAACCAATACAACAACCATTATAACCACTATAACAACCATTATAACCAATACAAAAACCATTATAACCACTATAACAACCATTATCAGCACTATAAAGACCATTATAACCGCTATAACATCCATTATCACCACTATAACACCTATTATCACCACTATAACAACCATTATCACCACGATAACAAACATTATCAGCACTATAACAACCATTCTCAGCACTATAACGACCATTATCACCACTATAACGACCATTATCACCACTATAACGACCACTATCACCACTATAGCGACCATTATCACCACTATAACGACCATTATAACCACTATAACAACCATTATCACGACTAAAACGTCCTTCATCACCACTAAAACATCCATTATCACCACTATAACACCTATTGTCACCACTATAACAACCATTATCACCACGATAACAAACATTATCAGCACCATAAAGACCATTATCACCTCTATAACGACCATTATCACCACTATAACGACCATTATAACCACTATAACAACCATTATCACCACTATAGCGACCATTATCAGCACTATAAAGACCATTATAACCGCTATAACATCCATTATCACCACTATAACGACCATTATCACCACTATAGCGACCATTATCACCACTATAACAACCATTATAACCACTATAACAACCATTATCACGACTAAAACGTCCTTTATCACCACTGAAACATCCATTATCACCACTATAACACCTATTATCACCTGTATAACAACCATTATCACCACGAGCACAAACATTATCAGCACCATAACGACCATTATCACCACTATAACAACCATTATAACCACTATAACAACCATTGTAGCCACTATAATAGCCATTATAACCAATATAACAACCACTACAACCAGTATAACAACCATTACAACCACTATGACAGCCATTATAACCACTATGACAACCATTATCACCACTGTCACAACCATTATGACCACTGTAACAACCATTATCACCACTACAACAACCATTATCACCACGATAACAACATTATCAGCACTATAACAACCATTGTCACCAATATAACGACCATTATCACCGCTATAACGACCATTATCACCACTATAACGACCATTATCACCACTATAGCGACCATTATCACCACTATAACAACCATTATAACCACTATAACAACCATTATCACGACTAAAACGTCCTTCATCACCACTAAAACATCCAATATCACCACTATAACACCTATTATCACCACTATAACAACCATTATCACCACGATAACAAACATTATCAGCACTATAACGACCATTATCACCACTATAACGACCATTATCACCACTATAACGACCATTATAACCACTATAACAACCATTATCACCACTATAGCGACCATTATCAGCACTATAACGACCATTATAACCACTATAACAACCATTATCACCACTATAACGACAATTATCTACACTATAACAACCATTATAACCACTATAACAACCATTATCACGACTAAAACGTCCTTTATCACCACTAAAACATCCATTATCACCACTATAACAACCATTATCACCACTACAACAACCATTATCACCACGATAACAACATTATCAGCACTATAACGACCATTGTCACCACTATAACGACCATTATCACCACTATAACGACCATTATCACCACTATAACAACCATTATCACCACTATAGCGACCATTATCACCACTACAACAACCATTATCACCACGATAACAACATTATCAGCACTATAACGACCATTGTCACCACTATAACGACCATTATCACCACTATAACGACCATTATCACCACTATAGCGACGATTATCAGCACTATAAAGACCATTATAACCGCTATAACATCCATTATCACCACTATAACGACCATTATCACCACTATACCGACCATTATCACCACTATAACGACCATTATAACCACTATAGCGACGATTATCAGCACTATAAAGACCATTATAACCGCTATAACATCCATTATCACCACTATAACGACCATTATCACCACTATACCGACCATTATCACCACTATAACGACCATTATAACCACTATAACAACCATTATCACCACTATAGCGACCATTATCAGCACTATAAAGACCATTATAACCGCTATAACATCCATTATCACCACTATAACATCTATTATCACCACTATAACAACCATTATAACCAATACAAAAACCATTATAACCACTATAACAACCATTATAACCACTATAGCCACCATTATCAGCACTATAAAGACCATTATAACCGCTATAACATCCATTATTAGCACTATAAAGACCATTATAACCGCTATAACATCGATTATCACCACTATAACACCTATTATCACCACTATAACAACCTTTATCACCACGATAACAACATTATCAGCACTATAACGACAATTGTCACAACTATAACGACCATTATCACCACTATAACGACCATTATCACCACTATAACGACCATTATCACCACTATAGCGACCATTATCACCACTATAACAACCATTATAACCACTATAACAACCATTATCACGACTAAAACGTCCTTTATCACCACTAAAACATCCATTATCACCACTATAACACCTATTATTACCAGTATAACAACCATTATCACCACGATAACAAACATTATCAGCACCATAACGACCATTATCACCACTATAACGACCATTATCACCACTATACCGACCATTATCACCACTATAACGACCATTATCACCACTATAACGACCATTATAACCACTATAACAACCATTATCACCACTATAGCGACCATTATCAGCACTATAAAGACCATTATAACCGCTATAACATCCATTATCACCACTATAACGACAATTATCACCACTATAGCGACCATTATCACCACTATAACAACCATTATAACCAGTATAACAACCATTATCACGACTAAAACGTCCTTTATCACCACTATAACAACCATTATCACCTCTAGAACAACCATTATCAGCACGATAACAACATTATCAGCACTATAACGACCATTGTCACCACTATAACGACCATTATCACCACTATAACGACCATTATCACCACTCTAACGACCATTATCACCACTGTAACGACCATTATCACCACTACAGCAACCATTATCACCACTATAACAACCATTATAACCACTATAACAACCATTATCACGACTAAAACGTCCTTTATCACCACTAAAACATCCATTATCACCACTATAACACCTATTATCACCACTATAACAACCATTATCACCACGATAACAAACACTATCAGCACTATAACGACCATTATCACCACTATAACGACCATTATCACCACTATAACGACCATTATAACCACTATAACAACCATTATCACCACTATAGCGACGATTATCAGCACTATAAAGACCATTATAACCGCTATAACAACCATTATCACCACTATAACGACAATTATCTACACTATAACAACCATTATAACCACTATAACAACCATTATCACGACTAAAACGTCCTTTATCACCACTAAAACATCCATTATCACCACTATAACAACCATTATCACCTCTACAACAACCATTATCAGCACGATAACAACATTATCAGCACTATAACGACCATTGTCACCACTATAACGACCATTATCACCACTATAACGACCATTATCACCACTGTAACGACCATTATCACCACTATAGCAACCATTATCACCACTATAACAACCATTATAACCACTATAACAACCATTATCACGACTAAAACGTCCTTTATCACCACTAAAACATCCATTATCACCACTATAACACCTATTATCATCACTATAACAACCATTGTCACCACGATAACAAACACTATCAGCACTATAACGACCATTATCACCACTATAACGACCATTATCACCACTATAACGACCATTATAACCACTATAACAACCATTATCACCACTATAGCGACCATTATCAGCACTATAAAGACCATTATAACCGCTATAACATCCATTATCACCACTATAACATCTATTATCACCACTATAACAACCATTATAACCACGATAACAAACATTATCAGCATTATAACAACCATTATCACCACTATAACAACCATTATCACCACGATAACAAACATTATCAGCACCATAACGACCATTATCACCACTATAACGACCATTATCACCACTATAGCGACCATTATCACCACTATAACAACCATTATAACCACTATAACAACCATTATGACGACTAAAACGTCCTTTATCACCACTAAAACATCCATTATCACCACTATAACATCCATTATCACCACTATAACGACCATTATCACCACTATAGCGACCATTATCACCACTATAACAACCATTATAACCAGTATAACAACCATTATCACGACTAAAACGTCCTTTATCACCACTAAAACATCCATTATCACCACTATAACAACCATTATCACCTCTACAACAACCATTATCAGCACGATAACAACATTATCAGCACTATAACGACCATTGTCACCACTATAACGACCATTATCACCACTATAACGACCATTATCACCACTCTAACGACCATTATCACCACTGTAACGACCATTACCACCACTATAGCAACCATTATCACGACTAAAACGTCCTTCATCACCACTAAAACATCCATTATCACCACTATAACAACCATTATCACCTCTACAACAACCATTATCAGCACGATAACAACATTATCAGCACTATAACGACCATTGTCACCACTATAACGACCATTATCACCACTATAACGACCATTATCACCACTGTAACGACCATTATCACCACTATAGCAACCATTATCACCACTATAACAACCATTATAACCATTATAACAACCATTATCACGACTAAAACGTCCTTTATCACCACTAAAACATCCATTATCACCACTATAACACCTATTATCACCACTATAACAACCATTATCACCACGATAACAAACACTATCAGCACTATAACGACCATTATCACCACTATAGCGACCATTATCACCACTATAACAACCATTATAACCACTATAACAACCATTATCACGACTAAAACGTCCTTCATCACCACTAAAACATCCATTATCACCACTATAGCGACGATTATCAGCACTATAAAGACCATTATAACCGCTATAACATCCATTATCAGCACTATAAAGACCATTATAACCGCTATAACATCCATTATCACCACTATAACACGTATTATCACCACTATAACAACCATTATCACCACGATAACAAACATTATCAGCACTATAACAACCATTATCAGCACTATAACGACCATTATAACCACTATAACGACCATTATCACCACTACACGACCATTGTCACCACTATAACAACCATTATAACCAATACAACAACCATTATAACCACTATAACAACCATTATAACCACTATAACAACCAGTACAACCAGTATAACAACCATTACAACCACTACAACAACCAATACAGCCACTATGACAACCATTATAAGCACTATGACAACCATTATGACCACTGTAACAACCATTATCACCACTGTAACAACCATTGTAACCACTATAACGACCATTATCACCACTATAACAACCATTATAACCAATACAACAACCATTATAACCACTATAACAACCATTATAGCCACTATAACAACCATTATAGCCACTATAATTGCCATTATCACCACGATAACAACCAGTACAACGAGTATAACAACCATTACAACCACTACAACAACCAATAGAGCCACTATAACAACCATTATCAGCACTATAACGACCATTATAACCACTATAACGACCATTATCACCACTACACGACCATTGTCACCACTATAACAACCATTATAACCAATACGACAACCATTATGACCACTATAACACCTATTATCACCACGATAACAAACATTATCAGCACTATAACGACCATTATCACCACTATAGCGACGATTATCAGCACTATAAAGACCATTATAACCGTTATAACATCCATTATCAGCACTATAAAGACCATTATAACCGCTATAACATCCATTATCACCACTATAACACCTATTATCACCACTATAACAACCATTATCACCACGATAACAAACATTATCAGCACTATAACAACCATTATCAGCACTATAACGACCATTATAACCACTATAACGACCATTATCACCACTACACGACCATTGTCACCACTATAACAACCATTATAACCAATACAACAACCATTATAACCACTATAACAACCATTATAACCACTATAACAACCAGTACAACCAGTATAACAACCATTACAACCACTACAACAACCAATACAGCCACTATGACAACCATTATAAGCACTATGACAACCATTATGACCACTGTAACAACCATTATCACCACTGTAACAACCATTGTAACCACTATAACGACCATTATCACCACTATAACAACCATTATAACCAATACAACAACCATTATAACCACTATAACAACCATTATAGCCACTATAACGACCATTATAACCACTATAACAACCATTATCACCACTATAGCGACGATTATCAGCACTATAAAGGCCATTATAACCGCTAAAACATCCATTATCACCACTATAACAACCATTATCACCACTACAACAACCATTATCAGCACGATAACAACATTATCAGCACTATAACGACCATTGTCACCACTATAACGACCATTATCACCACTATAACGACCATTATCACCACTCTAACGACCATTATCACCACTGTAACGACCATTATCACCACTATAGCAACCATTATCACGACTAAAACGTCCTTCATCACCACTAAAACATCCATTATCACCACTATAACACCTATTGTCACCACTATAACAACCATTATCACCACGATAACAAACATTATCAGCACCATAAAGACCATTATCACCTCTATAACGACCATTATCACCACTATAACGACCATTATAACCACTATAACAACCATTATCACCACTATAGCGACCATTATCAGCACTATAAAGACCATTATAACCGCTATAACATCCATTATCACCACTATAACGACCATTATCACCACTATAGCGACCATTATCACCACTATAACAACCATTATAACCACTATAACAACCATTATCACGACTAAAACGTCCTTTATCACCACTGAAACATCCATTATCACCACTATAACACCTATTATCACCTGTATAACAACCATTATCACCACGAGCACAAACATTATCAGCACCATAACGACCATTATCACCACTATAACAACCATTATAACCACTATAACAACCATTGTAGCCACTATAATAGCCATTATAACCAATATAACAACCACTACATCCAGTATAACAACCATTACAACCACTATGACAGCCATTATAACCACTATGACAACCATTATCACCACTGTCACAACCATTATGACCACTGTAACAACCATTATCACCACTACAACAACCATTATCACCACGATAACAACATTATCAGCACTATAACGACCATTGTCACCAATATAACGACCATTATCACCGCTATAACGACCATTATCACCACTATAACGACCATTATCACCACTATAGCGACCATTATCACCACTATAACAACCATTATAACCACTATAACAACCATTATCACGACTAAAACGTCCTTCATCACCACTAAAACATCCAATATCACCACTATAACACCTATTATCACCACTATAACAACCATTATCACCACGATAACAAACATTATCAGCACTATAACGACCATTATCACCACTATAACGACCATTATCACCACTATAACGACCATTATAACCACTATAACAACCATTATCACCACTATAGCGACCATTATCAGCACTATAACGACCATTATAACCACTATAACAACCATTATCACCACTATAACGACAATTATCTACACTATAACAACCATTATAACCACTATAACAACCATTATCACGACTAAAACGTCCTTTATCACCACTAAAACATCCATTATCACCACTATAACATCTATTATCACCACTATAACAACCATTATAACCACGATAACAAACATTATCAGCATTATAACAACCATTATCACCACTATAACAACCATTATCACCACGATAACAAACATTATCAGCACCATAACGACCATTATCACCACTATAACGACCATTATCACCACTATAGCGACCATTATCACCACTATAACAACCATTATAACCACTATAACAACCATTATCACGACTAAAACGTCCTTTATCACCACTAAAACATCCATTATCACCACTATAACATCCATTATCACCACTATAACGACCATTATCACCACTATAGCGACCATTATCACCACTATAACAACCATTATAACCAGTATAACAACCATTATCACGACTAAAACGTCCTTTATCACCACTAAAACATCCATTATCACCACTATAACAACCATTATCACCTCTACAACAACCATTATCAGCACGATAACAACATTATCAGCACTATAACGACCATTGTCACCACTATAACGACCATTATCACCACTATAACGACCATTATCACCACTCTAACGACCATTATCACCACTGTAACGACCATTACCACCACTATAGCAACCATTATCACGACTAAAACGTCCTTCATCACCACTAAAACATCCATTATCACCACTATAACACCTATTGTCACCACTATAACAACCATTATCACCACGATAACAAACATTACCAGCACCATAAAGACCATTATCACCTCTATAACGACCATTATCACCACTATAACGACCATTATAACCACTATAACAACCATTATCACCACTATAGCGACCATTATCAGCACTATAAAGACCATTATAACCGCTATAACATCCATTATCACCACTATAACGACCATTATCACCACTATAGCGACCATTATCACCACTATAACAACCATTATAACCACTATAACAACCATTATCACGACTAAAACGTCCTTTATCACCACTGAAACATCCATTATCACCACTATAACACCTATTATCACCTGTATAACAACCATTATCACCACGAGCACAAACATTATCAGCACCATAACGACCATTATCACCACTATAACAACCATTATAACCACTATAACAACCATTGTAGCCACTATAATAGCCATTATAACCAATATAACAACCACTACATCCAGTATAACAACCATTACAACCACTATGACAGCCATTATAACCACTATGACAACCATTATCACCACTGTCACAACCATTATGACCACTGTAACAACCATTATCACCACTACAACAACCATTATCACCACGATAACAACATTATCAGCACTATAACGACCATTGTCACCAATATAACGACCATTATCACCGCTATAACGACCATTATCACCACTATAACGACCATTATCACCACTATAGCGACCATTATCACCACTATAACAACCATTATAACCACTATAACAACCATTATCACGACTAAAACGTCCTTCATCACCACTAAAACATCCAATATCACCACTATAACACCTATTATCACCACTATAACAACCATTATCACCACGATAACAAACATTATCAGCACTATAACGACCATTATCACCACTATAACGACCATTATCACCACTATAACGACCATTATCACCACTCTAACGACCATTATCACCACTGTAACGACCATTATCACCACTATAGCAACCATTATCACCACTATAACAACCATTATAACCACTATAACAACCATTATAACCACTATAACAACCATTATCACCACTATAACAACCATTATAACCACTATAACAACCATTATCACGACTAAAACGTCCTTTATCACCACTAAAACATCCATTATCACCACTATAACACCTATTATCACCACTATAACAACCATTATCACCACGATAACAAACACTATCAGCACTATAACGACCATTATCACCACTATAACGACCATTATCACCACTCTAACGACCATTATCACCACTGTAACGACCATTATCACCACTATAGCAACCATTATCACGACTAAAACGTCCTTCATCACCACTAAAACATCCATTATCACCACTATAACACCTATTGTCACCACTATAACAACCATTATCACCACGATAACAAACATTATCAGCACCATAAAGACCATTATCACCTCTATAACGACCATTATCACCACTATAACGACCATTATAACCACTATAACAACCATTATCACCACTATAGCGACCATTATCAGCACTATAAAGACCATTATAACCGCTATAACATCCATTATCACCACTATAACGACCATTATCACCACTATAGCGACCATTATCACCACTATAACAACCATTATAACCACTATAACAACCATTATCACGACTAAAACGTCCTTTATCACCACTGAAACATCCATTATCACCACTATAACACCTATTATCACCTGTATAACAACCATTATCACCACGAGCACAAACATTATCAGCACCATAACGACCATTATCACCACTATAACAACCATTATAACCACTATAACAACCATTGTAGCCACTATAATAGCCATTATAACCAATATAACAACCACTACATCCAGTATAACAACCATTACAACCACTATGACAGCCATTATAACCACTATGACAACCATTATCACCACTGTCACAACCATTATGACCACTGTAACAACCATTATCACCACTACAACAACCATTATCACCACGATAACAACATTATCAGCACTATAACGACCATTGTCACCAATATAACGACCATTATCACCGCTATAACGACCATTATCACCACTATAACGACCATTATCACCACTATAGCGACCATTATCACCACTATAACAACCATTATAACCACTATAACAACCATTATCACGACTAAAACGTCCTTCATCACCACTAAAACATCCAATATCACCACTATAACACCTATTATCACCACTATAACAACCATTATCACCACGATAACAAACATTATCAGCACTATAACGACCATTATCACCACTATAACGACCATTATCACCACTATAACGACCATTATAACCACTATAACAACCATTATCACCACTATAGCGACCATTATCAGCACTATAACGACCATTATAACCACTATAACAACCATTATCACCACTATAACGACAATTATCTACACTATAACAACCATTATAACCACTATAACAACCATTATCACGACTAAAACGTCCTTTATCACCACTAAAACATCCATTATCACCACTATAACAACCATTATCACCACTACAACAACCATTATCACCACGATAACAACATTATCAGCACTATAACGACTATTGTCACCACTATAACGACCATTATCACCACTATAACGACCATTATCACCACTGTAACGACCATTATCACCACTATAGCAACCATTATCACCACTATAACAACCATTATAACCATTATAACAACCATTATCCCGACTAAAACGTCCTTTATCACCACTAAAACATCCATTATCACCACTATAACATCTATTATCACCACTATAACAACCATTATAACCACGATAACAAACATTATCAGCATTATAACAACCATTATCACCACTATAACAACCATTATCACCACGATAACAAACATTATCAGCACCATAACGACCATTATCACCACTATAACGACCATTATCACCACTATAGCGACCATTATCACCACTATAACAACCATTATAACCACTATAACAACCATTATCACGACTAAAACGTCCTTTATCACCACTAAAACATCCATTATCACCACTATAACATCCATTATCACCACTATAACGACCATTATCACCACTATAGCGACCATTATCACCACTATAACAACCATTATAACCAGTATAACAACCATTATCACGACTAAAACGTCCTTTATCACCACTAAAACATCCATTATCACCACTATAACAACCATTATCACCTCTACAACAACCATTATCAGCACGATAACAACATTATCAGCACTATAACGACCATTGTCACCACTATAACGACCATTATCACCACTATAACGACCATTATCACCACTCTAACGACCATTATCACCACTGTAACGACCATTACCACCACTATAGCAACCATTATCACGACTAAAACGTCCTTCATCACCACTAAAACATCCATTATCACCACTATAACACCTATTGTCACCACTATAACAACCATTATCACCACGATAACAAACATTACCAGCACCATAAAGACCATTATCACCTCTATAACGACCATTATCACCACTATAACGACCATTATAACCACTATAACAACCATTATCACCACTATAGCGACCATTATCAGCACTATAAAGACCATTATAACCGCTATAACATCCATTATCACCACTATAACGACCATTATCACCACTATAGCGACCATTATCACCACTATAACAACCATTATAACCACTATAACAACCATTATCACGACTAAAACGTCCTTTATCACCACTGAAACATCCATTATCACCACTATAACACCTATTATCACCTGTATAACAACCATTATCACCACGAGCACAAACATTATCAGCACCATAACGACCATTATCACCACTATAACAACCATTATAACCACTATAACAACCATTGTAGCCACTATAATAGCCATTATAACCAATATAACAACCACTACATCCAGTATAACAACCATTACAACCACTATGACAGCCATTTTAACCACTATGACAACCATTATCACCACTGTCACAACCATTATGACCACTGTAACAACCATTATCACCACTACAACAACCATTATCACCACGATAACAACATTATCAGCACTATAACGACCATTGTCACCAATATAACGACCATTATCACCGCTATAACGACCATTATCACCACTATAACGACCATTATCACCACTATAGCGACCATTATCACCACTATAACAACCATTATAACCACTATAACAACCATTATCACGACTAAAACGTCCTTCATCACCACTAAAACATCCAATATCACCACTATAACACCTATTATCACCACTATAACAACCATTATCACCACGATAACAAACATTATCAGCACTATAACGACCATTATCACCACTATAACGACCATTATCACCACTATAACGACCATTATAACCACTATAACAACCATTATCACCACTACAGCGACCATTATCAGCACTATAACGACCATTATAACCACTATAACAACCATTATCACCACTATAACGACAATTATCTACACTATAACAACCATTATAACCACTATAACAACCATTATCACGACTAAAACGTCCTTTATCACCACTAAAACATCCATTATCACCACTATAACAACCATTATCACCACTACAACAACCATTATCACCACGATAACAACATTATCAGCACTATAACGACCATTGTCACCACTATAACGACCATTATCACCACTATAACGACCATTATCACCACTGTAACGACCATTATCACCACTATAGCAACCATTATCACCACTATAACAACCATTATAACCATTATAACAACCATTATCACGACTAAAACGTCCTTTATCACCACTAAAACATCCATTATCACCACTATAACACCTATTATCACCACTATAACAACCATTATCACCACGATAACAAACACTATCAGCACTATAACGACCATTATCACCACTATAGCGACCATTATCACCACTATAACAACCATTATAACCACTATAACAACCATTATCACGACTAAAACGTCCTTCATCACCACTAAAACATCCATTATCACCACTATAGCGACGATTATCAGCACTATAAAGACCATTATAACCGCTATAACATCCATTATCAGCACTATAAAGACCATTATAACCGCTATAACATCCATTATCACCACTATAACACGTATTATCACCACTATAACAACCATTATCACCACGATAACAAACATTATCAGCACTATAACAACCATTATCAGCACTATAACGACCATTATAACCACTATAACGACCATTATCACCACTACACGACCATTGTCACCACTATAACAACCATTATAACCAATACAACAACCATTATAACCACTATAACAACCATTATAGCCACTATAACAACCATTATAGCCACTATAATTGCCATTATCACCACGATAACAACCAGTACAACGAGTATAACAACCATTACAACCACTACAACAACCAATAGAGCCACTATGACAACCATTATAAGCACTACGACAACCATTATGACCACTATAACACCTATTATCACCACGATAACAAACATTATCAGCACTATAACGACCATTATCACCACTATAGCGACGATTATCAGCACTATAAAGACCATTATAACCGCTATAACATCCATTATCAGCACTATAAAGACCATTATAACCGCTATAACATCCATTATCACCACTATAACACCTATTATCACCACTATAACAACCATTATCACCACGATAACAAACATTATCAGCACTATAACAACCATTATCAGCACTATAACGACCATTATAACCACTATAACGACCATTATCACCACTACACGACCATTGTCACCACTATAACAACCATTATAACCAATACAACAACCATTATAACCACTATAACAACCATTATAACCACTATAACAACCAGTACAACCAGTATAACAACCATTACAACCACTACAACAACCAATACAGCCACTATGACAACCATTATAAGCACTATGACAACCATTATGACCACTGTAACAACCATTATCACCACTGTAACAACCATTGTAACCACTATAACGACCATTATCACCACTATAACAACCATTATAACCAATACAACAACCATTATAACCACTATAACAACCATTATAGCCACTATAACAACCATTATAGCCACTATAATAGCCATTATCACCACGATAACAACCAGTACAACGAGTATAACAACCATTACAACCACTACAACAACCAATAGAGCCACTATGACAACCATTATAAGCACTACGACAACCATTATGACCACTATAACACCTATTATCACCACGATAACAAACATTATCAGCACTATAACGACCATTATCACCACTATACCGACCATTATCACCTCTATAACGATCATTATCACCATTATAACGACAATTATCACCACTATAACGACCATTATAACCACTATAACAACCATTATCACCACTATAGCGACGATTATCAGCACTATAAAGGCCATTATAACCGCTAAAACATCCATTATCACCACTATAACAACCATTATCACCACTACAACAACCATTATCAGCACGATAACAACATTATCAGCACTATAACGACCATTGTCACCACTATAACGACCATTATCACCACTATAACGACCATTATCACCACTCTAACGACCATTATCACCACTGTAACGACCATTATCACCACTATAGCAACCATTATCACGACTAAAACGTCCTTCATCACCACTAAAACATCCATTATCACCACTATAACACCTATTGTCACCACTATAACAACCATTATCACCACGATAACAAACATTATCAGCACCATAAAGACCATTATCACCTCTATAACGACCATTATCACCACTATAACGACCATTATAACCACTATAACAACCATTATCACCACTATAGCGACCATTATCAGCACTATAAAGACCATTATAACCGCTATAACATCCATTATCACCACTATAACGACCATTATCACCACTATAGCGACCATTATCACCACTATAACAACCATTATAACCACTATAACAACCATTATCACGACTAAAACGTCCTTTATCACCACTGAAACATCCATTATCACCACTATAACACCTATTATCACCTGTATAACAACCATTATCACCACGAGCACAAACATTATCAGCACCATAACGACCATTATCACCACTATAACAACCATTATAACCACTATAACAACCATTGTAGCCACTATAATAGCCATTATAACCAATATAACAACCACTACATCCAGTATAACAACCATTACAACCACTATGACAGCCATTATAACCACTATGACAACCATTATCACCACTGTCACAACCATTATGACCACTGTAACAACCATTATCACCACTACAACAACCATTATCACCACGATAACAACATTATCAGCACTATAACGACCATTGTCACCAATATAACGACCATTATCACCGCTATAACGACCATTATCACCACTATAACGACCATTATCACCACTATAGCGACCATTATCACCACTATAACAACCATTATAACCACTATAACAACCATTATCACGACTAAAACGTCCTTCATCACCACTAAAACATCCAATATCACCACTATAACACCTATTATCACCACTATAACAACCATTATCACCACGATAACAAACATTATCAGCACTATAACGACCATTATCACCACTATAACGACCATTATCACCACTATAACGACCATTATAACCACTATAACAACCATTATCACCACTATAGCGACCATTATCAGCACTATAACGACCATTATAACCACTATAACAACCATTATCACCACTATAACGACAATTATCTACACTATAACAACCATTATAACCACTATAACAACCATTATCACGACTAAAACGTCCTTTATCACCACTAAAACATCCATTATCACCACTATAACAACCATTATCACCACTACAACAACCATTATCACCACGATAACAACATTATCAGCACTATAACGACCATTGTCACCACTATAACGACCATTATCACCACTATAACGACCATTATCACCACTGTAACGACCATTATCACCACTATAGCAACCATTATCACCACTATAACAACCATTATAACCATTATAACAACCATTATCACGACTAAAACGTCCTTTATCACCAGTAAAACATCCATTATCACCACTATAACACCTATTATCACCACTATAACAACCATTATCACCACGATAACAAACACTATCAGCACTATAACGACCATTATCACCACTATAACGACCATTATAACCACTATAACGACCATTATCACCACTACACGACCATTGTCACCACTATAACAACCATTATAACCAATACAACAACCATTATAACCACTATAACAACCATTATAACCACTATAACAACCAGTACAACCAGTATAACAACCATTACAACCACTACAACAACCAATACAGCCACTATGACAACCATTATAAGCACTATGACAACCATTATGACCACTGTAACAACCATTATCACCACTGTAACAACCATTGTAACCACTATAACGACCATTATCACCACTATAACAACCATTATAACCAATACAACAACCATTATAACCACTATAACAACCATTATAGCCACTATAACAACCATTATAGCCACTATAATAGCCATTATCACCACGATAACAACCAGTACAACGAGTATAACAACCATTACAACCACTACAACAACCAATAGAGCCACTATGACAACCATTATAAGCACTACGACAACCATTATGACCACTATAACACCTATTATCACCACGATAACAAACATTATCAGCACTATAACGACCATTATCACCACTATACCGACCATTATCACCTCTATAACGATCATTATCACCATTATAACGACAATTATCACCACTATAACGACCATTATAACCACTATAACAACCATTATCACCACTATAGCGACGATTATCAGCACTATAAAGGCCATTATAACCGCTATAACATCCATTATCACCACTATAACGACCATTATCACCACTATACCGACCATTATCACCACTATAACGACCATTATAACCACTATAACAACCATTATCACCACTATAGCGACCATTATCACCACTACAACAACCATTATCACCACGATAACAACATTATCAGCACTATAACGACCATTGTCACCACTATAACGACCATTATCACCACTATAACGACCATTATCACCACTGTAACGACCATTATCACCACTATAGCAACCATTATCACCACTATAACAACCATTATAACCATTATAACAACCATTATCACGACTAAAACGTCCTTTATCACCACTAAAACATCCATTATCACCACTATAACACCTATTATCACCACTATAACATCCATTATCACCACTATAACACCTATTATCACCACTATAACAACCATTATCACCACGATAACAAACATTATCAGCACTATAACAACCATTATCAGCACTATAACGACCATTATAACCACTATAACGACCATTATCACCACTACACGACCATTGTCACCACTATAACAACCATTATAACCAATACAACAACCATTATAACCACTATAACAACCATTATAACCACTATAACAACCAGTACAACCAGTATAACAACCATTACAACCACTACAACAACCAATACAGCCACTATGACAACCATTATAAGCACTATGACAACCATTATGACCACTGTAACAACCATTATCACCACTGTAACAACCATTGTAACCACTATAACGACCATTATCACCACTATAACAACCATTATAACCAATACAACAACCATTATAACCACTATAACAACCATTATAGCCACTATAACAACCATTATAGCCACTATAATAGCCATTATCACCACGATAACAACCAGTACAACGAGTATAACAACCATTACAACCACTACAACAACCAATAGAGCCACTATGACAACCATTATAAGCACTACGACAACCATTATGACCACTATAACACCTATTATCACCACGATAACAAACATTATCAGCACTATAACGACCATTATCACCACTATACCGACCATTATCACCTCTATAACGATCATTATCACCATTATAACGACAATTATCACCACTATAACGACCATTATAACCACTATAACAACCATTATCACCACTATAGCGACGATTATCAGCACTATAAAGACCATTATAACCGCTATAACATCCATTATCACCACTATAACGACCATTATCACCACTATACCGACCATTATCACCACTATAACGACCATTATAACCACTATAACAACCATTATCACCACTATAGCGACCATTATCAGCACTATAAAGACCATTATAACCGCTATAACATCCATTATCACCACTATAACATCTATTATCACCACTATAACAACCATTATAACCAATACAAAAACCATTATAACCACTATAACAACCATTATAACCACTATAGCGACCATTATCAGCACTATAAAGACCATTATAACCGCTATAACATCCATTATTAGCACTATAAAGACCATTATAACCGCTATAACATCGATTATCACCACTATAACACCTATTATCACCACTATAACAACCTTTATCACCACGATAACAACATTATCAGCACTATAACGACCATTGTCACCACTATAACGACCATTATCACCACTATAACGACCATTATCACCACTATAACGACCATTATCACCACTATAGCGACCATTATCACCACTATAACAACCATTATAACCACTATAACAACCATTATCACGACTAAAACGTCCTTTATCACCACTAAAACGTCCATTATCACCACTATAACACCTATTATTACCAGTATAACAACCATTATCACCACGATAACAAACATTATCAGCACCATAACGACCATTATCACCACTATAACGACCATTATCACCACTATACCGACCATTATCACCACTATAACGACCATTATCACCACTATAACGACCATTATAACCACTATAACAACCATTATCACCACTATAGCGACCATTATCAGCACTATAAAGACCATTATAACCGCTATAACATCCATTATCACCACTATAACGACAATTATCACCACTATAGCGACCATTATCACCACTATAACAACCATTATAACCAGTATAACAACCATTATCACGACTAAAACGTCCTTTATCACCACTAAAACATCCATTATCACCACTATAACAACCATTATCACCTCTAGAACAACCATTATCAGCACGATAACAACATTATCAGCACTATAACGACCATTGTCACCACTATAACGACCATTATCACCACTATAACGACCATTATCACCACTCTAACGACCATTATCACCACTGTAACGACCATTATCACCACTATAGCAACCATTATCACCACTATAACAACCATTATAACCACTATAACAACCATTATCACGACTAAAACGTCCTTTATCACCACTAAAACATCCATTATCACCACTATAACACCTATTATTACCAGTATAACAACCATTATCACCACGATAACAAACATTATCAGCACCATAACGACCATTATCACCACTATAACGACCATTATCACCACTATACCGACCATTATCACCACTATAACGACCATTATCACCACTATAACGACCATTATAACCACTATAACAACCATTATCACCACTATAGCGACCATTATCAGCACTATAAAGACCATTATAACCGCTATAACATCCATTATCACCACTATAACGACAATTATCACCACTATAGCGACCATTATCACCACTATAACAACCATTATAACCAGTATAACAACCATTATCACGACTAAAACGTCCTTTATCACCACTAAAACATCCATTATCACCACTATAACAACCATTATCACCTCTAGAACAACCATTATCAGCACGATAACAACATTATCAGCACTACAACGACCATTGTCACCACTATAACGACCATTATCACCACTATAACGACCATTATCACCACTCTAACGACCATTATCACCACTGTAACGACCATTATCACCACTATAGCAACCATTATCACCACTATAACAACCATTATAACCACTATAACAACCATTATCACGACTAAAACGTCCTTTATCACCACTAAAACATCCATTATCACCACTATAACACCTATTATCACCACTATAACAACCATTATCACCACGATAACAAACACTATCAGCACTATAACGACCATTATCACCACTATAACGACCATTATCACCACTATAACGACCATTATAACCACTATAACAACCATTATCACCACCATAGCGACGATTATCAGCACTATAAAGACCATTATAACCGCTATAACAACCATTATCACCACTATAACGACAATTATCTACACTATAACAACCATTATAACCACTATAACAACCATTATCACGACTAAAACGTCCTTTATCACCACTAAAACATCCATTATCACCACTATAACAACCATTATCACCTCTACAACAACCATTATCAGCACGATAACAACATTATCAGCACTATAACGACCATTGTCACCACTATAACGACCATTATCACCACTATAACGACCATTATCACCACTGTAACGACCATTATCACCACTATAGCAACCATTATCACCACTATAACAACCATTATAACCACTATAACAACCATTATCACGACTAAAACGTCCTTTATCACCACTAAAACATCCATTATCACCACTATAACACCTATTATCACCACTATAACAACCATTATCACCACGATAACAAACACTATCAGCACTATAACGACCATTATCACCACTATAACGACCATTATCACCACTATAACGACCATTATAACCACTATAACAACCATTATCACCACTATAGCGACCATTATCAGCACTATAAAGACCATTATAACCGCTATAACATCCATTATCACCACTATAACGACCATTATCACCACTATAGCGACCATTATCACCACTATAACAACCATTATAACCAGTATAACAACCATTATCACGACTAAAACGTCCTTTATCACCACTAAAACATCCATTATCACCACTATAACAACCATTATCACCTCTACAACAACCATTATCAGCACGATAACAACATTATCAGCACTATAACGACCATTGTCACCACTATAACGACCATTATCACCACTATAACGACCATTATCACCACTCTAACGACCATTATCACCACTGTAACGACCATTATCACCACTATAGCAACCATTATCACCACTATAACAACCATTATAACCACTATAACAACCATTATCACGACTAAAACGTCCTTTATCACCACTAAAACATCCATTATCACCACTATAACACCTATTATCACCACTATAACAACCATTATCACCACGATAACAAACACTATCAGCACTATAACGACCATTATCACCACTATAACGACCATTATCACCACTATAACGACCATTATAACCACTATAACAACCATTATCACCACTATAGCGACCATTATCAGCACTATAAAGACCATTATAACCGCTATAACATCCATTATCACCACTATAACATCTATTATCACCACTATAACAACCATTATAACCACGATAACAAACATTATCAGCATTATAACAACCATTATCACAACTATAACAACCATTATCACCACGATAACAAACATTATCAGCACCATAACGACCATTATCACCACTATAACGACCATTATCACCATTATAGCGACCATTATCACCACTATAGCGACCATTATAACCACTATAACAACCATTATCACCACTATAGCGACCATTATCAGCACTATAAAGACCATTATAACCGCTATAACATCCATTATCACCACTATAACACCTATTATCACCACTATAACAACCATTATCAACACGATAACAACCAGTACAACGAGTATAACAACCATTACAACCACTACAACAACCAATAGAGCCACTATGACAACCGTTATAAGCACTACGACAACCATTATGACCACTATAACACCTATTATCACCACGATAACAAACATTATCAGCACTATAACGACCATTATCACCACTATAACGACCATTATCACCACTATACCGACCATTATCACCACTATAACGATCATTATCACCATTATAACGACCATTATCACCACTATAACGACCATTATAACCACTATAACAACCATTATAACCAATACAACAACCATTATAACCACTATAACAACCATTATAACCACTATAACAACCAGTACAACCAGTATAACAACCATTACAACAACGACAACAACCAATAGAGCCACAATGACAACCATTATAAGCACTATGACAACCATTATGACCACTGTAACAACCATTATCACCACTGTAACAACCATTGTAACCACTATAACGACCATTATCACCACTATAACAACCATTATAACCAATACAACAACCATTATAACCACTATAACAACCATTATAGCCACTATAATAGCCATTATCACCACGATAACAACCAGTACAACGAGTATAATAACCATTACAACCACTACAACAACCAATAGAGCCACTATGACAACCATTATAAGCACTACGACAACCATTATGACCACTATAACACCTATTATCACCACGATAACAAACATTATCAGCACTATAACGACCATTATCACCACTATAACGACCATTATCACCACGATACCGACCATTATCACCACTATAACGACCATTATCACCACTATAACAACCATTATAACCAATACAACAACCATTATAACCACTATAACAACCATTATAGCCACTATAACAACCATTATAGCCACTATAATAGCCATTATAACCACTATAACAACCATTACAACCAGTATAACAACCATTACAACCACTTTGACAACCATTAAGACCACTATAACGACCATTATCAGCACTATAACGGCCATTATCACCACTATAACGACCATTATAACCACTACACGACCATTGTCACCACTATAACAACCATTATAACCAATACAACAACCATTATAACCACTATAACAACCATTATAACCAATACAAAAACCATTATAACCACTATAACAACCATTATCAGCACTATAAAGACCATTATAACCGCTATAACATCCATTATCACCACTATAACACCTATTATCACCACTATAAGAACCATTATCACCACGATAACAAACATTATCAGCACTATAACAACCATTATCAGCACTATAACGACCATTATAACCACTATAACGCCCATTATCACCACTACACGACCATTGTCACCACTATAACAACCATTATAACCAATACAACAACCATTATCACGACTAAAACGTCCTTTATCACCACTAAAACATCCATTATCACCACTATAACACCTATTATCACCACTATAACAACCATTATCACCACGATAACAAACACTATCAGCACTATAACGACCATTATCACCACTATAACGACCATTATCACCACTATAACGACCATTATAACCACTATAACAACCATTATCACCAATATAGCGACCATTATCAGCACTATAAAGACCATTATAACCGCTATAACATCCATTATTAGCACTATAAAGACCATTATAACCGCTATAACATCGATTATCACCACTATAACACCTATTATCACCACTATAACAACCTTTATCACCACGATAACAACATTATCAGCACTATAACGACCATTGTCACCACTATAACGACCATTATCACCACTATAACGACCATTATCACCACTATAACGACCATTATCACCACTATAGCGACCATTATCACCACTATAACAACCATTATAACCACTATAACAACCATTATCACGACTAAAACGTCCTTTATCACCACTAAAACGTCCATTATCACCACTATAACACCTATTATTACCAGTATAACAACCATTATCACCACGATAACAAACATTATCAGCACCATAACGACCATTATCACCACTATAACGACCATTATCACCACTATACCGACCATTATCACCACTATAACGACCATTATCACCACTATAACGACCATTATAACCACTATAACAACCATTATCACCACTATAGCGACCATTATCAGCACTATAAAGACCATTATAACCGCTATAACATCCATTATCACCACTATAACGACAATTATCACCACTATAGCGACCATTATCACCACTATAACAACCATTATAACCAGTATAACAACCATTATCACGACTAAAACGTCCTTTATCACCACTAAAACATCCATTATCACCACTATAACAACCATTATCACCTCTAGAACAACCATTATCAGCACGATAACAACATTATCAGCACTATAACGACCATTGTCACCACTATAACGACCATTATCACCACTATAACGACCATTATCACCACTCTAACGACCATTATCACCACTGTAACGACCATTATCACCACTATAGCAACCATTATCACCACTATAACAACCATTATAACCACTATAACAACCATTATCACGACTAAAACGTCCTTTATCACCACTAAAACATCCATTATCACCACTATAACACCTATTATTACCAGTATAACAACCATTATCACCACGATAACAAACATTATCAGCACCATAACGACCATTATCACCACTATAACGACCATTATCACCACTATACCGACCATTATCACCACTATAACGACCATTATCACCACTATAACGACCATTATAACCACTATAACAACCATTATCACCACTATAGCGACCATTATCAGCACTATAAAGACCATTATAACCGCTATAACATCCATTATCACCACTATAACGACAATTATCACCACTATAGCGACCATTATCACCACTATAACAACCATTATAACCAGTATAACAACCATTATCACGACTAAAACGTCCTTTATCACCACTAAAACATCCATTATCACCACTATAACAACCATTATCACCTCTAGAACAACCATTATCAGCACGATAACAACATTATCAGCACTACAACGACCATTGTCACCACTATAACGACCATTATCACCACTATAACGACCATTATCACCACTCTAACGACCATTATCACCACTGTAACGACCATTATCACCACTATAGCAACCATTATCACCACTATAACAACCATTATAACCACTATAACAACCATTATCACGACTAAAACGTCCTTTATCACCACTAAAACATCCATTATCACCACTATAACACCTATTATCACCACTATAACAACCATTATCACCACGATAACAAACACTATCAGCACTATAACGACCATTATCACCACTATAACGACCATTATCACCACTATAACGACCATTATAACCACTATAACAACCATTATCACCACCATAGCGACGATTATCAGCACTATAAAGACCATTATAACCGCTATAACAACCATTATCACCACTATAACGACAATTATCTACACTATAACAACCATTATAACCACTATAACAACCATTATCACGACTAAAACGTCCTTTATCACCACTAAAACATCCATTATCACCACTATAACAACCATTATCACCTCTACAACAACCATTATCAGCACGATAACAACATTATCAGCACTATAACGACCATTGTCACCACTATAACGACCATTATCACCACTATAACGACCATTATCACCACTGTAACGACCATTATCACCACTATAGCAACCATTATCACCACTATAACAACCATTATAACCACTATAACAACCATTATCACGACTAAAACGTCCTTTATCACCACTAAAACATCCATTATCACCACTATAACACCTATTATCACCACTATAACAACCATTATCACCACGATAACAAACACTATCAGCACTATAACGACCATTATCACCACTATAACGACCATTATCACCACTATAACGACCATTATAACCACTATAACAACCATTATCACCACTATAGCGACCATTATCAGCACTATAAAGACCATTATAACCGCTATAACATCCATTATCACCACTATAACGACCATTATCACCACTATAGCGACCATTATCACCACTATAACAACCATTATAACCAGTATAACAACCATTATCACGACTAAAACGTCCTTTATCACCACTAAAACATCCATTATCACCACTATAACAACCATTATCACCTCTACAACAACCATTATCAGCACGATAACAACATTATCAGCACTATAACGACCATTGTCACCACTATAACGACCATTATCACCACTATAACGACCATTATCACCACTCTAACGACCATTATCACCACTGTAACGACCATTATCACCACTATAGCAACCATTATCACCACTATAACAACCATTATAACCACTATAACAACCATTATCACGACTAAAACGTCCTTTATCACCACTAAAACATCCATTATCACCACTATAACACCTATTATCACCACTATAACAACCATTATCACCACGATAACAAACACTATCAGCACTATAACGACCATTATCACCACTATAACGACCATTATCACCACTATAACGACCATTATAACCACTATAACAACCATTATCACCACTATAGCGACCATTATCAGCACTATAAAGACCATTATAACCGCTATAACATCCATTATCACCACTATAACATCTATTATCACCACTATAACAACCATTATAACCACGATAACAAACATTATCAGCATTATAACAACCATTATCACAACTATAACAACCATTATCACCACGATAACAAACATTATCAGCACCATAACGACCATTATCACCACTATAACGACCATTATCACCATTATAGCGACCATTATCACCACTATAGCGACCATTATAACCACTATAACAACCATTATCACCACTATAGCGACCATTATCAGCACTATAAAGACCATTATAACCGCTATAACATCCATTATCACCACTATAACACCTATTATCACCACTATAACAACCATTATCAACACGATAACAACCAGTACAACGAGTATAACAACCATTACAACCACTACAACAACCAATAGAGCCACTATGACAACCGTTATAAGCACTACGACAACCATTATGACCACTATAACACCTATTATCACCACGATAACAAACATTATCAGCACTATAACGACCATTATCACCACTATAACGACCATTATCACCACTATACCGACCATTATCACCACTATAACGATCATTATCACCATTATAACGACCATTATCACCACTATAACGACCATTATAACCACTATAACAACCATTATAACCAATACAACAACCATTATAACCACTATAACAACCATTATAACCACTATAACAACCAGTACAACCAGTATAACAACCATTACAACAACGACAACAACCAATAGAGCCACAATGACAACCATTATAAGCACTATGACAACCATTATGACCACTGTAACAACCATTATCACCACTGTAACAACCATTGTAACCACTATAACGACCATTATCACCACTATAACAACCATTATAACCAATACAACAACCATTATAACCACTATAACAACCATTATAGCCACTATAATAGCCATTATCACCACGATAACAACCAGTACAACGAGTATAATAACCATTACAACCACTACAACAACCAATAGAGCCACTATGACAACCATTATAAGCACTACGACAACCATTATGACCACTATAACACCTATTATCACCACGATAACAAACATTATCAGCACTATAACGACCATTATCACCACTATAACGACCATTATCACCACGATACCGACCATTATCACCACTATAACGACCATTATCACCACTATAACAACCATTATAACCAATACAACAACCATTATAACCACTATAACAACCATTATAGCCACTATAACAACCATTATAGCCACTATAATAGCCATTATAACCACTATAACAACCATTACAACCAGTATAACAACCATTACAACCACTTTGACAACCATTAAGACCACTATAACGACCATTATCAGCACTATAACGGCCATTATCACCACTATAACGACCATTATAACCACTACACGACCATTGTCACCACTATAACAACCATTATAACCAATACAACAACCATTATAACCACTATAACAACCATTATAACCAATACAAAAACCATTATAACCACTATAACAACCATTATCAGCACTATAAAGACCATTATAACCGCTATAACATCCATTATCACCACTATAACACCTATTATCACCACTATAAGAACCATTATCACCACGATAACAAACATTATCAGCACTATAACAACCATTATCAGCACTATAACGACCATTATAACCACTATAACGCCCATTATCACCACTACACGACCATTGTCACCACTATAACAACCATTATAACCAATACAACAACCATTATCACGACTAAAACGTCCTTTATCACCACTAAAACATCCATTATCACCACTATAACACCTATTATCACCACTATAACAACCATTATCACCACGATAACAAACACTATCAGCACTATAACGACCATTATCACCACTATAACGACCATTATCACCACTATAACGACCATTATAACCACTATAACAACCATTATCACCAATATAGCGACCATTATCAGCACTATAAAGACCATTATAACCGCTATAACAACCATTATCACCACTATAACGACAATTATCTACACTATAACAACCATTATAACCACTATAACAACCATTATCACGACTAAAACGTCCTTTATCACCACTAAAACATCCATTATCACCACTATAACAACCATTATCACCTCTACAACAACCATTATCAGCACGATAACAACATTATCAGCACTATAACGACCATTGTCACCACTATAACGACCATTATCACCACTATAACGACCATTATCACCACTGTAACGACCATTATCACCACTATAGCAACCATTATCACCACTATAACAACCATTATAACCACTATAACAACCATTATCACGACTAAAACGTCCTTTATCACCACTAAAACATCCATTATCACCACTATAACACCTATTATCACCACTATAACAACCATTATCACCACGATAACAAACACTATCAGCACTATAACGACCATTATCACCACTATAACGACCATTATCACCACTATAACGACCATTATAACCACTATAACAACCATTATCACCACTATAGCGACCATTATCAGCACTATAAAGACCATTATAACCGCTATAACATCCATTATCACCACTATAACATCTATTATCACCACTATAACAACCATTATAACCACGATAACAAACATTATCAGCATTATAACAACCATTATCACCACTATAACAACCATTATCACCACGATAACAAACATTATCAGCACCATAACGACCATTATCACCACTATAACGACCATTATCACCACTATACCGACCATTATCACCACTATAACGATCATTATCACCATTATAACGACCATTATCACCACTATAACGACCATTATAACCACTATAACAACCATTATAACCAATACAACAACCATTATAACCACTATAACAACCATTATAACCACTATAACAACCAGTACAACCAGTATAACAACCATTACAACAACTACAACAACCAATACAGCCACAATGACAACCATTATAAGCACTATGACAACCATTATGACCACTGTAACAACCATTATCACCACTGTAACAACCATTGTAACCACTATAACGACCATTATCACCACTATAACAACCATTATAACCAATACAACAACCATTATAACCACTATAACAACCATTATAGCCACTATAACAACCATTATAGCCACTATAATAGCCATTATAACCACTATAACAACCATTACAACCAGTATAACAAACATTACAACCACTTTGACAACCATTAAGACCACTATAACGACCATTATCAGCACTATAACGACCATTATCACCACTATAACGACCACTATCACCACTATAACGACCATTATCACCACTATAACGACCATTATCACCACTATACCGACCATTATCACCACTATAACGATCATTATCACCATTATAACGACCATTATCACCACTATAACGACCATTATAACCACTATAACAACCATTATCACCACTATAGCGACGATTATCAGCACTATAAAGACCATTATAACCGCTATAACATCCATTATCACCACTATAACACCTATTATCACCACTATAACAACCATTATCACCACGATAACAAACATTATCAGCACTATAACAACCATTATCAGCACTATAACGACCATTATAACCACTATAACGACCATTATCACCACTACACGACCATTGTCACCACTATAACAACCATTATAACCAATACAACAACCAGTACAACCAGTATAACAACCATTACAACCACTACAACAACCAATAAAGCCACTATGACAACCATTATAAGCACTATGACAACCATTATGACCACTGTAACAACCATTATAACCACTGTAACAACCATTGTAACCACTATAACGACCATTAACACCACTATAACAACCATTATAACCAATACAACAACCATTATAACCACTATAACAACCATTATAACCAATACAAAAACCATTATAACCATTATAACAACCATTATAACCACTATAACAACCATTATAGCCACTATAACAACCATTATAGCCACTATAATAGCCATTATAACCACTATAACAACCATTACAACCAGTATAACAACCATTACAACCACTTTGACAACCATTAAGACCACTATAACGACCATTATCAGCACTATAACGACCATTATCACCACTATAACGACCATTATAACCACTATAACAACCATTATCACCACTATAGCGACGATTATCAGCACTATAAAGACCATTATAACCGCTATAACATCCATTATCAGCACTATAAAGACCATTATAACCGCTATAACATCCATTATCACCACTATAACACCTATTATCACCACTATAACAACCATTATCACCACGATAACAAACATTATCAGCACTATAACAACCATTATCAGCACTATAACGACCATTATAACCACTATAACGACCATTATCACCACTACACGACCATTGTCACCACTATAACAACCATTATAACCAATACAACAACCATTATAACCACTATAACAACCATTATAACCAATACAAAAACCATTATAACCACTATAACAACCATTATCAGCACTATAAAGACCATTATAACCGCTATAACATCCATTATCACCACTATAACACCTATTATCACCACTATAACAACCATTATCACCACGATAACAAACATTATCAGCACTATAACAACCATTATCAGCACTATAACGACCATTATAACCACTATAACGCCCATTATCACCACTACACGACCATTGTCACCACTATAACAACCATTATAACCAATACAACAACCATTATAACCACTATAACAACCATTATAACCAATACAAAAACCATTATAACCATTATAACAACCATTATAACCACTATAGCGACCATTATCAGCACTATAAAGACCATTATAACCGCTATAACATCCATTATCAGCACTATAAAGACCATTATAACCGCTATAACATCCATTATCACCACTATAACACCTATTATCACCACTATAACAACCATTATCACCACGATAACAAACATTATCAGCACTATAACAACCATTATCAGCACTATAACGACCATTATAACCACTATAACGACCATTATCACCACTACACGACCATTGTCACCACTATAACAACCATTATAACCAATACAACAACCATTATAACCACTATAACAACCATTATAACCACTATAACAACCGGTACAACCAGTATAACAACCATTACAAGCACTACAACAACCAATAGAGCCACTATGACAACCACTATAAGCACTATGACAACCATTATGACCACTGTAACAACCATTATCACCACTGTAACAACCATTGTAACCACTATAACGACCATTATCACCACTATAACAACCATTATAACCAATACAGCAACCATTATAACCACTATAACAACCATTATAGCCACTATAACAACCATTATAACCACTACAATAGCCATTATAACCACTATAACAACCATTACAACCAGTATAACAACCATTACAACCACTTTGACAACCATTAAGACCACTATAACGACCATTATCTGCACTATAACGACCATTATCACCACGATAACAAACATTATCAGCACTATAACGACCATTATCACCACTATAACGACCATTATCACCACTATAACGACCATTATCACCACTGTAACGACCATTATCACAACTATAACGACCATTATCACCACTATAACGACCATTATAACCACTATAATAACCATTATCACCACTATAGCGACCATTATCAGCACTATAACGACCATTATAACCACTATAACAACCATTTTCACCACCATAACGACAATTGTCTACACTATAACAACCATTATAACCACTATAACAACCATTATCACGACTAAAACGTCCTTTATCACCACTAAAACATCCGTTATCACCACTATAACACCTATTATCACCACCATAACAACCATTATCACCACGATAACAAACATTATCAGCACTATAACGACCATTATCACCACTATAGCGACCATTATAACCACTATAACAACCATTATCACCACTATAGCGACCATTATCAGCACTATAAAGACCATTATAACCGCTATAACATCCATTATCACCACTATAACACATATTATCACCACTATAACAACCATTATCACCACGATAACAACCAGTACAACGAGTATAACAACCATTACAACCACTACAACAACCAATAGAGCCACTATGACAACCATTATAAGCACTACGACAACCATTATGACCACTATAACACCTATTATCACCACGATAACAAACATTATCAGCACTATAACGACCATTATCACCACTATAACGACCATTATCACCACTATAGCGACGATTATCAGCACTATAAAGACCATTATAACCGCTATAACATCCATTATCACCACTATAACACCTATTATCACCACTATAACAACCATTATCACCACGATAACAAAACATTATCAGCACTATAACAACCATTATCAGCACTATAACGACCATTATCACCACTATACCGACCATTATCACCACTATAACGATCATTATCACCATTATAACGACCATTATCACCACTATAACGACCATTATAACCACTATAACAACCATTATCACCACTATAGCGACGATTATCAGCACTATAAAGACCATTATAACCGCTATAACATCCATTATCAGCACTATAAAGACCATTATAACCGCTAAAACATCCATTATCACCACTATAACACCTATTATCACCACTATAACAACCATTATCACCACGATAACAAACATTATCAGCACCATAACAACCATTATCAGCACTATAACGACCATTATAACCACTATAACGACCATTATCACCACTACACGACCATTGTCACCACTATAACAACCATTATAACCAATACAACAACCATTATAACCACTATAACAACCATTATAACCACTATAACAACCAGTACAACCAGTATAACAACCATTACAACAACTACAACGGCCAATACAGCCACTATGACAACCATTATAAGCACTATGACAACCATTATGACCACTGTAACAACCATTATCACCACTATAACAACCATTGTAACCAGTATAACGACCATTATCACCACGATAACAACATTATCAGCACTATAACGACCATTGTCACCACTATAACGACCATTATCACCACTATAACGACCATTATCACCACTATAACGACCATTATCACCACTATAGCGACCATTATCACCACTATAACAACCATTATAACCACTATAACCACCATTATCACGACTAAAACGTCCTTCATCACCACTAAAACATCCATTATCACCACTATAACACCTATTATCACCACTATAACAACCATTAACACCACGATAACAAACATTATCAGCACTATAACGACCATTATCACCACTATAACGACCATTATCACCACTATAACGACCATTATAACCACTATAACAACCATTATCACCACTATGGCGACCATTATCAGCACTATAACGACCATTATAACCACTATAACAACCATTATCACCACTATAACGACAATTATCTACACTATAACAACCATTATAACCACTATAACAACCATTATCACGACTAAAACGTCCTTTATCACCACTAAAACATCCTTTATCACCACTATAACAACCATTATCACCACTACAACAACCATTATCACCACGATAACAACATTATCAGCACTATAACGACCATTGTCACCACTATAACGACCATTATCACCACTATAACGACCATTATCACCACTGTAACGACCATTATCACCACTATAGCGACCATTATCACCACTATAACAACCATTATAACCACTATAACGACCATTATCACCACTATAACGACCATTATAACCACTATAACAACCATTATCACCACTATGGCGACCATTATCAGCACTATAAAGACCATTTTAACCGCTATAACATCCATTATCACCACTATAACATCTATTATCACCACTATAACAACCATTATCACCACGATAACAAACATTATCAGCATTATAACAACCATTATCAGCACTATAACGACCGTTATCACCACTATAACACCTATTATCACCACTATAACAACCATTATCACCACGATAACAAAAATTATCAGCACCATAACGACCATTATCACCACTATAACGACCATTATCACCATTATAGCGACCATTATCACCACTATAGCGACCATTATAACCACTATAACAACCATTATCACCACTATAGCGACCATTATCAGCACTATAAAGACCATTATAACCGCTATAACATTAATTATCACCACTATAACACCTACTATCACCACTATAACAACCATTATCACCACGATAACAAACATTATCAGCACTATAACAACCATTATCAGCACTATAACGACCATTATAACCACTATAACGACCATTATCACCACTACACGACCATTGTCACCACTATAACAACCATTATAACCAATACAACAACCAGTACAACCAGTATAACAACCATTACAACAACTACAACGGCCAATACAGCCACTATGACAACCATTATAAGCACTATGACAACCATTATGACCACTGTAACAACCATTATCACCACTATAACAACCATTGTAACCAGTATAACGACCATTATCACCACGATAACAACATTATCAGCACTATAACGACCATTGTCACCACTATAACGACCATTATCACCACTATAACGACCATTATCACCACTGTAACGACCATTATCACCACTATAGCGACCATTATCACCACTATAACAACCATTATAACCACTATAACGACCATTATCACCACTATAACGACCATTATAACCACTATAACAACCATTATCACCACTATGGCGACCATTATCAGCACTATAAAGACCATTTTAACCGCTATAACATCCATTATCACCACTATAACATCTATTATCACCACTATAACAACCATTATCACCACGATAACAAACATTATCAGCATTATAACAACCATTATCAGCACTATAACACCTATTATCACCACTGTAACAACCATTATCACCACGATAACAAACATTATCAGCACTATAACAACCATTATCAGCACTATAACGACCATTATAACCACTATAACGACCATTATCACCACTACACGACCATTGTCACCACTATAACAACCATTATAACCAATACAACAACCATTATAACCACTATAACAACCATTATAACCAATACAAAAACCATTATAACCACTATAACAACCATTATCAGCACTATAAAGACCATTATAACCGCTATAACATCCATTATCACCACTATAACACCTATTATCACCACTATAACAACCATTATCACCACGATAACAAACATTATCAGCACTATAACAACCATTATCAGCACTATAACGACCATTATAACCACTATAACGACCATTATCACCACTACACGACCATTGTCACCACTATAACAACCATTATAGCCAATACAACAACCATTATTACCACTATAACAACCATTATAACCAATACAAAAACCATTATAACCACTATAACAACCATTATAACCACTATAGCGACCATTATCAGCACTATAAAGACCATTATAACCGCTATAACATCCATTATCAGCACTATAAAGACCATTATAACCGCTATAACATCCATTATCACCACTATAACACCTATTATCACCACTATAACAACCATTATCACCACGATAACAAACATTATCAGCACTATAACAACCATTATCAGCACTATAACGACCATTATAACCACTATAACGACCATTATCACCACTACACGACCATTACACCACTATAACAACCATTATAACCAATACAACAATCATTATAACCACTATAACAACCATTATAACCACTATAACAAACGGTACAACCAGTATAACAACCATTACAACCACTACAACAACCAATAGAGCCACTATGACAACCATTATAAGCACTATGACAACCATTATGACCACTGTAACAACCATTATCACCACTGTAACAACCATTGTAACCACTATAACGACCATTATCACCACTATAACAACCATTATAACCAATACAGCAACCATTATAACCACTATAACAACCATTATAGCCACTATAACAACCATTTTAACCACTATAATAGCCATTATAACCACTATAACAACCATTATCACGACTAAAACGTCCTTTATCACCACTAAAACATCCATTATCACCACTATAACACCTATTATCACCACTATAACAACCATTATCACCACGATAACAAACATTATCAGCACTATAACGACCATTATCACCACTATAACGACCATTATCACCACTATAACGACCATTATAACCACTATAATAACCATTATCACCACTATAGCGACCATTATCAGCACTATAACGACCATTATAACCACTATAACAACCATTATCACCACTATAACGACAATTATCTACACTATAACAACCATTATAACCACTATAACAACCATTATCACGACTAAAACGTCCTTTATCACCACTAAAACATCCGTTATCACCACTATAACACCTATTGTCACCACTATAACAACCATTATCACCACGATAACAAACATTATCAGCACCATAAAGACCATTATCACCACTATAACGACCATTATCACCATTATAGCGACCATTATCACCACTATAGCGACCATTATAACCACTATAACAACCATTATCACCACTATAGCGACCATTATCAGCACTATAAAGACCATTATAACCGCTATAACATCCATTATCAGCACTATAAAGACCATTATAACCGCTATAACATCCATTATCACCACTATAACACCTATTATCACCACTATAACAACCATTATCACCACGATAACAAACATTATCAGCACTATAACAACCATTATAACCACTATAACGCCCATTATCACCACTACACGACCATTGTCACCACTATAACAACCATTATAACCAATACAACAACCATTATAACCACTATAACAACCATTATAACCAATACAAAAACCATTATAACCATTATAACAACCATTATAACCACTATAGCGACCATTATCAGCAGTATAAAGACCATTATAACCGCTATAACATCCATTATCAGCACTATAAAGACCATTATAACCGCTATAACATCCATTATGACCACAATAACACCTATTATCACCACTATAACAACCATTATCACCACGATAACAAACATTATCAGCACTATAACAACCATTATCAGCACTATAACGACCATTATAACCACTATAACGACCATTATCACCACTACACGACCATTGTCACCACTATAACAACCATTATAACCAATACAACAACCATTATAACCACTATAACAACCATTATAACCACTATAACAACCGGTACAACCAGTATAACAACCATTACAAGCACTACAACAACCAATAGAGCCACTATGACAACCACTATAAGCACTATGACAACCATTATGACCACTGTAACAACCATTATCACCACTGTAACAACCATTGTAACCACTATAACGACCATTATCACCACTATAACAACCATTATAACCAATACAGCAACCATTATAACCACTATAACAACCATTATAGCCACTATAACAACCATTATAACCACTACAATAGCCATTATAACCACTATAACAACCATTACAATCAGTATAACAACCATTACAACCACTTTGACAACCATTAAGACCACTATAACGACCATTATCTGCACTATAACGACCATTATCACCACGATAACAAACATTATCAGCACTATAACGACCATTATCAGCACTATAACGACCATTATCACCAATATAACGACCATTATCACCACTGTAACGACCATTATCACAACTATAACGACCATTATCACCACTATAACGACCATTATAACCACTATAATAACCATTATCACCACTATAGCGACCATTATCAGCACTATAAAGACCATTATAACCACTATAACAACCATTTTCACCACCATAACGACAATTGTCTACACTATAACAACCATTATAACCACTATAACAACCATTATCACGACTAAAACGTCCTTTATCACCACTAAAACATCCGTTATCACCACTATAACACCTATTATCACCACCATAACAACCATTATCACCACGATAACAAACATTATCAGCACTATAACGACCATTATCACCACTATAGCGACCATTATAACCACTATAACAACCATTATCACCACTATAGCGACCATTATCAGCACTATAAAGACCATTATAACCGCTATAACATCCATTATCACCACTATAACACATATTATCACCACTATAACAACCATTATCACCACGATAACAACCAGTACAACGAGTATAACAACCATTACAACCACTACAACAACCAATAGAGCCACTATGACAACCATTATAAGCACTACGACAACCATTATGACCACTATAACACCTATTATCACCACGATAACAAACATTATCAGCACTATAACGACCATTATCAGCACTATAACGACCATTATCACCACTATAACGACCATTATCACCACTATAGCGACGATTATCAGCACTATAAAGACCATTATAACCGCTATAACATCCATTATCACCACTATAACACCTATTATCACCACTATAACAACCATTATCACCACGATAACAAACATTATCAGCACTATAACAACCATTATCAGCACTATAACGACCATTATAACCACTATAACGACCATTATCACCACTACACGACCATTGTCACCACTATAACAACCATTATAACCAATACAACAACCATTATAACCACTATAACAACCATTATAACCACTATAACAACCAGTACAACCAGTATAACAACCATTACAACCACTACAACAACCAATACAGCCACTATGACAACCATTATAAGCACTACGACAACCATTATGACCACTATAACACCTATTATCACCACGATAACAAACGTTATCAGCACTATAACGACCATTATCACCACTATAACGACCATTATCACCACTATACCGACCATTATCACCACTATAACGATCATTATCACCATTATAACGACCATTATCACCACTATAACGACCATTATAACCACTATAACAACCATTATCACCACTATAGCGACGATTATCAGCACTATAAAGACCATTATAACCGCTATAACATCCATTATCAGCACTATAAAGACCATTATAACCGCTAAAACATCCATTATCACCACTATAACACCTATTATCACCACTATAACAACCATTATCACCACGATAACAAACATTATCAGCACCATAACAACCATTATCAGCACTATAACGACCATTATAACCACTATAACGACCATTATCACCACTACACGACCATTATCAGCACTATAAAGACCATTATAACCGCTATAACATCCGTTATCACCACTATAACACATATTATCACCACTATAACAACCATTATCACCACGATAACAACCAGTACAACGAGTATAACAACCATTACAACCACTACAACAACCAATAGAGCCACTATGACAACCATTATAAGCACTACGACAACCATTATGACCACTATAACACCTATTATCACCACGATAACAAACATTATCAGCACTATAACGACCATTATCACCACTATAACGACCATTATCACCACTATAGCAACGATTATCAGCACTATAAAGACCATTATAACCGCTATAACATCCATTATCACCACTATAACACCTATTATCACCACTATAACAACCATTATCACCACGATAACAAACATTATGAGCACCATAACAACCATTATCAGCACTATAACGACCATTATAACCACCATAACGACCATTATCACCACTATAACAACCATTATCACCACTATAGCGACCATTATCAGCACTATAACGACCATTATAACCACTATAACAACCATTATCACCACTATAGCGACGATTATCAGCACTATAAAGACCATTATAACCGCTATAACATCCATTATCAGCACTATAAAGACCATTATAACCGCTATAACATCCATTATCACCACTATAACACCTATTATCACCACTGTAACAACCATTATCACCACGATAACAAACATTATCAGCACTATAACAACCATTATCAGCACTATAACGACCATTATAACCACTATAACGACCATTATCACCACTACACGACCATTGTCACCACTATAACAACCATTATAACCAATACAACAACCATTATAACCACTATAACAACCATTATAACCAATACAAAAACCATTATAACCACTATAACAACCATTATCAGCACTATAAAGACCATTATAACCGCTATAACATCCATTATCACCACTATAACACCTATTATCACCACTATAACAACCATTATCACCACGATAACAAACATTATCAGCACTATGACAACCATTATCAGCACTATAACGACCATTATAACCACTATAACGACCATTATCACCACTACACGACCATTGTCACCACTATAACAACCATTATAGCCAATACAACAACCATTATAACCACTATAACAACCATTATAACCAATACAAAAACCATTATAACCACTATAACAACCATTATAACCACTATAGCGACCATTATCAGCACTATAAAGACCATTATAACCGCTATAACATCCATTATCAGCACTATAAAGACCATTATAACCGCTATAACATCCATTATCACCACTATAACACCTATTATCACCACTATAACAACCATTATCACCACGATAACAAACATTATCAGCACTATAACAACCATTATCAGCACTATAACGACCATTATAACCACTATAACGACCATTATCACCACTACACGACCATTACACCACTATAACAACCATTATAACCAATACAACAATCATTATAACCACTATAACAACCATTATAACCACTATAACAAACGGTACAACCAGTATAACAACCATTACAACCACTACAACAACCAATAGAGCCACTATGACAACCATTATAAGCACTATGACAACCATTATGACCACTGTAACAACCATTATCACCACTGTAACAACCATTGTAACCACTATAACGACCATTATCACCACTATAACAACCATTATAACCAATACAGCAACCATTATAACCACTATAACAACCATTATAGCCACTATAACAACCATTTTAACCACTATAATAGCCATTATAACCACTATAACAACCATTATCACGACTAAAACGTCCTTTATCACCACTAAAACATCCATTATCACCACTATAACACCTATTATCACCACTATAACAACCATTATCACCACGATAACAAACATTATCAGCACTATAACGACCATTATCACCACTATAACGACCATTATCACCACTATAACGACCATTATAACCACTATAATAACCATTATCACCACTATAGCGACCATTATCAGCACTATAACGACCATTATAACCACTATAACAACCATTATCACCACTATAACGACAATTATCTACACTATAACAACCATTATAACCACTATAACAACCATTATCACGACTAAAACGTCCTTTATCACCACTAAAACATCCGTTATCACCACTATAACACCTATTGTCACCACTATAACAACCATTATCACCACGATAACAAACATTATCAGCACCATAAAGACCATTATCACCACTATAACGACCATTATCACCATTATAGCGACCATTATCACCACTATAGCGACCATTATAACCACTATAACAACCATTATCACCACTATAGCGACCATTATCAGCACTATAAAGACCATTATAACCGCTATAACATCCATTATCAGCACTATAAAGACCATTATAACCGCTATAACATCCATTATCACCACTATAACACCTATTATCACCACTATAACAACCATTATCACCACGATAACAAACATTATCAGCACTATAACAACCATTATAACCACTATAACGCCCATTATCACCACTACACGACCATTGTCACCACTATAACAACCATTATAACCAATACAACAACCATTATAACCACTATAACAACCATTATAACCAATACAAAAACCATTATAACCATTATAACAACCATTATAACCACTATAGCGACCATTATCAGCAGTATAAAGACCATTATAACCGCTATAACATCCATTATCAGCACTATAAAGACCATTATAACCGCTATAACATCCATTATGACCACAATAACACCTATTATCACCACTATAACAACCATTATCACCACGATAACAAACATTATCAGCACTATAACAACCATTATCAGCACTATAACGACCATTATAACCACTATAACGACCATTATCACCACTACACGACCATTGTCACCACTATAACAACCATTATAACCAATACAACAACCATTATAACCACTATAACAACCATTATAACCACTATAACAACCGGTACAACCAGTATAACAACCATTACAAGCACTACAACAACCAATAGAGCCACTATGACAACCACTATAAGCACTATGACAACCATTATGACCACTGTAACAACCATTATCACCACTGTAACAACCATTGTAACCACTATAACGACCATTATCACCACTATAACAACCATTATAACCAATACAGCAACCATTATAACCACTATAACAACCATTATAGCCACTATAACAACCATTATAACCACTACAATAGCCATTATAACCACTATAACAACCATTACAATCAGTATAACAACCATTACAACCACTTTGACAACCATTAAGACCACTATAACGACCATTATCTGCACTATAACGACCATTATCACCACGATAACAAACATTATCAGCACTATAACGACCATTATCAGCACTATAACGACCATTATCACCAATATAACGACCATTATCACCACTGTAACGACCATTATCACAACTATAACGACCATTATCACCACTATAACGACCATTATAACCACTATAATAACCATTATCACCACTATAGCGACCATTATCAGCACTATAAAGACCATTATAACCACTATAACAACCATTTTCACCACCATAACGACAATTGTCTACACTATAACAACCATTATAACCACTATAACAACCATTATCACGACTAAAACGTCCTTTATCACCACTAAAACATCCGTTATCACCACTATAACACCTATTATCACCACCATAACAACCATTATCACCACGATAACAAACATTATCAGCACTATAACGACCATTATCACCACTATAGCGACCATTATAACCACTATAACAACCATTATCACCACTATAGCGACCATTATCAGCACTATAAAGACCATTATAACCGCTATAACATCCATTATCACCACTATAACACATATTATCACCACTATAACAACCATTATCACCACGATAACAACCAGTACAACGAGTATAACAACCATTACAACCACTACAACAACCAATAGAGCCACTATGACAACCATTATAAGCACTACGACAACCATTATGACCACTATAACACCTATTATCACCACGATAACAAACATTATCAGCACTATAACGACCATTATCAGCACTATAACGACCATTATCACCACTATAACGACCATTATCACCACTATAGCGACGATTATCAGCACTATAAAGACCATTATAACCGCTATAACATCCATTATCACCACTATAACACCTATTATCACCACTATAACAACCATTATCACCACGATAACAAACATTATCAGCACTATAACAACCATTATCAGCACTATAACGACCATTATAACCACTATAACGACCATTATCACCACTACACGACCATTGTCACCACTATAACAACCATTATAACCAATACAACAACCATTATAACCACTATAACAACCATTATAACCACTATAACAACCAGTACAACCAGTATAACAACCATTACAACCACTACAACAACCAATACAGCCACTATGACAACCATTATAAGCACTACGACAACCATTATGACCACTATAACACCTATTATCACCACGATAACAAACGTTATCAGCACTATAACGACCATTATCACCACTATAACGACCATTATCACCACTATACCGACCATTATCACCACTATAACGATCATTATCACCATTATAACGACCATTATCACCACTATAACGACCATTATAACCACTATAACAACCATTATCACCACTATAGCGACGATTATCAGCACTATAAAGACCATTATAACCGCTATAACATCCATTATCAGCACTATAAAGACCATTATAACCGCTAAAACATCCATTATCACCACTATAACACCTATTATCACCACTATAACAACCATTATCACCACGATAACAAACATTATCAGCACCATAACAACCATTATCAGCACTATAACGACCATTATAACCACTATAACGACCATTATCACCACTACACGACCATTGTCACCACTATAACAACATTATAACCAATACAACAACCAGTACAACCAGTATAACAACCATTACAACCACTACAACAACCAATACAGCCACTATGACAACCATTATAAGCACTATGACAACCATTATGACCACTGTAACAACCATTATAACCACTGTAACAACCATTGTAACCACTATAACGACCATTCACACCACTATAACAACCATTATAACTAATACAACAACCATTATAACCACTATAACAACCATTATAGCCACTATAACAACCATTATAGCCACTATAATAGCTATTATCACCACTATAACACCTATTGTCACCACTATAACAACCATTATCACCACGATGACAAACATTATCAGCACCATAAAGACCATTATCACCACTATAACGACCATTATCACCATTATAGCGACCATTATCACCACTATAGCGACCATTATAACCACTATAACAACCATTATCACCACTATAGCGACCATTATCAGCACTATAAAGACCATTATAACCGCTATAACATCCGTTATCACCACTATAACACATATTATCACCACTATAACAACCATTATCACCACGATAACAACCAGTACAACGAGTATAACAACCATTACAACCACTACAACAACCAATAGAGCCACTATGACAACCATTATAAGCACTACGACAACCATTATGACCACTATAACACCTATTATCACCACGATAACAAACATTATCAGCACTATAACGACCATTATCACCACTATAACGACCATTATCACCACTATAGCAACGATTATCAGCACTATAAAGACCATTATAACCGCTATAACATCCATTATCACCACTATAACACCTATTATCACCACTATAACAACCATTATCACCACGATAACAAACATTATCAGCACCATAACAACCATTATCAGCACTATAACGACCATTATAACCACCATAACGACCATTATCACCACTATAACAACCATTATCACCACTATAGCGACCATTATCAGCACTATAACGACCATTATAACCACTATAACAACCATTATCACCACTATAGCGACGATTATCAGCACTATAAAGACCATTATAACCGCTATAACATCCATTATCAGCACTATAAAGACCATTATAACCGCTAAAACATCCATTATCACCACTATAACACCTATTATCACCACTATAACAACCATTATCACCACGATAACAAACATTATCAGCACCATAACAACCATTATCAGCACTATAACGACCATTATAACCACCATAACGACCATTATCACCACTACACGACCATTGTCACCACTATAACAACCATTATAACCAATACAACAACCATTATAACCACTATAACAACTATTATAACCACTATAACAACCAGTACAACCAGTATAACAACCATTACAACAACTACAACGGCCAATACAGCCACTATGACAACCATTGTAAGCACTATGACAACCATTATGACCACTGTAACAACCATTATCACCACTGTAACAACCATTGTAACCAGTATAACGACCATTATCACCACGATAACAACATTATCAGCACTATAACGACCATTGTCACCACTATAACGACCATTATCACCACTATAACGACCATTATCACCACTATAACGACCTTTATAACCACTATAACAACCATTATCACCACTATAGCGACCATTATCAGCACTATAACGACCATTATAACCACCATAACGACCATTATCACCACTACACGACCATTGTCACCACTATAACAACCATTATAACCAATACAACAACCATTATAACCACTATAACAACTATTATAACCACTATAACAACCAGTACAACCAGTATACCAACCATTACAACAACTACAACGGCCAATACAGCCACTATGACAACCATTATAAGCACTATGACAACCATTATGACCACTGTAACAACCATTATCACCACTGTAACAACCATTGTAACCAGTATAAGGACCATTATCACCACGATAACAACATTATCAGCACTATAACGACCATTGTCACCACTATAACGACCATTGTCACCACTATAACGACCATTATCACCACTATAACGACCATTATCACCACTATAACGACCATTATAACCACTATAACAACCATTATCACCACTATAGCGACCATTATCAGCACTATAACGACCATTATCACCACTATAACGACCACTATCACCACTATACCGACCATTATCACCACTATAACGATCATTATCACCATTATAACGACCATTATCACCACTATAACGACCATTATAACCACTATAACAGCCATTATCACCACTATAGCGACGATTATCAGCACTATAAAGACCATTATAACCGCTATAACATCCATTATCAGCACTATAAAGACCATTATAGCCGCTATAACATCCATTATCACCACTATAACACCTATTATCACCACTATAACAACCATTATCACCACGATAACAAACATTATCAGCACTATAACAACCATTATCAGCACTATAACGACCATTATAACCACTATAACGACCATTATCACCACTACACGACCATTGTCACCACTATAACAACCATTATCACCACGATAACAAACATTATCAGCACTATAACGACCATTATCACCACTATAACGACCATTATAACCACTATAATAACCATTACCACTATAGCGACCATTATCAGCACTATAACGACCATTATAACCACTATAACAACCATTATCACCACTATAACGACAATTATCTACACTATAACAACCATTATAACCACTATAACAACCATTATCACGACTAAAACGTCCTTTATCACCACTAAAACATCCGTTATCACCACTATAACACCTATTGTCACCACTATAACAACCATTATCACCACGATGACAAACATTATCAGCACCATAAAGACCATTATCACCACTATAACGACCATTATCACCATTATAGCGACCATTATCACCACTATAGCGACCATTATAACCACTATAACAACCATTATCACCACTATAGCGACCATTATCAGCACTATAAAGACCATTATAACCGCTATAACATCCGTTATCACCACTATAACACATATTATCACCACTATAACAACCATTATCACCACGATAACAACCAGTACAACGAGTATAACAACCATTACAACCACTACAACAACCAATAGAGCCACTATGACAACCATTATAAGCAGTACGACAACCATTATGACCACTATAACACCTATTATCACCACGATAACAAACATTATCAGCACTATAACGACCATTATCACCACTATAACGACCATTATCACCACTATAGCAACGATTATCAGCACTATAAAGACCATTATAACCGCTATAACATCCATTATCACCACTATAACACCTATTATCACCACTATAACAACCATTATCACCACGATAACAAACATTATCAGCACCATAACAACCATTATCAGCACTATAACGACCATTATAACCACCATAACGACCATTATCACCACTATAACAACCATTATCACCACTATAGCGACCATTATCAGCACTATAACGACCATTATAACCACTATAACAACCATTATCACCACTATAGCGACGATTATCAGCACTATAAAGACCATTATAACCGCTATAACATCCATTATCAGCACTATAAAGACCATTATAACCGCTAAAACATCCATTATCACCACTATAACACCTATTATCACCACTATAACAACCATTATCACCACGATAACAAACATTATCAGCACCATAACAACCATTATCAGCACTATAACGACCATTATAACCACCATAACGACCATTATCACCACTACACGACCATTGTCACCACTATAACAACCATTATAACCAATACAACAACCATTATAACCACTATAACAACTATTATAACCACTATAACAACCAGTACAACCAGTATAACAACCATTACAACAACTACAACGGCCAATACAGCCACTATGACAACCATTGTAAGCACTATGACAACCATTATGACCACTGTAACAACCATTATCACCACTGTAACAACCATTGTAACCAGTATAACGACCATTATCACCACGATAACAACATTATCAGCACTATAGCGACCATTGTCACCACTATAACGACCATTATCACCACTATAACGACCATTATCACCACTATAACGACCATTATAACCACTATAACAACCATTATCACCACTATAGCGACCATTATCAGCACTATACCGACCATTATCACCACTATAACGATCATTATCACCATTATAACGACCATTATCACCACTATAACGACCATTATAACCACTATAACAGCCATTATCACCACTATAGCGACGATTATCAGCACTATAAAGACCATTATAACCGCTATAACATCCATTATCAGCACTATAAAGACCATTATAGCCGCTATAACATCCATTATCACCACTATAACACCTATTATCACCACTATAACAACCATTATCACCACGATAACAAACATTATCAGCACTATAACAACCATTATCAGCACTATAACGACCATTATAACCACTATAACGACCATTATCACCACTACACGACCATTGTCACCAATATAACAACCATTATCACCACGATAACAAACATTATCAGCACTATAACGACCATTATCACCACAATAACGACCATTATCACCACTATAACGACCATTATAACCACTATAATAACCATTACCACTATAGCGACCATTATCAGCACTATAACGACCATTATAACCACTATAACAACCATTATCACCACTATAACGACAATTATCTACACTATAACAACCATTATAACCACTATAACAACCATTATCACGACTAAAACGTCCTTTATCACCACTAAAACATCCGTTATCACCACTATAACACCTATTGTCACCACTATAACAACCATTATCACCACGATAACAAACATTATCAGCACCATAAAGACCATTATCACCACTATAACGATCATTATCACCATTATAGCGACCATTATCACCACTATTGCGACCATTATAACCACTATAACAACCATTATCACCACTATAGCGACCATTATCAGCACTATAAAGACCATTATAACCGCTATAACATCCGTTATCACCACTATAACACATATTATCACCACTATAACAACCATTATCACCACGATAACAAACATTATCATCACTATAACAACCATTATCAGCACTATAACGACCATTATAACCACTATAACGACCATTATCACCACTACACGACCATTGTCACCACTATAACAACCATTATAACCAATACAACTAGCATTATAACCACTATAACAACCATTATAACCACTATAACAACCAGTACAACGAGTATAACAACCATTACAACCACTACAACAAACAATAGAGCCACTATGACAACCATTATAAGCACTACGACAACCATTATGACCACTGTAACAACCATTATCACCACTGTAACAACCGTTGTAACCACTATAACGACCTTTATCACCACTATAACAACCATTATAACCAGTACAACAACCATTATAACCACTATAACAACCATTATAGCCACTATAACAACCATTATAGCCACTATAATAGCCATTATAACCACTATAACAACCATTACAACCAGTATAACAACCATTACAACCACTATGACAACCATTAAGACCACTATAACGACCATTATCAGCACTATAACGACCATTATCACCACTATAACGACCATTATAACCACTATAACATCCATTATCACCACTATAACACCTATTATCACAACTATAACAACCATTATCACCACGATAACAAACATTATCAGCACTATAACAACCGTTATCAGCACTATAACGACCATTATCACCACTATACCGACCATTCTCACCACTATAACGACCATTATAACCACTATAACAACCATTATCACCACTATAGCGACGATTATCAGCACTATAACGACCATTATAACCACTATAACAACCATTATCACCACTATAGCGACAATTATCTGCACTAGAACGACCATTATCACCACTATACCGACCATTATCACCACTATAGCGACCATTATCAGCACTATAACGACCATTATAACCACTATAACAACCATTATCACCACTGTAGCGACAATTATCTGCACTAGAACGACCATTATCACCACTATACCGACCATTATCACCACTATAGCGACCATTATCAGCACTATAACGACCATTATAACCACTATAACAACCATTATAACCACTATAACAACCAGTACAACCAGTATAACAACCATTGCAACCACTACAACAACCAATACAGCCACTATGACAACCATTATAAGCACTATGACAACCATTATGACCACTGTAACAACCATTATCACCACTGTAACAACCATTGTAACCACTATAACGACCATTATCACCACTATAACAACCATTATAACCAATACAACAACCATTATAACCACTATAACAACCATTATAGCCACTATAACAACCATTATAGCCACTATAATAGCCATTATCACCACGATAACAACCAGTACAACGAGTATAACAACCATTACAACCACTACAACAACCAATAGAGCCACTATGACAACCATTATAAGCACTACGACAACCATTATGACCACTATAACACCTATTATCACCACGATAACAAACATTATCAGCACTATAACGACCATTATCACCACTATACCGACCATTATCACCTCTATAACGATCATTATAACCACTATAACGACCATTATCACCACTATAGCGACCATTATCAGCACTATAAAGACCATTATAACCGCTATAACATCCATTATCACCACTATAACATCTATTATCACCACTATAACAACCATTATAACCAATACAAAAACCATTATAACCACTATAACAACCATTATAACCACTATAGCGACCATTATCAGCACTATAAAGACCATTATAACCGCTATAACATCCATTATTAGCACTATAAAGACCATTATAACCGCTATAACATCGATTATCACCACTATAACACCTATTATCACCACTATAACAACCTTTATCACCACGATAACAACATTATCAGCACTATAACGACCATTGTCACCACTATAACGACCATTATCACCACTATAACGACCATTATCACCACTATAACGACCATTATCACCACTATAGCGACCATTATCACCACTATAACAAACATTATAACCACTATAACAACCATTATCACGACTAAAACGTCCTTTATCACCACTAAAACATCCATTATCACCACTATAACACCTATTATTACCAGTATAACAACCATTATCACCACGATAACAAACATTATCAGCACCATAACGACCATTATCACCACTATAACGACCATTATCACCACTATACCGACCATTATCACCACTATAACGACCATTATCACCACTATAACGACCATTATAACCACTATAACAACCATTATCACCACTATAGCGACCATTATCAGCACTATAAAGACCATTATAACCGCTATAACATCCATTATCACCACTATAACGACCATTATCACCACTATAGCGACCATTATCACCACTATAACAACCATTATAACCAGTATAACAACCATTATCACGACTAAAACGTCCTTTATCATCACTAAAACATCCATTATCACCACTATAACAACCATTATCACCTCTACAACAACCATTATCAGCACGATAACAACATTATCAGCACTATAACGGCCATTGTCACCACTATAACGACCATTATCACCACTATAACGACCATTATCACCACTCTAACGACCATTATCACCACTGTAACGACCATTATCACCACTATAGCAACCATTATCACCACTATAACAACCATTATAACCACTATAACAACCATTATCACGACTAAAACGTCCTTTATCACCACTAAAACATCCATTATCACCACTATAACACCTATTATCACCACTATAACAACCATTATCACCACGATAACAAACACTATCAGCACTATAACGACCATTATCACCACTATAACGACCATTATCACCACTATAACGACCATTATAACCACTATAACAACCATTATCACCACTATAGCGACGATTATCAGCACTATAAAGACCATTATAACCGCTATAACAACCATTATCACCACTATAACGACAATTATCTACACTATAACAACCATTATAACCACTATAACAACCATTATCACGACTAAAACGTCCTTTATCACCACTAAAACATCCATTATCACCACTATAACAACCATTATCACCTCTACAACAACCATTATCAGCACTATAACGACCATTGTCACCACTATAACGACCATTATCACCACTATAACGACCATTATCACCACTGTAAAGACCATTATCACCACTATAGCAACCATTATCACCACTATAACAACCATTATAACCACTATAACAACCATTATCACGACTAAAACGTCCTTTATCACCACTAAAACATCCATTATCACCACTATAACACCTATTATCACCACTATAACAACCATTATCACCACGATAACAAACACTATCAGCACTATAACGACCATTATCACCACTATAACGACCATTATCACCACTATAACGACCATTATAACCACTATAACAACCATTATCACCACTATAGCGACCATTATCAGCACTATAAAGACCATTATAACCGCTATAACATCCATTATCACCACTATAACATCTATTATAACCACTATAACAACCATTATATCCACGATAACAAACATTATCAGCATTATAACAACCATTATCACCACTATAACAACCATTATCACCACGATAACAAACATTATCAGCACCATAACGACCATTATCACCACTATAGCGACCATTATCACCACTATAACAACCATTATAACCACTATAACAACCATTATCACGACTAAAACGTCCTTTATCACCACTAAAACATCCATTATCACCACTATAACACCTATTATTACCAGTATAACAACCATTATCACCACGATAACAAACATTATCAGCACCATAACGACCATTATCACCACTATAACGACCATTATCACCACTATACCGACCATTATCACCACTATAACGACCATTATCACCACTATAACGACCATTATAACCACTATAACAACCATTATCACCACTATAGCGACCATTATCAGCACTATAAAGACCATTATCACCACTATAACGACCATTATAACCACTATAACAACCATTATCACCACTATAGCGACCATTATCAGCACTATAAAGACCATTATAACCGCTATAACATCCATTATCACTACTATAACGACCATTATCACCACTATAGCGACCATTATCACCACTATAACAACCATTATAACCAGTATATCAACCATTATCACGACTAAAACGTCCTTTATCACCACTAAAACATCCATTATCACCACTATAACAACCATTATCACCTCTACAACAACCATTATCAGCACGATAACAACATTATCAGCACTATAACGACCATTGTCACCACTATAACGACCATTATCACCACTATAACGACCATTATCACCACTCTAACGACCATTATCACCACTGTAACGACCATCATCACCACTATAGCAACCATTATCACCACTATAACAACCATTATAACCACTATAACAACCATTATCACGACTAAAACGTCCTTTATCACCACTAAAACATCCATTATCACCACTATAACACCTATTATCACCACTATAACAACCATTATCACCACGATAACAACATTATCAGCACTATAACGACCATTGTCACCACTATAACGACCATTATCACCACTATAACGACCATTATCACCACTATAACGACCATTATCACCACTATAGCGACCATTATCACCACTATAACAACCATTATAACCACTATAACAACCATTATCACGACTAAAACGTCCTTTATCACCACTAAAACATCCATTATCACCACTATAACAACCATTATAACCAGTATATCAACCATTATCACGACTAAAACGTCCTTTATCACCACTAAAACATCCATTATCACCACTATAACACCTATTATCACCACTATAACAACCATTATCACCACGATAACAAACACTATCAGCACTATAACGACCATTATCACCACTATAACAACCATTATAACCACTATAACAACCATTATCACGACTAAAACGTCCTTTATCACCACTAAAACATCCATTATCACCACTATAACACCTATTATCACCACTATAACAACCATTATCACCACGATAACAACATTATCAGCACTATAACGACCATTGTCACCACTATAACGACCATTATCACCACTATAACGACCATTATCACCACTATAACGACCATTATCACCACTATAGCGACCATTATCACCACTATAACAACCATTATAGCCACTATAACAACCATTATAGCCACTATAATAGCCATTATCACCACGATAACAACCAGTACAACGAGTATAACAACCATTACAACCACTACAACAACCAATAGAGCCACTATGACAACCATTATAAGCACTACGACAACCATTATGACCACTATAACACCTATTATCACCACGATAACAAACATTATCAGCACTATAACGACCATTATCACCACTATACCGACCATTATCACCTCTATAACGATCATTATAACCACTATAACAACCATTATCACCACTATAGCGACCATTATCACCACTATACCGACCATTATCACCACTATAACGACCATTATAACCACTATAACAACCATTATCACCACTATAGCGACCATTATCAGCACTATAAAGACCATTATAACCGCTATAACATCCATTATCACCACTATAACATCTATTATCACCACTATAACAACCATTATAACCAATACAAAAACCATTATAACCACTATAACAACCATTATAACCACTATAGCGACCATTATCAGCACTATAAAGACCATTATAACCGCTATAACATCCATTATTAGCACTATAAAGACCATTATAACCGCTATAACATCGATTATCACCACTATAACACCTATTATCACCACTATAACAACCTTTATCACCACGATAACAACATTATCAGCACTATAACGACCATTGTCACCACTATAACGACCATTATCACCACTATAACGACCATTATCACCACTATAACGACCATTATCACCACTATAGCGACCATTATCACCACTATAACAAACATTATAACCACTATAACAACCATTATCACGACTAAAACGTCCTTTATCACCACTAAAACATCCATTATCACCACTATAACACCTATTATTACCAGTATAACAACCATTATCACCACGATAACAAACATTATCAGCACCATAACGACCATTATCACCACTATAACGACCATTATCACCACTATACCGACCATTATCACCACTATAACGACCATTATCACCACTATAACGACCATTATAACCACTATAACAACCATTATCACCACTATAGCGACCATTATCAGCACTATAAAGACCATTATAACCGCTATAACATCCATTATCACCACTATAACGACCATTATCACCACTATAGCGACCATTATCACCACTATAACAACCATTATAACCAGTATAACAACCATTATCACGACTAAAACGTCCTTTATCATCACTAAAACATCCATTATCACCACTATAACAACCATTATCACCTCTACAACAACCATTATCAGCACGATAACAACATTATCAGCACTATAACGGCCATTGTCACCACTATAACGACCATTATCACCACTATAACGACCATTATCACCACTCTAACGACCATTATCACCACTGTAACGACCATTATCACCACTATAGCAACCATTATCACCACTATAACAACCATTATAACCACTATAACAACCATTATCACGACTAAAACGTCCTTTATCACCACTAAAACATCCATTATCACCACTATAACACCTATTATCACCACTATAACAACCATTATCACCACGATAACAAACACTATCAGCACTATAACGACCATTATCACCACTATAACGACCATTATCACCACTATAACGACCATTATAACCACTATAACAACCATTATCACCACTATAGCGATGATTATCAGCACTATAAAGACCATTATAACCGCTATAACAACCATTATCACCACTATAACGACAATTATCTACACTATAACAACCATTATAACCACTATAACAACCATTATCACGACTAAAACGTCCTTTATCACCACTAAAACATCCATTATCACCACTATAACAACCATTATCACCTCTACAACAACCATTATCAGCACTATAACGACCATTGTCACCACTATAACGACCATTATCACCACTATAACGACCATTATCACCACTGTAAAGACCATTATCACCACTATAGCAACCATTATCACCACTATAACAACCATTATAACCACTATAACAACCATTATCACGACTAAAACGTCCTTTATCACCACTAAAACATCCATTATCACCACTATAACACCTATTATCACCACTATAACAACCATTATCACCACGATAACAAACACTATCAGCACTATAACGACCATTATCACCACTATAACGACCATTATCACCACTATAACGACCATTATAACCACTATAACAACCATTATCACCACTATAGCGACCATTATCAGCACTATAAAGACCATTATAACCGCTATAACATCCATTATCACCACTATAACATCTATTATAACCACTATAACAACCATTATATCCACGATAACAAACATTATCAGCATTATAACAACCATTATCACCACTATAACAACCATTATCACCACGATAACAAACATTATCAGCACCATAACGACCATTATCACCACTATAGCGACCATTATCACCACTATAACAACCATTATAACCACTATAACAACCATTATCACGACTAAAACGTCCTTTATCACCACTAAAACATCCATTATCACCACTATAACACCTATTATTACCAGTATAACAACCATTATCACCACGATAACAAACATTATCAGCACCATAACGACCATTATCACCACTATAACGACCATTATCACCACTATACCGACCATTATCACCACTATAACGACCATTATCACCACTATAACGACCATTATAACCACTATAACAACCATTATCACCACTATAGCGACCATTATCAGCACTATAAAGACCATTATAACCGCTATAACATCCATTATCACTACTATAACGACCATTATCACCACTATAGCGACCATTATCACCACTATAACAACCATTATAACCAGTATATCAACCATTATCACGACTAAAACGTCCTTTATCACCACTAAAACATCCATTATCACCACTATAACAACCATTATCACCTCTACAACAACCATTATCAGCACGATAACAACATTATCAGCACTATAACGACCATTGTCACCACTATAACGACCATTATCACCACTATAACGACCATTATCACCACTCTAACGACCATTATCACCACTGTAACGACCATCATCACCACTATAGCAACCATTATCACCACTATAACAACCATTATAACCACTATAACAACCATTATCACGACTAAAACGTCCTTTATCACCACTAAAACATCCATTATCACCACTATAACACCTATTATCACCACTATAACAACCATTATCACCACGATAACAAACACTATCAGCACTATAACGACCATTATCACCACTATAACGACCATTATCACCACTATAACGACCATTATAACCACTATAACAACCATTATCACCACTATAGCGACCATTATCAGCACTATAAAGACCATTATAACCGCTATAACAACCATTATCACCACTATAACGACAATTATCTACACTATAACAACCATTATAACCACTATAACAACCATTATCACGGCTAAAACGTCCTTTATCACCACTAAAACATCCATTATCACCACTATAACAACCATTATCACCTCTACAACAACCATTATCAGCACGATAACAACATTACCAGCACTATAACGACCATTGTCACCACTATAACGACCATTATCACCACTATAACGACCATTATCACCACTGTAACGACCATTATCACCACTATAGCAACCATTATCACCACTATAACAACCATTATAACCACTATAACAACCATTATCACGACTAAAACGTCCTTTATCACCACTAAAACATCCATTATCACCACTATAACACCTATTATCACCACTATAACAACCATTATCACCACGATAACAAACACTATCAGCACTATAACGACCATTATCACCACTATAACGACCATTATCACCACTATAACGACCATTATAACCACTATAACAACCATTATCACCACTATAGCGACCATTATCAGCACTATAAAGACCATTATAACCGCTATAACATCCATTATCACCACTATAACATCTATTATCACCACTATAACAACCATTATAACCACGATAACAAACATTATCAGCATTATAACAACCATTATCACCACTATAACAACCATTATCACCACGATGACAAACATTATCAGCACCATAACGACCATTATCACCACTATAACGACCATTATCACCATTATAGCGACCATTATCACCACTATAGCGACCATTATAACCACTATAACAACCATTATCACCACTATAGCGACCATTATCAGCACTATAAAGACCATTATAACCGCTATAACATCCATTATCACCACTATAACACCTATTATCACCACTATAACAACCATTATCAACACGATAACAACCAGTACAACGAGTATAACAACCATTACAACCACTACAACAACCAATAGAGCCACTATGACAACCGTTATAAGCACTACGACAACCATTATGACCACTATAACACCTATTATCACCACGATAACAAACATTATCAGCACTATAACGACCATTATCACCACTATAACGACCATTATCACCACTATACCGACCATTATCACCACTATAACGATCATTATCACCATTATAACGACCATTATCACCACTATAACGACCATTATAACCACTATAACAACCATTATAACCAATACAACAACCATTATAACCACTATAACAACCATTATAACCACTATAACAACCAGTACAACCAGTATAACAACCATTACAACAATTACAACAACCAATACAACCACAATGACAACCATTATAAGCACTATGACAACCATTATGACCACTGTAACAACCATTATCACCACTGTAACAACCATTGTAACCACTATAACGACCATTATCACCACTATAACAACCATTATAACCAATACAACAACCATTATAACCACTATAACAACCATTATAGCCACTATAACAACCATTATAGCCACTATAATAGCCATTATAACCACTATAACAGCCATTACAACCAGTATAACAAACATTACAACCACTTTGACAACCATTAAGACCACTATAACGACCATTATCACCACTATAACGACCACTATCACCACTATAACGACCATTATCACCACTATAACGACCATTATCACCACTATACCGACCATTATCACCACTATAACGATCATTATCACCATTATAACGACCATTATCACCACTATAACGACCATTATAACCACTATAACAACCAATATCACCACTATAGCGACGATTATCAGCACTATAAAGACCATTATAACCGCTATAACATCCATTATCACCACTATAACACCTATTATCACCACTATAACAACCATTATCACCACGATAACAAACATTATCAGCACTATAACAACCATTATCAGCACTATAACGACCATTATAACCACTATAACGACCATTATCACCACTACACGACCATTGTCACCACTATAACAACCATTATAACCAATACAACAACCATTATAACCACTATAACAACCATTATAACCACTATAACAACCGGTACAACCAGTATAACAACCATTACAAGCACTACAACAACCAATAGAGCCACTATGACAACCACTATAAGCACTATGACAACTATTATGACCACTGTAACAACCATTATCACCACTGTAACAACCATTGTAACCACTATAACGACCATTATCACCACTATAACAACCATTATAACCAATACAGCAACCATTATAACCACTATAACAACCATTATAGCCACTATAACAACCATTATAACCACTACAATAGCCATTATAACCACTATAACTACCATTACAACCGGTATAACAACCATTACAACCACTTTGACAACCATTAAGACCACTATAACCACCATTATCTGCGCTATAACGACCATTAACACCACTATAACAACCATTATAACCAATACAACAACCATTATAACCACTATAACAACCATTATAGCCACTATAACAACCATTATAGCCACTATAATAGCCATTATCACCACGATAACAACCAGTACAACGAGTATAATAACCATTACAACCACTACAACAACCAATAGAGCCACTATGACAACCATTATAAGCACTACGACAACCATTATGACCACTATAACACCTATTATCACCACGATAACAAACATTATCAGCACTATAACGACCATTATCACCACTATAACGACCATTATCACCACGATACCGACCATTATCACCACTATAACGACCATTATCACCACTATAACAACCATTATAACCAATACAACAACCATTATAACCACTATAACAACCATTATAGCCACTATAACAACCATTATAGCCACTATAATAGCCATTATAACCACTATAACAACCATTACAACCAGTATAACAACCATTACAACCACTTTGACAACCATTAAGACCACTATAACGACCATTATCAGCACTATAACGACCATTATCACCACTATAACGACCATTATAACCACTATAACAACCATTATCACCACTATAGCGACGATTATCAGCACTATAAAGACCATTATAACCGCTATAACATCCATTATCAGCACTATAAAGACCATTATAACCGCTATAACATCCATTATCACCACTATAACACCTATTATCACCACTATAACAACCATTATCACCACGATAACAAACATTATCAGCACTATAACAACCATTATCAGCACTATAACGACCATTATAACCACTATAACGACCATTATCACCACTACACGACCATTGTCACCACTATAACAACCATTATAACCAATACAACAACCATTATAACCACTATAACAACCATTATAATCAATACAAAAACCATTATAACCACTATAACAACCATTATCAGCACTATAAAGACCATTATAACCGCTATAACATCCATTATCACCACTATAACACCTATTATCACCACTATAACAACCATTATCACCACGATAACAAACATTATCAGCACTATAACAACCATTATCAGCACTATAACGACCATTATAACCACTATAACGCCCATTATCACCACTACACGACCATTGTCACCACTATAACAACCATTATAACCAATACAACAACCATTATAACCACTATAACAACCATTATAACCAATACAAAAACCATTATAACCATTATAACAACCATTATAACCACTATAGCGACCATTATCAGCACTATAAAGACCATTATAACCGCTATAACATCCATTATCAGCACTATAAAGACCATTATAACCGCTATAACATCCATTATCACCACTATAACACCTATTATCACCACTATAACAACCATTATCACCACGATAACAAACATTATCAGCACTATAACAACCATTATCAGCACTATAACGACCATTATAACCACTATAACGACCATTATCACCACTACACGACCATTGTCACCACTATAACAACCATTATAACCAATACAACAACCATTATAACCACTATAACAACCATTATAACCACTATAACAACCGGTACAACCAGTATAACAACCATTACAAGCACTACAACAACCAATAGAGCCACTATGACAACCACTATAAGCACTATGACAACCATTATGACCACTGTAACAACCATTATCACCACTGTAACAACCATTGTAACCACTATAACGACCATTATCACCACTATAACAACCATTATAACCAATACAGCAACCATTATAACCACTATAACAACCATTATAGCCACTATAACAACCATTATAACCACTGCAATAGCCATTATAACCACTATAACAACCATTACAACCAGTATAACAACCATTACAACCACTTTGACAACCATTAAGACCACTATAACGACCATTATCTGCACTATAACGACCATTATCACCACGATAACAAACATTATCAGCACTATAACGACCATTATCACCACTATAACGACCATTATCACCACTATAACGACCATTATCACCACTGTAACGACCATTATCACCACTATAACGACCATTATCACCACTATAACGACCATTATAACCACTATAATAACCATTATCACCACTATAGCGACCATTATCAGCACTATAACGACCATTATAACCACTATAACAACCATTTTCACCACCATAACGACAATTGTCTACACTATAACAACCATTATAACCACTATAACAACCATTATCACGACTAAAACGTCCTTTATCACCACTAAAACATCCGTTATCACCACTATAACACCTATTATCACAACTATAACAACCATTATCACCACGATAACAAACATTATCAGCACTATAACGACCATTATCACCACTACAGCGACTATTATAACCACTATAACAACCATTATCACCACTATAGCGACCATTATCAGCACTATAAAGACCATTATAACCGCTATAACATCCATTATCACCACTATAACACATATTATCACCACTATAACAACCATTATCACCACGATAACAACCAGTACAACGAGTATAACAACCATTACAACCACTACAACAACCAATAAAGCCACTATGACAACCATTATAAGCACTACGACAACCATTATGACCACTATAACACCTATTATCACCACGATAACAAACATTATCAGCACTATAACGACCATTATCACCACTATAACGACCATTATCACCACTATAGCGACGATTATCAGCACGTTAAAGACCATTATAACCGCTATAACATCCATTATCACCACTATAACACCTATTATCACCACTATAACAACCATTATCACCACGATAACAAACATTATCAGCACTATAACAACCATTATCAGCACTATAACGACCATTATAACCACTATAACGACCATTATCACCACTACACGACCATTGTCACCACTATAACAACCATTATAACCAATACAACAACCATTATAACCACTATAACAACCATTATAACCACTATAACAACCAGTACAACCAGTATAACAACCATTACAACCACTACAACAACCAATACAGCCACTATGACAACCATTATAAGCACTACGACAACCATTATGACCACTATAACACCTATTATCACCACGATAACAAACGTTATCAGCACTATAACGACCATTATCACCACTATAACGACCATTATCACCACTATACCGACCATTATCACCACTATAACGATCATTATCACCATTATAACGACCATTATCACCACTATAACGACCATTATAACCACTATAACAACCATTATCACCACTATAGCGACGATTATCAGCACTATAAAGACCATTATAACCGCTATAACATCCATTATCAGCACTATAAAGACCATTATAACCGCTAAAACATCCATTATCACCACTATAACACCTATTATCACCACTATAACAATCATTATCACCACGATAACAAACATTATCAGCACTATAACAACCATTATCAGCACTATAACGACCATTATAACCACTATAACGACCATTATCACCACTACACGACCATTGTCACCACTATAACAACCATTATAACCAATACAACAACCAGTACAACCAGTATAACAACCATTACAACCACTACAACAACCAATACAGCTACTATGACAACCATTATAAGCACTATGACAACCATTATGACCACTGTAACAACCATTATAACCACTGTAACAACCATTGTAACCACTATAACGACCATTATAGCCACTATAACAACCATTATAGCCACTATAATAGCCATTATCACCACGATAACAACCAGTACAACGAGTATAATAACCATTACAACCACTACAACAACCAATAGAGCCACTATGACAACCATTATAAGCACTACGACAACCATTATGACCACTATAACACCTATTATCACCACGATAACAAACATTATCAGCACTATAACGACCATTATCACCACTATAACAACCATTATCACGACTAAAACGTCCTTTATCACCACTAATACATCCATTATCACCACTATAACACCTATTATCACCACTATAACAACCATTATCACCACGATAACAAACATTATCAGCACTATAACGACCATTATCACCACTATAACGACCATTATCACCACTATAACGGCCATTATAACCACTATAATAACCATTATCACCACTATAGCGACCATTATCAGCACTATAACGACCATTATAACCACTATAACAACCATTATCACCACTATAACGACAATTATCTACACTATAACAACCATTATAACCACTATAACAACCATTATCACGACTAAAACGTCCTTTATCACCACTAAAACATCCGTTATCACCACTATAACGCCTATTGTCACCACTATAACAACCATTATCACCACGATAACAAACATTATCAGCACCATAAAGACCATTATCACCATTATAACGACCATTATCACCATTATAGCGACCATTATCACCACTATAGCGACCATTATAACCACTATAACAACCATTACAACCACTACAACAACCAATACAGCCACTATGACAACCATTATAAGCACTATGACAACCATTATGACCACTGTAACAACCATTATAACCACTGTAACAACCATTGTAACCACTATAACGACCATTAACACCACTATAACAACCATTATAACCAATACAACAACCATTATAACCACTATAACAACCATTATAGCCACTATAACAACCATTATAGCCACTATAATAGCCATTATCACCACGATAACAACCAGTACAACGAGTATAATAACCATTACAACCACGACAACAACCAATAGAGCCACTATGACAACCATTATAAGCACTACGACAACCATTATGACCACTATAACACCTATTATCACCACGATAACAAACATTATCAGCACTATAACGACCATTATCACCACTATAACGACCATTATCACCACTATACCGACCATTATCACCACTATAACGATCATTATCACCATTATAACGACCATTATCACCACTATAACAACCATTATAACCAATACAACAACCATTATAACCACTATAACAACCATTATAACCAATACAAAAACCATTATAACCACTATAACAACCATTATCAGCACTATAAAGACCATTATAACCGCTATAACATCCATTATCACCACTATAACACCTATTATCACCACTATAACAACCATTATCACCACGATAACAAACATTATCAGCACTATAACAACCATTCTCAGCACTATAACGACCATTATCACCACTATAACGACCATTATCACCACTATAACGACCACTATCACCACTATAGCGACCATTATCACCACTATAACGACCATTATAACCACTATAACAACCATTATCACGACTAAAACGTCCTTCATCACCACTAAAACATCCATTATCACCACTATAACACCTATTGTCACCACTATAACAACCATTATCACCACGATAACAAACATTATCAGCACCATAAAGACCATTATCACCTCTATAACGACCATTATCACCACGATAACAACATTATCAGCACTATAACAACCATTGTCACCAATATAACGACCATTATCACCGCTATAACGACCATTATCACCACTATAACGACCATTATCACCACTATAACGACAATTATCTACACTATAACAACCATTATAACCACTATAACAACCATTATCACGACTAAAACGTCCTTTATCACCACTAAAACATCCATTATCACCACTATAACAACCATTATCACCACTACAACAACCATTATCACCACGATAACAACATTATCAGCACTATAACGACCATTGTCACCACTATAACGACCATTATCACCACTATAACGACCATTATCACCACTATAACAACCATTATCACCACTATAGCGACCATTATCACCACTACAACAACCATTATCACCACGATAACAACATTATCAGCACTATAACGACCATTGTCACCACTATAACGACCATTATGACCACTATAACGACCATTATCACCACTATAGCGACGATTATCAGCACTATAAAGACCATTATAACCGCTATAACATCCATTATCACCACTATAACGACCATTATCACCACTATACCGACCATTATCACCACTATAACGACCATTATAACCACTATAGCGACGATTATCAGCACTATAAAGACCATTATAACCGCTATAACATCCATTATCACCACTATAACGACCATTATCACCACTATACCGACCATTATCACCACTATAACGACCATTATAACCACTATAACAACCATTATCACCACTATAGCGACCATTATCAGCACTATAAAGACCATTATAACCGCTATAACATCCATTATCACCACTATAACATCTATTATCACCACTATAACAACCATTATAACCAATACAAAAACCATTATAACCACTATAACAACCATTATAACCACTATAGCCACCATTATCAGCACTATAAAGACCATTATAACCGCTATAACATCCATTATTAGCACTATAAAGACCATTATAACCGCTATAACATCGATTATCACCACTATAACACCTATTATCACCACTATAACAACCTTTATCACCACGATAACAACATTGTCAGCACTATAACGACAATTGTCACAACTATAACGACCATTATCACCACTATAACGACCATTATCACCACTATAACGACCATTATCACCACTATAGCGACCCTTATCACCACTATAACAACCATTATAACCACTATAACAACCATTATCACGACTAAAACGTCCTTTATCACCACTAAAACATCCATTATCACCACTATAACACCTATTATTACCAGTATAACAACCATTATCACCACGATAACAAACATTATCAGCACCATAACGACCATTATCACCACTATAACGACCATTATCACCACTATACCGACCATTATCACCACTATAACGACCATTATCACCACTATAACGACCATTATAACCACTATAACAACCATTATCACCACTATAGCGACCATTATCAGCACTATAAAGACCATTATAACCGCTATAACATCCATTATCACCACTATAACGACAATTATCACCACTATAGCGACCATTATCACCACTATAACAACCATTATAACCAGTATAACAACCATTATCACGACTAAAACGTCCTTTATCACCACTAAAAAATCCATTATCACCACTATAACAACCATTATCACCTCTAGAACAACCATTATCAGCACGATAACAACATTATCAGCACTATAACGACCATTGTCACCACTATAACGACCATTATCACCACTATAACGACCATTATCACCACTCTAACGACCATTATCACCACTGTAACGACCATTATCACCACTACAGCAACCATTATCACCACTATAACAACCATTATAACCACTATAACAACCATTATCACGACTAAAACGTCCTTTATCACCACTAAAACATCCATTATCACCACTATAACACCTATTATCACCACTATAACAACCATTATCACCACGATAACAAACACTATCAGCACTATAACGACCATTATCACCACTATAACGACCATTATCACCACTATAACGACCATTATAACCACTATAACAACCATTATCACCACTATAGCGACGATTATCAGCACTATAAAGACCATTATAACCGCTATAACAACCATTATCACCACTATAACGACAATTATCTACACTATAACAACCATTATAACCACTATAACAACCATTATCACGACTAAAACGTCCTTTATCACCACTAAAACATCCATTATCACCACTATAACAACCATTATCACCTCTACAACAACCATTATCAGCACGATAACAACATTATCAGCACTATAACGACCATTGTCACCACTATAACGACCATTATCACCACTATAACGACCATTATCACCACTGTAACGACCATTATCACCACTATAGCAACCATTATCACCACTATAACAACCATTATAACCACTATAACAACCATTATCACGATTAAAACGTCCTTTATCACCACTAAAACATCCATTATCACCACTATAACACCTATTATCATCACTATAACAACCATTATCACCACGATAACAAACACTATCAGCACTATAACGACCATTATCACCACTATAACGACCATTATCACCACTATAACGACCATTATAACCACTATAACAACCATTATCACCACTATGGCGACCATTATCAGCACTATAAAGACCATTATAACCGCTATAACATCCATTATCACCACTATAACATCTATTATCACCACTATAACAACCATTATAACCACGATAACAAACATTATCAGCATTATAGCAACCATTATCACCACTATAACAACCATTATCACCACGATAACAAACATTATCAGCACCATAACGACCATTATCACCACTATAACGACCATTATCACCACTATAGCGACCATTATCACCACTATAACAACCATTATAACCACTATAACAACCATTATCACGACTAAAACGTCCTTTATCACCACTAAAACATCCATTATCACCACTATAACATCCATTATCACCACTATAACGACCATTATCACCACTATAGCGACCATTATCACCACTATAACAACCATTATAACCAGTATAACAACCATTATCACGACTAAAACGTCCTTTATCACCACTAAAACATCCATTATCACCACTATAACAACCATTATCACCTCTACAACAACCATTATCACCACGATAACAAACATTATCAGCACCATAAGGACCATTATCACCTCTATAACGACCATTATCACCACTATAACGACCATTATAACCACTATAACAACCATTATCACCACTATAGCGACCATTATCAGCACTATAAAGACCATTATAACCGCTATAACATCCATTATCACCACTATAACATCTATTATCACCACTATAACAACCATTATAACCAATACAAAAACCATTATAACCACTATAACAACCATTATAACCACTATAGCGACCATTATCAGCACTATAAAGACCATTATAACCGCTATAACATCCATTATTAGCACTATAAAGACCATTATAACCGCTATAACATCGATTATCACCACTATAACACCTATCATCACCACTATAACAACCTTTATCACCACGATAACAACATTATCAGCACTATAACGACAATTGTCACAACTATAACGACCATTATCACCACTATAACGACCATTATCACCACTATAACGACCATTATCACCACTATAGCGACCATTATCACCACTATAACAACCATTATAACCACTATAACAACCATTATCACGACTAAAACGTCCTTTATCACCACTAAAACATCCATTATCACCACTATAACACCTATTATTACCAGTATAACAGCCATTATCACCACGATAACAAACATTATCAGCACCATAACGACCATTATCACCACTATAACGACCATTATCACCACTATACCGACCATTATCACCACTATAACGACCATTATCACCACTATAACGACCATTATAACCACTATAACAACCATTATCACCACTATAGCGACCATTATCAGCACTATAAAGACCATTATAACCGCTATAACATCCATTATCACCACTATAACGACAATTATCACCACTATAGCGACCATTATCACCACTATAACAACCATTATAACCAGTATAACAACCATTATCACGACTAAAACGTCCTTTATCACCACTAAAAAATCCATTATCACCACTATAACAACCATTATCACCTCTAGAACAACCATTATCAGCACGATAACAACATTATCAGCACTATAACGACCATTGTCACCACTATAACGACCATTATCACCACTATAACGACCATTATCACCACTCTAACGACCATTATCACCACTGTAACGACCATTATCACCACTATAGCAACCATTATCACCACTATAACAACCATTATAACCACTATAACAACCATTATCACGACTAAAACGTCCTTTATCACCACTAAAACATCCATTATCACCACTATAACACCTATTATCACCACTATAACAACCATTATCACCACGATAACAAACACTATCAGCACTATAACGACCATTATCACCACTATAACGACCATTATCACCACTATAACGACCATTATAACCACTATAACAACCATTATCACCACTATAGCGACGATTATCAGCACTATAAAGACCATTATAACCGCTATAACAACCATTATCACCACTATAACGACAATTATCTACACTATAACAACCATTATAACCACTATAACAACCATTATCACGACTAAAACGTCCTTTATCACCACTAAAACATCCATTATCACCACTATAACAACCATTATCACCTCTACAACAACCATTATCAGCACGATAACAACATTATCAGCACTATAACGACCATTGTCACCACTATAACGACCATTATCACCACTATAACGACCATTATCACCACTGTAACGACCATTATCACCACTATAGCAACCATTATCACCACTATAACAACCATTATAACCACTATAACAACCATTATCACGACTAAAACGTCCTTTATCACCACTAAAACATCCATTATCACCACTATAACACCTATTATCATCACTATAACAACCATTATCACCACGATAACAAACACTATCAGCACTATAACGACCATTATCACCACTATAACGACCATTATCACCACTATAACGACCATTATAACCACTATAACAACCATTATCACCACTATAGCGACCATTATCAGCACTATAAAGACCATTATAACCGCTATAACATCCATTATCACCACTATAACATCTATTATCACCACTATAACAACCATTATAACCACGATAACAAACATTATCAGCATTATAACAACCATTATCACCACTATAGCAACCATTATCACCACGATAACAAACATTATCAGCACCATAACGACCATTATCACCACTATAACGACCATTATCACCACTATAGCGACCATTATCACCACTATAACAACCATTATAACCACTATAACAACCATTATCACGACTAAAACGTCCTTTATCACCACTAAAACATCCATTATCACCACTATAACATCCATTATCACCACTATAACGACCATTATCACCACTATAGCGACCATTATCACCACTATAACAACCATTATAACCAGTATAACAACCATTATCACGACTAAAACGTCCTTTATCACCACTAAAACATCCATTATCACCACTATAACAACCATTATCACCTCTACAACAACCATTATCAGCACGATAACAACATTATCAGCACTATAACGACCATTGTCACCACTATAACGACCATTATCACCACTATAACGACCATTATCACCACTCTAACGACCATTATCACCACTGTAACGACCATTACCACCACTATAGCAACCATTATCACGACTAAAACGTCCTTCATCACCACTAAAACATCCATTATCACCACTATAACACCTATTGTCACCACTATAACAACCATTATCACCACGATAACAAACATTACCAGCACCATAAAGACCATTATCACCTCTATAACGACCATTATCACCACTATAACGACCATTATAACCACTATAACAACCATTATCACCACTATAGCGACCATTATCAGCACTATAAAGACCATTATAACCGCTATAACATCCATTATCACCACTATAACGACCATTATCACCACTACAGCGACCATTATCACCACTATAACAACCATTATAACCACTATAACAACCATTATCACGACTAAAACGTCCTTTATCACCACTAAAACATCCATTATCACCACTATAACACCTATTATCACCACTATAACAACCATTATCACCACGATAACAAACACTATCAGCACTATAACGACCATTATCACCACTATAACGACCATTATCACCACTATAACGACCATTATAACCACTATAACAACCATTATCACCACTATAGCGACGATTATCAGCACTATAAAGACCATTATAACCGCTATAACAACCATTATCACCACTATAACGACAATTATCTACACTATAACAACCATTATAACCACTATAACAACCATTATCACGACTAAAACGTCCTTTATCACCACTAAAACATCCATTATCACCACTATAACAACCATTATCACCTCTACAACAACCATTATCAGCACGATAACAACATTATCAGCACTATAACGACCATTGTCACCACTATAACGACCATTATCACCACTATAACGACCATTATCACCACTGTAACGACCATTATCACCACTATAGCAACCATTATCACCACTATAACAACCATTATAACCACTATAACAACCATTATCACGACTAAAACGTCCTTTATCACCACTAAAACATCCATTATCACCACTATAACACCTATTATCATCACTATAACAACCATTATCACCACGATAACAAACACTATCAGCACTATAACGACCATTATCACCACTATAACGACCATTATCACCACTATAACGACCATTATAACCACTATAACAACCATTATCACCACTATAGCGACCATTATCAGCACTATAAAGACCATTATAACCGCTATAACATCCATTATCACCACTATAACATCTATTATCACCACTATAACAACCATTATAACCACGATAACAAACATTATCAGCATTATAACAACCATTATCACCACTATAACAACCATTATCACCACGATAACAAACATTATCAGCACCATAACGACCATTATCACCACTATAACGACCATTATCACCACTATAGCGACCATTATCACCACTATAACAACCATTATAACCACTATAACAACCATTATCACGACTAAAACGTCCTTTATCACCACTAAAACATCCATTATCACCACTATAACATCCATTATCACCACTATAACGAACATTATCACCACTATAGCGACCATTATCACCACTATAACAACCATTATAACCAGTATAACAACCATTATCACGACTAAAACGTCCTTTATCACCACTAAAACATCCATTATCACCACTATAACAACCATTATCACCTCTACAACAACCATTATCACCACGATAACAAACATTATCAGCACCATAAGGACCATTATCACCTCTATAACGACCATTATCACCACTATAACGACCATTATAACCACTATAACAACCATTATCACCACTATAGCGACCATTATCAGCACTATAAAGACCATTGTAACCGCTATAACATCCATTATCACCACTATAACATCTATTATCACCACTATAACAACCATTATAACCAATACAAAAACCATTATAACCACTATAACAACCATTATAACCACTATAGCGACCATTATCAGCACTATAAAGACCATTATAACCGCTATAACATCCATTATTAGCACTATAAAGACCATTATAACCGCTATAACATCGATTATCACCACTATAACACCTATTATCACCACTATAACAACCTTTATCACCACGATAACAACATTATCAGCACTATAACGACAATTGTCACAACTATAACGACCATTATCACCACTATAACGACCATTATCACCACTATAACGACCATTATCACCACTATAACGACCATTATAACCACTATAACAACCATTATCACCACTATAGCGACGATTATCAGCACTATAAAGACCATTATAACCGCTATAACAACCATTATCACCACTATAACGACAATTATCTACACTATAACAACCATTATAACCACTATAACAACCATTATCACGACTAAAACGTCCTTTATCACCACTAAAACATCCATTATCACCACTATAACAACCATTATCACCTCTACAACAACCATTATCAGCACGATAACAACATTATCAGCACTATAACGACCATTGTCACCACTATAACGACCATTATCACCACTATAACGACCATTATCACCACTGTAACGACCATTATCACCACTATAGCAACCATTATCACCACTATAACAACCATTATAACCACTATAACAACCATTATCACGACTAAAACGTCCTTTATCACCACTAAAACATCCATTATCACCACTATAACACCTATTATCATCACTATAACAACCATTATCACCACGATAACAAACACTATCAGCACTATAACGACCATTATCACCACTATAACGACCATTATCACCACTATAACGACCATTATAACCACTATAACAACCATTATCACCACTATAGCGACCATTATCAGCACTATAAAGACCATTATAACCGCTATAACATCCATTATCACCACTATAACATCTATTATCACCACTATAACAACCATTATAACCACGATAACAAACATTATCAGCATTATAACAACCATTATCACCACTATAACAACCATTATCACCACGATAACAAACATTATCAGCACCATAACGACCATTATCACCACTATAACGACCATTATCACCACTATAGCGACCATTATCACCACTATAACAACCATTATAACCACTATAACAACCATTATCACGACTAAAACGTCCTTTATCACCACTAAAACATCCATTATCACCACTATAACATCCATTATCACCACTATAACGACCATTATCACCACTATAGCGACCATTATCACCACTATAACAACCATTATAACCAGTATAACAACCATTATCACGACTAAAACGTCCTTTATCACCACTAAAACATCCATTATCACCACTATAACAACCATTATCACCTCTACAACAACCATTATCACCACGATAACAAACATTATCAGCACCATAAGGACCATTATCACCTCTATAACGACCATTATCACCACTATAACGACCATTATAACCACTATAACAACCATTATCACCACTATAGCGACCATTATCAGCACTATAAAGACCATTGTAACCGCTATAACATCCATTATCACCACTATAACATCTATTATCACCACTATAACAACCATTATAACCAATACAAAAACCATTATAACCACTATAACAACCATTATAACCACTATAGCGACCATTATCAGCACTATAAAGACCATTATAACCGCTATAACATCCATTATTAGCACTATAAAGACCATTATAACCGCTATAACATCGATTATCACCACTATAACACCTATTATCACCACTATAACAACCTTTATCACCACGATAACAACATTATCAGCACTATAACGACAATTGTCACAACTATAACGACCATTATCACCACTATAACGACCATTATCACCACTATAACGACCATTATCACCACTATAGCGACCATTATCACCACTATAACAACCATTATAACCACTATAACAACCATTATCACGACTAAAACGTCCTTTATCACCACTAAAACATCCATTATCACCACTATAACACCTATTATTACCAGTATAACAACCATTATCACCACGATAACAAACATTATCAGCACCATAACGACCATTATCACCACTATAACGACCATTATCACCACTATACCGACCATTATCACCACTATAACGACCATTATCACCACTATAACGACCATTATAACCACTATAACAACCATTATCACCACTATAGCGACCATTATCAGCACTATAAAGACCATTATAACCGCTATAACATCCATTATCACCACTATAACGACAATTATCACCACTATAGCGACCATTATCACCACTATAACAACCATTATAACCAGTATAACAACCATTATCACGACTAAAACGTCCTTTATCACCACTAAAAAATCCATTATCACCACTATAACAACCATTATCACCTCTAGAACAACCATTATCAGCACGATAACAACATTATCAGCACTATAACGACCATTGTCACCACTATAACGACCATTATCACCACTATAACGACCATTATCACCACTCTAACGACCATTATCACCACTGTAACGACCATTATCACCACTATAGCAACCATTATCACCACTATAACAACCATTATAACCACTATAACAACCATTATCACGACTAAAACGTCCTTTATCACCACTAAAACATCCATTATCACCACTATAACACCTATTATCACCACTATAACAACCATTATCACCACGATAACAAACACTATCAGCACTATAACGACCATTATCACCACTATAACGACCATTATCACCACTATAACGACCATTATAACCACTATAACAACCATTATCACCACTATAGCGACGATTATCAGCACTATAAAGACCATTATAACCGCTATAACAACCATTATCACCACTATAACGACAATTATCTACACTATAACAACCATTATAACCACTATAACAACCATTATCACGACTAAAACGTCCTTTATCACCACTAAAACATCCATTATCACCACTATAACAACCATTATCACCTCTACAACAACCATTATCAGCACGATAACAACATTATCAGCACTATAACGACCATTGTCACCACTATAACGACCATTATCACCACTATAACGACCATTATCACCACTGTAACGACCATTATCACCACTATAGCAACCATTATCACCACTATAACAACCATTATAACCACTATAACAACCATTATCACGACTAAAACGTCCTTTATCACCACTAAAACATCCATTATCACCACTATAACACCTATTATCATCACTATAACAACCATTATCACCACGATAACAAACACTATCAGCACTATAACGACCATTATCACCACTATAACGACCATTATCACCACTATAACGACCATTATAACCACTATAACAACCATTATCACCACTATAGCGACCATTATCAGCACTATAAAGACCATTATAACCGCTATAACATCCATTATCACCACTATAACATCTATTATCACCACTATAACAACCATTATAACCACGATAACAAACATTATCAGCATTATAACAACCATTATCACCACTATAACAACCATTATCACCACGATAACAAACATTATCAGCACCATAACGACCATTATCACCACTATAACGACCATTATCACCACTATAGCGACCATTATCACCACTATAACAACCATTATAACCACTATAACAACCATTATCACGACTAAAACGTCCTTTATCACCACTAAAACATCCATTATCACCACTATAACATCCATTATCACCACTATAACGACCATTATCACCACTATAGCGACCATTATCACCACTATAACAACCATTATAACCAGTATAACAACCATTATCACGACTAAAACGTCCTTTATCACCACTAAAACATCCATTATCACCACTATAACAACCATTATCACCTCTACAACAACCATTATCAGCACGATAACAACATTATCAGCACTATAACGACCATTGTCACCACTATAACGACCATTATCACCACTATAGCGACCATTATCACCACTATAACAACCATTATAACCACTATAACAACCATTATCACGACTAAAACGTCCTTTATCACCACTGAAACATCCATTATCACCACTATAACACCTATTATCACCTGTATAACAACCATTATCACCACGAGCACAAACATTATCAGCACCATAACGACCATTATCACCACTATAACAACCATTATAACCACTATAACAACCATTGTAGCCACTATAATAGCCATTATAACCAATATAACAACCACTACATCCAGTATAACAACCATTACAACCACTATGACAGCCATTATAACCACTATGACAACCATTATCACCACTGTCACAACCATTATGACCACTGTAACAACCATTATCACCACTACAACAACCATTATCACCACGATAACAACATTATCAGCACTATAACGACCATTGTCACCAATATAACGACCATTATCACCGCTATAACGACCATTATCACCACTATAACGACCATTATCACCACTATAGCGACCATTATCACCACTATAACAACCATTATAACCACTATAACAACCATTATCACGACTAAAACGTCCTTCATCACCACTAAAACATCCAATATCACCACTATAACACCTATTATCACCACTATAACAACCATTATCACCACGATAACAAACATTATCAGCACTATAACGACCATTATCACCACTATAACGACCATTATCACCACTATAACGACCATTATAACCACTATAACAACCATTATCACCACTATAGCGACCATTATCAGCACTATAACGACCATTATAACCACTATAACAACCATTATCACCACTATAACGACAATTATCTACACTATAACAACCATTATAACCACTATAACAACCATTATCACGACTAAAACGTCCTTTATCACCACTAAAACATCCATTATCACCACTATAACAACCATTATCACCACTACAACAACCATTATCACCACGATAACAACATTATCAGCACTATAACGACCATTGTCACCACTATAACGACCATTATCACCACTATAACGACCATTATCACCACTGTAACGACCATTATCACCACTATAGCAACCATTATCACCACTATAACAACCATTATAACCATTATAACAACCATTATCACGACTAAAACGTCCTTTATCACCACTAAAACATCCATTATCACCACTATAACACCTATTATCACCACTATAACAACCATTATCACCACGATAACAAACACTATCAGCACTATAACGACCATTATCACCACTATAGCGACCATTATCACCACTATAACAACCATTATAACCACTATAACAACCATTATCACGACTAAAACGTCCTTCATCACCACTAAAACATCCATTATCACCACTATAGCGACGATTATCAGCACTATAAAGACCATTATAACCGCTATAACATCCATTATCAGCACTATAAAGACCATTATAACCGCTATAACATCCATTATCACCACTATAACACGTATTATCACCACTATAACAACCATTATCACCACGATAACAAACATTATCAGCACTATAACAACCATTATCAGCACTATAACGACCATTATAACCACTATAACGACCATTATCACCACTACACGACCATTGTCACCACTATAACAACCATTATAACCAATACAACAACCATTATAACCACTATAACAACCATTATAACCACTATAACAACCAGTACAACCAGTATAACAACCATTACAACCACTACAACAACCAATACAGCCACTATGACAACCATTATAAGCACTATGACAACCATTATGACCACTGTAACAACCATTATCACCACTGTAACAACCATTGTAACCACTATAACGACCATTATCACCACTATAACAACCATTATAACCAATACAACAACCATTATAACCACTATAACAACCATTATAGCCACTATAACAACCATTATAGCCACTATAATTGCCATTATCACCACGATAACAACCAGTACAACGAGTATAACAACCATTACAACCACTACAACAACCAATAGAGCCACTATGACAACCATTATAAGCACTACGACAACCATTATGACCACTATAACACCTATTATCACCACGATAACAAACATTATCAGCACTATAACGACCATTATCACCACTATAGCGACGATTATCAGCACTATAAAGACCATTATAACCGCTATAACATCCATTATCAGCACTATAAAGACCATTATAACCGCTATAACATCCATTATCACCACTATAACACCTATTATCACCACTATAACAACCATTATCACCACGATAACAAACATTATCAGCACTATAACAACCATTATCAGCACTATAACGACCATTATAACCACTATAACGACCATTATAACCACTATAACAACCAGTACAACCAGTATAACAACCATTACAACCACTACAACAACCAATACAGCCACTATGACAACCATTATAAGCACTATGACAACCATTATGACCACTGTAACAACCATTATCACCACTGTAACAACCATTGTAACCACTATAACGACCATTATCACCACTATAACAACCATTATAACCAATACAACAACCATTATAACCACTATAACAACCATTATAGCCACTATAACAACCATTATAGCCACTATAATAGCCATTATCACCACGATAACAACCAGTACAACGAGTATAACAACCATTACAACCACTACAACAACCAATAGAGCCACTATGACAACCATTATAAGCACTACGACAACCATTATGACCACTATAACACCTATTATCACCACGATAACAAACATTATCAGCACTATAACGACCATTATCACCACTATACCGACCATTATCACCTCTATAACGATCATTATCACCATTATAACGACAATTATCACCACTATAACGACCATTATAACCACTATAACAACCATTATCACCACTATAGCGACGATTATCAGCACTATAAAGGCCATTATAACCGCTAAAACATCCATTATCACCACTATAACAACCATTATCACCACTACAACAACCATTATCAGCACGATAACAACATTATCAGCACTATAACGACCATTGTCACCACTATAACGACCATTATCACCACTATAACGACCATTATCACCACTCTAACGACCATTATCACCACTGTAACGACCATTATCACCACTATAGCAACCATTATCACGACTAAAACGTCCTTCATCACCACTAAAACATCCATTATCACCACTATAACACCTATTGTCACCACTATAACAACCATTATCACCACGATAACAAACATTATCAGCACCATAAAGACCATTATCACCTCTATAACGACCATTATCACCACTATAACGACCATTATAACCACTATAACAACCATTATCACCACTATAGCGACCATTATCAGCACTATAAAGACCATTATAACCGCTATAACATCCATTATCACCACTATAACGACCATTATCACCACTATAGCGACCATTATCACCACTATAACAACCATTATAACCACTATAACAACCATTATCACGACTAAAACGTCCTTTATCACCACTGAAACATCCATTATCACCACTATAACACCTATTATCACCTGTATAACAACCATTATCACCACGAGCACAAACATTATCAGCACCATAACGACCATTATCACCACTATAACAACCATTATAACCACTATAACAACCATTGTAGCCACTATAATAGCCATTATAACCAATATAACAACCACTACATCCAGTATAACAACCATTACAACCACTATGACAGCCATTATAACCACTATGACAACCATTATCACCACTGTCACAACCATTATGACCACTGTAACAACCATTATCACCACTACAACAACCATTATCACCACGATAACAACATTATCAGCACTATAACGACCATTGTCACCAATATAACGACCATTATCACCGCTATAACGACCATTATCACCACTATAACGACCATTATCACCACTATAGCGACCATTATCACCACTATAACAACCATTATAACCACTATAACAACCATTATCACGACTAAAACGTCCTTCAACACCACTAAAACATCCAATATCACCACTATAACACCTATTATCACCACTATAACAACCATTATCACCACGATAACAAACATTATCAGCACTATAACGACCATTATCACCACTATAACGACCATTATCACCACTATAACGACCATTATAACCACTATAACAACCATTATCACCACTATAGCGACCATTATCAGCACTATAACGACCATTATAACCACTATAACAACCATTATCACCACTATAACGACAATTATCTACACTATAACAACCATTATAACCACTATAACAACCATTATCACGACTAAAACGTCCTTTATCACCACTAAAACATCCATTATCACCACTATAACAACCATTATCACCACTACAACAACCATTATCACCACGATAACAACATTATCAGCACTATAACGACCATTGTCACCACTATAACGACCATTATCACCACTATAACGACCATTATCACCACTGTAACGACCATTATCACCACTATAGCAACCATTATCACCACTATAACAACCATTATAACCATTATAACAACCATTATCACGACTAAAACGTCCTTTATCACCACTAAAACATCCATTATCACCACTATAACACCTATTATCACCACTATAACAACCATTATCACCACGATAACAAACATTATCAGCACTATAACAACCATTATCAGCACTATAACGACCATTATAACCACTATAACGACCATTATCACCACTGTAACGACCATTATCACCACTATAGCAACCATTATCACCACTATAACAACCATTATAACCATTATAACAACCATTATCACGACTAAAACGTCCTTTATCACCACTAAAACATCCATTATCACCACTATAACACCTATTATCACCACTATAACAACCATTATCACCACGATAACAAACATTATCAGCACTATAACAACCATTATCAGCACTATAACGACCATTATAACCACTATAACGACCATTATCACCACTACACGACCATTGTCACCACTATAACAACCATTATAACCAATACAACAACCATTATAACCACTATAACAACCATTATAACCACTATAACAACCAGTACAACCAGTATAACAACCATTACAACCACTACAACAACCAATACAGCCACTATGACAACCATTATAAGCACTATGACAACCATTATGACCACTGTAACAACCATTATCACCACTGTAACAACCATTGTAACCACTATAACGACCATTATCACCACTATAACAACCATTATAACCAATACAACAACCATTATAACCACTATAACAACCATTATAGCCACTATAACAACCATTATAGCCACTATAATAGCCATTATCACCACGATAACAACCAGTACAACGAGTATAACAACCATTACAACCACTACAACAACCAATAGAGCCACTATGACAACCATTATAAGCACTACGACAACCATTATGACCACTATAACACCTATTATCACCACGATAACAAACATTATCAGCACTATAACGACCATTATCACCACTATACCGACCATTATCACCTCTATAACGATCATTATCACCATTATAACGACAATTATCACCACTATAACGACCATTATAACCACTATAACAACCATTATCACCACTATAGCGACGATTATCAGCACTATAAAGGCCATTATAACCGCTAAAACATCCATTATCACCACTATAACAACCATTATCACCACTACAACAACCATTATCAGCACGATAACAACATTATCAGCACTATAACGACCATTGTCACCACTATAACGACCATTATCACCACTATAACGACCATTATCACCACTCTAACGACCATTATCACCACTGTAACGACCATTATCACCACTATAGCAACCATTATCACGACTAAAACGTCCTTCATCACCACTAAAACATCCATTATCACCACTATAACACCTATTGTCACCACTATAACAACCATTATCACCACGATAACAAACATTATCAGCACCATAAAGACCATTATCACCTCTATAACGACCATTATCACCACTATAACGACCATTATAACCACTATAACAACCATTATCACCACTATAGCGACCATTATCAGCACTATAAAGACCATTATAACCGCTATAACATCCATTATCACCACTATAACGACCATTATCACCACTATAGCGACCATTATCACCACTATAACAACCATTATAACCACTATAACAACCATTATCACGACTAAAACGTCCTTTATCACCACTGAAACATCCATTATCACCACTATAACACCTATTATCACCTGTATAACAACCATTATCACCACGAGCACAAACATTATCAGCACCATAACGACCATTATCACCACTATAACAACCATTATAACCACTATAACAACCATTGTAGCCACTATAATAGCCATTATAACCAATATAACAACCACTACATCCAGTATAACAACCATTACAACCACTATGACAGCCATTATAACCACTATGACAACCATTATCACCACTGTCACAACCATTATGACCACTGTAACAACCATTATCACCACTACAACAACCATTATCACCACGATAACAACATTATCAGCACTATAACGACCATTGTCACCAATATAACGACCATTATCACCGCTATAACGACCATTATCACCACTATAACGACCATTATCACCACTATAGCGACCATTATCACCACTATAACAACCATTATAACCACTATAACAACCATTATCACGACTAAAACGTCCTTCATCACCACTAAAACATCCAATATCACCACTATAACACCTATTATCACCACTATAACAACCATTATCACCACGATAACAAACATTATCAGCACTATAACGACCATTATAACCACTATAACAACCATTATCACCACTATAGCGACCATTATCAGCACTATAACGACCATTATAACCACTATAACAACCATTATCACCACTATAACGACAATTATCTACACTATGACAACCATTATAACCACTATAACAACCATTATCACGACTAAAACGTCCTTTATCACCACTAAAACATCCATTATCACCACTATAACAACCATTATCACCACTACAACAACCATTATCACCACGATAACAACATTATCAGCACTATAACGACCATTGTCACCACTATAACGACCATTATCACCACTATAACGACCATTATCACCACTGTAACGACCATTATCACCACTATAGCAACCATTATCACCACTATAACAACCATTATAACCATTATAACAACCATTATCACGACTAAAACGTCCTTTATCACCACTAAAACATCCATTATCACCACTATAACACCTATTATCACCACTATAACAACCATTATCACCACGATAACAAACACTATCAGCACTATAACGACCATTATCACCACTATAACGACCATTATAACCACTATAACGACCATTATCACCACTACACGACCATTGTCACCACTATAACAACCATTATAACCAATACAACAACCATTATAACCACTATAACAACCATTATAACCACTATAACAACCAGTACAACCAGTATAACAACCATTACAACCACTACAACAACCAATACAGCCACTATGACAACCATTATAAGCACTATGACAACCATTATGACCACTGTAACAACCATTATCACCACTGTAACAACCATTGTAACCACTATAACGACCATTATCACCACTATAACAACCATTATAACCAATACAACAACCATTATAACCACTATAACAACCATTATAGCCACTATAACAACCATTATAGCCACTATAATAGCCATTATCACCACGATAACAACCAGTACAACGAGTATAACAACCATTACAACCACTACAACAACCAATAGAGCCACTATGACAACCATTATAAGCACTACGACAACCATTATGACCACTATAACACCTATTATCACCACGATAACAAACATTATCAGCACTATAACGACCATTGTCACCACTATACCGACCATTATCACCTCTATAACGATCATTATCACCATTATAACGACAATTATCACCACTATAACGACCATTATAACCACTATAACAACCATTATCACCACTATAGCGACGATTATCAGCACTATAAAGGCCATTATAACCGCTATAACATCCATTATCACCACTATAACGACCATTATCACCACTATACCGACCATTATCACCACTATAACGACCATTATAACCACTATAACAACCATTATCACCACTATAGCGACCATTATCACCACTACAACAACCATTATCACCACGATAACAACATTATCAGCACTATAACGACCATTGTCACCACTATAACGACCATTATCACCACTATAACGACCATTATCACCACTGTAACGACCATTATCACCACTATAGCAACCATTATCACCACTATAACAACCATTATAACCATTATAACAACCATTATCACGACTAAAACGTCCTTTATCACCACTAAAACATCCATTATCACCACTATAACACCTATTATCACCACTATAACAACCATTATCACCACGATAACAAACACTATCAGCACTATAACGACCATTATCACCACTATAGCGACCATTATCACCACTATAACAACCATTATAACCACTATAACAACCATTATCACGACTAAAACGTCCTTCATCACCACTAAAACATCCATTATCACCACTATAGCGACGATTATCAGCACTATAAAGGCCATTATAACCGCTATAACATCCATTATCACCACTATAACGACCATTATCACCACTATACCGACCATTATCACCACTATAACGACCATTATAACCACTATAACAACCATTATCACCACTATAGCGACCATTATCACCACTACAACAACCATTATCACCACGATAACAACATTATCAGCACTATAACGACCATTATAACCACTATAACGACCATTATCACCACTACACGACCATTGTCACCACTATAACAACCATTATAACCAATACAACAACCATTATAACCACTATAACAACCATTATAACCACTATAACAACCAGTACAACCAGTATAACAACCATTACAACCACTACAACAACCAATACAGCCACTATGACAACCATTATAAGCACTATGACAACCATTATGACCACTGTAACAACCATTATCACCACTGTAACAACCATTGTAACCACTATAACGACCATTATCACCACTATAACAACCATTATAACCAATACAACAACCATTATAACCACTATAACAACCATTATAGCCACTATAACAACCATTATAGCCACTATAATAGCCATTATCACCACGATAACAACCAGTACAACGAGTATAACAACCATTACAACCACTACAACAACCAATAGAGCCACTATGACAACCATTATAAGCACTACGACAACCATTATGACCACTATAACACCTATTATCACCACGATAACAAACATTATCAGCACTATAACGACCATTATCACCACTATACCGACCATTATCACCTCTATAACGATCATTATCACCATTATAACGACAATTATCACCACTATAACGACCATTATAACCACTATAACAACCATTATCACCACTATAGCGACGATTATCAGCACTATAAAGACCATTATAACCGCTATAACATCCATTATCACCACTATAACGACCATTATCACCACTATACCGACCATTATCACCACTATAACGACCATTATAACCACTATAACAACCATTATCACCACTATAGCGACCATTATCAGCACTATAAAGACCATTATAACCGCTATAACATCCATTATCACCACTATAACATCTATTATCACCACTGTAACAACCATTATAACCAATACAAAAACCATTATAACCACTATAACAACCATTATAACCACTATAGCGACCATTATCAGCACTATAAAGACCATTATAACCGCTATAACATCCATTATTAGCACTATAAAGACCATTATAACCGCTATAACATCGATTATCACCACTATAACACCTATTATCACCACTATAACAACCTTTATCACCACGATAACAACATTATCAGCACTATAACGACCATTGTCACCACTATAACGACCATTATCACCACTATAACGACCATTATCACCACTATAACGACCATTATCACCACTATAGCGACCATTATCACCACTATAACAACCATTATAACCACTATAACAACCATTATCACGACTAAAACGTCCTTTATCACCACTAAAACATCCATTATCACCACTATAACAACCATTATCACCTCTAGAACAACCATTATCAGCACGATAACAACATTATCAGCACTATAACGACCATTATCACCACTATAACGACCATTATCACCACTATAACGACCATTATCACCACTCTAACGACCATTATCACCACTGTAACGACCATTATCACCACTATAGCAACCATTATCACCACTATAACAACCATTATAACCACTATAACAACCATTATCACGACTAAAACGTCCTTTATCACCACTAAAACATCCATTATCACCACTATAACACCTATTATTACCAGTATAACAACCATTATCACCACGATAACAAACATTATCAGCACCATAACGACCATTATCACCACTATAACGACCATTATCACCACTATACCGACCATTATCACCACTATAACGACCATTATCACCACTATAACGACCATTATAACCACTATAACAACCATTATCACCACTATAGCGACCATTATCAGCACTATAAAGACCATTATAACCGCTATAACATCCATTATCACCACTATAACGACAATTATCACCACTATAGCGACCATTATCACCACTATAACAACCATTATAACCAGTATAACAACCATTATCACGACTAAAACGTCCTTTATCACCACTAAAACATCCATTATCACCACTATAACAACCATTATCACCTCTAGAACAACCATTATCAGCACGATAACAACATTATCAGCACTACAACGACCATTGTCACCACTATAACGACCATTATCACCACTATAACGACCATTATCACCACTCTAACGACCATTATCACCACTGTAACGACCATTATCACCACTATAGCAACCATTATCACCACTATAACAACCATTATAACCACTATAACAACCATTATCACGACTAAAACGTCCTTTATCACCACTAAAACATCCATTATCACCACTATAACACCTATTATCACCACTATAACAACCATTATCACCACGATAACAAACACTATCAGCACTATAACGACCATTATCACCACTATAACGACCATTATCACCACTATAACGACCATTATAACCACTATAACAACCATTATCACCACTATAGCGACCATTATCAGCACTATAAAGACCATTATAACCGCTATAACATCCATTATCACCACTATAACATCTATTATCACCACTATAACAACCATTATAACCACGATAACAAACATTATCAGCATTATAACATCTATTATCACCACTATAACAACCATTATAACCACGATAACAAACATTATCAGCATTATAACAACCATTATCACCACTATAACGACCATTATCACCACTATAGCGACCATTATCACCACTATAACAACCATTATAACCACTATAACAACCATTATCACGACTAAAACGTCCTTTATCACCACTAAAACATCCATTATCACCACTATAACACCTATTATCACCACTATAACAACCATTATCACCACGATAACAAACACTATCAGCACTATAACGACCATTATCACCACTATAACGACCATTATCACCACTATAACGACCATTATAACCACTATAACGACCATTATCACCACTATACCGACCATTATCACCACTATAACGACCATTATCACCACTATAACGACCATTATAACCACTATAACAACCATTATCACCAATATAGCGACCATTATCAGCACTATAAAGACCATTATAACCGCTATAACATCCATTATCACCACTATAACGACCATTATCACCACTATAGCGACCATTATCACCACTATAACAACCATTATAACCAGTATAACAACCATTATCACGACTAAAACGTCCTTTATCACCACTAAAACATCCATTATCACCACTATAACAACCATTATCACCTCTACAACAACCATTATCAGCACGATAACAACATTATCAGCACTATAACGACCATTGTCACCACTATAACGACCATTATCACCACTATAACGACCATTATCACCACTCTAACGACCATTATCACCACTGTAACGACCATTATCACCACTATAGCAACCATTATCACCACTATAACAACCATTATAACCACTATAACAACCATTATCACGACTAAAACGTCCTTTACACCACTAAAACATCCATTATCACCACTATAACACCTATTATCACCACTATAACAACCATTATCACCACGATAACAAACACTATCAGCACTATAACGACCATTATCACCACTATAACGACCATTATCACCACTATAACGACCATTATAACCACTATAACAACCATTATCACCACTATAGCGACCATTATCAGCACTATAAAGACCATTATAACCGCTATAACAACCATTATCACCACTATAACGACAATTATCTACACTATAACAACCATTATAACCACTATAACAACCATTTTCACGACTAAAACGTCCTTTATCACCACTAAAACATCCATTATCACCACTATAACAACCATTATCACCTCTACAACAACCATTATCAGCACGATAACAACATTATCAGCACTATAACGACCATTGTCACCACTATAACGACCATTATCACCACTATAACGACCATTATCACCACTGTAACGACCATTATCACCACTATAGCAACCATTATCACCACTATAACAACCATTATAACCACTATAACAACCATTATCACGACTAAAACGTCCTTTATCACCACTAAAACATCCATTATCACCACTATAACACCTATTATCACCACTATAACAACCATTATCACCACGATAACAAACACTATCAGCACTATAACGACCATTATCACCACTATAACGACCATTATCACCACTATAACGACCATTATAACCACTATAACAACCATTATCACCACTATAGCGACCATTATCAGCACTATAAAGACCATTATAACCGCTATAACATCCATTATCACCACTATAACATCTATTATCACCACTATAACAACCATTATAACCACGATAACAAACATTATCAGCATTATAACAACCATTATCACAACTATAACAACCATTATCACCACGATAACAAACATTATCAGCACCACAACGACCATTATCACCACTATAACGACCATTATCACCATTATAGCGACCATTATCACCACTATAGCGACCATTATAACCACTATAACAACCATTATCACCACTATAGCGACCATTATCAGCACTATAAAGACCATTATAACCGCTATAACATCCATTATCACCACTATAACACCTATTATCACCACTATAACAACCATTATCAACACGATAACAACCAGTACAACGAGTATAACAACCATTACAACCACTACAACAACCAATAGAGCCACTATGACAACCGTTATAAGCACTACGACAACCATTATGACCACTATAACACCTATTATCACCACGATAACAAACATTATCAGCACTATAACGACCATTATCACCACTATAACGTCCATTATCACCACTATACCGACCATTATCACCACTATAGCGATCATTATCACCATTATAACGACCATTATCACCACTATAACGACCATTATAACCACTATAACAACCATTATAACCAATACAACAACCATTATAACCACTATAACAACCATTATAACCACTATAACAACCAGTACAACCAGTATAACAACCATTACAACAACGACAACAACCAATAGAGCCACAATGACAACCATTATAAGCACTATGACAACCATTATGACCACTGTAACAACCATTATCACCACTGTAACAACCATTGTAACCACTATAACGACCATTATCACCACTATAACAACCATTATAACCAATACAACAACCATTATAACCACTATAACAACCATTATAGCCACTATAACAACCATTATAGCCACTATAATAGCCATTATAACCACTATAACAACCATTACAACCAGTATAACAAACATTACAACCACTTTGACAACCATTAAGACCACTATAACGACCATTATCAGCACTATAACGACCATTATCACCACTATAACGACCACTATCACCACTATAACGACCATTATCACCACTATAACGACCATTATCACCACTATACCGACCATTATCACCACTATAACGATCATTATCACCATTATAACGACCATTATCACCACTATAACGACCATTATAACCACTATAACAACCATTATCACCACTATAGCGACGATTATCAGCACTATAAAGACCATTATAACCGCTATAACATCCATTATCACCACTATAACACCTATTATCACCACTATAACAACCATTATCACCACGATAACAAACATTATCAGCACTATAACAACCATTATCAGCACTATAACGACCATTATAACCACTATAACGACCATTATCACCACTACACGACCATTGTCACCACTATAACAACCATTATAACCAATACAACAACCAGTACAACCAGTATAACAACCATTACAACCACTACAACAACCAATACAGCCACTATGACAACCATTATAAGCACTATGACAAGCATTATGACCACTGTAACAACCATTATAACCACTGTAACAACCATTGTAACCACTATAACGACCATTAACACCACTATAACAACCATTATAGCCAATACAACAACCATTATAACCACTATAACAACCATTATAGCCACTATAACAACCATTATAGCCACTATAATAGCCATTATCACCACGATAACAACCAGTACAACGAGTATAATAACCATTACAACCACTACAACAACCAATAGAGCCACTATGACAACCATTATAAGCACTACGACAACCATTATGACCACTATAACACCTATTATCACCACGATAACAAACATTATCAGCACTATAACGACCATTATCACCACTATAACGACCATTATCACCACGATACCGACCATTATCACCACTATAACGACCATTATCACCACTATAACAACCATTATAACCAATACAACAACCATTATAACCACTATAACAACCATTATAGCCACTATAACAACCATTATAGCCACTATAATAGCCATTATAACCACTATAACAACCATTACAACCAGTATAACAACCATTACAACCACTTTGACAACCATTAAGACCACTATAACGACCATTATCAGCACTATAACGGCCATTATCACCACTATAACGACCATTATAACCACTACACGACCATTGTCACCACTATAACAACCATTATAACCAATACAACAACCATTATAACCACTATAACAACCATTATAACCAATACAAAAACCATTATAACCACTATAACAACCATTATCAGCACTATAAAGACCATTATAACCGCTATAACATCCATTATCACCACTATAACACCTATTATCACCACTATAAGAACCATTATCACCACGATAACAAACATTATCAGCACTATAACAACCATTATCAGCACTATAACGACCATTATAACCACTATAACGCCCATTATCACCACTACACGACCATTGTCACCACTATAACAACCATTATAACCAATACAACAACCATTATCACGACTAAAACGTCCTTTATCACCACTAAAACATCCATTATCACCACTATAACACCTATTATCACCACTATAACAACCATTATCACCACGATAACAAACACTATCAGCACTATAACGACCATTATCACCACTATAACGACCATTATCACCACTATAACGACCATTATAACCACTATAACAACCATTATCACCAATATAGCGACCATTATCAGCACTATAAAGACCATTATAACCGCTATAACAACCATTATCACCACTATAACGACAATTATCTACACTATAACAACCATTATAACCACTATAACAACCATTATCACGACTAAAACGTCCTTTATCACCACTAAAACATCCATTATCACCACTATAACAACCATTATCACCTCTACAACAACCATTATCAGCACGATAACAACATTATCAGCACTATAACGACCATTGTCACCACTATAACGACCATTATCACCACTATAACGACCATTATCACCACTGTAACGACCATTATCACCACTATAGCAACCATTATCACCACTATAACAACCATTATAACCACTATAACAACCATTATCACGACTAAAACGTCCTTTATCACCACTAAAACATCCATTATCACCACTATAACACCTATTATCACCACTATAACAACCATTATCACCACGATAACAAACACTATCAGCACTATAACGACCATTATCACCACTATAACGACCATTATCACCACTATAACGACCATTATAACCACTATAACAACCATTATCACCACTATAGCGACCATTATCAGCACTATAAAGACCATTATAACCGCTATAACATCCATTATCACCACTATAACATCTATTATCACCACTATAACAACCATTATAACCACGATAACAAACATTATCAGCATTATAACAACCATTATCACCACTATAACAACCATTATCACCACGATAACAAACATTATCAGCACCATAACGACCATTATCACCACTATAACGACCATTATCACCACTATACCGACCATTATCACCACTATAACGATCATTATCACCATTATAACGACCATTATCACCACTATAACGACCATTATAACCACTATAACAACCATTATAACCAATACAACAACCATTATAACCACTATAACAACCATTATAACCACTATAACAACCAGTACAACCAGTATAACAACCATTACAACAACTACAACAACCAATACAGCCACAATGACAACCATTATAAGCACTATGACAACCATTATGACCACTGTAACAACCATTATCACCACTGTAACAACCATTGTAACCACTATAACGACCATTATCACCACTATAACAACCATTATAACCAATACAACAACCATTATAACCACTATAACAACCATTATAGCCACTATAACAACCATTATAGCCACTATAATAGCCATTATAACCACTATAACAACCATTACAACCAGTATAACAAACATTACAACCACTTTGACAACCATTAAGACCACTATAACGACCATTATCAGCACTATAACGACCATTATCACCGCTATAACGACCACTATCACCACTATAACGACCATTATCACCACTATAACGACCATTATCACCACTATACCGACCATTATCACCACTATAACGATCATTATCACCATTATAACGACCATTATCACCACTATAACGACCATTATAACCACTATAACAACCATTATCACCACTATAGCGACGATTATCAGCACTATAAAGACCATTATAACCGCTATAACATCCATTATCACCACTATAACACCTATTATCACCACTATAACAACCATTATCACCACGATAACAAACATTATCAGCACTATAACAACCATTATCAGCACTATAACGACCATTATAACCACTATAACGACCATTATCACCACTACACGACCATTGTCACCACTATAACAACCATTATAACCAATACAACAACCAGTACAACCAGTATAACAACCATTACAACCACTACAACAACCAATAAAGCCACTATGACAACCATTATAAGCACTATGACAACCATTATGACCACTGTAACAACCATTATAACCACTGTAACAACCATTGTAACCACTATAACGACCATTAACACCACTATAACAACCATTATAACCAATACAACAACCATTATAACCACTATAACAACCATTATAACCAATACAAAAACCATTATAACCATTATAACAACCATTATAACCACTATAACAACCATTATAGCCACTATAACAACCATTATAGCCACTATAATAGCCATTATAACCACTATAACAACCATTACAACCAGTATAACAACCATTACAACCACTTTGACAACCATTAAGACCACTATAACGACCATTATCAGCACTATAACGACCATTATCACCACTATAACGACCATTATAACCACTATAACAACCATTATCACCACTATAGCGACGATTATCAGCACTATAAAGACCATTATAACCGCTATAACATCCATTATCAGCACTATAAAGACCATTATAACCGCTATAACATCCATTATCACCACTATAACACCTATTATCACCACTATAACAACCATTATCACCACGATAACAAACATTATCAGCACTACAACAACCATTATCAGCACTATAACGGCCATTATAACCACTATAACGACCATTATCACCACTACACGACCATTGTCACCACTATAACAACCATTATAACCAATACAACAACCATTATAACCACTATAACAACCATTATAACCACTATAACAACCGGTACAACCAGTATAACAACCATTACAAGCACTACAACAACCAATAGAGCCACTATGACAACCACTATAAGCACTATGACAACCATTATGACCACTGTAACAACCATTATCACCACTGTAACAACCATTGTAACCACTATAACGACCATTATCACCACTATAACAACCATTATAACCAATACAGCAACCATTATAACCACTATAACAACCATTATAGCCACTATAACAACCATTATAACCACTACAATAGCCATTATAACCACTATAACAACCATTACAACCAGTATAACAACCATTACAACCACTTTGACAACCATTAAGACCACTATAACGACCATTATCTGCACTATAACGACCATTATCACCACGATAACAAACATTATCAGCACTATAACGACCATTATCACCACTATAACGACCATTATCACCACTATAACGACCATTATCACCACTGTAACGACCATTATCACAACTATAACGACCATTATCACCACTATAACGACCATTATAACCACTATAATAACCATTATCACCACTATAGCGACCATTATCAGCACTATAACGACCATTATAACCACTATAACAACCATTATCACCACTATAACACCTATTATCACCACTATAACAACCATTATCAACACGATAACAACCAGTACAACGAGTATAACAACCATTACAACCACTACAACAACCAATAGAGCCACTATGACAACCGTTATAAGCACTACGACAACCATTATGACCACTATAACACCTATTATCACCACGATAACAAACATTATCAGCACTATAACGACCATTATCACCACTATAACGACCATTATCACCACTATACCGACCATTATCACCACTATAACGATCATTATCACCATTATAACGACCATTATCACCACTATAACGACCATTATAACCACTATAACAACCATTATAACCAATACAACAACCATTATAACCACTATAACAACCATTATAACCACTATAACAACCAGTACAACCAGTATAACAACCATTACAACAACGACAACAACCAATAGAGCCACAATGACAACCATTATAAGCACTATGACAACCATTATGACCACTGTAACAACCATTATCACCACTGTAACAACCATTGTAACCACTATAACGACCATTATCACCACTATAACAACCATTATAACCAATACAACAACCATTATAACCACTATAACAACCATTATAGCCACTATAACAACCATTATAGCCACTATAATAGCCATTATAACCACTATAACAACCATTACAACCAGTATAACAAACATTACAACCACTTTGACAACCATTAAGACCACTATAACGACCATTATCAGCACTATAACGACCATTATCACCACTATAACGACCACTATCACCACTATAACGACCATTATCACCACTATAACGACCATTATCACCACTATACCGACCATTATCACCACTATAACGATCATTATCACCATTATAACGACCATTATCACCACTATAACGACCATTATAACCACTATAACAACCATTATCACCACTATAGCGACGATTATCAGCACTATAAAGACCATTATAACCGCTATAACATCCATTATCACCACTATAACACCTATTATCACCACTATAACAACCATTATCACCACGATAACAAACATTATCAGCACTATAACAACCATTATCAGCACTATAACGACCATTATAACCACTATAACGACCATTATCACCACTACACGACCATTGTCACCACTATAACAACCATTATAACCAATACAACAACCAGTACAACCAGTATAACAACCATTACAACCACTACAACAACCAATACAGCCACTATGACAACCATTATAAGCACTATGACAAGCATTATGACCACTGTAACAACCATTATAACCACTGTAACAACCATTGTAACCACTATAACGACCATTAACACCACTATAACAACCATTATAGCCAATACAACAACCATTATAACCACTATAACAACCATTATAGCCACTATAACAACCATTATAGCCACTATAATAGCCATTATCACCACGATAACAACCAGTACAACGAGTATAATAACCATTACAACCACTACAACAACCAATAGAGCCACTATGACAACCATTATAAGCACTACGACAACCATTATGACCACTATAACACCTATTATCACCACGATAACAAACATTATCAGCACTATAACGACCATTATCACCACTATAACGACCATTATCACCACGATACCGACCATTATCACCACTATAACGACCATTATCACCACTATAACAACCATTATAACCAATACAACAACCATTATAACCACTATAACAACCATTATAGCCACTATAACAACCATTATAGCCACTATAATAGCCATTATAACCACTATAACAACCATTACAACCAGTATAACAACCATTACAACCACTTTGACAACCATTAAGACCACTATAACGACCATTATCAGCACTATAACGGCCATTATCACCACTATAACGACCATTATAACCACTACACGACCATTGTCACCACTATAACAACCATTATAACCAATACAACAACCATTATAACCACTATAACAACCATTATAACCAATACAAAAACCATTATAACCACTATAACAACCATTATCAGCACTATAAAGACCATTATAACCGCTATAACATCCATTATCACCACTATAACACCTATTATCACCACTATAAGAACCATTATCACCACGATAACAAACATTATCAGCACTATAACAACCATTATCAGCACTATAACGACCATTATAACCACTATAACGCCCATTATCACCACTACACGACCATTGTCACCACTATAACAACCATTATAACCAATACAACAACCATTATCACGACTAAAACGTCCTTTATCACCACTAAAACATCCATTATCACCACTATAACACCTATTATCACCACTATAACAACCATTATCACCACGATAACAAACACTATCAGCACTATAACGACCATTATCACCACTATAACGACCATTATCACCACTATAACGACCATTATAACCACTATAACAACCATTATCACCAATATAGCGACCATTATCAGCACTATAAAGACCATTATAACCGCTATAACAACCATTATCACCACTATAACGACAATTATCTACACTATAACAACCATTATAACCACTATAACAACCATTATCACGACTAAAACGTCCTTTATCACCACTAAAACATCCATTATCACCACTATAACAACCATTATCACCTCTACAACAACCATTATCAGCACGATAACAACATTATCAGCACTATAACGACCATTGTCACCACTATAACGACCATTATCACCACTATAACGACCATTATCACCACTGTAACGACCATTATCACCACTATAGCAACCATTATCACCACTATAACAACCATTATAACCACTATAACAACCATTATCACGACTAAAACGTCCTTTATCACCACTAAAACATCCATTATCACCACTATAACACCTATTATCACCACTATAACAACCATTATCACCACGATAACAAACACTATCAGCACTATAACGACCATTATCACCACTATAACGACCATTATCACCACTATAACGACCATTATAACCACTACAACAACCATTATCACCACTATAGCGACCATTATCAGCACTATAAAGACCATTATAACCGCTATAACATCCATTATCACCACTATAACATCTATTATCACCACTATAACAACCATTATAACCACGATAACAAACATTATCAGCATTATAACAACCATTATCACCACTATAACAACCATTATCACCACGATAACAAACATTATCAGCACCATAACGACCATTATCACCACTATAACGACCATTATCACCACTATACCGACCATTATCACCACTATAACGATCATTATCACCATTATAACGACCATTATCACCACTATAACGACCATTATAACCACTATAACAACCATTATAACCAATACAACAACCATTATAACCACTATAACAACCATTATAACCACTATAACAACCAGTACAACCAGTATAACAACCATTACAACAACTACAACAACCAATACAGCCACAATGACAACCATTATAAGCACTATGACAACCATTATGACCACTGTAACAACCATTATCACCACTGTAACAACCATTGTAACCACTATAACGACCATTATCACCACTATAACAACCATTATAACCAATACAACAACCATTATAACCACTATAACAACCATTATAGCCACTATAACAACCATTATAGCCACTATAATAGCCATTATAACCACTATAACAACCATTACAACCAGTATAACAAACATTACAACCACTTTGACAACCATTAAGACCACTATAACGACCATTATCAGCACTATAACGACCATTATCACCGCTATAACGACCACTATCACCACTATAACGACCATTATCACCACTATAACGACCATTATCACCACTATACCGACCATTATCACCACTATAACGATCATTATCACCATTATAACGACCATTATCACCACTATAACGACCATTATAACCACTATAACAACCATTATCACCACTATAGCGACGATTATCAGCACTATAAAGACCATTATAACCGCTATAACATCCATTATCACCACTATAACACCTATTATCACCACTATAACAACCATTATCACCACGATAACAAACATTATCAGCACTATAACAACCATTATCACGACTAAAACGTCCTTTATCACCACTAAAACATCCGTTATCACCACTATAACACCTATTATCACCACCATAACAACCATTATCACCACGATAACAAACATTATCAGCACTATAACGACCATTATCACCACTATAGCGACCATTATAACCACTATAACAACCATTATCACCACTATAGCGACCATTATCAGCACTATAAAGACCATTATAACCGCTATAACATCCATTATCACCACTATAACACATATTATCACCACTATAACAACCATTATCACCACGATAACAACCAGTACAACGAGTATAACAACCATTACAACCACTACAACAACCAATAGAGCCACTATGACAACCATTATAAGCACTACGACAACCATTATGACCACTATAACACCTATTATCACCACGATAACAAACATTATCAGCACTATAACGACCATTATCACCACTATAACGACTATTATCACCACTATAGCGACGATTATCAGCACTATAAAGACCATTATAACCGCTATAACATCCATTATCACCACTATAACACATATTATCACCACTATAACAACCATTATCACCACGATAACAACCAGTACAACGAGTATAACAACCATTACAACCACTACAACAACCAATAGAGCCACTATGACAACCATTATAAGCACTACGACAACCATTATGACCACTATAACACCTATTATCACCACGATAACAAACATTATCAGCACTATAACAACCATTATCAGCACTATAACGACCATTATCACCACTATACCGACCATTATCACCACTATAACGATCATTATCACCATTATAACGACCATTATCACCACTATAACGACCATTATAACCACTATAACAACCATTATCACCACTATAGCGACGATTATCAGCACTATAAAGACCATTATAACCGCTATAACATCCATTATCAGCACTATAAAGACCATTATAACCGCTAAAACATCCATTATCACCACTATAACACCTATTATCACCACTATAACAACCATTATCACCACGATAACAAACATTATCAGCACCATAACAACCATTATCAGCACTATAACGACCATTATAACCACTATAACGACCATTATCACCACTACACGACCATTGTCACCACTATAACAACCATTATAACCAATACAACAACCATTATAACCACTATAACAACCATTATAACCACTATAACAACCAGTACAACCAGTATAACAACCATTACAACAACTACAACGGCCAATACAGCCACTATGACAACCATTATAAGCACTATGACAACCATTATGACCACTGTAACAACCATTATCACCACTATAACAACCATTGTAACCAGTATAACGACCATTATCACCACGATAACAACATTATCAGCACTATAACGACCATTGTCACCACTATAACGACCATTATCACCACTATAACGACCATTATCACCACTATAACGACCATTATCACCACTATAGCGACCATTATCACCACTATAACAACCATTATAACCACTATAACCACCATTATCACGACTAAAACGTCCTTCATCACCACTAAAACATCCATTATCACCACTATAACACCTATTATCACCACTATAACAACCATTAACACCACGATAACAAACATTATCAGCACTATAACGACCATTATCACCACTATAACGACCATTATCACCACTATAACGACCATTATAACCACTATAACAACCATTATCACCACTATGGCGACCATTATCAGCACTATAACGACCATTATAACCACTATAACAACCATTATCACCACTATAACGACAATTATCTACACTATAACAACCATTATAACCACTATAACAACCATTATCACGACTAAAACGTCCTTTATCACCACTAAAACATCCTTTATCACCACTATAACAACCATTATCACCACTACAACAACCATTATCACCACGATAACAACATTATCAGCACTATAACGACCATTGTCACCACTATAACGACCATTATCACCACTATAACGACCATTATCACCACTGTAACGACCATTATCACCACTATAGCGACCATTATCACCACTATAACAACCATTATAACCACTATAACGACCATTATCACCACTATAACGACCATTATAACCACTATAACAACCATTATCACCACTATGGCGACCATTATCAGCACTATAAAGACCATTTTAACCGCTATAACATCCATTATCACCACTATAACATCTATTATCACCACTATAACAACCATTATCACCACGATAACAAACATTATCAGCATTATAACAACCATTATCAGCACTATAACGACCGTTATCACCACTATAACACCTATTATCACCACTATAACAACCATTATCACCACGATAACAAAAATTATCAGCACCATAACAACCATTATCAGCACTATAACGACCATTATAACCACTATAACGACCATTATCACCACTACACGACCATTGTCACCACGATACCGACCATTATCACCACTATAACGACCATTATCACCACTATAACAACCATTATAACCAATACAACAACCATTATAACCACTATAACAACCATTATAGCCACTATAACAACCATTATAGCCACTATAATAGCCATTATAACCACTATAACAACCATTACAACCAGTATAACAACCATTACAACCACTTTGACAACCATTAAGACCACTATAACGACCATTATCAGCACTATAACGGCCATTATCACCACTATAACGACCATTATAACCACTACACGACCATTGTCACCACTATAACAACCATTATAACCAATACAACAACCATTATAACCACTATAACAACCATTATAACCAATACAAAAACCATTATAACCACTATAACAACCATTATCAGCACTATAAAGACCATTATAACCGCTATAACATCCATTATCACCACTATAACACCTATTATCACCACTATAAGAACCATTATCACCACGATAACAAACATTATCAGCACTATAACAACCATTATCAGCACTATAACGACCATTATAACCACTATAACGCCCATTATCACCACTACACGACCATTGTCACCACTATAACAACCATTATAACCAATACAACAACCATTATCACGACTAAAACGTCCTTTATCACCACTAAAACATCCATTATCACCACTATAACACCTATTATCACCACTATAACAACCATTATCACCACGATAACAAACACTATCAGCACTATAACGACCATTATCACCACTATAACGACCATTATCACCACTATAACGACCATTATAACCACTATAACAACCATTATCACCAATATAGCGACCATTATCAGCACTATAAAGACCATTATAACCGCTATAACAACCATTATCACCACTATAACGACAATTATCTACACTATAACAACCATTATAACCACTATAACAACCATTATCACGACTAAAACGTCCTTTATCACCACTAAAACATCCATTATCACCACTATAACAACCATTATCACCTCTACAACAACCATTATCAGCACGATAACAACATTATCAGCACTATAACGACCATTGTCACCACTATAACGACCATTATCACCACTATAACGACCATTATCACCACTGTAACGACCATTATCACCACTATAGCAACCATTATCACCACTATAACAACCATTATAACCACTATAACAACCATTATCACGACTAAAACGTCCTTTATCACCACTAAAACATCCATTATCACCACTATAACACCTATTATCACCACTATAACAACCATTATCACCACGATAACAAACACTATCAGCACTATAACGACCATTATCACCACTATAACGACCATTATCACCACTATAACGACCATTATAACCACTACAACAACCATTATCACCACTATAGCGACCATTATCAGCACTATAAAGACCATTATAACCGCTATAACATCCATTATCACCACTATAACATCTATTATCACCACTATAACAACCATTATAACCACGATAACAAACATTATCAGCATTATAACAACCATTATCACCACTATAACAACCATTATCACCACGATAACAAACATTATCAGCACCATAACGACCATTATCACCACTATAACGACCATTATCACCACTATACCGACCATTATCACCACTATAACGATCATTATCACCATTATAACGACCATTATCACCACTATAACGACCATTATAACCACTATAACAACCATTATAACCAATACAACAACCATTATAACCACTATAACAACCATTATAACCACTATAACAACCAGTACAACCAGTATAACAACCATTACAACAACTACAACAACCAATACAGCCACAATGACAACCATTATAAGCACTATGACAACCATTATGACCACTGTAACAACCATTATCACCACTGTAACAACCATTGTAACCACTATAACGACCATTATCACCACTATAACAACCATTATAACCAATACAACAACCATTATAACCACTATAACAACCATTATAGCCACTATAACAACCATTATAGCCACTATAATAGCCATTATAACCACTATAACAACCATTACAACCAGTATAACAAACATTACAACCACTTTGACAACCATTAAGACCACTATAACGACCATTATCAGCACTATAACGACCATTATCACCGCTATAACGACCACTATCACCACTATAACGACCATTATCACCACTATAACGACCATTATCACCACTATACCGACCATTATCACCACTATAACGATCATTATCACCATTATAACGACCATTATCACCACTATAACGACCATTATAACCACTATAACAACCATTATCACCACTATAGCGACGATTATCAGCACTATAAAGACCATTATAACCGCTATAACATCCATTATCACCACTATAACACCTATTATCACCACTATAACAACCATTATCACCACGATAACAAACATTATCAGCACTATAACAACCATTATCAGCACTATAACGACCATTATAACCACTATAACGACCATTATCACCACTACACGACCATTGTCACCACTATAACAACCATTATAACCAATACAACAACCAGTACAACCAGTATAACAACCATTACAACCACTACAACAACCAATAAAGCCACTATGACAACCATTATAAGCACTATGACAACCATTATGACCACTGTAACAACCATTATAACCACTGTAACAACCATTGTAACCACTATAACGACCATTAACACCACTATAACAACCATTATAACCAATACAACAACCATTATAACCACTATAACAACCATTATAACCAATACAAAAACCATTATAACCATTATAACAACCATTATAACCACTATAACAACCATTATAGCCACTATAACAACCATTATAGCCACTATAATAGCCATTATAACCACTATAACAACCATTACAACCAGTATAACAACCATTACAACCACTTTGACAACCATTAAGACCACTATAACGACCATTATCAGCACTATAACGACCATTATCACCACTATAACGACCATTATAACCACTATAACAACCATTATCACCACTATAGCGACGATTATCAGCACTATAAAGACCATTATAACCGCTATAACATCCATTATCAGCACTATAAAGACCATTATAACCGCTATAACATCCATTATCACCACTATAACACCTATTATCACCACTATAACAACCATTATCACCACGATAACAAACATTATCAGCACTATAACAACCATTATCAGCACTATAACGGCCATTATAACCACTATAACGACCATTATCACCACTACACGACCATTGTCACCACTATAACAACCATTATAACCAATACAACAACCATTATAACCACTATAACAACCATTATAACCAATACAAAAACCATTATAACCACTATAACAACCATTATCAGCACTATAAAGACCATTATAACCGCTATAACATCCATTATCACCACTATAACACCTATTATCACCACTATAACAACCATTATCACCACGATAACAAACATTATCAGCACTATAACAACCATTATCACCACTACACGACCATTGTCACCACTATAACAACCATTATAACCAATACAACAACCATTATAACCACTATAACAACCATTATAACCAATACAAAAACCATTATAACCATTATAACAACCATTATAACCACTATAGCGACCATTATCAGCACTATAAAGACCATTATAACCGCTATAACATCCATTATCAGCACTATAAAGACCATTATAACCGCTATAACATCCATTATCACCACTATAACACCTATTATCACCACTATAACAACCATTATCACCACGATAACAAACATTATCAGCACTATAACAACCATTATCAGCACTATAACGACCATTATAACCACTATAACGACCATTATCACCACTACACGACCATTGTCACCACTATAACAACCATTATAACCAATACAACAACCATTATAACCACTATAACAACCATTATAACCACTATAACAACCGGTACAACCAGTATAACAACCATTACAAGCACTACAACAACCAATAGAGCCACTATGACAACCACTATAAGCACTATGACAACCATTATGACCACTGTAACAACCATTATCACCACTGTAACAACCATTGTAACCACTATAACGACCATTATCACCACTATAACAACCATTATAACCAATACAGCAACCATTATAACCACTATAACAACCATTATAGCCACTATAACAACCATTATAACCACTACAATAGCCATTATAACCACTATAACAACCATTACAACCAGTATAACAACCATTACAACCACTTTGACAACCATTAAGACCACTATAACGACCATTATCTGCACTATAACGACCATTATCACCACGATAACAAACATTATCAGCACTATAACGACCATTATCACCACTATAACGACCATTATCACCACTATAACGACCATTATCACCACTGTAACGACCATTATCACAACTATAACGACCATTATCACCACTATAACGACCATTATAACCACTATAATAACCATTATCACCACTATTGCGACCATTATCAGCACTATAACGACCATTATAACCACTATAACAACCATTTTCACCACCATAACGACAATTGTCTACACTATAACAACCATTATAACCACTATAACAACCATTATCACGACTAAAACGTCCTTTATCACCACTAAAACATCCGTTATCACCACTATAACACCTATTATCACCACCATAACAACCATTATCACCACGATAACAAACATTATCAGCACTATAACGACCATTATCACCACTATAGCGACCATTATAACCACTATAACAACCATTATCACCACTATAGCGACCATTATCAGCACTATAAAGACCATTATAACCGCTATAACATCCATTATCACCACTATAACACATATTATCACCACTATAACAACCATTATCACCACGATAACAACCAGTACAACGAGTATAACAACCATTACAACCACTACAACAACCAATAGAGCCACTATGACAACCATTATAAGCACTACGACAACCATTATGACCACTATAACACCTATTATCACCACGATAACAAACATTATCAGCACTATAACGACCATTATCACCACTATAACGACTATTATCACCACTATAGCGACGATTATCAGCACTATAAAGACCATTATAACCGCTATAACATCCATTATCACCACTATAACACATATTATCACCACTATAACAACCATTATCACCACGATAACAACCAGTACAACGAGTATAACAACCATTACAACCACTACAACAACCAATAGAGCCACTATGACAACCATTATAAGCACTACGACAACCATTATGACCACTATAACACCTATTATCACCACGATAACAAACATTATCAGCACTATAACAACCATTATCAGCACTATAACGACCATTATCACCACTATACCGACCATTATCACCACTATAACGATCATTATCACCATTATAACGACCATTATCACCACTATAACGACCATTATAACCACTATAACAACCATTATCACCACTATAGCGACGATTATCAGCACTATAAAGACCATTATAACCGCTATAACATCCATTATCAGCACTATAAAGACCATTATAACCGCTAAAACATCCATTATCACCACTATAACACCTATTATCACCACTATAACAACCATTATCACCACGATAACAAACATTATCAGCACCATAACAACCATTATCAGCACTATAACGACCATTATAACCACTATAACGACCATTATCACCACTACACGACCATTGTCACCACTATAACAACCATTATAACCAATACAACAACCATTATAACCACTATAACAACCATTATAACCACTATAACAACCAGTACAACCAGTATAACAACCATTACAACAACTACAACGGCCAATACAGCCACTATGACAACCATTATAAGCACTATGACAACCATTATGACCACTGTAACAACCATTATCACCACTATAACAACCATTGTAACCAGTATAACGACCATTATCACCACGATAACAACATTATCAGCACTATAACGACCATTGTCACCACTATAACGACCATTATCACCACTATAACGACCATTATCACCACTATAACGACCATTATCACCACTATAGCGACCATTATCACCACTATAACAACCATTATAACCACTATAACCACCATTATCACGACTAAAACGTCCTTCATCACCACTAAAACATCCATTATCACCACTATAACACCTATTATCACCACTATAACAACCATTAACACCACGATAACAAACATTATCAGCACTATAACGACCATTATCACCACTATAACGACCATTATCACCACTATAACGACCATTATAACCACTATAACAACCATTATCACCACTATGGCGACCATTATCAGCACTATAACGACCATTATAACCACTATAACAACCATTATCACCACTATAACGACAATTATCTACACTATAACAACCATTATAACCACTATAACAACCATTATCACGACTAAAACGTCCTTTATCACCACTAAAACATCCTTTATCACCACTATAACAACCATTATCACCACTACAACAACCATTATCACCACGATAACAACATTATCAGCACTATAACGACCATTGTCACCACTATAACGACCATTATCACCACTATAACGACCATTATCACCACTGTAACGACCATTATCACCACTATAGCGACCATTATCACCACTATAACAACCATTATAACCACTATAACGACCATTATCACCACTATAACGACCATTATAACCACTATAACAACCATTATCACCACTATGGCGACCATTATCAGCACTATAAAGACCATTTTAACCGCTATAACATCCATTATCACCACTATAACATCTATTATCACCACTATAACAACCATTATCACCACGATAACAAACATTATCAGCATTATAACAACCATTATCAGCACTATAACGACCGTTATCACCACTATAACACCTATTATCACCACTATAACAACCATTATCACCACGATAACAAAAATTATCAGCACCATAACGACCATTATCACCACTATAACGACCATTATCACCATTATAGCGACCATTATCACCACTATAGCGACCATTATAACCACTATAACAACCATTATCACCACTATAGCGACCATTATCAGCACTATAAAGACCATTATAACCGCTATAACATTAATTATCACCACTATAACACCTACTATCACCACTATAACAACCATTATCACCACGATAACAAACATTATCAGCACTATAACAACCATTATCAGCACTATAACGACCATTATAACCACTATAACGACCATTATCACCACTACACGACCATTGTCACCACTATAACAACCATTATAACCAATACAACAACCAGTACAACCAGTATAACAACCATTACAACCACTACAACAACCAATACAGCCACTATGACAACCATTATAAGCACTATGACAACCATTATGACCACTGTAACAACCATTATAACCACTGTAACAACCATTGTAACCACTATAACGACCATTCACACCACTATAACAACCATTATAACCAATACAACAACCATTATAACCACTATAACAACCATTATAGCCACTATAACAACCATTATAGCCACTATAATAGCTATTATCACCACGATAACAACCAGTACAACGAGTATAATAACCATTACAACCACTACAACAACCAATAGAGCCACTATGACAACCATTATAAGCACTACGACAACCATTATGACCACTATAACACCTATTATCACCACGATAACAAACATTATCAGCACTATAACGACCATTATCACCACTATAACGACCATTATCACCACTATACCGACCATTATCACCACTATAACGATCATTATCACCATTATAACGACCATTATCACCACTATAACGACCACTATAACCACTATAACAACCATTATCACCACTATAGCGACGATTATCAGCACTATAAAGACCATTATAACCGCTATAACATCCATTATCAGCACTATAAAGACCATTATAACCGCTATAACATCCATTATCACCACTATAACACCTATTATCACCACTGTAACAACCATTATCACCACGATAACAAACATTATCAGCACTATAACAACCATTATCAGCACTATAACGACCATTATAACCACTATAACGACCATTATCACCACTACACGACCATTGTCACCACTATAACAACCATTATAACCAATACAACAACCATTATAACCACTATAACAACCATTATAACCAATACAAAAACCATTATAACCACTATAACAACCATTATCAGCACTATAAAGACCATTATAACCGCTATAACATCCATTATCACCACTATAACACCTATTATCACCACTATAACAACCATTATCACCACGATAACAAACATTATCAGCACTATAACAACCATTATCAGCACTATAACGACCATTATAACCACTATAACGACCATTATCACCACTACACGACCATTGTCACCACTATAACAACCATTATAGCCAATACAACAACCATTATAACCACTATAACAACCATTATAACCAATACAAAAACCATTATAACCACTATAACAACCATTATAACCACTATAGCGACCATTATCAGCACTATAAAGACCATTATAACCGCTATAACATCCATTATCAGCACTATAAAGACCATTATAACCGCTATAACATCCATTATCACCACTATAACACCTATTATCACCACTATAACAACCATTATCACCACGATAACAAACATTATCAGCACTATAACAACCATTATCAGCACTATAACGACCATTATAACCACTATAACGACCATTATCACCACTACACGACCATTGTCACCACTATAACAACCATTATAACCAATACAACAATCATTATAACCACTATAACAACCATTATAACCACTATAACAAACGGTACAACCAGTATAACAACCATTACAACCACTACAACAACCAATAGAGCCACTATGACAACCATTATAAGCACTATGACAACCATTATGACCACTGTAACAACCATTATCACCACTGTAACAACCATTGTAACCACTATAACGACCATTATCACCACTATAACAACCATTATAACCAATACAGCAACCATTATAACCACTATAACAACCATTATAGCCACTATAACAACCATTTTAACCACTATAATAGCCATTATAACCACTATAACAACCATTATCACGACTAAAACGTCCTTTATCACCACTAAAACATCCATTATCACCACTATAACACCTATTATCACCACTATAACAACCATTATCACCACGATAACAAACATTATCAGCACTATAACGACCATTATCACCACTATAACGACCATTATCACCACTATAACGACCATTATAACCACTATAATAACCATTATCACCACTATAGCGACCATTATCAGCACTATAACGACCATTATAACCACTATAACAACCATTATCACCACTATAACGACAATTATCTACACTATAACAACCATTATAACCACTATAACAACCATTATCACGACTAAAACGTCCTTTATCACCACTAAAACATCCGTTATCACCACTATAACACCTATTGTCACCACTATAACAACCATTATCACCACGATAACAAACATTATCAGCACCATAAAGACCATTATCACCACTATAACGACCATTATCACCATTATAGCGACCATTATCACCACTATAGCGACCATTATAACCACTATAACAACCATTATCACCACTATAGCGACCATTATCAGCACTATAAAGACCATTATAACCGCTATAACATCCATTATCAGCACTATAAAGACCATTATAACCGCTATAACATCCATTATCACCACTATAACACCTATTATCACCACTATAACAACCATTATCACCACGATAACAAACATTATCAGCACTATAACAACCATTATAACCACTATAACGCCCATTATCACCACTACACGACCATTGTCACCACTATAACAACCATTATAACCAATACAACAACCATTATAACCACTATAACAACCATTATAACCAATACAAAAACCATTATAACCATTATAACAACCATTATAACCACTATAGCGACCATTATCAGCAGTATAAAGACCATTATAACCGCTATAACATCCATTATCAGCACTATAAAGACCATTATAACCGCTATAACATCCATTATCACCACTATAACACCTATTATCACCACTATAACAACCATTATCACCACGATAACAAACATTATCAGCACTATAACAACCATTATCAGCACTATAACGACCATTATAACCACTATAACGACCATTATCACCACTACACGACCATTGTCACCACTATAACAACCATTATAACCAATACAACAACCATTATAACCACTATAACAACCATTATAACCACTATAACAACCGGTACAACCAGTATAACAACCATTACAAGCACTACAACAACCAATAGAGCCACTATGACAACCACTATAAGCACTATGACAACCATTATGACCACTGTAACAACCATTATCACCACTGTAACAACCATTGTAACCACTATAACGACCATTATCACCACTATAACAACCATTATAACCAATACAGCAACCATTATAACCACTATAACAACCATTATAGCCACTATAACAACCATTATAACCACTACAATAGCCATTATAACCACTATAACAACCATTACAATCAGTATAACAACCATTACAACCACTTTGACAACCATTAAGACCACTATAACGACCATTATCTGCACTATAACGACCATTATCACCACGATAACAAACATTATCAGCACTATAACGACCATTATCAGCACTATAACGACCATTATCACCAATATAACGACCATTATCACCACTGTAACGACCATTATCACAACTATAACGACCATTATCACCACTATAACGACCATTATAACCACTATAATAACCATTATCACCACTATAGCGACCATTATCAGCACTATAAAGACCATTATAACCACTATAACAACCATTTTCACCACCATAACGACAATTGTCTACACTATAACAACCATTATAACCACTATAACAACCATTATCACGACTAAAACGTCCTTTATCACCACTAAAACATCCGTTATCACCACTATAACACCTATTATCACCACCATAACAACCATTATCACCACGATAACAAACATTATCAGCACTATAACGACCATTATCACCACTATAGCGACCATTATAACCACTATAACAACCATTATCACCACTATAGCGACCATTATCAGCACTATAAAGACCATTATAACCGCTATAACATCCATTATCACCACTATAACACATATTATCACCACTATAACAACCATTATCACCACGATAACAACCAGTACAACGAGTATAACAACCATTACAACCACTACAACAACCAATAGAGCCACTATGACAACCATTATAAGCACTACGACAACCATTATGACCACTATAACACCTATTATCACCACGATAACAAACATTATCAGCACTATAACGACCATTATCACCACTATAACGACCATTATCACCACTATAGCGACGATTATCAGCACTATAAAGACCATTATAACCGCTATAACATCCATTATCACCACTATAACACCTATTATCACCACTATAACAACCATTATCACCACGATAACAAACATTATCAGCACTATAACAACCATTATCAGCACTATAACGACCATTATAACCACTATAACGACCATTATCACCACTACACGACCATTGTCACCACTATAACAACCATTATAACCAATACAACAACCATTATAACCACTATAACAACCATTATAACCACTATAACAACCAGTACAACCAGTATAACAACCATTACAACCACTACAACAACCAATACAGCCACTATGACAACCATTATAAGCACTACGACAACCATTATGACCACTATAACACCTATTATCACCACGATAACAAACGTTATCAGCACTATAACGACCATTATCACCACTATAACGACCATTATCACCACTATACCGACCTTTATCACCACTATAACGATCATTATCACCATTATAACGACCATTATCACCACTATAACGACCATTATAACCACTATAACAACCATTATCACCACTATAGCGACGATTATCAGCACTATAAAGACCATTATAACCGCTATAACATCCATTATCAGCACTATAAAGACCATTATAACCGCTAAAACATCCATTATCACCACTATAACACCTATTATCACCACTATAACAACCATTATCACCACGATAACAAACATTATCAGCACCATAACAACCATTATCAGCACTATAACGACCATTATAACCACTATAACGACCATTATCACCACTACACGACCATTGTCACCACTATAACAACCATTATAACCAATACAACAACCATTATAACCACTATAACAACCATTATAACCACTATAACAACCAGTACAACCAGTATAACAACCATTACAACAACTACAACGGCCAATACAGCCACTATGACAACCATTATAAGCACTATGACAACCATTATGACCACTGTAACAACCATTATCACCACTGTAACAACCATTGTAACCAGTATAACGACCATTATCACCACGATAACAACATTATCAGCACTATAACGACCATTGTCACCACTATAACGACCATTATCACCACTATAACGACCATTATCACCACTATAACGACCATTATCACCACTATAGCGACCATTATCACCACTATAACAACCATTATAACCACTATAACAACCATTATCACGACTAAAACGTCCTTCATCACCACTAAAACATCCATTATCACCACTATAACACCTCTTATCACCACTATAACAACCATTAACACCACGATAACAAACATTATCAGCACTATAACGACCATTATCACCACTATAACGACCATTATCACCACTATAACGACCATTATAACCACTATAACAACCATTATCACCACTATAGCGACCATTATCAGCACTATAACGACCATTATAACCACTATAACAACCATTATCACCACTATAACGACAATTATCTACACTATAACAACCATTATAACCACTATAACAACCATTATCACGACTAAAACGTCCTTTATCACCACTAAAACATCCTTTATCACCACTATGACAACCATTATCACCACTACAACAACCATTATCACCACGATAACAACATTATCAGCACTATAACGACCATTGTCACCACTATAACGACCATTATCACCACTATAACGACCATTATCACCACTGTAACGACCATTATCACCACTATAGCGACCATTATCACCACTATAACAACCATTATAACCACTATAACGACCATTATCACCACTATAACGACCATTATAACCACTATAACAACCATTATCACCACTATGGCGACCATTATCAGCACTATAAAGACCATTTTAACCGCTATAACATCCATTATCACCACTATAACATCTATTATCACCACTATAACAACCATTATCACCACGATAACAAACATTATCAGCATTATAACAACCATTATCAGCACTATAACGACCGTTATCACCACTATAACACCTATTATCACCACTATAACAACCATTATCACCACGATAACAAAAATTATCAGCACCATAACGACCATTATCACCACTATAACGACCATTATCACCATTATAGCGACCATTATCACCACTATAGCGACCATTATAACCACTATAACAACCATTATCACCACTATAGCGACCATTATCAGCACTATAAAGACCATTATAACCGCTATAACATTAATTATCACCACTATAACACCTACTATCACCACTATAACAAACATTATCACCACGATAACAAACATTATCAGCACTATAACAACCATTATCAGCACTATAACGACCATTATAACCACTATAACGACCATTATCACCACTACACGACCATTGTCACCACTATAACAACATTATAACCAATACAACAACCAGTACAACCAGTATAACAACCATTACAACCACTACAACAACCAATAGAGCCACTATGACAACCATTATAAGCACTACGACAACCATTATGACCACAATAACACCTATTATCACCACGATAACAAACATTATCAGCACTATAACGACCATTATCACCACTATAACGACCATTATCACCACTATAACGACCATTATAACCACTATAATAACCATTATCACCACTATAGCGACCATTATCAGCACTATAACGACCATTATAACCACTATAACAACCATTATCACCACTATAACGACAATTATCTACACTATAACAACCATTATAACCACTATAACAACCATTATCACGACTAAAACGTCCTTTATCACCACTAAAACATCCGTTATCACCACTATAACACCTATTGTCACCACTATAACAACCATTATCACCACGATGACAAACATTATCAGCACCATAAAGACCATTATCACCACTATAACGACCATTATCACCATTATAGCGACCATTATCACCACTATAGCGACCATTATAACCAATATAACAACCATTATCACCACTATAGCGACCATTATCAGCACTATAAAGACCATTATAACCGCTATAACATCCGTTATCACCACTATAACACATATTATCACCACTATAACAACCATTATCACCACGATAACAACCAGTACAACGAGTATAACAACCATTACAACCACTACAACAACCAATAGAGCCACTATGACAACCATTATAAGCACTACGACAACCATTATGACCACTATAACACCTATTATCACCACTATAACAACCATTATCACCACGATAACAAACATTATCAGCACCATAACAACCATTATCAGCACTATAACGACCATTATAACCAACATAACGACCATTATCACCACTATAACAACCATTATCACCACTATAGCGACCATTATCAGCACTATAACGACCATTATAACCACTATAACAACCATTATCACCACTATAGCGACGATTATCAGCACTATAAAGACCATTATAACCGCTATAACATCCATTATCAGCACTATAAAGACCATTATAACCGCTAAAACATCCATTATCACCACTATAACACCTATTATCACCACTATAACAACCATTATCACCACGATAACAAACATTATCAGCACCATAACAACCATTATCAGCACTATAACGACCATTATAACCACCATAACGACCATTATCACCACTACACGACCATTGTCACCACTATAACAACCATTATAACCAATACAACAACCATTATAACCACTATAACAACTATTATAACCACTATAACAACCAGTACAACCAGTATAACAACCATTACAACAACTACAACGGCCAATACAGCCACTATGACAACCATTGTAAGCACTATGACAACCATTATGACCACTGTAACAACCATTATCACCACTGTAACAACCATTGTAACCAGTATAACGACCATTATCACCACGATAACAACATTATCAGCACTATAACGACCATTGTCACCACTATAACGACCATTATCACCACTATAACGACCATTATCACCACTATAACGACCATTATAACCACTATAACAACCATTATCACCACTATAGCGACCATTATCAGCACTATAACGACCATTATAACCACCATAACGACCATTATCACCACTACACGACCATTGTCACCACTATAACAACCATTATCACCACTGTAACGACCATTATCACCACTATAGCGACCATTATCACCACTATAACAACCATTATAACCACTATAACGACCATTATCACCACTATAACGACCATTATAACCACTATAACAACCATTATCACCACTATGGCGACCATTATCAGCACTATAAAGACCATTTTAACCGCTATAACATCCATTATCACCACTATAACATCTATTATCACCACTATAACAACCATTATCACCACGATAACAAACATTATCAGCATTATAACAACCATTATCAGCACTATAACGACCGTTATCACCACTATAACACCTATTATCACCACTATAACAACCATTATCACCACGATAACAAAAATTATCAGCACCATAACGACCATTATCACCACTATAACGACCATTATCACCATTATAGCGACCATTATCACCACTATAGCGACCATTATAACCACTATAACAACCATTATCACCACTATAGCGACCATTATCAGCACTATAAAGACCATTATAACCGCTATAACATTAATTATCACCACTATAACACCTACTATCACCACTATAACAACCATTATCACCACGATAACAAACATTATCAGCACTATAACAACCATTATCAGCACTATAACGACCATTATAACCACTATAACGACCATTATCACCACTACACGACCATTGTCACCACTATAACAACCATTATAACCAATACAACAACCAGTACAACCAGTATAACAACCATTACAACCACTACAACAACCAATACAGCCACTATGACAACCATTATAAGCACTATGACAACCATTATGACCACTGTAACAACCATTATAACCACTGTAACAACCATTGTAACCACTATAACGACCATTCACACCACTATAACAACCATTATAACCAATACAACAACCATTATAACCACTATAACAACCATTATAGCCACTATAACAACCATTATAGCCACTATAATAGCTATTATCACCACGATAACAACCAGTACAACGAGTATAATAACCATTACAACCACTACAACAACCAATAGAGCCACTATGACAACCATTATAAGCACTACGACAACCATTATGACCACTATAACACCTATTATCACCACGATAACAAACATTATCAGCACTATAACGACCATTATCACCACTATAACGACCATTATCACCACTATACCGACCATTATCACCACTATAACGATCATTATCACCATTATAACGACCATTATCACCACTATAACGACCACTATAACCACTATAACAACCATTATCACCACTATAGCGACGATTATCAGCACTATAAAGACCATTATAACCGCTATAACATCCATTATCAGCACTATAAAGACCATTATAACCGCTATAACATCCATTATCACCACTATAACACCTATTATCACCACTGTAACAACCATTATCACCACGATAACAAACATTATCAGCACTATAACAACCATTATCAGCACTATAACGACCATTATAACCACTATAACGACCATTATCACCACTACACGACCATTGTCACCACTATAACAACCATTATAACCAATACAACAACCATTATAACCACTATAACAACCATTATAACCAATACAAAAACCATTATAACCACTATAACAACCATTATCAGCACTATAAAGACCATTATAACCGCTATAACATCCATTATCACCACTATAACACCTATTATCACCACTATAACAACCATTATCACCACGATAACAAACATTATCAGCACTATAACAACCATTATCAGCACTATAACGACCATTATAACCACTATAACGACCATTATCACCACTACACGACCATTGTCACCACTATAACAACCATTATAGCCAATACAACAACCATTATAACCACTATAACAACCATTATAACCAATACAAAAACCATTATAACCACTATAACAACCATTATAACCACTATAGCGACCATTATCAGCACTATAAAGACCATTATAACCGCTATAACATCCATTATCAGCACTATAAAGACCATTATAACCGCTATAACATCCATTATCACCACTATAACACCTATTATCACCACTATAACAACCATTATCACCACGATAACAAACATTATCAGCACTATAACAACCATTATCAGCACTATAACGACCATTATAACCACTATAACGACCATTATCACCACTACACGACCATTGTCACCACTATAACAACCATTATAACCAATACAACAATCATTATAACCACTATAACAACCATTATAACCACTATAACAAACGGTACAACCAGTATAACAACCATTACAACCACTACAACAACCAATAGAGCCACTATGACAACCATTATAAGCACTATGACAACCATTATGACCACTGTAACAACCATTATCACCACTGTAACAACCATTGTAACCACTATAACGACCATTATCACCACTATAACAACCATTATAACCAATACAGCAACCATTATAACCACTATAACAACCATTATAGCCACTATAACAACCATTTTAACCACTATAATAGCCATTATAACCACTATAACAACCATTATCACGACTAAAACGTCCTTTATCACCACTAAAACATCCATTATCACCACTATAACACCTATTATCACCACTATAACAACCATTATCACCACGATAACAAACATTATCAGCACTATAACGACCATTATCACCACTATAACGACCATTATCACCACTATAACGACCATTATAACCACTATAATAACCATTATCACCACTATAGCGACCATTATCAGCACTATAACGACCATTATAACCACTATAACAACCATTATCACCACTATAACGACAATTATCTACACTATAACAACCATTATAACCACTATAACAACCATTATCACGACTAAAACGTCCTTTATCACCACTAAAACATCCGTTATCACCACTATAACACCTATTGTCACCACTATAACAACCATTATCACCACGATAACAAACATTATCAGCACCATAAAGACCATTATCACCACTATAACGACCATTATCACCATTATAGCGACCATTATCACCACTATAGCGACCATTATAACCACTATAACAACCATTATCACCACTATAGCGACCATTATCAGCACTATAAAGACCATTATAACCGCTATAACATCCATTATCAGCACTATAAAGACCATTATAACCGCTATAACATCCATTATCACCACTATAACACCTATTATCACCACTATAACAACCATTATCACCACGATAACAAACATTATCAGCACTATAACAACCATTATCAGCACTATAACGACCATTATAACCACTATAACGACCATTATCACCACTACACGACCATTATAACCAATACAACAACCATTATAACCACTATAACAACCATTATAACCAATACAAAAACCATTATAACCATTATAACAACCATTATAACCACTATAGCGACCATTATCAGCAGTATAAAGACCATTATAACCGCTATAACATCCATTATCAGCACTATAAAGACCATTATAACCGCTATAACATCCATTATCACCACTATAACACCTATTATCACCACTATAACAACCATTATCACCACGATAACAAACATTATCAGCACTATAACAACCATTATCAGCACTATAACGACCATTATAACCACTATAACGACCATTATCACCACTACACGACCATTGTCACCACTATAACAACCATTATAACCAATACAACAACCATTATAACCACTATAACAACCATTATAACCACTATAACAACCGGTACAACCAGTATAACAACCATTACAAGCACTACAACAACCAATAGAGCCACTATGACAACCACTATAAGCACTATGACAACCATTATGACCACTGTAACAACCATTATCACCACTGTAACAACCATTGTAACCACTATAACGACCATTATCACCACTATAACAACCATTATAACCAATACAGCAACCATTATAACCACTATAACAACCATTATAGCCACTATAACAACCATTATAACCACTACAATAGCCATTATAACCACTATAACAACCATTATCACGACTAAAACGTCCTTTATCACCACTAAAACATCCATTATCACCACTATAACACCTATTATCACCACTATAACAACCATTATCACCACGATAACAAACATTATCAGCACTATAACGACCTTTATCACCACTATAACGACCATTATCACCACTATAACGACCATTATAACCACTATAATAACCATTATCACCACTATAGCGACCATTATCAGCACTATAACGACCATTATAACCACTATAACAACCATTATCACCACTATAACGACAATTATCTACACTATAACAACCATTATAACCACTATAACAACCATTATCACGACTAAAACGTCCTTTATCACCACTAAAACATCCGTTATCACCACTATAACACCTATTGTCACCACTATAACAACCATTATCACCACGATGACAAACATTATCAGCACCATAAAGACCATTATCACCACTATAACGACCATTATCACCATTATAGCGACCATTATCACCACTATAGCGACCATTATAACCAATATAACAACCATTATCACCACTATAGCGACCATTATCAGCACTATAAAGACCATTATAACCGCTATAACATCCGTTATCACCACTATAACACATATTATCACCACTATAACAACCATTATCACCACGATAACAACCAGTACAACGAGTATAACAACCATTACAACCACTACAACAACCAATAGAGCCACTATGACAACCATTATAAGCACTACGACAACCATTATGACCACTATAACACCTATTATCACCACTATAACAACCATTATCACCACGATAACAAACATTATCAGCACCATAACAACCATTATCAGCACTATAACGACCATTATAACCAACATAACGACCATTATCACCACTATAACAACCATTATCACCACTATAGCGACCATTATCAGCACTATAACGACCATTATAACCACTATAACAACCATTATCACCACTATAGCGACGATTATCAGCACTATAAAGACCATTATAACCGCTATAACATCCATTATCAGCACTATAAAGACCATTATAACCGCTAAAACATCCATTATCACCACTATAACACCTATTATCACCACTATAACAACCATTATCACCACGATAACAAACATTATCAGCACCATAACAACCATTATCAGCACTATAACGACCATTATAACCACCATAACGACCATTATCACCACTACACGACCATTGTCACCACTATAACAACCATTATAACCAATACAACAACCATTATAACCACTATAACAACTATTATAACCACTATAACAACCAGTACAACCAGTATAACAACCATTACAACAACTACAACGGCCAATACAGCCACTATGACAACCATTGTAAGCACTATGACAACCATTATGACCACTGTAACAACCATTATCACCACTGTAACAACCATTGTAACCAGTATAACGACCATTATCACCACGATAACAACATTATCAGCACTATAACGACCATTGTCACCACTATAACGACCATTATCACCACTATAACGACCATTATCACCACTATAACGACCATTATAACCACTATAACAACCATTATCACCACTATAGCGACCATTATCAGCACTATAACGACCATTATAACCACCATAACGACCATTATCACCACTACACGACCATTGTCACCACTATAACAACCATTATAACCAATACAACAACCATTATAACCACTATAACAACTATTATAACCACTATAACAACCAGTACAACCAGTATAACAACCATTACAACAACTACAACGGCCAATACAGCCACTATGACAACCATTATAAGCACTATGACAACCATTATGACCACTGTAACAACCATTATCACCACTGTAACAACCATTGTAACCAGTATAACGACCATTATCACCACGATAACAACATTATCAGCACTATAACGACCATTGTCACCACTATAACGACCATTGTCACCACTATAACGACCATTATCACCACTATAACGACCATTATCACCACTATAACGACCATTATAACCACTATAACAACCATTATCACCACTATAGCGACCATTATCAGCACTATAACGACCACTATCACCACTATAACGACCACTATCACCACTATACCGACCATTATCACCACTATAACGATCATTATCACCATTATAACGACCATTATCACCACTATAACGACCATTATAACCACTATAACAGCCATTATCACCACTATAGCGACGATTATCAGCACTATAAAGACCATTATAACCGCTATAACATCCATTATCAGCACTATAAAGACCATTATAGCCGCTATAACATCCATTATCACCACTATAACACCTATTATCACCACTATAACAACCATTATCACCACGATAACAAACATTATCAGCACTATAACAACCATTATCAGCACTATAACGACCATTATAACCACTATAACGACCATTATCACCACTACACGACCATTGTCACCACTATAACAACCATTATCACCACGATAACAAACATTATCAGCACTATAACGACCATTATCACCACTATAACGACCATTATCACCACTATAACGACCATTATAACCACTATAATAACCATTACCACTATAGCGACCATTATCAGCACTATAACGACCATTATAACCACTATAACAACCATTATCACCACTATAACGACAATTATCTACACTATAACAACCATTATAACCACTATAACAACCATTATCACGACTAAAACGTCCTTTATCACCACTAAAACATCCGTTATCACCACTATAACACCTATTGTCACCACTATAACAACCATTATCACCACGATAACAAACATTATCAGCACCATAAAGACCATTATCACCACTATAACGATCATTATCACCATTATAGCGACCATTATCACCACTATTGCGACCATTATAACCACTATAACAACCATTATCACCACTATAGCGACCATTATCAGCACTATAAAGACCATTATAACCGCTATAACATCCGTTATCACCACTATAACACATATTATCACCACTATAACAACCATTATCACCACGATAACAAACATTATCATCACTATAACAACCATTATCAGCACTATAACGACCATTATAACCACTATAACGACCATTATCACCACTACACGACCATTGTCACCACTATAACAACCATTATAACCGATACAACTAGCATTATAACCACTATAACAACCATTATAACCACTATAACAACCAGTACAACGAGTATAACAACCATTACAACCACTACAACAAACAATAGAGCCACTATGACAACCATTATAAGCACTACGACAACCATTATGACCACTGTAACAACCATTATCACCACTGTAACAACCGTTGTAACCACTATAACGACCTTTATCACCACTATAACAACCATTATAACCAGTACAACAACCATTATAACCACTATAACAACCATTATAGCCACTATAACAACCATTATAGCCACTATAATAGCCATTATAACCACTATAACAACCAGTACAACCAGTATAACAACCATTGCAACCACTACAACAACCAATACAGCCACTATGACAACCATTATAAGCACTATGACAACCATTATGACCACTGTAACAACCATTATCACCACTGTAACAACCATTGTAACCACTATAACGACCATTATCACCACTATAACAACCATTATAACCAATACAACAACCATTATAATCACTATAACAACCATTATAGCCACTATAACAACCATTATAGCCACTATAATAGCCATTATCACCACGATAACAACCAGTACAACGAGTATAACAACCATTACAACCACTACAACAACCAATAGAGCCACTATGACAACCATTATAAGCACTACGACAACCATTATGACCACTATAACACCTATTATCACCACGATAACAAACATTATCAGCACTATAACGACCATTATCACCACTATACCGACCATTATCACCTCTATAACGATCATTATCACCATTATAACGACAATTATCACCACTATAACGACCATTATAACCACTATAACAACCATTATCACCACTATAGCGACGATTATCAGCACTATAAAGACCATTATAACCGCTATAACATCCATTATCACCACTATAACGACCATTATCACCACTATACCGACCATTATCACCACTATAACGACCATTATAACCACTATAACAACCATTATCACCACTATAACAACCATTATCACCACGATAACAAACATTATCAGCACCATAAAGACCATTATCACCACTATAACGATCATTATCACCATTATAGCGACCATTATCACCACTATTGCGACCATTATAACCACTATAACAACCATTATCACCACTATAGCGACCATTATCAGCACTATAAAGACCATTATAACCGCTATAACATCCGTTATCACCACTATAACACATATTATCACCACTATAACAACCATTATCACCACGATAACAAACATTATCATCACTATAACAACCATTATCAGCACTATAACGACCATTATAACCACTATAACGACCATTATCACCACTACACGACCATTGTCACCACTATAACAACCATTATAACCAATACAACTAGCATTATAACCACTATAACAACCATTATAACCACTATAACAACCAGTACAACGAGTATAACAACCATTACAACCACTACAACAAACAATAGAGCCACTATGACAACCATTATAAGCACTACGACAACCATTATGACCACTGTAACAACCATTATCACCACTGTAACAACCGTTGTAACCACTATAACGACCTTTATCACCACTATAACAACCATTATAACCAGTACAACAACCATTATAACCACTATAACAACCATTATAGCCACTATAACAACCATTATAGCCACTATAATAGCCATTATAACCACTATAACAACCAGTACAACCAGTATAACAACCATTGCAACCACTACAACAACCAATACAGCCACTATGACAACCATTATAAGCACTATGACAACCATTATGACCACTGTAACAACCATTATCACCACTGTAACAACCATTGTAACCACTATAACGACCATTATCACCACTATAACAACCATTATAACCAATACAACAACCATTATAATCACTATAACAACCATTATAGCCACTATAACAACCATTATAGCCACTATAATAGCCATTATCACCACGATAACAACCAGTACAACGAGTATAACAACCATTACAACCACTACAACAACCAATAGAGCCACTATGACAACCATTATAAGCACTACGACAACCATTATGACCACTATAACACCTATTATCACCACGATAACAAACATTATCAGCACTATAACGACCATTATCACCACTATACCGACCATTATCACCTCTATAACGATCATTATCACCATTATAACGACAATTATCACCACTATAACGACCATTATAACCACTATAACAACCATTATCACCACTATAGCGACGATTATCAGCACTATAAAGACCATTATAACCGCTATAACATCCATTATCACCACTATAACGACCATTATCACCACTATACCGACCATTATCACCACTATAACGACCATTATAACCACTATAACAACCATTATCACCACTATAGCGACCATTATCAGCACTATAAAGACCATTATAACCGCTATAACATCCATTATCACCACTATAACATCTATTATCACCACTATAACAACCATTATAACCAATACAAAAACCATTATAACCACTATAACAACCATTATAAACACTATAGCGACCATTATCAGCACTATAAAGACCATTATAACCGCTATAACATCCATTATTAGCACTATAAAGACCATTATAACCGCTATAACATCGATTATCACCACTATAACACCTATTATCACCACTATAACAACCTTTATCACCACGATAACAACATTATCAGCACTATAACGACCATTGTCACCACTATAACGACCATTATCACCACTATAACGACCATTATCACCACTATAACGACCATTATCACCACTATAGCGACCATTATCACCACTATAACAACCATTATAACCACTATAACAACCATTATCACGACTAAAACGTCCTTTATCACCACTAAAACATCCATTATCACCACTATAACACCTATTATTACCAGTATAACAACCATTATCACCACGATAACAAACATTATCAGCACCATAACGACCATTATCACCACTATAACGACCATTATCACCACTATACCGACCATTATCACCACTATAACGACCATTATCACCACTATAACGACCATTATAACCACTATAACAACCATTATCACCACTATAGCGACCATTATCAGCACTATAAAGACCATTATAACCGCTATAACATCCATTATCACCACTATAACGACCATTATCACCACTATAGCGACCATTATCACCACTATAACAACCATTATAACCAGTATAACAACCATTATCACGACTAAAACGTCCTTTATCACCACTAAAACATCCATTATCACCACTATAACAACCATTATCACCTCTACAACAACCATTATCAGCACGATAACAACATTATCAGCACTATAACGGCCATTGTCACCACTATAACGACCATTATCACCACTATAACGACCATTATCACCACTCTAACGACCATTATCACCACTGTAACGACCATTATCACCACTATAGCAACCATTATCACCACTATAACAACCATTATAACCACTATAACAACCATTATCACGACTAAAACGTCCTTTATCACCACTAAAACATCCATTATCACCACTATAACACCTATTATCACCACTATAACAACCATTATCACCACGATAACAAACACTATCAGCACTATAACGACCATTATCACCACTATAACGACCATTATCACCACTATAACGACCATTATAACCACTATAACAACCATTATCACCACTATAGCGACGATTATCAGCACTATAAAGACCATTATAACCGCTATAACAACCATTATCACCACTATAACGACAATTATCTACACTATAACAACCATTATAACCACTATAACAACCATTATCACGACTAAAACGTCCTTTATCACCACTAAAACATCCATTATCACCACTATAACAACCATTATCACCTCTACAACAGCCATTATCAGCACTATAACGACCATTGTCACCACTATAACGACCATTATCACCACTATAACGACCATTATCACCACTGTAAAGACCATTATCACCACTATAGCAACCATTATCACCACTATAACAACCATTATAACCACTATAACAACCATTATCACGACTAAAACGTCCTTTATCACCACTAAAACATCCATTATCACCACTATAACACCTATTATCACCACTATAACAACCATTATCACCACGATAACAAACACTATCAGCACTATAACGACCATTATCACCACTATAACGACCATTATCACCACTATAACGACCATTATAACCACTATAACAACCATTATCACCACTATAGCGACCATTATCAGCACTATAAAGACCATTATAACCGCTATAACATCCATTATCACCACTATAACATCTATTATAACCACTATAACAACCATTATATCCACGATAACAAACATTATCAGCATTATAACAACCATTATCACCACTATAACAACCATTATCACCACGATAACAAACATTATCAGCACCATAACGACCATTATCACCACTATAACGACCATTATCACCACTATAGCGACCATTATCACCACTATAACAACCATTATAACCACTATAACAACCATTATCACGACTAAAACGTCCTTTATCACCACTAAAACATCCATTATCACCACTATAACACCTATTATTACCAGTATAACAACCATTATCACCACGATAACAAACATTATCAGCACCATAACGACCATTATCACCACTATAACGACCATTATCACCACTATACCGACCATTATCACCACTATAACGACCATTATCACCACTATAACGACCATTATAACCACTATAACAACCATTATCACCACTATAGCGACCATTATCAGCACTATAAAGACCATTATAACCGCTATAACATCCATTATCACTACTATAACGACCATTATCACCACTATAGCGACCATTATCACCACTATAACAACCATTATAACCAGTATATCAACCATTATCACGACTAAAACGTCCTTTATCACCACTAAAACATCCATTATCACCACTATAACAACCATTATCACCTCTACAACAACCATTATCAGCACGATAACAACATTATCAGCACTATAACGACCATTGTCACCACTATAACGACCATTATCACCACTATAACGACCATTATCACCACTCTAACGACCATTATCACCACTGTAACGACCATCATCACCACTATAGCAACCATTATCACCACTATAACAACCATTATAACCACTATAACAACCATTATCACGACTAAAACGTCCTTTATCACCACTAAAACATCCATTATCACCACTATAACACCTATTATCACCACTATAACAACCATTATCACCACGATAACAACATTATCAGCACTATAACGACCATTGTCACCACTATAACGACCATTATCACCACTATAACGACCATTATCACCACTATAACGACCATTATCACCACTATAGCGACCATTATCACCACTATAACAACCATTATAACCACTATAACAACCATTATCACGACTAAAACGTCCTTTATCACCACTAAAACATCCATTATCACCACTATAACAACCATTATAACCAGTATATCAACCATTATCACGACTAAAACGTCCTTTATCACCACTAAAACATCCATTATCACCACTATAACACCTATTATCACCACTATAACAACCATTATCACCACGATAACAAACACTATCAGCACTATAACGACCATTATCACCACTATAACAACCATTATAACCACTATAACAACCATTATCACGACTAAAACGTCCTTTATCACCACTAAAACATCCATTATCACCACTATAACACCTATTATCACCACTATAACAACCATTATCACCACGATAACAACATTATCAGCACTATAACGACCATTGTCACCACTATAACGACCATTATCACCACTATAACGACCATTATCACCACTATAACGACCATTATCACCACTATAGCGACCATTATCACCACTATAACAACCATTATAGCCACTATAACAACCATTATAGCCACTATAATAGCCATTATCACCACGATAACAACCAGTACAACGAGTATAACAACCATTACAACCACTACAACAACCAATAGAGCCACTATGACAACCATTATAAGCACTACGACAACCATTATGACCACTATAACACCTATTATCACCACGATAACAAACATTATCAGCACTATAACGACCATTATCACCACTATACCGACCATTATCACCTCTATAACGATCATTATCACCATTATAACGACAATTATCACCACTATAACGACCATTATAACCACTATAACAACCATTATCACCACTATAGCGACGATTATCAGCACTATAAAGACCATTATAACCGCTATAACATCCATTATCACCACTATAACGACCATTATCACCACTATACCGACCATTATCACCACTATAACGACCATTATAACCACTATAACAACCATTATCACCACTATAGCGACCATTATCAGCAATATAAAGACCATTATAACCGCTATAACATCCATTATCACCACTATAACATCTATTATCACCACTATAACAACCATTATAACCAATACAAAAACCATTATAACCACTATAACAACCATTATAACCACTATAGCGACCATTATCAGCACTATAAAGACCATTATAACCGCTATAACATCCATTATTAGCACTATAAAGACCATTATAACCGCTATAACATCGATTATCACCACTATAACACCTATTATCACCACTATAACAACCTTTATCACCACGATAACAACATTATCAGCACTATAACGACCATTGTTACCACTATAACGACCATTATCACCACTATAACGACCATTATCACCACTATAACGACCATTATCACCACTATAGCGACCATTATCACCACTATAACAACCATTATAACCACTATAACAACCATTATCACGACTAAAACGTCCTTTATCACCACTAAAACATCCATTATCACCACTATAACACCTATTATTACCAGTATAACAACCATTATCACCACGATAACAAACATTATCAGCACCATAACGACCATTATCACCACTATAACGACCATTATCACCACTATACCGACCATTATCACCACTATAACGACCATTATCACCACTATAACGACCATTATAACCACTATAACAACCATTATCACCACTATAGCGACCATTATCAGCACTATAAAGACCATTATAACCGCTATAACATCCATTATCACCACTATAACGACCATTATCACCACTATAGCGACCATTATCACCACTATAACAACCATTATAACCAGTATAACAACCATTATCACGACTAAAACGTCCTTTATCACCACTAAAACATCCATTATCACCACTATAACAACCATTATCACCTCTACAACAACCATTATCAGCACGATAACAACATTATCAGCACTATAACGGCCATTGTCACCACTATAACGACCATTATCACCACTATAACGACCATTATCACCACTCTAACGACCATTATCACCACTGTAACGACCATTATCACCACTATAGCAACCATTATCACCACTATAACAACCATTATAACCACTATAACAACCATTATCACGACTAAAACGTCCTTTATCACCACTAAAACATCCATTATCACCACTATAACACCTATTATCACCACTATAACAACCATTATCACCACGATAACAAACACTATCAGCACTATAACGACCATTATCACCACTATAACGACCATTATCACCACTATAACGACCATTATAACCACTATAACAACCATTATCACCACTATAGCGACGATTATCAGCACTATAAAGACCATTATAACCGCTATAACAACCATTATCACCACTATAACGACAATTATCTACACTATAACAACCATTATAACCACTATAACAACCATTATCACGACTAAAACGTCCTTTATCACCACTAAAACATCCATTATCACCACTATAACAACCATTATCACCTCTACAACAACCATTATCAGCACTATAACGACCATTGTCACCACTATAACGACCATTATCACCACTATAACGACCATTATCACCACTGTAAAGACCATTATCACCACTATAGCAACCATTATCACCACTATAACAACCATTATAACCACTATAACAACCATTATCACGACTAAAACGTCCTTTATCACCACTAAAACATCCATTATCACCACTATAACACCTATTATCACCACTATAACAACCATTATCACCACGATAACAAACACTATCAGCACTATAACGACCATTATCACCACTATAACGACCATTATCACCACTATAACGACCATTATAACCACTATAACAACCATTATCACCACTATAGCGACCATTATCAGCACTATAAAGACCATTATAACCGCTATAACATCCATTATCACCACTATAACATCTATTATAACCACTATAACAACCATTATATCCACGATAACAAACATTATCAGCATTATAACAACCATTATCACCACTATAACAACCATTATCACCACGATAACAAACATTATCAGCACCATAACGACCATTATCACCACTATAACGACCATTATCACCACTATAGCGACCATTATCACCACTATAACAACCATTATAACCACTATAACAACCATTATCACGACTAAAACGTCCTTTATCACCACTAAAACATCCATTATCACCACTATAACACCTATTATTACCAGTATAACAACCATTATCACCACGATAACAAACATTATCAGCACCATAACGACCATTATCACCACTATAACGACCATTATCACCACTATACCGACCATTATCACCACTATAACGACCATTATCACCACTATAACGACCATTATAACCACTATAACAACCATTATCACCACTATAGCGACCATTATCAGCACTATAAAGACCATTATAACCGCTATAACATCCATTATCACTACTATAACGACCATTATCACCACTATAGCGACCATTATCACCACTATAACAACCATTATAACCAGTATATCAACCATTATCACGACTAAAACGTCCTTTATCACCACTAAAACATCCATTATCACCACTATAACAACCATTATCACCTCTACAACAACCATTATCAGCACGATAACAACATTATCAGCACTATAACGACCATTGTCACCACTATAACGACCATTATCACCACTATAACGACCATTATCACCACTCTAACGACCATTATCACCACTGTAACGACCATCATCACCACTATAGCAACCATTATCACCACTATAACAACCATTATAACCACTATAACAACCATTATCACGACTAAAACGTCCTTTATCACCACTAAAACATCCATTATCACCACTATAACACCTATTATCACCACTATAACAACCATTATCACCACGATAACAAACACTATCAGCACTATAACGACCATTATCACCACTATAACGACCATTATCACCACTATAACGACCATTATAACCACTATAACAACCATTATCACCACTATAGCGACCATTATCAGCACTATAAAGACCATTATAACCGCTATAACAACTATTATCACCACTATAACGACAATTATCTACACTATAACAACCATTATAACCACTATAACAACCATTATCACGACTAAAACGTCCTTTATCACCACTAAAACATCCATTATCACCACTATAACAACCATTATCACCTCTACAACAACCATTATCAGCACGATAACAACATTATCAGCACTATAACGACCATTGTCACCACTATAACGACCATTATCACCACTATAACGACCATTATCACCACTGTAACGACCATTATCACCACTATAGCAACCATTATCACCACTATAACAACCATTATAACCACTATAACAACCATTATCACGACTAAAACGTCCTTTATCACCACTAAAACATCCATTATCACCACTATAACACCTATTATCACCACTATAACAACCATTATCACCACGATAACAAACACTATCAGCACTATAACGACCATTATCACCACTATAACGACCATTATCACCACTATAACGACCATTATAACCACTATAACAACCATTATCACCACTATAGCGACCATTATCAGCACTATAAAGACCATTATAACCGCTATAACATCCATTATCACCACTATAACATCTATTATCACCACTATAACAACCATTATAACCACGATAACAAACATTATCAGCATTATAACAACCATTATCACCACTATAACAACCATTATCACCACGATAACAAACATTATCAGCACCATAACGACCATTATCACCACTATAACGACCATTATCACCATTATAGCGACCATTATCACCACTATAGCGACCATTATAACCACTATAACAACCATTATCACCACTATAGCGACCATTATCAGCACTATAAAGACCATTATAACCGCTATAACATCCATTATCACCACTATAACACCTATTATCACCACTATAACAACCATTATCAACACGATAACAACCAGTACAACGAGTATAACAACCATTACAACCACTACAACAACCAATAGAGCCACTATGACAACCGTTATAAGCACTACGACAACCATTATGACCACTATAACACCTATTATCACCACGATAACAAACATTTTCAGCACTATAACGACCATTATCACCACTATAACGACCATTATCACCACTATACCGACCATTATCACCACTATAACGATCATTATCACCATTATAACGACCATTATCACCACTATAACGACCATTATAACCACTATAACAACCATTATAACCAATACAACAACCATTATAACCACTATAACAACCATTATAACCACTATAACAACCAGTACAACCAGTATAACAACCATTACAACAATTACAACAACCAATACAGCCACAATGACAACCATTATAAGCACTATGACAACCATTATGACCACTGTAACAACCATTATCACCACTGTAACAACCATTGTAACCACTATAACGACCATTATCACCACTATACCGACCATTATCACCACTATAACGATCATTATCACCATTATAACGACCATTATCACCACTATAACGACCATTATAACCACTATAACAACCATTATAGCCACTATAACAACCATTATAGCCACTATAATAGCCATTATCACCACGATAACAACCAGTACAACGAGTATAATAACCATTACAACCACTACAACAACCAATAGAGCCACTATGACAACCATTATAAGCACTACGACAACCATTATGACCACTATAACACCTATTATCACCACGATAACAAACATTATCAGCACTATAACGACCATTATCACCACTATAACGACCATTATCACCACGATACCGACCATTATCACCACTATAACGACCATTATCACCACTATAACAACCATTATAACCAATACAACAACCATTATAACCACTATAACAACCATTATAGCCACTATAACAACCATTATAGCCACTATAATAGCCATTATAACCACTATAACAACCATTACAACCAGTATAACAACCATTACAACCACTTTGACAACCATTAAGACCACTATAACGACCATTATCAGCACTATAACGACCATTATCACCACTATAACGACCATTATAACCACTATAACAACCATTATCACCACTATAGCGACGATTATCAGCACTATAAAGACCATTATAACCGCTATAACATCCATTATCAGCACTATAAAGACCATTATAACCGCTATAACATCCATTATCACCACTATAACACCTATTATCACCACTATAACAACCATTATCACCACGATAACAAACATTATCAGCACTATAACAACCATTATCAGCACTATAACGACCATTATAACCACTATAACGACCATTATCACCACTACACGACCATTGTCACCACTATAACAACCATTATAACCAATACAACAACCATTATAACCACTATAACAACCATTATAATCAATACAAAAACCATTATAACCACTATAACAACCATTATCAGCACTATAAAGACCATTATAACCGCTATAACATCCATTATCACCACTATAACACCTATTATCACCACTATAACAACCATTATAACCACTATAACAACCATTATAACCAATACAAAAACCATTATAACCATTATAACAACCATTATAACCACTATAGCGACCATTATCAGCACTATAAAGACCATTATAACCGCTATAACATCCATTATCAGCACTATAAAGACCATTATAACCGCTATAACATCCATTATCACCACTATAACACCTATTATCACCACTATAACAACCATTATCACCACGATAACAAACATTATCAGCACTATAACAACCATTATCAGCACTATAACGACCATTATAACCACTATAACGACCATTATCACCACTACACGACCATTGTCACCACTATAACAACCATTATAACCAATACAACAACCATTATAACCACTATAACAACCATTATAACCACTATAACAACCGGTACAACCAGTATAACAACCATTACAAGCACTACAACAACCAATAGAGCCACTATGACAACCACTATAAGCACTATGACAACCATTATGACCACTGTAACAACCATTATCACCACTGTAACAACCATTGTAACCACTATAACGACCATTATCACCACTATAACAACCATTATAACCAATACAGCAACCATTATAACCACTATAACAACCATTATAGCCACTATAACAACCATTATAACCACTGCAATAGCCATTATAACCACTATAACAACCATTACAACCAGTATAACAACCATTACAACCACTTTGACAACCATTAAGACCACTATAACGACCATTATCTGCACTATAACGACCATTATCACCACGATAACAAACATTATCAGCACTATAACGACCATTATCACCACTATAACGACCATTATCACCACTATAACGACCATTATCACCACTGTAACGACCATTATCACCACTATAACGACCATTATCACCACTATAACGACCATTATAACCACTATAATAACCATTATCACCACTATAGCGACCATTATCAGCACTATAACGACCATTATAACCACTATAACAACCATTTTCACCACCATAACGACAATTGTCTACACTATAACAACCATTATAACCACTATAACAACCATTATCACGACTAAAACGTCCTTTATCACCACTAAAACATCCGTTATCACCACTATAACACCTATTATCACAACTATAACAACCATTATCACCACGATAACAAACATTATCAGCACTATAACGACCATTATCACCACTACAGCGACCATTATAACCACTATAACAACCATTATCACCACTATAGCGACCATTATCAGCACTATAAAGACCATTATAACCGCTATAACAACCATTATAACCAATACAACAACCATTATAACCACTATAACAACCATTATAACCACTATAACAACCAGTACAACCAGTATAACAACCATTACAACCACTACAACAACCAATACAGCCACTATGACAACCATTATAAGCACTACGACAACCATTATGACCACTATAACACCTATTATCACCACGATAACAAACGTTATCAGCACTATAACGACCATTATCACCACTATAACGACCATTATCACCACTATACCGACCATTATCACCACTATAACGATCATTATCACCATTATAACGACCATTATCACCACTATAACGACCATTATAACCACTATAACAACCATTATCACCACTATAGCGACGATTATCAGCACTATAAAGACCATTATAACCGCTATAACATCCATTATCAGCACTATAAAGACCATTATAACCGCTAAAACATCCATTATCACCACTATAACACCTATTATCACCACTATAACAATCATTATCACCACGATAACAAACATTATCAGCACTATAACAACCATTATCAGCACTATAACGACCATTATAACCACTATAACGACCATTATCACCACTACACGACCATTGTCACCACTATAACAACCATTATAACCAATACAACAACCAGTACAACCAGTATAACAACCATTACAACCACTACAACAACCAATACAGCTACTATGACAACCATTATAAGCACTATGACAACCATTATGACCACTGTAACAACCATTATAACCACTGTAACAACCATTGTAACCACTATAACGACCATTAACACCACTATAACAACCATTATAACCAATACAACAACCATTATAACCACTATAACAACCTTTATAGCCACTATAACAACCATTATAGCCACTATAATAGCCATTATCACCACGATAACAACCAGTACAACGAGTATAATAACCATTACAACCACTACAACAACCAATAGAGCCACTATGACAACCATTATAAGCACTACGACAACCATTATGACCACTATAACACCTATTATCACCACGATAACAAACATTATCAGCACTATAACGACCATTATCACCACTATAACGACCATTATCACCACTATAACGACCATTATAACCACTATAACAACCATTATCACCACTATAGCGACCATTATCAGCACTATAACGACCATTATAACCACTATAACAACCATTATCACCACTATAACGACAATTATCTACACTATAACAACCATTATAACCACTATAACAACCATTATCACGACTAAAACGTCCTTTATCACCACTAAAACATCCATTATCACCACTATAACAACCATTATCACCACTACAACAACCATTATCACCACGATAACAACATTATCAGCACTATAACGACCATTGTCACCACTATAACGACCATTATCACCACTATAACGACCATTATCAGCACTATAACGACCATTATAACCACTATAACAACCATTATCACCACTATAACGACAATTATCTACACTATAACAACCATTATAACCACTATAACAACCATTATCACGACTAAAACGTCCTTTATCACCACTAAAACATCCATTATCACCACTATAACAACCATTATAACCACTATAACGACCATTATCACCACTATAACGACCATTATAACCACTATAACAACCATTATCACCACTATGGCGACCATTATCAGCACTATAAAGACCATTTTAACCGCTATAACATCCATTATCACCACTATAACATCTATTATCACCACTATAACAACCATTATCACCACGATAACAAACATTATCAGCATTATAACAACCATTATCAGCACTATAACGACCGTTATCACCACTATAACACCTATTATCACCACTATAACAACCATTATCACCACGATAACAAAAATTATCAGCACCATAACGACCATTATCACCACTATAACGACCATTATCACCATTATAGCGACCATTATCACCACTATAGCGACCATTATAACCACTATAACAACCATTATCACCACTATAGCGACCATTATCAGCACTATAAAGACCATTATAACCGCTATAACATTAATTATCACCACTATAACACCTACTATCACCACTATAACAACCATTATCACCACGATAACAAACATTATCAGCACTATAACAACCATTATCAGCACTATAACGACCATTATAACCACTATAACGACCATTATCACCACTACACGACCATTGTCACCACTATAACAACCATTATAACCAATACAACAACCAGTACAACCAGTATAACAACCATTACAACCACTACAACAACCAATACAGCCACTATGACAACCATTATAAGCACTATGACAACCATTATGACCACTGTAACAACCATTATAACCACTGTAACAACCATTGTAACCACTATAACGACCATTCACACCACTATAACAACCATTATAACCAATACAACAACCATTATAACCACTATAACAACCATTATAGCCACTATAACAACCATTATAGCCACTATAATAGCTATTATCACCACGATAACAACCAGTACAACGAGTATAATAACCATTACAACCACTACAACAACCAATAGAGCCACTATGACAACCATTATAAGCACTACGACAACCATTATGACCACTATAACACCTATTATCACCACGATAACAAACATTATCAGCACTATAACGACCATTATCACCACTATAACGACCATTATCACCACTATACCGACCATTATCACCACTATAACGATCATTATCACCATTATAACGACCATTATCACCACTATAACGACCATTATAACCACTATAACAACCATTATCACCACTATAGCGACGATTATCAGCACTATAAAGACCATTATAACCGCTATAACATCCATTATCAGCACTATAAAGACCATTATAACCGCTATAACATCCATTATCACCACTATAACACCTATTATCACCACTGTAACAACCATTATCACCACGATAACAAACATTATCAGCACTATAACAACCATTATCAGCACTATAGCGACCATTATAACCACTATAACGACCATTATCACCACTACACGACCATTGTCACCACTATAACAACCATTATAACCAATACAACAACCATTATAACCACTATAACAACCATTATAACCAATACAAAAACCATTATAACCACTATAACAACCATTATCAGCACTATAAGGACCATTATAACCGCTATAACATCCATTATCACCACTATAACACCTATTATCACCACTATAACAACCATTATCACCACGATAACAAACATTATCAGCACTATAACAACCATTATCAGCACTATAACGACCATTATAACCACTATAACGACCAGTATCACCACTACACGACCATTGTCACCACTATAACAACCATTATAACCAATACAACAACCATTATAACCACTATAACAACCATTATAACCAATACAAAAACCATTATAACCACTATAACAACCATTATCACCACTATAGCGACGATTATCAGCACTATAAAGACCATTATAACCGCTATAACATCCATTATCAGCACTATAAAGACCATTATAACCGCTATAACATCCATTATCACCACTATAACACCTATTATCACCACTATAACAACCATTATCACCACGATAACAAACATTATCAGCACTATAACAACCATTATCAGCACTATAACGACCATTATCACCATTATAGCGACCATTATCACCACTATTGCGACCATTATAACCACTATAACAACCATTATCACCACTATAGCGACCATTATCAGCACTATAAAGACCATTATAACCGCTATAACATCCGTTATCACCACTATAACACATATTATCACCACTATAACAACCATTATCACCACGCTAACAAACATTATCATCACTATAACAACCATTATCAGCACTATAACGACCATTATAACCACTATAACGACCATTATCACCACTACACGACCATTGTCACCACTATAACAACCATTATCACCACGATAACAAACATTATCAGCACTATAACGACCATTATCACCACTATAACGACCATTATCACCACTATAACGACCATTATAACCACTATAACAACCATTATCACCACTATAACGAGAATTATCTACACTATAACAACCATTATAACCACTATAACAACCATTATCACGACTAAAACGTCCTTTATCACCACTAAAACATCCGTTATCACCACTATAACACCTATTGTCACCACTATAACAACCATTATCACCACGATAACAAACATTATCAGCACCATAAAGACCATTATCACCACTATAACGACCATTATCACCATTATAGCGACCATTATCACCACTATTGCGACCATTATAACCACTATAACAACCATTATCACCACTATAGCGACCATTATCAGCACTATAAAGACCATTATAACCGCTATAACATCCGTTATCACCACTATAACACATATTATCACCACTATAACAACCATTATCACCACGCTAACAAACATTATCATCACTATAACAACCATTATCAGCACTATAACGACCATTATAACCACTATAACGACCATTATCACCACTACACGACCATTGTCACCACTATAACAACCATTATAACCAATACAACTAGCATTATAACCACTATAACAACCATTATAACCACTATAACAACCAGTACAACGAGTATAACAACCATTACAACCACTACAACAAACAATAGAGCCACTATGACAACCATTATAAGCACTACGACAACCATTATGACCACTGTAACAACCATTATCACCACTGTAACAACCGTTGTAACCACTATAACGACCTTTATCACCACTATAACAACCATTATAACCAGTACAACAACCATTATAACCACTATAACAACCATTATAGCCACTATAACAACCATTATAGCCACTATAATAGCCATTATAACCACTATAACAACCATTACAACCAGTATAACAACCATTACAACCACTATGACAACCATTGAGACCACTATAACGACCATTATCAGCACTATAACGACCATTATCACCACTATAACGACCATTATAACCACTATAACATCCATTATCACCACTATAACACCTATTATCACAACTATAACAACCATTATCACCACGATAACAAACATTATCAGCACTATAACAACCGTTATCAGCACTATAACGACCATTATCACCACTATACCGACCATTCTCACCACTATACCGACCATTCTCACCACTATAACGACCATTATCACCATTATGACGACCATTATCACCACTATAACGACCATTATAACCACTATAACATCCATTATCACCACTATAACACCTATTATCACCACTATAACAACCATTATCACCACGATAACAAACATTATCAGCAATATAACGACCATTATCACCACTATACCGACCATTATCACCACTATAACGACCATTATCACCATTATAACGACCATTATCACCACTATAACGACCATTATAACCACTATAACAACCATTATCACCACTATAGCGACAATTATCTGCACTAGAACGACCATTATCACCACTATACCGACCATTATCACCACTATAGCGACCATTATCAGCACAATAAAGACCATTATAACCACTATAACATCCATTATCACCACTATAACACCTATTATCACCACTATAACAACCATTATCACCACGATAACAAACATTATCAGCACTATAACAACCATTATCAGCACTATAACGACCATTATAACCACTATAACGACCATTATCACCACTACACGACCATTGTCACCACTATAACAACCACTATAACCAATACAACAACCATTATAACCACTATAACAACCATTATAACCACTATAACAACCGGTACAACCAGTATAACAACCAATAGAGCCACTATGACAACCATTATAAGCACTATGACTACCATTATGACCACTGTAACAACCATTATCACCACTGTAACAACCATTATCACCACTATAACGACCATTATCACCTCTATAACGACCATTATCACCACTATAACGACCATTATCAGCACTATAACAACCAGTATAACCACTATAACAACCATTATCACGACTAAAACGTCCTTTATCACCACTAAAACACCCATTATCACCACTATAACACCTATTATCGCCACTATAACAACCATTATCACCACGATAACAAACATCATCAGCACTATAACGACCATTATCACCACTATAACGACCATTATCATCACTATAACGACCATTATTACCACTATAACAACCATTATAACCACTATAATAACCATTATCACCACTATAGCGACGATTATCAGCACTATAACGACCATTATAACCACTATAACAACCATTATCACCACTATAGCGACAATTATCTGCACTATAACGACCATTATCACCACTATAACAACCATTATAACCACTATAATAACCATTATCGCGACTAAAACGTCCTTTATCACCACTAAAACATCCATTATCACCACTATAACACCTATTATCACCACTATAACAACCATTATCACCACGATAACAAACATTATCAGCACTATAACGACCATTATCACCACTATAACAAACATTATCAGCACTGTAACGACCATTATCACCACTATAACGACCATTATCACCACTATACCGACCATTATCACCGCTATAACGACCATTATAACTAATACAACAACCATTATAACCACTATAACAACCACTATAACCAATACAAAAACCATTATAACCACTATAACAACCATTATCACCACTATAGCGACCATTATCAGCACTATAACGACCATTATAACCACTATAACAACCATTATCACCACTATAGCGACAATTATCTGCATTATAACGACCATTATCACCACTATAACAACCATTATAACCAATACAACAACCATTATAACCACTATAACAACCATTATCACCACTATAGCGACCATTATCGGCACTATAACGACCATTATAACCACTATAACAACCATTATCACCACTATAACGACAATTATATACACTATAACAACCATTATAACCACTATAACAACCATTATCACGTCTAAAACGTCCTTTATCACCACTAAAACATCCATTATCACCACCATAACACCTATTATCACCACTATAACAACCATTATCACCACTATAGCGACCATTATCAACACTATAAAGACCATTATAACCGCTATAACATCCATTATCACCACTATAACACCTATTATCACCACTATAACCACCATTATCACCACGATAACAAACATTATCATCACTATAACAACCATTATCAGCACTATAACGACCATTATAACCACTATAACGACCATTATCACCACTACACGACCATTGTCACCACTATAACAACCATTATAACCAATACAACTACCATTATAACCACTATAACAACTATTATAACCACTATAACAACCAGTACAACGAGTATAACAACCATTACAACCACTACAACAAACAATAGAGCCACTATGACAACCATTATAAGCACTACGACAACCATTATGACCACTGTAACAACCATTATCACCACTGTAACAACCGTTGTAACCACTATAACGACCATTATCACCACTATAACGACCATTATAACCACTATAACAACCATTATCACCACTATGGCGACCATTATCAGCACTATAAAGACCATTTTAGCCGCTATAACATCCATTATCACCACGATAACAAAAATTATCAGCACCATAACGACCATTATCACCACTATAACGACCATTATCACCATTATAGCGACCATTATCACCACTATAGCGACCATTATAACCACTATAACAACCATTATCACCACTATAGCGACCATTATCAGCACTATAAAGACCATTATAACCGCTATAACATTAATTATCACCACTATAACACCTACTATCACCACTATAACAACCATTATCACCACGATAACAAACATTATCAGCACTATAACAACCATTATCAGCACTATAACGACCATTATAACCACTATAACGACCATTATCACCACTACACGACCATTGTCACCACTATAACAACCATTATAACCAATACAACAACCAGTACAACCAGTATAACAACCATTACAACCACTACAACAACCAATACAGCCACTATGACAACCATTATAAGCACTATGACAACCATTATGACCACTGTAACAACCATTATAACCACTGTAACAACCATTGTAACCACTATAACGACCATTCACACCACTATAACAACCATTATAACCAATACAACAACCATTATAACCACTATAACAACCATTATAGCCACTATAACAACCATTATAGCCACTATAATAGCTATTATCACCACGATAACAACCAGTACAACGAGTATAATAACCATTACAACCACTACAACAACCAATAGAGCCACTATGACAACCATTATAAGCACTACGACAACCATTATGACCACTATAACACCTATTATCACCACGATAACAAACATTATCAGCACTATAACGACCATTATCACCACTATAACGACCATTATCACCACTATACCGACCATTATCACCACTATAACGATCATTATCACCATTATAACGACCATTATCACCACTATAACGACCATTATAACCACTATAACAACCATTATCACCACTATAGCGACGATTATCAGCACTATAAAGACCATTATAACCGCTATAACATCCATTATCAGCACTATAAAGACCATTATAACCGCTATAACATCCATTATCACCACTATAACACCTATTATCACCACTGTAACAACCATTATCACCACGATAACAAACATTATCAGCACTATAACAATCATTATCAGCACTATAACGACCATTATAACCACTATAACGACCATTATCACCACTACACGACCATTGTCACCACTATAACAACCATTATAACCAATACAACAACCATTATAACCACTATAACAACCATTATAACCAATACAAAAACCATTATAACCACTATAACAACCATTATCAGCACTATAAAGACCATTATAACCGCTATAACATCCATTATCACCACTATAACACCTATTATCACCACTATAACAACCATTATCACCACGATAACAAACATTATCAGCACTATAACAACCATTATCAGCACTATAACGACCATTATAACCACTATAACGACCATTCTCACCACTACACGACCATTGTCACCACTATAACAACCATTATCACCACGATAACAAACATTATCAGCACTATAACGACCATTATCACCACTATAACGACCATTATCACCACTATAACGACCATTATAACCACTATAATAACCATTACCACTATAGCGACCATTATCAGCACTATAACGACCATTATAACCACTATAACAACCATTATCACCACTATAACGACAATTATCTACACTATAACAACCATTATAACCACTATAACAACCATTATCACGACTAAAACGTCCTTTATCACCACTAAAACATCCGTTATCACCACTATAACACCTATTGTCACCACTATAACAACCATTATCACCACGATAACAAACATTATCAGCACCATAAAGACCATTATCACCACTATAACGACCATTATCACCATTATAGCGACCATTATCACCACTATTGCGACCATTATAACCACTATAACAACCATTCTCACCACTATAGCGACCATTATCAGCACTATAAAGACCATTATAACCGCTATAACATCCGTTATCACCACTATAACACATATTATCACCACTATAACAACCATTATCACCACGATAACAAACATTATCATCACTATAACAACCATTATCAGCACTATAACGACCATTATAACCACTATAACGACCATTATCACCACTACACGACCATTGTCACCACTACAACAACCATTATAACCAATACAACTAGCATTATAACCACTATAACAACCATTATAACCACTATAACAACCAGTACAACGAGTATAACAACCATTACAGCCACTACAACAAACAATAGAGCCACTATGACAACCATTATAAGCACTACGACAACCATTATGACCACTGTAACAACCATTATCACCACTGTAACAACCGTTGTAACCACTATAACGACCTTTATCACCACTATAACAACCATTATAACCAGTACAACAACCATTATAACCACTATAACAACCATTATAGCCACTATAACAACCATTATAGCCACTATAATAGCCATTATAACCACTATAACAACCATTACAACCAGTATAACAACCATTACAACCACTATGACAACCATTAAGACCACTATAACGACCATTATCAGCACTATAACGACCATTATCACCACTATAACGACCATTATAACCACTATAACATCCATTATCACCACTATAACACCTATTATCACAACTATAACAACCATTATCACCACGATAACAAACATTATCAGCACTATAACAACCGTTATCAGCACTATAACGACCATTATCACCACTATACCGACCATTCTCACCACTATACCGACCATTCTCACCACTATAACGACCATTATCACCATTATGACGACCATTATCACCACTATAACGACCATTATAACCACTATAACATCCATTATCACCACTATAACACCTATTATCACCACTATAACAACCATTATCACCACGATAACAAACATTATCAGCAATATAACGACCATTATCACCACTATACCGACCATTATCACCACTATAACGACCATTATCACCATTATAACGACCATTATCACCACTATAACGACCATTATAACCACTATAACAACCATTATCACCACTATAGCGACAATTATCTGCACTAGAACGACCATTATCACCACTATACCGACCATTATCACTACTATAGCGACCATTATCAGCACAATAAAGACCATTATAACCACTATAACATCCATTATCACCACTATAACACCTATTATCACCACTATAACAACCATTATCACCACGATAACAAACATTATCAGCACTATAACAACCATTATCAGCACTATAACGACCATTATAACCACTATAACGACCATTATCACCACTACACGACCATTGTCACCACTATAACAACCACTATAACCAATACAACAACCATTATAACCACTATAACAACCATTATAACCACTATAACAACCGGTACAACCAGTATAACAACCAATAGAGCCACTATGACAACCATTATAAGCACTATGACTACCATTATGACCACTGTAACAACCATTATCACCACTGTAACAACCATTATCACCTCTATAACGACCATTATCACCTCTATAACGACCATTATCACCACTATAACGACCATTATCAGCACTATAACAACCAGTATAACCACTATAACAACCATTATCACGACTAAAACGTCCTTTATCACCACTAAAACACCCATTATCACCACTATAACACCTATTATCGCCACTATAACAACCATTATCACCACGATAACAAACATCATCAGCACTATAACGACCATTATCACCACTATAACAACCATTATAACCACTATAATAACCATTATCGCGACTAAAACGTCCTTTATCACCACTAAAACATCCATTATCACCACTATAACACCTATTATCACCACTATAACAACCATTATCACCACGATAACAAACATTATCAGCACTATAACGACCATTATCACCACTATAACAAACATTATCAGCACTATAACGACCATTATCACCACTATAACGACCATTATCACCACTATACCGACCATTATCACCGCTATAACGACCATTATAACTAATACAACAACCATTATAACCACTATAACAACCACTATAACCAATACAAAAACCATTATAACCACTATAACAACCATTATCACCACTATAGCGACCATTATCAGCACTATAACGACCATTATAACCACTATAACAACCATTATCACCACTATAGCGACAATTATCTGCATTATAACGACCATTATCACCACTATAACAACCATTATAACCAATACAACAACCATTATAACCACTATAACAACCATTATCACCACTATAGCGACCATTATCGGCACTATAACGACCATTATAACCACTATAACAACCATTATCACCACTATAACGACAATTATATACACTATAACAACCATTATAACCACTATAACAACCATTATCACGACTAAAACGTCCTTTATCACCACTAAAACATCCATTATCACCACCATAACACCTATTATCACCACTATAACAACCATTATCACCACTATAGCGACCATTATCAGCACTATAAAGACCATTATAACCGCTATAACATCCATTATCACCACTATAACACCTATTATCACCACTATAACCACCATTATCACCACGATAACAAACATTATCATCACTATAACAACCATTATCAGCACTATAACGACCATTATAACCACTATAACGACCATTATCACCACTACACGACCATTGTCACCACTATAACAACCATTATAGCCACTATAACAACCATTATAGCCACTATAATAGCCATTATAACCACTATAACAACCATTACAACCAGTATAACAACCATTACAACCACTATGACAACCATTAAGACCACTATAACGACCATTATCACCACTATACCGACCATTCTCACCACTATACCGACCATTCTCACCACTATAACGACCATTATCACCATTATGACGACCATTATCACCACTATAACGACCATTATAACCACTATAACATCCATTATCACCACTATAACACCTATTATCACCACTATAACGACCATTATCACCACTATACCGACCATTCTCACCACTATACCGACCATTCTCACCACTATAACGACCATTATCACCATTATGACGACCATTATCACCACTATAACGACCATTATAACCACTATAACATCCATTATGACCACTATAACACCTATTATCACCACTATAGCAACCATTATCACCACGATAACAAACATTATCAGCACTATAACGACCATTATCACCACTATACCGACCATTCTCACCACTATACCGACCATTCTCACCACTATAACGACCATTATCACCATTATAACGACCATTATCACCACTATAACAACCATTATAACCAATACAACAACCATTATAACCACTATAACAACCATTATAGCCACTATAATAGCCATTATAACCACTATAACAACCATTACAACCAGTATAACAACCATTACAACCACTATGACAACCATTAAGACCACTATAACGACCATTATCAGCACTATAACGACCATTGTCACCACTATTCCGACCATTGTCACCACTATAACAACCATTATAACCACTATCACAACCATTATAGCCACTATCATAGCCATTATAACCACTATAACAACCATTACAACCAGTATAACAACCATTACAACCACTATGACAACCATTAAGACCACTATAACGACCATTATCAGCACTATAACGACCATTATCACCACTATACCGACCATTCTCACCACTATACCGACCATTCTCACCACTATAACGACCATTATCACCATTATAACGACCATTATCACCACTATAACGACCATTATCACCACGATAACAAACATTATCAGCACTATAACAACCGTTATCAGCACTATAACGACCATTATCACGACTATACCGATCATTCTCACCACTATACCGACCATTCTCACCACTATAACGACCATTATCACCATTATAACGACCATTATCACCACTATAACGACCATTATAACCACTATAACATCCATTATCACCACTATAACACCTATTATCACCACTATAACAACCATTATAACCACTATCACAACCATTATAGCCACTATCATAGCCATTATAACCACTATAACAACCATTACAACCAGTATAACAACAATTACAACCACTATGACAACCATTAAGACCACTATAACGACCATTATCAGCACTATAACGACCATTATCACTGCTATAACGACCATTATCACCACTATAACGACCATTATCACCACTATAACGACCATTATCACCACTATAACGACCATTATCACCACTATACCGACCATTGTCACCACTACACGACCATTATCACCACTATAACAACCATTATAACCAGTACAACAACCATTATAACCACTATAACAACCATTATAGCCACTATAACAACCATTATAGCCACTATAATAGCCATTATAACCACTATAACAACCATTACAACCAGTATAACAACCATTACAACCACTATGACAACCATTAAGACCACTATAACGACCATTATCACCACTATAACGACCATTATCACCACTATAACGACCATTATCACCACTATACCGACCATTGTCACCACTACACGACCATTATCACCACTATAACAACCATTATAACCAGTACAACAACCATTATAACCACTATAACAACCATTATAGCCACTATAACAACCATTATAGCCACTATAATAGCCATTATAACCACTATAACAACCATTACAACCAGTATAACAACCATTACAACCACTATGACAACCATTAAGACCACTATAACGACCATTATCAGCACTATAACGACCATTATCACCACTATAACGACCATTATAACCACTATAACATCCATTATCACCACTATAACACCTATTATCACCACTATAACAACCATTATCACCACGATAACAAACATTATCAGCACTATAACAACCGTTATCAGCACTATAACGACCATTATCACCACTATACCGACCATTCTCACCACTATACCGGCCATTCTCACCACTATAACGACCATTATCACCATTATAACGACCATTATCACCACTATAACGACCATTATAACCACTATAACATCCATTATCACCACTATAACACCTATTATCAACACTATAACAACCATTATCACCACGATAACAAACATTATCAGCACTATAACAACCATTATCAGCACAATAACGACCATTATCACCACTATAACAACCATTATCACCACGATAACAAACATTATCAGCACTATAACGACCATTATCACCACTATAACGACCATTATCACCACTATACCGACCATTATCACCACTATAACGACCATTATCACCATTGTAACGACCATTATCACCACTATAACGACCATTATAACCACTATAACAACCATTATCACCACTATAGCGACGATTATCACCACTATAACAACCATTATAACCACTATAAAAACCATTATCACCACTATCGCGACAATTATCTGCACTATAACGACCATTATCACCACTATAACAACCATTATAACCAATACGACAACCATTATAACCACTATAACAACCATTATAACCACTATAACAACCATTATCACGACTAAAACGTCCTTTATCACCACTAAAACATCCATTATCACCACGATAACAAACATTATCAGCACTATAACAACCATTATCAGCACTATAACGACCATTATCACCACTATAACGACCATTATCACCACTATACCGACCATTATCACCACTATAACGACCATTATCACCATTGTAACGACCATTATCACCACTATAACGACCATTATAACCACTATAACATCCATTATCACCACTATAACACCTATTATCAACACTATAACAACCATTATCACCACGATAACAAACATTATCAGCACTATAACAACCATTATCAGCACAATAACGACCATTATCACCTCTATAACGACCATTATCACCACTATAACGACCATTATCAGCACTATAACAACCAGTATAACCACTATAACGACCATTATCAGCACTATAATGACCATTATCACCGCAATGACGACCATTATCACCACTATAACGACCATTATAACCAATATAACGACCATTATCACCACTATAACAACCATTATAACCACTATAACAACCATTACCACCACTATAGCGACCATTATCGGCACTATAACGACCATTATAACCACTATAACAACCATTATCACCACTGTAACGACAATTATATACACTATAACAACCATTATAACCACTATAACAACCATTATCACGACTAAAACATCCTTTATCACCACTAAAACATCCATTATCACCACCATAACACCTATTATCACCACTATATCAACCATTATCACCACTATAGCGACCATTATCAGCACTATAAAGACCATTATAACCGCTATAACATCCATTATCACCACCATAACACCTATTATCACCACTATAACAACCATTATCACCACGATAACAAACATTATCAGCACTATAACAACCATTATCACCACTATAACGACCATTATCATCACTATAACGACCATTATTACCACTATAACGACCATTATCAGCACTATAATGACCATTATCACCGCAATGACGACCATTATCACCACTATAACGACCATTATAACCAATATAACGACCATTATCACCACTATAACAACCATTATAACCACTATAATAACCATTATCGCGACTAAAACGTCCTTTATCACCACTAAAACATCCATTATCACCACTATAACACCTATTATCACCACTATAACAACCATTATCACCACGATAACAAACATTATCAGCACTATAACGACCATTATCACCACTATAACAAACATTATCAGCACTATAACGACCATTATCACCACTATAACGACCATTATCACCACTATACCGACCATTATCACCGCTATAACGACCATTATAACTAATACAACAACCATTATAACCACTATAACAACCACTATAACCAATACAAAAACCATTATAACCACTATAACAACCATTATCACCACTATAGCGACAATTATCTGCATTATAACGACCATTATCACCACTATAACAACCATTATAACCAATACAACAACCATTATAACCACTATAACAACCATTATCACCACTATAGCGACCATTATCGGCACTATAACGACCATTATAACCACTATAACAACCATTATCACCACTATAGCGACAATTATCTGCATTATAACGACCATTATCACCACTATAACAACCATTATAACCAATACAACAACCATTATAACCACTATAACAACCATTACCACCACTATAGCGACCATTATCGGCACTATAACGACCATTATAACCACTATAACAACCATTATCACCACTGTAACGACAATTATATACACTATAACAACCATTATAACCACTATAACAACCATTATCACGACTAAAACGTCCTTTATCACCACTAAAACATCCATTATCACCACCATAACACCTATTATCACCACTATATCAACCATTATCACCACTATAGCGACCATTATCAGCACTATAAAGACCATTATAACCGCTATAACATCCATTATCACCACCATAACACCTATTATCACCACTATAACAACCATTATCACCACGATAACAAACATTATCAGCACTATAACAACCATTATCACCACTATAACGACCATTATAACCACTATAACGACCATTATCACCACTACACGACCATTGTCACCACTATAACAACTATTATAACCAATACAACAACCATTATCACCACTTTAACGACCATTATAACCAATATAACGACCATTATCACCACTATAACAACCATTATAACCACTATAACAACCATTATAACCACTATAGTGACCATTATGAGCACTATAACAACCAGTACAACCAGTATAACAACCATTACAACCACTATGACAACAATTATAACCACTATGACAACCATTATCACCACTGTCACAACCATTATGACCACTGTAACAACCATTATGACCACTATAACAACCATTATCACGCCTAGAACATCCTTTATCACCACTAAAACATCCATTATCACCACTATAACAACCATTATCACCACTACAACAACCATTATCACCACTATAACAACCATTATAACCACTACAACAACCATTATCACGACTAAAACGTCCTTTATCACCACTAAAGCATCCATTATCACCACTATAACACCTATTATCGCCACTATAACAACCATTATCACCACGATAACAAGCACTATCAGCATTATAACGACCATTATCACCACTATAACGACCATTATCACCACTATAACGACCATTATCATCACTATAACGACCATTATCACCACTATAACGACCATTATCAGCACTATAACGACCATTATCAGCACTATAACGGCCATTATCACCACTATAACGACCATTATCACCACTATAACGACCATTATAACCAATATAACGACCATTGTCACCACTATAACAACCATTATAACCACTATAACAACCATTATAACCACTATAGTGACCATTATGAGCACTATAAAGACCATTATAACCGCTATAACATCCATTATCAGCACTATAAAGACCATTATAACCGCTATAACATCCATTATCACCACTATAACACCTATTTTCACCACTATGACAACCATTATCACCACGATAACAAACATTATCAGCACTATAACAACCATTATCAGCACTATAACGACCATTATAACGACTATAACGACCATTATCACCACTACACGACCATTGTCACCACTATAACAACCATTATAACCAATACAACAACCATTATAACCACTATAACAACCATTACAACCATTATAACAACCATTACAACCACTTTGACAAACATTAAGACCACTATAACGACCATCATCAGCACTATAACGACCATTATCACCACTATAACGGCCACTATCACCACTATAACGACCATTATCACCACTATAACGACCATTATCACCACTATACCGACCATTATCACCATTATAACGACCATTATCACCATTATAACGGCCATTATCACCACTATAACAACCATTATCACCACGATAACAAACATTATCAGCACTATAACAACCATTATCAGCACTATAACGACCATTATCACCACTATAACGACCATTATCACCACTACACGACCATTGTCACCACTATAACAACCATTATAACCAATACAACAACCATTATAACCACTATAACAACCATTATAACCACTATAACAACCGGTACAACCAGTATAACAACCATTACAACCACTACAACAACCAATAGAGCCACTATGACAACCATTATAAGCACTATGACAACCATTATGACCACTGTAACAACCATTATCACCACTGTAACAACCATTGTAACCACTATAACGACCATTATCACCACTATAACAACCATTATAACCAATACAACAACCATTATAACCACTATAACAACCATTATAGCCACTATAACAACCATTATAGCCACTATAATAGCCATTATAAACACTATAACAACCATTACAACCAGTATAACAACCATTACAACCACTATGACAACAATTATAACCACTATGACAACCATTATCACCACTGTCACAACCATTATGACCACTGTAACAACCATTATGACCACTATAACAACCATTATCACGCCTAGAACATCCTTTATCACCACTAAAACATCCATTATCACCACTATAACAACCATTATCACCACTACAACAACCATTATCACCACTATAACAACCATTATAACCACTATAACAACCATTATCACGACTAAAACGTCCTTTATCACCACTATAACATCCATTATCACCCCTATAACACCTATTATCACTACTATAACAACCATTATCACCACGATAACAAACATTACCAGCACTATACCGACCATTATCACCATTATAACGACCATTATCACCATTATAACGGCCATTATCACCACTATAACGACCATTATAACCACTATAACAACCATTATCACCACTATAGCGACCTTTATCAGCACTATAAAGACCATTATAACCACTATAACATCCATTATCACCACTATAAAACCTATTATCACCACTATAACAACCATTATCACCACGATAACAAACAATATCAGCACTATAACAACCATTATCAGCACTATAACGACCATTATAACCACTATAACGACCATTATCACCACTACACGACCATTGTCACCACTATAACAACCATTATAACCAATACAACAACCATTATCACCACTATAACGACCATTATAACCAATATAACGACCATTATCACCACTATAACAACCATTATAACCACTATAACAACCATTATAACCACTATAGTGACCATTATGAGCACTATAAAGACCATTATAACCGCTATAACATCCATTATCAGCAATATAAAGACCATTATAACCGCTATAACATCCATTATCACCACTATAACACCTATTATCACCACTATAACAACCATTATCACCACGATAACAAACATTATCAGCACTATACAACCATTATCAGCACTATAACGACCATTATCACCACTATAACGACCATTATCACCACTATATCGACCATTATCACCACTATACCGACCATTGTCACCACTATAACAACCATTATAACCAATACAACAACCATTATAACCACTATAGCAACCATTATAACCACTATAACAACCAGTACAACCACTATAACAACCATTGCAACCACTACAACAACCAATAGATCCACTATGACAACCATTATAAGCACTATGACAACCATTATGACCACTGTAACAACCGTTACAACCACTATGACAACCATTAAGACCACTATGACAACCATTATCACCACTATAACAACCATCATCAACACTATAACAACCATTATAACCACTATAACAACCATTATAGCCACTATAATAGCCATTATAACCACTATAACAACCATTACAACCAGTATAACAACCATTACAACCACTATGACAACTATTATAACCACTATGACAACCATTATCACCACTGTCACAACCATTATGACCACTGTAACAACCATTATGACCACTATAACAACCATTATAACCACTATAGTGACCATTATGAGCACTATAAAGACCATTATAACCGCTATAACATCCATTATCAGCACTATAAAGACCATTATAACCGCTATAACATCCATTATCACCACTATAACACCTATTATCACCACTATAACAACCATTATCACCACGATAACAAACATTATCAGCACTATAACAACCATTATCAGCACTATAACGACCATTCTCACCACTATAACGACCATTATCACCATTATAACGACCATTATCACCACTATAACGACCATTATAACCACTATAACATCCATTATCACCACTATAACACCTATTATCACCACTATAACAACCATTATCACCACGATAACAAACATTATCAGCACTATAACAACCATTATCAGCACTATAACGACCATTATAACCACTATAACGACCATTATCCCCACTATAACGACCATTGTCACCACTATACCGACCATTGTCACCACTATAACAACCATTATAACCACTATCACAACCATTATAGTCACTATCATAGCCATTATAACCACTATAACAACCATTACAATCAGTATAACAACCATTGCAACCACTATGACAACCATTAAGACCACTATAACGACCATTATCAGCACTATAGCGACCATTATCACCGCTATAACGACCATTATCACCACTATAACGACCATTATCACCACTATAACGACCATTATCACCACTATACCGACCATTCTCACCACTATACCGACCATTATCACCATTATAACGACCATTATCACCACGATAACAAACATTATCAGCACTATAACAACCATTATCAGCACTATAACGACCATTATAACCACTATAACGACCATTATCACCACTACACGACCATTGTCACCACTATAACAACCATTATAACCAATACAACAACCATTATAACCACTATAACAACCATTATAACCACTATAACAACCGGTACAACCAGTATAACAACCATTACAACCACTACAACAACCAATAGAGCCACTATGACAACCATTATAAGCACTATGACAACCATTATGACCACTGTAACAACCATTATCACCACTGTAACAACCATTGTAACCACTATAACGACCATTATCACCACTATAACAACCATTATAACCAATACAACAACCATTATAACCACTATAACAACCATTATAGCCACTATAACAACCATTATAGCCACTATAATAGCCATTATAACCACTATAACAACCATTACAACCACTGTAACAACCATTACAACCACTATGACAACCATTAAGACCACTATGACAACCATTATCACCACTATAACAACCATCATCAACACTATAACAACCATTATAACCACCATAACAACCATTATAGCCACTATAATAGCCATTATAACCACTATAACAACCATTACAACCAGTATAACAACCATTACAACCACTATGACAACAATTGTAACCACTATGACAACCATTATCACCACTGTCACAACCATTATGACCACTGTAACAACCATTATGACCACTATAACAACCATTATCACGCCTAGAACATCCTTTATCACCACTAAAACATCCATTATCACCACTATAACAACCATTATCACCACTACAACAACCATTATCACCACTATAACAACCATTATAACCACTACAACAACCATTATCACGACTAAAACGTCCTTTATCACCACTAAAGCATCCATTATCACCACTATAACACCTATTATCGCCACTATAACAACCATTATCACCACGATAACAAGCACTATCAGCATTATAACGACCATTATCACCACTATAACGACCATTATCACCACTATAACGACCATTATCATCACTATAACGACCATTATCACCACTATAACGACCATTATCAGCACTATAACGACCATTATCAGCACTATAACGGCCATTATCACCACTATAACGACCATTATCACCACTATAACGACCATTATAACCAATATAACGACCATTATCACCACTATAACAACCATTATAACCACTATAACAACCATTATAACCACTATAACACCTATTATCACCACTATAACAACCATTATCAGCACGATAACAAACATTATCAGCACTATAACAACCATTATCAGCACGATAACAAACATTATCAGCACTATAACAACCATTATCAGCACTATAACGACCATTATCACCACTATAACGACCATTATCACCACTATAACATCCATTATCACCACTATAACACCTATTATCACCACTATAACAACCATTATCAGCACGATAACAAACATTATCAGCACTATAACAACCATTATCAGCACGATAACAAACATTATCAGCACTATAACAACCATTATCAGCACTATAACGACCATTATCACCACTATAACGACCATTATCACCACTATATCGACCATTATCACCACTATACCGACCATTGTCACCACTATAACAACCATTATAACCAATACAACAACCATTATAACCACTATAGCAACCATTATAACCACTATAACAACCAGTACAACCAGTATAACAACCATTGCAACCACTACAACAACCATTAGAGCCACTATGACAACCATTATAAGCACTATGCTAACCATTATGACCACTGTAACAACCATTACAACCAGACAACCATTAAGACCACTATGACAACCATTATCACCACTATAACAACCATCATCAACACTATAACAACCATTATAACCACTATAACAACCATCATCAACACTATAACAACCATTATAACCACTATAACAACCATTATAGCCACTATAATAGCCATTATAACCACTATAACAACCATTACAACCAGTATAACAACCATTACAACCACTATGACAACAATTATAACCACTATGACAACCATTATCACCACTGTCACAACCATTATGACCACTGTAACAACCATTATGACCACTAGAACAACCATTATCACGCCTAGAACATCCTTTATCACCACTAAAACATCCATTATCACCACTATAACAACCATTATCACCACTATAACAACCATTATAACCACTATAACAACCATTATCACGACTAAAACGTCCTTTATCACCACTAAAGCACCCATTATCACCACTATAACACCTATTATCACCACTATAACAACCATTATCACCACGATAACAAGAACTATCAGCATTATAACGACCATTAGCAGCACTATAACGACCATTATCACCACTATAACGACCATTATCATCACTATAACGACCATTATCACCACTATAACGACCATTATCACCACTATAACGACCATTATCACCACTATAACGACCATTATAACCAATATAACGACCATTATCACCACTATAACAACCATTATAACCACTATAACAACCATTATAACCACTATAGTGACCATTATGAGCACTATAAAGACCATTATAACCGCTATAACATCCATTATCAGCACTATAAAGACCATTATAACCGCTATAACATCCATTATCACCACTATAACACCTATTATCACCACTATAACAACCATTATCACCACTATAACAAACATTATCAGCACTATAACAACCATTATCAGCACTATAACGACCATTATCACCACTATAACGACCATTATCACCACTATATCGACCATTATCACCACTATACCGACCATTGTCACCACTATAACAACCTTTATAACCAATACAACAACCATTATAACCGCTATAGCAACCATTATAACCACTATAACAACCAGTACAACCAGTATAACAACCATTGCAACCACTACAACAACCAATAGAGCCACTATGACAACCATTATAAGCACTATGACAACCATTATGACCACTGTAACAACCATTACAACCACTATGACAACCATTAAGACCAGTATGACAGCCATTATCACCACTATAACAACCATCATCACCACTATAACAACCATTATAACCACTATAACAACCATTATAGCCACTATAATAGCCATTATAACCACTATAACAACCATTACAACCAGTATAACAACCATTACAACCACTATGACAACAATTATAACCACTATGACAACCATTATCACCACTGTCACAACCATTATGACCACTGTAACAACCATTATGACCACTAGAACAACCATTATCACGCCTAGAACATCCTTTATCACCACTAAAACATCCATTATCACCACTATAACAACCATTATCACCACTACAACAACCATTATCACCACTATAACAACCATTATAACCACTATAACAACCATTATCACGACTAAAACGTCCTTTATCACCACTAAAGCACCCATTATCACCACTATAACACCTATTATCACCACTATAACAACCATTATCACCACGATAACAAGAACTATCAGCATTATAACGACCATTAGCAGCACTATAACGACCATTATCACCACTATAACGACCATTATCATCACTATTACGACCATTATCACCACTATAACGACCATTATCACCACTATAACGACCATTATCACCACTATAACGACCATTATAACCAATATAACGACCATTATCACCACTATAACAACCATTATAACCACTATAACAACCATTATAACCACTATAGTGACCATTATGAGCACTATAAAGACCATTATAACCGCTATAACATCCATTATCAGCACTATAAAGACCATTATAACCGCTATAACATCCATTATCACCACTATAACACCTATTATCACCACTATAACAACCATTATCACCACTATAACAAACATTATCAGCACTATAACAACCATTATCAGCACTATAACGACCATTATCACCACTATAACGACCATTATCACCACTATATCGACCATTATCACCACTATACCGACCATTGTCACCACTATAACAACCTTTATAACCAATACAACAACCATTATAACCGCTATAGCAACCATTATAACCACTATAACAACCAGTACAACCAGTATAACAACCATTGCAACCACTACACCAACCAATAGAGCCACTATGACAACCATTATAAGCACTATGACAACCATTATGACCACTGTAACAACCATTACAACCACTATGACAACCATTAAGACCAGTATGACAGCCATTATCACCACTATAACAACCATCATCACCACTATAACAACCATTATAACCACTATAACAACCATTATAGCCACTATAATAGCCATTATAACCACTATAACAACCATTACAACCAGTATAACAACCATTACAACCACTATGACAACAATTATAACCACTATGACAACCATTATCACCACTGTCACAACCATTATGACCACTGTAACAACCATTATGACCACTAGAACAACCATTATCACGCCTAGAACATCCTTTATCACCACTAAAACATCCATTATCACCACTATAACAACCATTATCACCACTACAACAACCATTATCACCACTATAACAACCATTATAACCACTATAACAACCATTGTCACGACTAAAACGTCCTTTATCACCACTAAAGCACCCATTATCACCACTATAACACCTATTATCACCACTATAACAACCATTATCACCACGATAACAAACATTATCAGCACTATAACAACCATTATCAGCACTATAACGACCATTATAACCACTATAACGACCATTATCACCACTACACGACCATTGTCACCACTATAACAACCATTATAACCAAAACAACAACCATTATCACCACTATAACGACCATTATAGCCAATATAACGACCATTATCACCACTATAACAACCATTATAACCACTATAACAACCATTATAACCACTATAGTGACCATTATGAGCACTATAAAGACCATTATAACCGCTATAACATCCATTATCAGCACTATAAAGACCATTATAACCCCTATAACATCCATTATCACCACTATAACACCTATTATCACCACTATAACAACCATTATCACCACGATAACAAACATTATCAGCACTATAACAACCATTATCAGCACTATAACGACCATTATCACCACTATAACGACCATTATAACCACTATAACATCCATTATCACCACTATAACACCTATTATCACCACTATAACAACCATTATCACCACGATAACAAACATTATCAGCACTATAACAACCATTATCAGCACTATAACGACCATTATAACCACTATAACAACCACTATAACCACTATCACAACCATTATAGTCACTATCATAGCCATTATAACCACTATAACAACCATTACAACCAGTATAACAACCATTACAACCACTATGACAACCATTAAGACCACTATAACGACCATTATCAGCACTATAACGACCATTATCACCGCTATAACGACCATTATCACCACTATAACGACCATTATCACCACTATAACGACCATTATCACCATTATAACGACCACTATCACCACTATAACGACCATTATCACCACTATCACGACCATTATCACCACTATACCGACCATTATCACCATTATAACGACCATTATCACCATTATAACGGCCATTATCACCACTATAACGACCATTATAACCACTATAACAACCATTATCACCACTATAGCGACCAATATCAGCACTATAAAGACCATTATAACCACTATAACATCCATTATCACCACTATAACACCTATTATCACCACTATAACAACCATTATCACCACGATAACAAACATTATCAGCACTATAACAACCATTATCAGCACTATAACGACCATTATAACCACTATAACGACCATTATCCCCACTATAACGACCATTGTCACCACTATACCGACCATTGTCACCACTATAACGACCATTATAACCACTATCACAACCATTATAGTCACTATCATAGCCATTATAACCACTATAACAACCAATACAACCGGTATAACAACCATTACAACCACTATGACAACCATTAAGACCACTATAACAACCATTATAAGCACTATAACAACCATTATAGCCACTATAACAACCATTATAGCCACTATAACAACCGGTGCAACCAGTATAACAACCATTACAACCACTACAACAACCAATAGAGCCACTATGACAACCATTATAAGCACTATGACAACCATTATGACCACTGTAACAACCATTATCACCACTGTAACAACCATTGTAACCACTATAACGACCATTATCACCACTATAACAACCATTATAACCAATACAACAACCATTATAACCACTATAACAACCATTATAGCCACTATAACAACCATTATAGCCACTATAATAGCCATTATAACCACTATAACAACCATTACAGCCACTGTAACAACCATTACAACCACTATGACAACCATTAAGACCACTATGACAACCATTATCACCACTATAACAACCATCATCAACACTATAACAACCATTATAACCACTATAACAACCATTATAGCCACTATAATAGCCATTATAACCACTATAACAACCATTACAACCAGTATAACAACCATTACAACCACTATGACAACAATTATAACCACTATGACAACCATTATCACCACTATAACACCTATTATCACCACTATAACAACCATTATCACCACGATAACAAACATTATCAGCACTATAACAACCATTATCAGCACTATAACGACCATTATAACCACTATAACGACCATTATCCCCACTATAACGACCATTGTCACCACTATACCGACCATTGTCACCACTATAACAACCATTATAACCACTATCACAACCATTATAGTCACTATCATAGCCATTATAACCACTATAACAACCATTACAACCAGTAGAACAACCATTACAACCACTATGACAACCGTTAAGACCACTATAACGACCATTATCAGCACTATAGCGACCATTATCACCGCTATAACGACCATTATCAACACTATAACGACCATTATCACCACTATAACGACCATTATCACCACTATAACAACCATTATAACCACTATAACAACCATTATAACCACTATAGTGACCATTATGAGCACTATAAAGACCATTATAACCGCTATAACATCCATTATCAGCACTATAAAGACCATTATAACCGCTATAACATCCATTATCACCACTATGACACCTATTATCACCACTATAACAACCATTATCACCACGATAACAAACATTATCAGCACTATAACAACCATTATCAGCACTATAACGACCATTATCACCACTATAACGACCATTATCACCACGATAACAAACATTATCAGCACTATAACAACCATTATCAGCACTATAACGACCATTATAACCACTATAACGACCATTATCACCACTACACGACCATTGTCACCACTATAACAACCATTATAACCAATACAACAACCATTATAACCACTATAACAACCATTATAACCACTATAACAACCGGTACAACCAGTATAACAACCATTACAACCACTACAACAACCAATAGAGCCACTATGACAACCATTATAAGCACTATGACAACCATTATGACCACTGTAACAACCATTATCACCACTGTAACAACCATTGTAACCACTATAACGACCATTATCACCACTATAACAACCATTATAACCAATACAACAACCATTATAACCACTATAACAACCATTATAGCCACTATAACAACCATTATAGCCACTATAATAGCCATTATAACCACTATAACAACCATTACAACCAGTATAACAACCATTACAACCACTTTGACAAACATTAAGACCACTATAACGACCATTATCAGCACTATAACGACCATTATCACCACTATAACAACCATTATAACCAATACAACAACCATTATAACCACTATAACAACCATTATAGCCACTATAACAACCATTATAGCCACTATAATAGCCATTATAACCACTATAACAACCATTACAACCAGTATAACAACCATTACAACCACTTTGACAAACATTAAGACCACTATAACGACCATTATCAGCACTATAACGACCATTATCACCACTATAACAACCATTATAACCAATACAACAACCATTATAACCACTATAACAACCATTATAGCCACTATAACAACCATTATAGCCACTATAATAGCCATTATAACCACTATAACAACCATTACAACCAGTATAACAACCATTGCAACCACTTTGACAAACATTAAGACCACTATAACGACCATTATCAGCACTATAACGACCATTATCACCACTATAACGACCACCATCACCACTATAACGACCATTATCACCACTATCACGACCATTATCACCACTATACCGACCATTATCACCATTATAACGACCATTATCACCATTATAACGGTCATTATCACCACTATAACGACCATTATAACCTCTATAACAACCATTATCACCTCTATAGCGACCAATATCAGCACTATAAATACCATTATAACCACTATAACATCCATTATCACCACTATAACACCTATTATCACCACTATAACAACCATTATCACCACGATAACAAACATTATCAGCACTATAACAACCATTATCAGCACTATAACGACCGTTATAACCACTATAACGACCATTATCACCACTACACGACCATTGTCACCACTATAACAACCATTATAACCAATACAACAACCATTATAACCACTATAACAACCATTATAACCACTATCACAACCATTATAGTCACTATCATAGCCATTATAACCACTATAACAACCATTACAACCACTATGACAACCATTAAGACCACTATAACGACCATTATCAGCACTATAACGACCATTATCACCGCTATAACGACCATTATCACCACTATAACGACCATTATCACCACTATACCGACCATTATCACCATTATAACGACCATTATCACCATTATAAAGACCATTATCACGACTATAACAACCATTATAAGCACTATAACAACCATTATAGCCACTATAACAACCATTATAGCCACTATAATAGCCATTATAACCAGTATAACAACCATTACAACCAGTATAACAACCATTGCAACCACTATGACAACCATTAAGACCACTATAACGACAATTATCAGCACTATAACGACCATTATCACCCCTATAACACATATTATCACTACTATAACAACCATTATCACCACGATAACAAACATTACCAGCACCATAACGACCATTATCACCACTATACCGACCATTCTCACCACTATACTGACCATTCTCACCACTATAACGACCATTATCACCATTATAACGACCATTATCACCACTATAACGACCATTATCACCACGATAACAAACATTATCACCACTATAACGACCATTATAACCACTATAACAACCATTATCACCACTATAGCGACCTTTATCAGCACTATAAAGACCATTATAACCACTATAACATCCATTATCACCACTATAAAACCTATTATCACCACTATAACAACCATTATCACCACGATAACAAACAATATCAGCACTATAACAACCATTATCAGCACTATAACGACCATTATAACCACTATAACGACCATTATCACCACTACACGACCATTATCACCACTATAACGACCATTATCACCACTATATCGACCATTATCACCACTATACCGACCATTGTCACCACTATAACAACCATTATAACCAATACAACAACCATTATAACCACTATAGCAACCATTATAACCACTATAACAACCAGTACAACCAGTATAACAACCATTGCAACCACTATGACAACCATTAATACCACTATAACGACCATTATCACCACTATAACGACCATTATCACCACTATACCGACCATTCTCACCACTATACCGACCATTCTCACCACTATAACGACCATTATCACCATTATAAGAACCATTATCACCACTATAACGACCATTATAACCACTATAACATCCATTATCACCACTATAACACCTATTATCAGCACTATAACAACCATTATCAGCACGATAACAAACATTATCAGCACTATAACAACCATTATCAGCACTATAACGACCATTATCACCACTATAACGACCATTATCACCACTATATCGACCATTATCACCACTATACCGACCATTGTCACCACTATAACAACCATTATAACCAATACAACAACCATTATAACCACTATAGCAACCATTATAACCACTATAACAACCAGTACAACCACTATAACAACCATTGCAACCACCACAACAACCAATAGATCCACTATGACAACCATTATAAGCACTATGACAACCATTATGACCACTGTAACAACCGTTACAACCACTATGACAACCATTAAGACCACTATGACAACCATTATCACCACTATAACAACCATCATCAACACTATAACAACCATTATAACCACTATAACAACCATTATAGCCACTATAATAGCCATTATAACCACTATAACAACCATTACAACCAGTATAACAACCATTACAACCACTATGACAACAATTATAACCACTATGACAACCATTATCACCACTGTCACAACCATTATGACCACTGTAACAACCATTATGACCACTATAACAACCATTATCACGCCTAGAACATCCTTTATCACCACTAAAACATCCATTATCACCACTATAACAACCATTATCACCACTACAACAACCATTATCACCACTATAACAACCATTATAACCACTACAACAACCATTATCACGACTAAAACGTCCTTTATCACCACTAAAGCATTCATTATCACCACTATAACACCTATTATCGCCACTGTAACAACCATTATCACCACGATAACAAGCACTATCAGCATTATAACGACCATTATCACCACTATAACGACCATTATCACCACTATAACGACCATTATCATCACTATAACGACCATTATCACCACTATAACGACCATTATCAGCACTATAACGACCATTATCAGCACTATAACGGCCATTATCACCACTATAACGACCATTATCACCACTATAACGACCATTATAACCAATATAACGACCATTATCACCACTATAACAACCATTATAACCACTACAACAACCATTATCACGACTAAAACGTCCTTTATCACCACTAAAGCATCCATTATCACCACTACAACACCTATTATCGCCACTATAACAACCATTATCACCACGATAACAAGCACTATCAGCATTATAACGACCATTATCACCACTATAACGACCATTATCACCACTATAACGACCATTATCATCACTATAACGACCATTATCACCACTATAACGACCATTATCAGCACTATAACGACCATTATCAGCACTATAACGGCCATTATCACCACTATAACGACCATTATCACCACTATAACGACCATTATAACCAATATAACGACCATTGTCACCACTATAACAACCATTATAACCACTATAACAACCATTATAACCACTATAGTGACCATTATGAGCACTATAAAGACCATTATAACCGCTATAACATCCATTATCAGCACTATAAAGACCATTATAACCGCTATAACATCCATTATCAGCACTATAAAGACCATTATAACCGCTATAACATCCATTATCACCACTATAACACCTATTTTCACCACTATGACAACCATTATCACCACGATAACAAACATTATCAGCACTATAACAACCATTATCAGCACTATAACGACCATTATAACGACTATAACGACCATTATCACCACTACACGACCATTGTCACCACTATAACAACCATTATAACCAATACAACAACCATTATAACCACTATAACAACCATTACAACCATTATAACAACCATTACAACCACTATGACAACAATTATAACCACTATGACAACCATTATCACCACTATAGTGACCATTATGAGCACTATAAAGACCATTATAACCGCTATAACATCCATTATCAGCACTATAAAGACCATTATAACCGCTATAACATCCATTACCACCACTATAACACCTATTTTCACCACTATAACAACCATCATCACCACTATAACAACCATTATAACCACTATAACAACCATTATAGCCACTATAATAGCCATTATAACCACTATAACAACCATTACAACCAGTATAACAACCATTACAACCACTATGACAACAATTATAACCACTATGACAACCATTATCACCACTGTCACAACCATTATGACCACTGTAACAACCATTATGACCACTAGAACAACCATTATCACGCCTAGAACATCCTTTATCACCACTAAAACATCCATTATCACCACTATAACAACCATTATCACCACTACAACAACCATTATCACCACTATAACAACCATTATAACCACTATAACAACCATTGTCACGACTAAAACGTCCTTTATCACCACTAAAGCACCCATTATCACCACTATAACACCTATTATCACCACTATAACAACCATTATCACCACGATAACAAACATTATCAGCACTATAACAACCATTATCAGCACTATAACGACCATTATAACCACTATAACGACCATTATCACCACTACACGACCATTGTCACCACTATAACAACCATTATAACCAAAACAACAACCATTATCACCACTATAACGACCATTATAGCCAATATAACGACCATTATCACCACTATAACAACCATTATAACCACTATAACAACCATTATAACCACTATAGTGACCATTATGAGCACTATAAAGACCATTATAACCGCTATAACATCCATTATCAGCACTATAAAGACCATTATAACCCCTATAACATCCATTATCACCACTATAACACCTATTATCACCACTATAACAACCATTATCACCACGATAACAAACATTATCAGCACTATAACAACCATTATCAGCACTATAACGACCATTATCACCACTATAACGACCATTATAACCACTATAACATCCATTATCACCACTATAACACCTATTATCACCACTATAACAACCATTATCACCACGATAACAAACATTATCAGCACTATAACAACCATTATCAGCACTATAACGACCATTATAACCACTATAACAACCACTATAACCACTATCACAACCATTATAGTCACTATCATAGCCATTATAACCACTATAACAACCATTACAACCAGTATAACAACCATTACAACCACTATGACAACCATTAAGACCACTATAACGACCATTATCAGCACTATAACGACCATTATCACCGCTATAACGACCATTATCACCACTATAACGACCATTATCACCACTATAACGACCATTATCACCATTATAACGACCACTATCACCACTATAACGACCATTATCACCACTATCACGACCATTATCACCACTATACCGACCATTATCACCATTATAACGACCATTATCACCATTATAACGGCCATTATCACCACTATAACGACCATTATAACCACTATAACAACCATTATCACCACTATAGCGACCAATATCAGCACTATAAAGACCATTATAACCACTATAACATCCATTATCACCACTATAACACCTATTATCACCACTATAACAACCATTATCACCACGATAACAAACATTATCAGCACTATAACAACCATTATCAGCACTATAACGACCATTATAACCACTATAACGACCATTATCCCCACTATAACGACCATTGTCACCACTATACCGACCATTGTCACCACTATAACGACCATTATAACCACTATCACAACCATTATAGTCACTATCATAGCCATTATAACCACTATAACAACCAATACAACCGGTATAACAACCATTACAACCACTATGACAACCATTAAGACCACTATAACAACCATTATAAGCACTATAACAACCATTATAGCCACTATAACAACCATTATAGCCACTATAACAACCGGTACAACCAGTATAACAACCATTACAACCACTACAACAACCAATAGAGCCACTATGACAACCATTATAAGCACTATGACAACCATTATAACCACTGTAACAACCATTATCACCACTGTAACAACCATTGTAACCACTATAACGACCATTATCACCACTATAACAACCATTATAACCAATACAACAACCATTATAACCACTATAACAACCATTATAGCCACTATAACAACCATTATAGCCACTATAATAGCCATTATAACCACTATAACAACCATTACAGCCACTGTAACAACCATTACAACCACTATGACAACCATTAAGACCACTATGACAACCATTATCACCACTATAACAACCATCATCAACACTATAACAACCATTATAACCACTATAACAACCATTATAGCCACTATAATAGCCATTATAACCACTATAACAACCATTACAACCAGTATAACAACCATTACAACCACTATGACAACAATTATAACCACTATGACAACCATTATCACCACTATAACACCTATTATCACCACTATAACAACCATTATCACCACGATAACAAACATTATCAGCACTATAACAACGATTATCAGCACTATAACGACCATTATAACCACTATAACGACCATTATCCCCACTATAACGACCATTGTCACCACTATACCGACCATTGTCACCACTATAACAACCATTATAACCACTATCACAACCATTATAGTCACTATCATAGCCATTATAACCACTATAACAACCATTACAACCAGTAGAACAACCATTACAACCACTATGACAACCGTTAAGACCACTATAACGACCATTATCAGCACTATAGCGACCATTATCACCGCTATAACGACCATTATCAACACTATAACGACCATTATCACCACTATAACGACCATTATCACCACTATAACAACCATTATAACCACTATAACAACCATTATAACCACTATAGTGACCATTATGAGCACTATAAAGACCATTATAACCGCTATAACATCCATTATCAGCACTATAAAGACCATTATAACCGCTATAACATCCATTATCACCACTATGACACCTATTATCACCACTATAACAACCATCATCAACACTATAACAACCATTATAACCACTATAACAACCATTATAGCCACTATAATAGCCATTATAACCACTATAACAACCATTACAACCAGTATAACAACCATTACAACCACTATGACAACAATTATAACCACTATGACAACCATTATCACCACTATAACACCTATTATCACCACTATAACAACCATTATCACCACGATAACAAACATTATCAGCACTATAACAACCATTATCAGCACTATAACGACCATTATCACCACTATAACGACCATTATCACCACGATAACAAACATTATCAGCACTATAACAACCATTATCAGCACTATAACGACCATTATAACCACTATAACGACCATTATCACCACTACACGACCATTGTCACCACTATAACAACCATTATAACCAATACAACAACCATTATAACCAGTATAACAACCATTATAACCACTATAACAACCGGTACAACCAGTATAACAACCATTACAACCACTACAACAACCAATAGAGCCACTATGACAACCATTATAAGCACTATGACAACCATTATGACCACTGTAACAACCATTATCACCACTGTAACAACCATTGTAACCACTATAACGACCATTATCACCACTATAACAACCATTATAACCAATACAACAACCATTATAACCACTATAACAACCATTATAGCCACTATAACAACCATTATAGCCACTATAATAGCCATTATAACCACTATAACAACCATTACAACCAGTATAACAACCATTACAACCACTTTGACAAACATTAAGACCACTATAACGACCATTATCAGCACTATAACGACCATTATCACCACTATAACAACCATTATAACCAATACAACAACCATTATAACCACTATAACAACCATTATAGCCACTATAACAACCATTATAGCCACTATAATAGCCATTATAACCACTATAACAACCATTACAACCAGTATAACAACCATTACAACCACTTTGACAAACATTAAGACCACTATAACGACCATTATCAGCACTATAACGACCATTATCACCACTATAACAACCATTATAACCAATACAACAACCATTATAACCACTATAACAACCATTATAGCCACTATAACAACCATTATAGCCACTATAATAGCCATTATAACCACTATAACAACCATTACAACCAGTATAACAACCATTGCAACCACTTTGACAAACATTAAGACCACTATAACGACCATTATCAGCACTATAACGACCATTATCACCACTATAACGACCACCATCACCACTATAACGACCATTATCACCACTATCACGACCATTATCACCACTATACCGACCATTATCACCATTATAACGACCATTATCACCATTATAACGGTCATTATCACCACTATAACGACCATTATAACCTCTATAACAACCATTATCACCTCTATAGCGACCAATATCAGCACTATAAAGACCATTATAACCACTATAACATCCATTATCACCACTATAACACCTATTATCACCACTATAACAACCATTATCACCACGATAACAAACATTATCAGCACTATAACAACCATTATCAGCACTATAACGACCGTTATAACCACTATAACGACCATTATCACCACTACACGACCATTGTCACCACTATAACAACCATTATAACCAATACAACAACCATTATAACCACTATAACAACCATTATAACCACTATCACAACCATTATAGTCACTATCATAGCCATTATAACCACTATAACAACCATTACAACCACTATGACAACCATTAAGACCACTATAACGACCATTATCAGCACTATAACGACCATTATCACCGCTATAACGACCATTATCACCACTATAACGACCATTATCACCACTATACCGACCATTATCACCATTATAACGACCATTATCACCATTATAAAGACCATTATCACGACTATAACAACCATTATAAGCACTATAACAACCATTATAGCCACTATAACAACCATTATAGCCACTATAATAGCCATTATAACCAGTATAACAACCATTACAACCAGTATAACAACCATTGCAACCACTATGACAACCATTAAGACCACTATAACGACCATTATCAGCACTATAACGACCATTATCACCCCTATAACACCTATTATCACTACTATAACAACCATTATCACCACGATAACAAACATTACCAGCACCATAACGACCATTATCACCACTATACCGACCATTCTCACCACTATACCGACCATTCTCACCACTATAACGACCATTATCACCATTATAACGACCATTATCACCACTATAACGACCATTATCACCACGATAACAAACATTATCACCACTATAACGACCATTATAACCACTATAACAACCATTATCACCACTATAGCGACCTTTATCAGCACTATAAAGACCATTATAACCACTATAACATCCATTATCACCACTATAAAACCTATTATCACCACTATAACAACCATTATCACCACGATAACAAACAATATCAGCACTATAACAACCATTATCAGCACTATAACGACCATTATAACCACTATAACGACCATTATCACCACTACACGACCATTATCACCACTATAACAACCATTATAACCAATACAACAACCATTATCACCACTATAACGACCATTATCACCACTATACCGTCCATTATCACCACTATAACGACCATTATCACCACTATAACGACCATTATCACCACTATACCGACCATTATCACCACTATAACGACCATTATAACCAATACAACAACCATTATAACCACTATAACAACCATTATAGCCACTATAACAACCATTATAGCCACTATAATAGCCATTATAACCACTATAACAACCATTACAACCAGTATAACAACCATTACAACCACTTTGACAACCATTAAGACCATTATAACGACCATTATCACCAATACAACAACCATTATAACCACTATAACAACCATTATAGCCACTATAACAACCATTATCACGACTAAAACGTCCTTTATCACCACTAAAACATCCATTATCACCCCCTATAACACCTATTATCACTACTATAACAACCATTATCACCACGATAACAAACATTATCAGCACTATAACAACCATTATCAGCACGATAACAAACATTATCAGCACTATAACAACCATTATCAGCACTATAACGACCATTATCACCACTATAACGACCATTATCACCACTATATCGACCATTATCACCACTATACCGACCATTGTCACCACTATAACAACCATTATAACCAATACAACAACCATTATAACCACTATAGCACCCATTATAACCACTATAACAACCAGTACAACCAGTATAACAACCATTGCAACCACTATGACAACCATTAATACCACTATAACGACCATTATCACCACTATAACGACCATTATCACCACTATACCGTCCATTATCACCACTATAACGACCATTATCACCACTATAACGACCATTATCACCACTATACCGACCATTATCACCACTATAACGACCATTATAACCAATACAACAACCATTATAACCACTATAGCAACCATTATAACCACTATAACAACCAGTACAACCAGTATAACAACCATTGCAACCACTACAACAACCAATAGATCCACTATGACAACCATTATAAGCACTATGACAACCATTATGACCACTGTAACAACCATTACAACCACTATGACAACAATTATAACCACTATGACAACCATTATCACCACTGTCACAACCATTATGACCACTGTAACAACCATTATGACCACTATAACAACCATTATCACGCCTAGAACATCCTTTATCACCACTAAAACATCCATTATCACCACTATAACAACCATTATCACCACTACAACAACCATTATCACCACTGTAACAACCATTATAACCACTATAACAACCATTATCACGACTAAAACGTCCTTTATCACCACTAAAACATCCATTATCACCCCTATAACACCTATTATCACTACTATAACAACCATTATCACCACGATAACAAACATTACCAGCACTATACCGACCATTATCATCATTATAACGACCATTATCACCATTATAACGGCCATTATCACCACTATAACAACCATTATCACCACGATAACAAACAATATCAGCACTATAACAACCATTATCAGCACTATAACGACCATTATAACCACTATAACGACCATTATCACCACTACACGACCATTGTCACCACTATAACAACCATTATAACCAATACAACAACCATTATAACCACTATAGCAACCATTATAACCACTATAACAACCAGTACAACCAGTATAACAACCATTGCAACCACTACAACAACCAATAGATCCACTATGACAACCATTATAAGCACTATGACAACCATTATGACCACTGTAACAACCATTAGAACCACTATGACAACCATTAAGACCACTATGACAACCATTATCACCACTATAACAACCATCATCAACACTATAACAACCATTATAACCACTATAACAACCATTATAGCCACTATAATAGTCATTATAACCACTATAACAACCATTACATCCAGTATAACAACCATTACAACCACTATGACAACAATTATAACCACTATGACAACCATTATCACCACTGTCACAACCATTATGACCACTGTAACAACCATTATGACCACTATAACAACCATTATCACGCCTAGAACATCCTTTATCACCACTAAAACATCCATTATCACCATTATAACAACCATTATCACCACTACAACAACCATTATCACCACTATAACAACCATTATAACCACTATAACAACCATTATCACGACTAAAACGTCCTTTATCACCACTAAAACATCCATTATCACCCCTATAACACCTATTATCACTACTATAACAACCATTATCACCACGATAACAAACATTACCAGCACCATAACGACCATTATCACCACTATACCGACCATTCTCACCACTATACCGACCATTCTCACCACTATAACGACCATTATCACCATTATAACGACCATTATCACCACTATAACGACCATTATAACCACTATAACATCCATTATCACCACTATAACACCTATTATCACCACTATAACAACCATTATCACCACGATAACAAACATTATCAGCACTATAACAACCATTATCAGCACTATAACGACCATTATAACCACTATAACGACCATTATCCCCACTATAACGACCATTGTCACCACTATACCGACCATTGTCACCACTATAACAACCATTATAACCACTATCACAACCATTATAGTCACTATCATAGCCGTTATAACCACTATAACAACCATTACAACCAGTAGAACAACCATTACAACCACTATGACAACCATTAAGACCACTATAACGACCATTATCAGCACTATAGCGACCATTATCACCGCTATAACGACCATTATCACCACTATAACGACCATTATCACCACTATAACGACCATTATCACCACTATACCGACCATTCTCACCACTATACCGACCATTCTCACCACTATAACGACCATTATCACCATTATAAGAACCATTATCACCACTATAACGACCATTATAACCACTATAACATCCATTATCACCACTATAACACCTATTATCAGCACTATAACAACCATTATCAGCACGATAACAAACATTATCAGCACTATAACAACCATTATCAGCACTATAACGACCATTATCACCACTATAACGACCATTATCACCACTATATCGACCATTATCACCACTATACCGACCATTGTCACCACTATAACAACCATTATAACCAATACAACAACCATTATAACCACTATAGCAACCATTATAACCACTATAACAACCAGTACAACCACTATAACAACCATTGCAACCACCACAACAACCAATAGATCCACTATGACAACCATTATAAGCACTATGACAACCATTATGACCACTGTAACAACCGTTACAACCACTATGACAACCATTAAGACCACTATGACAACCATTATCACCACTATAACAACCATCATCAACACTATAACAACCATTATAACCACTATAACAACCATTATAGCCACTATAATAGCCATTATAACCACTATAACAACCATTACAACCAGTATAACAACCATTACAACCACTATGACAACAATTATAACCACTATGACAACCATTATCACCACTGTCACAACCATTATGACCACTGTAACAACCATTATGACCACTATAACAACCATTATCACGCCTAGAACATCCTTTATCACCACTAAAACATCCATTATCACCACTATAACAACCTTTATCACCACTACAACAACCATTATCACCACTATAACAACCATTATAACCACTACAACAACCATTATCACGACTAAAACGTCCTTTATCACCACTAAAGCATTCATTATCACCACTATAACACCTATTATCGCCACTATAACAACCATTATCACCACGATAACAAGCACTATCAGCATTATAACGACCATTATCACCACTATAACGACCATTATCACCACTATAACGACCATTATCATCACTATAACGACCATTATCACCACTATAACGACCATTATCAGCACTATAACGACCATTATCAGCACTATAACGGCCATTATCACCACTATAACGACCATTATCACCACTATAACGACCATTATAACCAATATAACGACCATTATCACCACTATAACAACCATTATAACCACTATAACAACCATTATAACCACTATAGTGACCATTATGAGCACTATAAAGACCATTATAACCGCTATAACATCCATTATCAGCACTATAAAGACCATTATAACCGCTATAACATCCATTATCACCACTATGACACCTATTATCACCACTATAACAACCATTATCACCACGATAACAAACATTATCAGCACTATAACAACCATTATCAGCACTATAACGACCATTATCACCACTATAACGACCATTATCACCACTATATCGACCATTATCACCACTATACCGACCATTGTCACCACTATAACAACCATTATAACCAATACAACAACCATTATAACCACTATAGCAACCATTATAACCACTATAACAACCAGTACAACCAGTATAACAACCATTGCAACCACTACAACAACCAATAGAGCCACTATGACAACCATTATAACCACTATAACAACCATTACAGCCACTATAACAACCATTATCACGACTAAAACGTCCTTTATCACCACGAAAACATCCATTATCACCCCTATAACACCTATTATCACTACTATAACAACCATTACCACCACGATAACAAACATTATCAGCACTAGAACGACCATTATCACCACTATACCGACCATTCTCACCACTATACCGACCATTCTCACCACTATAACGACCATTATCACCATTATAACGACCATTATCACCACTATAACGACCATTATAACCACTATAACATCCATTATCACCACTATAACACCTATTATCACCACTATAACAACCATTATCAGCACGATAACAAACATTATCAGCACTATAACAACCATTATCAGCACGATAACAAACATTATCAGCACTATAACAACCATTATCAGCACTATAACGACCATTATCACCACTATAACGACCATTATCACCACTATATCGACCATTATCACCACTATACCGACCATTGTCACCACTATAACAACCATTATAACCAATACAACAACCATTATAACCACTATAGCAACCATTATAACCACTATAACAACCAGTACAACCAGTATAACAACCATTGCAACCACTACAACAACCATTAGAGCCACTATGACAACCATTATAAGCACTATGCTAACCATTATGACCACTGTAACAACCATTACAACCAGACAACCATTAAGACCACTATGACAACCATTATCACCACTATAACAACCATCATCAACACTATAACAACCATTATAACCACTATAACAACCATCATCAACACTATAACAACCATTATAACCACTATAACAACCATTATAGCCACTATAATAGCCATTATAACCACTATAACAACCATTACAACCAGTATAACAACCATTACAACCACTATGACAACAATTATAACCACTATGACAACCATTATCACCACTGTCACAACCATTATGACCACTGTAACAACCATTATGACCACTAGAACAACCATTATCACGCCTAGAACATCCTTTATCACCACTAAAACATCCATTATCACCACTATAACAACCATTATCACCATTTCAACAACCATTATCACCACTATAACAACCATTATAACCACTACAACAACCATTATCACGACTAAAACGTCCTTTATCACCACTAAAGCATCCATTATCACCACTACAACACCTATTATCGCCACTATAACAACCATTATCACCACGATAACAAGCACTATGAGCATTATAACGACCATTATCACCACTATAACGACCATTATCACCACTATAACGACCATTATCATCACTATAACGACCATTATCACCACTATAACGACCATTATCAGCACTATAACGACCATTATCAGCACTATAACGGCCATTATCACCACTATAACGACCATTATCACCACTATAACGACCATTATAACCAATATAACGACCATTGTCACCACTATAACAACCATTATAACCACTATAACAACCATTATAACCACTATAGTGACCATTATGAGCACTATAAAGACCATTATAACCGCTATAACATCCATTATCAGCACTATAAAGACCATTATAACCGCTATAACATCCATTATCAGCACTATAAAGACCATTATAACCGCTATAACATCCATTATCACCACTATAACACCTATTTTCACCACTATGACAACCATTATCACCACGATAACAAACATTATCAGCACTATAACAACCATTATCAGCACTATAACGACCATTATAACGACTATAACGACCATTATCACCACTACACGACCATTGTCACCACTATAACAACCATTATAACCAATACAACAACCATTATAACCACTATAACAACCATTACAACCATTATAACAACCATTACAACCACTTTGACAAACATTAAGACCACTATAACGACCATCATCAGCACTATAACGACCATTATCACCACTATAACGGCCACTATCACCACTATAACGACCATTATCACCACTATAACGACCATTATCACCACTATACCGACCATTATCACCATTATAACGACCATTATCACCATTATAACGGCCATTATCACCACTATAACGACCATTATAACCACTATAACAACCATTATCACCACTATAGCGACCATTATCAGCACTATAAAGACCATTATAACCACTATAACATCCATTATCACCAGTATAACACCTATTATCACCACTATAACAACCATTATCACCACGATAACAAACATTATCAGCACTATAACAACCATTATCAGCACTATAACGACCATTATAACCACTATAACGACCATTATCACCACTATAACGACCATTGTCACCACTATAACAACCATTATAACCAAAACAACAACCATTATAACCACTATAACAACCAGTACAACCAGTATAACAACCATTACAACCACTACAACAACCAATAGAGCCACTATGACAACCATTATAAGCACTATGACAACCATTATGACCACTGTAACAACCATTATCACCACTGTAACAACCATTATCACCACTATAACGACCATTATCACCTCTATAACGACCATTATCACCACTATAACGACCATTATCAGCACTATAACAACCAGTATAACCACTATAACAAGCATTATCACGACTAAAACGTCCTTTATCACCACTAAAACCCCCATTATCACCACTATAACACCTATTATCGCCACTATAACAACCATTATCACCACGATAACAAACATCATCAGCACTATAACGACCATTATCACCACTATAACGACCATTATCATCACTATAACGACCATTATTACCACTATACCGACCATTGTCACCACTATAACAACCATTATAACCAATACAACAACCATTATAACCACTATAGCAACCATTATAACCACTATAACAACCATTATCACGACTAAAACGTCCTTTATCACCACTAAAACATCCATTATCACCCCTATAACACCTATTATCACTACTATAACAACCATTATCACCACGATAACAAACATTACCAGCACCATAGCGACCATTATCACCACTATACCGACCATTCTCACCACTATACCGACCAATCTCACCACTATAACGACCATTATCACCATTATAACGACCATTATCACCACTATAACGACCATTATAACCACTATAACATCCATTATCACCACTATAACACCTATTATCACCACTATAACAACCATTATCACCACGATAACAAACATTATCAGCACTATAACAACCATTATCAGCACTATAACGACCATTATAACCACTATAACGACCATTATCCCCACTATAACGACCATTGTCACCACTATACCGACCATTGTCACCACTATAACAACCATTATAACCACTATCACAACCATTATAGTCACTATCATAGCCATTATAACCACTAATAACAACCATTACAACCAGTAGAACAACCATTACAACCACTATGACAACCATTAAGACCACTATAACGACCATTATCAGCACTATAGCGACCATTATCACCGCTATAACGACCATTATCACCACTATAACGACCATTATCACCACTATAACGACCATTATCACCACTATAACGACCATTATCACCACTATACCGACCATTCTCACCACTATACCGACCATTCTCACCACTATAACGACCATTATCACCATTATAACGACCATTATCACCACTATAACGACCATTATAACCACTATAACATCCATTATCACCACTATAACACCTATTATCAGCACTATAACAACCATTATCAGCACGATAACAAACATTATCAGCACTATAACAACCATTATCAGCACTATAACGACCATTATCACCACTATAACGACCATTATCACCACTATATCGACCATTATCACCACTATACCGACCATTGTCACCACTATAACAACCATTATAACCAATACAACAACCATTATAACCACTATAGCAACCATTATAACCACTATAACAACCAGTACAACCACTATAACAACCATTGCAACCACCACAACAACCAATAGATCCACTATGACAACCATTATAAGCACTATGACAACCATTATGACCACTGTAACAACCGTTACAACCACTATGACAACCATTAAGACCACTATGACAACCATTATCACCACTATAACAACCATCATCAACACTATAACAACCATTATAACCACTATAACAACCATTATAGCCACTATAATAGCCATTATAACCACTATAACAACCATTACAACCAGTATAACAACCATTACAACCACTATGACAACAATTATAACCACTATGACAACCATTATCACCACTGTCACAACCATTATGACCACTGTAACAACCATTATGACCACTATAACAACCATTATCACGCCTAGAACATCCTTTATCACCACTAAAACATCCATTATCACCACTATAACAACCATTATCACCACTACAACAACCATTATCACCACTATAACAACCATTATAACCACTACAACAACCATTATCACGACTAAAACGTCCTTTATCACCACTAAAGCATCCATTATCACCACTATAACACCTATTATCGCCACTATAACAACCATTATCACCACGATAACAAGCACTATCAGCATTATAACGACCATTATCACCACTATAACGACCATTATCACCACTATAACGACCATTATCATCACTATAACGACCATTATCACCACTATAACGACCATTATCAGCACTATAACCACCATTATCAGCACTATAACGGCCATTATCACCACTATAACGACCATTATCACCACTATAACGACCATTATAACCAATATAACGACCATTATCACCACTATAACAACCATTATAACCACTATAACAACCATTATAACCACTATAGTGACCATTATGAGCACTATAAAGACCATTATAACCGCTATAACATCCATTATCAGCACTATAAAGACCATTATAACCGCTATAACATCCATTATCACCACTATGACACCTATTATCACCACTATAACAACCATTATCACCACGATAACAAACATTATCAGCACTATAACAACCATTATCAGCACTATAACGACCATTATCACCACTATAACGACCATTATCACCCCTATAACACCTATTATCACTACTATAACAACCATTACCACCACGATAACAAACATTATCAGCACTAGAACGACCATTATCACCACTATACCGACCATTCTCACCACTATACCGACCATTCTCACCACTATAACGACCATTATCACCATTATAACGACCATTATCACCACTATAACGACCATTATAACCACTATAACATCCATTATCACCACTATAACACCTATTATCACCACTATAACAACCATTATCAGCACGATAACAAACATTATCAGCACTATAACAACCATTATCAGCACGATAACAAACATTATCAGCACTATAACAACCATTATCAGCACTATAACGACCATTATCACCACTATAACGACCATTATCACCACTATATCGACCATTATCACCACTATACCGACCATTGTCACCACTATAACAACCATTATAACCAATACAACAACCATTATAACCACTATAGCAACCATTATAACCACTATAACAACCAGTACAACCAGTATAACAACCATTGCAACCACTACAACAACCATTAGAGCCACTATGACAACCATTATAAGCACTATGCTAACCATTATGACCACTGTAACAACCATTACAACCAGACAACCATTAAGACCACTATGACAACCATTATCACCACTATAACAACCATCATCAACACTATAACAACCATTATAACCACTATAACAACCATCATCAACACTATAACAACCATTATAACCACTATAACAACCATTATAGCCACTATAATAGCCATTATAACCACTATAACAACCATTACAACCAGTATAACAACCATTACAACCACTATGACAACAATTATAACCACTATGACAACCATTATCACCACTGTCACAACCATTATGACCACTGTAACAACCATTATGACCACTAGAACAACCATTATCACGCCTAGAACATCCTTTATCACCACTAAAACATCCATTATCACCACTATAACAACCATTATCACCATTACAACAACCATTATCACCACTATAACAACCATTATAACCACTACAACAACCATTATCACGACTAAAACGTCCTTTATCACCACTAAAGCATCCATTATCACCACTACAACACCTATTATCGCCACTATAACAACCATTATCACCACGATAACAAGCACTATCAGCATTATAACGACCATTATCACCACTATAACGACCATTATCACCACTATAACGACCATTATCATCACTATAACGACCATTATCACCACTATAACGACCATTATCAGCACTATAACGACCATTATCAGCACTATAACGGCCATTATCACCACTATAACGACCATTATCACCACTATAACGACCATTATAACCAATATAACGACCATTGTCACCACTATAACAACCATTATAACCACTATAACAACCATTATAACCACTATAGTGACCATTATGAGCACTATAAAGACCATTATAACCGCTATAACATCCATTATCAGCACTATAAAGACCATTATAACCGCTATAACATCCATTATCAGCACTATAAAGACCATTATAACCGCTATAACATCCATTATCACCACTATAACACCTATTTTCACCACTATGACAACCATTATCACCACGATAACAAACATTATCAGCACTATAACAACCATTATCAGCACTATAACGACCATTATAACGACTATAACGACCATTATCACCACTACACGACCATTGTCACCACTATAACAACCATTATAACCAATACAACAACCATTATAACCACTATAACAACCATTACAACCATTATAACAACCATTACAACCACTTTGACAAACATTAAGACCACTATAACGACCATCATCAGCACTATAACGACCATTATCACCACTATAACGGCCACTATCACCACTATAACGACCATTATCACCACTATAACGACCATTATCACCACTATACCGACCATTATCACCATTATAACGACCATTATCACCATTATAACGGCCATTATCACCACTATAACGACCATTATAACCACTATAACAACCATTATCACCACTATAGCGACCATTATCAGCACTATAAAGACCATTATAACCACTATAACATCCATTATCACCACTATAACACCTATTATCACCACTATAACAACCATTATCACCACGATAACAAACATTATCAGCACTATAACAACCATTATCAGCACTATAACGACCATTATAACCACTATAACGACCATTATCACCACTATAACGACCATTGTCACCACTATAACAACCATTATAACCAAAACAACAACCATTATAACCACTATAACAACCAGTACAACCAGTATAACAACCATTACAACCACTACAACAACCAATAGAGCCACTATGACAACCATTATAAGCACTATGACAACCATTATGACCACTGTAACAACCATTATCACCACTGTAACAACCATTATCACCACTATAACGACCATTATCACCTCTATAACGACCATTATCACCACTATAACGACCATTATCAGCACTATAACAACCAGTATAACCACTATAACAAGCATTATCACGACTAAAACGTCCTTTATCACCACTAAAACCCCCATTATCACCACTATAACACCTATTATCGCCACTATAACAACCATTATCACCACGATAACAAACATCATCAGCACTATAACGACCATTATCACCACTATAACGACCATTATCATCACTATAACGACCATTATTACCACTATAACGACCATTATCAGCACTATAATGACCATTATCACCGCAATGACGACCATTATCACCACTATAACGACCATTATAACCAATATAACGACCATTATCACCACTATAACAACCATTATAACCACTATAACAACCATTACCACCACTATAGCGACCATTATCGGCACTATAACGACCATTATAACCACTATAACAACCATTATCACCACTGTAACGACAATTATATACACTATAACAACCATTATAACCACTATAACAACCATTATCACGACTAAAACGTCCTTTATCACCACTAAAACATCCATTATCACCACCATAACACCTATTATCACCACTATATCAACCATTATCACCACTATAGCGACCATTATCAGCACTATAAAGACCATTATAACCGCTATAACATCCATTATCACCACCATAACACCTATTATCACCACTATAACAACCATTATCACCACGATAACAAACATTATCAGCACTATAACAACCATTATCACCACTATAACGACCATTATCATCACTATAACGACCATTATTACCACTATAACGACCATTATCAGCACTATAATGACCATTATCACCGCAATGACGACCATTATCAGCACTATAACGACCATTATCAGCACTATAACGACCATTATCACCACTATAACGACCATTATAACCTATATAACGACCATTGTCACCACTATAACAACCATTATAACCACTATAACAACCATTATAACCACTATAGTGACCATTATGAGCACTATAAAGACCATTATAACCGCTATAACATCCATTATCAGCACTATAAAGACCATTATAACCGCTATAACATCCATTATCAGCACTATAAAGACCATTATAACCGCTATAACATCCATTGTCACCACTATAACACCTATTTTCACCACTATGACAACCATTATCACCACGATAACAAACATTATCAGCACTATAACAACCATTATCAGCACTATAACGACCATTATAACGACTATAACGACCATTATCACCACTACACGACCATTGTCACCACTATAACAACCCATATAACCAATACAACAACCATTATAACCACTATAACAACCATTACAACCATTATAACAACCATTACAACCACTTTGACAAACATTAAGACCACTATAACGACCATCATCAGCACTATAACGACCATTATCACCACTATAACGGCCACTATCACCACTATAACGACCATTATCACCACTATAACGACCATTATCACCACTATACCGACCATTATCACCATTATAACGACCATTATCACCATTATAACGGCCATTATCACCACTATAACGACCATTATAACCACTATAACAACCATTATCACCACTATAGCGACCATTATCAGCACTATAAAGACCATTATAACCACTATAACATCCATTATCACCACTATAACACCTATTATCACCACTATAACAACCATTATAACCACTATAACAACCATTACCACCACTATAGCGACCATTATCGGCACTATAACGACCATTATAACCACTATAACAACCATTATCACCACTGTAACGACAATTATATACACTATAACAACCATTATAACCACTATAACAACCATTATCACGACTAAAACGTCCTTTATCACCACTAAAACATCCATTATCACCACCATAACACCTATTATCACCACTATATCAACCATTATCACCACTATAGCGACCATTATCAGCACTATAAAGACCATTATAACCGCTATAACATCCATTATCACCACCATAACACCTATTATCACCACTATAACAACCATTATCACCACGATAACAAACATTATCAGCACTATAACAACCATTATCACCACTATAACGACCATTATCATCACTATAACGACCATTATTACCACTATAACGACCATTATCAGCACTATAATGACCATTATCACCGCAATGACGACCATTATCAGCACTATAACGACCATTATCAGCACTATAACGACCATTATCACCACTATAACGACCATTATAACCAATATAACGACCATTGTCACCACTATAACAACCATTATAACCACTATAACACCTATTATCACCACTATAACAACCATTATCACCACGATAACAAACATTATCAGCACTATAACAACCATTATCAGCACTATAACGACCATTATAACCACTATAACGACCATTATCACCACTATAACGACCATTGTCACCACTATAACAACCATTATAACCAAAACAACAACCATTATAACCACTATAACAACCATTATAACCACTACAACAACCATTATCACGACTAAAACGTCCTTTATCACCACTAAAGCATCCATTATCACCACTACAACACCTATTATCGCCACTATAACAACCATTATCACCACGATAACAAGCACTATCAGCATTATAACGACCATTATCACCACTATAACGACCATTATCACCACTATAACGACCATTATCATCACTATAACGACCATTATCACCACTATAACGACCATTATCAGCACTATAACGACCATTATCAGCACTATAACGGCCATTATCACCACTATAACGACCATTATCACCACTATAACGACCATTATAACCAATATAACGACCATTGTCACCACTATAACAACCATTATAACCACTATAACAACCATTATAACCACTATAGTGACCATTATGAGCACTATAAAGACCATTATAACCGCTATAACATCCATTATCAGCACTATAAAGACCATTATAACCGCTATAACATCCATTATCAGCACTATAAAGACCATTATAACCGCTATAACATCCATTATCACCACTATAACACCTATTTTCACCACTATGACAACCATTATCACCACGATAACAAACATTATCAGCACTATAACAACCATTATCAACACTATAACGACCATTATAACGACTATAACGACCATTATCACCACTACACGACCATTGTCACCACTATAACAACCCATATAACCAATACAACAACCATTATAACCACTATAACAACCATTACAACCATTATAACAACCATTACAACCACTTTGACAAACATTAAGACCACTATAACGACCATCATCAGCACTATAACGACCATTATCACCACTATAACGGCCACTATCACCACTATAACGACCATTATCACCACTATAACGACCATTATCACCACTATACCGACCATTATCACCATTATAACGACCATTATCACCATTATAACGGCCATTATCACCACTATAACGACCATTATAACCACTATAACAACCATTATCACCACTATAGCGACCATTATCAGCACTATAAAGACCATTATAACCACTATAACATCCATTATCACCACTATAACACCTATTATCACCACTATAACAACCATTATAACCACTATAACAACCATTACCACCACTATAGCGACCATTATCGGCACTATAACGACCATTATAACCACTATAACAACCATTATCACCACTGTAACGACAATTATATACACTATAACAACCATTATAACCACTATAACAACCATTATCACGACTAAAACGTCCTTTATCACCACTAAAACATCCATTATCACCACCATAACACCTATTATCACCACTATATCAACCATTATCACGACTATAGCGACCATTATCAGCACTATAAAGACCATTATAACCGCTATAACATCCATTATCACCACCATAACACCTATTATCACCACTATAACAACCCTTATCACCACGATAACAAACATTATCAGCACTATAACAACCATTATCACCACTATAACGACCATTATCATCAGTATAACGACCATTATTACCACTATAACGACCATTATCAGCACTATAATGACCATTATCACCGCAATGACGACCATTATCAGCACTATAACGACCATTATCAGCACTATAACGACCATTATCACCACTATAACGACCATTATAACCAATATAACGACCATTGTCACCACTATAACAACCATTATAACCACTATAACACCTATTATCACCACTATAACAACCATTATCACCACGATAACAAACATTATCAGCACTATAACAACCATTATCAGCAATATAACGACCATTATAACCACTATAACGACCATTATCACCACTATAACGACCATTGTCACCACTATAACAACCATTATAACCAAAACAACAACCATTATAACCACTATAACAACCATTATAACCACTACAACAACCATTATCACGACTAAAACGTCCTTTATCACCACTAAAGCATCCATTATCACCACTACAACACCTATTATCGCCACTATAACAACCATTATCACCACGATAACAAGCACTATCAGCATTATAACGACCATTATCACCACTATAACGACCATTATCACCACTATAACGACCATTATCATCACTATAACGACCATTATCACCACTATAACGACCATTATCAGCACTATAACGACCATTATCAGCACTATAACGGCCATTATCACCACTATAACGACCATTATCACCACTATAACGACCATTATAACCAATATAACGACCATTGTCACCACTATAACAACCATTATAACCACTATAACAACCATTATAACCACTATAGTGACCATTATGAGCACTATAAAGACCATTATAACCGCTATAACATCCATTATCAGCACTATAAAGACCATTATAACCGCTATAACATCCATTATCAGCACTATAAAGACCATTATAACCGCTATAACATCCATTATCACCACTATAACACCTATTTTCACCACTATGACAACCATTATCACCACGATAACAAACATTATCAGCACTATAACAACCATTATCAGCACTATAACGACCATTATAACGACTATAACGACCATTATCACCACTACACGACCATTGTCACCACTATAACAACCATTATAACCAATACAACAACCATTATAACCACTATAACAACCATTACAACCATTATAACAACCATTACAACCACTTTGACAAACATTAAGACCACTATAACGACCATCATCAGCACTATAACGACCATTATCACCACTATAACGGCCACTATCACCACTATAACGACCATTATCACCACTATAACGACCATTATCACCACTATACCGACCATTATCACCATTATAACGACCATTATCACCATTATAACGGCCATTATCACCACTATAACGACCATTATAACCACTATAACAACCATTATCACCACTATAGCGACCATTATCAGCACTATAAAGACCATTATAACCACTATAACATCCATTATCACCACTATAACACCTATTATCACCACTATAACAACCATTATCACCACGATAACAAACATTATCAGCACTATAACAACCATTATCAGCACTATAACGACCATTATAACCACTATAACGACCATTATCACCACTATAACGACCATTGTCACCACTATAACAACCATTATAACCAAAACAACAACCATTATAACCACTATAACAACCAGTACAACCAGTATAACAACCATTACAACCACTACAACAACCAATAGAGCCACTATGACAACCATTATAAGCACTATGACAACCATTATGACCACTGTAACAACCATTATCACCACTGTAACAACCATTATCACCACTATAACGACCATTATCACCTCTATAACGACCATTATCACCACTATAACGACCATTATCAGCACTATAACAACCAGTATAACCACTATAACAAGCATTATCACGACTAAAACGTCCTTTATCACCACTAAAACCCCCATTATCACCACTATAACACCTATTATCGCCACTATAACAACCATTATCACCACGATAACAAACATCATCAGCACTATAACGACCATTATCACCACTATAACGACCATTATCATCACTATAACGACCATTATTACCACTATAACGACCATTATCAGCACTATAATGACCATTATCACCGCAATGACGACCATTATCACCACTATAACGACCATTATAACCAATATAACGACCATTATCACCACTATAACAACCATTATAACCACTATAACAACCATTACCACCACTATAGCGACCATTATCGGCACTATAACGACCATTATAACCACTATAACAACCATTATCACCACTGTAACGACAATTATATACACTATAACAACCATTATAACCACTATAACAACCATTATAACCACTATAGTGACCATTATGAGCACTATAAAGACCATTATAACCGCTATAACATCCATTATCAGCACTATAAAGACCATTATAACCGCTATAACATCCATTATCAGCACTATAAAGACCATTATAACCGCTATAACATCCATTATCACCACTATAACACCTATTTTCACCACTATGACAACCATTATCACCACGATAACAAACATTATCAGCACTATAACAACCATTATCAGCACTATAACGACCATTATAACGACTATAACGACCATTATCACCACTACACGACCATTGTCACCACTATAACAACCCATATAACCAATACAACAACCATTATAACCACTATAACAACCATTACAACCATTATAACAACCATTACAACCACTTTGACAAACATTAAGACCACTATAACGACCATCATCAGCACTATAACGACCATTATCACCACTATAACGGCCACTATCACCACTATAACGACCATTATCACCACTATAACGACCATTATCACCACTATACCGACCATTATCACCATTATAACGACCATTATCACCACTAAAACCCCCATTATCACCACTATAACACCTATTATCGCCACTATAACAACCATTATCACCACGATAACAAACATCATCAGCACTATAACGACCATTATCACCACTATAACGACCATTATCATCACTATAACGACCATTATTACCACTATAACGACCATTATCAGCACTATAATGACCATTATCACCGCAATGACGACCATTATCACCACTATAACGACCATTATAACCAATATAACGACCATTATCACCACTATAACAACCATTATAACCACTATAACAACCATTACCACCACTATAGCGACCATTATCGGCACTATAACGACCATTATAACCACTATAACAACCATTATCACCACTGTAACGACAATTATATACACTATAACAACCATTATAACCACTATAACAACCATTATAACCACTATAGTGACCATTATGAGCACTATAAAGACCATTATAACCGCTATAACATCCATTATCAGCACTATAAAGACCATTATAACCGCTATAACATCCATTATCAGCACTATAAAGACCATTATAACCGCTATAACATCCATTATCACCACTATAACACCTATTTTCACCACTATGACAACCATTATCACCACGATAACAAACATTATCAGCACTATAACAACCATTATCAGCACTATAACGACCATTATAACGACTATAACGACCATTATCACCACTACACGACCATTGTCACCACTATAACAACCCATATAACCAATACAACAACCATTATAACCACTATAACAACCATTACAACCATTATAACAACCATTACAACCACTTTGACAAACATTAAGACCACTATAACGACCATCATCAGCACTATAACGACCATTATCACCACTATAACGGCCACTATCACCACTATAACGACCATTATCACCACTATAACGACCATTATCACCACTATACCGACCATTATCACCATTATAACGACCATTATCACCATTATAACGGCCATTATCACCACTATAACGACCATTATAACCACTATAACAACCATTATCACCACTGTAACGACAATTATATACACTATAACAACCATTATAACCACTATAACAACCATTATCACGACTAAAACGTCCTTTATCACCACTAAAACATCCATTATCACCACCATAACACCTATTATCACCACTATATCAACCATTATCACCACTATAGCGACCATTATCAGCACTATAAAGACCATTATAACCGCTATAACATCCATTATCACCACCATAACACCTATTATCACCACTATAACAACCATTATCACCACGATAACAAACATTATCAGCACTATAACAACCATTATCACCACTATAACGACCATTATCATCACTATAACGACCATTATTACCACTATAACGACCATTATCAGCACTATAATGACCATTATCACCGCAATGACGACCATTATCAGCACTATAACGACCATTATCAGCACTATAACGACCATTATCACCACTATAACGACCATTATAACCAATATAACGACCATTGTCACCACTATAACAACCATTATAACCACTATAACACCTATTATCACCACTATAACAACCATTATCACCACGATAACAAACATTATCAGCACTATAACAACCATTATCAGCACTATAACGACCATTATAACCACTATAACGACCATTATCACCACTATAACGACCATTGTCACCACTATAACAACCATTATAACCAAAACAACAACCATTATAACCACTATAACAACCATTATAACCACTACAACAACCATTATCACGACTAAAACGTCCTTTATCACCACTAAAGCATCCATTATCACCACTACAACACCTATTATCGCCACTATAACAACCATTATCACCACGATAACAAGCACTATCAGCATTATAACGACCATTGTCACCACTATAACGACCATTATCACCACTATAACGACCATTATCATCACTATAACGACCATTATCACCACTATAACGACCATTATCAGCACTATAACGACCATTATCAGCACTATAACGGCCATTATCACCACTATAACGACCATTATCACCACTATAACGACCATTATAACCAATATAACGACCATTGTCACCACTATAACAACCATTATAACCACTATAACAACCATTATAACCACTATAGTGACCATTATGAGCACTATAAAGACCATTATAACCGCTATAACATCCATTATCAGCACTATAAAGACCATTATAACCGCTATAACATCCATTATCAGCACTATAAAGACCATTATAACCGCTATAACATCCATTATCACCACTATAACACCTATTTTCACCACTATGACAACCATTATCACCACGATAACAAACATTATCAGCACTATAACAACCATTATCAGCACTATAACGACCATTATAACGACTATAACGACCATTATCACCACTACACGACCATTGTCACCACTATAACAACCATTATAACCAATACAACAACCATTATAACCACTATAACAACCATTACAACCATTATAACAACCATTACAACCACTTTGACAAACATTAAGACCACTATAACGACCATCATCAGCACTATAACGACCATTATCACCACTATAACGGCCACTATCACCACTATAACGACCATTATCACCACTATAACGACCATTATCACCACTATACCGACCATTATCACCATTATAACGACCATTATCACCATTATAACGGCCATTATCACCACTATAACGACCATTATAACCACTATAACAACCATTATCACCACTATAGCGACCATTATCAGCACTATAAAGACCATTATAACCACTATAACATCCATTATCACCACTATAACACCTATTATCACCACTATAACAACCATTATCACCACGATAACAAACATTATCAGCACTATAACAACCATTATCAGCACTATAACGACCATTATAACCACTATAACGACCATTATCACCACTATAACGACCATTGTCACCACTATAACAACCATTATAACCAAAACAACAACCATTATAACCACTATAACAACCAGTACAACCAGTATAACAACCATTACAACCACTACAACAACCAATAGAGCCACTATGACAACCATTATAAGCACTATGACAACCATTATGACCACTGTAACAACCATTATCACCACTGTAACAACCATTATCACCACTATAACGACCATTATCACCTCTATAACGACCATTATCACCACTATAACGACCATTATCAGCACTATAACAACCAGTATAACCACTATAACAAGCATTATCACGACTAAAACGTCCTTTATCACCACTAAAACCCCCATTATCACCACTATAACGACCATTATCACCACTATACCGACCATTATCACCATTATAACGACCATTATCACCATTATAACGGCCATTATCACCACTATAACGACCATTATAACCACTATAACAACCATTATCACCACTATAGCGACCATTATCAGCACTATAAAGACCATTATAACCACTATAACATCCATTATCACCACTATAACACCTATTATCGCCACTATAACAGCCATTATCACCACGATAACAAACATCATCAGCACTATAACGACCATTATCACCACTATAACGACCATTATCATCACTATAACGACCATTATTACCACTATAACGACCATTATCAGCACTATAATGACCATTATCACCGCAATGACGACCATTATCACCACTATAACGACCATTATAACCAATATAACGACCATTATCACCACTATAACGACCATTATAACCAATATAACGACCATTGTCACCACTATAACAACCATTATAACCACTATAACAACCATTATAACCACTATAGTGACCATTATGAGCACTATAAAGACCATTATAACCGCTATAACATCCATTATCAGCACTATAAAGACCATTATAACCGCTATAACATCCATTATCAGCACTATAAAGACCATTATAACCGCTATAACATCCATTATCACCACTATAACACCTATTTTCACCACTATGACAACCATTATCACCACGATAACAAACATTATCAGCACTATAACAACCATTATCAGCACTATAACGACCATTATAACGACTATAACGACCATTATCACCACTACACGACCATTGTCACCACTATAACAACCATTATAACCAATACAACAACCATTATAACCACTATAACAACCATTACAACCATTATAACAACCATTACAACCACTTTGACAAACATTAAGACCACTATAACGACCATCATCAGCACTATAACGACCATTATCACCACTATAACGGCCACTATCACCACTATAACGACCATTATCACCACTATAACGACCATTATCACCACTATACCGACCATTATCACCATTATAACGACCATTATCACCATTATAACGGCCATTATCACCACTATAACGACCATTATAACCACTATAACAACCATTATCACCACTATAGCGACCATTATCAGCACTATAAAGACCATTATAACCACTATAACATCCATTATCACCACTATAACACCTATTATCACCACTATAACAACCATTATCACCACGATAACAAACATTATCAGCACTATAACAACCATTATCAGCACTATAACGACCATTATAACCACTATAACGACCATTATCACCACTATAACGACCATTGTCACCACTATAACAACCATTATAACCAAAACAACAACCATTATAACCACTATAACAACCAGTACAACCAGTATAACAACCATTACAACCACTACAACAACCAATAGAGCCACTATGACAACCATTATAAGCACTATGACAACCATTATGACCACTGTAACAACCATTATCACCACTGTAACAACCATTATCACCACTATAACGACCATTATCACCTCTATAACGACCATTATCACCACTATAACGACCATTATCAGCACTATAACAACCAGTATAACCACTATAACAAGCATTATCACGACTAAAACGTCCTTTATCACCACTAAAACCCCCATTATCACCACTATAACGACCATTATCACCACTATACCGACCATTATCACCATTATAACGACCATTATCACCATTATAACGGCCATTATCACCACTATAACGACCATTATAACCACTATAACGACCATTATCACCACTATAGCGACCATTATCAGCACTATAAAGACCATTATAACCACTATAACATCCATTATCACCACTATAACACCTATTATCGCCACTATAACAGCCATTATCACCACGATAACAAACATCATCAGCACTATAACGACCATTATCACCACTATAACGACCATTATCATCACTATAACGACCATTATTACCACTATAACGACCATTATCAGCACTATAATGACCATTATCACCGCAATGACGACCATTATCACCACTATAACGACCATTATAACCAATATAACGACCATTATCACCACTATAACAACCATTATAACCACTATAACAACCATTACCACCACTATAGCGACCATTATCGGCACTATAACGACCATTATAACCACTATAACAACCATTATCACCACTGTAACGACAATTATATACACTATAACAACCATTATAACCACTATAACAACCATTATCACGACTAAAACGTCCTTTATCACCACTAAAACATCCATTATCACCACCATAACACCTATTATCACCACTATATCAACCATTATCACCACTATAGCGACCATTATCAGCACTATAAAGACCATTATAACCGCTATAACATCCATTATCACCACCATAACACCTATTATCACCACTATAACAACCATTATCACCACGATAACAAACATTATCAGCACTATAACAACCATTATCACCACTATAACGACCATTATCATCACTATAACGACCATTATTACCACTATAACGACCATTATCAGCACTATAATGACCATTATCACCGCAATGACGACCATTATCAGCACTATAACGACCATTATCAGCACTATAACGACCATTATCACCACTATAACGACCATTATAACCAATATAACGACCATTGTCACCACTATAACAACCATTATAACCACTATAACAACCATTATAACCACTATAGTGACCATTATGAGCACTATAAAGACCATTATAACCGCTATAACATCCATTATCAGCACTATAAAGACCATTATAACCGCTATAACATCCATTATCAGCACTATAACGACCATTGTCACCACTATAACAACCATTATAACCAAAACAACAACCATTATAACCACTATAACAACCAGTACAACCAGTATAACAACCATTACAACCACTACAACAACCAATAGAGCCACTATGACAACCATTATAAGCACTATGACAACCATTATGACCACTGTAACAACCATTATCACCACTGTAACAACCATTATCACCACTATAACGACCATTATCACCTCTATAACGACCATTATCACCACTATAACGACCATTATCAGCACTATAACAACCAGTATAACCACTATAACAAGCATTATCACGACTAAAACGTCCTTTATCACCACTAAAACACCCATTATCGCCACTATAACACCTATTATCGCCACTATAACAACCATTATCACCACGATAACAAACATCATCAGCACTATAACGACCATTATCACCACTATAACGACCATTATCATCACTATAACGACCATTATTACCACTATAACGACCATTATCAGCACTATAATGACCATTATCACCGCAATGACGACCATTATCACCACTATAACGACCATTATAACCAATATAACGACCATTATCACCACTATAACAACCATTATAACCACTATAACAACCATTACCACCACTATAGCGACCATTATCGGCACTATAACGACCATTATAACCACTATAACAACCATTATCACCACTGTAACGACAATTATATACACTATAACAACCATTATAACCACTATAACAACCATTATCACGACTAAAACGTCCTTTATCACCACTAAAACATCCATTATCACCACCATAACACCTATTATCACCACTATATCAACCATTATCAGCACTATAGCGACCATTATCAGCACTATAAAGACCATTATAACCGCTATAACATCCATTATCACCACCATAACACCTATTATCAGCACTATAACAACCATTATCACCACTATAACGACCATTATCATCACTATAACGACCATTATTACCACTATAACGACCATTATCAGCACTATAATGACCATTATCACCGCAATGACGACCATTATCACCACTATAACGACCATTATAACCAATATAACGACCATTATCACCACTATAACAACCATTATAACCACTATAATAACCATTATCGCGACTAAAACGTCCTTTATCACCACTAAAACATCCATTATCACCACCATAACACCTATTATCACCACTATAACAACCATTATCACCACGATAACAAACATTATCAGCACTATAACGACCATTATCACCACTATAACAAACATTATCAGCACTATAACGACCATTATCACCACTATAACGACCATTATCACCACTATACCGACCATTATCACCGCTATAACGACCATTATAACTAATACAACAACCATTATAACCACTATAACAACCACTATAACCAATACAAAAACCATTATAACCACTATAACAACCATTATCACCACTATAGCGACAATTATCTGCATTATAACGACTATTATCACCACTATAACAACCATTATAACCAATACAACAACCATTATAACCACTATAACAACCATTATCACCACTATAGCGACCATTATCGGCACTATAACGACCATTATAACCACTATAACAACCATTATCACCACTATAGCGACAATTATCTGCATTATAACGACCATTATCACCACTATAACAACCATTATAACCAATACAACAACCATTATAACCACTATAACAACCATTACCACCACTATAGCGACCATTATCGGCACTATAACGACCATTATAACCACTATAACAACCATTATCACCACTGTAACGACAATTATATACACTATAACAACCATTATAACCACTATAACAACCATTATCACGACTAAAACGTCCTTTATCACCACTAAAACATCCATTATCACCACCATAACACCTATTATCACCACTATATCAACCATTATCACCACTATAGCGACCATTATCAGCACTATAAAGACCATTATAACCGCTATAACATCCATTATCACCACCATAACACCTATTATCACCACTATAACAACCATTATCACCACGATAACAAACATTATCAGCACTATAACAACCATTATCACCACTATAACGACCATTATCATCACTATAACGACCATTATTACCACTATAACGACCATTATCAGCACTATAATGACCATTATCACCGCAATGACGACCATTATCACCACTATAACGACCATTATAACCAATATAACGACCATTATCACCACTATAACAACCATTATAACCACTATAATAACCATTATCGCGACTAAAACGTCCTTTATCACCACTAAAACATCCATTATCACCACCATAACACCTATTATCACCACTATAACAACCATTATCACCACGATAACAAACATTATCAGCACTATAACGACCATTATCACCACTATAACAAACATTATCAGCACTATAACGACCATTATCACCACTATAACGACCATTATAACCACTATAACGACCATTATCACCACTACACCACCATTGTCACCACTATAACAACCATTATAACCAATACAACAACCATTATCACCACTATAACGACCATTATAACCAATATAACGACCATTATCACCACTATAACAACCATTATAACCACTATAACAACCATTATAACCACTATAGTGACCATTATGAGCACTATAACAACCAGTACAACCAGTATAACAACCATTACAACCACTATGACAACAATTATAACCACTATGACAACCATTATCACCACTGTCACAACCATTATGACCACTGTAACAACCATTATGACCACTATAACAACCATTATCACGCCTAGAACATCCTTTATCACCACTAAAACATCCATTATCACCACTATAACAACCATTATCACCGCTACAACAACCATTATCACCACTATAACAACCATTATAACCACTATAACAACCATTATCACGACTAAAACGTCCTTTATCACCACTAAAACATCCATTATCACCCCTATAACACCTATTATCACTACTATAACAACCATTATCACCACGATAACAAACATTACCAGCACCATAACGACCATTATCACCACTATACCGACCATTCTCACCACTATACCGACCATTCTCACAACTATAACGACCATTATCACCATTATAACGACCATTATCACCACTATAACGACCATTATAACCACTATAACATCCATTATCACCACTATAACACCTATTATCACCACTATAACAACCATTATCACCACGATAACAAACATTATCAGCACTATAACAACCATTATCAGCACTATAACGACCATTATATCCACTATAACGACCATTATCCCCACTATAACGACCATTGTCACCACTATACCGACCATTGTCACCACTATAACAACCATTATAACCACTATCACAACCATTATAGTCACTATCATAGCCATTATAACCACTATAACAACCATTACAACCAGTAGAACAACCATTACAACCACTATGACAACCATTAAGACCACTATAACGACCATTATCAGCACTATAGCGACCATTATCACCGCTATAACGACCATTATCACCACTATAACGACCATTATCACCACTATAACGACCATTATCACCACTATACCGACCATTCTCACCACTATACCGACCATTCTCACCACTATAACGGCCATTATCACCATTATAACGACCATTATCACCACTATAACGACCACTATAACCACTATAACATCCATTATCACCACTATAACACCTATTATCAGCACTATAACAACCATTATCAGCACGATAACAAACATTATCAGCACTATAACAACCATTATCAGCACTATAACGACCATTATCACCACTATATCGACCATTATCACCACTATACCGACCATTGTCACCACTATAACAACCATTATAATCAATACAACAACCATTATAACCACTATAGCAACCATTATAACCACTATAACAACCAGTACAACCACTATAACAACCATTGCAACCACCACAACAACCAATAGATCCACTATGACAACCATTATAAGCACTATGACAACCATTATGACCACTGTAACAACCGTTACAACCACTATGACAACCATTAAGACCACTATGACAACCATTATCACCACTATAACAACCATCATCAACACTATAACAACCATTATAACCACTATAACAACCATTATAGCCACTATAATAGCCATTATAACCACTATAACAACCATTACAACCAGTATAACAACCATTACAACCACTATGACAACAATTATAACCACTATGACAACCATTATCACCACTGTCACAACCATTATGACCACTGTAACAACCATTATGACCACTATAACAACCATTATCACGCCTAGAACATCCTTTATCACCACTAAAACATCCATTATCACCACTATAACAACCATTATCACCACTACAACAACCATTATCACCACTATAACAACCATTATAACCACTACAACAACCATTATCACGACTAAAACGTCCTTTATCACCACTAAGGCATCCATTATCACCACCATAACACCTATTATCGCCACTATAACAACCATTATCACCACGATAACAAGCACTATCAGCATTATAACGACCATTATCACCACTATAACGACCATTATCACCACTATAACGACCATTATCATCACTATAATGACCATTATCACCACTATAACGACCATTATCAGCACTATAACGACCATTATCAGCACTATAACGGCCATTATCACCACTATAACGACCATTATCACCACTATAACGACCATTATAACCAATATAACGACCATTATCACCACTATAACAACCATTATAACCACTATAACAACCATTATAACCACTATAGTGACCATTATGAGCACTATAAAGACCATTATAACCGCTATAACATCCATTATCAGCACTATAAAGACCATTATAACCGCTATAACATCCATTATCACCACTATGACACCTATTATCACCACTATAACAACCATTATCACCACGATAACAAACATTATCAGCACTATAACAACCATTATCAGCACTATAACGACCATTATCACCACTATAACGACCATTATCACCACTATATCGACCATTATCACCACTATACCGACCATTGTCACCACTATAACAACCATTATAACCAATACAACAACCATTATAACCACTATAGCAACCATTATAACCACTATAACAACCAGTACAACCAGTATAACAACCATTGCAACCACTACAACAACCAATAGAGCCACTATGACAACCATTATAACCACTATAACAACCATTACAGCCACTATAACAACCATTATCACGACTAAAACGTCCTTTATCACCACGAAAACATCCATTATCACCCCTATAACACCTATTATCACTACTATAACAACCATTACCACCACGATAACAAACATTATCAGCACTAGAACGACCATTATCACCACTATACCGACCATTCTCACCACTATACCGACCATTATAACCACTATAACATCCATTATCACCACTATAACACCTATCATCACCACTATAACAACCATTATCAGCACGATAACAAACATTATCAGCACTATAACAACCATTATCAGCACGATAACAAACATTATCAGCACTATAACAACCATTATCAGCACTATAACGACCATTATCACCACTATACCGACCATTATCACCACTATAACGACCATTATAACCAATACAACAACCATTATAACCACTATAGCAACCATTATAACCACTATAACAACCAGTACAACCAGTATAACAACCATTGCAACCACTACAACAACCAATAGATCCACTATGACAACCATTATAAGCACTATGACAACCATTATGACCACTGTAACAACCATTACAACCACTATGACAACAATTATAACCACTATGACAACCATTATCACCACTGTCACAACCATTATGACCACTGTAACAACCATTATGACCACTATAACAACCATTATCACGCCTAGAACATCCTTTATCACCACTAAAACATCCATTATCACCACTATAACAACCATTATCACCACTACAACAACCATTATCACCACTATAACAACCATTATAACCACTATAACAACCATTATCACGACTAAAACGTCCTTTATCACCACTAAAACATCCATTATCACCCCTATAACACCTATTATCACTACTATAACAACCATTATCACCACGATAACAAACATTACCAGCACTATACCGACCATTATCACCATTATAACGACCATTATCACCATTATAACGGCCATTATCACCACTATAACGACCATTATAACCACTATAACAACCATTATCACCACTATAGCGACCTTTATCAGCACTATAAAGACCATTATAACCACTATAACATCCATTATCACCACTATAAAACCTATTATCACCACTATAACAACCATTATCACCACGATAACAAACAATATCAGCACTATAACAACCATTATCAGCACTATAACGACCATTATAACCACTATAACGACCATTATCACCACTACACGACCATTGTCACCACTATAACAACCATTATAACCAATACAACAACCATTATCACCACTATAACGACCATTATAACCAATATAACGACCATTATCACCACTATAACAACCATTATAACCACTATAACAACCATTATAACCACTATAGTGACCATTATGAGCACTATAAAGACCATTATAACCGCTATAACATCCATTATCAGCAATATATAGACCATTATAACCGCTATAACATCCATTATCACCACTATAACACCTATTATCACCACTATAACAACCATTATCACCACGATAACAAACATTATCAGCACTATAACAACCATTATCAGCACTATAACGACCATTATCACCACTATAACGATCATTATCACCACTATATCGACCATTATCACCACTATACCGACCATTGTCACCACTATAACAACCATTATAACCAATACAACAACCATTATAACCACTATAGCAACCATTATAACCACTATAACAACCAGTACAACCAGTATAACAACCATTGCAACCACTACAACAACCAATAGATCCACTATGACAACCATTATAAGCACTATGACAACCATTATGACCACTGTAACAACCATTACAACCACTATGACAACCATTAAGACCACTATGACAACCATTATCACCACTATAACAACCATCATCAACACTATAACAACCATTATAACCACTATAACAACCATTATAGCCACTATAATAGCCATTATAACCACTATAACAACCATTACAACCAGTATAACAACCATTACAACCACTATGACAACAATTATAACCACTATGACAACCATTATCACCACTGTCACAACCATTATGACCACTGTAACAACCATTATGACCACTATAACAACCATTATCACGCCTAGAACATCCTTTATCACCACTAAAACATCCATTATCACCACTATAACAACCATTATCACCACTACAACAACCATTATCACCACTATAACAACCATTATAACCACTATAACAACCATTATCACGACTAAAACGTCCTTTATCACCACTAAAACATCCATTATCACCCCTATAACACCTATTATCACTACTATAACAACCATTATCACCACGATAACAAACATTACCAGCACCATAACGACCATTATCACCACTATACCGACCATTCTCACCACTATACCGACCATTCTCACCACTATAACGACCATTATCACCATTATAACGACCATTATCGCCACTATAACGACCATTATAACCACTATAACATCCATTATCACCACTATAACACCTATTATCACCACTATAACAACCATTATCACCACGATAACAAACATTATCAGCACTATAACAACCATTATCAGCACTATAACGACCATTATAACCACTATAACGACCATTATCCCCACTATAACGACCATTGTCACCACTATACCGACCATTGTCACCACTATAACAACCATTATAACCACTATCACAACCATTATAGTCACTATCATAGCCATTATAACCACTATAACAACCATTACAACCAGTAGAACAACCATTACAACCACTATGACAACCATTAAGACCACTATAACGACCATTATCACCACTATACCGACCATTCTCACCACTATACCGACCATTCTCACCACTATAACGACCATTATCACCATTATAACGACCATTATCACCACTATAACGACCATTATAACCACTATAACATCCATTATCACCACTATAACACCTATTATCAGCACTATAACAACCATTATCAGCACGATAACAAACATTATCAGCACTATAACAACCATTATCAGCACTATAACGACCATTATCACCACTATAACGACCATTATCACCACTATATCGACCATTATCACCACTATACCGACCATTGTCACCACTATAACAACCATTATAACCAATACAACAACCATTATAACCACTATAGCAACCATTATAACCACTATAACAACCAGTACAACCACTATAACAACCATTGCAACCACCACAACAACCAATAGATCCACTATGACAACCATTATAAGCACTATGACAACCATTATGACCACTGTAACAACCGTTACAACCACTATGACAACCATTAAGACCACTATGACAACCATTATCACCACTATAACAACCATCATCAACACTATAACAACCATTATAACCACTATAACAACCATTATAGCCACTATAATAGCCATTATAACCACTATAACAACCATTACAACCAGTATAACAACCATTACAACCACTATGACAACAATTATAACCACTATGACAACCATTATCACCACTGTCACAACCATTATGACCACTGTAACAACCATTATGACCACTATAACAACCATTATCACGCCTAGAACATCCTTTATCACCACTAAAACATCCATTATCACCACTATAACAACCATTATCACCACTACAACAACCATTATCACCACTATAACAACCATTATAACCACTATAACAACCATTATCACGACTAAAACGTCCTTTATCACCACTAAAACATCCATTATCACCCCTATAACACCTATTATCACTACTATAACAACCATTATCACCACGATAACAAACATTACCAGCACCATAACGACCATTATCACCACTATACCGACCATTCTCACCACTATACCGACCATTCTCACCACTATAACGACCATTATCACCATTATAACGACCATTATCACCACTATAACGACCATTATAACCACTATAACATCCATTATCACCACTATAACACCTATTATCACCACTATAACAACCATTATCACCACGATAACAAACATTATCAGCACTATAACAACCATTATCAGCACTATAACGACCATTATAACCACTATAACGACCATTATCCCCACTATAACGACCATTGTCACCACTATACCGACCATTGTCACCACTATAACAACCATTATAACCACTATCACAACCATTATAGTCACTATCATAGCCATTATAACCACTATAACAACCATTACAACCAGTAGAACAACCATTACAACCACTATGACAACCATTAAGACCACTATAACGACCATTATCAGCACTATAGCGACCATTATCACCGCTATAACGACCATTATCACCACTATAACGACCATTATCACCACTATAACGACCATTATCACCACTATACCGACCATTCTCACCACTATACCGACCATTCTCACCACTATAACGACCATTATCACCATTATAACGACCATTATCACCACTATAACGACCATTATAACCACTATAACATCCATTATCACCACTATAACACCTATTATCAGCACTATAACAACCATTATCAGCACGATAACAAACATTATCAGCACTATAACAACCATTATCAGCACTATAACGACCATTATCACCACTATAACGACCATTATCACCACTATATCGACCATTATCACCACTATACCGACCATTGTCACCACTATAACAACCATTATAACCAATACAACAACCATTATAACCACTATAGCAACCATTATAACCACTATAACAACCAGTACAACCACTATAACAACCATTGCAACCACCACAACAACCAATAGATCCACTATGACAACCATTATAAGCACTATGACAACCATTATGACCACTGTAACAACCGTTACAACCACTATGACAACCATTAAGACCACTATGACAACCATTATCACCACTATAACAACCATCATCAACACTATAACAACCATTATAACCACTATAACAACCATTATAGCCACTATAATAGCCATTATAACCACTATAACAACCATTACAACCAGTATAACAACCATTACAACCACTATGACAACAATTATAACCACTATGACAACCATTATCACCACTGTCACAACCATTATGACCACTGTAACAACCATTATGACCACTATAACAACCATTATCACGCCTAGAACATCCTTTATCACCACTAAAACATCCATTATCACCACTATAACAACCATTATCACCACTACAACAACCATTATCACCACTATAACAACCATTATAACCACTACAACAACCATTATCACGACTAAAACGTCCTTTATCACCACTAAAGCATCCATTATCACCACTATAACACCTATTATCGCCACTATAACAACCATTATCACCACGATAACAAGCACTATCAGCATTATAACGACCATTATCACCACTATAACGACCATTATCACCACTATAACGACCATTATCATCACTATAACGACCATTATCACCACTATAACGACCATTATCACCACTATAACGACCATTATCAGCACTATAACGGCCATTATCACCACTATAACGACCATTATCACCACTATAACGACCATTATAACCAATATAACGACCATTATCACCACTATAACAACCATTATAACCACTATAACAACCATTATAACCACTATAGTGACCATTATGAGCACTATAAAGACCATTATAACCGCTATAACATCCATTATCAGCACTATAAAGACCATTATAACCGCTATAACATCCATTATCACCACTATGACACCTATTATCACCACTATAACAACCATTATCACCACGATAACAAACATTATCAGCACTATAACAACCATTATCAGCACTATAACGACCATTATCACCACTATAACGACCACTATCATCACTATATCGACCATTATCACCACTATACCGACCATTGTCACCACTATAACAACCATTATAACCAATACAACAACCATTATAACCACTATAGCAACCATTATAACCACTATAACAACCAGTACAACCAGTATAACAACCATTGCAACCACTACAACAACCAATAGAGCCACTATGACAACCATTATAACCACTATAACAACCATTACAGCCACTATAACAACCATTATCACGACTAAAACGTCCTTTATCACCACGAAAACATCCATTATCACCCCTATAACACCTATTATCACTACTATAACAACCATTACCACCACGATAACAAACATTATCAGCACTAGAACGACCATTATCACCACTATACCGACCATTCTCACCACTATACCGACCATTATAACCACTATAACATCCATTATCACCACTATAACACCTATTATCACCACTATAACAACCATTATCAGCACGATAACAAACATTATCAGCACTATAACAACCATTATCAGCACGATAACAAACATTATCAGCACTATAACAACCATTATCAGCACTATAACGACCATTATCACCACTATAACGACCATTATCACCACTATAACGACCATTATCACCACTATAACGACCATTATCACGACTAAAACGTCCTTTATCACCACTAAAACATCCATTATCACCCCTATAACACCTATTATCACTACTATAACAACCATTATCACCACGATAACAAACATTACCAGCACTATACCGACCATTATCACCATTATAACGACCATTATCACCATTATAACGGCCATTATCACCACTATAACGACCATTATAACCACTATAACAACCATTATCACCACTATAGCGACCTTTATCAGCACTATAAAGACCATTATAACCACTATAACATCCATTATCACCACTATAAAACCTATTATCACCACTATAACAACCATTATCACCACGATAACAAACAATATCAGCACTATAACAACCATTATCAGCACTATAACGACCATTATAACCACTATAACGACCATTATCACCACTACACGACCATTGTCACCACTATAACAACCATTATAACCAATACAACAACCATTATCACCACTATAACGACCATTATAACCAATATAACGACCATTATCACCACTATAACAACCATTATAACCACTATAACAACCATTATAACCACTATAGTGACCATTATGAGCACTATAAAGACCATTATAACCGCTATAACATCCATTATCAGCAATATAAAGACCATTATAACCGCTATAACATCCATTATCACCACTATAACACCTATTATCACCACTATAACAACCATTATCACCACGATAACAAACATTATCAGCACTATAACAACCATTATCATCACTATAACGACCATTATCACCACTATAACGACCATTATCACCACTATATCGACCATTATCACCACTATACCGACCATTCTCACCACTATACCGACCATTCTCACCACTATAACGACCATTATCACCATTATAACGACCATTATCACCACTATAACGACCATTATAACCACTATAACATCCATTATCACCACTATAACACCTATTATCACCACTATAACAACCATTATCACCACGATAACAAACATTATCAGCACTATAACAACCATTATCAGCACTATAACGACCATTATAACCACTATAACGACCATTATCCCCACTATAACGACCATTGTCACCACTATACCGACCATTGTCACCACTATAACAACCATTATAACCACTATCACAACCATTATAGTCACTATCATAGCCATTATAACCACTATAACAACCATTACAACCAGTAGAACAACCATTACAACCACTATGACAACCATTAAGACCACTATAACGACCATTATCAGCACTATAGCGACCATTATCACCGCTATAACGACCATTATCACCACAATAACGACCATTATCACCACTATACCGACCATTCTCACCACTATAACGACCATTATCACCATTATAACGACCATTATCACCACTATAACGACCATTATAACCACTATAACAACCATTATAACCACTATAGTGACCATTATGAGCACTATAAAGACCATTATAACCGCTATAACGTCCATTATCAGCACTATAAAGACCATTATAACCGCTATAACGTCCATTATCAGCACTATAAAGACCATTATAACCGCTATAACATCCATTATCACCACTATGACACCTATTATCACCACTATAACAACCATTATCACCACGATAACAAACATTATCAGCACTATAACAACCATTATCAGCACTATAACGACCATTATCACCACTATAACGACCATTATCACCACTATATCGACCATTATCACCACTATACCGACCATTGTCACCACTATAACAACCATTATAACCAATACAACAACCATTATAACCACTATAGCAACCATTATAACCACTATAACAACCAGTACAACCAGTATAACAACCATTACAACCACTACAACAACCAATAGAGCCACTATGACAACCATTATAACCACTATAACAACCATTACAGCCACTATAACAACCATTATCACGACTAAAACGTCCTTTATCACCACGAAAACATCCATTATCACCCCTATAACACCTATTATCACTACTATAACAACCATTACCACCACGATAACAAACATTATCAGCACTAGAACGACCATTATCACCACTATACCGACCATTCTCACCACTATACCGACCATTCTCACCACTATAACGACCATTATCACCATTATAACGACCATTATCACCACTATAACGACCATTATAACCACTATAACGACCATTATCACCACTACACGACCATTGTCACCACTATAACAACCATTATAACCAATACAACAACCATTATAACCACTATAACAACCATTATAACCACTATAACAACCGGTACAACCAGTATAACAACCATTACAACCACTACAACAACCAATAGAGCCACTATGACAACCATTATAAGCACTATGACAACCATTATGACCACTGTAACAACCATTATCACCACTGTAACAACCATTGTAACCACTATAACGACCATTATCACCACTATAACAACCATTATAACCAATACAGCAACCATTATAACCACTATAACAACCATTATAGCCACTATAACAACCATTATAGCCACTATAATAGCCATTATAACCACTATAACAACCATTACAACCACTTTGACAAACATTAAGACCACTATAACGACCATTATCAGCACTATAACGACCATTATCACCACTATAACAACCATTATAACCAATACAACAACCATTATAACCACTATAACAACCATTATAGCCACTATAACAACCATTATAGCCACTATAATAGCCATTATAACCACTATAACAACCATTACAACCAGTATAACAACCATTACAACCACTTTGACAAACATTAAGACCACTATAACGACCATTATCAGCACTATAACGACCATTATCACCACTATAACAAACATTATAACCAATACAACAACCATTATAACCACTATAACAACCATTATAGCCACTATAACAACCATTATGGCCACTATAATAGCCATTATAACCACTATAACAACCATTACAACCAGTATAACAACCATTGCAACCACTTTGACAAACATTAAGACCACTATAACGACCATTATCAGCACTATAACGACCATTATCACCACTATAACGACCACCATCACCACTATAACGACCATTATCACCACTATCACGACCATTATCACCACTATACCGACCATTCTCACCACTGTACCGACCATTCTCACCACTATAACGACCATTATCACCATTATAACGACCATTATCACCACTATAACGACCATTATAACCACTATAACATCCATTATCACCACTATAACACCTATTATCACCACTATAACAACCATTATCACCACGATAACAAACATTATCAGCACTATAACAACCATTATCAGCACTATAACGACCATTATAACCACTATAACGACCATTATCCCCACTATAACGACCATTGTCACCACTATACCGACCATTGTCACCACTATAACAACCATTATAGCCACTATAACAACCATTATAGCCACTATAATAGCCATTATAACCAGTATAACAACCATTACAACCAGTATAACAACCATTGCAACCACTATGACAACCATTAAGACCACTATAACGACCATTATCAGCACTATAACGACCATTATCACCACTATAACGACCATTATCACCACTATACCGACCATTATCACCATTATAACGACCATTATCACCATTATAACGGCCATTATCACCACTATAACGACCATTATAACCACTATAACAACCATTATCACCACTATAGCGACCATTATCAGCACTATAAAGACCATTATAACCACTATAACATCCATTATCACCACTATAAAACCTATTATCACCACTATAACAACCATTATCACCACGATAACAAACATTATCAGCACTATAACAACCATTATCAGCATTATAACGACCATTATCACCACTATAACAACCATTATAACCACTATAACAACCATTATAACCACTATAGTGACCATTATGAGCACCATAAAGACCATTATAACCGCTATAACATCCATTATCAGCACTATAAAGACCATTATAACCGCTATAACATCCATTATCACCACTATAACACCTATTATCACCACTATAACAACCATTATCACCACGATAACAAACATTATCAGCACTATAACAACCATTATCAGCACTATAACGACCATTATAACCACTATAACGACCATTATCCCCACTATAACGACCATTGTCACCACTATACCGACCATTGTCACCACTATAACAACCATTATAGCCACTATAACAACCATTATAGCCACTATAATAGCCATTATAACCAGTATAACAACCATTACAACCAGTATAACAACCATTACAACCACTATGACAACCATTAAGACCACTATAACGACCATTATCAGCACTATAGCGACCATTATCACCGCTATAACGACCATTATCACCACTATAACGACCATTATCACCACTATAACGACCATTATCACCATTATACCGACCATTCTCACCACTATACCGACCATTCTCACCACTATAACGACCATTATCACCATTATAACGACCATTATCACCACTATAACGACCATTATAACCACTATAACATCCATTATCACCACTATAACACCTATTATCACCACTATAACAACCATTATCACCACGATAACAAACATTATCTGCACTATAACAACCATTATCAGCACTATAACGACCATTATAACCACTATAACGACCATTATCCCCACTATAACGACCATTGTCACCACTATACCGACCATTGTCACCACTATAACAACCATTATAACAACTATCACAACCATTATAGTCACTATCATAGCCATTATAACCACTATAACAACCATTACAACCAGTATAACAACCATTACAACCACTATGACAACCATTAAGACCACTATAACGACCATTATCAGCAGTATAACGACCATTATCACCGCTATAACGACCATTATCACCACTATAACTACCATTATCACCACTATAACGACCATTATCACCACTATACCGACCATTATCACCATTATAACGACCATTATCACCATTATAACGACCATTATCACGACTATAACAACCATTATAAGCACTATAACAACAATTATAGCCACTATAACAACCATTATAGCCACTATAATAGCCATTATAACCAGTATAACAACCATTACAACCAGTATAACAACCATTGCAACCACTATGACAACCATTAAGACCACTATAACGACCATTATCAGCACTATAACGACCATTATCACCACTATAACGACCATTATCACCACTATACCGACCATTATCACCATTATAACGACCATTATCACCATTATAACGGCCATTATCACCACTATAACGACCATTATAACCACTATAACAACCATTATCACCACTATAGCGACCATTATCAGCACTATAAAGACCATTATAACCACTATAACATCCATTATCACCACTATAAAACCTATTATCACCACTATAACAACCATTATCACCACGATAACAAACATTATCAGCACTATAACAACCATTATCAGCATTATAACGACCATTATAACAACTATAACGACCATTATCACCACTACACGACCATTGTCACCACTATAACAACCATTATAACCAATACAACAACCATTATAACCACAATAACAACCATTATAACCACTATAACAACCGGTACAACCAGTATAACAACCATTACAACCACTACAACAACCAATAGAGCCACTATGACAACCATTATAAGCACTATGACAACCATTATGACCACTGTAACAACCATTATCACCACTGTAACAACCATTGTAACCACAATAACGACCATTATCACCACTATAACAACCATTATAACCACTATAACAACCATTATAGCCACTATAACAACCATTATAGCCACTATAATAGCCATTATAACCACTATAACAACCATTACAACCAGTATAACAACCATTACAACCACTTTGACAAACATTAAGACCACTATAACGACCATTATCAGCACTATAACGACCATTATCACCACTATAACAACCATTATAACCAATACAACAACCATTATAACCACTATAACAACCATTATAGCCACTATAACAACCATTATAGCCACTATAATAGCCATTATCACCACTATAACAACCATTATCACCACTACAACAACCATTATCACCACTATAACAACCATTATAACCACTATAACAACCATTATCACGACTAAAACGTCCTTTATCACCACTAAAGCATCCATTATCACCACTATAACACCTATTATCACCACTATAACAACCATTATCACCACGATAACAAGCACTATCAGCATTATAACGACCATTATCACCACTATAACGACCATTATCACCACTATAACGACCATTATCACGACTAAAACGTCCTTTATCACCACTAAAGCATCCATTATCACCACTATAACACCTATTATCACCACTATAACAACCATTATCACCACTACAACAACCATTATCACCACTGTAACAACCATTACAACCACTATGACAACCATTATCACCACTACAACAACCATCATCAACATTATAACAACCATTATAACCACTATAACAACCATTATAGCCACTATAATAGCCATTATAACCACTGTAACAACCATTACAACCAGTATAACAACCATTACAACCACTATGACAACAATTATAACCACTATGACAACCATTATCACCACTATAACGACCATTATCACCACTATAACGACCATTATCACCACTATAACGACCATTATAACCAATATAACGACCATTATCACCACTATAACAACCATTATAACCACTATAACAACCATTATAACCACTATAGTGACCATTATGAGCACTATAAAGACCATTATAACCGCTATAACATCCATTATCAGCACTATAAAGACCATTATAACCGCTATAACATCCATTATCACCACTATAACACCTATTATCACCACTATAACAACCATTATCACCACGATAACAAACATTATCAGCACTATAACAACCATTATCAGCACTATAACGACCATTCTCACCACTATAACGACCATTATCACCATTATAACGACCATTATCACCACTATAACGACCATTATAACCACTATAACATCCATTATCACCACTATAACACCTATTATCACCACTATAACAACCATTATCACCACGATAACAAACATTATCAGCACTATAACAACCATTATCAGCACTATAACGACCATTATAACCACTATAACGACTATTATCCCCACTATAACGACCATTGTCACCACTATACCGACCATTGTCACCACTATAACAACCATTATAACCACTATCACAACCATTATAGTCACTATCATAGCCATTATAACCACTATAACAACCATTACAATCAGTATAACAACCATTACAACCACTATGACAACCATTAAGACCACTATAACGACCATTATCAGCACTATAGCGACCATTATCACCGCTATAACGACCATTATCACCACTATAACGACCATTATCACCACTATAACGACCATTATCACCACTATACCGACCATTCTCACCACTATACCGACCATTATCACCATTATAACGACCATTATCACCACGATAACAAACATTATCAGCACTATAACAACCATTATCACCACTGTAACAACCATTGTAACCACTATAACGACCATTATCACCACTATAACAACCATTATAACCAATACAACAACCATTATAACCACTATAACAACCATTATAGCCACTATAACAACCATTATAGCCACTATAATAGCCATTATAACCACTATAACAACCATTACAACCACTGTAACAACCATTACAACCACTATGACAACCATTAAGACCACTATGACAACCATTATCACCACTATAACAACCATCATCAACACTATAACAACCATTATAACCACTATAACAACCATTATAGCCACTATAATAGCCATTATAATCACTATAACAACCATTACAACCAGTATAACAACCATTACAACCACTATGACAACAATTATAACCACTATGACAACCATTATCACCACTGTCACAACCATTATGACCACTGTAACAACCATTATGACCACTATTACAACCATTATCACGCCTAGAACATCCTTTATCACCACTAAAACATCCATTATCACCACTATAACAACCATTATCACCACTACAACAACCATTATCACCACTATAACAACCATTATAACCACTATAACAACCATTATCACGACTAAAACGTCCTTTATCACCACTAAAACAGCCATTATCACCCCTATAACACCTATTATCACTACTATAACAACCATTATCACCACGATAACAAACATTACCAGCACTATACCGACCATTATCACCATTATAACGACCATTATCACCATTATAACGGCCATTATCACCACTATAACGACCATTATAACCACTATAACAACCATTACCACCACTATAGCGACCTTTATCAGCACTATAAAGACCATTATAACCACTATAACATCCATTATCACCACTATAAAACCTATTATCACCACTATAACAACCATTATCACCACGATAACAAACAATATCAGCACTATAACAACCATTATCAGCACTATAACGACCATTATAACCACTATAACGACCATTATCACCACTACACGACCATTGTCACCACTATAACAACCATTATAACCAATACAACAACCATTATCACCACTATAACGACAATTATAACCAATATAACGACCATTATCACCACTATAACAACCATTATAACCACTATATCAACCATTATAACCACTATAGTGACCATTATGAGCACTATAAAGACCATTATAACCGCTATAACATCCATTATCAGCAATATAAAGACCATTATAACCGCTATAACATCCATTATCACCACTATAACACCTATTATCACCACTATAACAACCATTATCACCACGATAACAAACATTATCAGCACTATAACAACCATTATCAGCACTATAACGACCATTATCACCACTATAACGACCATTATCACCACTATATCGACCATTGTCACCACTATACCGACCATTGTCACCACTATAACAACCATTATAACCAATACAACAACCATTATAACCACTATAGCAACCATTATAACCACTATAACAACCAGTACAACCAGTATAACAACCATTGCAACCACTACAACAACCAATAGATCCACTATGACAACCATTATAAGCACTATGACAACCATTATGACCACTGTAACAACCATTACAACCACTATGACAACCATTAAGACCACTATGACAACCATTATCACCACTATAACAACCATCATCAACACTATAACAACCATTATAACCACTATAACAACCATTATCACCACTATAACAACCATCATCAACACTATAACAACCATTATAACCACTATAACAACCATTATAGCCACTATAATAGCCATTATAACCACTATAACAACCATTACAACCAGTATAACAACCATTACAACCACTATGACAACAATTATAACCACTATGACAACCATTATCACCACTGTCACAACCATTATGACCACTGTAACAACCATTATGACCACTATAACAACCATTATCACGCCTAGAACATCCTTTATCACCACTAAAACATCCATTATCACAACTATAACAACCATTATCACCACTACAACAACCATTATCACCACTATAACAACCATTATAACCACTACAACAACCATTATCACGACTAAAACGTCCTTTATCACCACTAAAGCATCCATTATCACCACTATAACACCTATTATCGCCACTATAACAACCATTACCACCACGATAACAAGCACTATCAGCATTATAACGACCATTATCACCACTATAACGACCATTATCACCACTATAACGACCATTATCATCACTATAATGACCATTATCACCACTATAACGACCATTATCAGCACTATAACGACCATTATCAGCACTATAACGGCCATTATCACCACTATAACGACCATTATCACCACTATAACGACCATTATAACCAATATAACGACCATTATCACCACTATAACAACCATTATAACCACTATAACAACCATTATAACCACTATAGTGACCATTATGAGCACTATAAAGACCATTATAACCGCTATAACATCCATTATCAGCACTATAAAGACCATTATAACCGCTATAACATCCATTATCACCACTATGACACCTATTATCACCACTATAACAACCATTATCACCACGATAACAAACATTATCAGCACTATAACAACCATTATCAGCACTATAACGACCATTATCACCACTATAACGACCATTATCACCACTATATCGACCATTATCACCACTATACCGACCATTGTCACCACTATAACAACCATTATAACCAATACAACAACCATTATAACCACTATAGCAACCATTATAACCACTATAACAACCAGTACAACCAGTATAACAACCATTGCAACCACTACAACAACCAATAGAGCCACTATGACAACCATTATAACCACTATAACAACCATTACAGCCACTATAACAACCATTATCACGACTAAAACGTCCTTTATCACCACGAAAACATCCATTATCACCCCTATAACACCTATTATCACTACTATAACAACCATTACCACCACGATAACAAACATTATCAGCACTAGAACGACCATTATCACCACTATACCGACCATTCTCACCACTATACCGACCATTATAACCACTATAACATCCATTATCACCACTATAACACCTATTATCACCACTATAACAACCATTATCAGCACGATAACAAACATTATCAGCACTATAACAACCATTATCAGCACGATAACAAACATTATCAGCACTATAACAACCATTATCAGCACTATAACGACCATTATCACCACTATACCGACCATTATCACCATTATAACGACCATTATAACCAATACAACAACCATTATAACCACTATAGCAACCATTATAACCACTATAACAACCAGTACAACCAGTATAACAACCATTGCAACCACTACAACAACCAATAGATCCACTATGACAACCATTATAAGCACTATGACAACCATTATGACCACTGTAACAACCATTACAACCACTATGACAACAATTATAACCACTATGACAACCATTATCACCACTGTCACAACCATTATGACCACTGTAACAACCATTATGACCACTATAACAACCATTATCACGCCTAGAACATCCTTTATCACCACTAAAACATCCATTATCACCACTATAACAACCATTATCACCACTACAACAACCATTATCACCACTATAACAACCATTATAACCACTATAACAACCATTATCACGACTAAAACGTCCTTTATCACCACTAAAACATCCATTATCACCCCTATAACACCTATTATCACTACTATAACAACCATTATCACCACGATAACAAACATTACCAGCACTATACCGACCATTATCACCATTATAACGACCATTATCACCATTATAACGGCCATTATCACCACTATAACGACCATTATAACCACTATAACAACCATTATCACCACTATAGCGACCTTTATCAGCACTATAAAGACCATTATAACCACTATAACATCCATTATCACCACTATAAAACCTATTATCACCACTATAACAACCATTATCACCACGATAACAAACAATATCAGCACTATAACAACCATTATCAGCACTATAACGACCATTATAACCACTATAACGACCATTATCACCACTACACGACCATTGTCACCACTATAACAACCATTATAACCAATACAACAACCATTATCACCACTATAACGACCATTATAACCAATATAACGACCATTATCACCACTATAACAACCATTATAACCACTATAACAACCATTATAACCACTATAGTGACCATTATGAGCACTATAAAGACCATTATAACCGCTATAACATCCATTATCAGCAATATAAAGACCATTATAACCGCTATAACATCCATTATCACCACTATAACACCTATTATCACCACTATAACAACCATTATCACCACGATAACAAACATTATCAGCACTATAACAACCATTATCAGCACTATAACGACCATTATCACCACTATAACGACCATTATCACCACTATATCGACCATTATCACCACTATACCGACCATTGTCACCACTATAACAACCATTATAACCAATACAACAACCATTATAACCACTATAGCAACCATTATAACCACTATAACAACCAGTACAACCAGTATAACAACCATTGCAACCACTACAACAACCAATAGATCCACTATGACAACCATTATAAGCACTATGACAACCATTATGACCACTGTAACAACCATTACAACCACTATGACAACCATTAAGACCACTATGACAACCATTATCACCACTATAACAACCATCATCAACACTATAACAACCATTATAACCACTATAACAACCATTATAGCCACTATAATAGCCATTATAACCACTATAACAACCATTACAACCAGTATAACAACCATTACAACCACTATGACAACAATTATAACCACTATGACAACCATTATCACCACTGTCACAACCATTATGACCACTGTAACAACCATTATGACCACTATAACAACCATTATCACGCCTAGAACATCCTTTATCACCACTAAAACATCCATTATCACCACTATAACAACCATTATCACCACTACAACAACCATTATCACCACTATAACAACCATTATAACCACTATAACAACCATTATCACAACTAAAACGTCCTTTATCACCACTAAAACATCCATTATCACCCCTATAACACCTATTATCACTACTATAACAACCATTATCACCACGATAACAAACATTACCAGCACCATAACGACCATTATCACCACTATACCGACCATTCTCACCACTATACCGACCATTCTCACCACTATAACGACCATTATCACCATTATAACGACCATTATCACCACTATAACGACCATTATAACCACTATAACATCCATTATCACCACTATAACACCTATTATCACCACTATAACAACCATTATCACCACGATAACAAACATTATCAGCACTATAACAACCATTATCAGCACTATAACGACCATTATAACCACTATAACGACCATTATCCCCACTATAACGACCATTGTCACCACTATACCGACCATTGTCACCACTATAACAACCATTATAACCACTATCACAACCATTATAGTCACTATCATAGCCATTATAACCACTATAACAACCATTACAACCAGTAGAACAACCATTACAACCACTATGACAACCATTAAGACCACTATAACGACCATTATCAGCACTATAGCGACCATTATCACCGCTATAACGACCATTATCACCACTATAACGACCATTATCACCACTATAACGACCATTATCACCACTATACAGACCATTCTCACCACTATACCGACCATTCTCACCACTATAACGACCATTATCACCATTATAACGACCATTATCACCACTATAACGACCATTATAACCACTATAACATCCATTATCACCACTATAACACCTATTATCAGCACTATAACAACCATTATCAGCACGATAACAAACATTATCAGCACTATAACAACCATTATCAGCACTATAACGACCATTATCACCACTATAACGACCATTATCACCACTATATCGACCATTATCACCACTATACCGACCATTGTCACCACTATAACAACCATTATAACCAATACAACAACCATTATAACCACTATCACAACCATTATAGTCACTATCATAGCCATTATAACCACTATAACAACCATTACAACCAGTAGAACAACCGTTACAACCACTATGACAACCATTAAGACCACTATGACAACCATTATCACCACTATAACAACCATCATCAACACTATAACAACCATTATAACCACTATAACAACCATTATAGCCACTATAATAGCCATTATAACCACTATAACAACCATTACAACCAGTATAACAACCATTACAACCACTATGACAACAATTATAACCACTATGACAACCATTATCACCACTGTCACAACCATTATGACCACTGTAACAACCATTATGACCACTATAACAACCATTATCACGCCTAGAACATCCTTTATCACCACTAAAACATCCATTATCACCACTATAACAACCATTATCACCACTACAACAACCATTATCACCACTATAACAACCATTATAACCACTACAACAACCATTATCACGACTAAAACGTCCTTTATCACCACTAAAGCATCCATTATCACCACTATAACACCTATTATCGCCACTATAACAACCATTATCACCACGATAACAAGCACTATCAGCATTATAACGACCATTATCACCACTATAACGACCATTATCACCACTATAACGACCATTGTCATCACTATAACGACCATTATCACCACTATAACGACCATTATCAGCACTATAACGACCATTATCAGCACTATAACGGCCATTATCACCACTATAACGACCATTATCACCACTATAACGACCATTATAACCAATATAACGACCATTATCACCACTATAACAACCATTATAACCACTATAACAACCATTATAACCACTATAGTGACCATTATGAGCACTATAAAGACCATTATAACCGCTATAACATCCATTATCAGCACTATAAAGACCATTATAACCGCTATAACATCCATTATCACCACTATGACACCTATTATCACCACTATAACAACCATTATCACCACGATAACAAACATTATCAGCACTATAACAACCATTATCAGCACTATAACGACCATTATCACCACTATAACGACCATTATCACCACTATATCGACCATTATCACCACTATACCGACCATTGTCACCACTATAACAACCATTATAACCAATACAACAACCATTATAACCACTATAGCAACCATTATAACCACTATAACAACCAGTACAACCAGTATAACAACCATTGCAACCACTACAACAACCAATAGAGCCACTATGACAACCATTATAACCACTATAACAACCATTACAGCCACTATAACAACCATTATCACGACTAAAACGTCCTTTATCACCACGAAAACATCCATTATCACCCCTATAACACCTATTATCACTACTATAACAACCATTACCACCACGATAACAAACATTATCAGCACTAGAACGACCATTATCACCACTATACCGACCATTCTCACCACTATACCGACCATTATAACCACTATAACATCCATTATCACCACTATAACACCTATTATCACCACTATAACAACCATTATCAGCACGATAACAAACATTATCAGCACTATAACAACCATTATCAGCACGATAACAAACATTATCAGCACTATAACAACCATTATCAGCACTATAACGACCATTATCACCACTATAACGACCATTATCACCACTATAACGACCATTATCACCACTATAACGACCATTATCACGACTAAAACGTCCTTTATCACCACTAAAACATCCATTATCACCCCTATAACACCTATTATCACTACTATAACAACCATTATCACCACGATAACAAACATTACCAGCACTATACCGACCATTATCACCATTATAACGACCATTATCACCATTATAACGGCCATTATCACCACTATAACGACCATTATAACCACTATAACAACCATTATCACCACTATAGCGACCTTTATCAGCACTATAAAGACCATTATAACCACTATAACAACCATTATCACCACGATAACAAACAATATCAGCACTATAACAACCATTATCAGCACTATAACGACCATTATAACCACTATAACGACCATTATCACCACTACACGACCATTGTCACCACTATAACAACCATTATAACCAATACAACAACCATTATCACCACTATAACGACCATTATAACCAATATAACGACCATTATCACCACTATAACAACCATTATAACCACTATAACAACCATTATAACCACTATAGTGACCATTATGAGCACTATAAAGACCATTATAACCGCTATAACATCCATTATCAGCAATATAAAGACCATTATAACCGCTATAACATCCATTATCACCACTATAACACCTATTATCACCACTATAACACCTATTATCACCACTATAACAACCATTATCACCACGATAACAAACATTATCAGCACTATAACAACCATTATCAGCACTATAACGACCATTATAACCACTATAACGACCATTATCCCCACTATAACGACCATTGTCACCACTATACCGACCATTGTCACCACTATAACAACCATTATAACCACTATCACAACCATTATAGTCACTATCATAGCCATTATAACCACTATAACAACCATTACAACCAGTAGAACAACCATTACAACCACTATGACAACCATTAAGACCACTATAACGACCATTATCAGCACTATAGCGACCATTATCACCGCTATAACGACCATTATCACCACTATAACGACCATTATCACCACTATAACGACCATTATCACCACTATAACGACCATTATCACCACTATAACGACCATTATAACCAATATAACGACCATTATCACCACTATAACAACCATTATAACCACTATAACAACCATTATAACCACTATAGTGACCATTATGAGCACTATAAAGACCATTATAACCGCTATAACGTCCATTATCAGCACTATAAAGACCATTATAACCGCTATAACATCCATTATCACCACTATGACACCTATTATCACCACTATAACAACCATTATCACCACGATAACAAACATTATCAGCACTATAACAACCATTATCAGCACTATAACGACCATTATCACCACTATAACGACCATTATCACCACTATATCGACCATTATCACCACTATACCGACCATTGTCACCACTATAACAACCATTATAACCAATACAACAACCATTATAACCACTATAGCAACCATTATAACCACTATAACAACCAGTACAACCAGTATAACAACCATTACAACCACTACAACAACCAATAGAGCCACTATGACAACCATTATAACCACTATAACAACCATTACAGCCACTATAACAACCATTATCACGACTAAAACGTCCTTTATCACCACGAAAACATCCATTATCACCCCTATAACACCTATTATCACTACTATAACAACCATTACCACCACGATAACAAACATTATCAGCACTAGAACGACCATTATCACCACTATACCGACCATTCTCACCACTATACCGACCATTCTCACCACTATAACGACCATTATCACCATTATAACGACCATTATCACCACTATAACGACCATTATAACCACTATAACGACCATTATCACCACTACACGACCATTGTCACCACTATAACAACCATTATAACCAATACAACAACCATTATAACCACTATAACAACCATTATAACCACTATAACAACCGGTACAACCAGTATAACAACCATTACAACCACTACAACAACCAATAGAGCCACTATGACAACCATTATAAGCACTATGACAACCATTATGACCACTGTAACAACCATTATCACCACTGTAACAACCATTGTAACCACTATAACGACCATTATCACCACTATAACAACCATTATAACCAATACAGCAACCATTATAACCACTATAACAACCATTATAGCCACTATAACAACCATTATAGCCACTATAATAGCCATTATAACCACTATAACAACCATTACAACCAGTATAACAACCATTACAACCACTTTGACAAACATTAAGACCACTATAACGACCATTATCAGCACTATAACGACCATTATCACCACTATAACAACCATTATAACCAATACAACAACCATTATAACCACTATAACAACCATTATAGCCACTATAACAACCATTATAGCCACTATAATAGCCATTATAACCACTATAACAACCATTACAACCAGTATAACAACCATTACAACCACTTTGACAAACATTAAGACCACTATAACGACCATTATCAGCACTATAACGACCATTATCACCACTATAACAACCATTATAACCAATACAACAACCATTATAACCACTATAACAACCATTATAGCCACTATAACAACCGTTATGGCCACTATAATAGCCATTATAACCACTATAACAACCATTACAACCAGTATAACAACCATTGCAACCAATTTGACAAACATTAAGACCACTATAACAACCATTATCAGCACTATAACGACCATTATCACCACTATAACGACCACCATCACCACTATAACGACCATTATCACCACTATCACGACCATTATCACCACTATACCGACCATTATCACCATTATAACGACCATTATCACCATTATAACGGTCATTATCACCACTATAACGACCATTATAACCTCTATAACAACCATTATCACCACTATAGCGACCAATATCAGCACTATAAAGACCATTATAACCACTATAACATCCATTATCACCACTATAACACCTATTATCACCACTATAACAACCATTATCACCACGATAACAAACATTATCAGCACTATAACAACCATTATCAGCACTATAACGACCGTTATAACCACTATAACGACCATTATCACCACTACACGACCATTGTCACCACTATAACAACCATTATAACTAATACAACAACCATTATAACCACTATAACAACCATTATAACCACTATAACAACCGGTACAACCAGTATAACAACCATTACAACCACTACAACAACCAATAGAGCCACTATGACAACCATTATAAGCACTATGACAACCATTATGACCACTGTAACAACCATTATCACCACTGTAACAACCATTGTAACCACTATAACGACCATTATCACCACTATAACAACCATTATAACCAATACAACAACCATTACAACCACTATAGCAACCATTATAACCACTATAACAAGCAGTACAACCAGTATAACAACCATTGCAACCACTACAACAACCAATAGATCCACTATGACAACCATTATAAGCACTATGACAACCATTATGACCACTGTAACAACCATTACAACCACTATGACAACCATTAAGACCACTATGACAACCATTATCACCACTATAACAACCATCATCAACACTATAACAACCATTATAACCACTATAGTGACCATTATGAGCACTATAAAGACCATTATAACCGCTATAACATCCATTATCAGCACTATAAAGACCATTATAACCGCTATAACATCCATTATCACCACTATGACACCTATTATCACCACTATAACAACCATTATCACCACGATAACAAACATTATCAGCACTATAACAACCATTATCAGCACTATAACGACCATTATCACCACTATAACGACCATTATCACCACTATATCGACCATTATCACCACTATACCGACCATTGTCACCACTATAAAAACCATTATAACCAATACAACAACCATTATAACCACTATAGCAACCATTATAACCACTATAACAACCAGTACAACCAGTATAACAACCATTGCAACCACTACAACAACCAATAGATCCACTATGACAACCATTATAAGCACTATGACAACCATTATGACCACTGTAACAACCATTACAACCACTATGACAACCATTAAGACCACTATGACAACCATTATCACCACTATAACAACCATCATCAACACTATAACAACCATTATAACCACTATAACAACCATTATAGCCACTATAATAGCCATTATAACCACTATAACAACCATTACAACCAGTATAACAACCATTACAACCACTATGACAACAATTATAACCACTATGACAACCATTATCACCACTGTCACAACCATTATGACCACTGTAACAACCATTATGACCACTATAACAACCATTATCACGCCTAGAACATCCTTTATCACCACTAAAACATCCATTATCACCACTATAACAACCATTATCACCACTACAACAACCATTATCACCACTATAACAACCATTATAACCACTATAACAACCATTATCACAACTAAAACGTCCTTTATCACCACTAAAACATCCATTATCACCCCTATAACACCTATTATCACTACTATAACAACCATTATCACCACGATAACAAACATTACCAGCACCATAACGACCATTATCACCACTATACCGACCATTCTCACCACTATACCGACCATTCTCACCACTATAACGACCATTATCACCATTATAACGACCATTATCACCACTATAACGACCATTATAACCACTATAACATCCATTATCACCACTATAACACCTATTATCACCACTATAACAACCATTATCACCACGATAACAAACATTATCAGCACTATAACAACCATTATCAGCACTATAACGACCATTATAACCACTATAACGACCATTATCCCCACTATAACGACCATTGTCACCACTATACCGACCATTGTCACCACTATAACAACCATTATAACCACTATCACAACCATTATAGTCACTATCATAGCCATTATAACCACTATAACAACCATTACAACCAGTAGAACAACCATTACAACCACTATGACAACCATTAAGACCACTATAACGACCATTATCAGCACTATAGCGACCATTATCACCGCTATAACGACCATTATCACCACTATAACGACCATTATCACCACTATAACGACCATTATCACCACTATACAGACCATTCTCACCACTATACCGACCATTCTCACCACTATAACGACCATTATCACCATTATAACGACCATTATCACCACTATAACGACCATTATAACCACTATAACATCCATTATCACCACTATAACACCTATTATCAGCACTATAACAACCATTATCAGCACGATAACAAACATTATCAGCACTATAACAACCATTATCAGCACTATAACGACCATTATCACCACTATAACGACCATTATCACCACTATATCGACCATTATCACCACTATACCGACCATTGTCACCACTATAACAACCATTATAACCAATACAACAACCATTATAACCACTATCACAACCATTATAGTCACTATCATAGCCATTATAACCACTATAACAACCATTACAACCAGTAGAACAACCGTTACAACCACTATGACAACCATTAAGACCACTATGACAACCATTATCACCACTATAACAACCATCATCAACACTATAACAACCATTATAACCACTATAACAACCATTATAGCCACTATAATAGCCATTATAACCACTATAACAACCATTACAACCAGTATAACAACCATTACAACCACTATGACAACAATTATAACCACTATGACAACCATTATCACCACTGTCACAACCATTATGACCACTGTAACAACCATTATGACCACTATAACAACCATTATCACGCCTAGAACATCCTTTATCACCACTAAAACATCCATTATCACCACTATAACAACCATTATCACCACTACAACAACCATTATCACCACTATAACAACCATTATAACCACTACAACAACCATTATCACGACTAAAACGTCCTTTATCACCACTAAAGCATCCATTATCACCACTATAACACCTATTATCGCCACTATAACAACCATTATCACCACGATAACAAGCACTATCAGCATTATAACGACCATTATCACCACTATAACGACCATTATCACCACTATAACGACCATTGTCATCACTATAACGACCATTATCACCACTATAACGACCATTATCAGCACTATAACGACCATTATCAGCACTATAACGGCCATTATCACCACTATAACGACCATTATCACCACTATAACGACCATTATAACCAATATAACGACCATTATCACCACTATAACAACCATTATAACCACTATAACAACCATTATAACCACTATAGTGACCATTATGAGCACTATAAAGACCATTATAACCGCTATAACATCCATTATCAGCACTATAAAGACCATTATAACCGCTATAACATCCATTATCACCACTATGACACCTATTATCACCACTATAACAACCATTATCACCACGATAACAAACATTATCAGCACTATAACAACCATTATCAGCACTATAACGACCATTATCACCACTATAACGACCATTATCACCACTATATCGACCATTATCACCACTATACCGACCATTGTCACCACTATAACAACCATTATAACCAATACAACAACCATTATAACCACTATAGCAACCATTATAACCACTATAACAACCAGTACAACCAGTATAACAACCATTGCAACCACTACAACAACCAATAGAGCCACTATGACAACCATTATAACCACTATAACAACCATTACAGCCACTATAACAACCATTATCACGACTAAAACGTCCTTTATCACCACGAAAACATCCATTATCACCCCTATAACACCTATTATCACTACTATAACAACCATTACCACCACGATAACAAACATTATCAGCACTAGAACGACCATTATCACCACTATACCGACCATTCTCACCACTATACCGACCATTATAACCACTATAACATCCATTATCACCACTATAACACCTATTATCACCACTATAACAACCATTATCAGCACGATAACAAACATTATCAGCACTATAACAACCATTATCAGCACGATAACAAACATTATCAGCACTATAACAACCATTATCAGCACTATAACGACCATTATCACCACTATAACGACCATTATCACCACTATAACGACCATTATCACCACTATAACGACCATTATCACGACTAAAACGTCCTTTATCACCACTAAAACATCCATTATCACCCCTATAACACCTATTATCACTACTATAACAACCATTATCACCACGATAACAAACATTACCAGCACTATACCGACCATTATCACCATTATAACGACCATTATCACCATTATAACGGCCATTATCACCACTATAACGACCATTATAACCACTATAACAACCATTATCACCACTATAGCGACCTTTATCAGCACTATAAAGACCATTATAACCACTATAACAACCATTATCACCACGATAACAAACAATATCAGCACTATAACAACCATTATCAGCACTATAACGACCATTATAACCACTATAACGACCATTATCACCACTACACGACCATTGTCACCACTATAACAACCATTATAACCAATACAACAACCATTATCACCACTATAACGACCATTATAACCAATATAACGACCATTATCACCACTATAACAACCATTATAACCACTATAACAACCATTATAACCACTATAGTGACCATTATGAGCACTATAAAGACCATTATAACCGCTATAACATCCATTATCAGCAATATAAAGACCATTATAACCGCTATAACATCCATTATCACCACTATAACACCTATTATCACCACTATAACACCTATTATCACCACTATAACAACCATTATCACCACGATAACAAACATTATCAGCACTATAACAACCATTATCAGCACTATAACGACCATTATAACCACTATAACGACCATTATCCCCACTATAACGACCATTGTCACCACTATACCGACCATTGTCACCACTATAACAACCATTATAACCACTATCACAACCATTATAGTCACTATCATAGCCATTATAACCACTATAACAACCATTACAACCAGTAGAACAACCATTACAACCACTATGACAACCATTAAGACCACTATAACGACCATTATCAGCACTATAGCGACCATTATCACCGCTATAACGACCATTATCACCACTATAACGACCATTATCACCACTATAACGACCATTATCACCACTATAACGACCATTATCACCACTATAACGACCATTATAACCAATATAACGACCATTATCACCACTATAACAACCATTATAACCACTATAACAACCATTATAACCACTATAGTGACCATTATGAGCACTATAAAGACCATTATAACCGCTATAACGTCCATTATCAGCACTATAAAGACCATTATAACCGCTATAACATCCATTATCACCACTATGACACCTATTATCACCACTATAACAACCATTATCACCACGATAACAAACATTATCAGCACTATAACAACCATTATCAGCACTATAACGACCATTATCACCACTATAACGACCATTATCACCACTATATCGACCATTATCACCACTATACCGACCATTGTCACCACTATAACAACCATTATAACCAATACAACAACCATTATAACCACTATAGCAACCATTATAACCACTATAACAACCAGTACAACCAGTATAACAACCATTACAACCACTACAACAACCAATAGAGCCACTATGACAACCATTATAACCACTATAACAACCATTACAGCCACTATAACAACCATTATCACGACTAAAACGTCCTTTATCACCACGAAAACATCCATTATCACCCCTATAACACCTATTATCACTACTATAACAACCATTACCACCACGATAACAAACATTATCAGCACTAGAACGACCATTATCACCACTATACCGACCATTCTCACCACTATACCGACCATTCTCACCACTATAACGACCATTATCACCATTATAACGACCATTATCACCACTATAACGACCATTATAACCACTATAACGACCATTATCACCACTACACGACCATTGTCACCACTATAACAACCATTATAACCAATACAACAACCATTATAACCACTATAACAACCATTATAACCACTATAACAACCGGTACAACCAGTATAACAACCATTACAACCACTACAACAACCAATAGAGCCACTATGACAACCATTATAAGCACTATGACAACCATTATGACCACTGTAACAACCATTATCACCACTGTAACAACCATTGTAACCACTATAACGACCATTATCACCACTATAACAACCATTATAACCAATACAGCAACCATTATAACCACTATAACAACCATTATAGCCACTATAACAACCATTATAGCCACTATAATAGCCATTATAACCACTATAACAACCATTACAACCAGTATAACAACCATTACAACCACTTTGACAAACATTAAGACCACTATAACGACCATTATCAGCACTATAACGACCATTATCACCACTATAACAACCATTATAACCAATACAACAACCATTATAACCACTATAACAACCATTATAGCCACTATAACAACCATTATAGCCACTATAATAGCCATTATAACCACTATAACAACCATTACAACCAGTATAACAACCATTACAACCACTTTGACAAACATTAAGACCACTATAACGACCATTATCAGCACTATAACGACCATTATCACCACTATAACAACCATTATAACCAATACAACAACCATTATAACCACTATAACAACCATTATAGCCACTATAACAACCGTTATGGCCACTATAATAGCCATTATAACCACTATAACAACCATTACAACCAGTATAACAACCATTGCAACCAATTTGACAAACATTAAGACCACTATAACAACCATTATCAGCACTATAACGACCATTATCACCACTATAACGACCACCATCACCACTATAACGACCATTATCACCACTATCACGACCATTATCACCACTATACCGACCATTATCACCATTATAACGACCATTATCACCATTATAACGGTCATTATCACCACTATAACGACCATTATAACCTCTATAACAACCATTATCACCACTATAGCGACCAATATCAGCACTATAAAGACCATTATAACCACTATAACATCCATTATCACCACTATAACACCTATTATCACCACTATAACAACCATTATCACCACGATAACAAACATTATCAGCACTATAACAACCATTATCAGCACTATAACGACCGTTATAACCACTATAACGACCATTATCACCACTACACGACCATTGTCACCACTATAACAACCATTATAACTAATACAACAACCATTATAACCACTATAACAACCATTATAACCACTATAACAACCGGTACAACCAGTATAACAACCATTACAACCACTACAACAACCAATAGAGCCACTATGACAACCATTATAAGCACTATGACAACCATTATGACCACTGTAACAACCATTATCACCACTGTAACAACCATTGTAACCACTATAACGACCATTATCACCACTATAACAACCATTATAACCAATACAACAACCATTACAACCACTATAGCAACCATTATAACCACTATAACAAGCAGTACAACCAGTATAACAACCATTGCAACCACTACAACAACCAATAGATCCACTATGACAACCATTATAAGCACTATGACAACCATTATGACCACTGTAACAACCATTACAACCACTATGACAACCATTAAGACCACTATGACAACCATTATCACCACTATAACAACCATCATCAACACTATAACAACCATTATAACCACTATAGTGACCATTATGAGCACTATAAAGACCATTATAACCGCTATAACATCCATTATCAGCACTATAAAGACCATTATAACCGCTATAACATCCATTATCACCACTATGACACCTATTATCACCACTATAACAACCATTATCACCACGATAACAAACATTATCAGCACTATAACAACCATTATCAGCACTATAACGACCATTATCACCACTATAACGACCATTATCACCACTATATCGACCATTATCACCACTATACCGACCATTGTCACCACTATAAAAACCATTATAACCAATACAACAACCATTATAACCACTATAGCAACCATTATAACCACTATAACAACCAGTACAACCAGTATAACAACCATTGCAACCACTACAACAACCAATAGAGCCACTATGACAACCATTATAACCACTATAACAACCATTACAGCCACTATAACAACCATTATCACGACTAAAACGTCCTTTATCACCACGAAAACATCCATTATCACCCCTATAACACCTATTATCACTACTATAACAACCATTACCACCACGACAACAAACATTATCAGCACTATAACAACCATTATCAGCACTATAACGACCATTATCACCACTATACCGACCATTCTCACCACTATACCGACCATTCTCACCACTATAACGACCATTATCACCATTATAACGACCATTATCACCACTATAACGACCATTATAACCACTATAACATCCATTATCACCACTATAACACCTATTATCACCACTATAACAACCATTATCAGCACGATAACAAACATTATCAGCACTATAACAACCATTATCAGCACGATAACAAACATTATCAGCACTATAACAACCATTATCAGCACTATGACGACCATTATCACCACTATAACGACCATTATCACCACTATATCGACCATTATCACCACTATACCGACCATTGTCACCACTATAACAACCATTATAACCAATACAACAACCATTATAACCACTATAGCAACCATTATAACCACTATAACAACCAGTACAACCAGTATAACAACCATTGCAACCACTACAACAACCATTAGAGCCACTATGACAACCATTATAAGCACTATGACAACCATTATGACCACTGTAACAACCATTACAACCACTATGACAACAATTATAACCACTATGACAACCATTATCACCACTGTCACAACCATTATGACCACTGTAACAACCATTATGACCACTATAACAACCATTATCACGCCTAGAACATCCTTTATCACCACTAAAACATCCATTATCACCACTATAACAACCATTATCACCACTACAACAACCATTATCACCACTATAACAACCATTATAACCACTATAACAACCATTATCACGACTAAAACGTCCTTTATCACCACTAAAACATCCATTATCACCCCTATAACACCTATTATCACTACTATAACAACCATTATCACCACGATAACAAACATTACCAGCACTATACCGACCATTATCACCATTATAACGACCATTATCACCATTATAACGGCCATTATCACCACTATAACGACCATTATAACCACTATAACAACCATTATCACCACTATAGCGACCTTTATCAGCACTATAAAGACCATTATAACCACTATAACATCCATTATCACCACTATAAAACCTATTATCACCACTATAACAACCATTATCACCACGATAACAAACAATATCAGCACTATAACAACCATTATCAGCACTATAACGACCATTATAACCACTATAACGACCATTATCACCACTACACGACCATTGTCACCACTATAACAACCATTATAACCAATACAACAACCATTATCACCACTATAACGACCATTATAACCAATATAACGACCATTATCACCACTATAACAACCATTATAACCACTATAACAACCATTATAACCACTATAGTGACCATTATGAGCACTATAAAGACCATTATAACCGCTATAACATCCATTATCAGCAATATAAAGACCATTATAACCGCTATAACATCCATTATCACCACTATAACACCTATTATCACCACTATAACAACCATTATCACCACGATAACAAACATTATCAGCACTATAACAACCATTATCAGCACTATAACGACCATTATCACCACTATAACGACCATTATCACCACTATATCGACCATTATCACCACTATACCGACCATTGTCACCACTATAACAACCATTATAACCAATACAACAACCATTATAACCACTATAGCAACCATTATAACCACTATAACAACCAGTACAACCAGTATAACAACCATTGCAACCACTACAACAACCAATAGATCCACTATGACAACCATTATAAGCACTATGACAACCATTATGACCACTGTAACAACCATTACAACCACTATGACAACCATTAAGACCACTATGACAACCATTATCACCACTATAACAACCATCATCAACACTATAACAACCATTATAACCACTATAACAACCATTATAGCCACTATAATAGCCATTATAACCACTATAACAACCATTACAACCAGTATAACAACCATTACAACCACTATGACAACAATTATAACCACTATGACAACCATTATCACCACTGTCACAACCATTATGACCACTGTAACAACCATTATGACCACTATAACAACCATTATCACGCCTAGAACATCCTTTATCACCACTAAAACATCCATCATCACCACTATAACAACCATTATCACCACTACAACAACCATTATCACCACTATAACAACCATTATAACCACTATAACAACCATTATCACGACTAAAACGTCCTTTATCACCACTAAAACATCCATTATCACCCCTATAACACCTATTATCACTACTATAACAACCATTATCACCACGATAACAAACATTACCAGCACCATAACGACCATTATCACCACTATACCGACCATTCTCACCACTATACCGACCATTCTCACCACTATAACGACCATTATCACCATTATAACGACCATTATCACCACTATAACGACCATTATAACCACTATAACATCCATTATCACCACTATAACACCTATTATCACCACTATAACAACCATTATCACCACGATAACAAACATTATCAGCACTATAACAACCATTATCAGCACTATAACGACCATTATAACCACTATAACGACCATTATCCCCACTATAACGACCATTGTCACCACTATACCGACCATTGTCACCACTATAACAACCATTATAACCACTATCACAACCATTATAGTCACTATCATAGCCATTATAACCACTATAACAACCATTACAACCAGTAGAACAACCATTACAACCACTATGACAACCATTAAGACCACTATAACGACCATTATCAGCACTATAGCGACCATTATCACCGCTATAACGACCATTATCACCACTATAACGACCATTATCACCACTATAACGACCATTATCACCACTATACCGACCATTCTCACCACTATGCCGACCATTCTCACCACTATAACGACCATTATCACCATTATAACGACCATTATCACCACTATAACGACCATTATAACCACTATAACATCCATTATCACCACTATAACACCTATTATCAGCACTATAACAACCATTATCAGCACGATAACAAACATTATCAGCACTATATCAACCATTATCAGCACTATAACGACCATTATCACCACTATAACGACCATTATCACCACTATATCGACCATTATCACCACTATACCGACCATTGTCACCACTATAACAACCATTATAACCAATACAACAACCATTATAACCACTATAGCAACCATTATAACCACTATAACAACCAGTACAACCACTATAACAACCATTGCAACCACCACAACAACCAATAGATCCACTATGACAACCATTATAAGCACTATGACAACCATTATGACCACTGTAACAACCGTTACAACCACTATGACAACCATTAAGACCACTATGACAACCATTATCACCACTATAACAACCATCATCAACACTATAACAACCATTATAACCACTATAACAACCATTATAGCCACTATAATAGCCATTATAACCACTATAACAACCATTAGAACCAGTATAACAACCATTACAACCACTATGACAACAATTATAACCACTATGACAACCATTATCACCACTGTCACAACCATTATGACCACTGTAACAACCATTATGACCACTATAACAACCATTATCACGCCTAGAACATCCTTTATCACCACTAAAACATCCATTATCACCACTATAACAACCATTATCACCACTACAACAACCATTATCACCACTATAACAACCATTATAACCACTACAACAACCATTATCACGACTAAAACGTCCTTTATCACCACTAAAGCATCCATTATCACCACTATAACACCTATTATCGCCACTATAACAACCATTATCACCACGATAACAAGCACTATCAGCATTATAACGACCATTATCACCACTATAACGACCATTATCACCACTATAACGACCATTATCATCACTATAACGACCATTATCACCACTATAACGACCATTATCAGCACTATAACGACCATTATCAGCACTATAACGGCCATTATCACCACTATAACGACCATTATCACCACTATAACGACCATTATAACCAATATAACGACCATTATCACCACTATAACAACCATTATAACCACTATAACAACCATTATAACCACTATAGTGACCATTATGAGCACTATAAAGACCATTATAACCGCTATAACATCCATTATCAGCACTATAAAGACCATTATAACCGCTATAACATCCATTATCACCACTATGACACCTATTATCACCACTATAACAACCATTATCACCACGATAACAAACATTATCAGCACTATAACAACCATTATCAGCACTATAACGACCATTATCACCACTATAACGACCATTATCACCACTATATCGACCATTATCACCACTATACCGACCATTGTCACCACTATAACAACCATTATAACCAATACAACAACCATTATAACCACTATAGCAACCATTATAACCACTATAACAACCAGTACAACCAGTATAACAACCATTGCAACCACTACAACAACCAATAGAGCCACTATGACAACCATTATAACCACTATAACAACCATTACAGCCACTATAACAACCATTATCACGACTAAAACGTCCTTTATCACCACGAAAACATCCATTATCACCCCTGTAACACCTATTATCACTACTATAACAACCATTACCACCACGATAACAAACATTATCAGCACTAGAACGACCATTATCACCACTATACCGACCATTCTCACCACTATACCGACCATTATAACCACTATAACATCCATTATCACCACTATAACACCTATTATCACCACTATAACAACCATTATCAGCACGATAACAAACATTATCAGCACTATAACAACCATTATCAGCACGATAACAAACATTATCAGCACTATAACAACCATTATCAGCACTATAACGACCATTATCACCACTATAACGACCATTATCACCACTATAACGACCATTATCACCACTATAACGACCATTATCACGACTAAAACGTCCTTTATCACCACCAAAACATCCATTATCACCCCTATAACACCTATTATCACTACTATAACAACCATTATCACCACGATAACAAACATTACCAGCACTATACCGACCATTATCACCATTATAACGACCATTATCACCATTATAACGGCCATTATCACCACTATAACGACCATTATAACCACTATAACAACCATTATCACCACTATAGCGACCTTTATCAGCACTATAAAGACCATTATAACCACTATAACATCCATTATCACCACTATAAAACCTATTATCACCACTATAACAACCATTATCACCACGATAACAAACAATATCAGCACTATAACAACCATTATCAGCACTATAACGACCATTATAACCACTATAACGACCATTATCACCACTACACGACCATTGTCACCACTATAACAACCATTATAACCAATACAACAACCATTATCACCACTATAACGACCATTATAACCAATATAACGACCATTATCACCACTATAACAACCATTATAACCACTATAACAACCATTATAACCACTATAGTGACCATTATGAGCACTATAAAGACCATTATAACCGCTATAACATCCATTATCAGCAATATAAAGACCATTATAACCGCTACAACATCCATTATCACCACTATAACACCTATTATCACCACTATAACAACCATTATCACCACGATAACAAACATTATCAGCACTATAACAACCATTATCATCACTATAACGACCATTATCACCACTATAACGACCATTATCACCACTATATCGACCATTATCACCACTATACCGACCATTCTCACCACTATACCGACCATTCTCACCACTATAACGACCATTATCACCATTATAACGACCATTATCACCACTATAACGACCATTATAACCACTATAACATCCATTATCACCACTATAACACCTATTATCACCACTATAACAACCATTATCACCACGATAACAAACATTATCAGCACTATAACAACCATTATCAGCACTATAACGACCATTATAACCACTATAACGACCATTATCCCCACTATAACGACCGTTGTCACCACTATACCGACCATTGTCACCACTATAACAACCATTATAACCACTATCACAACCATTATAGTCACTATCATAGCCATTATAACCACTATAACAACCATTACAACCAGTAGAACAACCATTACAACCACTATGACAACCATTAAGACCACTATAACGACCATTATCAGCACTATAGCGACCATTATCACCGCTATAACGACCATTATCACCACTATAACGACCATTATCACCACTATAACGACCATTATCACCACTATACCGACCATTCTCACCACTATACCGACCATTCTCACCACTATAACGACCATTATCACCACTATAACGACCATTATAACCAATATAACGACCATTATCACCACTATAACAACCATTATAACCACTATAACAACCATTATAACCACTATAGTGACCATTATGAGCACTATAAAGACCATTATAACCGCTATAACGTCCATTATCAGCACTATAAAGACCATTATAACCGTTATAACATCCATTATCACCACTATGACACCTATTATCACCACTATAACAACCATTATCACCACGATAACAAACATTATCAGCACTATAACAACCATTATCAGCACTATAACGACCATTATCACCACTATAACGACCATTATCACCACTATATCGACCATTATCACCACTATACCGACCATTGTCACCACTATAACAACCATTATAACCAATACAACAACCATTATAACCACTATAGCAACCATTATAACCACTATAACAACCAGTACAACCAGTATAACAACCATTACAACCACTACAACAACCAATAGAGCCACTATGACAACCATTATAACCACTATAACAACCATTACAGCCACTATAACAACCATTATCACGACTAAAACGTCCTTTATCACCACGAAAACATCCATTATCACCCCTATAACACCTATTATCACTACTATAACAACCATTACCACCACGATAACAAACATTATCAGCACTAGAACGACCATTATCACCACTATACCGACCATTCTCACCACTATACCGACCATTCTCACCACTATAACGACCATTATCACCATTATAACGACCATTATCACCACTATAACGACCATTATAACCACTATAACGACCATTATCACCACTACACGACCATTGTCACCACTATAACAACCATTATAACCAATACAACAACCATTATAACCACTATAACAACCATTATAACCACTATAACAACCGGTACAACCAGTATAACAACCATTACAACCACTACAACAACCAATAGAGCCACTATGACAACCATTATAAGCACTATGACAACCATTATGACCACTGTAACAACCATTATCACCACTGTAACAACCATTGTAACCACTATAACGACCATTATCACCACTATAACAACCATTATAACCAATACAGCAACCATTATAACCACTATAACAACCATTATAGCCACTATAACAACCATTATAGCCACTATAATAGCCATTATAACCACTATAACAACCATTACAACCAGTATAACAACCATTACAACCACTTTGACAAACATTAAGACCACTATAACGACCATTATCAGCACTATAACGACCATTATCACCACTATAACAACCATTATAACCAATACAACAACCATTATAACCACTATAACAACCATTATAGCCACTATAACAACCATTATAGCCAGTATAATAGCCATTATAACCACTATAACAACCATTACAACCAGTATAACAATCATTACAACCACTTTGACAAACATTAAGACCACTATAACGACCATTATCAGCACTATAACGACCATTATCACCACTATAACAACCATTATAACCAATACAACAACCATTATAACCACTATAACAACCATTATAGCCACTATAACAACCGTTATGGCCACTATAATAGCCATTATAACCACTATAACAACCATTACAACCAGTATAACAACCATTGCAACCACTTTGACAAACATTAAGACCACTATAACGACCATTATCAGCACTATAACGACCATTATCACCACTATAACGACCACCATCACCACTATAACGACCATTATCACCACTATCACGACCATTATCACCACTATACCGACCATTATCACCATTATAACGACCATTATCACCATTATAACGGTCATTATCACCACTATAACGACCATTATAACCTCTATAACAACCATTATCACCACTATAGCGACCAATATCAGCACTATAAAGACCATTATAACCACTATAACATCCATTATCACCACTATAACACCTATTATCACCACTATAACAACCATTATCACCACGATAACAAACATTATCAGCACTATAACAACCATTATCAGCACTATAACGACCGATATAACCACTATAACGACCATTATCACCACTACACGACCATTGTCACCACTATAACAACCATTATAACTAATACAACAACCATTATAACCACTATAACAACCATTATAACCACTATAACAACCGGTACAACCAGTATAACAACCATTACAACCACTACAACAACCAATAGAGCCACTATGACAACCATTATAAGCACTATGACAACCATTATGACCACTGTAACAACCATTATCACCACTGTAACAACCATTGTAACCACTATAACGACCATTATCACCACTATAACAACCATTATAACCAATACAACAACCATTACAACCACTATAGCAACCATTATAACCACTATAACAAGCAGTACAACCAGTATAACAACCATTGCAACCACTACAACAACCAATAGATCCACTATGACAACCATTATAAGCACTATGACAACCATTATGACCACTGTAACAACCATTACAACCACTATGACAACCATTAAGACCACTATGACAACCATTATCACCACTATAACAACCATCATCAACACTATAACAACCATTATAACCACTATAACAACCATTATAGCCACTATAATAGCCATTATAACCACTATAACAACCATTACAACCAGTATAACAACCATTACAACCACTATGACAACAATTATAACCACTATGACAACCATTATCACCACTGTCACAACCATTATGACCACTGTAACAACCATTATGACCACTATAACAACCATTATCACGCCTAGAACATCGTTTATCACCACTAAAACATCCATTATCACCACTATAACAACCATTATCACCACTACAACAACCATTATCACCACTATGTAACGTCCCCGGGGAAGACCAGTTCCGGCCGATAATCAAAGAAAGTACTTTAATGATAATAAGTTTTTATTTTATTACCGACCGCACCATAAAAATTCGCGTGGTAATGGGGTGGGGTAGCTTACGCGTGCAACATTGTTTAGAATAGATCACCGATCGATGGCGCGCGCGTTAGTTAGAAAGAGACAGAAGATATACTTCGAAACAGAATTAAAATAAATTATTAGTTAAATGTTTATATTATATATATTATTAATTATTCACTCATTATAAATTGCGTTATATTTTTAATTATTATTTTATGTATTATTCGCGGTTAATTATTTCTTCTATCAAAACACTTATAATTTGCGTATATAAAAATTATTAAAAATGCGATTTAACGGGAAAACTTGTGAAAAACTAATTAATAGTAAATCAAAGCGTATTTTTCCTAATCAAACTAATATATATTTGCTACTAAATAAAGCGTAATAAATGAATAACTACTTTTTGAGCGGGAAAAACCCACGATTCTCGGGGTATAAAAGGGCATGCAGCAGCGGCTGTCAGAGCAGAACAATCTTTGCAGTACTACGTGCCGGACCTCTTAGGAAGCGACAACTGGAGCAGTTTTAACTGGTAAGAGCCTACAAGATTCTTAGTTTTGACTGGACAGCGGGTATCAGCCATTTGGATACTCGATCGTTGGGTAGTTCTAGCAGCCAGCTAACGCAGGCTCCCCGTTCAAACGGTCTTGTATCTGAAACTCCGTATGGAGAGTGCTATGCTCAGCCCCAGAAGAAACTAAGACATCAACGAGAGCTCTCCAGTCACTCACATACATATTTCTTATTTTTCTGAGTTATTAACTCGCCGTCAGATTCTCGGAGTTCGCTCTGGGTAGTTTAGTAGCCAGCTAACGCAGGCTCCCCATCATTGAGCGGCTTGGTCTCTGAAGCCCGTGTCTTTTGGGTGGCGTTTCAATAACTTCAATAAATAATTAAAGTCGAGTCATTTTTATTTGCAACCCTGTTGGTCACACGTCGTCATTTGATTCTTGCATCGTTGGGTAGTTCTAGTAGCCAGCTAACGCAGGCTCCCCAATTAAGCGATCAGGTTTTGGGTGTCGATTTGTGCTCTGACAAAAAGGGCCATGATCTAATTAGTTTAGAGTCAACCAAAGAGTAACTGTTCCACGTCCAATACGAATTTTAGAGTTAATTTAAATAACCAAATATTGTTCTGTCAGTTTTGTTAGGATCTAGATCCATTATAAATTGCGTTGTACTTTTGCGTTATGTATATCATTATAAAACCGCATAATTGAAGTAGTTAGCTACCGTTCCGCGATTTGCGACAATTACAAGTCTATTATACTCTATTTTTACGTTTAGAATTCAGTTATATACATATACATTTTAATATTTACTAAAGAAATTGATAATTATAATTCTTTTCCTCGTAATTACTTGAATAAACCTAATTAATGAAAGGTATTAACCTGTAGATTTCACTCTTTAACCACACGCCACCACGATCCCACATTCTTTTAGTATTAGTTATAGTAAACGAGTCGCTTAGTAGGCAAAAACCGCTCTTTGCTTCATAAGTGCTGTAAATACCTGATACTAGTATCAGGGACGTTACAACTATAACAACCATTATAACCACTACAACAACCATTATCACGACTAAAACGTCCTTTATCACCACTAAAGCATCCATTATCACCACTATAACACCTATTATCGCCACTATAACAACCATTATCAACACGATAACAAGCACTATCAGCATTATAACGACCATTATCACCACTATAACGACCATTATCACCACTATAACGACCATTATCATCACTATAACGACCATTATCACCACTATAACGACCATTATCAGCACTATAACGACCATTATCAGCACTATAACGGCCATTATCACCACTATAACGACCATTATCACCACTATAACGACCATTATAACCAATATAACGACCATTATCACCACTATAACAACCATTATAACCACTATAACAACCATTATAACCACTATAGTGACCATTATGAGCACTATAAAGACCATTATAACCGCTATAACATCCATTATCAGCACTATAAAGACCATTATAACCGCTATAACATCCATTATCACCACTATGACACCTATTATCACCACTATAACAACCATTATCACCACGATAACAAACATTATCAGCACTATAACAACCATTATCAGCACTATAACGACCATTATCACCACTATAACGACCATTATCACCACTATATCGACCATTATCACCACTATACCGACCATTGTCACCACTATAAAAACCATTATAACCAATACAACAACCATTATAACCACTATAGCAACCATTATAACCACTATAACAACCAGTACAACCAGTATAACAACCATTGCAACCACTACAACAACCAATAGAGCCACTATGACAACCATTATAACCACTATAACAACCATTACAGCCACTATAACAACCATTATCACGACTAAAACGTCCTTTATCACCACGAAAACATCCATTATCACCCCTATAACACCTATTATCACTACTATAACAACCATTACCACCACGATAACAAACATTATCAGCACTATAACAACCATTATCAGCACTATAACGACCATTATCACCACTATACCGACCATTCTCACCACTATACCGACCATTCTCACCACTATAACGACCATTATCACCATTATAACGACCATTATCACCACTATAACGACCATTATAACCACTATAACATCCATTATCACCACTATAACACCTATTATCACCACTATAACAACCATTATCAGCACGATAACAAACATTATCAGCACTATAACAACCATTATCAGCACGATAACAAACATTATCAGCACTATAACAACCATTATCAGCACTATAACGACCATTATCACCACTATAACGACCATTATCACCACTATATCGACCATTATCACCACTATACCGACCATTGTCACCACTATAACAACCATTATAACCAATACAACAACCATTATAACCACTATAGCAACCATTATAACCACTATAACAACCAGTACAACCAGTATAACAACCATTGCAACCACTACAACAACCATTAGAGCCACTATGACAACCATTATAAGCACTATGCTAACCATTATGACCACTGTAACAACCATTACAACCAGACAACCATTAACACCACTATGACAACCATTATCACCACTATAACAACCATCATCAACACTATAACAACCATTATAACCACTATAACAACCATCATCAACACTATAACAACCATTATAACCACTATAACAACCATTATAGCCACTATAATAGCCATTATAACCACTATAACAACCATTACAACCAGTATAACAACCATTACAACCACTATGACAACAATTATAACCACTATGACAACCATTATCACCACTGTCACAACCATTATGACCACTGTAACAACCATTATGACCACTAGAACAACCATTATCACGCCTAGAACATCCTTTATCACCACTAAAACATCCATTATCACCACTATAACAACCATTATCACCACTACAACAACCATTATCACCACTACAACAACCATTATCACCACTATAACACCTATTATCACCACTATAACAACCATTATCACCACGATAACAAGAACTATCAGCATTATAACGACCATTAGCAGCACTATAACGACCATTATCACCACTATAACGACCATTATCATCACTATAACGACCATTATCACCACTATAACGACCATTATCACCACTATAACGACCATTATCACCACTATAACGACCATTATAACCAATATAACGACCATTATCACCACTATAACAACCATTATAACCACTATAACAACCATTATAACCACTATAGTGACCATTATGAGCACTATAAAGACCATTATAACCGCTATAACATCCATTATCAGCACTATAAAGACCATTATAACCGCTATAACATCCATTATCACCACTATAACACCTATTATCACCACTATAACAACCATTATCACCACTATAACAAACATTATCAGCACTATAACAACCATTATCAGCACTATAACGACCATCATCACCACTATAACGACCATTATCACCACTATATCGACCATTATCACCACTATACCGACCATTGTCACCACTATAACAACCATTATAACCAATACAACAACCATTATAACCGCTATAGCAACCATTATAACCACTATAACAACCAGTACAACCAGTATAACAACCATTGCAACCACTACAACAACCAATAGAGCCACTATGACAACCATTATAAGCACTATGACAACCATTATGACCACTGTAACAACCATTACAACCACTATGACAACCATTAAGACCAGTATGACAGCCATTAGCACCACTATAACAACCATCATCACCACTATAACAACCATTATAACCACTATAACAACCATTATAGCCACTATAATAGCCATTATAACCACTATAACAACCATTACAACCAGTATAACAACCATTACAACCACTATGACAACAATTATAACCACTATGACAACCATTATCACCACTGTCACAACCATTATGACCACTGTAACAACCATTATAACCAATACAACAACCATTATAACCGCTATAGCAACCATTATAACCACTATAACAACCAGTACAACCAGTATAACAACCATTGCAACCACTACAACAACCAATAGAGCCACTATGACAACCATTATAAGCACTATGACAACCATTATGACCACTGTAACAACCATTACAACCACTATGACAACCATTAAGACCAGTATGACAGCCATTAGCACCACTATAACAACCATCATCACCACTATAACAACCATTATAACCACTATAACAACCAGTACAACCAGTATAACAACCATTGCAACCACTACAACAACCAATAGAGCCACTATGACAACCATTATAACCACTATAACAACCATTACAGCCACTATAACAACCATTATCACGACTAAAACGTCCTTTATCACCACGAAAACATCCATTATCACCCCTGTAACACCTATTATCACTACTATAACAACCATTACCACCACGATAACAAACATTATCAGCACTAGAACGACCATTATCACCACTATACCGACCATTCTCACCACTATACCGACCATTATAACCACTATAACATCCATTATCACCACTATAACACCTATTATCACCACTATAACAACCATTATCAGCACGATAACAAACATTATCAGCACTATAACAACCATTATCAGCACGATAACAAACATTATCAGCACTATAACAACCATTATCAGCACTATAACGACCATTATCACCACTATAACGACCATTATCACCACTATAACGACCATTATCACCACTATAACGACCATTATCACGACTAAAACGTCCTTTATCACCACTAAAACATCCATTATCACCCCTATAACACCTATTATCACTACTATAACAACCATTATCACCACGATAACAAACATTACCAGCACTATACCGACCATTATCACCATTATAACGACCATTATCACCATTATAACGGCCATTATCACCACTATAACGACCATTATAACCACTATAACAACCATTATCACCACTATAGCGACCTTTATCAGCACTATAAAGACCATTATAACCACTATAACATCCATTATCACCACTATGACACCTATTATCACCACTATAACAACCATTATCACCACGATAACAAACAATATCAGCACTATAACAACCATTATCAGCACTATAACGACCATTATAACCACTATAACGACCATTATCACCACTACACGACCATTGTCACCACTATAACAACCATTATAACCAATACAACAACCATTATCACCACTATAACGACCATTATAACCAATATAACGACCATTATCACCACTATAACAACCATTATAACCACTATAACAACCATTATAACCACTATAGTGACCATTATGAGCACTATAAAGACCATTATAACCGCTATAACATCCATTATCAGCAATATAAAGACCATTATAACCGCTATAACATCCATTATCACCACTATAACACCTATTATCACCACTATAACAACCATTATCACCACGATAACAAACATTATCAGCACTATAACAACCATTATCATCACTATAACGACCATTATCACCACTATAACGACCATTATCACCACTATATCGTCCATTATCACCACTATACCGACCATTCTCACCACTATACCGACCATTCTCACCACTATAACGACCATTATCACCATTATAACGACCATTATCACCACTATAACGACCATTATAACCACTATAACATCCATTATCACCACTATAACACCTATTATCACCACTATAACAACCATTATCACCACGATAACAAACATTATCAGCACTATAACAACCATTATCAGCACTATAACGACCATTATAACCACTATAACGACCATTATCCCCACTATAACGACCGTTGTCACCACTATACCGACCATTGTCACCACTATAACAACCATTATAACCACTATCACAACCATTATAGTCACTATCATAGCCATTATAACCACTATAACAACCATTACAACCAGTAGAACAACCATTACAACCACTATGACAACCATTAAGACCACTATAACGACCATTATCAGCACTATAGCGACCATTATCACCGCTATAACGACCATTATCACCACTATAACGACCATTATCACCACTATAACGACCATTATCACCACTATACCGACCATTCTCACCACTATACCGACCATTCTCACCACTATAACGACCATTATCACCACTATAACGACCATTATAACCAATATAACGACCATTATCACCACTATAACAACCATTATAACCACTATAACAACCATTATAACCACTATAGTAACCATTATGAGCACTATAAAGACCATTATAACCGCTATAACGTCCATTATCAGCACTATAAAGACCATTATAACCGCTATAACATCCATTATCACCACTATGACACCTATTATCACCACTATAACAACCATTATCACCACGATAACAAACATTATCAGCACTATAACAACCATTATCAGCACTATAACGACCATTATCACCACTATAACGACCATTATCACCACTATATCGACCATTATCACCACTATACCGACCATTGTCACCACTATAACAACCATTATAACCAATACAACAACCATTATAACCACTATAGCAACCATTATAACCACTATAACAACCAGTACAACCAGTATAACAACCATTACAACCACTACAACAACCAATAGAGCCACTATGACAACCATTATAACCACTATAACAACCATTACAGCCACTATAACAACCATTATCACGACTAAAACGTCCTTTATCACCACGAAAACATCCATTATCACCCCTATAACACCTATTATCACTACTATAACAACCATTACCACCACGATAACAAACATTATCAGCACTAGAACGACCATTATCACCACTATACCGACCATTCTCACCACTATACCGACCATTCTCACCACTATAACGACCATTATCACCATTATAACGACCATTATCACCACTATAACGACCATTATAACCACTATAACGACCATTATCACCACTACACGACCATTGTCACCACTATAACAACCATTATAACCAATACAACAACCATTATAACCACTATAACAACCATTATAACCACTATAACAACCGGTACAACCAGTATAACAACCATTACAACCACTACAACAACCAATAGAGCCACTATGACAACCATTATAAGCACTATGACAACCATTATGACCACTGTAACAACCATTATCACCACTGTAACAACCATTGTAACCACTATAACGACCATTATCACCACTATAACAACCATTATAACCAATACAGCAACCATTATAACCACTATAACAACCATTATAGCCACTATAACAACCATTATAGCCACTATAATAGCCATTATAACCACTATAACAACCATTACAACCAGTATAACAACCATTACAACCACTTTGACAAACATTAAGACCACTATAACGACCATTATCAGCACTATAACGACCATTATCACCACTATAACAACCATTATAACCAATACAACAACCATTATAACCACTATAACAACCATTATAGCCACTATAACAACCATTATAGCCAGTATAATAGCCATTATAACCACTATAACAACCATTACAACCAGTATAACAATCATTACAACCACTTTGACAAACATTAAGACCACTATAACGACCATTATCAGCACTATAACGACCATTATCACCACTATAACAACCATTATAACCAATACAACAACCATTATAACCACTATAACAACCATTATAGCCACTATAACAACCGTTATGGCCACTATAATAGCCATTATAACCACTATAACAACCATTACAACCAGTATAACAACCATTGAAACCACTTTGACAAACATTAAGACCACTATAACGACCATTATCAGCACTATAACGACCATTATCACCACTATAACGACCACCATCACCACTATAACGACCATTATCACCACTATCACGACCATTATCACCACTATACCGACCATTATCACCATTATAACGACCATTATCACCATTATAACGGTCATTATCACCACTATAACGACCATTATAACCTCTATAACAACCATTATCACCACTATAGCGACCAATATCAGCACTATAAAGACCATTATAACCACTATAACATCCATTATCACCACTATAACACCTATTATCACCACTATAACAACCCATATCACCACGATAACAAACATTATCAGCACTATAACAACCATTATCAGCACTATAACGACCGTTATAACCACTATAACGACCATTATCACCACTACACGACCATTGTCACCACTATAACAACCATTATAACTAATACAACAACCATTATAACCACTATAACAACCATTATAACCACTATAACAACCGGTACAACCAGTATAACAACCATTACAACCACTACAACAACCAATAGAGCCACTATGACAACCATTATAAGCACTATGACAACCATTATGACCACTGTAACAACCATTATCACCACTGTAACAACCATTGTAACCACTATAACGACCATTATCACCACTATAACAACCATTATAACCAATACAACAACCATTACAACCACTATAGCAACCATTATAACCACTATAACAAGCAGTACAACCAGTATAACAACCATTGCAACCACTACAACAACCAATAGATCCACTATGACAACCATTATAAGCACTATGACAACCATTATGACCACTGTAACAACCATTACAACCACTATGACAACCATTAAGACCACTATGACAACCATTATCACCACTATAACAACCATCATCAACACTATAACAACCATTATAACCACTATAACAACCATTATAGCCACTATAATAGCCATTATAACCACTATAACAACCATTACAACCAGTATAACAACCATTACAACCACTATGACAACAATTATAACCACTATGACAACCATTATCACCACTGTCACAACCATTATGACCACTGTAACAACCATTATGACCACTATAACAACCATTATCACGCCTAGAACATCCTTTATCACCACTAAAACATCCATTATCACCACTATAACAACCATTATCACCACTACAACAACCATTATCACCACTATAACAACCATTATAACCACTACAACAACCATTATCACGACTAAAACGTCCTTTATCACCACTAAAGCATCCATTATCACCACTATAACACCTATTATCGCCACTATAACAACCATTATCACCACGATAACAAGCACTATCAGCATTATAACGACCATTATCACCACTATAACGACCATTATCACCACTATAACGACCATTATCATCACTATAACGACCATTATCACCACTATAACGACCATTATCAGCACTATAACGACCATTATCAGCACTATAACGGCCATTATCACCACTATAACGACCATTATCACCACTATAACGACCATTATAACCAATATAACGACCATTATCACCACTATAACAACCATTATAACCACTATAACAACCATTATAACCACTATAGTGACCATTATGAGCACTATAAAGACCATTATAACCGCTATAACATCCATTATCAGCACTATAAAGACCATTATAACCGCTATAACATCCATTATCACCACTATGACACCTATTATCACCACTATAACAACCATTATCACCATGATAACAAACATTATCAGCACTATAACAACCATTATCAGCACTATAACGACCATTATCACCACTATAACGACCATTATCACCACTATATCGACCATTATCACCACTATACCGACCATTGTCACCACTATAAAAACCATTATAACCAATACAACAACCATTATAACCACTATAGCAACCATTATAACCACTATAACAACCAGTACAACCAGTATAACAACCATTGCAACCACTACAACAACCAATAGAGCCACTATGACAACCATTATAACCACTATAACAACCATCATCAACACTATAACAACCATTATAACCACTATAACAACCATTATAGCCACTATAATAGCCATTATAACCACTATAACAACCATTACAACCAGTATAACAACCATTACAACCACTATGACAACAATTATAACCACTATGACAACCATTATCACCACTGTCACAACCATTATGACCACTGTAACAACCATTATGACCACTATAACAACCATTATCACGCCTAGAACATCGTTTATCACCACTAAAACATCCATTATCACCACTATAACAACCATTATCACCACTACAACAACCATTATCACCACTATGTAACGTCCCCGGGGAAGACCAGTTCCGGCCGATAATCAAAGAAAGTACTTTAATGATAATAAGTTTTTATTTTATTACCGACCGCAAATTACCGACCGCACCATAAAAATTCGCGTGGTAATGGGGTGGGGTAGCTTACGCGTGCAACATTGTTTAGAATAGATCACCGATCGATGGCGCGCGCGTTAGTTAGAAAGAGACAGAAGATATACTTCGAAACAGAATTAAAATAAATTATTAGTTAAATGTTTATATTATATATATTATTAATTATTCACTCATTATAAATTGCGTTATATTTTTAATTATTATTTTATGTATTATTCGCGGTTAATTATTTCTTCTATCAAAACACTTATAATTTGCGTATATAAAAATTATTAAAAATGCGATTTAACGGGAAAACTTGTGAAAAACTAATTAATAGTAAATCAAAGCGTATTTTTCCTAATCAAACTAATATATATTTGCTACTAAATAAAGCGTAATAAATGAATAACTACTTTTTGAGCGGGAAAAACCCACGATTCTCGGGGTATAAAAGGGCATGCAGCAGCGGCTGTCAGAGCAGAACAATCTTTGCAGTACTACGTGCCGGACCTCTTAGGAAGCGACAACTGGAGCAGTTTTAACTGGTAAGAGCCTACAAGATTCTTAGTTTTGACTGGACAGCGGGTATCAGCCATTTGGATACTCGATCGTTGGGTAGTTCTAGCAGCCAGCTAACGCAGGCTCCCCGTTCAAACGGTCTTGTATCTGAAACTCCGTATGGAGAGTGCTATGCTCAGCCCCAGAAGAAACTAAGACATCAACGAGAGCTCTCCAGTCACTCACATACATATTTCTTATTTTTCTGAGTTATTAACTCGCCGTCAGATTCTCGGAGTTCGCTCTGGGTAGTTTAGTAGCCAGCTAACGCAGGCTCCCCATCATTGAGCGGCTTGGTCTCTGAAGCCCGTGTCTTTTGGGTGGCGTTTCAATAACTTCAATAAATAATTAAAGTCGAGTCATTTTTATTTGCAACCCTGTTGGTCACACGTCGTCATTTGATTCTTGCATCGTTGGGTAGTTCTAGTAGCCAGCTAACGCAGGCTCCCCAATTAAGCGATCAGGTTTTGGGTGTCGATTTGTGCTCTGACAAAAAGGGCCATGATCTAATTAGTTTAGAGTCAACCAAAGAGTAACTGTTCCACGTCCAATACGAATTTTAGAGTTAATTTAAATAACCAAATATTGTTCTGTCAGTTTTGTTAGGATCTAGATCCATTATAAATTGCGTTGTACTTTTGCGTTATGTATATCATTATAAAACCGCATAATTGAAGTAGTTAGCTACCGTTCCGCGATTTGCGACAATTACAAGTCTATTATACTCTATTTTTACGTTTAGAATTCAGTTATATACATATACATTTTAATATTTACTAAAGAAATTGATAATTATAATTCTTTTCCTCGTAATTACTTGAATAAACCTAATTAATGAAAGGTATTAACCTGTAGATTTCACTCTTTAACCACACGCCACCACGATCCCACATTCTTTTAGTATTAGTTATAGTAAACGAGTCGCTTAGTAGGCAAAAACCGCTCTTTGCTTCATAAGTGCTGTAAATACCTGATACTAGTATCAGGGACGTTACAACTATAACAACCATTATAACCACTACAACAACCATTATCACGACTAAAACGTCCTTTATCACCACTAAAGCATCCATTATCACCACTATAACACCTATTATCGCCACTATAACAACCATTATCAACACGATAACAAGCACTATCAGCATTATAACGACCATTATCACCACTATAACGACCATTATCACCACTATAACGACCATTATCATCACTATAACGACCATTATCACCACTATAACGACCATTATCAGCACTATAACGACCATTATCAGCACTATAACGGCCATTATCACCACTATAACGACCATTATCACCACTATAACGACCATTATAACCAATATAACGACCATTATCACCACTATAACAACCATTATAACCACTATAACAACCATTATAACCACTATAGTGACCATTATGAGCACTATAAAGACCATTATAACCGCTATAACATCCATTATCAGCACTATAAAGACCATTATAACCGCTATAACATCCATTATCACCACTATGACACCTATTATCACCACTATAACAACCATTATCACCACGATAACAAACATTATCAGCACTATAACAACCATTATCAGCACTATAACGACCATTATCACCACTATAACGACCATTATCACCACTATATCGACCATTATCACCACTATACCGACCATTGTCACCACTATAAAAACCATTATAACCAATACAACAACCATTATAACCACTATAGCAACCATTATATCCACTATAACAACCAGTACAACCACTATAACAACCATTGCAACCACCACAACAACCAATAGATCCACTATGACAACCATTATAAGCACTATGACAACCATTATGACCACTGTAACAACCGTTACAACCACTATGACAACCATTAAGACCACTATGACAACCATTATCACCACTATAACAACCATCATCAACACTATAACAACCATTATAACCACTATAACACCTATTATCACCACTATAACAACCATTATCAGCACGATAACAAACATTATCAGCACTATAACAACCATTATCAGCACGATAACAAACATTATCAGCACTATAACGACCATTATCAGCACTATAACGGCCATTATCACCACTATAACGACCATTATCACCACTATAACGACCATTATAACCAATATAACGACCATTATCACCACTATAACAACCATTATAACCACTATAACAACCATTATAACCACTATAGTGACCATTATGAGCACTATAAAGACCATTATAACCGCTATAACATCCATTATCAGCACTATAAAGACCATTATAACCGCTATAACATCCATTATCACCACTATGACACCTATTATCACCACTATAACAACCATTATCACCACGATAACAAACATTATCAGCACTATAACAACCATTATCAGCACTATAACGACCATTATCACCACTATAACGACCATTATCACCACTATATCGACCATTATCACCACTATACCGACCATTGTCACCACTATAAAAACCATTATAACCAATACAACAACCATTATAACCACTATAGCAACCATTATAACCACTATAACAACCAGTACAACCACTATAACAACCATTGCAACCACCACAACAACCAATAGATCCACTATGACAACCATTATAAGCACTATGACAACCATTATGACCACTGTAACAACCGTTACAACCACTATGACAACCATTAAGACCACTATGACAACCATTATCACCACTATAACAACCATCATCAACACTATAACAACCATTATAACCACTATAACACCTATTATCACCACTATAACAACCATTATCAGCACGATAACAAACATTATCAGCACTATAACAACCATTATCAGCACGATAACAAACATTATCAGCACTATAACAACCATTATCAGCACTATGACAACCATTATGACCACTTTTTTTTTTTTTTTTTTTTTTTTTTTTTTTTTTTTTTTTTAACGTGGGGGAAATCTTCAAAAGATACCCCGCGCCTTTGGGGGAAGGCGCGGGGTTATGCCGGATTTCTACCAGCTAAAACCCCCACGGTGACCCTTCCTGGCGCTACGGGGTGGTCCGGGATCTAAGATTAATTCACCTCGGGACCACCCCTGGCGCGTGCTGCCGGTCTCGGGGGGGCCAGGTGTTGTTGGCCCCCCTGCGCCTCTCGATCTTCCGGCACCAGGAGGTCACACCCGGTGCCGGCACTGCACGGACCGCGTGCAATGGCGTCCGAGCCCCCACTCGGACGCCTACGGCCCGGGCGGCTCCGGGCTGAACCTTTTACAAGGTTAGTGATCTTTGCCGCGGAGCCGCCATTATCGTGGGTCTACGGGCGCCCGCCGGCCGGAAGAGACAAACTCCCCATATGCCGGGCGGGCGCCCACCTCACGTAGGGGGGCGGACTAGCTGCGACGCCCGGATCGAGACCGGGGCGTCGCCCGCCCCCCTCTTCGTCTGCGGGCGGGACCGCGACCTCGACGTTCGCGATCCCGCTCCGCGGCCTCCTTCTGCGAGATAACTTTCTCGCAGAAGGAGGCGAAAGCTTGCCACGACCTCTCGCTGGCGAGTATCTCCACGACAACACTGGCCAGCGAGAGGTCCCACCCAATGCAGCAGCGTAGCTGCGTACGTGCCCCGCTAAAAGCGGGGCACTCCTCCAACGTATGTTGGGCGGAGTCTCGCTCCGCCCCACAATGGTGGCAGCACGGTAGCTGCTCCTTCGCGATCCGCCACAGGAACTCACCGAAGCACCCATGCCCGGTGAGAACCTGGGTCATCCGGTAGGTGATCCTTCCAAAGCCGCGGTCCTGCCATTCCATCAATTTCGGCAGGACCGCCCCAACGCCGCGGTGGTCAGCGGCGCCGCTTTCTATGATCTCGCGGCGCCACTTCGTCAGCGCGAAGCGTCGGGCCTGACGCTTGAGGGCCTCTGCCTCTGACTCCAGCCGGGGCACACCCTGCTGGCGGAGGGAACGGAGTCGCCAGTAAACGTGGGCGTCTCCCTCCGCCAGGTAATGGTAGGGAATGAACCCGGCCAGAGTCATCGCCGCCGCGTAGGAGACCGTGCGGTATCCCCTTATCGCCCTGATGGCCATTAGGCGCTGCACGCGGCGCAGCAGTTGCTTGCTGCGCCGGCAGGCCATCAGGGCGTCAGCCCATATCGGGGCCCCGTAAAGGGCCATGGACCGCACGACTCCTGCGTAGAGGCGGCGAACCGTCTCGCCTGGTCCCCCAATATTCGGCAACAGCCGGCCAAGAGCCGCTGCTACCTTCTCTAAACGGGGGACCAGGCGCTTGAAGTGCTCCTCAAAGCGCCAGCGGCTGTCCAGGTAGAGCCCAAGGTATCTCATACCGTTGCCCACCTGGATATTTTCTTCACCTACGCGGATGAACGACTGGGGTGGGGCCCTGCACCGTGGCCGGCAAAACCACATTGCTTCGGTTTTGCCCGCTGAAAGCTCCAACCCCAGTCGTCGGATCGCAACAGCCACCGCTGCCACTCCAGCCTCGGCGAGGCGGATGGTCTCGTGCCACTCCCTCCCGACGGCGAGCACGAGTGTGTCGTCGGCGAAGCACACAACTCGCACGCCGGGGGGGAGGGCAACCCGCAGAGCCGCGTCGTACCCGACGTTCCACAACGTGGGGCCTAAGGCGGACCCCTGGGGTACGCCGCGGTTGATCTCCCTCCGGTGCGTGACACCGTCCCGGCCCGGGTACACTATCCACCTGTCCCGCAGATAGTCCCCGATCACAGCCCTCAAGTAGGGAGGGACCTCATGATAGATGAGGCCCTCCCCAATCTTATCCCAGGGCAGGGTATTGAAGGCGTTTTTGATGTCTAGGCTGATGCCCAGCGCCACCCCACCCCGGGATATGGCCGACTCCGCGAGGGACCTGACGCGGTGAAGCGCGTCGATGGTGCTTCGTCCCTCGCGGAAGCCGTACTGGCTGTCGGCCAGATCGGGGCCATCACGGGCCAGATGCCTGGAGAGTCGGGAAGCGATAACTCGCTCGAAAAGCTTCCCGATCTCGTCCAGGAGCACTATGGGCCGGTACGCAGAGGGAGAATCTGCGGGCCTCCCTTGCTTGCGGAGTAAGACCATCCGCCCCACCTTCCACTGGGACGGAAAATGCCCCGACTGCAGGCAGGCATCGAATAGACGCCGCAGTCGGGGGGAGAGGACGCGTAGCGCCATCCCCCAGGCACGACCGGGGATGCCGTCAGGGCCCGGAGCTGTGTTCCGGGACACCATACGGCTAATAGCCGCGGCCATTTCCTCCTCCGTGACCCCCAGTTCGTCGGACCAGTTGGTCGGGTCCGACGAGGGAGCAGGCGGCGCAACCTCCGTACTCTGCGGAAACAAAGTGTCCACCACCTGCGCCAGAAACTGGGGGTCCAAGCTCTCCGTTACAGGAGGCGCCCACGGTCGAAGCTTTCCCATGACCGATTTATATGGGCGCCCCCACGGATCCTTGCTTAATGAACGGAGGAGTTCTTCGCATGCCCGGGATTTGGCTTCCCTGATGGCCTGCTGCAGGGACGTGGACAGTGTCCGATATGTCCCATGCAGCACCTCTTCCCTCGCCTCGTCGCGGTTCCTACGACGGCGGGCACGCATGTACCGGCGACGGGCATGCTGACATTCGTTGCGCATCTGCGCAATGCCGCCCGTCCACCAGTACGCGGCTCGCCGCTGGAAGCCTTTGGCCCGGGGCATGGCGGCGTCACACACCATTGTCATAGCGCCCCGGAACCAATCAGCTTCCGCATCCACGTCCGCGACGGGCCCGTCTGGTATCTCAGGCCAGGCCACAGCGAGGGAAGCAGCCATCAGTGCGTCCTCATCCAAGCGCTTAAGCGCCCATCTCCGCGGTGGTGCGGTTCTGTGGCAGCAACGGGGAGCGGAGATATCCATACGGATATAGAGGTGGTCACTTAGCGTTTCCACCTCCTCCGCCACCCTCCAACCCGTTACACGGCGCGCCGCAGGGGGTGTCGCCCATGAAAGGTCGACAATGGACTCCCCCTGCGGACGGACGCACGTGCTAACGGAGCCCCTGTTGAGCAACCGGAGCCCGTATGTCGCTGCCCATTCGAGCACCGCCTCTCCCCTCGCGTTTGTGCTGGGGGACCCCCAGGCATGAGCCTTGGCGTTGAAGTCCCCCAGCACGAGGACTGGACGGGGTGAAAATCGGGAGATGCACCTCCCGACCCCATCCAGAAACTCCTCAAAGGACGCGAGGGTCCATCGTGGCGGTGCATAAACGCCCACCACCGCGGTTCCGTCCCAGTGGACAGCCACGAATCCTCGGCCGCGCTCTATCAGCTCGCAGCACGAGGATCCGGGCTGATAATTCCATTTAATCGCCACGGAGCCCTCCTCGTCCCCAAACCAGTCGGTGTGGTCGGGGACATTATAGGGCTCCGCAGCGATCGCCAATCCAATCCGCCACTCGGCCAGGGTGTGGAGGAAAAGATCCTGTGCCCCGGCCGAGTGGTTAAGATTGGCCTGTAATATCGGGCCAGTGGCACGCATTATGGTACGGTGTCCATTGCGCCCTCGGCACCGTCACCACCGGTGCTCGGGGGCACCACCACCACCACGTCCGCCGGGGCGGACGACCCGGACGCCGCTACCGCAGGCGTCGTCGGCTCCGCCGTTGCAGGAGCCACGGGCGCCATTACTGGCCTGGGTAAAGTTGGGGTTGGGCCTGGGCCCTTCCCCTTCCTCACCTTACGCCGGGAGGACGGCGCGCAAGTCCGCGAGCCGAGCCTATGCCCGGCAGGCCTCCCCAAATCGGTGCATAGGGGGCACCGGGGAGGTGCCGAGCATCGGCTTGCGCGATGACCGGTCAGACCACAGTTATAACAACGGTCCGACCGGTCGACTTCCGCAGTGCACCGCTGCCGGACGTGTCCGACCTCCAAACAGCGGAAGCACTGCAATGGGCGGGCTGGAAGGGCGTCAACCTTGGCTGACACCCAGCCCACCCGTATCCTCCCGGCCGCAACGACCTTCTTGAGGCCGTCCAGGGGGCACCGGACCCAGGCCGTTCCCAGCCCAGAGGGGGCGGTTCGGATCTCGCCGACCTTCAATTCCCCCTCTTGGCAGCCAGCGACGGCCGCCACACCCGCACACACTTCCTCCGACGACACGGAGCCGTCGAGGCCCGAAACGCGGAATTCACCGCATTTAAACGGTCGGGCAACGCGGACATCCGTGCCGTCGAAGACGACCCTCAGACGGGCAGCCAGTGCCTCCGCCTTCGCCACTTTACCCTCCCCGGGGATTTCGAGGATAGTAGCGCCAGTAACGCCGAGCCTGACGCGTACCTCCGAAATCCCCAGGTCGGCGAGCCGCACCTTGGATCTGGCCTCAGCCATCACCGCCGCGTGTGTCCGCTTACTCCCAGGGGCTACGGTCAATGTGACCGCAGCTGTCCTGGGAGGGCGTGCCGGGTGTGGCTTTGGCCCCTTCCCGTTGGCCGGAAGCTGAACTGCCTTCGGCTGCGCTTTCGCCTTTTTGGCCAAAGGCGGTGGCGGAGGGGGCGCCGCCTTTCTCACGGCCGCCTTGGCCTTCCGCCCAACCACCTTCGACCACTGCTCCCCTGCAGCAGTGGGTGGCTGGGCGGGCGGTTGGGGCCGCTGCTGCCTCTCCGACGGCGGTTTCGGCTTCGCACCACCAGGCGGCGTGGCGCGAGCCGCAACTACCTTCTGAGGTATGGCCACCGCAGAAGAAGATTTTGTCCGCTTCTTCTTCTTCTTCGCCGCCGGAGCTGCTGCGTTTGGCGCTGACCTGGGCGCGTCCGCCCGCAGCGGCGGCCTCAGCACGCGGCCCGGGAAGATTTCTTCCCGGAAAGCCGCCAGCTTCGCCTCAATTAGGCTGCTAATAGCCTCGAGCAGCCCTGGCGCACCCTCGATGACTCGTGCGCCAGGGACTGCTGATCGCCGTTCAGTGGCACATCCCGACGGTGCTGAAACATCCGCCGGGGGCGCCGTCGCGTTGGGAGGGGTCGCAGTTCGCGCTCCAGCGACATCTGTTCCTTGCGGTGGAACAAAAACGGTCGATGCGGGATTAGGGCAAGGATGCACATCCGCATTCTGTGCAGTGGTCACTCCACTGCAACTTGCCCTAAGAGCCCGTAGCTCCTCTCGCATCGTGGCCACCTCCCGCCGCAGAGACGCCGCCTCACTGTCGCGTTCGCGCAGCTTAGCCCGCAGCTGGATGGTTTCAGCATCCAGCCGCGGAGCAACCTCCGTTGCGGACATCCGCCGATAGGCGTTGATGCTAGCCGCCTGAAGGAACCGGTTGCTCTCCCGGATTGCCCTCACAAATGTGCCTTTCAGGTTCTTTGAACCCGAGGCAACCTTTTCGAGAAGCCGGCCCTTCTCCAGCACCTCCGCCATGATGTCCGCAACGTGGCGGCCATCCAGCTCTCTCACGATGTCGTCTACCTCATCCAAAGGTAGGCTAGCAGAGCTGGGCGGCCGCGGCGGCACAGAGGGGTCAAATACCTCCTCTTCGTCTCTGAGCTCCGATCTACGGAACTCAGTGGCCCTGAGACGACGCTTCGTCTCAGCTAACGTGGCGCAATCCCCTGATGTAGGCGGGGGCCTGCCACGTTTCCGGCTCTGCTGCCGGTCCATCGACGCAACAGTCGCGGCGGACGCAAACGAGCACTCGGACGCGTCCGAGTCCTCTCCACTGCCGCAGACTGATGCGCTGAGTGAAGCGCCGTCCAGCACCTTCCTCCGCGTCCTCGACCGTCCCCGATCGACCCTAGACAGTCGAACGGAGGGCCGAGCGAGGGCCAACAAAATGTCAGCACACGTCGGCACAGTAGGTCGGGAGTGTTCTCCCACGCAGTCCCGCCGCTGCCGCAATTCCCTGTCACGTTGTCGCGTGGCAGGGCCTTCCTGTTCGCCAGTTGCATTGCTAGACACGGTGGCCTGGTCGTCCACCACCTGTGCCTCACGGTCGTTGGATGACGACGTGGTAGGGCCCGCTTGACAACCCTGGTCCACGCCGGTACTGGGGGATCCGACGCCCCCTGCACCGTAAACGTTAACTCCGTTTTCACAATTCATCATAATTCGTTAAATACGTTTTCGGGCCGCCGCCCACTCTCCGTCCCGCCCCCGTCGCCCACCGTTTCAATCCTCCGTGCGAGCCTTACCGGTTTGGGAGGCCCTGCCAGGGTCCGAAGACCCCGCCGGCATCGCCTCGCACATCATCGGACCTACTTTAGGAAACGACGAGAGCATCCCCTTTGAGTCGCCTCGTACGACAGGCAGGGGCGTACCGTAGCTGTATTCTGCTCCCCACCTACAGGGAGGGTTTATCTTCGGGGTTTTCCTTCCCCTAGTCCAATTGGTCCGCGACTGCTTATTCGTCACCAGAAAGGTGCTTATTTCGCAGCTAACCAGCATATCTGCTGGCCGTTCCCCTATCCGCCACCTGGGGACGCGCCCGGTCGCGGTGGACACCGCACCCAGGGGGTGAACCCCTGGCCGGGATGACCACTGTAACAACCATTATCACCACTGTAACAACCATTGTAACCACTATAACGACCATTATCACCACTATAACAACCATTATAACCAATACAACAACCATTACAACCACTATAGCAACCATTATAACCACTATAACAAGCAGTACAACCAGTATAACAACCATTGCAACCACTACAACAACCAATAGATCCACTATGACAACCATTATAAGCACTATGACAACCATTATGACCACTGTAACAACCATTACAACCACTATGACAACCATTAAGACCACTATGACAACCATTATCACCACTATAACAACCATCATCAACACTATAACAACCATTATAACCACTATAACAACCATTATAGCCACTATAATAGCCATTATAACCACTATAACAACCATTACAACCAGTATAACAACCATTACAACCACTATGACAACAATTATAACCACTATGACAACCATTATCACCACTGTCACAACCATTATGACCACTGTAACAACCATTATGACCACTATAACAACCATTATCACGCCTAGAACATCCTTTATCACCACTAAAACATCCATTATCACCACTATAACAACCATTATCACCACTACAACAACCATTATCACCACTATAACAACCATTATAACCACTACAACAACCATTATCACGACTAAAACGTCCTTTATCACCACTAAAGCATCCATTATCACCACTATAACACCTATTATCGCCACTATAACAACCATTATCACCACGATAACAAGCACTATCAGCATTATAACGACCATTATCACCACTATAACGACCATTATCACCACTATAACGACCATTATCATCACTATAACGACCATTATCACCACTATAACGACCATTATCAGCACTATAACGACCATTATCAGCACTATAACGGCCATTATCACCACTATAACGACCATTATAACCAATATAACGACCATTATCACCACTATAACAACCATTATAACCACTATAACAACCATTATAACCACTATAGTGACCATTATGAGCACTATAAAGACCATTATAACCGCTATAACATCCATTATCAGCACTATAAAGACCATTATAACCGCTATAACATCCATTATCACCACTATGACACCTATTATCACCACTATAACAACCATTATCACCATGATAACAAACATTATCAGCACTATAACAACCATTATCAGCACTATAACGACCATTATCACCACTATAACGACCATTATCACCACTATATCGACCATTATCACCACTATACCGACCATTGTCACCACTATAAAAACCATTATAACCAATACAACAACCATTATAACCACTATAGCAACCATTATAACCACTATAACAACCAGTACAACCAGTATAACAACCATTGCAACCACTACAACAACCAATAGAGCCACTATGACAACCATTATAACCACTATAACAACCATCATCAACACTATAACAACCATTATAACCACTATAACAACCATTATAGCCACTATAATAGCCATTATAACCACTATAACAACCATTACAACCAGTATAACAACCATTACAACCACTATGACAACAATTATAACCACTATGACAACCATTATCACCACTGTCACAACCATTATGACCACTGTAACAACCATTATGACCACTATAACAACCATTATCACGCCTAGAACATCGTTTATCACCACTAAAACATCCATTATCACCACTATAACAACCATTATCACCACTACAACAACCATTATCACCACTATGTAACGTCCCCGGGGAAGACCAGTTCCGGCCGATAATCAAAGAAAGTACTTTAATGATAATAAGTTTTTATTTTATTACCGACCGCAAATTACCGACCGCACCATAAAAATTCGCGTGGTAATGGGGTGGGGTAGCTTACGCGTGCAACATTGTTTAGAATAGATCACCGATCGATGGCGCGCGCGTTAGTTAGAAAGAGACAGAAGATATACTTCGAAACAGAATTAAAATAAATTATTAGTTAAATGTTTATATTATATATATTATTAATTATTCACTCATTATAAATTGCGTTATATTTTTAATTATTATTTTATGTATTATTCGCGGTTAATTATTTCTTCTATCAAAACACTTATAATTTGCGTATATAAAAATTATTAAAAATGCGATTTAACGGGAAAACTTGTGAAAAACTAATTAATAGTAAATCAAAGCGTATTTTTCCTAATCAAACTAATATATATTTGCTACTAAATAAAGCGTAATAAATGAATAACTACTTTTTGAGCGGGAAAAACCCACGATTCTCGGGGTATAAAAGGGCATGCAGCAGCGGCTGTCAGAGCAGAACAATCTTTGCAGTACTACGTGCCGGACCTCTTAGGAAGCGACAACTGGAGCAGTTTTAACTGGTAAGAGCCTACAAGATTCTTAGTTTTGACTGGACAGCGGGTATCAGCCATTTGGATACTCGATCGTTGGGTAGTTCTAGCAGCCAGCTAACGCAGGCTCCCCGTTCAAACGGTCTTGTATCTGAAACTCCGTATGGAGAGTGCTATGCTCAGCCCCAGAAGAAACTAAGACATCAACGAGAGCTCTCCAGTCACTCACATACATATTTCTTATTTTTCTGAGTTATTAACTCGCCGTCAGATTCTCGGAGTTCGCTCTGGGTAGTTTAGTAGCCAGCTAACGCAGGCTCCCCATCATTGAGCGGCTTGGTCTCTGAAGCCCGTGTCTTTTGGGTGGCGTTTCAATAACTTCAATAAATAATTAAAGTCGAGTCATTTTTATTTGCAACCCTGTTGGTCACACGTCGTCATTTGATTCTTGCATCGTTGGGTAGTTCTAGTAGCCAGCTAACGCAGGCTCCCCAATTAAGCGATCAGGTTTTGGGTGTCGATTTGTGCTCTGACAAAAAGGGCCATGATCTAATTAGTTTAGAGTCAACCAAAGAGTAACTGTTCCACGTCCAATACGAATTTTAGAGTTAATTTAAATAACCAAATATTGTTCTGTCAGTTTTGTTAGGATCTAGATCCATTATAAATTGCGTTGTACTTTTGCGTTATGTATATCATTATAAAACCGCATAATTGAAGTAGTTAGCTACCGTTCCGCGATTTGCGACAATTACAAGTCTATTATACTCTATTTTTACGTTTAGAATTCAGTTATATACATATACATTTTAATATTTACTAAAGAAATTGATAATTATAATTCTTTTCCTCGTAATTACTTGAATAAACCTAATTAATGAAAGGTATTAACCTGTAGATTTCACTCTTTAACCACACGCCACCACGATCCCACATTCTTTTAGTATTAGTTATAGTAAACGAGTCGCTTAGTAGGCAAAAACCGCTCTTTGCTTCATAAGTGCTGTAAATACCTGATACTAGTATCAGGGACGTTACAACTATAACAACCATTATAACCACTACAACAACCATTATCACGACTAAAACGTCCTTTATCACCACTAAAGCATCCATTATCACCACTATAACACCTATTATCGCCACTATAACAACCATTATCAACACGATAACAAGCACTATCAGCATTATAACGACCATTATCACCACTATAACGACCATTATCACCACTATAACGACCATTATCATCACTATAACGACCATTATCACCACTATAACGACCATTATCAGCACTATAACGACCATTATCAGCACTATAACGGCCATTATCACCACTATAACGACCATTATCACCACTATAACGACCATTATAACCAATATAACGACCATTATCACCACTATAACAACCATTATAACCACTATAACAACCATTATAACCACTATAGTGACCATTATGAGCACTATAAAGACCATTATAACCGCTATAACATCCATTATCAGCACTATAAAGACCATTATAACCGCTATAACATCCATTATCACCACTATGACACCTATTATCACCACTATAACAACCATTATCACCACGATAACAAACATTATCAGCACTATAACAACCATTATCAGCACTATAACGACCATTATCACCACTATAACGACCATTATCACCACTATATCGACCATTATCACCACTATACCGACCATTGTCACCACTATAAAAACCATTATAACCAATACAACAACCATTATAACCACTATAGCAACCATTATAACCACTATAACAACCAGTACAACCACTATAACAACCATTGCAACCACCACAACAACCAATAGATCCACTATGACAACCATTATAAGCACTATGACAACCATTATGACCACTGTAACAACCGTTACAACCACTATGACAACCATTAAGACCACTATGACAACCATTATCACCACTATAACAACCATCATCAACACTATAACAACCATTATAACCACTATAACACCTATTATCACCACTATAACAACCATTATCAGCACGATAACAAACATTATCAGCACTATAACAACCATTATCAGCACGATAACAAACATTATCAGCACTATAACAACCATTATCAGCACTATAACGACCATTATCACCACTATAACGACCATTATCACCACTATATCGACCATTATCACCACTATACCGACCATTGTCACCACTATAACAACCATTATAACCAATACAACAACCATTATAACCACTATAGCAACCATTATAACCACTATAACAACCAGTACAACCAGTATAACAACCATTGCAACCACTACAACAACCAATAGAGCCACTATGACAACCATTATAAGCACTATGACAACCATTATGACCACTGTAACAACCATTACAACCACTATGACAACCATTAAGACCAGTATGACAGCCATTAGCACCACTATAACAACCATCATCACCACTATAACAACCATTATAACCACTATAACAACCATTATAGCCACTATAATAGCCATTATAACCACTATAACAACCATTACAACCAGTATAACAACCATTACAACCACTATGACAACAATTATAACCACTATGACAACCATTATCACCACTGTCACAACCATTATGACCACTGTAACAACCATTATAACCAATACAACAACCATTATAACCGCTATAGCAACCATTATAACCACTATAACAACCAGTACAACCAGTATAACAACCATTGCAACCACTACAACAACCAATAGAGCCACTATGACAACCATTATAAGCACTATGACAACCATTATGACCATTGTAACAACCATTACAACCACTATGACAACCATTAAGACCAGTATGACAGCCATTAGCACCACTATAACAACCATCATCACCACTATAACAACCATTATAACCACTATAACAACCATTATAGCCACTATAATAGCCATTATAACCACTATAACAACCATTACAACCAGTATAACAACCATTACAACCACTATGACAACAATTATAACCACTATGACAACCATTATCACCACTGTCACAACCATTATGACCACTGTAACAACCATTATAACCACTATAACTACCATTATCACGACTAAAACGTCCTTTATCACCACTAAAACATCCATTACCACCCCTATAACACCTATTATCACTACTATAACAACCATTATCACCACGATAACAAACATTACCAGCACTATAACGACCATTCTCACCACTATAACATCCATTATCACCACTATAACACCTATTATCACCACTATAACAACCATTATCACCACGATAACAAACATTATCAGCACTATAACAACCATTATCAGCACTATAACGACCATTATAACCATTATAACGACCATTATCCCCACTATAACGACCATTGTCACCACTATACCGACCATTGTCACCACTATAACAACCATTATAACCACTATCACAACCATTATAGCCACTATCATAGCCATTATAACCACTATAACAACCATTACGACCAGTATAACAACCATTACAACCACTATGACAACCATTACGACCACTATAACGACCATTATCAGCACTATAACGACCATTATCACCACTATAACGACCATTATCACCACTATACCGACCATTATCACGACCATAATAACCATTATAAGCACTATAACAACCATTATAACCACTATAACAACCATTATAGTCACTATCATAGCCATTATAACCACTATAACAACCATTACAACCAGTATAACAACCATTGCAACCACTGTGACAACCATTAAGACCACTATAACGACCATTATCAGCACTATAACGACCATTATCACCACTATATCGACCATTATCACCACTATAACGACCATTATCACCATTATAACGACCATTATCACCACTATACCGACCATTGTCACCACTATAACAACCATTATAACCAATACAACAACCATTATAACCACTATAGCAACCATTATAACCACTATAACAACCAGTACAACCAGTATAACAACCATTACAACCACTACAACAACCAATAGAGCCACTATGACAACCATTATAAGCACTATGACAACCATTATGACCACTGTAACAACCATTACAACCACTAAAACATCCATTATCACCACTATAACAACCATTATAACGAATACAACAACCATTATAACCACTATAACAACCGGTACAACCAGTATAACAACCATTACAACCACTACAACAACCAATAGAGCCACTATGACAACCATTATAAGCACTATGACAACCATTATGACCACTGTAACAACCATTATCACCACTGTAACAACCATTGTAACCACTATAACGACCATTATCACCACTATAACAACCATTATAACCAATACAACAGCTATTATAACCACTATAACAACCATTATAGCCACTATAACAACCATTATCACGACTAAAACGTCCCTTATCACCACTAAAACATCCATTATCACCACTATAACACCTATTATCACCACTATAACAACCATTATCACCACGATAACAAACATTATCAGCACTATAACGACCATTATCACCACTATACCGACCATTCTCACCACTATACCGACCATTCTCACCACTATAACGACCATTATCACCATTATAACGACCATTATCACCATTATAACGACCATTATAACCACTATAACATCCATTATCACCACTACAACACCTATTATCAGCACTATAACAACCATTATCAGCACGATAACAAACATTATCAGCACTATAACAACCATTATCAGCACTATAACGACCATTATCACCACTATAACGACCATTATCACCACTATATCGACCATTATCACCACTATACCGACCATGGTCACCACTATAACAACCATTATAACCAATACAACAACCATTATAACCACTATGGCAACCATTATAACCACTATAACAACCAGTACAATCACTATAACAACCATTGCAACCACTACAACAACCAATAGATCCACTATGACAACCATTATAAGCACTATGACAACCATTATGACCACTGTAACAACCGTTACAACCACTATGACAACCATTAAGACCACTATGACAACCATTATCACCACTATAACAACCATCATCAACACTATAACAACCATTATAACCACTATAACAACCATTATAGCCACTATAATAGCCATTATAACCACTATAACAACCATTACAACCAGTATAACAACCATTACAACCACTATGACAACAATTATAACCACTATGACAACCATTATCACCACTGTCACAACCATTATGACCACTGTAACAACCATTATGACCACTATAACAACCATTATCACGCCTAGAACATCCTTTATCACCACTAAAACATCCATTATCACCACTATAACAACCATTATCACCACTACAACAACCATTATCACCACTATAACAACCATTATAACCACTACAACAACCATTATCACGACTAAAACGTCCTTTATCACCACTAAAGCATCCATTATCACCACTATAACACCTATTATCGCCACTATAACAACCATTATCACCACGATAACAAGCACTATCAGCATTATAACGACCATTATCACCACTATAACGACCATTATCACCACTATAACGACCATTATCATCACTATAACGACCATTATCACCACTATAACGACCATTATCAGCACTATAACGACCATTATCAGCACTATAACGGCCATTATCACCACTATAACGACCATTATCACCACTATAACGACCATTATAACCAATATAACGACCATTATCACCACTATAACAACCATTATAACCACTATAACAACCATTATAACCACTATAGTGACCATTATGAGCACTATAAAGACCATTATAACCGCTATAACATCCATTATCAGCACTATGACACCTATTATCACCACTATAACAACCATTATCACCACGATAACAAACATTATCAGCACTATAACAACCATTATCAGCACTATAACGACCATTATCACCACTATACCGACCATTCTCACCACTATACCGACCATTCTCACCACTATAACGACCATTATCACCATTATAACGACCATTATCACCATTATAACGACCATTATAACCACTATAACATCCATTATCACCACTACAACACCTATTATCAGCACTATAACAACCATTATCAGCACGATAACAAACATTATCAGCACTATAACAACCATTATCAGCACTATAACGACCATTATCACCACTATAACGACCATTATCACCACTATATCGACCATTATCACCACTATACCGACCATTGTCACCACTATAACAACCATTATAACCAATACAACAACCATTATAACCACTATAGCAACCATTATAACCACTATAACAACCAGTACAATCACTATAACAACCATTGCAACCACTACAACAACCAATAGATCCACTATGACAACCATTATAAGCACTATGACAACCATTATGACCACTGTAACAACCGTTACAACCACTATGACAACCATTAAGACCACTATGACAACCATTATCACCACTATAACAACCATCATCAACACTATAACAACCATTATAACCACTATAACAACCATTATAGCCACTATAATAGCCATTATAACCACTATAACAACCATTACAACCAGTATAACAACCATTACAACCACTATGACAACAATTATAACCACTATGACAACCATTATCACCACTGTCACAACCATTATGACCACTGTAACAACCATTATGACCACTATAACAACCATTATCACGCCTAGAACATCCTTTATCACCACTAAAACATCCATTATCACCACTATAACAACCATTATCACCACTACAACAACCATTATCACCACTATAACAACCATTATAACCACTACAACAACCATTATCACGACTAAAACGTCCTTTATCACCACTAAAGCATCCATTATCACCACTATAACACCTATTATCGCCACTATAACAACCATTATCACCACGATAACAAGCACTATCAGCATTATAACGACCATTATCACCACTATAACGACCATTATCACCACTATAACGACCATTATCATTACTATAACGACCATTATCACCACTATAACGACCATTATCAGCACTATAACGACCATTACCAGCACTATAACGGCCATTATCACCACTATAACGACCATTATCACCACTATAACGACCATTATAACTAATATAACGACCATTATCACCACTATAACAACCATTATAACCACTATAACAACCATTATAACCACTATAGTGACCATTATGAGCACTATAAAGACCATTATAACCGCTATAACATCCATTATCAGCACTATAAAGACCATTATAACCGCTATAACATCCATTATCACCACTATGACACCTATTATCACCACTATAACAACCATTATCACCACGATAACAAACATTATCAGCACTATAACAACCATTATCAGCACTATAACGACCATTATCACCACTATAACGACCATTATCACCACTATATCGACCATTATCACCACTATACCGACCATTGTCACCACTATAACAACCATTATAACCAATACAACAACCATTATAACCACTATAGCAACCATTATAACCACTATAACAACCAGTACAACCAGTATAACAACCATTGCAACCACTACAACAACCAATAGAGCCACTATGACAACCATTATAACCACTATAACAACCATTACAGCCACTATAACAACCATTATCACGACTAAAACGTCCTTTATCACCACTAAAACATCCATTATCACCCCTATAACACCTATTATCACTACTATAACAACCATTACCACCACGATAACAAACATTATCAGCACTAGAACGACCATTATCACCACTATACCGACCATTCTCACCACTATACCGACCATTCTCACCACTATAACGACCATTATCACCATTATAACGACCATTATCACCACTATAACGACCATTATAACCACTATAACATCCATTATCACCACTATAACACCTATTATCACCACTATAACAACCATTATCAGCACGATAACAAACATTATCAGCACTATAACAACCATTATCAGCACGATAACAAACATTATCAGCACTATAACAACCATTATCAGCACTATAACGACCATTATCACCACTATAACGACCATTATCACCACTATATCGACCATTATCACCACTATACCGACCATTGTCACCACTATAACAACCATTATAACCAATACAACAACCATTATAACCACTATAGCAACCATTATAACCACTATAACAACCAGTACAACCAGTATAACAACCATTGCAACCACTACAACAACCATTAGAGCCACTATGACAACCATTATAAGCACTATGCTAACCATTATGACCACTGTAACAACCATTACAACCAGACAACCATTAAGACCACTATGACAACCATTATCACCACTATAACAACCATCATCAACACTATAACAACCATTATAACCACTATAACAACCATCATCAACACTATAACAACCATTATAACCACTATAACAACCATTATAGCCACTATAATAGCCATTATAACCACTATAACAACCATTACAACCAGTATAACAACCATTACAACCACTATGACAACAATTATAACCACTATGACAACCATTATCACCACTGTCACAACCATTATGACCACTGTAACAACCATTGTGACCACTAGAACAACCATTATCACGCCTAGAACATCCTTTATCACCACTAAAACATCCACTATCACCACTATAACAACCATTATCACCACTACAACAACCATTATCACCACTATAACAACCATTATAACCACTATAACAACCATTATCACGACTAAAACGTCCTTTATCACCACTAAAGCACCCATTATCACCACTATAACACCTATTATCACCACTATAACAACCATTATCACCACGATAACAAGAACTATCAGCATTATAACGACCATTAGCAGCACTATAACGACCATTATCACCACTATAACGACCATTATCATCACTATAACGACCATTATCACCACTATAACGACCATTATCACCACTATAACGACCATTATCACCACTATAACGACCATTATAACCAATATAACGACCATTATCACCACTATAACAACCATTATAACCACTATAACAACCATTATAACCACTATAGTGACCATTATGAGCACTATAAAGACCATTATAACCGCTATAACATCCATTATCAGCACTATAAAGACCATTATAACCGCTATAACATCCATTATCACCACTATAACACCTATTATCACCACTATAACAACCATTATCACCACTATAACAAACATTATCAGCACTATAACAACCATTATCAGCACTATAACGACCATTATCACCACTATAACGACCATTATCACCACTATATCGACCATTATCACCACTATACCGACCATTGTCACCACTATAACAACCATTATAACCAATACAACAACCATTATAACCGCTATAGCAACCATTATAACCACTATAACAACCAGTACAACCAGTATAACAACCATTGCAACCACTACAACAACCAATAGAGCCACTATGACAACCATTATAAGCACTATGACAACCATTATGACCACTGTAACAACCATTACAACCACTATGACAACCATTAAGACCAGTATGACAGCCATTAGCACCACTATAACAACCATCATCACCACTATAACAACCATTATAACCACTATAACAACCATTATAGCCACTATAATAGCCATTATAACCACTATAACAACCATTACAACCAGTATAACAACCATTACAACCACTATGACAACAATTATAACCACTATGACAACCATTATCACCACTGTCACAACCATTATGACCACTGTAACAACCATTATAACCACTATAACTACCATTATCACGACTAAAACGTCCTTTATCACCACTAAAACATCCATTATCACCCCTATAACACCTATTATCACTACTATAACAACCATTATCACCACGATAACAAACATTACCAGCACTATAACGACCATTATCACCACTATACCGACCACTCTCACCACTATAACGACCATTATCACCATTATAACGACCATTATCATCACTATAACGGCCATTATAACCACTATAACATCCATTATCGCCACTATAACACCTATTATCACCACTATAACAACCATTATCACCACGATAACAAACACTATCAGCACTATAACAACCATTATCAGCACTATAACGACCATTATAACCACTATAACGACCATTATCCCCACTATAACGACCATTGTCACCACTATACCGACCATTGTCACCACTATAACAACCATTATAACCACTATCACAACCATTATAGTCACTATCATAGCCATTATAACCACTATAACAACCATTACAACCAGTATAACAACCATTACAACCACTATGACAACCATTAAGACCACTATAACGACCATTATCAGCACTATAACGACCATTATCACCGCTATAACGACCATTATAACCAATACAACAACCATTATAACCACTATAACAACCATTATAGCCACTATAACAACCATTATAGCCACTATAATAGCCATTATAACCACTATAACAACCATTACAACCAGTATAACAACCATTACAACCACTTTGACAAACATTAAGACCACTATAACAACCATTATAACCACTATAACAACCATTATCACGCCTAGAACATCCTTTATCACCACTAAAACATCCATTATCACCACTATAACAACCATTATCACCACTACAACAACCATTATCGCCACTATAACAACCATTATAACCACTATAACAACCATTATCACGACTAAAACGTCCTTTATCACCACTAAAGCATCCATTATCACCACTATAACACCTATTATCACCACTATAACAACCATTATCACCACGATAACAAACATTATCAGCACTATAACAACCATTATCAGCACTATAACGACCATTATAACCACTATAGCGACCATTATCCCCACTATAACGACCATTGTCACCACTATACCGACCATTGTCACCACTATAACAACCATTATAGCCACTATCATAGCCATTATAACCACTATAACAACCATTACAACCAGTATAACAACCATTACAACCACTATGACAACCATTAAGACCACTACAACGACCATTATCAGCACTATAACGACCATTATCGCCGCTATAACGACCATTATCACCACTATAACGACCATTATCACCACTATAACGACCATTATCACCACTATACCGACCATTATCACCATTATAACGACCATTATCACCATTATAACGACCACTATCACGACTATAACAACCATTATAAGCACTATAACAACCATTATAGCCACTATAGTAACCATTATAGCCACTATAATAGCCATTATAACCACTATAACAACCATTACAACCAGTATAACAACCATTACAACCACTTTGACAAACATTAAGACCACTATAACGACCATTATCAGCACTATAACGACCATTATCACCACTATAACGACCACTATCACCACTATAACGACCATTATCACCACTATAACGACCATTATCACCACTATACCGACCATTATCACCACTATAACGACCATTATAACCAATACAACAACCATTATAACCACTATAACAACCATTATAGCCACTATAACAACCATTATCACGAGTAAAACGTCCTTTATCACCACTAAAACATCCATTATCACCCCTATAACACCTATTATCACTACTATAACAACCATTATCACCACGATAACAAACATTATCAGCACTATAACGACCATTATCACCACTATACCGACCATTCTCACCACTATACCGACCATTCTCACCACTATAACGACCATTATCACCATTATAACGACCATTATCACCACTATAACGACCATTATAACCACTATAACATCCATTATCACCACTATAACACCTATTATCACCACTATAACAACCATTATCACCACGATAACAAACATTATCAGCACTATAACAACCATTATCAGCACTATAACGACCATTATAACCATTATAACGACCATTATCCCCACTATAACGACCATTGTCACCACTATACCGACCATTGTCACCACTATAACAACCATTATAACCACTATCACAACCATTATAGCCACTATCATAGCCATTATAACCACTATAACAACCATTACGACCAGTATAACAACCATTACAACCACTATGACAACCATTACGACCACTATAACGACCATTATCAGCACTATAACGACCATTATCACCACTATAACGACCATTATCACCACTATAACGACCATTATCACCACTATACCGACCATTATCACCATTATAACGACCATTATCACGACCATAATAACCATTATAAGCACTATAACAACCATTATAACCACTATAACAACCATTATAGTCACTATCATAGCCATTATAACCACTATAACAACCATTACAACCAGTATAACAACCATTGCAACCACTGTGACAACCATTAAGACCACTATAACGACCATTATCAGCACTATAACGACCATTATCACCACTATATCGACCATTATCACCACTATAACGACCATTATCACCATTATAACGACCATTATCACCACTATACCGACCATTGTCACCACTATAACAACCATTATAACCAATACAACAACCATTATAACCACTATAGCAACCATTATAACCACTATAACAACCAGTACAACCAGTATAACAACCATTACAACCACTACAACAACCAATAGAGCCACTATGACAACCATTATAAGCACTATGACAACCATTATGACCACTGTAACAACCATTATCACCACTGTAACAACCATTGTAACCACTATAACGACCATTATCACCACTATAACAACCATTATAAGCAATACAACAACCATTATAACCACTACAACAACCATTATAGCCACTATAACAACCATTGTCACGACTAAAACGTCCCTTATCACCACTAAAACATCCATTATCACCCCTATAACACCTATTATCACTACTATAACAACCATTATCACCACGATAACAAACATTATCAGCACTATAACGACCATTATCACCACTATACCGACCATTCTCACCACTATACCGACCATTCTCACCACTATAACGACCATTATCACGACTATATCGACCATTATCACCACTATAACGACCATTATCACCACTATAACGACCATTATAACCAATATAACGACCATTATCACCACTATAACGACCATTATCATCACTATAACGACCATTATCACCACTATAACGACCATTATCACCACTATAACGACCATTATCACCACTATAACGACCATTATAACCAATATAACGACCATTATCACCACTATAACAACCATTATAACCACTATAACAACCATTATAACCACTATAGTGACCATTATGAGCACTATAAAGACCATTATAACCGCTATAACATCCATTATCAGCACTATAAAGACCATTATAACCGCTATAACATCCATTATCACCACTATAACACCTATTATCACCACTATAACAACCATTATCACCACTATAACAAACATTATCAGCACTATAACAACCATTATCAGCACTATAACGACCATTATCACCACTATAACGACCATTATCACCACTATATCGACCATTATCACCACTATACCGACCATTGTCACCACTATAACAACCATTATAACCAATACAACAACCATTATAACCGCTATAGCAACCATTATAACCACTATAACAACCAGTACAACCAGTATAACAACCATTGCAACCACTACAACAACCAATAGAGCCACTATGACAACCATTATAAGCACTATGACAACCATTATGACCACTGTAACAACCATTACAACCACTATGACAACCATTAAGACCAGTATGACAGCCATTAGCACCACTATAACAACCATCATCACCACTATAACAACCATTATAACCACTATAACAACCATTATAGCCACTATAATAGCCATTATAACCACTATAACAACCATTACAACCAGTATAACAACCATTACAACCACTATGACAACAATTATAACCACTATGACAACCATTATCACCACTGTCACAACCATTATGACCACTGTAACAACCATTATAACCACTATAACTACCATTATCACGACTAAAACGTCCTTTATCACCACTAAAACATCCATTATCACCCCTATAACACCTATTATCACTACTATAACAACCATTATCACCACGATAACAAACATTACCAGCACTATAACGACCATTATCACCACTATACCGACCACTCTCACCACTATAACGACCATTATCACCATTATAACGACCATTATCATCACTATAACGGCCATTATAACCACTATAACATCCATTATCGCCACTATAACACCTATTATCACCACTATAACAACCATTATCACCACGATAACAAACACTATCAGCACTATAACAACCATTATCAGCACTATAACGACCATTATAACCACTATAACGACCATTATCCCCACTATAACGACCATTGTCACCACTATACCGACCATTGTCACCACTATAACAACCATTATAACCACTATCACAACCATTATAGTCACTATCATAGCCATTATAACCACTATAACAACCATTACAACCAGTATAACAACCATTACAACCACTATGACAACCATTAAGACCACTATAACGACCATTATCAGCACTATAACGACCATTATCACCGCTATAACGACCATTATAACCAATACAACAACCATTATAACCACTATAACAACCATTATAGCCACTATAACAACCATTATAGCCACTATAATAGCCATTATAACCACTATAACAACCATTACAACCAGTATAACAACCATTACAACCACTTTGACAAACATTAAGACCACTATAACAACCATTATAACCACTATAACAACCATTATCACGCCTAGAACATCCTTTATCACCACTAAAACATCCATTATCACCACTATAACAACCATTATCACCACTACAACAACCATTATCGCCACTATAACAACCATTATAACCACTATAACAACCATTATCACGACTAAAACGTCCTTTATCACCACTAAAGCATCCATTATCACCACTATAACACCTATTATCACCACTATAACAACCATTATCACCACGATAACAAACATTATCAGCACTATAACAACCATTATCAGCACTATAACGACCATTATAACCACTATAGCGACCATTATCCCCACTATAACGACCATTGTCACCACTATACCGACCATTGTCACCACTATAACAACCATTATAGCCACTATCATAGCCATTATAACCACTATAACAACCATTACAACCAGTATAACAACCATTACAACCACTTTGACAAACATTAAGACCACTATAACGACCATTATCAGCACTATAACGACCATTATCACCACTATAACGACCACTATCACCACTATAACGACCATTATCACCACTATAACGACCATTATCACCACTATACCGACCATTATCACCACTATAACGACCATTATAACCAATACAACAACCATTATAACCACTATAACAACCATTATAGCCACTATAACAACCATTATCACGAGTAAAACGTCCTTTATCACCACTAAAACATCCATTATCACCCCTATAACACCTATTATCACTACTATAACAACCATTATCACCACGATAACAAACATTATCAGCACTATAACGACCATTATCACCACTATACCGACCATTCTCACCACTATACCGACCATTCTCACCACTATAACGACCATTATCACCATTATAACGACCATTATCACCACTATAACGACCATTATAACCACTATAACATCCATTATCACCACTATAACACCTATTATCACCACTATAACAACCATTATCACCACGATAACAAACATTATCAGCACTATAACAACCATTATCAGCACTATAACGACCATTATAACCATTATAACGACCATTATCCCCACTATAACGACCATTGTCACCACTATACCGACCATTGTCACCACTATAACAACCATTATAACCACTATCACAACCATTATAGCCACTATCATAGCCATTATAACCACTATAACAACCATTACGACCAGTATAACAACCATTACAACCACTATGACAACCATTACGACCACTATAACGACCATTATCAGCACTATAACGACCATTATCACCACTATAACGACCATTATCACCACTATAACGACCATTATCACCACTATACCGACCATTATCACCATTATAACGACCATTATCACGACCATAATAACCATTATAAGCACTATAACAACCATTATAACCACTATAACAACCATTATAGTCACTATCATAGCCATTATAACCACTATAACAACCATTACAACCAGTATAACAACCATTGCAACCACTGTGACAACCATTAAGACCACTATAACGACCATTATCAGCACTATAACGACCATTATCACCACTATATCGACCATTATCACCACTATAACGACCATTATCACCATTATAACGACCATTATCACCACTATACCGACCATTGTCACCACTATAACAACCATTATAACCAATACAACAACCATTATAACCACTATAGCAACCATTATAACCACTATAACAACCAGTACAACCAGTATAACAACCATTACAACCACTACAACAACCAATAGAGCCACTATGACAACCATTATAAGCACTATGACAACCATTATGACCACTGTAACAACCATTATCACCACTGTAACAACCATTGTAACCACTATAACGACCATTATCACCACTATAGCAACCATTATAAGCAATACAACAACCATTATAACCACTACAACAACCATTATAGCCACTATAACAACCATTGTCACGACTAAAACGTCCCTTATCACCACTAAAACATCCATTATCACCCCTATAACACCTATTATCACTACTATAACAACCATTATCACCACGATAACAAACATTATCAGCACTATAACGACCATTATCACCACTATACCGACCATTCTCACCACTATACCGACCATTCTCACCACTATAACGACCATTATCACCATTATAACGACCATTAACACCACTATAACGACCATTATAACCACTATAACATCCATTATCACCACTATAACACCTATTATCACCACTATAACAACCATTATCACCACGATAACAAACATTATCAGCACTATAACAACCATTATCAGCACTATAACGACCATTATAACCACTATAACGACCATTATCCCCACTATAACGACCATTGTCACCACTATACCGACCATTGTCACCACTATAACAACCATTATAACCACTATAGCAACCATTATAACCACTATAACAACCAGTACAACCAGTATAACAACCATTACAACCACTACAACAACCAATAGAGCCACTATGACAACCATTATAAGCACTATGACAACCATTATGACCACTGTAACAACCATTACAACCACTAAAACATCCATTATCACCACTATAACACCTATTATCACCACTATAACAACCATTATCACCACGATAACAAACATTATCAGCACTATAACGACCATTATCACCACTATACCGACCATTCTCACCACTATACCGACCATTCTCACCACTATAACGACCATTATCACCATTATAACGACCATTATCACCATTATAACGACCATTATCACCACTATAACGACCATTATCCCCACTATAACGACCATTGTCACCACTATAACAACCATTATAACCAAAACAACAACCATTATAACCACTATAACAACCATTATAACCACTATAACAACCAGTACAACGAGTATAACAACCATTACAACCACTACAACAACCAATAGAGCCACTATGACAACCATTATAAGCATTACGACAACCATTATGACCACTGTAACAACCATTATCACCACTGTAACAACCATTGTAACCACTATAACGACCATTATCACCACTATAACAACCATTATAACCAATACAACAACCATTATCACCACTATAACGACAATTATATACACTATAACAACCATTATAACCACTATAACAACCATTATCACGACCAAAACGTCCTTTATCACCACTAAAACATCCATTATCACCACCATAACACCTATTATCACCACTATAACAACCATTATCACCACTATAACGACCATTATCAGCACTATAAAGACCATTATAACCGCTATAACATCCATTATCACCACTATAACTCCTATTATCACCACTATAACAACCATTATCACCACGATAACAAACATTATCAGCACTATAACAACCATTATCAGCACTATAACGACCATTATAACCACTATAACGACAATTATCACCACTACGCGACCATTGTCACCACTATAACAACCATTATAACCAATACAACTACCATTATAACCACTATAACAACCATTATAACCACTATAACAACCAGTACAACGAGTATAACAACCATTACAACCACTACAACAACCAATAGAGCCACTATGACAACCATTATAAGCATTACGACAACCATTATGACCACTGTAACAACCATTATCACCACTGTAACAACCATTGTAACCACTATAACGACCATTATCACCACTATAACAACCATTATAACCAGTACAACAACCATTATAACCACTATAACAACCATTATAGCCACTATAACAACCATTATAGCCACTATAATAGCCATTATAACCACTATAACAACCATTACAACCACTATAATAACCATTATCGCGACTAGAACGTCCTTTATCACCACTAAAACATCCATTATCACCACTATAATACCTATTATCACCACTATAACAACCATTATCACCACGATAACAAACATTATCAGCACTATAACGACCATTATCACCACTATAACGACCATTATCACCACTATACCGACCATTATCACCACTATAACGACCATTATCACCATTATAACGACCATTATCACCACTATAACGACCATTATAACCACTATAACAACCATTATCACCACTATAGCGACGATTATCAGCACTATAACGACCATTATAACCACTATAACAACCATTATCACCACTATAGCGACAATCATCTGCACTATAACGACCATTATCACCACTATAACAACCATTATAACCAATACAACAACCATTATGACCACTATAACAACCATTATAACCAATACAAAAACCATTATAACCACTATAACAACCATTATAACCACTATAGTGACCATTATGAGCACTATAAAGACCATTATAACCGCTATAACATCCATTATCAGCACTATAAAGACCATTATAACCGCTATAACATCCATTATCACCACTATAACACCTATTATCACCACTATAACAACCATTATCACCACGATAACAAACATTATCAGCACTATAACAACCATTATCAGCACTATAACGACCATTATAACCACGATAACGACCATTATCACCACTACACGACCATTGTCACCACTATAACAACCATTATAACCAATACAACAACCATTATAACCACTATAACAACCATTATAACGACTATAACAACCAGTACAACCAGTATAACAACCATTACAACCACTACAACAATCAATAGAGCCACTATGACAACCATTATAAGCACTATGACAACCATTATGACCACTGTAACAACCATTATCAGCACTGTAACAACCATTGTAACCACTATAACGACCATTATCACCACTATAACAATCATTATAACCAATACAACAACCATTATAACCACTATAACAACCATTATAGACACTATAACAACCATTATAGCCACTATAATAGCCATTATAACCACTATAACAACCATTACAACCAGTATAACAACCATTACAACCACTTTGACAACCATTAAGACCATTATAACGACCATTATCACCAATACAACAACCATTATAACCACTATAACAACCATTATAGCCACTATAACAACCATTATCACGACTAAAACGTCCTTTATCACCACAAAAACATCCATTATCACCCCTATAACACCTATTATCACTACTATAACAACCATTATCACCACGATAACAACCATTATAACCACTATAACAACCATTATAGCCACTATAATAGCCATTATAACCACTATAACAACCATTACAACCAGTATAACAACCATTGCAACCACTATGACAACCATTAAGACCATTATAACGACCATTATCACCAATACAACAACCATTATAACCACTGTAACAACCATTATAACCACTATAACAACCATTATCACGCCTAGAACATCCTTTATCACCACTAAAACATCCATTATCACCACTATAACAACCATTATCATCACTACAACAACCATTATCACCACTATAACAACCATTATAACCACTACAACAACCATTATCACGACGAAAACGTCCTTTCTCACCACTAAAGCATCCATTATCACCACTATAACACCTATTATCGCCCCTATAACAACCATTATCACCACGATAACAAGCACTATCAGCATTATAACGACCATTATCACCACTATAACGACCATTATCACCACTATAACGACCATTATCATCACTATAACGACCATTATCACCACTATAACGACCATTATCAGCACGATAACGACCATTATCAGCACTATAACGGCCATTATCACCACTATAACGACCATTATCACCACTATAACGACCATTATAACCAATATAACGACCATTATCACCACTATAACAACCATTATAACCACTATAACAACCATTATAACCACTACAGTGACCATTATGAGCACTATAAAGACCATTATAACCGCTATAACATCCATTATCAGCACTATAAAGACCATTATAACCGCTATAACATCCATTATCACCACTATAACACCTATTATCACCACTATAACAACTATTATCACCACGATAACAAACATTATCAGCACTATAACATCCATTATCACCACTATAATACCTATTATCACCACTATAACAACCATTATCACCACGATAACAAACATTATCAGCACTATAACGACCGTTATCACCACTATAACGACCATTATCACCACTATACCGACCATTATCACCACTATAACGACCATTATCACCATTATAACGACCATTATCAGCACTATAACAACCATTATCAGCACTATAACGACCATTATAACCACTATAACGACCATTATCACCACTACACGACCATTGTCACCACTATAACAACCATTATAACCAATACAACAACCATTATAATCACTATAACAACCATTATAACCACTATAACAACCAGTACAACCAGTATAACAACCATTACAACCACTACAACAATCAATAGAGCCACTATGACAACCATTATAAGCACTATGACAACCATTATGACCACTGTAACAACCATTATCAGCACTGTAACAACCATTGTAACCACTATAACGACCATTATCACCACTATAACAATCATTATAACCAATACAACAACCATTATAACCACTATAACAACCATTATAGACACTATAACAACCATTATAGCCACTATAATAGCCATTATAACCACTATAACAACCATTACAACCAGTATAACAACCATTACAACCAGTATAACAACCATTACAACCACTTTGACAACCATTAAGACCATTATAACGACCATTATCACCAATACAACAACCATTATAACCACTATAACAACCATTATAACCACTACAACAACCATTATCACGACGAAAACGTCCTTTATCACCACTAAAGCATCCATTATCACCACTATAACACCTATTATCGCCACTATAACAACCATTATCACCACGATAACAAGCACTATCAGCATTATAACGACCATTATCACCACTATAACGACCATTATCACCACTATAACGACCATTATCATCACTATAACGACCATTATCACCACTATAACGACCATTATGAGCACGATAACGACCATTATCAGCACTATAACGGCCATTATCACCACTATAACGACCATTATCACCACTATAACGACCATTATAACCAATGTAACGACCATTATCACCACTATAACAACCATTATAACCACTATAACAACCATTATAACCACTATAGTGACCATTATGAGCACTATAAAGACCATTATAACCGCTATAACATCCATTATCAGCACTATAAAGACCATTATAACCGCTATAACATCCATTATCACCACTATAACACCTATTATCACCACTATAACAACCATTATCACCACGATAACAAACATTATCAGCACTATAACAACCATTATCAGCGCTATAACGACCATTATCACCACTATAACGACCATTATCACCACTATATCGACCATTATCACCACTATACCGACCATTGTCACCACTATAACAACCATTATAACCAATACAACAACCATTATAACCACTATAGCAACCATTATAACCACTATAACGACCATTATCATCACTATAACGACCATTATCACCACTATACCGACCATTATCACCATTATAACGACCATTATCACCATTATAACGGCCATTATCACCACTATAACGACCATTATAACCACTATAACAACCATTATCACCACTATAGCGACCATTATCAGCACTATAAAGACCATTATAACCACTATAACATCCATTATCACCACTATAACACCTATTATCACCACTATAACAACCATTATGACCACGATAACAAACATTATCAGCACTATAACAACCATTATCAGCACTATAACGACCATTATAACCACTATAACGACCATTATCACCACTATAACGACCATTATCACCACAATAACAACCATTATAACCAAAACAACAACCATTATAACCACTATAACAACCAGTACAACCAGTATAACAACCATTACAACCACTACAACAACCAATAGAGCCACTATGACAACCATTATAAGCACTACGACAACCATTATGACCACTGTAACAACCATTATCACCACTGTAACAACCATTGTAACCACTATAACGACCATTATCACCACTATAACAACCATTATAACCAATACAACAACCATTGTAACCACTATAACAACCATTATAGCCACTATAACAACCATTATAGCCACTATAATAGCCATTATAACCACTATAACAACCATTACAACCAGTATAACAACCATTGCAACCACTATGACAACCATTAATACCACTATAACGACCATTATCAGGACTATAACGACCATTATCAGCACTATAACGACCATTATCACCACTATAACGACCATTATCACCACTATAACGACCATTATCACCACTATACCGACCATTATCACCACTATAACGACCATTATAACCAATACAACAACCATTATAACCACTATAACAACCATTATAGCCACTATAACAACCATTATCACGACTAAAACGTCCTTTATCACCACTAAAACATCCATTATCACCCCTATAACACCTATTATCACTACTATAACAACCATTATCACCACGATAACAAACATTATCAGCACTATAACGACCATTATCACCACTATACCGACCATTCTCACCACTATACCGACCATTCTCACCACTATAACGACCATTATCACCATTATAACGACCATTATCACCACTATAACGACCATTATAACCACTGTAACATCCATTATCACCACTATATCACCTATTATCACCACTATAACAACCATTATCACCACGATAACAAACATTATCAGCACTATAACAACCATTATCAGCACTATAACGACCATTATAACCATTATAACGACCATTATCCCCACTATAACGACCATTGTCACCACTATACCGACCATTGTCACCACTATAACAACCATTATAACCACTATCACAACCATTATAGCCACTATCATAGCCATTATAACCACTATAACAACCATTACGACCAGTATAACAACCATTACAACCACTTTTTTTTTTTTTTTTTTTTTTTTTTTACGTGGGGGAAATCTTCCAAAGATACCCCGCACCCCTGGGGGAGGGCGCGGGGTTATGCCGGATTTTTACCGGCTAAAACCCCCACGGTGGTCCTACCTCAGCGCATGGAAGGGGGGCCCCGGGAACTCTAACGAACACGACCGGGACCCCCCGCGCCTTGGCTCCTTAGAGCCCCATCCCGGGGGAGGCCGGAGAGACCTCCCCCATTCTCATCCCATTTACGACGGCGCCCGGACCACCGAGGCGCCGCCGTCCCCCCCGGGGCAGTGTTCAATGGCGTCCTGGGCCCCCACCCAAGACGCCGACTGCCCCTGCGGCGGCTCTGCGAGGGGAGCTATCTAGCCTCCCCGGAGCCGCCGCTGCCCCACCGGATCCGAGAACCCGGGAGGGCCGGCGGTCCCCACTAGTTTGGGGTACCGCCGACCCGCCTGCCTCATCGGGGGGAGTCCGGCCGTGTCCCGCGACGGACACGGCGGCTCCCCCGACCTCCTACGGTCATCTCGCGGGCCCGCTCCGCGGCCTCCTTCTGCAACATAACCTCTTCGCAGAAGGAGGCCACGGCCCTCCAGTTCCTCTCCCTTGCCAGCATCGCCCCAAATACTGCTGGCAGGGAGAGGTCATGGCCTATTTCGTATTTCAGGACACGGCGCAGCGCTGAAAAGGCGGGGCAAACCTCCAGCGTATGCTGCGCCGTGTCCAAATCCTCCCCACAGTGATGGCAGGCCGCCGTCGTCTCCTTCCCAATTCGACGCAGGTATTCACCGAAGCATCCGTGCCCGGTGAACACCTGCGTCATACGGTAGGTGAGTCTACCATGGCCTCTCTCCCGCCACTCCTCCAGATGTGGCAGGAGAGCCCCGACGACTGGCTTGCTGGCGTATTTGCTGATCTCGATACGCCAGCAAGTTTCAGCCAGTTGTCGGGCCTGACGCCTGATCGCTTCGATCGCCGTAGGGTCCGGCGGGACGCCGTCGAGTCGTCGCAGGGCACGGATGCGCGTGTATGACGACGCATCCGCCCCCGCGAGGAACTCGAACGGGATAAGTCCCGCCAGACCCATCGCCGCCCCGTAGGAGATGGTGCGGTATCCCCTTATGACCCTGATGGCCAACCGCCGCTGCAGCCGATGCACTAACTGAAGACTGCGGCGGCTGGCCATCAGGGATGGTGCCCATATTGGTGCCCCATAGGACACCATTGACCGCACCACCCCCACGTAAAGGCGTCGAACCCTCTCATCGGGTCCCCCGAGATTGGGCATTATGCGGCCCAATGCGGCCGCAGCCCGCTCTACTCGGGGGACCAGGCGATCGAAGTGTCGATCAAAACGCCAGTGGCTGTCGAGGTCGAGTCCCAAATACCTCAAACTGGACCCAACCTCGACCCATGACTCACCTACCCGGACCCACGAGGGGGGGGGAGGTCCCCGCGACCGAGGCCTGTTGTGGAAAACAATAGCCTCGGTCTTGCGGGGATCAATGCTCAACCCCAACTCGTGGATCCGTCCGACGACGGCGGCTACTGCCACCTCGACCAGACGGATGGTCCTCTCCAGCTCCACCCCGACGGCCAGAATGTAAGTGTCGTCTGCATAGCAGACGACATAACAGCCGTCGGGGAGGGCGGCCCGCAGGACGCGGTCGTACCCCAGGTTCCACAGATATGGTCCCAAAGCGGAACCCTGGGGTACGCCGCATGTGGTCTCCCTGCAGACAATGCCGTCCCGGCCCTTGTACGCTATCCACCTGTCTTGCAGGTAGGACCCGATCACCCTCCTTAGGTAGGGAGGCACCTGGTGATATACCAGGGCCTCCCTAATGGCGGCCCAGGGCAGGGTGTTAAATGCATTGACAATGTCAATTGACACGCCAACACACACCCCGCCCCGGGATACTGCCGCCTCCGCGAGGGAACGCACGCGCAATACCGCGTCCAGCGTGGAGCGTCCCTCGCGGAAGCCGAATTGGCAGTCCGCCAGAACGGGCCCTACCGTCGACAGGTGCCTGGAGAGGCGGGAAGCTATAACCCTCTCAAACAGCTTCCCCGCCTCATCCAGGAGGCATATGGGCCGGTACGCGGAGGGAGACTCCGCGGGCCTTCCATCCTTACGGATGAGGACCATCCGTCCGGTCTTCCACATCTGGGGAAATATCCCCTGCGCGAGGCACGTGTTGAACGTGCCTCGCACCTCCTCGATAAGGACGCCCGAGGCCATGACCAGGGCCCTTCCTGGCACGCCGTCCGGGCCCGGGGCGGTATTCTTCGCCCCGAGCCGTTTCAGCGCGGCGAGGAGCTCCTCGTCGGTGACCCCCAGCACGTCGGACCAATCGACGTGGTCCGACACCTCAGCCGCGTGGCCCTCTGTGACCCCGGAAAGGGGGAAGAGGGTTTCGACCACGCGGCTAAGGAACTGGGAGTCGAGAGACTCCGTCAGAGGGGGCGCCCATGGGCGAAGCCGGCCAAGTACCAACTTGTACGGGCGCCCCCACGGATCTTTGTCCAGTCTCCCGAGGAGCTCCTGCCAGGCCCCAGCCTTGGCCTTCTTTATGGCGAGCTGCAGGGCTTTTACCTTCTCGCGGTAAAGCCCATACAGCTCCGCTACCCACGTCGGGCTCTCCCTTCGCCGTCGACGGGCACGGGTGTACCGGCGGCGCGCCCGAGTGCAATCGCTTCTAAGATCAGCGATTTCGGGCGACCACCAGTACACCGAATTCCTCCACGAGGGGCCCGCTCTTGGCATCGCCGCGTCACATATTAATGTGAGCACGCGGCGAAGCCAACGGGCCCCTTCGTGCCCGTCAACTGGCCTGTCTGAGTGCCAGGCCACGACGTGAGCAGCTGCCATCAGGGCGTCCTTATCCAATCTCTTGATGGACCACCGCGGTGGTGGGCGTTCTCCCTCCTCTGGGCGGCCTCGGGGAGGCGCTTCAGGAGGAGTGGCGGAGAGGACCATCGTTATATAACGATGGTCCGACAAGGTCTCAACCTCCTCCGCCACCCTCCACCCCGAGATACGGCGCGCGGCAGCCGGAGAGGCGAAGGAGAGGTCCACAATGGATCCTCCCCACTGCCGCACGCACGTATGGACGGAGCCCGTATTCAGTAAACGGAGCTCCAGTCCAGCCGCCCAGTCGAGCAACGTCTCGCCCCTCGCGTCGGTCCTGGGGGACCCCCAGGCCGTGGCCTTGGAGTTGAAGTCCCCCAGAACCAAAACAGGACGGGGCAGGCAGCGTGAGACGCATCGCCTGACCCCGTCCATGAACATCTCAAAAGACGCGAGGGGCCAGCTCGGTGGAGCATAGATTCCCACCACCGCGGTGCCACCCCAATCGACCGCCACGAATCCCCGACCCCGCTCGATAAGCGTGCAGGGCGGGGACCCGCGGCGGCCGTTCCAAATTATAGCGACGGAGCCCCCGTCGTCCCCGGTCCAATTCGGGTGGACCGGGACTCTATGGGGCTCCGCCACTACTCCCAAACCTGCTTCCCGCTCGGCCAGGGTCTGGGCAAGAAGGTCTTGCGCCCTGGCCGAGCGGTTCAGGTTAGCCTGAAGAATGGGGCCCGATGGCCCCATCCTAATCTGCGTCCATCGGGGTCTGAGCCCCCTCCTCCCCGGTGGCCGTGCCAGGCCCGGCTACATCCGCCGCCCTGGGGGCCGGCGTCTCCGACCGCCCTGTCGCCGGAGCAGCGACAGCCTCGGGCGCCGGGGAAACCGGCGGAACCGAGACTGCCACTACCCCGGCCGCTGGGGCCATTGGCTCCTTGCCACGGCCCCTTCTTCGCCGCCGGCTCCCGCCGCCAACTTCCTTGGCGGCTTGACACGGCTGCGTGCCGAGCCGGTGGCTGGCAGGCCGCCCCTGGTCGGCACACACCGTGCACTTAGGCGGAGCGGTGCACTGTGCCGCCCGATGCCCTTCAGCACCACAGGCGTAGCACCGCCCCGACCTATCTATCGTGCTAGTGCACCGCTGCCTCACGTGCCCGTACTCAAGGCAGCGGTAGCACTGCATGGGGCGGGCCCGCAAAGCGTCCACCGGGACGCGGGTCCACCCCACGACCACGGTGCCGGCCAGGGCCACCTTCCTCGCCGCAGCAGCCGGGCAGCGGACCCATATTGTGCCCAGGCCACCGGGACCCGGGCGCACGTCGCCCGTCTTCACCTCCCCCAGGAGGCATCCTCCGGCCGCCGCGACCACAGCCGCCACCTCCGTGGACGTGACGGAGTCCATTAGGCCGCGCAGCCGGAGGTCGGCCATCTTTTGGGGGCGTGCCACCTTCACGCCCGTTCCCTCCAGTACCTCCGCCATTTTACTGGCAAGAAGGTCGGCTTTTGCGCCGCGATCAGGGCCGGATACCTCAAGGAGGAATCCCCCTGTCGCGGCGCGCCTCGGGCGCAGCGGTGGCACGCCCAGCGAGGGGAGATCTATTCTCTCCCTCGCCTTGGCCATCGCCTCCGTGAGGGAGGTCTTGCACCCCTCCGGGATGGTTACAGCCACCGCCGCCGTGCGCGGTGGCCGAGGCGGAGCTGCCTTCGCCTTCGGAGCCGGGGGCTTCTTCGGCCCCGCCTGCGTGGCGGTTGGGGCGGCCTTGGCCGCCTTCCGCTTCGCTTTGCGACCGACGACGGTGGCCCACGTTTCGGTGGGTGCCACCGTCGCCGGGGCCGCACTCCCGTTTGCCGCAGCTGCGACAGCCGCATAGCTGCGCAGCTGCTGCGGCGGTGCAGTCACCGCGGAGGGCGCGGGCCTACAGCCGGTTTGAGGAGGGGGCTTCTTCCCCTTCCTCGCCTTCCTCTGTGTCCCCTTGTCGGGGACCGGGGCCGAGGAGGTGGTCGCCGGCCGTGGCGCATCCCGCCGTGGCGCATCACGCCGCGACGCCGCCGGCCCGGAAGGAGTGGCCTGTGCCCGCGCCACTTCCGGCCCCGGGGACGCCATGCGCGCGTCGATAACCGACGTTATGAGGCGCACCAGCTCCTCCGGCGTCATATCCCCAACTGATCGACCACCCTGCCGGTTATCCGACGGGCCAGAGGCCCGCGGAGGCGCTCTGGGCGAGGGCGGTCGCGTTGGGGGCGTCGATGTCGCCAGCCTCGGCGATCTGCGCGGCGGCGACGCGGGCGACTGCGCGACGGGCGCAGACGGTGCAGCAGGGGGGGGTTTACGCTGCGCCGTCAGCTCCTCCCTAAGGAGGCGGAGGTCCGCCTCCAAGTCCGCTATAATCTTCATGAGGGCCCGATTTTCGGCCTCCAGAGCCGCGGTGGAGGATGTGGCCGACCGAGCCGCCAGTTCGGCCTCCGCCACTCGCGTCTCCTGCGCGGCGAGGCGTAATGCCCGCACAAAGCGGCCATTGAGGTTCCGTGACCTCGCCGCCACCCGGCCGACGACCTGCATGTGCTCGAGTGTTCGAGTCACGATACAGGCCGTCGACATGGCCCGGAACTCCCTCGCGAGTTCCAACTCGTCAGGGAGGGGGAGGGACGACCTCGAAGGAGGCCGAATTTCGGCGTCGGGATCCAGCGGATCGGTGTCCGCTTCACCGCACGCCACGGCCTCCTCCCCCTCCAGGAGGCGCTTTTTGGCCTCCACATATGCGGTCGCGTCGACGGTGGTTGCCGACCGACCGCGCTTGCGCCCCTGTCCGCAGGCCCTAAAGGCGGACGAAACGTCGGTTTCGTTGCCGTCTGTGACACGGCCCCTTCCGACGCCCACAGCCGCCGTCGAGTCCATCGATGACGCCCGGGACGACGCACAAGAGCGGGTCAACGACCGCGCTCTAGGGCGATCCACGGACTTCCGCCGTGGAGCCGGCACCTTAAACATATCGTCGTCTTTAGCGACGTCGTCTGCAGGTGCAGCGCCAGCCGGCATTGCCACCTCCTCGCTCTCGACAGGGGATGTGGAGCGTTTAATCTCCACCATCGCCCCGGAGAGCTTCTCCAAAACTACTACCAGGCCGTCTTGCCCTTCCGGACAAGACGCCTCCCCCCCAGATACCCCAATTGTATTTTCCTTTGAATCCATTAGATTCCCACGCAAAGGTCGGAAAGGGTGGTCCACCCCGGCAGAGCCGCCTTACCGGGGTAAGCCTAAATACTCGGGGGGGTCGGCAGGTACCCCCGAGGGAACCGTTAAAGACTGCCTCTGTTTAACGTCTGGGCAGCCACGCAGTCCTCGGCACGGTTGCCTTTACACCTTGACTTCAGACGTCCTCCCGCCCCCGCCGCCCCCCGTTTTCAGTTCTCAGTGTCGAGCCTTACCGGCTTGGGAGGCCCTACCAGGGTCCGAAGACCCCGCCGGCATCGCCTCGACACTTCATCGAACCTACTTGGGGAACGACGGGAGCACCCCTTTTCACGGACTCTTACCGTTGGCAGGGGATACCGTGGCCGTATTCCGCCCCGCGAACCACACAGCGGATTTTTTATAGAGGTTTACTCCTCGCGAGTCAGCCGGTTAAGGCCAGCTCCCCGTTCCTGCGAAACATGACCACAGGCTTACGGTATGAGCATAGGCCCCCCAGAACTGGGGAACCCGCCGTTCTCCCGTTAGCATAGAGGCCCTCACCCTTGGGAAGCCAATCGCCGAAGCGATTGATTTCCGAAGGGCATAGAGTGCCCCTATCCCAGCGTACACCACGAGGAGGTGGGAGATCCGACTTGTGGCACACTGCCACCATTCGCACGCCAACCATTACAACCACTATGACAACCATTACGACCACTATAACGACCATTATCAGCACTATAACGACCATTATCACCACTATAACGACCATTATCACCACTATAACGACCATTATCACCACTATAACGACCATTATCACCACTATACCGACCATTATCACCATTATAACGACCATTATCACGACCATAATAACCATTATAAGCACTATAACAACCATTATAGCCAATACAACAACCATTATAACCACTATAGCAACCATTATAACCACTATAACAACCAGTACAACCAGTATAACAACCATTACAACCACTACAACAACCAATAGAGCCACTATGACAACCATTATAAGCAGTATGACAACCATTATGACCACTGTAACAACCATTATCACCACTGTAACAACCATTGTAGCCACTATAACGACCATTATCACCACTATAACAACCATTATAAGCAATACAACAACCATTATAACCACTACAACAACCATTATAGCCACTATAACAACCATTATCACGACTAAAACGTCCCTTATCACCACTAAAACTTCCATTATCACCCCTATAACACCTATTATCACTACTATAACAACCATTATCACCACGATAACAAACATTATCAGCACTATAACGACAATTATCACCACTATACCGACCATTCTCACCACTATACCGACCATTCTCACCACTATAACGACCATTATCACCATTATAACGACCATTAACACCACTATAACAACCATTATAACCACTATCACAACCATTATAGCCACTATCATAGCCATTATAACCACTATAACAACCATTACAACCAGTATAACAACCATTACAACCACTATGACAACCATTAAGACCACTATAACGACCATTATCAGCACTATAACGACCATTATCACCACTATAACGACCATTATCACCACTATAACGACCATTATCACCATTATAACGACCATTATCACCACTATACCGACCATTCTCACCACTATACCGACCATTCTCACCACTATAACGACCATTATCACCATTATAACGACCATTATCACCATTATAACGACCATTATCACCACTATAACGACCATTATCCCCACTATAACGACCATTGTCACCACTATAACAACCATTATAACCAAAACAACAACCATTATAACCACTATAACAACCATTATAACCACTATAACAACCAGTACAACGAGTATAACAACCATTACAACCACTACAACAACCAATAGAGCCACTATGACAACCATTATAAGCATTACGACAACCATTATGACCACTGTAACAACCATTATCACCACTGTAACAACCATTGTAACCACTATAACGACCATTATCACCACTATAACAACCATTATAACCAATACAACAACCATTATCACCACTATAACGACAATTATATACACTATAACAACCATTATAACCACTATAACAGCCATTATCACGACTAAAACGTCCTTTATCACCACTAAAACATCCATTATCACCACCATAACACCTATTATCACCACTATAACAACCATTATCACCACTATAACGACCATTATCAGCACTATAAAGACCATTATAACCGCTATAACATCCATTATCACCACTATAACACCTATTATCACCACTATAACAACCATTATCACCACGATAACAAACATTATCAGCACTATAACAACCATTATCAGCACTATAACGACCATTATAACCACTATAACGACCATTATCACCACTACACGACCATTGTCACCACTATAACAACCATTATAACCAATACAACTACCATTATAACCACTATAACAACCATTATAACCACTATAACAACCAGTACCACGAGTATAACAACCATTACAACCACTACAACAACCAATAGAGCCACTATGACAACCATTATAAGCATTACGACAACCATTATGACCACTGTAACAACCATTATCACCACTGTAACAACCATTGTAACCACTATAACGACCATTATCACCACTATAACAACCATTATAACCAGTACAACAACCATTATAACCACTATAACAACCATTATAGCCACTATAACAACCATTACAACCGGTATAACAACCATTACAACCACTTTGACAACCATTAAGACCATTATAACGACCATTATCACCAATACAACAACCATTATAACCACTATAACAACCATTATAGCCACTATAACAACCATTATCACGACTAAAACGTCCTTTATCACCACTAAAACATCCATTATCACCCCTATAACACCTATTATCACTACTATAACAACCATTATCACCACGATAACAGGCACTATCAGCATTATAACGACCATTATCACCACTATAACAACCATTATAACCACTATAACAACCATTATAACCACTATAGTGACCATTATGAGCACTATAAAGACCATTATAACCGCTATAACATCCATTATCACCACTATAGCACCTATTATCACCACTATAACAACCATTATCACCACGATAACAAACGTTATCAGCACTATAACAACCATTATCAGCACTATAACGACCATTATCACCACTATAACGACCATTATCACCACTATATCGACCATTATCACCACTATACCGACCATTGTCACCACTATAACAACCATTATAACCAATACAACAACCATTATAACCACTATAGCAACCATTATAACCACTATAACAACCATTATCACGACTAAAACGTCCTTTATCACCACTAAAACATCCATTATCACCCCTATAACACCTATTATCACTACTATAACAACCATTATCACCACGATAACAAACATTATCAGCACTATAACGACCATTATCACCACTATACCGACCATTCTCACCACTATACCGACCATTCTCACCACTATAACGACCATTATCACCATTATAACGACCATTAACACCACTATAACGACCATTATAACCACTATAACATCCATTATCACCACTATAACACCTATTATCACCACTATAACAACCATTATCACCACGATAACAAACATTATCAGCACTATAACAACCATTATCAGCACTATAACGACCATTATAACCACTATAACGACCATTATCCCCACTATAACGACCATTGTCACCACTATACCGACCATTGTCACCACTATAACAACCATTATAACCACTATAGCAACCATTATAACCACTATAACAACCAGTACAACCAGTATAACAACCATTACAACCACTACAACAACCAATAGAGCCACTATGACAACCATTATAAGCACTATGACAACCATTATGACCACTGTAACAACCATTACAACCACTAAAACATCCATTATCACCACTATAACAAACATTATAACGAATACAACAACCATTATAACCACTATAACAACCGGTACAACCAGTATAACAACCATTACAACCACTACAACAACCAATAGAGCCACTATGACAACCATTATAAGCACTATGACAACCATTATGACCACTGTAACAACCATTATCACCACTGTAACAACCATTGTAACCACTATAACGACCATTATCACCACTATAACAACCATTATAACCAATACAACAGCTATTATAACCACTATAACAACCATTATAGCCACTATAACAACCATTATCACGACTAAAACGTCCCTTATCACCACTAAAACATCCATTATCACCACTATAACACCTATTATCACCACTATAACAACCATTATCACCACGATAACAAACATTATCAGCACTATAACGACCATTATCACCACTATACCGACCATTCTCACCACTATACCGACCATTCTCACCACTATAACGACCATTATCACCATTATAACGACCATTATCACCATTATAACGACCATTATAACCACTATAACATCCATTATCACCACTACAACACCTATTATCAGCACTATAACAACCATTATCAGCACGATAACGACCATTATCACCACTATAACGACCATTATCACCACTATATCGACCATTATCACCACTATACCGACCATTGTCACCACTATAACAACCATTATAACCAATACAACAACCATTATAACCACTATAGCAACCATTATAACCACTATAACAACCAGTACAATCACTATAACAACCATTGCAACCACTACAACAACCAATAGATCCACTATGACAACAATTATAACCACTATGACAACCATTATCACCACTGTCACAACCATTATGACCACTGTAACAACCATTATGACCACTAGAACAACCATTATCACGCCTAGAACATCCTTTATCACCACTAAAACATCCATTATCACCACTATAACAACCATTATCACCACTACAACAACCATTATCACCACTATAACAACCATTATAACCACTATAACAACCATTATCACGACTAAAACGTCCTTTATCACCACTAAAGCACCCATTATCACCACTATAACACCTATTATCACCACTATAACAACCATTATCACCACGATAACAAGAACTATCAGCATTATAACGACCATTAGCAGCACTATAACGACCATTATCACCACTATAACGACCATTATCATCACTATAACGACCATTATCACCACTATAACGACCATTATCACCACTATAACGACCATTATCACCACTATAACGACCATTATAACCAATATAACGACCATTATCACCACTATAACAACCATTATAACCACTATAACAACCATTATAACCACTATAGTGACCATTATGAGCACTATAAAGACCATTATAACCGCTATAACATCCATTATCAGCACTATAAAGACCATTATAACCGCTATAACATCCATTATCACCACTATAACACCTATTATCACCACTATAACAACCATTATCACCACTATAACAAACATTATCAGCACTATAACAACCATTATCAGCACTATAACGACCATTATCACCACTATAACGACCATTATCACCACTATATCGACCATTATCACCACTATACCGACCATTGTCACCACTATAACAACCATTATAACCAACACAGCAACCATTATAACCGCTATAGCAACCATTATAACCACTATAACAAACAGTACAACCAGTATAACAACCATTGCAACCACTACAACAACCAATAGAGCCACTATGACAACCATTATAAGCACTATGACAACCATTATGACCACTGTAACAACCATTACAACCACTATGACAACCATTAAGACCAGTATGACAGCCATTAGCACCACTATAACAACCATCATCACCACTATAACAACCATTATAACCACTATAACAACCATTATAGCCACTATAATAGCCATTATAACCACTATAACAACCATTACAACCAGTATAACAACCATTACAACCACTATGACAACAATTATAACCACTATGACAACCATTATCACCACTGTCACAACCATTATGACCACTGTAACAACCATTACAACCACTATGACAACCATTAAGACCAGTATGACAGCCATTAGCACCACTATAACAACCATCATCACCACTATAACAACCATTATCACCACGATAACAAACATTATCAGCACTATAACAACCATTATCAGCACTATAACGACCATTATAACCACTATAACGACCATTATCACCACTACACGACCATTGTCACCACTATAACAACCATTATAACCAATACAACTACCATTATAACCACTATAACAACCATTATAACCACTATAACAACCAGTACCACGAGTATAACAACCATTACAACCACTACAACAACCAATAGAGCCACTATGACAACCATTATAAGCATTACGACAACCATTATGACCACTGTAACAACCATTATCACCACTGTAACAACCATTGTAACCACTATAACGACCATTATCACCACTATAACAACCATTATAACCAGTACAACAACCATTATAACCACTATAACAACCATTATAGCCACTATAACAACCATTACAACCGGTATAACAACCATTACAACCACTTTGACAACCATTAAGACCATTATAACGACCATTATCACCAATACAACAACCATTATAACCACTATAACAACCATTATAGCCACTATAACAACCATTATCACGACTAAAACGTCCTTTATCACCACTAAAACATCCATTATCACCCCTATAACACCTATTATCACTACTATAACAACCATTATCACCACGATAACAGGCACTATCAGCATTATAACGACCATTATCACCACTATAACAACCATTATAACCACTATAACAACCATTATAACCACTATAGTGACCATTATGAGCACTATAAAGACCATTATAACCGCTATAACATCCATTATCACCACTATAGCACCTATTATCACCACTATAACAACCATTATCACCACGATAACAAACGTTATCAGCACTATAACAACCATTATCAGCACTATAACGACCATTATCACCACTATAACGACCATTATCACCACTATATCGACCATTATCACCACTATACCGACCATTGTCACCACTATAACAACCATTATAACCAATACAACAACCATTATAACCACTATAGCAACCATTATAACCACTATAACAACCATTATCACGACTAAAACGTCCTTTATCACCACTAAAACATCCATTATCACCCCTATAACACCTATTATCACTACTATAACAACCATTATCACCACGATAACAAACATTATCAGCACTATAACGACCATTATCACCACTATACCGACCATTCTCACCACTATACCGACCATTCTCACCACTATAACGACCATTATCACCATTATAACGACCATTAACACCACTATAACGACCATTATAACCACTATAACATCCATTATCACCACTATAACACCTATTATCACCACTATAACAACCATTATCACCACGATAACAAACATTATCAGCACTATAACAACCATTATCAGCACTATAACGACCATTATAACCACTATAACGACCATTATCCCCACTATAACGACCATTGTCACCACTATACCGACCATTGTCACCACTATAACAACCATTATAACCACTATAGCAACCATTATAACCACTATAACAACCAGTACAACCAGTATAACAACCATTACAACCACTACAACAACCAATAGAGCCACTATGACAACCATTATAAGCACTATGACAACCATTATGACCACTGTAACAACCATTACAACCACTAAAACATCCATTATCACCACTATAACAAACATTATAACGAATACAACAACCATTATAACCACTATAACAACCGGTACAACCAGTATAACAACCATTACAACCACTACAACAACCAATAGAGCCACTATGACAACCATTATAAGCACTATGACAACCATTATGACCACTGTAACAACCATTATCACCACTGTAACAACCATTGTAACCACTATAACGACCATTATCACCACTATAACAACCATTATAACCAATACAACAGCTATTATAACCACTATAACAACCATTATAGCCACTATAACAACCATTATCACGACTAAAACGTCCCTTATCACCACTAAAACATCCATTATCACCACTATAACACCTATTATCACCACTATAACAACCATTATCACCACGATAACAAACATTATCAGCACTATAACGACCATTATCACCACTATACCGACCATTCTCACCACTATACCGACCATTCTCACCACTATAACGACCATTATCACCATTATAACGACCATTATCACCATTATAACGACCATTATAACCACTATAACATCCATTATCACCACTACAACACCTATTATCAGCACTATAACAACCATTATCAGCACGATAACGACCATTATCACCACTATAACGACCATTATCACCACTATATCGACCATTATCACCACTATACCGACCATTGTCACCACTATAACAACCATTATAACCAATACAACAACCATTATAACCACTATAGCAACCATTATAACCACTATAACAACCAGTACAATCACTATAACAACCATTGCAACCACTACAACAACCAATAGATCCACTATGACAACCATTATAAGCACTATGACAACCATTATGACCACTGTAACAACCGTTACAACCACTATGACAACCATTAAGACCACTATGACAACCATTATCACCACTATAACAACCATCATCAACACTATAACAACCATTATAACCACTATAACAACCATTATAGCCACTATAATAGCCATTATAACCACTATAACAACCATTACAACCAGTATAACAACCATTACAACCACTATGACAACAATTATAACCACTATGACAACCATTATCACCACTGTCACAACCATTATGACCACTGTAACAACCATTATGACCACTATAACAACCATTATCACGCCTAGAACATCCTTTATCACCACTAAAACATCCATTATCACCACTATAACAACCATTATCACCACTACAACAACCATTATCACCACTATAACAACCATTATAACCACTACAACAACCATTATCACGACTAAAACGTCCTTTATCACCACTAAAGCATCCATTATCACCACTATAACACCTATTATCGCCACTATAACAACCATTATCACCACGATAACAAGCACTATCAGCATTATAACGACCATTATCACCACTATAACGACCATTATCACCACTATAACGACCATTATCATCACTATAACGACCATTATCACCACTATAACGACCATTATCAGCACTATAACGACCATTATCAGCACTATAACGGCCATTATCACCACTATAACGACCATTATCACCACTATAACGACCATTATAACCAATATAACGACCATTATCACCACTATAACAACCATTATAACCACTATAACAACCATTATAACCACTATAGTGACCATTATGAGCACTATAAAGACCATTATAACCGCTATAACATCCATTATCAGCACTATAAAGACCATTATAACCGCTATAATATCCATTATCACCACTATGACACCTATTATCACCACTATAACAACCATTATCACCACGATAACAAACATTATCAGCACTATAACAACCATTATCAGCACTATAACGACCATTATCACCACTATAACGACCATTATCACCACTATATCGACCATTATCACCACTATACCGACCATTGTCACCACTATAACAACCATTATAACCAATACAACAACCATTATAACCACTATAGCAACCATTATAACCACTATAACAACCAGTACAACCAGTATAACAACCATTGCAACCACTACAACAACCAATAGAGGCACTATGACAACCATTATAACCACTATAACAACCATTACAGCCACTATAACAACCATTATCACGACTAAAACGTCCTTTATCACCACTAAAACATCCATTATCACCCCTATAACACCTATTATCACTACTATAACAACCATTACCACCACGATAACAAACATTATCAGCACTAGAACGACCATTATCACCACTATACCGACCATTCTCACCACTATACCGACCATTCTCACCACTATAACGACCATTATCACCACTATAACGACCATTATAACCACTATAACATCCATTATCACCACTATAACACCTATTATCACCACTATAACAACCATTATCAGCACGATAACAAACATTATCAGCACTATAACAACCATTATCAGCACGATAACAAACATTATCAGCACTATAACAACCATTATCAGCACTATAACGACCATTATCACCACTATAACGACCATTATCACCACTATATCGACCATTATCACCACTATACCGACCATTGTTACCACTATAACAACCATTATAACCAATACAACAACCATTATAACCACTATAGCAACCATTATAACCACTATAACAACCAGTACAACCAGTATAACAACCATTGCAACCACTACAACAACCATTAGAGCCACTATGACAACCATTATAAGCACTATGCTAACCATTATGACCACTGTAACAACCATTACAACCAGACAACCATTAAGACCACTATGACAACCATTATCACCACTATAACAACCATCATCAACACTATAACAACCATTATAACCACTATAACAACCATCATCAACACTATAACAACCATTATAACCACTATAACAACCATTATAGCCACTATAATAGCCATTATAACCACTATAACAACCATTACAACCAGTATAACAACCATTACAACCACTATGACAACAATTATAACCACTATGACAACCATTATCACCACTGTCACAACCATTATGACCACTGTAACAACCATTATGACCACTAGAACAACCATTATCACGCCTAGAACATCCTTTATCACCCCTAAAACATCCATTATCACCACTATAACAACCATTATCACCACTACAACAACCATTATCGCCACTATAACAACCATTATAACCACTATAACAACCATTATCACGACTAAAACGTCCTTTATCACCACTAAAGCATCCATTATCACCACTATAACACCTATTATCACCACTATAACAACCATTATCACCACGATAACAAACATTATCAGCACTATAACAACCATTATCAGCACTATAACGACCATTATAACCACTATAGCGACCATTATCCCCACTATAACGACCATTGTCACCACTATACCGACCATTGTCACCACTATAACAACCATTATAGCCACTATCATAGCCATTATAACCACTATAACAACCATTACAACCAGTATAACAACCATTACAACCACTATGACAACCATTAAGACCACTATAACGACCATTATCAGCACTATAACGACCATTATCGCCGCTATAACGACCATTATCACCACTATAACGACCATTATCACCACTATAACGACCATTATCACCACTATACCGACCATTATCACCATTATAACGACCATTATCACCATTATAACGACCACTATCACGACTATAACAACCATTATAAGCACTATAACAACCATTATAGCCACTATAGTAACCATTATAGCCACTATAATAGCCATTATAACCACTATAACAACCATTACAACCAGTATAACAACCATTACAACCACTTTGACAAACATTAAGACCACTATAACGACCATTATCAGCACTATAACGACCATTATCACCACTATAACGACCACTATCACCACTATAACGACCATTATCACCACTATAACGACCATTATCACCACTATACCGACCATTATCACCACTATAACGACCATTATAACCAATACAACAACCATTATAACCACTATAACAACCATTATAGCCACTATAACAACCATTATCACGAGTAAAACGTCCTTTATCACCACTAAAACATCCATTATCACCCCTATAACACCTATTATCACTACTATAACAACCATTATCACCACGATAACAAACATTATCAGCACTATAACGACCATTATCACCACTATACCGACCATTCTCACCACTATACCGACCATTCTCACCACTATAACGACCATTATCACCATTATAACGACCATTATCACCACTATAACGACCATTATAACCACTATAACATCCATTATCACCACTATAACACCTATTATCACCACTATAACAACCATTATCACCACGATAACAAACATTATCAGCACTATAACAACCATTATCAGCACTATAACGACCATTATAACCATTATAACGACCATTATCCCCACTATAACGACCATTGTCACCACTATACCGACCATTGTCACCACTATAACAACCATTATAACCACTATCACAACCATTATAGCCACTATCATAGCCATTATAACCACTATAACAACCATTACGACCAGTATAACAACCATTACAACCACTATGACAACCATTACGACCACTATAACGACCATTATCAGCACTATAACGACCATTATCACCACTATAACGACCATTATCACCACTATAACGACCATTATCACCACTATACCGACCATTATCACCATTATAACGACCATTATCACGACCATAATAACCATTATAAGCACTATAACAACCATTATAACCACTATAACAACCATTATAGTCACTATCATAGCCATTATAACCACTATAACAACCATTACAACCAGTATAACAACCATTGCAACCACTGTGACAACCATTAAGACCACTATAACGACCATTATCAGCACTATAACGACCATTATCACCACTATATCGACCATTATCACCACTATAACGACCATTATCACCATTATAACGACCATTATCACCACTATACCGACCATTGTCACCACTATAACAACCATTATAACCAATACAACAACCATTATAACCACTATAGCAACCATTATAACCACTATAACAACCAGTACAACCAGTATAACAACCATTACAACCACTACAACAACCAATAGAGCCACTATGACAACCATTATAAGCACTATGACAACCATTATGACCACTGTAACAACCATTATCACCACTGTAACAACCATTGTAACCACTATAACGACCATTATCACCACTATAACAACCATTATAAGCAATACAACAACCATTATAACCACTACAACAACCATTATAGCCACTATAACAACCATTGTCACGACTAAAACGTCCCTTATCACCACTAAAACATCCATTATCACCCCTATAACACCTATTATCACTACTATAACAACCATTATCACCACGATAACAAACATTATCAGCACTATAACGACCATTATCACCACTATACCGACCATTCTCACCACTATACCGACCATTCTCACCACTATAACGACCATTATCACCACTATAACAATCATTATAACCAATACAACAACCATTATAACCACTATAACAACCATTATAGACACTATAACAACCATTATAGCCACTATAATAGCCATTATAACCACTATAACAACCATTACAACCAGTATAACAACCATTACAACCACTTTGACAACCATTAAGACCATTATAACGACCATTATCACCAATACAACAACCATTATAACCACTATAACAACCATTATAGCCACTATAACAACCATTATCACGACTAAAACGTCCTTTATCACCACTAAAACATCCATTATCACCCCTATAACACCTATTATCACTACTATAACAACCATTATCACCACGATAACAACCATTATAACCACTATAACAACCATTATAGCCACTATAATAGCCATTATAACCACTATAACAACCATTACAACCAGTATAACAACCATTGCAACCACTATGACAACCAATAAGACCATTATAACGACCATTATCACCAATACAACAACCATTATAACCACTGTAACAACCATTATGACCACTATAACAACCATTATCACGCCTAGAACATCCTTTATCACCACTAAAACATCCATTATCACCACTATAACAACCATTATCATCACTACAACAACCATTATCACCACTATAACAACCATTATAACCACTACAGCAACCATTATCACGACGAAAACGTCCTTTATCACCACTAAAGCATCCATTATCACCACTATAACACCTATTATCGCCCCTATAACAACCATTATCACCACGATAACAAGCACTATCAGCATTATAACGACCATTATCACCACTATAACGACCATTATCAGCACGATAACGACCATTATCAGCACTATAACGGCCATTATCACCACCATAACGACCATTGTCACCACTATAACGACCATTATAACCAATATAACGACCATTATCACCACTATAACAACCATTATAACCACTATAACAACCATTATAACCACTACAGTGACCATTATGAGCACTATAAAGACCATTATAACCGCTATAACATCCATTATCAGCACTATAAAGACCATTATAACCGCTATAACATCCATTATCACCACTATAACACCTATTATCACCACTATAACAACCATTATCACCACGATAACAAACATTATCAGCACTATAACATCCATTATCACCACTATAATACCTATTATCACCACTATAACAACCATTATCACCACGATAACAAACATTATCAGCACTATAACGACCGTTATCACCACTATAACGACCATTATCACCACTATACCGACCATTATCACCACTATAACGACCATTATCACCATTATAACGACCATTATCAGCACTATAACAACCATTATCAGCACTATAACGACCATTATAACCACTATAACGACCATTATCACCACTACACGACCATTGTCACCACTATAACAACCATTATAACCAATACAACAACCATTATAACCACTATAACAACCATTATAACCACTATAACAACCAGTACAACCAGTATAACAACCATTACAACCACTACAACAATCAATAGAGCCACTATGACAACCATTATAAGCACTATGACAACCATTATGACCACTGTAACAACCATTATCAGCACTGTAACAACCATTGTAACCACTATAACGACCATTATCACCACTATAACAATCATTATAACCAATACAACAACCATTATAACCACTATAACAACCATTATAGACACTATAACAACCATTATAGCCACTATAATAGCCATTATAACCACTATAACAACCATTACAACCAGTATAACAACCATTACAACCAGTATAACAACCATTACAACCACTTTGACAACCATTAAGACCATTATAACGACCATTATCACCAATACAACAACCATTATAACCTCTATAACAACCATTATAAACACTACAACAACCATTATCACGACGAAAACGTCCTTTATCACCACTAAAGCATCCATTATCACCACTATAACACCTATTATCGCCACTATAACAACCATTATCACCACGATAACAAGCACTATCAGCATTATAACGACCATTATCACCACTATAACGACCATTATCACCACTATAACGACCATTATCATCACTATAACGACCATTATCACCACTATAACGACCATTATCAGCACGATAACGACCATTATCAGCACTATAACGGCCATTATCACCACTATAACGACCATTATCACCACTATAACGACCATTATAACCAATGTAACGACCATTGTAACCACTATAACGACCATTATCACCACTATAACAACCATTATAACCACTATAGTGACCATTATGAGCACTATAAAGACCATTATAACCGCTATAACATCCATTATCAGCACTATAAAGACCATTATAACCGCTATAACATCCATTATCACCACTATAACACCTATTATCACCACTATAACAACCATTATCACCACGATAACAAACATTATCAGCACTATAACAACCATTATCAGCGCTATAACGACCATTATCACCACTATAACGACCATTATCACCACTGTAACAACCATTGTAACCACTATAACGACCATTATCACCACTATAACAACCATTATAACCAATACAACAGCTATTATAACCACTATAACAACCATTATAGCCACTATAACAACCATTATCACGACTAAAACGTCCCTTATCACCACTAAAACATCCATTATCACCACTATAACACCTATTATCACCACTATAACAACCATTATCACCACGATAACAAACATTATCAGCACTATAACGACCATTATCACCACTATACCGACCATTCTCACCACTATACCGACCATTCTCACCACTATAACGACCATTATCACCATTATAACGACCATTATCACCATTATAACGACCATTATAACCACTATAACATCCATTATCACCACTACAACACCTATTATCAGCACTATAACAACCATTATCAGCACGATAACAAACATTATCAGCACTATAACAACCATTATCAGCACTATAACGACCATTATCACCACTATAACGACCATTATCACCACTATATCGACCATTATCACCACTATACCGACCATTGTCACCACTATAACAACCATTATAACCAATACAACAACCATTATAACCACTATAGCAACCATTATAACCACTATAACAACCAGTACAATCACTATAACAACCATTGCAACCACTACAACAACCAATAGATCCACTATGACAACCATTATAAGCACTATGACAACCATTATGACCACTGTAACAACCGTTACAACCACTATGACAACCATTAAGACCACTATGACAACCATTATCACCACTATAACAACCATCATCAACACTATAACAACCATTATAACCACTATAACAACCATTATAGCCACTATAATAGCCATTATAACCACTATAACAACCATTACAACCAGTATAACAACCATTACAACCACTATGACAACAATTATAACCACTATGACAACCATTATCACCACTGTCACAACCATTATGACCACTGTAACAACCATTATGACCACTATAACAACCATTATCACGCCTAGAACATCCTTTATCACCACTAAAACATCCATTATCACCACTATAACAACCATTATCACCACTACAACAACCATTATCACCACTATAACAACCATTATAACCACTACAACAACCATTATCACGACTAAAACGTCCTTTATCACCACTAAAGCATCCATTATCACCACTATAACGCCTATTATCGCCACTATAACAACCATTATCACCACGATAACAAGCACTATCAGCATTATAACGACCATTATCACCACTATAACGACCATTATCACCACTATAACGACCATTATCATCACTATAACGACCATTATCACCACTATAACGACCATTATCAGCACTATAACGACCATTATCAGCACTATAACGGCCATTATCACCACTATAACGACCATTATCACCACTATAACGACCATTATAACCAATATAACGACCATTATCACCACTATAACAACCATTATAACCACTATAACAACCATTATAACCACTATAGTGACCATTATGAGCACTATAAAGACCATTATAACCGCTATAACATCCATTATCAGCACTATAAAGACCATTATAACCGCTATAACATCCATTATCACCACTATGACACCTATTATCACCACTATAACAACCATTATCACCACGATAACAAACATTATCAGCACTATAACAACCATTATCAGCACTATAACGACCATTATCACCACTATAACGACCATTATCACCACTATATCGACCATTATCACCACTATACCGACCATTGTCACCACTATAACAACCATTATAACCAATACAACAACCATTATAACCACTATAGCAACCATTGTAACCACTATAACAACCAGTACAACCAGTATAACAACCATTGCAACCACTACAACAACCAATAGAGCCACTATGACAACCATTATAACCACTATAACAACCATTACAGCCACTATAACAACCATTATCACGACTAAAACGTCCTTTATCACCACTAAAACATCCATTATCACCCCTATAACACCTATTATCACTACTATAACAACCATTACCACCACGATAACAAACATTATCAGCACTAGAACGACCATTATCACCACTATACCGACCATTCTCACCACTATACCGACCATTCTCACCACTATAACGACCATTATCACCATTATAACGACCATTATCACCACTATAACGACCATTATAACCACTATAACATCCATTATCACCACTATAACACCTATTATCACCACTATAACAACCACTATCAGCACGATAACAAACATTATCAGCACTATAACAACCATTATCAGCACGATAACAAACATTATCAGCACTATAACAACCATTATCAGCACTATAACGACCATTATCACCACTATAACGACCATTATCACCACTATATCGACCATTATCACCACTATACCGACCATTGTCACCACTATAACAACCATTATAACCAATACAACAACCATTATAACCACTATAGCAACCATTATAACCACTATAACAACCAGTACAACCAGTATAACAACCATTCCAACCACTACAACAACCATTAGAGCCACTATGACAACCATTATAAGCACTATGCTAACCATTATGACCACTGTAACAACCATTACAACCAGACAACCATTAAGACCACTATGACAACCATTATCACCACCATAACAACCATCATCAACACTATAACAACCATTATAACCACTATAACAACCATCATCAACACTATAACAACCATTATAACCACTATAACAACCATTATAGCCACTATAATAGCCATTATAACCACTATAACAACCATTACAACCAGTATAACAACCATTACAACCACTATGACAACAATTATAACCACTATGACAACCATTATCACCACTGTCACAACCATTATGACCACTGTAACAACCATTATGACCACTAGAACAACCATTATCACGCCTAGAACATCCTTTATCACCACTAAAACATCCATTATCACCACTATAACAACCATTATCACCACTACAACAACCATTATCACCACTATAACAACCATTATAACCACTATAACAACCATTATCACGACTAAAACGTCCTTTATCACCACTAAAGCACCCATTATCACCACTATAACACCTATTATCACCACTATAACAACCATTATCACCACGATAACAAGAACTATCAGCATTATAACGACCATTAGCAGCACTATAACGACCATTATCACCACTATAACGACCATTATCATCACTATAACGACCATTATCACCACTATAACGACCATTATCACCACTATAACGACCATTATCACCACTATAACGACCATTATAACCAATATAACGACCATTATCACCACTATAACAACCATTATAACCACTATAACAACCATTATAACCACTATAGTGACCATTATGAGCACTATAAAGACCATTATAACCGCTATAACATCCATTATCAGCACTATAAAGACCATTATAACCGCTATAACATCCATTATCACCACTATAACACCTATTATCACCACTATAACAACCATTATCACCACTATAACAAACATTATCAGCACTATAACAACCATTATCAGCACTATAACGACCATTATCACCACTATAACGACCATTATCACCACTATATCGACCATTATCACCACTATACCGACCATTGTCACCACTATAACAACCATTATAACCAATACAGCAACCATTATAACCGCTATAGCAACCATTATAACCACTATAACAAACAGTACAACCAGTATAACAACCATTGCAACCACTACAACAACCAATAGAGCCACTATGACAACCATTATAAGCACTATGACAACCATTATGACCACTGTAACAACCATTACAACCACTATGACAACCATTAAGACCAGTATGACAGCCATTAGCACCACTATAACAACCATCATCACCACTATAACAACCATTATAACCACTATAACAACCATTATAGCCACTATAATAGCCATTATAACCACTATAACAACCATTACAACCAGTATAACAACCATTACAACCACTATGACAACAATTATAACCACTATGACAACCATTATCACCACTGTCACAACCATTATGACCACTGTAACAACCATTACAACCACTATGACAACCATTAAGACCAGTATGACAGCCATTAGCACCACTATAACAACCATCATCACCACTATAACAACCATTATAACCACTATAACTACCATTATCACGACTAAAACGTCCTTTATCACCACTAAAACATCCATTATCACCCCTATAACACCTATTATCACTACTATAACAACCATTATCACCACGATAACAAACATTACCAGCACTATAACGACCATTATCACCACTATACCGACCACTCTCACCACTATAACGACCATTATCACCATTATCACGACCATTATCATCACTATAACGACCATTATAACCACTATAACATCCATTATCACCACTATAACACCTATTATCACCACTATAACAACCATTATCACCACGATAACAAACACTATCAGCACTATAACAACCATTATCAGCACTATAACGACCATTATAACCACTATAACGACCATTATCCCCACTATAACGACCATTGTCACCACTATACCGACCATTGTCACCACTATAACAACCATTATAACCACTATAGCAACCATTGTAACCACTATAACAACCAGTACAACCAGTATAACAACCATTGCAACCACTACAACAACCAATAGAGCCACTATGACAACCATTATAACCACTATAACAACCATTACAGCCACTATAACAACCATTATCACGACTAAAACGTCCTTTATCACCACTAAAACATCCATTATCACCCCTATAACACCTATTATCACTACTATAACAACCATTACCACCACGATAACAAACATTATCAGCACTAGAACGACCATTATCACCACTATACCGACCATTCTCACCACTATACCGACCATTCTCACCACTATAACGACCATTATCACCATTATAACGACCATTATCACCACTATAACGACCATTATAACCACTATAACATCCATTATCACCACTATAACACCTATTATCACCACTATAACAACCACTATCAGCACGATAACAAACATTATCAGCACTATAACAACCATTATCAGCACGATAACAAACATTATCAGCACTATAACAACCATTATCAGCACTATAACGACCATTATCACCACTATAACGACCATTATCACCACTATATCGACCATTATCACCACTATACCGACCATTGTCACCACTATAACAACCATTATAACCAATACAACAACCATTATAACCACTATAGCAACCATTATAACCACTATAACAACCAGTACAACCAGTATAACAACCATTGCAACCACTACAACAACCATTAGAGCCACTATGACAACCATTATAAGCACTATGCTAACCATTATGACCACTGTAACAACCATTACAACCAGACAACCATTAAGACCACTATGACAACCATTATCACCACCATAACAACCATCATCAACACTATAACAACCATTATAACCACTATAACAACCATCATCAACACTATAACAACCATTATAACCACTATAACAACCATTATAGCCACTATAATAGCCATTATAACCACTATAACAACCATTACAACCAGTATAACAACCATTACAACCACTATGACAACAATTATAACCACTATGACAACCATTATCACCACTGTCACAACCATTATGACCACTGTAACAACCATTATGACCACTAGAACAACCATTATCACGCCTAGAACATCCTTTATCACCACTAAAACATCCATTATCACCACTATAACAACCATTATCACCACTACAACAACCATTATCACCACTATAACAACCATTATAACCACTATAACAACCATTATCACGACTAAAACGTCCTTTATCACCACTAAAGCACCCATTATCACCACTATAACACCTATTATCACCACTATAACAACCATTATCACCACGATAACAAGAACTATCAGCATTATAACGACCATTAGCAGCACTATAACGACCATTATCACCACTATAACGACCATTATCATCACTATAACGACCATTATCACCACTATAACGACCATTATCACCACTATAACGACCATTATCACCACTATAACGACCATTATAACCAATATAACGACCATTATCACCACTATAACAACCATTATAACCACTATAACAACCATTATAACCACTATAGTGACCATTATGAGCACTATAAAGACCATTATAACCGCTATAACATCCATTATCAGCACTATAAAGACCATTATAACCGCTATAACATCCATTATCACCACTATAACACCTATTATCACCACTATAACAACCATTATCACCACTATAACAAACATTATCAGCACTATAACAACCATTATCAGCACTATAACGACCATTATCACCACTATAACGACCATTATCACCACTATATCGACCATTATCACCACTATACCGACCATTGTCACCACTATAACAACCATTATAACCAATACAGCAACCATTATAACCGCTATAGCAACCATTATAACCACTATAACAAACAGTACAACCAGTATAACAACCATTGCAACCACTACAACAACCAATAGAGCCACTATGACAACCATTATAAGCACTATGACAACCATTATGACCACTGTAACAACCATTACAACCACTATGACAACCATTAAGACCAGTATGACAGCCATTAGCACCACTATAACAACCATCATCACCACTATAACAACCATTATAACCACTATAACAACCATTATAGCCACTATAATAGCCATTATAACCACTATAACAACCATTACAACCAGTATAACAACCATTACAACCACTATGACAACAATTATAACCACTATGACAACCATTATCACCACTGTCACAACCATTATGACCACTGTAACAACCATTACAACCACTATGACAACCATTAAGACCAGTATGACAGCCATTAGCACCACTATAACAACCATCATCACCACTATAACAACCATTATAACCACTATAACTACCATTATCACGACTAAAACGTCCTTTATCACCACTAAAACATCCATTATCACCCCTATAACACCTATTATCACTACTATAACAACCATTATCACCACGATAACAAACATTACCAGCACTATAACGACCATTATCACCACTATACCGACCACTCTCACCACTATAACGACCATTATCACCATTATCACGACCATTATCATCACTATAACGACCATTATAACCACTATAACATCCATTATCACCACTATAACACCTATTATCACCACTATAACAACCATTATCACCACGATAACAAACACTATCAGCACTATAACAACCATTATCAGCACTATAACGACCATTATAACCACTATAACGACCATTATCCCCACTATAACGACCATTGTCACCACTATACCGACCATTGTCACCACTATAACAACCATTATAACCACTATCACAACCATTATAGTCACTATCATAGCCATTATAACCACTATAACAACCATTACAGCCAGTATAACAACCATTACAACCACTATGACAACCATTAAGACCACTATAACGACCATTATCAGCACTATAACGACCATTATCACCGCTATAACGACCATTATAACCAATACAACAACCATTATAACCACTATAACAACCATTATAGCCACTATAACAACCATTATAGCCACTATAATAGCCATTATAAACACTATAACAACCATTACAACCAGTATAACAACCATTACAACCACTTTGACAAACATTAAGACCACTATAACAACCAATATAACCACTATAACAACCATTATCACGCCTAGAACATCCTTTATCACCACTAAAACATCCATTATCACCACTATAACAACCATTATCACCACTACAACAACCATTATCGCCACTATAACAACCATTATAACCACTATAACAACCATTATCACGACTAAAACGTCCTTTATCACCACTAAAGCATCCATTATCACCACTATAACACCTATTATCACCACTATAACAACCATTATCACCACGATAACAAACATTATCAGCACTATAACAACCATTATCAGCACTATAACGACCATTATAACCACTATAGCGACCATTATCCCCACTATAACGACCATTGTCACCACTATACCGACCATTGTCACCACTATAACAACCATTATAGCCACTATCATAGCCATTATAACCACTATAACAACCATTACAACCAGTATAACAACCATTACAACCACTATGACAACCATTAAGACCACTATAACGACCATTATCAGCACTATAACGACCATTATCGCCGCTATAACGACCATTATCACCACTATAACGACCATTATCACCACTATAACGACCATTATCACCACTATACCGACCATTATCACCATTATAACGACCATTATCACCATTATAACGACCACTATCACGACTATAACAACCATTAATAGCACTATAACAACCATTATAGCCACTATAGTAACCATTATAGCCACTATAATAGCCATTATAACCACTATAACAACCATTACAACCAGTATAACAACAATTACAACCACTTTGACAAACATTAAGACCACTATAACGACCATTATCAGCACTATAACGACCATTATCACCACTATAACGACCACTATCACCACTATAACGACCATTATCACCACTATAACGACCATTATCACCACTATACCGACCATTATCACCACTATAACGACCATTATAACCAATACAACAACCATTATAACCACTATAACAACCATTATAGCCACTATAACAACCATTATCACGAGTAAAACGTCCTTTATCACCACTAAAACATCCATTATCACCCCTATAACACCTATTATCACTACTATAACAACCATTACAACCAGTATAACAACCATTGCAACCACTGTGACAACCATTAAGACCACTATAACGACCATTATCAGCACTATAACGACCATTATCACCACTATATCGACCATTATCACCACTATAACGACCATTATCACCATTATAACGACCATTATCACCACTATACCGACCATTGTCACCACTATAACAACCATTATAACCAATACAACAACCATTATAACCACTATAGCAACCATTATAACCACTATAACAACCAGTACAACCAGTATAACAACCATTACAACCACTACAACAACCAATAGAGCCACTATGACAACCATTATAAGCACTATGACAACCATTATGACCACTGTAACAACCATTATCACCACTGTAACAACCATTGTAACCACTATAACGACCATTATCACCACTATAACAACCATTATAAGCAATACAACAACCATTATAACCACTACAACAACCATTATAGCCACTATAACAACCACTGTCACGACTAAAACGTCCCTTATCACCACTAAAACATCCATTATCACCCCTATAACACCTATTATCACTACTATAACAACCATTATCACCACGATAACAAACATTATCAGCACTATAACGACCATTATCACCACTATACCGACCATTCTCACCACTATACCGACCATTCTCACCACTATAACGACCATTATCACCATTATAACGACCATTAACACCACTATAACGACCATTATAACCACTATAACATCCATTATCACCACTATAACACCTATTATCACCACTATAACAACCATTATCACCACGATAACAAACATTATCAGCACTATAACAACCATTATCAGCACTATAACGACCATTATAACCACTATAACGACCATTATCCCCACTATAACGACCATTGTCACCACTATACCGACCATTGTCACCACTATAACAACCATTATAACCACTATAGCAACCATTATAACCACTATAACAACCAGTACAACCAGTATAACAACCATTACAACCACTACAACAACCAATAGAGCCACTATGACAACCATTATAAGCACTATGACAACCATTATGACCACTGTAACAACCATTATCAGCACTGTAACAACCATTGTAACCACTATAACGACCATTATCACCACTATAACAATCATTATAACCACTATAACAACCATTATAGCCACTATAATAGCCATTATAACCACTATAACAACCATTACAACCAGTATAACAACCATTGCAACCACTATGACAACCATTAAGACCATTATAACGACCATTATCACCAATACAACAACCATTATAACCACTGTAACAACCATTATGACCACTATAACAACCATTATCACGCCTAGAACATCCTTTATCACCACTAAAACATCCATTATCACCACTATAACAACCATTATCATCACTACAACAACCATTATCACCACTATAACAACCATTATAACCACTACAACAACCATTATCACGACGAAAACGTCCTTTATCACCACTAAAGCATCCATTATCACCACTATAACACCTATTATCGCCCCTATAACAACCATTATCACCACGATAACAAGCACTATCAGCATTATAACGACCATTATCACCACTATAACGACCATTATCACCACTATAACGACCATTATCATCACTATAACGACCATTATCACCACTATAACGACCATTATCACCACTATAACGACCATTATAACCAATATAACGACCATTATCACCACTATAACAACCATTATAACCACTATAACAACCATTATAACCACTACAGTGACCATTATGAGCACTATAAAGACCATTATAACCGCTATAACATCCATTATCAGCACTATAAAGACCATTATAACCGCTATAACATCCATTATCACCACTATAACACCTATTATCACCACTATAACAACCATTATCACCACGATAACAAACATTATCAGCACTATAACATCCATTATCACCACTATAATACCTATTATCACCACTATAACAACCATTATCACCACGATAACAAACATTATCAGCACTATAACGACCGTTATCACCACTATAACGACCATTATCACCACTATACCGACCATTATCACCATTATAACGACCATTATCACCATTATAACGACCATTATCAGCACTATAACAACCATTATCAGCACTATAACGACCATTATAACCACTATAACGACCATTATCACCACTACACGACCATTGTCACCACTATAACAACCATTATAACCAATACAACAACCATTATAACCACTATAACAACCATTATAACCACTATAACAACCAGTACAACCAGTATAACAACCATTACAACCACTACAACAATCAATAGAGCCACTATGACAACCATTATAAGCACTATGACAACCATTATGACCACTGTAACAACCATTATCAGCACTGTAACAACCATTGTAACCACTATAACGACCATTATCACCACTATAACAATCATTATAACCAATACAACAACCATTATAACCACTATAACAACCATTATAGACACTATAACAACCATTATAGCCACTATAATAGCCATTATAACCACTATAACAACCATTACAACCAGTATAACAACCATTACAACCAGTATAACAACCATTACAACCACTTTGACAACCATTAAGACCATTATAACGACCATTATCACCAATACAACAACCATTATAACCACTACAACAACCATTATAACCACTACAACAACCATTATCACGACGAAAACGTCCTTTATCACCACTAAAGCATCCATTATCACCACTATAACACCTATTATCGCCACTATAACAACCATTATCACCACGATAACAAGCACTATCAGCATTATAACGACCATTATCACCACTATAACGACCATTATCACCACTATAACGACCATTATCATCACTATAACGACCATTATCACCACTATAACGACCATTATCAGCACGATAACGACCATTATCAGCACTATAACGGCCATTATCACCACTATAACGACCATTATCACCACTATAACGACCATTATAACCAATGTAACGACCATTGTAACCACTATAACGACCATTATCACCACTATAACAACCATTATAACCACTATAACAACCATTATAACCACTACAGTGACCATTATGAGCACTATAAAGACCATTATAACCGCTATAACATCCATTATCAGCACTATAAAGACCATTATAACCGCTATAACATCCATTATCACCACTATAACACCTATTATCACCACTATAACAACCATTATCACCACGATAACAAACATTATCAGCACTATAACATCCATTATCACCACTATAATACCTATTATCACCACTATAACAACCATTATCACCACGATAACAAACATTATCAGCACTATAACGACCGTTATCACCACTATAACGACCATTATCACCACTATACCGACCATTATCACCACTATAACGACCATTATCACCATTATAACGACCATTATCAGCACTATAACAACCATTATCAGCACTATTACGACCATTATAACCACTATAACGACCATTATCACCAGTACACGACCATTGTCACCACTATAACAACCATTATAACCAATACAACAACCATTATAACCACTATAACAACCATTATAACCACTATAACAACCAGTACAACCAGTATAACAACCATTACAACCACTACAACAATCAATAGAGCCACTATGACAACCATTATAAGCACTATGACAACCATTATGACCACTGTAACAACCATTATCAGCACTGTAACAACCATTGTAACCACTATAACGACCATTATCACCACTATAACAATCATTATAACCAATACAACAACCATTATAACCACTATAACAACCATTATAGACACTATAACAACCATTATAGCCACTATAATAGCCATTATAACCACTATAACAACCATTACATCCAGTATAACAACCATTACAACCAGTATAACAACCACTTTGACAACCATTAAGACCATTATAACGACCATTATCACCAATACAACAACCATTATAACCACTATAACAACCATTATAACCACTACAACAACCATTATCACGACGAAAACGTCCTTTATCACCACTAAAGCATCCATTATCACCACTATAACACCTATTATCGCCACTATAACAACCATTATCACCACGATAACAAGCACTATCAGCATTATAACGACCATTATCACCACTATAACGACCATTATCACCACTATAACGACCATTATCATCACTATAACGACCATTATCACCACTATAACGACCATTATCAGCACGATAACGACCATTATCAGCACTATAACGGCCATTATCACCACTATAACGACCATTATCACCACTATAACGACCATTATAACCAATGTAACGACCATTGTAACCACTATAACGACCATTATCACCACTATAACAACCATTATAACCACTATAGTGACCATTATGAGCACTATAAAGACCATTATAACCGCTATAACATCCATTATCAGCACTATAAAGACCATTATAACCGCTATAACATCCATTATCACCACTATAACACCTATTATCACCACTATAACAACCATTATCACCACGATAACAAACATTATCAGCACTATAACAACCATTATCAGCGCTATAACGACCATTATCACCACTATAACGACCATTATCACCACTATATCGACCATTATCACCACTATACCGACCATTGTCACCACTATAACAACCATTATAACCAATACAACAACCATTATAACCACTATAGCAACCATTATAACCACTATAACGACCATTATCATCACTATAACGACCATTATCACCACTATACCGACCATTATCACCATTATAACGACCATTATCACCATTATAACGGCCATTATCACCACTATAACGACCATTATAACCACTATAACAACCATTATCACCACTATAGCGACCATTATCAGCACTATAAAGACCATTATAACCACTATAACATCCATTATCACCACTATAACACCTATTATCACCACTATAACAACCATTATGACCACGATAACAAACATTATCAGCACTATAACAACCATTATCAGCACTATAACGACCATTATAAACACTATAACGACCATTATCACCACGATAACAAACATTATCAGCACTATAACGACCATTATCACCACTATACCGACCATTCTCACCACTATACCGACCATTCTCACCACTATAACGACCATTATCACCATTATAACGACCATTATCACCACTATAACGACCATTATAACCACTATAACAACCATTATAGCCACTATAACAACCATTATCACGACTAAAACGTCCTTTATCACCACTAAAACATCCATTATCACCCCTATAACACCTATTATCACTAGTATAACAACCATTATCACCACGATAACAAACATTATCAGCACTATAACGACCATTATCACCACTATACCGACCATTCTCACCACTATACCGACCATTCTCACCACTATACCGACCATTCTCACCACTATAACGACCATTATAACCATTATAACGACCATTATCCCCACTATAACGACCATTGTCACCACTATACCGACCATTGTCACCACTATAACAACCATTATAACCACTATCACAACCATTATAGCCACTATCATAGCCATTATAACCACTATAACAACCATTACAACCAGTATAACAACCATTACAACCACTATGACAACCATTAAGACCACTATAACGACCATTATCAGCACTATAACGACCATTATCACCACTATAACGACCATTATCACCACTATAACGACCATTATCACCATTATAACGACCATTATCGCCACTATACCGACCATTCTCACCACTATACCGACCATTCTCACCACTATAACGACCATTATCACCATTATAACGACCATTATCACCATTATAACGACCATTATCACCACTATAACGACCATTATCCCCACTATAACGACCATTGTCACCACTATAACAACCATTATAACCAAAACAACAACCATTATAACCACTATAACAACCATTATAACCACTATAACAACCAGTACAACGAGTATAACAACCATTACAACCACTACAACAACCAATAGAGCCACTATGACAACCATTATAAGCATTACGACAACCATTATGACCACTGTAACAACCATTATCACCACTGTAACAACCACTGTAACCACTATAACGACCATTATCACCACTATAACAACCATTATAACCACTACAACAACCATTATCACGACGAAAACGTCCTTTATCACCACTAAAGCATCCATTATCACCACTATAACACCTATTATCGCCCCTATAACAACCATTATCACCACGATAACAAGCACTATCAGCATTATAACGACCATTATCACCACTATAACGACCATTATCACCACTATAACGACCATTATCATCACTATAACGACCATTATCACCACTATAACGACCATTATCACCACTATAACGACCATTATAACCAATATAACGACCATTATCACCACTATAACAACCATTATAACCACTATAACAACCATTATAACCACTACAGTGACCATTATGAGCACTATAAAGACCATTATAACCGCTATAACATCCATTATCAGCACTATAAAGACCATTATAACCGCTATAACATCCATTATCACCACTATAACACCTATTATCACCACTATAACAACCATTATCACCACGATAACAAACATTATCAGCACTATAACATCCATTATCACCACTATAATACCTATTATCACCACTATAACAACCATTATCACCACGATAACAAACATTATCAGCACTATAACGACCGTTATCACCACTATAACGACCATTATCACCACTATACCGACCATTATCACCATTATAACGACCATTATCACCATTATAACGACCATTATCAGCACTATAACAACCATTATCAGCACTATAACGACCATTATAACCACTATAACGACCATTATCACCACTACACGACCATTGTCACCACTATAACAACCATTATAACCAATACAACAACCATTATAACCACTATAACAACCATTATAACCACTATAACAACCAGTACAACCAGTATAACAACCATTACAACCACTACAACAATCAATAGAGCCACTATGACAACCATTATAAGCACTATGACAACCATTATGACCACTGTAACAACCATTATCAGCACTGTAACAACCATTGTAACCACTATAACGACCATTATCACCACTATAACAATCATTATAACCAATACAACAACCATTATAACCACTATAACAACCATTATAGACACTATAACAACCATTATAGCCACTATAATAGCCATTATAACCACTATAACAACCATTACAACCAGTATAACAACCATTACAACCAGTATAACAACCATTACAACCACTTTGACAACCATTAAGACCATTATAACGACCATTATCACCAATACAACAACCATTATAACCACTACAACAACCATTATAACCACTACAACAACCATTATCACGACGAAAACGTCCTTTATCACCACTAAAGCATCCATTATCACCACTATAACACCTATTATCGCCACTATAACAACCATTATCACCACGATAACAAGCACTATCAGCATTATAACGACCATTATCACCACTATAACGACCATTATCACCACTATAACGACCATTATCATCACTATAACGACCATTATCACCACTATAACGACCATTATCAGCACGATAACGACCATTATCAGCACTATAACGGCCATTATCACCACTATAACGACCATTATCACCACTATAACGACCATTATAACCAATGTAACGACCATTGTAACCACTATAACGACCATTATCACCACTATAACAACCATTATAACCACTATAACAACCATTATAACCACTACAGTGACCATTATGAGCACTATAAAGACCATTATAACCGCTATAACATCCATTATCAGCACTATAAAGACCATTATAACCGCTATAACATCCATTATCACCACTATAACACCTATTATCACCACTATAACAACCATTATCACCACGATAACAAACATTATCAGCACTATAACATCCATTATCACCACTATAATACCTATTATCACCACTATAACAACCATTATCACCACGATAACAAACATTATCAGCACTATAACGACCGTTATCACCACTATAACGACCATTATGACCACTATACCGACCATTATCACCACTATAACGACCATTATCACCATTATAACGACCATTATCAGCACTATAACAACCATTATCAGCACTATTACGACCATTATAACCACTATAACGACCATTATCACCACTACACGACCATTGTCACCACTATAACAACCATTATAACCAATACAACAACCATTATAACCACTATAACAACCATTATAACCACTATAACAACCAGTACAACCAGTATAACAACCATTACAACCACTACAACAATCAATAGAGCCACTATGACAACCATTATAAGCACTATGACAACCATTATGACCACTGTAACAACCATTATCAGCACTGTAACAACCATTGTAACCACTATAACGACCATTATCACCACTATAACAATCATTATAACCAATACAACAACCATTATAACCACTATAACAACCATTATAGACACTATAACAACCATTATAGCCACTATAATAGCCATTATAACCACTATAACAACCATTACATCCAGTATAACAACCATTACAACCAGTATAACAACCATTACAACCACTTTGACAACCATTAAGACCATTATAACGACCATTATCACCAATACAACAACCATTATAACCACTATAACAACCATTATAACCACTACAACAACCATTATCACGACGAAAACGTCCTTTATCACCACTAAAGCATCCATTATCACCACTATAACACCTATTATCGCCACTATAACAACCATTATCACCACGATAACAAGCACTATCAGCATTATAACGACCATTATCACCACTATAACGACCATTATCACCACTATAACGACCATTATCATCACTATAACGACCATTATCACCACTATAACGACCATTATCAGCACGATAACGACCATTATCAGCACTATAACGGCCATTATCACCACTATAACGACCATTATCACCACTATAACGACCATTATAACCAATGTAACGACCATTGTAACCACTATAACGACCATTATCACCACTATAACAACCATTATAACCACTATAGTGACCATTATGAGCACTATAAAGACCATTATAACCGCTATAACATCCATTATCAGCACTATAAAGACCATTATAACCGCTATAACATCCATTATCACCACTATAACACCTATTATCACCACTATAACAACCATTATCACCACGATAACAAACATTATCAGCACTATAACAACCATTATCAGCGCTATAACGACCATTATCACCACTATAACGACCATTATCACCACTATATCGACCATTATCACCACTATACCGACCATTGTCACCACTATAACAACCATTATAACCAATACAACAACCATTATAACCACTATAGCAACCATTATAACCACTATAACGACCATTATCATCACTATAACGACCATTATCACCACTATACCGACCATTATCACCATTATAACGACCATTATCACCATTATAACGGCCATTATCACCACTATAACGACCATTATAACCACTATAACAACCATTATCACCACTATAGCGACCATTATCAGCACTATAAAGACCATTATAACCACTATAACATCCATTATCACCACTATAACACCTATTATCACCACTATAACAACCATTATGACCACGATAACAAACATTATCAGCACTATAACAACCATTATCAGCACTATAACGACCATTATAAACACTATAACGACCATTATCACCACGATAACAAACATTATCAGCACTATAACGACCATTATCACCACTATACCGACCATTCTCACCACTATACCGACCATTCTCACCACTATAACGACCATTATCACCATTATAACGACCATTATCACCACTATAACGACCATTATAACCACTATAACAACCATTATAGCCACTATAACAACCATTATCACGACTAAAACGTCCTTTATCACCACTAAAACATCCATTATCACCCCTATAACACCTATTATCACTAGTATAACAACCATTATCACCACGATAACAAACATTATCAGCACTATAACGACCATTATCACCACTATACCGACCATTCTCACCACTATACCGACCATTCTCACCACTATACCGACCATTCTCACCACTATAACGACCATTATAACCATTATAACGACCATTATCCCCACTATAACGACCATTGTCACCACTATACCGACCATTGTCACCACTATAACAACCATTATAACCACTATCACAACCATTATAGCCACTATCATAGCCATTATAACCACTATAACAACCATTACAACCAGTATAACAACCATTACAACCACTATGACAACCATTAAGACCACTATAACGACCATTATCAGCACTATAACGACCATTATCACCACTATAACGACCATTATCACCACTATAACGACCATTATCACCATTATAACGACCATTATCGCCACTATACCGACCATTCTCACCACTATACCGACCATTCTCACCACTATAACGACCATTATCACCATTATAACGACCATTATCACCATTATAACGACCATTATCACCACTATAACGACCATTATCCCCACTATAACGACCATTGTCACCACTATAACAACCATTATAACCAAAACAACAACCATTATAACCACTATAACAACCATTATAACCACTATAACAACCAGTACAACGAGTATAACAACCATTACAACCACTACAACAACCAATAGAGCCACTATGACAACCATTATAAGCATTACGACAACCATTATGACCACTGTAACAACCATTATCACCACTGTAACAACCACTGTAACCACTATAACGACCATTATCACCACTATAACAACCATTATAACCAATACAACAACCATTATCACCACTATAACGACAATTATATACACTATAACAACCATTATAACCACTATAACAACCATTATCACGACTAAAACGTCCTTTATCGCCACTAAAACATCCATTATCACCACCATAACACCTATTATCACCACTATAACAACCATTATCACCACTATAACGACCATTATCAGCACTATAAAGACCCTTATAACCGCTATAACATCCATTATCACCACTATAACACCTATTATCACCACTATAACAACCATTATCACCACGATAACAAACATTATCAGCACTATAACAAGCATTATCAGCACTATAACGACCATTATAACCACTATAACGACCATTATCACCACTACACGACCATTGTCACCACTATAACAACCATTATAACCAATACAACTACCATTATAACCACTATAACAACCATTATAACCACTATAACAACCAGTACAACGAGTATAACAACCATTACAACCACTACAACAACCAATAGAGCCACTATGACAACCATTATAAGCATTACGACAACCATTATGACCACTGTAACAACCATTATCACCACTGTAACAACCATTGTAACCACTATAACGACCATTATCACCACTATAACAACCATTATAACCAGTACAACAACCATTATAACCACTATAACAACCATTATAGCCACTATAACAACCATTATAGCCACTATAATAGCCAATATAACCACTATAACAACCATTACAACCACTATAATAACCATTATCGCGACTAGAACGTCCTTTATCACCACTAAAACATCCATTATCACCACTATAATACCTATTATCACCACTATAACAACCATTATCACCACGATAACAAACATTATCAGCACTATAACGACCATTATCACCACTATAACGACCATTATCACCACTATACCGACCATTATCACCACTATGACGACCATTATCACCATTATAACGACCATTATCACCACTATAACGACCATTATAACCACTATAACAACCATTATCACCTCTATAGCGACGATTATCAGCACTATAACGACCATTATAACCACTATAACAACCATTATCACCACTATAGCGACAATCATCTGCACTATAACGACCATTATCACCACTATAACAACCATTATAACCAATGAAACAACCATTATGACCACTATAACAACCATTATAACCAATACAAAAACCATTATAACCACTATAACAACCATTATAACCACTATAGTGACCATTATGAGCACTATAAAGACCATTATAACCGCTATAACATCCATTATCAGCACTATAAAGACCATTATAACCGCTATAACATCCATTATCACCACTATAACACCTATTATCACCACTATAACAACCATTATCACCACGATAACAAACATTATCAGCACTATAACAACCATTATCAGCACTATAACGACCATTATAACCACGATAACGACCATTATCACCACTACACGACCATTGTCACCACTATAACAACCATTATAACCAATACAACAACCATTATAACCACTATAACAACCATTATAACCACTATAACAACCAGTACAACCAGTATAACAACCATTACAACCACTACAACAATCAATAGAGCCACTATGACAACCATTATAAGCACTATGACAACCATTATGACCACTATAACAACCATTATCAGCACTGTAACAAGCATTGTAACCACTATAACGACCATTATCACCACTATAACAATCATTATAACCAATACAACAACCATTATAACCACTATAACAACCGTTATAGACGCTATAACAACCATTATAGCCACTATAATAGCCATTATAACCACTATAACAACCATTACAACCAGTATAACAACCATTACAACCACTTTGACAACCATTAAGACCATTATAACGACCATTATCACCAATACAACAACCATTATAACCACTATAACAACCATTATAGCCACTATAACAACCATTATCACGACTAAAACGTCCTTTATCACCACTAAAACATCCATTATCACCCCTATAACACCTATTATCACTACTATAACAACCATTATCACCACGATAACAAACATTATCAGCACTATAACGACCATTATCACCACTATACCGACCATTCTCACCACTATACCGACCATTCTCACCACTATAACGACCATTATCACCATTATAACGACCATTATCACCACTATAACGACCATTATAACCACTATAACATCCATTATCACCACTATAACACCTATTATCACCACTATAACAACCATTATCACCACGATAACAAACATTATCAGCACTATAACAACCATTATCAGCACTATAACGACCATTATAACCATTATAACGACCATTATCCCCACTATAACGACCATTGTCACCACTATACCGACCATTGTCACCACTATACCGACCATTATCACCATTATAACGACCATTATCACGACCATAATAACCATTATAAGCACTATAACAACCATTATAGCCACTATAACAACCATTATAGTCACTATCATAGCCATTATAACCACTATAACAACCATTACAACCAGTATAACAACCATTGCAACCACTGTGACAACCATTAAGACCACTATAACGACCATTATCAGCACTATAACGACAATTATCACCACTATAACGACCATTATCACCACTATAACGACCATTATCACCACTATACCGACCATTATCACCATTATAACGACCATTATCACGACCATAATAACCATTATAAGCACTATAACAACCATTATAGCCACTATAACAACCATTATAGTCACTATCATAGCCATTATAACCACTATAACAACCATTACAACCAGTATAACAACCATTGCAACCACTGTGACAACCATTAAGACCACTATAACGACCATTATCAGCACTATAACGACAATTATCACCACTATATCGACCATTATCACCACTATAACGACCATTATCACCATTATAACGACCATTATCACCACTATACCGACCATTGTCACCACTATAACAACCATTATAACCAATACAACAACCATTATAACCACTATAGCAACCATTATAACCACTATAACAACCAGTACAACCAGTATAACAACCATTACAACCACTACAACAACCAATAGAGCCACTATGACAACCATTATCACGACTAAAACGTCCCTTATCACCACTAAAACATCCATTATCACCCCTATAACACCTATTATCACTACTATAACAACCATTATCACCACGATAACAAACATTATCAGCACTATAACGACCATTATCACCACTATACCGACCATTCTCACCACTATACCGACCATTCTCACCACTATACCGACCATTCTCACCACTATAACGACCATTATCCCCACTATAACGACCATTGTCACCACTATACCGACCATTGTCACCACTATAACAACCATTATAACCAAAACAACAACCATTATAACCACTATAACAACCATTATAACCACTATAACAACCAGTACAACGAGTATAACAACCATTACAACCACTACAACAACCAATAGAGCCACTATGGCAACCATTACAAGCATTACGACAACCATTATGACCACTGTAACAACCATTATCACCACTGTAACAACCATTGTAACCACTATAACGACCATTATCACCACTATAACAACCATTATAACCAATACAACAACCATTATCACCACTATAACGACAATTATATACACTATAACAACCATTATAACCACTATAACAACCATTATCACCACTATAACGACAATTATATACACTATAACAACCATTATAACCACTATAACAACCATTATCACGACTAAAACGTCCTTTATCACCACTAAAACATCCATTATCACCACCATAACACCCATTATCACCACTATAACAACCATTATCACCACTATAACGACCATTATCAGCACTATAAAGACCATTATAACCGCTATAACATCCATTATCACCACTATAACTCCTATTATCACCACTGTAACAACCATTATCACCACGATAACAAACATTATCAGCACTATAACGACCATTATCACCACTATACCGACCATTCTCACCACTATACCGACCATTCTCACCACTATAACGACCATTATCACCATTATAACGACCATTATCACCATTATAACGACCATTATCACCACTATAACGACCATTATAACCACTATAACGACCATTATCCCCACTATAACGACCATTGTCACCACTATACCGACCATTGTCACCACTATAACAACCATTATAACCACTATAGCAACCATTATAACCACTATAACAACCAGTACAACCAGTATAACAACCATTACAACCACTACAACAACCAATAGAGCCACTATGACAACCATTATAAGCACTATGACAACCATTATGACCACTGTAACAACCATTACAACCACTAAAACATCCATTATCACCACTATAACAACCATTATAACGAATACAACAACCATTATAACCACTATAACAACCGGTACAACCAGTATAACAACCATTACGACCACTACAACAACCAATAGAGCCACTATGACAACCATTATAAGCACTATGACAACCATTATGTCCACTGTAACAACCATTATCACCACTGTAACAACCATTGTAACCACTATAACGACCATTATCACCACTATAACAACCATTATAACCAATACAACAGCCACTATAACCACTATAACAACCATTATAGCCACTATAACAACCATTATCACGACTAAAACGTCCCTTATCACCACTAAAACATCCATTATCACCACTATAACACCTATTATCACCACTATAACAACCATTATCACCACGATAACAAACATTATCAGCACTATAACGACCATTATCACCACTATACCGACCATTCTCACCACTATACCGACCATTCTCACCACTATAACGACCATTATCACCATTATAACGACCATTATCACCATTATAACGACCATTATCACCACTATAACGACCATTATCCCCACTATAACGACCATTGTCACCACTATAACAACCATTATAACCAAAACAACAACCATTATAACCACTATAACAACCATTATAACCACTATAACAACCAGTACAACGAGTATAACAACCATTACAACCACTACAACAACCAATAGAGCCACTATGGCAACCATTACAAGCATTACGACAACCATTATGACCACTGTAACAACCATTATCACCACTGTAACAACCATTGTAACCACTATAACGACCATTATCACCACTATAACAACCATTATAACCAATACAACAACCATTATCACCACTATAACGACAATTATATACACTATAACAACCATTATAACCACTATAACAACCATTATCACGACTAAAACGTCCTTTATCACCACTAAAACATCCATTATCACCACCATAACACCCATTATCACCACTATAACAACCATTATCACCACTATAACGACCATTATCAGCACTATAAAGACCATTATAACCGCTATAACATCCATTATCACCACTATAACTCCTATTATCACCACTGTAACAACCATTATCACCACGATAACAAACATTATCAGCACTATAACAACCATTATCAGCACTATAACGACCATTACAACCACTATAACGACCATTATCACCACTACACGACCATTGTCACCACTATAACAACCATTATAACCAATACAACTACCATTATAACCACTATAATAACCATTATAACCACTATAACAACCAGTACAACGAGTATAACAACCATTACAACCACTACAACAACCAATAGAGCCACTATGACAACCATTATAAGCATTACGACAACCATTATGACCACTGTAACAACCATTATCACCACTGTAACAACCATTGTAACCACTATAACGACCATTATCACCACTATAACAACCATTATAACCAGTACAACAACCATTATAACCACTATAACAACCATTATAGCCACTATAACAACCATTATAGCCACTATAATAGCCATTATAACCACTATAACAACCATTACAACCACTATAATAACCATTATCGCGACTAGAACGTCCTTTATCACCACTAAAACATCCATTATCACCACTATAATACCTATTATCACCACTATAACAACCATTATCACCACGATAACAAACATTATCAGCACTATAACGACCATTATCACCACTATAACGACCATTATCACCACTATACCGACCATTATCACCACTATAACGACCATTATCACCATTATAACGACCATTATCACCACTATAACGACCATTATAACCACTATAACAACCATTATCACCACTATAGCGACGATTATCAGCACTATAACGACCATTATAACCACTATAACAACCATTATCACCACTATAGCGACAATCATCTGCGCTATAACGACCATTATCACCACTATAACAACCATTATAACCAATACAACAACCATTATGACCACTATAACAACCATTATAACCAATACAAAAACCATTATAACCACTATAACAACCATTATAACCACTATAGTGACCATTATGAGCACTATAAAGACCATTATAACCGCTATAACATCCATTATCAGCACTTTAAAGACCATTATAACCGCTATAACATCCATTATCACCACTATAACACCTATTATCACCACTATAACAACCATTATCACCACGATAACAAACATTATCAGCACTATAACAACCATTATCAGCACTATAACGACCATTATAACCACTATAACGACCATTATCCCCACTTAACGACCATTGTCACCACTATACCGACCATTGTCACCACTATAACAACCATTATAACCACTATCACAACCATTATAGTCACTATCATAGCCATTATAACCACTATAACAACCATTACAACCAGTATAACAACCATTACAACCACTATGACAACCATTAAGACCACTATAACGACCATTATCAGCACTATAGCGACCATTATCACCGCTATAACGACCATTATCACCACTATAACGACCATTATCACCACTATAACGACCATTATCACCACTATACCGACCATTCTCACCACTATACCGACCATTCTCACCACTATAACGACCATTATCACCATTATAACGACCATTATCACCACTATAACGACCATTATAACCACTATAACATCCATTATCACCACTATAACACCTATTATCACCACTATAACAACCATTATCACCACGATAACAAACATTATCAGCACTATAACAACCATTATCAGCAATATAACGACCATTATAACCACTATAACGACCATTATCCCCACTATAACGACCATTGTCACCACTATACCGACCATTGTCACCACTATAACAACCATTATAACCACTATCACAACCATTATAGTCACTATCATAGCCATTATAACCACTATAACAACCATTACAACCAGTATAACAACCATTACAACCACTATGACAACCATTAAGACCACTATAACGACCATTATCAGCACTATAGCGACCATTATCACCGCTATAACGACCATTATCACCACTATAACGACCATTATCACCACTATAACGACCATTATCACCACTATACCGACCATTCTCACCACTATACCGACCATTCTCACCACTATAACGACCATTATCACCATTATAACGACCATTATCACCACTATAACGACCATTATAACCACTATAACATCCATTATCACCACTATAACACCTATTATCACCACTATAACAACCATTATCACCACGATAACAAACATTATCAGCACTATAACAACCATTATCAGCAATATAACGACCATTATAACCACTATAACGACCATTATCCCCACTATAACGACCATTGTCACCACTATACCGACCATTGTCACCACTATAACAACCATTATAACCACTATCACAACCATTATAGTCACTATCATAGCCATTATAACCACTATAACAACCATTACAACCAGTATAACAACCATTACAACCACTATGACAACCATTAAGACCACTATAACGACCATTATCAGCACTATAACGACCATTATCACCGCTATAACGACCATTATCACCACTATAACGACCATTATCACCACTATAACGACCATTATCACCACTATACCGACCATTATCACCATTATAACGACCATTATCACCATTATAACGACCATTATCACGACTATAACAACCATTATAAGCACTATAACAACCATTATAGCCACTATAACAACCATTATAGCCACTATAATAGCCATTATAACCAGTATAACAACCATTACAACCAGTATAACAACCATTGCAACCACTATGACAACCATTAAGACCACTATAACGACCATTATCAGCACTATAACGACCATTATCACCACTATAACGACCATTATCACCACTATACCGACCATTATCACCATTATAACGACCATTATCACCATTATAACGGCCATTATCACCACTATAACGACCATTATAACCACTATAACAACCATTATCACCACTATAGCGACCATTATCAGCACTATAAAGACCATTATAACCACTATAACATCCATTATCACCACTATAAAACCTATTATCACCACTATAACAACCATTATCACCACTACAACAACCATTATCACCACTATAACAACCATTACAACCACTATAACAACCATTATCACGACTAAAACGTCCTTTATCACCACTAAAGCATCCATTATCACCACTATAACACCTATTATCACCACTATAACAACCATTATCACCACGATAACAAGCACTATCAGCATTATAACGACCATTATCACCACTATAACGACCATTATCACCACTATAACGACCATTATCAGCACTATAACGACCATTATAACCACTATAACGACCATTATCCCCACTATAACGACCATTGTCACCACTATACCGACCATTGTCACCACTATAACAACCATTATAACCACTATCACAACCATTATAGTCACTATCATAGCCATTATAACCACTATAACAACCATTACAACCAGTATAACAACCATTACAACCACTATGACAACCATTAAGACCACTATAACGACCATTATCAGCACTATAACGACCATTATCACCGCTATAACGACCATTATCACCACTATAACGACCATTACCACCACTATAACGACCATTATCACCACTATACCGACCATTATCACCATTATAACGACCATTATCACCATTATAACGACCATTATCACGACTATAACAACCATTATAAGCACTATAACAACCATTATAGCCACTATAACAACCATTATAGCCACTATAATAGCCATTATAACCAGTATAACAACCATTACAACCAGTATAACAACCATTGCAACCACTATGACAACCATTAAGACCACTATAACGACCATTATCAGCACTATAACGACCATTATCACCGCTATAACGACCATTATCACCACTATAACGACCATTACCACCACTATAACGACCATTATCACCACTATACCGACCATTATCACCATTATAACGACCATTATCACCATTATAACGACCATTATCACGACTATAACAACCATTATAAGCACTATAACAACCATTATAGCCACTATAACAACCATTATAGCCACTATAATAGCCATTATAACCAGTATAACAACCATTACAACCAGTATAACAACCATTGCAACCACTATGACAACCATTAAGACCACTATAACGACCATTATCAGCACTATAACGACCATTATCACCACTATAACAACCATTATAACCAATACAACAACCATTATAACCACTATAGCAACCATTATAACCACTATAACAACCAGTACAACCAGTATAACAACCATTGCAACCACTACAACCACCAATAGAGCCACTATGACAACCATTATAAGCACTATGACAACCATTATGACCACTGTAACAACCATTACAACCACTATGACAACCATTAAGACCACTATGACAACCATTATCACCACTACAACAACCATCATCAACATTATAACAACCATTATAACCACTATAACAATCATTATAGCCACTATAATAGCCATTATAACCACTGTAACAACCATTACAACCAGTATAACAACCATTACAACCACTATGACAACAATTATAACCACTATGACAACCATTATCACCACTGTCACAACCATTATGACCACTGTAACAACCATTATGACCACTATAACAAGCATTATCACGCCTAGAACATCCTTTATCACCACGAAAACATCCATTATCACCACTATAACAACCATTATCACCACTACAACAACCATTATCACCACTATAACAACCATTATAACCACTATAACAACCATTATCACGACTAAAACGTCCTTTATCACCACTAAAGCATCCATTATCACCACTATAACACCTATTATCACCACTATAACAACCATTATCACCACGATAACAAGCACTATCAGCATTATAACGACCATTATCACCACTATAACGACCATTATCACCACTATAACGACCATTATCATCACTATAACGACCATTATCACCACTATAACGACCATTATCACCACTATAACGACCATTATCACCACTATAACGACCATTATAACCAATATAACGACCATTATCACCACTATAACAACCATTATAACCACTATAGTGACCATTATGAGCACTATAAAGACCATTATAACCGCTATAACATCCATTATCAGCACTATAAAGACCATTATAACCGCTATAACATCCATTATCACCACTATAACACCTATTATCACCACTATAACAACCATTATCACCACGATAACAAACATTATCAGCACTATAACAACCATTATCAGCACTATAACGACCATTCTCACCACTATAACGACCATTATCACCATTATAACGACCATTATCACCACTATAACGACCATTATAACCACTATAACATCCATTATCACCACTATAACACCTATTATCACCACTATAACAACCCTTATCACCACGATAACAAACATTATCAGCACTATAACAACCATTATCAGCACTATAACGGCCATTATAACCACTATAACGACTATTATCCCCACTATAACGACCATTGTCACCACTATACCGACCATTGTCACCACTATAACAACCATTATAACCACTATCACAACCATTATAGTCACTATCATAGCCATTATAACCACTATAACAACCACTACAATCAGTATAACAACCATTACAACCACTATGACAACCATTAAGACCACTATAACGACCATTATCAGCACTATAGCGACCATTATCACCGCTATAACGACCATTATCACCACTATAACGACCATTATCACCACTATAACGACCATTATCACCACTATACCGACCATTCTCACCACTATACCGACCATTATCACCATTATAACGACCATTATCACCACGATAACAAACATTATCAGCACTATAACAACCATTATCAGCACTATAACGACCATTATAACCACTACAACGACCATTATCACCACTACACGACCATTGTCACCACTATAACAACCATTATAACCAATACAACAACCATTATAACCACTATAACAACCATTATAACCACTATAACAACCGGTACAACCAGTATAACAACCATTACAACCACTACAGCAACCAATACAGCCACTATGACAACCATTATGACCACTGTAACAACCATTATCACCACTGTAACAACCATTGTAACCACTATAACGACCATTATCACCACTATAACAACCATTACAACCAGTATAACAACCATTACAACCACTTTGACAACCATTAAGACCATTATAACGACCATTATCACCAATACAACAACCATTATAACCACTATAACAACCATTATAGCCACTATAACAACCATTATCACGACTAAAACGTCCTTTATCACCACTAAAACATCCATTATCACCCCTATAACACCTATTATCACTACTATAACAACCATTATCACCACGATAACAAACATTATCAGCACTATAACGACCATTATCACCACTATACCGACCATTCTCACCACTATACCGACCATTCTCACCACTATAACGACCATTATCACCATTATAACGACCATTATCACCACTATAACGACCATTATAACCACTATAACATCCATTATCACCACTATAACACCTATTATCACCACTATAACAACCATTATCACCACGATAACAAACATTATCAGCACTATAACAACCATTATCAGCACTATAACGACCATTATAACCATTATAACGACCATTATCCCCACTATAACGACCATTGTCACCACTATACCGACCATTGTCACCACTATACCGACCATTATCACCATTATAACGACCATTATCACGACCATAATAACCATTATAAGCACTATAACAACCATTATAGCCACTATAACAACCATTATAGTCACTATCATAGCCATTATAACCACTATAACAACCATTACAACCAGTATAACAACCATTGCAACCACTGTGACAACCATTAAGACCACTATAACGACCATTATCAGCACTATAACGACAATTATCACCACTATAACGACCATTATCACCACTATAACGACCATTATCACCACTATACCGACCATTATCACCATTATAACGACCATTATCACGACCATAATAACCATTATAAGCACTATAACAACCATTATAGCCACTATAACAACCATTATAGTCACTATCATAGCCATTATAACCACTATAACAACCATTACAACCAGTATAACAACCATTGCAACCACTGTGACAACCATTAAGACCACTATAACGACCATTATCAGCACTATAACGACAATTATCACCACTATATCGACCATTATCACCACTATAACGACCATTATCAACATTATAACGACCATTATCACCACTATACCGACCATTGTCACCACTATAACAACCATTATAACCAATACAACAACCATTATAACCACTATAGCAACCATTATAACCACTATAACAACCAGTACAACCAGTATAACAACCATTACAACCACTACAACAACCAATAGAGCCACTATGACAACCATTATAAGCACTATGACAACCATTATGACCACTGTAACAACCATTATCACCACTGTAACAACCATTGTAACCACTATAACGACCATTATCACCACTATAACAACCATTATAAGCAATACAACAACCAATATAACCACTACAACAACCATTATAGCCACTATAACAACCATTATCACGACTAAAACGTCCCTTATCACCACTAAAACATCCATTATCACCCCTATAACACCTATTATCACTACTATAACAACCATTATCACCACGATAACAAACATTATCAGCACTATAACGACCATTATCACCACTATACCGACCATTCTCACCACTATACCGACCATTCTCACCACTATAACGACCATTATCCCCACTATAACGACCATTGTCACCACTATACCGACCATTGTCACCACTATAACAACCATTATAACCAAAACAACAACCATTATAACCACTATAACAACCATTATAACCACTATAACAACCAGTACAACGAGTATAACAACCATTACAACCACTACAACAACCAATAGAGCCACTATGGCAACCATTACAAGCATTACGACAACCATTATGACCACTGTAACAACCATTATCACCACTGTAACAACCATTGTAACCACTATAACGACCATTATCACCACTATAACAACCATTATAACCAATACAACAACCATTATCACCACTATAACGACAATTATATACACTATAACAACCATTATAACCACTATAACAACCATTATCACCACTATAACGACAATTATATACACTATAACAACCATTATAACCACTATAACAACCATTATCACGACTAAAACGTCCTTTATCACCACTAAAACATCCATTATCACCACCATAACACCCATTATCACCACTATAACAACCATTATCACCACTATAACGACCATTATCAGCACTATAAAGACCATTATAACCGCTATAACATCCATTATCACCACTATAACTCCTATTATCACCACTGTAACAACCATTATCACCACGATAACAAACATTATCAGCACTATAACGACCATTATCACCACTATACCGACCATTCTCACCACTATACCGACCATTCTCACCACTATAACGACCATTATCACCATTATAACGACCATTATCACCATTATAACGACCATTATCACCACTATAACGACCATTATAACCACTATAACGACCATTATCCCCACTATAACGACCATTGTCACCACTATACCGACCATTGTCACCACTATAACAACCATTATAACCACTATAGCAACCATTATAACCACTATAACAACCAGTACAACCAGTATAACAACCATTACAACCACTACAACAACCAATAGAGCCACTATGACAACCATTATAAGCACTATGACAACCATTATGACCACTGTAACAACCATTACAACCACTAAAACATCCATTATCACCACTATAACAACCATTATAACGAATACAACAACCATTATAACCACTATAACAACCGGTACAACCAGTATAACAACCATTACGACCACTACAACAACCAATAGAGCCACTATGACAACCATTATAAGCACTATGACAACCATTATGTCCACTGTAACAACCATTATCACCACTGTAACAACCATTGTAACCACTATAACGACCATTATCACCACTATAACAACCATTATAACCAATACAACAGCCACTATAACCACTATAACAACCATTATAGCCACTATAACAACCATTATCACGACTAAAACGTCCCTTATCACCACTAAAACATCCATTATCACCACTATAACACCTATTATCACCACTATAACAACCATTATCACCACGATAACAAACATTATCAGCACTATAACGACCATTATCACCACTATACCGACCATTCTCACCACTATACCGACCATTCTCACCACTATAACGACCATTATCACCATTATAACGACCATTATCACCATTATAACGACCATTATCACCACTATAACGACCATTATCCCCACTATAACGACCATTGTCACCACTATAACAACCATTATAACCAAAACAACAACCATTATAACCACTATAACAACCATTATAACCACTATAACAACCAGTACAACGAGTATAACAACCATTACAACCACTACAACAACCAATAGAGCCACTATGGCAACCATTACAAGCATTACGACAACCATTATGACCACTGTAACAACCATTATCACCACTGTAACAACCATTGTAACCACTATAACGACCATTATCACCACTATAACAACCATTATAACCAATACAACAACCATTATCACCACTATAACGACAATTATATACACTATAACAACCATTATAACCACTATAACAACCATTATCACGACTAAAACGTCCTTTATCACCACTAAAACATCCATTATCACCACCATAACACCCATTATCACCACTATAACAACCATTATCACCACTATAACGACCATTATCAGCACTATAAAGACCATTATAACCGCTATAACATCCATTATCACCACTATAACTCCTATTATCACCACTGTAACAACCATTATCACCACGATAACAAACATTATCAGCACTATAACAACCATTATCAGCACTATAACGACCATTACAACCACTATAACGACCATTATCACCACTACACGACCATTGTCACCACTATAACAACCATTATAACCAATACAACTACCATTATAACCACTATAATAACCATTATAACCACTATAACAACCAGTACAACGAGTATAACAACCATTACAACCACTACAACAACCAATAGAGCCACTATGACAACCATTATAAGCATTACGACAACCATTATGACCACTGTAACAACCATTATCACCACTGTAACAACCATTGTAACCACTATAACGACCATTATCACCACTATAACAACCATTATAACCAGTACAACAACCATTATAACCACTATAACAACCATTATAGCCACTATAACAACCATTATAGCCACTATAATAGCCATTATAACCACTATAACAACCATTACAACCACTATAATAACCATTATCGCGACTAGAACGTCCTTTATCACCACTAAAACATCCATTATCACCACTATAATACCTATTATCACCACTATAACAACCATTATCACCACGATAACAAACATTATCAGCACTATAACGACCATTATCACCACTATAACGACCATTATCACCACTATACCGACCATTATCACCACTATAACGACCATTATCACCATTATAACGACCATTATCACCACTATAACGACCATTATAACCACTATAACAACCATTATCACCACTATAGCGACGATTATCAGCACTATAACGACCATTATAACCACTATAACAACCATTATCACCACTATAGCGACAATCATCTGCGCTATAACGACCATTATCACCACTATAACAACCATTATAACCAATACAACAACCATTATGACCACTATAACAACCATTATAACCAATACAAAAACCATTATAACCACTATAACAACCATTATAACCACTATAGTGACCATTATGAGCACTATAAAGACCATTATAACCGCTATAACATCCATTATCAGCACTTTAAAGACCATTATAACCGCTATAACATCCATTATCACCACTATAACACCTATTATCACCACTATAACAACCATTATCACCACGATAACAAACATTATCAGCACTATAACAACCATTATCAGCACTATAACGACCATTATAACCACTATAACGACCATTATCCCCACTTAACGACCATTGTCACCACTATACCGACCATTGTCACCACTATAACAACCATTATAACCACTATCACAACCATTATAGTCACTATCATAGCCATTATAACCACTATAACAACCATTACAACCAGTATAACAACCATTACAACCACTATGACAACCATTAAGACCACTATAACGACCATTATCAGCACTATAGCGACCATTATCACCGCTATAACGACCATTATCACCACTATAACGACCATTATCACCACTATAACGACCATTATCACCACTATACCGACCATTCTCACCACTATACCGACCATTCTCACCACTATAACGACCATTATCACCATTATAACGACCATTATCACCACTATAACGACCATTATAACCACTATAACATCCATTATCACCACTATAACACCTATTATCACCACTATAACAACCATTATCACCACGATAACAAACATTATCAGCACTATAACAACCATTATCAGCAATATAACGACCATTATAACCACTATAACGACCATTATCCCCACTATAACGACCATTGTCACCACTATACCGACCATTGTCACCACTATAACAACCATTATAACCACTATCACAACCATTATAGTCACTATCATAGCCATTATAACCACTATAACAACCATTACAACCAGTATAACAACCATTACAACCACTATGACAACCATTAAGACCACTATAACGACCATTATCAGCACTATAACGACCATTATCACCGCTATAACGACCATTATCACCACTATAACGACCATTATCACCACTATAACGACCATTATCACCACTATACCGACCATTATCACCATTATAACGACCATTATCACCATTATAACGACCATTATCACGACTATAACAACCATTATAAGCACTATAACAACCATTATAGCCACTATAACAACCATTATAGCCACTATAATAGCCATTATAACCAGTATAACAACCATTACAACCAGTATAACAACCATTGCAACCACTATGACAACCATTAAGACCACTATAACGACCATTATCAGCACTATAACGACCATTATCACCACTATAACGACCATTATCACCACTATACCGACCATTATCACCATTATAACGACCATTATCACCATTATAACGGCCATTATCACCACTATAACGACCATTATAACCACTATAACAACCATTATCACCACTATAGCGACCATTATCAGCACTATAAAGACCATTATAACCACTATAACATCCATTATCACCACTATAAAACCTATTATCACCACTATAACAACCATTATCACCACTACAACAACCATTATCACCACTATAACAACCATTACAACCACTATAACAACCATTATCACGACTAAAACGTCCTTTATCACCACTAAAGCATCCATTATCACCACTATAACACCTATTATCACCACTATAACAACCATTATCACCACGATAACAAGCACTATCAGCATTATAACGACCATTATCACCACTATAACGACCATTATCACCACTATAACGACCATTATCAGCACTATAACGACCATTATAACCACTATAACGACCATTATCCCCACTATAACGACCATTGTCACCACTATACCGACCATTGTCACCACTATAACAACCATTATAACCACTATCACAACCATTATAGTCACTATCATAGCCATTATAACCACTATAACAACCATTACAACCAGTATAACAACCATTACAACCACTATGACAACCATTAAGACCACTATAACGACCATTATCAGCACTATAACGACCATTATCACCGCTATAACGACCATTATCACCACTATAACGACCATTACCACCACTATAACGACCATTATCACCACTATACCGACCATTATCACCATTATAACGACCATTATCACCATTATAACGACCATTATCACGACTATAACAACCATTATAAGCACTATAACAACCATTATAGCCACTATAACAACCATTATAGCCACTATAATAGCCATTATAACCAGTATAACAACCATTACAACCAGTATAACAACCATTGCAACCACTATGACAACCATTAAGACCACTATAACGACCATTATCAGCACTATAACGACCATTATCACCGCTATAACGACCATTATCACCACTATAACGACCATTACCACCACTATAACGACCATTATCACCACTATACCGACCATTATCACCATTATAACGACCATTATCACCATTATAACGACCATTATCACGACTATAACAACCATTATAAGCACTATAACAACCATTATAGCCACTATAACAACCATTATAGCCACTATAATAGCCATTATAACCAGTATAACAACCATTACAACCAGTATAACAACCATTGCAACCACTATGACAACCATTAAGACCACTATAACGACCATTATCAGCACTATAACGACCATTATCACCACTATAACAACCATTATAACCAATACAACAACCATTATAACCACTATAGCAACCATTATAACCACTATAACAACCAGTACAACCAGTATAACAACCATTGCAACCACTACAACCACCAATAGAGCCACTATGACAACCATTATAAGCACTATGACAACCATTATGACCACTGTAACAACCATTACAACCACTATGACAACCATTAAGACCACTATGACAACCATTATCACCACTACAACAACCATCATCAACATTATAACAACCATTATAACCACTATAACAATCATTATAGCCACTATAATAGCCATTATAACCACTGTAACAACCATTACAACCAGTATAACAACCATTACAACCACTATGACAACAATTATAACCACTATGACAACCATTATCACCACTGTCACAACCATTATGACCACTGTAACAACCATTATGACCACTATAACAAGCATTATCACGCCTAGAACATCCTTTATCACCACGAAAACATCCATTATCACCACTATAACAACCATTATCACCACTACAACAACCATTATCACCACTATAACAACCATTATAACCACTATAACAACCATTATCACGACTAAAACGTCCTTTATCACCACTAAAGCATCCATTATCACCACTATAACACCTATTATCACCACTATAACAACCATTATCACCACGATAACAAGCACTATCAGCATTATAACGACCATTATCACCACTATAACGACCATTATCACCACTATAACGACCATTATCATCACTATAACGACCATTATCACCACTATAACGACCATTATCACCACTATAACGACCATTATCACCACTATAACGACCATTATAACCAATATAACGACCATTATCACCACTATAACAACCATTATAACCACTATAGTGACCATTATGAGCACTATAAAGACCATTATAACCGCTATAACATCCATTATCAGCACTATAAAGACCATTATAACCGCTATAACATCCATTATCACCACTATAACACCTATTATCACCACTATAACAACCATTATCACCACGATAACAAACATTATCAGCACTATAACAACCATTATCAGCACTATAACGACCATTCTCACCACTATAACGACCATTATCACCATTATAACGACCATTATCACCACTATAACGACCATTATAACCACTATAACATCCATTATCACCACTATAACACCTATTATCACCACTATAACAACCCTTATCACCACGATAACAAACATTATCAGCACTATAACAACCATTATCAGCACTATAACGGCCATTATAACCACTATAACGACCATTATCCCCACTATAACGACCATTGTCACCACTATACCGACCATTGTCACCACTATAACAACCATTATAACCACTATCACAACCATTATAGTCACTATCATAGCCATTATAACCACTATAACAACCACTACAATCAGTATAACAACCATTACAACCACTATGACAACCATTAAGACCACTATAACGACCATTATCAGCACTATAGCGACCATTATCACCGCTATAACGACCATTATCACCACTATAACGACCATTATCACCACTATAACGACCATTATCACCACTATACCGACCATTCTCACCACTATACCGACCATTATCACCATTATAACGACCATTATCACCACGATAACAAACATTATCAGCACTATAACAACCATTATCAGCACTATAACGACCATTATAACCACTACAACGACCATTATCACCACTACACGACCATTGTCACCACTATAACAACCATTATAACCAATACAACAACCATTATAACCACTATAACAACCATTATAACCACTATAACAACCGGTACAACCAGTATAACAACCATTACAACCACTACAGCAACCAATACAGCCACTATGACAACCATTATGACCACTGTAACAACCATTATCACCACTGTAACAACCATTGTAACCACTATAACGACCATTATCACCACTATAACAACCATTATAACCAATACAACAACCATTATAACCACTATAACAACCATTATAGCCACTATAACAACCATTATAGCCACTATAATAGCCATTATAACCACTATAACAACCATTACAACCAGTATAACAACCATTACAACCACTTTGACAAACATTAAGACCACTATAACGACCATTATCAGCACTATAACGACCATTATCACCACTATAACAACCATTATAACCAATACAACAACCATTATAACCACTATAACAACCATTATAGCCACTATAACAACCATTATAGCCACTATAATAGCCATTATAACCACTATAACAACCATTACAACCAGTATAACAACCATTGCAACCACTTTGACAAACATTAAGACCACTATAACGACCATTATCAGCACTATAACGACCATTATCACCACTATAACGACCACCATCACCACTATAACGACCATTATCACCACTATCACGACCATTATCACCACTATACCGACCATTACCACCATTATAACGACCATTATCACCATTATAACGGCCATTATCACCACTATAACGACCATTATAACCTCTATAACAACCATTATCACCACTATAGCGACCAATATCAGCACTATAAAGACCATTATAACCACTATAACATCCATTATCACCACTATAACACCTATTATCACCACTATAACAACCATTATCACCACGATAACAAACATTATCAGCACTATAACAACCATTATCAGCACTATAACGACCATTATAACCACTATAACGACCATTATCACCACTACACGACCATTGTCACCACTATAACAACCATTATAACCAATACAACAACCATTATAGCCACTATAACAACCATTATAACCACTATAACAACCGGTACAACCAATATAACAACCATTACAACCACTACAACAACCAATAGAGCCACTATGACAACCATTATAAGCACTATGACAACCATTATGACCACTGTAACAACCATTATCACCACTGTAACAACCATTGTAACCACTATAACGACCATTATCACCACTATAACAACCATTATAACCAATACAACAACCATTATAACCACTATAACAACCATTCTAACCACTATCACAACCATTATAGTCACTATCATAGCCATTATAACCACTATAACAACCATTACAACCACTATGACAACCATTAAGACCACTATAACGACCATTATCAGCACTATAACGACCATTATCACCGCTATAACGACCATTATCACCACTATAACGACCATTATCACCACTATAACGACCATTATCACCACTATACCGACCATTATCACCATTATAAAGAAGATTATCACGACTATAACAACCATTATAAGCACTATAACAACCATTATAGCCACTATAACAACCATTATAGCCACTATAATAGCCATTATAACCAGTATAACAACCATTACAACCAGTATAACAACCATTGCAACCACTATGACAACCATTAAGACCACTATAACGACCATTATCAGCACTATAACGACCATTATCACCACTGTCACAACCATTATGACCACTGTAACAACCATTATGACCACTAGAACAACCATTATCACGCCTAGAACATCCTTTATCACCACTAAAACATCCATTATCACCACTATAACAACCATTATCACCACTACAACAACCATTATCACCACTATAACAACCATTATAACCACTATAACAACCATTATCACGACTAAAACGTCCTTTATCACCACTAAAGCATCCATTATCACCACTATAACACCTATTATCACCACTATAACAACCATTATCACCACGATAACAAGCACTATCAGCATTATAACGACCATTATCACCACTATAACGACCATTATCACCACTATAACGACCATTATCATCACTATAACGACCATTATCACCACTATAACGACCATTATCACCACTATAACGACCATTATCACCACTATAACGACCATTATAACCAATATAACGACCATTATCACCACTATAACAACCATTATAACCACTATAACAACCATTATAACCACTATAGTGACCATTATGAGCACTATAAAGACCATTATAACCGCTATAACATCCATTATCAGCACTATAAAGACCATTATAACCGCTATAACATCCATTATCACCACTATAACACCTATTATCACCACTATAACAGCCATTATCACCACGATAACAAACATTATCAGCACTATAACAACCATTATCAGCACTATAACGACCATTCTCACCACTATAACGACCATTATCACCATTATAACGACCATTATCACCACTATAACGACCATTATAACCACTATAACATCCATTATCACCACTATAACACCTATTATCACCACTATAACAACCATTATCACCACGATAACAAACATTATCAGCACTATAACAACCATTATCAGCACTATAACGACCATTATAACCACTATAACGACCATTATCACCACTACACGACCATTGTCACCACTATAACGACCATTATCACCACTATACCGACCATTATCACCATTATAACGACCATTATCACCATTATAAAGAAGATTATCACGACTATAACAACCATTATAAGCACTATAACAACCATTATAGCCACTATAACAACCATTATAGCCACTATAATAGCCATTATAACCAGTATAACAACCATTACAACCAGTATAACAACCATTGCAACCACTATGACAACCATTAAGACCACTATAACGACCATTATCAGCACTATAACGACCATTATCACCACTATAACGACCATTATCACCACTATACCGACCATTATCACCATTATAACGACCATTATCACCATTATAACGACCATTATCAGCACTATAAAGACCATTATAACCACTATAACATCCATTATCACCACTATAAAACCTATTATCACCACTATAACAACCATTATCACCACGATAACAAACATTATCAGCACTATAACAACCATTATCAGCACTATAACGACCATTATAACCACTATAACGACCATTATCACCACTACACGACCATTGTCACCACTATAACAACCATTATAACCAATACAACAACCATTATAACCACTATAACAACCATTATAACCACTATAACAACCGGTACAACCAGTATAACAACCATTACAACCACTACAACAACCAATGGAGCCACTATGACAACCATTATAAGCACTATGACAACCATTATGACCACTGTAACAACCATTATCACCACTGTAACAACCATTGTAACCACTATAACGACCATTATCACCACTATAACAACCATTATAACCACTATAACAACCATTATAGCCACTATAACAACCATTATAGCCACTATAATAGCCATTATAACCACTATAACAACCATTACAACCAGTATAACAACCATTACAACCACTTTGACAAACATTAAGACCACTATAACGACCATTATCAGCACTATAACGACCATTATCACCACTATAACAACCATTATAACCAATACAACAACCATTATAACCACTATAACAACCATTATAGCCACTATAACAACCATTATAGCCACAATAATAGCCATTATAACCACTATAACAACCATTACAACCAGTATAACAACCATTACAACCACTTTGACAACCATTAAGACCATTATAACGACCATTATCACCAATACAACAACCATTATAACCACTATAACAACCATTATCACGACTAAAACGTCCTTTATCACCACTAAAACATCCATTATCACCCCTATAACACCTATTATCACTACTATAACAACCATTATCACCACGATAACAAACATTATCAGCACTATAACGACCATTATCACCACTATACCGACCATTCTCACCACTATACCGACCATTATCACCATTATAACGACCATTATCACCACTATAACGACCATTATAACCACTATAACATCCATTATCACCACTATAACACCTATTATCACCACTATAACAACCATTATCACCACGATAACAAACATTATCAGCACTATAACAACCATTATCAGCACGATAACAAACATTATCAGCACTATAACAACCATTATCAGCACTATAACGACCATTATCACCACTATAACGAACATTATCACCACTATATCGACCATTATCACCACTATACCGACCATTGTCACCACTATAACAACCATTATAACCAATACAACAACCATTATAACCACTATAGCAACCATTATAACCACTATAACAACCAGTACAACCAGTATAACAACCATTGCAACCACTACAACCACCAATAGAGCCAATATGACAACCATTATAAGCACTATGACAACCATTATGACCACTGTAACAACCATTACAACCACTATGACAACCATTAAGACCACTATGACAACCATTATCACCACTACAACAACCATCATCAACATTATAACAACCATTATAACCACTATAACAACCATTATAGCCACTATAATAGCCATTATAACCACTGTAACAACCATTACAACCAGTATAACAACCATTACAACCACTATGACAACAATTATAACCACTATGACAACCATTATCACCACTGTCACAACCATTATGACCACTGTAACAACCATTATGACCACTATAACAAGCATTATCACGCCTAGAACATCCTTTATCACCACGAAAACATCCATTATCACCACTATAACAACCATTATCACCACTACAACAACCATTATCACCACTATAACAACCATTATAACCACTATAACAACCATTATCACGACTAAAACGTCCTTTATCACCACTAAAGCATCCATTATCACCACTATAACACCTATTATCACCACTATAACAACCATTATCACCACGATAACAAGCACTATCAGCATTATAACGACCATTATCACCACTATAACGACCATTATCAGCACTATAACGACCATTATCACCACTATAACGACCACTATCACCACTATAACGACCATTATCACCACTATCACGACCATTATCACCACTATACCGACCATTATCACCATTATATCGACCATTATTACCATTATAACGGCCATTATCACCACTATAACGACCATTATAACCACTATAACAACCATTATCACCACTATAGCGACCAATATCAGCACTATAAAGACCATTATAACCGCTATAACATCCATTATCAGCACTATAAAGACCATTATAACCGCTATAACATCCATTATCACCACTATAACACCTATTATCACCACTATAACAACCATTATCACCACGATAACAAACATTATCAGCACTATAACAACCAGTACAACCAGTATAACAACCATTGCAACCACTACAACAACCAATAGAGCCACTATGACAACCATTAAGACCACTATGACAACCATTATCACCACTATAACAACCGTCATCAACACTATAACAACCATTATAACCACTATAACAACCATTATAGCCACTATAATAGCCATTATAACCACTATAACAACCATTACAACCAGTATAACAACCATTACAACCACTATGACAACAATTATAACCACTATGACAACCATTATCACCACTGTCACAACCATTATGACCACTGTAACAACCATTATGACCACTAGAACAACCATTATCACGCCTAGAACATCCTTTATCACCACTAAAACATCCATTATCACCACTATAACAACCATTATCACCACTACAACAACCATTATCACCACTATAACAACCATTATAACCACTATAACAACCATTATCACGACTAAAACGGCCTTTATCACCACTAAAGCATCCATTATCACCACTATAACACCTATTATCACCACTATAACAACCATTATCACCACGATAACAAGCACTATCAGCATTATAACGACCATTATCACCACTATAACGACCATTATCACCACTATAACGACCATTATCATCACTATAACGACCATTATCACCACTATAACGACCATTATCACCACTATAACGACCATTATCACCACTATAACGACCATTATAACCAATATAACGACCATTATCACCACTATAACAACCATTATAACCACTATAACAACCATTATAACCACTATAGTGACCATTATGAGCACTATAAAGACCATTATAACCGCTATAACATCCATTATCAGCACTATAAAGACCATTATAACCGCTATAACATCCATTATCACCACTATAACACCTATTATCACCACTATAACAGCCATTATCACCACGATAACAAACATTATCAGCACTATAACAACCATTATCAGCACTATAACGACCATTCTCACCACTATAACGACCATTATCACCATTATAACGACCATTATCACCACTATAACGACCATTATAACCACTATAACATCCATTATCACCACTATAACACCTATTATCACCACTATAACAACCATTATCACCACGATAACAAACATTATCAGCACTATAACAACCATTATCAGCACTATAACGACCATTATAACCACTATAACGACCATTATCACCACTACACGACCATTGTCACCACTATAACGACCATTATCACCACTATACCGACCATTATCACCATTATAACGACCATTATCACCATTATAAAGAAGATTATCACGACTATAACAACCATTATAAGCACTATAACAACCATTATAGCCACTATAACAACCATTATAGCCACTATAATAGCCATTATAACCAGTATAACAACCATTACAACCAGTATAACAACCATTGCAACCACTATGACAACCATTAAGACCACTATAACGACCATTATCAGCACTATAACGACCATTATCACCACTATAACAACCATTATCACCACGATAACAAGCACTATCAGCATTATAACGACCATTATCACCACTATAGCGACCATTATCACCACTATAACGACCATTATCACGACTAAAACGTCCTTTATCACCACTAAAGCATCCATTATCACCACTATAACACCTATTATCACCACTATAACAACCATTATCACCACGATAACAAGCACTATCAGCATTATAACGACCATTATCACCACTATAACGACCATTATCAGCACTATAACGACCATTATCACCACTATAACGACCACTATCACCACTATAACGACCATTATCACCACTATCACGACCATTATCACCACTATACCGACCATTATCACCATTATATCGACCATTATTACCATTATAACGGCCATTATCACCACTATAACGACCATTATAACCACTATAACAACCATTATCACCACTATAGCGACCAATATCAGCACTATAAAGACCATTATAACCGCTATAACATCCATTATCAGCACTATAAAGACCATTATAACCGCTATAACATCCATTATCACCACTATAACACCTATTATCACCACTATAACAACCATTATCACCACGATAACAAACATTATCAGCACTATAACAACCAGTACAACCAGTATAACAACCATTGCAACCACTACAACAACCAATAGAGCCACTATGACAACCATTAAGACCACTATGACAACCATTATCACCACTATAACAACCGTCATCAACACTATAACAACCATTATAACCACTATAACAACCATTATAGCCACTATAATAGCCATTATAACCACTATAACAACCATTACAACCAGTATAACAACCATTACAACCACTATGACAACAATTATAACCACTATGACAACCATTATCACCACTGTCACAACCATTATGACCACTGTAACAACCATTATGACCACTAGAACAACCATTATCACGCCTAGAACATCCTTTATCACCACTAAAACATCCATTATCACCACTATAACAACCATTATCACCACTACAACAACCATTATCACCACTATAACAACCATTATAACCACTATAACAACCATTATCACGACTAAAACGGCCTTTATCACCACTAAAGCATCCATTATCACCACTATAACACCTATTATCACCACTATAACAACCATTATCACCACGATAACAAGCACTATCAGCATTATAACGACCATTATCACCACTATAACGACCATTATCACCACTATAACGACCATTATCATCACTATAACGACCATTATCACCACTATAACGACCATTATCACCACTATAACGACCATTATCACCACTATAACGACCATTATAACCAATATAACGACCATTATCACCACTATAACAACCATTATAACCACTATAACAACCATTATAACCACTATAGTGACCATTATGAGCACTATAAAGACCATTATAACCGCTATAACATCCATTATCAGCACTATAAAGACCATTATAACCGCTATAACATCCATTATCACCACTATAACACCTATTATCACCACTATAACAGCCATTATCACCACGATAACAAACATTATCAGCACTATAACAACCATTATCAGCACTATAACGACCATTCTCACCACTATAACGACCATTATCACCATTATAACGACCATTATCACCACTATAACGACCATTATAACCACTATAACATCCATTATCACCACTATAACACCTATTATCACCACTATAACAACCATTATCACCACGATAACAAACATTATCAGCACTATAACAACCATTATCAGCACTATAACGACCATTATAACCACTATAACGACCATTATCACCACTACACGACCATTGTCACCACTATAACGACCATTATCACCACTATACCGACCATTATCACCATTATAACGACCATTATCACCATTATAAAGAAGATTATCACGACTATAACAACCATTATAAGCACTATAACAACCATTATAGCCACTATAACAACCATTATAGCCACTATAATAGCCATTATAACCAGTATAACAACCATTACAACCAGTATAACAACCATTGCAACCACTATGACAACCATTAAGACCACTATAACGACCATTATCAGCACTATAACGACCATTATCACCACTATAACAACCATTATCACCACGATAACAAGCACTATCAGCATTATAACGACCATTATCACCACTATAGCGACCATTATCACCACTATAACGACCATTATCACGACTAAAACGTCCTTTATCACCACTAAAGCATCCATTATCACCACTATAACACCTATTATCACCACTATAACAACCATTATCACCACGATAACAAGCACTATCAGCATTATAACGACCATTATCACCACTATAACGACCATTATCAGCACTATAACGACCATTATCACCACTATAACGACCACTATCACCACTATAACGACCATTATCACCACTATCACGACCATTATCACCACTATACCGACCATTATCACCATTATATCGACCATTATTACCATTATAACGGCCATTATCACCACTATAACGACCATTATAACCACTATAACAACCATTATCACCACTATAGCGACCAATATCAGCACTATAAAGACCATTATAACCGCTATAACATCCATTATCAGCACTATAAAGACCATTATAACCGCTATAACATCCATTATCACCACTATAACACCTATTATCACCACTATAACAACCATTATCACCACGATAACAAACATTATCAGCACTATAACAACCAGTACAACCAGTATAACAACCATTGCAACCACTACAACAACCAATAGAGCCACTATGACAACCATTAAGACCACTATGACAACCATTATCACCACTATAACAACCGTCATCAACACTATAACAACCATTATAACCACTATAACAACCATTATAGCCACTATAATAGCCATTATAACCACTATAACAACCATTACAACCAGTATAACAACCATTACAACCACTATGACAACAATTATAACCACTATGACAACCATTATCACCACTGTCACAACCATTATGACCACTGTAACAACCATTATGACCACTAGAACAACCATTATCACGCCTAGAACATCCTTTATCACCACTAAAACATCCATTATCACCACTATAACAACCATTATCACCACTACAACAACCATTATCACCACTATAACAACCATTATAACCACTATAACAACCATTATCACGACTAAAACGGCCTTTATCACCACTAAAGCATCCATTATCACCACTATAACACCTATTACCACCACTATAACAACCATTATCACCACGATAACAAGCACTATCAGCATTATAACGACCATTATCACCACTATAACGACCATTATCACCACTATAACGACCATTATCATCACTATAACGACCATTATCACCACTATAACGACCATTATAACCACTATAACAACCATTATAACCACTATAGTGACCATTATGAGCACTATAAAGACCATTATAACCGCTATAACATCCATTATCAGCACTATAAAGACCATTATAACCGCTATAACATCCATTATCACCACTATAACACCTATTATCACCACTATAACAGCCATTATCACCACGATAACAAACATTATCAGCACTATAACAACCATTATCAGCACTATAACGACCATTCTCACCACTATAACGACCATTATCACCATTATAACGACCATTATCACCACTATAACGACCATTATAACCACTATAACATCCATTATCACCACTATAACACCTATTATCACCACTATAACAACCATTATCACCACGATAACAAACATTATCAGCACTATAACAACCATTATCAGCACTATAACGACCATTATAACCACTATAACGACCATTATCACCACTACACGACCATTGTCACCACTATAACGACCATTATCACCACTATACCGACCATTATCACCATTATAACGACCATTATCACCATTATAAAGAAGATTATCACGACTATAACAACCATTATAAGCACTATAACAACCATTATAGCCACTATAACAACCATTATAGCCACTATAATAGCCATTATAACCAGTATAACAACCATTACAACCAGTATAACAACCATTGCAACCACTATGACAACCATTAAGACCACTATAACGACCATTATCAGCACTATAACGACCATTATCACCACTATAACGACCATTATCACCACTATACCGACCATTATCACCATTATAACGACCATTATCACCATTATAACGACCATTATCAGCACTATAAAGACCATTATAACCACTATAACATCCATTATCACCACTATAAAACCTATTATCACCACTATAACAACCATTATCACCACGATAACAAACATTATCAGCACTATAACAACCATTATCAGCACTATAACGACCATTATAACCACTATAACGACCATTATCACCACTACACGACCATTGTCACCACTATAACAACCATTATAACCAATACAACAACCATTATAACCACTATAACAACCGGTACAACCAGTATAACAACCATTACAACCACTACAACAACCAATGGAGCCACTATGACAACCATTATAAGCACTATGACAACCATTATGACCACTGTAACAACCATTATCACCACTGTAACAACCATTGTAACCACTATAACGACCATTATCACCACTATAACAACCATTATAACCACTATAACAACCATTATAGCCACTATAACAACCATTATAGCCACTATAATAGCCATTATAACCACTATAACAACCATTACAACCAGTATAACAACCATTACAACCACTTTGACAAACATTAAGACCACTATAACGACCATTATCAGCACTATAACGACCATTATCACCACTATAACAACCATTATAACCAATACAACAACCATTATAACCACTATAACAACCATTATAGCCACTATAACAACCATTATAGCCACAATAATAGCCATTATAACCACTATAACAACCATTACAACCAGTATAACAACCATTACAACCACTTTGACAACCATTAAGACCATTATAACGACCATTATCACCAATACAACAACCATTATAACCACTATAACAACCATTATAGCCACTATAACAACCATTATCACGACTAAAACGTCCTTTATCACCACTAAAACATCCATTATCACCCCTATAACACCTATTATCACTACTATAACAACCATTATCACCACGATAACAAACATTATCAGCACTATAACGACCATTATCACCACTATACCGACCATTCTCACCACTATACCGACCATTATCACCATTATAACGACCATTATCACCACTATAACGACCATTATAACCACTATAACATCCATTATCACCACTATAACACCTATTATCACCACTATAACAACCATTATCACCACGATAACAAACATTATCAGCACTATAACAACCATTATCAGCACGATAACAAACATTATCAGCACTATAACAACCATTATCAGCACTATAACGACCATTATCACCACTATAACGAACATTATCACCACTATATCGACCATTATCACCACTATACCGACCATTGTCACCACTATAACAACCATTATAACCAATACAACAACCATTATAACCACTATAGCAACCATTATAACCACTATAACAACCAGTACAACCAGTATAACAACCATTGCAACCACTACAACCACCAATAGAGCCACTATGACAACCATTATAAGCACTATGACAACCATTATGACCACTGTAACAACCATTACAACCAGTATAACAACCATTACAACCACTATGACAACAATTATAACCACTATGACAACCATTATCACCACTGTCACAACCATTATGACCACTGTAACAACCATTATGACCACTATAACAAGCATTATCACGCCTAGAACATCCTTTATCACCACGAAAACATCCATTATCACCACTATAACAACCATTATCACCACTACAACAACCATTATCACCACTATAACAACCATTATAACCACTATAACAACCATTATCACGACTAAAACGTCCTTTATCACCACTAAAGCATCCATTATCACCACTATAACACCTATTATCACCACTATAACAACCATTATCACCACGATAACAAGCACTATCAGCATTATAACGACCATTATCACCACTATAACGACCATTATCACCACTATAACGACCATTATCACGACTAAAACGTCCTTTATCACCACTAAAGCATCCATTATCACCACTATAACACCTATTATCACCACTATAACAACCATTATCACCACTACAACAACCATTATCACCACGATAACAAACATTATCAGCACTATAACAACCATTATCAGCACTATAACGACCATTATAACCACTATAACGACCATTATCACCACTACACGACCATTGTCACCACTATAACAACCATTATAACCAATACAACAACCATTATAACCACTATAACAACCATTATAGCCACTATAACAACCATTATAGCCACTATAATAGCCATTATAACCACTATAACAACCATTACAACCAGTATAACAACCATTACAACCACTTTGACAACCATTAAGACCATTATAACGACCATTATCACCAATACAACAACCATTATAACCACTATAACAACCATTATAGCCACTATAACAACCATTATCACGACTAAAACGTCCTTTATCACCACTAAAACATCCATTATCACCCCCATAACACCTATTATCACTACTATAACAACCATTATCACCACGATAACAAACATTATCAGCACTATAACGACCATTATCACCACTATACCGACCATTCTCACCACTATACCGACCATTCTCACCACTATAACGACCATTATCACCATTATAACGACTATTATCACCACTATAACTACCATTATAACCACTATAACATCCATTATCACCACTATAACACCCATTATCACCACGATAACAAACATTATCAGCACTATAACAACCAGTACAACCAGTATAACAACCATTGCAACCACTACAACAACCAATAGAGCCACTATGACAACCATTAAGACCACTATGACAACCATTATCACCACTATAACAACCATCATCAACACTATAACAACCATTATAACCACTATAACAACCATTATAGCCACTAAAATAGCCATTATAACCACTATAACAACCATTACAACCAGTATAACAACCATTACAACCACTATGACAACAATTATAACCACTATGACAACCATTATCACCACTGTCACAACCATTATGACCACTGTAACAACCATTATGACCACTAGAACAACCATTATCACGCCTAGAACATCCTTTATCACCACTAAAACATCCATTATCACCACTATAACAACCATTATCACCACTACAACAACCATTATCACCACTATAACAACCATTATAACCACTATAACAACCATTATCACGACTAAAACGTCCTTTATCACCACTAAAGCATCCATTATCACCACTATAACACCTATTATCACCACTATAACAACCATTATCACCACGATAACAAGCACTATCAGCATTATAACGACCATTATCACCACTATAACGACCATTATCACCACTATAACGACCATTATCATCACTATAACGACCATTATCACCACTATAACAACCATTATAACCACTATAACATCCATTATCACCACTATAACACCTATTATCACCACTATAACAACCATTATCACCACGATAACAAACATTATCAGCACTATAACAACCATTATCAGCACTATAACGACCATTATAACCACTATAACGACCATTATCACCACTACACGACCATTGTCACCACTATAACGACCATTATCACCACTATACCGACCATTATCACCATTATAACGACCATTATCACCATTATAAAGAAGATTATCACGACTATAACAACCATTATAAGCACTATAACAACCATTATAGCCACTATAACAACCATTATAGCCACTATAATAGCCATTATAACCAGTATAACAACCATTACAACCAGTATAACAACCATTGCAACCACTATGACAACCATTAAGACCACTATAACGACCATTATCAGCACTATAACGACCATTATCACCACTATAACGACCATTATCACCACTATACCGACCATTATCACCATTATAACGACCATTATCACCATTATAACGACCATTATCAGCACTATAAAGACCATTATAACCACTATAACATCCATTATCACCACTATAAAACCTATTATCACCACTATAACAACCATTATCACCACGATAACAAACATTATCAGCACTATAACAACCATTATCAGCACTATAACGACCATTATAACCACTATAACGACCATTATCACCACTACACGACCATTGTCACCACTATAACAACCATTATAACCAATACAACAACCATTATAACCACTATAACAACCATTATAACCACTATAACAACCGGTACAACCAGTATAACAACCATTACAACCACTACAACAACCAATGGAGCCACTATGACAACCATTATAAGCACTATGACAACCATTATGACCACTGTAACAACCATTATCACCACTGTAACAACCATTGTAACCACTATAACGACCATTATCACCACTATAACAACCATTATAACCACTATAACAACCATTATAGCCACTATAACAACCATTATAGCCACTATAATAGCCATTATAACCACTATAACAACCATTACAACCAGTATAACAACCATTACAACCACTTTGACAAACATTAAGACCACTATAACGACCATTATCAGCACTATAACGACCATTATCACCACTATAACAACCATTATAACCAATACAACAACCATTATAACCACTATAACAACCATTATAGCCACTATAACAACCATTATAGCCACAATAATAGCCATTATAACCACTATAACAACCATTACAACCAGTATAACAACCATTACAACCACTTTGACAACCATTAAGACCATTATAACGACCATTATCACCAATACAACAACCATTATAACCACTATAACAACCATTATAGCCACTATAACAACCATTATCACGACTAAAACGTCCTTTATCACCACTAAAACATCCATTATCACCCCTATAACACCTATTATCACTACTATAACAACCATTATCACCACGATAACAAACATTATCAGCACTATAACGACCATTATCACCACTATACCGACCATTCTCACCACTATACCGACCATTATCACCATTATAACGACCATTATCACCACTATAACGACCATTATAACCACTATAACATCCATTATCACCACTATAACACCTATTATCACCACTATAACAACCATTATCACCACGATAACAAACATTATCAGCACTATAACAACCATTATCAGCACGATAACAAACATTATCAGCACTATAACAACCATTATCAGCACTATAACGACCATTATCACCACTATAACGAACATTATCACCACTATATCGACCATTATCACCACTATACCGACCATTGTCACCACTATAACAACCATTATAACCAATACAACAACCATTATAACCACTATAGCAACCATTATAACCACTATAACAACCAGTACAACCAGTATAACAACCATTGCAACCACTACAACCACCAATAGAGCCACTATGACAACCATTATAAGCACTATGACAACCATTATGACCACTGTAACAACCATTACAACCACTATGACAACCATTAAGACCACTATGACAACCATTATCACCACTACAACAACCATCATCAACATTATAACAACCATTATAACCACTATAACAACCATTATAGCCACTATAATAGCCATTATAACCACTGTAACAACCATTACAACCAGTATAACAACCATTACAACCACTATGACAACAATTATAACCACTATGACAACCATTATCACCACTGTCACAACCATTATGACCACTGTAACAACCATTATGACCACTATAACAAGCATTATCACGCCTAGAACATCCTTTATCACCACGAAAACATCCATTATCACCACTATAACAACCATTATCACCACTACAACAACCATTATCACCACTATAACAACCATTATAACCACTATAACAACCATTATCACGACTAAAACGTCCTTTATCACCACTAAAGCATCCATTATCACCACTATAACACCTATTATCACCACTATAACAACCATTATCACCACGATAACAAGCACTATCAGCATTATAACGACCATTATCACCACTATAACGACCATTATCACCACTATAACGACCATTATCAGCACTATAACGACCATTATCACCACTATAACGACCATTATCACCACTATAACGACCATTATCAGCACTATAACGACCATTAGCACCACTATAACGACCATTATCAGCATTATAACGACCATTATCACCACTATAACGACCATTATCACCACTATAACGACCATTATCACGACTAAAACGTCCTTTATCACCACTAAAGCATCCATTATCACCACTATAACACCTATTATCACCACTATAACAACCATTATCACCACTACAACAACCATTATCACCACGATAACAAACATTATCAGCACTATAACAACCATTATCAGCACTATAACGACCATTATAACCACTATAACGACCATTATCACCACTACACGACCATTGTCACCACTATAACAACCATTATAACCAATACAACAACCATTATAACCACTATAACAACCATTATAGCCACTATAACAACCATTATAGCCACTATAATAGCCATTATAACCACTATAACAACCATTACAACCAGTATAACAACCATTACAACCACTTTGACAACCATTAAGACCATTATAACGACCATTATCACCAATACAACAACCATTATAACCACTATAACAACCATTATAGCCACTATAACAACCATTATCACGACTAAAACGTCCTTTATCACCACTAAAACATCCATTATCACCCCCATAACACCTATTATCACTACTATAACAACCATTATCACCACGATAACAAACATTATCAGCACTATAACGACCATTATCACCACTATACCGACCATTCTCACCACTATACCGACCATTCTCACCACTATAACGACCATTATCACCATTATAACGACTATTATCACCACTATAACTACCATTATAACCACTATAACATCCATTATCACCACTATAACACCCATTATCACCACGATAACAAACATTATCAGCACTATAACAACCAGTACAACCAGTATAACAACCATTGCAACCACTACAACAACCAATAGAGCCACTATGACAACCATTAAGACCACTATGACAACCATTATCACCACTATAACAACCATCATCAACACTATAACAACCATTATAACCACTATAACAACCATTATAGCCACTATAATAGCCATTATAACCACTATAACAACCATTACAACCAGTATAACAACCATTACAACCACTATGACAACAATTATAACCACTATGACAACCATTATCACCACTGTCACAACCATTATGACCACTGTAACAACCATTATGACCACTAGAACAACCATTATCACGCCTAGAACATCCTTTATCACCACTAAAACATCCATTATCACCACTATAACAACCATTATCACCACTACAACAACCATTATCACCACTATAACAACCATTATAACCACTATAACAACCATTATCACGACTAAAACGTCCTTTATCACCACTAAAGCATCCATTATCACCACTATAACACCTATTATCACCACTATAACAACCATTATCACCACGATAACAAGCACTATCAGCATTATAACGACCATTATCACCACTATAACGACCATTATCACCACTATAACGACCATTATCATCACTATAACGACCATTATCACCACTATAACAACCATTATAACCACTATAGTGACCATTATGAGCACTATAAAGACCATTATAACCGCTATAACATCCATTATCAGCACTATAAAGACCATTATAACCGCTATAACATCCATTATCACCACTATAACACCTATTATCACCACTATAACAGCCATTATCACCACGATAACAAACATTATCAGCACTATAACAACCATTATCAGCACTATAACGACCATTCTCACCACTATAACGACCATTATCACCATTATAACGACCATTATCACCACTATAACGACCATTATAACCACTATAACATCCATTATCACCACTATAACACCTATTATCACCACTATAACAACCATTATCACCACGATAACAAACATTATCAGCACTATAACAACCATTATCAGCACTATAACGACCATTATAACCACTATAACGACCATTATCACCACTACACGACCATTGTCACCACTATAACGACCATTATCACCACTATACCGACCATTATCACCATTATAACGACCATTATCACCATTATAAAGAAGATTATCACGACTATAACAACCATTATAAGCACTATAACAACCATTATAGCCACTATAACAACCATTATAGCCACTATAATAGCCATTATAACCAGTATAACAACCATTACAACCAGTATAACAACCATTGCAACCACTATGACAACCATTAAGACCACTATAACGACCATTATCAGCACTATAACGACCATTATCACCACTATAACGACCATTATCACCACTATACCGACCATTATCACCATTATAACGACCATTATCACCATTATAACGACCATTATCAGCACTATAAAGACCATTATAACCACTATAACATCCATTATCACCACTATAAAACCTATTATCACCACTATAACAACCATTATCACCACGATAACAAACATTATCAGCACTATAACAACCATTATCAGCACTATAACGACCATTATAACCACTATAACGACCATTATCACCACTACACGACCATTGTCACCACTATAACAACCATTATAACCAATACAACAACCATTATAACCACTATAACAACCATTATAACCACTATAACAACCGGTACAACCAGTATAACAACCATTACAACCACTACAACAACCAATGGAGCCACTATGACAACCATTATAAGCACTATGACAACCATTATGACCACTGTAACAACCATTATCACCACTGTAACAACCATTGTAACCACTATAACGACCATTATCACCACTATAACAACCATTATAACCACTATAACAACCATTATAGCCACTATAACAACCATTATAGCCACTATAATAGCCATTATAACCACTATAACAACCATTACAACCAGTATAACAACCATTACAACCACTTTGACAAACATTAAGACCACTATAACGACCATTATCAGCACTATAACGACCATTATCACCACTATAACAACCATTATAACCAATACAACAACCATTATAACCACTATAACAACCATTATAGCCACTATAACAACCATTATAGCCACAATAATAGCCATTATAACCACTATAACAACCATTACAACCAGTATAACAACCATTACAACCACTTTGACAACCATTAAGACCATTATAACGACCATTATCACCAATACAACAACCATTATAACCACTATAACAACCATTATAGCCACTATAACAACCATTATCACGACTAAAACGTCCTTTATCACCACTAAAACATCCATTATCACCCCTATAACACCTATTATCACTACTATAACAACCATTATCACCACGATAACAAACATTATCAGCACTATAACGACCATTATCACCACTATACCGACCATTCTCACCACTATACCGACCATTATCACCATTATAACGACCATTATCACCACTATAACGACCATTATAACCACTATAACATCCATTATCACCACTATAACACCTATTATCACCACTATAACAACCATTATCACCACGATAACAAACATTATCAGCACTATAACAACCATTATCAGCACGATAACAAACATTATCAGCACTATAACAACCATTATCAGCACTATAACGACCATTATCACCACTATAACGAACATTATCACCACTATATCGACCATTATCACCACTATACCGACCATTGTCACCACTATAACAACCATTATAACCAATACAACAACCATTATAACCACTATAGCAACCATTATAACCACTATAACAACCAGTACAACCAGTATAACAACCATTGCAACCACTACAACCACCAATAGAGCCACTATGACAACCATTATAAGCACTATGACAACCATTATGACCACTGTAACAACCATTACAACCACTATGACAACCATTAAGACCACTATGACAACCATTATCACCACTACAACAACCATCATCAACATTATAACAACCATTATAACCACTATAACAACCATTATAGCCACTATAATAGCCATTATAACCACTGTAACAACCATTACAACCAGTATAACAACCATTACAACCACAATGACAACAATTATAACCACTATGACAACCATTATCACCACTGTCACAACCATTATGACCACTGTAACAACCATTATGACCACTATAACAAGCATTATCACGCCTAGAACATCCTTTATCACCACGAAAACATCCTTTATCACCACTATAACAACCATTATCACCACTACAACAACCATTATCACCACTATAACAACCATTATAACCACTATAACAACCATTATCACGACTAAAACGTCCTTTATCACCACTAAAGCATCCATTATCACCACTATAACACCTATTATCACCACTATAACAACCATTATCACCACGATAACAAGCACTATCAGCATTATAACGACCATTATCACCACTATAACGACCATTATCACCACTATAACGACCATTATCAGCACTATAACGACCATTATCACCACTATAACGACCATTATCACCACTATAACGACCATTATCAGCACTATAACGACCATTAGCACCACTATAGCGACCATTATAACCACTATAACAACCACTAAAACCACTATAACAACTATTATAACCACTATAACAACCATTATAACAACTATAACAACTATTATCACCACTATAACAACCAATATCACCACTATGACAACCATTATCAGCACTATAACGACCATTATCACCACTATAACAACCATTATAACCAATACAACAACCATTATAACCACTATAACAACCATTATAGCCACTATAACAACCATTATAGCCACAATAATAGCCATTATAACCACTATAACAACCATTACAACCAGTATAACAACCATTACAACCACTTTGACAACCATTAAGACCATTATAACGACCATTATCACCAATACAACAACCATTATAACCACTATAACAACCATTATAGCCACTATAACAACCATTATCACGACTAAAACGTCCTTTATCACCACTAAAACATCCATTATCACCCCTATAACACCTATTATCACTACTATAACAACCATTATCACCACGATAACAAACATTATCAGCACTATAACGACCATTATCACCACTATACCGACCATTCTCACCACTATACCGACCATTATCACCATTATAACGACCATTATCACCACTATAACGACCATTATAACCACTATAACATCCATTATCACCACTATAACACCTATTATCACCACTATAACAACCATTATCACCACGATAACAAACATTATCAGCACTATAACAACCATTATCAGCACGATAACAAACATTATCAGCACTATAACAACCATTATCAGCACTATAACGACCATTATCACCACTATAACGAACATTATCACCACTATATCGACCATTATCACCACTATACCGACCATTGTCACCACTATAACAACCATTATAACCAATACAACAACCATTATAACCACTATAGCAACCATTATAACCACTATAACAACCAGTACAACCAGTATAACAACCATTGCAACCACTACAACCACCAATAGAGCCACTATGACAACCATTATAAGCACTATGACAACCATTATGACCACTGTAACAACCATTACAACCACTATGACAACCATTAAGACCACTATGACAACCATTATCACCACTACAACAACCATCATCAACATTATAACAACCATTATAACCACTATAACAACCATTATAGCCACTATAATAGCCATTATAACCACTGTAACAACCATTACAACCAGTATAACAACCATTACAACCACAATGACAACAATTATAACCACTATGACAACCATTATCACCACTGTCACAACCATTATGACCACTGTAACAACCATTATGACCACTATAACAAGCATTATCACGCCTAGAACATCCTTTATCACCACGAAAACATCCTTTATCACCACTATAACAACCATTATCACCACTACAACAACCATTATCACCACTATAACAACCATTATAACCACTATAACAACCATTATCACGACTAAAACGTCCTTTATCACCACTAAAGCATCCATTATCACCACTATAACACCTATTATCACCACTATAACAACCATTATCACCACGATAACAAGCACTATCAGCATTATAACGACCATTATCACCACTATAACGACCATTATCACCACTATAACGACCATTATCAGCACTATAACGACCATTATCACCACTATAACGACCATTATCACCACTATAACGACCATTATCAGCACTATAACGACCATTAGCACCACTATAGCGACCATTATAACCACTATAACAACCACTAAAACCACTATAACAACTATTATAACCACTATAACAACCATTATAACAACTATAACAACTATTATCACCACTATAACAACCAATATCACCACTATGACAACCATTATCAGCACTATAACGACCATTATCACCACTATAACAACCACTATAACCATTATAACAAACATTATAACCACTATAACAACCATTGTAACCACTATAACAACCATTATAACCACTATAACCATTATTATAACCACTATAACAACCATTATAACAACTATTACAACTATTATCACCACTATAACAACCATTATAACCACTATAACAACCATTATCACCACCGTAACAAACATTACAACCACTATGACAACCATTACAACCACCATGACAACCATTATAACCACTATGACAACCATTATCACCACTGTAACAACCATCATCACCACTGTAACACCCATTATAACCACTATAACGACCATTATAAGCACTATAACAACCAATATCACCACTATGACAACCATTATCAGCACTATAGCGACCATTATCAACACTATAACAACCACTATAACAACCATTATAACCACTATAACAACTATTGTAACCACTATAACAACCATTATAACCCCTATAACAACCATTATAACCACTATAACGACCATTATAACCACTATAACGACCATTATAGCCACTATAACAACCATTATCAGCACTATAACGACCATTATCACCACTATAACGACCATTATCACCACTATAACGACCATTATCAGCACTATAACGACCATTAGCACCACTATAGCGACCACTATAACCACTATAACAACCACTAAAACCACTGTAACAACTATTATAACCACTATAACAACCATTATAACAACTATAACAACTATTTTCACCACTATAACAACCATTATAACCACTATAACAACCATTATGACCACCATAACAACCATTACAACCACTATGACAACCACTACAACCACCATGACAACCATTATAACCACTATGACAACCATTACAACCACTATGACAACCATTACAACCACCATGACAACCATTATAACCACTATGACAACCACTATCACCACTATAACAACCGTTATCACCACTATAACAACCATTATCACCACTATAACGACCATCATCAACACTATAACGACCATTATCACCACTATAACGACCATTATCACCACTATAACGAACATTATCACCACTGTAGCGACCATTATAACCACTATAATGACCATTATCACCACTATAACGACCATTATCACCACTATAGCGACCATTATAACCACTATAAGGACCATTATCACCACTATAGCGACCATTATAACCACTATAACAACCACTAAAACCACTATAACAACTATTATAACCACTATAACAACCATTATAACAACTATAACAACTATTATCACCACTAGAACAACTATTATAACCACTATAACAACCATTATCACCACTATAACAACCATTACAACCACTATGACAACCATTACAACCACCATGACAACCATTATAACCACTATGACAACCATTATCACCACTGTAACAGCCATCATCACCACTGTAACACCCATTATAACCACTATAACGACCATTATAAGCACTATAACAACCAATATCACCACTATGACAACCATTATCAGCACTATAGCGACCATTATCACCACTATAACAACCACTATAACAACCATTATAACCACTATAACAACTATTGTAACCACTATAACAACCATTATAACCCCTATAACAACCATTATAACCACTATAACAACTATTATAACCACTATCTCAACCATTATAACAACTATGACAACTATTATCACCACTATAACAACCATTATCACCACTATAATAACCATTATAACCACTATAACAACCATTATGACCACCATAACAACCATTACAACCACTATGACAACCATTACAACCACCATGACAACCATTATAACCACTATGACAACCATTACAACCACTATGACAACCATTACAACCACCATGACAACCATTATAACCACTATGACAACCACTATCACCACTATAGCAACCGTTATCACCACTATAACAACCATTATCACCACTATAACGACCATTATCAACACTATAACGACCATTATCACCACTATAACGACCATTATCACCACTATAACGAACATTATCACCGCTGTAGCGACCATTATAACCACTATAATGACCATTATCACCACTATAACGACCATTATCACCACTATAGCGACCATTATAACCACTATAATGACCATTATCAACACTATAGCGACCATTATAACCACTATAACAACCACTAAAACCACTATAACAACTATTATAACCACTATAACAACCATTATAACAACTATAACAACTATTATCACCACTAGAACAACTATTATAACCACTATAACAACCATTATCACCACTATAACAACCATTACAACCACTATGACAACCATTACAACCACCATGACAACCATTATAACCACTATGACAACCATTATCACCACTGTAACAGCCATCATCACCACTGTAACACCCATTATAACCACTATAACGACCATTATAAGCACTATAACAACCAATATCACCACTATGACAACCATTATCAGCACTATAACGACCATTATCACCACTATAACAACCACTATAACAACCATTATAACCACTATAACAACTATTGTAACCACTATAACAACCATTATAACCCCTATAACAACCATTATAACCACTATAACAACTATTATAACCACTATCTCAACCATTATAACAACTATGACAACTATTATCACCACTATAACAACCATTATCACCACTATAATAACCATTACAACCACTATGACGACCATTACAACCACCATGACAACCATTATAACCACTATGACAACCATTATCACCACTATAACAACCATCATCACCACTGTAACAACCATTATAACCACTATAACAACCATTATCACCACTATAACGACCATTATAACCACTATAACGACCATTATAACCACTATAACGACCATTATAGCCACTTGAACAACCATTAAAACAATTATAACAACCGTTATCACCACTATAACAACCATTATCACCACTGTAACAACCATTGTAACTACTATAACAACCATTACAACCACTGTGACAACCATTACAACCACCATGACAACCATTATAACCACTATGACAACCATTATCACCACTGTAACAACCATCATCACCACTGCAACAACCATTATAACCACTATAACAACCATTATCACCACTATAACGACCATTATAACCACTATAACGACCATTATAGCCACTATAACAACCATTATCAGCACTATAACGACCATTATCACCACTATGACGACCATTATCACCACTATAACGACCATTATCAGCACTATAACGACCATTAGCACCACTATAGCGACCATTGTAACCACTATAACAACCACTAAAACCACTATAACAACTATTATAACCACTATAACAACCATTATAACAACTATAACAACCATTATCACCACTATAATAACCATTACAACCACTATGAGGACCATTACAACCACCATGACAACCATTATAACAACTATGACAACCATTATCACCACTATAACAACCATCATCACCACTGTAACAACCTTTACAACCACTGTGACAACCATTACAACCACCATGACAACCATTATAACCACTATGACAACCATTATCACCACTGTAACAACCATCATCACCACTGTAACAACCATTATAACCACTATAACAACCATTATCACCACTATAACGACCATTATAACCACTATAACGACCATTATAGCCACTATAACAACCATTATCAGCACTATAACGACCATTATCACCACTATAACGACCATTATCACCACTATAACAACTATTATAACCACTATAACAACCATTATAACAACTGTAACAACTATTATCACCACTATAACAACCAATATCACCACTATGACAACCATTATCAGCACTATAACGACCACTATCACCACTATAACAACCACTATAACCATTATAACAAACATTATAACCACTATAACAACCATTGTAACCACTATAACAACCATTATAACCACTATAACCATTATTATAACCACTATAACAACCATTATAACAACTATAACAACTATTATCACCACTATAACAACCATTATCACCACCGTAACAAACATTACAACCACTATGACAACCATTACAACCACCATGACAACCATTATAACCACTATGACAACCATTACAACCACTATGACAACCATTACAACCACCATGACAACCATTATAACCACTATGACAACCACTATCACCACTATAACAACCGTTATCACCACTATAACAACCATTATCACCACTATAACGACCATTATCAACACTATAACGACCATTATCACCACTATAACGACCATTATCACCACTATAACGAACATTATCACCACTGTAGCGACCATTATAACCACTATTATGACCTTTATCACCACTATAACGACCATTATCACCACTATGACGACCATTATCACCACTATAACGACCATTATCAGCACTATAACGACCATTAGCACCACTATAGCGACCATTGTAACCACTATAACAACCACTAAAACCACTATAACAACTATTATAACCACTATAACAACCATTATAACAACTATAACAACCATTATCACCACTATAATAACCATTACAACCACTATGACGACCATTACAACCACCATGACAACCATTATAACAACTATGACAACCATTATCACCACTATAACAACCATCATCACCACTGTGACAAGCATTATAACCACTATAACAACCATTATCACCACTATAACGACCATTATAACCATTATAACGACCATTATAACCACTATAACGACCATTATAGCCACTATAACAACCATTAAAACAATTATAACAACCGTTATCACCACTATAACAACCATTATCACCACTGTAACAACCATTATAACTACTATAACAACCATTGTAACCACTATAACAACCATTATAACCACTATAACAACTATTATACCCACTATAACAACCATTATAACAGCTATAACAACTATTATCACCACTATAACAACCATTATAACCACTATAACAACCATTATCACCACTATAACAACCATTACAACCACTATGACAACCATTACTACCACCATGACAACCATTATAACCACTATGACAACCATTATCACCACTGTAACAACCATCATCACCACTGCAACAACCATTATAACCACTATAACAACCATTATCACCACTATAACGACCATTATAACCACTATAACGACCATTATAGCCACTATAACAACCATTATCAGCACTATAACGACCATTATCACCACTAGAACGACCATTATCACCACTATAACGACCATTATCACCACTATAGCGACCATTATAACCACTATAACAACCACTAAAACCACTATAACAACTATTATAACCACTATAACAACCATTATAACAACTATAACAACTATTATCACCACTATACCAACCAATATCACCACTATGACAACCATTATCAGCACTATAACGACCATTATCACCACTATAACAACCACTATAACCATTATAACAACCATTATAGCCACTATAACAACCATTGTAACCACTATAACAACCATTATAACCACTATAACAACCATTATAACCACTATAACAACCATTATAACCACTATAACAACCATTACAACCACTGTGACAACCATTACAACCACCATGACAACCATTATAACCACTATGACAACCATTATCACCACTGTAACAACCATTATAACCACTATAACAACCATTATCACCACTATAACGACCATTATAACCACTATAACGACCATTATAGCCACTATAACAACCATTATCAGCACTATAACGACCATTATCACCACTATAACGACCATTATCACCACTATAACGACCATTATCACCACTATAACGACCATTATAACCACTATAACGACCATTATAACCACTATAACGACCATTATAGCCACTATAACAACCATTAAAACAATTATAACAACCGTTATCACCACTATAACAACCATTATCACCACTATAACGACCATTATCAACACTATAACGACCATTATCACCACTATAACGACCATTATCACCACTATAACGAACATTATCACCACTGTAGCGACCATTATAACCACTATAATGACCATTATCACCACTATAACGACCATTATCACCACTATAGCGACCATTATAACCACTATAAGGACCATTATCACCACTATAGCGACCATTATAACCACTATAACAACCACTAAAACCACTATAACAACTATTATAACCACTATAACAACCATTATAACAACTATAACAACTATTATCACCACTAGAACAACTATTATAACCACTATAACAACCATTATCACCACTATAACAACCATTACAACCACTATGACAACCATTACAACCACCATGACAACCATTATAACCACTATGACAACCATTATCACCACTGTAACAGCCATCATCACCACTGTAACACCCATTATAACCACTATAACGACCATTATAAGCACTATAACAACCAATATCACCACTATGACAACCATTATCAGCACTATAACGACCATTATCACCACTATAACAACCACTATAACAACCATTATAACCACTATAACAACTATTGTAACCACTATAACAACCATTATAACCCCTATAACAACCATTATAACCACTATAACAACTATTATAACCACTATCTCAACCATTATAACAACTATGACAACTATTATCACCACTATAACAACCATTATCACCACTATAATAACCATTACAACCACTATGACGACCATTACAACCACCATGACAACCATTATAACCACTATGACAACCATTATCACCACTATAACAACCATCATCACCACTGTAACAACCATTATAACCACTATAACAACCATTATCACCACTATAACGACCATTATAACCACTATAACGACCATTATAACCACTATAACGACCATTATAGCCACTTGAACAACCATTAAAACAATTATAACAACCGTTATCACCACTATAACAACCATTATCACCACTGTAACAACCATTGTAACTACTATAACAACCATTACAACCACTGTGACAACCATTACAACCACCATGACAACCATTATAACCACTATGACAACCATTATCACCACTGTAACAACCATCATCACCACTGCAACAACCATTATAACCACTATAACAACCATTATCACCACTATAACGACCATTATAACCACTATAACGACCATTATAGCCACTATAACAACCATTATCAGCACTATAACGACCATTATCACCACTATGACGACCATTATCACCACTATAACGACCATTATCAGCACTATAACGACCATTAGCACCACTATAGCGACCATTGTAACCACTATAACAACCACTAAAACCACTATAACAACTATTATAACCACTATAACAACCATTATAACAACTATAACAACCATTATCACCACTATAATAACCATTACAACCACTATGAGGACCATTACAACCACCATGACAACCATTATAACAACTATGACAACCATTATCACCACTATAACAACCATCATCACCACTGTAACAACCTTTACAACCACTGTGACAACCATTACAACCACCATGACAACCATTATAACCACTATGACAACCATTATCACCACTGTAACAACCATCATCACCACTGTAACAACCATTATAACCACTATAACAACCATTATCACCACTATAACGACCATTATAACCACTATAACGACCATTATAGCCACTATAACAACCATTATCAGCACTATAACGACCATTATCACCACTATAACGACCATTATCACCACTATAACAACTATTATAACCACTATAACAACCATTATAACAACTGTAACAACTATTATCACCACTATAACAACCAATATCACCACTATGACAACCATTATCAGCACTATAACGACCACTATCACCACTATAACAACCACTATAACCATTATAACAAACATTATAACCACTATAACAACCATTGTAACCACTATAACAACCATTATAACCACTATAACCATTATTATAACCACTATAACAACCATTATAACAACTATAACAACTATTATCACCACTATAACAACCATTATCACCACCGTAACAAACATTACAACCACTATGACAACCATTACAACCACCATGACAACCATTATAACCACTATGACAACCATTACAACCACTATGACAACCATTACAACCACCATGACAACCATTATAACCACTATGACAACCACTATCACCACTATAACAACCGTTATCACCACTATAACAACCATTATCACCACTATAACGACCATTATCAACACTATAACGACCATTATCACCACTATAACGACCATTATCACCACTATAACGAACATTATCACCACTGTAGCGACCATTATAACCACTATTATGACCTTTATCACCACTATAACGACCATTATCACCACTATGACGACCATTATCACCACTATAACGACCATTATCAGCACTATAACGACCATTAGCACCACTATAGCGACCATTGTAACCACTATAACAACCACTAAAACCACTATAACAACTATTATAACCACTATAACAACCATTATAACAACTATAACAACCATTATCACCACTATAATAACCATTACAACCACTATGACGACCATTACAACCACCATGACAACCATTATAACAACTATGACAACCATTATCACCACTATAACAACCATCATCACCACTGTGACAAGCATTATAACCACTATAACAACCATTATCACCACTATAACGACCATTATAACCATTATAACGACCATTATAACCACTATAACGACCATTATAGCCACTATAACAACCATTAAAACAATTATAACAACCGTTATCACCACTATAACAACCATTATCACCACTGTAACAACCATTATAACTACTATAACAACCATTGTAACCACTATAACAACCATTATAACCACTATAACAACTATTATACCCACTATAACAACCATTATAACAGCTATAACAACTATTATCACCACTATAACAACCATTATAACCACTATAACAACCATTATCACCACTATAACAACCATTACAACCACTATGACAACCATTACTACCACCATGACAACCATTATAACCACTATGACAACCATTATCACCACTGTAACAACCATCATCACCACTGCAACAACCATTATAACCACTATAACAACCATTATCACCACTATAACGACCATTATAACCACTATAACGACCATTATAGCCACTATAACAACCATTATCAGCACTATAACGACCATTATCACCACTATAACGACCATTATCACCACTATAACGACCATTATCACCACTATAGCGACCATTATAACCACTATAACAACCACTAAAACCACTATAACAACTATTATAACCACTATAACAACCATTATAACAACTATAACAACTATTATCACCACTATACCAACCAATATCACCACTATGACAACCATTATCAGCACTATAACGACCATTATCACCACTATAACAACCACTATAACCATTATAACAACCATTATAGCCACTATAACAACCATTGTAACCACTATAACAACCATTATAACCACTATAACAACCATTATAACCACTATAACAACCATTATAACCACTATAACAACCATTACAACCACTGTGACAACCATTACAACCACCATGACAACCATTATAACCACTATGACAACCATTATCACCACTGTAACAACCATTATAACCACTATAACAACCATTATCACCACTATAACGACCATTATAACCACTATAACGACCATTATAGCCACTATAACAACCATTATCAGCACTATAACGACCATTATCACCACTATAACGACCATTATCACCACTATAACGACCATTATCACCACTATAACGACCATTATAACCACTATAACGACCATTATAACCACTATAACGACCATTATAGCCACTATAACAACCATTAAAACAATTATAACAACCGTTATCACCACTATAACAACCATTATCACCACTGTAACAACCATTATAACCACTATAACAACCATTATCACCACCGTAACAAACATTACAACCACTATGACAACCATTACAACCACCATGACAACCATTATAACCACTTTTTTTTTTTTTTTTTTTTTTTTTTTAACGTGGGGGAAATCTTCAAAAGATACCCCGCGCCTTTGGGGGAAGGCGCGGGGTTATGCCGGATTTCTACCAGCTAAAACCCCCACGGTGACCCTTCCTGGCGCTACGGGGTGGTCCGGGATCTAAGATTAATTCACCTCGGGACCACCCCTGGCGCGTGCTGCCGGTCTCGGGGGGGCCAGGTGTTGTTGGCCCCCCTGCGCCTCTCGATCTTCCGGCACCAGGAGGTCACACCCGGTGCCGGCACTGCACGGACCGCGTGCAATGGCGTCCGAGCCCCCACTCGGACGCCTACGGCCCGGGCGGCTCCGGGCTGAACCTTTTACAAGGTTCCTGATCTTTGCCGCGGAGCCGCCATTATCGTGGGTCTACGGGCGCCCGCCGACCGGAAGAGACAAACTCCCCATATGCCGGGCGGGCGCCAACCTCACGTAGGGGGGCGGACTAGCTGCGACGCCCGGATGGAGACCGGGGCGTCGCCCGCCCCCCTCTTCGTCTGCGGACGGGACCGCGACCTCGACGTTCGCGATCCCGCTCCGCGGCCTCCTTCTGCGAGATAACTTTCTCGCAGGAGGAGGCGAAAGCTTGCCACGACCTCTCGCTGGCGAGTATCTCCACGACAACACTGGCCAGCGAGAGGTCCCACCCAATGCAGCAGCGTAGCTGCGTACGTGCCCCGCTAAAAGCGGGGCACTCCTCCAACGTATGTTGGGCGGAGTCTCGCTCCGCCCCACAATGGTGGCAGCACGGTAGCTGCTCCTTCGCGATCCGCCACAGGAACTCACCGAAGCACCCATGCCCGGTGAGAACCTGGGTCATCCGGTAGGTGATCCTTCCAAAGCCGCGGTCCTGCCATTCCATCAATTTCGGCAGGACCGCCCCAACGCCGCGGTGGACAGCGGCGCCGCTTTCTATGATCTCGCGGCGCCACTTCGTCAGCGCGAAGCGTCGGGCCTGACGCTTGAGGGCCTCTGCCTCCGACTCCAGCCGGGGCACACCCTGCTGGCGGAGGGAGCGGAGTCGCCAGTAAACGTGGGCGTCTCCCTCCGCCAGGTAATGGTAGGGAATGAACCCGGCCAGAGTCATCGCCGCCGCGTAGGAGACCGTGCGATATCCCCTTATCGCCCTGATGGCCATTAGGCGCTGCACGCGGCGCAGCAGTTGCTTGCTGCGCCGGCAGGCCATCAGGGCGTCAGCCCATATCGGGGCCCCGTAAAGGGCCATGGACCGCACGACTCCTGCGTAGAGGCGGCGAACCGTCTCGCCTGGTCCCCCAATATTCGGCAACAGCCGGCCAAGAGCCGCTGCTACCTTCTCTAAACGGGGGACCAGGCGCTTGAAGTGCTCCTCAAAGCGCCAGCGGCTGTCCAGGTAGAGCCCAAGGTATCTCATACCGTTGCCCACCTGGATATTTTCTTCACCTACGCGGATGAACGACTGGGGTGGGGCCCTGCACCGTGGCCGGCAAAACCACATTGCTTCGGTTTTACCCGCTGAAAGCTCCAACCCCAGTCGTCGGATCGCAACAGCCACCGCTGCCACTCCAGCCTCGGCGAGGCGGATGGTCTCGTGCCACTCCCTCCCGACGGCGAGCACGAGTGTGTCGTCGGCGAAGCACACAACTCGCACGCCGGGGGGGAGGGCAACCCGCAGAGCCGCGTCGTACCCGACGTTCCACAAAGTGGGGCCTAAGGCGGACCCCTGGGGTACGCCGCGGTTGATCTCCCTGCGGTGCGTGACACCGTCCCGGCCCGGGTACTCTATCCACCTGTCCCGCAGATAGTCCCCGATCACAGCCCTCAAGTAGGGAGGGACCTCATGATAGATGAGGCCCTCCCCAATCTTATCCCAGGGCAGGGTATTGAAGGCGTTTTTGATGTCTAGGCTGATGCCCAGCGCCACCCCACCCCGGGATATGGCCGACTCCGCGAGGGACCTGACGCGGTGAAGCGCGTCGATGGTGCTTCGTCCCTCGCGGAAGCCGTACTGGCTGTCGGCCAGATCGGGGCCATCACGGGCCAGATGCCTGGAGAGTCGGGAAGCGATAACTCGCTCGAAAAGCTTCCCGATCTCGTCCAGGAGCACTATGGGCCGGTACGCAGAGGGAGAATCTGCGGGCCTCCCTTGCTTGCGGAGTAAGACCATCCGCCCCACCTTCCACTGGGACGGAAAATGCCCCGACTGCAGGCAGGCATCGAAAAGACGCCGCAGTGGGGGGGAGAGGACGCGTAGCGCCATCCCCCAGGCACGACCGGGGATGCCGTCAGGGCCCGGAGCTGTGTTCCGGGACACCATACGGCTAATAGCCGCGGCCATTTCCTCCTCCGTGACCCCCAGTTCGTCGGACCAGTTGGTCGGGTCCGACGAGGGAGCAGGTGGCGCAACCTCCGTACTCTGCGGAAACAAAGTGTCCACCACCTGCGCCAGAAACTGGGGGTCCAAGCTCTCCGTTACAGGAGGCGCCCACGGTCGAAGCTTCCCCATGACCGATTTATATGGGCGCCCCCACGGATCCTTGCTTAATGAACGGAGGAGTTCTTCGCATGCCCGGGATTTGGCTTCCCTGATGGCCTGCTGCAGGGACGTGGACAGTGTCCGATATGTCCCATGCAGCACCTCTTCCCTCGCCTCGTCGCGGTTCCTACGACGGCGGGCACGCATGTACCGGCGACGGGCATGCTGACATTCGTTGCGCATCTGCGCAATGCCGCCCGTCCACCAGTACGCGGCTCGCCGCTGGAAGCCTTTGGCCCGGGGCATGGCGGCGTCACACACCATTGTCATAGCGCCCCGGAACCAATCAGCTTCCGCATCCACGTCCGCGACGGGCCCGTCTGGTATCTCAGGCCAGGCCACAGCGAGGGAAGCAGCCATCAGTGCGTCCTCATCCAAGCGCTTAAGCGCCCATCTCCGCGGTGGTGCGGTTCTGTGGCAGCAACGGGTAGCGGAGATATCCATACGGATATAGAGGTGGTCACTTAGCGTTTCCACCTCCTCCGCCACCCTCCAACCCGTTACACGGCGCGCCGCAGGGGGTGTCGCCCATGAAAGGTCGACAATGGACTCCCCCTGCGGACGGACGCACGTGCTAACGGAGCCCCTGTTGAGCAACCGGAGCCCGTATGTCGCTGCCCATTCGAGCACCGCCTCTCCCCTCGCGTTTGTGCTGGGGGACCCCCAGGCATGAGCCTTGGCGTTGAAGTCCCCCAGCACGAGGACTGGACGGGGTGAAAATCGGGAGATGCACCTCCCAACCCCATCCAGAAACTCCTCAAAGGACGCGAGGGTCCATCGTGGCGGTGCATAAACGCCCACCACCGCGGTTCCGTCCCAGTGGACAGCCACGAATCCTCGGCCGCGCTCTATCAGCTCGCAGCACGAGGATCCGGGCTGATAATTCCATTTAATCGCCACGGAGCCCTCCTCGTCCCCAAACCAGTCGGTGTGGTCGGGGACATTATAGGGCTCCGCAGCGATCGCCAATCCAATCCGCCACTCGGCCAGGGTGTGGAGGAAAAGATCCTGTGCCCCGGCCGAGTGGTTAAGATTGGCCTGTAATATCGGGCCAGTGGCACGCATCATGGTACGGTGTCCATTGCGCCCTCGGCACCGTCACCACCGGTGCTCGGGGGCACCACCACCACCACGTCCGCCGGGGCGGACGACCCGGACGCCGCTACCGCAGGCGTCGTCGGCTCCGCCGTTGCAGGCGCCACGGGCGCCATTACTGGCCTGGGTAAAGTTGGGGTTGGGCCTGGGCCCTTCCCCTTCCTCACTTTACGCCGGGAGGACGGCGCGCAAGTCCGCGAGCCGAGCCTATGCCCGGCAGGCCTCCCCAAATCGGTGCATAGAGGGCACCGGGGAGGTGCCGAGCATCGGCTTGCGCGATGACCGGTCAGACCACAGTTATAACAACGGTCCGACCGGTCGACTTCCGCAGTGCACCGCTGCCGGACGTGTCCAACCTCCAAACAGCGGAAGCACTGCAATGGGCGGGCTGGAAGGGCGTCAACCTTGGCCGACACCCAGCCCACCCGTATCCTCCCGGCCGCAACGACCTTCTTGAGGCCGTCCAGGGGGCACCGGACCCAGGCCGTTCCCAGCCCAGAGGGGGCGGTTCGGATCTCACCGACCTTCAATTCCCCCTCTTGGCAGCCAGCGACGGCCGCCACACCCGCACACACTTCCGCCGACGACACGGAGCCGTCGAGGCCCGAAACGCGGAATTCACCGCATTTAAACGGTCGGGCAACGCGGACATCCGTGCCGTCGAAGAGGACCCTCAGACGGGCAGCGAGTGCCTCTGCCTTCGCCACTTTACCCTCCCCGGGGATTTCGAGGATAGTAGCGCCAGTAACGCCGAGCCTGACGCGTACCTCCGATATCCCCAGGTCGGCGAGCCGCACCTTGGATCTGGCCTCAGCCATCACCGCCGCGTGTGTCCGCTTACTCCCAGGGGCTACGGTTAACGTGACCGCAGCTGTCCTGGGAGGGCGTGCCGGATGTGGCTTTGGCCCCTTCCCGTTGGCCGGAGGCTGAACTGCCTTCGGCTGCGCTTTCGCCTTTTTGGCCAAAAGCGGCGGCGGAGGGGGCGCCGCCTTTCTCACGGCCGCCTTGGCCTTCCGCCCAACCACCTTCGACCACTGCTCCCCTGCAGCAGTGGGTTGCTGGGCGGGCGGTTGGGGCCGCTGCTGCCTCTCCGACGGCGGTTTCGGCTTCGCACCACCAGGCGGCGTGGCGCGAGCCGCAACTACCTTCTGAGGTATGGCCACCGCAGAAGAAGATTTTGTCCGCTTCTTCTTCTTCTTCGCCGCCGGAGCTGCTGCGTTTGGCGCTGACCTGGGCGCGTCCGCCCGCAGCGGCGGCCTCAGCACGCGGCCCGGGAAGATTTCTTCCCGGAAAGCCGCCAGCTTCCCCTCAATTAGGCTTCTAATAGCCTCGAGCAGCCCTGGCACACCCTCGATGACTCGTGGGCCAGGGACTGCTGATCGCCGTCAGTGGCACATCCCGAAGGTGCTGAAACATCCGCCGGGGGCGCCGTCGAGATGGGAGGGGTCGCAGTTCGCGCTCCAGCGACATCTGTTCCTTGCGGTGGAACAAAAACGGTCGATGCGAGATTAGGGCAAGGATGCACATTCGCATTCTGTGCAGTGGTCACTCCACTGTAACTTGCCCTAAGAGCCCGTAGCTCCTCTCGCATCGTGGCCACCTCCCGCCGCAGAGACGCCACCTCACTATCGCGTTCGCGTAGCTTAGCCCGCAGCTGGATGGTTTCAGTATCCAGCCGCGGAGCAACCTCCGTTGCGGACATCCGCCGATAGGCGTTGATGCTAGCCGCCTGAAGGAACCGGTTGCTCTCCCGGATTGCCCTCACAAAGGTGCCTTTCAGGTTCTTTGAACCCGAGGCAACCTTTTCGAGAAGCCGGCCCTTCTCCAGCACCTCCGCCATGATGTCCGCAACGTGGCGGCCATCCAGCTCTCTCACGATGTCGTCTACCTCATCCAAAGGTAGGCTAGCAGAGCTGGGTGGCCGCGGCGGCACAGAGGGGTCTAATATCTCCTCTTCGTTTCTGAGCTCCGATCTACGGAACTCAGTGGCCCTGAGACGACGCTTCGTCTCAGCTAACGTGGCGCAATCCCCTGATGTAGGCGGGGGCCTGCCACGTTTCCGGCTCTGCTGCCGGTCCATCGACGCAACAGTCGCGGCGGACGCAAACGAGCACTCGGACGCGTCCGAGTCCTCTCCACTGCCGCAGACTGATGCGCTGAGTGAAGCGCCGTCCAGCACCTTCCTCCGCGTCCTCGATCGTCCCCGATCGACCCTGGACAGTTGAACGGAGGGCCGAGCGAGGGCCAACAAAATGTCGGCACACGTCGGCACAGTAGGTCGGGAGTGTTCTCCCACGCAGTCCCGCCGCTGCCGCACTTCCCTGTCACGTTGTCGCGTGGCAGAGCCTTCCTGTTCGCCAGTTGCATTACTAGACACGGTGGCCTGGTCGTCCACCACCTGTGCCTCACGGTCGTTGGATGACGACGTGGTAGGGCCCGCTTGACTACCCTGGTCCACGCCGGTACTGGGGGATCCGACGCCCCCTGCACCGTAAACGTTAACTCCGTTTTCACAACTCATCATTCATTATATTATGTACGTTTTCGGGCCGCCGCCCACTCCGTCCCGCTCCCGTCGCCCACCGTTTCAATCGTCCGTGCGAGCCTTACCGGCTTGGGAGGCCCTGCCGGGGTCCGAAGACCCCACCGGCATCGCCTCGCACATCATCGGACCTACTTTAGCAAACGGCGAGAGCATCCCCTTTTAGTCGCCTCGTACGACAGGCAGGGGCGTACCGTAGCTGTATTCTGCTCCCCACCTACAGAGAGGGTTTATCTTCGGGGTTTTCCTTCCCCTAGTCCATTTGGTCCGCGACTGCTTATTCGTCACCAGAGAAGGTGCTTATTTCGCAGCTAACCAGCATATCTGCTGGCCGTTCCCCTATCCGCCACCTGGGGACGCGCCCGGTCGCGGTGGGCACCGCACCCAGGGGGTGAAACCCCTGGCCGGGACCATTATAACCACTATGACAACCATTATCACCACTGTAACAACCATCATCACCACTGTAACAACCATTATAACCACTATAACAACCATTATCACCACTATAACGACCATTATAACCACTATAACGACCATTATAGCCACTATAACAACCATTATCAGCACTATAACGACCATTATCACCACTATAACGACCATTATCACCACTATAACGACCATTATCAGCACTATAACGACCATTAGCACCACTTTCGCGGCCATTATAACCACTATAACAACCACTAAAGCCACTATAACAACTATTATAACCACTATAACAACCATTATAACAACTGTAACAACTATTATCACCACTATAACAACCATTATAACCACTATAACAACCATTATGACCACCATAACACCCATTACAACCACTATGACAACCATTACAACCACCATGACAACCATTATAACCACTATGGCAACCATTACAACCACTATGACAACCATTACAACCACCATGACAACCATTATAACCACTATGACAACCACTATCACCACTATAACAACCGTTATCACCACTATAACAACCATTATCACCACTATAACGACCATTATCACCACAATAACAACCATTATCAGCACTATAACGACCATTATAACCACTATAACAACCAATATCACCACTATGACAACCATTATCAGCACTATAACGAACATTATCACCACTGTAGCGACCATTATAACCACTATAATGACCATTATCACCACTATAACGACCATTATCACCACTATAGCGACCATTATAACCACTATAATGACCATTATCACCACTATAGCGACCATTATAACCACTATAACAACCACTAAAACCACTATAACAACTATTATAACCACTATAACAACCATTATAACAACTATAACAACTATTATCACCACTAGAACAACTATTATAACCACTATAACAACCATTATCACCACTATAACAACCATTACAACCACTATGACAACCATTACAACCACCATGACAACCATTATAACCACTATGACAACCATTATCACCACTGTAACAGCCATTATCACCACTGTAACACCCATTATAACCACTATAACGACCATTATAAGCACTATAACAACCAATAACACCACTATGACAACCATTATCAGCACTATAACGACCATTAGCACCACTATAGCGACCATTATAACCACTATAACAACCATTATAACCACTATAACAACCATTATGACCACCATAACAACCATTACAACCACTATGACAACCATTACAACCACCATGACAACCATTATAACCACTATGACAACCATTATCACCACTGTAACAACCATCATCACCACTGTAACAACCATTATAACCACTATAACAACCATTATCACCACTATAACGACCATTATAACCACTATAACGACCATTATAGCCACTATAACAACCATTATCAGCACTATAACGACCATTATCACCACTATAACGACCATTATCACCACTATAACGACCATTATCACCATTATAACGACCATTATAGCCACTATAACAACCATTAAAACAATTATAACAACCGTTATCACCACTATAACAACCATTATCACCACTGTAACAACCATTATAACCACTATAACAACCATTGTAACCACTATAACAACCATTATAACCACTATAACCATTATTATAACCACTATAACAACCATTATAACAACTATAACAACTATTATCACCACTATAACAACCATTATAACCACTATAACAACCATTATCACCACCGTAACAACCATTACAACCACTATGACAACCATTACAACCACCATGACAACCATTATAACCACTATGACAACCATTACAACCACTATGACAACCATTACAACCACCATGACAACCATTATAACCACTATGACAACCACTATCACCACTATAACAACCGTTATCACCACTATAACAACCATTATCACCACTATAACGACCATTATCACCACAATAACAACCATTATCAGCACTATAACGACCATTATAAGCACTATAACAACCAATATCACCACTATGACAACCATTATCAGCACTATAACGAACATTATCACCACTGTAGCGACCATTATAACCACTATAATGACCATTATCACCACTATAACGACCATTATCACCACTATAGCGACCATTATAACCACTATAATGACCATTATCACCACTATAGCGACCATTATAACCACTATAACAACCACTAAAACCACTATAACAACTATTATAACCACTATAACAACCATTATAACAACTATAACAACTATTATCACCACTAGAACAACTATTATAACCACTATAACAACCATTATCACCACTATAACAACCATTATAACCACTATAACAACCATTATCACCACCGTAACAAACATTACAACCACTATGACAACCATTACAACCACCATGACAACCATTATAACCACTATGACAACCATTATCACCACTGTAACAACCATCATCACCTCTGTAACAACCATTATAACCACTATAACAACCATTATCACCACTATAACGACCATTATAACCACTATAACGACCATTATCACCACTATAACGACCATTATCACCACTATAACGAACATTATCACCACTGTAGCGACCATTATAACCATTATAATGACCATTATCACCACTATAACGACCATTATCACCACTATAGCGACCATTATAACCACTATAAGGACCATTATCACCACTATAGCGACCATTATAACCACTATAACAACCACTAAAACCACTATAACAACTATTATAACCACTATAACAACCACTATAACAACTATAACAACTATTATCACCACTAGAACAACTATTATAACCACTATAACAACCATTATCACCACTATAACAACCATTACAACCACTATGACAACCATTACAACCACCATGACAACCATTATAACCACTATGACAACCATTATCACCACTGTAACAGCCATCATCACCACTGTAACACCCATTATAACCACTATAACAACCATTATAACCCCTATAACAACCATTATAACCACTATAACAACTATTATAACTACTATCTCAACCATTATAACAACTATGACAACTATTATCACCACTATAACAACCATTATCACCACTATAATAACCATTACAACCACTGTGACAACCATTACAACCACCATGACAACCATTATAACCACTATGACAACCATTATCACCACTGTGACAACCATCATCACCACTGTAACAACCATTATAACCACTATAACAACCATTATCACCACTATAACGACCATTATAACCACTATAACGACCATTATAGCCACTATAACAACCATTATCAGCACTATAACGACCATTATCACCACTATAACGACCATTATCACCACTATAACGACCATTATCACCACTATAACGACCATTATAACCACTATAACGACCATTATAACCACTATAACGACCATTATAGCCACTATAACAACCATTAAAACAATTATAACAACCGTTATCACCACTATAACAACCATTATAACAACTATAACAACTATTATCACCACTATAACAACCATTACAACCACTATAACAACCATTATCACCACCGTAACAAACATTACAACCACTATGACAACCATTACAACCACCATGACAACCATTATAACCACTATGACAACCATTATCACCACTGTAACAACCATCATCACCACTGTAACAACCATTATAACCACTATAACAACCATTATCACCACTATAACGACCATTATAACCACTATAACGACCATTATAGCCACTATAACAACCATTATCAGCACTATAACGACCGTTATCACCACTATAACGACCATTATCACCACTATAACGACCATTATCACCATTATAACGACCATTATAGCCACTATAACAACCATTAAAGCAATTATAACAACCGTTATCACCACTATAACAACCATTATCACCACTGTAACAACCATTATAACCACTATAACAACCATTGTAACCACTATAACAACCATTATAACCACTATAACCATTATTATAACCACTATAACAACCATTATAACAACTATAACAACTATTATCACCACTATAACAACCATTATAACCACTATAACAACCATTATCACCACCGTAACAACCATTACAACCACTATGACAACCATTACAACCACCATGACAACCATTATAACCACTATGACAACCATTACAACCACTATGACAACCATTACAACCACCATGACAACCATTATAACCACTATGACAACCACTATCACCACTATAACAACCGTTATCACCACTATAACAACCATTATCACCACTATAACGACCATTATCACCACAATAACAACCATTATCAGCACTATAACGACCATTATAAGCACTATAACAACCAATATCACCACTATGACAACCATTATCAGCACTATAACGAACATTATCACCACTGTAGCGACCATTATAACCACTATAATGACCATTATCACCACTATAACGACCATTATCACCACTATAGCGACCATTATAACCACTATAATGACCATTATCACCACTATAGCGACCATTATAACCACTATAACAACCACTAAAACCACTATAACAACTATTATAACCACTATAACAACCATTATAACAACTATAACAACTATTATCATCACTAGAACAACTATTATAACCACTATAACAACCATTATCACCACTATAACAACCATTACAACCACTATGACAACCATTACAACCACCATGACAACCATGATAACCACTATGACAACCATTATCACCACTGTAACAGCCATTATCACCACTGTAACACCCATTATAACCACTATAACGACCATTATAAGCACTATAACAACCAATATCACCACTATGACAACCATTATCAGCACTATAACGACCATTAGCACCACTATAGCGACCATTATAACCACTATAACAACCATTATAACCACTATAACAACCATTATGACCACCATAACAACCATTACAACCACTATGACAACCATTACAACCACCATGACAACCATTGTAACCACTATAACAACCATTATCACCACTGTAACAACCATCATCACCACCGTAACAAACATTACAACCACTATGACAACCATTACAACCACCATGACAACCATTATAACCACTATGACAACCATTACAACCACTATGACAACCATTACAACCACCATGACAACCATTATAACCACTATGACAACCACTATCACCACTATAACAACCATTATCACCACTATAACGACCATTGTCACCACAATAACAACCATTATCAGCACTATAACGACCATTATCAACACTATAAGGACCATTATCACCACTATAACGACCATTATCACCACTATAACGAACATTATCACCACTGTAGCGACCATTATAACCACTATAATGACCATTATCACCACTATAACGATCATTATCACCACTATAGCGACCATTATAACCACTATAATGACCATTATCACCACTATAGCGACCATTATAACCACTATAACAACCACTATAACAACCACTAAAACCACTATAACAACTATTATAACCACTATAACAACCATTATAACAACTATAACAACTATTATCACCACTAGAACAACTATTATAACCACTATAACAATCATTATCACCACTATAACAACCATTACAACCACTATGACAACCATTACAACCACCATGACAACCATTACAACCACTATGACAACCATTATCACCACTGTAACAGCCATCATCACCACTGTAACACCCATTATAACCACTATAACGACCATTACAAGCACTATAACAACCAATATCACCACTATGACAACCATTATCAGCACTATAACGACCATTATCACCACTATAACAACCACTATAACAACCATTATAACCACTATAACAACTATTGTAACCACTATAACAACCATTATAACCCCTATAACAACCATTATAACCACTATAACAACTATTATAACCACTATCTCAACCATTATAACAACTATGACAACTATTATCACCACTATAACAACCATTATCACCACTATAATAACCATTACAACCACTATGACGACCATTACAACCACCATGACAACCATTATAACCACTATGACAACCATTATCACCACTATAACAACCATCATCACCACTGTAACAACCATTATCACCACTGTAACAACCATTGTAACTACTATAACAACCATTACAACCACTGTGACAACCATTACAACCACCATGACAACCATTATAACCACTATGACAACCATTATCACCACTGTAACAACCATCATCACCACTGTAACAACCATTATAACCACTATAACAACCATTATCACCACTATAACGACCATTATAACCACTATAACGACCATTATAGCCACTATAACAACCATTATCAGCACTATAACGACCATTATCACCACTATGACGACCATTATCACCACTATAACGACCATTATCAGCACTATAACGACCATTAGCACCACTATAGCGACCATTGTAACCACTATAACAACCACTAAAACCACTATAACAAGTATTATAACCACTATAACAACCATTATAACAACTATAACAACCAATATCACCACTATGACAACGATTATAACCACTATAACAACCATTATCACCACCGTAACAAACATTACAACCACTATGACAACCATTACAACCACCATGACAACCATTATAACCACTATGACAACCGTTATCACCACTGTAACAACCATCATCACCACTGTAACAACCATTATAACCACTATAACAACCATTATCACCACTATAACGACCATTATAACCACTATAACGACCATTATAGCCACTATAACAACCATTATCAGCACTATAACGACCATTATCAACACTATAAGGACCATTATCACCACTATAACGACCATTATCACCACTATAACGAACATTATCACCACTGTAGCGACCATTATAACCACTATAATGACCATTATCACCACTATAACGATCATTATCACCACTATAGCGACCATTATAACCACTATAATGACCATTATCACCACTATAGCGACCATTATAACCACTATAACAACCACTAAAACCACTATAACAACTATTATAACCACTATAACAGCCATTATAACAACTATAACAACTATTATCACCACTAGAACAACTATTATAACCACTATAACAACCATTATCACCACTATAACAACCATTACAACCACTATGACAACCATTACAACCACCATGACAACCATTATAACCACTATGACAACCATTATCACCACTGTAACAGCCATCATCACCACTGTAACACCCATTATAACCACTATAACGACCATTATAAGCACTATAACAACCAATATCACCACTATGACAACCATTATCAGCACTATAACGACCATTATCACCACTATAACAACCACTATAACAACCATTATACCCACTATAACAACTATTGTAACCACTATAACAACCATTATAACCCCTATAACAACCATTATAACCACTATAACAACTATTATAACCACTATCTCAACCATTATAACAACTATGACAACTATTATCACCACTATAACAACCATTATCACCACTATAATAACCATTGCAACCACTATGACGACCATTATCACCACTATAACAACCATCATCACCACTGTAACAACCATTATAACCACTATAACAACCATTATCACCACTTTAACGACCATTATAACCACTATAACGACCATTATAACCACTATAACGACCATTATAACCACTATAATGACCATTATCACCACTATAGCGACCATTATAACCACTATAACAACCACTAAAACCACTATAGCGACCATTATAACCACTATAACAACCACTAAAACCACTATAACAACTATTATAACCACTATAACAACCATTATAACAACTATAACAACTATTATCACCACTAGAACAACTATTATAACCACTATAACAATCATTATCACCACTATAACAACCATTACAACCACTATGACAACCATTACAACCACCATGACAACCATTATAACCACTATGACAACCATTATCACCACTGTAACAGCCATCATCACCACTGTAACACCCATTGTAACCACTATAACAACCATTATAACAACTATAACAACCATTATCGCCACTATAATAACCATTACAACCACTATGACGACCATTACAACCACTATAACAACCATTATCACCACTGTAACAACCATTGTAACTACTATAACAACCATTACAACCACTGTGACAACCATTACAACCACCATGACAACCATTATAACCACTATGACAACCATTATCACCACTGTAACAACCATCATCACCACTGTAACAACCATTATAACCACTATAACAACCATTATCACCACTATAACGACCATTATAACCACTATAACGACCATTATAGCCACTATAACAACCATTATCAGCACTATAACGACCATTATCACCACTATGACGACCATTATCACCACTATAACGACCATTATCAGCACTATAACGACCATTAGCACCACTATAGCGACCATTGTAACCACTATAACAACCACTAAAACCACTATAACAACTATTATAACCACTATAACAACCATTATAACAACTATAACAACCATTATCGCCACTATAATAACCATTACAACCACTATGACGACCATTACAACCACCATGACAACCATTATAACAACTATGACAACCATTATCACCACTATAACAACCATTGTAACCACTATAACAACCATTATAACCACTATAACAACTATTATACCCACTATAACAACCATTATAACAGCTATAACAACTATTATCACCACTATAACAACCATTATAACCACTATAACAACCATTATCACCACTATAACAACCATTACAACCACTATGACAACCATTACAACCACCATGACAACCATTATAACCACTATGACAACCATTATCACCACTGTAACAACCATCATCACCACTGCAACAACCATTATAACCACTATAACAACCATTATCACCACTATAACGACCATTATAACCACTATAACGACCATTATAGCCACTATAACAACCATTATCAGCACTATAACGACCATTATCACCACTATAACGACCATTATCACCACTATAGCGACCATTATAACCACTATAACAACCACTAACACCACTATAACAACTATTATAACCACCATAACAACCATTATAACAACTATAACAACTATTATCACCACTATACCAACCAATATCACCACTATGACAACCATTATCAGCACTATAACGACCATTATCACCACTATAACAACCACTATAACCATTATAACAACCATTATAACCACTATAACAACCATTGTAACCACTATAACAACCATTATAGCCACTATAACAACCATTAAAACAATTATAACAACCGTTATCACCACTATAACAACCATTATCACCACTGTAACAACCATTATAACCACTATAACAACCATTATCACCACCGTAACAAACATTACAACCACTATGACAACCATTACAACCACCATGACAACCATTATAACCACTATGACAACCATTATCACCACTGTAACAACCATCATCACCACTGTAACAACCATTATAACCACTATAACAACCATTATCACCACTATAACGACCATTATAACCACTATAACGACCATTATAGCCACTATAACAACCATTATCAGCACTATAACGACCATTATCACCACTATAACGACCATTATCACCACTATAACGACCATTATCACCACTATAACAACCATTATAACCACTATAACAACCATTATCACCACCGTAACAAACATTACAACCACTATGACAACCATTACAACCACCATGACAACCATTATAACCACTATAACAACCATTATAACAACTATAACAACTATTATCACCACTATAACAACCATTATAACCACTATAACAACCATTATCACCACCGTAACAACCATTACAACCACTATGACAACCATTACAACCACCATGACAACCATTATAACCACTATGACAACCATTACAACCACTATGACAACCATTACAACCACCATGACAACCATTATAACCACTATGACAACCACTATCACCACTATAACAACCGTTATCACCACTATAACAACCATTATCACCACTATAACGACCATTATCACCACAATAACAACCATTATCAGCACTATAACGACCATTATAAGCACTATAACAACCAATATCACCACTATGACAACCATTATCAGCACTATAACGAACATTATCACCACTGTAGCGACCATTATAACCACTATAATGACCATTATCACCACTATAACGACCATTATCACCACTATAGCGACCATTATAACCACTATAATGACCATTATCACCACTATAGCGACCATTATAACCACTATAACAACCACTAAAACCACTATAACAACTATTATAACCACTATAACAACCATTATAACAACTATAACAACTATTATCATCACTAGAACAACTATTATAACCACTATAACAACCATTATCACCACTATAACAACCATTACAACCACTATGACAACCATTACAACCACCATGACAACCATGATAACCACTATGACAACCATTATCACCACTGTAACAGCCATTATCACCACTGTAACACCCATTATAACCACTATAACGACCATTATAAGCACTATAACAACCAATATCACCACTATGACAACCATTATCAGCACTATAACGACCATTAGCACCACTATAGCGACCATTATAACCACTATAACAACCATTATAACCACTATAACAACCATTATGACCACCATAACAACCATTACAACCACTATGACAACCATTACAACCACCATGACAACCATTGTAACCACTATAACAACCATTATCACCACTGTAACAACCATCATCACCACCGTAACAAACATTACAACCACTATGACAACCATTACAACCACCATGACAACCATTATAACCACTATGACAACCATTACAACCACTATGACAACCATTACAACCACCATGACAACCATTATAACCACTATGACAACCACTATCACCACTATAACAACCATTATCACCACTATAACGACCATTGTCACCACAATAACAACCATTATCAGCACTATAACGACCATTATCAACACTATAAGGACCATTATCACCACTATAACGACCATTATCACCACTATAACGAACATTATCACCACTGTAGCGACCATTATAACCACTATAATGACCATTATCACCACTATAACGATCATTATCACCACTATAGCGACCATTATAACCACTATAATGACCATTATCACCACTATAGCGACCATTATAACCACTATAACAACCACTATAACAACCACTAAAACCACTATAACAACTATTATAACCACTATAACAACCATTATAACAACTATAACAACTATTATCACCACTAGAACAACTATTATAACCACTATAACAATCATTATCACCACTATAACAACCATTACAACCACTATGACAACCATTACAACCACCATGACAACCATTACAACCACTATGACAACCATTATCACCACTGTAACAGCCATCATCACCACTGTAACACCCATTATAACCACTATAACGACCATTACAAGCACTATAACAACCAATATCACCACTATGACAACCATTATCAGCACTATAACGACCATTATCACCACTATAACAACCACTATAACAACCATTATAACCACTATAACAACTATTGTAACCACTATAACAACCATTATAACCCCTATAACAACCATTATAACCACTATAACAACTATTATAACCACTATCTCAACCATTATAACAACTATGACAACTATTATCACCACTATAACAACCATTATCACCACTATAATAACCATTACAACCACTATGACGACCATTACAACCACCATGACAACCATTATAACCACTATGACAACCATTATCACCACTATAACAACCATCATCACCACTGTAACAACCATTATCACCACTGTAACAACCATTGTAACTACTATAACAACCATTACAACCACTGTGACAACCATTACAACCACCATGACAACCATTATAACCACTATGACAACCATTATCACCACTGTAACAACCATCATCACCACTGTAACAACCATTATAACCACTATAACAACCATTATCACCACTATAACGACCATTATAACCACTATAACGACCATTATAGCCACTATAACAACCATTATCAGCACTATAACGACCATTATCACCACTATGACGACCATTATCACCACTATAACGACCATTATCAGCACTATAACGACCATTAGCACCACTATAGCGACCATTGTAACCACTATAACAACCACTAAAACCACTATAACAAGTATTATAACCACTATAACAACCATTATAACAACTATAACAACCAATATCACCACTATGACAACGATTATAACCACTATAACAACCATTATCACCACCGTAACAAACATTACAACCACTATGACAACCATTACAACCACCATGACAACCATTATAACCACTATGACAACCGTTATCACCACTGTAACAACCATCATCACCACTGTAACAACCATTATAACCACTATAACAACCATTATCACCACTATAACGACCATTATAACCACTATAACGACCATTATAGCCACTATAACAACCATTATCAGCACTATAACGACCATTATCAACACTATAAGGACCATTATCACCACTATAACGACCATTATCACCACTATAACGAACATTATCACCACTGTAGCGACCATTATAACCACTATAATGACCATTATCACCACTATAACGATCATTATCACCACTATAGCGACCATTATAACCACTATAATGACCATTATCACCACTATAGCGACCATTATAACCACTATAACAACCACTAAAACCACTATAACAACTATTATAACCACTATAACAGCCATTATAACAACTATAACAACTATTATCACCACTAGAACAACTATTATAACCACTATAACAACCATTATCACCACTATAACAACCATTACAACCACTATGACAACCATTACAACCACCATGACAACCATTATAACCACTATGACAACCATTATCACCACTGTAACAGCCATCATCACCACTGTAACACCCATTATAACCACTATAACGACCATTATAAGCACTATAACAACCAATATCACCACTATGACAACCATTATCAGCACTATAACGACCATTATCACCACTATAACAACCACTATAACAACCATTATACCCACTATAACAACTATTGTAACCACTATAACAACCATTATAACCCCTATAACAACCATTATAACCACTATAACAACTATTATAACCACTATCTCAACCATTATAACAACTATGACAACTATTATCACCACTATAACAACCATTATCACCACTATAATAACCATTGCAACCACTATGACGACCATTATCACCACTATAACAACCATCATCACCACTGTAACAACCATTATAACCACTATAACAACCATTATCACCACTTTAACGACCATTATAACCACTATAACGACCATTATAACCACTATAACGACCATTATAACCACTATAATGACCATTATCACCACTATAGCGACCATTATAACCACTATAACAACCACTAAAACCACTATAGCGACCATTATAACCACTATAACAACCACTAAAACCACTATAACAACTATTATAACCACTATAACAACCATTATAACAACTATAACAACTATTATCACCACTAGAACAACTATTATAACCACTATAACAATCATTATCACCACTATAACAACCATTACAACCACTATGACAACCATTACAACCACCATGACAACCATTATAACCACTATAACAACCATTATCACCACTTTAACGACCATTATCACCACTATAACAACCATTATAACCACTATAACAACCATTATCACCACCGTAACAAACATTACAACCACTATGACAACCATTACAACCACCATGACAACCATTATAACCACTATGACAACCATTACAACCACTATGACAACCATTACAACCACCATGACAACCATTATAACCACTATGACAACCACTATCACCACTATAACAACCATTATCACCACTATAACGACCATTGTCACCACAATAACAACCATTATCAGCACTATAACGACCATTATCAACACTATAAGGACCATTATCACCACTATAACGACCATTATCACCACTATAACGAACATTATCACCACTGTAGCGACCATTATAACCACTATAATGACCATTATCACCACTATAACGATCATTATCACCACTATAGCGACCATTATAACCACTATAATGACCATTATCACCACTATAGCGACCATTATAACCACTATAACAACCACTAAAACCACTATAACAACTATTATAACCACTATAACAGCCATTATAACAACTATAACAACTATTATCACCACTAGAACAACTATTATAACCACTATAACAACCATTATCACCACTATAACAACCATTACAACCACTATGACAACCATTACAACCACCATGACAACCATTATAACCACTATGACAACCATTATCACCACTGTAACAGCCATCATCACCACTGTAACACCCATTATAACCACTATAACGACCATTATAAGCACTATAACAACCAATATCACCACTATGACAACCATTATCAGCACTATAACGACCATTATCACCACTATAACAACCACTATAACAACCATTATACCCACTATAACAACTATTGTAACCACTATAACAACCATTATAACCCCTATAACAACCATTATAACCACTATAACAACTATTATAACCACTATCTCAACCATTATAACAACTATGACAACTATTATCACCACTATAACAACCATCATCACCACTGTAACAACCATTGTAACCACTATAACAACCATTATAACCACTATAACCATTATTATAACCACTATAACAACCATTATAACAACTATAACAACTATTATCACCACTATAACAACCATTATAACCACTATAACAACCATTATCACCACCGTAACAAACATTACAACCACTATGACAACCATTACAACCACCATGACAACCATTATAACCACTATGACAACCATTACAACCACTATGACAACCATTACAACCACCATGACAACCATTATAACCACTATGACAACCACTATCACCACTATAACAACCATTATCACCACTATAACGACCATTGTCACCACAATAACAACCATTATCAGCACTATAACGACCATTATCAACACTATAAGGACCATTATCACCACTATAACGACCATTATCACCACTATAACGAACATTATCACCACTGTAGCGACCATTATAACCACTATAATGACCATTATCACCACTATAACGATCATTATCACCACTATAGCGACCATTATAACCACTATAATGACCATTATCACCACTATAGCGACCATTATAACCACTATAACAACCACTAAAACCACTATAACAACTATTATAACCACTATAACAGCCATTATAACAACTATAACAACTATTATCACCACTAGAACAACTATTATAACCACTATAACAACCATTATCACCACTATAATAACCATTGCAACCACTATGACGACCATTATCACCACTATAACAACCATCATCACCACTGTAACAACCATTATAACCACTATAACAACCATTATCACCACTTTAACGACCATTATAACCACTATAACGACCATTATAACCACTATAACGACCATTATAACCACTATAATGACCATTATCACCACTATAGCGACCATTATAACCACTATAACAACCACTAAAACCACTATAGCGACCATTATAACCACTATAACAACCACTAAAACCACTATAACAACTATTATAACCACTATAACAACCATTATAACAACTATAACAACTATTATCACCACTAGAACAACTATTATAACCACTATAACAATCATTATCACCACTATAACAACCATTACAACCACTATGACAACCATTACAACCACCATGACAACCATTATAACCACTATGACAACCATTATCACCACTGTAACAGCCATCATCACCACTGTAACACCCATTATAACCACTATAACGACCATTATAACCACTATAACGACCAATTATAACCACTATAACGACCATTATAACCACTATAATGACCATTATCACCACTATAGCGACCATTATAACCACTATAACAACCACTAAAACCACTATAACAACTATTATAACCACTATAACAACCATTATAACAACTATAACAACTATTATCACCACTAGAACAACTATTATAACCACTATAACAATCATTATCACCACTATAACAACCATTACAACCACTATGACAACCATTACAACCACCATGACAACCATTATAACCACTATGACAACCATTATCACCACTGTAACAGCCATCATCACCACTGTAACACCCATTATAACCACTATAACGACCATTATAAGCACTATAACAACCAATATCACCACTATGACAACCATTATCAGCACTATAACGACCATTATCACCACTATAACAACCACTATAACAACCATTATAACCACTATAACAACTATTGTAACCACTATAACAACCATTATAACCCCTATAACAACCATTATAACCACTATAACAACTATTATAACCACTATCTCAACCATTATAACAACTATGACAACTATTATCACCACTATAACAACCATGATCACCACTATAATAACCATTACAACCACTATGACGACCATTACAACCACCATGACAACCATTATAACCACTATGACAACCATTATCACCACTATAACAACCATCATCACCACTGTAACAACCATTATAACCACTATAACAACCATTATCACCACTATAACGACCATTATAACCACTATAACGACCATTATAACCACTATAACGACCATTATAGCCACTTGAACAACCATTAAAACAATTATAACAACCGTTATCACCACTATAACAACCATTATCACCACTGTAACAACCATTGTAACTACTATAACAACCATTACAACCACTGTGACAACCATTACAACCACCATGACAACCATTATAACCACTATGACAACCATTATCACCACTGTAACAACCATCATCACCACTGTAACAACCATTATAACCACTATAACAACCATTATCACCACTATAACGACCATTATAACCACTATAACGACCATTATAGCCACTATAACAACCATTATCAGCACTATAACGACCATTATCACCACTATGACGACCATTATCACCACTATAACGACCATTATCAGCACTATAACGACCATTAGCACCACTATAGCGACCATTGTAACCACTATAACAACCACTAAAACCACTATAACAACTATTATAACCACTATAACAACCATTATAACAACTATAACAACCATTATCACCACTATAATAACCATTACAACCACTATGACGACCATTACAACCACCATGACAACCATTATAACAACTATGACAACCATTATCACCACTATAACAACCATTGTAACCACTATAACAACCATTATAACCACTATAACAACTATTATACCCACTATAACAACCATTACAACCACTATGACAACCATTACAACCACCATGACAACCATTATAACCACTATGACAACCATTATCACCACTGTAACAACCATCATCACCACTGCAACAACCATTATAACCACTATAACAACCATTATCACCACTATAACGACCATTATAACCACTATAACGACCATTATAGCCACTATAACAACCATTATCAGCACTATAACGACCATTATCACCACTATAACGACCATTATCACCACTATAGCGACCATTATAACCACTATAACAACCACTAACACCACTATAACAACTATTATAACCACCATAACAACCATTATAACAACTATAACAACTATTATCACCACTATACCAACCAATATCACCACTATGACAACCATTATCAGCACTATAACGACCATTATCACCACTATAACAACCACTATAACCATTATAACAACCATTATAACCACTATAACAACCATTGTAACCACTATAACAACCATTATAGCCACTATAACAACCATTAAAACAATTATAACAACCGTTATCACCACTATAACAACCATTATCACCACTGTAACAACCATTATAACCACTATAACAACCATTATCACCACCGTAACAAACATTACAACCACTATGACAACCATTACAACCACCATGACAACCATTATAACCACTATGACAACCATTATCACCACTGTAACAACCATCATCACCACTGTAACAACCATTATAACCACTATAACAACCATTATCACCACTATAACGACCATTATAACCACTATAACGACCATTATAGCCACTATAACAACCATTATCAGCACTATAACGACCATTATCACCACTATAACGACCATTATCACCACTATAACGACCATTATCACCACTATAACAACCATTATAACCACTATAACAACCATTATCACCACCGTAACAAACATTACAACCACTATGACAACCATTACAACCACCATGACAACCATTATAACCACTATGACAACCATTACAACCACTATGACAACCATTACAACCACCATGACAACCATTATAACCACTATGACAACCACTATCACCACTATAACAACCATTATCACCACTATAACGACCATTGTCACCACAATAACAACCATTATCAGCACTATAACGACCATTATCAACACTATAAGGACCATTATCACCACTATAACGACCATTATCACCACTATAACGAACATTATCACCACTGTAGCGACCATTATAACCACTATAATGACCATTATCACCACTATAACGATCATTATCACCACTATAGCGACCATTATAACCACTATAATGACCATTATCACCACTATAGCGACCATTATAACCACTATAACAACCACTAAAACCACTATAACAACTATTATAACCACTATAACAGCCATTATAACAACTATAACAACTATTATCACCACTAGAACAACTATTATAACCACTATAACAACCATTATCACCACTATAACAACCATTACAACCACTATGACAACCATTACAACCACCATGACAACCATTATAACCACTATGACAACCATTATCACCACTGTAACAGCCATCATCACCACTGTAACACCCATTATAACCACTATAACGACCATTATAAGCACTATAACAACCAATATCACCACTATGACAACCATTATCAGCACTATAACGACCATTATCACCACTATAACAACCACTATAACAACCATTATACCCACTAAAACAACTATTGTAACCACTATAACAACCATTATAACCCCTATAACAACCATTATAACCACTATAACAACTATTATAACCACTATCTCAACCATTATAACAACTATGACAACTATTATCACCACTATAACAACCATCATCACCACTGTAACAACCATTGTAACCACTATAACAACCATTATAACCACTATAACCATTATTATAACCACTATAACAACCATTATAACAACTATAACAACTATTATCACCACTATAACAACCATTATAACCACTATAACAACCATTATCACCACCGTAACAAACATTACAACCACTATGACAACCATTACAACCACCATGACAACCATTATAACCACTATGACAACCATTACAACCACTATGACAACCATTACAACCACCATGACAACCATTATAACCACTATGACAACCACTATCACCACTATAACAACCATTATCACCACTATAACGACCATTGTCACCACAGTAACAACCATTATCAGCACTATAACGACCATTATCAACACTATAAGGACCATTATCACCACTATAACGACCATTATCACCACTATAACGAACATTATCACCACTGTAGCGACCATTATAACCACTATAATGACCATTATCACCACTATAACGATCATTATCACCACTATAGCGACCATTATAACCACTATAATGACCATTATCACCACTATAGCGACCATTATAACCACTATAACAACCACTAAAACCACTATAACAACTATTATAACCACTATAACAGCCATTATAACAACTATAACAACTATTATCACCACTAGAACAACTATTATAACCACTATAACAACCATTATCACCACTATAACAACCATTACAACCACTATGACAACCATTACAACCACCATGACAACCAATATAACCACTATGACAACCATTATCACCACTGTAACAGCCATCATCACCACTGTAACACCCATTATAACCACTATAACGACCATTATAAGCACTATAACAACCAATATCACCACTATGACAACCATTATCAGCACTATAACGACCATTATCACCACTATAACAACCACTATAACAACCATTATACCCACTATAACAACTATTGTAACCACTATAACAACCATTATAACCCCTATAACAACCATTATAACCACTATAACAACTATTATAACCACTATCTCAACCATTATAACAACTATGACAACTATTATCACCACTATAACAACCATTATCACCACTATAATAACCATTGCAACCACTATGACGACCATTATCACCACTATAACAACCATCATCACCACTGTAACAACCATTATAACCACTATAACAACCATTATCACCACTTTAACGACCATTATAACCACTATAACGACCATTATAACCACTATAACGACCATTATAACCACTATAATGACCATTATCACCACTATAGCGACCATTATAACCACTATAACAACCACTAAAACCACTATAGCGACCATTATAACCACTATAACAACCACTAAAACCACTATAACAACTATTATAACCACTATAACAACCATTATAACAACTATAACAACTATTATCACCACTAGAACAACTATTATAACCACTATAACAATCATTATCACCACTATAACAACCATTACAACCACTATGACAACCATTACAACCACCATGACAACCATTATAACCACTATGACAACCATTATCACCACTGTAACAGCCATCATCACCACTGTAACACCCATTATAACCACTATAACGACCATTATAACCACTATAACGACCATTATAACCACTATAACGACCATTAAAACCACTATAATGACCATTATCACCACTATAGCGACCATTATAACCACTATAACAACCACTAAAACCACTACAGCAACTATTATAACCACTATAACAACCATTATAACAACTATAACAACTATTATCACCACTAGAACAACTATTATAACCACTATAACAATCATTATCACCACTATAACAACCATTACAACCACTATGACAACCATTACAACCACCATGACAACCATTATAACCACTATGACAACCATTATCACCACTGTAACAGCCATCATCACCACTGTAACACCCATTATAACCACTATAACGACCATTATAAGCACTATAACAACCAATATCACCACTATGACAACCATTATCAGCACTATAACGACCATTATCACCACTATAACAACCACTATAACAACCATTATAACCACTATAACAACTATTGTAACCACTATAACAACCATTATAACCCCTATAACAACCATTATAACCACTATAACAACTATTATAACCACTATCTCAACCATTATAACAACTATGACAACTATTATCACCACTATAACAACCATTATCACCACTATAATAACCATTACAACCACTATGACGACCATTACAACCACCATGACAACCATTATAACCACTATGACAACCATTATCACCACTATAACAACCATCATCACCACTGTAACAACCATTATAACCACTATAACAACCATTATCACCACTATAACGACCATTATAACCACTATAACGACCATTATAACCACTATAACGACCATTATAGCCACTTGAACAACCATTAAAACAATTATAACAACCGTTATCACCACTATAACAACCATTATCACCACTGTAACAACCATTGTAACTACTATAACAACCATTACAACCACTGTGACAACCATTACATCCACCATGACAACCATTATAACCACTATGACAACCATTATCACCACTGTAACAACCATCATCACCACTGTAACAACCATTATAACCACTATAACAACCATTATCACCACTACAACGACCATTATAACCACTATAACGACCATTATAGCCACTATAACAACCATTATCAGCACTATAACGACCATTATCACCACTATGACGACCATTATCACCACTATAACGACCATTATCAGCACTATAACGACCATTAGCACCACTATAGCGACCATTGTAACCACTATAACAACCACTAAAACCACTATAACAACTATTATAACCACTATAACAACCATTATAACAACTATAACAACCATTATCACCACTATAATAACCATTACAACCACTATGACGACCATTACAACCACCATGACAACCATTATAACAACTATGACAACCATTATCACCACTATAACAACCATTGTAACCACTATAACAACCATTATAACCACTATAACAACTATTATACCCACTATAACAACCATTATAACAGCTATAACAACTATTATCACCACTATAACAACCATTATAACCACTATAACAACCATTATCACCACTATAACAACCATTACAACCACTATGACAACCATTACAACCACCATGACAACCATTATAACCACTATGACAACCATTATCACCACTGTAACAACCATCATCACCACTGCAACAACCATTATAACCACTATAACAACCATTATCACCACTATAACGACCATTATAACCACTATAACGACCATTATCACCACTATGACAACCATCATCACCACTGTAACAACCATTATAACCACTATAACAACCATTATCACCACTTTAACGACCATTATAACCACTATAACGACCATTATAACCACTATAACGACCATTATAACCACTATAATGACCATTATCACCACTATAGCGACCATTATAACCACTATAACAACCACTAAAACCACTATAGCGACCATTATAACCACTATAACAACCACTAAAACCACTATAACAACTATTATAACCACTATAACAACCATTATAACAACTATAACAACTATTATCACCACTAGAACAACTATTATAACCACTATAACAATCATTATCACCACTATAACAACCATTGCAACCACTATGACAACCATTACAACCACCATGACAACCATTATAACCACTATGACAACCATTATCACCACTGTAACAGCCATCATCACCACTGTAACACCCATTATAACCACTATAACGACCATTATAACCACTATAACGACCATTATAACCACTATAACGACCATTATAACCACTATAATGACCATTATCACCACTATAGCGACCATTATAACCACTATAACAACCACTAAAACCACTATAACAACTATTATAACCACTATAACAACCATTATAACAACTATAACAACTATTATCACCACTAGAACAACTATTATAACCACTATAACAATCATTATCACCACTATAACAACCATTACAACCACTATGACAACCATTACAACCACCATGACAACCATCATAACCACTATGACAACCATTATCACCACTGTAACAGCCATCATCACCACTGTAACACCCATTATAACCACTATAACGACCATTATAAGCACTATAACAACCAATATCACCACTATGACAACCATTATCAGCACTATAACGACCATTATCACCACTATAACAACCACTATAACAACCATTATAACCACTATAACAACTATTGTAACCACTATAACAACCATTATAACCCCTATAACAACCATTATAACCACTATAACAACTATTATAACCACTATCTCAACCATTATAACAACTATGACAACTATTATCACCACTATAACAACCATGATCACCACTATAATAACCATTACAACCACTATGACGACCATTACAACCACCATGACAACCATTATAACCACTATGACAACCATTATCACCACTATAACAACCATCATCACCACTGTAACAACCATTATAACCACTATAACAACCATTATCACCACTATAACGACCATTATAACCACTATAACGACCATTATAACCACTATAACGACCATTATAGCCACTTGAACAACCATTAAAACAATTATAACAACCGTTATCACCACTATAACAACCATTATCACCACTGTAACAACCATTGTAACTACTATAACAACCATTACAACCACTGTGACAACCATTACAACCACCATGACAACCATTATAACCACTATGACAACCATTATCACCACTGTAACAACCATCATCACCACTGTAACAACCATTATAACCACTATAACAACCATTATCACCACTATAACGACCATTATAACCACTATAACGACCATTATAGCCACTATAACAACCATTATCAGCACTATAACGACCATTATCACCACTATGACGACCATTATCACCACTATAACGACCATTATCAGCACTATAACGACCATTAGCACCACTATAGCGACCATTGTAACCACTATAACAACCACTAAAACCACTATAACAACTATTATAACCACTATAACAACCATTATAACAACTATAACAACCATTATCACCACTATAATAACCATTACAACCACTATGACGACCATTACAACCACCATGACAACCATTATAACAACTATGACAACCATTATCACCACTATAACAACCATTGTAACCACTATAACAACCATTATAACCACTATAACAACTATTATACCCACTATAACAACCATTATAACAGCTATAACAACTATTATCACCACTATAACAACCATTATAACCACTATAACAACCATTATCACCACTATAACAACCATTACAACCACTATGACAACCATTACAACCACCATGACAACCATTATAACCACTATGACAACCATTATCACCACTGTAACAACCATCATCACCACTGCAACAACCATTATAACCACTATAACAACCATTATCACCACTATAACGACCATTATAACCACTATAACGACCATTATAGCCACTATAACAACCATTATCAGCACTATAACGACCATTATCACCACTGTAACAACCATTATAACCACTATAACAACCATTATCACCACTATAACGACCATTATAACCACTATAACGACCATTATAGCCACTATAACAACCATTATCAGCACTATAACGACCATTATCACCACTATAACGACCATTATCACCACTATAACGACCATTATCACCACTATAACAACCATTATAACCACTATAACAACCATTATCACCACCGTAACAAACATTACAACCACTATGACAACCATTACAACCACCATGACAACCATTATAACCACTATGACAACCATTACAACCACTATGACAACCATTACAACCACCATGACAACCATTATAACCACTATGACAACCACTATCACCACTATAACAACCATTATCACCACTATAACGACCATTGTCACCACAATAACAACCATTATCAGCACTATAACGACCATTATCAACACTATAAGGACCATTATCACCACTATAACGACCATTATCACCACTATAACGAACATTATCACCACTGTAGCGACCATTATAACCACTATAATGACCATTATCACCACTATAACGATCATTATCACCACTATAGCGACCATTATAACCACTATAATGACCATTATCACCACTATAGCGACCATTATAACCACTATAACAACCACTAAAACCACTATAACAACTATTATAACCACTATAACAGCCATTATAACAACTATAACAACTATTATCACCACTAGAACAACTATTATAACCACTATAACAACCATTATCACCACTATAACAACCATTACAACCACTGTGACAACCATTACAACCACCATGACAACCATTATAACCACTATGACAACCATTATCACCACTGTAACAGCCATCATCACCACTGTAACACCCATTATAACCACTATAACGACCATTATAAGCACTATAACAACCAATATCACCACTATGACAACCATTATCAGCACTATAACGACCATTATCACCACTATAACAACCACTATAACAACCATTATACCCACTATAACAACTATTGTAACCACTATAACAACCATTATAACCCCTATAACAACCATTATAACCACTATAACAACTATTATAACCACTATCTCAACCATTATAACAACTATGACAACTATTATCACCACTATAACAACCATCATCACCACTGTAACAACCATTGTAACCACTATAACAACCATTATAACCACTATAACCATTATTATAACCACTATAACAACCATTATAACAACTATAACAACTATTATCACCACTATAACAACCATTATAACCACTATAACAACCATTATCACCACCGTAACAAACATTACAACCACTATGACAACCATTACAACCACCATGACAACCATTATAACCACTATGACAACCATTACAACCACTATGACAACCATTACAACCACCATGACAACCATTATAACCACTATGACAACCACTATCACCACTATAACAACCATTATCACCACTATAACGACCATTGTCACCACAATAACAACCATTATCAGCACTATAACGACCATTATCAACACTATAAGGACCATTATCACCACTATAACGACCATTATCACCACTATAACGAACATTATCACCACTGTAGCGACCATTATAACCACTATAATGACCATTATCACCACTATAACGATCATTATCACCACTATAGCGAACATTATAACCACTATAATGACCATTATCACCACTATAGCGACCATTATAACCACTATAACAACCACTAAAACCACTATAACAACTATTATAACCACTATAACAGCCATTACAACAACTATAACAACTATTATCACCACTAGAACAACTATTATAACCACTATAACAACCATTATCACCACTATAACAACCATTACAACCACTATGACAACCATTACAACCACCATGACAACCATTATAACCACTATGACAACCATTATCACCACTGTAACAGCCATCATCACCACTGTAACACCCATTATAACCACTATAACGACCATTATAAGCACTATAACAACCAATATCACCACTATGACAACCATTATCAGCACTATAACGACCATTATCACCACTATAACAACCACTATAACAACCATTATACCCACTATAACAACTATTGTAACCACTATAACAACCATTATAACCCCTATAACAACCATTATAACCACTATAACAACTATTATAACCACTATCTCAACCATTATAACAACTATGACAACTATTATCACCACTATAACAACCATTATCACCACTATAATAACCATTACAACCACTATGACGACCATTACAACCACCATGACAACCATTATAACCACTATGACAACCATTATCACCACTATAACAACCATCATCACCACTGTAACAACCATTATAACCACTATAACAACCATTATCACCACTATAACGACCATTATAACCACTATAACGACCATTATAACCACTATAACGACCATTATAGCCACTTGAACAACCATTAAAACAATTATACCAACCGTTATCACCACTATAACAACCATTATCACCACTGTAACAACCATTGTAACTACTATAACAACCATTACAACCACTGTGACAACCATTACAACCACCATGACAACCATTATAACCACTATGACAACCATTATCACCACTGTAACAACCATCATCACCACTGTAACAACCATTATAACCACTATAACAACCATTATCACCACTACAACGACCATTATAACCACTATAACGACCATTATAGCCACTATAACAACCATTATCAGCACTATAACGACCATTATCACCACTATGACGACCATTATCACCACTATAACGACCATTATCAGCACTATAACGACCATTAGCACCACTATAGCGACCATTGTAACCACTATAACAACCACTAAAACCACTATAACAACTATTATAACCACTATAACAACCATTATAACAACTATAACAACCATTATCACCACTATAATAACCATTACAACCACTATGACGACCATTACAACCACCATGACAACCATTATAACAACTATGACAACCATTATCACCACTATAACAACCATTGTAACCACTATAACAACCATTATAACCACTATAACAACTATTATACCCACTATAACAACCATTATAACAGCTATAACAACTATTATCACCACTATAACAACCATTATAACCACTATAACAACCATTATCACCACTATAACAACCATTACAACCACTATGACAACCATTACAACCACCATGACAACCATTATAACCACTATGACAACCATTATCACCACTGTAACAACCATCATCACCACTGCAACAACCATTATAACCACTATAACAACCATTATCACCACTATAACGACCATTATAACCACTATAACGACCATTATCACCACTATAACAACCATCATCACCACTGTAACAACCATTATAACCACTATAACAACCATTATCACCACTTTAACGACCATTATAACCACTATAACGACCATTATAACCACTATAACGACCATTATAACCACTATAATGACCATTATCACCACTATAGCGACCATTATAACCACTATAACAACCACTAAAACCACTATAGCGACCATTATAACCACTATAACAACCACTAAAACCACTATAACAACTATTATAACCACTATAACAACCATTATAACAACTATAACAACTATTATCACCACTAGAACAACTATTATAACCACTATAACAATCATTATCACCACTATAACAACCATTACAACCACTATGACAACCATTACAACCACCATGACAACCATTATAACCACTATGACAACCATTATCACCACTGTAACAGCCATCATCACCACTGTAACACCCATTATAACCACTATAACGACCATTATAACCACTATAACGACCATTATAACCACTATAACGACCATTATAACCACTATAATGACCATTATCACCACTATAGCGACCATTATAACCACTATAACAACCACTAAAACCACTATAGCAACTATTATAACCACTATAACAGCCATTATAACAACTATAACAACTATTATCACCACTAGAACAACTATTATAACCACTATAACAACCATTATCACCACTATAACAACCATTACAACCACTATGACAACCATTACAACCACCATGACAACCATTATAACCACTATGACAACCATTATCACCACTGTAACAGCCATCATCACCACTGTAACACCCATTATAACCACTATAACGACCATTATAAGCACTATAACAACCAATATCACCACTATGACAACCATTATCAGCACTATAACGACCATTATCACCACTATAACAACCACTATAACAACCATTATACCCACTATAACAACTATTGTAACCACTATAACAACCATTATAACCCCTATAACAACCATTATAACCACTATAACAACTATTATAACCACTATCTCAACCATTATAACAACTATGACAACTATTATCACCACTATAACAACCATCATCACCACTATAACAACCATTATCACCACTATAACGACCATTGTCACCACAGTAACAACCATTATCAGCACTATAACGACCATTATCAACACTATAAGGACCATTATCACCACTATAACGACCATTATCACCACTATAACGAACATTATCACCACTGTAGCGACCATTATAACCACTATAATGACCATTATCACCACTATAACGATCATTATCACCACTATAGCGACCATTATAACCACTATAATGACCATTATCACCACTATAGCGACCATTATAACCACTATAACAACCACTAAAACCACTATAACAACTATTATAACCGCTATAACAGCCATTATAACAACTATAACAACTATTATCACCACTAGAACAACTATTATAACCACTATAACAACCATTATCACCACTATAACAACCATTACAACCACTATGACAACCATTACAACCACCATGACAACCATTATAACCACTATGACAACCATTATCACCACTGTAACAGCCATCATCACCACTGTAACACCCATTATAACCACTATAACGACCATTATAAGCACTATAACAACCAATATCACCACTATGACAACCATTATCAGCACTATAACGACCATTATCACCACTATAACAACCACTATAACAACCATTATACCCACTATAACAACTATTGTAACCACTATAACAACCATTATAACCCCTATAACAACCATTATAACCACTATAACAACTATTATAACCACTACCTCAACCATTATAACAACTATGACAACTATTATCACCACTATAACAACCATTATCACCACTATAATAACCATTGCAACCACTATGACGACCATTATCACCACTATAACAACCATCATCACCACTGTAACAACCATTATAACCACTATAACAACCATTATCACCACTTTAACGACCATTATAACCACTATAACGACCATTATAACCACTATAACGACCATTATAACCACTATAATGACCATTATCACCACTATAGCGACCATTATAACCACTATAACAACCACTAAAACCACTATAGCGACCATTATAACCACTATAACAACCACTAAAACCACTATAACAACTATTATAACCACTATAACAACCATTATAACAACTATAACAACTATTATCACCACTAGAACAACTATTATAACCACTATAACAATCATTATCACCACTATAACAACCATTACAACCACTATGACAACCATTACAACCACCATGACAACCATTATAACCACTATGACAACCATTATCACCACTGTAACAGCCATCATCACCACTGTAACACCCATTATAACCACTATAACGACCATTATAACCACTATAACGACCATTATAACCACTATAACGACCATTATAACCACTATAATGACCATTATCACCACTATAGCGACCATTATAACCACTATAACAACCACTAAAACCACTATAACAACTATTATAACCACTATAACAACCATTATAACAACTATAACAACTATTATCACCACTAGAACAACTATTATAACCACTATAACAATCATTATCACCACTATAACAACCATTACAACCACTATGACAACCATTACAACCACCATGACAACCATTATAACCACTATGACAACCATTATCACCACTGTGACAGCCATCATCACCACTGTAACACCCATTATAACCACTATAACGACCATTATAAGCACTATAACAACCAATATCACCACTATGACAACCATTATCAGCACTATAACGACCATTATCACCACTATAACAACCACTATAACAACCATTATAACCACTATAACAACTATTGTAACCACTATAACAACCATTATAACCCCTATAACAACCATTATAACCACTATAACAACTATTATAACCACTATCTCAACCATTATAACAACTATGACAACTATTATCACCACTATAACAACCATTATCACCACTATAATAACCATTACAACCACTATGACGACCATTACAACCACCATGACAACCATTATAACCACTATGACAACCATTATCACCACTATAACAACCATCATCACCACTGTAACAACCATTATAACCACTATAACAACCATTATCACCACTATAACGACCATTATAACCACTATAACGACCATTATAACCACTATAACGACCATTATAGCCACTTGAACAACCATTAAAACAATTATAACAACCGTTATCACCACTATAACAACCATTATCACCACTGTAACAACCATTGTAACTACTATAACAACCATTACAACCACTGTGACAACCATTACAACCACCATGACAACCATTATAACCACTATGACAACCATTATCACCACTGTAACAACCATCATCACCACTGTAACAACCATTATAACCACTATAACAACCATTATCACCACTACAACGACCATTATAACCACTATAACGACCATTATAGCCACTATAACAACCATTATCAGCACTATAACGACCATTATCACCACTATGACGACCATTATCACCACTATAACGACCATTATCAGCACTATAACGACCATTAGCACCACTATAGCGACCATTGTAACCACTATAACAACCACTAAAACCACTATAACAACTATTATAACCACTATAACAACCATTATAACAACTATAACAACCATTATCACCACTATAATAACCATTACAACCACTATGACGACCATTACAACCACCATGACAACCATTATAACAACTATGACAACCATTATCACCACTGTAACAACCATTGTAACCACTATAACAACCATTATAACCACTATAACAACTATTATACCCACTATAACAACCATTATAACAGCTATAACAACTATTATCACCACTATAACAACCATTATAACCACTATAACAACCATTATCACCACTATAACAACCATTACAACCACTATGACAACCATTACAACCACCATGACAACCATTATAACCACTATGACAACCATTATCACCACTGTAACAACCATCATCACCACTGCAACAACCATTATAACCACTATAACAACCATTATCACCACTATAACGACCATTATAACCACTATAACGACCATTATCACCACTATAACAACCATCATCACCACTGTAACAACCATTATAACCACTATAACAACCATTATCACCACTTTAACGACCATTCTAACCACTATAACGACCATTATAACCACTATAACGACCATTATAACCACTATAATGACCATTATCACCACTATAGCGACCATTATAACCACTATAACAACCACTAAAACCACTATGGCGACCATTATAACCACTATAACAACCACTAAAACCACTATAACAACTATTATAACCACTATAACAACCATTATAACAACTATAACAACTATTATCACCACTAGAACAACTATTATAACCACTATAACAATCATTATCACCACTATAACAACCATTACAACCACTATGACAACCATTACAACCACCATGACAACCATTATAACCACTATGACAACCATTATCACCACTGTAACAGCCATCATCACCACTGTAACACCCATTATAACCACTATAACGACCATTATAACCACTATAACGACCATTATAACCACTATAACGACCATTATAACCACTATAATGACCATTATCACCACTATAGCGACCATTATAACCACTATAACAACCACTAAAACCACTATAACAACTATTATAACCACTATAACAACCATTATAACAACTATAACAACTATTATCACCACTAGAACAACTATTATAACCACTATAACAATCATTATCACCACTATAACAACCATTACAACCACTATGACAACCATTACAACCACCATGACAACCATTATAACCACTATGACAACCATTATCACCACTGTAACAGCCATCATCACCACTGTAACACCCATTATAACCACTATAACGACCATTATAAGCACTATAACAACCAATATCACCACTATGACAACCATTATCAGCACTATAACGACCATTATCACCACTATAACAACCACTATAACAACCATTATAACCACTATAACAACTATTGTAACCACTATAACAACCATTATAACCCCTATAACAACCATTATAACCACTATAACAACTATTATAACCACTATCTCAACCATTATAACAACTATGACAACTATTATCACCACTATAACAACCATTATCACCACTATAATAACCATTACAACCACTATGACGACCATTACAACCACCATGACAACCATTATAACCACTATGACAACCATTATCACCACTATAACAACCATCATCACCACTGTAACAACCATTATAACCACTATAACAACCATTATCACCACTATAACGACCATTATAACCACTATAACGACCATTATAACCACTATAACGACCATTATAGCCACTTGAACAACCATTAAAACAATTATAACAACCGTTATCACCACTATAACAACCATTATCACCACTGTAACAACCATTGTAACTACTATAACAACCATTACAACCACTGTGACAACCATTACAACCACCATGACAACCATTATAACCACTATGACAACCATTATCACCACTGTAACAACCATCATCACCACTGTAACAACCATTATAACCACTATAACAACCATTATCACCACTACAACGACCATTATAACCACTATAACGACCATTATAGCCACTATAACAACCATTATCAGCACTATAACGACCATTATCACCACTATGACGACCATTATCACCACTATAACGACCATTATCAGCACTATAACGACCATTAGCACCACTATAGCGACCATTGTAACCACTATAACAACCACTAAAACCACTATAACAACTATTATAACCACTATAACAACCATTATAACAACTATAACAACCATTATCACCACTATAATAACCATTACAACCACTATGACGACCATTACAACCACCATGACAACCATTATAACAACTATGACAACCATTATCACCACTATAACAACCATTGTAACCACTATAACAACCATTATAACCACTATAACAACTATTATACCCACTATAACAACCATTATAACAGCTATAACAACTATTATCACCACTATAACAACCATTATAACCACTATAACAACCATTATCACCACTATAACAACCATTACAACCACTATGACAACCATTACAACCACCATGACAACCATTATAACCACTATGACAACCATTATCACCACTGTAACAACCATCATCACCACTGCAACAACCATTATAACCACTATAACAACTATTATCACCACTATAACGACCATTATAACCACTATAACGACCATTATCACCACTATAACAACCATCATCACCACTGTAACAACCATTATAACCACTATAACAACCATTATCACCACTTTAACGATCATTATAACCACTATAACGACCATTATAACCACTATAACGACCATTATAACCACTATAATGACCATTATCACCACTATAGCGACCATTATAACCACTATAACAACCACTAAAACCACTATAGCGACCATTATAACCACTATAACAACCACTAAAACCACTATAACAACTATTATAACCACTATAACAACCATTATAACAACTATAACAACTATTATCACCACTAGAACAACTATTATAACCACTATAACAATCATTATCACCACTATAATAACCATTACAACCACTATGACAACCATTACAACCACCATGACAACCATTATAACCACTATGACAACCATTATCACCACTGTAACAGCCATCATCACCACTGTAACACCCATTATAACCACTATAACGACCATTATAACCACTATAACGACCATTATAACCACTATAACGACCATTATAACCACTATAACGACCATTATAACCACTATAATGACCATTATCACCACTATAGCGACCATTATAACCACTATAACAACCACTAAAACCACTATAACAACTATTATAACCACTATAACAACCATTATAACAACTATAACAACTATTATCACCACTAGAACAACTATTATAACCACTATAACAATCATTATCACCACTATAACAACCATTACAACCACTATGACAACCATTACAACCACCATAACAACCATTATAACCACTATGACAACCATTATCACCACTGTAACAGCCATCATCACCACTGTAACACCCATTATAACCACTATAACGACCATTATAAGCACTATAAGAACCAATATCACCACTATGACAACCATTATCAGCACTATAACGACCATTATCACCACTATAACAACCACTATAACAACCATTATAACCACTATAACAACTATTGTAACCACTATAACAACCATTATAACCCCTATAACAACCATTATAACCACTATAACAACTATTATAACCACTATCTCAACCATTATAACAACTATGACAACTATTATCACCACTATAACAACCATTATCACCACTATAATAACCATTACAACCACTATGACGACCATTACAACCACCATGACAACCATTATAACCACTATGACAACCATTATCACCACTATAACAACCATCATCACCACTGTAACAACCATTATAACCACTATAACAACCATTATCACCACTATAACGACCATTATAACCACTATAACGACCATTATAACCACTATAACGACCATTATAGCCACTTGAACAACCATTAAAACAATTATAACAACCGTTATCACCACTATAACAACCATTATCACCACTGTAACAACCATTGTAACTACTATAACAACCATTACAACCACTGTGACAACCATTACAACCACCATGACAACCATTATAACCACTATGACAACCATTATCACCACTGTAACAACCATCATCACCACTGTAACAACCATTATAACCACTATAACAACCATTATCACCACTATAACGACCATTATAACCACTATAACGACCATTATAGCCACTATAACAACCATTATCAGCACTATAACGACCATTATCACCACTATGACGACCATTATCACCACTATAACGACCATTATCAGCACTATAACGACCATTAGCACCACTATAGCGACCATTGTAACCACTATAACAACCACTAAAACCACTATAACAACTATTATAACCACTATAACAACCATTATAACAACTATAACAACCATTATCACCACTATAATAACCATTACAACCACTATGACGACCATTACAACCACCATGACAACCATTATAACAACTATGACAACCATTATCACCACTATAACAACCATTATCACCACTATAACAACCACTATAACCATTATAACAACCATTATAACCACTATAACAACCATTGTAACCACTATAACAACCATTATAGCCACTATAACAACCATTAAAACAATTATAACAACCGTTATCACCACTATAACAACCATTATCACCACTGTAACAACCATTATAACCACTATAACAACCATTATCACCACCGTAACAAACATTACAACCACTATGACAACCATTACAACCACCATGACAACCATTATAACCACTATGACAACCATTATCACCACTGTAACAACCATCATCACCACTGTAACAACCATTATAACCACTATAACAACCATTATCACCACTATAACGACCATTATAACCACTATAACGACCATTATAGCCACTATAACAACCATTATCAGCACTATAACGACCATTATCACCACTATAACGACCATTATCACCACTATAACGACCATTATCACCACTATAACAACCATTATAACCACTATAACAACCATTATCACCACCGTAACAAACATTACAACCACTATGACAACCATTACAACCACCATGACAACCATTATAACCACTATGACAACCATTATCACCACTGTAACAACCATCATCACCACTGTAACAACCATTATAACCACTATAACAACCATTATCACCACTATAACGACCATTATCACCACTATAACGACCATTATCACCATTATAACGACCATTATAGCCACTATAACAACCATTAAAACAATTATAACAACCGTTATCACCACTATAACAACCATTATCACCACTGTAACAACCATTATAACCACTATAACAACCATTGTAACCACTATAACAACCATCATAACCACTATAACCATTATTATAACCACTATAACAACCATTATAACAACTATAACAACTATTATCACCACTATAACAACCATTATAACCACTATAACAACCATTATCACCACCGTAACAAACATTACACCCACTATGACAACCATTACAACCACCATGACAACCATTATAACCACTATGACAACCATTATCACCACTGTAACAACCATCATCACCACTGTAACAACCATTATAACCACTATAACAACCATTATCACCACTATAACGACCATTATAACCACTATAACGACCATTATAGCCACTATAACAACCATTATCTGCACTATAACGACCATTATCACCACTATAACGACCATTATCACCACTATAACGACCATTATCACCACTATAACGACCACTAGCACCACTATAGCGACCATTATAACCACTATAACAACCACTAAAACCACTATAACAACTATTATAACCACTATAACAACCATTATAACAACTATAACAACTATTATCACCACTATAACAACCAATATCACCACTATGACAACCATTATCAGCACTATAACGACCATTATCACCACTATAACAACCACTATAACCATTATAACAACCATTATAACCACTATAACAACCATTGTAACCACTATAACAACCATTATAACCACTATAACAACCATTATAACCACTATAACAACCATTATAACCACTATAACAACCATTACAACCACTGTGACAACCATTACAACCACCATGACAACCATTATAACCATTATGACAACCATTATCACCACTGTAACAACCATCATCACCACTGTAACAACCATTATAACCACTATAACAACCATTATCGCCACTATAACGACCATTATAACCACTATAACGACCATTATCACCACTATAACGACCATTATCACCTCTATAACGACCATTATCACCACTATAACGACCATTATAACCACTATAACGACCATTATAACCACTATAACGACCATTATAGCCACTATAACAACCATTAAAACAATTATAACAACCGTTATCACCACTATAACAACCATTATCACCACTGTAACAACCATTATAACCACTATAACAACCATTGTAACCACTATAACAACCATTATAACCACTATAACCATTATTATAACCACTATAACAACCACTAAAACCACTATAACAACTATTATAACCACTATAACAAACATTATAACAACTATAACAACTATTATCACCACTAGAACAACTATTATAACCACTATAACAACCATTATCACCACGATAACAACCATTACAACCACTATGACAACCATTACAACCACCATGACAACCATTATAACCATTATGACAACCATTATCACCACTGTAACAACCATCATCACCACTGTAACAACCATTATAACCACTATAACAACCATTATCGCCACTATAATAACCATTGCAACCACTATGACGACCATTACAACCACCATGACAACCATTATAACCACTATGACAACCATTATCACCACTATAACAACCATCATCACCACTGTAACAACCATTATAACCACTATAACAACCATTATCACCACTTTAACGACCATTATAACCACTATAACGACCATTATAACCACTATAACGACCATTATAACCACTATAATGACCATTATCACCACTATAGCGACCATTATAACCACTATAACAACCACTAAAACCACTATAACAACTATTATAACCACTATAACAACCATTATAACAACTATAACAACTATTATCACCACTAGAACAACTATTATAACCACTATAACAATCATTATCACCACTATAACAACCATTACAACCACTATGACAACCATTACAACCACCATGACAACCATTATAACCACTATGACAACCATTATCACCACTGTAACAGCCATCATCACCACTGTAACACCCATTATAACCACTATAACGACCATTATAAGCACTATAACAACCAATATCACCACTATGACAACCATTATCAGCACTATAACGACCATTATCACCACTATAACAATCACTATAACCATTATAACAACCATTATAACCACTATAACAACCATTGTAACCACTATAACAACCATTATAACCACTATAACAACCATTATAACCACTATAACAACCATTACAACCACTGTGACAACCATTACAACCACCGTGACAACCATTATAACCACTATGACAACCATTATCACCACTGTAACAACCATCATCACCACTGTAACAACCATTATAACCACTATAACAACCATTATCGCCACTATAACGACCATTATAACCACTATAACGACCATTATCACCACCGTAACAAACATTACAACCACTATGACAACCATTACAACCACCATGACAACCATTATAACCACTATGACAACCATTATCACCACTGTAACAACCATCATCACCACTGTAACAACCATTATCACCACCGTAACAAACATTACAACCACTATGACAACCATTACAACCACCATGACAACCATTATAACCACTATGACAACCATTATCACCACTGTAACAACCATCATCACCACTGTAACAACCATTATAACCACTATAACAACCATTATAGCCACTATAACAACCATTAAAACAATTATAACAACCGTTATCACCACTATAACAACCATTATCACCACTGTAACAACCATTATAACCACTATAACAACCATTATCACCACCGTAACAAACATTACAACCACTATGACAACCATTACAACCACCATGACAACCATTATAACCACTATGACAACCATTATCACCACTGTAACAACCATCATCACCACTGTAACAACCATTATAACCACTATAACAACCATTATCACCACTATAACGACCATTATAACCACTATAACGACCATTATAGCCACTATAACAACCATTATCAGCACTATAACGACCATTATCACCACTATAACGACCATTATCACCACTATGACGACCATTATCACCACTATAACAACCATTATAACCACTATAACAACCATTATCACCACCGTAACAAACATTACAACCACTATGACAACCATTACAACCACCATGACAACCATTATAACCACTATGACAACCATTATCACCACTGTAACAACCATCATCACCACTGTAACAACCATTATAACCACTATAACAACCATTATCACCACTATAACGACCATTATCACCACTATAACGACCATTATCACCATTATAACGACCATTATAGCCACTATAACAACCATTAAAACAATTATAACAACCGTTATCACCACTATAACAACCATTATCACCACTGTAACAACCATTATAACCACTATAACAACCATTGTAACCACTATAACAACCATCATAACCACTATAACCATTATTATAACCACTATAACAACCATTATAACAACTATAACAACTATTATCACCACTATAACAACCATTATAACCACTATAACAACCATTATCACCACCGTAACAAACATTACAACCACTATGACAACCATTACAACCACCATGACAACCATTATAACCACTATGACAACCATTATCACCACTGTAACAACCATCATCACCACTGTAACAACCATTATAACCACTATAACAACCATTATCACCACTATAACGACCATTATAACCACTATAACGACCATTATAGCCACTATAACAACCATTATCAGCACTATAACGACCATTATCACCACTATAACGACCATTATCACCACTATAACGACCATTATCACCACTATAACGACCATTAGCACCACTATAGCGACCATTATAACCACTATAACAACCACTAAAACCACTATAACAACTATTATAACCACTATAACAACCATTATAACAACTATAACAACTATTATCACCACTATAACAACCAATATCACCACTATGACAACCATTATCAGCACTATAACGACCATTATCACCACTATAACAACCACTATAACCATTATAACAACCATTATAACCACTATAACAACCATTGTAACCACTATAACAACCATTATAACCACTATAACAACCATTATAACCACTATAACAACCATTATAACCACTATAACAACCATTACAACCACTGTGACAACCATTACAACCACCATGACAACCATTATAACCACTATGACAACCATTATCACCACTGTAACAACCATCATCACCACTGTAACAACCATTATAACCACTATAACAACCATTATCGCCACTATAACGACCATTATAACCACTATAACGACCATTATAGCCACTATAACAACCATTATCAGCACTATAACGACCATTATCACCACTATAACGACCATTATCACCTCTATAACGACCATTATCACCACTATAACGACCATTATAACCACTATAACGACCATTATAACCACTATAACGACCATTATAGCCACTATAACAACCATTAAAACAATTATAACAACCGTTATCACCACTATAACAACCATTATCACCACTGTAACAACCATTATAACCACTATAACAACCATTGTAACCACTATAACAACCATTATAACCACTATAACCATTATTATAACCACTATAACAACCATTATAACAACTATAACAACTATTATCACCACTATAACAACCATTATAACCACTATAACAACCATTATCACCACCGTAACAAACATTACAACCACTATGACAACCATTACAACCACCATGACAACCATTATAACCACTATGACAACCATTACAACCACTATGACAACCATTACAACCACCATGACAACCATTATAACCACTATGACAACCACTATCACCACTATAACAACCATTATCACCACTATAACGACCATTGTCACCACAATAACAACCATTATCAGCACTATAACGACCATTATCAACACTATAAGGACCATTATCACCACTATAACGACCATTATCACCACTATAACAACCATTATAACCACTATAACCATTATTATAACCACTATAACAACCATTATAACCACTATAACAACCATTATAACCACTATAACAACCATTACAACCACTGTGACAACCATTACAACCACCATGACAACCATTATAACCATTATGACAACCATTATCACCACTGTAACAACCATCATCACCACTGTAACAACCATTATAACCACTATAACAACCATTATCGCCACTATAACGACCATTATAACCACTATAACGACCATTATAGCCACTATAACAACCATTATCAGCACTATAACGACCATTATCACCACTATAACGACCATTATCACCTCTATAACGACCATTATCACCACTATAACGACCATTATAACCACTATAACGACCATTATAACCACTATAACGACCATTATAGCCACTATAACAACCATTAAAACAATTATAACAACCGTTATCACCACTATAACAACCATTATCACCACTGTAACAACCATTATAACCACTATAACAACCATTGTAACCACTATAACAACCATTATAACCACTATAACCATTATTATAACCACTATAACAACCATTATAACAACTATAACAACTATTATCACCACTATAACAACCATTATAACCACTATAACAACCATTATCACCACCGTAACAAACATTACAACCACTATGACAACCATTACAACCACCATGACAACCATTATAACCACTATGACAACCATTACAACCACTATGACAACCATTACAACCACCATGACAACCATTATAACAGCTATAACAACTATTATCACCACTATAACAACCATTATAACCACTATAACAACCATTATCACCACTATAACAACCATTACAACCACTATGACAACCATTACAACCACCATGACAACCATTATAACCACTATGACAACCATTATCACCACTGTAACAACCATCATCACCACTGCAACAACCATTATAACCACTATAACAACCATTATCACCACTATAACGACCATTATAACCACTATAACGACCATTATCACCACTATAACAACCATCATCACCACTGTAACAACCATTATAACCACTATAACAACCATTATCACCACTTTAACGACCATTATAACCACTATAACGACCATTATAACCACTATAACAATCATTATCACCACTATAACAACCATTACAACCACTATGACAACCATTACAACCACCATGACAACCATTATAACCACTATGACAACCACTATCACCACTATAACAACCATTATCACCACTATAACGACCATTGTCACCACAATAACAACCATTATCAGCACTATAACGACCATTATCAACACTATAAGGACCATTATCACCACTATAACGACCATTATCACCACTATAACGAACATTATCACCACTGTAGCGACCATTATAACCACTATAATGACCATTATCACCACTATAACGATCATTATCACCACTATAGCGGCCATTATAACCACTATAATGACCATTATCACCACTATAGCGACCATTATAACCACTATAACAACCACTAAAACCACTATAACAACTATTATAACCACTATAACAAACATTATAACAACTATAACAACTATTATCACCACTAGAACAACTATTATAACCACTATATCAACCATTATCACCACTATAACAACCATTACAACCACTATGACAACCATTACAACCACCATGGCAACCATTATAACCACTATGACAACCATTATCACCACTGTAACAGCCATCATCACCACTGTAACACCCATTATAACCACTATAACGACCATTATAAGCACTATAACAACCAATATCACCACTATGACAACCATTATCAGCACTATAACGACCATTATCACCACTATAACAACCACTATAACAACCATTATACCCACTATAACAACTATTGTAACCACTATAACAACCATTATAACCCCTATAACAACCATTATAACCACTATAACAACTATTATAACCACTATCTCAACCATTATAACAACTATGACAACTATTATCACCACTATAACAACCATTATCACCACTATAATAACCATTGCAACCACTATGACGACCATTACAACCACCATGACAACCATTATAACCACTATGACAACCATTATCACCACTATAACAACCATCATCACCACTGTAACAACCATTATAACCACTATAACAACCATTATCACCACTTTAACGGCCATTATAACCACTATAACGACCATTATAACCACTATAACGACCATTATAACCACTATAATGACCATTATCACCACTATAGCGACCATTATAACCACTATAACAACCACTAAAACCACTATAACAACTATTATAACCACTATAACAACCATTATCACCACTATAATAACCATTACAACCACTATGACGACCATTACAACCACCATGACAACCATTATAACAACTATGACAACCATTATCACCACTGTAACAACCATTGTAACCACTATAACAACCATTATAACCACTATAACAACTATTATACCCACTATAACAACCATTATAACAGCTATAACAACTATTATCACCACTATAACAACCATTATAACCACTATAACAACCATTATCACCACTATAACAACCATTACAACCACTATGACAACCATTACAACCACCATGACAACCATTATAACCACTATGACAACCATTATCACCACTGTAACAACCATCATCACCACTGCAACAACCATTATAACCACTATAACAACCATTATCACCACTATAACGACCATTATAACCACTATAACGACCATTATCACCACTATAACAACCATCATCACCACTGTAACAACCATTATAACCACTATAACAACCATTATCACCACTTTAACGACCATTATAACCACTATAACGACCATTATAACCACTATAACGACCATTATAACCACTATAATGACCATTATCACCACTATAGCGACCATTATAACCACTATAACAACCACTAAAACCACTATGGCGACCATTATAACCACTATAACAACCACTAAAACCACTATAACAACTATTATAACCACTATAACAACCATTATAACAACTATAACAACTATTATCACCACTAGAACAACTATTATAACCACTATAACAATCATTATCACCACTATAACAACCATTACAACCACTATGACAACCATTACAACCACCATGACAACCATTATAACCACTATGACAACCATTATCACCACTGTAACAGCCATCATCACTACTGTAACACCCATTATAACCACTATAACGACCATTATAACCACTATAACGACCATTATAACCACTATAACGACCATTATAACCACTATAATGACCATTATCACCACTATAGCGACCATTATAACCACTATAACAACCACTAAAACCACTATAACAACTATTATAACCACTATAACAACCATTATAACAACTATAACAACTATTATCACCACTAGAACAACTATTATAACCACTATAACAATCATTATCACCACTATAACAACCATTACAACCACTATGACAACCATTACAACCACCATGACAACCATTATAACCACTATGACAACCATTATCACCACTGTAACAGCCATCATCACCACTGTAACACCCATTATAACCACTATAACGACCATTATAAGCACTATAACAACCAATATCACCACTATGACAACCATTATCAGCACTATAACGACCATTATCACCACTATAACAACCACTATAACAACCATTATAACCACTATAACAACTATTGTAACCACTATAACAACCATTATAACCCCTATAACAACCATTATAACCACTATAACAACTATTATAACCACTATCTCAACCATTATAACAACTATGACAACTATTATCACCACTATAACAACCATTATCACCACTATAATAACCATTACAACCACTATGACGACCATTACAACCACCATGACAACCATTATAACCACTATGACAACCATTATCACCACTATAACAACCATCATCACCACTGTAACAACCATTATAACCACTATAACAACCATTATCACCACTATAACGACCATTATAACCACTATAACGACCATTATAACCACTATAACGACCATTATAGCCACTTGAACAACCATTAAAACAATTATAACAACCGTTATCACCACTATAACAACCATTATCACCACTGTAACAACCATTATAACCACTATAACAACCATTGTAACCACTATAACAACCATTATAACCACTATAACCATTATTATAACCACTATAACAACCATTATAACAACTATAACAACTATTATCACCACTATAACAACCATTATAACCACTATAACAACCATTATCACCACCGTAACAAACATTACAACCACTATGACAACCATTACAACCACCATGACAACCATTATAACCACTATGACAACCATTACAACCACTATGACAACCATTACAACCACCATGACAACCATTATAACAGCTATAACAACTATTATCACCACTATAACAACCATTATAACCACTATAACAACCATTATCACCACTATAACAACCATTACAACCACTATGACAACCATTACAACCACCATGACAACCATTATAACCACTATGACAACCATTATCACCACTGTAACAACCATCATCACCACTGCAACAACCATTATAACCACTATAACAACCATTATCACCACTATAACGACCATTATAACCACTATAACGACCATTATCACCACTATAACAACCATCATCACCACTGTAACAACCATTATAACCACTATAACAACCATTATCACCACTTTAACGACCATTATAACCACTATAACGACCATTATAACCACTATAACAATCATTATCACCACTATAACAACCATTACAACCACTATGACAACCATTACAACCACCATGACAACCATTATAACCACTATGACAACCACTATCACCACTATAACAACCATTATCACCACTATAACGACCATTGTCACCACAATAACAACCATTATCAGCACTATAACGACCATTATCAACACTATAAGGACCATTATCACCACTATAACGACCATTATCACCACTATAACGAACATTATCACCACTGTAGCGACCATTATAACCACTATAATGACCATTATCACCACTATAACGATCATTATCACCACTATAGCGGCCATTATAACCACTATAATGACCATTATCACCACTATAGCGACCATTATAACCACTATAACAACCACTAAAACCACTATAACAACTATTATAACCACTATAACAAACATTATAACAACTATAACAACTATTATCACCACTAGAACAACTATTATAACCACTATATCAACCATTATCACCACTATAACAACCATTACAACCACTATGACAACCATTACAACCACCATGGCAACCATTATAACCACTATGACAACCATTATCACCACTGTAACAGCCATCATCACCACTGTAACACCCATTATAACCACTATAACGACCATTATAAGCACTATAACAACCAATATCACCACTATGACAACCATTATCAGCACTATAACGACCATTATCACCACTATAACAACCACTATAACAACCATTATACCCACTATAACAACTATTGTAACCACTATAACAACCATTATAACCCCTATAACAACCATTATAACCACTATAACAACTATTATAACCACTATCTCAACCATTATAACAACTATGACAACTATTATCACCACTATAACAACCATTATCACCACTATAATAACCATTGCAACCACTATGACGACCATTACAACCACCATGACAACCATTATAACCACTATGACAACCATTATCACCACTATAACAACCATCATCACCACTGTAACAACCATTATAACCACTATAACAACCATTATCACCACTTTAACGGCCATTATAACCACTATAACGACCATTATAACCACTATAACGACCATTATAACCACTATAATGACCATTATCACCACTATAGCGACCATTATAACCACTATAACAACCACTAAAACCACTATAACAACTATTATAACCACTATAACAACCATTATCACCACTATAATAACCATTACAACCACTATGACGACCATTACAACCACCATGACAACCATTATAACAACTATGACAACCATTATCACCACTGTAACAACCATTGTAACCACTATAACAACCATTATAACCACTATAACAACTATTATACCCACTATAACAACCATTATAACAGCTATAACAACTATTATCACCACTATAACAACCATTATAACCACTATAACAACCATTATCACCACTATAACAACCATTACAACCACTATGACAACCATTACAACCACCATGACAACCATTATAACCACTATGACAACCATTATCACCACTGTAACAACCATCATCACCACTGCAACAACCATTATAACCACTATAACAACCATTATCACCACTATAACGACCATTATAACCACTATAACGACCATTATCACCACTATAACAACCATCATCACCACTGTAACAACCATTATAACCACTATAACAACCATTATCACCACTTTAACGACCATTATAACCACTATAACGACCATTATAACCACTATAACGACCATTATAACCACTATAATGACCATTATCACCACTATAGCGACCATTATAACCACTATAACAACCACTAAAACCACTATGGCGACCATTATAACCACTATAACAACCACTAAAACCACTATAACAACTATTATAACCACTATAACAACCATTATAACAACTATAACAACTATTATCACCACTAGAACAACTATTATAACCACTATAACAATCATTATCACCACTATAACAACCATTACAACCACTATGACAACCATTACAACCACCATGACAACCATTATAACCACTATGACAACCATTATCACCACTGTAACAGCCATCATCACCACTGTAACACCCATTATAACCACTATAACGACCATTATAACCACTATAACGACCATTATAACCACTATAACGACCATTATAACCACTATAATGACCATTATCACCACTATAGCGACCATTATAACCACTATAACAACCACTAAAACCACTATAACAACTATTATAACCACTATAACAACCATTATAACAACTATAACAACTATTATCACCACTAGAACAACTATTATAACCACTATAACAATCATTATCACCACTATAACAACCATTACAACCACTATGACAACCATTACAACCACCATGACAACCATTATAACCACTATGACAACCATTATCACCACTGTAACAGCCATCATCACCACTGTAACACCCATTATAACCACTATAACGACCATTATAAGCACTATAACAACCAATATCACCACTATGACAACCATTATCAGCACTATAACGACCATTATCACCACTATAACAACCACTATAACAACCATTATAACCACTATAACAACTATTGTAACCACTATAACAACCATTATAACCCCTATAACAACCATTATAACCACTATAACAACTATTATAACCACTATCTCAACCATTATAACAACTATGACAACTATTATCACCACTATAACAACCATTATCACCACTATAATAACCATTACAACCACTATGACGACCATTACAACCACCATGACAACCATTATAACCACTATGACAACCATTATCACCACTATAACAACCATCATCACCACTGTAACAACCATTATAACCACTATAACAACCATTATCACCACTATAACGACCATTATAACCACTATAACGACCATTATAACCACTATAACGACCATTATAGCCACTTGAACAACCATTAAAACAATTATAACAACCGTTATCACCACTATAACAACCATTATCACCACTGTAACAACCATTGTAACTACTATAACAACCATTACAACCACTGTGACAACCATTACAACCACCATGACAACCATTATAACCACTATGACAACCATTATCACCACTGTAACAACCATCATCACCACTGTAACAACCATTATAACCACTATAACAACCATTATCACCACTACAACGACCATTATAACCACTATAACGACCATTATAGCCACTATAACAACCATTATCAGCACTATAACGACCATTATCACCACTATGACGACCATTATCACCACTATAACGACCATTATCAGCACTATAACGACCATTAGCACCACTATAGCGACCATTGTAACCACTATAACAACCACTAAAACCACTATAACAACTATTATAACCACTATAACAACCATTATAACAACTATAACAACCATTATCACCACTATAATAACCATTACAACCACTATGACGACCATTACAACCACCATGACAACCATTATAACAACTATGACAACCATTATCACCACTATAACAACCATTGTAACCACTATAACAACCATTATAACCACTATAACAACTATTATACCCACTATAACAACCATTATAACAGCTATAACAACTATTATCACCACTATAACAACCATTATAACCACTATAACAACCATTATCACCACTATAACAACCATTACAACCACTATGACAACCATTACAACCACCATGACAACCATTATAACCACTATGACAACCATTATCACCACTGTAACAACCATCATCACCACTGCAACAACCATTATAACCACTATAACAACTATTATCACCACTATAACGACCATTATAACCACTATAACGACCATTATCACCACTATAACAACCATTATAACCACTATAACAACCATTATCACCACTATAACAACCATTACAACCACTATGACAACCATTACAACCACCATGACAACCATTATAACCACTATGACAACTATTATCACCACTAGAACAACTATTATAACCACTATAACAATCATTATCACCACTATAACAACCATTACAACCACTATGACAACCATTACAACCACCATGACAACCATTATAACCACTATGACAACCATTATCACCACTGTAACAGCCATCATCACCACTGTAACACCCATTATAACCACTATAACGACCATTATAAGCACTATAACAACCAATATCACCACTATGACAACCATTATCAGCACTATAACGACCATTATCACCACTATAACAACCACTATAACAACCATTATAACCACTATAACAACTATTGTAACCACTATAACAACCATTATAACCCCTATAACAACCATTATAACCACTATAACAACTATTATAACCACTATCTCAACCATTATAACAACTATGACAACTATTATCACCACTATAACAACCATTATCACCACTATAATAACCATTACAACCACTATGACGACCATTACAACCACCATGACAACCATTATAACCACTATGACAACCATTATCACCACTATAACAACCATCATCACCACTGTAACAACCATTATAACCACTATAACAACCATTATCACCACTATAACGACCATTATAACCACTATAACGACCATTATAACCACTATAACGACCATTATAGCCACTTGAACAACCATTAAAACAATTATAACAACCGTTATCACCACTATAACAACCATTATCACCACTGTAACAACCATTGTAACTACTATAACAACCATTACAACCACTGTGACAACCATTACAACCACCATGACAACCATTATAACCACTATGACAACCATTATCACCACTGTAACAACCATCATCACCACTGTAACAACCATTATAACCACTATAACAACCATTATCACCACTACAACGACCATTATAACCACTATAACGACCATTATAGCCACTATAACAACCATTATCAGCACTATAACGACCATTATCACCACTATGACGACCATTATCACCACTATAACGACCATTATCAGCACTATAACGACCATTAGCACCACTATAGCGACCATTGTAACCACTATAACAACCACTAAAACCACTATAACAACTATTATAACCACTATAACAACCATTATAACAACTATAACAACCATTATCACCACTATAATAACCATTACAACCACTATGACGACCATTACAACCACCATGACAACCATTATAACAACTATGACAACCATTATCACCACTATAACAACCATTGTAACCACTATAACAACCATTATAACCACTATAACAACTATTATACCCACTATAACAACCATTATAACAGCTATAACAACTATTATCACCACTATAACAACCATTATAACCACTATAACAACCATTATCACCACTATAACAACCATTACAACCACTATGACAACCATTACAACCACCATGACAACCATTATAACCACTATGACAACCATTATCACCACTGTAACAACCATCATCACCACTGCAACAACCATTATAACCACTATAACAACTATTATCACCACTATAACGACCATTATAACCACTATAACGACCATTATCACCACTATAACAACCATCATCACCACTGTAACAACCATTATAACCACTATAACAACCATTATCACCACTTTAACGACCATTATAACCACTATAACGACCATTATAACCACTATAACGACCATTATAACCACTACAATGACCATTATCACCACTATAGCGACCATTATAACCACTATAACAACCACTAAAACCACTATAGCGACCATTATAACCACTATAACAACCACTAAAACCACTATAACAACTATTATAACCACTATAACAACCATTATAACAACTATAACAACTATTATCACCACTAGAACAACTATTATAACCACTATAACAATCATTATCACCACTATAATAACCATTACAACCACTATGACAACCATTACAACCACCATGACAACCATTATAACCACTATGACAACCATTATCACCACTGTAACAGCCATCATCACCACTGTAACACCCATTATAACCACTATAACGACCATTATAACCACTATAACGACCATTATAACCACTATAACGACCATTATAACCACTATAATGACCATTATCACCACTATAGCGACCATTATAACCACTATAACAACCACTAAAACCGCTATAACAACTATTATAACCACTATAACAACCATTATAACAACTATAACAACTATTATCACCACTAGAACAACTATTATAACCACTATAACAATCATTATCACCATATAACAACCATTACAACCACTATGACAACCATTACAACCACCATGACAACCATTATAACCACTATGACAACCATTATCACCACTGTAACAGCCATCATCACCACTGTAACACCCATTATAACCACTATAACGACCATTATAAGCACTATAAGAACCAATATCACCACTATGACAACCATTATCAGCACTATAACGACCATTATCACCACTATAACAACCACTATAACAACCATTATAACCACTATAACAACTATTGTAACCACTATAACAACCATTATAACCCCTATAACAACCATTATAACCACTATAACAACTATTATAACCACTATCTCAACCATTATAACAACTATGACAACTATTATCACCACTATAACAACCATTATCACCACTATAATAACCATTACAACCACTATGACGACCATTACAACCACCATGACAACCATTATAACCACTATGACAACCATTATCACCACTATAACAACCATCATCACCACTGTAACAACCATTATAACCACTATAACAACCATTATCACCACTATAACGACCATTATAACCACTATAACGACCATTATAACCACTATAACGACCATTATAGCCACTTGAACAACCATTAAAACAATTATAACAACCGTTATCACCACTATAACAACCATTATCACCACTGTAACAACCATTGTAACTACTATAACAACCATTACAACCACTGTGACAACCATTACAACCACCATGACAACCATTATAACCACTATGACAACCATTATCACCACTGTAACAACCATCATCACCACTGTAACAACCATTATAACCACTATAACAACCATTATCACCACTATAACGACCATTATAACCACTATAACGACCATTATAGCCACTATAACAACCATTATCAGCACTATAACGACCATTATCACCACTATGACGACCATTATCACCACTATAACGACCATTATCAGCACTATAACGACCATTAGCACCACTATAGCGACCATTGTAACCACTATAACAACCACTAAAACCACTATAACAACTATTATAACCACTATAACAACCATTATAACAACTATAACAACCATTATCACCACTATAATAACCATTACAACCACTATGACGACCATTACAACCACCATGACAACCATTATAACAACTATGACAACCATTATCACCACTATAACAACCATTATCACCACTATAACAACCACTATAACCATTATAACAACCATTATAACCACTATAACAACCATTGTAACCACTATAACAACCATTATAGCCACTATAACAACCATTAAAACAATTATAACAACCGTTATCACCACTATAACAACCATTATCACCACTGTAACAACCATTATAACCACTATAACAACCATTATCACCACCGTAACAAACATTACAACCACTATGACAACCATTACAACCACCATGACAACCATTATAACCACTATGACAACCATTATCACCACTGTAACAACCATCATCACCACTGTAACAACCATTATAACCACTATAACAACCATTATCACCACTATAACGACCATTATAACCACTATAACGACCATTATAGCCACTATAACAACCATTATCAGCACTATAACGACCATTATCACCACTATAACGACCATTATCACCACTATAACGACCATTATCACCACTATAACAACCATTATAACCACTATAACAACCATTATCACCACCGTAACAAACATTACAACCACTATGACAACCATTACAACCACCATGACAACCATTATAACCACTATGACAACCATTATCACCACTGTAACAACCATCATCACCACTGTAACAACCATTATAACCACTATAACAACCATTATCACCACTATAACGACCATTATCACCACTATAACGACCATTATCACCATTATAACGACCATTATAGCCACTATAACAACCATTAAAACAATTATAACAACCGTTATCACCACTATAACAACCATTATCACCACTGTAACAACCATTATAACCACTATAACAACCATTGTAACCACTATAACAACCATCATAACCACTTTAACCATTATTATAACCACTATAACAACCATTATAACAACTATAACAACTATTATCACCACTATAACAACCATTATAACCACTATAACAACCATTATCACCACCGTAACAAACATTACAACCACTATGACAACCATTACAACCACCATGACAACCATTATAACCACTATGACAACCATTATCACCACTGTAACAACCATCATCACCACTGTAACAACCATTATAACCACTATAACAACCATTATCACCACTATAACGACCATTATAACCACTATAACGACCATTATAGCCACTATAACAACCATTATCTGCACTATAACGACCATTATCACCACTATAACGACCATTATCACCACTATAACGACCATTATCACCACTATAACGACCATTAGCACCACTATAGCGACCATTATAACCACTATAACAACCACTAAAACCACTATAACAACTATTATAACCACTATAACAACCATTATAACAACTATAACAACTATTATCACCACTATAACAACCAATATCACCACTATGACAACCATTATCAGCACTATAACGACCATTATCACCACTATAACAACCACTATAACCATTATAACAACCATTATAACCACTATAACAACCATTGTAACCACTATAACAACCATTATAACCACTATAACAACCATTATAACCACTATAACAACCATTATAACCACTATAACAACCATTACAACCACTGTGACAACCATTACAACCACCATGACAACCATTATAACCATTATGACAACCATTATCACCACTGCAACAACCATCATCACCACTGTAACAACCATTATAACCACTATAACAACCATTATCGCCACTATAACGACCATTATAACCACTATAACGACCATTATCACCACTATAACGACCATTATCACCTCTATAACGACCATTATCACCACTATAACGACCATTATAACCACTATAACGACCATTGTAACCACTATAACAACCATTATAACCACTATAACCATTATTATAACCACTATAACAACCATTATAACAACTATAACAACTATTATCACCACTATAACAACCATTATAACCACTATAACAACCATTATCACCACCGTAACAAACATTACAACCACTATGACAACCATTACAACCACCATGACAACCATTATAACCACTATGACAACCATTACAACCACTATGACAACCATTACAACCACCATGACAACCATTATAACCACTATGACAACCACTATCACCACTATAACAACCATTATCACCACTATAACGACCATTGTCACCACAATAACAACCATTATCAGCACTATAACGACCATTATCAACACTATAAGGACCATTATCACCACTATAACGACCATTATCACCACTATAACAACCATTATAACCACTATAACCATTATTATAACCACTATAACAACCATTATAACCACTATAACAACCATTATAACCACTATAACAACCATTACAACCACTGTGACAACCATTACAACCACCATGACAACCATTATAACCATTATGACAACCATTATCACCACTGTAACAACCATCATCACCACTGTAACAACCATTATAACCACTATAACAACCATTATCGCCACTATAACGACCATTATAACCACTATAACGACCATTATAGCCACTATAACAACCATTATCAGCACTATAACGACCATTATCACCACTATAACGACCATTATCACCTCTATAACGACCATTATCACCACTATAACGACCATTATAACCACTATAACGACCATTATAACCACTATAACGACCATTATAGCCACTATAACAACCATTAAAACAATTATAACAACCGTTATCACCACTATAACAACCATTATCACCACTGTAACAACCATTATAACCACTATAACAACCATTGTAACCACTATAACAACCATTATAACCACTATAACCATTATTATAACCACTATAACAACCATTATAACAACTATAACAACTATTATCACCACTATAACAACCATTATAACCACTATAACAACCATTATCACCACCGTAACAAACATTACAACCACTATGACAACCATTACAACCACCATGACAACCATTATAACCACTATGACAACCATTACAACCACTATGACAACCATTACAACCACCATGACAACCATTATAACAGCTATAACAACTATTATCACCACTATAACAACCATTATAACCACTATAACAACCATTATCACCACTATAACAACCATTACAACCACTATGACAACCATTACAACCACCATGACAACCATTATAACCACTATGACAACCATTATCACCACTGTAACAACCATCATCACCACTGCAACAACCATTATAACCACTATAACAACCATTATCACCACTATAACGACCATTATAACCACTATAACGACCATTATCACCACTATAACAACCATCATCACCACTGTAACAACCATTATAACCACTATAACAACCATTATCACCACTTTAACGACCATTATAACCACTATAACGACCATTATAACCACTATAACAATCATTATCACCACTATAACAACCATTACAACCACTATGACAACCATTACAACCACCATGACAACCATTATAACCACTATGACAACCACTATCACCACTATAACAACCATTATCACCACTATAACGACCATTGTCACCACAATAACAACCATTATCAGCACTATAACGACCATTATCAACACTATAAGGACCATTATCACCACTATAACGACCATTATCACCACTATAACGAACATTATCACCACTGTAGCGACCATTATAACCACTATAATGACCATTATCACCACTATAACGATCATTATCACCACTATAGCGACCATTATAACCACTATAATGACCATTATCACCACTATAGCGACCATTATAACCACTATAACAACCACTAAAACCACTATAACAACTATTATAACCACTATAACAAACATTATAACAACTATAACAACTATTATCACCACTAGAACAACTATTATAACCACTATATCAACCATTATCACCACTATAACAACCATTACAACCACTATGACAACCATTACAACCACCATGGCAACCATTATAACCACTATGACAACCATTATCACCACTGTAACAGCCATCATCACCACTGTAACACCCATTATAACCACTATAACGACCATTATAAGCACTATAACAACCAATATCACCACTATGACAACCATTATCAGCACTATAACGACCATTATCACCACTATAACAACCACTATAACAACCATTATACCCACTATAACAACTATTGTAACCACTATAACAACCATTATAACCCCTATAACAACCATTATAACCACTATAACAACTATTATAACCACTATCTCAACCATTATAACAACTATGACAACTATTATCACCACTATAACAACCATTATCACCACTATAATAACCATTGCAACCACTATGACGACCATTACAACCACCATGACAACCATTATAACCACTATGACAACCATTATCACCACTATAACAACCATCATCACCACTGTAACAACCATTATAACCACTATAACAACCATTATCACCACTTTAACGGCCATTATAACCACTATAACGACCATTATAACCACTATAACGACCATTATAACCACTATAATGACCATTATCACCACTATAGCGACCATTATAACCACTATAACAACCACTAAAACCACTATAACAACTATTATAACCACTATAACAACCATTATAACAACTATAACAACTATTATCACCACTAGAACAACTATTATAACCACTATAACAACCATTATAACAACTATAACAACCATTATCACCACTATAATAACCATTACAACCACTATGACGACCATTACAACCACCATGACAACCATTATAACAACTATGACAACCATTATCACCACTGTAACAACCATTGTAACCACTATAACAACCATTATAACCACTATAACAACTATTATACCCACTATAACAACCATTATAACAGCTATAACAACTATTATCACCACTATAACAACCATTATAACCACTATAACAACCATTATCACCACTATAACAACCATTACAACCACTATGACAACCATTACAACCACCATGACAACCATTATAACCACTATGACAACCATTATCACCACTGTAACAACCATCATCACCACTGCAACAACCATTATAACCACTATAACAACCATTATCACCACTATAACGACCATTATAACCACTATAACGACCATTATCACCACTATAACAACCATCATCACCACTGTAACAACCATTATAACCACTATAACAACCATTATCACCACTTTAACGACCATTATAACCACTATAACGACCATTATAACCACTATAACGACCATTATAACCACTATAATGACCATTATCACCACTATAGCGACCATTATAACCACTATAACAACCACTAAAACCACTATGGCGACCATTATAACCACTATAACAACCACTAAAACCACTATAACAACTATTATAACCACTATAACAACCATTATAACAACTATAACAACTATTATCACCACTAGAACAACTATTATAACCACTATAACAATCATTATCACCACTATAACAACCATTACAACCACTATGACAACCATTACAACCACCATGACAACCATTATAACCACTATGACAACCATTATCACCACTGTAACAGCCATCATCACCACTGTAACACCCATTATAACCACTATAACGACCATTATAACCACTATAACGACCATTATAACCACTATAACGACCATTATAACCACTATAATGACCATTATCACCACTATAGCGACCATTATAACCACTATAACAACCACTAAAACCACTATAACAACTATTATAACCACTATAACAACCATTATAACAACTATAACAACTATTATCACCACTAGAACAACTATTATAACCACTATAACAATCATTATCACCACTATAACAACCATTACAACCACTATGACAACCATTACAACCACCATGACAACCATTATAACCACTATGACAACCATTATCACCACTGTAACAGCCATCATCACCACTGTAACACCCATTATAACCACTATAACGACCATTATAAGCACTATAACAACCAATATCACCACTATGACAACCATTATCAGCACTATAACGACCATTATCACCACTATAACAACCACTATAACAACCATTATAACCACTATAACAACTATTGTAACCACTATAACAACCATTATAACCCCTATAACAACCATTATAACCACTATAACAACTATTATAACCACTATCTCAACCATTATAACAACTATGACAACTATTATCACCACTATAACAACCATTATCACCACTATAATAACCATTACAACCACTATGACGACCATTACAACCACCATGACAACCATTATAACCACTATGACAACCATTATCACCACTATAACAACCATCATCACCACTGTAACAACCATTATAACCACTATAACAACCATTATCACCACTATAACGACCATTATAACCACTATAACGACCATTATAACCACTATAACGACCATTATAGCCACTTGAACAACCATTAAAACAATTATAACAACCGTTATCACCACTATAACAACCATTATCACCACTGTAACAACCATTGTAACTACTATAACAACCATTACAACCACTGTGACAACCATTACAACCACCATGACAACCATTATAACCACTATGACAACCATTATCACCACTGTAACAACCATCATCACCACTGTAACAACCATTATAACCACTATAACAACCATTATCACCACTACAACGACCATTATAACCACTATAACGACCATTATAGCCACTATAACAACCATTATCAGCACTATAACGACCATTATCACCACTATGACAACCATTACAACCACCATGACAACCATTATAACCACTATGACAACCATTATCACCACTGTAACAACCATCATCACCACTGCAACAACCATTATAACCACTATAACAACTATTATCACCACTATAACGACCATTATAACCACTATAACGACCATTATCACCACTATAACAACCATCATCACCACTGTAACAACCATTATAACCACTATAACAACCATTATCACCACTTTAACGACCATTATAACCACTATAACGACCATTATAACCACTATAACGACCATTATAACCACTACAATGACCATTATCACCACTATAGCGACCATTATAACCACTATAACAACCACTAAAACCACTATAGCGACCATTATAACCACTATAACAACCACTAAAACCACTATAACAACTATTATAACCACTATAACAACCATTATAACAACTATAACAACTATTATCACCACTAGAACAACTATTATAACCACTATAACAATCATTATCACCACTATAATAACCATTACAACCACTATGACAACCATTACAACCACCATGACAACCATTATAACCACTATGACAACCATTATCACCACTGTAACAGCCATCATCACCACTGTAACACCCATTATAACCACTATAACGACCATTATAACCACTATAACGACCATTATAACCACTATAACGACCATTATAACCACTATAATGACCATTATCACCACTATAGCGACCATTATAACCACTATAACAACCACTAAAACCGCTATAACAACTATTATAACCACTATAACAACCATTATAACAACTATAACAACTATTATCACCACTAGAACAACTATTATAACCACTATAACAATCATTATCACCATATAACAACCATTACAACCACTATGACAACCATTACAACCACCATGACAACCATTATAACCACTATGACAACCATTATCACCACTGTAACAGCCATCATCACCACTGTAACACCCATTATAACCACTATAACGACCATTATAAGCACTATAAGAACCAATATCACCACTATGACAACCATTATCAGCACTATAACGACCATTATCACCACTATAACAACCACTATAACAACCATTATAACCACTATAACAACTATTGTAACCACTATAACAACCATTATAACCCCTATAACAACCATTATAACCACTATAACAACTATTATAACCACTATCTCAACCATTATAACAACTATGACAACTATTATCACCACTATAACAACCATTATCACCACTATAATAACCATTACAACCACTATGACGACCATTACAACCACCATGACAACCATTATAACCACTATGACAACCATTATCACCACTATAACAACCATCATCACCACTGTAACAACCATTATAACCACTATAACAACCATTATCACCACTATAACGACCATTATAACCACTATAACGACCATTATAACCACTATAACGACCATTATAGCCACTTGAACAACCATTAAAACAATTATAACAACCGTTATCACCACTATAACAACCATTATCACCACTGTAACAACCATTGTAACTACTATAACAACCATTACAACCACTGTGACAACCATTACAACCACCATGACAACCATTATAACCACTATGACAACCATTATCACCACTGTAACAACCATCATCACCACTGTAACAACCATTATAACCACTATAACAACCATTATCACCACTATAACGACCATTATAACCACTATAACGACCATTATAGCCACTATAACAACCATTATCAGCACTATAACGACCATTATCACCACTATGACGACCATTATCACCACTATAACGACCATTATCAGCACTATAACGACCATTAGCACCACTATAGCGACCATTGTAACCACTATAACAACCACTAAAACCACTATAACAACTATTATAACCACTATAACAACCATTATAACAACTATAACAACCATTATCACCACTATAATAACCATTACAACCACTATGACGACCATTACAACCACCATGACAACCATTATAACAACTATGACAACCATTATCACCACTATAACAACCATTATCACCACTATAACAACCACTATAACCATTATAACAACCATTATAACCACTATAACAACCATTGTAACCACTATAACAACCATTATAGCCACTATAACAACCATTAAAACAATTATAACAACCGTTATCACCACTATAACAACCATTATCACCACTGTAACAACCATTATAACCACTATAACAACCATTATCACCACCGTAACAAACATTACAACCACTATGACAACCATTACAACCACCATGACAACCATTATAACCACTATGACAACCATTATCACCACTGTAACAACCATCATCACCACTGTAACAACCATTATAACCACTATAACAACCATTATCACCACTATAACGACCATTATAACCACTATAACGACCATTATAGCCACTATAACAACCATTATCAGCACTATAACGACCATTATCACCACTATAACGACCATTATCACCACTATAACGACCATTATCACCACTATAACAACCATTATAACCACTATAACAACCATTATCACCACCGTAACAAACATTACAACCACTATGACAACCATTACAACCACCATGACAACCATTATAACCACTATGACAACCATTATCACCACTGTAACAACCATCATCACCACTGTAACAACCATTATAACCACTATAACAACCATTATCACCACTATAACGACCATTATCACCACTATAACGACCATTATCACCATTATAACGACCATTATAGCCACTATAACAACCATTAAAACAATTATAACAACCGTTATCACCACTATAACAACCATTATCACCACTGTAACAACCATTATAACCACTATAACAACCATTGTAACCACTATAACAACCATCATAACCACTTTAACCATTATTATAACCACTATAACAACCATTATAACAACTATAACAACTATTATCACCACTATAACAACCATTATAACCACTATAACAACCATTATCACCACCGTAACAAACATTACAACCACTATGACAACCATTACAACCACCATGACAACCATTATAACCACTATGACAACCATTATCACCACTGTAACAACCATCATCACCACTGTAACAACCATTATAACCACTATAACAACCATTATCACCACTATAACGACCATTATAACCACTATAACGACCATTATAGCCACTATAACAACCATTATCTGCACTATAACGACCATTATCACCACTATAACGACCATTATCACCACTATAACGACCATTATCACCACTATAACGACCATTAGCACCACTATAGCGACCATTATAACCACTATAACAACCACTAAAACCACTATAACAACTATTATAACCACTATAACAACCATTATAACAACTATAACAACTATTATCACCACTATAACAACCAATATCACCACTATGACAACCATTATCAGCACTATAACGACCATTATCACCACTATAACAACCACTATAACCATTATAACAACCATTATAACCACTATAACAACCATTGTAACCACTATAACAACCATTATAACCACTATAACAACCATTATAACCACTATAACAACCATTATAACCACTATAACAACCATTACAACCACTGTGACAACCATTACAACCACCATGACAACCATTATAACCATTATGACAACCATTATCACCACTGTAACAACCATCATCACCACTGTAACAACCATTATAACCACTATAACAACCATTATCGCCACTATAACGACCATTATAACCACTATAACGACCATTATAGCCACTATAACAACCATTAAAACAATTATAACAACCGTTATCACCACTATAACAACCATTATCACCACTGTAACAACCATTATAACCACTATAACAACCATTGTAACCACTATAACAACCATTATAACCACTATAACCATTATTATAACCACTATAACAACCACTAAAACCACTATAACAACTATTATAACCACTATAACAAACATTATAACAACTATAACAACTATTATCACCACTAGAACAACTATTATAACCACTATAACAACCATTATCACCACGATAACAACCATTACAACCACTATGACAACCATTACAACCACCATGACAACCATTATAACCATTATGACAACCATTATCACCACTGTAACAACCATCATCACCACTGTAACAACCATTATAACCACTATAACAACCATTATCGCCACTATAATAACCATTGCAACCACTATGACGACCATTACAACCACCATGACAACCATTATAACCACTATGACAACCATTATCACCACTATAACAACCATCATCACCACTGTAACAACCATTATAACCACTATAACAACCATTATCACCACTTTAACGACCATTATAACCACTATAACGACCATTATAACCACTATAACGACCATTATAACCACTATAATGACCATTATCACCACTATAGCGACCATTATAACCACTATAACAACCACTAAAACCACTATAACAACTATTATAACCACTATAACAACCATTATAACAACTATAACAACTATTATCACCACTAGAACAACTATTATAACCACTATAACACCCATTATAACCACTATAACGACCATTATAAGCACTATAACAACCAATATCACCACTATGACAACCATTATCAGCACTATAACGACCATTATCACCACTATAACAACTATTATCACCACTGTAACAACCATTATAACCACTATAACAACCATTATCACCACTATAACGACCATTATAACCACTATAACGACCATTATAAGCACTATAACGACCATTATAGCCACTTGAACAACCATTAAAACAATTATAACAACCGTTATCACCACTATAACAACCATTATCACCACTATAATAACCATTACAACCACTATGACGACCATTACAACCACCATGACAACCATTATAACCACTATGACAACCATTATCACCACTATAACAACCATCATCACCACTGTAACAACCATTATAACCACTATAACAACCATTATCACCACTATAACGACCATTATAACCACTATAACGACCATTATAAGCACTATAACGACCATTATAGCCACTTGAACAACCATTAAAACAATTATAACAACCGTTATCACCACTATAACAACCATTATCACCACTGTAACAACCATTGTAACTACTATAACAACCATTACAACCACTGTGACAACCATTACAACCACTGTGACAACCATTACAACCACCATGACAACCATTATAACCACTATGACAACCATTATCACCACTGTAACAACCATCATCACCACTGTAACAACCATTATAACCACTATAACAACCATTATCACCACTATAACGACCATTATAACCACTATAACGACCATTATAGCCACTATAACAACCATTATCAGCACTATAACAACCACTAAAACCACTATAACAACTATTATAACCACTATAACAACCATTATAACAACTATAACAACTATTATCACCACTATAACAACCAATATCACCACTATGACAACCATTATCAGCACTATAACGACCATTATCACCACTATAACAATCACTATAACCATTATAACAACCATTATAACCACTATAACAACCATTGTAACCACTATAACAACCATTATAACCACTATAACAACCATTATAACCACTATAACAACCATTATAACCACTATAACAACCATTACAACCACTGTGACAACCATTACAACCACCATGACAACCATTATAACCACTATGACAACCATTATCACCACTGTAACAACCATCATCACCACTGTAACAACCATTATAACCACTATAACAACCATTATCGCCACTATAACGACCATTATAACCACTATAACGACCATTATCACCACCGTAACAAACATTACAACCACTATGACAACCATTACAACCACCATGACAACCATTATAACCACTATGACAACCATTATCACCACTGTAACAACCATCATCACCACTGTAACAACCATTATCACCACCGTAACAAACATTACAACCACTATGACAACCATTACAACCACCATGACAACCATTATAACCACTATGACAACCATTATCACCACTGTAACAACCATCATCACCACTGTAACAACCATTATAACCACTATAACAACCATTATAGCCACTATAACAACCATTAAAACAATTATAACAACCGTTATCACCACTATAACAACCATTATCACCACTGTAACAACCATTATAACCACTATAACAACCATTATCACCACCGTAACAAACATTACAACCACTATGACAACCATTACAACCACCATGACAACCATTATAACCACTATGACAACCATTATCACCACTGTAACAACCATCATCACCACTGTAACAACCATTATAACCACTATAACAACCATTATCACCACTATAACGACCATTATAACCACTATAACGACCATTATAGCCACTATAACAACCATTATAACCACTATAACAACCATTGTAACCACTATAACAACCATTATAACCACTATAACAACCATTATAACCACTATAACAACCATTATAACCACTATAACAACCATTACAACCACTGTGACAACCATTACAACCACCATGACAACCATTATAACCACTATGACAACCATTATCACCACTGTAACAACCATCATCACCACTGTAACAACCATTATAACCACTATAACAACCATTATCGCCACTATAACGACCATTATAACCACTATAACGACCATTATCACCACCGTAACAAACATTACAACCACTATGACAACCATTACAACCACCATGACAACCATTATAACCACTATGACAACCATTATCACCACTGTAACAACCATCATCACCACTGTAACAACCATTATCACCACCGTAACAAACATTACAACCACTATGACAACCATTACAACCACCATGACAACCATTATAACCACTATGACAACCATTATCACCACTGTAACAACCATCATCACCACTGTAACAACCATTATAACCACTATAACAACCATTATAGCCACTATAACAACCATTAAAACAATTATAACAACCGTTATCACCACTATAACAGCCATTATCACCACTGTAACAACCATTATAACCACTATAACAACCATTATCACCACCGTAACAAACATTACAACCACTATGACAACCATTACAACCACCATGACAACCATTATAACCACTATGACAACCATTATCACCACTGTAACAACCATCATCACCACTGTAACAACCATCATCACCACTGTAACAACCATTATAACCACTATAACAACCATTATCACCACTGTAACAACCATTATAACCACTGTAACAACCATCATCACCACTGCAACAACCATTATAACCACTATAACAACTATTATCACCACTATAACGACCATTATAACCACTATAACGACCATTATCACCACTATAACAACCATCATCACCACTGTAACAACCATTATAACCACTATAACAACCATTATCACCACTTTAACGACCATTATAACCACTATAACGACCATTATAACCACTATAACGACCATTATAACCACTACAATGACCATTATCACCACTATAGCGACCATTATAACCACTATAACAACCACTAAAACCACTATAGCGACCATTATAACCACTATAACAACCACTAAAACCACTATAACAACTATTATAACCACTATAACAACCATTATAACAACTATAACAACTATTATCACCACTAGAACAACTATTATAACCACTATAACAATCATTATCACCACTATAATAACCATTACAACCACTATGACAACCATTACAACCACCATGACAACCATTATAACCACTATGACAACCATTATCACCACTGTAACAGCCATCATCACCACTGTAACACCCATTATAACCACTATAACGACCATTATAACCACTATAACGACCATTATAACCACTATAACGACCATTATAACCACTATAATGACCATTATCACCACTATAGCGACCATTATAACCACTATAACAACCACTAAAACCGCTATAACAACTATTATAACCACTATAACAACCATTATAACAACTATAACAACTATTATCACCACTAGAACAACTATTATAACCACTATAACAATCATTATCACCATATAACAACCATTACAACCACTATGACAACCATTACAACCACCATGACAACCATTATAACCACTATGACAACCATTATCACCACTGTAACAGCCATCATCACCACTGTAACACCCATTATAACCACTATAACGACCATTATAAGCACTATAAGAACCAATATCACCACTATGACAACCATTATCAGCACTATAACGACCATTATCACCACTATAACAACCACTATAACAACCATTATAACCACTATAACAACTATTGTAACCACTATAACAACCATTATAACCCCTATAACAACCATTATAACCACTATAACAACTATTATAACCACTATCTCAACCATTATAACAACTATGACAACTATTATCACCACTATAACAACCATTATCACCACTATAATAACCATTACAACCACTATGACGACCATTACAACCACCATGACAACCATTATAACCACTATGACAACCATTATCACCACTATAACAACCATCATCACCACTGTAACAACCATTATAACCACTATAACAACCATTATCACCACTATAACGACCATTATAACCACTATAACGACCATTATAACCACTATAACGACCATTATAGCCACTTGAACAACCATTAAAACAATTATAACAACCGTTATCACCACTATAACAACCATTATCACCACTGTAACAACCATTGTAACTACTATAACAACCATTACAACCACTGTGACAACCATTACAACCACCATGACAACCATTATAACCACTATGACAACCATTATCACCACTGTAACAACCATCATCACCACTGTAACAACCATTATAACCACTATAACAACCATTATCACCACTATAACGACCATTATAACCACTATAACAACCATTATAACAACTATAACAACTATTATCACCACTAGAACAACTATTATAACCACTATAACGATCATTATCACCACTATAGCGACCATTATAACCACTATAATGACCATTATCACCAGTATAGCGACCATTATAACCACTATAACAACCACTAAAACCACTATAACAACTATTATAACCACTATAACAACCATTATAACAACTATAACAACTATTATCACCACTAGAACAACTATTATAACCACTATAACAACCATTATCACCACTATAACAACCATTACAACCACTATGACAACCATTACAACCACCATGACAACCATTATAACCACTATGACAACCATTATCACCACTGTAACAACCATTACAACCACTATGACAACCATTACAACCACCATGACAACCATTATAACCACTATGACAACCATTACAACCACTATGACAACCATTACAACCACCATGACAACCATTATAACCACTATGACAACCACTATCACCACTATAACAACCGTTATCACCACTATAACAACCATTATCACCACTATAACGACCATTATCACCACAATAACAACCATTATCAGCACTATAACGACCATTATAAGCACTATAACAACCAATATCACCACTATGACAACCATTATCAGCACTATAACGAACATTATCACCACTGTAGCGACCATTATAACCACTATAATGACCATTATCACCACTATAACGACCATTATCACCACTATAGCGACCATTATAACCACTATAATGACCATTATCACCACTATAGCGACCATTATAACCACTATAACAACCACTAAAACCACTATAACAACTATTATAACCACTATAACAACCATTATAACAACTATAACAACTATTATCACCACTAGAACAACTATTATAACCACTATAACAACCATTATCACCACTATAACAACCATTACAACCACTATGACAACCATTACAACCACCATGACAACCATTATAACCACTATGACAACCATTATCACCACTGTAACAGCCATTATCACCACTGTAACACCCATTATAACCACTATAACGACCATTGTAAGCACTATAACAACCAATATCACCACTATGACAACCATTATCAGCACTATAACGACCATTAGCACCACTATAGCGACCATTATAACCAGTATAACAACCATTATAACCACTATAACAACCATTATGACCACCATAACAACCATTACAACCACTATGACAACCATTACAACCACCATGACAACCATTATAACCACTATGACAACCATTATCACCACTGTAACAACCATCATCACCACTGTAACAACCATTATAACCACTATAACAACCATTATCACCACTATAACGACCATTATAACCACTATAACGACCATTACAGCCACTATAACAACCATTATCAGCACTATAACGACCATTATCACCACTATAACGACCATTATCACCACTATAACGACCATTATCACCATTATAACGACCATTATAGCCACTATAACAACCATTAAAACAATTATAACAACCGTTATCACCACTATAACAACCATTATCACCACCATAACAAACATTACAACCACTATGACAACCATTACAACCACCATGACAACCATTATAACCACTATAACAACCAATATCACCACTATGACAACCATTATAACCACTATAACAACCATTATCACCACCGTAACAAACATTACAACCACTATGACAACCATTACAACCACCATGACAACCATTATAACCACTATGACAACCATTATCACCACTGTAACAACCATCATCACCACTGTAACAACCATTATAACCACTATAACAACCATTATCACCACTATAACGACCATTATAACCACTATAACGACCATTATAGCCACTATAACGACCATTATCACCTCTATAACGACCATTATCACCACTATAACGACCATTATAACCACTATAACGACCATTATAACCACTATAACGACCATTATAGCCACTATAACAACCATTATAACCACTATAACGACCATTATAGCCACTATAACAACCATTACAACCACTATGACAACCATTACAACCACCATGACAACCATTATAACCACTATGACAACCATTATCACCACTGTAACAACCATTACAACCACTATGACAACCATTACAACCACCATGACAACCATTATAACCACTATGACAACCATTACAACCACTATGACAACCATTACAACCACCATGACAGCCATTATAACCACTATGACAACCACTATCACCACTATAACAACCGTTATCACCACTATAACAACCATTATCACCACTATAACGACCATTATCACCACAATAACAACCATTATCAGCACTATAACGACCATTATAAGCACTATAACAACCAATATCACCACTATGACAACCATTATCAGCACTATAACGACCATTATCACCACTATAACAATCACTATAACCATTATAACAACCATTATAACCACTATAACAACCATTGTAACCACTATAACAACCATTATAACCACTATAACAACCATTATAACCACTATAACAACCATTATAACCACTATAACAACCATTACAACCACTGTGACAACCATTACAACCACCATGACAACCATTATAACCACTATGACAACCATTATCACCACTGTAACAACCATCATCACCACTGTAACAACCATTATAACCACTATAACAACCATTATCGCCACTATAACGACCATTATAACCACTATAACGACCATTATCACCACCGTAACAAACATTACAACCACTATGACAACCATTACAACCACCATGACAACCATTATAACCACTATGACAACCATTATCACCACTGTAACAACCATCATCACCACTGTAACAACCATTATCACCACCGTAACAAACATTACAACCACTATGACAACCATTACAACCACCATGACAACCATTATAACCACTATGACAACCATTATCACCACTGTAACAACCATCATCACCACTGTAACAACCATTATAACCACTATAACAACCATTATAGCCACTATAACAACCATTAAAACAATTATAACAACCGTTATCACCACTATAACAACCATTATCACCACTGTAACAACCATTATAACCACTATAACAACCATTATCACCACCGTAACAAACATTACAACCACTATGACAACCATTACAACCACCATGACAACCATTATAACCACTATGACAACCATTATCACCACTGTAACAACCATCATCACCACTGTAACAACCATTATAACCACTATAACAACCATTATCACCACTATAACGACCATTATAACCACTATAACGACCATTATAGCCACTATAACAACCATTATCAGCACTATAACGACCATTATCACCACTATAACGACCATTATCACCACTATAACGACCATTATCACCACTATAACAACCATTATAACCACTATAACAACCATTATCACCACCGTAACAAACATTACAACCACTATGACAACCATTACAACCACCATGACAACCATTATAACCACTATGACAACCATTATCACCACTGTAACAACCATCATCACCACTGTAACAACCATTATAACCACTATAACAACCATTATCACCACTATAACGACCATTATCACCACTATAACGACCATTATCACCATTATAACGACCATTATAGCCACTATAACAACCATTAAAACAATTATAACAACCGTTATCACCACTATAACAACCATTATCACCACTGTAACAACCATTATAACCACTATAACAACCATTGTAACCACTATAACAACCATCATAACCACTATAACCATTATTATAACCACTATAACAACCATTATAACAACTATAACAACTATTATCACCACTATAACAACCATTATAACCACTATAACAACCATTATCACCACCGTAACAAACATTACAACCACTATGACAACCATTACAACCACCATGACAACCATTATAACCACTATGACAACCATTATCACCACTGTAACAACCATCATCACCACTGTAACAACCATTATAACCACTATAACAACCATTATCACCACTATAACGACCATTATAACCACTATAACGACCATTATAGCCACTATAACAACCATTATCAGCACTATAACGACCATTATCACCACTATAACGACCATTATCACCACTATAACGACCATTATCACCACTATAACGACCATTAGCACCACTATAGCGACCATTATAACCACTATAACAACCACTAAAACCACTATAACAACTATTATAACCACTATAACAACCATTATAACAACTATAACAACTATTATCACCACTATAACAACCAATATCACCACTATGACAACCATTATCAGCACTATAACGACCATTATCACCACTATAACAACCACTATAACCATTATAACAACCATTATAACCACTATAACAACCATTGTAACCACTATAACAACCATTATAACCACTATAACAACCATTATAACCACTATAACAACCATTATAACCACTATAACAACCATTACAACCACTGTGACAACCATTACAACCACCATGACAACCATTATAACCACTATGACAACCATTATCACCACTGTAACAACCATCATCACCACTGTAACAACCATTATAACCACTATAACAACCATTATCGCCACTATAACGACCATTATAACCACTATAACGACCATTATAGCCACTATAACAACCATTATCAGCACTGTAACAACCATCATCACCACTGTAACAACCATTATAACCACTATAACAACCATTATCACCACTATAACGACCATCATCACCACTGTAACAACCATTATAACCACTATAACAACCATTATCGCCACTATAACGACCATTATAACCACTATAACGACCATTATAGCCACTATAACAACCATTATCAGCACTGTAACAACCATCATCACCACTGTAACACCCATTATAACCACTATAACGACCATTGTAAGCACTATAACAACCAATATCACCACTATGACAACCATTATCAGCACTATAACGACCATTAGCACCACTATAGCGACCATTATAACCAGTATAACAACCATTATAACCACTATAACAACCATTATGACCACCATAACAACCATTACAACCACTATGACAACCATTACAACCACCATGACAACCATTATAACCACTATGACAACCATTATCACCACTGTAACAACCATCATCACCACTGTAACAACCATTATAACCACTATAACAACCATTATCACCACTATAACGACCATTATAACCACTATAACGACCATTACAGCCACTATAACAACCATTATCAGCACTATAACGACCATTATCACCACTATAACGACCATTATCACCACTATAACGACCATTATCACCATTATAACGACCATTATAGCCACTATAACAACCATTAAAACAATTATAACAACCGTTATCACCACTATAACAACCATTATCACCACCATAACAAACATTACAACCACTATGACAACCATTACAACCACCATGACAACCATTATAACCACTATAACAACCAATATCACCACTATGACAACCATTATAACCACTATAACAACCATTATCACCACCGTAACAAACATTACAACCACTATGACAACCATTACAACCACCATGACAACCATTATAACCACTATGACAACCATTATCACCACTGTAACAACCATCATCACCACTGTAACAACCATTATAACCACTATAACAACCATTATCACCACTATAACGACCATTATAACCACTATAACGACCATTATAGCCACTATAACGACCATTATCACCTCTATAACGACCATTATCACCACTATAACGACCATTATAACCACTATAACGACCATTATAACCACTATAACGACCATTATAGCCACTATAACAACCATTATAACCACTATAACGACCATTATAGCCACTATAACAACCATTACAACCACTATGACAACCATTACAACCACCATGACAACCATTATAACCACTATGACAACCATTATCACCACTGTAACAACCATTACAACCACTATGACAACCATTACAACCACCATGACAACCATTATAACCACTATGACAACCATTACAACCACTATGACAACCATTACAACCACCATGACAGCCATTATAACCACTATGACAACCACTATCACCACTATAACAACCGTTATCACCACTATAACAACCATTATCACCACTATAACGACCATTATCACCACAATAACAACCATTATCAGCACTATAACGACCATTATAAGCACTATAACAACCAATATCACCACTATGACAACCATTATCAGCACTATAACGACCATTATCACCACTATAACAATCACTATAACCATTATAACAACCATTATAACCACTATAACAACCATTGTAACCACTATAACAACCATTATAACCACTATAACAACCATTATAACCACTATAACAACCATTATAACCACTATAACAACCATTACAACCACTGTGACAACCATTACAACCACCATGACAACCATTATAACCACTATGACAACCATTATCACCACTGTAACAACCATCATCACCACTGTAACAACCATTATAACCACTATAACAACCATTATCGCCACTATAACGACCATTATAACCACTATAACGACCATTATCACCACCGTAACAAACATTACAACCACTATGACAACCATTACAACCACCATGACAACCATTATAACCACTATGACAACCATTATCACCACTGTAACAACCATCATCACCACTGTAACAACCATTATCACCACCGTAACAAACATTACAACCACTATGACAACCATTACAACCACCATGACAACCATTATAACCACTATGACAACCATTATCACCACTGTAACAACCATCATCACCACTGTAACAACCATTATAACCACTATAACAACCATTATAGCCACTATAACAACCATTAAAACAATTATAACAACCGTTATCACCACTATAACAACCATTATCACCACTGTAACAACCATTATAACCACTATAACAACCATTATCACCACCGTAACAAACATTACAACCACTATGACAACCATTACAACCACCATGACAACCATTATAACCACTATGACAACCATTATCACCACTGTAACAACCATCATCACCACTGTAACAACCATTATAACCACTATAACAACCATTATCACCACTATAACGACCATTATAACCACTATAACGACCATTATAGCCACTATAACAACCATTATCAGCACTATAACGACCATTATCACCACTATAACGACCATTATCACCACTATAACGACCATTATCACCACTATAACAACCATTATAACCACTATAACAACCATTATCACCACCGTAACAAACATTACAACCACTATGACAACCATTACAACCACCATGACAACCATTATAACCACTATGACAACCATTATCACCACTGTAACAACCATCATCACCACTGTAACAACCATTATAACCACTATAACAACCATTATCACCACTATAACGACCATTATCACCACTATAACGACCATTATCACCATTATAACGACCATTATAGCCACTATAACAACCATTAAAACAATTATAACAACCGTTATCACCACTATAACAACCATTATCACCACTGTAACAACCATTATAACCACTATAACAACCATTGTAACCACTATAACAACCATCATAACCACTATAACCATTATTATAACCACTATAACAACCATTATAACAACTATAACAACTATTATCACCACTATAACAACCATTATAACCACTATAACAACCATTATCACCACCGTAACAAACATTACAACCACTATGACAACCATTACAACCACCATGACAACCATTATAACCACTATGACAACCATTATCACCACTGTAACAACCATCATCACCACTGTAACAACCATTATAACCACTATAACAACCATTATCACCACTATAACGACCATTATAACCACTATAACGACCATTATAGCCACTATAACAACCATTATCAGCACTATAACGACCATTATCACCACTATAACGACCATTATCACCACTATAACGACCATTATCACCACTATAACGACCATTAGCACCACTATAGCGACCATTATAACCACTATAACAACCACTAAAACCACTATAACAACTATTATAACCACTATAACAACCATTATAACAACTATAACAACTATTATCACCACTATAACAACCAATATCACCACTATGACAACCATTATCAGCACTATAACGACCATTATCACCACTATAACAACCACTATAACCATTATAACAACCATTATAACCACTATAACAACCATTGTAACCACTATAACAACCATTATAACCACTATAACAACCATTATAACCACTATAACAACCATTATAACCACTATAACAACCATTACAACCACTGTGACAACCATTACAACCACCATGACAACCATTATAACCACTATGACAACCATTATCACCACTGTTACAACCATCATCACCACTGTAACAACCATTATAACCACTATAACAACCATTATCGCCACTATAACGACCATTATAACCACTATAACGACCATTATAGCCACTATAACAACCATTATCAGCACTATAACGACCATTATCACCACTATAACGACCATTATCACCTCTATAACGACCATTATCACCACTATAACGACCATTATAACCACTATAACGACCATTATAACCACTATAACGACCATTATAGCCACTATAACAACCATTAAAACAATTATAACAACCGTTATCACCACTATAACAACCATTATCACCACTGTAACAACCATTATAACCACTATAACAACCATTGTAACCACTATAACAACCATTATAACCACTATAACCATTATTATAACCACTATAACAACCATTATAACAACTATAACAACTATTATCACCACTATAACAACCATTATAACCACTATAACAACCATTATCACCACCGTAACAAACATTACAACCACTATGACAACCATTACAACCACCATGACAACCATTATAACCACTATGACAACCATTACAACCACTATGACAACCATTACAACCACCATGACAACCATTATAACCACTATGACAACAACTATCACCACTATAACAACCATTATCACCACTATAACGACCATTGTCACCACAATAACAACCATTATCAGCACTATAACGACCATTATCAACACTATAAGGACCATTATCACCACTATAACGACCATTATCACCACTATAACGAACATTATCACCACTGTAGCGACCATTATAACCACTATAATGACCATTATCACCACTATAACGATCATTATCACCACTATAGCGACCATTATAACCACTATAATGACCATTATCACCACTATAGCGACCATTATAACCACTATAACAACCACTAAAACCACTATAACAACTATTATAACCACTATAACAACCATTATAACAACTATAACAACTATTATCACCACTAGAACAACTATTATAACCACTATAACAACCATTATCACCACTATAACAACCATTACAACCACTATGACAACCATTACAACCACCATGACAACCATTATAACCACTATGACAACCATTATCACCACTGTAACAACCATTACAACCACTATGACAACCATTACAACCACCATGACAACCATTATAACCACTATGACAACCATTACAACCACTATGACAACCATTACAACCACCATGACAACCATTATAACCACTATGACAACCACTATCACCACTATAACAACCGTTATCACCACTATAACAACCATTATCACCACTATAACGACCATTATCACCACAATAACAACCATTATCAGCACTATAACGACCATTATAAGCACTATAACAACCAATATCACCACTATGACAACCATTATCAGCACTATAACGAACATTATCACCACTGTAGCGACCATTATAACCACTATAATGACCATTATCACCACTATAACGACCATTATCACCACTATAGCGACCATTATAACCACTATAATGACCATTATCACCACTATAGCGACCATTATAACCACTATAACAACCACTAAAACCACTATAACAACTATTATAACCACTATAACAACCATTATAACAACTATAACAACTATTATCACCACTAGAACAACTATTATAACCACTATAACAACCATTATCACCACTATAACAACCATTACAACCACTATGACAACCATTACAACCACCATGACAACCATTATAACCACTATGACAACCATTATCACCACTGTAACAGCCATTATCACCACTGTAACACCCATTATAACCACTATAACGACCATTGTAAGCACTATAACAACCAATATCACCACTATGACAACCATTATCAGCACTATAACGACCATTAGCACCACTATAGCGACCATTATAACCAGTATAACAACCATTATAACCACTATAACAACCATTATGACCACCATAACAACCATTACAACCACTATGACAACCATTACAACCACCATGACAACCATTATAACCACTATGACAACCATTATCACCACTGTAACAACCATCATCACCACTGTAACAACCATTATAACCACTATAACAACCATTATCACCACTATAACGACCATTATAACCACTATAACGACCATTACAGCCACTATAACAACCATTATCAGCACTATAACGACCATTATCACCACTATAACGACCATTATCACCACTATAACGACCATTATCACCATTATAACGACCATTATAGCCACTATAACAACCATTAAAACAATTATAACAACCGTTATCACCACTATAACAACCATTATCACCACCGTAACAAACATTACAACCACTATGACAACCATTACAACCACCATGACAACCATTATAACCACTATAACAACCAATATCACCACTATGACAACCATTATAACCACTATAACAACCATTATCACCACCGTAACAAACATTACAACCACTATGACAACCATTACAACCACCATGACAACCATTATAACCACTATGACAACCATTATCACCACTGTAACAACCATCATCACCACTGTAACAACCATTATAACCACTATAACAACCATTATCACCACTATAACGACCATTATAACCACTATAACGACCATTATAGCCACTATAACAACCATTATCAGCACTATAACGACCATTATCACCACTATAACGACCATTATCACCACTATAACGACCATTATCACCACTATAACGACCATTAGCACCACTATAGCGACCATTATAACCACTATAACAACCACTAAAGCCACTATAACAACTATTATAACCACTATAACAACCATTATAACAACTATAGCAACTATTATCACCACTATAACAACCAATATCACCACTATGACAACCATTATCAGGACTATAACGACCATTATCACCACTATAACAACCACTATAACCATTATAACAACCATTATAACCACTATAACAACCATTGTAACCACTATAACAACCATTATAACCACTATAACAACCATTATAACCACTATAACAACCATTATAACCACTATAACAACCATTACAACCACTGTGACAACCATTACAACCACCATGACAACCATTATAACCATTATGAGAACCATTATCACCACTGTAACAACCATCATCACCACTGTAACAACCATTATAACCACTATAACAACCATTATCGCCACTATAACGACCATTATAACCACTATAACGACCATTATAGCCACTATAACAACCATTATCAGCACTATAACGACCATTATCACCACTATAACGACCATTATCACCTCTATAACGACCATTATCACCACTATAACGACCATTATAACCACTATAACGACCATTATAACCACTATAACGACCATTATAGCCACTATAACAACCATTAAAACAATTATAACAACCGTTATCACCACTATAACAACCATTATCACCACTGTAACAACCATTATAACCACTATAACAACCATTGTAACCACTATAACAACCATTATAACCACTATAACCATTATTATAACCACTATAACAACCATTATAACCACTATAACAACCATTATAACCACTATAACAACCATTACAACCACTGTGACAACCATTACAACCACCATGACAACCATTATAACCATTATGACAACCATTATCACCACTGTAACAACCATCATCACCACTGTAACAACCATTATAACCACTATAACAACCATTATCGCCACTATAACGACCATTATAACCACTATAACGACCATTATAGCCACTATAACAACCATTATCAGCACTATAACGACCATTATCACCACTATAACGACCATTATCACCTCTATAACGACCATTATCACCACTATAACGACCATTATAACCACTATAACGACCATTATAACCACTATAACGACCATTATAGCCACTATAACAACCATTAAAACAATTATAACAACCGTTATCACCACTATAACAACCATTATCACCATTGTAACAACCATTATAACCACTATAACAACCATTGTAACCACTATAACAACCATTATAACCACTATAACCATTATTATAACCACTATAACAACCATTATAACAACTATAACAACTATTATCACCACTATAACAACCATTATAACCACTATAACAACCATTATCACCACCGTAACAAACATTACAACCACTATGACAACCATTACAACCACCATGACAACCATTATAACCACTATGACAACCATTACAACCACTATGACAACCATTACAACCACCATGACAACCATTATAACCACTATGACAACCACTATCACCACTATAACAACCATTATCACCACTATAACGACCATTGTCACCACAATAACAACCATTATCAGCACTATAACGACCATTATCAACACTATAAGGACCATTATCACCACTATAACGACCATTATCACCACTATAACGAACATTATCACCACTGTAGCGACCATTATAACCACTATAATGACCATTATCACCACTATAACGATCATTATCACCACTATAGCGACCATTATAACCACTATAATGACCATTATCACCACTATAGCGACCATTATAACCACTATAACAACCACTAAAACCACTATAACAACTATTATAACCACTATAACAAACATTATAACAACTATAACAACTATTATCACCACTAGAACAACTATTATAACCACTATAACAACCATTATCACCACTATAACAACCATTACAACCACTATGACAACCATTACAACCACCATGGCAACCATTATAACCACTATGACAACCATTATCACCACTGTAACAGCCATCATCACCACTGTAACACCCATTATAACCACTATAACGACCATTATAAGCACTATAACAACCAATATCACCACTATGACAACCATTATCAGCACTATAACGACCATTATCACCACTATAACAACCACTATAACAACCATTATACCCACTATAACAACTATTGTAACCACTATAACAACCATTATAACCCCTATAACAACCATTATAACCACTATAACAACTATTATAACCACTATCTCAACCATTATAACAACTATGACAACTATTATCACCACTATAACAACCATTATCACCACTATAATAACCATTGCAACCACTATGACGACCATTACAACCACCATGACAACCATTATAACCACTATGACAACCATTATCACCACTATAACAACCATCATCACCACTGTAACAACCATTGTAACCACTATAACAACCATTATCACCACTTTAACGACCATTATAACCACTATAACGACCATTATAACCACTATAACGACCATTATAACCACTATAATGACCATTATCACCACTATAGCGACCATTATAACCACTATAACAACCACTAAAACCACTATAACAACTATTATAACCACTATAACAACCATTATAACAACTATAACAACTATTATCACCACTAGAACAACTATTATAACCACTATAACAATCATTATCACCACTATAACAACCATTACAACCACTATGACAACCATTACAACCACCATGACAACCATTATAACCACTATGACAACCATTATCACCACTGTAACAGCCATCATCACCACTGTAACACCCATTATAACCACTATAACGACCATTATAAGCACTATAACAACCAATATCACCACTATGACAACCATTATCAGCACTATAACGACCATTATCACCACTATAACAACCATTATAACCACTATAACAACTATTGTAACCACTATAACAACCATTATAACCCCTATAACAACCATTATAACCACTATAACAACTATTATAACCACTATCTCAACCATTATAACAACTATGACAACTATTATCACCACTATAACAACCATTATCACCACTATAATAACCATTACAACCACTATGACGACCATTACAACCACCATGACAACCATTATAACCACTATGACAACCATTATCACCACTATAACAACCATCATCACCACTGTAACAACCATTATAACCACTATAACAACCATTATCACCACTATAACGACCATTATAACCACTATAACGACCATTATAACCACTATAACGACCATTATAGCCACTTGAACAACCATTAAAACAATTATAACAACCGTTATCACCACTATAACAACCATTATCACCACTGTAACAACCATTGTAACTACTGTAACAACCATTACAACCACTGTGACAACCATTACAACCACTGTGACAACCATTACAACCACCATGACAACCATTATAACCACTATGACAACCATTATCACCACTGTAACAACCATCATCACCACTGTAACAACCATTATAACCACTATAACAACCATTATCACCACTATAACGACCATTATAACCACTATAGAGACCATTATAGCCACTATAACAACCATTATCAGCACTATAACAACCACTAAAACCACTATAACAACTATTATAACCACTATAACGACCATTATAACCACTATAACGACCATTATAGCCACTATAACAACCATTATCAGCACTATAACGACCATTATCACCACTATAACGACCATTATCACCTCTATAACGACCATTATCACCACTATAACGACCATTATAACCACTATAACGACCATTATAACCACTATAACGACCATTATAGCCACTATAACAACCATTAAAACAATTATAACAACCGTTATCACCACTATAACAACCATTATCACCACTGTAACAACCATCATCACCACTGTAACAACCATTATCACCACCGTAACAAACATTACAACCACTATGACAACCATTACAACCACCATGACAACCATTATAACCACTATGACAACCATTATCACCACTGTAACAACCATCATCACCACTGTAACAACCATTATAACCACTATAACAACCATTATAGCCACTATAACAACCATTAAAACAATTATAACAACCGTTATCACCACTATAACAACCATTATCACCACTGTAACAACCATTATAACCACTATAACAACCATTATCACCACCGTAACAAACATTACAACCACTATGACAACCATTACAACCACCATGACAACCATTATAACCACTATGACAACCATTATCACCACTGTAACAACCATCATCACCACTGTAACAACCATTATAACCACTATAACAACCATTAGCACCACTATAACGACCATTATAACCACTATAACGACCATTATAGCCACTATAACAACCATTATCAGCACTATAACGACCATTATCACCACTATAACGACCATTATCACCACTATAACGACCATTATCACCACTATAACAACCATTATAACCACTATAACAACCATTATCACCACCGTAACAAACATTACAATCACTATGACAACCATTACAACCACCATGACAACCATTATAACCACTATGACAACCATTATCACCACTGTAACAACCATCATCACCACTGTAACAACCATTATAACCACTATAACAACCATTATCACCACTATAACGACCATTATCACCACTATAACGACCATTATCACCATTATAACGACCATTATAGCCACTATAACAACCATTAAAACAATTATAACAACCGTTATCACCACTATAACAACCATTATCACCACTGTAACAACCATTATAACCACTATAACAACCATTGTAACCACTATAACAACCATCATAACCACTATAACCATTATTATAACCACTATAACAACCATTATAACAACTATAACAACTATTATCACCACTATAACAACCATTATAACCACTATAACAACCATTATCACCACCGTAACAAACATTACAACCACTATGACAACCATTACAACCACCATGACAACCATTATAACCACTATGACAACCATTATCACCACTGTAACAACCATCATCACCACTGTAACAACCATTATAACCACTATAACAACCATTATCACCACTATAACGACCATTATAACCACTATAACGACCATTATAGCCACTATAACAACCATTATCAGCACTATAACGACCATTATCACCACTATAACGACCATTATCACCACTATAACGACCATTATCACCACTATAACGACCATTAGCACCACTATAGCGACCATTATAACCACTATAACAACCACTAAAACCACTATAACAACTATTATAACCACTATAACAACCATTATAACAACTATAACAACTATTATCACCACTATAACAACCAATATCACCACTATGACAACCATTATCAGCACTATAACGACCATTATCAGCACTATAACGACCATTATCACCACTATAACGACCATTATCACCTCTATAACGACCATTATCACCACTATAACGACCATTATAACCACTATAACGACCATTGTAACCACTATAACGGCCATTATAGCCACTATAACAACCATTAAAACAATTATAACAGCCGTTATCACCACTATAACAACCATTATCACCACTGTAACAACCATTATAACCACTATAACAACCATTATAACAACTATAACAACTATTATCACCACTAGAACAACTATTATAACCACTATAACAACCATTATCACCACTATAACAACCATTACAACCACTATGACAACCATTACAACCACCATGACAACCATTATAACCACTATGACAACCATTATCACCACTGGAACAACCATTACAACCACTATGACAACCATTACAACCACCATGACAACCATTATAACCACTATGACAACCATTACAACCACTATGACAACCATTACAACCACCATGACAACCATTATAACCACTATGACAACCACTATCACCACTATAACAACCGTTATCACCACTATAACAACCATTATCACCACTATAACGACCATTATCACCACAATAACAACCATTATCAGCACTATAACGACCATTATAAGCACTATAACAACCAATATCACCACTATGACAACCATTATCAGCACTATAACGAACATTATCACCACTGTAGCGACCATTATAACCACTATAATGACCATTATCACCACTATAACGACCATTATCACCACTATAGCGACCATTATAACCACTATAATGACCATTATCACCACTATAGCGACCATTATAACCACTATAACAACCACTAAAACCACTATAACAATTATTATAACCACTATAACAACCATTATAACAACTATAACAACTATTATCACCACTAGAACAACTATTATAACCACTATAACAACCATTATCACCACTATAACAACCATTACAACCACTATGACAACCATTACAACCACCATGACAACCATTATAACCACTATGACAACCATTATCACCACTGTAACAGCCATTATCACCACTGTAACACCCATTATAACCACTATAACGACCATTGTAAGCACTATAACAACCAATATCACCACTATGACAACCATTATCAGCACTATAACGACCATTAGCACCACTATAGCGACCATTATAACCACTATAACAACCATTATAACCACTATAACAACCATTATGACCACCATAACAACCATTACAACCACTATGACAACCATTACAACCACCATGACAACCATTATAACCACTATGACAACCATTATCACCACTGTAACAACCATCATCACCACTGTAACAACCATTATAACCACTATAACAACCATTATCACCACTATAACGACCATTATAACCACTATAACGACCATTACAGCCACTATAACAACCATTATCAGCACTATAACGACCATTATCACCACTATAACGACCATTATCACCACTATAACGACCATTATCACCATTATAACGACCATTATAGCCACTATAACAACCATTAAAACAATTATAACAACCGTTATCACCACTATAACAACCATTATCACCACCGTAACAAACATTACAACCACTATGACAACCATTACAACCACCATGACAACCATTATAACTACTATAACAACCAATATCACCACTATGACAACCATTATAACCACTATAACAACCATTATCACCACCGTAACAAACATTACAACCACTATGACAACCATTACAACCACCATGACAACCATTATAACCACTATGACAACCATTATCACCACTGTAACAACCATCATCACCACTGTAACAACCATTATAACCACTATAACAACCATTATCACCACTATAACGACCATTATAACCACTATAACGACCATTATAGCCACTATAACAACCATTATCAGCACTATAACGACCATTATCACCACTATAACGACCATTATCACCACTATAACGACCATTATCACCACTATAACGACCATTAGCACCACTATAGCGACCATTATAACCACTATAACAACCACTAAAACCACTATAACAACTATTATAACCACTATAACAACCATTATAACAACTATAACAACTATTATCACCACTATAACAACCAATATCACCACTATGACAACCATTATCAGCACTATAACGACCATTATCACCACTATAACAACCACTATAACCATTATAACAACCATTATAACCACTATAACAACCATTGTAACCACTATAACAACCATTATAACCACTATAACAACCATTATAACCACTATAACAACCATTATAACCACTATAACAACCATTACAACCACTGTGACAACCATTACAACCACCATGACAACCATTATAACCATTACGACAACCATTATCACCACTGTAACAACCATCATCACCACTGTAACAACCATTATAACCACTATAACAACCATTATCGCCACTATAACGACCATTATAACCACTATAACGACCATTATAACCACTATAACGACCATTATAACCACTATAACGACCATTATAAGCACTATAACAACCAATATCACCACTATGACAACCATTATCAGCACTATAACGACCATTATCACCACTATAACGACCATTATCACCATTATAACGACCATTATAGCCACTATAACAACCATTAAAACAATTATAACAACCGTTATCACCACTATAACAACCATTATCACCACCGTAACAAACATTACAACCACTATGACAACCATTACAACCACCATGACAACCATTATAACCACTATAACAACCAATATCACCACTATGACAACCATTATAACCACTATAACAACCATTATCACCACCGTAACAAACATTACAACCACTATGACAACCATTACAACCACCATGACAACCATTATAACCACTATGACAACCATTATCACCACTGTAACAACCATCATCACCACTGTAACAACCATTATAACCACTATAACAACCATTATCACCACTATAACGACCATTATAACCACTATAACGACCATTATAGCCACTATAACAACCATTATCAGCACTATAACGACCATTATCACCACTATAACGACCATTATCACCACTATAACGACCATTATCACCACTATAACGACCATTAGCACCACTATAGCGACCATTATAACCACTATAACAACCACTAAAACCACTATAACAACTATTATAACCACTATAACAACCATTATAACAACTATAACAACTATTATCACCACTATAACAACCAATATCACCACTATGACAACCATTATCAGCACTATAACGACCATTATCACCACTATAACAACCACTATAACCATTATAACAACCATTATAACCACTATAACAACCATTGTAACCACTATAACAACCATTATAACCACTATAACAACCATTATAACCACTATAACAACCATTATAACCACTATAACAACCATTACAACCACTGTGACAACCATTACAACCACCATGACAACCATTATAACCATTATGACAACCATTATCACCACTGTAACAACCATCATCACCACTGTAACAACCATTATAACCACTATAACAACCATTATCGCCACTATAACGACCATTATAACCACTATAACGACCATTATAGCCACTATAACAACCATTATCAGCACTATAACGACCATTATCACCACTATAACGACCATTATCACCTCTATAACGACCATTATCACCACTATAACGACCATTATAACCACTATAACGACCATTATAACCACTATAACGACCATTATAGCCACTATAACAACCATTAAAACAATTATAACAACCGTTATCACCACTATAACAACCATTATCACCACTGTAACAACCATTATAACCACTATAACAACCATTGTAACCACTATAACAACCATTATAACCACTATAACCATTATTATAACCACTATAACAACCATTATAACAACTATAACAACTATTATCACCACTATAACAACCATTATAACCACTATAACAACCATTATCACCACCGTAACAAACATTACAACCACTATGACAACCATTACAACCACCATGACAACCATTATAACCACTATGACAACCATTACAACCACTATGACAACCATTACAACCACCATGACAACCATTATAACCACTATGACAACCACTATCACCACTATAACAACCATTATCACCACTATAACGACCATTGTCACCACAATAACAACCATTATCAGCACTATAACGACCATTATCAACACTATAAGGACCATTATCACCACTATAACGACCATTATCACCACTATAACGAACATTATCACCACTGTAGCGACCATTATAACCACTATAATGACCATTATCACCACTATAACGATCATTATCACCACTATAGCGACCATTATAACCACTATAATGACCATTATCACCACTATAGCGACCATTATAACCACTATAACAACCACTAAAACCACTATAACAACTATTATCACCACTAGAACAACTATTATAACCACTATAACAACCATTATCACCACTATAACAACCATTACAACCACTATGACAACCATTACAACCACCATGACAACCATTATAACCACTATGACAACCATTATCACCACTGTAACAGCCATCATCACCACTGTAACACTCATTATAACCACTATAACGACCATTATAAGCACTATAACAACCAATATCACCACTATGACAACCATTATCAGCACTATAACGACCATTATCACCACTATAACAACCATTATAACCACTATAACAACTATTGTAACCACTATAACAACCATTATAACCCCTATAACAACCATTATAACCACTATAACAACTATTATAACCACTATCTCAACCATTATAACAACTATGACAACTATTATCACCACTATAACAACCATTATCACCACTATAATAACCATTACAACCACTATGACGACCATTACAACCACCATGACAACCATTATAACCACTATGACAACCATTATCACCACTATAACAACCATCATCACCACTGTAACAACCATTATAACCACTATAACAACCATTATCACCACTATAACGACCATTATAACCACTATAACGACCATTATAGCCACTATAACAACCATTATCAGCACTATAACAACCACTAAAACCACTATAACAACTATTATAACCACTATAACAACCATTATAACAACTATAACAACCATTATCACCACTATAACAACCAATATCACCACTATGACAACCATTATCAGCACTATAACGACCATTATCACCACTATAACAATCACTATAACCATTATAACAACCATTATAACCACTATAACAACCATTGTAACCACTATAACAACCATTATAACCACTATAACAACCATTATAACCACTATAACAACCATTATAACCACTATAACAACCATTACAACCACTGTGACAACCATTACAACCACCATGACAACCATTATAACCACTATGACAACCATTATCACCACTGTAACAACCATCATCACCACTCTAACAACCATTATAACCACTATAACAACCATTATCGCCACTATAACGACCATTATAACCACTATAACGACCATTATCACCACCGTAACAAACATTACAACCACTATGACAACCATTACAACCACCATGACAACCATTATAACCACTATGACAACCATTATCACCACTGTAACAACCATCATCACCACTGTAACAACCATTATCACCACCGTAACAAACATTACAACCACTATGACAACCATTACAACCACCATGACAACCATTATAACCACTATGACAACCATTATCACCACTGTAACAACCATTATCACCACTGTAACAACCATTATAACCACTATAACAACCATTATAGCCACTATAACAACCATTAAAACAATTATAACAACCGTTATCACCACTATAACAACCATTATCACCACTGTAACAACCATTATAACCACTATAACAACCATTATCACCACCGTAACAAACATTACAACCACTATGACAACCATTACAACCACCATGACAACCATTATAACCACTATGACAACCATTATCACCACTGTAACAACCATCATCACCACTGTAACAACCATTATAACCACTATAACAACCATTAGCACCACTATAACGACCATTATAACCACTATAACGACCATTATAGCCACTATAACAACCATTATCAGCACTATAACGACCATTATCACCACTATAACGACCATTATCACCACTATAACGACCATTATCACCACTATAACAACCATTATAACCACTATAACAACCATTATCACCACCGTAACAAACATTACAATCACTATGACAACCATTACAACCACCATGACAACCATTATAACCACTATGACAACCATTATCACCACTGTAACAACCATCATCACCACTGTAACAACCATTATAACCACTATAACAACCATTATCACCACTATAACGACCATTATCACCACTATAACGACCATTATCACCATTATAACGACCATTATAGCCACTATAACAACCATTAAAACAATTATAACAACCGTTATCACCACTATAACAACCATTATCACCACTGTAACAACCATTATAACCACTATAACAACCATTGTAACCACTATAACAACCATCATAACCACTATAACCATTATTATAACCACTATAACAACCATTATAACAACTATAACAACTATTATCACCACTATAACAACCATTATAACCACTATAACAACCATTATCACCACCGTAACAAACATTACAACCACTATGACAACCATTACAACCACCATGACAACCATTATAACCACTATGACAACCATTATCACCACTGTAACAACCATCATCACCACTGTAACAACCATTATAACCACTATAACAACCATTATCACCACTATAACGACCATTATAACCACTATAACGACCATTATAGCCACTATAACAACCATTATCAGCACTATAACGACCATTATCACCACTATAACGACCATTATCACCACTATAACGACCATTATCACCACTATAACGACCATTAGCACCACTATAGCGACCATTATAACCACTATAACAACCACTAAAACCACTATAACAACTATTATAACCACTATAACAACCATTATAACAACTATAACAACTATTATCACCACTATAACAACCAATATCACCACTATGACAACCATTATCAGCACTATAACGACCATTATCAGCACTATAACGACCATTATCACCACTGTAACGACCATTATCACCTCTATAACGACCATTATCACCACTATAACGACCATTATAACCACTATAACGACCATTGTAACCACTATAACGGCCATTATAGCCACTATAACAACCATTAAAACAATTATAACAGCCGTTATCACCACTATAACAGCCATTATCACCACTGTAACAACCATTATAACCACTATAACAACCATTATAACAACTATAACAACTATTATCACCACTAGAACAACTATTATAACCACTATAACAACCATTATCACCACTATAACAACCATTACAACCACTATGACAACCATTACAACCACCATGACAACCATTATAACCACTATGACAACCATTATCACCACTGTAACAACCATTACAACCACTATGACAACCATTACAACCACCATGACAACCATTATAACCACTATGACAACCATTACAACCACTATGACAACCATTACAACCACCATGACAACCATTATAACCACTATGACAACCACTATCACCACTATAACAACCGTTATCACCACTATAACAACCATTATCACCACTATAACGACCATTATCACCACAATAACAACCATTATCAGCACTATAACGACCATTATAAGCACTATAACAACCAATATCACCACTATGACAACCATTATCAGCACTATAACGAACATTATCACCACTGTAGCGACCATTATAACCACTATAATGACCATTATCACCACTATAACGACCATTATCACCACTATAGCGACCATTATAACCACTATAATGACCATTATCACCACTATAGCGACCATTATAACCACTATAACAACCACTAAAACCACTATAACAATTATTATAACCACTATAACAACCATTATAACAACTATAACAACTATTATCACCACTAGAACAACTATTATAACCACTATAACAACCATTATAACCACTATAACCATTATTATAACCACTATAACAACCATTATAACAACTATAACAACTATTATCACCACTATAACAACCATTATAACCACTATAACAACCATTATCACCACCGTAACAAACATTACAACCACTATGACAACCATTACAACCACCATGACAACCATTATAACCACTATGACAACCACTATCACCACTATAACAACCATTATCACCACTATAACGACCATTGTCACCACAATAACAACCATTATCAGCACTATAACGACCATTATCAACACTATAAGGACCATTATCACCACTATAACGACCATTATCACCACTATAACGAACATTATCACCACTGTAGCGACCATTATAACCACTATAATGACCATTATCACCACTATAACGATCATTATCACCACTATAGCGACCATTATAACCACTATAATGACCATTATCACCACTATAGCGACCATTATAACCACTATAACAACCACTAAAACCACTATAACAACTATTATAACCACTATAACAAACATTATAAGAACTATAACAACTATTATCACCACTAGAACAACTATTATAACCACTATAACAACCATTATCACCACTATAACAACCATTACAACCACTATGACAACCATTACAACCACCATGACAACCATTATAACCACTATGACAACCATTATCACCACTGTAACAGCCATCATCACCACTGTAACACTCATTATAACCACTATAACGACCATTATAAGCACTATAACAACCAATATCACCACTATGACAACCATTATCAGCACTATAACGACCATTATCACCACTATAACAACCATTATAACCACTATAACAACTATTGTAACCACTATAACAACCATTATAACCCCTATAACAACCATTATAACCACTATAACAACTATTATAACCACTATCTCAACCATTATAACAACTATGACAACTATTATCACCACTATAACAACCATTATCACCACTATAATAACCATTACAACCACTATGACGACCATTACAACCACCATGACAACCATTATAACCACTATGACAACCATTATCACCACTATAACAACCATCATCACCACTGTAACAACCATTATAACCACTATAACAACCATTATCACCACTATAACGACCATTATAACCACTATAACGACCATTATAGCCACTATAACAACCATTATCAGCACTATAACAACCACTAAAACCACTATAACAACTATTATAACCACTATAACAACCATTATAACAACTATAACAACCATTATCACCACTATAACAACCAATATCACCACTATGACAACCATTATCAGCACTATAACGACCATTATCACCACTATAACAATCACTATAACCATTATAACAACCATTATAACCACTATAACAACCATTGTAACCACTATAACAACCATTATAACCACTATAACAACCATTATAACCACTATAACAACCATTATAACCACTATAACAACCATTACAACCACTGTGACAACCATTACAACCACCATGACAACCATTATAACCACTATGACAACCATTATCACCACTGTAACAACCATCATCACCACTCTAACAACCATTATAACCACTATAACAACCATTATCGCCACTATAACGACCATTATAACCACTATAACGACCATTATCACCACCGTAACAAACATTACAACCACTATGACAACCATTACAACCACCATGACAACCATTATAACCACTATGACAACCATTATCACCACTGTAACAACCATCATCACCACTGTAACAACCATTATCACCACCGTAACAAACATTACAACCACTATGACAACCATTACAACCACCATGACAACCATTATAACCACTATGACAACCATTATCACCACTGTAACAACCATTATCACCACTGTAACAACCATTATAACCACTATAACAACCATTATAGCCACTATAACAACCATTAAAACAATTATAACAACCGTTATCACCACTATAACAACCATTATCACCACTGTAACAACCATTATAACCACTATAACAACCATTATCACCACCGTAACAAACATTACAACCACTATGACAACCATTACAACCACCATGACAACCATTATAACCACTATGACAACCATTATCACCACTGTAACAACCATCATCACCACTGTAACAACCATTATAACCACTATAACAACCATTAGCACCACTATAACGACCATTATAACCACTATAACGACCATTATAGCCACTATAACAACCATTATCAGCACTATAACGACCATTATCACCACTATAACGACCATTATCACCACTATAACGACCATTATCACCACTATAACAACCATTATAACCACTATAACAACCATTATCACCACCGTAACAAACATTACAATCACTATGACAACCATTACAACCACCATGACAACCATTATAACCACTATGACAACCATTATCACCACTGTAACAACCATCATCACCACTGTAACAACCATTATAACCACTATAACAACCATTATCACCACTATAACGACCATTATCACCACTATAACGACCATTATCACCATTATAACGACCATTATAGCCACTATAACAACCATTAAAACAATTATAACAACCGTTATCACCACTATAACAACCATTATCACCACTGTAACAACCATTATAACCACTATAACAACCATTGTAACCACTATAACAACCATCATAACCACTATAACCATTATTATAACCACTATAACAACCATTATAACAACTATAACAACTATTATCACCACTATAACAACCATTATAACCACTATAACAACCATTATCACCACCGTAACAAACATTACAACCACTATGACAACCATTACAACCACCATGACAACCATTATAACCACTATGACAACCATTATCACCACTGTAACAACCATCATCACCACTGTAACAACCATTATAACCACTATAACAACCATTATCACCACTATAACGACCATTATAACCACTATAACGACCATTATAGCCACTATAACAACCATTATCAGCACTATAACGACCATTATCACCACTATAACGACCATTATCACCACTATAACGACCATTATCACCACTATAACGACCATTAGCACCACTATAGCGACCATTATAACCACTATAACAACCACTAAAACCACTATAACAACTATTATAACCACTATAACAACCATTATAACAACTATAACAACTATTATCACCACTATAACAACCAATATCACCACTATGACAACCATTATCAGCACTATAACGACCATTATCACCACTATAACGACCATTATCACCACTATAACGACCATTATCACCTCTATAACGACCATTATCACCACTATAACGACCATTATAACCACTATAACGACCATTGTAACCACTATAACGGCCATTATAGCCACTATAACAACCATTAAAACAATTATAACAGCCGTTATCACCACTATAACAACCATTATCACCACTGTAACAACCATTATAACCACTATAACAACCATTATAACAACTATAACAACTATTATCACCACTAGAACAACTATTATAACCACTATAACAACCATTATCACCACTATAACAACCATTACAACCACTATGACAACCATTACAACCACCATGACAACCATTATAACCACTATGACAACCATTATCACCACTGTAACAACCATTACAACCACTATGACAACCATTACAACCACCATGACAACCATTATAACCACTATGACAACCATTACAACCACTATGACAACCATTACAACCACCATGACAACCATTATAACCACTATGACAACCACTATCACCACTATAACAACCGTTATCACCACTATAACAACCATTATCACCACTATAACGACCATTATCACCACAATAACAACCATTATCAGCACTATAACGACCATTATAAGCACTATAACAACCAATATCACCACTATGACAACCATTATCAGCACTATAACGAACATTATCACCACTGTAGCGACCATTATAACCACTATAATGACCATTATCACCACTATAACGACCATTATCACCACTATAGCGACCATTATAACCACTATAATGACCATTATCACCACTATAGCGACCATTATAACCACTATAACAACCACTAAAACCACTATAACAATTATTATAACCACAATAACAACCATTATAACAACTATAACAACTATTATCACCACTAGAACAACTATTATAACCACTATAACAACCATTATCACCACTATAACAACCATTACAACCACTATGACAACCATTACAACCACCATGACAACCATTATAACCACTATGACAACCATTATCACCACTGTAACAGCCATTATCACCACTGTAACACCCATTATAACCACTATAACGACCATTGTAAGCACTATAGCAACCAATATCACCACTATGACAACCATTATCAGCACTATAACGACCATTAGCACCACTATAGCGACCATTATAACCACTATAACAACCATTATAACCACTATAACAACCATTATGACCACCATAACAACCATTACAACCACTATGACAACCATTACAACCACCATGACAACCATTATAACCACTATGACAACCATTATCACCACTGTAACAACCATCATCACCACTGTAACAACCATTATAACCACTATAACAACCATTATCACCACTATAACGACCATTATAACCACTATAACGACCATTACAGCCACTATAACAACCATTATCAGCACTATAACGACCATTATCACCACTATAACGACCATTATCACCACTATAACGACCATTATCACCATTATAACGACCATTATAGCCACTATAACAACCATTAAAACAATTATAACAACCGTTATCACCACTATAACAACCATTATCACCACCGTAACAAACATTACAACCACTATGACAACCATTACAACCACCATGACAACCATTATAACCACTATAACAACCAATATCACCACTATGACAACCATTATAACCACTATAACAACCATTATCACCACCGTAACAAACATTACAACCACTATGACAACCATTACAACCACCATGACAACCATTATAACCACTATGACAACCATTATCACCACTGTAACAACCATCATCACCACTGTAACAACCATTATAACCACTATAACAACCATTATCACCACTATAACGACCATTATAACCACTATAACGACCATTATAGCCACTATAACAACCATTATCAGCACTATAACGACCATTATCACCACTATAACGACCATTATCACCACTATAACGACCATTATCACCACTATAACGACCATTAGCACCACTATAGCGACCATTATAACCACTATAACAACCACTAAAACCACTATAACAACTATTATAACCACTATAACAACCATTATAACAACTATAACAACTATTATCACCACTATAACAACCAATATCACCACTATGACAACCATTATCAGCACTATAACGACCATTATCACCACTATAACAACCACTATAACCATTATAACAACCATTATAACAACTATAACAACTATTATCACCACTAGAACAACTATTATAACCACTATAACAACCATTATCACCACTATAACAACCATTACAACCACTATGACAACCATTACAACCACCATGACAACCATTATAACCACTATGACAACCATTATCACCACTGTAACAACCATTACAACCACTATGACAACCATTACAACCACCATGACAACCATTATAACCACTATGACAACCATTACAACCACTATGACAACCATTACAACCACCATGACAACCATTATAACCACTATGACAACCACTATCACCACTATAACAACCGTTATCACCACTATAACAACCATTATCACCACTATAACGACCATTATCACCACAATAACAACCATTATCAGCACTATAACGACCATTATAAGCACTATAACAACCAATATCACCACTATGACAACCATTATCAGCACTATAACGAACATTATCACCACTGTAGCGACCATTATAACCACTATAATGACCATTATCACCACTATAACGACCATTATCACCACTATAGCGACCATTATAACCACTATAATGACCATTATCACCACTATAGCGACCATTATAACCACTATAACAACCACTAAAACCACTATAACAATTATTATAACCACAATAACAACCATTATAACAACTATAACAACTATTATCACCACTAGAACAACTATTATAACCACTATAACAACCATTATCACCACTATAACAACCATTACAACCACTATGACAACCATTACAACCACCATGACAACCATTATAACCACTATGACAACCATTATCACCACTGTAACAGCCATTATCACCACTGTAACACCCATTATAACCACTATAACGACCATTGTAAGCACTATAGCAACCAATATCACCACTATGACAACCATTATCAGCACTATAACGACCATTAGCACCACTATAGCGACCATTATAACCACTATAACAACCATTATAACCACTATAACAACCATTATGACCACCATAACAACCATTACAACCACTATGACAACCATTACAACCACCATGACAACCATTATAACCACTATGACAACCATTATCACCACTGTAACAACCATCATCACCACTGTAACAACCATTATAACCACTATAACAACCATTATCACCACTATAACGACCATTATAACCACTATAACGACCATTACAGCCACTATAACAACCATTATCAGCACTATAACGACCATTATCACCACTATAACGACCATTATCACCACTATAACGACCATTATCACCATTATAACGACCATTATAGCCACTATAACAACCATTAAAACAATTATAACAACCGTTATCACCACTATAACAACCATTATCACCACCGTAACAAACATTACAACCACTATGACAACCATTACAACCACCATGACAACCATTATAACCACTATAACAACCAATATCACCACTATGACAACCATTATAACCACTATAACAACCATTATCACCACCGTAACAAACATTACAACCACTATGACAACCATTACAACCACCATGACAACCATTATAACCACTATGACAACCATTATCACCACTGTAACAACCATCATCACCACTGTAACAACCATTATAACCACTATAACAACCATTATCACCACTATAACGACCATTATAACCACTATAACGACCATTATAGCCACTATAACAACCATTATCAGCACTATAACGACCATTATCACCACTATAACGACCATTATCACCACTATAACGACCATTATCACCACTATAACGACCATTAGCACCACTATAGCGACCATTATAACCACTATAACAACCACTAAAACCACTATAACAACTATTATAACCACTATAACAACCATTATAACAACTATAACAACTATTATCACCACTATAACAACCAATATCACCACTATGACAACCATTATCAGCACTATAACGACCATTATCACCACTATAACAACCACTATAACCATTATAACAACCATTATAACCACTATAACAACCATTGTAACCACTATAACAACCATTATAACCACTATAACAACCATTATAACCACTATAACAACCATTATAACCACTATAACAACCATTACAACCACTGTGACAACCATTACAACCACCATGACAACCATTATAACCATTATGACAACCATTATCACCACTGTAACAACCATCATCACCACTGTAACAACCATTATAACCACTATAACAACCATTATCGCCACTATAACGACCATTATAACCACTATAACGACCATTATAGCCACTATAACAACCATTATCAGCACTATAACGACCATTATCACCACTAGAACGACCATTATCACCACTGTAACAACCATTATAACCACTATAACAACCATTGTAACCACTATAACAACCATTATAACCACTATAACCATTATTATAACCACTATAACAACCATTATAACAACTATAACGACCATTATCACCACTATAACGACCATTATAACCACTATAACGACCATTATAACCACTATAACGACCATTATAGCCACTATAACAACCATTAAAACAATTATAACAACCGTTATCACCACTATAACAACCATTATCATCACTGTAACAACCATTATAACCACTATAACAACCATTGTAACCACTATAACAACCATTATAACCACTATAACCATTATTATAACCACTATAACAACCATTATAACAACTATAACAACTATTATCACCACTATAACAACCATTATAACCACTATAACAACCATTATCACCACCGTAACAAACATTACAACCACTATGACAACCATTACAACCACCATGACAACCATTATAACCACTATGACAACCATTACAACCACTATGACAACCATTACAACCACCATGACAACCATTATAACCACTATGACAACCACTATCACCACTATAACAACCATTATCACCACTATAACGACCATTGTCACCACAATAACAACCATTATCAGCACTATAACGACCATTATCAACACTATAAGGACCATTATCACCACTATAACGACCATTATCACCACTATAACGAACATTATCACCACTGTAGCGACCATTATAACCACTGTAATGACCATTATCACCACTATAACGATCATTATCACCACTATAGCGACCATTATAACCACTATAATGACCATTATCACCACTATAGCGACCATTATAACCACTATAACAACCACTAAAACCACTATAACAACTATTATAACCACTATAACAAACATTATAAGAACTATAACAACTATTATCACCACTAGAACAACTATTATAACCACTATAACAACCATTATCACCACTATAACAACCATTACAACCACTATGACAACCATTACAACCACCATGACAACCATTATAACCACTATGACAACCATTATCACCACTGTAACATCCATCATCACCACTGTAACACCCATTATAACCACTATAACGACCATTATAAGCACTATAACAACCAATATCACCACTATGACAACCATTATCAGCACTATAACGACCATTATCACCACTATAACAACCATTATAACCACTATAACAACTATTGTAACCACTATAACAACCATTATAACCCCTATAACAACCATTATAACCACTATAACAACTATTATAACCACTATCTCAACCATTATAACAACTATGACAACTATTATCACCACTATAACAACCATTATCACCACTATAATAACCATTACAACCACTATGACGACCATTACAACCACCATGACAACCATTATAACCACTATGACAACCATTATCACCACTATAACAACCATCATCACCACTGTAACAACCATTATAACCACTATAACAACCATTATCACCACTATAACGACCATTATAACCACTATAACGACCATTATAACCACTATAACGACCATTATAGCCACTTGAACAACCATTAAAACAATTATAACAACCGTTATCACCACTATAACAACCATTATCACCACTGTAACAACCATTGTAACTACTATAACAACCATTACAACCACTGTGACAACCATTACAACCACCATGACAACCATTATAACCATTATGACAACCATTATCACCACTGTAACAACCATCATCACCACTGTAACAACCACTATAACCACTATAACAACCATTATCGCCACTATAACGACCATTATAACCACTATAACGACCATTATAGCCACTATAACAACCATTATCAGCACTATAACGACCATTATCACCACTATAACGACCATTATCACCACTGTAACAACCATTATAACCACTATAACAACCATTGTAACCACTATAACAACCATTATAACCACTATAACCATTATTATAACCACTATAACAACCATTATAACAACTATAACGACCATTATCACCACTATAACGACCATTATAACCACTATAACGACCATTGTAACCACTATAACGACCATTATAGCCACTATAACAACCATTAAAACAATTATAACAACCGTTATCACCACTATAACAACCATTATCACCACTGTAACAACCATTATAACCACTATAACAACCATTGTAACCACTATAACAACCATTATAACCACTATAACCATTATTATAACCACTATAACAACCATTATAACAACTATAACAACTATTATCACCACTATAACAACCATTATAACCACTATAACAACCATTATCACCACCGTAACAAACATTACAACCACTATGACAACCATTACAACCACGATGACAACCATTATAACCACTATGACAACCATTACAACCACTATGACAACCATTACAACCACCATGACAACCATTATAACCACTATGACAACCACTATCACCACTATAACAACCATTATCACCACTATAACGACCATTGTCACCACAATAACAACCATTATCAGCACTATAACGACCATTATCAACACTATAAGGACCATTATCACCACTATAACGACCATTATCACCACTATAACGAACATTATCACCACTGTAGCGACCATTATAACCACTATAATGACCATTATCACCACTATAACGATCATTATCACCACTATAGCGACCATTATAACCACTATAATGACCATTATCACCACTATAGCGACCATTATAACCACTATAACAACCACTAAAACCACTATAACAACTATTATAACCACTATAACAAACATTATAAGAACTATAACAACTATTATCACCACTAGAACAACTATTATAACCACTATAACAACCATTATCACCACTATAACAACCATTACAACCACTATGACAACCATTACAACCACCATGACAACCATTATAACCACTATGACAACCATTATCACCACTGTAACAACCATTACAACCACTATGACAACCATTACAACCACCATGACAACCATTATAACCACTATGACAACCATTACAACCACTATGACAACCATTACAACCACCATGACAACCATTATAACCACTATGACAACCACTATCACCACTATAACAACCGTTATCACCACTATAACAACCATTATCACCACTATAACGACCATTATCACCACAATAACAACCATTATCAGCACTATAACGACCATTATAAGCACTATAACAACCAATATCACCACTATGACAACCATTATCAGCACTATAACGAACATTATCACCACTGTAGCGACCATTATAACCACTATAATGACCATTATCACCACTATAACGACCATTATCACCACTATAGCGACCATTATAACCACTATAATGACCATTATCACCACTATAGCGACCATTATAACCACTATAACAACCACTAAAACCACTATAACAATTATTATAACCACTATAACAACCATTATAACAACTATAACAACTATTATCACCACTAGAACAACTATTATAACCACTATAACAACCATTATCACCACTATAACAACCATTACAACCACTATGACAACCATTACAACCACCATGACAACCATTATAACCACTATGACAACCATTATCACCACTGTAACAGCCATTATCACCACTGTAACACCCATTATAACCACTATAACGACCATTGTAAGCACTATAGCAACCAATATCACCACTATGACAACCATTATCAGCACTATAACGACCATTAGCACCACTATAGCGACCATTATAACCACTATAACAACCATTATAACCACTATAACAACCATTATGACCACCATAACAACCATTACAACCACTATGACAACCATTACAACCACCATGACAACCATTATAACCACTATGACAACCATTATCACCACTGTAACAACCATCATCACCACTGTAACAACCATTATAACCACTATAACAACCATTATCACCACTATAACGACCATTATAACCACTATAACGACCATTACAGCCACTATAACAACCATTATCAGCACTATAACGACCATTATCACCACTATAACGACCATTATCACCACTATAACGACCATTATCACCATTATAACGACCATTATAGCCACTATAACAACCATTAAAACAATTATAACAACCGTTATCACCACTATAACAACCATTATCACCACCGTAACAAACATTACAACCACTATGACAACCATTACAACCACCATGACAACCATTATAACCACTATAACAACCAATATCACCACTATGACAACCATTATAACCACTATAACAACCATTATCACCACCGTAACAAACATTACAACCACTATGACAACCATTACAACCACCATGACAACCATTATAACCACTATGACAACCATTATCACCACTGTAACAACCATCATCACCACTGTAACAACCATTATAACCACTATAACAACCATTATCACCACTATAACGACCATTATAACCACTATAACGACCATTATAGCCACTATAACAACCATTATCAGCACTATAACGACCATTATCACCACTATAACGACCATTATCACCACTATAACGACCATTATCACCACTATAACGACCATTAGCACCACTATAGCGACCATTATAACCACTATAACAACCACTAAAACCACTATAACAACTATTATAACCACTATAACAACCATTATAACAACTATAACAACTATTATCACCACTATAACAACCAATATCACCACTATGACAACCATTATCAGCACTATAACGACCATTATCACCACTATAACAACCACTATAACCATTATAACAACCATTATAACCACTATAACAACCATTGTAACCACTATAACAACCATTATAACCACTATAACAACCATTATAACCACTATAACAACCATTATAACCACTATAACAACCATTACAACCACTGTGACAACCATTACAACCACCATGACAACCATTATAACCATTATGACAACCATTATCACCACTGTAACAACCATCATCACCACTGTAACAACCATTATAACCACTATAACAACCATTATCGCCACTATAACGACCATTATAACCACTATAACGACCATTATAGCCACTATAACAACCATTATCAGCACTATAACGACCATTATCACCACTAGAACGACCATTATCACCACTGTAACAACCATTATAACCACTATAACAACCATTGTAACCACTATAACAACCATTATAACCACTATAACCATTATTATAACCACTATAACAACCATTATAACAACTATAACGACCATTATCACCACTATAACGACCATTATAACCACTATAACGACCATTATAACCACTATAACGACCATTATAACCACTATAACGACCATTATAGCCACTATAACAACCATTATCAGCACTATAACGACCATTATCACCACTATAACGACCATTATCACCACTGTAACAACCATTATAACCACTATAACAACCATTGTAACCACTATAACCATTATTATAACCACTATAACAACCATTATAACAACTATAACAACTATTATCACCACTATAACAACCATTATAACCACTATAACAACCATTATCACCACTGTAACAACCATTATAACCACTATAACAACCATTGTAACCACTATAACAACCATTATAACCACTATAACCATTATTATAACCACTATAACAACCATTATAACAACTATAACAACCATTACAACCACTGTGACAACCATTACAACCACCATGACAACCATTATAACCATTATGACAACCATTATCACCACTGTAACAACCATCATCACCACTGTAACAACCATTATAACCACTATAACAACCATTATCGCCACTATAACGACCATTATAACCACTATAACGACCATTATAGCCACTATAACAACCATTATCAGCACTATAACGACCATTATCACCACTAGAACGACCATTATCACCACTGTAACAACCATTATAACCACTATAACAACCATTGTAACCACTATAACAACCATTATAACCACTATAACCATTATTATAACCACTATAACAACCATTATAACAACTATAACGACCATTATCACCACTATAACGACCATTATAACCACTATAACGACCATTATAACCACTATAACGACCATTATAACCACTATAACGACCATTATAGCCACTATAACAACCATTATCAGCACTATAACGACCATTATCACCACTATAACGACCATTATCACCACTGTAACAACCATTATAACCACTATAACAACCATTGTAACCACTATAACCATTATTATAACCACTATAACAACCATTATAACAACTATAACAACTATTATCACCACTATAACAACCATTATAACCACTATAACAACCATTATCACCACTGTAACAACCATTATAACCACTATAACAACCATTGTAACCACTATAACAACCATTATAACCACTATAACCATTATTATAACCACTATAACAACCATTATAACAACTATAACAACTATTATCACCACTATAACAACCATTATAACCACTATAACAACCATTATCACCACCGTAACAAACATTACAACCACTATGACAACCATTACAACCACCATGACAACCATTATAACCACTATGACAACCATTACAACCACTATGACAACCATTACAACCACCATGACAACCATTATAACCACTATCACCACTATAACAACCATTATCACCACTATAACGACCATTGTCACCACAATAACAACCATTATCAGCACTATAACGACCATTATCAACACTATAAGGACCATTATCACCACTATAACGACCATTATCACCACTATAACGAACATTATCACCACTGTAGCGACCATTATAACCACTATAATGACCATTATCACCACTATAACGATCATTATCACCACTATAGCGACCATTATAACCACTATAATGACCATTATCACCACTATAGCGACCATTATAACCACTATAACAACCACTAAAACCACTATAACAACTATTATAACCACTATAACAAACATTATAAGAACTATAACAACTATTATCACCACTAGAACAACTATTATAACCACTATAACAACCATTATCACCACTATAACAACCATTACAACCACTATGACAACCATTACAACCACCATGACAACCATTATAACCACTATGACAACCATTATCACCACTGTAACATCCATCATCACCACTGTAACACCCATTATAACCACTATAACGACCATTATAAGCACTATAACAACCAATATCACCACTATGACAACCATTATCAGCACTATAACGACCATTATCACCACTATAACAACCATTATAACCACTATAACAACTATTGTAACCACTATAACAACCATTATAACCCCTATAACAACCATTATAACCACTATAACAACTATTATAACCACTATCTCAACCATTATAACAACTATGACAACTATTATCACCACTATAACAACCATTATCACCACTATAATAACCATTACAACCACTATGACGACCATTACAACCACCATGACAACCATTATAACCACTATGACAACCATTATCACCACTATAACAACCATCATCACCACTGTAACAACCATTATAACCACTATAACAACCATTATCACCACTATAACGACCATTATAACCACTATAACGACCATTATAACCACTATAACGACCATTATAGCCACTTGAACAACCATTAAAACAATTATAACAACCGTTATCACCACTATAACAACCATTATCACCACTGTAACAACCATTGTAACTACTATAACAACCATTACAACCACTGTGACAACCATTACAACCACCATGACAACCATTATAACCATTATGACAACCATTATCACCACTGTAACAACCATCATCACCACTGTAACAACCATTATAACCACTATAACAACCATTATCGCCACTATAACGACCATTATAACCACTATAACGACCATTATAGCCACTATAACAACCATTATCAGCACTATAACGACCATTATCACCACTATAACGACCATTATCACCACTGTAACAACCATTATAACCACTATAACAACCATTGTAACCACTATAACAACCATTATAACCACTATAACCATTATTATAACCACTATAACAACCATTATAACAACTATAACGACCATTATCACCACTATAACGACCATTATAACCACTATAACGACCATTATAACCACTATAACGACCATTATAGCCACTATAACAACCATTAAAACAATTATAACAACCGTTATCACCACTATAACAACCATTATCACCACTGTAACAACCATTATAACCACTATAACAACCATTGTAACCACTATAACAACCATTATAACCACTATAACCATTATTATAACCACTATAACAACCATTATAACAACTATAACAACTATTATCACCACTATAACAACCATTATAACCACTATAACAACCATTATCACCACCGTAACAAACATTACAACCACTATGACAACCATTACAACCACCATGACAACCATTATAACCACTATGACAACCATTACAACCACTATGACAACCATTACAACCACCATGACAACCATTATAACCACTATGACAACCACTATCACCACTATAACAACCATTATCACCACTATAACGACCATTGTCACCACAATAACAACCATTATCAGCACTATAACGACCATTATCAACACTATAAGGACCATTATCACCACTATAACGACCATTATCACCACTATAACGAACATTATCACCACTGTAGCGACCATTATAACCACTATAATGACCATTATCACCACTATAACGATCATTATCACCACTATAGCGACCATTATAACCACTATAATGACCATTATCACCACTATAGCGACCATTATAACCACTATAACAACCACTAAAACCACTATAACAACTATTATAACCACTATAACAAACATTATAAGAACTATAACAACTATTATCACCACTAGAACAACTATTATAACCACTATAACAACCATTATCACCACTATAACAACCATTACAACCACTATGACAACCATTACAACCACCATGACAACCATTATAACCACTATGACAACCATTATCACCACTGTAACAGCCATCATCACCACTGTAACACCCATTATAACCACTATAACGACCATTATAAGCACTATAACAACCAATATCACCACTATGACAACCATTATCAGCACTATAACGACCATTATCACCACTATAACAACCATTATAACCACTATAACAACTATTGTAACCACTATAACAACCATTATAACCCCTATAACAACCATTATAACCACTATAACAACTATTATAACCACTATCTCAACCATTATAACAACTATGACAACTATTATCACCACTATAACAACCATTATCACCACTATAATAACCATTACAACCACTATGACGACCATTACAACCACCATGACAACCATTATAACCACTATGACAACCATTATCACCACTATAACAACCATCATCACCACTGTAACAACCATTATAACCACTATAACAACCATTATCACCACTATAACGACCATTATAACCACTATAACGACCATTATAACCACTATAACGACCATTATAGCCACTTGAACAACCATTAAAACAATTATAACAACCGTTATCACCACTATAACAACCATTATCACCACTGTAACAACCATTGTAACTACTATAACAACCATTACAACCACTGTGACAACCATTACAACCACCATGACAACCATTATAACCACTATGACAACCATTATCACCACTGTAACAACCATCATCACCACTGTAACAACCATTATAACCACTATAACAACCATTATCACCACTATAACGACCATTATAACCACTATAACGACCATTATAGCCACTATAACAACCATTATCAGCACTATAACGACCATTATCACCACTATGACGACCATTATCACCACTATAACGACCATTATCAGCACTATAACGACCATTATAGCCACTATAACGACCATTATAGCCACTATAACAACCATTATCAGCACTATAACGACCATTATCACCACTATAACGACCATTATCACCACTATAACGACCATTATCACCACTATAACGACCATTAGCACCACTATAGCGACCATTATAAACACTATAACAACCACTAAAACCACTATAACAACTATTATAACCACTATAACAACCATTATAACAACTATAACAACTATTATCACCACTATAACAACCAATATCACCACTATGACAACCATTATCAGCACTATAACGACCATTATCACCACTATAACAATCACTATAACCATTATAACAACCATTATAACCACTATAACAACCATTGTAACCACTATAACAACCATTATAACCACTATAACAACCATTATAACCACTATAACAACCATTATAACCACTATAACAACCATTACAACCACTGTGACAACCATTACAACCACCATGACAACCATTATAACCACTATGACAACCATTATCACCACTGTAACAACCATCATCACCACTGTAACAACCATTATGACCACTATAACAACCATTATCGCCACTATAACGACCATTATAACCACTATAACGACCATTATAGCCACTATAACAACCATTATCAGCACTATAACGACCATTATCACCACTATAACGACCATTATCACCACTATAACGACCATTATAACCACTATAACGACCATTATAACCACTATAACGACCATTATAGCCACTATAACAACCATTAAAACAATTATAACAACCGTTATCACCACTATAACAACCATTATCACCACTGTAACAACCATTATAACCACTATAACAACCATTGTAACCACTATAACAACCATTATAACCACTATAACCATTATTATAACCACTATAACAACCATTATAACAACTATAACAACTATTATCACCACTATAACAACCATTATAACCACTATAACAACCATTATCACCACCGTAACAAACATTACAACCACTATGACAACCATTACAACCACCATGACAACCATTATAACCACTATGACAACCATTACAACCACTATGACAACCATTACAACCACCATGACAACCATTATAACCACTATGACAACCACTATCACCACTATAACAACCATTATCACCACTATAACGACCATTGTCACCACAATAACAACCATTATCAGCACTACAATGACCATTACCAACACTATAAGGACCATTATCACCACTATAACGACCATTATCACCACTATAACGAACATTATCACCACTGTAGCGACCATTATAACCACTATAATGACCATTATCACCACTATAACGATCATTATCACCACTATAGCGACCATTATAACCACTATAATGACCATTATCACCACTATAGCGACCATTATAACCACTATAACAACCACTAAAACCACTATAACAACTATTATAACCACTATAACAACCATTATAACAACTATAACAACTATTATCACCACTAGAACAACTATTATAACCACTATAACAACCATTATCACCACTATAACAACCATTACAACCACTATGACAACCATTACAACCACCATGACAACCATTATAACCACTATGACAACCATTATCACCACTGTAACAGCCATCATCACCACTGTAACACCCATTATAACCACTATAACGACCATTATAAGCACTATAACAACCAATATCACCACTATGGCAACCATTATCAGCACTATAACGACCATTATCACCACTATAACAACCACTATAACAACCATTATACCCACTATAACAACTATTGTAACCACTATAACAACCATTATAACCCCTATAACAACCATTATAACCACTATAACAACTATTATAACCACTATCTCAACCATTATAACAACTATGACAACTATTATCACCACTATAACAACCATTCTCACCACTATAATAACCATTGCAACCACTATGACGACCATTACAACCACCATGACAACCATTATAACCACTATGACAACCATTATCACCACTATAACAACCATCATCACCACTGTAACAACCATTATAACCACTTTTTTTTTTTTTTTTTTTTTTTTTTTTTTTTTTTTTAACGTGGGGGAAATCTTCAAAAGATACCCCGCGCCTTTGGGGGAAGGCGCGGGGTTTTGCCGGATTTCTACCAGCTAAAACCCCCACGGTGACCCTTCCTGGCGCTACGGGGTGGTCCGGGATCTAAGATTAATTCACCTCGGGACCACCCCTGGCGCGTGCTGCCGGTCTCGGGGGGGCCAGGTGTTGTTGGCCCCCCTGCGCCTCTCGATCTTCCGGCACCAGGAGGTCACACCCGGTGCCGGCACTGCACGGACCGCGTGCAATGGCGTCCGAGCCCCCACTCGGACGCCTACGGCCCGGGCGGCTCCGGGCTGAACCTTTTACAAGGTTCCTGATCTTTGCCGCGGAGCCGCCATTATCGTGGGTCTACGGGCGCCCGCCGACCGGAAGAGACAAACTCCCCATATGCCGGGCGGGCGCCAACCTCACGTAGGGGGGCGGACTAGCTGCGACGCCCGGATGGAGACCGGGGCGTCGCCCGCCCCCCTCTTCGTCTGCGGACGGGACCGCGACCTCGACGTTCGCGATCCCGCTCCGCGGCCTCCTTCTGCGAGATAACTTTCTCGCAGAAGGAGGCGAAAGCTTGCCACGACCTCTCGCTGGCGAGTATCTCCACGACAACACTGGCCAGCGAGAGGTCCCACCCAATGCAGCAGCGTAGCTGCGTACGTGCCCCGCTAAAAGCGGGGCACTCCTCCAACGTATGTTGGGCGGAGTCTCGCTCCGCCCCACAATGGTGGCAGCACGGTAGCTGCTCCTTCGCGATCCGCCACAGGAACTCACCGAAGCACCCATGCCCGGTGAGAACCTGGGTCATCCGGTAGGTGATCCTTCCAAAGCCGCGGTCCTGCCATTCCATCAATTTCGGCAGGACCGCCCCAACGCCGCGGTGGTCAGCGGCGCCGCTTTCTATGATCTCGCGGCGCCACTTCGTCAGCGCGAAGCGTCGGGCCTGACGCTTGAGGGCCTCTGCCTCCGACTCCAGCCGGGGCACACCCTGCTGGCGGAGGGAGCGGAGTCGCCAGTAAACGTGGGCGTCTCCCTCCGCCAGGTAATGGTAGGGAATGAACCCGGCCAGAGTCATCGCCGCCGCGTAGGAGACCGTGCGGTATCCCCTTATCGCCCTGATGGCCATTAGGCGCTGCACGCGGCGCAGCAGTTGCTTGCTGCGCCGGCAGGCCATCAGGGCGTCAGCCCATATCGGGGCCCCGTAAAGGGCCATGGACCGCACGACTCCTGCGTAGAGGCGGCGAACCGTCTCGCCTGGTCCCCCAATATTCGGCAACAGCCGGCCAAGAGCCGCTGCTACCTTCTCTAAACGGGGGACCAGGCGCTTGAAGTGCTCCTCAAAGCGCCAGCGGCTGTCCAGGTAGAGCCCAAGGTATCTCATACCGTTGCCCACCTGGATATTTTCTTCACCTACGCGGATGAACGACTGGGGTGGGGCCCTGCACCGTGGCCGGCAAAACCACATTGCTTCGGTTTTGCCCGCTGAAAGCTCCAACCCCAGTCGTCGGATCGCAACAGCCACCGCTGCCACTCCAGCCTCGGCGAGGCGGATGGTCTCGTGCCACTCCCTCCCGACGGCGAGCACGAGTGTGTCGTCGGCGAAGCACACAACTCGCACGCCGGGGGGGAGACCAATATCACCACTATGACAACCATTATCAGCACTATAACGAACATTATCACCACTGTAGCGACCATTATAACCACTATAATGACCATTATCACCACTATAACGACCATTATCACCACTATAGCGACCATTATAACCACTATAATGACCATTATCACCACTATAGCGACCATTATAACCACTATAACAACCACTAAAACCACTATAACAACTATTATAACCACTATAACAACCATTATAACAACTATAACAACTATTATCACCACTAGAACAACTATTATAACCACTATAACAACCATTATCACCACTATAACAACCATTACAACCACTATGACAACCATTACAACCACCATGACAACCATTATAACCACTATGACAACCATTATCACCACTGTAACAGCCATTATCACCACTGTAACACCCATTATAACCACTATAACGACCATTATAAGCACTATAACAACCAATATCACCACTATGACAACCATTATCACCACTGTAACAGCCATTATCACCACTGTAACACCCATTATAACCACTATAACGACCATTATAAGCACTATAACAACCAATATCACCACTATGACAACCATTATCAGCACTATAACGACCATTAGCACCACTATAACGACCATTATCACCTCTATAACGACCATTATCACCACTATAACGACCATTATAACCACTATAACGACCATTATAGCCACTATAACAACCATTAAAACAATTATAACAACCGTTATCACCACTATAACAACCATTATCACCACTGTAACAACCATTATAACCACTATAACAACCATTGTAACCACTATAACAACCATTATAACCACTATAACCATTATTATAACCACTATAACAACCATTATAACAACTATAACAACTATTATCACCACTATAACAACCATTATAACCACTATAACAACCATTATCACCACCGTAACAAAGATTACAACCACTATGACAACCATTACAACCACCATGACAACCATTATAACCACTATGACAACCATTACAACCACTATGACAACCATTACAACCACTATGACAACCATTACAACCACCATGACAACCATTATAACCACTATGACAACCACTATCACCACTATAACAACCATTATCACCACTATAACGACCATTGTCACCACAATAACAACCATTATCAGCACTATAACGACCATTATCAACACTATAAGGACCATTATCACCACTATAACGACCATTATCACCACTATAACGAACATTATCACCACTGTAGCGACCATTATAACCACTATAATGACCATTATCACCACTATAACGATCATTATCACCACTATAGCGACCATTATAACCACTATAATGACCATTATCACCACTATAGCGACCATTATAACCACTATAACAACCACTAAAACCACTATAACAACTATTATAACCACTATAACAACCATTATCACCACTATAACAACCATTACAACCACTATGACAACCATTACAACCACCATGACAACCATTATAACCACTATGACAACCATTATCACCACTGTAACAGCCATCATCACCACTGTAACACCCATTATAACCATTATAACGACCATTATAAGCACTATAACAACCAATATCACCACTATGACAACCATTATCAGCACTATAACGACCATTATCACCACTATAACAACCACTATAACAACCATTATACCCACTATAACAACTATTGTAACCACTATAACAACCATTATAACCCCTATAACAACCATTATAACCACTATAACAACTATTATAACCACTATCTCAACCATTATAACAACTATGACAACTATTATCACCACTATAACAACCATTATAACCACTATAACAACTATTATAACCACTATCTCAACCATTATAACAACTATGACAACCATTATCACCACTATAACAACCATCATCACCACTGTAACAACCATTATAACCACTATAACAACCATTATCACCACTATAACGACCATTATAACCACTATAACGACCATTATAACCACTATAACGACCATTATAACCACTATAACGACCATTATAGCCACTTGAACAACCATTAAAACAATCATAACAACCGTTATCACCACTATAACAACCATTATCACCACTGTAACAACCATTGTAACTACTATAACAACCATTACAACCACTGTGACAACCATTACAACCACCATGACAACCATTATAACCACTATGACAACCATTATCACCACTGTAACAACCATCATCACCACTGTAACAACCATTATAACCACTATAACAACCATTATCACCACTATAACGACCATTATAACCACTATAACGACCATTATAGCCACTATAACAACCATTATCAGCACTATAACGACCATTATCACCACTATGACGACCATTATCACCACTATAACGACCATTATCAGCACTATAACGACCATTATAGCCACTATAACGACCATTATAGCCACTATAACAACCATTATCAGCACTATAACGACCATTATCACCACTATAACGACCATTATCACCACTATAACGACCATTATCACCACTATAACGACCATTAGCACCACTATAGCGACCATTATAACCACTATAACAACCACTAAAACTCTATAACAACTATTATAACCACTATAACAACCATTATAACAACTATAACAACTATTATCACCACTATAACAACCAATATCACCACTATGACAACTATTATCACCACTATAACAACCAATATCACCACTATGACAACCATTATCAGCACTATAACGACCATTATCACCACTATAACAATCACTATAACCATTATAACAACCATTATAACCACTATAACAACCATTGTAACCACTATAACAACCATTATAACCACTATAACAACCATTATAACCACTATAACAACCATTATAACCACTATAACAACCATTACAACCACTGTGACAACCATTACAACCACCATGACAACCATTATAACCACTATGACAACCATTATCACCACTGTAACAACCATCATCACCACTGCAACAACCATTATAACCACTATAACAACCATTATCACCACTATAACGACCATTATAACCACTATAACGACCATTATAGCCACTATAACAACCATTATCAGCACTATAACGACCATTATCACCACTATAACGACCATTATCACCACTATAGCGACCATTATAACCACTATAACAACCACTAAAACCACTATAACAACTATTATAACCACTATAACAACCATTATAACAACTATAACAACTATTATCACCACTATACCAACCAATATCACCACTATGACAACCATTATCAGCACTATAACGACCATTATCACCACTATAACAACCACTATAACCATTATAACAACCATTATAACCACTATAACAACCATTGTAACCACTATAACAACCATTATAGCCACTATAACAACCATTAAAACAATTATAACAACCGTTATCACCACTATAACAACCATTATCACCACTGTAACAACCATTATAACCACTATAACAACCATTATCACCACCGTAACAAACATTACAACCACTATGACAACCATTACAACCACCATGACAACCATTATAACCACTATGACAACCATTATCACCACTGTAACAACCATCATCACCACTGTAACAACCATTATAACCACTATAACAACCATTATCACCACTATAACGACCATTATAACCACTATAACGACCATTATAGCCACTATAACAACCATTATCAGCACTATAACGACCATTATCACCACTATAACGACCATTATCACCACTATAACGACCATTATCACCACTATAACGACCATTAGCACCACTATAGCGACCATTATAACCACTATAACAACAACTAAAACCACTATAACAACTATTATAACCACTATAACAACCATTATAACAACTATAACAACTATTATCACCACTATAACAACCAATATCACCACTATGACAACCATTATCAGCACTATAACGACCATTATCACCACTATAACAACCACTATAACCATTATAACAACCATTATAACCACTATAACAACCATTGTAACCACTATAACAACCATTATAACCACTATAACAACCATTATAACCACTATAACAACCATTATAACCACTATAACAACCATTACAACCACTGTGACAACCATTACAACCACCATGACAACCATTATAACCACTATGACAACCATTATCACCACTGTAACAACCATCATCACCACTGTAACAACCATTATAACCACTATAACAACCATTATCGCCACTATAACGACCATTATAACCACTATAACGACCATTATAGCCACTATAACAACCATTATCAGCACTATAACGACCATTATCACCACTATAACGACCATTATCACCTCTATAACGACCATTATCACCACTATAACGACCATTATAACCACTATAATGACCATTATCACCACTATAGCGACCATTATAACCACTATAACAACCACTAAAACCACTATAACAACTATTATAACCACTATAACAACCATTATAACAACTATAACAACTATTATAACAACTATAACAACAATTATCACCACTATAACAACCATTATAACCACTATAACAACCATTATCACCACCGTAACAAACATTACAACCACTATGACAACCATTACAACCACCATGACAACCATTATAACCACTATGACAACCATTACAACCACTATGACAACCATTACAACCACCATGACAACCATTATAACCACTATGACAACCACTATCACCACTATAACAACCATTATCACCACTATAACGACCATTGTCACCACAATAACAACCATTATCAGCACTATAACGACCATTATCAACACTATAAGGACCATTATCACCACTATAACGACCATTATCACCACTATAACGAACATTATCACCACTGTAGCGACCATTATAACCACTATAATGACCATTATCACCACTATAACGATCATTATCACCACTATAGCGACCATTATAACCACTATAATGACCATTATCACCACTATAGCGACCATTATAACCACTATAACAACCACTAAAACCACTATAACAACTATTATAACCACTATAACAACCATTATAACAACTATAACAACTATTATCACCACTAGAACAACTATTATAACCACTATAACAACCATTATCACCACTATAACAACCATTACAACCACTATGACAACCATTACAACCACCATGACAACCATTATAACCACTATGACAACCATTATCACCACTGTAACAACCATTACAACCACTATGACAACCATTACAACCACCATGACAACCATTATAACCACTATGACAACCATTACAACCACTATGACAACCATTACAACCACCATGACAACCATTATAACCACTATGACAACCACTATCACCACTATAACAACCGTTATCACCACTATAACAACCATTATCACCACTATAACGACCATTATCACCACAATAACAACCATTATCAGCACTATAACGACCATTATAAGCACTATAACAACCAATATCACCACTATGACAACCATTATCAGCACTATAACGAACATTATCACCACTGTAGCGACCATTATAACCACTATAATGACCATTATCACCACTATAACGACCATTATCACCACTATAGCGACCATTATAACCACTATAATGACCATTATCACCACTATAGCGACCATTATAACCACTATAACAACCACTAAAACCACTATAACAACTATTATAACCACTATAACAACCATTATAACAACTATAACAACTATTATCACCACTAGAACAACTATTATAACCACTATAACAACCATTATCACCACTATAACAACCATTACAACCACTATGACAACCATTACAACCACCATGACAACCATTATAACCACTATGACAACCATTATCACCACTGTAACAACCATTACAACCACTATGACAACCATTACAACCACCATGACAACCATTATAACCACTATGACAACCATTACAACCACTATGACAACCATTACAACCACCATGACAACCATTATAACCACTATGACAACCACTATCACCACTATAACAACCGTTATCACCACTATAACAACCATTATCACCACTATAACGACCATTATCACCACAATAACAACCATTATCAGCACTATAACGACCATTATAAGCACTATAACAACCAATATCACCACTATGACAACCATTATCAGCACTATAACGAACATTATCACCACTGTAGCGACCATTATAACCACTATAATGACCATTATCACCACTATAACGACCATTATCACCACTATAGCGACCATTATAACCACTATAATGACCATTATCACCACTATAGCGACCATTATAACCACTATAACAACCACTAAAACCACTATAACAACTATTATAACCACTATAACAACCATTATAACAACTATAACAACTATTATCACCACTAGAACAACTATTATAACCACTATAACAACCATTATCACCACTATAACAACCATTACAACCACTATGACAACCATTACAACCACCATGACAACCATTATAACCACTATGACAACCATTATCACCACTGTAACAGCCATTATCACCACTGTAACACCCATTATAACCACTATAACGACCATTATAAGCACTATAACAACCAATATCACCACTATGACAACCATTATCAGCACTATAACGACCATTAGCACCACTATAACGACCATTATCACCTCTATAACGACCATTATCACCACTATAGCGACCATTATAACCACTATAATGACCATTATCACCACTATAGCGACCATTATAACCACTATAACAACCACTAAAACCACTATAACAACTATTATAACCACTATAACAACCATTATAACAACTATAACAACTATTATCACCACTATACCAACCAATATCACCACTATGACAACCATTATCAGCACTATAACGACCATTATCACCACTATAACAACCACTATAACCATTATAACAACCATTATAACCACTATAACAACCATTGTAACCACTATAACAACCATTATAGCCACTATAACAACCATTAAAACAATTATAACAACCGTTATCACCACTATAACAACCATTATCACCACTGTAACAACCATTATAACCACTATAACAACCATTATCACCACCGTAACAAACATTACAACCACTATGACAACCATTACAACCACCATGACAACCATTATAACCACTATGACAACCATTATCACCACTGTAACAACCATCATCACCACTGTAACAACCATTATAACCACTATAACAACCATTATCACCACTATAACGACCATTATAACCACTATAACGACCATTATAGCCACTATAACAACCATTATCAGCACTATAACGACCATTATCACCACTATAACGACCATTAGCACCACTATAGCGACCATTATAACCACTATAACAACAACTAAAACCACTATAACAACTATTATAACCACTATAACAACCATTATAACAACTATAACAACTATTATCACCACTATAACAACCAATATCACCACTATGACAACCATTATCAGCACTATAACGACCATTATCACCACTATAACAACCACTATAACCATTATAACAACCATTATAACCACTATAACAACCATTGTAACCACTATAACAACCATTATAACCACTATAACAACCATTATAACCACTATAACAACCATTATAACCACTATAACAACCATTACAACCACTGTGACAACCATTACAACCACCATGACAACCATTATAACCACTATGACAACCATTATCACCACTGTAACAACCATCATCACCACTGTAACAACCATTATAACCACTATAACAACCATTATCGCCACTATAACGACCATTATAACCACTATAACGACCATTATAGCCACTATAACAACCATTATCAGCACTATAACGACCATTATCACCACTATAACGACCATTATCACCTCTATAACGACCATTATCACCACTATAACGACCATTATAACCACTATAACGACCATTATAGCCACTATAACAACCATTAAAACAATTATAACAACCGTTATCACCACTATAACAACCATTATCACCACTGTAACAACCATTATAACCACTATAACAACCATTGTAACCACTATAACAACCATTATAACCACTATAACCATTATTATAACCACTATAACAACCATTATAACAACTATAACAACAATTATCACCACTATAACAACCATTATAACCACTATAACAACCATTATCACCACCGTAACAAACATTACAACCACTATGACAACCATTACAACCACCATGACAACCATTATAACCACTATGACAACCATTACAACCACTATGACAACCATTACAACCACCATGACAACCATTATAACCACTATGACAACCACTATCACCACTATAACAACCATTATCACCACTATAACGACCATTGTCACCACAATAACAACCATTATCAGCACTATAACGACCATTATCAACACTATAAGGACCATTATCACCACTATAACGACCATTATCACCACTATAACGAACATTATCACCACTGTAGCGACCATTATAACCACTATAATGACCATTATCACCACTATAACGATCATTATCACCACTATAGCGACCATTATAACCACTATAATGACCATTATCACCACTATAGCGACCATTATAACCACTATAACAACCACTAAAACCACTATAACAACTATTATAACCACTATAACAACCATTATAACAACTATAACAACTATTATCACCACTAGAACAACTATTATAACCACTATAACAACCATTATCACCACTATAACAACCATTACAACCACTATGACAACCATTACAACCACCATGACAACCATTATAACCACTATGACAACCATTATCACCACTGTAACAACCATTACAACCACTATGACAACCATTACAACCACCATGACAACCATTATAACCACTATGACAACCATTACAACCACTATGACAACCATTACAACCACCATGACAACCATTATAACCACTATGACAACCACTATCACCACTATAACAACCGTTATCACCACTATAACAACCATTATCACCACTATAACGACCATTATCACCACAATAACAACCATTATCAGCACTATAACGACCATTATAAGCACTATAACAACCAATATCACCACTATGACAACCATTATCAGCACTATAACGAACATTATCACCACTGTAGCGACCATTATAACCACTATAATGACCATTATCACCACTATAGCGACCATTATCACCACTATAGCGACCATTATAACCACTATAATGACCATTATCACCACTATAGCGACCATTATAACCACTATAACAACCACTAAAACCACTATAACAACTATTATAACCACTATAACAACCATTATAACAACTATAACAACTATTATCACCACTAGAACAACTATTATAACCACTATAACAACCATTATCACCACTATAACAACCATTACAACCACTATGACAACCATTACAACCACCATGACAACCATTATAACCACTATGACAACCATTATCACCACTGTAACAACCATTACAACCACTATGACAACCATTACAACCACCATGACAACCATTATAACCACTATGACAACCATTACAACCACTATGACAACCATTACAACCACCATGACAACCATTATAACCACTATGACAACCACTATCACCACTATAACAACCGTTATCACCACTATAACAACCATTATCACCACTATAACGACCATTATCACCACAATAACAACCATTATCAGCACTATAACGACCATTATAAGCACTATAACAACCAATATCACCACTATGACAACCATTATCAGCACTATAACGAACATTATCACCACTGTAGCGACCATTATAACCACTATAATGACCATTATCACCACTATAACGACCATTATCACCACTATAGCGACCATTATAACCACTATAATGACCATTATCACCACTATAGCGACCATTATAACCACTATAACAACCACTAAAACCACTATAACAACTATTATAACCACTATAACAACCATTATAACAACTATAACAACTATTATCACCACTAGAACAACTATTATAACCACTATAACAACCATTATCACCACTATAACAACCATTACAACCACTATGACAACCATTACAACCACCATGACAACCATTATAACCACTATGACAACCATTATCACCACTGTAACAGCCATTATCACCACTGTAACACCCATTATAACCACTATAACGACCATTATAAGCACTATAACAACCAATATCACCACTATGACAACCATTATCAGCACTATAACGACCATTAGCACCACTATAACGACCATTATCACCTCTATAACGACCATTATCACCACTATAGCGACCATTATAACCACTATAATGACCATTATCACCACTATAGCGACCATTATAACCACTATAACAACCACTAAAACCACTATAACAACTATTATAACCACTATAACAACCATTATCACCACTATAACAACCATTACAACCACTATGACAACCATTACAACCACCATGACAACCATTATAACCACTATGACAACCATTATCACCACTGTAACAGCCATCATCACCACTGTAACACCCATTATAACCATTATAACGACCATTATAAGCACTATAACAACCAATATCACCACTATGACAACCATTATCAGCACTATAACGACCATTATCACCACTATAACAACCACTATAACAACCATTATACCCACTATAACAACTATTGTAACCACTATAACAACCATTATAACCCCTATAACAACCATTATAACCACTATAACAACTATTATAACCACTATCTCAACCATTATAACAACTATGACAACTATTATCACCACTATAACAACCATTATAACCACTATAACAACTATTATAACCACTATCTCAACCATTATAACAACTATGACAACCATTATCACCACTATAACAACCATCATCACCACTGTAACAACCATTATAACCACTATAACAACCATTATCACCACTATAACGACCATTATAACCACTATAACGACCATTATAACCACTATAACGACCATTATAGCCACTTGAACAACCATTAAAACAATTATAACAACCGTTATCACCACTATAACAACCATTATCACCACTGTAACAACCATTGTAACTACTATAACAACCATTACAACCACTGTGACAACCATTACAACCACCATGACAACCATTATAACCACTATGACAACCATTATCACCACTGTAACAACCATCATCACCACTGTAACAACCATTATAACCACTATAACAACCATTATCACCACTATAACGACCATTATAACCACTATAACGACCATTATAGCCACTATAACAACCATTATCAGCACTATAACGACCATTATCACCACTATGACGACCATTATCACCACTATAACGACCATTATCAGCACTATAACGACCATTATAGCCACTATAACGACCATTATAGCCACTATAACAACCATTATCAGCACTATAACGACCATTATCACCACTATAACGACCATTATCACCACTATAACGACCATTATCACCACTATAACGACCATTAGCACCACTATAGCGACCATTATAACCACTATAACAACCACTAAAACCACTATAACAACTATTATAACCACTATAACAACCATTATAACAACTATAACAACTATTATCACCACTATAACAACCAATATCACCACTATGACAACTATTATCACCACTATAACAACCAATATCACCACTATGACAACCATTATCAGCACTATAACGACCATTATCACCACTATAACAATCACTATAACCATTATAACAACCATTATAACCACTATAACAACCATTGTAACCACTATAACAACCATTATAACCACTATAACAACCATTATAACCACTATAACAACCATTATAACCACTATAACAACCATTACAACCACTGTGACAACCATTACAACCACCATGACAACCATTATAACCACTATGACAACCATTATCACCACTGTAACAACCATCATCACCACTGCAACAACCATTATAACCACTATAACAACCATTATCACCACTATAACGACCATTATAACCACTATAACGACCATTATAGCCACTATAACAACCATTATCAGCACTATAACGACCATTATCACCACTATAACGACCATTATCACCACTATAGCGACCATTATAACCACTATAACAACCACTAAAACCACTATAACAACTATTATAACCACTATAACAACCATTATAACAACTATAACAACTATTATCACCACTATACCAACCAATATCACCACTATGACAACCATTATCAGCACTATAACGACCATTATCACCACTATAACAACCACTATAACCATTATAACAACCATTATAACCACTATAACAACCATTGTAACCACTATAACAACCATTATAGCCACTATAACAACCATTAAAACAATTATAACAACCGTTATCACCACTATAACAACCATTATCACCACTGTAACAACCATTATAACCACTATAACAACCATTATCACCACCGTAACAAACATTACAACCACTATGACAACCATTACAACCACCATGACAACCATTATAACCACTATGACAACCATTATCACCACTGTAACAACCATCATCACCACTGTAACAACCATTATAACCACTATAACAACCATTATCACCACTATAACGACCATTATAACCACTATAACGACCATTATAGCCACTATAACAACCATTATCAGCACTATAACGACCATTATCACCACTATAACGACCATTATCACCACTATAACGACCATTATCACCACTATAACGACCATTAGCACCACTATAGCGACCATTATAACCACTATAACAACAACTAAAACCACTATAACAACTATTATAACCACTATAACAACCATTATAACAACTATAACAACTATTATCACCACCATAACAACCAATATCACCACTATGACAACCATTATCAGCACTATAACGACCATTATCACCACTATAACAACCACTATAACCATTATAACAACCATTATAACCACTATAACAACCATTGTAACCACTATAACAACCATTATAACCACTATAACAACCATTATAACCACTATAACAACCATTATAACCACTATAACAACCATTACAACCACTGTGACAACCATTACAACCACCATGACAACCATTATAACCACTATGACAACCATTATCACCACTGTAACAACCATCATCACCACTGTAACAACCATTATAACCACTATAACAACCATTATCGCCACTATAACGACCATTATAACCACTATAACGACCATTATAGCCACTATAACAACCATTATCAGCACTATAACGACCATTATCACCACTATAACGACCATTATCACCTCTATAACGACCATTATCACCACTATAACGACCATTATAACCACTATAACGACCATTATAGCCACTATAACAACCATTAAAACAATTATAACAACCGTTATCACCACTATAACAACCATTATCACCACTGTAACAACCATTATAACCACTATAACAACCATTGTAACCACTATAACAACCATTATAACCACTATAACCATTATTATAACCACTATAACAACCATTATAACAACTATAACAACAATTATCACCACTATAACAACCATTATAACCACTATAACAACCATTATCACCACCGTAACAAACATTACAACCACTATGACAACCATTACAACCACCATGACAACCATTATAACCACTATGACAACCATTACAACCACTATGACAACCATTACAACCACCATGACAACCATTATAACCACTATGACAACCACTATCACCACTATAACAACCATTATCACCACTATAACGACCATTGTCACCACAATAACAACCATTATCAGCACTATAACGACCATTATCAACACTATAAGGACCATTATCACCACTATAACGACCATTATCACCACTATAACGAACATTATCACCACTGTAGCGACCATTATAACCACTATAATGACCATTATCACCACTATAACGATCATTATCACCACTATAGCGACCATTATAACCACTATAATGACCATTATCACCACTATAGCGACCATTATAACCACTATAACAACCACTAAAACCACTATAACAACTATTATAACCACTATAACAACCATTATAACAACTATAACAACTATTATCACCACTAGAACAACTATTATAACCACTATAACAACCATTATCACCACTATAACAACCATTACAACCACTATGACAACCATTACAACCACCATGACAACCATTATAACCACTATGACAACCATTATCACCACTGTAACAACCATTACAACCACTATGACAACCATTACAACCACCATGACAACCATTATAACCACTATGACAACCATTACAACCACTATGACAACCATTACAACCACCATGACAACCATTATAACCACTATGACAACCACTATCACCACTATAACAACCGTTATCACCACTATAACAACCATTATCACCACTATAACGACCATTATCACCACAATAACAACCATTATCAGCACTATAACGACCATTATAAGCACTATAACAACCAATATCACCACTATGACAACCATTATCAGCACTATAACGAACATTATCACCACTGTAGCGACCATTATAACCACTATAATGACCATTATCACCACTATAGCGACCATTATCACCACTATAGCGACCATTATAACCACTATAATGACCATTATCACCACTATAGCGACCATTATAACCACTATAACAACCACTAAAACCACTATAACAACTATTATAACCACTATAACAACCATTATAACAACTATAACAACTATTATCACCACTAGAACAACTATTATAACCACTATAACAACCATTATCACCACTATAACAACCATTACAACCACTATGACAACCATTACAACCACCATGACAACCATTATAACCACTATGACAACCATTATCACCACTGTAACAACCATTACAACCACTATGACAACCATTACAACCACCATGACAACCATTATAACCACTATGACAACCATTATCACCACTGTAACAACCATCATCACCACTGTAACAACCATTATAACCACTATAACAACCATTATCACCACTATAACGACCATTATAACCACTATAACGACCATTATAGCCACTATAACAACCATTATCAGCACTATAACGACCATTATCACCACTATAACGACCATTATCACCACTATAACGACCATTATCACCACTATAACGACCATTAGCACCACTATAGCGACCATTATAACCACTATAACAACAACTAAAACCACTATAACAACTATTATAACCACTATAACAACCATTATAACAACTATAACAACTATTATCACCACCATAACAACCAATATCACCACTATGACAACCATTATCAGCACTATAACGACCATTATCACCACTATAACAACCACTATAACCATTATAACAACCATTATAACCACTATAACAACCATTGTAACCACTATAACAACCATTATAACCACTATAACAACCATTATAACCACTATAACAACCATTATAACCACTATAACAACCATTACAACCACTGTGACAACCATTACAACCACCATGACAACCATTATAACCACTATGACAACCATTATCACCACTGTAACAACCATCATCACCACTGTAACAACCATTATAACCACTATAACAACCATTATCGCCACTATAACGACCATTATAACCACTATAACGACCATTATAGCCACTATAACAACCATTATCAGCACTATAACGACCATTATCACCACTATAACGACCATTATCACCTCTATAACGACCATTATCACCACTATAACGACCATTATAACCACTATAACGACCATTATAGCCACTATAACAACCATTAAAACAATTATAACAACCGTTATCACCACTATAACAACCATTATCACCACTGTAACAACCATTATAACCACTATAACAACCATTGTAACCACTATAACAACCATTATAACCACTATAACCATTATTATAACCACTATAACAACCATTATAACAACTATAACAACAATTATCACCACTATAACAACCATTATAACCACTATAACAACCATTATCACCACCGTAACAAACATTACAACCACTATGACAACCATTACAACCACCATGACAACCATTATAACCACTATGACAACCATTACAACCACTATGACAACCATTACAACCACCATGACAACCATTATAACCACTATGACAACCACTATCACCACTATAACAACCATTATCACCACTATAACGACCATTGTCACCACAATAACAACCATTATCAGCACTATAACGACCATTATCAACACTATAAGGACCATTATCACCACTATAACGACCATTATCACCACTATAACGAACATTATCACCACTGTAGCGACCATTATAACCACTATAATGACCATTATCACCACTATAACGATCATTATCACCACTATAGCGACCATTATAACCACTATAATGACCATTATCACCACTATAGCGACCATTATAACCACTATAACAACCACTAAAACCACTATAACAACTATTATAACCACTATAACAACCATTATAACAACTATAACAACTATTATCACCACTAGAACAACTATTATAACCACTATAACAACCATTATCACCACTATAACAACCATTACAACCACTATGACAACCATTACAACCACCATGACAACCATTATAACCACTATGACAACCATTATCACCACTGTAACAACCATTACAACCACTATGACAACCATTACAACCACCATGACAACCATTATAACCACTATGACAACCATTACAACCACTATGACAACCATTACAACCACCATGACAACCATTATAACCACTATGACAACCACTATCACCACTATAACAACCGTTATCACCACTATAACAACCATTATCACCACTATAACGACCATTATCACCACAATAACAACCATTATCAGCACTATAACGACCATTATAAGCACTATAACAACCAATATCACCACTATGACAACCATTATCAGCACTATAACGAACATTATCACCACTGTAGCGACCATTATAACCACTATAATGACCATTATCACCACTATAGCGACCATTATCACCACTATAGCGACCATTATAACCACTATAATGACCATTATCACCACTATAGCGACCATTATAACCACTATAACAACCACTAAAACCACTATAACAACTATTATAACCACTATAACAACCATTATAACAACTATAACAACTATTATCACCACTAGAACAACTATTATAACCACTATAACAACCATTATCACCACTATAACAACCATTACAACCACTATGACAACCATTACAACCACCATGACAACCATTATAACCACTATGACAACCATTATCACCACTGTAACAACCATTACAACCACTATGACAACCATTACAACCACCATGACAACCATTATAACCACTATGACAACCATTACAACCACTATGACAACCATTACAACCACCATGACAACCATTATAACCACTATGACAACCACTATCACCACTATAACAACCGTTATCACCACTATAACAACCATTATCACCACTATAACGACCATTATCACCACAATAACAACCATTATCAGCACTATAACGACCATTATAAGCACTATAACAACCAATATCACCACTATGACAACCATTATCAGCACTATAACGAACATTATCACCACTGTAGCGACCATTATAACCACTATAATGACCATTATCACCACTATAACGACCATTATCACCACTATAGCGACCATTATAACCACTATAATGACCATTATCACCACTATAGCGACCATTATAACCACTATAACAACCACTAAAACCACTATAACAACTATTATAACCACTATAACAACCATTATAACAACTATAACAACTATTATCACCACTAGAACAACTATTATAACCACTATAACAACCATTATCACCACTATAACAACCATTACAACCACTATGACAACCATTACAACCACCATGACAACCATTATAACCACTATGACAACCATTATCACCACTGTAACAGCCATTATCACCACTGTAACACCCATTATAACCACTATAACGACCATTATAAGCACTATAACAACCAATATCACCACTATGACAACCATTATCAGCACTATAACGACCATTAGCACCACTATAACGACCATTATCACCTCTATAACGACCATTATCACCACTATAGCGACCATTATAACCACTATAATGACCATTATCACCACTATAGCGACCATTATAACCACTATAACAACCACTAAAACCACTATAACAACTATTATAACCACTATAACAACCATTATCACCACTATAACAACCATTACAACCACTATGACAACCATTACAACCACCATGACAACCATTATAACCACTATGACAACCATTATCACCACTGTAACAGCCATCATCACCACTGTAACACCCATTATAACCATTATAACGACCATTATAAGCACTATAACAACCAATATCACCACTATGACAACCATTATCAGCACTATAACGACCATTATCACCACTATAACAACCACTATAACAACCATTATACCCACTATAACAACTATTGTAACCACTATAACAACCATTATAACCCCTATAACAACCATTATAACCACTATAACAACTATTATAACCACTATCTCAACCATTATAACAACTATGACAACTATTATCACCACTATAACAACCATTATAACCACTATAACAACTATTATAACCACTATCTCAACCATTATAACAACTATGACAACCATTATCACCACTATAACAACCATCATCACCACTGTAACAACCATTATAACCACTATAACAACCATTATCACCACTATAACGACCATTATAACCACTATAACGACCATTATAACCACTATAACGACCATTATAGCCACTTGAACAACCATTAAAACAATTATAACAACCGTTATCACCACTATAACAACCATTATCACCACTGTAACAACCATTGTAACTACTATAACAACCATTACAACCACTGTGACAACCATTACAACCACCATGACAACCATTATAACCACTATGACAACCATTATCACCACTGTAACAACCATCATCACCACTGTAACAACCATTATAACCACTATAACAACCATTATCACCACTATAACGACCATTATAACCACTATAACGACCATTATAGCCACTATAACAACCATTATCAGCACTATAACGACCATTATCACCACTATGACGACCATTATCACCACTATAACGACCATTATCAGCACTATAACGACCATTATAGCCACTATAACGACCATTATAGCCACTATAACAACCATTATCAGCACTATAACGACCATTATCACCACTATAACGACCATTATCACCACTATAACGACCATTATCACCACTATAACGACCATTAGCACCACTATAGCGACCATTATAACCACTATAACAACCACTAAAACCACTATAACAACTATTATAACCACTATAACAACCATTATAACAACTATAACAACTATTATCACCACTATAACAACCAATATCACCACTATGACAACTATTATCACCACTATAACAACCAATATCACCACTATGACAACCATTATCAGCACTATAACGACCATTATCACCACTATAACAATCACTATAACCATTATAACAACCATTATAACCACTATAACAACCATTGTAACCACTATAACAACCATTATAACCACTATAACAACCATTATAACCACTATAACAACCATTATAACCACTATAACAACCATTACAACCACTGTGACAACCATTACAACCACCATGACAACCATTATAACCACTATGACAACCATTATCAGCACTATAACGACCATTATCACCACTATAACAACCACTATAACCATTATAACAACCATTATAACCACTATAACAACCATTGTAACCACTATAACAACCATTATAACCACTATAACAACCATTATAACCACTATAACAACCATTATAACCACTATAACAACCATTACAACCACTGTGACAACCATTACAACCACCATGACAACCATTATAACCACTATGACAACCATTATCACCACTGTAACAACCATCATCACCACTGTAACAACCATTATAACCACTATAACAACCATTATCGCCACTATAACGACCATTATAACCACTATAACGACCATTATAGCCACTATAACAACCATTATCAGCACTATAACGACCATTATCACCACTATAACGACCATTATCACCTCTATAACGACCATTATCACCACTATAACGACCATTATAACCACTATAACGACCATTATAGCCACTATAACAACCATTAAAACAATTATAACAACCGTTATCACCACTATAACAACCATTATCACCACTGTAACAACCATTATAACCACTATAACAACCATTGTAACCACTATAACAACCATTATAACCACTATAACCATTATTATAACCACTATAACAACCATTATAACAACTATAACAACAATTATCACCACTATAACAACCATTATAACCACTATAACAACCATTATCACCACCGTAACAAACATTACAACCACTATGACAACCATTACAACCACCATGACAACCATTATAACCACTATGACAACCATTACAACCACTATGACAACCATTACAACCACCATGACAACCATTATAACCACTATGACAACCACTATCACCACTATAACAACCATTATCACCACTATAACGACCATTGTCACCACAATAACAACCATTATCAGCACTATAACGACCATTATCAACACTATAAGGACCATTATCACCACTATAACGACCATTATCACCACTATAACGAACATTATCACCACTGTAGCGACCATTATAACCACTATAATGACCATTATCACCACTATAACGATCATTATCACCACTATAGCGACCATTATAACCACTATAATGACCATTATCACCACTATAGCGACCATTATAACCACTATAACAACCACTAAAACCACTATAACAACTATTATAACCACTATAACAACCATTATAACAACTATAACAACTATTATCACCACTAGAACAACTATTATAACCACTATAACAACCATTATCAGCACTATAACGACCATTATAAGCACTATAACAACCAATATCACCACTATGACAACCATTATCAGCACTATAACGAACATTATCACCACTGTAGCGACCATTATAACCACTATAATGACCATTATCACCACTATAGCGACCATTATCACCACTATAGCGACCATTATAACCACTATAATGACCATTATCACCACTATAGCGACCATTATAACCACTATAACAACCACTAAAACCACTATAACAACTATTATAACCACTATAACAACCATTATAACAACTATAACAACTATTATCACCACTAGAACAACTATTATAACCACTATAACAACCATTATCACCACTATAACAACCATTACAACCACTATGACAACCATTACAACCACCATGACAACCATTATAACCACTATGACAACCATTATCACCACTGTAACAACCATTACAACCACTATGACAACCATTACAACCACCATGACAACCATTATAACCACTATGACAACCATTACAACCACTATGACAACCATTACAACCACCATGACAACCATTATAACCACTATGACAACCACTATCACCACTATAACAACCGTTATCACCACTATAACAACCATTATCACCACTATAACGACCATTATCACCACAATAACAACCATTATCAGCACTATAACGACCATTATAAGCACTATAACAACCAATATCACCACTATGACAACCATTATCAGCACTATAACGAACATTATCACCACTGTAGCGACCATTATAACCACTATAATGACCATTATCACCACTATAACGACCATTATCACCACTATAGCGACCATTATAACCACTATAATGACCATTATCACCACTATAGCGACCATTATAACCACTATAACAACCACTAAAACCACTATAACAACTATTATAACCACTATAACAACCATTATAACAACTATAACAACTATTATCACCACTAGAACAACTATTATAACCACTATAACAACCATTATCACCACTATAACAACCATTACAACCACTATGACAACCATTACAACCACCATGACAACCATTATAACCACTATGACAACCATTATCACCACTGTAACAGCCATTATCACCACTGTAACACCCATTATAACCACTATAACGACCATTATAAGCACTATAACAACCAATATCACCACTATGACAACCATTATCAGCACTATAACGACCATTAGCACCACTATAACGACCATTATCACCTCTATAACGACCATTATCACCACTATAGCGACCATTATAACCACTATAATGACCATTATCACCACTATAGCGACCATTATAACCACTATAACAACCACTAAAACCACTATAACAACTATTATAACCACTATAACAACCATTATCACCACTATAACAACCATTACAACCACTATGACAACCATTACAACCACCATGACAACCATTATAACCACTATGACAACCATTATCACCACTGTAACAGCCATCATCACCACTGTAACACCCATTATAACCATTATAACGACCATTATAAGCACTATAACAACCAATATCACCACTATGACAACCATTATCAGCACTATAACGACCATTATCACCACTATAACAACCACTATAACAACCATTATACCCACTATAACAACTATTGTAACCACTATAACAACCATTATAACCCCTATAACAACCATTATAACCACTATAACAACTATTATAACCACTATCTCAACCATTATAACAACTATGACAACTATTATCACCACTATAACAACCATTATAACCACTATAACAACTATTATAACCACTATCTCAACCATTATAACAACTATGACAACCATTATCACCACTATAACAACCATCATCACCACTGTAACAACCATTATAACCACTATAACAACCATTATCACCACTATAACGACCATTATAACCACTATAACGACCATTATAACCACTATAACGACCATTATAGCCACTTGAACAACCATTAAAACAATTATAACAACCGTTATCACCACTATAACAACCATTATCACCACTGTAACAACCATTGTAACTACTATAACAACCATTACAACCACTGTGACAACCATTACAACCACCATGACAACCATTATAACCACTATGACAACCATTATCACCACTGTAACAACCATCATCACCACTGTAACAACCATTATAACCACTATAACAACCATTATCACCACTATAACGACCATTATAACCACTATAACGACCATTATAGCCACTATAACAACCATTATCAGCACTATAACGACCATTATCACCACTATGACGACCATTATCACCACTATAACGACCATTATCAGCACTATAACGACCATTATAGCCACTATAACGACCATTATAGCCACTATAACAACCATTATCAGCACTATAACGACCATTATCACCACTATAACGACCATTATCACCACTATAACGACCATTATCACCACTATAACGACCATTAGCACCACTATAGCGACCATTATAACCACTATAACAACCACTAAAACCACTATAACAACTATTATAACCACTATAACAACCATTATAACAACTATAACAACTATTATCACCACTATAACAACCAATATCACCACTATGACAACTATTATCACCACTATAACAACCAATATCACCACTATGACAACCATTATCAGCACTATAACGACCATTATCACCACTATAACAATCACTATAACCATTATAACAACCATTATAACCACTATAACAACCATTGTAACCACTATAACAACCATTATAACCACTATAACAACCATTATAACCACTATAACAACCATTATAACCACTATAACAACCATTACAACCACTGTGACAACCATTACAACCACCATGACAACCATTATAACCACTATGACAACCATTATCACCACTGTAACAACCATCATCACCACTGCAACAACCATTATAACCACTATAACAACCATTATCACCACTATAACGACCATTATAACCACTATAACGACCATTATAGCCACTATAACAACCATTATCAGCACTATAACGACCATTATCACCACTATAACGACCATTATCACCACTATAGCGACCATTATAACCACTATAACAACCACTAAAACCACTATAACAACTATTATAACCACTATAACAACCATTATAACAACTATAACAACTATTATCACCACTATACCAACCAATATCACCACTATGACAACCATTATCAGCACTATAACGACCATTATCACCACTATAACAACCACTATAACCATTATAACAACCATTATAACCACTATAACAACCATTGTAACCACTATAACAACCATTATAGCCACTATAACAACCATTAAAACAATTATAACAACCGTTATCACCACTATAACAACCATTATCACCACTGTAACAACCATTATAACCACTATAACAACCATTATCACCACCGTAACAAACATTACAACCACTATGACAACCATTACAACCACCATGACAACCATTATAACCACTATGACAACCATTATCACCACTGTAACAACCATCATCACCACTGTAACAACCATTATAACCACTATAACAACCATTATCACCACTATAACGACCATTATAACCACTATAACGACCATTATAGCCACTATAACAACCATTATCAGCACTATAACGACCATTATCACCACTATAACGACCATTATCACCACTATAACGACCATTATCACCACTATAACGACCATTAGCACCACTATAGCGACCATTATAACCACTATAACAACAACTAAAACCACTATAACAACTATTATAACCACTATAACAACCATTATAACAACTATAACAACTATTATCACCACCATAACAACCAATATCACCACTATGACAACCATTATCAGCACTATAACGACCATTATCACCACTATAACAACCACTATAACCATTATAACAACCATTATAACCACTATAACAACCATTGTAACCACTATAACAACCATTATAACCACTATAACAACCATTATAACCACTATAACAACCATTATAACCACTATAACAACCATTACAACCACTGTGACAACCATTACAACCACCATGACAACCATTATAACCACTATGACAACCATTATCACCACTGTAACAACCATCATCACCACTGTAACAACCATTATAACCACTATAACAACCATTATCGCCACTATAACGACCATTATAACCACTATAACGACCATTATAGCCACTATAACAACCATTATCAGCACTATAACGACCATTATCACCACTATAACGACCATTATCACCTCTATAACGACCATTATCACCACTATAACGACCATTATAACCACTATAACGACCATTATAGCCACTATAACAACCATTAAAACAATTATAACAACCGTTATCACCACTATAACAACCATTATCACCACTGTAACAACCATTATAACCACTATAACAACCATTGTAACCACTATAACAACCATTATAACCACTATAACCATTATTATAACCACTATAACAACCATTATAACAACTATAACAACAATTATCACCACTATAACAACCATTATAACCACTATAACAACCATTATCACCACCGTAACAAACATTACAACCACTATGACAACCATTACAACCACCATGACAACCATTATAACCACTATGACAACCATTACAACCACTATGACAACCATTACAACCACCATGACAACCATTATAACCACTATGACAACCACTATCACCACTATAACAACCATTATCACCACTATAACGACCATTGTCACCACAATAACAACCATTATCAGCACTATAACGACCATTATCAACACTATAAGGACCATTATCACCACTATAACGACCATTATCACCACTATAACGAACATTATCACCACTGTAGCGACCATTATAACCACTATAATGACCATTATCACCACTATAACGATCATTATCACCACTATAGCGACCATTATAACCACTATAATGACCATTATCACCACTATAGCGACCATTATAACCACTATAACAACCACTAAAACCACTATAACAACTATTATAACCACTATAACAACCATTATAACAACTATAACAACTATTATCACCACTAGAACAACTATTATAACCACTATAACAACCATTATCACCACTATAACAACCATTACAACCACTATGACAACCATTACAACCACCATGACAACCATTATAACCACTATGACAACCATTATCACCACTGTAACAACCATTACAACCACTATGACAACCATTACAACCACCATGACAACCATTATAACCACTATGACAACCATTACAACCACTATGACAACCATTACAACCACCATGACAACCATTATAACCACTATGACAACCACTATCACCACTATAACAACCGTTATCACCACTATAACAACCATTATCACCACTATAACGACCATTATCACCACAATAACAACCATTATCAGCACTATAACGACCATTATAAGCACTATAACAACCAATATCACCACTATGACAACCATTATCAGCACTATAACGAACATTATCACCACTGTAGCGACCATTATAACCACTATAATGACCATTATCACCACTATAGCGACCATTATCACCACTATAGCGACCATTATAACCACTATAATGACCATTATCACCACTATAGCGACCATTATAACCACTATAACAACCACTAAAACCACTATAACAACTATTATAACCACTATAACAACCATTATAACAACTATAACAACTATTATCACCACTAGAACAACTATTATAACCACTATAACAACCATTATCACCACTATAACAACCATTACAACCACTATGACAACCATTACAACCACCATGACAACCATTATAACCACTATGACAACCATTATCACCACTGTAACAACCATTACAACCACTATGACAACCATTACAACCACCATGACAACCATTATAACCACTATGACAACCATTACAACCACTATGACAACCATTACAACCACCATGACAACCATTATAACCACTATGACAACCACTATCACCACTATAACAACCGTTATCACCACTATAACAACCATTATCACCACTATAACGACCATTATCACCACAATAACAACCATTATCAGCACTATAACGACCATTATAAGCACTATAACAACCAATATCACCACTATGACAACCATTATCAGCACTATAACGAACATTATCACCACTGTAGCGACCATTATAACCACTATAATGACCATTATCACCACTATAACGACCATTATCACCACTATAGCGACCATTATAACCACTATAATGACCATTATCACCACTATAGCGACCATTATAACCACTATAACAACCACTAAAACCACTATAACAACTATTATAACCACTATAACAACCATTATAACAACTATAACAACTATTATCACCACTAGAACAACTATTATAACCACTATAACAACCATTATCACCACTATAACAACCATTACAACCACTATGACAACCATTACAACCACCATGACAACCATTATAACCACTATGACAACCATTATCACCACTGTAACAGCCATTATCACCACTGTAACACCCATTATAACCACTATAACGACCATTATAAGCACTATAACAACCAATATCACCACTATGACAACCATTATCAGCACTATAACGACCATTAGCACCACTATAACGACCATTATCACCTCTATAACGACCATTATCACCACTATAGCGACCATTATAACCACTATAATGACCATTATCACCACTATAGCGACCATTATAACCACTATAACAACCACTAAAACCACTATAACAACTATTATAACCACTATAACAACCATTATCACCACTATAACAACCATTACAACCACTATGACAACCATTACAACCACCATGACAACCATTATAACCACTATGACAACCATTATCACCACTGTAACAGCCATCATCACCACTGTAACACCCATTATAACCATTATAACGACCATTATAAGCACTATAACAACCAATATCACCACTATGACAACCATTATCAGCACTATAACGACCATTATCACCACTATAACAACCACTATAACAACCATTATACCCACTATAACAACTATTGTAACCACTATAACAACCATTATAACCCCTATAACAACCATTATAACCACTATAACAACTATTATAACCACTATCTCAACCATTATAACAACTATGACAACTATTATCACCACTATAACAACCATTATAACCACTATAACAACTATTATAACCACTATCTCAACCATTATAACAACTATGACAACCATTATCACCACTATAACAACCATCATCACCACTGTAACAACCATTATAACCACTATAACAACCATTATCACCACTATAACGACCATTATAACCACTATAACGACCATTATAACCACTATAACGACCATTATAGCCACTTGAACAACCATTAAAACAATTATAACAACCGTTATCACCACTATAACAACCATTATCACCACTGTAACAACCATTGTAACTACTATAACAACCATTACAACCACTGTGACAACCATTACAACCACCATGACAACCATTATAACCACTATGACAACCATTATCACCACTGTAACAACCATCATCACCACTGTAACAACCATTATAACCACTATAACAACCATTATCACCACTATAACGACCATTATAACCACTATAACGACCATTATAGCCACTATAACAACCATTATCAGCACTATAACGACCATTATCACCACTATGACGACCATTATCACCACTATAACGACCATTATCAGCACTATAACGACCATTATAGCCACTATAACGACCATTATAGCCACTATAACAACCATTATCAGCACTATAACGACCATTATCACCACTATAACGACCATTATCACCACTATAACGACCATTATCACCACTATAACGACCATTAGCACCACTATAGCGACCATTATAACCACTATAACAACCACTAAAACCACTATAACAACTATTATAACCACTATAACAACCATTATAACAACTATAACAACTATTATCACCACTATAACAACCAATATCACCACTATGACAACTATTATCACCACTATAACAACCAATATCACCACTATGACAACCATTATCAGCACTATAACGACCATTATCACCACTATAACAATCACTATAACCATTATAACAACCATTATAACCACTATAACAACCATTGTAACCACTATAACAACCATTATAACCACTATAACAACCATTATAACCACTATAACAACCATTATAACCACTATAACAACCATTACAACCACTGTGACAACCATTACAACCACCATGACAACCATTATAACCACTATGACAACCATTATCAGCACTATAACGACCATTATCACCACTATAACAACCACTATAACCATTATAACAACCATTATAACCACTATAACAACCATTGTAACCACTATAACAACCATTATAACCACTATAACAACCATTATAACCACTATAACAACCATTATAACCACTATAACAACCATTACAACCACTGTGACAACCATTACAACCACCATGACAACCATTATAACCACTATGACAACCATTATCACCACTGTAACAACCATCATCACCACTGTAACAACCATTATAACCACTATAACAACCATTATCGCCACTATAACGACCATTATAACCACTATAACGACCATTATAGCCACTATAACAACCATTATCAGCACTATAACGACCATTATCACCACTATAACGACCATTATCACCTCTATAACGACCATTATCACCACTATAACGACCATTATAACCACTATAACGACCATTATAGCCACTATAACAACCATTAAAACAATTATAACAACCGTTATCACCACTATAACAACCATTATCACCACTGTAACAACCATTATAACCACTATAACAACCATTGTAACCACTATAACAACCATTATAACCACTATAACCATTATTATAACCACTATAACAACCATTATAACAACTATAACAACAATTATCACCACTATAACAACCATTATAACCACTATAACAACCATTATCACCACCGTAACAAACATTACAACCACTATGACAACCATTACAACCACCATGACAACCATTATAACCACTATGACAACCATTACAACCACTATGACAACCATTACAACCACCATGACAACCATTATAACCACTATGACAACCACTATCACCACTATAACAACCATTATCACCACTATAACGACCATTGTCACCACAATAACAACCATTATCAGCACTATAACGACCATTATCAACACTATAAGGACCATTATCACCACTATAACGACCATTATCACCACTATAACGAACATTATCACCACTGTAGCGACCATTATAACCACTATAATGACCATTATCACCACTATAACGATCATTATCACCACTATAGCGACCATTATAACCACTATAATGACCATTATCACCACTATAGCGACCATTATAACCACTATAACAACCACTAAAACCACTATAACAACTATTATAACCACTATAACAACCATTATAACAACTATAACAACTATTATCACCACTAGAACAACTATTATAACCACTATAACAACCATTATCACCACTATAACAACCATTACAACCACTATGACAACCATTACAACCACCATGACAACCATTATAACCACTATGACAACCATTATCACCACTGTAACAACCATTACAACCACTATGACAACCATTACAACCACCATGACAACCATTATAACCACTATGACAACCATTACAACCACTATGACAACCATTACAACCACCATGACAACCATTATAACCACTATGACAACCACTATCACCACTATAACAACCGTTATCACCACTATAACAACCATTATCACCACTATAACGACCATTATCACCACAATAACAACCATTATCAGCACTATAACGACCATTATAAGCACTATAACAACCAATATCACCACTATGACAACCATTATCAGCACTATAACGAACATTATCACCACTGTAGCGACCATTATAACCACTATAATGACCATTATCACCACTATAGCGACCATTATCACCACTATAGCGACCATTATAACCACTATAATGACCATTATCACCACTATAGCGACCATTATAACCACTATAACAACCACTAAAACCACTATAACAACTATTATAACCACTATAACAACCATTATAACAACTATAACAACTATTATCACCACTAGAACAACTATTATAACCACTATAACAACCATTATCACCACTATAACAACCATTACAACCACTATGACAACCATTACAACCACCATGACAACCATTATAACCACTATGACAACCATTATCACCACTGTAACAACCATTACAACCACTATGACAACCATTACAACCACCATGACAACCATTATAACCACTATGACAACCATTACAACCACTATGACAACCATTACAACCACCATGACAACCATTATAACCACTATGACAACCACTATCACCACTATAACAACCGTTATCACCACTATAACAACCATTATCACCACTATAACGACCATTATCACCACAATAACAACCATTATCAGCACTATAACGACCATTATAAGCACTATAACAACCAATATCACCACTATGACAACCATTATCAGCACTATAACGAACATTATCACCACTGTAGCGACCATTATAACCACTATAATGACCATTATCACCACTATAACGACCATTATCACCACTATAGCGACCATTATAACCACTATAATGACCATTATCACCACTATAGCGACCATTATAACCACTATAACAACCACTAAAACCACTATAACAACTATTATAACCACTATAACAACCATTATAACAACTATAACAACTATTATCACCACTAGAACAACTATTATAACCACTATAACAACCATTATCACCACTATAACAACCATTACAACCACTATGACAACCATTACAACCACCATGACAACCATTATAACCACTATGACAACCATTATCACCACTGTAACAGCCATTATCACCACTGTAACACCCATTATAACCACTATAACGACCATTATAAGCACTATAACAACCAATATCACCACTATGACAACCATTATCAGCACTATAACGACCATTAGCACCACTATAACGACCATTATCACCTCTATAACGACCATTATCACCACTATAGCGACCATTATAACCACTATAATGACCATTATCACCACTATAGCGACCATTATAACCACTATAACAACCACTAAAACCACTATAACAACTATTATAACCACTATAACAACCATTATCACCACTATAACAACCATTACAACCACTATGACAACCATTACAACCACCATGACAACCATTATAACCACTATGACAACCATTATCACCACTGTAACAGCCATCATCACCACTGTAACACCCATTATAACCATTATAACGACCATTATAAGCACTATAACAACCAATATCACCACTATGACAACCATTATCAGCACTATAACGACCATTATCACCACTATAACAACCACTATAACAACCATTATACCCACTATAACAACTATTGTAACCACTATAACAACCATTATAACCCCTATAACAACCATTATAACCACTATAACAACTATTATAACCACTATCTCAACCATTATAACAACTATGACAACTATTATCACCACTATAACAACCATTATAACCACTATAACAACTATTATAACCACTATCTCAACCATTATAACAACTATGACAACCATTATCACCACTATAACAACCATCATCACCACTGTAACAACCATTATAACCACTATAACAACCATTATCACCACTATAACGACCATTATAACCACTATAACGACCATTATAACCACTATAACGACCATTATAGCCACTTGAACAACCATTAAAACAATTATAACAACCGTTATCACCACTATAACAACCATTATCACCACTGTAACAACCATTGTAACTACTATAACAACCATTACAACCACTGTGACAACCATTACAACCACCATGACAACCATTATAACCACTATGACAACCATTATCACCACTGTAACAACCATCATCACCACTGTAACAACCATTATAACCACTATAACAACCATTATCACCACTATAACGACCATTATAACCACTATAACGACCATTATAGCCACTATAACAACCATTATCAGCACTATAACGACCATTATCACCACTATGACGACCATTATCACCACTATAACGACCATTATCAGCACTATAACGACCATTATAGCCACTATAACGACCATTATAGCCACTATAACAACCATTATCAGCACTATAACGACCATTATCACCACTATAACGACCATTATCACCACTATAACGACCATTATCACCACTATAACGACCATTAGCACCACTATAGCGACCATTATAACCACTATAACAACCACTAAAACCACTATAACAACTATTATAACCACTATAACAACCATTATAACAACTATAACAACTATTATCACCACTATAACAACCAATATCACCACTATGACAACTATTATCACCACTATAACAACCAATATCACCACTATGACAACCATTATCAGCACTATAACGACCATTATCACCACTATAACAATCACTATAACCATTATAACAACCATTATAACCACTATAACAACCATTGTAACCACTATAACAACCATTATAACCACTATAACAACCATTATAACCACTATAACAACCATTATAACCACTATAACAACCATTACAACCACTGTGACAACCATTACAACCACCATGACAACCATTATAACCACTATGACAACCATTATCACCACTGTAACAACCATCATCACCACTGCAACAACCATTATAACCACTATAACAACCATTATCACCACTATAACGACCATTATAACCACTATAACGACCATTATAGCCACTATAACAACCATTATCAGCACTATAACGACCATTATCACCACTATAACGACCATTATCACCACTATAGCGACCATTATAACCACTATAACAACCACTAAAACCACTATAACAACTATTATAACCACTATAACAACCATTATAACAACTATAACAACTATTATCACCACTATACCAACCAATATCACCACTATGACAACCATTATCAGCACTATAACGACCATTATCACCACTATAACAACCACTATAACCATTATAACAACCATTATAACCACTATAACAACCATTGTAACCACTATAACAACCATTATAGCCACTATAACAACCATTAAAACAATTATAACAACCGTTATCACCACTATAACAACCATTATCACCACTGTAACAACCATTATAACCACTATAACAACCATTATCACCACCGTAACAAACATTACAACCACTATGACAACCATTACAACCACCATGACAACCATTATAACCACTATGACAACCATTATCACCACTGTAACAACCATCATCACCACTGTAACAACCATTATAACCACTATAACAACCATTATCACCACTATAACGACCATTATAACCACTATAACGACCATTATAGCCACTATAACAACCATTATCAGCACTATAACGACCATTATCACCACTATAACGACCATTATCACCACTATAACGACCATTATCACCACTATAACGACCATTAGCACCACTATAGCGACCATTATAACCACTATAACAACAACTAAAACCACTATAACAACTATTATAACCACTATAACAACCATTATAACAACTATAACAACTATTATCACCACCATAACAACCAATATCACCACTATGACAACCATTATCAGCACTATAACGACCATTATCACCACTATAACAACCACTATAACCATTATAACAACCATTATAACCACTATAACAACCATTGTAACCACTATAACAACCATTATAACCACTATAACAACCATTATAACCACTATAACAACCATTATAACCACTATAACAACCATTACAACCACTGTGACAACCATTACAACCACCATGACAACCATTATAACCACTATGACAACCATTATCACCACTGTAACAACCATCATCACCACTGTAACAACCATTATAACCACTATAACAACCATTATCGCCACTATAACGACCATTATAACCACTATAACGACCATTATAGCCACTATAACAACCATTATCAGCACTATAACGACCATTATCACCACTATAACGACCATTATCACCTCTATAACGACCATTATCACCACTATAACGACCATTATAACCACTATAACGACCATTATAGCCACTATAACAACCATTAAAACAATTATAACAACCGTTATCACCACTATAACAACCATTATCACCACTGTAACAACCATTATAACCACTATAACAACCATTGTAACCACTATAACAACCATTATAACCACTATAACCATTATTATAACCACTATAACAACCATTATAACAACTATAACAACAATTATCACCACTATAACAACCATTATAACCACTATAACAACCATTATCACCACCGTAACAAACATTACAACCACTATGACAACCATTACAACCACCATGACAACCATTATAACCACTATGACAACCATTACAACCACTATGACAACCATTACAACCACCATGACAACCATTATAACCACTATGACAACCACTATCACCACTATAACAACCATTATCACCACTATAACGACCATTGTCACCACAATAACAACCATTATCAGCACTATAACGACCATTATCAACACTATAAGGACCATTATCACCACTATAACGACCATTATCACCACTATAACGAACATTATCACCACTGTAGCGACCATTATAACCACTATAATGACCATTATCACCACTATAACGATCATTATCACCACTATAGCGACCATTATAACCACTATAATGACCATTATCACCACTATAGCGACCATTATAACCACTATAACAACCACTAAAACCACTATAACAACTATTATAACCACTATAACAACCATTATAACAACTATAACAACTATTATCACCACTAGAACAACTATTATAACCACTATAACAACCATTATCACCACTATAACAACCATTACAACCACTATGACAACCATTACAACCACCATGACAACCATTATAACCACTATGACAACCATTATCACCACTGTAACAACCATTACAACCACTATGACAACCATTACAACCACCATGACAACCATTATAACCACTATGACAACCATTACAACCACTATGACAACCATTACAACCACCATGACAACCATTATAACCACTATGACAACCACTATCACCACTATAACAACCGTTATCACCACTATAACAACCATTATCACCACTATAACGACCATTATCACCACAATAACAACCATTATCAGCACTATAACGACCATTATAAGCACTATAACAACCAATATCACCACTATGACAACCATTATCAGCACTATAACGAACATTATCACCACTGTAGCGACCATTATAACCACTATAATGACCATTATCACCACTATAGCGACCATTATCACCACTATAGCGACCATTATAACCACTATAATGACCATTATCACCACTATAGCGACCATTATAACCACTATAACAACCACTAAAACCACTATAACAACTATTATAACCACTATAACAACCATTATAACAACTATAACAACTATTATCACCACTAGAACAACTATTATAACCACTATAACAACCATTATCACCACTATAACAACCATTACAACCACTATGACAACCATTACAACCACCATGACAACCATTATAACCACTATGACAACCATTATCACCACTGTAACAACCATTACAACCACTATGACAACCATTACAACCACCATGACAACCATTATAACCACTATGACAACCATTACAACCACTATGACAACCATTACAACCACCATGACAACCATTATAACCACTATGACAACCACTATCACCACTATAACAACCGTTATCACCACTATAACAACCATTATCACCACTATAACGACCATTATCACCACAATAACAACCATTATCAGCACTATAACGACCATTATAAGCACTATAACAACCAATATCACCACTATGACAACCATTATCAGCACTATAACGAACATTATCACCACTGTAGCGACCATTATAACCACTATAATGACCATTATCACCACTATAACGACCATTATCACCACTATAGCGACCATTATAACCACTATAATGACCATTATCACCACTATAGCGACCATTATAACCACTATAACAACCACTAAAACCACTATAACAACTATTATAACCACTATAACAACCATTATAACAACTATAACAACTATTATCACCACTAGAACAACTATTATAACCACTATAACAACCATTATCACCACTATAACAACCATTACAACCACTATGACAACCATTACAACCACCATGACAACCATTATAACCACTATGACAACCATTATCACCACTGTAACAGCCATTATCACCACTGTAACACCCATTATAACCACTATAACGACCATTATAGGCACTATAACAACCAATATCACCACTATGACAACCATTATCAGCACTATAACGACCATTAGCACCACTATAACGACCATTATCACCTCTATAACGACCATTATCACCACTATAGCGACCATTATAACCACTATAATGACCATTATCACCACTATAGCGACCATTATAACCACTATAACAACCACTAAAACCACTATAACAACTATTATAACCACTATAACAACCATTATCACCACTATAACAACCATTACAACCACTATGACAACCATTACAACCACCATGACAACCATTATAACCACTATGACAACCATTATCACCACTGTAACAGCCATCATCACCACTGTAACACCCATTATAACCATTATAACGACCATTATAAGCACTATAACAACCAATATCACCACTATGACAACCATTATCAGCACTATAACGACCATTATCACCACTATAACAACCACTATAACAACCATTATACCCACTATAACAACTATTGTAACCACTATAACAACCATTATAACCCCTATAACAACCATTATAACCACTATAACAACTATTATAACCACTATCTCAACCATTATAACAACTATGACAACTATTATCACCACTATAACAACCATTATAACCACTATAACAACTATTATAACCACTATCTCAACCATTATAACAACTATGACAACCATTATCACCACTATAACAACCATCATCACCACTGTAACAACCATTATAACCACTATAACAACCATTATCACCACTATAACGACCATTATAACCACTATAACGACCATTATAACCACTATAACGACCATTATAGCCACTTGAACAACCATTAAAACAATTATAACAACCGTTATCACCACTATAACAACCATTATCACCACTGTAACAACCATTGTAACTACTATAACAACCATTACAACCACTGTGACAACCATTACAACCACCATGACAACCATTATAACCACTATGACAACCATTATCACCACTGTAACAACCATCATCACCACTGTAACAACCATTATAACCACTATAACAACCATTATCACCACTATAACGACCATTATAACCACTATAACGACCATTATAGCCACTATAACAACCATTATCAGCACTATAACGACCATTATCACCACTATGACGACCATTATCACCACTATAACGACCATTATCAGCACTATAACGACCATTATAGCCACTATAACGACCATTATAGCCACTATAACAACCATTATCAGCACTATAACGACCATTATCACCACTATAACGACCATTATCACCACTATAACGACCATTATCACCACTATAACGACCATTAGCACCACTATAGCGACCATTATAACCACTATAACAACCACTAAAACCACTATAACAACTATTATAACCACTATAACAACCATTATAACAACTATAACAACTATTATCACCACTATAACAACCAATATCACCACTATGACAACTATTATCACCACTATAACAACCAATATCACCACTATGACAACCATTATCAGCACTATAACGACCATTATCACCACTATAACAATCACTATAACCATTATAACAACCATTATAACCACTATAACAACCATTGTAACCACTATAACAACCATTATAACCACTATAACAACCATTATAACCACTATAACAACCATTATAACCACTATAACAACCATTACAACCACTGTGACAACCATTACAACCACCATGACAACCATTATAACCACTATGACAACCATTATCACCACTGTAACAACCATCATCACCACTGCAACAACCATTATAACCACTATAACAACCATTATCACCACTATAACGACCATTATAACCACTATAACGACCATTATAGCCACTATAACAACCATTATCAGCACTATAACGACCATTATCACCACTATAACGACCATTATCACCACTATAGCGACCATTATAACCACTATAACAACCACTAAAACCACTATAACAACTATTATAACCACTATAACAACCATTATAACAACTATAACAACTATTATCACCACTATACCAACCAATATCACCACTATGACAACCATTATCAGCACTATAACGACCATTATCACCACTATAACAACCACTATAACCATTATAACAACCATTATAACCACTATAACAACCATTGTAACCACTATAACAACCATTATAGCCACTATAACAACCATTAAAACAATTATAACAACCGTTATCACCACTATAACAACCATTATCACCACTGTAACAACCATTATAACCACTATAACAACCATTATCACCACCGTAACAAACATTACAACCACTATGACAACCATTACAACCACCATGACAACCATTATAACCACTATGACAACCATTATCACCACTGTAACAACCATCATCACCACTGTAACAACCATTATAACCACTATAACAACCATTATCACCACTATAACGACCATTATAACCACTATAACGACCATTATAGCCACTATAACAACCATTATCAGCACTATAACGACCATTATCACCACTATAACGACCATTATCACCACTATAACGACCATTATCACCACTATAACGACCATTAGCACCACTATAGCGACCATTATAACCACTATAACAACAACTAAAACCACTATAACAACTATTATAACCACTATAACAACCATTATAACAACTATAACAACTATTATCACCACCATAACAACCAATATCACCACTATGACAACCATTATCAGCACTATAACGACCATTATCACCACTATAACAACCACTATAACCATTATAACAACCATTATAACCACTATAACAACCATTGTAACCACTATAACAACCATTATAACCACTATAACAACCATTATAACCACTATAACAACCATTATAACCACTATAACAACCATTACAACCACTGTGACAACCATTACAACCACCATGACAACCATTATAACCACTATGACAACCATTATCACCACTGTAACAACCATCATCACCACTGTAACAACCATTATAACCACTATAACAACCATTATCGCCACTATAACGACCATTATAACCACTATAACGACCATTATAGCCACTATAACAACCATTATCAGCACTATAACGACCATTATCACCACTATAACGACCATTATCACCTCTATAACGACCATTATCACCACTATAACGACCATTATAACCACTATAACGACCATTATAGCCACTATAACAACCATTAAAACAATTATAACAACCGTTATCACCACTATAACAACCATTATCACCACTGTAACAACCATTATAACCACTATAACAACCATTGTAACCACTATAACAACCATTATAACCACTATAACCATTATTATAACCACTATAACAACCATTATAACAACTATAACAACAATTATCACCACTATAACAACCATTATAACCACTATAACAACCATTATCACCACCGTAACAAACATTACAACCACTATGACAACCATTACAACCACCATGACAACCATTATAACCACTATGACAACCATTACAACCACTATGACAACCATTACAACCACCATGACAACCATTATAACCACTATGACAACCACTATCACCACTATAACAACCATTATCACCACTATAACGACCATTGTCACCACAATAACAACCATTATCAGCACTATAACGACCATTATCAACACTATAAGGACCATTATCACCACTATAACGACCATTATCACCACTATAACGAACATTATCACCACTGTAGCGACCATTATAACCACTATAATGACCATTATCACCACTATAACGATCATTATCACCACTATAGCGACCATTATAACCACTATAATGACCATTATCACCACTATAGCGACCATTATAACCACTATAACAACCACTAAAACCACTATAACAACTATTATAACCACTATAACAACCATTATAACAACTATAACAACTATTATCACCACTAGAACAACTATTATAACCACTATAACAACCATTATCACCACTATAACAACCATTACAACCACTATGACAACCATTACAACCACCATGACAACCATTATAACCATATGACAACCATTATCACCACCGTAACAAACATTACAACCACTATGACAACCATTACAACCACCATGACAACCATTATAACCACTATGACAACCATTACAACCACTATGACAACCATTACAACCACCATGACAACCATTATAACCACTATGACAACCACTATCACCACTATAACAACCATTATCACCACTATAACGACCATTGTCACCACAATAACAACCATTATCAGCACTATAACGACCATTATCAACACTATAAGGACCATTATCACCACTATAACGACCATTATCACCACTATAACGAACATTATCACCACTGTAGCGACCATTATAACCACTATAATGACCATTATCACCACTATAACGATCATTATCACCACTATAGCGACCATTATAACCACTATAATGACCATTATCACCACTATAGCGACCATTATAACCACTATAACAACCACTAAAACCACTATAACAACTATTATAACCACTATAACAACCATTATAACAACTATAACAACTATTATCACCACTAGAACAACTATTATAACCACTATAACAACCATTATCACCACTATAACAACCATTACAACCACTATGACAACCATTACAACCACCATGACAACCATTATAACCACTATGACAACCATTATCACCACTGTAACAACCATTACAACCACTATGACAACCATTACAACCACCATGACAACCATTATAACCACTATGACAACCATTACAACCACTATGACAACCATTACAACCACCATGACAACCATTATAACCACTATGACAACCACTATCACCACTATAACAACCGTTATCACCACTATAACAACCATTATCACCACTATAACGACCATTATCACCACAATAACAACCATTATCAGCACTATAACGACCATTATAAGCACTATAACAACCAATATCACCACTATGACAACCATTATCAGCACTATAACGAACATTATCACCACTGTAGCGACCATTATAACCACTATAATGACCATTATCACCACTATAACAACCATTACAACCACTATGACAACCATTACAACCACCATGACAACCATTATAACCACTATGACAACCATTATCACCACTGTAACAACCATTACAACCACTATGACAACCATTACAACCACCATGACAACCATTATAACCACTATGACAACCATTACAACCACTATGACAACCATTACAACCACCATGACAACCATTATAACCACTATGACAACCACTATCACCACTATAACAACCGTTATCACCACTATAACACCCATTATCACCACTATAACGACCATTATAAGCACTATAACAACCAATATCACCACTATGACAACCATTATCACCACTGTAACAGCCATTCTCACCACTGTAACACCCATTATAACCACTATAACGACCATTATAAGCACTATAACAACCAATATCACCACTATGACAACCATTATCAGCACTATAACGACCATTATCACCACTATAACGACCATTATCACCTCTATAACGACCATTATCACCACTATAACGACCATTATAACCACTATAACGACCATTATAGCCACTATAACAACCATTAAAACAATTATAACAACCGTTATCACCACTATAACAACCATTATCACCACTGTAACAACCATTATAACCACTATAACAACCATTGTAACCACTATAACAACCATTATAACCACTATAACCATTATTATAACCACTATAACAACCATTATAACAACTATAACAACTATTATCACCACTATAACAACCATTATAACCACTATAACAACCATTATCACCACCGTAACAAACATTACAACCACTATGACAACCATTACAACCACCATGACAACCATTATAACCACTATGACAACCATTACAACCACTATGACAACCATTACAACCACCATGACAACCATTATAACCACTATGACAACCACTATCACCACTATAACAACCATTATCACCACTATAACGACCATTGTCACCACAATAACAACCATTATCAGCACTATAACGACCATTATCAACACTATAAGGACCATTATCACCACTATAACGACCATTATCACCACTATAACGAACATTATCACCACTGTAGCGACCATTATAACCACTATAATGACCATTATCACCACTATAACGATCATTATCACCACTATAGCGACCATTATAACCACTATAATGACCATTATCACCACTATAGCGACCATTATAACCACTATAACAACCACTAAAACCACTATAACAACTATTATAACCACTATAACAACCATTATAACAACTATAACAACTATTATCACCACTAGAACAACTATTATAACCACTATAACAACCATTATCACCACTATAACAACCATTACAACCACTATGACAACCATTACAACCACCATGACAACCATTATAACCACTATGACAACCATTATCACCACTGTAACAACCATTACAACCACTATGACAACCATTACAACCACCATGACAACCATTATAACCACTATGACAACCATTACAACCACTATGACAACCATTACAACCACCATGACAACCATTATAACCACTATGACAACCACTATCACCACTATAACAACCGTTATCACCACTATAACAACCATTATCACCACTATAACGACCATTATCACCACAATAACAACCATTATCAGCACTATAACGACCATTATAAGCACTATAACAACCAATATCACCACTATGACAACCATTATCAGCACTATAACGAACATTATCACCACTGTAGCGACCATTATAACCACTATAATGACCATTATCACCACTATAACGACCATTATCACCACTATAGCGACCATTATAACCACTATAATGACCATTATCACCACTATAGCGACCATTATAACCACTATAACAACCACTAAAACCACTATAACAACTATTATAACCACTATAACAACCATTATAACAACTATAACAACTATTATCACCACTAGAACAACTATTATAACCACTATAACAACCATTATCACCACTATAACAACCATTACAACCACTATGACAACCATTACAACCACCATGACAACCATTATAACCACTATGACAACCATTATCACCACTGTAACAGCCATTATCACCACTGTAACACCCATTATAACCACTATAACGACCATTATAAGCACTATAACAACCAATATCACCACTATGACAAACCATTATCACCACTGTAACAGCCATTATCACCACTGTAACACCCATTATAACCACTATAACGACCATTATAAGCACTATAACAACCAATATCACCACTATAACAACCATTATCAGCACTATAACGACCATTAGCACCACTATAACGACCATTATCACCTCTATAACGACCATTATCACCACTATAACGACCATTATAACCACTATAACGACCATTATAGCCACTATAACAACCATTAAAACAATTATAACAACCGTTATCACCACTATAACAACCATTATCACCACTGTAACAACCATTATAACCACTATAACAACCATTGTAACCACTATAACAACCATTATAACCACTATAACCATTATTATAACCACTATAACAACCATTATAACAACTATAACAACTATTATCACCACTATAACAACCATTATAACCACTATAACAACCATTATCACCACCGTAACAAACATTACAACCACTATGACAACCATTACAACCACCATGACAACCATTATAACCACTATGACAACCATTACAACCACTATGACAACCATTACAACCACCATGACAACCATTATAACCACTATGACAACCACTATCACCACTATAACAACCATTATCACCACTATAACGACCATTGTCACCACAATAACAACCATTATCAGCACTATAACGACCATTATCAACACTATAAGGACCATTATCACCACTATAACGACCATTATCACCACTATAACGAACATTATCACCACTGTAGCGACCATTATAACCACTATAATGACCATTATCACCACTATAACGATCATTATCACCACTATAGCGACCATTATAACCACTATAATGACCATTATCACCACTATAGCGACCATTATAACCACTATAACAACCACTAAAACCACTATAACAACTATTATAACCACTATAACAACCATTATAACAACTATAACAACTATTATCACCACTAGAACAACTATTATAACCACTATAACAACCATTATCACCACTATAACAACCATTACAACCACTATGACAACCATTACAACCACCATGACAACCATTATAACCACTATGACAACCATTATCACCACTGTAACAGCCATCATCACCACTGTAACACCCATTATAACCACTATAACGACCATTATAAGCACTATAACAACCAATATCACCACTATGACAACCATTATCAGCACTATAACGACCATTAGCACCACTATAGCGACCATTATAACCACTATAACAACCATTATAACCACTATAACAACCATTATGACCACCATAACAATCATTACAACCACCATGACAACCATTATAACCACTATGACAACCATTATCACCACTGTAACAACCATCATCACCACTGTAACAACCATTATAACCACTATAACAACCATTATCACCACTATAACGACCATTATAACCACTATAACGACCATTATAGCCACTATAACAACCATTATCAGCACTATAACGACCATTATCACCACCATAACGACCATTATCACCACTATAACGACCATTATCACCACTATAACGACCATTAGCACCACTATAGCGACCATTATAACCACTATAACAACCACTAAAACCACTATAACAACTATTATAACCACTATAACAACCATTATAACAACTATAACAACTATTATCACCACTATAACAACCAATGTCACCACTATGACAACCATTATCAGCACTATAACGACCATTATCACCACTATAACAACCACTATAACCATTATAACAACCATTATAACCACTATAACAACCATTGTAACCACTATAACAACCATTATAACCACTATAACAACCATTATAACCACTATAACAACCATTATAACCACTATAACGACCATTATAGCCACTATAACAACCATTATCAGCACTATAACGACCATTATCACCACTATAACGACCATTATCACCTCTATAACGACCATTATCACCACTATAACGACCATTATAACCACTATAACGACCATTATAACCACTATAACGACCATTATAGCCACTATAACAACCATTAAAACAATTATAACAACCGTTATCACCACTATAACAACCATTATCACCACTGTAACAACCATTATAACCACTATAACAACCATTGTAACCACTATAACAACCATTATAACCACTATAACCATTATTATAACCACTATAACAACCATTATAACAACTATAACAACTATTATCACCACTATAACAACCATTATAACCACTATAACAACCATTATCACCACCGTAACAAACATTACAACCACTATGACAACCATTACAACCACCATGACAACCATTATAACCACTATGACAACCATTACAACCACTATGACAACCATTACAACCACCATGACAACCATTATAACCACTATGACAACCACTATCACCACTATAACAACCATTATCACCACTATAACGACCATTGTCACCACAATAACAACCATTATCAGCACTATAACGACCATTATCAACACTATAAGGACCATTATCACCACTATAACGACCATTATCACCACTATAATGAACATTATCACCACTGTAGCGACCATTATAACCACTATAATGACCATTATCACCACTATAACGATCATTATCACCACTATAGCGACCATTATAACCACTATAATGACCATTATCACCACTATAGCGACCATTATAACCACTATAACAACCACTAAAACCACTATAACAACTATTATAACCACTATAACAACCATTATAACAACTATAACAACTATTATCACCACTAGAACAACTATTATAACCACTATAACAACCATTATCACCACTATAACAACCATTACAACCACTATGACAACCATTACAACCACCATGACAACCATTATAACCACTATGACAACCATTATCACCACTGTAACAACCATTACAACCACTATGACAACCATTACAACCACCATGACAACCATTATAACCACTATGACAACCATTACAACCACTATGACAACCATTACAACCACCATGACAACCATTATAACCACTATGACAACCACTATCACCACTATAACAACCGTTATCACCACTATAACAACCATTATCACCACTATAACGACCATTATCACCACAATAACAACCATTATCAGCACTATAACGACCATTATAAGCACTATAACAACCAATATCACCACTATGACAACCATTATCAGCACTATAACGAACATTATCACCACTGTAGCGACCATTATAACCACTATAATGACCATTATCACCACTATAACGACCATTATCACCACTATAGCGACCATTATAACCACTATAATGACCATTATCACCACTATAGCGACCATTATAACCACTATAACAACCACTAAAACCACTATAACAACTATTATAACCACTATAACAACCATTATAACAACTATAACAACTATTATCACCACTAGAACAACTATTATAACCACTATAACAACCATTATCACCACTATAACAACCATTACAACCACTATGACAACCATTACAACCACCATGACAACCATTATAACCACTATGACAACCATTATCACCACTGTAACAGCCATTATCACCACTGTAACACCCATTATAACCACTATAACAACCATTATCACCACCGTAACAAACATTACAACCACTATGACAACCATTACAACCACCATGACAACCATTATAACCACTATAACAACCAATATCACCACTATGACAACCATTATAACCACTATAACAACCATTATCACCACCGTAACAAACATTACAACCACTATGACAACCATTACAACCACCATGACAACCATTATAACCACTATGACAACCATTATCACCACTGTAACAACCATCATCACCACTGTAACAACCATTATAACCACTATAACAACCATTATCACCACTATAACGACCATTATAACCACTATAACGACCATTATAGCCACTATAACAACCATTATCAGCACTATAACGACCATTATCACCACTATAACGACCATTATCACCACTATAACGACCATTATCACCACTATAACGACCATTAGCACCACTATAGCGACCATTATAACCACTATAACAACCACTAAAACCACTATAACAACTATTATAACCACTATAACAACCATTATAACAACTATAACAACTATTATCACCACTATAACAACCAATATCACCACTATGACAACCATTATCAGCACTATAACGACCATTATCACCACTATAACAACCACTATAACCATTATAACAACCATTATAACCACTATAACAACCATTGTAACCACTATAACAACCATTATAACCACTATAACAACCATTATAACCACTATAACAACCATTATAACCACTATAACGACCATTATAGCCACTATAACGACCATTATAACCACTATAACAACCACTAAAACCACTATAACAACTACTATAACCACTATAACAACCATTATCACCACTATAACAACCATTACAACCACTATGACAACCATTACAACCACCATGACAACCATTATAACCACTATGACAACCATTATCACCACTGTAACAGCCATCATCACCACTGTAACACCCATTATAACCATTATAACGACCATTATAAGCACTATAACAACCAATATCACCACTATGACAACCATTATCAGCACTATAACGACCATTATCACCACTATAACAACCACTATAACAACCATTATACCCACTATAACAACTATTGTAACCACTATAACAACCATTATAACCCCTATAACAACCATTATAACCACTATAACAACTATTATAACCACTATCTCAACCATTATAACAACTATGACAACTATTATCACCACTATAACAACCATTATCACCACTATAACAACCATTGTAACCACTATAACAACCATTATAGCCACTATAACAACCATTAAAACAATTATAACAACCGTTATCACCACTATAACAACCATTATCACCACTGTAACAACCATTATAACCACTATAACAACCATTATCACCACCGTAACAAACATTACAACCACTATGACAACCATTACAACCACCATGACAACCATTATAACCACTATGACAACCAATATCACCACTGTAACAACCATCATCACCACTGTAACAACCATTATAACCACTATAACAACCATTATCACCACTATAACGACCATTATAACCACTATAACGACCATTATAGCCACTATAACAACCATTATCAGCACTATAACGACCATTATCACCACTATAACGACCATTATCACCACTATAACGACCATTATCACCACTATAACGACCATTAGCACCACTATAGCGACCATTATAACCACTATAACAACAACTAAAACCACTATAACAACTATTATAACCACTATAACAACCATTATAACAACTATAACAACTATTATCACCACTATAACAACCAATATCACCACTATGACAACCATTATCAGCACTATAACGACCATTATCACCACTATAACAACCATTATAACCACTATAACAACCATTACAACCACTGTGACAACCATTACAACCACCATGACAACCATTATAACCACTATGACACAACCATTATCACCACTGTAACAACCATCATCACCACTGTAACAACCATTATAACCACTATAACAACCATTATCGCCACTATAACGACCATTATAACCACTATAACGACCATTATAGCCACTATAACAACCATTATCAGCACTATAACGACCATTATCACCACTATAACGACCATTATCACCTCTATAACGACCATTATCACCACTATAACGACCATTATAACCACTATAACGACCATTATAGCCACTATAACAACCATTAAAACAATTATAACAACCGTTATCACCACTATAACAACCATTATCACCACTGTAACAACCATTATAACCACTATAACAACCATTGTAACCACTATAACAACCATTATAACCACTATAACCATTATTATAACCACTATAACAACCATTATAACAACTATAACAACTATTATCACCACTATAACAACCATTATAACCACTATAACAACCATTATCACCACCGTAACAAACATTACAACCACTATGACAACCATTACAACCACCATGACAACCATTATAACCACTATGACAACCATTACAACCACTATGACAACCATTACAACCACCATGACAACCATTATAACCACTATGACAACCACTATCACCACTATAACAACCATTATCACCACTATAACGACCATTGTCACCACAATAACAACCATTATCAGCACTATAACGACCATTATCAACACTATAAGGACCATTATCACCACTATAACGACCATTATCACCACTATAACGAACATTATCACCACTGTAGCGACCATTATAACCACTATAATGACCATTATCACCACTATAACGATCATTATCACCACTATAGCGACCATTATAACCACTATAATGACCATTATCACCACTATAGCGACCATTATAACCACTATAACAACCACTAAAACCACTATAACAACTATTATAACCACTATAACAACCATTATAACAACTATAACAACTATTATCACCACTAGAACAACTATTATAACCACTATAACAACCATTATCACCACTATAACAACCATTACAACCACTATGACAACCATTACAACCACCATGACAACCATTATAACCACTATGACAACCATTATCACCACTGTAACAACCATTACAACCACTATGACAACCATTACAACCACCATGACAACCATTATAACCACTATGACAACCATTACAACCACTATGACAACCATTACAACCACCATGACAACCATTATAACCACTATGACAACCACTATCACCACTATAACAACCGTTATCACCACTATAACAACCATTATCACCACTATAACGACCATTATCACCACAATAACAACCATTATCAGCACTATAACGACCATTATAAGCACTATAACAACCAATATCACCACTATGACAACCATTATCAGCACTATAACGAACATTATCACCACTGTAGCGACCATTATAACCACTATAATGACCATTATCACCACTATAACGACCATTATCACCACTATAGCGACCATTATAACCACTATAATGACCATTATCACCACTATAGCGACCATTATAACCACTATAACAACCACTAAAACCACTATAACAACTATTATAACCACTATAACAACCATTATAACAACTATAACAACTATTATCACCACTAGAACAACTATTATAACCACTATAACAACCATTATCACCACTATAACAACCATTACAACCACTATGACAACCATTACAACCACCATGACAACCATTATAACCACTATGACAACCATTATCACCACTGTAACAGCCATTATCACCACTGTAACACCCATTATAACCACTATAACGACCATTATAAGCACTATAACAACCAATATCACCACTATGACAACCATTATCACCACTGTAACAGCCATTATCACCACTGTAACACCCATTATAACCACTATAACGACCATTATAAGCACTATAACAACCAATATCACCACTATGACAACCATTATCAGCACTATAACGACCATTAGCACCACTATAACGACCATTATCACCTCTATAACGACCATTATCACCACTATAACGACCATTATAACCACTATAACGACCATTATAGCCACTATAACAGCCATTAAAACAATTATAACAACCGTTATCACCACTATAACAACCATTATCACCACTGTAACAACCATTATAACCACTATAACAACCATTGTAACCACTATAACAACCATTATAACCACTATAACCATTATTATAACCACTATAACAACCATTATAACAACTATAACAACTATTATCACCACTATAACAACCATTATAACCACTATAACAACCATTATCACCACCGTAACAAACATTACAACCACTATGACAACCATTACAACCACCATGACAACCATTATAACCACTATGACAACCATTACAACCACTATGACAACCATTACAACCACTATGACAACCATTACAACCACCATGACAACCATTATAACCACTATGACAACCACTATCACCACTATAACAACCATTATCACCACTATAACGACCATTGTCACCACAATAACAACCATTATCAGCACTATAACGGCCATTATCAACACTATAAGGACCATTATCACCACTATAACGACCATTATCACCACTATAACGAACATTATCACCACTGTAGCGACCATTATAACCACTATAATGACCATTATCACCACTATAACGATCATTATCACCACTATAGCGACCATTATAACCACTATAATGACCATTATCACCACTATAGCGACCATTATAACCACTATAACAACCACTAAAACCACTATAACAACTATTATAACCACTATAACAACCATTATCACCACTATAACAACCATTACAACCACTATGACAACCATTACAACCACCATGACAACCATTATAACCACTATGACAACCATTATCACCACTGTAACAGCCATCATCACCACTGTAACACCCATTATAACCATTATAACGACCATTATAAGCACTATAACAACCAATATCACCACTATGACAACCATTATCAGCACTATAACGACCATTATCACCACTATAACAACCACTATAACAACCATTATACCCACTATAACAACTATTGTAACCACTATAACAACCATTATAACCCCTATAACAACCATTATAACCACTATAACAACTATTATAACCACTATCTCAACCATTATAACAACTATGACAACTATTATCACCACTATAACAACCATTATAACCACTATAACAACTATTATAACCACTATCTCAACCATTATAACAACTATGACAACCATTATCACCACTATAACAACCATCATCACCACTGTAACAACCATTATAACCACTATAACAACCATTATCACCACTATAACGACCATTATAACCACTATAACGACCATTATAACCACTATAACGACCATTATAGCCACTTGAACAACCATTAAAACAATTATAACAACCGTTATCACCACTATAACAACCATTATCACCACTGTAACAACCATTGTAACTACTATAACAACCATTACAACCACTGTGACAACCATTACAACCACCATGACAACCATTATAACCACTATGACAACCATTATCACCACTGTAACAACCATCATCACCACTGTAACAACCATTATAACCACTATAACAACCATTATCACCACTATAACGACCATTATAACCACTATAACGACCATTATAGCCACTATAACAACCATTATCAGCACTATAACGACCATTATCACCACTATGACGACCATTATCACCACTATAACGACCATTATCAGCACTATAACGACCATTATAGCCACTATAACGACCATTATAGCCACTATAACAACCATTATCAGCACTATAACGACCATTATCACCACTATAACGACCATTATCACCACTATAACGACCATTATCACCACTATAACGACCATTAGCACCACTATAGCGACCATTATAACCACTATAACAACCACTAAAACCACTATAACAACCAATATCACCACTATGACAACTATTATCACCACTATAACAACCAATATCACCACTATGACAACCATTATCAGCACTATAACGACCATTATCACCACTATAACAATCACTATAACCATTATAACAACCATTATAACCACTATAACAACCATTGTAACCACTATAACAACCATTATAACCACTATAACAACCATTATAACCACTATAACAACCACTATAACCACTATAACAACCATTACAACCACTGTGACAACCATTACAACCACCATGACAACCATTATAACCACTATGACAACCATTATCACCACTGTAACAACCATCATCACCACTGCAACAACCATTATAACCACTATAACAACCATTATCACCACTATAACGACCATTATAACCACTATAACGACCATTATAGCCACTATAACAACCATTATCAGCACTATAACGACCATTATCACCACTATAACGACCATTATCACCACTATAGCGACCATTATAACCACTATAACAACCACTAAAACCACTATAACAACTATTATAACCACTATAACAACCATTATAACAACTATAACAACTATTATCACCACTATACCAACCAATATCACCACTATGACAACCATTATCAGCACTATAACGACCATTATCACCACTATAACAACCACTATAACCATTATAACAACCATTATAACCACTATAACAACCATTATCACCACCGTAACAAACATTACAACCACTATGACAACCATTACAACCACCATGACAACCATTATAACCACTATGACAACCATTACAACCACTATGACAACCATTACAACCACCATGACAACCATTATAACCACTATGACAACCACTATCACCACTATAACAACCATTATCACCACTATAACGACCATTGTCACCACAATAACAACCATTATCAGCACTATAACGACCATTATCAACACTATAAGGACCATTATCACCACTATAACGACCATTATCACCACTATAACGAACATTATCACCACTGTAGCGACCATTATAACCACTATAATGACCATTATCACCACTATAACGATCATTATCACCACTATAGCGACCATTATAACCACTATAATGACCATTATCACCACTATAGCGACCATTATAACCACTATAACAACCACTAAAACCACTATAACAACTATTATAACCACTATAACAACCATTATAACAACTATAACAACTATTATCACCACTAGAACAACTATTATAACCACTATAACAACCATTATCACCACTATAACAACCATTACAACCACTATGACAACCATTACAACCACCATGACAACCATTATAACCACTATGACAACCATTATCACCACTGTAACAACCATTACAACCACTATGACAACCATTACAACCACCATGACAACCATTATAACCACTATGACAACCATTACAACCACTATGACAACCATTACAACCACCATGACAACCATTATAACCACTATGACAACCACTATCACCACTATAACAACCGTTATCACCACTATAACAACCATTATCACCACTATAACGACCATTATCACCACAATAACAACCATTATCAGCACTATAACGACCATTATAAGCACTATAACAACCAATATCACCACTATGACAACCATTATCAGCACTATAACGAACATTATCACCACTGTAGCGACCATTATAACCACTATAATGACCATTATCACCACTATAACGACCATTATCACCACTATAGCGACCATTATAACCACTATAATGACCATTATCACCACTATAGCGACCATTATAACCACTATAACAACCACTAAAACCACTATAACAACTATTATAACCACTATAACAACCATTATAACAACTATAACAACTATTATCACCACTAGAACAACTATTATAACCACTATAACAACCATTATCACCACTATAACAACCATTACAACCACTATGACAACCATTACAACCACCATGACAACCATTATAACCACTATGACAACCATTATCACCACTGTAACAGCCATTATCACCACTGTAACACCCATTATAACCACTATAACGACCATTATAAGCACTATAACAACCAATATCACCACTATGACAAACCATTATCACCACTGTAACAGCCATTATCACCACTGTAACACCCATTATAACCACTATAACGACCATTATAAGCACTATAACAACCAATATCACCACTATAACAACCATTATCAGCACTATAACGACCATTAGCACCACTATAACGACCATTATCACCTCTATAACGACCATTATCACCACTATAACGACCATTATAACCACTATAACGACCATTATAGCCACTATAACAACCATTAAAACAATTATAACAACCGTTATCACCACTATAACAACCATTATCACCACTGTAACAACCATTATAACCACTATAACAACCATTGTAACCACTATAACAACCATTATAACCACTATAACCATTATTATAACCACTATAACAACCATTATAACAACTATAACAACTATTATCACCACTATAACAACCATTATAACCACTATAACAACCATTATCACCACCGTAACAAACATTACAACCACTATGACAACCATTACAACCACCATGACAACCATTATAACCACTATGACAACCATTACAACCACTATGACAACCATTACAACCACCATGACAACCATTATAACCACTATGACAACCACTATCACCACTATAACAACCATTATCACCACTATAACGACCATTGTCACCACAATAACAACCATTATCAGCACTATAACGACCATTATCAACACTATAAGGACCATTATCACCACTATAACGACCATTATCACCACTATAACGAACATTATCACCACTGTAGCGACCATTATAACCACTATAATGACCATTATCACCACTATAACGATCATTATCACCACTATAGCGACCATTATAACCACTATAATGACCATTATCACCACTATAGCGACCATTATAACCACTATAACAACCACTAAAACCACTATAACAACTATTATAACCACTATAACAACCATTATAACAACTATAACAACTATTATCACCACTAGAACAACTATTATAACCACTATAACAACCATTATCACCACTATAACAACCATTACAACCACTATGACAACCATTACAACCACCATGACAACCATTATAACCACTATGACAACCATTATCACCACTGTAACAGCCATCATCACCACTGTAACACCCATTATAACCACTATAACGACCATTATAAGCACTATAACAACCAATATCACCACTATGACAACCATTATCAGCACTATAACGACCATTAGCACCACTATAGCGACCATTATAACCACTATAACAACCATTATAACCACTATAACAACCATTATGACCACCATAACAATCATTACAACCACCATGACAACCATTATAACCACTATGACAACCATTATCACCACTGTAACAACCATCATCACCACTGTAACAACCATTATAACCACTATAACAACCATTATCACCACTATAACGACCATTATAACCACTATAACGACCATTATAGCCACTATAACAACCATTATCAGCACTATAACGACCATTATCACCACCATAACGACCATTATCACCACTATAACGACCATTATCACCACTATAACGACCATTAGCACCACTATAGCGACCATTATAACCACTATAACAACCACTAAAACCACTATAACAACTATTATAACCACTATAACAACCATTATAACAACTATAACAACTATTATCACCACTATAACAACCAATGTCACCACTATGACAACCATTATCAGCACTATAACGACCATTATCACCACTATAACAACCACTATAACCATTATAACAACCATTATAACCACTATAACAACCATTGTAACCACTATAACAACCATTATAACCACTATAACAACCATTATAACCACTATAACAACCATTATAACCACTATAACGACCATTATAGCCACTATAACAACCATTATCAGCACTATAACGACCATTATCACCACTATAACGACCATTATCACCTCTATAACGACCATTATCACCACTATAACGACCATTATAACCACTATAACGACCATTATAACCACTATAACGACCATTATAGCCACTATAACAACCATTAAAACAATTATAACAACCGTTATCACCACTATAACAACCATTATCACCACTGTAACAACCATTATAACCACTATAACAACCATTGTAACCACTATAACAACCATTATAACCACTATAACCATTATTATAACCACTATAACAACCATTATAACAACTATAACAACTATTATCACCACTATAACAACCATTATAACCACTATAACAACCATTATCACCACCGTAACAAACATTACAACCACTATGACAACCATTACAACCACCATGACAACCATTATAACCACTATGACAACCATTACAACCACTATGACAACCATTACAACCACCATGACAACCATTATAACCACTATGACAACCACTATCACCACTATAACAACCATTATCACCACTATAACGACCATTGTCACCACAATAACAACCATTATCAGCACTATAACGACCATTATCAACACTATAAGGACCATTATCACCACTATAACGACCATTATCACCACTATAATGAACATTATCACCACTGTAGCGACCATTATAACCACTATAATGACCATTATCACCACTATAACGATCATTATCACCACTATAGCGACCATTATAACCACTATAATGACCATTATCACCACTATAGCGACCATTATAACCACTATAACAACCACTAAAACCACTATAACAACTATTATAACCACTATAACAACCATTATAACAACTATAACAACTATTATCACCACTAGAACAACTATTATAACCACTATAACAACCATTATCACCACTATAACAACCATTACAACCACTATGACAACCATTACAACCACCATGACAACCATTATAACCACTATGACAACCATTATCACCACTGTAACAACCATTACAACCACTATGACAACCATTACAACCACCATGACAACCATTATAACCACTATGACAACCATTACAACCACTATGACAACCATTACAACCACCATGACAACCATTATAACCACTATGACAACCACTATCACCACTATAACAACCGTTATCACCACTATAACAACCATTATCACCACTATAACGACCATTATCACCACAATAACAACCATTATCAGCACTATAACGACCATTATAAGCACTATAACAACCAATATCACCACTATGACAACCATTATCAGCACTATAACGAACATTATCACCACTGTAGCGACCATTATAACCACTATAATGACCATTATCACCACTATAACGACCATTATCACCACTATAGCGACCATTATAACCACTATAATGACCATTATCACCACTATAGCGACCATTATAACCACTATAACAACCACTAAAACCACTATAACAACTATTATAACCACTATAACAACCATTATAACAACTATAACAACTATTATCACCACTAGAACAACTATTATAACCACTATAACAACCATTATCACCACTATAACAACCATTACAACCACTATGACAACCATTACAACCACCATGACAACCATTATAACCACTATGACAACCATTATCACCACTGTAACAGCCATTATCACCACTGTAACACCCATTATAACCACTATAACAACCATTATCACCACCGTAACAAACATTACAACCACTATGACAACCATTACAACCACCATGACAACCATTATAACCACTATAACAACCAATATCACCACTATGACAACCATTATAACCACTATAACAACCATTATCACCACCGTAACAAACATTACAACCACTATGACAACCATTACAACCACCATGACAACCATTATAACCACTATGACAACCATTATCACCACTGTAACAACCATCATCACCACTGTAACAACCATTATAACCACTATAACAACCATTATCACCACTATAACGACCATTATAACCACTATAACGACCATTATAGCCACTATAACAACCATTATCAGCACTATAACGACCATTATCACCACTATAACGACCATTATCACCACTATAACGACCATTATCACCACTATAACGACCATTAGCACCACTATAGCGACCATTATAACCACTATAACAACCACTAAAACCACTATAACAACTATTATAACCACTATAACAACCATTATAACAACTATAACAACTATTATCACCACTATAACAACCAATATCACCACTATGACAACCATTATCAGCACTATAACGACCATTATCACCACTATAACAACCACTATAACCATTATAACAACCATTATAACCACTATAACAACCATTGTAACCACTATAACAACCATTATAACCACTATAACAACCATTATAACCACTATAACAACCATTATAACCACTATAACGACCATTATAGCCACTATAACGACCATTATAACCACTATAACAACCACTAAAACCACTATAACAACTACTATAACCACTATAACAACCATTATCACCACTATAACAACCATTACAACCACTATGACAACCATTACAACCACCATGACAACCATTATAACCACTATGACAACCATTATCACCACTGTAACAGCCATCATCACCACTGTAACACCCATTATAACCATTATAACGACCATTATAAGCACTATAACAACCAATATCACCACTATGACAACCATTATCAGCACTATAACGACCATTATCACCACTATAACAACCACTATAACAACCATTATACCCACTATAACAACTATTGTAACCACTATAACAACCATTATAACCCCTATAACAACCATTATAACCACTATAACAACTATTATAACCACTATCTCAACCATTATAACAACTATGACAACTATTATCACCACTATAACAACCATTATCACCACTATAACAACCATTGTAACCACTATAACAACCATTATAGCCACTATAACAACCATTAAAACAATTATAACAACCGTTATCACCACTATAACAACCATTATCACCACTGTAACAACCATTATAACCACTATAACAACCATTATCACCACCGTAACAAACATTACAACCACTATGACAACCATTACAACCACCATGACAACCATTATAACCACTATGACAACCAATATCACCACTGTAACAACCATCATCACCACTGTAACAACCATTATAACCACTATAACAACCATTATCACCACTATAACGACCATTATAACCACTATAACGACCATTATAGCCACTATAACAACCATTATCAGCACTATAACGACCATTATCACCACTATAACGACCATTATCACCACTATAACGACCATTATCACCACTATAACGACCATTAGCACCACTATAGCGACCATTATAACCACTATAACAACAACTAAAACCACTATAACAACTATTATAACCACTATAACAACCATTATAACAACTATAACAACTATTATCACCACTATAACAACCAATATCACCACTATGACAACCATTATCAGCACTATAACGACCATTATCACCACTATAACAACCATTATAACCACTATAACAACCATTACAACCACTGTGACAACCATTACAACCACCATGACAACCATTATAACCACTATGACACAACCATTATCACCACTGTAACAACCATCATCACCACTGTAACAACCATTATAACCACTATAACAACCATTATCGCCACTATAACGACCATTATAACCACTATAACGACCATTATAGCCACTATAACAACCATTATCAGCACTATAACGACCATTATCACCACTATAACGACCATTATCACCTCTATAACGACCATTATCACCACTATAACGACCATTATAACCACTATAACGACCATTATAGCCACTATAACAACCATTAAAACAATTATAACAACCGTTATCACCACTATAACAACCATTATCACCACTGTAACAACCATTATAACCACTATAACAACCATTGTAACCACTATAACAACCATTATAACCACTATAACCATTATTATAACCACTATAACAACCATTATAACAACTATAACAACTATTATCACCACTATAACAACCATTATAACCACTATAACAACCATTATCACCACCGTAACAAACATTACAACCACTATGACAACCATTACAACCACCATGACAACCATTATAACCACTATGACAACCATTACAACCACTATGACAACCATTACAACCACCATGACAACCATTATAACCACTATGACAACCACTATCACCACTATAACAACCATTATCACCACTATAACGACCATTGTCACCACAATAACAACCATTATCAGCACTATAACGACCATTATCAACACTATAAGGACCATTATCACCACTATAACGACCATTATCACCACTATAACGAACATTATCACCACTGTAGCGACCATTATAACCACTATAATGACCATTATCACCACTATAACGATCATTATCACCACTATAGCGACCATTATAACCACTATAATGACCATTATCACCACTATAGCGACCATTATAACCACTATAACAACCACTAAAACCACTATAACAACTATTATAACCACTATAACAACCATTATAACAACTATAACAACTATTATCACCACTAGAACAACTATTATAACCACTATAACAACCATTATCACCACTATAACAACCATTACAACCACTATGACAACCATTACAACCACCATGACAACCATTATAACCACTATGACAACCATTATCACCACTGTAACAACCATTACAACCACTATGACAACCATTACAACCACCATGACAACCATTATAACCACTATGACAACCATTACAACCACTATGACAACCATTACAACCACCATGACAACCATTATAACCACTATGACAACCACTATCACCACTATAACAACCGTTATCACCACTATAACAACCATTATCACCACTATAACGACCATTATCACCACAATAACAACCATTATCAGCACTATAACGACCATTATAAGCACTATAACAACCAATATCACCACTATGACAACCATTATCAGCACTATAACGAACATTATCACCACTGTAGCGACCATTATAACCACTATAATGACCATTATCACCACTATAACGACCATTATCACCACTATAGCGACCATTATAACCACTATAATGACCATTATCACCACTATAGCGACCATTATAACCACTATAACAACCACTAAAACCACTATAACAACTATTATAACCACTATAACAACCATTATAACAACTATAACAACTATTATCACCACTAGAACAACTATTATAACCACTATAACAACCATTATCACCACTATAACAACCATTACAACCACTATGACAACCATTACAACCACCATGACAACCATTATAACCACTATGACAACCATTATCACCACTGTAACAGCCATTATCACCACTGTAACACCCATTATAACCACTATAACGACCATTATAAGCACTATAACAACCAATATCACCACTATGACAACCATTATCACCACTGTAACAGCCATTATCACCACTGTAACACCCATTATAACCACTATAACGACCATTATAAGCACTATAACAACCAATATCACCACTATGACAACCATTATCAGCACTATAACGACCATTAGCACCACTATAACGACCATTATCACCTCTATAACGACCATTATCACCACTATAACGACCATTATAACCACTATAACGACCATTATAGCCACTATAACAGCCATTAAAACAATTATAACAACCGTTATCACCACTATAACAACCATTATCACCACTGTAACAACCATTATAACCACTATAACAACCATTGTAACCACTATAACAACCATTATAACCACTATAACCATTATTATAACCACTATAACAACCATTATAACAACTATAACAACTATTATCACCACTATAACAACCATTATAACCACTATAACAACCATTATCACCACCGTAACAAACATTACAACCACTATGACAACCATTACAACCACCATGACAACCATTATAACCACTATGACAACCATTACAACCACTATGACAACCATTACAACCACTATGACAACCATTACAACCACCATGACAACCATTATAACCACTATGACAACCACTATCACCACTATAACAACCATTATCACCACTATAACGACCATTGTCACCACAATAACAACCATTATCAGCACTATAACGGCCATTATCAACACTATAAGGACCATTATCACCACTATAACGACCATTATCACCACTATAACGAACATTATCACCACTGTAGCGACCATTATAACCACTATAATGACCATTATCACCACTATAACGATCATTATCACCACTATAGCGACCATTATAACCACTATAATGACCATTATCACCACTATAGCGACCATTATAACCACTATAACAACCACTAAAACCACTATAACAACTATTATAACCACTATAACAACCATTATCACCACTATAACAACCATTACAACCACTATGACAACCATTACAACCACCATGACAACCATTATAACCACTATGACAACCATTATCACCACTGTAACAGCCATCATCACCACTGTAACACCCATTATAACCATTATAACGACCATTATAAGCACTATAACAACCAATATCACCACTATGACAACCATTATCAGCACTATAACGACCATTATCACCACTATAACAACCACTATAACAACCATTATACCCACTATAACAACTATTGTAACCACTATAACAACCATTATAACCCCTATAACAACCATTATAACCACTATAACAACTATTATAACCACTATCTCAACCATTATAACAACTATGACAACTATTATCACCACTATAACAACCATTATAACCACTATAACAACTATTATAACCACTATCTCAACCATTATAACAACTATGACAACCATTATCACCACTATAACAACCATCATCACCACTGTAACAACCATTATAACCACTATAACAACCATTATCACCACTATAACGACCATTATAACCACTATAACGACCATTATAACCACTATAACGACCATTATAGCCACTTGAACAACCATTAAAACAATTATAACAACCGTTATCACCACTATAACAACCATTATCACCACTGTAACAACCATTGTAACTACTATAACAACCATTACAACCACTGTGACAACCATTACAACCACCATGACAACCATTATAACCACTATGACAACCATTATCACCACTGTAACAACCATCATCACCACTGTAACAACCATTATAACCACTATAACAACCATTATCACCACTATAACGACCATTATAACCACTATAACGACCATTATAGCCACTATAACAACCATTATCAGCACTATAACGACCATTATCACCACTATGACGACCATTATCACCACTATAACGACCATTATCAGCACTATAACGACCATTATAGCCACTATAACGACCATTATAGCCACTATAACAACCATTATCAGCACTATAACGACCATTATCACCACTATAACGACCATTATCACCACTATAACGACCATTATCACCACTATAACGACCATTAGCACCACTATAGCGACCATTATAACCACTATAACAACCACTAAAACCACTATAACAACCAATATCACCACTATGACAACTATTATCACCACTATAACAACCAATATCACCACTATGACAACCATTATCAGCACTATAACGACCATTATCACCACTATAACAATCACTATAACCATTATAACAACCATTATAACCACTATAACAACCATTGTAACCACTATAACAACCATTATAACCACTATAACAACCATTATAACCACTATAACAACCACTATAACCACTATAACAACCATTACAACCACTGTGACAACCATTACAACCACCATGACAACCATTATAACCACTATGACAACCATTATCACCACTGTAACAACCATCATCACCACTGCAACAACCATTATAACCACTATAACAACCATTATCACCACTATAACGACCATTATAACCACTATAACGACCATTATAGCCACTATAACAACCATTATCAGCACTATAACGACCATTATCACCACTATAACGACCATTATCACCACTATAGCGACCATTATAACCACTATAACAACCACTAAAACCACTATAACAACTATTATAACCACTATAACAACCATTATAACAACTATAACAACTATTATCACCACTATACCAACCAATATCACCACTATGACAACCATTATCAGCACTATAACGACCATTATCACCACTATAACAACCACTATAACCATTATAACAACCATTATAACCACTATAACAACCATTGTAACCACTATAACAACCATTATAGCCACTATAACAACCATTAAAACAATTATAACAACCGTTATCACCACTATAACAACCATTATCACCACTGTAACAACCATTATAACCACTATAACAACCATTATCACCACCGTAACAAACATTACAACCACTATGACAACCATTACAACCACCATGACAACCATTATAACCACTATGACAACCATTATCACCACTGTAACAACCATCATCACCACTGTAACAACCATTATAACCACTATAACAACCATTATCACCACTATAACGACCATTATAACCACTATAACGACCATTATAGCCACTATAACAACCATTATCAGCACTATAACGACCATTATCACCACTATAACGACCATTATCACCACTATAACGACCATTATCACCACTATAACGACCATTAGCACCACTATAGCGACCATTATAACCACTATAACAACAACTAAAACCACTATAACAACTATTATAACCACTATAACAACCATTATAACAACTATAACAACTATTATCACCACTATAACAACCAATATCACCACTATGACAACCATTATCAGCACTATAACGACCATTATCACCACTATAACAACCACTATAACCATTATAACAACCATTATAACCACTATAACAACCATTGTAACCACTATAACAACCATTATAACCACTATAACAACCATTATAACCACTATAACAACCATTATAACCACTATAACAACCATTACAACCACTGTGACAACCATTACAACCACCATGACAACCATTATAACCACTATGACAACCATTATCACCACTGTAACAACCATCATCACCACTGTAACAACCATTATAACCACTATAACAACCATTATCGCCACTATAACGACCATTATAACCACTATAACGACCATTATAGCCACTATAACAACCATTATCAGCACTATAACGACCATTATCACCACTATAACGACCATTATCACCTCTATAACGACCATTATCACCACTATAACGACCATTATAACCACTATAACGACCATTATAGCCACTATAACAACCATTAAAACAATTATAACAACCGTTATCACCACTATAACAACCATTATCACCACTGTAACAACCATTATAACCACTATAACAACCATTGTAACCACTATAACAACCATTATAGCCACTATAACAACCATTAAAACAATTATAACAACCGTTATCACCACTATAACAACCATTATCACCACTGTAACAACCATTATAACCACTATAACAACCATTATCACCACCGTAACAAACATTACAACCACTATGACAACCATTACAACCACCATGACAACCATTATAACCACTATGACAACCATTATCACCACTGTAACAACCATCATCACCACTGTAACAACCATTATAACCACTATAACAACCATTATCACCACTATAACGACCATTATAACCACTATAACGACCATTATAGCCACTATAACAACCATTATCAGCACTATAACGACCATTATCACCACTATAACGACCATTATCACCACTATAACGACCATTATCACCACTATAACGACCATTAGCACCACTATAGCGACCATTATAACCACTATAACAACAACTAAAACCACTATAACAACTATTATAACCACTATAACAACCATTATAACAACTATAACAACTATTATCACCACTATAACAACCAATATCACCACTATGACAACCATTATCAGCACTATAACGACCATTATCACCACTATAACAACCACTATAACCATTATAACAACCATTATAACCACTATAACAACCATTGTAACCACTATAACAACCATTATAACCACTATAACAACCATTATAACCACTATAACAACCATTATAACCACTATAACAACCATTACAACCACTGTGACAACCATTACAACCACCATGACAACCATTATAACCACTATGACAACCATTATCACCACTGTAACAACCATCATCACCACTGTAACAACCATTATAACCACTATAACAACCATTATCGCCACTATAACGACCATTATAACCACTATAACGACCATTATAGCCACTATAACAACCATTATCAGCACTATAACGACCATTATCACCACTATAACGACCATTATCACCTCTATAACGACCATTATCACCACTATAACGACCATTATAACCACTATAACGACCATTATAGCCACTATAACAACCATTAAAACAATTATAACAACCGTTATCACCACTATAACAACCATTATCACCACTGTAACAACCATTATAACCACTATAACAACCATTGTAACCACTATAACAACCATTATAACCACTATAACCATTATTATAACCACTATAACAACCATTATAACAACTATAACAACAATTATCACCACTATAACAACCATTATAACCACTATAACAACCATTATCACCACCGTAACAAACATTACAACCACTATGACAACCATTACAACCACCATGACAACCATTATAACCACTATGACAACCATTACAACCACTATGACAACCATTACAACCACCATGACAACCATTATAACCACTATGACAACCACTATCACCACTATAACAACCATTATCACCACTATAACGACCATTGTCACCACAATAACAACCATTATCAGCACTATAACGACCATTATCAACACTATAAGGACCATTATCACCACTATAACGACCATTATCACCACTATAACGAACATTATCACCACTGTAGCGACCATTATAACCACTATAATGACCATTATCACCACTATAACGATCATTATCACCACTATAGCGACCATTATAACCACTATAATGACCATTATCACCACTATAGCGACCATTATAACCACTATAACAACCACTAAAACCACTATAACAACTATTATAACCACTATAACAACCATTATAACAACTATAACAACTATTATCACCACTAGAACAACTATTATAACCACTATAACAACCATTATCACCACTATAACAACCATTACAACCACTATGACAACCATTACAACCACCATGACAACCATTATAACCACTATGACAACCATTATCACCACTGTAACAACCATTACAACCACTATGACAACCATTACAACCACCATGACAACCATTATAACCACTATGACAACCATTACAACCACTATGACAACCATTACAACCACCATGACAACCATTATAACCACTATGACAACCACTATCACCACTATAACAACCGTTATCACCACTATAACAACCATTATCACCACTATAACGACCATTATCACCACAATAACAACCATTATCAGCACTATAACGACCATTATCACCACTATAGCGACCATTATAACCACTATAATGACCATTATCACCACTATAGCGACCATTATAACCACTATAACAACCACTAAAACCACTATAACAACTATTATAACCACTATAACAACCATTATAACAACTATAACAACTATTATCACCACTAGAACAACTATTATAACCACTATAACAACCATTATCACCACTATAACAACCATTACAACCACTATGACAACCATTACAACCACCATGACAACCATTATAACCACTATGACAACCATTATCACCACTGTAACAGCCATTATCACCACTGTAACACCCATTATAACCACTATAACGACCATTATAAGCACTATAACAACCAATATCACCACTATGACAACCATTATCACCACTGTAACAGCCATTATCACCACTGTAACACCCATTATAACCACTATAACGACCATTATAAGCACTATAACAACCAATATCACCACTATGACAACCATTATCAGCACTATAACGACCATTATCACCACTATAACGACCATTATCACCTCTATAACGACCATTATCACCACTATAACGACCATTATAACCACTATAACGACCATTATAGCCACTATAACAACCATTAAAACAATTATAACAACCGTTATCACCACTATAACAACCATTATCACCACTGTAACAACCATTATAACCACTATAACAACCATTGTAACCACTATAACAACCATTATAACCACTATAACCATTATTATAACCACTATAACAACCATTATAACAACTATAACAACTATTATCACCACTATAACAACCATTATAACCACTATAACAACCATTATCACCACCGTAACAAACATTACAACCACTATGACAACCATTACAACCACCATGACAACCATTATAACCACTATGACAACCATTACAACCACTATGACAACCATTACAACCACCATGACAACCATTATAACCACTATGACAACCACTATCACCACTATAACAACCATTATCACCACTATAACGACCATTGTCACCACAATAACAACCATTATCAGCACTATAACGACCATTATCAACACTATAAGGACCATTATCACCACTATAACGACCATTATCACCACTATAACGGACATTATCACCACTGTAGCGACCATTATAACCACTATAATGACCATTATCACCACTATAACGATCATTATCACCACTATAGCGACCATTATAACCACTATAATGACCATTATCACCACTATAGCGACCATTATAACCACTATAACAACCACTAAAACCACTATAACAACTATTATAACCACTATAACAACCATTATAACAACTATAACAACTATTATCACCACTAGAACAACTATTATAACCACTATAACAACCATTATCACCACTATAACAACCATTACAACCACTATGACAACCATTACAACCACCATGACAACCATTATAACCACTATGACAACCATTATCACCACTGTAACAACCATTACAACCACTATGACAACCATTACAACCACCATGACAACCATTATAACCACTATGACAACCATTACAACCACTATGACAACCATTACAACCACCATGACAACCATTATAACCACTATGACAACCACTATCACCACTATAACAACCGTTATCACCACTATAACAACCATTATCACCACTATAACGACCATTATCACCACAATAACAACCATTATCAGCACTATAACGACCATTATAAGCACTATAACAACCAATATCACCACTATGACAACCATTATCAGCACTATAACGAACATTATCACCACTGTAGCGACCATTATAACCACTATAATGACCATTATCACCACTATAACGACCATTATCACCACTATAGCGACCATTATAACCACTATAATGACCATTATCACCACTATAGCGACCATTATAACCACTATAACAACCACTAAAACCACTATAACAACTATTATAACCACTATAACAACCATTATAACAACTATAACAACTATTATCACCACTAGAACAACTATTATAACCACTATAACAACCATTATCACCACTATAACAACCATTACAACCACTATGACAACCATTACAACCACCATGACAACCATTATAACCACTATGACAACCATTATCACCACTGTAACAGCCATTATCACCACTGTAACACCCATTATAACCACTATAACGACCATTATAAGCACTATAACAACCAATATCACCACTATGACAAACCATTATCACCACTGTAACAGCCATTATCACCACTGTAACACCCATTATAACCACTATAACGACCATTATAAGCACTATAACAACCAATATCACCACTATGACAACCATTATCAGCACTATAACGACCATTAGCACCACTATAACGACCATTATCACCTCTATAACGACCATTATCACCACTATAACGACCATTATAACCACTATAACGACCATTATAGCCACTATAACAACCATTAAAACAATTATAACAACCGTTATCACCACTATAACAACCATTATCACCACTGTAACAACCATTATAACCACTATAACAACCATTGTAACCACTATAACAACCATTATAACCACTATAACCATTATTATAACCACTATAACAACCATTATAACAACTATAACAACTATTATCACCACTATAACAACCATTATAACCACTATAACAACCATTATCACCACCGTAACAAACATTACAACCACTATGACAACCATTACAACCACCATGACAACCATTATAACCACTATGACAACCATTACAACCACTATGACAACCATTACAACCACCATGACAACCATTATAACCACTATGACAACCACTATCACCACTATAACAACCATTATCACCACTATAACGACCATTGTCACCACAATAACAACCATTATCAGCACTATAACGACCATTATCAACACTATAAGGACCATTATCACCACTATAACGACCATTATCACCACTATAACGAACATTATCACCACTGTAGCGACCATTATAACCACTATAATGACCATTATCACCACTATAACGATCATTATCACCACTATAGCGACCATTATAACCACTATAATGACCATTATCACCACTATAGCGACCATTATAACCACTATAACAACCACTAAAACCACTATAACAACTATTATAACCACTATAACAACCATTATAACAACTATAACAACTATTATCACCACTAGAACAACTATTATTACCACTATAACAACCATTATCACCACTATAACAACCATTACAACCACTATGACAACCATTACAACCACCATGACAACCATTATAACCACTATGACAACCATTATCACCACTGTAACAACCATTACAACCACTATGACAACCATTACAACCACCATGACAACCATTATAACCACTATGACAACCATTACAACCACTATGACAACCATTACAACCACCATGACAACCATTATAACCACTATGACAACCACTATCACCACTATAACAACCGTTATCACCACTATAACAACCATTATCACCACTATAACGACCATTATCACCACAATAACAACCATTATCAGCACTATAACGACCATTATAAGCACTATAACAACCAATATCACCACTATGACAACCATTATCAGCACTATAACGAACATTATCACCACTGTAGCGACCATTATAACCACTATAATGACCATTATCACCACTATAACGACCATTATCACCACTATAGCGACCATTATAACCACTATAATGACCATTATCACCACTATAGCGACCATTATAACCACTATAACAACCACTAAAACCACTATAACAACTATTATAACCACTATAACAACCATTATAACAACTATAACAACTATTATCACCACTAGAACAACTATTATAACCACTATAACAACCATTATCACCACTATAACAACCATTACAACCACTATGACAACCATTACAACCACCATGACAACCATTATAACCACTATGACAACCATTATCACCACTGTAACAGCCATTATCACCACTGTAACACCCATTATAACCACTATAACGACCATTATAAGCACTATAACAACCAATATCACCACTATGACAAACCATTACCACCACTGTAACAGCCATTATCACCACTGTAACACCCATTATAACCACTATAACGACCATTATAAGCACTATAACAACCAATATCACCACTATGACAACCATTATCAGCACTATAACGACCATTAGCACCACTATAACGACCATTATCACCTCTATAACGACCATTATCACCACTATAACGACCATTATAACCACTATAACGACCATTATAGCCACTATAACAACCATTAAAACAATTATAACAACCGTTATCACCACTATAACAACCATTATCACCACTGTAACAACCATTATAACCACTATAACAACCATTGTAACCACTATAACAACCATTATAACCACTATAACCATTATTATAACCACTATAACAACCATTATAACAACTATAACAACTATTATCACCACTATAACAACCATTATAACCACTATAACAACCATTATCACCACCGTAACAAACATTACAACCACTATGACAACCATTACAACCACCATGACAACCATTATAACCACTATGACAACCATTACAACCACTATGACAACCATTACAACCACCATGACAACCATTATAACCACTATGACAACCACTATCACCACTATAACAACCATTATCACCACTATAACGACCATTGTCACCACAATAACAACCATTATCAGCACTATAACGACCATTATCAACACTATAAGGACCATTATCACCACTATAACGACCATTATCACCACTATAACGAACATTATCACCACTGTAGCGACCATTATAACCACTATAATGACCATTATCACCACTATAACGATCATTATCACCACTATAGCGACCATTATAACCACTATAATGACCATTATCACCACTATAGCGACCATTATAACCACTATAACAACCACTAAAACCACTATAACAACTATTATAACCACTATAACAACCATTATAACAACTATAACAACTATTATCACCACTAGAACAACTATTATTACCACTATAACAACCATTATCACCACTATAACAACCATTACAACCACTATGACAACCATTACAACCACCATGACAACCATTATAACCACTATGACAACCATTATCACCACTGTAACAACTATTACAACCACTATGACAACCATTACAACCACCATGACAACCATTATAACCACTATGACAACCATTACAACCACTATGACAACCATTACAACCACCATGACAACCATTATAACCACTATGACAACCACTATCACCACTATAACAACCGTTATCACCACTATAACAACCATTATCACCACTATAACGACCATTATCACCACAATAACAACCATTATCAGCACTATAACGACCATTATAAGCACTATAACAACCAATATCACCACTATGACAACCATTATCAGCACTATAACGAACATTATCACCACTGTAGCGACCATTATAACCACTATAATGACCATTATCACCACTATAACGACCATTATCACCACTATAGCGACCATTATAACCACTATAATGACCATTATCACCACTATAGCGACCATTATAACCACTATAACAACCACTAAAACCACTATAACAACTATTATAACCACTATAACAACCATTATAACAACTATAACAACTATTATCACCACTAGAACAACTATTATAACCACTATAACAACCATTATCACCACTATAACAACCATTACAACCACTATGACAACCATTACAACCACCATGACAACCATTATAACCACTATGACAACCATTATCACCACTGTAACAGCCATTATCACCACTGTAACACCCATTATAACCACTATAACGACCATTATAAGCACTATAACAACCAATATCACCACTATGACAACCATTATCAGCACTATAACGACCATTAGCACCACTATAGCGACCATTATAACCACTATAACAACCATTATAACCACTATAACAACCATTATGACCACCATAACAATCATTACAACCACCATGACAACCATTATAACCACTATGACAACCATTATCACCACTGTAACAACCATCATCACCACTGTAACAACCATTATAACCACTATAACAACCATTATCACCACTATAACGACCATTATAACCACTATAACGACCATTATAGCCACTATAACAACCATTATCAGCACTATAACGACCATTATCACCACCATAACGACCATTATCACCACTATAACGACCATTATCACCACTATAACGACCATTAGCACCACTATAGCGACCATTATAACCACTATAACAACCACTAAAACCACTATAACAACTATTATAACCACTATAACAACCATTATAACAACTATAACAACTATTATCACCACTATAACAACCAATGTCACCACTATGACAACCATTATCAGCACTATAACGACCATTATCACCACTATAACAACCACTATAACCATTATAACAACCATTATAACCACTATAACAACCATTGTAACCACTATAACAACCATTATAACCACTATAACAACCATTATAACCACTATAACAACCATTATAACCACTATAACGACCATTATAGCCACTATAACAACCATTATCAGCACTATAACGACCATTATCACCACTATAACGACCATTATCACCTCTATAACGACCATTATCACCACTATAACGACCATTATAACCACTATAACGACCATTATAACCACTATAACGACCATTATAGCCACTATAACAACCATTAAAACAATTATAACAACCGTTATCACCACTATAACAACCATTATCACCACTGTAACAACCATTATAACCACTATAACAACCATTGTAACCACTATAACAACCATTATAACCACTATAACCATTATTATAACCACTATAACAACCATTATAACAACTATAACAACTATTATCCCCACTATAACAACCATTATAACCACTATAACAACCATTATCACCACCGTAACAAACATTACAACCACTATGACAACCATTACAACCACCATGACAACCATTATAACCACTATGACAACCATTACAACCACTATGACAACCATTACAACCACCATGACAACCATTATAACCACTATGACAACCACTATCACCACTATAACAACCATTATCACCACTATAACGACCATTGTCACCACAATAACAACCATTATCAGCACTATAACGACCATTATCAACACTATAAGGACCATTATCACCACTATAACAACCATTATCACCACTATAACGAACATTATCACCACTGTAGCGACCATTATAACCACTATAATGACCATTATCACCACTATAACGATCATTATCACCACTATAGCGACCATTATAACCACTATAATGACCATTATCACCACTATAGCGACCATTATAACCACTATAACAACCACTAAAACCACTATAACAACTATTATAACCACTATAACAACCATTATAACAACTATAACAACTATTATCACCACTAGAACAACTATTATAACCACTATAACAACCATTATCACCACTATAACAATCATTACAACCACTATGACAACCATTACAACCACCATGACAACCATTATAACCACTATGACAACCATTATCACCACTGTAACAGCCATCATCACCACTGTAACACCCATTATAACCACTATAACGACCATTATAAGCACTATAACAACCAATATCACCACTATGGCAACCATTATCAGCACTATAACGACCATTATCACCACTATAACAACCACTATAACAACCATTATACCCACTATAACAACTATTGTAACCACTGTAACAACCATTATAACCCCTATAACAACCATTATAACCACTATAACAACTATTATAACCACTATCTCAACCATTATAACAACTATGACAACTATTATCACCACTATAACAACCATTATCACCACTATAATAACCATTGCAACCACTATGACGACCATTACAACCACCATGACAACCATTATAACCACTATGACAACCATTATCACCACTATAACAACCATCATCACCACTGTAACAACCATTATAACCACTATAACAACCATTATCACCACTTTAACGACCATTATAACCACTATAACGACCATTATAACCACTATAACGACCATTATAACCACTATAATGACCATTATCACCACTATAGCGACCATTATAACCACTATAACAACCACTAAAACCACTATAACAACTATTATAACCACTATAACAACCATTATAACAACTATAACAACTATTATCACCACTAGAACAACTATTATAACCACTGTAACAACCATTATCACCACTATAACAACCATTACAACCACTATGACAACCATTACAACCACCATGACAACCATTATAACCACTATGACAACCATTATCACCACTGTAACAGCCATCATCACCACTGTAACACCCATTATAACCACTATAACGACCATTATAAGCACTATAACAACCAATATCACCACTATGACAACCATTATCAGCACTATAACGACCATTATCACCACTATAACAACCACTATAACAACCATTATAACCACTATAACAACTATTGTAACCACTATAACAACCATTATAACCCCTATAACAACCATTATAACCACTATAACAACTATTATAACCACTGTCTCAACCATTATAACAACTATGACAACTATTATCACCACTATAACAACCATTATCACCACTATAATAACCATTACAACCACTATGACGACCATTACAACCACCATGACAACCATTATAACCACTATGACAACCATTATCACCACTATAACAACCATCATCACCACTGTAACAACCATTATAACCACTACAACAACCATTATCACCACTATAACGACCATTATAACCACTATAACGACCATTATAACCACTATAACGACCATTATAGCCACTTGAACAACCATTAAAACAATTATAACAACCGTTATCACCACTATAACAACCATTATCACCACTGTAACAACCATTATAACCACTATAACAACCATTGTAACCACTATAACAACCATTATAACCACTATAACCATTATTATAACCACTATAACAACCATTATAACAACTATAACAACTATTATCACCACTATAACAACCATTATAACCACTATAACAACCATTATCACCACCGTAACAAACATTACAACCACTATGACAACCATTACAACCACCATGACAACCATTATAACCACTATGACAACCATTACAACCACTATGACAACCATTACAACCACCATGACAACCATTATAACCACTATGACAACCACTATCACCACTATAACAACCATTATCACCACTATAACGACCATTGTCACCACAATAACAACCATTATCAGCACTATAACGACCATTATCAACACTATAAGGACCATTATCACCACTATAACGACCATTATCACCACTATAACGAACATTATCACCACTGTAGCGACCATTATAACCACTATAATGACCATTATCACCACTATAACGATCATTATCACCACTATAGCGACCATTATAACCACTATAATGACCATTATCACCACTATAGCGACCATTATAACCACTATAACAACCACTAAAACCACTATAACAACTATTATAACCACTATAACAACCATTATAACAACTATAACAACTATTATCACCACTAGAACAACTATTATTACCACTATAACAACCATTATCACCACTATAACAACCATTACAACCACTATGACAACCATTACAACCACCATGACAACCATTATAACCACTATGACAACCATTATCACCACTGTAACAACTATTACAACCACTATGACAACCATTACAACCACCATGACAACCATTATAACCACTATGACAACCATTACAACCACTATGACAACCATTACAACCACCATGACAACCATTATAACCACTATGACAACCACTATCACCACTATAACAACCGTTATCACCACTATAACAACCATTATCACCACTATAACGACCATTATCACCACAATAACAACCATTATCAGCACTATAACGACCATTATAAGCACTATAACAACCAATATCACCACTATGACAACCATTATCAGCACTATAACGAACATTATCACCACTGTAGCGACCATTATAACCACTATAATGACCATTATCACCACTATAACGACCATTATCACCACTATAGCGACCATTATAACCACTATAATGACCATTATCACCACTATAGCGACCATTATAACCACTATAACAACCACTAAAACCACTATAACAACTATTATAACCACTATAACAACCATTATAACAACTATAACAACTATTATCACCACTAGAACAACTATTATAACCACTATAACAACCATTATCACCACTATAACAACCATTACAACCACTATGACAACCATTACAACCACCATGACAACCATTATAACCACTATGACAACCATTATCACCACTGTAACAGCCATTATCACCACTGTAACACCCATTATAACCACTATAACGACCATTATAAGCACTATAACAACCAATATCACCACTATGACAACCATTATCAGCACTATAACGACCATTAGCACCACTATAGCGACCATTATAACCACTATAACAACCATTATAACCACTATAACAACCATTATGACCACCATAACAATCATTACAACCACCATGACAACCATTATAACCACTATGACAACCATTATCACCACTGTAACAACCATCATCACCACTGTAACAACCATTATAACCACTATAACAACCATTATCACCACTATAACGACCATTATAACCACTATAACGACCATTATAGCCACTATAACAACCATTATCAGCACTATAACGACCATTATCACCACCATAACGACCATTATCACCACTATAACGACCATTATCACCACTATAACGACCATTAGCACCACTATAGCGACCATTATAACCACTATAACAACCACTAAAACCACTATAACAACTATTATAACCACTATAACAACCATTATAACAACTATAACAACTATTATCACCACTATAACAACCAATGTCACCACTATGACAACCATTATCAGCACTATAACGACCATTATCACCACTATAACAACCACTATAACCATTATAACAACCATTATAACCACTATAACAACCATTGTAACCACTATAACAACCATTATAACCACTATAACAACCATTATAACCACTATAACAACCATTATAACCACTATAACGACCATTATAGCCACTATAACAACCATTATCAGCACTATAACGACCATTATCACCACTATAACGACCATTATCACCTCTATAACGACCATTATCACCACTATAACGACCATTATAACCACTATAACGACCATTATAACCACTATAACGACCATTATAGCCACTATAACAACCATTAAAACAATTATAACAACCGTTATCACCACTATAACAACCATTATCACCACTGTAACAACCATTATAACCACTATAACAACCATTGTAACCACTATAACAACCATTATAACCACTATAACCATTATTATAACCACTATAACAACCATTATAACAACTATAACAACTATTATCCCCACTATAACAACCATTATAACCACTATAACAACCATTATCACCACCGTAACAAACATTACAACCACTATGACAACCATTACAACCACCATGACAACCATTATAACCACTATGACAACCATTACAACCACTATGACAACCATTACAACCACCATGACAACCATTATAACCACTATGACAACCACTATCACCACTATAACAACCATTATCACCACTATAACGACCATTGTCACCACAATAACAACCATTATCAGCACTATAACGACCATTATCAACACTATAAGGACCATTATCACCACTATAACGACCATTATCACCACTATAACGAACATTATCACCACTGTAGCGACCATTATAACCACTATAATGACCATTATCACCACTATAACGATCATTATCACCACTATAGCGACCATTATAACCACTATAATGACCATTATCACCACTATAGCGACCATTATAACCACTATAACAACCACTAAAACCACTATAACAACTATTATAACCACTATAACAACCATTATAACAACTATAACAACTATTATCACCACTAGAACAACTATTATAACCACTATAACAACCATTATCACCACTATAACAATCATTACAACCACTATGACAACCATTACAACCACCATGACAACCATTATAACCACTATGACAACCATTATCACCACTGTAACAGCCATCATCACCACTGTAACACCCATTATAACCACTATAACGACCATTATAAGCACTATAACAACCAATATCACCACTATGGCAACCATTATCAGCACTATAACGACCATTATCACCACTATAACAACCACTATAACAACCATTATACCCACTATAACAACTATTGTAACCACTGTAACAACCATTATAACCCCTATAACAACCATTATAACCACTATAACAACTATTATAACCACTATCTCAACCATTATAACAACTATGACAACTATTATCACCACTATAACAACCATTATCACCACTATAATAACCATTGCAACCACTATGACGACCATTACAACCACCATGACAACCATTATAACCACTATGACAACCATTATCACCACTATAACAACCATCATCACCACTGTAACAACCATTATAACCACTATAACAACCATTATCACCACTTTAACGACCATTATAACCACTATAACGACCATTATAACCACTATAACGACCATTATAACCACTATAATGACCATTATCACCACTATAGCGACCATTATAACCACTATAACAACCACTAAAACCACTATAACAACTATTATAACCACTATAACAACCATTATAACAACTATAACAACTATTATCACCACTAGAACAACTATTATAACCACTGTAACAACCATTATCACCACTATAACAACCATTACAACCACTATGACAACCATTACAACCACCATGACAACCATTATAACCACTATGACAACCATTATCACCACTGTAACAGCCATCATCACCACTGTAACACCCATTATAACCACTATAACGACCATTATAAGCACTATAACAACCAATATCACCACTATGACAACCATTATCAGCACTATAACGACCATTATCACCACTATAACAACCACTATAACAACCATTATAACCACTATAACAACTATTGTAACCACTATAACAACCATTATAACCCCTATAACAACCATTATAACCACTATAACAACTATTATAACCACTGTCTCAACCATTATAACAACTATGACAACTATTATCACCACTATAACAACCATTATCACCACTATAATAACCATTACAACCACTATGACGACCATTACAACCACCATGACAACCATTATAACCACTATGACAACCATTATCACCACTATAACAACCATCATCACCACTGTAACAACCATTATAACCACTACAACAACCATTATCACCACTATAACGACCATTATAACCACTATAACGACCATTATAACCACTATAACGACCATTATAGCCACTTGAACAACCATTAAAACAATTATAACAACCGTTATCACCACTATAACAACCATTATCACCACTGTAACAACCATTGTAACTACCATAACAACCATTACATCCACTGTGACAACCATTACAACCACCATGACAACCATTATAACCACTATGACAACCATTATCACCACTGTAACAACCATCATCACCACTGTAACAACCATTATAACCACTATAACAACCATTATCACCACTATAACGACCATTATAACCACTATAACGACCATTATAGCCACTATAACAACCATTATCAGCACTCTAACGACCATTATCACCACTATGACGACCATTATCACCACTATAACGACCATTATCAGCACTATAACGACCATTAGCACCACTATAGCGACCATTGTAACCACTATAACAACCACTAAAACCACTATAACAACTATTATAACCACTATAACAACCATTATAACTATAACAACCATTATCACCACTATAATAACCATTACAACCACTATTACGACCATTACAACCACCATGACAACCATTATAACAACTATGACAACCATTATCACCACTATAACAACCATCATCACCACTGTGACAAGCATTATAACCACTATACCAACCATTATCACCAATATAACGACAATTACCTGCACCATAACGACCATTATCAGCACTATAACGACCATTATCACCACATGTCATAATATGATAGTGCATGTTATATTGATAATAATAAGAGTAATAAGTATAATTATTATAGTTCTCGCGATAATAACTGCATAATATGGGTAATAATGCATTTTATACTGATAATAATATAAGTAATAAGTATAACTATTCTAGTTCTAGCGATAATAACTGCATAATGTGGGTAATAATGCATGTTATACTGATAATAATATAAGTAATAAGTATAACTATTACAGTTCTAGCGATAATAACTGTACAATATGGGTCATAACGCATGACATATTGATAATATTAGGAGTAATAAGTATAATTGTTATATCTCTAGCGATAATAACTGCATAATATGGGTAATAGTGCATGTTATATTGATAAAATTAGGAGTAATAAGTATAATTATTAGAGTTCTAGCGAGAATAACTGCATAATATTGGTAATAATGCATGTTATATTTATAATAATGAAAGTAATAAGTATAATTATTATAGTTCTAGCGATAATAACTGTATAATATGGGTAATAGAGCTTGTTATATTGATAATAATGAAAGTAATAAGCATAATTATTATAGTTCGAGCGATAATAACTGCATAATATGGGTAATAATGCATGTTATACTGATAATAATATAAGTAATAAGTATAACTATTATAGTTCTAGCGATAATAACTGTATAATATGGGTAATAGAGCATGTTATATTGATAATAATAAAAGTAATAAGTATAATTATTATAGTTCTAGCGATAATAACTGTATAATATGGGTAATAGAAACATGTTATATTGATAATAATGAAAGTAATAAGCATAATTATTATAGTTCGAGCGATAATAACTGCATAATATGGGTAATAATTCATGTTATACTGATAATAATATAAGTAATAAGTATAACTATTATAGTTCTAGCGATAATAACTGCATAATATGGGTGATAGTGTATTTTATATTGATAATAATAAAAGCAATAAGTATAATTATTGTTGTTCTAGCGATAATGACTGCATAATATGGGTAATAATGCATGATATATTGATAATATTGGGACTAATAAGTATAACTATTATAGTTCTAGCGATAATAACTGTATAATATGGGTAATAATGATTGACATATTGATAAAATTAGGAGTAATATGTATAATTATTATAGTTCTAGCGATAATAACTGCATAATATGGGTAATAGTAAATGTTATATTGATAATACTGAAAGTAATAAGTATAATTATTATAGTTCGAGCGATAATAACTGTATAATATGGGTAATAATGCATACTATATTGATAACATTGGGAGTAATAAGTATAATTATTATAGGTCTTGCGTTAATAACTGCATAATATGGGTGATAGTGTATGTTATGTTGATAATAATAAAAGTAGTAAGTACAATTATTGTAGTTCTAGCAATAATAACTGCATAATATGGGTAATAATGCATGGTATATTGATAATATTGGGAGTAATAAGTATAACTATTATAGTTCTAGCGATAATAACTGTATAATATGGGTAATAATGTATGACATATTGACAATATTAGGAGTAATAAGTGTGATTATTATAGTTCTAGCGATAATAACTGCATAATATGGGTAATAGTGCATGTTATATTGATAATAGAATAAGTAATAAGTATAACTATTATAGTTCTAGCGACAATAACTGTATAATATGGGTAATAATGTATGACATATTGATAACATTAGGAGTAATAAGTATGATTATTATAGTTCTAGCGATAATAACTGCATAATATCGGTAATAGTGCACGTTATATTGATAATAGTATAAGTAATAAGTATAACTATTATAGTTCTAGCGATAATAACTGTATAATATGGGTAATAATGCATGACATATTGATAATGTTAGGAGTAATATGTATAATTATTATAGTTCTAGCGATAATAACTGCATAATATGGGTAATAGTAAATGTTATATTGATAATAATGAAAGTAATAAGTATAATTATTATAGTTCGAGCGATAATAACTGTATAATATGGGTAATAATGCATACTATATTGATAACATTGGGAGTAATAAGTATAATTATTATAGGTCTTGCGTTAATAACTGCATAATATGGATGATAGTGTATGTTATGTTGATAATAATAAAAGTAGTAAGTACAATTATTGTAGTTCTAGCAATAATAACTGCATAATATGGGTAATAATGCATGGTATATTGATAATATTGGGAGTAGTAAGTATAACTATTATAGTTCTAGCGATAATAACTGTATAATATGGGTAATAATGTATGACATATTGACAATATTAGGAGTAATAAGTGTGATTATTATAGTTCTAGCGATAATAACTGCAAAATATGGGTAATAGTGCATGTTATATTGATAATAGAATAAGTAATAAGTATAACTATTATAGTTCTAGCGACAATAACTGTATAATATGGGTAATAATGTATGACATATTGATAATATTAGGAGTAATAAGTATGATTATTATAGTTCTAGCGATAATAACTGCATAATATGGGTAATAGTGCACGTTATATTGATAATAGTATAAGTAATAAGTATAACTATTATAGTTCTAGCGATAATAACTGTATAATATGGGTAATAATGCATGACATATTGATAATGTTAGGAGTAATATGTATAATTATTATAGTTCTAGCGATAATAACTGCATAATATGGGTAATAGTAAATGTTATATTGATAATAATGAAAGTAATAAGTATAACTATTATAGTTCTAGCGATAATAATTGTATAATATGGATAATAGAAACATGTTATATTGATAATAATGAAAGTAATAAGCATAATTATTATAGTTCGAGCGATAATAACTGCATAATATGGGTAATAATTCATGTTATACTGATAATAATATAAGTAATAAGTATAACTATTATAGTTCTAGCGATAATAACTGCATAATATGGGTGATAGTGTATTTTATATTGATAATAATAAAAGCAATAAGTATAATTATTGTTGTTCTAGCGATAATGACTGCATAATATGGGTAATAATGCATGATATATTGATAATATTGGGACTAATAAGTATAACTATTATAGTTCTAGCGATAATAACTGTATAATATGGGTAATAATGATTGACATATTGATAAAATTAGGAGTAATATGTATAATTATTATAGTTCTAGCGATAATAACTGCATAATATGGGTAATAGTAAATGTTATATTGATAATACTGAAAGTAATAAGTATAATTATTATAGTTCGAGCGATAATAACTGTATAATATGGGTAATAATGCATACTATATTGATAACATTGGGAGTAATAAGTATAATTATTATAGGTCTTGCGTTAATAACTGCATAATATGGGTGATAGTGTATGTTATGTTGATAATAATAAAAGTAGTAAGTACAATTATTGTAGTTCTAGCAATAATAACTGCATAATATGGGTAATAATGCATGGTATATTGATAATATTGGGAGTAATAAGTATAACTATTATAGTTCTAGCGATAATAACTGTATAATATGGGTAATAATGTATGACATATTGACAATATTAGGAGTAATAAGTGTGATTATTATAGTTCTAGCGATAATAACTGCATAATATGGGTAATAGTGCATGTTATATTGATAATAGAATAAGTAATAAGTATAACTATTATAGTTCTAGCGACAATAACTGTATAATATGGGTAATAATGTATGACATATTGATAACATTAGGAGTAATAAGTATGATTATTATAGTTCTAGCGATAATAACTGCATAATATCGGTAATAGTGCACGTTATATTGATAATAGTATAAGTAATAAGTATAACTATTATAGTTCTAGCGATAATAACTGTATAATATGGGTAATAATGCATGACATATTGATAATGTTAGGAGTAATATGTATAATTATTATAGTTCTAGCGATAATAACTGCATAATATGGGTAATAGTAAATGTTATATTGATAATAATGAAAGTAATAAGTATAATTATTATAGTTCGAGCGATAATAACTGTATAATATGGGTAATAATGCATACTATATTGATAACATTGGGAGTAATAAGTATAATTATTATAGGTCTTGCGATAATAACTGCATAATATGGGTGATAGTGTATGTTATGTTGATAATAATAAAAGTAATAAGTATAATTATTGTAGTTCTGGCGATAATGACTGCATAATATGGGTAATAGTGCATGTTATATTGATAATAATAAAAGTAGTAAGTATAATTATTATAGTTCGCGTGATAATAACTGTATAATATGGGAAATAATGCATGACATATTGATAATATTAGGAGTAATAAGTATAATTATTATAGTTCTAGCGATAATAACTGCATAATATGGGTAATAATACATGTTATATTGATAATATTGGGAGTAATAAGTATAACTATTATAGTTCTAGGGATAATAACTGTATAATATGGGTAATAATGTATGACATATTGATAATGTTAGGAGTAATAAGTACAATTATTGTAGTTCTAGCGATAATAACTGCCTAATATGAGTAATAATGCATGTTATATTGATAATACTGGGAGTAATAAGTATAATTATTGTAGTTCTAGCAATAATAACTGCATAATATGGGTAATAATTCATGGTATATTGATAATATTGGGAGTAATAAGTATAACTATTATAGTTGTGACGATAATAACTGTATAATATGGGTAATAATGTATGACATATTGATAATGTTAGGAGTAATAAGTATGATTATTATAGTTCTAGCGATAATAACTGTATAATATGGGTAATAATGCATGACATTTTGATAATATTAGGAGTAATAAGTATAATTATTATTGTTCGAGCGATAATAACTGTATAATATGGGTAATAATTCATACTATATTGATAACATTGGGAGTAATGAGTATAATTATTATAGGTCTTGCGATAATAACTGCATAATATGGGTAATAGTGTATGTTATATTGATAATAATAAAAGTAATAAGTATAATTATTGTAGTTCTAGCGATAATGACTGCATAATATGGGTAATAATGCATACTATATTGATAACATTGGGAGTAATAAGTATAATTATTATAGGTCTTGCGATAATAACTGCATAATATGGGTGATAGTGTATGTTATGTTGATAATAATATAAGTAATAAGTATAATTATTGTAGTTCTAGCGATAATGACTGCATAATATGGGTAATAGTGCATGTTATATTGATAATAGTATAAGTAATAAGTATAACTATTATAGTTCTAGCGATAATAACTGCATAATATGGGTGATAGTGTATTTTATATTGATAATAATAAAAGTAATAAGTATAATTATTGTAGTTCTAGCGATAATGACTGCATAATATGGGTAATAATGCATGATATATTGATAATATTGGGACTAATAAGTATAACTATTATAGTTCTAGCGATAATAACTGTATAATATGGGTAATAATGATTGACATATTGATAATATTAGGAGTAATATGTATAATTATTATAGTTCTAGCGATAATAACTGCATAATATGGGTAATAGTAAATGTTATATTAATAATACTGAAAGTAATAAGTATAATTATTATAGTTCGAGCGATAATAAATGTATAATATGGGTAATAATGCATACTATATTGATAACATTGGGAGTAATAAGTATAGTTATTATATCTCTTGCGATAATAACTGCATAATATGGGTGATAGTGTATGTTATGTTGATAATAATAAAAGTAATAAGTACAATTATTGTAGTTCTAGCAATAATAACTGCATAATATGGGTAATAATGCATGTTATACTGGTAATAATATAAGTAATAAGTATAACTATTACAGTTCTAGCGATAATAACTGTATAATATGGGTAATAATGCATGACATATTGATAATATTAGGAGTAATAAGTACAATTGTTATAGCTCTAGCGATAATAACTGTATAATATGGGTAATAATGTATGACATATTGATAATATTAGGAGTAATAAGTATGATTATTATAGTTCTAGCGATAATAACTGCATAATATGGGTAATAGTGCATGTTATATTGATAATAGTATAAGTAATAAGTATAACTATTATAGTTCTAGCGATAATAATTGTATAATATGGATAATAGAAACATGTTATATTGATAATAATGAAAGTAATAAGCATAATTATTATAGTTCGAGCGATAATAACTGCATAATATGGGTAATAATTCATGTTATACTGATAATAATATAAGTAATAAGTATAACTATTATAGTTCTAGCGATAATAACTGCATAATATGGGTGATAGTGTATTTTATATTGATAATAATAAAAGTAATAAGTATAATTATTGTTGTTCTAGCGATAATGACTGCATAATATGGGTAATAATGCATGATATATTGATAATATTGGGACTAATAAGTATAACTATTATAGTTCTAGCGATAATAACTGTATAATATGGGTAATAATGATTGACATATTGATAAAATTAGGAGTAATATGTATAATTATTATAGTTCTAGCGATAATAACTGCATAATATGGGTAATAGTAAATGTTATATTGATAATACTGAAAGTAATAAGTATAATTATTATAGTTCGAGCGATAATAACTGTATAATATGGGTAATAATGCATACTATATTGATAACATTGGGAGTAATAAGTATAATTATTATAGGTCTTGCGTTAATAACTGCATAATATGGGTGATAGTGTATGTTATGTTGATAATAATAAAAGTAGTAAGTACAATTATTGTAGTTCTAGCAATAATAACTGCATAATATGGGTAATAATGCATGGTATATTGATAATATTGGGAGTAATAAGTATAACTATTATAGTTCTAGCGATAATAACTGTATAATATGGGTAATAATGTATGACATATTGACAATATTAGGAGTAATAAGTGTGATTATTATAGTTCTAGCGATAATAACTGCATAATATGGGTAATAGTAAATGTTATATTGATAATACTGAAAGTAATAAGTATAATTATTATAGTTCGAGCGATAATAACTGTATAATATGGGTAATAATGCATACTATATTGATAACATTGGGAGTAATAAGTATAATTATTATATCTCTTGCGATAATAACTGCATAATATGGGTGATAGTGTATGTTATGTTGATAATAATAAAAGTAATAAGTACAATTATTGTAGTTCTAGCAATAATAACTGCATAATATGGGTAATAATGCATGTTATACTGGTAATAATATAAGTAATAAGTATAACTATTACAGTTCTAGCGATAATAACTGTATAATATGGGTAATAATGCATGACATATTGATAATATTAGGAGTAATAAGTACAATTGTTATAGCTCTAGCGATAATAACTGTATAATATGGGTAATAATGTATGACATATTGATAATATTAGGAGTAATAAGTATGATTATTATAGTTCTAGCGATAATAACTGCATAATATGGGTAATAGTGCATGTTATATTGATAATAGAATAAGTAATAAGTATAACTATTATAGTTCTAGCGACAATAACTGTATAATATGGGTAATAATGTATGACATATTGATAACATTAGGAGTAATAAGTATGATTATTATAGTTCTAGCGATAATGACTGCATAATATGGGTAATAGTGCACGTTATATTGATAATAGTATAAGTAATAAGTATAACTATTATAGTTCTAGCGATAATAACTGTATAATATGGGTAATAATGCATGACATATTGATAATGTTAGGAGTAATATGTATAATTATTATAGTTCTAGCGATAATAACTGCATAATATGGGTAATAGTAAATGTTATATTGATAATAATGAAAGTAATAAGTATAATTATTATAGTTCGAGCGATAATAACTGTATAATATGGGTAATAATGCATACTATATTGATAACATTGGGAGTAATAAGTATAATTACTATAGGTCTTGCGATAATAACTGCATAATATCGGTGATAGTGTATGTTATGTTGATAATAATAAAAGTAATAAGTATAATTATTGTAGTTCTGGCGATAATGACTGCATAATATGGGTAATAGTGCATGTTATATTGATAATAATAAAAGTAGTAAGTATAATTATTATAGTTCGCGTGATAATAACTGTATAATATGGGAAATAATGCATGACATATTGATAATATTAGGAGTAATAAGTATAATTATTATAGTTCTAGCGATAATAACTGCATAATATGGGTAATAATACATGTTATATTGATAATATTGGGAGTAATAAGTATAACTATTATAGTTCTAGGGATAATAACTGTATAATATGGGTAATAATGTATGACATATTGATAATGTTAGGAGTAATAAGTACAATTATTGTAGTTCTAGCGATAATAACTGTATAATATGAGTAATAATGCATGTTATATTGATAATACTGGGAGTAATAAGTATAATTATTGTAGTTCTAGCAATAATAACTGCATAATATGGGTAATAATTCATGGTATATTGATAATATTGGGAGTAATAAGTATAACTATTATAGTTCTGGCGATAATAACTGTATAATATGGGTAATAATGTATGACATATTGATAATGTTAGGAGTAATAAGTATGATTATTATAGTTCTAGCGATAATAACTGTATAATATGGGTAATAATGCATGACATTTTGATAATATTAGGAGTAATAAGTATAATTATTATTGTTCGAGCGATAATAACTGTATAATATGGGTAATAATTCATACTATATTGATAACATTGGGAGTAATGAGTATAATTATTATAGGTCTTGCGATAATAACTGCATAATATGGGTAATAGTGTATGTTATATTGATAATAATAAGAGTAATAAGTATGATTATTGTAGTTCTAGCGATAATGACTGCATAATATGGGTAATAATGCATACTATATTGATAACATTGGGAGTAATAAGTATAATTATTATAGGTCTTGCGATAATAACTGCATAATATGGGTGATAGTGTATGTTATGTTGATAATAATATAAGTAATAAGTATAATTATTGTAGTTCTAGCGATAATGACTGCATAATATGGGTAATAGTGCATGTTATATTGATAATAGTATAAGTAATAAGTATAACTATTATAGTTCTAGCGATAATAACTGTATAATATGGGTAATAATGCATGACATTTTGATAATATTAGGAGTAATAAGTATAATTATTATTGTTCGAGCGATAATAACTGTATAATATGGGTAATAATGCATACTATATTGATAACATTGGGACTAATAAGTATAACTATTATAGTTCTAGCGATAATAACTGTATAATATGGGTAATAATGATTGACATATTGATAATATTAGGAGTAATATGTATAATTATTATAGTTCTAGCGATAATAACTGCATAATATGGGTAATAGTAAATGTTATATTGATAATACTGAAAGTAATAAGTATAATTATTATAGTTCTAGCGATAATAACTGCATAATATGGGTAATAATGTATTTTATACTGATAATGATATAAGTAATAAGTATAATTATTATAGTTCGAGCGATAATAACTGTATAATATGGGTAATAATGCATGACATATTGATAATATTAGGAGTAATAAGTACAATTGTTATAGCTCTAGCGATAATAACTGTATAATATGGGTAATAATGCATACTGTATTGATAACATTGGGAGTAATAAGTATAATTATTATATCTCTTGCGATAATAACTGCATAATATGGGTGATAGTGTATGTTATGTTGATAATAATAAAAGTAATAAGTACAATTATTGTAGTTCTAGCAATAATAACTGCATAATATGGGTAATAATGCATGTTATACTGGTAATAATATAAGTAATAAGTATAACTATTACAGTTCTAGCGATAATAACTGTATAATATGGGTAATAATGCATGACATATTGATAATATTAGGAGTAATAAGTACAATTGTTATAGCTCTAGCGATAATAACTGTATAATATGGGTAATAATGTATGACATATTGATAATATTAGGAGTAATGAGTATGATTATTATAGTTCTAGCGATAATAACTGCATAATATGGGTAATAGTGCATGTTATATTGATAATAGTATAAGTAATAAGTATAACTATTATAGTTCTAGCGATAATAATTGTATAATATGGATAATAGAAACATGTTATATTGATAATAATGAAAGTAATAAGCATAATTATTATAGTTCGAGCGATAATAACTGCATAATATGGGTAATAATTCATGTTATACTGATAATAATATAAGTAATAAGTATAACTATTATAGTTCTAGCGATAATAACTGCATAATATGGGTGATAGTGTATTTTATATTGATAATAATAAAAGTAATAAGTATAATTATTGTTGTTCTAGCGATAATGACTGCATAATATGGGTAATAATGCATGATATATTGATAATATTGGGACTAATAAGTATAACTATTATAGTTCTAGCGATAATAACTGTATAATATGGGTAATAATGTATGACATATTGATAATATTAGGAGTAATAAGTACAATTATTGTAGTTCTAGCGATAATAACTGCCTAATATGAGTAATAATGCATGTTATATTGATAATACTGGGAGTAATAAGTAAAATTATTGTAGTTCTAGCAATAATAACTGCATAATATGGGTAATAATTCATGGTATATTGATAATATTGGGACTAATAAGTATAACTATTATAGTTCTAGCGATAATAACTGTATAATATGGGTAATAATGACTGACATATTGATAATATTAGGAGTAATAAGTGTGATTATTATAGTTCTAGCGATAATAACTGCATAATATGGGTAATAGTGCATGTTATATTGATAATAGAATAAGTAATAAGTATAACTATTATAGTTCTAGCGACAATAACTGTATAATATGGGTAATGATGTATGACATATTGATAATATTAGGAGTAATAAGTATGATTATTATAGTTCTAGCGATAATAACTGCATAATATGGGTAATAGTGCACGTTATATTGATAATAGTATAAGTAATAAGTATAACTATTATAGTTCTAGCGATAATAACTGTATAATATGGGTAATAATGCATGACATATTGATAATGTTAGGAGTAATATGTATAATTATTATAGTTCTAGCGATAATAACTGCATAATATGGGTAATAGTAAATGTTATATTGATAATAATGAAAGTAATAAGTATAATTATTATAGTTCGTGCGATAATAACTGTATAATATGGGTAATAATGCATACTATATTGATAACATTGGGAGTAATAAGTATAATTATTATAGGTCTTGCGATAATAACTGCATAATATGGGTGATAGTGTATGTTATGTTGATAATAATAAAAGTAATAAGTATAATTATTGTAGTTCTGGCGATAATGACTGCATAATATGGGTAATAGTGCATGTTATATTGATAATAATAAAAGTAGTAAGTATAATTATTATAGTTCGCGTGATAATAACTGTATAATATGGGAAATAATGCATGACATATTGATAATATTAGGAGTAATAGGTATAATTATTATAGTTCTAGCGATAATAACTGCATAATATGGGTAATAATACATGTTATATTGATAATATTGGCAGTAATAAGTATAACTATTATAGTTCTAGGGATAATAACTGTATAATATGGGTAATAATGTATGACATATTGATAATGTTAGGAGTAATAAGTACAATTATTGTAGTTCTAGCGATAATAACTGCATAATATGAGTAATAATGCATGTCATATTGATAATACTGGGAGTAATAAGTAAAATTATTGTAGTTCTAGCAATAATAACTGCATAATATGGGTAATAATTCATGGTATATTGATAATATTGGGACTAATAAGTATAACTATTATAGTTCTAGCGATAATAACTGTATAATATGGGTAATAATGACTGACATATTGATAATATTAGGAGTAATAAGTGTGATTATTATAGTTCTAGCGATAATAACTGCATAATATGGGTAATAGTGCATGTTATATTGATAATAGAATAAGTAATAAGTATAACTATTATAGTTCTAGCGACAATAACTGTATAATATGGGTAATAATGTATGACATATTGATAATATTAGGAGTAATAAGTATGATTATTATAGTTCTAGCGATAATAACTGCATAATATGGGTAATAGTGCATGTTATATTGATAATAGAATAAGTAATAAGTATAACTATTATAGTTCTAGCGACAATAACTGTATAATATGGGTAATAATGTATGACATATTGATAATATTAGGAGTAATAGGTATAATTATTATAGTTCTAGCGATAATAACTGCATAATATGGGTAATAATACATGTTATATTGATAATATTGGGAGTAATAAGTATAACTATTATAGTTCTAGCGATAATAACTGTATAATATGGGTAATAATGCATGACATATTGATAATGTTAGGAGTAATATGTATAATTATTATAGTTCTAGCGATAATAACTGCATAATATGGGTAATAGTAAATGTTATATTGATAATAATGAAAGTAATAAGTATAATTATTATAGTTCGAGCGAATAATAACTGTATAATATGGGTAATAATGCATACTATATTGATAACATTGGGAGTAATAAGTATAATTACTATAGGTCTTGCGATAATAACTGCATAATATGGGTGATAGTGTATGTTATGTCGATAATAATAAAAGTAATAAGTATAATTATTGTAGTTCTGGCGATAATGACTGCATAATATGGGTAATAGTGCATGTTATATTGATAATAATAAAAGTAGTAAGTATAATTATTATAGTTCGCGTGATAATAACTGTATAATATGGGAAATAATGCATGACATATTGATAATATTAGGAGTAATAAGTATAATTATTATAGTTCTAGCGATAATAACTGCATAATATGGGTAATAATACATGTTATATTGATAATATTGGGAGTAATAAGTATAACTATTATAGTTCTAGGGATAATAACTGTATAATATGGGTAATAATGTATGACATATTGATAATGTTAGGAGTAATAAGTACAATTATTGTAGTTCTAGCGATAATAACTGTATAATATGAGTAATAATGCATGTTATATTGATAATACTGGGAGTAATAAGTATAATTATTGTAGTTCTAGCAATAATAACTGCATAATATGGGTAATAATTCATGGTATATTGATAATATTGGGAGTAATAAGTATAACTATTATAGTTCTGGCGATAATAACTGTATAATATGGGTAATAATGTATGACATATTGATAATGTTAGGAGTAATAAGTATGATTATTATAGTTCTAGCGATAATAACTGTATAATATGGGTAATAATGCATGACATTTTGATAATATTAGGAGTAATAAGTATAATTATTATTGTTCGAGCGATAATAACTGTATAATATGGGTAATAATTCATACTATATTGATAACATTGGGAGTAATGAGTATAATTATTATAGGTCTTGCGATAATAACTGCATAATATGGGTAATAGTGTATGTTATATTGATAATAATAAGAGTAATAAGTATGATTATTGTAGTTCTAGCGATAATGACTGCATAATATGGGTAATAATGCATACTATATTGATAACATTGGGAGTAATAAGTATAATTATTATAGGTCTTGCGATAATAACTGCATAATATGGGTGATAGTGTATGTTATGTTGATAATAATATAAGTAATAAGTATAATTATTGTAGTTCTAGCGATAATGACTGCATAATATGGGTAATAGTGCATGTTATATTGATAATAGTATAAGTAATAAGTATAAGTATTATAGTTCTAGCGATAATAACTGTATAATATGGGTAATAATGCATGACATTTTGATAATATTAGGAGTAATAGGTATAATTATTATAGTTCTAGCGATAATAACTGCATAATATGGGTAATAATACATGTTATATTGATAATATTGGGAGTAATAAGTATAACTATTATAGTTCTAGGGATAATAACTGTATAATATGGGTAATAATGTATGACATATTGATAATGTTAGGAGTAATAAGTACAATTATTGTAGTTCTAGCGATAATAACTGCATAATATGAGTAATAATGCATGTTATATTGATAATACTGGGAGTAATAAGTAAAATTATTGTAGTTCTAGCAATAATAACTGCATAATATGGGTAATAATTCATGGTATATTGATAATATTGGGACTAATAAGTATAACTATTATAGTTCTAGCGATAATAACTGTATAATATGGGTAATAATGACTGACATATTGATAATATTAGGAGTAATAAGTGTGATTATTATAGTTCTAGCGATAATAACTGCATAATATGGGTAATAGTGCATGTTATATTGATAACATTGGGAGTAATAAGTATAATTATTATAGGTCTTGCGATAATAACTGCATAATATGGGTGATAGTGTATGTTATGTTGATAATAATAAAAGTAATAAGTATAATTATTGTAGTTCTGGCGATAATGACTGCATAATATGGGTAATAGTGCATGTTATATCGATAATAATAAAAGTAGTAAGTATAATTATTATAGTTCGCGTGATAATAACTGTATAATATGGGTAATAATGCATGACATATTGATAATGTTAGGAGTAATATGTATAATTATTATAGTTCTAGCGATAATAACTGCATAATATGGGTAATAGTAAATGTTATATTGATAATAATGAAAGTAATAAGTATAATTATTATAGTTCGTGCGATAATAACTGTATAATATGGGTAATAATGCATACTATATTGATAACATTGGGAGTAATAAGTATAATTATTATAGGTCTTGCGATAATAACTGCATAATATGGGTGATAGTGTATGTTATGTTGATAATAATAAAAGTAATAAGTATAATTATTGTAGTTCTGGCGATAATGACTGCATAATATGGGTAATAGTGCATGTTATATTGATAATAATAAAAGTAGTAAGTATAATTATTATAGTTCGCGTGATAATAACTGTATAATATGGGAAATAATGCATGACATATTGATAATATTAGGAGTAATAGGTATAATTATTATAGTTCTAGCGATAATAACTGCATAATATGGGTAATAATACATGTTATATTGATAATATTGGGAGTAATAAGTATAACTATTATAGTTCTAGGGATAATAACTGTATAATATGGGTAATAATGTATGACATATTGATAATGTTAGGAGTAATAAGTACAATTATTGTAGTTCTAGCGATAATAACTGCATAATATGAGTAATAATGCATGTTATATTGATAATACTGGGAGTAATAAGTAAAATTATTGTAGTTCTAGCAATAATAACTGCATAATATGGGTAATAATTCATGGTATATTGATAATATTGGGACTAATAAGTATAACTATTATAGTTCTAGCGATAATAACTGTATAATATGGGTAATAATGACTGACATATTGATAATATTAGGAGTAATAAGTGTGATTATTATAGTTCTAGCGATAATAACTGCATAATATGGGTAATAGTGCATGTTATATTGATAATAGAATAAGTAATAAGTATAACTATTATAGTTCTAGCGACAATAACTGTATAATATGGGTAATAATGTATGACATATTGATAATATTAGGAGTAATAAGTATGATTATTATAGTTCTAGCGATAATAACTGCATAATATGGGTAATAGTGCATGTTATATTGATAATAGAATAAGTAATAAGTATAACTATTATAGTTCTAGCGACAATAACTGTATAATATGGGTAATAATGTATGACATATTGATAATATTAGGAGTAATAGGTATAATTATTATAGTTCTAGCGATAATAACTGCATAATATGGGTAATAATACATGTTATATTGATAATATTGGGAGTAATAAGTATAACTATTATAGTTCTAGCGATAATAACTGTATAATATGGGTAATAATGCATGACATATTGATAATGTTAGGAGTAATATGTATAATTATTATAGTTCTAGCGATAATAACTGCATAATATGGGTAATAGTAAATGTTATATTGATAATAATGAAAGTAATAAGTATAATTATTATAGTTCGAGCGAATAATAACTGTATAATATGGGCAATAATGCATACTATATTGATAACATTGGGAGTAATAAGTATAATTACTATAGGTCTTGCGATAATAACTGCATAATATGGGTGATAGTGTATGTTATGTCGATAATAATAAAAGTAATAAGTATAATTATTGTAGTTCTGGCGATAATGACTGCATAATATGGGTAATAGTGCATGTTATATTGATAATAATAAAAGTAGTAAGTATAATTATTATAGTTCGCGTGATAATAACTGTATAATATGGGAAATAATGCATGACATATTGATAATATTAGGAGTAATAAGTATAATTATTATAGTTCTAGCGATAATAACTGCATAATATGGGTAATAATACATGTTATATTGATAATATTGGGAGTAATAAGTATAACTATTATAGTTCTAGGGATAATAACTGTATAATATGGGTAATAATGTATGACATATTGATAATGTTAGGAGTAATAAGTACAATTATTGTAGTTCTAGCGATAATAACTGTATAATATGAGTAATAATGCATGTTATATTGATAATACTGGGAGTAATAAGTATAATTATTGTAGTTCTAGCAATAATAACTGCATAATATGGGTAATAATTCATGGTATATTGATAATATTGGGAGTAATAAGTATAACTATTATAGTTCTGGCGATAATAACTGTATAATATGGGTAATAATGTATGACATATTGATAATGTTAGGAGTAATAAGTATGATTATTATAGTTCTAGCGATAATAACTGTATAATATGGGTAATAATGCATGACATTTTGATAATATTAGGAGTAATAAGTATAATTATTATTGTTCGAGCGATAATAACTGTATAATATGGGTAATAATTCATACTATATTGATAACATTGGGAGTAATGAGTATAATTATTATAGGTCTTGCGATAATAACTGCATAATATGGGTAATAGTGTATGTTATATTGATAATAATAAGAGTAATAAGTATGATTATTGTAGTTCTAGCGATAATGACTGCATAATATGGGTAATAATGCATACTATATTGATAACATTGGGAGTAATAAGTATAATTATTATAGGTCTTGCGATAATAACTGCATAATATGGGTGATAGTGTATGTTATGTTGATAATAATATAAGTAATAAGTATAATTATTGTAGTTCTAGCGATAATGACTGCATAATATGGGTAATAGTGCATGTTATATTGATAATAGTATAAGTAATAAGTATAAGTATTATAGTTCTAGCGATAATAACTGTATAATATGGGTAATAATGCATGACATTTTGATAATATTAGGAGTAATAAGTATAATTATTATTGTTCGAGCGATAATAACTGTATAATATGGGTAATAATGCATACTATATTGATAACATTGGGACTAATAAGTATAACTATTATAGTTCTAGCGATAATAACTGTATAATATGGGTAATAATGATTGACATATTGATAATATTAGGAGTAATATGTATAATTATTATAGTTCTAGCGATAATAACTGCATAATATGGGTAATAGTAAATGTTATATTGATAATACTGAAAGTAATAAGTATAATTATTATAGTTCTAGCGATAATAACTGCATAATATGGGTAATAATGTATTTTATACTGATAATAATATAAGTAATAAGTATAATTATTATAGTTCGAGCGATAATAACTGCATAATATGGGTAATAATTCATGTTATTCTGATAATAATATAAGTAATAAGTATAACTATTATAGTTCTAGCGATAATAACTGCATAATATGGGTAATAATGACTGACATATTGATAATATTAGGAGTAATAAGTGTGATTATTATAGTTCTAGCGATAATAACTGCATAATATGGGTAATAGTGCATGTTATATTGATAATAGAATAAGTAATAAGTATAACTATTATAGTTCTAGCGACAATAACTGTATAATATGGGTAATAATGTATGACATATTGATAATATTAGGAGTAATAAGTATGATTATTATAGTTCTAGCGATAATAACTGCATAATATGGGTAATAGTGCACGTTATATTGATAATAGTATAAGTAATAAGTATAACTATTATAGTTCTAGCGATAATAACTGTATAATATGGGTAATAATGCATGACATATTGATAATGTTAGGAGTAATATGTATAATTATTATAGTTCTAGCGATAATAACTGCATAATATGGGTAATAGTAAATGTTATATTGATAATAATGAAAGTAATAAGTATAATTATTATAGTTCGTGCGATAATAACTGTATAATATGGGTAATAATGCATACTATATTGATAACATTGGGAGTAATAAGTATAATTATTATAGGTCTTGCGATAATAACTGCATAATATGGGTGATAGTGTATGTTATGTTGATAATAATAAAAGTAATAAGTATAATTATTGTAGTTCTGGCGATAATGACTGCATAATATGGGTAATAGTGCATGTTATATTGATAATAATAAAAGTAGTAAGTATAATTATTATAGTTCGCGTGATAATAACTGTATAATATGGGAAATAATGCATGACATATTGATAATATTAGGAGTAATAGGTATAATTATTATAGTTCTAGCGATAATAACTGCATAATATGGGTAATAATACATGTTATATTGATAATATTGGGAGTAATAAGTATAACTATTATAGTTCTAGGGATAATAACTGTATAATATGGGTAATAATGTATGACATATTGATAATGTTAGGAGTAATAAGTACAATTATTGTAGTTCTAGCGATAATAACTGCATAATATGAGTAATAATGCATGTTATATTGATAATACTGGGAGTAATAAGTAAAATTATTGTAGTTCTAGCAATAATAACTGCATAATATGGGTAATAATTCATGGTATATTGATAATATTGGGACTAATAAGTATAACTATTATAGTTCTAGCGATAATAACTGTATAATATGGGTAATAATGACTGACATATTGATAATATTAGGAGTAATAAGTGTGATTATTATAGTTCTAGCGATAATAACTGCATAATATGGGTAATAGTGCATGTTATATTGATAATAGAATAAGTAATAAGTATAACTATTATAGTTCTAGCGACAATAACTGTATAATATGGGTAATAATGTATGACATATTGATAATATTAGGAGTAATAAGTATGATTATTATAGTTCTAGCGATAATAACTGCATAATATGGGTAATAGTGCACGTTATATTGATAATAGTATAAGTAATAAGTATAACTATTATAGTTCTAGCGATAATAACTGTATAATATGGGTAATAATGCATGACATATTGATAATGTTAGGAGTAATATGTATAATTATTATAGTTCTAGCGATAATAACTGCATAATATGGGTAATAGTAAATGTTATATTGATAATAATGAAAGTAATAAGTATAATTATTATAGTTCGTGCGATAATAACTGTATAATATGGGTAATAATGCATACTATATTGATAACATTGGGAGTAATAAGTATAATTATTATAGGTCTTGCGATAATAACTGCATAATATGGGTGATAGTGTATGTTATGTTGATAATAATAAAAGTAATAAGTATAATTATTGTAGTTCTGGCGATAATGACTGCATAATATGGGTAATAGTGCATGTTATATTGATAATAATAAAAGTAGTAAGTATAATTATTATAGTTCGCGTGATAATAACTGTATAATATGGGAAATAATGCATGACATATTGATAATATTAGGAGTAATAGGTATAATTATTATAGTTCTAGCGATAATAACTGCATAATATGGGTAATAATACATGTTATATTGATAATATTGGGAGTAATAAGTATAACTATTATAGTTCTAGGGATAATAACTGTATAATATGGGTAATAATGTATGACATATTGATAATGTTAGGAGTAATAAGTACAATTATTGTAGTTCTAGCGATAATAACTGCATAATATGAGTAATAATGCATGTTATATTGATAATACTGGGAGTAATAAGTAAAATTATTGTAGTTCTAGCAATAATAACTGCATAATATGGGTAATAATTCATGGTATATTGATAATATTGGGACTAATAAGTATAACTATTATAGTTCTAGCGATAATAACTGTATAATATGGGTAATAATGACTGACATATTGATAATATTAGGAGTAATAAGTGTGATTATTATAGTTCTAGCGATAATAACTGCATAATATGGGTAATAGTGCATGTTATATTGATAATAGAATAAGTAATAAGTATAACTATTATAGTTCTAGCGACAATAACTGTATAATATGGGTAATAATGTATGACATATTGATAATATTAGGAGTAATAAGTATGATTATTATAGTTCTAGCGATAATAACTGCATAATATGGGTAATAGTGCACGTTATATTGATAATAGTATAAGTAATAAGTATAACTATTATAGTTCTAGCGATAATAACTGTATAATATGGGTAATAATGCATGACATATTGATAATGTTAGGAGTAATATGTATAATTATTATAGTTCTAGCGATAATAACTGCATAATATGGGTAATAGTAAATGTTATATTGATAATAATGAAAGTAATAAGTATAATTATTATAGTTCGTGCGATAATAACTGTATAATATGGGTAATAATGCATACTATATTGATAACATTGGGAGTAATAAGTATAATTATTATAGGTCTTGCGATAATAACTGCATAATATGGGTGATAGTGTATGTTATGTTGATAATAATAAAAGTAATAAGTATAATTATTGTATTTCTGGCGATAATGACTGCATAATATGGGTAATAGTGCATGTTATATTGATAATAATAAAAGTAGTAAGTATAATTATTATAGTTCGCGTGATAATAACTGTATAATATGGGAAATAATGCATGACATATTGATAATATTAGGAGTAATAGGTATAATTATTATAGTTCTAGCGATAATAACTGCATAATATGGGTAATAATACATGTTATATTGATAATAGAATAAGTAATAAGTATAACTATTATAGTTCTAGCGACAATAACTGTATAATATGGGTAATAATGTATGACATATTGATAATATTAGGAGTAATAAGTATGATTATTATAGTTCTAGCGATAATAACTGCATAATATGGGTAATAGTGCACGTTATATTGATAATAGTATAAGTAATAAGTATAATTATTATAGTTCTAGCGATAATAACTGCATAATATGGGTAATAATGTATTTTATACTGATAATAATATAAGTAATAAGTATAATTATTATAGTTCGAGCGATAATAACTGCATAATATGGGTAATAATTCATGTTATTCTGATAATAATATAAGTAATAAGTATAACTATTATAGTTCTAGCGATAATAACTGCATAATATGGGTGATAGTGTATTTTATATTGATAATAATAAAAGTAATAAGTATAATTATTGTAGTTCTAGCGATAATGACTGCATAATATGGGTAATAATGCATGATATATTGATAATATTGGGACTAATAAGTATAACTATTATAGTTCTAGCGATAATAACTGTATAATATGGGTAATAATGACTGACATATTGATAATATTAGGAGTAATAAGTGTGATTATTATAGTTCTAGCGATAATAACTGCATAATATGGGTAATAGTGCATGTTATATTGATAATAGAATAAGTAATAAGTATAACTATTATAGTTCTAGCGACAATAACTGTATAATATGGGTAATAATGTATGACATATTGATAATATTAGGAGTAATAAGTATGATTATTATAGTTCTAGCGATAATAACTGCATAATATGGGTAATAGTGCACGTTATATTGATAATAGTATAAGTAATAAGTATAACTATTATAGTTCTAGCGATAATAACTGTATAATATGGGTAATAATGCATGACATATTGATAATGTTAGGAGTAATATGTATAATTATTATAGTTCTAGCGATAATAACTGCATAATATGGGTAATAGTAAATGTTATATTGATAATAATGAAAGTAATAAGTATAATTATTATAGTTCGTGCGATAATAACTGTATAATATGGGTAATAATGCATACTATATTGATAACATTGGGAGTAATAAGTATAATTATTATAGGTCTTGCGATAATAACTGCATAATATGGGTGATAGTGTATGTTATGTTGATAATAATAAAAGTAATAAGTATAATTATTGTAGTTCTGGCGATAATGACTGCATAATATGGGTAATAGTGCATGTTATATTGATAATAATAAAAGTAGTAAGTATAATTATTATAGTTCGCGTGATAATAACTGTATAATATGGGAAATAATGCATGACATATTGATAATATTAGGAGTAATAGGTATAATTATTATAGTTCTAGCGATAATAACTGCATAATATGGGTAATAATACATGTTATATTGATAATATTGGGAGTAATAAGTATAACTATTATAGTTCTAGGGATAATAACTGTATAATATGGGTAATAATGTATGACATATTGATAATGTTAGGAGTAATAAGTACAATTATTGTAGTTCTAGCGATAATAACTGCATAATATGAGTAATAATGCATGTTATATTGATAATACTGGGAGTAATAAGTAAAATTATTGTAGTTCTAGCAATAATAACTGCATAATATGGGTAATAATTCATGGTATATTGATAATATTGGGACTAATAAGTATAACTATTATAGTTCTAGCGATAATAACTGTATAATATGGGTAATAATGACTGACATATTGATAATATTAGGAGTAATAAGTGTGATTATTATAGTTCTAGCGATAATAACTGCATAATATGGGTAATAGTGCATGTTATATTGATAATAGAATAAGTAATAAGTATAACTATTATAGTTCTAGCGACAATAACTGTATAATATGGGTAATAATGTATGACATATTGATAATATTAGGAGTAATAAGTATGATTATTATAGTTCTAGCGATAATAACTGCATAATATGGGTAATAGTGCACGTTATATTGATAATAGTATAAGTAATAAGTATAACTATTATAGTTCTAGCGATAATAACTGTATAATATGGGTAATAATGCATGACATATTGATAATGTTAGGAGTAATATGTATAATTATTATAGTTCTAGCGATAATAACTGCATAATATGGGTAATAGTAAATGTTATATTGATAATAATGAAAGTAATAAGTATAATTATTATAGTTCGTGCGATAATAACTGTATAATATGGGTAATAATGCATACTATATTGATAACATTGGGAGTAATAAGTATAATTATTATAGGTCTTGCGATAATAACTGCATAATATGGGTGATAGTGTATGTTATGTTGATAATAATAAAAGTAATAAGTATAATTATTGTAGTTCTGGCGATAATGACTGCATAATATGGGTAATAGTGCATGTTATATTGATAATAATAAAAGTAGTAAGTATAATTATTATAGTTCGCGTGATAATAACTGTATAATATGGGAAATAATGCATGACATATTGATAATATTAGGAGTAATAGGTATAATTATTATAGTTCTAGCGATAATAACTGCATAATATGGGTAATAATACATGTTATATTGATAATATTGGGAGTAATAAGTATAACTATTATAGTTCTAGGGATAATAACTGTATAATATGGGTAATAATGTATGACATATTGATAATGTTAGGAGTAATAAGTACAATTATTGTAGTTCTAGCGATAATAACTGCATAATATGAGTAATAATGCATGTTATATTGATAATACTGGGAGTAATAAGTAAAATTATTGTAGTTCTAGCAATAATAACTGCATAATATGGGTAATAATTCATGGTATATTGATAATATTGGGACTAATAAGTATAACTATTATAGTTCTAGCGATAATAACTGTATAATATGGGTAATAATGACTGACATATTGATAATATTAGGAGTAATAAGTGTGATTATTATAGTTCTAGCGATAATAACTGCATAATATGGGTAATAGTGCATGTTATATTGATAATAGAATAAGTAATAAGTATAACTATTATAGTTCTAGCGACAATAACTGTATAATATGGGTAATAATGTATGACATATTGATAATATTAGGAGTAATAAGTATGATTATTATAGTTCTAGCGATAATAACTGCATAATATGGGTAATAGTGCACGTTATATTGATAATAGTATAAGTAATAAGTATAACTATTATAGTTCTAGCGATAATAACTGTATAATATGGGTAATAATGCATGACATATTGATAATGTTAGGAGTAATATGTATAATTATTATAGTTCTAGCGATAATAACTGCATAATATGGGTAATAGTAAATGTTATATTGATAATAATGAAAGTAATAAGTATAATTATTATAGTTCGTGCGATAATAACTGTATAATATGGGTAATAATGCATACTATATTGATAACATTGGGAGTAATAAGTATAATTATTATAGGTCTTGCGATAATAACTGCATAATATGGGTGATAGTGTATGTTATGTTGATAATAATAAAAGTAATAAGTATAATTATTGTATTTCTGGCGATAATGACTGCATAATATGGGTAATAGTGCATGTTATATTGATAATAATAAAAGTAGTAAGTATAATTATTATAGTTCGCGTGATAATAACTGTATAATATGGGAAATAATGCATGACATATTGATAATATTAGGAGTAATAGGTATAATTATTATAGTTCTAGCGATAATAACTGCATAATATGGGTAATAATACATGTTATATTGATAATAGAATAAGTAATAAGTATAACTATTATAGTTCTAGCGACAATAACTGTATAATATGGGTAATAATGTATGACATATTGATAATATTAGGAGTAATAAGTATGATTATTATAGTTCTAGCGATAATAACTGCATAATATGGGTAATAGTGCACGTTATATTGATAATAGTATAAGTAATAAGTATAACTATTATAGTTCTAGCGATAATAACTGTATAATATGGGTAATAATGCATGACATATTGATAATGTTAGGAGTAATATGTATAATTATTATAGTTCTAGCGATAATAACTGCATAATATGGGTAATAGTAAATGTTATATTGATAATAATGAAAGTAATAAGTATAATTATTATAGTTCGTGCGATAATAACTGTATAATATGGGTAATAATGCATACTATATTGATAACATTGGGAGTAATAAGTATAATTATTATAGGTCTTGCGATAATAACTGCATAATATGGGTGATAGTGTATGTTATGTTGATAATAATAAAAGTAATAAGTATAATTATTGTATTTCTGGCGATAATGACTGCATAATATGGGTAATAGTGCATGTTATATTGATAATAATAAAAGTAGTAAGTATAATTATTATAGTTCGCGTGATAATAACTGTATAATATGGGAAATAATGCATGACATATTGATAATATTAGGAGTAATAGGTATAATTATTATAGTTCTAGCGATAATAACTGCATAATATGGGTAATAATACATGTTATATTGATAATATTGGGAGTAATAAGTATAACTATTATAGTTCTAGCGATAATAACTGTATAATATGGGTAATAATGCATGACATATTGATAATGTTAGGAGTAATATGTATAATTATTATAGTTCTAGCGATAATAACTGCATAATATGGGTAATAGTAAATGTTATATTGATAATAATGAAAGTAATAAGTATAATTATTATAGTTCGAGCGATAATAACTGTATAATATGGGTAATAATGCATACTATATTGATAACATTGGGAGTAATAAGTATAATTACTATAGGTCTTGCGATAATAACTGCATAATATGGGTGATAGTGTATGTTATGTTGATAATAATAAAAGTAATAAGTATAATTATTGTAGTTCTGGCGATAATGACTGCATAATATGGGTAATAGTGCATGTTATATTGATAATAATAAAAGTAGTAAGTATAATTATTATAGTTCGCGTGATAATAACTGTATAATATGGGAAATAATGCATGACATATTGATAATATTAGGAGTAATAAGTATAATTATTATAGTTCTAGCGATAATAACTGCATAATATGGGTAATAATACATGTTATATTGATAATATTGGGAGTAATAAGTATAACTATTATAGTTCTAGGGATAATAACTGTATAATATGGGTAATAATGTATGACATATTGATAATGTTAGGAGTAATAAGTACAATTATTGTAGTTCTAGCGATAATAACTGTATAATATGAGTAATAATGCATGTTATATTGATAATACTGGGAGTAATAAGTATAATTATTGTAGTTCTAGCAATAATAACTGCATAATATGGGTAATAATTCATGGTATATTGATAATATTGGGAGTAATAAGTATAACTATTATAGTTCTGGCGATAATAACTGTATAATATGGGTAATAATGTATGACATATTGATAATGTTAGGAGTAATAAGTATGATTATTATAGTTCTAGCGATAATAACTGTATAATATGGGTAATAATGCATGACATTTTGATAATATTAGGAGTAATAAGTATAATTATTATTGTTCGAGCGATAATAACTGTATAATATGGGTAATAATTCATACTATATTGATAACATTGGGAGTAATGAGTATAATTATTATAGGTCTTGCGATAATAACTGCATAATATGGGTAATAGTGTATGTTATATTGATAATAATAAGAGTAATAAGTATGATTATTGTAGTTCTAGCGATAATGACTGCATAATATGGGTAATAATGCATACTATATTGATAACATTGGGAGTAATAAGTATAATTATTATAGGTCTTGCGATAATAACTGCATAATATGGGTGATAGTGTATGTTATGTTGATAATAATATAAGTAATAAGTATAATTATTGTAGTTCTAGCGATAATGACTGCATAATATGGGTAATAGTGCATGTTATATTGATAATAGTATAAGTAATAAGTATAAGTATTATAGTTCTAGCGATAATAACTGTATAATATGGGTAATAATGCATGACATTTTGATAATATTAGGAGTAATAAGTATAATTATTATTGTTCGAGCGATAATAACTGTATAATATGGGTAATAATGCATACTATATTGATAACATTGGGACTAATAAGTATAACTATTATAGTTCTAGCGATAATAACTGTATAATATGGGTAATAATGATTGACATATTGATAATATTAGGAGTAATATGTATAATTATTATAGTTCTAGCGATAATAACTGCATAATATGGGTAATAGTAAATGTTATATTGATAATACTGAAAGTAATAAGTATAATTATTATAGTTCTAGCGATAATAACTGCATAATATGGGTAATAATGTATTTTATACTGATAATAATATAAGTAATAAGTATAATTATTATAGTTCGAGCGATAATAACTGTATAATATGGGTAATAATGCATGACATATTGATAATATTAGGAGTAATAAGTACAATTGTTATAGCTCTAGCGATAATAACTGTATAATATGGGTAATAATGCATACTGTATTGATAACATTGGGAGTAATAAGTATAATTATTATATCTCTTGCGATAATAACTGCATAATATGGGTGATAGTGTATGTTATGTTGATAATAATAAAAGTAATAAGTACAATTATTGTAGTTCTAGCAATAATAACTGCATAATATGGGTAATAATGCATGTTATACTGGTAATAATATAAGTAATAAGTATAACTATTACAGTTCTAGCGATAATAACTGTATAATATGGGTAATAATGCATGACATATTGATAATATTAGGAGTAATAAGTACAATTGTTATAGCTCTAGCGATAATAACTGTATAATATGGGTAATAATGTATGACATATTGATAATATTAGGAGTAATAAGTATGATTATTATAGTTCTAGCGATAATAACTGCATAATATGGGTAATAGTGCATGTTATATTGATAATAGTATAAGTAATAAGTATAACTATTATAGTTCTAGCGATAATAATTGTATAATATGGATAATAGAAACATGTTATATTGATAATAATGAAAGTAATAAGCATAATTATTATAGTTCGAGCGATAATAACTGCATAATATGGGTAATAATTCATGTTATACTGATAATAATATAAGTAATAAGTATAACTATTATAGTTCTAGCGATAATAACTGCATAATATGGGTGATAGTGTATTTTATATTGATAATAATAAAAGTAATAAGTATAATTATTGTTGTTCTAGCGATAATGACTGCATAATATGGGTAATAATGCATGATATATTGATAATATTGGGACTAATAAGTATAACTATTATAGTTCTAGCGATAATAACTGTATAATATGGGTAATAATGACTGACATATTGATAATATTAGGAGTAATAAGTGTGATTATTATAGTTCTAGCGATAATAACTGCATAATATGGGTAATAGTGCATGTTATATTGATAATAGAATAAGTAATAAGTATAACTATTATAGTTCTAGCGACAATAACTGTATAATATGGGTAATAATGTATGACATATTGATAATATTAGGAGTAATAAGTATGATTATTATAGTTCTAGCGATAATAACTACATAATATGGGTAATAGTGCACGTTATATTGATAATAGTATAAGTAATAAGTATAACTATTATAGTTCTAGCGATAATAACTGTATAATATGGGTAATAATGACTGACATATTGATAATATTAGGAGTAATAAGTGTGATTATTATAGTTCTAGCGATAATAACTGCATAATATGGGTAATAGTAAATGTTATATTGATAATAATGAAAGTAATAAGTATAATTATTATAGTTCGTGCGATAATAACTGTATAATATGGGTAATAATGCATACTATATTGATAACATTGGGAGTAATAAGTATAATTATTATAGGTCTTGCGATAATAACTGCATAATATGGGTGATAGTGTATGTTATGTTGATAATAATAAAAGTAATAAGTATAATTATTGTAGTTCTGGCGATAATGACTGCATAATATGGGTAATAGTGCATGTTATATTGATAATAATAAAAGTAGTATGTATAATTATTATAGTTCGCGTGATAATAACTGTATAATATGGGAAATAATGCATGACATATTGATAATATTAGGAGTAATAGGTATAATTATTATAGTTCTAGCGATAATAACTGCATAATAGGGGTAATAATACATGTTATATTGATAATATTGGGAGTAATAAGTATAACTATTATAGTTCTAGGGATAATAACTGTATAATATGGGTAATAATGTATGACATATTGATAATGTTAGGAGTAATAAGTACAATTATTGTAGTTCTAGCGATAATAACTGCATAATATGAGTAATAATGCATGTTATATTGATAATACTGGGAGTAATAAGTAAAATTATTGTAGTTCTAGCAATAATAACTGCATAATATGGGTAATAATTCATGGTATATTGATAATATTGGGAGTAATAAGTATAACTATTATAGTTCTGGCGATAATAACTGTATAATATGGGTAATAATGTATGACATATTGATAATGTTAGGAGTAATAAGTATGATTATTATAGTTCTAGCGATAATAACTGTATAATATGGGTAATAATGCATGACATTTTGATAATATTAGGAGTAATAAGTATAATTATTATTGTTCGAGCGATAATAACTGTATAATATGGGTAATAATGCATACTATATTGATAACATTGGGAGTAATGAGTATAATTATTATAGGTCTTGCGATAATAACTGCATAATATGGGTAATAGTGTATGTTATATTGATAATAATAAAAGTAATAAGTATAATTATTGTAGTTCTAGCGATAATGACTGCATAATATGGGTAATAATGCATACTATATTGATAACATTGGGAGTAATAAGTATAATTATTATAGGTCTTGCGATAATAACTGCATAATATGGGTGATAGTGTATGTTATGCTGATAATAATATAAGTAATAAGTATAATTATTGTAGTTCTAGCGATAATGACTGCATAATATGGGTAATAGTGCATGTTATATTGATAATAGTATAAGTAATAAGTATAACTATTATAGTTCTAGCGATAATAACTGTATAATATGGGTAATAATGCATGACATTTTGATAATATTAGGAGTAATAAGTATAATTATTATTGTTCGAGCGATACTAACTGTATAATATGGGTAATAATGCATACTATATTGATAACATTGGGAGTAATAAGTATAATTATTGTAGTTCTGGCGATAATGACTGCATAATATGGGTAATAGTGCATGTTATATTGATAATAATAAAAGTAGTAAGTATAATTATTATAGTTCGCGTGATAATAACTGTATAATATGGGAAATAATGCATGACATATTGATAATATTAGGAGTAATAAGTATAATTATTATAGTTCTAGCGATAATAACTGCATAATATGGGTAATAATACATGTTATATTGATAACATTGGGAGTAATAAGTATAACTATTATAGTTCTAGGGATAATAACTGTATAATATGGGTAATAATGTATGACATATTGATAATGTTAGGAGTAATATGTACAATTATTGTAGTTCTAGCGATAATAACTGCATAATATGAGTAATAATGCATGTTATATTGATAATACTGGGAGTAATAAGTATAATTATTGTAGTTCTAGCAATAATAACTGCATAATATGGGTAATAATGCATGACATATTGATAATATTAGGAGTAATAAGTACAATTGTTATAGCTCTAGCGATAATAAGTGTATAATATGGGTAATAATGTATGACATATTGATAATATTAGGAGTAATAAGTATGATTATTATAGTACTAGCGATAATAACTGCATAATATGGGTAATAGTGCATGTTATATTGATAATAGTATAAGTAATAAGTATAACTATTATAGTTCTAGCGATAATAATTGTATAATATGGATAATAGAAACATGTTATATTGATAATAATGAAAGTAATAAGCATAATTATTATAGTTCGAGCGATAATAACTGCATAATATGGGTAATAATTCATGTTATTCTGATAATAATATAAGTAATAAGTATAACTATTATAGTTCTAGCGATAATAACTGCATAATATGGGTGATAGTGTATTTTATATTGATAATAATAAAAGTAATAAGTATAATTATTGTAGTTCTAGCGATAATGACTGCATAATATGGGTAATAATGCATGATATATTGATAATATTGGGACTAATAAGTATAACTATTATAGTTCTAGCGATAATAACTGTATAATATGGGTAATAATGATTGACATATTGATAATATTAGGAGTAATATGTATAATTATTATAGTTCTAGCGATAATAACTGCATAATATGGGTAATAGTATATGTTATATTGATAATACTGAAAGTAATAAGTATAATTATTATAGTTCTAGCGATAATAACTGTATAATATGGGTAATAATGCATGACATTTTGATAATATTAGGAGTAATAAGTATAATTATTATTGTTCGAGCGATAATAACTGTATAATATGGGTAATAATGCATACTATATTGATAACATTGGGAGTAATGAGTATAATTATTGTAGGTCTTGCGATAATAACTGCATAATATGGGTGATAGTGTATGTTATGTTGATAATAATAAAAGTAATAAGTATAATTATTGTAGTTCTGGCGATAATGACTGCATAATATGGGTAATAGTGCATGTTATATTGATAATAATAAATGTAGTAAGTATAATTATTATAGTTCGCGTGATAATAACTGTATAATATGGGAAATAATGCATGACATATTGATAATATTAGGAGTAATAAGTATAATTATTATAGTTCTAGCGATAATAACTGCATAATATGGGTAATAATACATGTTATATTGATAATATTGGGAGTAATAAGTATAACTATTATAGTTCTAGGGATAATAACTGTATAATATGGGTAATAATGTATGACATATTGATAATGTTAGGAGTAATAAGTACAATTATTGTAGTTCTAGCGATAATAACTGCATAATATGAGTAATAATGCATGTTATATTGATAATACTGGGAGTAATAAGTAAAATTATTGTAGTTCTAGCAATAATAACTGCATAATATGGGTAATAATTCATGGTATATTGATAATATTGGGAGTAATAAGTATAACTATTATAGTTCTGGCGATAATAACTGTATAATATGGGTAATAATGTATGACATATTGATAATGTTAGGAGTAATAAGTATGATTATTATAGTTCTAGCGATAATAACTGTATAATATGGGTAATAATGCATGACATTTTGATAATATTAGGAGTAATAAGTATAATTATTATTGTTCGAGCGATAATAACTGTATAATATGGGTAATAATGCATACTATATTGATAACATTGGGAGTAATGAGTATAATTATTATAGGTCTTGCGATAATAACTGCATAATATGGGTAATAGTGTATGTTATATTGATAATAATAAAAGTAATAAGTATAATTATTGTAGTTCTAGCGATAATGACTGCATAATATGGGTAATAATGCATACTATATTGATAACATTGGGAGTAATAAGTATAATTATTATAGGTCTTGCGATAATAACTGCATAATATGGGTGATAGTGTATGTTATGTTGATAATAATATAAGTAATAAGTATAATTATTGTAGTTCTAGCGATAATGACTGCATAATATGGGTAATAGTGCATGTTATATTGATAATAGTATAAGTAATAAGTATAACTATTATAGTTCTAGCGATAATAACTGTATAATATGGGTAATAATGCATGACATTTTGATAATATTAGGAGTAATAAGTATAATTATTATTGAACGAGCGATAATAACTGTATAATATGGGTAATAATGCATACTATATTGATAACATTGGGAGTAATAAGTATAATTATTATAGGTCTTGCGATAATAACTGCATAATATGGGTGATAGTGTATGTTATGTTGATAATAATAAAAGTAATAAGTATAATTATTGTAGTTCTGGCGATAATGACTGCATAATATGGGTAATAGTGCATGTTATATTGATAATAATAAAAGTAGTAAGTATAATTATTATAGTTCGCGTGATAATAACTGTATAATATGGGAAATAATGCATGATATATTGATAATATTAGGAGTAATAAGTATAATTATTATAGTTCTAGCGATAATAACTGCATAATATGGGTAATAATACATGTTATATTGATAATATTGGGAGTAATAAGTATAACTATTATAGTTCTAGGGATAATAACTGTATAATATGGGTAATAATGTATGACATATTGATAATGTTAGGAGTAATATGTACAATTATTGTAGTTCTAGCGATAATAACTGCATAATATGAGTAATAATGCATGTTATATTGATAATACTGGGAGTAATAAGTATAATTATTGTAGTTCTAGCAATAATAACTGCATAATATGGGTAATAATTCATGGTATATTGATAATATTGGGAGTAATAAGTATAACTATTATAGTTCTGGCGATAATAACTGTATAATGTGGGTAATAATGTATGACATATTGATAATGTTAGGAGTAATAAGTATGATTATTATAGTTCTAGCGATAATAACTGTATAATATGGGTAATAATGCATGACATTTTGATAATATTAGGAGTAATAAGTATAATTATTATTGTTCGAGCGATAATAACTGTATAATATGGGTAATAATGCATACTATATTGATAACATTGGGAGTAATGAGTATAATTATTGTAGGTCTTGCGATAATAACTGCATAATATGGGTAATAGTGTATGTTATATTGATAATAATAAAAGTAATAAGTATAATTATTGTAGTTCTAGCGATAATGACTGCATAATATGGGTAATAATGCATACTATATTGATAACATTGGGAGTAATAAGTATAATTATTATAGGTCTTGCGATAATAACTGCATAATATGGGTGATAGTGTATGTTATGTTGATAATAATATATGTAATAAGTATAATTATTGTAGTTCTAGCGATAATGACTGCATAATATGGGTAATAGTGCATGTTATATTGATAATAGTATAAGTAATAAGTATAACTATTATAGTTCTAGCGATAATAACTGTATAATATGGGTAATAATGCATGACATTTTGATAATATTAGGAGTAATAAGTATAATTATTATTGTTCGAGCGATAATAACTGTATAATATGGGTGATAATGCATACTATATTGATAACATTGGGACTAATAAGTATAATTATTATAGTTCTAGCGATAATAACTGTATAATATGGGTAAAAATGATTGACATATTGATAATATTAGGAGTAATATGTATAATTATTATAGTTCTAGCGATAATAACTGCATAATATGGGTAATAGTAAATGTTATATTGATAATACTGAAAGTAATAAGTATAATTATTATAGTTCGAGCGATAATAACTGTATAATATGGGTAATAATGCATACCACATTGATAACATTGGGAGTAATAAGTATAATTATTATAGGTCTTGCGATAATAACTGCATAATATGGGTGATAGTGTATGTTATGTTGATAATAATAAAAGTAATAAGTACAATTATTGTAGTTCTAGCAATAATAACTGCATAATATGGGTAATAATGCATGGTGTATTGATAATATTGGGAGTAATAAGTATAACTATTATAGTTCTAGCGATAATAACTGTATAATATGGGTAATAATGTATGACATATTGATAATATTAGGAGTAATAAGTATGATTATTATAGTTCTAGCGATAATAACTGCATAATATGGGTAATAGTGCACGTTATATTGATAATAGTATAAGTAATAAGTATAACTATTATAGTTCTAGCGATAATAACTGTATAATATGGGTAATAATGCATGACATATTGATAATGTTAGGAGTAATATGTATAATTATTATAGTTCTAGCGATAATAACTGCATAATATGGGTAATAGTAAATGTTATATTGATAATAATGAAAGTAATAAGTATAATTATTATAGTTCGTGCGATAATAACTGTATAATATGGGTAATAATGCATACTATATTGATAACATTGGGAGTAATAAGTATAATTATTATAGGTCTTGCGATAATAACTGCATAATATGGGTGATAGTGTATGTTATGTTGATAATAATAAAAGTAATAAGTATAATTATTGTAGTTCTGGCGATAATGACTGCATAATATGGGTAATAGTGCATGACATATTGATAATATTAGGAGTAATAAGTATAATTATTATAGTTCTAGCGATAATAACTGCATAATATGGGTAATAATACATGTTATATTGATAATATTGGGAGTAATAAGTATAACTATTATAGTTCTAGGGATAATAACTGTATAATATGGGTAATAATGTATGACATATTGATAATGTTAGGAGTAATAAGTACAATTATTGTAGTTCTAGCGATAATAACTGCATAATATGGGTAATAATACATGTTATATTGATAATATTGGGAGTAATAAGTATAACTATTATAGTTCTAGGGATAATAACTGTATAATATGGGTAATAATGTATGACATATTGATAATGTTAGGAGTAATAAGTACAATTATTGTAGTTCTAGCGATAATAACTGCATAATATGAGTAATAATGCATGTTATATTGATAATACTGGGAGTAATAAGTAAAATTATTGTACTTCTAGCAATAATAACTGCATAATATGGGTAATAATTCATGGTATATTGATAATATTGGGAGTAATAAGTATAACTATTATAGTTCTGGCGATAATAACTGTATAATATGGGTAATAATGTATGACATATTGATAATGTTAGGAGTAATAAGTATGATTATTATAGTTCTAGCGATAATAACTGTATAATATGGGTAATAATGCATGACATTTTGATAATATTAGGAGTAATAAGTATAATTATTATTGTTCGAGCGATAATAACTGTATAATATGGGTAATAATGCATACTATATTGATAACATTGGGAGTAATGAGTATAATTATTATAGGTCTTGCGATAATAACTGCATAATATGGGTAATAGTGTATGTTATATTGATAATAATAAAAGTAATAAGTATAATTATTGTAGTTCTAGCGATAATGACTGCATAATATGGGTAATAATGCATACTATATTGATAACATTGGGAGTAATAAGTATAATTATTATAGGTCTTGCGATAATAACTGCATAATATGGGTGATAGTGTATGTTATGTTGATAATAATATAAGTAATAAGTATAATTATTGTAGTTCTAGCGATAATGACTGCATAATATGGGTAATAGTGCATGTTATATTGATAATAGTATAAGTAATAAGTATAACTATTATAGTTCTAGCGATAATAACTGTATAATATGGGTAATAATGCATGACATTTTGATAATATTAGGAGTAATAAGTATAATTATTATTGTTCGAGCGATAATAACTGTATAATATGGGTAATAATGCATACTATATTGATAACATTGGGACTAATAAGTATAACTATTATAGTTCTAGCGATAATAACTGTATAATATGGGTAATAATGATTGACATATTGATAATATTAGGAGTAATATGTATAATTATTATAGTTCTAGCGATAATAACTGCATAATATGGGTAATAGTAAATGTTATATTGATAATACTGAAAGTAATAAGTATAATTATTATAGTTCGAGCGATAATAACTGTATAATATGGGTAATAATGCATACTATATTGATAACATTGGGAGTAATAAGTATAATTATTATAGGTCTTGCGATAATAACTGCATAATATGGGTGATAGTGTATGTTATGTTGATAATAATATAAGTAATAAGTATAATTATTGTAGTTCTAGCGATAATGACTGCATAATATGGGTAATAGTGCATGTTATATTGATAATAGTATAAGTAATAAGTATAACTATTATAGTTCTAGCGATAATAACTGTATAATATGGGTAATAATGCATGACATTTTGATAATATTAGGAGTAATAAGTATAATTATTATTGTTCGAGCGATAATAACTGTATAATATGGGTAATAATGCATACTATATTGATAACATTGGGACTAATAAGTATAACTATTACAGTTCTAGCGATAATAACTGTATAATATGGGTAATAATGATTGACATATTGATAATATTAGGAGTAATATGTATAATTATTATAGTTCTAGCGATAATAACTGCATAATATGGGTAATAGTAAATGTTATATTGATAATACTGAAAGTAATAAGTATAATTATTATAGTTCGAGCGATAATAACTGTATAATATGGGTAATAATGCATACGACATTGATAACATTGGGAGTAATAAGTATAATTATTATAGGTCTTGCGATAATAACTGCATAATATGGGTGATAGTGTATGTTATGTTGATAATAATAAAAGTAATAAGTACAATTATTGTAGTTCTAGCAATAATAACTGCATAATATGGGTAATAATGCATGGTATATTGATAATATTGGGAGTAATAAGTATAACTATTATAGTTCTAGCGATAATAACTGTATAATATGGGTAATAATGTATGACATATTGACAATATTAGGAGTAATAAGTGTGATTATTATAGTTCTAGCGATAATAACTGCATAATATGGGTAATAGTGCATGTTATATTGATAATAGAATAAGTAATAAGTATAACTATTATAGTTCTAGCGACAATAACTGTATAATATGGGTAATAATGTATGACATATTGATAATATTAGGAGTAATAAGTATGATTATTATAGTTCTAGCGATAATAACTGCATAATATGGGTAATAGTGCACGTTATATTGATAATAGTATAAGTAATAAGTATAACTATTATAGTTCTAGCGATAATAACTGTATAATATGGGTAATAATGCATGACATATTGATAATGTTAGGAGTAATATGTATAATTATTATAGTTCTAGCGATAATAACTGCATAATATGGGTAATAGTAAATGTTATATTGATAATAATGAAAGTAATAAGTATAATTATTATAGTTCGTGCGATAATAACTGTATAATATGGGTAATAATGCATACTATATTGATAACATTGGGAGTAATAAGTATAATTATTATAGGTCTTGCGATAATAACTGCATAATATGGGTGATAGTGTATGTTATTTTGATAATAATAAAAGTAATAAGTATAATTATTGTAGTTCTGGCGATAATGACTGCATAATATGGGTAATAATGTATTTTATACTGATAATAATATAAGTAATAAGTATAATTATTATAGTTCGAGCGATAATAACTGTATAATATGGGTAATAATGCATGACATATTGATAATATTAGGAGTAATAAGTGTGATTATTATAGTTCTAGCGATAATAACTGCATAATATGGGTAATAGTGCATGTTATATTGATAATAGAATAAGTAATAAGTATAACTATTATAGTTCTAGCGACAATAACTGTATAATATGGGTAATAATGTATGACATATTGATAATATTAGGAGTAATAAGTATGATTATTATAGTTCTAGCGATAATAACTGCATAATATGGGTAATAGTGCATACTATATTGATAACATTGGGACTAATAAGTATAACTATTATAGTTCTAGCGATAATAACTGTATAATATGGGTAATAATGATTGACATATTGATAATATTAGGAGTAATATGTATAATTATTATAGTTCTAGCGATAATAACTGCATAATATGGGTAATAGTAAATGTTATATTGATAATACTGAAAGTAATAAGTATAATTATTATAGTTCGAGCGATAATAACTGTATAATATGGGTAATAATGCATACGACATTGATAACATTGGGAGTAATAAGTATAATTATTATAGGTCTTGCGATAATAACTGCATAATATGGGTGATAGTGTATGTTATGTTGATAATAATAAAAGTAATAAGTACAATTATTGTAGGTCTAGCAATAATAACTGCATAATATGGGTAATAATGCATGGTATATTGATAATATTGGGAGTAATAAGTATAACTATTGTAGTTCTAGCGATAATAACTGTATAATATGGGTAATAATGTATGACATATTGACAATATTAGGAGTAATAAGTGTGATTATTATAGTTCTAGCGATAATAACTGCATAATATGGGTAATAGTGCATGTTATATTGATAATAGAATAAGTAATAAGTATAACTATTATAGTTCTAGCGACAATAACTGTATAATATGGGTAATAATGTATGACATATTGATAATATTAGGAGTAATAAGTATGATTATTATAGTTCTAGCGATAATAACTGCATAATATGGGTAATAGTGCACGTTATATTGATAATAGTATAAGTAATAAGTATAACTATTATAGTTCTAGCGATAATAACTGTATAATATGGGTAATAATGCATGACATATTGATAATGTTAGGAGTAATATGTATAATTATTATAGTTCTAGCGATAATAACTGCATAATATGGGTAATAGTAAATGTTATATTGATAATAATGAAAGTAATAAGTATAATTATTATAGTTCGTGCGATAATAACTGTATAATATGGGTAATAATGCATACTATATTGATAACATTGGGAGTAATAAGTATAATTATTATAGGTCTTGCGATAATAACTGCATAATATGGGTGATAGTGTATGTTATTTTGATAATAATAAAAGTAATAAGTATAATTATTGTAGTTCTGGCGATAATGACTGCATAATATGGGTAATAATGCATGACATATTGATAATATTAGGAGTAATAAGTACAATTGTTATAGCTCTAGCGATAATAACTGTATAATATGGGTAATAATGTATGACATATTGATAATATTAGGAGTAATAAGTATGATTATTATAGTTCTAGCGATAATAACTGCATAATATGGGTAATAGTGCATGTTATATTGATAATAGTATAAGTAATAAGTATAACCATTATAGTTCTAGCGATAATAATTGTATAATATGGATAATAGAAACATGTTATATTGATAATAATGAAAGTAATAAGCATAATTATTATAGTTCGAGCGATAATAACTGCATAATATGGGTAATAATTCATGTTATTCTGATAATAATATAAGTAATAAGTATAACTATTATAGTTCTAGCGATAATAACTGCATAATATGGGTGATAGTGTATTTTATATTGATAATAATAAAAGTAATAAGTATAATTATTGTAGTTCTAGCGATAATGACTGCATAATATGGGTAATAATGCATGATATATTGATAATATTGGGACTAATAAGTATAACTATTATAGTTCTAGCGATAATAACTGTATAATATGGGTAATAATGATTGACATATTGATAATATTAGGAGTAATATGTATAATTATTATAGTTCTAGCGATAATAACTGCATAATATGGGCAATAGTAAATGTTATATTGATAATACTGAAAGTAATAAGTATAATTATTATAGTTCGAGCGATAATAACAGTATAATATGGGTAATAATGCATACTATATTGATAACATTGGGAGTAATAAGTATAATTATTATATCTCTTGCGATAATAACTGCATAATATGGGTGATAGTGTATGTTATGTTGATAATAATAAAAGTAATAAGTACAATTATTGTAGTTCTAGCAATAATAACTGCATAATATGGGTAATAATGCATGTTATACTGGTAATAATATAAGTAATAAGTATAACTATTACAGTTCTAGCGATAATAACTCTATAATATGGGTAATAATGCATGACATATTGATAATATTAGGAGTAATAAGTACAATTGTAATAGCTCTAGCGATAATAACTGTATAATATGGGTAATAATGTATGACATATTGATAATATTAGGAGTAATGAGTATGATTATTATAGTTCTAGCGATAATAACTGCATAATATGGGTAATAGTGCATGTTATATTGATAATAGTATAAGTAATAAGTATAACTATTATAGTTCTAGCGATAATAATTGTATAATATGGATAATAGAAACATGTTATATTGATAATAAGAAAGTAATAAGCATAATTATTATAGTTCGAGCGATAATAACTGCATAATATGGGTAATAATTCATGTTATACTGATAATAATATAAGTAATAAGTATAACTATTATAGTTCTAGCGATAATAACTGCATAATATGGGTAATAATGCATGATATATTGATAATATTGGGACTAATAAGTATAACTATTATAGTTCTAGCGATAATAACTGTATAATATGGGTAATAATGTATGACATATTGATAATGTTAGGAGTAATATGTATAATTATTATAGTTCTAGCGATAATAACTGCATAATATGGGTAATAGTAAATGTTATATTGATAATACTGAAAGTAATAAGTATAATTATTATAGTTCGAGCGATAATAACTGTATAATATGGGTAATAATGCATACTATATTGATAACATTGGGAGTAATAAGTATAATTATTATAGGTCTTGCGATAATAACTGCATAATATGGGTGATAGTGTATGTTATGTTGATAATAATAAAAGTAATAAGTATAATTATTGTAGTTCTGGCGATGATGACTGCATAATATGGGTAATAGTGCATGTTATATTGATAATAATAAAAGTAGTAAGTATAATTATTATAGTTCGCGTGATAATAACTGTATAATATGGGAAATAATACATGTTATATTGATAATATTGGGAGTAATAAGTATAACTATTATAGTTCTAGGGATAATAACTGTATAATATGGGTAATAATGTATGACATATTGATAATGTTAGGAGTAATAAGTACAATTATTGTAGTTCTAGCGATAATAACTGCATAATATGGGTAATAATACATGTTATATTGATAATATTGGGAGTAATAAGTATAACTATTATAGTTCTAGGGATAATAACTGTATAATATGGGTAATAATGTATGACATATTGATAATATTAGGAGTAATAAGTATGATTATTATAGTTCTAGCGATAATAACTGCATAATATGGGTAATAGTGCACGTTATATTGATAATAGTATAAGTAATAAGTATAACTATTATAGTTCTAGCGATAATAACTGTATAATATGGGTAATAATGCATGACATATTGATAATGTTAGGAGTAATATGTATAATTATTATAGTTCTAGCGATAATAACTGCATAATATGGGTAATAGTAAATGTTATATTGATAATAATGAAAGTAATAAGTATAATTATTATAGTTCGTGCGATAATAACTGTATAATATGGGTAATAATGCATACTATATTGATAACATTGGGAGTAATAAGTATAATTATTATAGGTCTTGCGATAATAACTGCATAATATGGGTGATAGTGTATGTTATGTTGATAATAATAAAAGTAATAAGTATAATTATTGTAGTTCTGGCGATAATGACTGCATAATATGGGTAATAGTGCATGTTATATTGATAATAATAAAAGTAGTAAGTATAATTATTATAGTTCGCGTGATAATAACTGTATAATATGGGAAATAATGCATGACATATTGATAATATTAGGAGTAATAAGTAAAATTATTGTAGTTCTAGCAATAATAACTGCATAATATGGGTAATAATTCATGGTATATTGATAATATTGGGAGTAATAAGTATAACTATTATAGTTCTGGCGATAATAACTGTATAATATGGGTAATAATGTATGACATATTGATAATGTTAGGAGTAATAAGTATGATTATTATAGTTCTAGCGATAATAACTGTATAATATGGGTAATAATGCATGACATTTTGATAATATTAGGAGTAATAAGTATAATTATTATTGTTCGAGCGATAATAACTGTATAATATGGGTAATAATGCATACTATATTGATAACATTGGGAGTAATGAGTATAATTATTATAGGTCTTGCGATAATAACTGCATAATATGGGTAATAGTGTATGTTATATTGATAATAATAAAAGTAATAAGTATAATTATTGTAGTTCTAGCGATAATGACTGCATAATATGGGTAATAATGCATACTATATTGATAACATTGGGAGTAATAAGTATAATTATTATAGGTCTTGCGATAATAACTGCATAATATGGGTGATAGTGTATGTTATGTTGATAATAATATAAGTAATAAGTATAATTATTGTAGTTCTAGCGATAATGACTGCATAATATGGGTAATAGTGCATGTTATATTGATAATAGTATAAGTAATAAGTATAACTATTATAGTTCTAGCGATAATAACTGTATAATATGGGTAATAATGCATGACATTTTGATAATATTAGGAGTAATAAGTATAATTATTATTGTTCGAGCGATAATAACTGTATAATATGGGTAATAATGCATACTATATTGATAACATTGGGACTAATAAGTATAACTATTATAGTTCTAGCGATAATAACTGTATAATATGGGTAATAATGATTGACATATTGATAATATTAGGAGTAATATGTATAATTATTATAGTTCTAGCGATAATAACTGCATAATATGGGTAATAGTAAATGTTATATTGATAATACTGAAAGTAATAAGTATAATTATTATAGTTCGAGCGATAATAACTGTATAATATGGGTAATAATGCATACGACATTGATAACATTGGGAGTAATAAGTATAATTATTATAGGTCTTGCGATAATAACTGCATAATATGGGTGATAGTGTATGTTATGTTGATAATAATAAAAGTAATAAGTACAATTATTGTAGTTCTAGCAATAATAACTGCATAATATGGGTAATAATGCATGGTATATTGATAATATTGGGAGTAATAAGTATAACTATTATAGTTCTAGCGATAATAACTGTATAATATGGGTAATAATGTATGACATATTGACAATATTAGGAGTAATAAGTGTGATTATTATAGTTCTAGCGATAATAACTGCATAATATGGGTAATAGTGCATGTTATATTGATAATAGAATAAGTAATAAGTATAACTATTATAGTTCTAGCGACAATAACTGTATAATATGGGTAATAATGTATGACATATTGATAATATTAGGAGTAATAAGTATAATTATTATAGTTCTAGCGATAATAACTGCATAATATGGGTAATAGTAAATGTTATATTGATAATAATGAAAGTAATAAGTATAATTATTATAGTTCGTGCGATAATAACTGTATAATATGGGTAATAATGCATACTATATTGATAACATTGGGAGTAATAAGTATAATTATTATAGGTCTTGCGATAATAACTGCATAATATGGGTGATAGTGTATGTTATGTTGATAATAATAAAAGTAATAAGTATAATTATTGTAGTTCTGGCGATAATGACTGCATAATATGGGTAATAATGTATTTTATACTGATAATAATATAAGTAATAAGTATAATTATTATAGTTCGAGCGATAATAACTGTATAATATGGGTAATAATGCATGACATATTGATAATATTAGGAGTAATAAGTACAATTGTTATAGCTCTAGCGATAATAACTGTATAATATGGGTAATAATGTATGACATATTGATAATATTAGGAGTAATAAGTATGATTATTATAGTTCTAGCGATAATAACTGCATAATATGGGTAATAGTGCATGTTATATTGATAATAGTATAAGTAATAAGTATAACCATTATAGTTCTAGCGATAATAATTGTATAATAGGGATAATAGAAACATGTTATATTGATAATAATGAAAGTAATAAGCATAATTATTATAGTTCGAGCGATAATAACTGCATAATAAGGGTAATAATTCATGTTATTCTGATAATAATATAAGTAATAAGTATAACTATTATAGTTCTAGCGATAATAACTGCATAATATGGGTGATAGTGTATTTTATATTGATAATAATAAAAGTAATAAGTATAATTATTGTAGTTCTAGCGATAATGACTGCATAATATGGGTAATAATGCATGATATATTGATAATATTGGGACTAATAAGTATAACTATTATAGTTCTAGCGATAATAACTGTATAATATGGGTAATAATGATTGACATATTGATAATATTAGGAGTAATATGTATAATTATTATAGTTCTAGCGATAATAACTGCATAATATGGGTAATAGTAAATGTTATATTGATAATACTGAAAGTAATAAGTATAATTATTATAGTTCGAGCGATAATAACTGTATAATATGGGTAATAATGCATACTATATTGATAACATTGGGAGTAATAAGTATAATTATTATATCTCTTGCGATAATAACTGCATAATATGGGTGATAGTGTATGTTATGTTGATAATAATAAAAGTAATAAGTACAATTATTGTATTTATAGCAATAATAACTGCATAATATGGGTAATAATGCATGTTATACTGGTAACAATATAAGTAATAAGTATAACTATTACAGTTCTAGCGATAATAACTCTATAATATGGGTAATAATGCATGACATATTGATAATATTAGGAGCAATAAGTACAATTGTAATAGCTCTAGCGATAATAACTGTATAATATGGGTAATAATGTATGACATATTGATAATATTAGGAGTAATGAGTATGATTATTATAGTTCTAGCGATAATAACTGCATAATATGGGTAATAGTGCATGTTATATTGATAATAGTATAAGTAATAAGTATAACTATTATAGTTCTAGCGATAATAATTGTATAATATGGATAATAGAAACATGTTATATTGATAATAATGAAAGTAATAAGCATAATTATTATAGTTCGAGCGATAATAACTGCATAATATGGGTAATAATTCATGTTATACTGATAATAATATAAGTAATAAGTATAACTATTATAGTTCTAGCGATAATAACTGCATAATATGGGTAATAATGCATGATATATTGATAATATTGGGACTAATAAGTATAACTATTATAGTTCTAGCGATAATAACTGTATAATATGGGTAATAATGTATGACATATTGATAATGTTAGGAGTAATATGTATAATTATTATAGTTCTAGCGATAATAACTGCATAATATGGGTAATAGCAAATGTTATATTGATAATAATGAAAGTAATAAGTATAATTATTATAGTTCGAGCGATAATAACTGTATAATATGGGTAATAATGCATACTATATTGATAACATTGGGACTAATAAGTATAACTATTATAGTTCTAGCGATAATAACTGTATAATATGGGTAATAATGATTGACATATTGATAATATTAGGAGTAATATGTATAATTATTATAGTTCTAGCGATAATAACTGCATAATATGGGTAATAGTAAATGTTATATTGATAATACTGAAAGTAATAAGTATAATTATTATAGTTCGAGCGATAATAACTGTATAATATGGGTAATAATGCATACTATATTGATAACATTGGGAGTAATAAGTATAATTATTATAGGTCTTGCGATAATAACTGCATAATATGGGTGATAGTGTATGTTATGTTGATAATAATAAAAGTAATAAGTATAATTATTGTAGTTCTGGCGATAATGACTGCATAATATGGGTAATAGTGCATGTTATATTGATAATAATAAAAGTAGTAAGTATAATTATTATAGTTCGCGTGATAATAACTGTATAATATGGGAAATAATACATGTTATATTGATAATATTGGGAGTAATAAGTATAACTATTATAGTTCTAGGGATAATAACTGTATAATATGGGTAATAATGTATGACATATTGATAATGTTAGGAGTAATAAGTACAATTATTGTAGTTCTAGCGATAATAACTGCATAATATGGGTAATAATACATGTTATATTGATAATATTGGGAGTAATAAGTATAACTATTATAGTTCTAGGGATAATAACTGTATAATATGGGTAATAATGTATGACATATTGATAATGTTAGGAGTAATAAGTACAATTATTGTAGTTCTAGCGATAATAACTGCATAATATGAGTAATAATGCATGTTATATTGATAATACTGGGAGTAATAAGTATAATTATTGTAGTTCTAGCAATAATAACTGCATAATATGGGTAATAATTCATGGTAAATTGATAATATTGGGAGTAATAAGTATAACTATTATAGTTCTGGCGATAATAACTGTATAATATGGGTAATAATGTATGACATATTGATAATGTTAGGAGTAATAAGTATGATTATTATAGTTCTAGCGATAATAACTGTATAATATGGGTAATAATGCATGACATTTTGATAATATTAGGAGTAATAAGTATAATTATTATTGTTCGAGCGATAATAACTGTATAATATGGGTAATAATGCATACTATATTGATAACATTGGGAGTAATGAGTATAATTGTTATAGGTCTTGCGATAATAACTGCATAATATGGGTAATAGTGTATGTTATATTGATAATAATAAAAGTAATAAGTATAATTATTGTAGTTCTAGCGATAATGACTGCATAATATGGGTAATAATGCATACTATATTGATAACATTGGGAGTAATAAGTATAATTATTATACGTCTTGCGATAATAACTGCATAATATGGGTGATAGTGTATGTTATGTTGATAATAATAAAAGTAATAAGTATAATTATTGTAGTTCTGGCGATAATGACTGCATAATATGGGTAATAGTGCATGTTATATTGATAATAATAAAAGTAGTAAGTATAATTATTATAGTTCGCGTGATAATAACTGTATAATATGGGAAATAATACATGTTATATTGATAACATTGGGAGTAATAAGTATAACTATTATAGTTCTAGGGATAATAACTGTATAATATGGGTAATAATGTATGACATATTGATAATGTTAGGAGTAATAAGTACAATTATTGTAGTTCTAGCGATAATAACTGCATAATATGGGTAATAATACATGTTATATTGATAATATTGGGAGTAATAAGTATAACTATTATAGTTATAGGGATAATAACTGTATAATATGGGTAATAATGTATGACATATTGATAATGTTAGGAGTAATAAGTACAATTATTGTAGTTCTAGCGATAATAACTGCATAATATGAGTAATAATGCATGTTATATTGATAATACTGGGAGTAATAAGTATAATTATTGTAGTTCTAGCAATAATAACTGCATAACATGGGCAATAATTCATGGTATATTGATAATATTGGGAGTAATAAGTATAACTATTATAGTTCTGGCGATAATAACTGTATAATATGGGTAATAATGCATACTATATTGATAACATTGGGAGTAATAAGTATAATTCTTATAGGTCTTGCGATAATAACTGCATAATATCGGTGATAGTGTATGTTATGTTGATAATAATATCAGTAATAAGTATAATTATTGTAGTTCTAGCGATAATGACTGCATAATATGGGTAATAGTGCATGTTATATTGATAATAGTATAAGTAATAAGTATAACTATTATAGTTCTAGCGATAATAACTGTATAATATGGGTAATAATGCATGACATTTTGATAATATTAGGAGTAATAAGTATAATTATTATTGTTCGAGCGATAATAACTGTATAATATGGGTAATAATGCATACTATATTGATAACATTGGGAGTAATAAGTATAATTATTATAGGTCTTGCGATAATAACTGCATAATATGGGTGATAGTGTATGTTATGTTGATAATAATAAAAGTAATAAGTATAATTATTGTAGTTCTGGCGATAATGACTGCATAATATGGGTAATAGTGCATGTTATATTGATAATAATAAAAGTAGTAAGTATAATTATTATAGTTCGCGTGATAATAACTGTATAATATTGGAAATAATACATGTTATATTGATAATATTGGGAGTAATAAGTATAACTATTATAGTTCTCGGGATAATAACTGTATAATATGGGTAATAATGTATGACATATTGATAATGTTAGGAGTAATAAGTACAATTATTGTAGTTCTAGCGATAATAACTGCATAATATGGGTAATAATACATGTTATATTGATAATATTGGGAGTAATAAGTATAACTATTATAGTTCTAGGGATAATAACTGTATAATATGGGTAATAATGTATGACATATTGATAATGTTAGGAGTAATAAGTACAATTATTGTAGTTCTAGCGATAATAACTGCATAATATGAGTAATAATGCATGCTATATTGATAATACTGGGAGTAATAAGTATAATTATTGTAGTTCTAGCAATAATAACTGCATAATATGGGTAATAATTCATGGCATATTGATAATATTGGGAGTAATAAGTATAACTATTATAGTTCTGGCGATAATAACTGTATAATATGGGTAATAATGTATGACATATTGATAATGTTCGGAGTAATAAGTATGATTATTATAGTTCTAGCGATAATAACTGTATAATATGGGTAATAATGCATGACATTTTGATAATATTAGGAGTAATAAGTATAATTATTATTGTTCGAGCGATAATAACTGTATAATATGGGTAATAATGCATACTATATTGATAACATTGGGAGTAATGAGTATAATTATTATAGGTCTTGCGATAATAACTGCATAATATGGGTAATAGTGTATGTTATATTGATAATAATAAAAGTAATAAGTATAATTATTGTAGTTCTAGCGATAATGACTGCATAATATGGGTAATAATGCATACTATATTGATAACATTGGGAGTAATAAGTATAATTATTATACGTCTTGCGATAATAACTGCATAATATGGGTGATAGTGTATGTTATGTTGATAATAATAAAAGTAATAAGTATAATTATTGTAGTTCTGGCGATAATGACTGCATAATATGGGTAATAGTGCATGTTATATTGATAATAATAAAAGTAGTAAGTATAATTATTATAGTTCGCGTGATAATAACTGTATAATATGGGAAATAATACATGTTATATTGATAACATTGGGAGTAATAAGTATAACTATTATAGTTCTAGGGATAATAACTGTATAATATGGGTAATAATGTATGACATATTGATAATGTTAGGAGTAGTAAGTACAATTATTGTAGTTCTAGCGATAATAACTGCATAATATGGGTAATAATACATGTTATATTGATAATATTGGGAGTAATAAGTATAACTATTATAGTTCTAGGGATAATAACTGTATAATATGGGTAATAATGTATGACATATTGATAATGTTAGGAGTAATAAGTACAATTATTGTAGTTCTAGCGATAATAACTGCATAATATGAGTAATAATGCATGTTATATTGATAATACTGGGAGTAATAAGTATAATTATTGTAGTTCTAGCAATAATAACTGCATAATATGGGTAATAATTCATGGTATATTGATAATATTGGGAGTAATAAGTATAACTATTATAGTTCTGGCGATAATAACTGTATAATATGGGTAATAATGTATGACATATTGATAATGTTAGGAGTAATAAGTATGATTATTATAGTTCTAGCGATAATAACTGTATAATATGGGTAATAATGCATGACATTTTGATAATATTAGGAGTAATAAGTATAATTATTATTGTTCGAGCGATAATAACTGTATAATATGGGTAATAATGCATACTATATTGATAACATTGGGAGTAATGAGTATAATTATTATAGGTCTTGCGATAATAACTGCATAATATGGGTAATAGTGTATGTTATATTGATAATAATAAAAGTAATAAGTATAATTATTGTAGTTCTAGCGATAATGACTGCATAATATGGGTAATAATGCATTCTATATTGATAACATTGGGAGTAATAAGTATAATTATTATACGTCTTGCGATAATAACTGCATAATATGGGTGATAGTGTATGTTATGTTGATAATAATATAAGTAATAAGTATAATTATTGCAGTTCTAGCGATAATGACTGCATAATATGGGTAATAGTGCATGTTATATTGATAATAGTATAAGTAATAAGTATAACTATTATAGTTCTAGCGATAATAACTGTATAATATGGGTAATAATGCATGACATTTTGATAATATTAGGAGTAATAAGTATAATTATTATTGTTCGAGCGATAATAACTGTATAATATGGGTAATAATGCATACTATATTGATAACATTGGGAGTAATAAGTATAATTATTATAGGTCTTGCGATAATAACTGCATAATATGGGTGATAGTGTATGTTATGTTGATAATAATAAAAGTAATAAGTATAATTATTGTAGTTCTGGCGATAATGACTGCATAATATGGGTAATAGTGCATGTTATATTGATAATAATAAAAGTAGTAAGTATAATTATTATAGTTCGCGTGATAATAACTGTATAATATGGGAAATAATACATGTTATATTGATAATATTGGGAGTAATAAGTATAACTATTATAGTTCTAGGGATAATAACTTGATAATATGGGTAATAATGTATGACATATTGATAATGTTAGGAGTAATAAGTACAATTATTGTAGTTCTAGCGATAATAACTGCATAATATGGGTAATAATACATGTTATATTGATAATATTGGGAGTAATAAGTATAACTATTATAGTTCTAGGGATAATAACTGTATAATATTGGTAATAATGTATGACATATTGATAATGTTAGGAGTAATAAGTACAATTATTGTAGTTCTAGCGATAATAACTGCATAATATGAGTAATAATGCATGTTATATTGATAATACTGGGAGTAATAAGTATAATTATTGTAGTTCTAGCAATAATAACTGCATAATATGGGTAATAATTCATGGTAAATTGATAATATTGGGAGTAATAAGTATAACTATTATAGTTCTGGCGATAATAACTGTATAATATGGGTAATAATGTATGACATATTGATAATGTTAGGAGTAATAAGTATGATTATTATAGTTCTAGCGATAATAACTGTATAATATGGGTAATAATGCATGACATTTTGATAATATTAGGAGTAATAAGTATAATTATTATTGTTCGAGCGATAATAACTGTATAATATGGGTAATAATGCATACTATATTGATAACATTGGGAGTAATGAGTATAATTATTATAGGTCTTGCGATAATAACTGCATAATATGGGTAATAGTGTATGTTATATTGATAATAATAAAAGTAATAAGTATAATTATTGTAGTTCTAGCGATAATGACTGCATAATATGGGTAATAATGCATACTATATTGATAACATTGGGAGTAATAAGTATAATTATTATACGTCTTGCGATAATAACTGCATAATATGGGTGATAGTGTATGTTATGTTGATAATAATAAAAGTAATAAGTATAATTATTGTAGTTCTGGCGATAATGACTGCATAATATGGGTAATAGTGCATGTTATATTGATAATAATAAAAGTAGTAAGTATAATTATTATAGTTCGCGTGATAATAACTGTATAATATGGGAAATAATACATGTTATATTGATAATATTGGGAGTAATAAGTATAGATATTATAGTTCTAGGGATAATAACTGTATAATATGGGTAATAATGTATGACATATTGATAATGTTAGGAGTAATAAGTACAATTATTGTAGTTCTAGCGATAATAACTGCATAATATGGGTAATAATACATGTTATATTGATAATATTGGGAGTAATAAGTATAACTATTATAGTTCTAGGGATAATAACTGTATAATATGGGTAATAATATATGACATATTGATAATGTTAGGAGTAATAAGTACAATTATTGTAGTTCTAGCGATAATAACTGCATAATATGGGTAATAATGCATACTATATTGATAACATTGGGAGTAATGAGTATAATTATTATAGGTCTTGCGATAATAACTGCATAATATGGGTAATAGTGTATGTTATATTGATAATAATAAAAGTAATAAGTATAATTATTGTAGTTCTAGCGATAATGACTGCATAATATGGGTAATAATGCATACTATATTGATAACATTGGGAGTAATAAGTATAATTATTATAGGTCTTGCGATAATAACTGCATAATATGGGTGATAGTGTATGTTATGTTGATAATAATATAAGTAATAAGTATAATTATTGTAGTTCTAGCGATAATGACTGCATAATATGGGTAATAGTGCAGGTTATATTGATAATAGTATAAGTAATAAGTATAACTATTATAGTTCCAGCGATAATAACTGTATAATATGGGTAATAATGCATGACATTTTGATAATATTAGGAGTAATAAGTATAATTATTATAGTTCTAGCGATAATAACTGCATAATATGGGTAATAATACATGTTATATTGATAATATTGGGAGTAATAAGTATAACTATTATAGTTCTAGGGATAATAACTGTATAATATGGGTAATAATGTATGACATATTGATAATGTTAGGAGTAATAAGTACAATTATTGTAGTTCTAGCGATAATAACTGCATAATATGAGTAATAATGCATGTTATATTGATAATATTTGGAGTAATAAGTATAACTATTATAGTTCTGGCGATAATAACTGTATAATATGGGTAATAATGTATGACATATTGATAATATTAGGAGTAATAAGTATGATTATTATAGGTCTTGCGATAATAACTGCATAATATGGGTGATAGTGTATGTTATGTTGATAATAATATAAGTAATAAGTATAATTATTGTAGTTCTAGCGATAATGACTGCATAATATGGGTAATAGTGCATGTTATATTGATTATAATAAAAGTAGTAAGAATAATTATTATAGTTCGCGTGATAATAACTGTATAATATGGGAAATAATACATGTTATATTGATAATATTGGGAGTAATAAGTATAACTATCATAGTTCTAGGGATAATAACTGTATAATATGGGTAATAATGTATGACATATTGATAATGTTAGGAGTAATAAGTACAATTATTGTAGTTCTAGCGATAATAACTGCATAATATGAGTAATAATGCATGTTGTATTGATAATACTGGGAGTAATAAGTATAATTATTGTAGTTCTAGCAATAATAACTGCATAATATGGGTAATAATGCATGGTATATTGATAATATTGGGAGTAATAAGTATAACTATTATAGTTCTGGCGATAATAACTGTATAATATGGGTAATAATGCATACTATATTGATAACATTGGGAGTAATAAGTATAATTCTTATAGGTCTTGCGATAATAACTGCATAATATCGGTGATAGTGTATGTTATGTTGATAATAATATCAGTAATAAGTATAATTATTGTAGTTCTAGCGATAATGACTGCATAATATGGGTAATAGTGCATGTTATATTGATAATAGTATAAGTAATAAGTATAACTATTATAGTTCTAGCGATAATAACTGTATAATATGGGTAATAATGCATGACATTTTGATAATATTAGGAGTAATAAGTATAATTATTATTGTTCGAGCGATAATAACTGTATAATATGGGTAATAATGCATACTATATTGATAACATTGGGAGTAATGAGTATAATTATTATAGGTCTTGCGATAATAACTGCATAATATGGGTAATAGTGTATGTTATATTGATAATAATAAAAGTAATAAGTATAATTATTGTAGTTCTAGCGATAATGACTGCATAATATGGGTAATAATGCATACTATATTGATAACATTGGGAGTAATAAGTATAATTATTATACGTCTTGCGATAATAACTGCATAATATGGGTGATAGTGTATGTTATGTTGATAATAATAAAAGTAATAAGTATAATTATTGTAGTTCTGGCGATAATGACTGCATAATATGGGTAATAGTGCATGTTATATTGATAATAATAAAAGTAGTAAGTATAATTATTATAGTTCGCGTGATAATAACTGTATAATATGGGAAATAATACATGTTATATTGATAACATTGGGAGTAATAAGTATAACTATTATAGTTCTAGGGATAATAACTGTATAATATGGGTAATAATGTATGACATATTGATAATGTTAGGAGTAGTAAGTACAATTATTGTAGTTCTAGCGATAATAACTGCATAATATGGGTAATAATGTATGACATATTGATAATGTTAGGAGTAATAAGTACAATTATTGTAGTTCTAGCGATAATAACTGCATAATATGAGTAATAATGCATGTTATATTGATAATACTGGGAGTAATAAGTATAATTATTGTAGTTCTAGCAATAATAACTGCATAATATGGGTAATAATTCATGGTATATTGATAATATTGGGAGTAATAAGTATAACTATTATAGTTCTGGCGATAATAACTGTATAATATGGGTAATAATGTATGACATATTGATAATGTTAGGAGTAATAAGTATGATTATTATAGTTCTAGCGATAATAACTGTATAATATGGGTAATAATGCATGACATTTTGATAATATTAGGAGTAATAAGTATAATTATTATTGTTCGAGCGATAATAACTGTATAATATGGGTAATAATGCATACTATATTGATAACATTGGGAGTAATGAGTATAATTATTATAGGTCTTGCGATAATAACTGCATAATATGGGTAATAGTGTATGTTATATTGATAATAATAAAAGTAATAAGTATAATTATTGTAGTTCTAGCGATAATGACTGCATAATATGGGTAATAATGCATTCTATATTGATAACATTGGGAGTAATAAGTATAATTATTATACGTCTTGCGATAATAACTGCATAATATGGGTGATAGTGTATGTTATGTTGATAATAATATAAGTAATAAGTATAATTATTGCAGTTCTAGCGATAATGACTGCATAATATGGGTAATAGTGCATGTTATATTGATAATAGTATAAGTAATAAGTATAACTATTATAGTTCTAGCGATAATAACTGTATAATATGGGTAATAATGCATGACATTTTGATAATATTAGGAGTAATAAGTATAATTATTATTGTTCGAGCGATAATAACTGTATAATATGGGTAATAATGCATACTATATTGATAACATTGGGAGTAATAAGTATAATTATTATAGGTCTTGCGATAATAACTGCATAATATGGGTGATAGTGTATGTTATGTTGATAATAATAAAAGTAATAAGTATAATTATTGTAGTTCTGGCGATAATGACTGCATAATATGGGTAATAGTGCATGTTATATTGATAATAATAAAAGTAGTAAGTATAATTATTATAGTTCGCGTGATAATAACTGTATAATATGGGAAATAATACATGTTATATTGATAATATTGGGAGTAATAAGTATAACTATTATAGTTCTAGGGATAATAACTTGATAATATGGGTAATAATGTATGACATATTGATAATGTTAGGAGTAATAAGTACAATTATTGTAGTTCTAGCGATAATAACTGCATAATATGGGTAATAATACATGTTATATTGATAATATTGGGAGTAATAAGTATAACTATTATAGTTCTAGGGATAATAACTGTATAATATTGGTAATAATGTATGACATATTGATAATGTTAGGAGTAATAAGTACAATTATTGTAGTTCTAGCGATAATAACTGCATAATATGAGTAATAATGCATGTTATATTGATAATACTGGGAGTAATAAGTATAATTATTGTAGTTCTAGCAATAATAACTGCATAATATGGGTAATAATTCATGGTAAATTGATAATATTGGGAGTAATAAGTATAACTATTATAGTTCTGGCGATAATAACTGTATAATATGGGTAATAATGTATGACATATTGATAATGTTAGGAGTAATAAGTATGATTATTATAGTTCTAGCGATAATAACTGTATAATATGGGTAATAATGCATGACATTTTGATAATATTAGGAGTAATAAGTATAATTATTATTGTTCGAGCGATAATAACTGTATAATATGGGTAATAATGCATACTATATTGATAACATTGGGAGTAATGAGTATAATTATTATAGGTCTTGCGATAATAACTGCATAATATGGGTAATAGTGTATGTTATATTGATAATAATAAAAGTAATAAGTATAATTATTGTAGTTCTAGCGATAATGACTGCATAATATGGGTAATAATGCATACTATATTGATAACATTGGGAGTAATAAGTATAATTATTATACGTCTTGCGATAATAACTGCATAATATGGGTGATAGTGTATGTTATGTTGATAATAATAAAAGTAATAAGTATAATTATTGTAGTTCTGGCGATAATGACTGCATAATATGGGTAATAGTGCATGTTATATTGATAATAATAAAAGTAGTAAGTATAATTATTATAGTTCGCGTGATAATAACTGTATAATATGGGAAATAATACATGTTATATTGATAATATTGGGAGTAATAAGTATAGATATTATAGTTCTAGGGATAATAACTGTATAATATGGGTAATAATGTATGACATATTGATAATGTTAGGAGTAATAAGTACAATTATTGTAGTTCTAGCGATAATAACTGCATAATATGGGTAATAATACATGTTATATTGATAATATTGGGAGTAATAAGTATAACTATTATAGTTCTAGGGATAATAACTGTATAATATGGGTAATAATATATGACATATTGATAATGTTAGGAGTAATAAGTACAATTATTGTAGTTCTAGCGATAATAACTGCATAATATGGGTAATAATGCATACTATATTGATAACATTGGGAGTAATGAGTATAATTATTATAGGTCTTGCGATAATAACTGCATAATATGGGTAATAGTGTATGTTATATTGATAATAATAAAAGTAATAAGTATAATTATTGTAGTTCTAGCGATAATGACTGCATAATATGGGTAATAATGCATACTATATTGATAACATTGGGAGTAATAAGTATAATTATTATAGGTCTTGCGATAATAACTGCATAATATGGGTGATAGTGTATGTTATGTTGATAATAATATAAGTAATAAGTATAATTATTGTAGTTCTAGCGATAATGACTGCATAATATGGGTAATAGTGCAGGTTATATTGATAATAGTATAAGTAATAAGTATAACTATTATAGTTCCAGCGATAATAACTGTATAATATGGGTAATAATGCATGACATTTTGATAATATTAGGAGTAATAAGTATAATTATTATAGTTCTAGCGATAATAACTGCATAATATGGGTAATAATACATGTTATATTGATAATATTGGGAGTAATAAGTATAACTATTATAGTTCTAGGGATAATAACTGTATAATATGGGTAATAATGTATGACATATTGATAATGTTAGGAGTAATAAGTACAATTATTGTAGTTCTAGCGATAATAACTGCATAATATGAGTAATAATGCATGTTATATTGATAATATTTGGAGTAATAAGTATAACTATTATAGTTCTGGCGATAATAACTGTATAATATGGGTAATAATGTATGACATATTGATAATATTAGGAGTAATAAGTATGATTATTATAGGTCTTGCGATAATAACTGCATAATATGGGTGATAGTGTATGTTATGTTGATAATAATATAAGTAATAAGTATAATTATTGTAGTTCTAGCGATAATGACTGCATAATATGGGTAATAGTGCATGTTATATTGATTATAATAAAAGTAGTAAGAATAATTATTATAGTTCGCGTGATAATAACTGTATAATATGGGAAATAATACATGTTATATTGATAATATTGGGAGTAATAAGTATAACTATCATAGTTCTAGGGATAATAACTGTATAATATGGGTAATAATGTATGACATATTGATAATGTTAGGAGTAATAAGTACAATTATTGTAGTTCTAGCGATAATAACTGCATAATATGAGTAATAATGCATGTTGTATTGATAATACTGGGAGTAATAAGTATAATTATTGTAGTTCTAGCAATAATAACTGCATAATATGGGTAATAATGCATGGTATATTGATAATATTGGGAGTAATAAGTATAACTATTATAGTTCTGGCGATAATAACTGTATAATATGGGTAATAATGCATACTATATTGATAACATTGGGAGTAATAAGTATAATTCTTATAGGTCTTGCGATAATAACTGCATAATATCGGTGATAGTGTATGTTATGTTGATAATAATATCAGTAATAAGTATAATTATTGTAGTTCTAGCGATAATGACTGCATAATATGGGTAATAGTGCATGTTATATTGATAATAGTATAAGTAATAAGTATAACTATTATAGTTCTAGCGATAATAACTGTATAATATGGGTAATAATGCATGACATTTTGATAATATTAGGAGTAATAAGTATAATTATTATTGTTCGAGCGATAATAACTGTATAATATGGGTAATAATGCATACTATATTGATAACATTGGGAGTAATAAGTATAATTATTATAGGTCTTGCGATAATAACTGCATAATATGGGTGATAGTGTATGTTATGTTGATAATAATAAAAGTAATAAGTATAATTATTGTAGTTCTGGCGATAATGACTGCATAATATGGGTAATAGTGCATGTTATATTGATAATAATAAAAGTAGTAAGTATAATTATTATAGTTCGCGTGATAATAACTGTATAATATTGGAAATAATACATGTTATATTGATAATATTGGGAGTAATAAGTATAACTATTATAGTTCTCGGGATAATAACTGTATAATATGGGTAATAATGTATGACATATTGATAATGTTAGGAGTAATAAGTACAATTATTGTAGTTCTAGCGATAATAACTGCATAATATGGGTAATAATACATGTTATATTGATAATATTGGGAGTAATAAGTATAACTATTATAGTTCTAGGGATAATAACTGTATAATATGGGTAATAATGTATGACATATTGATAATGTTAGGAGTAATAAGTACAATTATTGTAGTTCTAGCGATAATAACTGCATAATATGAGTAATAATGCATGCTATATTGATAATACTGGGAGTAATAAGTATAATTATTGTAGTTCTAGCAATAATAACTGCATAATATGGGTAATAATTCATGGCATATTGATAATATTGGGAGTAATAAGTATAACTATTATAGTTCTGGCGATAATAACTGTATAATATGGGTAATAATGTATGACATATTGATAATGTTCGGAGTAATAAGTATGATTATTATAGTTCTAGCGATAATAACTGTATAATATGGGTAATAATGCATGACATTTTGATAATATTAGGAGTAATAAGTATAATTATTATTGTTCGAGCGATAATAACTGTATAATATGGGTAATAATGCATACTATATTGATAACATTGGGAGTAATGAGTATAATTATTATAGGTCTTGCGATAATAACTGCATAATATGGGTAATAGTGTATGTTATATTGATAATAATAAAAGTAATAAGTATAATTATTGTAGTTCTAGCGATAATGACTGCATAATATGGGTAATAATGCATACTATATTGATAACATTGGGAGTAATAAGTATAATTATTATACGTCTTGCGATAATAACTGCATAATATGGGTGATAGTGTATGTTATGTTGATAATAATAAAAGTAATAAGTATAATTATTGTAGTTCTGGCGATAATGACTGCATAATATGGGTAATAGTGCATGTTATATTGATAATAATAAAAGTAGTAAGTATAATTATTATAGTTCGCGTGATAATAACTGTATAATATGGGAAATAATACATGTTATATTGATAACATTGGGAGTAATAAGTATAACTATTATAGTTCTAGGGATAATAACTGTATAATATGGGTAATAATGTATGACATATTGATAATGTTAGGAGTAATAAGTACAATTATTGTAGTTCTAGCGATAATAACTGCATAATATGGGTAATAATACATGTTATATTGATAATATTGGGAGTAATAAGTATAACTATTATAGTTCTAGGGATAATAACTGTATAATATGGGTAATAATGTATGACATATTGATAATGTTAGGAGTAATAAGTACAATTATTGTAGTTCTAGCGATAATAACTGCATAATATGAGTAATAATGCATGTTATATTGATAATACTGGGAGTAATAAGTATAATTATTGTAGTTCTAGCAATAATAACTGCATAATATGGGTAATAATTCATGGTATATTGATAATATTGGGAGTAATAAGTATAACTATTATAGTTCTGGCGATAATAACTGTATAATATGGGTAATAATGTATGACATATTGATAATGTTAGGAGTAATAAGTATGATTATTATAGTTCTAGCGATAATAACTGTATAATATGGGTAATAATGCATGACATTTTGATAATATTAGGAGTAATAAGTATAATTATTATTGTTCGAGCGATAATAACTGTATAATATGGGTAATAATGCATACTATATTGATAACATTGGGAGTAATGAGTATAATTATTATAGGTCTTGCGATAATAACTGCATAATATGGGTAATAGTGTATGTTATATTGATAATAATAAAAGTAATAAGTATAATTATTGTAGTTCTAGCGATAATGACTGCATAATATGGGTAATAATGCATTCTATATTGATAACATTGGGAGTAATAAGTATAATTATTATACGTCTTGCGATAATAACTGCATAATATGGGTGATAGTGTATGTTATGTTGATAATAATATAAGTAATAAGTATAATTATTGCAGTTCTAGCGATAATGACTGCATAATATGGGTAATAGTGCATGTTATATTGATAATAGTATAAGTAATAAGTATAACTATTATAGTTCTAGCGATAATAACTGTATAATATGGGTAATAATGCATGACATTTTGATAATATTAGGAGTAATAAGTATAATTATTATTGTTCGAGCGATAATAACTGTATAATATGGGTAATAATGCATACTATATTGATAACATTGGGAGTAATAAGTATAATTATTATAGGTCTTGCGATAATAACTGCATAATATGGGTGATAGTGTATGTTATGTTGATAATAATAAAAGTAATAAGTATAATTATTGTAGTTCTGGCGATAATGACTGCATAATATGGGTAATAGTGCATGTTATATTGATAATAATAAAAGTAGTAAGTATAATTATTATAGTTCGCGTGATAATAACTGTATAATATGGGAAATAATACATGTTATATTGATAATATTGGGAGTAATAAGTATAACTATTATAGTTCTAGGGATAATAACTTGATAATATGGGTAATAATGTATGACATATTGATAATGTTAGGAGTAATAAGTACAATTATTGTAGTTCTAGCGATAATAACTGCATAATATGGGTAATAATACATGTTATATTGATAATATTGGGAGTAATAAGTATAACTATTATAGTTCTAGGGATAATAACTGTATAATATTGGTAATAATGTATGACATATTGATAATGTTAGGAGTAATAAGTACAATTATTGTAGTTCTAGCGATAATAACTGCATAATATGAGTAATAATGCATGTTATATTGATAATACTGGGAGTAATAAGTATAATTATTGTAGTTCTAGCAATAATAACTGCATAATATGGGTAATAATTCATGGTAAATTGATAATATTGGGAGTAATAAGTATAACTATTATAGTTCTGGCGATAATAACTGTATAATATGGGTAATAATGTATGACATATTGATAATGTTAGGAGTAATAAGTATGATTATTATAGTTCTAGCGATAATAACTGTATAATATGGGTAATAATGCATGACATTTTGATAATATTAGGAGTAATAAGTATAATTATTATTGTTCGAGCGATAATAACTGTATAATATGGGTAATAATGCATACTATATTGATAACATTGGGAGTAATGAGTATAATTATTATAGGTCTTGCGATAATAACTGCATAATATGGGTAATAGTGTATGTTATATTGATAATAATAAAAGTAATAAGTATAATTATTGTAGTTCTAGCGATAATGACTGCATAATATGGGTAATAATGCATACTATATTGATAACATTGGGAGTAATAAGTATAATTATTATACGTCTTGCGATAATAACTGCATAATATGGGTGATAGTGTATGTTATGTTGATAATAATAAAAGTAATAAGTATAATTATTGTAGTTCTGGCGATAATGACTGCATAATATGGGTAATAGTGCATGTTATATTGATAATAATAAAAGTAGTAAGTATAATTATTATAGTTCGCGTGATAATAACTGTATAATATGGGAAATAATACATGTTATATTGATAATATTGGGAGTAATAAGTATAGATATTATAGTTCTAGGGATAATAACTGTATAATATGGGTAATAATGTATGACATATTGATAATGTTAGGAGTAATAAGTACAATTATTGTAGTTCTAGCGATAATAACTGCATAATATGGGTAATAATACATGTTATATTGATAATATTGGGAGTAATAAGTATAACTATTATAGTTCTAGGGATAATAACTGTATAATATGGGTAATAATATATGACATATTGATAATGTTAGGAGTAATAAGTACAATTATTGTAGTTCTAGCGATAATAACTGCATAATATGGGTAATAATGCATACTATATTGATAACATTGGGAGTAATGAGTATAATTATTATAGGTCTTGCGATAATAACTGCGTAATATGGGTAATAGTGTATGTTATATTGATAATAATAAAAGTAATAAGTATAATTATTGTAGTTCTAGCGATAATGACTGCATAATATGGGTAATAATGCATACTATATTGATAACATTGGGAGTAATAAGTATAATTATTATAGGTCTTGCGATAATAACTGCATAATATGGGTGATAGTGTATGTTATGTTGATAATAATATAAGTAATAAGTATAATTATTGTAGTTCTAGCGATAATGACTGCATAATATGGGTAATAGTGCAGGTTATATTGATAATAGTATAAGTAATAAGTATAACTATTATAGTTCCAGCGATAATAACTGTATAATATGGGTAATAATGCATGACATTTTGATAATATTAGGAGTAATAAGTATAATTATTATAGTTCTAGCGATAATAACTGCATAATATGGGTAATAATACATGTTATATTGATAATATTGGGAGTAATAAGTATAACTATTATAGTTCTAGGGATAATAACTGTATAATATGGGTAATAATGTATGACATATTGATAATGTTAGGAGTAATAAGTACAATTATTGTAGTTCTAGCGATAATAACTGCATAATATGAGTAATAATGCATGTTATATTGATAATATTGGGAGTAATAAGTATAACTATTATAGTTCTGGCGATAATAACTGTATAATATGGGTAATAATGTATGACATATTGATAATATTAGGAGTAATAAGTATGATTATTATAGGTCTTGCGATAATAACTGCATAATATGGGTGATAGTGTATGTTATGTTGATAATAATATAAGTAATAAGTATAATTATTGTAGTTCTAGCGATAATGACTGCATAATATGGGTAATAGTGCATGTTATATTGATTATAATAAAAGTAGTAAGTATAATTATTATAGTTCGCGTGATAATAACTGTATAATATGGGAAATAATACATGTTATATTGATAATATTGGGAGTAATAAGTATAACTATCATAGTTCTAGGGATAATAACTGTATAATATGGGTAATAATGTATGACATATTGATAATGTTAGGAGTAATAAGTACAATTATTGTAGTTCTAGCGATAATAACTGCATAATATGAGTAATAATGCATGTTGTATTGATAATACTGGGAGTAATAAGTATAATTATTGTAGTTCTAGCAATAATAACTGCATAATATGGGTAATAATGCATGGTATATTGATAATATTGGGAGTAATAAGTATAACTATTATAGTTCTGGCGATAATAACTGTATAATATGGGTAATAATGTATGACATATTGATAATGTTAGGAGTAATAAGTACAATTATTGTAGTTCTAGCGATAATAACTGCATAATATGGGTAATAATGCATGGTATATTGATAATATTGGGAGTAATAAGTATAACTATTATAGTTCTGGCGGTAATAACTGCATAATATGGGTAATAGTGTATGTTATATTGATAATAATAAAAGTAATAAGTATAATTATTGTAGTTCTAGCGATAATGACTGCATAATATGGGTAATAATGCATACTATATTGATAACATTGGGAGTAATAAGTATATTTATTATAGGTCTTGCGATAATAACTGCATAATATGGGTCATAGTGCATGTTATATTGATAATAATAAAAGTAATAAGTATAACTATTATAGTTCTCGCGATAATAACTGTATAATATGGGTAATAATGCATGACATATTGATAATATTTGGAGTAATAAGTATAATTGTTATAGTTCTAGCGAGAATAACTGCATAATATGGGTAATAGTGCATGTTATATTGATAAAATTAGGAGTAATAAGTATAATTATTATAGTTCTAGCGAGAATAACTGCATAATATTGGTAATAATGCATGTTATATTGATAATAATGAAAGTAATAAGTATAATTATTATAGTTCGAGCGATAATATCTGCATAATATGGGTAATAATGCATGACACATTGATAATATTAGGAGTAATAAGTATGATTATTATAGTTCTAGCGGTAATAACTGCATAATGTGGGTAATAGTGCATGTTATATTGATAATAATAATAGTATTAAGTATAATTATTATAGTTCTACCGATAATAACTGCATAATATTGGTAACAGTGCATGTTATATTGATAATAATAAAAGTAATAAGTATAATTATTGTAGTTCTAGCGATAATGACTGCATAATATGGGTAATAGTGCATGTTATATTGATAATAATAATAGTATTAAGTATAATTATTATAGTTCTACCGATAATAACTGCATAATATTGGTAACAGTGCATGTTATATTGATAAAATTAGGAGTAATAAGTATAATTATTATAATTCTAGCGAGAATAACTGCATGATATTGGTAATAATGCATGTTATATTGATAATAATGAAAGTAATAAGTATAATTATTATAGTTCTGGCGATAATAACTGCATAATATGGGTAATAATGCATGTTATACTGATAACAATATACGTAATAAGTATAATTATTATAGCTCTAGCGATAATGACTGCATAATATGGGTAATAATGCATACCATATTGATAACATTGGGAGTAATAGGTATAATTATTATAGGTCTTGCGATAATAACTGCATAATATGGGTAATAGTGTATGTTATATTGATAATAACAAAAGTAATAAGTACAATTATTGTAGTTCTAGCGATAATGACTGCATAATATGGGTAATAATGCATACTATATTGATAACATTGGGAGTAATAAGTATAAGTATTATAGGTCTTGCGATAATAACTGCATAATATGGGTAATAGTGTATGTTATATTGATTATAATAAAAGTAATAAGTATAATTATTGTAGTTCTAGCAATAATAACTGCATAATATGGGTAATAATGCATGGTATATTGATAATATTGGGAGTAATAAGTATAACTATTATAGTTCTCGCGATAATAACTGTATAATATGGGTAATAATGCATGACATATTGATAATATTTGGAGTAATAAGTATAATTGTTATAGTTCTAGCGAGAATAACTGCATAATATGGGTAATAATGCATGACATATTGATAATATTGGGAGTAATAAGTATAATTATTATAGTTCTCGCGATAATAATTGCATAATATGGGTAACAGTGCATGTTATATTGATAATAATAAAAGTAATAAGTATAATTATTATAGTTCTAGCGATCTTAACTGTATAATATGGGTAATAATGCACGTTATATTGATAAAGTTAGGAGTAATAAGTATAATTATTATAGTTCTAGCGATAATTACTGCATAATATGGGTAATAGTGCACGTTATATTGATAATATTGGGAGTAGTAAGTATAATTATTGTAGTTCTAGCAATAATAACTGCATAATATGGGTAATAATGCACGTTATATTCATAAAATTAGGAGTAATAAGTACTATTATTATAGTTCTAGCCATAATAACTGCATAATATGGGTAATAGTGCATGTTATATTGATAATATTGGGAGTAATCAGTACAATTATTGTAGTTCTAGCGATAATAACTGCATAATATGGGTAATAATGCATGTTATATTGATAATATTGGGAGTTATAAGTATAATTATTGGAGTTCTAGCAATAATAACTGCATAATACGGGTAATAATGCATGGTATATTGACAATATTGGGAGAAATACGTATAATTATTATAGTTCTAGCGATAATAACTGTATGATATGGGTAATAATATATGACATATTGATAATATTAGGAGTAATAAGTATGATTATTATAGTTCTAGCGATAATAACTGCATAATATGGGTAATAGTGCATGTTATATTGATAATAGAATAAGTAATAAGTATAACTATTATAGTTCTAGCGACAATAACTGTATAATATGGGTAATAATGTATGACATATCCATAATATTAGGAGTAATAAGTATAATTATTATAGTTCTAGCGATAATAACTGTATAATATGGGTAATAATGCATGACACATTGATAATATTAGGAGTAATAAGTATGATTATTATAGTTCTAGCGGTAATAACTGCATAATATGGGTAATAATGCATGTTATATTGATAATACTGGGAGTAATAAGTATAATTATTGTAGTTCTAGCAATAATAACTGCATAATATGGGTAATAATGCATGGTATATTGATAATATTGGGAGTAATAAGTATAACTATAATAGTTCTAGCGATAATAACTGTATAATATGGGTAATAATGCACGTTATATTCATAAAATTAGGAGTAATAAGTATTATTATTATAGTTCTAGCCATAATAACTGCATAATATGGGTAGTAGTACATCTTATATTGATAATATTGGGAGTAGTAAGTATAATTATTGTAGTTTAGCAATAATAACTGCATAATATGGGTAATAATGCATGACATATTGATAATATTAGGAGTAATAAGTATAATTATTATAGTTCTAGCAATAATAACTGCATAATATGGGTAACAGTGCATGTTTTATTGATAATAATAATAGTAATAGGTATAATTATTATAGTTCAAGCGATAATAACGGTATAATATGGGTAATAATGCATGACATATTGATAGTATTAGGAGTAATAAGTATAAGTGTTATAGTTCGAGCGATAATAACTGTATAATATGGGTATTAATGCATGACATATTGATAATATTAGGAGTAATAAGTATAATTATTATAGTTCTAGCGATAATAACTGCATAATATGGGAAATAATGCATGACATATTGATAATATTAGGAGTAATAAGTATAATTGTTATAGTTCTAGCGAGAATAACTGCATAATATGGGTAATAGTGCATGTTATATTGATAAAATTAGGAGTAATAAGTACAATTATTATAGTTCTAGCGAGAATAACTGCATAATATTGGTAATAATGCATGTTATATTGATAAAATTAGGAGTAATAAGTATAATTTTTATAGTTGTAGCGATAATAACTGCATAATATGGGTAATAATGCATGTTATACTGATAATAATATAAGTAATAAGTATAACTATTACAGTTCTAGCGATAATAACTGTATAATATGGGTAATAATGCATGACATATTGATAATATTTGGAGTAATAAGTATAATTGTTATAGTTCTAGCGAGAATAACTGCATAATATCGGTAATAGTGCATGTTATATTGATAAAATTAGGAGTAATAAGTATAATTATTATAGTTCTGGCGAGAATAACTGTATAATATGGGTAATAATGCATGATATATTGATAATATTAGGAGTAATAAGTATAACTATTATAGTTCTAGCGATAATAACTGCATAATATGGGAAATAATGCATGACATATTGATAATATTAGGAGTAATAAGTACAATTGTTATAGTTCTAGCGAGAATAATTGCATAATATGGGTAATAGTGCATGTTATATTGATAATAATAATAGTATTAAGTATAATTATTATAGTTCTACCGATAATAACTGCATAATATTGGTAACAGTGCATGTTATATTGATAATAATAAAAGTAATAAGTATAATTATTGTAGTTCTAGCGATAATGACTGCATAATATGGGTAATAGTGCATGTTATATTGATAAAATTAGGAGTAGTAAGCATAATTATTATAATTCTAGCGAGAATAACTGCATGATATTGGTAATAATGCATGTTATATTGATAATAATGAAAGTAATAAGTATAATTATTATAGTTCTGGCGATAATAACTGCATAATATGGGTAATAATGCATGTTATACTGATAATAATATAAGTAATAAGTATAATTATTATAGCTCTAGCGATAATGACTGCATAATATGGGTAATAATGGATACCATATTGATAACATTGGGAGTAATAGGTATAATTATTATAGGTCTTGCGATAATAACTGTATAATATGGGTAATAGTGTATGTTATATTGATAATAATAAAAGTAATAAGTATAATTATTGTAGTTCTAGCGATAATGACTGCATAATATGGGTAATAATGCATACTATATTGATAACATTGGGAGTAATATGTACAAGTATTATAGGTCTTGCGATAATAACTGCATAATATGGGTAATAGTGTATGTTATATTGATAATAATGAAAGTAACAAGTATAATTATTATAGTTCGAGCGATAATAACTGTATAATATGGGTAATAATGCATGTTGTACTGATAATAATATAAGTAATGGGTATAACTATTATAGTTCTAGCGATAATAACTGCATAATATGGGTAATAGTGCATGTTATATTGATAATAATAAAAGTAATAAGTATAATTATTATAGTTCTAGCGATAATTACTGCATAATATGGGTAATAATGCATGTAATATTGATAATACTGGGAGTAATAAGTATAATTATTGTAGTTCTAGCAATAATAACTGCATAATATGGGTAATAATGCATGGTATATTGATAATATTGGGAGTAATAAGTATAACTATAATAGTTCTAGCGATAATAACTGTATAATATGGGTAATAATGCACGTTATATTCATAAAATTAGGAGTAATAAGTATTATTATTATAGTTCTAGCCATAATAACTGCATAATATGGGTAGTAGTACATCTTATATTGATAATATTGGGAGTAGTAAGTATAATTATTGTAGTTCTAGCAATAATAACTGCATAATATGGGTAATAATGCATGACATATTGATAATATTGGGAGTAATAAGTATAATTATTATAGTTCTCGCGATAATAACTGCATAATATGGGTAACAGTGCATGTTATATTGATAATAATAAAAGTAATAAGTATAATTATTATAGTTCTAGCGATCTTAACTGTATAATATGGGTAATAATGCACGTTATATTGATAAAGTTAGGAGTAATAAGTATAATTATTATAGTTCTAGCAATAATTACTGCATAATATGGGTAATAGTGCACGTTATATTGATAATATTGGGAGTAGTAAGTATAATTATTGTAGTTCTAGCAATAATAACTGCATAATATGGGTAATAATGCACGTTATATTCATAAAATTAGGAGTAATAAGTACTATTATTATAGTTCTAGCCATAATAACTGCATAATATGGGTAAGAGTGCATGTTATATTGATAATATTGGGAGTAATCAGTACAGTTATTGTAGTTCTAGCGATAATAACTGCATAATATGGGTAATAATGCATGTTATATTGATAATATTGGGAGTTATAAGTATAATTATTGGAGTTCTAGCAATAATTACTGCATAATACGGGTAATAATGCATGGTATATTGACAATATTGGGAGTAATACGTATAATTATTATAGTTCTAGCGATAATAACTGTATGATATGGGTAATAATGTATGACATATTGATAATATTAGGAGTAATAAGTATGATTATTATAGTTCTAGCGATAATAACTGCATAATATGGGTAATAGTGCATGTTATATTGATAATAGAATAAGTAATAAGTATAACTATTATAGTTCTAGCGACAATAACTGTATAATATGGGTAATAATGCATGACATATTGATAATATTAGGAGTAATAAGTATAATTATTATAGTTCTAGCGATAATAACTGTATAATATGGGTAATAATGTATGACATATCCATAATATTAGGAGTAATAAGTATAATTATTATAGTTCTAGCGATAATAACTGTATAATATGGGTAATAATGCATGACACATTGATAATATTAGGAGTAATAAGTATGATTATTATAGTTCTAGCGGTAATAACTGCATAATGTGGGTAATAGTGCATGTTATATTGATAATAATAATAGTATTAAGTATAAGTATTATAGTTCTACCGATAATAACTGCATCATATTGGTAACAGTGCATGTTATATTGATAATAATAAAAGTAATAAGTATAATTATTGTAGTTCTAGCGATAATGACTGCATAATATGGGTAATAGTGCATATTATATTGATAAAATTAGGAGTAATAAGTATAATTATTATAATTCTAGCGAGAATAACTGCATGATATTGGTAATAATGCATGTTATATTGATAATAATGAAAGTAATAAGTATAATTATTATAGTTCTGGCGATAATAACTGCATAATATGGGCAATAGTGCATGTTATATTGATAATAGTATAAGTAATAAGTATAACTATTATAGTTCTAGCAATAATAACTGTATAATACGGGTAATAGAGCATGTTATATTGATAATAATAATAGTAATAAGTATAATTATTATAGTTCTAGCGATATTAACTGTATAATATGGGTAAAAATGCATGTTATGTTGGTAATACTGGGAGTAATAAGTACAATTATTGTAGTTCTAGCGATAATAACTGCATAATATGGGTGATAGTGCATGTTATATTGATAATAGAATAAGTAATAAGTATAACTATTATAGTTCTAGCGACAATAACTGCATAATATGGGTAATAATGCATGATATATTGATAATATTAGGAGTAATAAGTATAATTATTATAGTTCTAGCGATAATAACTGCATAATATGGGAAATAATGCATGACATATTGATAATATTAGGAGTAATAAGTACAATTGTTATAGTTCTAGCGAGAATAATTGCATAATATGGGTAATAGTGCATGTTATATTGGTAATAATAATAGTATTAAGTATAATTATTATAGTTCTACCGATAATAACTGCATAATATTGGTAACAGTGCATGTTATATTGATAATAATAAAAGTAATAAGTATAATTATTGTAGTTCTAGCGATAATGACTGCATAATATGGGTAATAGTGCATGTTATATTGATAAAATTAGGAGTAGTAAGCATAATTATTATAATTCTAGCGAGAATAACTGCATGATATTGGTAATAATGCATGTTATATTGATAATAATGAAAGTAATAAGTATTATTATTATAGTTCTAGCCATAATAACTGCATAATATGGGTAGTGGTACATCTTATATTGATAATATTGGGAGTAGTAAGTATAATTATTGTAGTTTAGCAATAATAACTGCATAATATGGGTAATAATGCATGACATATTGATAATATTAGGAGTAATAAGTATAATTATTATAGTTCTAGCGATAATTACTGCATAATATGGGTAATAGTGCATGTTGTATTGATAATATTGGGAGTAGTAAGTATAATTATTATAGTTCTAGCGATAATTACTGCATAATATGGGTAATAATGCATGTTATATTGATAATATTGGGAGTAATAAGTATAACTATTATAGTTCTAGCGATAATAACTGTATAATATGGGTAATAATGTATGACATATTGATAATATTAGGAGTAATAAGTATGATTATTATAGTTCTAGCGATAATAACTGCATAATATGGGTAACAGTGCATGTTATATTGATAATAGAATAAGTAATAAGTATAACTATTATAGTTCTAGCGACAATAACTGCATAATATGGGTAATAATGCATGATATATTGATAATATTAGGAGTAATAAGTATAATTATTATAGTTCTAGCGATAATAACTGCATAATATGGGAAATAATGCATGACATATTGATAATATTAGGCGTAATAAGTATAATTGTTATAGTTCTAGCGAGAATAATTGCATAATATGGGTAATAGTGCATGTTATATTGATAAAATTAGGAGTAATAAGTATAATTATTATAGTTCTAGCGAGAATAACTGCATAATATTGGTAATAATGCATGTTATATTGATAATAATGAAAGTAATAAGTATAATTATTATAGTTCGAGCGATAATATCTGCATAATATGGGTAATAATGCATGTTATACTGATAATAATATAAGTAATAAGTATAATTATTATAGTCCTAGCGATAATAACTGCATAATATGGGTAATAGTGCATGTTATATTGATAATAATGAAAGTAATATGTATAATTATTATAGTTCGAGCGATAATAACTGTATAATATGGGTAATAATGCATGACATATTGATAATATTAGGAGTAATAAGTATAATTGTTATAGTTCTAGCGAGAATAACTGCATAATATGGGTAATAGTGCATGTTATATTGATAAAATTAGGAGTAATAAGTACAATTATTATAGTTCTAGCGAGAATAACTGCATAATATTGGTAATAATGCATGTTATATTGATAAAATTAGGAGTAATAAGTATAATTTTTATAGTTGTAGCGATAATAACTGCATAATATGGGTAATAATGCATGTTATACTGATAATAATATAAGTAATAAGTATAACTATTACAGTTCTAGCGATAATAACTGTATAATATGGGTAATAATGCATGACATATTGATAATATTTGGAGTAATAAGTATAATTGTTATAGTTCTAGCGAGAATAACTGCATAATATCGGTAATAGTGCATGTTATATTGATAAAATTAGGAGTAATAAGTATAATTATTATAGTTCCAGCGAGAATAACTGCATAATATTGGTAATAATGCATGTTATATTGATAATAATGAAAGTAATAAGTATAATTATTATAGTTCGAGCGATAATATCTGCATAGTATGGGTAATAATGCATGATATACTGATAATAATATAAGTAATAAGTATAACTATTATAGTTCTAGCGATAATAACTGTATAATATGGGTAATAATGCATGTTATATTGATAATAATAAAAGTAATAAGTATAATTATTATAGTTCGAGCGAGAATAACTGTATAATATGGGTAATAATTCATGTTATATTGATAATAATAATAGTAATAAGTATAATTATTATAGTTCTAGCGATATTAACTGTATAATATGGGTAAAAATGCATGTTATGTTGGTAATATTGGGAGTAATAAGTACAATTATTGTAGTTCTAGCGATAATAACTGCATAATATGGGTAATAATGCATGTTATATTGATAATATTGGGAGTTATAAGTATAATTATTGGAGTTCTAGCAATAATAACTGCATAATATGGGTAATAATGCATGGTATATTGACAATATTGGGAGTAATACGTATAATTATTATAGTTCTGGCGATAATAACTGTATGATATGGGTAATAATGTATGACATATTGATAATATTAGGAGTAATAAGTATAATTATTATAGTTCTAGCGATAATAACTGCATAATATGGGTAATAGTGCATGTTATATTGATAATATTGGGAGTAGTAAGTATAATTATTGTAGTTCTAGCAATAATAACTGCATAATATGGGTAATAATGCACGTTATATTCATAAAATTAGGAGTAATAAGTATTATTATTATAGTTCTAGCCATAATAACTGCATAATATGGGTAATAGTGCATGTTATATTGATAATATTGGGAGTAGTAAGTATAATTATTGTAGTTCTAGCAATAATAACTGCATAATATGGGTAATAATGCATGTTATATTGATAATATCGGGAGTTATACGTATAACTATTATAGTTCTAGCGATAATAACTGTATAATATGGGTAATAATGTATGACATATTGATAATATTAGGAGTAATAAGTATGATTATTATAGTTCTAGCGATAATAACTGTATAATATGGGTAGTAATGCATGACATATCGATAATATTAGGAGTAATAAGTATAATTATTATAGTTCTAGCGAGAATAACTGTATAATATGGGTAATAATGCATGACATATTGATAATATTAGGAGTAATAAGTATAACTATTATAGTTCTAGCGATAATAACTGTATAATATGGGTAATAGTGCATGTTATATTGATAATATTGGGAGTAGTAAGTATAATTATTGTAGTTCTAGCAATAATAACTGCATAATATGGGTAATAATGCATGGTATATTGACAATATTGGGAGTAATACATATAATTATTATAGTTCTAGCTATAATAACTGTATGATATGGGTAATAATGTATGACATATTGATAATATTAGGAGTAATAAGTATGATTATTATAGTTCTAGCGATAATAACTGCATAATATGGGTAATAGTGCATGTTATATTGATAATAGAATAAGTAATAAGTATAACTATTATAGTTCTAGCGACAATAACTGTATAATATGGGTAATAATGCATGACATATTGATAATATTAGGAGTAATAAGTATAATTATTATAGTTCTAGCGGTAATAACTGCATAATGTGGGTAATAGTGCATGTTATATTGATAATAATAATAGTATTAAGTATAATTATTATAGTTCTACCGATAATAACTGCATAATAATGGTAACAGTGCATGTTATATTGATAATAATAAAAGTAATAAGTATAATTATTGTAGTTCTAGCGATAATGACTGCATAATATGGGTAATAGTGCATATTATATTGATAAAATTAGGAGTAATAAGTATAATTATTATAGTTCTAGCGAGAATAACTGCATTATATTGGTAATAATGCATGTTATATTGATAATAATGAAAGTAATAAGTATAATTATTATAGTTCTCGCGATAATAACTGCATAATATGGGTAACAGTGCATGTTATATTGATAATAATAAAAGTAATAAGTATAATTATTACAGTTCTAGCGATCTTAACTGTATAATATGGGTAATAATGCACGTTATATTGATAAAGTTAGGAGTAATAAGTATAATTATTATAGTTCTAGCAATAATTACTGCATAATATGGGTAATAGTGCACGTTATATTGATAATATTGGGAGTAGTAAGTATAATTATTGTAGTTCTAGCAATAATAACTGCATAATATGGGTAATAATGCACGTTATATTCATAAAATTAGGAGTAATAAGTACTATTATTATAGTTCTAGCCATAATAACTGCATAATATGGGTAATAGTGCATGTTATATTGATAATATTGGGAGTAATCAGTACAATTATTATAGTTCTAGCGATAATAACTGTATAATATGGGTAATAATGCATGACATATTGATAATATTAGGAGTAATAAGTATGATTATTATAGTTCTAGCGGTAATAACTGCATAATGTGGGTAATAGTGCATGTTATATTGATAATAATAATAGTATTAAGTATAATTATTATAGTTCTACCGATAATAACTGCATCATATTGGTAACAGTGCATGTTATATTGATAATAATAAAAGTAATAAGTATAATTATTGCAGTTCTAGCGATAATGACTGCATAATATGGGTAATAGTGCATGTTATATTGATAAAATTAGGAGTAATAAGCATAATTATTATAATTCTAGCGAGAATAACTGCATGATATTGGTAATAATGCATGTTATATTGATAATAATGAAAGTAATAAGTATAATTATTATAGTTCTGGCGATAATAACTGCATAATATGGGTAATAACGCATGTTATACTGATAATAATATAAGTAATAAGTATAATTATTATAGCTCTAGCGATAATGACTGCATAATATGGGTAATAATGCATACCATATTGATAACATTGGGAGTAATAGGTATAATTATTATAGGTCTTGCGATAATAACTGCATAATATGGGTAATAGTGTATGTTATATTGATAATAATAAAAGTAATAAGTATAATTATTGTAGTTCTAGCGATAATGACTGCATAATATGGGTAATAATGCATACTATATTGATAACATTGGGACTAATAAGTATAACTATTATAGTTCTAGCCATAATAACTGCATAATATGGGAAATAATGCATGACATATCGATAATATTAGGAGTAATAAGTATAATTATTATATTTCTAGCGATAATTACTGCATAATATGGGTAATAATGCATGTTATATTGATAATACTGGGAGTAATAAGTGTAATTATTGTAGTTCTAGCAATAATAACTGCATAATATGGGTAATAATGCATGGTATATTGATAATATTGGGAGTAATAAGTATAACTATAATAGTTCGAGCGATAATAACTGTTTAATATGGGTAATAATGCATGTTATATTGATAATAATAATAGTAATAAGTATAATTATTATAGTTCTAGCGATATTAACTGTATAATATGGGTAATAATGCACGTTATATTGATAAAGTTAGGAGTAATAAGTATAATTATTATAGTTCTAGCGATAATTACTGCATAATATGGGTAATAGTGCATGTTATATTGATAATATTGGGAGTAGTAAGTATAATTATTGTAGTTCTAGCAATAATAACTGCATAATATGGGTAATAATGCATGGTATATTCACAATATTGGGAGTAATACGTATAATTATTATAGTTCTAGCGATAATAACTGCATAATATTGGTAATTATTGCATGTTATATTGATAATAATGAAAGTAATAAGTATAATTATTATAGTTCGAGCGATAATATCTGCATAATATGGGTAATAATGCATGTTATACTGATAATAATATAAGTAATAAGTATAATTATTATGGTTCTAGCGATAATAACTGCATAACATGGGTAATAGAGCATGTTATATTGATAATAATAAAAGTAATAAGTATAATTATTATAGTTCTAGCGATAATTACTGCATAATATGGGTAATAATGCATGTTATATTGATAATATTGGGAGTAATAAGTATAACTATTATAGTTCTAGCGATAATAACTGTATGATATGGGTAATAATGTATGACATATTGATAATATTAGGAGTAATAAGTATGATTATTATAGTTCTAGCGATAATAACTGCATAATATGGGTAATAGTGCATGTTATATTGATAATAGAATAAGTAATAAGTATAACTATTATAGTTCTAGCGACAATAACTGTATAATATGGGTAATAATGCATGACATATTGATAATATTAGGAGTAATAAGTATAATTATTATAGTTCTAGCGGTAATAACTGCATAATGTGGGTAATAGTGAATGTTATATTGATAATAATTATAGTATTAAGTATAATTATTATAGTTCTACCGATAATAACTGCATAATATTGGTAACAGTGCATGTTATATTGATAATAATAAAAGTAATAAGTATAATTATTGTAGTTCTAGCGATAATGACTGCATAATATGGGTAATAGTGCATATTATATTGATAAAATTAGGAGTAATAAGTATAATTATTATAATTCTAGCGAGAATAACTGCATGATATTGGTAATAATGCATGTTATATTGATAATAATGAAAGTAATAAGTATAATTATTATAGTTCTGGCGATAATAACTGCATAATATGGGTAATAATGCATGTTATACTGACAATAATATAAGTAATAAGTATAATTATTATAGCTCTAGCGATAATGACTGCATAATATGGGTAATAATGCATACCATATTGATAACATTGGGAGTAATAGGTATAATTATTATAGGTCTGGCGATAATAACTGTATAATATGGGTAATAATGCATGTTATATTGATAATAATAAAAGTAATAAGTATAATTATTATAGTTCGAGCGAGAATAACTGTATAATATGGGTAAAAATGCATGTTATGTTGGTAATATTGGGAGTAATAAGTACAATTATTGTAGTTCTAGCGATAATAACTGCATAATATGGGTAATAATGCATGTTATATTGATAATATTGGGAGTTATAAGTATAATTATTGGAGTTCTAGCAATAATAACTGCATAATATGGGTAATAATGCATGGTATATTGACAATATTGGGAGTAATACGTATAATTATTATAGTTCTGGCGATAATAACTGTATGATATGGGTAATAGTGTATGACATATTGATAATATTAGGAGTAATAAGTATGATTATTATAGTTCTAGCGATAATAACTGCATAATATGGGTAATAGTGCATGACATATTGATAATATTAGGAGTAATAAGTATAATTATTATAGTTCTAGCGATAATAACTGTATAATATGGGTAATAATGTATGACATATTGATAATGTTAGGAGTAATAAGTACAATTATTGTAGTTCTAGCGATAATAACTGTATAATATGGGTAATAATGCATGTTATATTGATAATAATAAAAATAATAAGTATAATTATTATAGTTCGAGCGAGAATAACTGTATAATATGGGTAATAATTCATGTTATATTGATAATAATAATAGTAATAAGTATAATTATTATAGTTCCAGCGATATTAACTGTATAATATGGGTAAAAATGCATGTTATGTTGGTAATATTGGGAGTAATAAGTACAATTATTGTAGTTCTAGCGATAATAACTGCATAATATGGGTAATAGTGCATGTTATATTGATAATAATAAAAGTAATAAGTATAATTATTGTAGTTCAAGCGATAATGACTGCATAATATGGGTAATAATGCATGATATATTGATAACATTGGGACTAATAAGTATAACTATTATAGTTCTAGCCGTAATAACTGCATAATATGGGAAATAATGCATGACATATCGATAAGATTAGGAGTAATAAGTATAATTATTATAGTTCTAGCGATAATAACTGTATAATATGGGTAATAGAGCATGTTACACTGATAATAATATAAGTAATAAGTATAACTATTATAGTTCTAGCGATAATGACTGTATAATGTGGGTAATAATGTATGACATATTCATAATATTAGGAGTAATAAGTATGATTATTATAGTTCTAGCGATAATAACTGCATAATATGGGTAATAGTGCATATTATATTGATAAAATTAGGAGTAATAAGTATAATTATTATAATTCTAGCGAGAATAACTGCATGATATTGGTAATAATGCATGTTATATTGATAATAATGAAAGTAATAAGTATAATTATTATAGTTCTGGCGATAATAACTGCATAATATGGGTAATAATGCATGTTATACTGACAATAATATAAGTAATAAGTATAATTATTATAGCTCTAGCGATAATGACTGCATAATATGGGTAATAATGCATACCATATTGATAACATTGGGAGTAATAGGTATAATTATTATAGGTCTGGCGATAATAACTGCATAATATGGGTCATAGTGCATGTTATATTGATAATAATAAAAGTAATAAGTATAACTATTATAGTTCCCGCGAAAATAACTGTATAATATGGGTAATAATGCATGACATATTGATAGTATTAGGAGTAATAAGTATAATTGTTATAGTTCGAGCGATAATAACTGTATAATATGGGTAATAATGCACGTTATATTCATAAAATTAGGAGTAATAAGTATTAATATTATAGTTCTAGCCATAATAACTGCATAATATGGGTAATAGTGCATGTTATATTGATAAAATTAGGAGTAATAAGTATAATTATTATAGTTCTAGCGAGAATAACTGTATAATATGGGTATTAATGCATGACATATTGATAATATTAGGAGTAATAAGTATAATTGTTATAGTTCTAGCGAGAATAACTGCATAATATGGGTAATAATGCATGTTATATTGATAATAATAAAAGTAATAAGTATAATTATTATAGTTCGAGCGAGAATAACTGTATAATATGGGTAATAATTCATGTTATATTGATAATAATAATAGTAATAAGTATAATTATTATAGTTCTAGCGATATTAACTGTATAATATGGGTAAAAATGCATGTTATGTTGGTAATATTGGGAGTAATAAGTACAATTATTGTAGTTCTAGCGATAATAACTGCATAATATGGGTAATAATGCATGTTATACTGATAGTAATATAAGTGATAAGTATAACTATTATAGTTCTAGCGATAATAACTGTATAATATGGGTAACAGTGCATGTTATATTGATAATAATAAAAGTAATAAGTATAATTATTATAGTTCAAGCGATAATAACTGTATAATATGGGTATTAATGCATACTATATTGATAACATTGGGAGTAATAAGTATATTTATTATAGGTCTTGCGATAATAACTGCATAATATGGGTCATAGTGCATGTTATATTGATAATAATAAAAGTAATAAGTATAACTATTATAGTTCTCGCGATAATAACTGTATAATATGGGTAATAATGCATGACATATTGATAATATTTGGAGTAATAAGTATAATTGTTATAGTTCTAGCGAGAATAACTGCATAATATGGGTAATAGTGCATGTTATATTGATAAAATTAGGAGTAATAAGTATAATTATTATAGTTCTAGCGAGAATAACTGCATAATATTGGTAATAATGCATGTTATATTGATAATAATGAAAGTAATAAGTATAATTATTATAGTTCGAGCGATAATATCTGCATAATATGGGTAATAATGCATGACACATTGATAATATTAGGAGTAATAAGTATGATTATTATAGTTCTAGCGGTAATAACTGCATAATGTGGGTAATAGTGCATGTTATATTGATAATAATAATAGTATTAAGTATAATTATTATAGTTCTACCGATAATAACTGCATAATATTGGTAACAGTGCATGTTATATTGATAATAATAAAAGTAATAAGTATAATTATTGTAGTTCTAGCGATAATGACTGCATAATATGGGTAATAGTGCATGTTATATTGATAATAATAATAGTATTAAGTATAATTATTATAGTTCTACCGATAATAACTGCATAATATTGGTAACAGTGCATGTTATATTGATAAAATTAGGAGTAATAAGTATAATTATTATAATTCTAGCGAGAATAACTGCATGATATTGGTAATAATGCATGTTATATTGATAATAATGAAAGTAATAAGTATAATTATCATAGTTCTGGCGATAATAACTGCATAATATGGGTAATAATGCATGTTATACTGATAACAATATACGTAATAAGTATAATTATTATAGCTCTAGCGATAATGACTGCATAATATGGGTAATAATGCATACCATATTGATAACATTGGGAGTAATAAGTATAAGTATTATAGGTCTTGCGATAATAACTGCATAATATGGGTAATAGTGTATGTTATATTGATTATAATAAAAGTAATAAGTATAATTATTGTAGTTCTAGCAATAATAACTGCATAATATGGGTAATAATGCATGGTATATTGATAATATTGGGAGTAATAAGTATAACTATTATAGTTCTAGCGATAATAACTGTATAATATGGGTAATAATGTATGACATATTGATAATATTAGGAGTAATAAGTATGATTATTATAGTTCTTGCGATAATAACTACATAATATGGGTAATAGTGCATGTTATATTGATAATAGAATAAGTAATAAGTATAATTATTGTAGTTCAAGCGATAATGACTGCATAATATGGGTAATAATGCATGATATATAGATAATATTAGGAGTAATAAGTACAATTATTATAGTTCTAGCGATAATAACTGTATAATATGGGTAATAATGCATGACATATTGATAATATTAGGAGTAATAAGTATAATTATTGTAGTTCTAGCAATAATAACTGCATAATATGGGTAATAATGCATGGTATATTGATAATATTGGGAGTAATAAGTATAACTATAATAGTTATAGCGATAATAACTGTATAATATGGGTAATAATGCACGTTATATTCATAAAATTAGGAGTAATAAGTATTATTATTATAGTTCTAGCCATAATAACTGCATAATATGGGTAGTAGTACATCTTATATTGATAATATTGGGAGTAGTAAGTATAATTATTGTAGTTCTAGCAATAATAACTGCATAATATGGGTAATAATGCATGACATATTGATAATATTGGGAGTAATAAGTATAATTATTATATTTCTCGCGATAATAATTGCATAATATGGGTAACAGTGCATGTTATATTGATAATAATAAAAGTAATAAGTATAATTATTATAGTTCTAGCGATCTTAACTGTATAATATGGGTAATAATGCACGTTATATTGATAAAGTTAGGAGTAATAAGTATAATTATTATAGTTCTAGCGATAATTACTGCATAATATGGGTAATAGTGCACGTTATATTGATAATATTGGGAGTAGTAAGTATAATTATTGTAGTTCTAGCAATAATAACTGCATAATATGGGTAATAATGCACGTTATATTCATAAAATTAGGAGTAATAAGTACTATTATTATAGTTCTAGCCATAATAACTGCATAATATGGGTAATAATGCATGACACATTGATAATATTAGGAGTAATAAGTATGATTATTATAGTTCTAGCGGTAATAACTGCATAATGTGGGTAATAGTGCATGTTATATTGATAATAATAATAGTATTAAGTATACTTATTATAGTCCTACCGATAATAACTGCATCATATTGGTAACAGTGCATGTTATATTGATAATAATAAAAGTAATAAGTATAATTATTATAATTCTAGCGACAATAACTGTATAATATGGGTAATAATGCATGACATATTGATAATATTAGGAGTAATAAGTATAATTATTATAGTTCTAGCGATAATAACTGTATAATATGGGTAATAATGTATGACATATCCATAATATTAGGAGTAATAAGTATAATTATTATAGTTCTAGCGATAATAACTGTATAATATGGGTAATAATGCATGACACATTGATAATATTAGGAGTAATAAGTATGATTATTATAGTTCTAGCGGTAATAACTGCATAATGTGGGTAATAGTGCATGTTATATTGATAATAATAATAGTATTAAGTATACTTATTATAGTTCTACCGATAATAACTGCATCATATTGGTAACAGTGCATGTTATATTGATAATAATAAAAGTAATAAGTATAATTATTGTAGTTCTAGCGATAATGACTGCATAATATGGGTAATAATGCATACTATATTGATAACATTGGGAGTAATATGTACTAGTATTATAGGTCTTGCGATAATAACTGTATAATATGGGTAATAATGTATGACATATTGATAATATTAGGAGTAATAAGTATGATCATTATAGTTCTTGCGATAATAACTACATAATATGGGTAATAGTGCATGTTATATTGATAATAGAATAAGTAATAAGTATAACTATCATAGTTCTAGCGACAATAACTGTATAATATGGGTAATAATGTATGACATATTGATAATATTAGGAGTAATAAGTATGATTATTATAGTTCTAGCGATAATAACTGCATAATATGGGTGATAGTGCATGTTATATTGATAATAATAAAAGTAATAAGTATAATTATTGTAGGTCTAGCGATAATGACTGCACAATATGGGTAATAATGCATGATATATTGATAACATTGGGACTAATAAGTATAACTATTATAGTTCTAGCCATAATAACTGCATAATATGGGAAATAATGCATGACATATCGATAATATTAGGAGTAATAAGTATAATTATTATAGTTCTAGCGATAATAACTGTATAATATGGGTAATAATGCATGACATATTGATAATATTTGGAGTAATAAGTATAACTGTTATAGTTCTAGCGAGAATAACTGCATAATATGGGTAGTAGTGCATGTTATATTGATAAAATTAGGAGTAATAAGTATAATTATTATAGTTCTAGCGAGAATAACTGCATAATATTGGTAATAATGCATGTTATATTGATAATAATGAAAGTAATAAGTATAATTATTATAGTTCGAGCGATAATATCTGCATAATATGGGTAATAATGCATGTTATACTGATAATAATATAAGTAATAAGTATAACTATTATAGTTCTAGCGATAATAACTGTATAATATGGGTAATAATGCATGTTATATTGATAATAATAATAGTAATAAGTATAATTATTATAGTTCTAGCGATATTAACTGTATAATATGGGTAAAAATGCATGTTATGTTGGTAATATTGGGAGTAATAAGTACAATTATTGTAGTTCTAGCGATAATAACTGCATAATATGGGTAATAATGCATGTTATATTGATAATATTGGGAGTTATAAGTATAATTATTGGAGTTCTAGCAATAATAACTGCATAATATGGGTAATAATGCATGGTATATTGACAATATTGGGAGTAATACGTATAATTATTATAGTTCTGGCGATAATAACTGTATGATATGGGTAATAATGTATGACATATTGATAATATTAGGAGTAATAAGTATGATTATTATAGTTCTAGCGATAATAACTGCATAATATGGGTAATAGTGCATGACATATTGATAATATTAGGAGTAATAAGTATAATTATTATAGTTCTAGCGATAATAACTGTATAATATGGGTAATAATGTATGACATATTGATAATGTTAGGAGTAATAAGTACAATTATTGTAGTTCTAGCGATAATAACTGTATAATATGGGTAATAATGCATGTTATATTGATAATAATAAAAATAATAAGTATAATTATTATAGTTCGAGCGAGAATAACTGTATAATATGGGTAATAATTCATGTTATATTGATAATAATAATAGTAATAAGTATAATTATTATAGTTCCAGCGATATTAACTGTATAATATGGGTAAAAATGCATGTTATGTTGGTAATATTGGGAGTAATAAGTACAATTATTGTAGTTCTAGCGATAATAACTGCATAATATGGGTAATAGTGCATGTTATATTGATAATAATAAAAGTAATAAGTATAATTATTGTAGTTCAAGCGATAATGACTGCATAATATGGGTAATAATGCATGATATATTGATAACATTGGGACTAATAAGTATAACTATTATAGTTCTAGCCGTAATAACTGCATAATATGGGAAATAATGCATGACATATCGATAATATTAGGAGTAATAAGTATAATTATTATAGTTCTAGCGATAATAACTGTATAATATGGGTAATAGAGCATGTTACACTGATAATAATATAAGTAATAAGTATAACTATTATAGTTCTAGCGATAATGACTGTATAATGTGGGTAATAATGTATGACATATTCATAATATTAGGAGTAATAAGTATGATTATTATAGTTCTAGCGATAATAACTGCATAATATGGGTAATAGTGCATGTTATATTGATAATAGTATAAGTAATAAGTATAACTATTATAGTTCTAGCGATAATAACTGCATAATATGGGTGATAGTGTATGTTATATTGATAATAATAAAAGTAATAAGTATAATTATTGTATTTCTAGCGATAATGACTGCATAATATGGGTAATAATGCATACAATATTGATAACATTGGGAGTAATAATTATAATTATTATAGCTCTTGCGATAATAACTGCATAATATGGGTAATACTGTATGTTATATTGATAATAATAAAAGTAATAAGTATAATTATTGTAGTTCTAGCGATAATGACTGCATAATATGGGTAATAGTGCATGTTATATTGATAATAATAAAAGTAGTAAGTATAATTATTATAGTTCGAGTGATAATAACTGTATAATATGGGTAATAATGCACGCTATATTGATAAAATTAGGAGTAATAAGCATAATTATTATAGTTCTAGCGATAATAACTGCATAATATGGGTAATAATGCATGTTATACTGATAATAATATAAGTAATAAGTATAACTATTATAGTTCTCGCGAAAATAACTGTATAATATGGGTAATAATGCATGACATATTGATAGTATCAGGAGTAATAAGTATAATTGTTATAATTCGAGCGATAATAACTGCATAATATTGGTAATAATGCATGTTATATTGATAATAATAAAAGTAATAAGTATAATTATTATAGTTCAAGCGATAATAACTGTATAATATGGGTATTAATGCATACTATATTGATAACATTGGGAGTAATAAGTATATTTATTATAGGTCTTGCGATAATAACTGCATAATATGGGTCATAGTGCATGTTATATTGATAATAATAAAAGTAATAAGTATAACTATTATAGTTCCCGCGAAAATAACTGTATAATATGGGTAATAATGCATGACATATTGATAGTATTAGGAGTAATAAGTATAATTGTTATAGTTCGAGCGATAATAACTGTATAATATGGGTAATAATGCACGTTATATTCATAAAATTAGGAGTAATAAGTATTAATATTATAGTTCTAACCATAATAACTGCATAATATGGGTAATAGTGCATGTTATATTGATAAAATTAGGAGTAATAAGTATAATTATTATAGTTCTAGCGAGAATAACTGTATAATATGGGTATTAATGCATGACATATTGATAATATTAGGAGTAATAAGTATAATTGTTATAGTTCTAGCGAGAATAACTGCATAATATGGGTAATAATGCATGTTATATTGATAATAATAAAAGTAATAAGTATAATTATTATAGTTCGAGCGAGAATAACTGTATAATATGGGTAATAATTCATGTTATATTGATAATAATAATAGTAATAAGTATAATTATTATAGTTCTAGCGATATTAACTGTATAATATGGGTAAAAATGCATGTTATGTTGGTAATATTGGGAGTAATAAGTACAATTATTGTAGTTCTAGCGATAATAACTGCATAATATGGGTAATAATGCATGTTATACTGATAGTAATATAAGTGATAAGTATAACTATTATAGTTCTAGCGATAATAACTGTATAATATGGGTAACAGTGCATGTTATATTGATAATAATAAAAGTAATAAGTATAATTATTATAGTTCAAGCGATAATAACTGTATAATATGGGTATTAATGCATACTATATTGATAACATTGGGAGTAATAAGTATATTTATTATAGGTCTTGCGATAATAACTGCATAATATGGGTCATAGTGCATGTTATATTGATAATAATAAAAGTAATAAGTATAAATATTATAGTTCTCGCGATAATAACTGTATAATATGGGTAATAATGCATGACATATTGATAATATTTGGAGTAATAAGTATAATTGTTATAGTTCTAGCGAGAATAACTGCATAATATGGGTAATAGTGCATGTTATATTGATAAAATTAGGAGTAATAAGTATAATTATTATAGTTCTAGCGAGAATAACTGCATAATATTGGTAATAATGCATGTTATATTGATAATAATGAAAGTAATAAGTATAATTATTATAGTTCGAGCGATAATATCTGCATAATATGGGTAATAATGCATGACACATTGATAATATTAGGAGTAATAAGTATGATTATTATAGTTCTAGCGGTAATAACTGCATAATGTGGGTAATAGTGCATGTTATATTGATAATAATAATAGTATTAAGTATAATTATTATAGTTCTACCGATAATAACTGCATAATATTGGTAACAGTGCATGTTATATTGATAATAATAAAAGTAATAAGTATAATTATTGTAGTTCTAGCGATAATGACTGCATAATATGGGTAATAGTGCATGTTATATTGATAATAATAATAGTATTAAGTATAATTATTATAGTTCTACCGATAATAACTGCATAATATTGGTAACAGTGCATGTTATATTGATAAAATTAGGAGTAATAAGTATAATTATTATAATTCTAGCGAGAATAACTGCATGATATTGGTAATAATGCATGTTATATTGATAATAATGAAAGTAATAAGTATAATTATCATAGTTCTGGCGATAATAACTGCATAATATGGGTAATAATGCATGTTATACTGATAACAATATACGTAATAAGTATAATTATTATAGCTCTAGCGATAATGACTGCATAATATGGGTAATAATGCATACCATATTGATAACATTGGGAGTAATAAGTATAAGTATTATAGGTCTTGCGATAATAACTGCATAATATGGGTAATAGTGTATGTTATATTGATTATAATAAAAGTAATAAGTATAATTATTGTAGTTCTAGCAATAATAACTGCATAATATGGGTAATAATGCATGGTATATTGATAATATTGGGAGTAATAAGTATAACTATTATAGTTCTAGCGATAATAACTGTATAATATGGGTAATAATGTATGACATATTGATAATATTAGGAGTAATAAGTATGATTATTATAGTTCTTGCGATAATAACTACATAATATGGGTAATAGTGCATGTTATATTGATAATAGAATAAGTAATAAGTATAATTATTGTAGTTCAAGCGATAATGACTGCATAATATGGGTAATAATGCATGATATATAGATAATATTAGGAGTAATAAGTACAATTATTATAGTTCTAGCGATAATAACTGTATAATATGGGTAATAATGCATGACATATTGATAATATTAGGAGTAATAAGTATAATTATTGTAGTTCTAGCAATAATAACTGCATAATATGGGTAATAATGCATGGTATATTGATAATATTGGGAGTAATAAGTATAACTATAATAGTTATAGCGATAATAACTGTATAATATGGGTAATAATGCACGTTATATTCATAAAATTAGGAGTAATAAGTATTATTATTATAGTTCTAGCCATAATAACTGCATAATATGGGTAGTAGTACATCTTATATTGATAATATTGGGAGTAGTAAGTATAATTATTGTAGTTCTAGCAATAATAACTGCATAATATGGGTAATAATGCATGACATATTGATAATATTGGGAGTAATAAGTATAATTATTATATTTCTCGCGATAATAATTGCATAATATGGGTAACAGTGCATGTTATATTGATAATAATAAAAGTAATAAGTATAATTATTATAGTTCTAGCGATCTTAACTGTATAATATGGGTAATATTGCACGTTATATTGATAAAGTTAGGAGTAATAAGTATAATTATTATAGTTCTAGCGATAATTACTGCATAATATGGGTAATAGTGCACGTTATATTGATAATATTGGGAGTAGTAAGTATAATTATTGTAGTTCTAGCAATAATAACTGCATAATATGAGTAATAATGCACGTTATATTCATAAAATTAGGAGTAATAAGTACTATTATTATAGTTCTAGCCATAATAACTGCATAATATGGGTAATAATGCATGACACATTGATAATATTAGGAGTAATAAGTATGATTATTATAGTTCTAGCGGTAATAACTGCATAATGTGGGTAATAGTGCATGTTATATTGATAATAATAATAGTATTAAGTATACTTATTATAGTCCTACCGATAATAACTGCATCATATTGGTAACAGTGCATGTTATATTGATAATAATAAAAGTAATAAGTATAATTATTATAATTCTAGCGACAATAACTGTATAATATGGGTAATAATGCATGACATATTGATAATATTAGGAGTAATAAGTATAATTATTATAGTTCTAGCGATAATAACTGTATAATATGGGTAATAATGTATGACATATCCATAATATTAGGAGTAATAAGTATAATTATTATAGTTCTAGCGATAATAACTGTATAATATGGGTAATAATGCATGACACATTGATAATATTAGGAGTAATAAGTATGATTATTATAGTTCTAGCGGTAATAACTGCATAATGTGGGTAATAGTGCATGTTATATTGATAATAATAATAGTATTAAGTATACTTATTATAGTTCTACCGATAATAACTGCATCATATTGGTAACAGTGCATGTTATATTGATAATAATAAAAGTAATAAGTATAATTATTGTAGTTCTAGCGATAATGACTGCATAATATGGGTAATAATGCATACTATATTGATAACATTGGGAGTAATATGTACTAGTATTATAGGTCTTGCGATAATAACTGTATAATATGGGTAATAATGTATGACATATTGATAATATTAGGAGTAATAAGTATGATCATTATAGTTCTTGCGATAATAACTACATAATATGGGTAATAGTGCATGTTATATTGATAATAGAATAAGTAATAAGTATAACTATCATAGTTCTAGCGACAATAACTGTATAATATGGGTAATAATGTATGACATATTGATAATATTAGGAGTAATAAGTATGATTATTATAGTTCTAGCGATAATAACTGCATAATATGGGTGATAGTGCATGTTATATTGATAATAATAAAAGTAATAAGTATAATTATTGTAGGTCTAGCGATAATGACTGCACAATATGGGTAATAATGCATGATATATTGATAACATTGGGACTAATAAGTATAACTATTATAGTTCTAGCCATAATAACTGCATAATATGGGAAATAATGCATGACATATCGATAATATTAGGAGTAATAAGTATAATTATTATAGTTCTAGCGATAATAACTGTATAATATGGGTAATAATGCATGACATATTGATAATATTTGGAGTAATAAGTATAACTGTTATAGTTCTAGCGAGAATAACTGCATAATATGGGTAGTAGTGCATGTTATATTGATAAAATTAGGAGTAATAAGTATAATTATTATAGTTCTAGCGAGAATAACTGCATAATATTGGTAATAATGCATGTTATATTGATAATAATGAAAGTAATAAGTATAATTATTATAGTTCGAGCGATAATATCTGCATAATATGGGTAATAATGCATGTTATACTGATAATAATATAAGTAATAAGTATAACTATTATAGTTCTAGCGATAATAACTGTATAATATGGGTAATAATGCATGTTATATTGATAATAATAAAAGTAATAAGTATAATTATTATAGTTCGAGCGAGAATAACTGTATAATATGGGTAATAATTCATGTTATATTGATAATAATAATAGTAATAAGTATAATTATTATAGTACTAGCGATATTAACTGTATAATATGGGTAAAAATGCATGTTATGTTGGTAATATTGGGAGTAATAAGTACAATTATTGTAGTTCTAGCGATAATAACTGTATAATATGGGTAATAATGCATGTTATATTGATAATATAGGGAGTTATAAGTATAATTATTGGAGTTCTAGCAATAATAACTGCATAATATGGGTAATAATGCATGGTATATTGACAATATTGGGAGTAATACGTATAATTATTATAGTTCTAGCGATAATAACTGTATGATATGGGTAATAATGTATGACATATTGATAATATTAGGAGTAATAAGTATGATTATTATAGGTCTAGCGATAATAACTGCATAATATGGGTAATAGTGCATGTTATATTGATAATAGAATAGGTAATAAGAATAACTATTACAGTTCTAGCGACAATAACTGTATAATATGGGTAATAATGCATGACATATTGATAATATTAGGAGTAATAAGTATAATTATTATAGTTCTAGCGATAATTACTGCATAATATGGGTAATAATGCATGTTATATTGATAATACTGGGAGTAATAAGTATAATTATTGTAGTTCTAGCAATAATAACTGCATAATATGGGTAATAATGCATGGTATATTGATAATATTGGGAGTAATAAGTATAACTATAATAGTTCTAGCGATAATAACTGTATAATATGGGTAATAATGCACGTTATATTCATAAAATTAGGAGTAATAAGTATTATTATTATAGTTCTAGCCATAATAACTGCATAATATGGGTAGTAGTACATCTTATATTGATAATATTGGGAGTAGTAAGTATAATTATTGTAGTTTAGCAATAATAACTGCATAATATGGGTAATAATGCATGACATATTGATAATATTAGGAGTAATAAGTATAATTATTATAGTTCTAGCAATAATAACTGCATAATATGGGTAACAGTGCATGTTTTATTGATAATAATAATAGTAATAGGTATAATTATTATAGTTCAAGCGATAATAACGGTATAATATGGGTAATAATGCATGACATATTGATAGTATTAGGAGTAATAAGTATAAGTGTTATAGTTCGAGCGATAATAACTGTATAATATGGGTATTAATGCATGACATATTGATAATATTAGGAGTAATAAGTATAATTATTATAGTTCTAGCGATAATAACTGCATAATATGGGAAATAATGCATGACATATTGATAATATTAGGAGTAATAAGTATAATTGTTATAGTTCTAGCGAGAATAATTGCATAATATGGGTAATAGTGCATGTTATATTGATAATAATGAAAGTAATAAGTATAATTATTATAGTTCGAGCGATAATAACTGTATAATATGGGTAATAATGCATGACATATTGATAATATTAGGAGTAATAAGTATAATTGTTATAGTTCTAGCGAGAATAACTGCATAATATGGGTAATAGTGCATGTTATATTGATAAAATTAGGAGTAATAAGTACAATTATTATAGTTCTAGCGATAATAACTGTATAATATGGGTAATAGAGCTTGTTATATTGATAATAATAAAAGTAATAAGTATAATTATTATAGTTCTAGCGATAATTACTGCATAATATGGGTAATAATGCATGTTATATTGATAATACTGGGAGTAATAAGTATAATTATTGTAGTTCTAGCAATAATAACTGCATAATATGGGTAATAATGCATGGTATATTGATAATATTGGGAGTAATAAGTATAACTATAATAGTTCTAGCGATAATAACTGTATAATATGGGTAATAATGCACGTTATATTCATAAAATTAGGAGTAATAAGTATTATTATTATAGTTCTAGCCATAATAACTGCATAATATGGGTAGTAGTACATCTTATATTGATAATATTGGGAGTAGTAACTATAATTATTGTAGTTTAGCAATAATAACTGCATAATATGGGTAATAATGTATGACATATTGATAATATTAGGAGTAATAAGTATAATTATTATAGTTCTAGCAATAATAACTGCATAATATGGGTAACAGTGCATGTTTTATTGATAATAATAATAGTAATAGGTATAATTATTATAGTTCAAGCGATAATAACGGTATAATATGGGTAATAATGCATGACATATTGATAGTATTAGGAGTAATAAGTATAAGTGTTATAGTTCGAGCGATAATAACTGTATAATATGGGTATTAATGCATGACATATTGATAATATTAGGAGTAATAAGTATAATTGTTATAGCTCTAGCGATAATAACTGCATAATATGGTTAATAGTGCATGTTATATTGATAAAATTAGAAGTAATAAGTATAATTATTATAGTTCTACCAAGAATAACCGCATAATATTGGTAATATTGGATGTTATATTGATAACAATGAAAGTAATAAGTATAATTATTATAGTTCGAGCGATAATAACTGTTTAATGTGGGTAATAATGCATGTTATATTGATAATAATAATAGTAATAAGTATAATTATTATAGTTCTAGCGATATTAACTGTATAATATGGGTAATAATGCACGTTATATTGATAAAGTTAGGAGTAATAAGTATAATTATTATAGTTCTAGCGATAATTACTGCATAATATGGGTAATAGTGCATGTTATATTGATAATATTGGGAGTAGTAAGTATAATTATTATAGTTCTAGCGATAATTACTGCATAATATGGGTAATAATGCATGTTATATTGATAATATTGGGAGTAATAAGTATAACTATTATAGTTCTAGCGATAATAACTGCATAATATGGGTAATAATGCATGATATATTGATAATATTAGGAGTAATAAGTATAATTATTATAGTTCTAGCGATAATAACTGCATAATATGGGAAATAATGCATGACATATTGATAATATTAGGAGTAATAAGTATAATTGTTATAGTTCTAGCGAGAATAATTGCATAATATGGGTAATAGTGCATGTTATATTGATAAAATTAGGAGTAATAAGTATAATTATTATAGTTCTAGCGAGAATAACTGCATAATATTGGTAATAATGCAAGTTATATTGATAATAATGAAAGTAATAAGTATAATTATTATAGTTCGAGCGATAATAACTGTATAATATGGGTAATAATGCATGACATATTGATAATATTAGGAGTAATAAGTATAATTGTTATAGTTCTAGCGAGAATAACTGCATAATATGGGTAATAGTGCATGTTATATTGATAAAATTAGGAGTAATAAGTACAATTATTATAGTTCTAGCGAGAATAACTGCATAATATTGGTAATAATGCATGTTATATTGATAAAATTAGGAGTAATAAGTATAATTTTTATAGTTGTAGCGATAATAACTGCATAATATGGGTAATAATGCATGTTATACTGATAATAATATAAGTAATAAGTATAACTATTACAGTTCTAGCGATAATAACTGTATAATATGGGTAATAATGCATGACATATTGATAATATTTGGAGTAATAAGTATAATTGTTATAGTTCTAGCGAGAATAACTGCATAATATCGGTAATAGTGCATGTTATATTGATAAAATTAGGAGTAATAAGTATAATTATTATAGTTCCAGCGAGAATAACTGCATAATATTGGTAATAATGCATGTTATATTGATAATAATGAAAGTAATAAGTATAATTATTATAGTTCGAGCGATAATATCTGCATAGTATGGGTAATAATGCATGATATACTGATAATAATATAAGTAATAAGTATAACTATTATAGTTCTAGCGATAATAACTGTATAATATGGGTAATAATGCATGTTATATTGATAATAATAAAAGTAATAAGTATAATTATTATAGTTCGAGCGAGAATAACTGTATAATATGGGTAATAATTCATGTTATATTGATAATAATAATAGTAATAAGTATAATTATTATAGTTCTAGCGATATTAACTGTATAATATGGGTAAAAATGCATGTTATGTTGGTAATATTGGGAGTAATAAGTACAATTATTGTAGTTCTAGCGATAATAACTGCATAATATGGGTAATAATGCATGTTATATTGATAATATTGGGAGTTATAAGTATAATTATTGGAGTTCTAGCAATAATAACTGCATAATATGGGTAATAATGCATGGTATATTGACAATATTGGGAGTAATACGTATAATTATTATAGTTCTGGCGATAATAACTGTATGATATGGGTAATAATGTATGACATATTGATAATATTAGGAGTAATAAGTATAATTATTATAGTTCTAGCGATAATAACTGCATAATATGGGTAATAGTGCATGTTATATTGATAATATTGGGAGTAGTAAGTATAATTATTGTAGTTCTAGCAATAATAACTGCATAATATGGGTAATAATGCACGTTATATTCATAAAATTAGGAGTAATAAGTATTATTATTATAGTTGTAGCCATAATAACTGCATAATATGGGTAATAGTGCATGTTATATTGATAATATTGGGAGTAGTAAGTATAATTATGGTAGTTCTAGCAATAATAACTGCATAATATGGGTAATAATGCATGTTATATTGATAATATTGGGAGTTATACGTATAACTATTATAGTTCTAGCGATAATAACTGTATAATATGGGTAATAATGTATGACATATTGATAATATTAGGAGTAATAAGTATGATTATTATAGTTCTAGCGATAATAACTGTATAATATGGGTAGTAATGCATGACATATCGATAATATTAGGAGTAATAAGTATAATTATTATAGTTCTGGCGAGAATAACTGTATAATATGGGTAATAATGCATGACATATTGATAATATTAGGAGTAATAAGTATAACTATTATAGTTCTAGCGATAATAACTGTATAATATGGGTAATAGTGCATGTTATATTGATAATATTGGGAGTAGTAAGTATAATTATTGTAGTTCTAGCAATAATAACTGCATAATATGGGTAATAATGCATGGTATATTGACAATATTGGGAGTAATACATATAATTATTATAGTTCTAGCTATAATAACTGTATGATATGGGTAATAATGTATGACATATTGATAATATTAGGAGTAATAAGTATGATTATTATAGTTCTAGCGATAATAACTGCATAATATGGGTAATAGTGCATGTTATATTGATAATAGAATAAGTAATAAGTATAACTATTATAGTTCTAGCGACAATAACTGTATAATATGGGTAATAATGCATGACATATTGATAATATTAGGAGTAATAAGTATAATTATTATAGTTCTAGCGGTAATAACTGCATAATGTGGGTAATAGTGCATGTTATATTGATAATAATAATAGTATTAAGTATAATTATTATAGTTCTACCGATAATAACTGCATAATATTGGTAACAGTGCATGTTATATTGATAATAATAAAAGTAATAAGTATAATTATTGCAGTTCTAGCGATAATGACTGCATAATATGGGTAATAGTGCATATTATATTGATAAAATTAGGAGTAATAAGTATAATTATTATAATTCTAGCGAGAATAACTGCATGATATTGGTAATAATGCATGTTATATTGATAATAATGAAAGTAATAAGTATAATTATTATAGTTCTGGCGATAATAACTGCATAATATGGGTAATAATGCATGTTATACTGACAATAATATAAGTAATAAGTATAATTATTATAGCTCTAGCGATAATGACTGCATAATATGGGTAATAATGCATACCATATTGATAACATTGGGAGTAATAGGTATAATTATTATAGGTCTGGCGATAATAACTGCATAATATGGGTAATAGTGTATATTATATTGATAATAATAAAAGTAATAAGTATAATTATTGTAGTTCTAGCGATAATGACTGCATAATATGGGTAATAATGCATACTATATTGATAACATTGGGAGTAATATGTACAAGTATTATAGGTCTTGCGATAATAACTGCATAATATGGGTAATAGTGTATGTTATATTGATAATAATGAAAGTAACAAGTATAATTATTATAGTTCGAGCGATAATAACTGTATAATATGGGTAATAATGCATGTTGTACTGATAATAATATAAGTAATGGGTATAACTATTATAGTTCTAGCGATAATAACTGCATAATATTGGTAATAGTGCATGTTATATTGATAATAATAAAAGTAATAAGTATAATTATTGTAGTTCAAGCGATAATGACTGCATAATATGGGTAATAATGCATGATATATTGATAACATTGGGACTAATAAGTATAACTATTATAGTTCTAGCCGTAATAACTGCATAATATGGGAAATAATGCATGACATATCGATAATATTAGGAGTAATAAGTATAATTAATATAGTTCTAGCGATAATAACTGTATAATATGGGTAATAATGCATGACATATTGATAATATTAGGAGTAATAAGTATAATTGTTATAGTTCTAGCGAGAATAATTGCATAATATGGGTAATAGTGCATGTTATATTGATAATAATAAAAGTAATAAGTGTAATTGTTATAGTTCTAGCGATAATAACTGCATAATATGGGTAATAATGCATGTTATATTGATAATACTGGGAGTAATAAGTATAATTATTGTAGTTCTAGCAATAATAACTGCATAATATGGGTAATAATGCATGGTATATTGATAATATTGGGAGTAATAAGTATAACTATTATAGTTCTAGCGATAATAACTGTATAATATGGGAAATAATGCAAGACATATTGATAATATTAGGAGTAATAAGTATAATTATTATAGTTCTAGCGATAATAACTGCATAATATGGGTAATAGTGCATGTTATATTGATAATAATGAAAGTAATAAGTATAATTTTTATAGTTGTAGCGATAATAACTGCATAATGTGGGTAATAATGCATGTTATACTGATAATAATATAAGTAATAAGTATAACTATTACAGTTCTAGCGATAATAACTGTATAATATGGGTAATAATGCATGACATATTGATAATGTTTGGAGTAATAAGTATAATTGTTATAGTTCTAGCGAGAATAACTGCATAATATGGGTAATAGTGCATGTTATATTGATAAAATTAGGAGTAATAAGTATAATTATTATAGTTCTAGCGAGAATAACTGCATTATATTGGTAATAATGCATGTTATATTGATAATAATGAAAGTAATAAGTATAATTATTATAGTTCTAGCGATAATTACTGCATAATATGGGTAATAATGCATGTAATATTGATAATACTGGGAGTAATAAGTATAATTATTGTAGTTCTAGCAATAATAACTGCATAATATGGGTAATAATGCATGGTATATTGATAATATTGGGAGTAATAAGTATAACTATAATAGTTCTAGCGATAATAACTGTATAATATGGTTAATAATGCACGTTATATTCATAAAATTAGGAGTAATAAGTATTATTATTATAGTTCTAGCCATAATAACTGCATAATATGGGTAGTAGTACATCTTATATTGATAATATTGGGAGTAGTAAGTATAATTATTGTAGTTCTAGCAATAATAACTGCATAATATGGGTAATAATGCATGACATATTGATAATATTGGGAGTAATAAGTATAATTATTATAGTTCTCGCGATAATAACTGCATAATATGGGTAACAGTGCATGTTATATTGATAATAATAAAAGTAATAAGTATAATTATTATAGTTCTAGCGATCTTAACTGTATAATATGGGTAATAATGCACGTTATATTGATAAAGTTAGGAGTAATAAGTATAATTATTATAGTTCTAGCAATAATTACTGCATAATATGGGTAATAGTGCACGTTATATTGATAATATTGGGAGTAGTAAGTATAATTATTGTAGTTCTAGCAATAATAACTGCATAATATGGGTAATAATGCACGTTATATTCATAAAATTAGGAGTAATAAGTACTATTATTATAGTTCTAGCCATAATAACTGCATAATATGGGTAATAGTGCATGTTATATTGATAATATTGGGAGTAATCAGTACAATTATTGTAGTTCTAGCGATAATAACTGCATAATATGGGTAATAATGCATGTTATATTGATAATATTGGGAGTTATAAGTATAATTATTGGAGTTCTAGCAATAATTACTGCATAATACGGGTAATAATGCATGGTATATTGACAATATTGGGAGTAATACGTATAATTATTATAGTTCTAGCGATAATAACTGTATGATATGGGTAATAATGTATGACATATTGATAATATTAGGAGTAATAAGTATGATTATTATAGTTCTAGCGATAATAACTGCATAATATGGGTAATAGTGCATGTTATATTGATAATAGAATAAGTAATAAGTATAACTATTATAGTTCTAGCGACAATAACTGTATAATATGGGTAATAATGCATGACATATTGATAATATTAGGAGTAATAAGTATAATTATTATAGTTCTAGCGATAATAACTGTATAATATGGGTAATAATGTATGACATATCCATAATATTAGGAGTAATAAGTATAATTATTATAGTTCTAGCGATAATAACTGTATAATATGGGTAATAATGCATGACACATTGATAATATTAGGAGTAATAAGTACAATTGTTATAGTTCTAGCGAGAATAATTGCATAATATGGGTAATAGTGCATGTTATATTGGTAATAATAATAGTATTAAGTATAATTATTATAGTTCTACCGATAATAACTGCATAATATTGGTAACAGTGCATGTTATATTGATAATAATAAAAGTAATAAGTATAATTATTGTAGTTCTAGCGATAATGACTGCATAATATGGGTAATAATGCACGTTATATTCATAAAATTAGGAGTAATAAGTACTATTATTATAGTTGTAGCCATAATAACTGCATAATATGGGTAATAGTGCATGTTATATTGATAATATTGGGAGTAGTAAGTATAATTATGGTAGTTCTAGCAATAATAACTGCATAATATGGGTAATAATGCATGTTATATTGATAATATTGGGAGTTATACGTATAACTATTATAGTTCTAGCGATAATAACTGTATAATATGGGTAATAATGTATGACATATTGATAATATTAGGAGTAATAAGTATGATTATTATAGTTCTAGCGATAATAACTGTATAATATGGGTAGTAATGCATGACATATCGATAATATTAGGAGTAATAAGTATAATTATTATAGTTCTGGCGAGAATAACTGTATAATATGGGTAATAATGCATGACATATTGATAATATTAGGAGTAATAAGTATAACTATTATAGTTCTAGCGATAATAACTGCATAATGTGGGTAATAGTGCATGTTATATTGATAATAATAATAGTATTAAGTATAATTATTATAGTTCTACCGATAATAACTGCATAATATTGGTAACAGTGCATGTTATATTGATAATAATAAAAGTAATAAGTATAATTATTGCAGTTCTAGCGATAATGACTGCATAATATGGGTAATAGTGCATATTATATTGATAAAATTAGGAGTAATAAGTATAATTATTATAATTCTAGCGAGAATAACTGCATGATATTGGTAATAATGCATGTTATATTGATAATAATGAAAGTAATAAGTATAATTATTATAGTTCTGGCGATAATAACTGCATAATATGGGTAATAATGCATGTTATACTGACAATAATATAAGTAATAAGTATAATTATTATAGCTCTAGCGATAATGACTGCATAATATGGGTAATAATGCATACCATATTGATAACATTGGGAGTAATAGGTATAATTATTATAGGTCTGGCGATAATAACTGCATAATATGGGTAATAGTGTATATTATATTGATAATAATAAAAGTAATAAGTATAATTATTGTAGTTCTAGCGATAATGACTGCATAATATGGGTAATAATGCATACTATATTGATAACATTGGGAGTAATAAGTATAAGTATTATAGGTCTTGCGATAATAACTGTATAATATGGGTAATAATGTATGACATAAAGATAATATTAGGAGTAATAAGTATGATTATTATAGTTCTAGCGATAATAACTGCACAATATGGGTGATAGTGCATGTTACATTGATAATAATAAAAGTAATAAGTACAATTATTGTAGTTCTAGCGATAATGACTGCATAATATGGGTAATAATGCATGATATATTGATAACATTGGGACTAATAAGTATAACTATTATAGTTCTGGCCATAATAACTGCATAATATGGGAAATAATGCATGACATATCGATAATATTAGGAGTAATAAGTATAATTATTATAGTTCTAGCGATAATGACGGCATAATATGGGTAATAATGCATGATATATTGATAACATTGGGACTAATAAGTATAACTATTATAGTTCTAGCCATAATAACTGCATAATATGGGAAATAATGCATGACATATCGATAATATTAGGAGTAATAAGTATAATTATTATAGTTCTAGCGATAATAACTGTATAATATGGGTAATAATGCATGACATATTGATAATATTAAGAGTAATAAGTATAACTATTATAGTTCTAGCGATAATAACTGTATAATATGGGTAATAGAGCATGTTATATTGATAATACTGGGAGTAATAAGTATAATTATTGTAGTTCTAGCGATATTATCTGTATAATATGGGTAAAAATGCATGTTATGTTGGTAATACTGGGAGTAATAAGTACAATTATTGTAGTTCTAGCGATAATAACTGCATAATATGGGTGATAGTGCATGTTATATTGATAATAGAATAAGTAATAAGTATAACTATTATAGTTCTAGCGACAATAACTGCATAATATGGGTAATAATGCATGATATATTGATAATATTAGGAGTAATAAGTATAATTATTATAGTTCTAGCGATAATAACTGCATAATATGGGAAATAATGCATGACATATTGATAATATTAGGAGTAATAAGTACAATTGTTATAGTTCTAGCGAGAATAATTGCATAATATGGGTAATAGTGCATGTTATATTGATAATAATAATAGTATTAAGTATAATTATTATAGTTCTACCGATAATAACTGCATAATATTGGTAACAGTGCATGTTATATTGATAATAATAAAAGTAATAAGTATAATTATTGTAGTTCTAGCGATAATGACTGCATAATATGGGTAATAGTGCATGTTATATTGATAAAATTAGGAGTAGTAAGCCTAATTATTATAATTCTAGCGAGAATAACTGCATGATATTGGTAATAATGCATGTTATATTGATAATAATGAAAGTAATAAGTATAATTATTATAGTTCTGGCGATAATAACTGCATAATATGGGTAATAATGCATGTTATACTGATAATAATATAAGTAATAAGTATAATTATTATAGCTCTAGCGATAATGACTGCATAATATGGGTAATAATGCATACCATATTGATAACATTGGGAGTAATAGGTATAATTATTATAGGTCTTGCGATAATAACTGCATAATATGGGTAATAGTGTATGTTATATTGATAATAATAAAAGTAATAAGTATAATTATTGTAGTTCTAGCGATAATGACTGCATAATATGGGTAATAATGCATACTATATTGATAACATTGGGAGTAATATGTACAAGTATTATAGGTCTTGCGATAATAACTGCATAATATGGGTAATAGTGTATGTTATATTGATAATAATGAAAGTAACAAGTATAATTATTATAGTTCGAGCGATAATAACTGTATAATATGGGTAATAATGCATGTTGTACTGATAATAATATAAGTAATGGGTATAACTATTATAGTTCTAGCGATAATAACTGCATAATATTGGTAATAGTGCATGTTATATTGATAATAATAAAAGTAATAAGTATAATTATTGTAGTTCAAGCGATAATGACTGCATAATATGGGTAATAATGCATGATATATTGATAACATTGGGACTAATAAGTATAACTATTATAGTTCTAGCCGTAATAACTGCATAATATGGGAAATAATGCATGACATATCGATAATATTAGGAGTAATAAGTATAATTAATATAGTTCTAGCGATAATAACTGTATAATATGGGTAATAATGCATGGCATATTGATAATATTAGGAGTAATAAGTATAATTGTTATAGTTCTAGCGAGAATAATTGCATAATATGGGTAATAGTGCATGTTATATTGATAATAATAAAAGTAATAAGTGTAATTGTTATAGTTCTAGCGATAATAACTGCATAATATGGGTAATAATGCATGTTATATTGATAATACTGGGAGTAATAAGTATAATTATTGTGGTTCTAGCAATAATAACTGCATAATATGGGTAATAATGCATGGTATATTGATAATATTGGGAGTAATAAGTATAACTATTATAGTTCTAGCGATAATAACTGTATAATATGGGAAATAATGCAAGACATATTGATAATATTAGGAGTAATAAGTATAATTATTATAGTTCTAGCGATAATAACTGCATAATATGGGTAATAGTGCATGTTATATTGATAATAATGAAAGTAATAAGTATAATTTTTATAGTTGTAGCGATAATAACTGCATAATGTGGGTAATAATGCATGTTATACTGATAATAGTATAAGTAATAAGTATAACTATTACAGTTCTAGCGATAATAACTGTATAATATGGGTAATAATGCATGACATATTGATAATGTTTGGAGTAATAAGTATAATTGTTATAGTTCTAGCGAGAATAACTGCATAATATGGGTAATAGTGCATGTTATATTGATAAAATTAGGAGTAATAAGTATAATTATTATAGTTCTAGCGAGAATAACTGCATTATATTGGTAATAATGCATGTTATATTGATAATAATGAAAGTAATAAGTATAATTATTATAGTTCTAGCGATAATTACTGCATAATATGGGTAATAATGCATGTAATATTGATAATACTGGGAGTAATAAGTATAATTATTGTAGTTCTAGCAATAATAACTGCATAATATGGGTAATAATGCATGGTATATTGATAATATTGGGAGTAATAAGTATAACTATAATAGTTCTAGCGATAATAACTGTATAATATGGTTAATAATGCACGTTATATTCATAAAATTAGGAGTAATAAGTATTATTATTATAGTTCTAGCCATAATAACTGCATAATATGGGTAGTAGTACATCTTATATTGATAATATTGGGAGTAGTAAGTATAATTATTGTAGTTCTAGCAATAATAACTGCATAATATGGGTAATAATGCATGACATATTGATAATATTGGGAGTAATAAGTATAATTATTATAGTTCTCGCGATAATAACTGCATAATATGGGTAACAGTGCATGTTATATTGATAATAATAAAAGTAATAAGTATAATTATTATAGTTCTAGCGATCTTAACTGTATAATATGGGTAATAATGCACGTTATATTGATAAAGTTAGGAGTAATAAGTATAATTATTATAGTTCTAGCAATAATTACTGCATAATATGGGTAATAGTGCACGTTATATTGATAATATTGGGAGTAGTAAGTATAATTATTGTAGTTCTAGCAATAATAACTGCATAATATGGGTAATAATGCACGTTATATTCATAAAATTAGGAGTAATAAGTACTATTATTATAGTTATAGCCATAATAACTGCATAATATGGGTAATAGTGCATGTTATATTGATAATATTGGGAGTAATCAGTACAATTATTGTAGTTCTAGCGATAATAACTGCATAATATGGGTAATAATGCATGTTATATTGATAATATTGGGAGTTATAAGTATAATTATTGGAGTTCTAGCAATAATTACTGCATAATACGGGTAATAATGCATGGTATATTGACAATATTGGGAGTAATACGTATAATTATTATAGTTCTAGCGATAATAACTGTATGATATGGGTAATAATGTATGACATATTGATAATATTAGGAGTAATAAGTATGATTATTATAGTTCTAGCGATAATAACTGCATAATATGGGTAATAGTGCATGTTATATTGATAATAGAATAAGTAATAAGTATAACTATTATAGTTCTAGCGACAATAACTGTATAATATGGGTAATAATGCATGACATATTGATAATATTAGGAGTAATAAGTATAATTATTATAGTTCTAGCGATAATAACTGTATAATATGGGTAATAATGTATGACATATCCATAATATTAGGAGTAATAAGTATAATTATTATAGTTCTAGCGATAATAACTGTATAATATGGGTAATAATGCATGACACATTGATAATATTAGGAGTAATAAGTACAATTGTTATAGTTCTAGCGAGAATAATTGCATAATATGGGTAATAGTGCATGTTATATTGGTAATAATAATAGTATTAAGTATAATTATTATAGTTCTACCGATAATAACTGCATAATATTGGTAACAGTGCATGTTATATTGATAATAATAAAAGTAATAAGTATAATTATTGTAGTTCTAGCGATAATGACTGCATAATATGGGTAATAGTGCATGTTATATTGATAAAATTAGGAGTAGTAAGCATAATTATTATAATTCTAGCGAGAATAACTGCATGATATTGGTAATAATGCATGTTATATTGATAATAATGAAAGTAATAAGTATTATTATTATAGTTCTAGCCATAATAACTGCATAATATGGGTAGTGGTACATCTTATATTGATAATATTGGGAGTAGTAAGTATAATTATTGTAGTTTAGCAATAATAACTGCATAATATGGGTAATAATGCATGACATATTGATAGTATTAGGAGTAATAAGTATAAGTGTTATAGTTCGAGCGATAATAACTGTATAATATGGGTATTAATGCATGACATATTGATAATATTAGGAGTAATAAGTATAATTGTTATAGCTCTAGCGATAATAACTGCATAATATGGTTAATAGTGCATGTTATATTGATAAAATTAGAAGTAATAAGTATAATTATTATAGTTCTACCAAGAATAACCGCATAATATTGGTAATATTGGATGTTATATTGATAACAATGAAAGTAATAAGTATAATTATTATAGTTCGAGCGATAATAACTGTTTAATATGGGTAATAAAGCATGTTATATTGATAATAATAATAGTAATAAGTATAATTATTATAGTTCTAGCGATATTAACTGTATAATATGGGTAATAATGCACGTTATATTGATAAAGTTAGGAGTAATAAGTATAATTATTATAGTTCTAGCGATAATTACTGCATAATATGGGTAATAGTGCATGTTATATTGATAATATTGGGAGTAGTAAGTATAATTATTATAGTTCTAGCGATAATTACTGCATAATATGGGTAATAATGCATGTTATATTGATAATATTGGGAGTAATAAGTATAACTATTATAGTTCTAGCGATAATAACTGTATAATATGGGTAATAATGTATGACATATTGATAATATTAGGAGTAATAAGTATGATTATTATAGTTCTAGCGATAATAACTGCATAATATGGGTAACAGTGCATGTTATATTGATAATAGAATAAGTAATAAGTATAACTATTATAGTTCTAGCGACAATAACTGCATAATATGGGTAATAATGCATGATATATTGATAATATTAGGAGTAATAAGTATAATTATTATAGTTCTAGCGATAATAACTGCATAATATGGGAAATAATGCATGACATATTGATAATATTAGGAGTAATAAGTATAATTGTTATAGTTCTAGCGAGAATAATTGCATAATATGGGTAATAGTGCATGTTATATTGATAAAATTAGGAGTAATAAGTATAATTATTATAGTTCTAGCGAGAATAACTGCATAATATTGGTAATAATGCATGTTATATTGATAATAATGAAAGTAATAAGTATAATTATTATAGTTCGAGCGATAATATCTGCATAATATGGGTAATAATGCATGTTATACTGATAATAATATAAGTAATAAGTATAATTATTATAGTCCTAGCGATAATAACTGCATAATATGGGTAATAGTGCATGTTATATTGATAATAATGAAAGTAATAAGTATAATTATTATAGTTCGAGCGATAATAACTGTATAATATGGGTAATAATGCATGACATATTGATAATATTAGGAGTAATAAGTATAATTGTTATAGTTCTAGCGAGAATAACTGCATAATATGGGTAATAGTGCATGTTATATTGATAAAATTAGGAGTAATAAGTATAATTATTATAGTTCTAGCGATAATAACTGCATAATATGGGAAATAATGCATGACATATTGATAATATTAGGAGTAATAAGTATAATTGTTATAGTTCTAGCGAGAATAATTGCATAATATGGGTAATAGTGCATGTTATATTGATAAAATTAGGAGTAATAAGTATAATTATTATAGTTCTAGCGAGAATAACTGCATAATATTGGTAATAATGCATGTTATATTGATAATAATGAAAGTAATAAGTATAATTATTATAGTTCGAGCGATAATATCTGCATAATATGGGTAATAATGCATGTTATACTGATAATAATATAAGTAATAAGTATAATTATTATAGTCCTAGCGATAATAACTGCATAATATGGGTAATAGTGCATGTTATATTGATAATAATGAAAGTAATAAGTATAATTATTATAGTTCGAGCGATAATAACTGTATAATATGGGTAATAATGCATGACATATTGATAATATTAGGAGTAATAAGTATAATTGTTATAGTTCTAGCGAGAATAACTGCATAATATGGGTAATAGTGCATGTTATATTGATAAAATTAGGAGTAATAAGTACAATTATTATAGTTCTAGCGAGAATAACTGCATAATATTGGTAATAATGCATGTTATATTGATAAAATTAGGAGTAATAAGTATAATTTTTATAGTTGTAGCGATAATAACTGCATAATATGGGTAATAATGCATGTTATACTGATAATAATATAAGTAATAAGTATAACTATTACAGTTCTAGCGATAATAACTGTATAATATGGGTAATAATGCATGACATATTGATAATGTTTGGAGTAATAAGTATAATTGTTATAGTTCTAGCGAGAATAACTGCATAATATGGGTAATAGTGCATGTTATATTGATAAAATTAGGAGTAATAAGTATAATTATTATAGTTCTAGCGAGAATAACTGCATTATATTGGTAATAATGCATGTTATATTGATAATAATGAAAGTAATAAGTATAATTATTATAGTTCTAGCGATAATTACTGCATAATATGGGTAATAATGCATGTAATATTGATAATACTGGGAGTAATAAGTATAATTATTGTAGTTCTAGCAATAATAACTGCATAATATGGGTAATAATGCATGGTATATTGATAATATTGGGAGTAATAAGTATAACTATAATAGTTCTAGCGATAATAACTGTATAATATGGTTAATAATGCACGTTATATTCATAAAATTAGGAGTAATAAGTATTATTATTATAGTTCTAGCCATAATAACTGCATAATATGGGTAGTAGTACATCTTATATTGATAATATTGGGAGTAGTAAGTATAATTATTGTAGTTCTAGCAATAATAACTGCATAATATGGGTAATAATGCATGACATATTGATAATATTGGGAGTAATAAGTATAATTATTATAGTTCTCGCGATAATAACTGCATAATATGGGTAACAGTGCATGTTATATTGATAATAATAAAAGTAATAAGTATAATTATTATAGTTCTAGCGATCTTAACTGTATAATATGGGTAATAATGCACGTTATATTGATAAAGTTAGGAGTAATAAGTATAATTATTATAGTTCTAGCAATAATTACTGCATAATATGGGTAATAGTGCACGTTATATTGATAATATTGGGAGTAGTAAGTATAATTATTGTAGTTCTAGCAATAATAACTGCATAATATGGGTAATAATGCACGTTATATTCATAAAATTAGGAGTAATAAGTACTATTATTATAGTTCTAGCCATAATAACTGCATAATATGGGTAATAGTGCATGTTATATTGATAATATTGGGAGTAATCAGTACAATTATTGTAGTTCTAGCGATAATAACTGCATAATATGGGTAATAATGCATGTTATATTGATAATATTGGGAGTTATAAGTATAATTATTGGAGTTCTAGCAATAATTACTGCATAATACGGGTAATAATGCATGGTATATTGACAATATTGGGAGTAATACGTATAATTATTATAGTTCTAGCGATAATAACTGTATGATATGGGTAATAATGTATGACATATTGATAATATTAGGAGTAATAAGTATGATTATTATAGTTCTAGCGATAATAACTGCATAATATGGGTAATAGTGCATGTTATATTGATAATAGAATAAGTAATAAGTATAACTATTATAGTTCTAGCGACAATAACTGTATAATATGGGTAATAATGCATGACATATTGATAATATTAGGAGTAATAAGTATAATTATTATAGTTCTAGCGATAATAACTGTATAATATGGGTAATAATGTATGACATATCCATAATATTAGGAGTAATAAGTATAATTATTATAGTTCTAGCGATAATAACTGTATAATATGGGTAATAATGCATGACACATTGATAATATTAGGAGTAATAAGTACAATTGTTATAGTTCTAGCGAGAATAATTGCATAATATGGGTAATAGTGCATGTTATATTGGTAATAATAATAGTATTAAGTATAATTATTATAGTTCTACCGATAATAACTGCATAATATTGGTAACAGTGCATGTTATATTGATAATAATAAAAGTAATAAGTATAATTATTGTAGTTCTAGCGATAATGACTGCATAATATGGGTAATAGTGCATGTTATATTGATAAAATTAGGAGTAGTAAGCATAATTATTATAATTCTAGCGAGAATAACTGCATGATATTGGTAATAATGCATGTTATATTGATAATAATGAAAGTAATAAGTATTATTATTATAGTTCTAGCCATAATAACTGCATAATATGGGTAGTGGTACATCTTATATTGATAATATTGGGAGTAGTAAGTATAATTATTGTAGTTTAGCAATAATAACTGCATAATATGGGTAATAATGCATGACATATTGATAATATTAGGAGTAATAAGTATAATTATTATAGTTCTAGCGATAATAACTGCATAATATGGGTAACAGTGCATGTTTTATTGATAATAATAATAGTAATAGGTATAATTATTATAGTTCAAGCGATAATAACGGTATAATATGGGTAATAATGCATGACATATTGATAGTATTAGGAGTAATAAGTATAAGTGTTATAGTTCGAGCGATAATAACTGTATAATATGGGTATTAATGCATGACATATTGATAATATTAGGAGTAATAAGTATAATTGTTATAGCTCTAGCGATAATAACTGCATAATATGGTTAATAGTGCATGTTATATTGATAAAATTAGAAGTAATAAGTATAATTATTATAGTTCTACCAAGAGTAACCGCATAATATTGGTAATATTGGATGTTATATTGATAACAATGAAAGTAATAAGTATAATTATTATAGTTCGAGCGATAATAACTGTTTAATATGGGTAATAAAGCATGTTATATTGATAATAATAATAGTAATAAGTATAATTATTATAGTTCTAGCGATATTAACCGTATAATATGGGTAATAATGCACGTTATATTGATAAAGTTAGGAGTAATAAGTATAATTATTATAGTTCTAGCGATAATTACTGCATAATATGGGTAATAGTGCATGTTATATTGATAATATTGGGAGTAGTAAGTATAATTATTATAGTTCTAGCGATAATTACTGCATAATATGGGTAATAATGCATGTTATATTGATAATATTGGGAGTAATAAGTATAACTATAATAGTTCTAGCGATAATAACTGTATAATATGGGTAATAATGTATGACATATTGATAATATTAGGAGTAATAAGTATGATTATTATAGTTCTAGCGATAATAACTGCATAATATGGGTAACAGTGCATGTTATATTGATAATAGAATAAGTAATAAGTATAACTATTATAGTTCTAGCGACAATAACTGCATAATATGGGTAATAATGCATGATATATTGATAATATTAGGAGTAATAAGTATAATTATTATAGTTCTAGCGATAATAACTGCATAATATGGGAAATAATGCATGACATATTGATAATATTAGGAGTAATAAGTATAATTGTTATAGTTCTAGCGAGAATAATTGCATAATATGGGTAATAGTGCATGTTATATTGATAAAATTAGGAGTAATAAGTATAATTATTATAGTTCTAGCGAGAATAACTGCATAATATTGGTAATAATGCATGTTATATTGATAATAATGAAAGTAATAAGTATAATTATTATAGTTCGAGCGATAATATCTGCATAATATGGGTAATAATGCATGTTATACTGATAATAATATAAGTAATAAGTATAATTATTATAGTCCTAGCGATAATAACTGCATAATATGGGTAATAGTGCATGTTATATTGATAATAATGAAAGTAATAAGTATAATTATTATAGTTCGAGCGATAATAACTGTATAATATGGGTAATAATGCATGACATATTGATAATATTAGGAGTAATAAGTATAATTGTTATAGTTCTAGCGAGAATAACTGCATAATATGGGTAATAGTGCATGTTATATTGATAAAATTAGGAGTAATAAGTACAATTATTATAGTTCTAGCGAGAATAACTGCATAATATTGGTAATAATGCATGTTATATTGATAAAATTAGGAGTAATAAGTATAATTTTTATAGTTGTAGCGATAATAACTGCATAATATGGGTAATAATGCATGTTATACTGATAATAATATAAGTAATAAGTATAACTATTACAGTTCTAGCGATAATAACTGTATAATATGGGTAATAATGCATGACATATTGATAATATTTGGAGTAATAAGTATAATTGTTATAGTTCTAGCGAGAATAACTGCATAATATCGGTAATAGTGCATGTTATATTGATAAAATTAGGAGTAATAAGTATAATTATTATAGTTCCAGCGAGAATAACTGCATAATATTGGTAATAATGCATGTTATATTGATAATAATGAAAGTAATAAGTATAATTATTATAGTTCGAGCGATAATATCTGCATAGTATGGGTAATAATGCATGATATACTGATAATAATATAAGTAATAAGTATAACTATTATAGTTCTAGCGATAATAACTGTATAATATGGGTAATAATGCATGTTATATTGATAATAATAAAAGTAATAAGTATAATTATTATAGTTCGAGCGAGAATAACTGTATAATATGGGTAATAATTCATGTTATATTGATAATAATAATAGTAGTAAGTATAATTATTATAGTTCTAGCGATATTAACTGTATAATATGGGTAAAAATGCATGTTATGTTGGTAATATTGGGAGTAATAAGTACAATTATTGTAGTTCTAGCAATAATAACTGCATAATATGGGTAATAATGCATGGTATATTGACAATATTGGGAGTAATACGTATAATTATTATAGTTCTGGCGATAATAACTGTATGATATGGATAATAATGTATGACATATTGATAATAATAGGAGTAATAAGTATAATTATTATAGTTCTAGCGATAATAACTGCATAATATGGGTAATAGTGCATGTTATATTGATAATATTGGGAGTAGTAAGTATAATTATTGTAGTTCTAGCAATAATAACTGCATAATATGGGTAATAATGCATGTTATATTGATAATAATGAAAGTAATAAGTATAATTATTATAGTTCTGGCGATAATAACTGCATAATATGGGTAATAATGCATGTTATACTGACAATAATATAAGTAATAAGTATAATTATTATAGCTCTAGCGATAATGACTGCATAATATGGGTAATAATGCATACCATATTGATAACATTGGGAGTAATAGGTATAATTATTATAGGTCTGGCGATAATAACTGCATAATATGGGTAATAGTGTATGTTATATTGATAATAATAAAAGTAATAAGTATAATTATTGTAGTTCTAGCGATAATGACTGCATAATATGGGTAATAATGCATACTATATTGATAACATTGGGAGTAATATGTACAAGTATTATAGGTCTTGCGATAATAACTGCATAATATGGGTAATAGTGTATGTTATATTGATAATAATGAAAGTAACAAGTATAATTATTATAGTTCGAGCGATAATAACTGTATAATATGGGTAATAATGCATGTTGTACTGATAATAATATAAGTAATGGGTATAACTATTATAGTTCTAGCGATAATAACTGCATAATATTGGTAATAGTGCATGTTATATTGATAATAATAAAAGTAGTAAGTATAATTATTGTAGTTCAAGCGATAATGACTGCATAATATGGGTAATAATGCATGATATATTGATAACATTGGGACTAATAAGTATAACTATTATAGTTCTAGCCGTAATAACTGCATAATATGGGAAATAATGCATGACATATCGATAATATTAGGAGTAATAAGTATAATTAATATAGTTCTAGCGATAATAACTGTATAATATGGGTAATAATGCATGACATATTGATAATATTAGGAGTAATAAGTATAATTGTTATAGTTCTAGCGAGAATAATTGCATAATATGGGTAATAGTGCATGTTATATTGATAATAATAAAAGTAATAAGTGTAATTGTTATAGTTCCAGCGAGAATAACTGCATAATATTGGTAATAATGCATGTTATATTGATAATAATGAAAGTAATAAGTATAATTATTATAGTTCGAGCGATAATATCTGCATAGTATGGGTAATAATGCATGATATACTGATAATAATATAAGTAATAAGTATAACTATTATAGTTCTAGCGATAATAACTGTATAATATGGGTAATAATGCATGTTATATTGATAATAATAAAAGTAATAAGTATAATTATTATAGTTCGAGCGAGAATAACTGTATAATATGGGTAATAATTCATGTTATATTGATAATAATAATAGTAATAAGTATAATTATTATAGTTCTAGCGATATTAACTGTATAATATGGGTAAAAATGCATGTTATGTTGGTAATATTGGGAGTAATAAGTACAATTATTGTAGTTCTAGCGATAATAACTGCATAATATGGGTAATAATGCATGTTATATTGATAATATTGGGAGTTATAAGTATAATTATTGGAGTTCTAGCAATAATAACTGCATAATATGGGTAATAATGCATGGTATATTGACAATATTGGGAGTAATACGTATAATTATTATAGTTCTGGCGATAATAACTGTATGATATGGGTAATAATGTATGACATATTGATAATATTAGGAGTAATAAGTATAATTATTATAGTTCTAGCGATAATAACTGCATAATATGGGTAATAGTGCATGTTATATTGATAATATTGGGAGTAGTAAGTATAATTATTGTAGTTCTAGCAATAATAACTGCATAATATGGGTAATAATGCATGTTATATTGATAATAATGAAAGTAATAAGTATAATTATTATAGTTCTGGCGATAATAACTGCATAATATGGGTAATAATGCATGTTATACTGACAATAATATAAGTAATAAGTATAATTATTATAGCTCTAGCGATAATGACTGCATAATATGGGTAATAATGCATACCATATTGATAACATTGGGAGTAATAGGTATAATTATTATAGGTCTGGCGATAATAACTGCATAATATGGGTAATAGTGTATGTTATATTGATAATAATAAAAGTAATAAGTATAATTATTGTAGTTCTAGCGATAATGACTGCATAATATGGGTAATAATGCATACTATATTGATAACATTGGGAGTAATATGTACAAGTATTATAGGTCTTGCGATAATAACTGCATAATATGGGTAATAGTGTATGTTATATTGATAATAATGAAAGTAACAAGTATAATTATTATAGTTCTAGCGATAATTACTGCATAATATGGGTAATAATGCATGTTATATTGATAATATTGGGAGTAATAAGTATAACTATTACAGTTCTAGCGATAATAACTGTATAATATGGGTAATAATGCATGACATATTGATAATATTTGGAGTAATAAGTATAATTGTTATAGTTCTAGCGAGAATAACTGCATAATATCGGTAATAGTGCATGTTATATTGATAAAATTAGGAGTAATAAGTATAATTATTATAGTTCCAGCGAGAATAACTGCATAATATTGGTAATAATGCATGTTATATTGATAATAATGAAAGTAATAAGTATAATTATTATAGTTCGAGCGATAATATCTGCATAGTATGGGTAATAATGCATGATATACTGATAATAATATAAGTAATAAGTATAACTATTATAGTTCTAGCGATAATAACTGTATAATATGGGTAATAATGCATGTTATATTGATAATAATAAAAGTAATAAGTATAATTATTATAGTTCGAGCGAGAATAACTGTATAATATGGGTAATAATTCATGTTATATTGATAATAATAATAGTAATAAGTATAATTATTATAGTTCTAGCGATATTAACTGTATAATATGGGTAATAATGCATGTTATGTTGGTAATATTGGGAGTAATAAGTACAATTATTGTAGTTCTAGCGATAATAACTGCATAATATGGGTAATAATGCATGTTATATTGATAATATTGGGAGTTATAAGTATAATTATTGGAGTTCTAGCAATAATAACTGCATAATATGGGTAATAATGCATGGTATATTGACAATATTGGGAGTAATACGTATAATTATTATAGTTCTGGCGATAATAACTGTATGATATGGGTAATAATGTATGACATATTGATAATATTAGGAGTAATAAGTATAATTATTATAGTTCTAGCGATAATAACTGCATAATATGGGTAATAGTGCATGTTATATTGATAATATTGGGAGTAGTAAGTATAATTATTGTAGTTCTAGCAATAATAACTGCATAATATGGGTAATAATGCATGTTATATTGATAATAATGAAAGTAATAAGTATAATTATTATAGTTCTGGCGATAATAACTGCATAATATGGGTAATAATGCATGTTATACTGACAATAATATAAGTAATAAGTATAATTATTATAGCTCTAGCGATAATGACTGCATAATATGGGTAATAATGCATACCATATTGATAACATTGGGAGTAATAGGTATAATTATTATAGGTCTGGCGATAATAACTGCATAATATGGGTAATAGTGTATGTTATATTGATAATAATAAAAGTAATAAGTATAATTATTGTAGTTCTAGCGATAATGACTGCATAATATGGGTAATAATGCATACTATATTGATAACATTGGGAGTAATAAGTATAAGTATTATAGGTCTTGCGAAAATAACTGTATAATATGGGTAATAATGTACGACATAAAGATAATATTAGGAGTAATAAGTATGATTATTATAGTTCTAGCGATAATAACTGCACAATATGGGTGATAGTGCATGTTACATTGATAATAATAAAAGTAATAAGTATAATTATTGTAGTTCTAGCGATAATGACTGCATAATATGGGTAATAATGCATGATATATTGATAACATTGGGACTAATAAGTATAACTATTATAGTTCTAGCCATAATAACTGCATAATATGGGAAATAATGCATGACATATCGATAATATTAGGAGTAATAAGTATAATTATTATAGTTCTAGCGATAATGACTGCATAATATGGGTAATAATGCATGATATATTGATAACATTGGGACTAATAAGTATAACTATTATAGTTCTAGCCATAATAACTGCATAATATGGGAAATAATGCATGACATATCGATAATATTAGGAGTAATAAGTATAATTATTATAGTTCTAGCGATAATAACTGTATAATATGGGTAATAATGCATGACATATTGATAATATTAAGAGTAATAAGTATAACTATTATAGTTCTAGCGATAATAACTGTATAATATGGGTAATAGAGCATGTTATATTGATAATAGAATAAGTAATAAGTATAACTATTATAGTTCTAGCGACAATAACTGCATAATATGGGTAATAATGCATGATATATTGATAATATTAGGAGTAATAAGTATAATTATTATAGTTCTAGCGATAATAACTGCATAATATGGGAAATAATATATGACATATTGATAATATTAGGAGTAATAAGTACAATTGTTATAGTTCTAGCGAGAATAATTGCATAATATGGGTAATAGTGCATGTTATATTGATAATAATAATATTATTAAGTATAATTATTATAGTTCTACCGATAATAACTGCATAATATTGGTAACAGTGCATGTTATATTGATAATAATAAAAGTAATAAGTATAATTATTGTAGTTCTAGCGATAATGACTGCATAATATGGGTAATAGTGCATGTTATATTGATAAAATTAGGAGTAGTAAGCATAATTATTATAATTCTAGCGAGAATAACTGCATGATATTGGTAATAATGCATGTTATATTCATAATAATGAAAGTAATAAGTATAATTATTATAGTTCTGGCGATAATAACTGCATAATATGGGTAATAATGCATGTTATACTGATAATAATATAAGTAATAAGTATAATTATTATAGCTCTAGCGATAATGACTGCATAATATGGGTAATAATGCATACCATATTGATAACATTGGGAGTAATAGGTATAATTATTATAGGTCTTGCGATAATAACTGCATAATATGGGTAATAGTGTATGTTATATTGATAATAATAAAAGTAATAAGTATAATTATTGTAGTTCTAGCGATAATGACTGCATAATATGGGTAATAATGCATACTATATTGATAACATTGGGAGTAATATGTACTAGTACTATAGGTCTTGCGATAATAACTGTATAATATGGGTAATAATGTATGACATATTGATAATATTAGGAGTAATAAGTATGATTATTATAGTTCTTGCGATAATAACTACATAATATGGGTAATACTGCATGTTATATTGATAATAGAATAAGTAATAAGTATAACTATTATAGTTCTAGCGACAATACCTGTATAATATGGGTAATAATGTATGACATATTGATAATATTAGGAGTAATAAGTATGATTATTATAGTTCTAGCGATAATAACTGCATAATATGGGTGATAGTGCATGTTATATTGATAATAATAAAAGTAATAAGTATAATTATTGTAGTTCTAGCGATAATGACTGCACAATATGGGTAATAATGCATGATATATTGATAATATTGGTACTAATAAGTATATATATTATAGTACTAGCGATAATAACTGCATAAAATGGGAAATAATGCGTGACATATTGATAATATTAGGAGTAATAAGTATAATTATTAGACTTCTAGCGATAATAACTGCATAATATGGGTAATAGTGCATGTTATATTGATAATAATGAAAGTAATAAGTATAATTATTATAGTTCGAGCGATAATAACTGTATAATATGGGTAATAATGCATGTTGTACTGATAATAATATAAGTAATAGGTATATCTATTATAGTTCTAGCGATAATAACTGCATAATATGGGTAATAGTGCATGTTATATTGATAATAATAAAAGTAATAAGTGTAATTATTGTAGTTCAAGCGATAATGACTGCATAATATGGGTAATAATGCATGATATATTGATAACATTGGGACTAATAAGTATAACTATTATAGTTCTAGCCATAATAACTGCATAATATGGGAAATAATGCATGACATATCGATAATATTAGGAGTAATAAGTATAATTATTATAGTTCTAGCGATAATTACTGCATAATATGGGTAATAATGCATGTTATATTGATAATACTGGGAGTAATAAGTGTAATTATTGTAGTTCTAGCAATAATAACTGCATAATATGGGTAATAATGCATGGTATATTGATAATATTGGGAGTAATAAGTATAACTATAATAGTTCGAGCGATAATAACTGTTTAATATGGGTAATAATGCATGTTATATTGATAATAATAATAGTAATAAGTATAATTATTATAGTTCTAGCGATATTAACTGTATAATATGGGTAATAATGCACGTTATATTGATAAAGTTAGGAGTAATAAGTATAATTATTATAGTTCTAGCGATAATTACTGCATAATATGGGTAATAGTGCATGTTATATTGATAATATTGGGAGTAGTAAGTATAATTATTGTAGTTCTAGCAATAATAACTGCATAATATGGGTAATAATGCATGGTATATTCACAATATTGGGAGTAATACGTATAATTATTATAGTTCTGGCGATAATAACTGCATAATATTGGTAATTATTGCATGTTATATTGATAATAATGAAAGTAATAAGTATAATTATCATAGTTCGAGCGATAATATCTGCATAATATGGGTAATAATGCATGTTATACTGATAATAATATAAGTAATAAGTATAATTATTATGGTTCTAGCGATAATAACTGCATAACATGGGTAATAGAGCATGTTATATTGATAATAATAAAAGTAATACGTATAATTATTATAGTTCTAGCGATAATTACTGCATAATATGGGTAATAATGCATATTATATTGATAATATTGGGAGTAATAAGTATAACTATTATAGTTCTAGCGATAATAACTGTATGATATGGGTGAAAATGCATGTTATGTTGGTAATATTGGGAGTAATAAGTACAATTATTGTAGTTCTAGCGATAATAACTGCATAATATGGGTAATAATGCATGTTATATTGATATTATTGGGAGTTATAAGTATAATTATTGGAGTTCTAGCAATAATAACTGCATAATATGGGTAATAATGCATGGTATATTGACAATATTGGGAGTAATACGTATAATTATTATAGTTCTGGCGATAATAACTGTATGATATGGGTAATAATGTATGACATATTGATAATATTAGGAGTAATAAGTATAATTATTATAGTTCTAGCGATAATAACTGCATAATATGGGTAATAGTGCATGTTATATTGATAATATTGGGAGTAGTAAGTATAATTATTGTAGTTCTAGCAATAATAACTGCATAATATGGGTAATAATGCACGTTATATTCATAAAATTAGGAGTAATAAGTATTATTATTATAGTTCTAGCCATAATAACTGCATAATATGGGTAATAGTGCATGTTATATTGATAATATTGGGAGTAGTAAGTATAATTATTGTAGTTCTAGCAATAATAACTGCATAATATGGGTAATAATGCATGTTATATTGATAATATTGGGAGTAATAAGTATATTTATTATAGTTCTGACGATAATAACAGTATCATATGGGTGATAATGCATGTTATATTGATAATATTGGGAGTTATAAGTATAATTATTGTAGTTCTAGCGATAATAACTGCATAATATGGGTAATAATGCATGTTATATTGATAATATTGGGAGTAATAAGTATATTTATTATAGTTCTGACGATAATAACAGTATAATACGGGTAATAATGCATGTTATATTGATAATATTGGGAGTAATAAGTATAATTATCATAGTTCTAGCAATAATAACTGCATAATTAGGGTAATAATGCATGTTATATTGATAAAATGAGGAGTAATAAGTATAATTATTATAGTTCTGGCGATAATAACTATATAATATGGGTAATAATGCATGTTATATTGATAATATTGGGAGTAATAAGTATAATTATCATAGTTCTAGCAATAATAACTGCATAATTAGGGTAATAATGCATGTTATATTGATAAAATGAGGAGTAATTAGTATAATTATTATAGTTCCGGCGATAATAACTGCATAATATGGGTAATAATGCATGTTATATTGATAATATTGGGAGTATTAAGTATAATTATTATAGCTCTAGCGATAATAACTGCATAATAGGGGTAATAATGCATGTTATACTGATAATATTCGGAGTAATAAGTATAATTATTATATTTCTGGCGATAATAACTGCATAATATGGGTAACAATGCATTTTGTACTGATAATAATATAAGAAACAAGTAAAACTATTATAGTTCTAGCGATAATAACTGCATAATATGGGTAATAATGCATGTTATACTAATAATAATATAAGTAATATGTATAACTATTATAGTTCTAGCGATAATAACTGCATAATATCGGTAATAGTGTATGTTATATTGATAACATTGGGAGTAATAAGTATATTTATTATAGTTCTGACGATAATAACAGTATCATATGGGTGATAATGCATGTTATATTGATAATATTGGGAGTTATAAGTATAATTATTATAGTTCGAGCGAGAATAACTGTATAATAGGGGTAATAATTCATGTTATATTGATAATAATAATAGTAATAAGTATAATTATTATAGTTCTAGCGATATTAACTGTATAATATGGGTAAAAATGCATGTTATGTTGGTAATATTGGGAGTAATAAGTACAATTATTGTAGTTCTAGCGATAATAACTGCATAATATGGGTAATAATGCATGTTATATTGATAATATTGGGAGTTATAAGTATAATTATTGGAGTTCTAGCAATAATAACTGCATAATATGGGTAATAATGCATGGTATATTGACAATATTGGGAGTAATACGTATAATTATTATAGTTCTGGCGATAATAACTGTATGATATGGGTAATAATGTATGACATATTGATAATATTAGGAGTAATAAGTATAATTATTATAGTTCTAGCGATAATAACTGCATAATATGGGTAATAGTGCATGTTATATTGATAATATTGGAAGTAGTAAGTATAATTATTGTAGTTCTAGCAATAATAACTGCATAATATGGGTAATAATGCACGTTATATTCATAAAATTAGGAGTAATAAGTATTATTATTATAGTTCTAGCCATAATAACTGCATAATATGGGTAATAGTGCATGTTATATTGATAATATTGGGAGTAGTAAGTATAATTATTGTAGTTCTAGCAATAATAACTGCATAATATGGGTAATAATGCATGTTATATTGATAAAATTGGGAGTTATACGTATAATTATTATAGTTCTAGCGATAATAACTGTATGATATGGGTAATAATGTATGACATATTGATAATATTAGGAGTAATAAGTATGATTATTATAGTTCTAGCGATAATAACTGTATAATATGGGTAGTAATGCATGACATATCGATAATATTAGGAGTAATAAGTACAATTATTATAGTTCTAGCGAGAATAACTGCATAATATTGGTAATAATGCATGTTATATTGATAATAATGAAAGTAATAAGTATAATTATTATAGTTCGAGCGATAATATCTGCATAATATGGGTAATAATGCATGTTATACTGATAATAATATAAGTAATAAGTATAATTATTATGGTTCTAGCGATAATAACTGCATAACATGGGTAATAGAGCATGTTATATTGATAATAATAAAAGTAATAAGTATAATTATTATAGTTCTAGCGATAATTACTGCATAATATGGGTAATAATGCATGTTATATTGATAATATTGGGAGTAATAAGTATAACTATTATAGTTCTAGCGATAATAACTGTATAATATGGGTAATAATGTATGACATATTGATAATATTAGGAGTAATAAGTATGATTATTATAGTTCTAGCGATAATAACTGTATAATATGGGTATTAATGCATGACATATCGATAATATTAGGAGTAATAAGTATAATTATTATAGTTCTAGCGAGAATAACTGTATAATATGGGTAATAGTGCATGTTATATTGATAATATTGGGAGTAGTAAGTATAATTATTGTAGTTCTAGCAATAATAACTGCATAATATGGGTAATAATGCACGTTATATTCATAAAATTAGGAGTAATAAGTATTATTATTATAGTTCTAGCCATAATAACTGCATAATATGGGTAATAGTGCATGTTATATTGATAATATTGGGAGTAATAAGTACAATTATTGTAGTTCTAGCGATAATAACTGCATAATATGGGTAATAATGCATGTTATATTGATAATATTGGGAGTTATAAGTATAATTATTGGAGTTCTAGCAATAATAACTGCATAATATGGGTAATAATGCATGGTATATTGACAATATTGGGAGTAATACGTATAATTATTATAGTTCTAGCGATAATAACTGTATGATATGGGTAATAATGTATGACATATTGATAATATTAGGAGTAATAAGTATGATTATTATAGTTCTAGCGATAATAACTGCATAATATGGGTAATAGTGCATGTTATATTGATAATAGAATAAGTAATAAGTATAACTATTATAGTTCTAGCGACAATAACTGTATAATATGGGTAATAATGCATGACATATTGATAATATTAGGAGTAATAAGTATAATTATTATAGTTCTAGCGGTAATAACTGCATAATGTGGGTAATAGTGCATGTTATATTGATAATAATAATAGTATTAAGTATAATTATTATAGTTCTACCGATAATAACTGCATAATATTGGTAACAGTGCATGTTATATTGATAATAATAAAAGTAATAAGTATAATTATTGTAGTTCTAGCGATAATGACTGCATAATATGGGTAATAGTGCATATTATATTGATAACATTGGGAGTAATAGGTATAATTATTATAGGTCTGGCGATAATAACTGCATAATATGGGTAATAGTGTATGTTATATTGATAATAATTAAAGTAATAAGTATAATTATTGTAGCTCTAGCGATAATGACTGCATAATATGGGTAATAATGCATACTATATTGATAACATTGGGAGTAATAGGTATAATTATTATAGGTCTGGCGATAATAACTGCCTAATATGGGTAATAGTGTATGTTATATTGATAATAATAAAAGTAATAAGTATAATTATTGTAGTTCTAGCGATAATGACTGCATAATATGGGTAATAATGCATGATATATTGATAACATTGGGACTAATAAGTATAACTATTATAGTTCTAGCCATAATAACTGCATAATATGGGAAATAATGCATGACATATCGATAATATTAGGAGTAATAAGTATAATTATTATAGTTCTAGCGATAATAACTGTATAATATGGGTAATAATGCATGACATATTGATAATATTAGGAGTAATAAGTATAACTATTATAGTTCTAGCGATAATAACTGTATAATATGGGTAATAGAGCATGTTATATTGATAATAATAAAAGTAATAAGTATAATTGTTATAGTTCTAGCGATAATAACTGCACAATATGGGTAATAATGCATGTTATATTGATAATACTGGGAGTAATAAGTATAATTATTGTAGTTCTAGCAATAATAACTGCATAATATGGGTAATAATGCATGTTATGTTGAAAATATTGGGACTAATAAGTACAATTATTGTAGTTCTAGCGATAATAACTGCATAATATGGGCAATAGTGCATGTTATATTGATAATAGTATAAGTAATAAGTATAACTATTATAGTTCTAGCAATAATAACTGTATAATACGGGTAATAGAGCATGTTATATTGATAATAATAATAGTAATAAGTATAATTATTATAGTTCTAGCGATATTAACTGTATAATATGGGTAAAAATGCATGTTATGTTGGTAATACTGGGAGTAATAAGTACAATTATTGTAGTTCTAGCGATAATAACTGCATAATATGGGTGATAGTGCATGTTATATTGATAATAGAATAAGTAATAAGTATAACTATTATAGTTCTAGCGACAATAACTGCATAATATGGGTAATAATGCATGATATATTGATAATATTAGGAGTAATAAGTATAATTATTATAGTTCTAGCGATAATAACTGCATAATATGGGAAATAATGCATGACATATTGATAATATTAGGAGTAATAAGTACAATTCTTATAGTTCTAGCGAGAATAATTGCATAATATGGGTAATAGTGCATGTTATATTGATAAAATTAGGAGTAATAAGTATAATTATTATAGTTCTAGCGAGAATAACTGCATAATATGGGAAATAATGCATGACATATTGATAATATTAGGAGTAATAAGTACAATTGTTATAGTTCTAGCGAGAATAATTGCATAATATGGGTAATAGTGCATGTTATAGTGATAAAATTAGGAGTAATAAGTATAATTATTATAGTTCTAGCGAGAATAACTGCATAATATTGGTAATAATGCATGTTATATTGATAATAATGAAAGTAATAAGTGTAATTATTATAGTTCTAGCGATAATAACTGTATGATATGGGTAATAATGTATGACATATTGATAATATTAGGAGTAATAAGTATGATTATTATAGTTCTAGCGATAATAACTGCATAATATGGGTAATAGTGCATGTTATATTGATAATAGAATAAGTAATAAGTATAACTATTATAGTTCTAGCGACAATAACTGTATAATATGGGTAATAATGCATGACATATTGATAATATTAGGAGTAATAAGTATAATTATTATAGTTCTAGCGGTAATAACTGCATAATGTGGGTAATAGTGCATGTTATATTGATAATAATAATAGTATTAAGTATAATTATTATAGTTCTACCGATAATAACTGCATAATATTGGTAACAGTGCATGTTATATTGATAATAATAAAAGTAATAAGTATAATTATTGTAGTTCTAGCGATAATGACTGCATAATATGGGTAATAGTGCATATTATATTGATAAAATTAGGAGTAATAAGTATAATTATTATAATTCTAGCGAGAATAACTGCATGATATTGGTAATAATGCATGTTATATTGATAATAATGAAAGTAATAAGTATAATTATTATAGTTCTGGCGATAATAACTGCATAATATGGGTAATAATGCATGTTATACTGACAATAATATAAGTAATAAGTATAATTATTATAGCTCTAGCGATAATGACTGCATAATATGGGTAATAATGCATACCATATTGATAACATTGGGAGTAATAGGTATAATTATTATATGTCTTGCGAAGATAACTGCATAATATGGGTAATAGTGTATGTTATATTGATAATAATAAAAGTAATAAGTATAATTATTGTAGTTCTAGCGATAATGACTGCATAATATGGGTAATAATGCATACTATATTGATAACATTGGGAGTAATAAGTATAAGTATTATAGGTCTTGCGATAATAACTGCATAATATGGGTAATAGTGTATGTTATATTGATTATAATAAAAGTAATAAGTATAATTATTGTAGTTCTAGCAATAATAACTGCATAATATGGGTAATAATGCATGGTATATTGATAACATTGGGAGTAATAAGTATAACTATTATAGTTCTAGCGATAATAACTGTATAATATGGGTAATAATGTATGACATATTGATAATATTAGGAGTAATAAGTATGATTATTATAGTTCTAGCGATAATAACTGCATAATATGGGTGATAGTGCATGTTATATTGATAATAATAAAAGTAATAAGTATAATTATTGTAGTTCTAGCGATAATGACTGCACAATATGGGTAATAATGCATGATACATTGATAATATTGGGACTAATAAGTATAACTATTATAGTACTAGCGATAATAACTGCATAAAATGGGAAATAATGCGTGACATATTCATAATATTAGGAGTAATAAGTATAATTATTAGACTTCTAGCGATAATAACTGCATAATATGGGTAATAGTGCATGTTATATTGATAATAATGAAAGTAATAAGTATAATTATTATAGTTCGAGCGATAATAACTGTATAATATGGGTAATAATGCATGTTGTACCGATAATAATATAAGTAATAGGTATAACTATTATAGTTGTAGCGATAATAACTGCATAATATGGGTAATAGTGCATGTTATATTGATAATAATAAAAGTAATAAGTATAATTATTGTAGTTCAAGCGATAATGACTGCATAATATGGGTAATAATGCATGATATATTGATAACATTGGGACTAATAAGTATAACTATTATATTTCTAGCCATAATAACTGCATAATATGGGAAATAATGCATGACATATCGATAATATTAGGAGTAATAAGTATAATTATTATAGTTCTGGCGATAATAACTGTATAATATGGGTAATAATGCATGACATATTGATAATATTAGGAGTAATAAGTATAACTATTATAGTTCTAGCGATAATAACTGTATAATATGGGTAATAGAGCATGTTATATTGATAATAATAAAAGTAATAAGTATAATTGTTATAGTTCTAGCGATAATAACTGCATAATATGGGTAATAATGCATGTTATATTGATAATACTGGGAGTAATAAGTATAATTATTGTAGTTCTAGCAATAATAACTGCATAATATGGGTAATAATGCATGTTATGTTGAAAATATTGGGACTAATAAGTACAATTATTGTAGTTCTAGCGATAATAACTGCATAATATGGGCAATAGTGCATGTTATATTGATAATAGTATAAGTAATAAGTATAACTATTATAGTTCTAGCAATAATAACTGTATAATACGGGTAATAGAGCATGTTATATTGATAATAATAATAGTAATAAGTATAATTATTATAGTTCTAGCGATATTAACTGTATAATATGGGTAAAAATGCATGTTATGTTGGTAATACTGGGAGTAATAAGTACAATTATTGTAGTTCTAGCGATAATAACTGCATAATATGGGTGATAGTGCATGTTATATTGATAGTAGAATAAGTAATAAGTATAACTATTATAGTTCTAGCGACAATAACTGCATAATATGGGTAATAATGCATGATATATTGATAATATTAGGAGTAATAAGTATAATTATTATAGTTCTAGCGATAATAACTGCATAATATGGGAAATAATGCATGACATATTGATAATATTAGGAGTAATAAGTACAATTGTTATAGTTCTAGCGAGAATAATTGCATAATATGGGTAATAGTGCATGTTATATTGATAAAATTAGGAGTAATAAGTATAATTATTATAGTTCTAGCGAGAATAACTGCATAATATTGGTAATAATGCATGTTATATTGATAATAATGAAAGTAATAAGTATAATTATTATAGTTCGAGCGATAATATCTGCATAATATGGGTAATAATGCATGTTATAATGATAATAATATAAGTAATAAGTATAACTATTATAGTTCTAGCGATAATAACTGTATAATATGGGTAATAATGCATGTTATATTAATAATAATAAAAGTAATAAGTATAATTATTATAGTTCGAGCGAGAATAACTGTATAATATGGGTAATAATGCATGTTATATTGATAATAATAAAAGTAATAAGTATAATTATTATAGTTCGAGCGAGAATAACTGTATAATATGGGTAATAATTCATGTTATATTGATAATAATAATAGTAATAAGTATAATTATTATAGTTCTGGCGATAATGACTGCATAATATGGGTAATAATGCATACCATATTGATAACATTTGGAGTAATAGGTATAATTATTATAGGTCTTGCGATAATAACTGCATAATATTGGTAACAGTGCATGTTATATTGATAATAATAAAAGTAATAAGTATAATTATTATAGTTCTGGCGATAATAACTGCATAATATTGGTAATAATGCATGTTATATTGATAACATTGCGAGTAATAAGCATAATTATTGTAGTTCTCGCTATAATAACTGCATAATATGGGTAATAATGCATGTTATATTCATAATATTGGGAGTAATAAGTGTATTTATTATAGTTCTGACGATAATAACAGTATAATATGGGTAATAATGCATGTTATATTCATAATATTGGGAGTAATAAGTGTATTTATTATAGTTCTGACGATAATAACAGTATAATATGGGTAATAATGCATGTTATATTGATAATAATAAAAGTAATAAGTATAATTATTATAGTTCGAGCGAGAATAACTGTATAATATGGGTAATAATTCATGTTATATTGATGATAATAATAATAGTAATAAGTATAATTATTATAGTTCGAGCGAGAATAACTGTATAATATGGGTAATAATTCATGTTATATTGATAATAATAATAGTATTAAGTATAATTATTATAGTTCTAGCGATATTAACTATATAATATGGGTAAAAATGCATGTTATGTTGGTAATATTGGGAGTAATAAGTACAATTATTGTAGTTCTAGCGATAATAACTGCATAATATGGGTAATAATGCATGTTATATTGATAATATTGGGAGTTATAAGTATAATTATTGGAGTTCTAGCAATAATAACTGCATAATATGGGTAATAATGCATGTTATATTGATAATATTGGGAGTTATACGTATAATTATTATAGTTCTAGCGATAATAACTGTATGATATGGGTAATAATGTATGACATATTGATAATATTAGGAGTAATAAGTATGATTATTATAGTTCCAGCGATAATAACTGTATAATATGGGTAGTAATGCATGACATCTCGATAATATTAGGAGTAATAAGTATAATTATTATAGGTCTAGCGAGAATAACTGCATAATATTGGTAATAATGCATGTTATATTGATAATAATGAAAGTAATAAGTATAATTATTATAGTTCGAGCGATAATATCTGCATAATATGGGTAATAATGCATGTTATACTGATAATAATATAAGTAATAAGTATAATTATTATGGTTCTAGCGATAATAACTGCATAACATGGGTAATAGAGCATGTTATATTGATAATAATAAAAGTAATAAGTATAATTATTATAGTTCTAGCGATAATTACTGCATAATATGGGTAATAATGCATGTTATATTGATAATATTGGGAGTAATACGTATAATTATTATAGTTCTAGCGATAATAACTGTATGATATGGGTAATAATGTATGACATATTGATAATATTAGGAGTAATAAGTATGATTATTATAGTTCTAGCGATAATAACTGCATAATATGGGTAATAGTGCATGTTATATTGATAATAGAATAAGTAATAAGTATAACTATTATAGTTCTAGCGACAATAACTGTATAATATGGGTAATAATGCATGACATATTGATAATATTAGGAGTAATAAGTATAATTATTATAGTTCTAGCGGTAATAACTGCATAATGTGGGTAATAGTGCATGTTATATTGATAATAATAATAGTATTAAGTATAATTATTATAGTTCTACCGATAATAACTGCATAATATTGGTAACAGTGCATGTTATATTGATAATAATAAAAGTAATAAGTATAATTATTGTAGTTCTAGCGATAATGACTGCATAATATGGGTAATAGTGCATATTATATTGATAAAATTAGGAGTAATAAGTATAATTATTATAATTCTAGCGAGAATAACTGCATGATATTGGTAATAATGCATGTTATATTGATAATAATGAAAGTAATAAGTATAATTATTATAGTTCTGGCGATAATAACTGCATAATATGGGTAATAATGCATGTTATACTGACAATAATATAAGTAATAAGTATAATTATTATAGCTGTAGCGATAATGACTGCATAATATGGGTAATAATGCATGACATATTGATAATATTTGGAGTAATAAGTATAATTGTTATAGTTCTAGCGAGAATAACTGCATAATATCGGTAATAGTGCATGTTATATTGATAAAATTAGGAGTAATAAGTATAATTATTATAGTTCCAGCGAGAATAACTGCATAATATTGGTAATAATGCATGTTATATTGATAATAATGAAAGTAATAAGTATAATTATTATAGTTCGAGCGATAATATCTGCATAGTATGGGTAATAATGCATGATATACTGATAATAATATAAGTAATAAGTATAACTATTATAGTTCTAGCGATAATAACTGTATAATATGGGTAATAATGCATGTTATATTGATAATAATAAAAGTAATAAGTATAATTATTATAGTTCGAGCGAGAATAACTGTATAATATGGGTAATAATTCATGTTATATTGATAATAATAAAAGTAATAAGTATAATTATTATAGTTCGAGCGAGAATAACTGTATAATATGGGTAATAATTCATGTTATATTGATAATAATAATACTAATAAGTATAATTATTGTAGTTCTAGCAATAATAACTGCATAATATGGGTAATAATGCACGTTATATTCATAAAATTAGGAGTAATAAGTATTATTATTATAGTTCTAGCCATAATAACTGCATAATATGGGTAATAGTGCATGTTATATTGATAATATTGGGAGTAGTAAGTATAATTATTGTAGGTCTAGCAATAATAACTGCATAATATGGGTAATAATGCATGTTATATTGATAATATTGGGAGTTATACGTATAATTATTATAGTTCTAGCGATAATAACTGTATGATATGGGTAATAATGTATGACATATTGATAATATTAGGAGTAATAAGTATGATTATTATAGTTCTAGCGATAATAACTGTATAATATGGGTAATAGTGCATGTTATATTGATAATATTGGGAGTAGTAAGTATAATTATTGTAGTTCTAGCAATAATAACTGCATAATATGGGTAATAATGCATGGTATATTCACAATATTGGGAGTAATACGTATAATTATTATAGTTCTAGCGATAATAACTGCATAATATTGGTAATTATTGCATGTTATATTGATAATAATGAAAGTAATAAGTATAATTATTATAGTTCGAGCGATAATATCTGCATAATATGGGTAATAATGCATGTTATACTGATAATAATATAAGTAATAAGTATAATTATTATGGTTCTAGCGATAATAACTGCATAACATGGGTAATAGAGCATGTTATATTGATAATAATAAAAGTAATAAGTATAATTATTATAGTTCTAGCGATAATTACTGCATAATATGGGTAATAATGCATGTTATATTGATAATATTGGGAGTAATAAGTATAACTATTATAGTTCTAGCGATAATAACTGTATGATATGGGTAATAATGTATGACATATTGATAATATTAGGAGTAATAAGTATGATTATTATAGTTCTAGCGATAATAACTGCATAATATGGGTAATAGTGCATGTTATATTGATAATAGAATAAGTAATAAGTATAACTATTATAGTTCTAGCGACAATAACTGTATAATATGGGTAATAATGCATGACATATTGATAATATTAGGAGTAATAAGTATAATTATTATAGTTCTAGCGGTAATAACTGCATAATGTGGGTAATAGTGCATGTTATATTGATAATAATAATAGTATTAAGTATAATTATTATAGTTCTACCGATAATAACTGCATAATATTAGTAACAGTGCATGTTATATTGATAATAATAAAAGTAATAAGTATAATTATTGTAGTTCTAGCGATAATGACTGCATAATATGGGTAATAGTGCATATTATATTGATAAAATTAGGAGTAATAAGTATAATTATTATAATTCTAGCGAGAATAACTGCATGATATTGGTAATAATGCATGTTATATTGATAATAATAAAAGTAATAAGTATAATTATTATAGTTCGAGCGAGAATAACTGTATAATATGGGTAATAATTCATGTTATATTGATAATAATAATAGTAATAAGTATAATTATTATAGTTCTAGCGATATTAACTGTATAATATGGGTAAAAATGCATGTTATGTTGGTAATATTGGGAGTAATAAGTACAATTATTGTAGTTCTAGCGATAATAACTGCATAATATGGGTAATAATGCATGTTATATTGATAATATTGGGAGTTATAAGTATAATTATTGGAGTTCTAGCAATAATAACTGCATAATATGGGTAATAATGCATGGTATATTGACAATATTGGGAGTAATACGTATAATTATTATAGTTCTGGCGATAATAACTGTATGATATGGGTAATAATGTATGACATATTGATAATATTAGGAGTAATAAGTATAATTATTATAGTTCTAGCGATAATAACTGCATAATATGGGTAATAGTGCATGTTATATTGATAATATTGGAAGTAGTAAGTATAATTATTGTAGTTCTAGCAATAATAACTGCATAATATGGGTAATAATGCACGTTATATTCATAAAATTAGGAGTAATAAGTATTATTATTATAGTTCTAGCCATAATAACTGCATAATATGGGTAATAGTGCATGTTATATTGATAATATTGGGAGTAGTAAGTATAATTATTGTAGTTCTAGCAATAATAACTGCATAATATGGGTAATAATGCATGTTATATTGATAAAATTGGGAGTTATACATATAATTATTATAGTTCTAGCGATAATAACTGTATGATATGGGTAATAATGTATGACATATTGATAATATTAGGAGTAATAAGTATGATTATTATAGTTCTAGCGATAATAACTGTATAATATGGGTAGTAATGCATGACATATCGATAATATTAGGAGTAATAAGTATAATTATTATAGTTCTAGCGAGAATAACTGCATAATATTGGTAATAATGCATGTTATATTGATAATAATGAAAGTAATAAGTATAATTATTATAGTTCGAGCGATAATATCTGCATAATATGGGTAATAATGCATGTTATACTGATAATAATATAAATAATAAGTATAATTATTATGGTTCTAGCGATAATAACTGCATAACATGGGTAATAGAGCATGTTATATTGATAATAATAAAAGTAATAAGTATAATTATTGTAGTTCTAGCAATAATAACTGCATAATATGGGTAATAATGCATGGTATATTCACAATATTGGGAGTAATACGTATAATTATTATAGTTCTAGCGATAATAACTGCATAATATTGGTAATTATTGCATGTTATATTGATAATAATGAAAGTAATAAGTATAATTATTATAGTTCGAGCGATAATATCTGCATAATATGGGTAATAATGCATGTTATACTGATAATAATATAAGTAATAAGTATAATTATTATGGTTCTAGCGATAATAACTGCATAACATGGGTAATAGAGCATGTTATATTGATAATAATAAAAGTAATAAGTATAATTATTATAGTTCTAGCGATAATTACTGCATAATATGGGTAATAATGCATGTTATATTGATAATATTGGGAGTAATAAGTATAACTATTATAGTTCTAGCGATAATAACTGTATGATATGGGTGAAAATGCATGTTATGTTGGTAATATTGGGAGTAATAAGTACAATTATTGTAGTTCTAGCGATAATAACTGCATAATATGGGTAATAATGCATGTTATATTGATATTATTGGGAGTTATAAGTATAATTATTGGAGTTCTAGCAATAATAACTGCATAATATGGGTAATAATGCACGTTACATTCATAAAATTAGGAGTAATAAGTATTATTATTATAGTTCTAGCCATAATAACTGCATAATATGGGTAATAGTGCATGTCATATTGATAATATTGGGAGTAGTAAGTATAATTATTGTAGTTCTAGCAATAATAACTGCATAATATGGGTAATAATGCATGTTATATTGATAATATTGGGAGTAATAAGTATATTTATTATAGTTCTGACGATAATAACAGTATCATATGGGTGATAATGCATGTTATATTGATAATATTGGGAGTTATAAGTATAATTATTGTAGTTCTAGCGATAATAACTGCATAATATGGGTAATAATGCATGTTATATTGATAATATTGGGAGTAATAAGTATATTTGTTATAGTTCTGACGATAATAACAGTATAATATGGGTAATAATGCATGTTATATTGATAAAATTGGGAGTAATAAGTATATTTATTATAGTTCTGACGATAATAACAGTATAATACGGGTAATAATGCATGTTATATTGATAATATTGGGAGTAATAAGTATAATTATCATAGTTCTAGCAATAATAACTGCATAATTAGGGTAATAATGCATGTTATATTGATAAAATGAGGAGTAATAAGTATAATTATTATAGTTCTGGCGATAATAACTATATAATATGGGTAATAATGCATGTTATATTGATAATATTGGGAGTAATAAGTATAATTATCATAGTTCTAGCAATAATAACTGCATAATTAGGGTAATAATGCATGTTATATTGATAAAATGAGGAGTAATAAGTATAATTATTATAGTTCTGGCGATAATAACTGTATAATATGGGTAATAATGCATAACATATTGATAAAATTAGGAGTAATAAGTATAATTATTATAGTTCCGGCGATAATAACTGCATAATATGGGTAATAATGCATGTTATATTGATAATATTGGGAGTATTAAGTATAATTATTATAGCTCTAGCGATAATAACTGCATAATAGGGGTAATAATGCATGTTATACTGATAATATTCGGAGTAATAAGTATAATTATTATATTTCTGGCTATAATAACTGCATAATATGGGTAACAATGCATTTTGTACTGATAATAATATAAGAAACAAGTAAAACTATTATAGTTCTAGCGATAATAACTGCATAATATGGGTAATAATGCATGTTATACTAATAATAATATAAGTAATATGTATAACTATTATAGTTCTAGCGATAATAACTGCATAATATCGGTAATAGTGTATGTTATATTGATAACATTGGGAGTAATAAGTATATTTATTATAGTTCTGACGATAATAACAGTATCATATGGGTGATAATGCATGTTATATTGATAATATTGGGAGTTATAAGTATAATTATTATAGTTCGAGCGAGAATAACTGTATAATATGGGTAATAATTCATGTTATATTGATAATAATAATAGTAATAAGTATAATTATTATAGTTCTAGCGATATTAACTGTATAATATGGGTAAAAATGCATGTTATGTTGGTAATATTGGGAGTAATAAGTACAATTATTGTAGTTCTAGCGATAATAACTGCATAATATGGTTAATAATGCATGTTATATTGATAATATTGGGAGTTATAAGTATAATTATTGGAGTTCTAGCAATAATAACTGCATAATATGGGTAATAATGCATGGTATATTGACAATATTGGGAGTAATACGTATAATTATTATAGTTCTGGCGATAATAACTGTATGATATGGGTAATAATGTATGACATATTGATAATATTAGGAGTAATAAGTATAATTATTATAGTTCTAGCGATAATAACTGCATAATATGGGTAATAGTGCATGTTATATTGATAATAATGAAAGTAATAAGTATAATTATTATAGTTCGAGCGATAATATCTGCATAATATGGGTAATAATGCATGTTATACTGATAATAATATAAGTAATAAGTATAATTATTATGGTTCTAGCGATAATAACTGCATAACATGGGTAATAGAGCATGTTATATTGATAATAATAAAAGTAATAAGTATAATTATTATAGTTCTAGCGATAATTACTGCATAATATGGGTAATAATGCATGTTATATTGATAATATTGGGAGTAATAAGTATAACTATTATAGTTCTAGCGATAATAACTGTATAATATGGGTAATAATGTATGACATATTGATAATATTAGGAGTAATAAGTATGATTATTATAGTTCTAGCGATAATAACTGTATAATATGGGTATTAATGCATGACATATCGATAATATTAGGAGTAATAAGTATAATTATTATAGTTCTAGCGAGAATAACTGTATAATATGGGTAATAATGCATGTTATATTGATAATATTGGGAGTAGTAAGTATAATTATTGTAGTTCTAGCAATAATAACTGCATAATATGGGTAATAATGCACGTTATATTCATAAAATTAGGAGTAATAAGTATTATTATTATAGTTCTAGCCATAATAACTGCATAATATGGGTAATAGTGCATGTTATATTGATAATATTGGGAGTAATAAGTACAATTATTGTAGTTCTAGCGATAATAACTGCATAATATGGGTAATAATGCATGTTATATTGATAATATTGGGAGTTATAAGTATAATTATTGGAGTTCTAGCAATAATAACTGCATAATATGGGTAATAATGCATGGTATATTGACAATATTGGGAGTAATACGTATAATTATTATAGTTCTAGCGATAATAACTGTATGATATGGGTAATAATGTATGACATATTGATAATATTAGGAGTAATAAGTATGATTATTATAGTTCTAGCGATAATAACTGCATAATATGGGTAATAGTGCATGTTATATTGATAATAGAATAAGTAATAAGTATAACTATTATAGTTCTAGCGACAATAACTGTATAATATGGGTAATAATGCATGACATATTGATAATATTAGGAGTAATAAGTATAATTATTATAGTTCTAGCGGTAATAACTGCATAATGTGGGTAATAGTGCATGTTATATTGATAATAATAATAGTATTAAGTATAATTATTATAGTTCTACCGATAATAACTGCATAATATTGGTAACAGTGCATGTTATATTGATAATAATAAAAGTAATAAGTATAATTATTGTAGTTCTAGCGATAATGACTGCATAATATGGGTAATAGTGCATATTATATTGATAACATTGGGAGTAATAGGTATAATTATTATAGGTCTGGCGATAATAACTGCATAATATGGGTAATAGTGTATGTTATATTGATAATAATTAAAGTAATAAGTATAATTATTGTAGTTCTAGCGATAATGACTGCATAATATGGGTAATAATGCATACTATATTGATAACATTGGGAGTAATAGGTATAATTATTATAGGTCTGGCGATAATAACTGCCTAATATGGGTAATAGTGTATGTTATATTGATAATAATAAAAGTAATAAGTATAATTATTGTAGTTCTAGCGATAATGACTGCATAATATGGGTAATAATGCATGATATATTGATAACATTGGGACTAATAAGTATAACTATTATAGTTCTAGCCATAATAACTGCATAATATGGGAAATAATGCATGACATATCGATAATATTAGGAGTAATAAGTATAATTATTATAGTTCTAGCGATAATAACTGTATAATATGGGTAATAATGCATGACATATTGATAATATTAGGAGTAATAAGTATAACTATTATAGTTCTAGCGATAATAACTGTATAATATGGGTAATAGAGCATGTTATATTGATAATAATAAAAGTAATAAGTATAATTGTTATAGTTCTAGCGATAATAACTGCACAATATGGGTAATAATGCATGTTATGTTGAAAATATTGGGACTAATAAGTACAATTATTGTAGTTCTAGCGATAATAACTGCATAATATGGGCAATAGTGCATGTTATATTGATAATAGTATAAGTAATAAGTATAACTATTATAGTTCTAGCAATAATAACTGTATAATACGGGTAATAGAGCATGTTATATTGATAATAATAATAGTAATAAGTATAATTATTATAGTTCTAGCGATATTAACTGTATAATATGGGTAAAAATGCATGTTATGTTGGTAATACTGGGAGTAATAAGTACAATTATTGTAGTTCTAGCGATAATAACTGCATAATATGGGTGATAGTGCATGTTATATTGATAATAGAATAAGTAATAAGTATAACTATTATAGTTCTAGCGACAATAACTGCATAATATGGGTAATAATGCATGATATATTGATAATATTAGGAGTAATAAGTATAATTATTATAGTTCTAGCGATAATAACTGCATAATATGGGAAATAATGCATGACATATTGATAATATTAGGAGTAATAAGTACAATTCTTATAGTTCTAGCGAGAATAATTGCATAATATGGGTAATAGTGCATGTTATATTGATAAAATTAGGAGTAATAAGTATAATTATTATAGTTCTAGCGAGAATAACTGCATAATATGGGAAATAATGCATGACATATTGATAATATTAGGAGTAATAAGTACAATTGTTATAGTTCTAGCGAGAATAATTGCATAATATGGGTAATAGTGCATGTTATAGTGATAAAATTAGGAGTAATAAGTATAATTATTATAGTTCTAGCGAGAATAACTGCATAATATTGGTAATAATGCATGTTATATTGATAATAATGAAAGTAATAAGTATAATTATTATAGTTCTAGCGATAATAACTGTATGATATGGGTAATAATGTATGACATATTGATAATATTAGGAGTAATAAGTATGATTATTATAGTTCTAGCGATAATAACTGCATAATATGGGTAATAGTGCATGTTATATTGATAATAGAATAAGTAATAAGTATAACTATTATAGTTCTAGCGACAATAACTGTATAATATGGGTAATAATGCATGACATATTGATAATATTAGGAGTAATAAGTATAATTATTATAGTTCTAGCGGTAATAACTGCATAATGTGGGTAATAGTGCATGTTATATTGATAATAATAATAGTATTAAGTATAATTATTATAGTTCTACCGATAATAACTGCATAATATTGGTAACAGTGCATGTTATATTGATAATAATAAAAGTAATAAGTATAATTATTGTAGTTCTAGCGATAATGACTGCATAATATGGGTAATAGTGCATATTATATTGATAAAATTAGGAGTAATAAGTATAATTATTATAATTCTAGCGAGAATAACTGCATGATATTGGTAATAATGCATGTTATATTGATAATAATGAAAGTAATAAGTATAATTATTATAGTTCTGGCGATAATAACTGCATAATATGGGTAATAATGCATGTTATACTGACAATAATATAAGTAATAAGTATAATTATTATAGCTCTAGCGATAATGACTGCATAATATGGGTAATAATGCATACCATATTGATAACATTGGGAGTAATAGGTATAATTATTATAGGTCTTGCGAAGATAACTGCATAATATGGGTAATAGTGTATGTTATATTGATAATAATAAAAGTAATAAGTATATTTATTGTAGTTCTAGCGATAATGACTGCATAATATGGGTAATAATGCATACTATATTGATAACATTGGGAGTAATAAGTATAAGTATTATAGGTCTTGCGATAATAACTGCATAATATGGGTAATAGTGTATGTTATATTGATTATAATAAAAGTAATAAGTATAATTATTGTAGTTCTAGCAATAATAACTGCATAATATGGGTAATAATGCATGGTATATTGATAACATTGGGAGTAATAAGTATAACTATTATAGTTCTAGCGATAATAACTGTATAATATGGGTAATAATGTATGACATATTGATAATATTAGGAGTAATAAGTATGATTATTATAGTTCTAGCGATAATAACTGCATAATATGGGTGATAGTGCATGTTATATTGATAATAATAAAAGTAATAAGTATAATTATTGTAGTTCTAGCGATAATGACTGCACAATATGGGTAATAATGCATGATACATTGATAATATTGGGACTAATAAGTATAACTATTATAGTACTAGCGATAATAACTGCATAAAATGGGAAATAATGCGTGACATATTCATAATATTAGGAGTAATAAGTATAATTATTAGACTTCTAGCGATAATAACTGCATAATATGGGTAATAGTGCATGTTATATTGATAATAATGAAAGTAATAAGTATAATTATTATAGTTCGAGCGATAATAACTGTATAATATGGGTAATAATGCATGTTGTACCGATAATAATATAAGTAATAGGTATAACTATTATAGTTGTAGCGATAATAACTGCATAATATGGGTAATAGTGCATGTTATATTGATAATAATAAAAGTAATAAGTATAATTATTGTAGTTCAAGCGATAATGACTGCATAATATGGGTAATAATGCATGATATATTGATAACATTGGGACTAATAAGTATAACTATTATATTTCTAGCCATAATAACTGCATAATATGGGAAATAATGCATGACATATCGATAATATTAGGAGTAATAAGTATAATTATTATAGTTCTGGCGATAATAACTGTATAATATGGGTAATAATGCATGACATATTGATAATATTAGGAGTAATAAGTATAACTATTATAGTTCTAGCGATAATAACTGTATAATATGGGTAATAGAGCATGTTATATTGATAATAATAAAAGTAATAAGTATAATTGTTATAGTTCTAGCGATAATAACTGCATAATATGGGTAATAATGCATGTTATATTGATAATACTGGGAGTAATAAGTATAATTATTGTAGTTCTAGCAATAATAACTGCATAATATGGGTAATAATGCATGTTATGTTGAAAATATTGGGACTAATAAGTACAATTATTGTAGTTCTAGCGATAATAACTGCATAATATGGGCAATAGTGCATGTTATATTGATAATAGTATAAGTAATAAGTATAAGTATTATAGTTCTAGCAATAATAACTGTATAATACGGGTAATAGAGCATGTTATATTGATAATAATAATAGTAATAAGTATAATTATTATAGTTCTAGCGATATTAACTGTATAATATGGGTAAAAATGCATGTTATGTTGGTAATACTGGGAGTAATAAGTACAATTATTGTAGTTCTAGCGATAATAACTGCATAATATGGGTGATAGTGCATGTTATATTGATAGTAGAATAAGTAATAAGTATAACTATTATAGTTCTAGCGACAATAACTGCATAATATGGGTAATAATGCATGATATATTGATAATATTAGGAGTAATAAGTATAATTATTATAGTTCTAGCGATAATAACTGCATAATATGGGAAATAATGCATGACATATTGATAATATTAGGAGTAATAAGTACAATTGTTATAGTTCTAGCGAGAATAATTGCATAATATGGGTAATAGTGCATGTTATATTGATAAAATTAGGAGTAATAAGTATAATTATTATAGTTCTAGCGAGAATAACTGCATAATATTGGTAATAATGCATGTTATATTGATAATAATGAAAGTAATAAGTATAATTATTATAGTTCGAGCGATAATATCTGCATAATATGGGTAATAATGCATGTTATAATGATAATAATATAAGTAATAAGTATAACTATTATAGTTCTAGCGATAATAACTGTATAATATGGGTAATAATGCATGTTATATTAATAATAATAAAAGTAATAAGTATAATTATTATAGTTCGAGCGAGAATAACTGTATAATATGGGTAATAATGCATGTTATATTGATAATAATAAAAGTAATAAGTATAATTATTATAGTTCGAGCGAGAATAACTGTATAATATGGGTAATAATTCATGTTATATTGATAATAATAATAGTAATAAGTATAATTATTATAGTTCTGGCGATAATGACTGCATAATATGGGTAATAATGCATACCATATTGATAACATTTGGAGTAATAGGTATAATTATTATAGGTCTTGCGATAATAACTGCATAATATTGGTAACAGTGCATGTTATATTGATAATAATAAAAGTAATAAGTATAATTATTATAGTTCTGGCGATAATAACTGCATAATATTGGTAATAATGCATGTTATATTGATAACATTGCGAGTAATAAGCATAATTATTGTAGTTCTCGCTATAATAACTGCATAATATGGGTAATAATGCATGTTATATTCATAATATTGGGAGTAATAAGTGTATTTATTATAGTTCTGACGATAATAACAGTATAATATGGGTAATAATGCATGTTATATTCATAATATTGGGAGTAATAAGTGTATTTATTATAGTTCTGACGATAATAACAGTATAATATGGGTAATAATGCATGTTATATTGATAATAATAAAAGTAATAAGTATAATTATTATAGTTCGAGCGAGAATAACTGTATAATATGGGTAATAATTCATGTTATATTGATAATAATAATAGTAATAAGTATAATTATTATAGTTCGAGCGAGAATAACTGTATAATATGGGTAATAATTCATGTTATATTGATAATAATAATAGTATTAAGTATAATTATTATAGTTCTAGCGATATTAACTGTATAATATGGGTAAAAATGCATGTTATGTTGGTAATATTGGGAGTAATAAGTACAATTATTGTAGTTCTAGCGATAATAACTGCATAATATGGGTAATAATGCATGTTATATTGATAATATTGGGAGTTATAAGTATAATTATTGGAGTTCTAGCAATAATAACTGCATAATATGGGTAATAATGCATGTTATATTGATAATATTGGGAGTTATACGTATAATTATTATAGTTCTAGCGATAATAACTGTATGATATGGGTAATAATGTATGACATATTGATAATATTAGGAGTAATAAGTATGATTATTATAGTTCCAGCGATAATAACTGTATAATATGGGTAGTAATGCATGACATCTCGATAATATTAGGAGTAATAAGTATAATTATTATAGGTCTAGCGAGAATAACTGCATAATATTGGTAATAATGCATGTTATATTGATAATAATGAAAGTAATAAGTATAATTATTATAGTTCGAGCGATAATATCTGCATAATATGGGTAATAATGCATGTTATACTGATAATAATATAAGTAATAAGTATAATTATTATGGTTCTAGCGATAATAACTGCATAACATGGGTAATAGAGCATGTTATATTGATAATAATAAAAGTAATAAGTATAATTATTATAGTTCTAGCGATAATTACTGCATAATATGGGTAATAATGCATGTTATATTGATAATATTGGGAGTAATACGTATAATTATTATAGTTCTAGCGATAATAACTGTATGATATGGGTAATAATGTATGACATATTGATAATATTAGGAGTAATAAGTATGATTATTATAGTTCTAGCGATAATAACTGCATAATATGGGTAATAGTGCATGTTATATTGATAATAGAATAAGTAATAAGTATAACTATTATAGTTCTAGCGACAATAACTGTATAATATGGGTAATAATGCATGACATATTGATAATATTAGGAGTAATAAGTATAATTATTATAGTTCTAGCGGTAATAACTGCATAATGTGGGTAATAGTGCATGTTATATTGATAATAATAATAGTATTAAGTATAATTATTATAGTTCTACCGATAATAACTGCATAATATTGGTAACAGTGCATGTTATATTGATAATAATAAAAGTAATAAGTATAATTATTGTAGTTCTAGCGATAATGACTGCATAATATGGGTAATAGTGCATATTATATTGATAAAATTAGGAGTAATAAGTATAATTATTATAATTCTAGCGAGAATAACTGCATGATATTGGTAATAATGCATGTTATATTGATAATAATGAAAGTAATAAGTATAATTATTATAGTTCTGGCGATAATAACTGCATAATATGGGTAATAATGCATGTTATACTGACAATAATATAAGTAATAAGTATAATTATTATAGCTGTAGCGATAATGACTGCATAATATGGGTAATAATGCATGACATATTGATAATATTTGGAGTAATAAGTATAATTGTTATAGTTCTAGCGAGAATAACTGCATAATATCGGTAATAGTGCATGTTATATTGATAAAATTAGGAGTAATAAGTATAATTATTATAGTTCCAGCGAGAATAACTGCATAATATTGGTAATAATGCATGTTATATTGATAATAATGAAAGTAATAAGTATAATTATTATAGTTCGAGCGATAATATCTGCATAGTATGGGTAATAATGCATGATATACTGATAATAATATAAGTAATAAGTATAACTATTATAGTTCTAGCGATAATAACTGTATAATATGGGTAATAATGCATGTTATATTGATAATAATAAAAGTAATAAGTATAATTATTATAGTTCGAGCGAGAATAACTGTATAATATGGGTAATAATTCATGTTATATTGATAATAATAAAAGTAATAAGTATAATTATTATAGTTCGTGCGAGAATAACTGTATAATATGGGTAATAATTCATGTTATATTGATAATAATAATACTAATAAGTATAATTATTGTAGTTCTAGCAATAATAACTGCATAATATGGGTAATAATGCACGTTATATTCATAAAATTAGGAGTAATAAGTATTATTATTATAGTTCTAGCCATAATAACTGCATAATATGGGTAATAGTGCATGTTATATTGATAATATTGGGAGTAGTAAGTATAATTATTGTAGTTCTAGCAATAATAACTGCATAATATGGGTAATAATGCATGTTATATTGATAATATTGGGAGTTATACGTATAATTATTATAGTTCTAGCGATAATAACTGTATGATATGGGTAATAATGTATGACATATTGATAATATTAGGAGTAATAAGTATGATTATTATAGTTCTAGCGATAATAACTGTATAATATGGGTAATAGTGCATGTTATATTGATAATATTGGGAGTAGTAAGTATAATTATTGTAGTTCTAACAATAATAACTGCATAATATGGGTAATAATGCATGGTATATTCACAATATTGGGAGTAATACGTATAATTATTATAGTTCTAGCGATAATAACTGCATAATATTGGTAATTATTGCATGTTATATTGATAATAATGAAAGTAATAAGTATAATTATTATAGTTCGAGCGATAATATCTGCATAATATGGGTAATAATGCATGTTATACTGATAATAATATAAGTAATAAGTATAATTATTATGGTTCTAGCGATAATAACTGCATAACATGGGTAATAGAGCATGTTATATTGATAATAATAAAAGTAATAAGTATAATTATTATAGTTCTAGCGATAATTACTGCATAATATGGGTAATAATGCATGTTATATTGATAATATTGGGAGTAATAAGTATAACTATTATAGTTCTAGCGATAATAGCTGTATGATATGGGTAATAATGTATGACATATTGATAATATTAGGAGTAATAAGTATGATTATTATAGTTCTAGCGATAATAACTGCATAATACGGGTAATAGTGCATGTTATATTGATAATAGAATAAGTAATAAGTATAACTATTATAGTTCTAGCGACAATAACTGTATAATATGGGTAATAATGCATGACATATTGATAATATTAGGAGTAATAAGTATAATTATTATAGTTCTAGCGGTAATAACTGCATAATGTGGGTAATAGTGCATGTTATATTGATAATAATAATAGTATTAAGTATAATTATTATAGTTCTACCGATAATAACTGCATAATATTAGTAACAGTGCATGTTATATTGATAATAATAAAAGTAATAAGTATAATTATTGTAGTTCTAGCGATAATGACTGCATAATATGGGTAATAGTGCATATTATATTGATAAAATTAGGAGTAATAAGTATAATTATTATAATTCTAGCGAGAATAACTGCATGATATTGGTAATAATGCATGTTATATTGATAATAATAAAAGTAATAAGTATAATTATTATAGTTCGAGCGAGAATAACTGTATAATATGGGTAATAATTCATGTTATATTGATAATAATAATAGTAATAAGTATAATTATTATAGTTCTAGCGATATTAACTGTATAATATGGGTAAAAATGCATGTTATGTTGGTAATATTGGGAGTAATAAGTACAATTATTGTAGTTCTAGCGATAATAACTGCATAATATGGGTAATAATGCATGTTATATTGATAATATTGGGAGTTATAAGTATAATTATTGGAGTTCTAGCAATAATAACTGCATAATATGGGTAATAATGCATGGTATATTGACAATATTGGGAGTAATACGTATAATTATTATAGTTCTGGCGATAATAACTGTATGATATGGGTAATAATGTATGACATATTGATAATATTAGGAGTAATAAGTATAATTATTATAGTTCTAGCGATAATAACTGCATAATATGGGTAATAGTGCATGTTATATTGATAATATTGGAAGTAGTAAGTATAATTATTGTAGTTCTAGCAATAATAACTGCATAATATGGGTAATAATGCACGTTATATTCATAAAATTAGGAGTAATAAGTATTATTATTATAGTTCTAGCCATAATAACTGCATAATATGGGTAATAGTGCATGTTATATTGATAATATTGGGAGTAGTAAGTATAATTATTGTAGTTCTAGCAATAATAACTGCATAATATGGGTAATAATGCATGTTATATTGATAAAATTGGGAGTTATACATATAATTATTATAGTTCTAGCGATAATAACTGTATAATATGGGTAGTAATGCATGACATATCGATAATATTAGGAGTAATAAGTATAATTATTATAGTTCTAGCGAGAATAACTGCATAATATTGGTAATAATGCATGTTATATTGATAATAATGAAAGTAATAAGTATAATTATTATAGTTCGAGCGATAATATCTGCATAATATGGGTAATAATGCATGTTATACTGATAATAATATAAATAATAAGTATAATTATTATGGTTCTAGCGATAATAACTGCATAACATGGGTAATAGAGCATGTTATATTGATAATAATAAAAGTAATAAGTATAATTATTGTAGTTCTAGCAATAATAACTGCATAATATGGGTAATAATGCATGGTATATTCACAATATTGGGAGTAATACGTATAATTATTATAGTTCTAGCGATAATAACTGCATAATATTGGTAATTATTGCATGTTATATTGATAATAATGAAAGTAATAAGTATAATTATTATAGTTCGAGCGATAATATCTGCATAATATGGGTAATAATGCATGTTATACTGATAATAATATAAGTAATAAGTATAATTATTATGGTTCTAGCGATAATAACTGCATAACATGGGTAATAGAGCATGTTATATTGATAATAATAAAAGTAATAAGTATAATTATTATAGTTCTAGCGATAATTACTGCATAATATGGGTAATAATGCATGTTATATTGATAATATTGGGAGTAATAAGTATAACTATTATAGTTCTAGCGATAATAACTGTATGATATGGGTAATAATGTATGACATATTGATAATATTAGGAGTAATAAGTATGATTATTATAGTTCTAGCGATAATAACTGCATAATATGGGTAATAGTGCATGTTATATTGATAATAGAATAAGTAATAAGTATAACTATTATAGTTCTAGCGACAATAACTGTATAATATGGGTAATAATGCATGACATATTGATAATATTAGGAGTAATAAGTATAATTATTATAGTTCTAGCGGTAATAACTGCATAATGTGGGTAATAGTGCATGTTATATTGATAATAATAATAGTATTAAGTATAATTAATATAGTTCTACCGATAATAACTGCATAATATTAGTAACAGTGCATGTTATATTGATAATAATAAAAGTAATAAGTATAATTATTGTAGTTCTAGCGATAATGACTGCATAATATGGGTAATAGTGCATATTATATTGATAAAATTAGGAGTAATAAGTATAATTATTATAATTCTAGCGAGAATAACTGCATGATATTGGTAATAATGCATGTTATATTGATAATAATAAAAGTAATAAGTATAATTATTATAGTTCGAGCGAGAATAACTGTATAATATGGGTAATAATTCATGTTATATTGATAATAATAATAGTAATAAGTATAATTATTATAGTTCTAGCGATATTAACTGTATAATATGGGTAAAAATGCATGTTATGTTGGTAATATTGGGAGTAATAAGTACAATTATTGTAGTTCTAGCGATAATAACTGCATAATATGGGTAATAATGCATGTTATATTGATAATATTGGGAGTTATAAGTATAATTATTGGAGTTCTAGCAATAATAACTGCATAATATGGGTAATAATGCATGGTATATTGACAATATTGGGAGTAATACGTATAATTATTATAGTTCTGGCGATAATAACTGTATGATATGGGTAATAATGTATGACATATTGATAATATTAGGAGTAATAAGTATAATTATTATAGTTCTAGCGATAATAACTGCATAATATGGGTAATAGTGCATGTTATATTGATAATATTGGAAGTAGTAAGTATAATTATTGTAGTTCTAGCAATAATAACTGCATAATATGGGTAATAATGCACGTTATATTCATAAAATTAGGAGTAATAAGTATTATTATTATAGTTCTAGCCATAATAACTGCATAATATGGGTAATAGTGCATGTTATATTGATAATATTGGGAGTAGTAAGTATAATTATTGTAGTTCTAGCAATAATAACTGCATAATATGGGTAATAATGCATGTTATATTGATAAAATTGGGAGTTATACATATAATTATTATAGTTCTAGCGATAATAACTGTATGATATGGGTAATAATGTATGACATATTGATAATATTAGGAGTAATAAGTATGATTATTATAGTTCTAGCGATAATAACTGTATAATATGGGTAGTAATGCATGACATATCGATAATATTAGGAGTAATAAGTATAATTATTATAGTTCTAGCGAGAATAACTGCATAATATTGGTAATAATGCATGTTATATTGATAATAATGAAAGTAATAAGTATAATTATTATAGTTCGAGCGATAATATCTGCATAATATGGGTAATAATGCATGTTATACTGATAATAATATAAATAATAAGTATAATTATTATGGTTCTAGCGATAATAACTGCATAACATGGGTAATAGAGCATGTTATATTGATAATAATAAAAGTAATAAGTATAATTATTGTAGTTCTAGCAATAATAACTGCATAATATGGGTAATAATGCATGGTATATTCACAATATTGGGAGTAATACGTATAATTATTATAGTTCTAGCGATAATAACTGCATAATATTGGTAATTATTGCATGTTATATTGATAATAATGAAAGTAATAAGTATAATTATTATAGTTCGAGCGATAATATCTGCATAATATGGGTAATAATGCATGTTATACTGATAATAATATAAGTAATAAGTATAATTATTATGGTTCTAGCGATAATAACTGCATAACATGGGTAATAGAGCATGTTATATTGATAATAATAAAAGTAATAAGTATAATTATTATAGTTCTAGCGATAATTACTGCATAATATGGGTAATAATGCATGTTATATTGATAATATTGGGAGTAATAAGTATAACTATTATAGTTCTAGCGATAATAACTGTATGATATGGGTGAAAATGCATGTTATGTTGGTAATATTGGGAGTAATAAGTACAATTATTGTAGTTCTAGCGATAATAACTGCATAATATGGGTAATAATGCATGTTATATTGATATTATTGGGAGTTATAAGTATAATTATTGGAGTTCTAGCAATAATAACTGCATAATATGGGTAATAATGCATGGTATATTGACAATATTGGGAGTAATACGTATAATTATTATAGTTCTGGCGATAATAACTGTATGATATGGGTAATAATGTATGACATATTGATAATATTAGGAGTAATAAGTATAATTATTATAGTTCTAACGATAATAACTGCATAATATGGGTAATAGTGCATGTTATATTGATAATATTGGGAGTAGTAAGTATAATTATTGTAGTTCTAGCAATAATAACTGCATAATATGGGTAATAATGCACGTTACATTCATAAAATTAGGAGTAATAAGTATTATTATTATAGTTCTAGCCATAATAACTGCATAATATGGGTAATAGTGCATGTTATATTGATAATATTGGGAGTAGTAAGTATAATTATTGTAGTTCTAGCAATAATAACTGCATAATATGGGTAATAATGCATGTTATATTGATAATATTGGGAGTAATAAGTGTATTTATTATAGTTCTGACGATAATAACAGTATCATATGGGTGATAATGCATGTTATATTGATAATATTGGGAGTTATAAGTATAATTATTGTAGTTCTAGCGATAATAACTGCATAATATGGGTAATAATGCATGTTATATTGATAATATTGGGAGTAATAAGTATATTTGTTATAGTTCTGACGATAATAACAGTATAATATGGGTAATAATGCATGTTATATTGATAAAATTGGGAGTAATAAGTATATTTATTATAGTTCTGACGATAATAACAGTATAATACGGGTAATAATGCATGTTATATTGATAATATTGGGAGTAATAAGTATAATTATCATAGTTCTAGCAATAATAACTGCATAATTAGGGTAATAATGCATGTTATATTGATAAAATGAGGAGTAATAAGTATAATTATTATAGTTCTGGCGATAATAACTATATAATATGGGTAATAATGCATGTTATATTGATAATATTGGGAGTAATAAGTATAATTATCATAGTTCTAGCAATAATAACTGCATAATTAGGGTAATAATGCATGTTATATTGATAAAATGAGGAGTAATAAGTATAATTATTATAGTTCTGGCGATAATAACTGTATAATATGGGTAATAATGCATAACATATTGATAAAATTAGGAGTAATAAGTATAATTATTATAGTTCCGGCGATAATAACTGCATAATATGGGTAATAATGCATGTTATATTGATAATATTGGGAGTATTAAGTATAATTATTATAGCTCTAGCGATAATAACTGCATAATAGGGGTAATAATGCATGTTATACTGATAATATTCGGAGTAATAAGTATAATTATTATATTTCTGGCGATAATAACTGCATAATATGGGTAACAATGCATTTTGTACTGATAATAATATAAGAAACAAGTAAAACTATTATAGTTCTAGCGATAATAACTGCATAATATGGGTAATAATGCATGTTATACTAATAATAATATAAGTAATATGTATAACTATTATAGTTCTAGCGATAATAACTGCATAATATCGGTAATAGTGTATGTTATATTGATAACATTGGGAGTAATAAGTATATTTATTATAGTTCTGACGATAATAACAGTATCATATGGGTGATAATGCATGTTATATTGATAATATTGGGAGTTATAAGTATAATTATTATAGTTCGAGCGAGAATAACTGTATAATATGGGTAATAATTCATGTTATATTGATAATAATAATAGTAATAAGTATAATTATTATAGTTCTAGCGATATTAACTGTATAATATGGGTAAAAATGCATGTTATGTTGGTAATATTGGGAGTAATAAGTACAATTATTGTAGTTCTAGCGATAATAACTGCATAATATGGGTAATAATGCATGTTATATTGATAATATTGGGAGTTATAAGTATAATTATTGGCGTTCTAGCAATAATAACTGCATAATATGGGTAATAATGCATGGTATATTGACAATATTGGGAGTAATACGTATAATTATTATAGTTCTGGCGATAATAACTGTATGATATGGGTAATAATGTATGACATATTGATAATATTAGGAGTAATAAGTATAATTATTATAGTTCTAGCGATAATAACTGCATAATATGGGTAATAGTGCATGTTATATTGATAATATTGGAAGTAGTAAGTATAATTATTGTAGTTCTAGCAATAATAACTGCATAATATGGGTAATAATGCACGTTATATTCATAAAATTAGGAGTAATAAGTATTATTATTATAGTTCTAGCCATAATAACTGCATAATATGGGTAATAGTGCATGTTATATTGATAATATTGGGAGTAGTAAGTATAATTATTGTAGTTCTAGCAATAATAACTGCATAATATGGGTAATAATGCATGTTATATTGATAAAATTGGGAGTTATACGTATAATTATTATAGTTCTAGCGATAATAACTGTATGATATGGGTAATAATGTATGACATATTGATAATATTAGGAGTAATAAGTATGATTATTATAGTTCTAGCGATAATAACTGTATAATATGGGTAGTAATGCATGACATATCGATAATATTAGGAGTAATAAGTACAATTATTATAGTTCTAGCGAGAATAACTGCATAATATTGGTAATAATGCATGTTATATTGATAATAATGAAAGTAATAAGTATAATTATTATAGTTCGAGCGATAATATCTGCATAATATGGGTAATAATGCATGTTATACTGATAATAATATAAGTAATAAGTATAATTATTATGGTTCTAGCGATAATAACTGCATAACATGGGTAATAGAGCATGTTATATTGATAATAATAAAAGTAATAAGTATAATTATTATAGTTCTAGCGATAATTACTGCATAATATGGGTAATAATGCATGTTATATTGATAATATTGGGAGTAATAAGTATAACTATTATAGTTCTAGCGATAATAACTGTATAATATGGGTAATAATGTATGACATATTGATAATATTAGGAGTAATAAGTATGATTATTATAGTTCTAGCGATAATAACTGTATAATATGGGTATTAATGCATGACATATCGATAATATTAGGAGTAATAAGTATAATTATTATAGTTCTAGCGAGAATAACTGTATAATATGGGTAATAATGCATGACATATTGATAATATTAGGAGTAATAAGTATAACTATTATAGTTCTAGCGATAATAACTGTATAATATGGGTAATAGTGCATGTTATATTGATAATATTGGGAGTAGTAAGTATAATTATTGTAGTTCTAGCAATAATAACTGCATAATATGGGTAATAATGCACGTTATATTCATAAAATTAGGAGTAATAAGTATTATTATTATAGTTCTAGCCATAATAACTGCATAATATGGGTAATAGTGCATGTTATATTGATAATATTGGGAGTAATAAGTACAATTATTGTAGTTCTAGCGATAATAACTGCATAATATGGGTAATAATGCATGTTATATTGATAATATTGGGAGTTATAAGTATAATTATTGGAGTTCTAGCAATAATAACTGCATAATATGGGTAATAATGCATGGTATATTGACAATATTGGGAGTAATACGTATAATTATTATAGTTCTAGCGATAATAACTGTATGATATGGGTAATAATGTATGACATATTGATAATATTAGGAGTAATAAGTATGATTATTATAGTTCTAGCGATAATAACTGCATAATATGGGTAATAGTGCATGTTATATTGATAATAGAATAAGTAATAAGTATAACTATTATAGTTCTAGCGACAATAACTGTATAATATGGGTAATAATGCATGACATATTGATAATATTAGGAGTAATAAGTATAATTATTATAGTTCTAGCGGTAATAACTGCATAATGTGGGTAATAGTGCATGTTATATTGATAATAATAATAGTATTAAGTATAATTATTATAGTTCTACCGATAATAACTGCATAATATTGGTAACAGTGCATGTTATATTGATAATAATAAAAGTAATAAGTATAATTATTGTAGTTCTAGCGATAATGACTGCATAATATGGGTAATAGTGCATATTATATTGATAACATTGGGAGTAATAGGTATAATTATTATAGGTCTGGCGATAATAACTGCATAATATGGGTAATAGTGTATGTTATATTGATAATAATTAAAGTAATAAGTATAATTATTGTAGTTCTAGCGATAATGACTGCATAATATGGGTAATAATGCATACTATATTGATAACATTGGGAGTAATAGGTATAATTATTATAGGTCTGGCGATAATAACTGCCTAATATGGGTAATAGTGTATGTTATATTGATAATAATAAAAGTAATAAGTATAATTATTGTAGTTCTAGCGATAATGACTGCATAATATGGGTAATAATGCATGATATATTGATAACATTGGGACTAATAAGTATAACTATTATAGTTCTAGCCATAATAACTGCATAATATGGGAAATAATGCATGACATATCGATAATATTAGGAGTAATAAGTATAATTATTATAGTTCTAGCGATAATAACTGTATAATATGGGTAATAATGCATGACATATTGATAATATTAGGAGTAATAAGTATAACTATTATAGTTCTAGCGATAATAACTGTATAATATGGGTAATAGAGCATGTTATATTGATAATAATAAAAGTAATAAGTATAATTGTTATAGTTCTAGCGATAATAACTGCACAATATGGGTAATAATGCATGTTATATTGATAATACTGGGAGTAATAAGTATAATTATTGTAGTTCTAGCAATAATAACTGCATAATATGGGTAATAATGCATGTTATGTTGAAAATATTGGGACTAATAAGTACAATTATTGTAGTTCTAGCGATAATAACTGCATAATATGGGCAATAGTGCATGTTATATTGATAATAGTATAAGTAATAAGTATAACTATTATAGTTCTAGCAATAATAACTGTATAATACGGGTAATAGAGCATGTTATATTGATAATAATAATAGTAATAAGTATAATTATTATAGTTCTAGCGATATTAACTGTATAATATGGGTAAAAATGCATGTTATGTTGGTAATACTGGGAGTAATAAGTACAATTATTGTAGTTCTAGCGATAATAACTGCATAATATGGGTGATAGTGCATGTTATATTGATAATAGAATAAGTAATAAGTATAACTATTATAGTTCTAGCGACAATAACTGCATAATATGGGTAATAATGCATGATATATTGATAATATTAGGAGTAATAAGTATAATTATTATAGTTCTAGCGATAATAACTGCATAATATGGGAAATAATGCATGACATATTGATAATATTAGGAGTAATAAGTACAATTCTTATAGTTCTAGCGAGAATAATTGCATAATATGGGTAATAGTGCATGTTATATTGATAAAATTAGGAGTAATAAGTATAATTATTATAGTTCTAGCGAGAATAACTGCATAATATGGGAAATAATGCATGACATATTGATAATATTAGGAGTAATAAGTACAATTGTTATAGTTCTAGCGAGAATAATTGCATAATATGGGTAATAGTGCATGTTATAGTGATAAAATTAGGAGTAATAAGTATAATTATTATAGTTCTAGCGAGAATAACTGCATAATATTGGTAATAATGCATGTTATATTGATAATAATGAAAGTAATAAGTATAATTATTATAGTTCTAGCGATAATAACTGTATGATATGGGTAATAATGTATGACATATTGATAATATTAGGAGTAATAAGTATGATTATTATAGTTCTAGCGATAATAACTGCATAATATGGGTAATAGTGCATGTTATATTGATAATAGAATAAGTAATAAGTATAACTATTATAGTTCTAGCGACAATAACTGTATAATATGGGTAATAATGCATGACATATTGATAATATTAGGAGTAATAAGTATAATTATTATAGTTCTAGCGGTAATAACTGCATAATGTGGGTAATAGTGCATGTTATATTGATAATAATAATAGTATTAAGTATAATTATTATAGTTCTACCGATAATAACTGCATAATATTGGTAACAGTGCATGTTATATTGATAATAATAAAAGTAATAAGTATAATTATTGTAGTTCTAGCGATAATGACTGCATAATATGGGTAATAGTGCATATTATATTGATAAAATTAGGAGTAATAAGTATAATTATTATAATTCTAGCGAGAATAACTGCATGATATTGGTAATAATGCATGTTATATTGATAATAATGAAAGTAATAAGTATAATTATTATAGTTCTGGCGATAATAACTGCATAATATGGGTAATAATGCATGTTATACTGACAATAATATAAGTAATAAGTATAATTATTATAGCTCTAGCGATAATGACTGCATAATATGGGTAATAATGCATACCATATTGATAACATTGGGAGTAATAGGTATAATTATTATAGGTCTTGCGAAGATAACTGCATAATATGGGTAATAGTGTATGTTATATTGATAATAATAAAAGTAATAAGTATAATTATTGTAGTTCTAGCGATAATGACTGCATAATATGGGTAATAATGCATACTATATTGATAACATTGGGAGTAATAAGTATAAGTATTATAGGTCTTGCGATAATAACTGCATAATATGGGTAATAGTGTATGTTATATTGATTATAATAAAAGTAATAAGTATAATTATTGTAGTTCTAGCAATAATAACTGCATAATATGGGTAATAATGCATGGTATATTGATAACATTGGGAGTAATAAGTATAACTATTATAGTTCTAGCGATAATAACTGTATAATATGGGTAATAATGTATGACATATTGATAATATTAGGAGTAATAAGTATGATTATTATAGTTCTAGCGATAATAACTGCATAATATGGGTGATAGTGCATGTTATATTGATAATAATAAAAGTAATAAGTATAATTATTATAGTTCGAGCGAGAATAACTGTATAATATGGGTAATAATGCATGTTATATTGATAATAATAAAAGTAATAAGTATAATTATTATAGTTCGAGCGAGAATAACTGTATAATATGGGTAATAATTCATGTTATATTGATAATAATAATAGTAATAAGTATAATTATTATAGTTCTGGCGATAATGACTGCATAATATGGGTAATAATGCATACCATATTGATAACATTTGGAGTAATAGGTATAATTATTATAGGTCTTGCGATAATAACTGCATAATATTGGTAACAGTGCATGTTATATTGATAATAATAAAAGTAATAAGTATAATTATTGCAGTTCTAGCGATAATGACTGCATAATATGGGTAATAGTGCATGTTATATTGATAGAATTAGGAGTAATAAGTATAATTATTATAATTCTAGCGAGAATAACTGCATGATATTGGTAATAATCCATGTTATATTGATAATAATGAGAGTAATAAGTATAATTATTATAGTTCTGGCGATAATGACTGCATAATATGGGTAATAATGCATACCATATTCATAACATTGGGAGTACTAGGTATAATTATTATAGGTCTTGCGATAATAACTGCATAATATGGGTAATAGTGTATGTTATATTGATAATAATAAAAGTAATAAGTATAATTATTATAGTTCTGGCGATAATAACTGCATAATATTGGTAATAATGCATGTTATATTGATAACATTGCGAGTAATAAGCATAATTATTGTAGTTCTCGCTATAATAACTGCATAATATGGGTAATAATGCATGTTATATTCATAATATTGGGAGTAATAAGTGTATTTATTATAGTTCTGACGATAATAACAGTATAATATGGGTAATAATGCATGTTATATTCATAATATTGGGAGTAATAAGTGTATTTATTATAGTTCTGACGATAATAACAGTATAATATGGGTAATAATGCATGTTATATTGATAATAATAAAAGTAATAAGTATAATTATTATAGTTCGAGCGAGAATAACTGTATAATATGGGTAATCATTCATGTTATATTGATAATAATAATAGTAATAAGTATAATTATTATAGTTCGAGCGAGAATAACTGTATAATATGGGTAATAATTCATGTTATATTGATAATAATAATAGTAATAAGTATAATTATTATAGGTCTAGCGAGAATAACTGCATAATATTGGTAATAATGCATGTTATATTGATAATAATGAAAGTAATAAGTATAATTATTATAGTTCGAGCGATAATATCTGCATAATATGGGTAATAATGCATGTTATACTGATAATAATATAAGTAATAAGTATAATTATTATGGTTCTAGCGATAATAACTGCATAACATGGGTAATAGAGCATGTTATATTGATAATAATAAAAGTAATAAGTATAATTATTATAGTTCTAGCGATAATTACTGCATAATATGGGTAATAATGCATGTTATATTGATAATATTGGGAGTAATAAGTATAACTATTGTAGTTCTAGCAATAATAACTGCATAATATGGGTAATAATGCACGTTATATTCATAAAATTAGGAGTAATAAGTATTATTATTATAGTTCTAGCCATAATAACTGCATAATATGGGTAATAGTGCATGTTATATTGATAATATTGGGAGTAATAAGTACAATTATTGTAGTTCTAGCGATAATAACTGCATAATATGGGTAATAATGCATGTTATATTGATAATATTGGGAGTTATAAGTATAATTATTGGAGTTCTAGCAATAATAACTGCATAATATGGGTAATAATGCATGGTATATTGACAATATTGGGAGTAATACGTATAATTATTATAGTTCTAGCGATAATAACTGTATGATATGGGTAATAATGTATGACATATTGATAATATTAGGAGTAATAAGTATGATTATTATAGTTCTAGCGATAATAACTGCATAATATGGGTAATAGTGCATGTTATATTGATAATAGAATAAGTAATAAGTATAACTATTATAGTTCTAGCGACAATAACTGTATAATATGGGTAATAATGCATGACATATTGATAATATTAGGAGTAATAAGTATAATTATTATAGTTCTAGCGGTAATAACTGCATAATGTGGGTAATAGTGCATGTTATATTGATAATAATAATAGTATTAAGTATAATTATTATAGTTCTACCGATAATAACTGCATAATATTGGTAACAGTGCATGTTATATTGATAATAATAAAAGTAATAAGTATAATTATTGTAGTTCTAGCGATAATGACTGCATAATATGGGTAATAGTGCATATTATATTGATAAAATTAGGAGTAATAAGTATAATTATTATAATTCTAGCGAGAATAACTGCATGATATTGGTAATAATGCATGTTATATTGATAATAATGAAAGTAATAAGTATAATTATTATAGTTCTGGCGATAATAACTGCATAATATGGGTAATAATGCATGTTATACTGACAATAATATAAGTAATAAGTATAATTATTATAGCTGGAGCGATAATGACTGCATAATATGGGTAATAATGCATGACATATTGATAATATTTGGAGTAATAAGTATAATTGTTATAGTTCTAGCGAGAATAACTGCATAATATCGGTAATAGTGCATGTTATATTGATAAAAATAGGAGTAATAAGTATAATTATTATAGTTCCAGCGAGAATAACTGCATAATATTGGTAATAATGCATGTTATATTGATAATAATGAAAGTAATAAGTATAATTATTATAGTTCGAGCGATAATATCTGCATAGTATGGGTAATAATGCATGATATACTGATAATAATATAAGTAATAAGTATAACTATTATAGTTCTAGCGATAATAACTGTATAATATGGGTAATAATGCATGTTATATTGATAATAATAAAAGTAATAAGTATAATTATTATAGTTCGAGAGAGAATAACTGTATAATATGGGTAATAATTCATGTTATATTGATAATAATAATAGTAATAAGTATAATTATTATAGTTCTAGCGATATTAACTGTATAATATGGGTAAAAATGCATGTTATGTTGGTAATATTGGGAGTAATAAGTACAATTATTGTAGTTCTAGCGATAATAACTGCATAATATGGGTAATAATGCATGTTATATTGATAATATTGGGAGTTATAAGTATAATTATTGGAGTTCTAGCAATAATAACTGCATAATATGGGTAATAATGCATGGTATATTGACAATATTGGGAGTAATACGTATAATTATTATAGTTCTGGCGATAATAACTGTATGATATGGGTAATAATGTATGACATATTGATAATATTAGGAGTAATAAGTATAATTATTATAGTTCTAGCGATAATAACTGCATAATATGGGTAATAGTGCATGTTATATTGATAATATTGGGAGTAGTAAGTATAATTATTGTAGTTCTAGCAATAATAACTGCATAATATGGCTAATAATGCACGTTATATTCATAAAATTAGGAGTAATAAGTATTATTATTATAGTTCTAGCCATAATAACTGCATAATATGGGTAATAGTGCATGTTATATTGATAATATTGGGAGTAGTAAGTATAATTATTGTAGTTCTAGCAATAATAACTGCATAATATGGGTAATAATGCATGTTATATTGATAATATTGGGAGTTATACGTATAATTATTATAGTTCTAGCGATAATAACTGTATGATATGGGTAATAATGCATGACATATTGATAATATTTGGAGTAATAAGTATAATTGTTATAGTTCTAGCGAGAATAACTGCATAATATCGGTAATAGTGCATGTTATATTGATAAAATTAGGAGTAATAAGTATAATTATTATAGTTCCAGCGAGAATAACTGCATAATATTGGTAATAATGCATGTTATATTGATAATAATGAAAGTAATAAGTATAATTATTATAGTTCGAGCGATAATATCTGCATAGTATGGGTAATAATGCATGATATACTGATAATAATATAAGTAATAAGTATAACTATTATAGTTCTAGCGATAATAACTGTATAATATGGGTAATAATGCATGTTATATTGATAATAATAAAAGTAATAAGTATAATTATTATAGTTCGAGAGAGAATAACTGTATAATATGGGTAATAATTCATGTTATATTGATAATAATAATAGTAATAAGTATAATTATTATAGTTCTAGCGATATTAACTGTATAATATGGGTAAAAATGCATGTTATGTTGGTAATATTGGGAGTAATAAGTACAATTATTGTAGTTCTAGCGATAATAACTGCATAATATGGGTAATAATGCATGTTATATTGATAATATTGGGAGTTATAAGTATAATTATTGGAGTTCTAGCAATAATAACTGCATAATATGGGTAATAATGCATGGTATATTGACAATATTGGGAGTAATACGTATAATTATTATAGTTCTGGCGATAATAACTGTATGATATGGGTAATAATGTATGACATATTGATAATATTAGGAGTAATAAGTATAATTATTATAGTTCTAGCGATAATAACTGCATAATATGGGTAATAGTGCATGTTATATTGATAATATTGGGAGTAGTAAGTATAATTATTGTAGTTCTAGCAATAATAACTGCATAATATGGCTAATAATGCACGTTATATTCATAAAAGTAGGAGTAATAAGTATTATTATTATAGTTCTAGCCATAATAACTGCATAATATGGGTAATAGTGCATGTTATATTGATAATAATGAAAGTAATAAGTATAATTATTATAGTTCGAGCGATAATATCTGCATAATATGGGTTATAATGCATGGTATATTGACAATATTGGGAGTAATACGTATAATTATTATAGTTCTGGCGATAATAACTGTATGATATGGGTAATAATGTATGACATATTGATAATATTAGGAGTAATAAGTATAATTATTATAGTTCTAGCGATAATAACTGCATAATATGGGTAATAGTGCATGTTATATTGATAATATTGGGAGTAGTAAGTATAATTATTGTAGTTCTAGCAATAATAACTGCATAATATGGCTAATAATGCACGTTATATTCATAAAAGTAGGAGTAATAAGTATTATTATTATAGTTCTAGCCATAATAACTGCATAATATGGGTAATAGTGCATGTTATATTGATAATAATGAAAGTAATAAGTATAATTATTATAGTTCGAGCGATAATATCTGCATAATATGGGTTATAATGCATGTTATACTGATAATAATATAAGTAATAAGTATAATTATTATGGTTCTAGCGATAATAACTGCATAACATGGGTAATAGAGCATGTTATATTGATAATAATAAAAGTAATAAGTATAATTATTATAGTTCTAGCGATAATTACTGCATAATATGGGTAATAATGCATGTTATATTGATAATATTGGGAGTAATAAGTATAACTATTGTAGTTCTAGCAATAATAACTGCATAATATGGGTAATAATGCACGTTATATTCATAAAATTAGGAGTAATAAGTATTATTATTATAGTTCTAGCCATAATAACTGCATAATATGGGTAATAGTGCATGTTATATTGATAATATTGGGAGTAATAAGTACAATTATTGTAGTTCTAGCGATAATAACTGCATAATATGGGTAATAATGCATGTTATATTGATAATATTGGCAGTTATAAGTATAATTATTGGAGTTCTAGCAATAATAACTGCATAATATGGGTAATAATGCATGGTATATTGACAATATTGGGAGTAATACGTATAATTATTATAGTTCTAGCGATAATAACTGTATGATATGGGTAATAATGTATGACATATTGATAATATTAGGAGTAATAAGTATGATTATTATAGTTCTAGCGATAATAACTGCATAATATGGGTAATAGTGCATGTTATATTGATAATAGAATAAGTAATAAGTATAACTATTATAGTTCTAGCGACAATAACTGTATAATATGGGTAATAATGCATGACATATTGATAATATTAGGAGTAATAAGTATAATTATTATAGTTCTAGCGGTAATAACTGCATAATGTGGGTAATAGTGCATGTTATATTGATAATAATAATAGTATTAAGTATAATTATTATAGTTCTACCGATAATAACTGCATAATATTGGTAACAGTGCATGTTATATTGATAAAATGAGGAGTAATAAGTATAATTATTATAGTTCTGGCGATAATAACTGCATAATATTGGTAATAATGCATGTTATATTGATAACATTGCGAGTAATAAGCATAATTATTGTAGTTCTCGCTATAATAACTGCATAATATGGGTAATAATGCATGTTATATTCATAATATTGGGAGTAATAAGTGTATTTATTATAGTTCTGACGATAATAACAGTATAATATGGGTAATAATGCATGTTATACTGACAATAATATAAGTAATAAGTATAATTATTATAGCTCTAGCGATAATGACTGCATAATATGGGTAATAATGCATACCATATTGATAACATTGGGAGTAATAGGTATAATTATTATAGGTCTGGCGATAATAACTGCATAATATGGGTAATAGTGTATGTTATATTGATAATAATAAAAGTAATAAGTATAATTATTGTAGTTCTAGCGATAATGACTGCATAATATGGGTAATAATGCATACTATATTGATAACATTGGGAGTAATAAGTATAAGTATTATAGGTCTTGCGATAATAACTGCATAATATGGGTAAAAGTGTATGTTATATTGATTATAATAAAAGTAATAAGTATAATTATTGTAGTTCTAGCGATAATGACTGCATAATATGGGTAATAATGCATGATATATTGATAACATTGGGACTAATAAGTATAACTATTATAGTTCTAGCCATAATAACTGCATAATATTGGAAATAATGCATGACATATCGATAATATTAGGAGTAATAAGTATAATTATTATAGTTCTAGCGATAATAACTGTAAAATATGGGTAATAATGCATGACATATTGATAATATTAGGAGTAATAAGTATAACTATTATAGTTCTAGCGATAATAACTGTATAATATGGGTAATAGAGCATGTTATATTGATAATAATAAAAGTAATAAGTATAATTGTTATAGTTCTAGCGATATTAACTGTATAATATGGGTAAAAATGCATGTTATGTTGGTAATACTGGGAGTAATAAGTACAATTATTGTAGTTCTAGCGATAATAACTGCATAATATGAGTGATAGTCCATGTTATATTGATAATAGAATAAGTAATAAGTATAACTATTATAGTTCTAGCGACAATAACTGCATAATATGGGTAATAATGCATGATATATTGATAATATTAGGAGTAATAAGTATAATTATTATAGTTCTAGCGATAATAACTGCATAATATGGGATATAATGCATGACATATTGATAATATTAGGAGTAATAAGTACAATTGTTATAGTTCTAGCGAGAATAATTGCATAATATGGGTAATAGTGCATGTTATATTGATAAAATTAGGAGTAATAAGTATAATTATTATAGTTCTAGCGATAATAACTGCATAATATGGGAAATAATGCATGACATATTGATAATATTAGGAGTAATAAGTACAATTGTTATAGTTCTAGCGAGAATAATTGCATAATATGGGTAATAGTGCATGTTATATTGATAAAATTAGGAGTAATAAGTATAATTATTATAGTTCTAGCGAGAATAACTGCATAATATGGGAAATAATGCATGACATATTGATAATATTAGGAGTAATAAGTACAATTGTTATAGTTCTAGCGAGAAGAATTGCATAATATGGGTAATAGTGCATGTTATATTGATAAAATTAGGAGTAATAAGTATAATTATTATAGTTCTAGCGAGAATAACTGTATAATATGGGTAATAATTCATGTTATATTGATAATAATAATAGTAATAAGTATAATTATTATAGTTCTGGCGATAATGACTGCATAATATGGGTAATAATGCATACCATATTGATAACATTGGGAGTAATAGGTATAATTATTATAGGTCTTGCGATAATAACTGCATAATATTGGTAACAGTGCATGTTATATTGATAATAATAAAAGTAATAAGTATAATTATTGCAGTTCTAGCGATAATGACTGCATAATATGGGTAATAGTGCATGTTATATTGATAGAATTAGGAGTAATAAGTATAATTATTATAATTCTAGCGAGAATAACTGCATGATATTGGTAATAATGCATGTTATATTGATAATAATGAAAGTAATAAGTATAATTATTATAGTTCTGGCGATAATGACTGCATAATATGGGTAATAATGCATACCATATTGATAACATTGGGAGTAATAGGTATAATTATTATAGGTCTTGCGATAATAACTGCATAATATGGGTAATAGTGTATGTTATATTGATAATAATAAAAGTAATAAGTATAATTATTGTAGTTCTAGCAATAATAACTGCATAATATGGGTAATAATGCATGTTATATTCATAATATTGGGAGTAATAAGTGTATTTATTATAGTTCTGACGATAATAACAGTATAATATGGGTAATAATGCATGTTATATTCATAATATTGGGAGTAATAAGTGTATTTATTATAGTTCTGACGATAATAACAGTATAATATGGGTAATAATGCATGTTATATTGATAATAATAAAAGTAATAAGTATAATTATTATAGTTCGAGCGAGAATAACTGTATAATATGGGTAATAATTCATGTTATATTGATAATAATAATAGTAATAAGTATAATTATTATAGTTCTGGCGATAATGATTGCATAATATGGGTAATAATGCATACCATATTGATAACATTGGGAGTAATAGGTATAATTATTATAGGTCTTGCGATAATAACTGCATAATATTGGTAACAGTGCATGTTATATTGATAATAATAAAAGTAATAAGTATAATTATTGCAGTTCTAGCGATAATGACTGCATAATATGGGTAATAGTGCATGTTATATTGATAGAATTAGGAGTAATAAGTATAATTATTATAATTCTAGCGAGAATAACTGCATGATATTGGTAATAATGCATGTTATATTGATAATAATGAAAGTAATAAGTATAATTATTATAGTTCTGGCGATAATGACTGCATAACATGGGTAATAATGCATACCATATTGATAACATTGGGAGTAATAGGTATAATTATTATAGGTCTTGCGATAATAACTGCATAATATGGGTAATAGTGTATGTTATATTGATAATAATAAAAGTAATAAGTATAATTATTGTAGTTCTAGCAATAATAACTGCATAATATGGGTAATAAGGCATGATATATTGATAATATTGCGAGCAATGAGTGTAATTATCATAGTTCTAGCAATAATAACTGCATAATATGGGTAATAATACATGTTATATTGATAAAATGAGGAGTAATAAGTATTATTATTATAGTTCTAGCCATAATAACTGCATAATATGGGTAATAGTGCATGTTATATTGATAATATTGGGAGTAGTAAGTATAATTATTGTAGTTCTAGCAATAATAACTGCATAATATGGGTAATAATGCATGTTATATTGATAATATTGGGAGTTATACGTATAATTATTATAGTTCTAGCGATAATAACTGTATGATATGGGTAATAATGTATGACATATTGATAATATTAGGAGTAATAAGTATGATTATTATAGTTCTAGCGATAGTAACTGTATAATATGGGTAGTAATGCATGACATATCGATAATATTAGGAGTAATAAGTATAATTATTATAGTTCCAGCGAGAATAACTGCATAATATTGGTAATAATGCATGTTATATTGATAATAATGAAAGTAATAAGTATAATTATTATAGTTCGAGCGATAATATCTGCATAATATGGGTAATAATGCATGTTATACTGATAATAATATAAGTAATAAGTATAATTATTATGGTTCTAGCGATAATAACTGCATACCATGGGTAATCGAGCATGTTATATTGATAATAATAAAAGTAATAAGTATAATTATTATAGTTCGAGCGAGAATAACTGTATAATATGGGTAATAGTGCATGTTATATTGATAATAATAAAAGTAATAAGTATAATTGTTATAGTTCTAGCGATAATAACTGCATAATATGGGTAATAATGCATGTTATATTGATAATACTGGGAGTAATAAGTATAATTATTGTAGTTCTAGCAATAATAACTGCATAATATGGGTAATAATGCATGTTATGTTGAAAATATTGGGACTAATAAGTACAATTATTGTAGTTCTAGCGATAATAACTGCATAATATGGGCAATAGTGCATGTTATATTGATAATAGTATAAGTAATAAGTATAACTATTATAGTTCTGGCAATAATAACTGTATAATACGGGTAATAGAGCATGTTATATTGATAATAATAATAGTAATGAGTATAATTATTATAGTTCTAGCGATATTAACTGTATAATATGAGTAAAAATGCATGTTATGTTGGTAATACTGGGAGTAATAAGTACAATTATTGTAGTTCTAGCGATAATAACTGCATAATATGGGTGATAGTGCATGTTATATTGATAATAGAATAAGTAATAAGTATAACTATTATAGTTCTAGCGACAATAACTGCATAATATGGGTAATAGTGCATGATATATTGATAATATTAGGAGTAATAAGTATAATTATTATAGTTCTAGCGATAATAACTGCATAATATGGGAAATAATGCATGACATATTGATAATATTAGGAGTAATAAGTACAATTGTTATAGTTCTAGCGAGAATAATTGCATAATATGGGTAATAGTGCATGTTATATTGATAAAATTAGGAGTAATAAGTATAATTATTATAGTTCTAGCGAGAATAACTGCATAATATTGGTAATAATGCATGTTATATTGATAATAATGAAAGTAATAAGTATAATTATTATAGTTCGAGCGATAATATCTGCATAATATGGGTAATAATGCATGTTATAATGATAATAATATAAGTAATAAGTATAACTATTATAGTTCTAGCGATAATAACTGTATAATATGGGTAATAATGCATGACATATTGATAGTATTAGGAGTGATAAGTATAATTATTATAGTTCGAGCGAGAATAACTGTATAATATGGGTAATAATGCATGACATATTGATAGTATTAGGAGTGATAAGTATAATTGTTATAGTTCGAGCGATAATAACTGTATAATATGGGTAATAATGCATGACATATTGATAGTATTAGGAGTGATAAGTATAATTATTATAGTTCGAGCGAGAATAACTGTATAATATGGGTAATAATTCATGTTATATTGATAATAATAATAGTAATAAGTATAATTATTATAGTTCTGGCGATAATGACTGCATAATATGGGTAATAATGCATACCATATTGATAACATTGGGAGTAATAGGTATAATTATTATAGGTCTTGCGATAATAACTGCATAATATTGGTAACAGTGCATGTTATATTGATAATAATAAAAGTAATAAGTATAATTATTGCAGTTCTAGCGATAATGACTGCATAATATGGGTAATAGTGCATGTTATATGGATAGAATTAGGAGTAATAAGTATAATTATTATAATTCTAGCGAGAATAACTGCATGATATTGGTAATAATGCATGTTATATTGATAATAATGAAAGTAATAAGTATAATTATTATAGTTCTGGCGATAATGACTGCATAATATGGGTAATAATGCATACCATATTGATAACATTGGGAGTAATAGGTATAATTATTATAGGTCTTGCGATAATAACTGCATAATATGGGTAATAGTGTATGTTATATTGATAATAATAAAAGTAATAAGTATAATTATTGTAGTTCTAGCAATAATAACTGCATAATATGGGTAATAAGGATTGATATATTGATAATATTGCGAGCAATGAGTGTAATTATCATAGTTCTAGCAATAATAACTGCATAATATGGGTAATAATACATGTTATATTGATAAAATGAGGAGTAATAAGTATTATTATTATAGTTCTAGCCATAATAACTGCATAATATGGGTAATAGTGCATGTTATATTGATAATATTGGGAGTAGTAAGTATAATTATTGTAGTTCTAGCAATAATAACTGCATAATATGGGTAATAATGCATGTTATATTGATAATATTGGGAGTTATACGTATAATTATTATAGTTCTAGCGATAATAACTGTATGATATGGGTAATAATGTATGACATATTGATAATATTAGGAGTAATAAGTATGATTATCATAGTTCTAGCGATAGTAACTGTATAATATGGGTAGTAATGCATGACATATCGATAATATTAGGAGTAATAAGTATAATTATTATAGTTCCAGCGAGAATAACTGCATAATATTGGTAATAATGCATGTTATATTGATAATAATGAAAGTAATAAGTATAATTATTATAGTTCGAGCGATAATATCTGCATAATATGGGTAATAATGCATGTTATACTGATAATAATATAAGTAATAAGTATAATTATTATGGTTCTAGCGATAATAACTGCATAACATGGGTAATAGAGCATGTTATATTGATAATAATAAAAGTAATAAGTATAATTATTATAGTTCGAGCGAGAATAACTGTATAATATGGGTAATAGTGCATGTTATATTGATAATAATAAAAGTAATAAGTATAATTATTGTAGTTCAAGCGATAATGACTGCATAATATGGGTAATAATGCATGATATATTGATAACATTGGGACTAATAAGTATAACTATTATAGTTCTAGCCATAATAACTGCATAATATGGGAAATAATGCATGACATATCGATAATATTAGGAGTAATAAGTATAATTATTATAGTTCTAGCGATAATAACTGTATAATATGGGTAATAATGCATGACATATTGATAATATTAGGAGTAATAAGTATAACTATTATAGTTCTAGCGATAATAACTGTATAACTTGGGTAATAGAGCATGTTATATTGATAATAATAAAAGTAATAAGTATAATTGTTATAGTTCTAGCGATAATAACTGCATAATATGGGTAATAATGCATGTTATATTGATAATACTGGGAGTAATAAGTATAATTATTGTAGTTCTAGCAATAATAACTGCATAATATGGGTAATAATGCATGTTATGTTGAAAATATTGGGACTAATAAGTACAATTATTGTAGTTCTAGCGATAATAACTGCATAATATGGGCAATAGTGCATGTTATATTGATAATAGTATAAGTAATAAGTATAACTATTATAGTTCTAGCAATAATAACTGTATAATACGGGTAATAGAGCATGTTATATTGATAATAATAATAGTAATGAGTATAATTATTATAGTTCTAGCGATATTAACTGTATAATATGGGTAAAAATGCATGTTATGTTGGTAATACTGGGAGTAATAAGTACAATTATTGTAGTTCTAGCGATAATAACTGCATAATATGGGTGATAGTGCATGTTATATTGATAATAGAATAAGTAATAAGTATAACTATTATAGTTCTAGCGACAATAACTGCATAATATGGGTAATAATGCATGATATATTGATAATATTAAGAGTAATAAGTATAATTATTATAGTTCTAGCGATAATAACTGCATAATATGGGAAATAATGCATGACATATTGATAATATTAGGAGTAATAAGTACAATTGTTATAGTTCTAGCGAGAATAATTGCATAATATGGGTAATAGTGCATGTTATATTGATAAAATTAGGAGTAATAAGTATAATTATTATAGTTCTAGCGAGAATAACAGCATAATATTGGTAATAATGCATGTTATATTGATAATAATGAAAGTAATAAGTATAATTATTATAGTTCTAGCGATAATAACTGTATAATATGGGTAATAATGCATGACATATTGATAATATTTGGAGTAATAAGTATAATTGTTATAGTTCTAGCGAGAATAACTGCATAATATGGGTAATAGTGCATGTTATATTGATAAAATTAGGAGTAATAAGTATAATTATTATAGTTCTAGCGAGAATAACTGCATAATATTGGTAATAATGCATGTTATATTGATAATAATGAAAGTAATAAGTATAATTATTATAGTTCGAGCGATAATATCTGCATAGTATGGGTAATAATGCATGTTATAATGATAATAATATAAGTAATAAGTATAACTATTATAGTTCTAGCGATAATAACTGTATAATATGGGTAATAATGCATGACATATTGATAGTATTAGGAGTGATAAGTATAATTATTATAGTTCGAGCGAGAATAACTGTATAATATGGGTAATAATTCATGTTATATTGATAATAATAATAGTAATAAGTATAATTATTATAGTTCTGGCGATAATGACTGCATAATATGGGTAATAATGCATACCATATTGATAACATTGGGAGTAATAGGTATAATTATTATAGGTCTTGCGATAATAACTGCATAATATTGGTAACAGTGCATGTTATATTGATAATAATAAAAGTAATAAGTATAATTATTGCAGTTCTAGCGATAATGACTGCATAATATGGGTAATAGTGCATGTTATATTGATAGAATTAGGAGTAATAAGTATAATTATTATAATTCTAGCGAGAATAACTGCATGATATTGGTAATAATGCATGTTATATTGATAATAATGAAAGTAATAAGTATAATTATTATAGTTCTGGCGATAATGACTGCATAATATGGGTAATAATGCATACCATATTGATAACATTGGGAGTAATAGGTATAATTATTATAGGTCTTGCGATAATAACTGCATAATATGGGTAATAGTGTATGTTATATTGATAATAATAAAAGTAATAAGTATAATTATTTTAGTTCTAGCAATAATAACTGCATAATATGGGTAATAAGGCATGATATATTGATAATATTGCGAGCAATGAGTTTAATTATCATAGTTCTAGCAATAATAACTGCATAATATGGGTAATAATACATGTTATATTGATAAAATGAGGAGTAATAAGTATAATTATTATAGTTCTGGCGATAATAACTGCATAATATTGGTAATAATGCATGTTATATTGATAACATTGCGAGTAATAAGCATAATTATTGTAGTTCTCGCTATAATAACTGCATAATATGGGTAATAATGCATGTTATATTCATAATATTGGGAGTAATAAGTGTATTTATTATAGTTCTGACGATAATAACAGTATAATATGGGTAATAATGCATGTTATATTCATAATATTGGGAGTAATAAGTGTATTTATTATAGTTCTGACGATAATAACAGTATAATATGGGTAATAATGTATGTTATATTGATAATAATAAAAGTAATAAGTATAATTATTATAGTTCAAGCGATAATGACTGCATAATATGGGTAATAATGCATGATATATTGATAACATTGGGACTAATAAGTATAACTATTATAGTTCTAGCCATAATAACTGCATAATATGGGAAATAATGCATGACATATCGATAATATTAGGAGTAATAAGTATAATTATTATAGTTCTAGCGATAATAACTGTATAATATGGGTAATAATGCATGACATATTGATAATATTAGGAGTAATAAGTATAACTATTATAGTTCTAGCGATAATAACTGTATAACTTGGGTAATAGAGCATGTTATATTGATAATAATAAAAGTAATAAGTATAATTGTTATAGTTCTAGCGATAATAACTGCATAATATGGGTAATAATGCATGTTATATTGATAATACTGGGAGTAATAAGTATAATTATTGTAGTTCTAGCAATAATAACTGCATAATATGGGTAATAATGCATGTTATGTTGAAAATATTGGGACTAATAAGTACAATTATTGTAGTTCTAGCGATAATAACTGCATAATATGGGCAATAGTGCATGTTATATTGATAATAGTATAAGTAATAAGTATAACTATTATAGTTCTAGCAATAATAACTGTATAATACGGGTAATAGAGCATGTTATATTGATAATAATAATAGTAATAAGTATAATTATTATAGTTCTAGCGATATTAACTGTATAATATGGGTAAAAATGCATGTTATGTTGGTAATACTGGGAGTAATAAGTACAATTATTGTAGTTCTAGCGATAATAACTGCATAATATGGGTGATAGTGCATGTTATATTGATAATAGAATAAGTAATAAGTATAACTATTATAGTTCTAGCGACAATAACTGCATAATATGGGTAATAATGCATGATATATTGATAATATTAGGAGTAATAAGTATAATTATTATAGTTCTAGCGATAATAACTGCATAATATGGGAAATAATGCATGACATATTGATAATATTAGGAGTAATAAGCACAATTGTTATAGTTCTAGCGAGAATAATTGCATAATATGGGTAATAGTGCATGTTATATTGATAAAATTAGGAGTAATAAGTATAATTATTATAGTTCTAGCGAGAATAACAGCATAATATTGGTAATAATGCATGTTATATTGATAATAATGAAAGTAATAAGTATAATTATTATAGTTCGAGCGATAATATCTGCATAATATGGGTAATAATGCATGTTATACTGATAATAATATAAGTAATAAGTATAATTATTATAGTCCTAGCGATAATAACTGCATAATATGGGTAATAGTGCATGTTATATTGATAATAACGAAAGTAATAAGTATAATTATTATAGTTCGAGCGATAATAACTGTATAATATGGGTAATAATGCATGACATATTGATAATATTAGGAGTAATAAGTATAATTGTTATAGTTCTAGCGAGAATAACTGCATAATATGGGTAATAGTGCATGTTATATTGATAATAATAAAAGTAATAAGTATAATTATTGTAGTTCAAGCGATAATGACTGCATAATATGGGTAATACTGCATGATATATTGATAACATTGGGACTAATAAGTATAACTATTATAGTTCTAGCCATAATAACTGCATAATATGGGAAATACTGCATGACATATCGATAATATTAGGAGTAATAAGTATAATTATTATAGTTCTAGCGATAATAACTGCATAATATGGGTAACAGTGCATGTTATATTGATAATAATAAAAGTAATAAGTATAATTATTATAGTTCAAGCGATAATAACTGTATAATATGGGTAATAATGCATGACATATTGATAGTATTAGGAGTGATAAGTATAATTGTTATAGTTCGAGCGATAATAACTGTATAATATGGGTAATAATGCATGACATATTGATAGTATTAGGAGTGATAAGTATAATTATTATAGTTCGAGCGAGAATAACTGTATAATATGGGTAATAATTCATGTTATATTGATAATAATAATAGTAATAAGTATAATTATTATAGTTCTGGCGATAATAACTGTATAATATGGGTAATAATGCATGACATATTGATAGTATTAGGAGTGATAAGTATAATTGTTATAGTTCGAGCGATAATAACTGTATAATATGGGTAATAATGCATGACATATTGATAGTATTAGGAGTGATAAGTATAATTATTATAGTTCGAGCGAGAATAACTGTATAATATGGGTAATAATTCATGTTATATTGATAATAATAATAGTAATAAGTATAATTATTATAGTTCTGGCGATAATGAATGCATAATATGGGTAATAATGCATACCATATTGATAACATTGGGAGTAATAGGTATAACTATTATAGGTCTTGCGATAATAACTGCATAATATTGGTAACAGTGCATGTTATATTGATAATAATAAAAGTAATAAGTATAATTATTGCAGTTCTAGCGATAATGACTGCATAATATGGGTAATAGTGCATGTTATATGGATAGAATTAGGAGTAATAAGTATAATTATTATAATTCTAGCGAGAATAACTGCATGATATTGGTAATAATGCATGTTATATTGATAATAATGAAAGTAATAAGTATAATTATTATAGTTCTGGCGATAATGACTGCATAATATGGGTAATAATGCATACCATATTGATAACATTGGGAGTAATAGGTATAATTATTATAGGTCTTGCGATAATAACTGCATAATATGGGTAATAGTGTATGTTATATTGATAATAATAAAAGTAATAAGTATAATTATTGTAGTTCTAGCAATAATAACTGCATAATATGGGTAATAAGGCATGATATATTGATAATATTGCGAGCAATGAGTATAATTATCATAGTTCTAGCAATAATAACTGCATAATATGGGTAATAATACATGTTATATTGATAAAATGAGGAGTAATAAGTATTATTATTATAGTTCTAGCCATAATAACTGTATAATATGGGTAATAGTGCATGTTATATTGATAATAATAAAAGTAATAAGTACAATTATTGTAGTTCTAGCGATAATAACTGCATAATATGGGCAATAGTGCATGTTATATTGATAATAGTATAAGTAATAAGTATAACTATTATAGTTCTAGCAATAATAACTGTATAATACGGGTAATAGAGCATGTTATATTGATAATAATAATAGTAATAAGTATAATTATTATAGTTCTAGCGATATTAACTGTATAATATGGGTAAAAATGCATGTTATGTTGGTAATACTGGGAGTAATAAGTACAATTATTGTAGTTCTAGCGATAATAACTGCATAATATGGGTGATAGTGCATGTTATATTGATAATAGAATAAGTAATAAGTATAACTATTATAGTTCTAGCGACAATAACTGCATAATATGGGTAATAATGCATGATATATTGATAATATTAGGAGTAATAAGTATAATTATTATAGTTCTAGCGATAATAACTGCATAATATGGGAAATAATGCATGACATATTGATAATATTAGGAGTAATAAGCACAATTGTTATAGTTCTAGCGAGAATAATTGCATAATATGGGTAATAGTGCATGTTATATTGATAAAATTAGGAGTAATAAGTATAATTATTATAGTTCTAGCGAGAATAACAGCATAATATTGGTAATAATGCATGTTATATTGATAATAATGAAAGTAATAAGTATAATTATTATAGTTCGAGCGATAATATCTGCATAATATGGGTAATAATGCATGTTATACTGATAATAATATAAGTAATAAGTATAATTATTATAGTCCTAGCGATAATAACTGCATAATATGGGTAATAGTGCATGTTATATTGATAATAACGAAAGTAATAAGTATAATTATTATAGTTCGAGCGATAATAACTGTATAATATGGGTAATAATGCATGACATATTGATAATATTAGGAGTAATAAGTATAATTGTTATAGTTCTAGCGAGAATAACTGCATAATATGGGTAATAGTGCATGTTATATTGATAATAATAAAAGTAATAAGTATAATTATTGTAGTTCAAGCGATAATGACTGCATAATATGGGTAATACTGCATGATATATTGATAACATTGGGACTAATAAGTATAACTATTATAGTTCTAGCCATAATAACTGCATAATATGGGAAATACTGCATGACATATCGATAATATTAGGAGTAATAAGTATAATTATTATAGTTCTAGCGATAATAACTGCATAATATGGGTAACAGTGCATGTTATATTGATAATAATAAAAGTAATAAGTATAATTATTATAGTTCAAGCAATAATAACTGTATAATATGGGTAATAATGCATGACATATTGATAGTATTAGGAGTGATAAGTATAATTGTTATAGTTCGAGCGATAATAACTGTATAATATGGGTAATAATGCATGACATATTGATAGTATTAGGAGTGATAAGTATAATTATTATAGTTCGAGCAAGAATAACTGTATAATATGGGTAATAATTCATGTTATATTGATAATAATAATAGTAATAAGTATAATTATTATAGTTCTGGCGATAATAACTGTATAATATGGGTAATAATGCATGACATATTGATAGTATTAGGAGTGATAAGTATAATTGTTATAGTTCGAGCGATAATAACTGTATAATATGGGTAATAATGCATGCCATATTGATAGTATTAGGAGTGATAAGTATAATTATTATAGTTCGAGCGAGAATAACTGTATAATATGGGTAATAATTCATGTTATATTGATAATAATAATAGTAATAAGTATAATTATTATAGTTCTGGCGATAATGACTGCATAATATGGGTAATAATGCATACCATATTGATAACATTGGGAGTAATAGGTATAATTATTATAGGTCTTGCGATAATAATTGCATAATATTGGTAACAGTGCATGTTATATTGATAATAATAAAAGTAATAAGTATAATTATTGCAGTTCTAGCGATAATGACTGCATAATATGGGTAATAGTGCATGTTATATGGATAGAATTAGGAGTAATAAGTATAATTATTATAATTCTAGCGAGAATAACTGCATGATATTGGTAATAATGCATGTTATATTGATAATAATGAAAGTAATAAGTATAATTATTATAGTTCTGGCGATAATGACTGCATAATATGGGTAATAATGCATACCATATTGATAACATTGGGAGTAATAGGTATAATTATTATAGGTCTTGCGATAATAACTGCATAATATGGGTAATAGTGTATGTTATATTGATAATAATAAAAGTAATAAGTATAATTATTGTAGTTCTAGCAATAATAACTGCATAATATGGGTAATAAGGCATGATATATTGATAATATTGCGAGCAATGAGTATAATTATCATAGTTCTAGCAATAATAACTGCATAATATGGGTAATAATACATGTTATATTGATAAAATGAGGAGTAATAAGTATTATTATTATAGTTCTAGCCATAATAACTGCATAATATGGGTAATAGTGCATGTTATATTGATAATATTGGGAGTAGTAAGTATAATTATTGTAGTTCTAGCAATAATAACTGCATAATATGGGTAATAATGCATGTTATATTGATAATATTGGGAGTTATACGTATAATTATTATAGTTCTAGCGATAATAACTGTATGATATGGGTAATAATGTATGACATATTGATAATATTAGGAGTAATAAGTATGATTATTATAGTTCTAGCGATAGTAACTGTATAATATGGGTAGTAATGCATGACATATCGATAATATTAGGAGTAATAAGTATAATTATTATAGTTCTAGCGAGAATAACTGCATAATATTGGTAATAATGCATGTTATATTGATAATAATGAAAGTAATAAGTATAATTATTATAGTTCGAGCGATAATATCTGCATAATATGGGTAATAATGCATGTTATACTGATAATAATATAAGTAATAAGTATAATTATTACGGTTCTAGCGATAATAACTGCATAACATGGGTAATAGAGCATGTTATATTGATAATAATAAAAGTAATAAGTATAATTATTATAGTTCGAGCGAGAATAACTGTATAATATGGGTAATAGTGCATGTTATATTGATAATAATAAAAGTAATAAGTATAATTATTGTAGTTCAAGCGATAATGACTGCATAATATGGGTAATAATGCATGATATATTGATAACATTGGGACTAATAAGTATAACTATTATAGTTCTAGCCATAATAACTGCATAATATGGGAAATAATGCATGACATATCGATAATATTAGGAGTAATAAGTATAATTATTATAGTTCTAGCGATAATAACTGTATAATATGGGTAATAATGCATGACATATTGATAATATTAGGAGTAATAAGTATAACTATTATAGTTCTAGCGATAATAACTGTATAACTTGGGTAATAGAGCATGTTATATTGATAATAATAAAAGTAATAAGTATAATTATTATAGTTCGAGCGAGAATAACTGTATAATATGGGTAATAGTGCATGTTATATTGATAATAATAAAAGTAATAAGTATAATTATTGTAGTTCAAGCGATAATGACTACATAATATGGGTAATAATGCATGATATATTGATAACATTGGGACTAATAAGTATAACTATTATAGTTCTAGCCATAATAACTGCATAATATGGGAAATAATGCATGACATATCGATAATATTAGGAGTAATAAGTATAATTATTATAGTTCTAGCGATAATAACTGTATAATATGGGAAATAATGCATGACATATTGATAATATTAGGAGTAATAAGCACAATTGTTATAGTTCTAGCGAGAATAATTGCATAATATTGGTAATAATGCATGTTATATTGATAATAATGAAAGTAATAAGTATAATTATTATAGTTCGAGCGATAATATCTGCATAATATGGGTAATAATGCATGTTATACTGATAATAATATAAGTAATAAGTATAATTATTATAGTCCTAGCGATAATAACTGCATAATATGGGTAATAGTGCATGTTATATTGATAATAACGAAAGTAATAAGTATAATTATTATAGTTCGAGCGATAATAACTGTATAATATGGGTAATAATGCATGACATATTGATAATATTAGGAGTAATAAGTATAATTGTTATAGTTCTAGCGAGAATAACTGCATAATATGGGTAATAGTGCATGTTATATTGATAATAATAAAAGTAATAAGTATAATTATTGTAGTTCAAGCGATAATGACTGCATAATATGGGTAATACTGCATGATATATTGATAACATTGGGACTAATAAGTATAACTATTATAGTTCTAGCCATAATAACTGCATAATATGGGAAATACTGCATGACATATCGATAATATTAGGAGTAATAAGTATAATTATTATAGTTCTAGCGATAATAACTGTATAATATGGGTAATAATGCATGACATATTGATAGTATTAGGAGTGATAAGTATAATTATTATAGTTCGAGCGAGAATAACTGTATAATATGGGTAATAATTCATGTTATATTGATAATAATAATAGTAATAAGTATAATTATTATAGTTCTGGCGATAATAACTGTATAATATGGGTAATAATGCATGACATATTGATAGTATTAGGAGTGATAAGTATAATTGTTATAGTTCGAGCGATAATAACTGTATAATATGGGTAATAATGCATGACATATTGATAGTATTAGGAGTGATAAGTATAATTATTATAGTTCGAGCGAGAATAACTGTATAATATGGGTAATAATTCATGTTATATTGATAATAATAATAGTAATAAGTATAATTATTATAGTTCTGGCGATAATGACTGCATAATATGGGTAATAATGCATACCATATTGATAACATTGGGAGTAATAGGTATAATTATTATAGGTCTTGCGATAATAACTGCATAATATGGGTAATAGTGTATGTTATATTGATAATAATAAAAGTAATAAGTATAATTATTGTAGTTCTAGCAATAATAACTGCATAATATGGGTAATAAGGCATGATATATTGATAATATTGCGAGCAATGAGTATAATTATCATAGTTCTAGCAATAATAACTGCATAATATGGGTAATAATACATGTTATATTGATAAAATGAGGAGTAATAAGTATTATTATTATAGTTCTAGCCATAATAACTGCATAATATGGGTAATAGTGCATGTTATATTGATAATATTGGGAGTAGTAAGTATAATTATTGTAGTTCTAGCAATAATAACTGCATAATATGGGTAATAATGCATGTTATATTGATAATATTGGGAGTTATACGTATAATTATTATAGTTCTAGCGATAATAACTGTATGATATGGGTAATAATGTATGACATATTGATAATATTAGGAGTAATAAGTATGATTATTATAGTTCTAGCGATAGTAACTGTATAATATGGGTAGTAATGCATGACATATCGATAATATTAGGAGTAATAAGTATAATTATTATAGTTCTAGCGAGAATAACTGCATAATATTGGTAATAATGCATGTTATATTGATAATAATGAAAGTAATAAGTATAATTATTATAGTTCGAGCGATAATATCTGCATAATATGGGTAATAATGCATGTTATACTGATAATAATATAAGTAATAAGTATAATTATTATGGTTCTAGCGATAATAACTGCATAACATGGGTAATAGAGCATGTTATATTGATAATAATAAAAGTAATAAGTATAATTATTATAGTTCGAGCGAAAATAACTGCATAATATGGGTGATAGTGCATGTTATATTGATAATAATAAAAGTAATAAGTATAATTATTGTAGTTCAAGCGATAATGACTGCATAATGTGGGTAATAATGCATGATATATTGATAACATTGGGACTAATAAGTATAACTACTATAGTTCTAGCCATAATAACTGCATAATATGGGAAATAATGCATGACATATCGATAATATTAGGAGTAATAAGTATAATTATTATAGTTCTAGCAATAATAACTGCATAATATGGGTAATAATGCATGACATATTGATAATATTAGGAGTAATAAGTATAATTATTATAGTTCTAGCGATAATAACTGCATAATATGGGTAACAGTGCATGTTATATTGATAATAATAAAAGTAATAAGTATAATTATTATAGTTCAAGCGATAATAACTGTATAATATGGGTAATAATGCATGACATATTGATAGTATTAGGAGTGATAAGTATAATTGTTATAGTTCGAGCGATAATAACTGTATAATATGGGTAATAATGCATGACATATTGATAGTATTAGGAGTGATAAGTATAATTATTATAGTTCGAGCGAGAATAACTGTATAATATGGGTAATAATTCATGTTATATTGATAATAATAATAGTAATAAGTATAATTATTATAGTTCTGGCGATAATGACTGCATAATATGGGTAATAATGCATACCATATTGATAACATTGGGAGTAATAGGTATAATTATTATAGGTCTTGCGATAATAACTGCATAATATTGGTAACAGTGCATGTTATATTGATAATACTAAAAGTAATAAGTATAATTATTGCAGTTCTAGCGATAATGACTGCATAATATGGGTAATAGTGCATGTTATATGGATAGAATTAGGAGTAATAAGTATAATTATTATAATTCTAGCGAGAATAACTGCATGATATTGGTAATAATGCATGTTATATTGATAATAATGAAAGTAATAAGTATAATTATTATAGTTCTGGCGATAATGACTGCATAATATGGGTAATAATGCATACCATATTGATAACATTGGGAGTAATAGGTATAATTATTATAGGTCTTGCGATAATAACTGCATAATATGGGTAATAGTGTATGTTATATTGATAATAATAAAAGTAATAAGTATAATTATTGTAGTTCTAGCAATAATAACTGCATAATATGGGTAATAAGGCATGATATATTGATAATATTGCGAGCAATGAGTGTAATTATCATAGTTCTAGCAATAATAACTGCATAATATGGGTAATAATACATGTTATATTGATAAAATGAGGAGTAATAAGTATTATTATTATAGTTCTAGCCATAATAACTGCATAATATGGGTAATAGTGCATGTTATATTGATAATATTGGGAGTAGTAAGTATAATTATTGTAGTTCTAGCAATAATAACTGCATAATATGGGTAATAATGCATGTTATATTGATAATATTGGGAGTTATACGTATAATTATTATAGTTCTAGCGATAATAACTGTATGATATGGGTAATAATGTATGACATATTGATAATATTAGGAGTAATAAGTATGATTATTATAGTTCTAGCGATAGTAACTGTATAATATGGGTAGTAATGCATGACATATCGATAATATTAGGAGTAATAAGTATAATTATTATAGTTCCAGCGAGAATAACTGCATAATATTGGTAATAATGCATGTTATATTGATAATAATGAAAGTAATAAGTATAATTATTATAGTTCGAGCGATAATATCTGCATAATATGGGTAATAATGCATGTTATACTGATAATAATATAAGTAATAAGTATAATTATTATGGTTCTAGCGATAATAACTGCATAACATGGGTAATAGAGCATGTTATATTGATAATAATAAAAGTAATAAGTATAATTATTATAGTTCGAGCGAGAATAACTGTATAATATGGGTAATAGTGCATGTTATATTGATAATAATAAAAGTAATAAGTATAATTATTGTAGTTCAAGCGATAATGACTGCATAATATGGGTAATAATGCATGATATATTGATAACATTGGGACTAATAAGTATAACTATTATAGTTCTAGCCATAATAACTGCATAATATGGGAAATAATGCATGACATATCGATAATATTAGGAGTAATAAGTATAATTATTATAGTTCTAGCGATAATAACTGTATAATATGGGAATAATGCATGACATATTGATAATATTAGGAGTAATAAGTATAACTATTATAGTTCTAGCGATAATAACTGTATAACTTGGGTAATAGAGCATGTTATATTGATAATAATAAAAGTAATAAGTATAATTATTATAGTTCGAGCGAGAATAACTGTATAATATGGGTAATAGTGCATGTTATATTGATAATAATAAAAGTAATAAGTATAATTATTGTAGTTCTAGCAATAATAACTGCATAATATGGGTAATAATGCATGTTATGTTGAAAATATTGGGACTAATAAGTACAATTATTGTAGTTCTAGCGATAATAACTGCATAATATGGGCAATAGTGCATGTTATATTGATAATAGTATAAGTAATAAGTATAACTATTATAGTTCTAGCAATAATAACTGTATAATACGGGTAATAGAGCATGTTATATTGATAATAATAATAGTAATGAGTATAATTATTATAGTTCTAGCGATATTAACTGTATAATATGGGTAAAAATGCATGTTATGTTGGTAATACTGGGAGTAATAAGTACAATTATTGTAGTTCTAGCGATAATAACTGCATAATATGGGTGATAGTGCATGTTATATTGATAATAGAATAAGTAATAAGTATAACTATTATAGTTCTAGCGACAATAACTGCATAATATGGGCAATAATGCATGATATATTGATAATATTAAGAGTAATAAGTATAATTATTATAGTTCTAGCGATAATAACTGCATAATATGGGAAATAATGCATGTTATATTGATAAAATTAGGAGTAATAAGTATAATTATTATAGTTCTAGCGAGAATAACAGCATAATATTGGTAATAATGCATGTTATATTGATAATAATGAAAGTAATAAGTATAATTATTATAGTTCTAGCGATAATAACTGTATAATATGGGTAATAATGCATGACATATTAATAATATTTGGAGTAATAAGTATAATTGTTATAGTTCTAGCGAGAATAACTGCATAATATGGGTAATAGTGCATGTTATATTGATAAAATTAGGAGTAATAAGTATAATTATTATAGTTCTAGCGAGAATAACTGCATAATATTGGTAATAATGCATGTTATATTGATAATAATGAAAGTAATAAGTATAATTATTATAGTTCGAGCGTTAATATCTGCATAATATGGGTAATAATGCATGTTATAATGATAATAATATAAGTAATAAGTATAACTATTATAGTTCTAGCGATAATAACTGTATAATATGGGTAATAATGCATGACATATTGATAGTATTAGGAGTGATAAGTATAATTATTATAGTTCGAGCGAGAATAACTGTATAATATGGGTAATAATTCATGTTATATTGATAATAATAATAGTAATAAGTATAATTATTATAGTTCTGGCGATAATGACTGCATAATATGGGTAATAATGCATACCATATTGATAACATTGGGAGTAATAGGTATAATTATTATAGGTCTTGCGATAATAACTGCATAATATTGGTAACAGTGCATGTTATATTGATAATAATAAAAGTAATAAGTATAATTATTGCAGTTCTAGCGATAATGACTGCATAATATGGGTAATAGTGCATGTTATATTGATAGAATTAGGAGTAATAAGTATAATTATTATAATTCTAGCGAGAATAACTGCATGATATTGGTAATAATGCATGTTATATTGATAATAATGAAAGTAATAAGTATAATTATTATAGTTCTGGCGATAATGACTGCATAATATGGGTAATAATGCATACCATATTGATAACATTGGGAGTAATAGGTATAATTATTATAGGTCTTGCGATAATAACTGCATAATATGGGTAATAGTGTATGTTATATTGATAATAATAAAAGTAATAAGTATAATTATTTTAGTTCTAGCAATAATAACTGCATAATATGGGTAATAAGGCATGATATATTGATAATATTGCGAGCAATGAGTATAATTATCATAGTTCTAGCAATAATAACTGCATAATATGGGTAATAATACATGTTATATTGATAAAATGAGGAGTAATAAGTATAATTATTATAGTTCTGGCGATAATAACTGCATAATATTGGTAATAATGCATGTTATATTGATAACATTGCGAGTAATAAGCATAATTATTGTAGTTCTCGCTATAATAACTGCATAATATGGGTAATAATGCATGTTATATTCATAATATTGGGAGTAATAAGTGTATTTATTATAGTTCTGACGATAATAACAGTATAATATGGGTAATAATGCATGTTATATTCATAATATTGGGAGTAATAAGTGTATTTATTATAGTTCTGACGATAATAACAGTATAATATGGGTAATAATGTATGTTATATTGATAATAATAAAAGTAATAAGTATAATTATTATAGTTCGAGCGAGAATAACTGTATAATATGGGTAGTAATTCATGTTATATTGATAATAATAATAGTAATAAGTATAATTATTATAGTTCGAGCGAGAATAACTGTATAATATGGGTAATAATTCATGTTATATTGATAATAATAATAGTATTAAGTATAATTATTATAGTTCTACCGATAATAACTGCATAATATTGGTAACAGTGCATGTTATATTGATAATAATAAAAGTAATAAGTATAATTATTGTAGTTCTAGCGATAATGACTGCATAATATAGGTAATAGTGCATGTTATATTGATAGAATTAGGAGTAATAAGTATAAGTATTATAGGTCTTGCGATAATAACTGCATAATATGGGTAATAGTGTATGTTATATTGATTATAATAAAAGTAATAAGTATGATTATTGTAGTTCTAGCAATAATAACTGCATAATATGGGTAATAATGCATGGTATATTGATAATATTGGGAGTAATAAGTATGATTATTATAGTTCTAGCGATAATAACTGCATAATATGGGTGATAGTGCATGTTATATTGATAATAATAAAAGTAATAAGTATAATTATTGTAGTTCAAGCGATAATGACTGCATAATGTGGGTAATAATGCATGATATATTGATAACATTGGGACTAATAAGTATAACTACTATAGTTCTAGCCATAATAACTGCATAATATGGGAAATAATGCATGACATATCGATAATATTAGGAGTAATAAGTATAATTATTATAGTTCTAGCAATAATAACTGCATAATATGGGTAATAATGCATGACATATTGATAATATTAGGAGTAATAAGTATAATTATTATAGTTCTAGCGATAATAACTGCATAATATGGGTAACAGTGCATGTTATATTGATAATAATAAAAGTAATAAGTATAATTATTATAGTTCAAGCGATAAGAACTGTATAATATGGGTAATAATGCATGACATATTGATAGTATTAGGAGTGATAAGTATAATTGTTATAGTTCGAGCGATAATAACTGTATAATATGGGTAATAATGCATGACATATTGATAGTATTAGGAGTGATAAGTATAATTATTATAGTTCGAGCGAGAATAACTGTATAATATGGGTAATAATTCATGTTATATTGATAATAATAATAGTAATAAGTATAATTATTATAGTTCTGGCGATAATGACTGCATAATATGGGTAATAATGCATACCATATTGATAACATTGGGAGTAATAGGTATAATTATTATAGGTCTTGCGATAATAACTGCATAATATTGGTAACAGTGCATGTTATATTGATAATAATAAAAGTAATAAGTATAATTATTGTAGTTCTAGCAATAATAACTGCGTAATATGGGTAATAAGGCATGATATATTGATAATATTGCGAGCAATGAGTATAATTATCATAGTTCTAGCAATAATAACTGCATAATATGGGTAATAATACATGTTATATTGATAAAATGAGGAGTAATAAGTATTATTATTATAGTTCTAGCCATAATAACTGCATAATATGGGTAATAGTGCATGTTATATTGATAATATTGGGAGTAGTAAGTATAATTATTGTAGTTCTAGCAATAATAACTGCATAATATGGGTAATAATGCATGTTATATTGATAATATTGGGAGTTATACGTATAATTATTATAGTTCTAGCGATAATAACTGTATGATATGGGTAATAATGTATGACATATTGATAATATTAGGAGTAATAAGTATGATTATTATAGTTCTAGGGATAGTAACTGTATAATATGGGTAGTAATGCATGACATATCGATAACATTAGGAGTAATAAGTATAATTATTATAGTTCTAGCGAGAATAACTGCATAATATTGGTAATAATGCATGTTATATTGATAATAATGAAAGTAATAAGTATAATTATTATAGTTCGAGCGATAATATCTGCATAATATGGGTAATAATGCATGTTATACTGATAATAATATAAGTAATAAGTATAATTATTATGGTTCTAGCGATAATAACTGCATAACATGGGTAATAGAGCATGTTATATTGATAATAATAAAAGTAATAAGTATAATTATTATAGTTCGAGCGAGAATAACTGTATAATATGGGTAATAGTGCATGTTATATTGATAATAATAAAAGTAATAAGTATAATTATTGTAGTTCAAGCGATAATGACTGCATAATATGGGTAATAATGCATGATATATTGATAACATTGGGACTAATAAGTATAACTATTATAGTTCTAGCCATAATAACTGCATAATATGGGAAATAATGCATGACATATCGATAATATTAGGAGTAATAAGTATAATTATTATAGTTCTAGCGATAATAACTGTATAATATGGGTAATAATGCATGACATATTGATAATATTAGGAGTAATAAGTATAACTATTATAGTTCTAGCGATAATAACTGTATAACTTGGGTAATAGAGCATGTTATATTGATAATAATAAAAGTAATAAGTATAATTGTTATAGTTCTAGCGATAATAACTGCATAATATGGGTAATAATGCATGTTATATTGATAATACTGGGAGTAATAAGTATAATTATTGTAGTTCTAGCAATAATAACTGCATAATATGGGTAATAATGCATGTTATGTTGAAAATATTGGGACTAATAAGTACAATTATTGTAGTTCTAGCGATAATAACTGCATAATATGGGCAATAGTGCATGTTATATTGATAATAGTATAAGTAATAAGTATAACTATTATAGTTCTAGCAATAATAACTGTATAATACGGGTAATAGAGCATGTTATATTGATAATAATAATAGTAATAAGTATAATTATTATACTTCTAGCGATATTAACTGTATAATATGGGTAAAAATGCATGTTATGTTGGTAATACTGGGAGTAATAAGTACAATTATTGTAGTTCTAGCGATAATAACTGCATAATATGGGTGATAGTGCATGTTATATTGATAATAGAATAAGTAATAAGTATAACTATTATAGTTCTAGCGACAATAACTGCATAATATGGGTAATAATGCATGATATATTGATAATATTAGGAGTAATAAGTATAATTATTATAGTTCTAGCGATAATAACTGCATAATATGGGAAATAATGCATGACATATTGATAATATTAGGAGTAATAAGCACAATTGTTATAGTTCTAGCGAGAATAATTGCATAATATGGGTAATAGTGCATGTTATATTGATAAAATTAGGAGTAATAAGTATAATTATTATAGTTCTAGCGAGAATAACAGCATAATATTGGTAATAATGCATGTTATATTGATAATAATGAAAGTAATAAGTATAATTATTATAGTTCGAGCGATAATATCTGCATAATATGGGTAATAATGCATGTTATACTGATAATAATATAAGTAATAAGTATAATTATTATAGTCCTAGCGATAATAACTGCATAATATGGGTAATAGTGCATGTTATATTGATAATAACGAAAGTAATAAGTATAATTATTATAGTTCGAGCGATAATAACTGTATAATATGGGTAATAATGCATGACATATTGATAATATTAGGAGTAATAAGTATAATTGTTATAGTTCTAGCGAGAATAACTGCATAATATGGGTAATAGTGCATGTTATATTGATAATAATAAAAGTAATAAGTATAATTATTGTAGTTCAAGCGATAATGACTGCATAATATGGGTAATACTGCATGATATATTGATAACATTGGGACTAATAAGTATAACTATTATAGTTCTAGCCATAATAACTGCATAATATGGGAAATACTGCATGACATATCGATAATATTAGGAGTAATAAGTATAATTATTATAGTTCTAGCGATAATAACTGCATAATATGGGTAACAGTGCATGTTATATTGATAATAATAAAAGTAATAAGTATAATTATTATAGTTCAAGCGATAATAACTGTATAATATGGGTAATAATGCATGACATATTGATAGTATTAGGAGTGATAAGTATAATTGTTATAGTTCGAGCGATAATAACTGTATAATATGGGTAATAATGCATGACATATTGATAGTATTAGGAGTGATAAGTATAATTATTATAGTTCGAGCGAGAATAACTGTATAATATGGGTAATAATTCATGTTATATTGATAATAATAATAGTAATAAGTATAATTATTATAGTTCTGGCGATAATAACTGTATAATATGGGTAATAATGCATGACATATTGATAATATTAGGAGTAATAAGTATAATTATTATAGTTCGAGCGAGAATAACTGTATAATATGGGTAATAATTCATGTTATATTGATAATAATAATAGTAATAAGTATAATTATTATAGTTCTGGCGATAATAACTGTATAATATGGGTAATAATGCATGACATATTGATAATATTAGGAGTAATAAGTATAATTATTATAGTTCGAGCGAGAATAACTGTATAATATGGGTAATAATTCATGTTATATTGATAATAATAATAGTAATAAGTATAATTATTATAGTTCTGGCGATAATAACTGTATAATATGGGTAATAATGCATGACATATTGATAGTATTAGGAGTGATAAGTATAATTGTTATAGTTCGAGCGATAATAACTGTATAATATGGGTAATAATGCATGACATATTGATAGTATTAGGAGTGATAAGTATAATTATTATAGTTCGAGCGAGAATAACTGTATAATATGGGTAATAATTCATGTTATATTGATAATAATAATAGTAATAAGTATAATTATTATAGTTCTGGCGATAATGACTGCATAATATGGGTAATAATGCATACCATATTGATAACATTGGGAGTAATAGGTATAATTATTATAGGTCTTGCGATAATAACTGCATAATATTGGTAACAGTGCATGTTATATTGATAATAATAAAAGTAATAAGTATAATTATTGCAGTTCTAGCGATAATGACTGCATAATATGGGTAATAGTGCATGTTATATGGATAGAATTAGGAGTAATAAGTATAATTATTATAATTCTAGCGAGAATAACTGCATGATATTGGTAATAATGCATGTTATATTGATAATAATGAAAGTAATAAGTATAATTATTATAGTTCTGGCGATAATGACTGCATAATATGGGTAATAATGCATACCATATTGATAACATTGGGAGTAATAGGTATAATTATTATAGGTCTTGCGATAATAACTGCATAATATGGGTAATAGTGTATGTTATATTGATAATAATAAAAGTAATAAGTATAATTATTGTAGTTCTAGCAATAATAACTGCATAATATGGGTAATAAGGCATGATATATTGATAATATTGCGAGCAATGAGTATAATTATCATAGTTCTAGCCATAATAACTGCATAATATGGGAAATAATGCATGACATATCGATAATATTAGGAGTAATAAGTATAATTATTATAGTTCTAGCAATAATAACTGCATAATATGGGTAATAATGCATGACATATTGATAATATTAGGAGTAATAAGTATAATTATTATAGTTCTAGCGAGAATAACTGCATAATATTGGTAATAATGCATGTTATATTGATAATAATGAAAGTAATAAGTATAATTATTATAGTTCGAGCGTTAATATCTGCATAATATGGGTAATAATGCATGTTATAATGATAATAATATAAGTAATAAGTATAACTATTATAGTTCTAGCGATAATAACTGTATAATATGGGTAATAATGCATGACATATTGATAGTATTAGGAGTGATAAGTATAATTATTATAGTTCGAGCGAGAATAACTGTATAATATGGGTAATAATTCATGTTATATTGATAATAATAATAGTAATAAGTATAATTATTATAGTTCTGGCGATAATGACTGCATAATATGGGTAATAATGCATACCATATTGATAACATTGGGAGTAATAGGTATAATTATTATAGGTCTTGCGATAATAACTGCATAATATTGGTAACAGTGCATGTTATATTGATAATAATAAAAGTAATAAGTATAATTATTGCAGTTCTAGCGATAATGACTGCATAATATGGGTAATAGTGCATGTTATATTGATAGAATTAGGAGTAATAAGTATAATTATTATAATTCTAGCGAGAATAACTGCATGATATTGGTAATAATGCATGTTATATTGATAATAATGAAAGTAATAAGTATAATTATTATAGTTCTGGCGATAATGACTGCATAATATGGGTAATAATGCATACCATATTGATAACATTGGGAGTAATAGGTATAATTATTATAGGTCTTGCGATAATAACTGCATAATATGGGTAATAGTGTATGTTATATTGATAATAATAAAAGTAATAAGTATAATTATTTTAGTTCTAGCAATAATAACTGCATAATATGGGTAATAAGGCATGATATATTGATAATATTGCGAGCAATGAGTATAATTATCATAGTTCTAGCAATAATAACTGCATAATATGGGTAATAATACATGTTATATTGATAAAATGAGGAGTAATAAGTATAATTATTATAGTTCTGGCGATAATAACTGCATAATATTGGTAATAATGCATGTTATATTGATAACATTGCGAGTAATAAGCATAATTATTGTAGTTCTCGCTATAATAACTGCATAATATGGGTAATAATGCATGTTATATTCATAATATTGGGAGTAATAAGTGTATTTATTATAGTTCTGACGATAATAACAGTATAATATGGGTAATAATGCATGTTATATTCATAATATTGGGAGTAATAAGTGTATTTATTATAGTTCTGACGATAATAACAGTATAATATGGGTAATAATGTATGTTATATTGATAATAATAAAAGTAATAAGTATAATTATTATAGTTCGAGCGAGAATAACTGTATAATATGGGTAGTAATTCATGTTATATTGATAATAATAATAGTAATAAGTATAATTATTATAGTTCGAGCGAGAATAACTGTATAATATGGGTAATAATTCATGTTATATTGATAATAATAATAGTATTAAGTATAATTATTATAGTTCTACCGATAATAACTGCATAATATTGGTAACAGTGCATGTTATATTGATAATAATAAAAGTAATAAGTATAATTATTGTAGTTCTAGCGATAATGACTGCATAATATAGGTAATAGTGCATGTTATATTGATAGAATTAGGAGTAATAAGTATAAGTATTATAGGTCTTGCGATAATAACTGCATAATATGGGTAATAGTGTATGTTATATTGATTATAATAAAAGTAATAAGTATGATTATTGTAGTTCTAGCAATAATAACTGCATAATATGGGTAATAATGCATGGTATATTGATAATATTGGGAGTAATAAGTATGATTATTATAGTTCTAGCGATAATAACTGCATAATATGGGTGATAGTGCATGTTATATTGATAATAATAAAAGTAATAAGTATAATTATTGTAGTTCAAGCGATAATGACTGCATAATGTGGGTAATAATGCATGATATATTGATAACATTGGGACTAATAAGTATAACTACTATAGTTCTAGCCATAATAACTGCATAATATGGGAAATAATGCATGACATATCGATAATATTAGGAGTAATAAGTATAATTATTATAGTTCTAGCAATAATAACTGCATAATATGGGTAATAATGCATGACATATTGATAATATTAGGAGTAATAAGTATAATTATTATAGTTCTAGCGATAATAACTGCATAATATGGGTAACAGTGCATGTTATATTGATAATAATAAAAGTAATAAGTATAATTATTATAGTTCAAGCGATAAGAACTGTATAATATGGGTAATAATGCATGACATATTGATAGTATTAGGAGTGATAAGTATAATTGTTATAGTTCGAGCGATAATAACTGTATAATATGGGTAATAATGCATGACATATTGATAGTATTAGGAGTGATAAGTATAATTATTATAGTTCGAGCGAGAATAACTGTATAATATGGGTAATAATTCATGTTATATTGATAATAATAATAGTAATAAGTATAATTATTATAGTTCTGGCGATAATGACTGCATAATATGGGTAATAATGCATACCATATTGATAACATTGGGAGTAATAGGTATAATTATTATAGGTCTTGCGATAATAACTGCATAATATTGGTAACAGTGCATGTTATATTGATAATAATAAAAGTAATAAGTATAATTATTGTAGTTCTAGCAATAATAACTGCGTAATATGGGTAATAAGGCATGATATATTGATAATATTGCGAGCAATGAGTATAATTATCATAGTTCTAGCAATAATAACTGCATAATATGGGTAATAATACATGTTATATTGATAAAATGAGGAGTAATAAGTATTATTATTATAGTTCTAGCCATAATAACTGCATAATATGGGTAATAGTGCATGTTATATTGATAATATTGGGAGTAGTAAGTATAATTATTGTAGTTCTAGCAATAATAACTGCATAATATGGGTAATAATGCATGTTATATTGATAATATTGGGAGTTATACGTATAATTATTATAGTTCTAGCGATAATAACTGTATGATATGGGTAATAATGTATGACATATTGATAATATTAGGAGTAATAAGTATGATTATTATAGTTCTAGGGATAGTAACTGTATAATATGGGTAGTAATGCATGACATATCGATAATATTAGGAGTAATAAGTATAATTATTATAGTTCTAGCGAGAATAACTGCATAATATTGGTAATAATGCATGTTATATTGATAATAATGAAAGTAATAAGTATAATTATTATAGTTCGAGCGATAATATCTGCATAATATGGGTAATAATGCATGTTATACTGATAATAATATAAGTAATAAGTATAATTATTATGGTTCTAGCGATAATAACTGCATAACATGGGTAATAGAGCATGTTATATTGATAATAATAAAAGTAATAAGTATAATTATTATAGTTCGAGCGAGAATAACTGTATAATATGGGTAATAGTGCATGTTATATTGATAATAATAAAAGTAATAAGTATAATTATTGTAGTTCAAGCGATAATGACTGCATAATATGGGTAATAATGCATGATATATTGATAACATTGGGACTAATAAGTATAACTATTATAGTTCTAGCCATAATAACTGCATAATATGGGAAATAATGCATGACATATCGATAATATTAGGAGTAATAAGTATAATTATTATAGTTCTAGCGATAATAACTGTATAATATGGGTAATAATGCATGACATATTGATAATATTAGGAGTAATAAGTATAACTATTATAGTTCTAGCGATAATAACTGTATAACTTGGGTAATAGAGCATGTTATATTGATAATAATAAAAGTAATAAGTATAATTGTTATAGTTCTAGCGATAATAACTGCATAATATGGGTAATAATGCATGTTATATTGATAATACTGGGAGTAATAAGTATAATTATTGTAGTTCTAGCAATAATAACTGCATAATATGGGTAATAATGCATGTTATGTTGAAAATATTGGGACTAATAAGTACAATTATTGTAGTTCTAGCGATAATAACTGCATAATATGGGCAATAGTGCATGTTATATTGATAATAGTATAAGTAATAAGTATAACTATTATAGTTCTAGCAATAATAACTGTATAATACGGGTAATAGAGCATGTTATATTGATAATAATAATAGTAATAAGTATAATTATTATACTTCTAGCGATATTAACTGTATAATATGGGTAAAAATGCATGTTATGTTGGTAATACTGGGAGTAATAAGTACAATTATTGTAGTTCTAGCGATAATAACTGCATAATATGGGTGATAGTGCATGTTATATTGATAATAGAATAAGTAATAAGTATAACTATTATAGTTCTAGCGACAATAACTGCATAATATGGGTAATAATGCATGATATATTGATAATATTAGGAGTAATAAGTATAATTATTATAGTTCTAGCGATAATAACTGCATAATATGGGAAATAATGCATGACATATTGATAATATTAGGAGTAATAAGCACAATTGTTATAGTTCTAGCGAGAATAATTGCATAATATGGGTAATAGTGCATGTTATATTGATAAAATTAGGAGTAATAAGTATAATTATTATAGTTCTAGCGAGAATAACAGCATAATATTGGTAATAATGCATGTTATATTGATAATAATGAAAGTAATAAGTATAATTATTATAGTTCGAGCGATAATATCTGCATAATATGGGTAATAATGCATGTTATACTGATAATAATATAAGTAATAAGTATAATTATTATAGTCCTAGCGATAATAACTGCATAATATGGGTAATAGTGCATGTTATATTGATAATAACGAAAGTAATAAGTATAATTATTATAGTTCGAGCGATAATAACTGTATAATATGGGTAATAATGCATGACATATTGATAATATTAGGAGTAATAAGTATAATTGTTATAGTTCTAGCGAGAATAACTGCATAATATGGGTAATAGTGCATGTTATATTGATAATAATAAAAGTAATAAGTATAATTATTGTAGTTCAAGCGATAATGACTGCATAATATGGGTAATACTGCATGATATATTGATAACATTGGGACTAATAAGTATAACTATTATAGTTCTAGCCATAATAACTGCATAATATGGGAAATACTGCATGACATATCGATAATATTAGGAGTAATAAGTATAATTATTATAGTTCTAGCGATAATAACTGCATAATATGGGTAACAGTGCATGTTATATTGATAATAATAAAAGTAATAAGTATAATTATTATAGTTCAAGCGATAATAACTGTATAATATGGGTAATAATGCATGACATATTGATAGTATTAGGAGTGATAAGTATAATTGTTATAGTTCGAGCGATAATAACTGTATAATATGGGTAATAATGCATGACATATTGATAGTATTAGGAGTGATAAGTATAATTATTATAGTTCGAGCGAGAATAACTGTATAATATGGGTAATAATTCATGTTATATTGATAATAATAATAGTAATAAGTATAATTATTATAGTTCTGGCGATAATAACTGTATAATATGGGTAATAATGCATGACATATTGATAATATTAGGAGTAATAAGTATAATTATTATAGTTCGAGCGAGAATAACTGTATAATATGGGTAATAATTCATGTTATATTGATAATAATAATAGTAATAAGTATAATTATTATAGTTCTGGCGATAATAACTGTATAATATGGGTAATAATGCATGACATATTGATAATATTAGGAGTAATAAGTATAATTATTATAGTTCGAGCGAGAATAACTGTATAATATGGGTAATAATTCATGTTATATTGATAATAATAATAGTAATAAGTATAATTATTATAGTTCTGGCGATAATAACTGTATAATATGGGTAATAATGCATGACATATTGATAGTATTAGGAGTGATAAGTATAATTGTTATAGTTCGAGCGATAATAACTGTATAATATGGGTAATAATGCATGACATATTGATAGTATTAGGAGTGATAAGTATAATTATTATAGTTCGAGCGAGAATAACTGTATAATATGGGTAATAATTCATGTTATATTGATAATAATAATAGTAATAAGTATAATTATTATAGTTCTGGCGATAATGACTGCATAATATGGGTAATAATGCATACCATATTGATAACATTGGGAGTAATAGGTATAATTATTATAGGTCTTGCGATAATAACTGCATAATATTGGTAACAGTGCATGTTATATTGATAATAATAAAAGTAATAAGTATAATTATTGCAGTTCTAGCGATAATGACTGCATAATATGGGTAATAGTGCATGTTATATGGATAGAATTAGGAGTAATAAGTATGATTATTATAGTTCTAGCGATAATAACTGCATAATATGGGTGATAGTGCATGTTATATTGATAATAATAAAAGTAATAAGTATAATTATTGTAGTTCAAGCGATAATGACTGCATAATGTGGGTAATAATGCATGATATATTGATAACATTGGGACTAATAAGTATAACTACTATAGTTCTAGCCATAATAACTGCATAATATGGGAAATAATGCATGACATATCGATAATATTAGGAGTAATAAGTATAATTATTATAGTTCTAGCAATAATAACTGCATAATATGGGTAATAATGCATGACATATTGATAATATTAGGAGTAATAAGTATAATTATTATAGTTCTAGCGATAATAACTGCATAATATGGGTAACAGTGCATGTTATATTGATAATAATAAAAGTAATAAGTATAATTATTATAGTTCAAGCGATAAGAACTGTATAATATGGGTAATAATGCATGACATATTGATAGTATTAGGAGTGATAAGTATAATTGTTATAGTTCGAGCGATAATAACTGTATAATATGGGTAATAATGCATGACATATTGATAGTATTAGGAGTGATAAGTATAATTATTATAGTTCGAGCGAGAATAACTGTATAATATGGGTAATAATTCATGTTATATTGATAATAATAATAGTAATAAGTATAATTATTATAGTTCTGGCGATAATGACTGCATAATATGGGTAATAATGCATACCATATTGATAACATTGGGAGTAATAGGTATAATTATTATAGGTCTTGCGATAATAACTGCATAATATTGGTAACAGTGCATGTTATATTGATAATAATAAAAGTAATAAGTATAATTATTGTAGTTCTAGCAATAATAACTGCGTAATATGGGTAATAAGGCATGATATATTGATAATATTGCGAGCAATGAGTATAATTATCATAGTTCTAGCAATAATAACTGCATAATATGGGTAATAATACATGTTATATTGATAAAATGAGGAGTAATAAGTATTATTATTATAGTTCTAGCCATAATAACTGCATAATATGGGTAATAGTGCATGTTATATTGATAATATTGGGAGTAGTAAGTATAATTATTGTAGTTCTAGCAATAATAACTGCATAATATGGGTAATAATGCATGTTATATTGATAATATTGGGAGTTATACGTATAATTATTATAGTTCTAGCGATAATAACTGTATGATATGGGTAATAATGTATGACATATTGATAATATTAGGAGTAATAAGTATGATTATTATAGTTCTAGGGATAGTAACTGTATAATATGGGTAGTAATGCATGACATATCGATAATATTAGGAGTAATAAGTATAATTATTATAGTTCTAGCGAGAATAACTGCATAATATTGGTAATAATGCATGTTATATTGATAATAATGAAAGTAATAAGTATAATTATTATAGTTCGAGCGATAATATCTGCATAATATGGGTAATAATGCATGTTATACTGATAATAATATAAGTAATAAGTATAATTATTATGGTTCTAGCGATAATAACTGCATAACATGGGTAATAGAGCATGTTATATTGATAATAATAAAAGTAATAAGTATAATTATTATAGTTCGAGCGAGAATAACTGTATAATATGGGTAATAGTGCATGTTATATTGATAATAATAAAAGTAATAAGTATAATTATTGTAGTTCAAGCGATAATGACTGCATAATATGGGTAATAATGCATGATATATTGATAACATTGGGACTAATAAGTATAACTATTATAGTTCTAGCCATAATAACTGCATAATATGGGAAATAATGCATGACATATCGATAATATTAGGAGTAATAAGTATAATTATTATAGTTCTAGCGATAATAACTGTATAATATGGGTAATAATGCATGACATATTGATAATATTAGGAGTAATAAGTATAACTATTATAGTTCTAGCGATAATAACTGTATAACTTGGGTAATAGAGCATGTTATATTGATAATAATAAAAGTAATAAGTATAATTGTTATAGTTCTAGCGATAATAACTGCATAATATGGGTAATAATGCATGTTATATTGATAATACTGGGAGTAATAAGTATAATTATTGTAGTTCTAGCAATAATAACTGCATAATATGGGCAATAGTGCATGTTATATTGATAATAGTATAAGTAATAAGTATAACTATTATAGTTCTAGCAATAATAACTGTATAATACGGGTAATAGAGCATGTTATATTGATAATAATAATAGTAATAAGTATAATTATTATACTTCTAGCGATATTAACTGTATAATATGGGTAAAAATGCATGTTATGTTGGTAATACTGGGAGTAATAAGTACAATTATTGTAGTTCTAGCGATAATAACTGCATAATATGGGTGATAGTGCATGTTATATTGATAATAGAATAAGTAATAAGTATAACTATTATAGTTCTAGCGACAATAACTGCATAATATGGGTAATAATGCATGATATATTGATAATATTAGGAGTAATAAGTATAATTATTATAGTTCTAGCGATAATAACTGCATAATATGGGAAATAATGCATGACATATTGATAATATTAGGAGTAATAAGTATAATTATTATAGTTCTAGCGATAATAACTGCATAATATGGGTAACAGTGCATGTTATATTGATAATAATAAAAGTAATAAGTATAATTATTATAGTTCAAGCGATAATAACTGTATAATATGGGTAATAATGCATGACATATTGATAATATTAGGAGTAATAAGTATAATTATTATAGTTCGAGCGAGAATAACTGTATAATATGGGTAATAATTCATGTTATATTGATAATAATAATAGTAATAAGTATAATTATTATAGTTCTGGCGATAATAACTGTATAATATGGGTAATAATGCATGACATATTGATAGTATTAGGAGTGATAAGTATAATTGTTATAGTTCGAGCGATAATAACTGTATAATATGGGTAATAATGCATGACATATTGATAGTATTAGGAGTGATAAGTATAATTATTATAGTTCGAGCGAGAATAACTGTATAATATGGGTAATAATTCATGTTATATTGATAATAATAATAGTAATAAGTATAATTATTATAGTTCTGGCGATAATGACTGCATAATATGGGTAATAATGCATACCATATTGATAACATTGGGAGTAATAGGTATAATTATTATAGGTCTTGCGATAATAACTGCATAATATTGGTAACAGTGCATGTTATATTGATAATAATAAAAGTAATAAGTATAATTATTGCAGTTCTAGCGATAATGACTGCATAATATGGGTAATAGTGCATGTTATATGGATAGAATTAGGAGTAATAAGTATAATTATTATAATTCTAGCGAGAATAACTGCATGATATTGGTAATAATGCATGTTATATTGATAATAATGAAAGTAATAAGTATAATTATTATAGTTCTGGCGATAATGACTGCATAATATGGGTAATAATGCATACCATATTGATAACATTGGGAGTAATAGGTATAATTATTATAGGTCTTGCGATAATAACTGCATAATATGGGTAATAGTGTATGTTATATTGATAATAATAAAAGTAATAAGTATAATTATTGTAGTTCTAGCAATAATAACTGCATAATATGGGTAATAAGGCATGATATATTGATAATATTGCGAGCAATGAGTATAATTATCATAGTTCTAGCCATAATAACTGCATAATATGGGAAATAATGCATGACATATCGATAATATTAGGAGTAATAAGTATAATTATTATAGTTCTAGCAATAATAACTGCATAATATGGGTAATAATGCATGACATATTGATAATATTAGGAGTAATAAGTATAATTATTATAGTTCTAGCGATAATAACTGCATAATATGGGTAACAGTGCATGTTATATTGATAATAATAAAAGTAATAAGTATAATTATTATAGTTCAAGCGATAATAACTGTATAATATGGGTAATAATGCATGACATATTGATAGTATTAGGAGTGATAAGTATAATTGTTATAGTTCGAGCGATAATAACTGTATAATATGGGTAATAATGCATGACATATTGATAGTATTAGGAGTGATAAGTATAATTATTATAGTTCGAGCGAGAATAACTGTATAATATGGGTAATAATTCATGTTATATTGATAATAATAATAGTAATAAGTATAATTATTATAGTTCTGGCGATAATGACTGCATAATATGGGTAATAATGCATACCATATTGATAACATTGGGAGTAATAGGTATAATTATTATAGGTCTTGCGATAATAACTGCATAATATTGGTAACAGTGCATGTTATATTGATAATAATAAAAGTAATAAGTATAATTATTGCAGTTCTAGCGATAATGACTGCATAATATGGGTAATAGTGCATGTTATATGGATAGAATTAGGAGTAATAAGTATAATTATTATAATTCTAGCGAGAATAACTGCATGATATTGGTAATAATGCATGTTATATTGATAATAATGAAAGTAATAAGTATAATTATTATAGTTCTGGCGATAATGACTGCATAATATGGGTAATAATGCATACCATATTGATAACATTGGGAGTAATAGGTATAATTATTATAGGTCTTGCGATAATAACTGCATAATATGGGTAATAGTGTATGTTATATTGATAATAATAAAAGTAATAAGTATAATTATTGTAGTTCTAGCAATAATAACTGCATAATATGGGTAATAAGGCATGATATATTGATAATATTGCGAGCAATGAGTGTAATTATCATAGTTCTAGCAATAATAACTGCATAATATGGGTAATAATACATGTTATATTGATAAAATGAGGAGTAATAAGTATTATTATTATAGTTCTAGCCATAATAACTGCATAATATGGGTAATAGTGCATGTTATATTGATAATATTGGGAGTAGTAAGTATAATTATTGTAGTTCTAGCAATAATAACTGCATAATATGGGTAATAATGCATGTTATATTGATAATATTGGGAGTTATACGTATAATTATTATAGTTCTAGCGATAATAACTGTATGATATGGGTAATAATGTATGACATATTGATAATATTAGGAGTAATAAGTATGATTATTATAGTTCTAGCGATAGTAACTGTATAATATGGGTAGTAATGCATGACATATCGATAATATTAGGAGTAATAAGTATAATTATTATAGTTCCAGCGAGAATAACTGCATAATATTGGTAATAATGCATGTTATATTGATAATAATGAAAGTAATAAGTATAATTATTATAGTTCGAGCGATAATATCTGCATAATATGGGTAATAATGCATGTTATACTGATAATAATATAAGTAATAAGTATAATTATTATGGTTCTAGCGATAATAACTGCATAACATGGGTAATAGAGCATGTTATATTGATAATAATAAAAGTAATAAGTATAATTATTATAGTTCGAGCGAGAATAACTGTATAATATGGGTAATAGTGCATGTTATATTGATAATAATAAAAGTAATAAGTATAATTATTGTAGTTCAAGCGATAATGACTGCATAATATGGGTAATAATGCATGATATATTGATAACATTGGGACTAATAAGTATAACTATTATAGTTCTAGCCATAATAACTGCATAATATGGGAAATAATGCATGACATATCGATAATATTAGGAGTAATAAGTATAATTATTATAGTTCTAGCGATAATAACTGTATAATATGGGAATAATGCATGACATATTGATAATATTAGGAGTAATAAGTATAACTATTATAGTTCTAGCGATAATAACTGTATAACTTGGGTAATAGAGCATGTTATATTGATAATAATAAAAGTAATAAGTATAATTATTATAGTTCGAGCGAGAATAACTGTATAATATGGGTAATAGTGCATGTTATATTGATAATAATAAAAGTAATAAGTATAATTGTTATAGTTCTAGCGATAATAACTGCATAATATGGGTAATAATGCATGTTATATTGATAATACTGGGAGTAATAAGTATAATTATTGTAGTTCTAGCAATAATAACTGCATAATATGGGTAATAATGCATGTTATGTTGAAAATATTGGGACTAATAAGTACAATTATTGTAGTTCTAGCGATAATAACTGCATAATATGGGCAATAGTGCATGTTATATTGATAATAGTATAAGTAATAAGTATAACTATTATAGTTCTAGCAATAATAACTGTATAATACGGGTAATAGAGCATGTTATATTGATAATAATAATAGTAATGAGTATAATTATTATAGTTCTAGCGATATTAACTGTATAATATGGGTAAAAATGCATGTTATGTTGGTAATACTGGGAGTAATAAGTACAATTATTGTAGTTCTAGCGATAATAACTGCATAATATGGGTGATAGTGCATGTTATATTGATAATAGAATAAGTAATAAGTATAACTATTATAGTTCTAGCGACAATAACTGCATAATATGGGTAATAATGCATGATATATTGATAATATTAAGAGTAATAAGTATAATTATTATAGTTCTAGCGATAATAACTGCATAATATGGGAAATAATGCATGACATATTGATAATATTAGGAGTAATAAGTACAATTGTTATAGTTCTAGCGAGAATAATTGCATAATATGGGTAATAGTGCATGTTATATTGATAAAATTAGGAGTAATAAGTATAATTATTATAGTTCTAGCGAGAATAACAGCATAATATTGGTAATAATGCATGTTATATTGATAATAATGAAAGTAATAAGTATAATTATTATAGTTCTAGCGATAATAACTGTATAATATGGGTAATAATGCATGACATATTAATAATATTTGGAGTAATAAGTATAATTGTTATAGTTCTAGCGAGAATAACTGCATAATATGGGTAATAGTGCATGTTATATTGATAAAATTAGGAGTAATAAGTATAATTATTATAGTTCTAGCGAGAATAACTGCATAATATTGGTAATAATGCATGTTATATTGATAATAATGAAAGTAATAAGTATAATTATTATAGTTCGAGCGTTAATATCTGCATAATATGGGTAATAATGCATGTTATAATGATAATAATATAAGTAATAAGTATAACTATTATAGTTCTAGCGATAATAACTGTATAATATGGGTAATAATGCATGACATATTGATAGTATTAGGAGTGATAAGTATAATTATTATAGTTCGAGCGAGAATAACTGTATAATATGGGTAATAATTCATGTTATATTGATAATAATAATAGTAATAAGTATAATTATTATAGTTCAAGCGATAAGAACTGTATAATATGGGTAATAATGCATGACATATTGATAGTATTAGGAGTGATAAGTATAATTGTTATAGTTCGAGCGATAATAACTGTATAATATGGGTAATAATGCATGACATATTGATAGTATTAGGAGTGATAAGTATAATTATTATAGTTCGAGCGAGAATAACTGTATAATATGGGTAATAATTCATGTTATATTGATAATAATAATAGTAATAAGTATAATTATTATAGTTCTGGCGATAATGACTGCATAATATGGGTAATAATGCATACCATATTGATAACATTGGGAGTAATAGGTATAATTATTATAGGTCTTGCGATAATAACTGCATAATATTGGTAACAGTGCATGTTATATTGATAATAATAAAAGTAATAAGTATAATTATTGTAGTTCTAGCAATAATAACTGCGTAATATGGGTAATAAGGCATGATATATTGATAATATTGCGAGCAATGAGTATAATTATCATAGTTCTAGCAATAATAACTGCATAATATGGGTAATAATACATGTTATATTGATAAAATGAGGAGTAATAAGTATTATTATTATAGTTCTAGCCATAATAACTGCATAATATGGGTAATAGTGCATGTTATATTGATAATATTGGGAGTAGTAAGTATAATTATTGTAGTTCTAGCAATAATAACTGCATAATATGGGTAATAATGCATGTTATATTGATAATATTGGGAGTTATACGTATAATTATTATAGTTCTAGCGATAATAACTGTATGATATGGGTAATAATGTATGACATATTGATAATATTAGGAGTAATAAGTATGATTATTATAGTTCTAGGGATAGTAACTGTATAATATGGGTAGTAATGCATGACATATCGATAATATTAGGAGTAATAAGTATAATTATTATAGTTCTAGCGAGAATAACTGCATAATATTGGTAATAATGCATGTTATATTGATAATAATGAAAGTAATAAGTATAATTATTATAGTTCGAGCGATAATATCTGCATAATATGGGTAATAATGCATGTTATACTGATAATAATATAAGTAATAAGTATAATTATTATGGTTCTAGCGATAATAACTGCATAACATGGGTAATAGAGCATGTTATATTGATAATAATAAAAGTAATAAGTATAATTATTATAGTTCGAGCGAGAATAACTGTATAATATGGGTAATAGTGCATGTTATATTGATAATAATAAAAGTAATAAGTATAATTATTGTAGTTCAAGCGATAATGACTGCATAATATGGGTAATAATGCATGATATATTGATAACATTGGGACTAATAAGTATAACTATTATAGTTCTAGCCATAATAACTGCATAATATGGGAAATAATGCATGACATATCGATAATATTAGGAGTAATAAGTATAATTATTATAGTTCTAGCGATAATAACTGTATAATATGGGTAATAATGCATGACATATTGATAATATTAGGAGTAATAAGTATAACTATTATAGTTCTAGCGATAATAACTGTATAACTTGGGTAATAGAGCATGTTATATTGATAATAATAAAAGTAATAAGTATAATTGTTATAGTTCTAGCGATAATAACTGCATAATATGGGTAATAATGCATGTTATATTGATAATACTGGGAGTAATAAGTATAATTATTGTAGTTCTAGCAATAATAACTGCATAATATGGGTAATAATGCATGTTATGTTGAAAATATTGGGACTAATAAGTACAATTATTGTAGTTCTAGCGATAATAACTGCATAATATGGGCAATAGTGCATGTTATATTGATAATAGTATAAGTAATAAGTATAACTATTATAGTTCTAGCAATAATAACTGTATAATACGGGTAATAGAGCATGTTATATTGATAATAATAATAGTAATAAGTATAATTATTATACTTCTAGCGATATTAACTGTATAATATGGGTAAAAATGCATGTTATGTTGGTAATACTGGGAGTAATAAGTACAATTATTGTAGTTCTAGCGATAATAACTGCATAATATGGGTGATAGTGCATGTTATATTGATAATAGAATAAGTAATAAGTATAACTATTATAGTTCTAGCGACAATAACTGCATAATATGGGTAATAATGCATGATATATTGATAATATTAGGAGTAATAAGTATAATTATTATAGTTCTAGCGATAATAACTGCATAATATGGGAAATAATGCATGACATATTGATAATATTAGGAGTAATAAGCACAATTGTTATAGTTCTAGCGAGAATAATTGCATAATATGGGTAATAGTGCATGTTATATTGATAAAATTAGGAGTAATAAGTATAATTATTATAGTTCTAGCGAGAATAACAGCATAATATTGGTAATAATGCATGTTATATTGATAATAATGAAAGTAATAAGTATAATTATTATAGTTCGAGCGATAATATCTGCATAATATGGGTAATAATGCATGTTATACTGATAATAATATAAGTAATAAGTATAATTATTATAGTCCTAGCGATAATAACTGCATAATATGGGTAATAGTGCATGTTATATTGATAATAACGAAAGTAATAAGTATAATTATTATAGTTCGAGCGATAATAACTGTATAATATGGGTAATAATGCATGACATATTGATAATATTAGGAGTAATAAGTATAATTGTTATAGTTCTAGCGAGAATAACTGCATAATATGGGTAATAGTGCATGTTATATTGATAATAATAAAAGTAATAAGTATAATTATTGTAGTTCAAGCGATAATGACTGCATAATATGGGTAATACTGCATGATATATTGATAACATTGGGACTAATAAGTATAACTATTATAGTTCTAGCCATAATAACTGCATAATATGGGAAATACTGCATGACATATCGATAATATTAGGAGTAATAAGTATAATTATTATAGTTCTAGCGATAATAACTGCATAATATGGGTAACAGTGCATGTTATATTGATAATAATAAAAGTAATAAGTATAATTATTATAGTTCAAGCGATAATAACTGTATAATATGGGTAATAATGCATGACATATTGATAGTATTAGGAGTGATAAGTATAATTGTTATAGTTCGAGCGATAATAACTGTATAATATGGGTAATAATGCATGACATATTGATAGTATTAGGAGTGATAAGTATAATTATTATAGTTCGAGCGAGAATAACTGTATAATATGGGTAATAATTCATGTTATATTGATAATAATAATAGTAATAAGTATAATTATTATAGTTCTGGCGATAATAACTGTATAATATGGGTAATAATGCATGACATATTGATAATATTAGGAGTAATAAGTATAATTATTATAGTTCGAGCGAGAATAACTGTATAATATGGGTAATAATTCATGTTATATTGATAATAATAATAGTAATAAGTATAATTATTATAGTTCTGGCGATAATAACTGTATAATATGGGTAATAATGCATGACATATTGATAATATTAGGAGTAATAAGTATAATTATTATAGTTCGAGCGAGAATAACTGTATAATATGGGTAATAATTCATGTTATATTGATAATAATAATAGTAATAAGTATAATTATTATAGTTCTGGCGATAATAACTGTATAATATGGGTAATAATGCATGACATATTGATAGTATTAGGAGTGATAAGTATAATTGTTATAGTTCGAGCGATAATAACTGTATAATATGGGTAATAATGCATGACATATTGATAGTATTAGGAGTGATAAGTATAATTATTATAGTTCGAGCGAGAATAACTGTATAATATGGGTAATAATTCATGTTATATTGATAATAATAATAGTAATAAGTATAATTATTATAGTTCTGGCGATAATGACTGCATAATATGGGTAATAATGCATACCATATTGATAACATTGGGAGTAATAGGTATAATTATTATAGGTCTTGCGATAATAACTGCATAATATTGGTAACAGTGCATGTTATATTGATAATAATAAAAGTAATAAGTATAATTATTGCAGTTCTAGCGATAATGACTGCATAATATGGGTAATAGTGCATGTTATATGGATAGAATTAGGAGTAATAAGTATAATTATTATAATTCTAGCGAGAATAACTGCATGATATTGGTAATAATGCATGTTATATTGATAATAATGAAAGTAATAAGTATAATTATTATAGTTCTGGCGATAATGACTGCATAATATGGGTAATAATGCATACCATATTGATAACATTGGGAGTAATAGGTATAATTATTATAGGTCTTGCGATAATAACTGCATAATATGGGTAATAGTGTATGTTATATTGATAATAATAAAAGTAATAAGTATAATTATTGTAGTTCTAGCAATAATAACTGCATAATATGGGTAATAAGGCATGATATATTGATAATATTGCGAGCAATGAGTATAATTATCATAGTTCTAGCCATAATAACTGCATAATATGGGAAATAATGCATGACATATCGATAATATTAGGAGTAATAAGTATAATTATTATAGTTCTAGCAATAATAACTGCATAATATGGGTAATAATGCATGACATATTGATAATATTAGGAGTAATAAGTATAATTATTATAGTTCTAGCGATAATAACTGCATAATATGGGTAACAGTGCATGTTATATTGATAATAATAAAAGTAATAAGTATAATTATTATAGTTCAAGCGATAATAACTGTATAATATGGGTAATAATGCATGACATATTGATAGTATTAGGAGTGATAAGTATAATTGTTATAGTTCGAGCGATAATAACTGTATAATATGGGTAATAATGCATGACATATTGATAGTATTAGGAGTGATAAGTATAATTATTATAGTTCGAGCGAGAATAACTGTATAATATGGGTAGTAATTCATGTTATATTGATAATAATAATAGTAATAAGTATAATTATTATAGTTCTGGCGATAATGACTGCATAATATGGGTAATAATGCATACCATATTGATAACATTGGGAGTAATAGGTATAATTATTATAGGTCTTGCGATAATAACTGCATAATATTGGTAACAGTGCATGTTATATTGATAATAATAAAAGTAATAAGTATAATTATTGTAGTTCTAGCAATAATAACTGCGTAATATGGGTAATAAGGCATGATATATTGATAATATTGCGAGCAATGAGTATAATTATCATAGTTCTAGCAATAATAACTGCATAATATGGGTAATAATACATGTTATATTGATAAAATGAGGAGTAATAAGTATTATTATTATAGTTCTAGCCATAATAACTGCATAATATGGGTAATAGTGCATGTTATATTGATAATATTGGGAGTAGTAAGTATAATTATTGTAGTTCTAGCAATAATAACTGCATAATATGGGTAATAATGCATGTTATATTGATAATATTGGGAGTTATACGTATAATTATTATAGTTCTAGCGATAATAACTGTATGATATGGGTAATAATGTATGACATATTGATAATATTAGGAGTAATAAGTATGATTATTATAGTTCTAGGGATAGTAACTGTATAATATGGGTAGTAATGCATGACATATCGATAATATTAGGAGTAATAAGTATAATTATTATAGTTCTAGCGAGAATAACTGCATAATATTGGTAATAATGCATGTTATATTGATAATAATGAAAGTAATAAGTATAATTATTATAGTTCGAGCGATAATATCTGCATAATATGGGTAATAATGCATGTTATACTGATAATAATATAAGTAATAAGTATAATTATTATGGTTCTAGCGATAATAACTGCATAACATGGGTAATAGAGCATGTTATATTGATAATAATAAAAGTAATAAGTATAATTATTATAGTTCGAGCGAGAATAACTGTATAATATGGGTAATAGTGCATGTTATATTGATAATAATAAAAGTAATAAGTATAATTATTGTAGTTCAAGCGATAATGACTGCATAATATGGGTAATAATGCATGATATATTGATAACATTGGGACTAATAAGTATAACTATTATAGTTCTAGCCATAATAACTGCATAATATGGGAAATAATGCATGACATATCGATAATATTAGGAGTAATAAGTATAATTATTATAGTTCTAGCGATAATAACTGTATAATATGGGTAATAATGCATGACATATTGATAATATTAGGAGTAATAAGTATAACTATTATAGTTCTAGCGATAATAACTGTATAACTTGGGTAATAGAGCATGTTATATTGATAATAATAAAAGTAATAAGTATAATTGTTATAGTTCTAGCGATAATAACTGCATAATATGGGTAATAATGCATGTTATATTGATAATACTGGGAGTAATAAGTATAATTATTGTAGTTCTAGCAATAATAACTGCATAATATGGGTAATAATGCATGTTATGTTGAAAATATTGGGACTAATAAGTACAATTATTGTAGTTCTAGCGATAATAACTGCATAATATGGGCAATAGTGCATGTTATATTGATAATAGTATAAGTAATAAGTATAACTATTATAGTTCTAGCAATAATAACTGTATAATACGGGTAATAGAGCATGTTATATTGATAATAATAATAGTAATAAGTATAATTATTATACTTCTAGCGATATTAACTGTATAATATGGGTAAAAATGCATGTTATGTTGGTAATACTGGGAGTAATAAGTACAATTATTGTAGTTCTAGCGATAATAACTGCATAATATGGGTGATAGTGCATGTTATATTGATAATAGAATAAGTAATAAGTATAACTATTATAGTTCTAGCGACAATAACTGCATAATATGGGTAATAATGCATGATATATTGATAATATTAGGAGTAATAAGTATAATTATTATAGTTCTAGCGATAATAACTGCATAATATGGGAAATAATGCATGACATATTGATAATATTAGGAGTAATAAGCACAATTGTTATAGTTCTAGCGAGAATAATTGCATAATATGGGTAATAGTGCATGTTATATTGATAAAATTAGGAGTAATAAGTATAATTATTATAGTTCTAGCGAGAATAACAGCATAATATTGGTAATAATGCATGTTATATTGATAATAATGAAAGTAATAAGTATAATTATTATAGTTCGAGCGATAATATCTGCATAATATGGGTAATAATGCATGTTATACTGATAATAATATAAGTAATAAGTATAATTATTATAGTCCTAGCGATAATAACTGCATAATATGGGTAATAGTGCATGTTATATTGATAATAACGAAAGTAATAAGTATAATTATTATAGTTCGAGCGATAATAACTGTATAATATGGGTAATAATGCATGACATATTGATAATATTAGGAGTAATAAGTATAATTGTTATAGTTCTAGCGAGAATAACTGCATAATATGGGTAATAGTGCATGTTATATTGATAATAATAAAAGTAATAAGTATAATTATTGTAGTTCAAGCGATAATGACTGCATAATATGGGTAATACTGCATGATATATTGATAACATTGGGACTAATAAGTATAACTATTATAGTTCTAGCCATAATAACTGCATAATATGGGAAATACTGCATGACATATCGATAATATTAGGAGTAATAAGTATAATTATTATAGTTCTAGCGATAATAACTGCATAATATGGGTAACAGTGCATGTTATATTGATAATAATAAAAGTAATAAGTATAATTATTATAGTTCAAGCGATAATAACTGTATAATATGGGTAATAATGCATGACATATTGATAGTATTAGGAGTGATAAGTATAATTGTTATAGTTCGAGCGATAATAACTGTATAATATGGGTAATAATGCATGACATATTGATAGTATTAGGAGTGATAAGTATAATTATTATAGTTCGAGCGAGAATAACTGTATAATATGGGTAATAATTCATGTTATATTGATAATAATAATAGTAATAAGTATAATTATTATAGTTCTGGCGATAATAACTGTATAATATGGGTAATAATGCATGACATATTGATAATATTAGGAGTAATAAGTATAATTATTATAGTTCGAGCGAGAATAACTGTATAATATGGGTAATAATTCATGTTATATTGATAATAATAATAGTAATAAGTATAATTATTATAGTTCTGGCGATAATAACTGTATAATATGGGTAATAATGCATGACATATTGATAATATTAGGAGTAATAAGTATAATTATTATAGTTCGAGCGAGAATAACTGTATAATATGGGTAATAATTCATGTTATATTGATAATAATAATAGTAATAAGTATAATTATTATAGTTCTGGCGATAATAACTGTATAATATGGGTAATAATGCATGACATATTGATAGTATTAGGAGTGATAAGTATAATTGTTATAGTTCGAGCGATAATAACTGTATAATATGGGTAATAATGCATGACATATTGATAGTATTAGGAGTGATAAGTATAATTATTATAGTTCGAGCGAGAATAACTGTATAATATGGGTAATAATTCATGTTATATTGATAATAATAATAGTAATAAGTATAATTATTATAGTTCTGGCGATAATGACTGCATAATATGGGTAATAATGCATACCATATTGATAACATTGGGAGTAATAGGTATAATTATTATAGGTCTTGCGATAATAACTGCATAATATTGGTAACAGTGCATGTTATATTGATAATAATAAAAGTAATAAGTATAATTATTGCAGTTCTAGCGATAATGACTGCATAATATGGGTAATAGTGCATGTTATATGGATAGAATTAGGAGTAATAAGTATAATTATTATAATTCTAGCGAGAATAACTGCATGATATTGGTAATAATGCATGTTATATTGATAATAATGAAAGTAATAAGTATAATTATTATAGTTCTGGCGATAATGACTGCATAATATGGGTAATAATGCATACCATATTGATAACATTGGGAGTAATAGGTATAATTATTATAGGTCTTGCGATAATAACTGCATAATATGGGTAATAGTGTATGTTATATTGATAATAATAAAAGTAATAAGTATAATTATTGTAGTTCTAGCAATAATAACTGCATAATATGGGTAATAAGGCATGATATATTGATAATATTGCGAGCAATGAGTATAATTATCATAGTTCTAGCCATAATAACTGCATAATATGGGAAATAATGCATGACATATCGATAATATTAGGAGTAATAAGTATAATTATTATAGTTCTAGCAATAATAACTGCATAATATGGGTAATAATGCATGACATATTGATAATATTAGGAGTAATAAGTATAATTATTATAGTTCTAGCGATAATAACTGCATAATATGGGTAACAGTGCATGTTATATTGATAATAATAAAAGTAATAAGTATAATTATTATAGTTCAAGCGATAATAACTGTATAATATGGGTAATAATGCATGACATATTGATAGTATTAGGAGTGATAAGTATAATTGTTATAGTTCGAGCGATAATAACTGTATAATATGGGTAATAATGCATGACATATTGATAGTATTAGGAGTGATAAGTATAATTATTATAGTTCGAGCGAGAATAACTGTATAATATGGGTAGTAATTCATGTTATATTGATAATAATAATAGTAATAAGTATAATTATTATAGTTCTGGCGATAATGACTGCATAATATGGGTAATAATGCATACCATATTGATAACATTGGGAGTAATAGGTATAATTATTATAGGTCTTGCGATAATAACTGCATAATATTGGTAACAGTGCATGTTATATTGATAATAATAAAAGTAATAAGTATAATTATTGCAGTTCTAGCGATAATGACTGCATAATATGGGTAATAGTGCATGTTATATGGATAGAATTAGGAGTAATAAGTATAATTATTATAATTCTAGCGAGAATAACTGCATGATATTGGTAATAATGCATGTTATATTGATAATAATGAAAGTAATAAGTATAATTATTATAGTTCTGGCGATAATGACTGCATAATATGGGTAATAATGCATACCATATTGATAACATTGGGAGTAATAGGTATAATTATTATAGGTCTTGCGATAATAACTGCATAATATGGGTAATAGTGTATGTTATATTGATAATAATAAAAGTAATAAGTATAATTATTGTAGTTCTAGCAATAATAACTGCATAATATGGGTAATAAGGCATGATATATTGATAATATTGCGAGCAATGAGTGTAATTATCATAGTTCTAGCAATAATAACTGCATAATATGGGTAATAATACATGTTATATTGATAAAATGAGGAGTAATAAGTATTATTATTATAGTTCTAGCCATAATAACTGCATAATATGGGTAATAGTGCATGTTATATTGATAATATTGGGAGTAGTAAGTATAATTATTGTAGTTCTAGCAATAATAACTGCATAATATGGGTAATAATGCATGTTATATTGATAATATTGGGAGTTATACGTATAATTATTATAGTTCTAGCGATAATAACTGTATGATATGGGTAATAATGTATGACATATTGATAATATTAGGAGTAATAAGTATGATTATTATAGTTCTAGCGATAGTAACTGTATAATATGGGTAGTAATGCATGACATATCGATAATATTAGGAGTAATAAGTATAATTATTATAGTTCCAGCGAGAATAACTGCATAATATTGGTAATAATGCATGTTATATTGATAATAATGAAAGTAATAAGTATAATTATTATAGTTCGAGCGATAATATCTGCATAATATGGGTAATAATGCATGTTATACTGATAATAATATAAGTAATAAGTATAATTATTATGGTTCTAGCGATAATAACTGCATAACATGGGTAATAGAGCATGTTATATTGATAATAATAAAAGTAATAAGTATAATTATTATAGTTCGAGCGAGAATAACTGTATAATATGGGTAATAGTGCATGTTATATTGATAATAATAAAAGTAATAAGTATAATTATTGTAGTTCAAGCGATAATGACTGCATAATATGGGTAATAATGCATGATATATTGATAACATTGGGACTAATAAGTATAACTATTATAGTTCTAGCCATAATAACTGCATAATATGGGAAATAATGCATGACATATCGATAATATTAGGAGTAATAAGTATAATTATTATAGTTCTAGCGATAATAACTGTATAATATGGGAATAATGCATGACATATTGATAATATTAGGAGTAATAAGTATAACTATTATAGTTCTAGCGATAATAACTGTATAACTTGGGTAATAGAGCATGTTATATTGATAATAATAAAAGTAATAAGTATAATTATTATAGTTCGAGCGAGAATAACTGTATAATATGGGTAATAGTGCATGTTATATTGATAATAATAAAAGTAATAAGTATAATTGTTATAGTTCTAGCGATAATAACTGCATAATATGGGTAATAATGCATGTTATATTGATAATACTGGGAGTAATAAGTATAATTATTGTAGTTCTAGCAATAATAACTGCATAATATGGGTAATAATGCATGTTATGTTGAAAATATTGGGACTAATAAGTACAATTATTGTAGTTCTAGCGATAATAACTGCATAATATGGGCAATAGTGCATGTTATATTGATAATAGTATAAGTAATAAGTATAACTATTATAGTTCTAGCAATAATAACTGTATAATACGGGTAATAGAGCATGTTATATTGATAATAATAATAGTAATGAGTATAATTATTATAGTTCTAGCGATATTAACTGTATAATATGGGTAAAAATGCATGTTATGTTGGTAATACTGGGAGTAATAAGTACAATTATTGTAGTTCTAGCGATAATAACTGCATAATATGGGTGATAGTGCATGTTATATTGATAATAGAATAAGTAATAAGTATAACTATTATAGTTCTAGCGACAATAACTGCATAATATGGGTAATAATGCATGATATATTGATAATATTAAGAGTAATAAGTATAATTATTATAGTTCTAGCGATAATAACTGCATAATATGGGAAATAATGCATGACATATTGATAATATTAGGAGTAATAAGTACAATTGTTATAGTTCTAGCGAGAATAATTGCATAATATGGGTAATAGTGCATGTTATATTGATAAAATTAGGAGTAATAAGTATAATTATTATAGTTCTAGCGAGAATAACAGCATAATATTGGTAATAATGCATGTTATATTGATAATAATGAAAGTAATAAGTATAATTATTATAGTTCTAGCGATAATAACTGTATAATATGGGTAATAATGCATGACATATTAATAATATTTGGAGTAATAAGTATAATTGTTATAGTTCTAGCGAGAATAACTGCATAATATGGGTAATAGTGCATGTTATATTGATAAAATTAGGAGTAATAAGTATAATTATTATAGTTCTAGCGAGAATAACTGCATAATATTGGTAATAATGCATGTTATATTGATAATAATGAAAGTAATAAGTATAATTATTATAGTTCGAGCGTTAATATCTGCATAATATGGGTAATAATGCATGTTATAATGATAATAATATAAGTAATAAGTATAACTATTATAGTTCTAGCGATAATAACTGTATAATATGGGTAATAATGCATGACATATTGATAGTATTAGGAGTGATAAGTATAATTATTATAGTTCGAGCGAGAATAACTGTATAATATGGGTAATAATTCATGTTATATTGATAATAATAATAGTAATAAGTATAATTATTATAGTTCTGGCGATAATGACTGCATAATATGGGTAATAATGCATACCATATTGATAACATTGGGAGTAATAGGTATAATTATTATAGGTCTTGCGATAATAACTGCATAATATTGGTAACAGTGCATGTTATATTGATAATAATAAAAGTAATAAGTATAATTATTGCAGTTCTAGCGATAATGACTGCATAATATGGGTAATAGTGCATGTTATATGGATAGAATTAGGAGTAATAAGTATAATTATTATAATTCTAGCGAGAATAACTGCATGATATTGGTAATAATGCATGTTATATTGATAATAATGAAAGTAATAAGTATAATTATTATAGTTCTGGCGATAATGACTGCATAATATGGGTAATAATGCATACCATATTGATAACATTGGGAGTAATAGGTATAATTATTATAGGTCTTGCGATAATAACTGCATAATATGGGTAATAGTGTATGTTATATTGATAATAATAAAAGTAATAAGTATAATTATTGTAGTTCTAGCAATAATAACTGCATAATATGGGTAATAAGGCATGATATATTGATAATATTGCGAGCAATGAGTGTAATTATCATAGTTCTAGCAATAATAACTGCATAATATGGGTAATAATACATGTTATATTGATAAAATGAGGAGTAATAAGTATTATTATTATAGTTCTAGCCATAATAACTGCATAATATGGGTAATAGTGCATGTTATATTGATAATATTGGGAGTAGTAAGTATAATTATTGTAGTTCTAGCAATAATAACTGCATAATATGGGTAATAATGCATGTTATATTGATAATATTGGGAGTTATACGTGTGGGAGTGAGTGTATTTTATGTTTGTTTAGTCAGTGTGGGAGTGAGTGTATTTTATGTTTGTGTAGTTTGTTGTTAGTTGTTAAATTGTATGTATGACTGCAAGTGTGAATGACGATTTATGAAAGGAACAGTGTGAAATGCTGAGCGGAAGTAGTTGCTAGCGTTAGGAAAAAGCGTTGTTAGTTTAGTTACGGAAACGAAACGATCTAGACGTACGAAAAACGCCGCGAATTACAAATTGATTTTTACGTTTACGATTACGGTTATTGTGTTATTGTGTTTTTGAGTTCTTGTTAATTTTGTGCACTTTTAGTTAAATAAAGAATAGTTCTATAAATCTATTCCTACAAATTGGGGGCTCAGCCGGGATCAAACTGCAATCTAGGAGTGCGCAAGAATTACACGGTTACACGAAAAGAAATGGAAGGCAAATTGTTACAGGATTTTACAACGTCACGTTTGAAGGAGCTTTTGCGTGAAAGAGGTCTTGTGACAAGCGGTTCCAAAAACGAGTTGGTCGCGAGATTACTTGATTACGGCGGCGAAATTGAAGTCGATGGAGGAGAACTACAACGAAACGATGTAACGGAGCAGGCCCAACAACGGAGTGACATAAGAATGGAACAGGCCCAGTCAACGGCTCAAATGTCTGAAATGGAGCTGATGAAACTTCGTCTAGAGCTTTTGGAAAGAGAAAAAAACGTGGCTGTTCGGGAAGCTGAGCTTGCTAAGCGGGAATTGGAAAGAATGCAAACGAGTCAAGTGCATCAAGTGCAGCAACAACCTTTAAGATCTGAAGTAATGCAAACGAGTCAAGTGCATCAAGTGCAGCAACAACCTTTAAGATCTGAAGTAACTCTAGAGCCTCGTGCAAATTTAGCGGGGATCTCTGATTTGTTAAATTATTTTGACGGTTCCGAAGGATTTGAAGTTTGGTCTAAGCAGTTTCAGCTTCTACGAAATGCCCACAGATTGCAAGATGACGCTAGTCGCAATCTAATAGTTTCGAGACTGCGAGGAAACGCTTGGGGTTGGTTTCATTCTCGGCCAGAATACATGGAGTTATCTATTGAAAATTTGTTGAAAGAGATGGAATCCATGTTTTATCGTAGGACAAATCGTTTAGTAGCAAGGCGACAATTTGAAGCTAGAATATGGCAACGAGGTGAAACTTTTGCAAACTACCTCCATCAGAAAGTGATCATGGCAAACCACATTTCCATTGATCAAGGGGAACTAATGGATTGTATCATCGATGGAATTCCCGATCCTTTTCTCCAGGATCAGGCACGTTTGCACCGATTTAAGACGAATGCTGATATATTGGAGGCGTTTGGCGGCATCATGCTCCGGACAAGATCAGCAGCATCAACGGTGTTCAAGGGAGAAGGATCAAGAGTTGCGGGTCCATCAAGAGCAGAAGGATCAAGAGCGGCGGGATCATCGAGAGCTGTGGATCCATCGTCAAGTAGCTTAACGGGGAGATGTACTAATTGCGGCGAACGGGGACATGCAACGCCGAAATGTCCTGCTCGAGACAAAGGTCGTAAGTGCTTTTATTGTAATGAATATGGTCATATTTCTCGCGATTGCCCGGCAAAAAAGTTGTCCGCTAAAAACGTCCTCGCTGTCGCGGTTTCGTCGGAGAGAAAATATCGAAAAGATATACGCGTGAACGGATGTGCGGTGGTTGCTATTTTGGATACGGGGAGTGATATATCTTTGATTCGGGAAAATGTGTACCGTGATATAGGAGCGCCGCCGTTGGAAATTGAAAAAGTGCGTCTGCGGGGATTAGGTTCAGAAGAGTATTGTACACTGGGTAAATTTAACGTGGAAATTTTGGTAGATGACGAGATTCGCAAGGTTACGTTACGTGTCGTGAAGGATGAGATTTTAGATTTCGGAGTACTTCTCGGTTTTGACTTCATTGACACAGCTGAATGGACCGTTAAAAACGGAGAGATGACATTGATTAAACAATCAAACACGCAGGAGAGTACGCCCGATATCATGTTCATCCATCATGAACACGATCATACTGGTGAAAAGAATGCGAGTACGAATGAGATTGATCTATCGTATATTGAAAACGCGAAATTACGAGAGGAAGTCGAAGTAGCTGTTCGCGATTATAAACCAGATAGGAGTTATGATGTAGGCGTTTCAATGACAATAGTTCTTAAGGATAATGAACCAGTTTACCAGCGTCCGAGGAGATTGTCTCCTTCTGAAAGGGAACTGGTTAATCGTCAAATTGATGAGTGGATTCGCGATGGTATAGCCCAACCGTCTCTTTCAGAGTATGCAAGTCCAATAGTTCTTGTAAAGAAGAAAAATGGTACTGCGCGTCTGTGTGTAGATTTTCGTCAATTAAATGCTAAAATTGTTCGAGATCGTTACCCTCTTCCACTGATCGAAGATCAACTGGATCTTCTTCGAGATGCGGTTGTATATAGTACATTGGACTTGCGAAATGCGTTTTTTCATGTTACAGTTGAGCCGGAGAGTCGTAAATATACATCTTTTATTGTGCCTGATGGCCAATATGAATTTCTGAAAGTACCGTTTGGTCTGTGTAATTCGCCCGCTGTCTTTCAAAGATTTGTGAATGTAGCTTTTAGAAATCTTATTGCAGAAAAAATTGTTCTCACGTATATTGACGATCTAGTTATACCTGCAGTAGATTTTGAGAGCGGTATTGAACGATTAAAGAGAGTTCTCAAACGGGCTGCAGAGTGCGGTTTAATTATAAATTGGTCTAAGTGCGAACTTTTGAAGACACGGATAGAATATCTTGGTCACGTGGTGGAAGGAGGTACGATTCGTCCTTCTGAGGACAAGACTAAAGCTGTAGCTAATTTTCCGACTCCAACAACGTTAAAACAAGTTCAAAGTTTCCTTGGTCTTTCAGGATATTTTCGGAAATTTGTGGCAGGTTATTCTGCAATAGCGCGACCGCTCACGCACTTGTTAAAGGCCAATGTTCCGTTCCGATTTGGGCCGGAACAGCAGAATGCATTTCGATTGCTCAAGGAAGCTTTACTTGAAAAGCCAGTTTTGCGGATTTATCGGCCTGAACGTGAGACAGAGCTACACACAGATGCGTCCATGTTTGGATATGGGGCGATACTTTTGCAACGTGATAGCGAGGACGGAGCATTACATCCGGTTTATTATGCAAGCGGAATGACAACAACAGCAGAACAACGATACCCCAGTTACGAATTGGAGGTTTTGGCGGTTATAAGGGCATTGAGAAAATTTAGAGTATATTTGCTGGGTATTCCGTTTAAGTTGGTCACTGATTGTCGGGCATTTGCGTTGACTATGAAAAAAAGAGACCTTTGCGTTCGAGTAGCGCGTTGGGCGTTGCTTCTTGAAGAATTTGATTATACGATAGAGCATCGTCCTGGGAATTCAATGAGACATGTTGATGCACTTAGTCGTAATCCTGTATCGACATGTCTAGCGATTGAGAGTGAGGATAGCGTTCTTGCGCGTATTCGTAGGGCATAAGAGTGTGATAAAGATCTTAAGAAAATAATTGATTGTGTGAATAAACGAGGTGTGAATGGTTATGTTCTAAAGCGAGGACTTCTTTTGAGAGAAGTAAATAATGATTGGCGGATTGTGGTTCCTAAAAGTATGCAAATGCAGGTCGTGCGTAGAGCACATGAACAGGGGCACTTCTCAACGGCGAAGACTGAGGTTTTAGTTCAACGTGATTATTGGTTTACTGGCATGCGAGAAAAGGTTGAAAAGGTGGTTCGAAATTGTGTGGATTGTATTCTTGCGGAGCGGAAGAGAGGACGTCAAGAGGGATTGCTTCATGCTATAGAGAAAGGAGATCGACCACTTGATACTTTTCATATAGATCATCTAGGCCCTCTTCCTTCTACACATAAACGTTATCATCACCTTTTCGTGGTAGTAGACGCTTTTTCGAAGTTTGTATGGGTTTATGCCACGAAAACGACAGACTCGGCAGAAGTTTTGGATCGACTTCAAAAACTGGCAACCATCTTTGGTAATCCTCGTCGTATAATCTCTGATCGGGGCACTGCTTTTACATCTCGAGCCTTTGAGGATTATTGTAAAGATCAAGGCATTGAGCATGTACTTATTACTACAGGCGTTCCGCGGGGTAATGGACAAGTGGAACGTGTGAATCGGACGTTGATACCACTGATAGCGAAAATGTCTGCACCGAATCCTGCTGAGTGGTACAAATATCTTTCTAAAACGCAACAATACCTGAATGCCACACCTCATCGTAGCACAGGAGTGCCACCCTTTACTTTATTATTTGGCACGCGAATGCATCTCAAGGATGATCCAGAAGTTAAACAATTGATTGAAACTGAGTTAAGACAAATGTTTCAGGCGGATCGGGACGAGATTCGTCAGCGTGCAAGAGAGAGCTTGCTTCGAATTCAGCAAGAAAATCGAAAACAGTATGATAAACGGCGTAAAAGAGCTAAAGTTTATCAGGAGGGTGATCTTGTTTCAATACAACGGACTCAGTTTGGTTCCGGACTTAAGTTTTCTAGTAAATATCTTGGTCCGTATGAAGTTTCTCGAGTTTTGCGCAATGATCGTTACTTAGTGGTTAAGGTTGGTGAACATGAGGGTCCACATCAAACTTCAACCTCAGCAGATCACATGAAACCGTGGATTGAGGGTTGTGATGAAAGTGAAGAAGAAGATGGAGAGGAGATTGAAGTGGAGAATTAAATTACATCTGAGGACATATGTATTTTAGGATGGCCGAGTGTGGGAGTGAGTGTATTTTATGTTTGTTTAGTCAGTGTGGGAGTGAGTGTATTTTATGTTTGTGTAGTTTGTTGTTAGTTGTTAAATTGTATGTATGACTGCAAGTGTGAATGACGATTTATGAAAGGAACAGTGTGAAATGCTGAGCGGAAGTAGTTGCTAGCGTTAGGAAAAAGCGTTGTTAGTTTAGTTACGGAAACGAAACGATCTAGACGTACGAAAAACGCCGCGAATTACAAATTGATTTTTACGTTTACGATTACGGTTATTGTGTTATTGTGTTTTTGAGTTCTTGTTAATTTTGTGCACTTTTAGTTAAATAAAGAATAGTTCTATAAATCTATTCCTACATACGTATAATTATTATAGTTCTAGCGATAATAACTGTATGATATGGGTAATAATGTATGACATATTGATAATATTAGGAGTAATAAGTATGATTATTATAGTTCTAGCGATAGTAACTGTATAATATGGGTAGTAATGCATGACATATCGATAATATTAGGAGTAATAAGTATAATTATTATAGTTCCAGCGAGAATAACTGCATAATATTGGTAATAATGCATGTTATATTGATAATAATGAAAGTAATAAGTATAATTATTATAGTTCGAGCGATAATATCTGCATAATATGGGTAATAATGCATGTTATACTGATAATAATATAAGTAATAAGTATAATTATTATGGTTCTAGCGATAATAACTGCATAACATGGGTAATAGAGCATGTTATATTGATAATAATAAAAGTAATAAGTATAATTATTATAGTTCGAGCGAGAATAACTGTATAATATGGGTAATAGTGCATGTTATATTGATAATAATAAAAGTAATAAGTATAATTATTGTAGTTCAAGCGATAATGACTGCATAATATGGGTAATAATGCATGATATATTGATAACATTGGGACTAATAAGTATAACTATTATAGTTCTAGCCATAATAACTGCATAATATGGGAAATAATGCATGACATATCGATAATATTAGGAGTAATAAGTATAATTATTATAGTTCTAGCGATAATAACTGTATAATATGGGAATAATGCATGACATATTGATAATATTAGGAGTAATAAGTATAACTATTATAGTTCTAGCGATAATAACTGTATAACTTGGGTAATAGAGCATGTTATATTGATAATAATAAAAGTAATAAGTATAATTATTATAGTTCGAGCGAGAATAACTGTATAATATGGGTAATAGTGCATGTTATATTGATAATAATAAAAGTAATAAGTATAATTGTTATAGTTCTAGCGATAATAACTGCATAATATGGGTAATAATGCATGTTATATTGATAATACTGGGAGTAATAAGTATAATTATTGTAGTTCTAGCAATAATAACTGCATAATATGGGTAATAATGCATGTTATGTTGAAAATATTGGGACTAATAAGTACAATTATTGTAGTTCTAGCGATAATAACTGCATAATATGGGCAATAGTGCATGTTATATTGATAATAGTATAAGTAATAAGTATAACTATTATAGTTCTAGCAATAATAACTGTATAATACGGGTAATAGAGCATGTTATATTGATAATAATAATAGTAATGAGTATAATTATTATAGTTCTAGCGATATTAACTGTATAATATGGGTAAAAATGCATGTTATGTTGGTAATACTGGGAGTAATAAGTACAATTATTGTAGTTCTAGCGATAATAACTGCATAATATGGGTGATAGTGCATGTTATATTGATAATAGAATAAGTAATAAGTATAACTATTATAGTTCTAGCGACAATAACTGCATAATATGGGTAATAATGCATGATATATTGATAATATTAAGAGTAATAAGTATAATTATTATAGTTCTAGCGATAATAACTGCATAATATGGGAAATAATGCATGACATATTGATAATATTAGGAGTAATAAGTACAATTGTTATAGTTCTAGCGAGAATAATTGCATAATATGGGTAATAGTGCATGTTATATTGATAAAATTAGGAGTAATAAGTATAATTATTATAGTTCTAGCGAGAATAACAGCATAATATTGGTAATAATGCATGTTATATTGATAATAATGAAAGTAATAAGTATAATTATTATAGTTCTAGCGATAATAACTGTATAATATGGGTAATAATGCATGACATATTAATAATATTTGGAGTAATAAGTATAATTGTTATAGTTCTAGCGAGAATAACTGCATAATATGGGTAATAGTGCATGTTATATTGATAAAATTAGGAGTAATAAGTATAATTATTATAGTTCTAGCGAGAATAACTGCATAATATTGGTAATAATGCATGTTATATTGATAATAATGAAAGTAATAAGTATAATTATTATAGTTCGAGCGTTAATATCTGCATAATATGGGTAATAATGCATGTTATAATGATAATAATATAAGTAATAAGTATAACTATTATAGTTCTAGCGATAATAACTGTATAATATGGGTAATAATGCATGACATATTGATAGTATTAGGAGTGATAAGTATAATTATTATAGTTCGAGCGAGAATAACTGTATAATATGGGTAATAATTCATGTTATATTGATAATAATAATAGTAATAAGTATAATTATTATAGTTCTGGCGATAATGACTGCATAATATGGGTAATAATGCATACCATATTGATAACATTGGGAGTAATAGGTATAATTATTATAGGTCTTGCGATAATAACTGCATAATATTGGTAACAGTGCATGTTATATTGATAATAATAAAAGTAATAAGTATAATTATTGCAGTTCTAGCGATAATGACTGCATAATATGGGTAATAGTGCATGTTATATTGATAGAATTAGGAGTAATAAGTATAATTATTATAATTCTAGCGAGAATAACTGCATGATATTGGTAATAATGCATGTTATATTGATAATAATGAAAGTAATAAGTATAATTATTATAGTTCTGGCGATAATGACTGCATAATATGGGTAATAATGCATACCATATTGATAACATTGGGAGTAATAGGTATAATTATTATAGGTCTTGCGATAATAACTGCATAATATGGGTAATAGTGTATGTTATATTGATAATAATAAAAGTAATAAGTATAATTATTTTAGTTCTAGCAATAATAACTGCATAATATGGGTAATAAGGCATGATATATTGATAATATTGCGAGCAATGAGTATAATTATCATAGTTCTAGCAATAATAACTGCATAATATGGGTAATAATACATGTTATATTGATAAAATGAGGAGTAATAAGTATAATTATTATAGTTCTGGCGATAATAACTGCATAATATTGGTAATAATGCATGTTATATTGATAACATTGCGAGTAATAAGCATAATTATTGTAGTTCTCGCTATAATAACTGCATAATATGGGTAATAATGCATGTTATATTCATAATATTGGGAGTAATAAGTGTATTTATTATAGTTCTGACGATAATAACAGTATAATATGGGTAATAATGCATGTTATATTCATAATATTGGGAGTAATAAGTGTATTTATTATAGTTCTGACGATAATAACAGTATAATATGGGTAATAATGTATGTTATATTGATAATAATAAAAGTAATAAGTATAATTATTATAGTTCGAGCGAGAATAACTGTATAATATGGGTAGTAATTCATGTTATATTGATAATAATAATAGTAATAAGTATAATTATTATAGTTCGAGCGAGAATAACTGTATAATATGGGTAATAATTCATGTTATATTGATAATAATAATAGTATTAAGTATAATTATTATAGTTCTACCGATAATAACTGCATAATATTGGTAACAGTGCATGTTATATTGATAATAATAAAAGTAATAAGTATAATTATTGTAGTTCTAGCGATAATGACTGCATAATATAGGTAATAGTGCATGTTATATTGATAGAATTAGGAGTAATAAGTATAAGTATTATAGGTCTTGCGATAATAACTGCATAATATGGGTAATAGTGTATGTTATATTGATTATAATAAAAGTAATAAGTATGATTATTGTAGTTCTAGCAATAATAACTGCATAATATGGGTAATAATGCATGGTATATTGATAATATTGGGAGTAATAAGTATGATTATTATAGTTCTAGCGATAATAACTGCATAATATGGGTGATAGTGCATGTTATATTGATAATAATAAAAGTAATAAGTATAATTATTGTAGTTCAAGCGATAATGACTGCATAATGTGGGTAATAATGCATGATATATTGATAACATTGGGACTAATAAGTATAACTACTATAGTTCTAGCCATAATAACTGCATAATATGGGAAATAATGCATGACATATCGATAATATTAGGAGTAATAAGTATAATTATTATAGTTCTAGCAATAATAACTGCATAATATGGGTAATAATGCATGACATATTGATAATATTAGGAGTAATAAGTATAATTATTATAGTTCTAGCGATAATAACTGCATAATATGGGTAACAGTGCATGTTATATTGATAATAATAAAAGTAATAAGTATAATTATTATAGTTCAAGCGATAAGAACTGTATAATATGGGTAATAATGCATGACATATTGATAGTATTAGGAGTGATAAGTATAATTGTTATAGTTCGAGCGATAATAACTGTATAATATGGGTAATAATGCATGACATATTGATAGTATTAGGAGTGATAAGTATAATTATTATAGTTCGAGCGAGAATAACTGTATAATATGGGTAATAATTCATGTTATATTGATAATAATAATAGTAATAAGTATAATTATTATAGTTCTGGCGATAATGACTGCATAATATGGGTAATAATGCATACCATATTGATAACATTGGGAGTAATAGGTATAATTATTATAGGTCTTGCGATAATAACTGCATAATATTGGTAACAGTGCATGTTATATTGATAATAATAAAAGTAATAAGTATAATTATTGTAGTTCTAGCAATAATAACTGCGTAATATGGGTAATAAGGCATGATATATTGATAATATTGCGAGCAATGAGTATAATTATCATAGTTCTAGCAATAATAACTGCATAATATGGGTAATAATACATGTTATATTGATAAAATGAGGAGTAATAAGTATTATTATTATAGTTCTAGCCATAATAACTGCATAATATGGGTAATAGTGCATGTTATATTGATAATATTGGGAGTAGTAAGTATAATTATTGTAGTTCTAGCTATAATAACTGCATAATATGGGTAATAATGCATGTTATATTGATAATATTGGGAGTTATACGTATAATTATTATAGTTCTAGCGATAATAACTGTATGATATGGGTAATAATGTATGACATATTGATAATATTAGGAGTAATAAGTATGATTATTATAGTTCTAGGGATAGTAACTGTATAATATGGGTAGTAATGCATGACATATCGATAATATTAGGAGTAATAAGTATAATTATTATAGTTCTAGCGAGAATAACTGCATAATATTGGTAATAATGCATGTTATATTGATAATAATGAAAGTAATAAGTATAATTATTATAGTTCGAGCGATAATATCTGCATAATATGGGTAATAATGCATGTTATACTGATAATAATATAAGTAATAAGTATAATTATTATGGTTCTAGCGATAATAACTGCATAACATGGGTAATAGAGCATGTTATATTGATAATAATAAAAGTAATAAGTATAATTATTATAGTTCGAGCGAGAATAACTGTATAATATGGGTAATAGTGCATGTTATATTGATAATAATAAAAGTAATAAGTATAATTATTGTAGTTCAAGCGATAATGACTGCATAATATGGGTAATAATGCATGATATATTGATAACATTGGGACTAATAAGTATAACTATTATAGTTCTAGCCATAATAACTGCATAATATGGGAAATAATGCATGACATATCGATAATATTAGGAGTAATAAGTATAATTATTATAGTTCTAGCGATAATAACTGTATAATATGGGTAATAATGCATGACATATTGATAATATTAGGAGTAATAAGTATAACTATTATATTTCTAGCGATAATAACTGTATAACTTGGGTAATAGAGCATGTTATATTGATAATAATAAAAGTAATAAGTATAATTGTTATAGTTCTAGCGATAATAACTGCATAATATGGGTAATAATGCATGTTATATTGATAATACTGGGAGTAATAAGTATAATTATTGTAGTTCTAGCAATAATAACTGCATAATATGGGTAATAATGCATGTTATGTTGAAAATATTGGGACTAATAAGTACAATTATTGTAGTTCTAGCGATAATAACTGCATAATATGGGCAATAGTGCATGTTATATTGATAATAGTATAAGTAATAAGTATAACTATTATAGTTCTAGCAATAATAACTGTATAATACGGGTAATAGAGCATGTTATATTGATAATAATAATAGTAATAAGTATAATTATTATACTTCTAGCGATATTAACTGTATAATATGGGTAAAAATGCATGTTATGTTGGTAATACTGGGAGTAATAAGTACAATTATTGTAGTTCTAGCGATAATAACTGCATAATATGGGTGATAGTGCATGTTATATTGATAATAGAATAAGTAATAAGTATAACTATTATAGTTCTAGCGACAATAACTGCATAATATGGGTAATAATGCATGATATATTGATAATATTAGGAGTAATAAGTATAATTATTATAGTTCTAGCGATAATAACTGCATAATATGGGAAATAATGCATGACATATTGATAATATTAGGAGTAATAAGCACAATTGTTATAGTTCTAGCGAGAATAATTGCATAATATGGGTAATAGTGCATGTTATATTGATAAAATTAGGAGTAATAAGTATAATTATTATAGTTCTAGCGAGAATAACAGCATAATATTGGTAATAATGCATGTTATATTGATAATAATGAAAGTAATAAGTATAATTATTATAGTTCGAGCGATAATATCTGCATAATATGGGTAATAATGCATGTTATACTGATAATAATATAAGTAATAAGTATAATTATTATAGTCCTAGCGATAATAACTGCATAATATGGGTAATAGTGCATGTTATATTGATAATAACGAAAGTAATAAGTATAATTATTATAGTTCGAGCGATAATAACTGTATAATATGGGTAATAATGCATGACATATTGATAATATTAGGAGTAATAAGTATAATTGTTATAGTTCTAGCGAGAATAACTGCATAATATGGGTAATAGTGCATGTTATATTGATAATAATAAAAGTAATAAGTATAATTATTGTAGTTCAAGCGATAATGACTGCATAATATGGGTAATACTGCATGATATATTGATAACATTGGGACTAATAAGTATAACTATTATAGTTCTAGCCATAATAACTGCATAATATGGGAAATACTGCATGACATATCGATAATATTAGGAGTAATAAGTATAATTATTATAGTTCTAGCGATAATAACTGCATAATATGGGTAACAGTGCATGTTATATTGATAATAATAAAAGTAATAAGTATAATTATTATAGTTCAAGCGATAATAACTGTATAATATGGGTAATAATGCATGACATATTGATAGTATTAGGAGTGATAAGTATAATTGTTATAGTTCGAGCGATAATAACTGTATAATATGGGTAATAATGCATGACATATTGATAGTATTAGGAGTGATAAGTATAATTATTATAGTTCGAGCGAGAATAACTGTATAATATGGGTAATAATTCATGTTATATTGATAATAATAATAGTAATAAGTATAATTATTATAGTTCTGGCGATAATAACTGTATAATATGGGTAATAATGCATGACATATTGATAGTATTAGGAGTGATAAGTATAATTGTTATAGTTCGAGCGATAATAACTGTATAATATGGGTAATAATGCATGACATATTGATAGTATTAGGAGTGATAAGTATAATTATTATAGTTCGAGCGAGAATAACTGTATAATATGGGTAATAATTCATGTTATATTGATAATAATAATAGTAATAAGTATAATTATTATAGTTCTGGCGATAATGACTGCATAATATGGGTAATAATGCATACCATATTGATAACATTGGGAGTAATAGGTATAATTATTATAGGTCTTGCGATAATAACTGCATAATATTGGTAACAGTGCATGTTATATTGATAATAATAAAAGTAATAAGTATAATTATTGCAGTTCTAGCGATAATGACTGCATAATATGGGTAATAGTGCATGTTATATGGATAGAATTAGGAGTAATAAGTATAATTATTATAATTCTAGCGAGAATAACTGCATGATATTGGTAATAATGCATGTTATATTGATAATAATGAAAGTAATAAGTATAATTATTATAGTTCTGGCGATAATGACTGCATAATATGGGTAATAATGCATACCATATTGATAACATTGGGAGTAATAGGTATAATTATTATAGGTCTTGCGATAATAACTGCATAATATGGGTAATAGTGTATGTTATATTGATAATAATAAAAGTAATAAGTATAATTATTGTAGTTCTAGCAATAATAACTGCATAATATGGGTAATAAGGCATGATATATTGATAATATTGCGAGCAATGAGTATAATTATCATAGTTCTAGCAATAATAACTGCATAATATGGGTAATAATACATGTTATATTGATAAAATGAGGAGTAATAAGTATTATTATTATAGTTCTAGCCATAATAACTGCATAATATGGGTAATAGTGCATGTTATATTGATAATATTGGGAGTAGTAAGTATAATTATTGTAGTTCTAGCAATAATAACTGCATAATATGGGTAATAATGCATGTTATATTGATAATATTGGGATTTATACGTATAATTATTATAGTTCTAGCGATAATAACTGTATGATATGGGTAATAATGTATGACATATTGATAATATTAGGAGTAATAAGTATGATTATTATAGTTCTAGCGATAGTAACTGTATAATATGGGTAGTAATGCATGACATATCGATAATATTAGGAGTAATAAGTATAATTATTATAGTTCTAGCGAGAATAACTGCATAATATTGGTAATAATGCATGTTATATTGATAATAATGAAAGTAATAAGTATAATTATTATAGTTCGAGCGAGAATAACTGTATAATATGGGTAATAGTGCATGTTATATTGATAATAATAAAAGTAATAAGTATAATTATTGTAGTTCAAGCGATAATGACTGCATAATATGGGTAATAATGCATGATATATTGATAACATTGGGACTAATAAGTATAACTATTATAGTTCTAGCCATAATAACTGCATAATATGGGAAATAATGCATGACATATCGATAATATTAGGAGTAATAAGTATAATTATTATAGTTCTAGCGATAATAACTGTATAATATGGGTAATAATGCATGACATATTGATAATATTAGGAGTAATAAGTATAACTATTATAGTTCTAGCGATAATAACTGTATAACTTGGGTAATAGAGCATGTTATATTGATAATAATAAGAGTAATAAGTATAATTATTATAGTTCGAGCGAGAATAACTGTATAATATGGGTAATAGTGCATGTTATATTGATAATAATAAAAGTAATAAGTACAATTATTGTAGTTCTAGCGATAATAACTGCATAATATGGGCAATAGTGCATGTTATATTGATAATAATATAAGTAATAAGTATAATTATTATAGTCCTAGCGATAATAACTGCATAATATGGGTAATAGTGCATGTTATATTGATAATAACGAAAGTAATAAGTATAATTATTATAGTTCGAGCGATAATAACTGTATAATATGGGTAATAATGCATGACATATTGATAATATTAGGAGTAATAAGTATAATTGTTATAGTTCTAGCGAGAGTAACTGCATAATATGGGTAATAGTGCATGTTATATTAATAATAATAAAAGTAATAAGTATAATTATTGTAGTTCAAGCGATAATGACTGCATAATATGGGTAATACTGCATGATATATTGATAACATTGGGACTAATAAGTATAACTATTATAGTTCTAGCCATAATAACTGCATAATATGGGAAATACTGCATGACATATCGATAATATTAGGAGTAATAAGTATAATTATTATAGTTCTAGCGATAATAGCTGCATAATATGGGTAACAGTGCATGTTATATTGATAATAATAAAAGTAATAAGTATAATTATTATAGTTCAAGCGATAATAACTGTATAATATGGGTAATAATGCATGACATATTGATAGTATTAGGAGTGATAAGTATAATTGTTATAGTTCGAGCGATAATAACTGTATAATATGGGTAATAATGCATGACATATTGATAGTATTAGGAGTGATAAGTATAATTATTATAGTTCGAGCGAGAATAACTGTATAATATGGGTAATAATTCATGTTATATTGATAATAATAATAGTAATAAGTATAATTATTATAGTTCTGGCGATAATAACTGTATAATATGGGTAATAATGCATGACATATTGATAGTATTAGGAGTGATAAGTATAATTGTTATAGTTCGAGCGATAATAACTGTATAATATGGGTAATAATGCATGACATATTGATAGTATTAGGAGTGATAAGTATAATTATTATAGTTCGAGCGAGAATAACTGTATAATATGGGTAATAATTCATGTTATATTGATAATAATAATAGTAATAAGTATAATTATTATAGTTCTGGCGATAATGACTGCATAATATGGGTAATAATGCATACCATATTGATAACATTGGGAGTAATAGGTATAATTATTATAGGTCTTGCGATAATAACTGCATAATATTGGTAACAGTGCATGTTATATTGATAATAATAAAAGTAATAAGTATAATTATTGCAGTTCTAGCGATAATGACTGCATAATATGGGTAATAGTGCATGTTATATGGATAGAATTAGGAGTAATAAGTATAATTATTATAATTCTAGCGAGAATAACTGCATGATATTGGTAATAATGCATGTTATATTGATAATAATGAAAGTAATAAGTATAATTATTATAGTTCTGGCGATAATGACTGCATAATATGGGTAATAATGCATACCATATTGATAACATTGGGAGTAATAGGTATAATTATTATAGGTCTTGCGATAATAACTGCATAATATGGGTAATAGTGTATGTTATATTGATAATAATAAAAGTAATAAGTATAATTATTGTAGTTCTAGCAATAATAACTGCATAATATGGGTAATAAGGCATGATATATTGATAATATTGCGAGCAATGAGTATAATTATCATAGTTCTAGCAATAATAACTGCATAATATGGGTAATAATACATGTTATATTGATAAAATGAGGAGTAATAAGTATTATTATTATAGTTCTAGCCATAATAACTGCATAATATGGGTAATAGTGCATGTTATATTGATAATATTGGGAGTAGTAAGTATAATTATTGTAGTTCTAGCAATAATAACTGCATAATATGGGTAATAATGCATGTTATATTGATAATATTGGGAGTTATACGTATAATTATTATAGTTCTAGCGATAATAACTGTATGATATGGGTAATAATGTATGACATATTGATAATATTAGGAGTAATAAGTATGATTATTATAGTTCTAGCGATAGTAACTGTATAATATGGGTAGTAATGCATGACATATCGATAATATTAGGAGTAATAAGTATAATTATTATAGTTCTAGCGAGAATAACTGCATAATATTGGTAATAATGCATGTTATATTGATAATAATGAAAGTAATAAGTATAATTATTATAGTTCGAGCGATAATATCTGCATAATATGGGTAATAATGCATGTTATACTGATAATAATATAAGTAATAAGTATAATTATTATGGTTCTAGCGATAATAACTGCATAACATGGGTAATAGAGCATGTTATATTGATAATAATAAAAGTAATAAGTATAATTATTATAGTTCGAGCGAGAATAACTGTATAATATGGGTAATAGTGCATGTTATATTGATAATAATAAAAGTAATAAGTATAATTATTGTAGTTCAAGCGATAATGACTGCATAATATGGGTAATAATGCATGATATATTGATAACATTGGGACTAATAAGTATAACTATTATAGTTCTAGCCATAATAACTGCATAATATGGGAAATAATGCATGACATATCGATAATATTAGGAGTAATAAGTATAATTATTATAGTTCTAGCGATAATAACTGTATAATATGGGTAATAATGCATGACATATTGATAATATTAGGAGTAATAAGTATAACTATTATAGTTCTAGCGATAATAACTGTATAACTTGGGTAATAGAGCATGTTATATTGATAATAATAAAAGTAATAAGTATAATTATTATAGTTCGAGCGAGAATAACTGTATAATATGGGTAATAGTGCATGTTATATTGATAATAATAAAAGTAATAAGTATAATTATTGTAGTTCAAGCTATAATGACTGCATAATATGGGTAATAATGCATGATATATTGATAACATTGGGACTAATAAGTATAACTATTATAGTTCTAGCCATAATAACTGCATAATATGGGAAATAATGCATGACATATCGATAATATTAGGAGTAATAAGTATAATTATTATAGTTCTAGCGTTAATAACTGTATAATATGGGTAATAATGCATGACATATTGATAATATTAGGAGTAATAAGTATAACTATTATAGTTCTAGCGATAATAACTGTATAACTTGGGTAATAGAGCATGTTATATTGATAATAATAAAAGTAATAAGTATAATTGTTATAGTTCTAGCGATAGTAACTGCATAATATGGGTAATAATGCATGTTATATTGATAATACTGGGTGTAATAAGTATAATTATTGTAGTTCTAGCAATAATAACTGCATAATATGGGTAATAATGCATGTTATGTTGAAAATATTGGGACTAATAAGTACAATTATTGTAGTTCTAGCGATAATAACTGCATAATATGGGCAATAGTGCATGTTATATTGATAATAGTATAAGTAATAAGTATAACTATTATAGTTCTAGCAATAATAACTGTATAATACGGGTAATAGAGCATGTTATATTGATAATAATAATAGTAATAAGTATAATTATTATAGTTCTAGCGATATTAACTGTATAATATGGGTAAAAATGCATGTTATGTTGGTAATACTGGGAGTAATAAGTACAATTATTGTAGTTCTAGCGATAATAACTGCATAATATGGGTGATAGTGCATGTTATATTGATAATAGAATAAGTAATAAGTATAACTATTATAGTTCTAGCGACAATAACTGCATAATATGGGTAATAATGCATGATATATTGATAATATTAGGAGTAATAAGTATAATTATTATAGTTCTAGCGATAATAACTGCATAATATGGGAAATAATGCATGACATATTGATAATATTAGGAGTAATAAGTACAATTGTTATAGTTCTAGCGAGAATAATTGCATAATATGGGTAATAGTGCATGTTATATTGATAAAATTAGGAGTAATAAGTATAATTATTATAGTTCTAGCGAGAATAACAGCATAATATTGGTAATAATGCATGTTATATTGATAATAATGAAAGTAATAAGTATAATTATTATAGTTCGAGCGATAATATCTGCATAATATGGGTAATAATGCATGTTATACTGATAATAATATAAGTAATAAGTATAATTATTATAGTCCTAGCGATAATAACTGCATAATATGGGTAATAGTGCATGTTATATTGATAATAATGAAAGTAATAAGTATAATTATTATAGTTCTGGCGATAATGATTGCATAATATGGGTAATAATGCATACTATATTGATAACATTGGGAGTAATAAGTATAAGTATTATAGGTCTTCCGATAATAACTGCATAATATGGGTAATAATGCATGGTATATTGATAATATTGGGAGTAATAAGTATAACTATTATAGTTCTAGCGACAATAACTGTATAATATGGGTAATAATTCATGTTATATTGATAATAATAATAGTAATAAGTATAATTATTATAGTTCTGGCGATAATGACTGCATAATATGGGTAATAATGCATACCATATTGATAACATTGGGAGTAATAGGTATAATTATTATAGGTCTTGCGATAATAACTGCATAATATTGGTAACAGTGCATGTTATATTGATAATAATAAAAGTAATAAGTATAATTATTGCAGTTCTAGCGATAATGACTGCATAATATGGGTAATAGTGCATGTTATATTGATAGAATTAGGAGTAATAAGTATAATTATTATAATTCTAGCGAGAATAACTGCATGATATTGGTAATAATGCATGTTATATTGATAATAATGAAAGTAATAAGTATAATTATTATAGTTCTGGCGATAATGACTGCATAATATGGGTAATAATGCATACCATATTGATAACATTGGGAGTAATAGGTATAATTATTATAGGTCTTGCGATAATAACTGCATAATATGGGTAATAGTGTATGTTATATTGATAATAATAAAAGTAATAAGTATAATTATTGTAGTTCTAGCAATAATAACTGCATAATATGGGTAATAAGGCATGATATATTGATAATATTGCGAGCAATGAGTATAATTATCATAGTTCTAGCAATAATAACTGCATAATATGGGTAATAATACATGTTATATTGATAAAATGAGGAGTAATAAGTATAATTATTATAGTTCTGGCGATAATAACTGCATAATATTGGTAATAATGCATGTTATATTGATAACATTGCGAGTAATAAGCATAATTATTGTAGTTCTCGCTATAATAACTGCATAATATGGGTAATAATGCATGTTATATTCATAATATTGGGAGTAATAAGTGTATTTATTATAGTTCTGACGATAATAACAGTATCATATGGGTAATAATGCATGTTATATTCATAATATTGGGAGTAATAAGTGTATTTACTATAGTTCTGACGATAATAACAGTATAATATGGGTAATAATGCATGTTATATTGATAATAATAAAAGTAATAAGTATAATTATTATAGTTCGAGCGAGAATAACTGTATAATATGGGTAATAATTCATGTTATATTGATAATAATAATAGTAATAAGTATAATTATTATAGTTCGAGCGAGAATAACTGTATAATATGGGTAATAATTCATGTTATATTGATAATAATAATAGTATTAAGTATAATTATTATAGTTCTACCGATAATAACTGCATAATATTGGTAACAGTGCATGTTATATTGATAATAATAAAAGTAATAAGTATAATTATTGTAGTTCTAGCGATAATGACTGCATAATATAGGTAATAGTGCATGTTATATTGATAGAATTAGGAGTAATAAGTATAATTATTATAATTCTAGCGAGAATAACTGCATGATATTGGTAATAATGCATGTTATATTGATAATAATGAAAGTAATAAGTATAATTATTATAGTTCTGGCGATAATGATTGCATAATATGGGTAATAATGCATACTATATTGATAACATTGGGAGTAATAAGTATAAGTATTATAGGTCTTCCGATAATAACTGCATAATATGGGTAATAATGCATGGTATATTGATAATATTGGGAGTAATAAGTATAACTATTATAGTTCTAGCGACAATAACTGTATAATATGGGTAATAATGTATGACATATTGATAATATTAGGAGTAATAAGTATGATTATTATAGTTCTAGCGATAATAACTGCATAATATGGGTGATAGTGCATGTTATATTGATAATAATAAAAGTAATAAGTATAATTATTGTAGTTCAAGCGATAATGACTGCATAATGTGGGTAATAATGCATGATATATTGATAACATTGGGACTAATAAGTATAACTACTATAGTTCTAGCCATAATAACTGCATAATATGGGAAATAATGCATGACATATCGATAATATTAGGAGTAATAAGTATAATTATTATAGTTCTAGCAATAATAACTGCATAATATGGGTAATAATGCATGACATATTGATAATATTAGGAGTAATAAGTATAATTATTATAGTTCTAGCGATAATAACTGCATAATATGGGTAACAGTGCATGTTATATTGATAATAATAAAAGTAATAAGTATAATTATTATAGTTCAAGCGATAATAACTGTATAATATGGGTAATAATGCATGACATATTGATAGTATTAGGAGTGATAAGTATAATTGTTATAGTTCGAGCGATAATAACTGTATAATATGGGTATTAATGCATGACATATTGATAATATTAGGAGTAATAAGTATAATTGTTATAGCTCTAGCGATAATAACTGCATAATATGGGTAATAATGCATGGTATATTGATAATATTGGGAGTAATAAGTATAACTATAATAGTTCTAGCGATAATAACTGTATAATATGGGTAATAATGCACGTTATATTCATAAAATTAGGAGTAATAAGTATTATTATTATAGTTCTAGCCATAATAACTGCATAATATGGGTAATAGTGCATGTTATATTGATAATATTGGGAGTAGTAAGTATAATTATTGTAGTTCTAGCAATAATAACTGCATAATATGGGTAATAATGCATGTTATATTGATAATATTGGGAGTTATACGTATAATTATTATAGTTCTAGCGATAATAACTGTATGATATGGGTAATAATGTATGACATATTGATAATATTAGGAGTAATAAGTATGATTATTATAGTTCTAGCGATAGTAACTGTATAATATGGGTAGTAATGCATGACATATCGATAATATTAGGAGTAATAAGTATAATTATTATAGTTCTAGCGAGAATAACTGCATAATATTGGTAATAATGCATGTTATATTGATAATAATGAAAGTAATAAGTATAATTATTATAGTTCGAGCGATAATATCTGCATAATATGGGTAATAATGCATGTTATACTGATAATAATATAAGTAATAAGTATAATTACTATGGTTCTAGCGATAATAACTGCATAACATGGGTAATAGAGCATGTTATATTGATAATAATAAAAGTAATAAGTATAATTATTATAGTTCTAGCGATAATTACTGCATAATATGGGTAATAATGCATGTTATATTCATAATATTGGGAGTAATAAGTATAACTATTATAGTTCTAGCGATAATAACTGTATAATATGGGTAATAATGTATGACATATTGATAATATTAGGAGTAATAAGTATGATTATTATAGTTCTAGCGATAATAACTGTATAATATGGGTAGTAATGCATGACATATCGATAATATTAGGAGTAATAAGTATAATTATTATAGTTCTAGCGAGAATAACTGTATAATATGGGTAATAATGCATGACATATTGATAATATTAGGAGTAATAAGTATAACTATTATAGTTCTAGCGATAATAACTGTATAATATGGGTAATAGTGCATGTTATATTGATAATATTGGGAGTAGTAAGTATAATTATTGTAGTTCTAGCAATAATAACTGCATAATATGGGTAATAATGCACGTTATATTCATAAAATTAGGAGTAATAAGTATTATTATTATAGTTCTAGCCATAATAACTGCATAATATGGGTAATAGTGCATGTTATATTGATAATATTGGGAGTAATGTGTACAATTATTGTAGTTCTAGCGATAATAACTGCATAATATGGGTAATAATGCATGTTATATTGATAATATTGGGAGTTATAAGTATAATTATTGGAGTTCTAGCAATAATAACTGCATAATATGGGTAATAATGCATGGTATATTGACAATATTGGGAGTAATACGTATAATTATTATAGTTCTAGCGATAATAACTGTATGATATGGGTAATAATGTATGACATATTGATAATATTAGGAGTAATAAGTATGATTATTATAGTTCTAGCGATAATAACTGCATAATATGGGTAATAGTGCATGTTATATTGATAATAGAATAAGTAATAAGTATAACTATTATAGTTCTAGCGACAATAACTGTATAATATGGGTAATAATGCATGACATATTGATAATATTAGGAGTAATAAGTATAATTATTATAGTTCTAGCGGTAATAACTGCATAATGTGGGTAATAGTGCATGTTATATTGATAATAATAAAAGTAATAAGTATAATTATTGCAGTTCTAGCGATAATGACTGCATAATATGGGTAATAGTGCATGTTATATTGATAGAATTAGGAGTAATAAGTATAATTATTATAATTCTAGCGAGAATAACTGCATGATATTGGTAATAATGCATGTTATATTGATAATAATGAAAGTAATAAGTATAATTATTATAGTTCTGGCGATAATGACTGCATAATATGGGTAATAATGCATACCATATTGATAACATTGGGAGTAATAGGTATAATTATTATAGGTCTTGCGATAATAACTGCATAATATGGGTAATAGTGTATGTTATATTGATAATAATAAAAGTAATAAGTATAATTATTGTAGTTCTAGCAATAATAACTGCATAATATGGGTAATAAGGCATGATATATTGATAATATTGCGAGCAATGAGTATAATTATCATAGTTCTAGCAATAATAACTGCATAATATGGGTAATAATACATGTTATATTGATAAAATGAGGAGTAATAAGTATAATTATTATAGTTCTGGCGATAATAACTGCATAATATTGGTAATAATGCATGTTATATTGATAACATTGCGAGTAATAAGCATAATTATTGTAGTTCTCGCTATAATAACTGCATAATATGGGTAATAATGCATGTTATATTCATAATATTGGGAGTAATAAGTGTATTTATTATAGTTCTGACGATAATAACAGTATCATATGGGTAATAATGCATGTTATATTCATAATATTGGGAGTAATAAGTGTATTTACTATAGTTCTGACGATAATAACAGTATAATATGGGTAATAATGCATGTTATATTGATAATAATAAAAGTAATAAGTATAATTATTATAGTTCGAGCGAGAATAACTGTATAATATGGGTAATAATTCATGTTATATTGATAATAATAATAGTAATAAGTATAATTATTATAGTTCGAGCGAGAATAACTGTATAATATGGGTAATAATTCATGTTATATTGATAATAATAATAGTATTAAGTATAATTATTATAGTTCTACCGATAATAACTGCATAATATTGGTAACAGTGCATGTTATATTGATAATAATAAAAGTAATAAGTATAATTATTGTAGTTCTAGCGATAATGACTGCATAATATAGGTAATAGTGCATGTTATATTGATAGAATTAGGAGTAATAAGTATAATTATTATAATTCTAGCGAGAATAACTGCATGATATTGGTAATAATGCATGTTATATTGATAATAATGAAAGTAATAAGTATAATTATTATAGTTCTGGCGATAATGATTGCATAATATGGGTAATAATGCATACTATATTGATAACATTGGGAGTAATAAGTATAAGTATTATAGGTCTTCCGATAATAACTGCATAATATGGGTAATAATGCATGGTATATTGATAATATTGGGAGTAATAAGTATAACTATTATAGTTCTAGCGACAATAACTGTATAATATGGGTAATAATGTATGACATATTGATAATATTAGGAGTAATAAGTATGATTATTATAGTTCTAGCGATAATAACTGCATAATATGGGTGATAGTGCATGTTATATTGATAATAATAAAAGTAATAAGTATAATTATTGTAGTTCAAGCGATAATGACTGCATAATGTGGGTAATAATGCATGATATATTGATAACATTGGGACTAATAAGTATAACTACTATAGTTCTAGCCATAATAACTGCATAATATGGGAAATAATGCATGACATATCGATAATATTAGGAGTAATAAGTATAATTATTATAGTTCTAGCAATAATAACTGCATAATATGGGTAATAATGCATGACATATTGATAATATTAGGAGTAATAAGTATAATTATTATAGTTCTAGCGATAATAACTGCATAATATGGGTAACAGTGCATGTTATATTGATAATAATAAAAGTAATAAGTATAATTATTATAGTTCAAGCGATAATAACTGTATAATATGGGTAATAATGCATGACATATTGATAGTATTAGGAGTGATAAGTATAATTGTTATAGTTCGAGCGATAATAACTGTATAATATGGGTATTAATGCATGACATATTGATAATATTAGGAGTAATAAGTATAATTGTTATAGCTCTAGCGATAATAACTGCATAATATGGGTAATAATGCATGGTATATTGATAATATTGGGAGTAATAAGTATAACTATAATAGTTCTAGCGATAATAACTGTATAATATGGGTAATAATGCACGTTATATTCATAAAATTAGGAGTAATAAGTATTATTATTATAGTTCTAGCCATAATAACTGCATAATATGGGTAATAGTGCATGTTATATTGATAATATTGGGAGTAGTAAGTATAATTATTGTAGTTCTAGCAATAATAACTGCATAATATGGGTAATAATGCATGTTATATTGATAATATTGGGAGTTATACGTATAATTATTATAGTTCTAGCGATAATAACTGTATGATATGGGTAATAATGTATGACATATTGATAATATTAGGAGTAATAAGTATGATTATTATAGTTCTAGCGATAGTAACTGTATAATATGGGTAGTAATGCATGACATATCGATAATATTAGGAGTAATAAGTATAATTATTATAGTTCTAGCGAGAATAACTGCATAATATTGGTAATAATGCATGTTATATTGATAATAATGAAAGTAATAAGTATAATTATTATAGTTCGAGCGATAATATCTGCATAATATGGGTAATAATGCATGTTATACTGATAATAATATAAGTAATAAGTATAATTACTATGGTTCTAGCGATAATAACTGCATAACATGGGTAATAGAGCATGTTATATTGATAATAATAAAAGTAATAAGTATAATTATTATAGTTCTAGCGATAATTACTGCATAATATGGGTAATAATGCATGTTATATTCATAATATTGGGAGTAATAAGTATAACTATTATAGTTCTAGCGATAATAACTGTATAATATGGGTAATAATGTATGACATATTGATAATATTAGGAGTAATAAGTATGATTATTATAGTTCTAGCGATAATAACTGTATAATATGGGTAGTAATGCATGACATATCGATAATATTAGGAGTAATAAGTATAATTATTATAGTTCTAGCGAGAATAACTGTATAATATGGGTAATAATGCATGACATATTGATAATATTAGGAGTAATAAGTATAACTATTATAGTTCTAGCGATAATAACTGTATAATATGGGTAATAGTGCATGTTATATTGATAATATTGGGAGTAGTAAGTATAATTATTGTAGTTCTAGCAATAATAACTGCATAATATGGGTAATAATGCACGTTATATTCATAAAATTAGGAGTAATAAGTATTATTATTATAGTTCTAGCCATAATAACTGCATAATATGGGTAATAGTGCATGTTATATTGATAATATTGGGAGTAATGTGTACAATTATTGTAGTTCTAGCGATAATAACTGCATAATATGGGTAATAATGCATGTTATATTGATAATATTGGGAGTTATAAGTATAATTATTGGAGTTCTAGCAATAATAACTGCATAATATGGGTAATAATGCATGGTATATTGACAATATTGGGAGTAATACGTATAATTATTATAGTTCTAGCGATAATAACTGTATGATATGGGTAATAATGTATGACATATTGATAATATTAGGAGTAATAAGTATGATTATTATAGTTCTAGCGATAATAACTGCATAATATGGGTAATAGTGCATGTTATATTGATAATAGAATAAGTAATAAGTATAACTATTATAGTTCTAGCGACAATAACTGTATAATATGGGTAATAATGCATGACATATTGATAATATTAGGAGTAATAAGTATAATTATTATAGTTCTAGCGGTAATAACTGCATAATGTGGGTAATAGTGCATGTTATATTGATAATAATAATAGTATTAAGTATAATTATTATAGTTCTACCGATAATAACTGCATAATATTGGTAACAGTGCATGTTATATTGATAATAATAAAAGTAATAAGTATAATTATTGTAGTTCTAGCGATAATGACTGCATAATATGGGTAATAGCGCATATTATATTGATAAAATTAGGAGTAATAAGTATAATTATTATAATTCTAGCGAGAATAACTGCATGATATTGGTAATAATGCATGTTATATTGATAATAATGAAAGTAATAAGTATAATTATTATAGTTCGTTCGATAATAACTGCATAATATGGGTAATAATGCATGTTATACTGACAATAATATAAGTAATAAGTATAATTATTATAGCTCTAGCGATAATGACTGCATAATATGGGTAATAATGCATACCATATTGATAACATTGGGAGTAATAGGTATAATTATTATAGGTCTGGCGATAATAACTGCATAATATGGGTAATAGTGTATGTTATATTGATAATAATAAAAGTAATAAGTATAATTATTGTAGTTCTAGCGATAATGACTGCATAATATGGGTAATAATGCATACTATATTGATAACATTGGGAGTAATAAGTATAAGTATTATAGGTCTTGCGATAATAACTGCATAATATGGGTAATAGTGTATGTTATATTGATTATAATAAAAGTAATAAGTATAATTATTGTAGTTCTAGCGATAATGACTGCATAATATGGGTAATAATGCATGATATATTGATAACGTTGGGACTAATAAGTATAACTATTATAGTTCTAGCCATAATAACTGCATAATATGGGAAATAATGCATGACATATCGATAATATTAGGAGTAATAAGTATAATTATTATAGTTCTAGCGATAATAACTGTAAAATATGGGTAATAATGCATGACATATTGATAATATTAGGAGTAATAAGTATAACTATTATAGTTCTAGCGATAATAACTGTATAATATGGGTAATAGAGCATGTTATATTGATAATAATAAAAGTAATAAGTATAATTGTTATAGTTCTAGCGATATTAACTGTATAATATGGGTAAAAATGCATGTTATGTTGGTAATACTGGGAGTAATAAGTACAATTATTGTAGTTCTAGCGATAATAACTGCATAATATGGGTGATAGTGCATGTTATATTGATAATAGAATAAGTAATAAGTATAACTATTATAGTTCTAGCGACAATAACTGCATAATATGGGTAATAATGCATGATATATTGATAATATTAGGAGTAATAAGTATAATTATTATAGTTCTAGCGATAATAACTGCATAATATGGGAAATAATGCATGACATATTGATAATATTAGGAGTAATAAGTAGAATTGTTATAGTTCTAGCGAGAATAATTGCATAATATGGGTAATAGTGCATGTTATATTGATAAAATTAGGAGTAATAAGTATAATCATTATAGTTCTAGCGAGAATAACTGCATAATATGGGAAATAATGCATGACATATTGATAATATTGGGACTAATAAGTATAACTATTATAGTTCTAGCCATAATAACTGCATAATATGGGAAATACTGCATGACATATCGATAATATTAGGAGTAATAAGTATAATTATTATAGTTCTAGCGAGAATAACTGCATAATATTGGTAATAATGCATGTTATATTGATAATAATGAAAGTAATAAGTATAATTATTATAGTTCTAGCGAGAATAACTGCATAATATTGGTAATAATGCATGTTATATTGATAATAATGAAAGTAATAAGTATAATTATTATAGTTCGAGCGATAATGACTGCTTAATATGGGTAATAATGCATGATATATTGATAACATTGGGACTAATAAGTATAACTATTATAGTTCTAGCCATAATAACTGCATAATATGGGAAATACTGCATGACATATCGATAATATTAGGAGTAATAAGTATAATTATTATCGTTCTAGCGATAATAACTGTATAATATGGGTAATAATGCATGACATATTGATAATATTTGGAGTAATAAGTATAATTGTTATAGTTCTAGCGAGAATAACTGCATAATATGGGTAATAGTGCATGTTATATTGATAAAATTAGGAGTAATAAGTATAATTATTATAGTTCTAGCGAGAATAACTGCATAATATTGGTAATAATGCATGTTATATTGATAATAATGAAAGTAATAAGTATAATTATTATAGTTCGAGCGATAATATCTGCATAATATGGGTAATAATGCATGTTATAATGATAATAATATAAGTAATAAGTATAAATATTATAGTTCTAGCGATAATAACTGCATAATACGGGTAATAATGCATGTTATATTGATAATAATAAAAGTAATAAGTATAATTATTATAGTTCGAGCGAGAATAACTGTATAATATGGGTAATAATGCATGTTATATTCATAATATTGGGAGTAATAAGTGTATTTATTATAGTTCTGACGATAATAACAGTATAATATGGGTAATAATGCATGTTATATTCATAATATTGGGAGTAATAAGTGTATTTATTATAGTTCTGACGATAATAACAGTATAATATGGGTAATAATGCATGTTATATTGATAATAATAAAAGTAATAAGTATAATTATTATAGTTCGAGCGAGAATAACTGTATAATATGGGTAATAATTCATGTTATATTGATAATAATAATAGTAATAAGTATAATTATTATAGTTCGAGCGAGAATAACTGTATAATATGGGTAATAATTCATGTTATATTGATAATAATAATAGTATTAAGTATAATTATTATAGTTCTACCGATAATAACTGCATAATATTGGTAACAGTGCATGTTATATTGATAATAATAAAAGTAATAAGTATAATTATTGCAGTTCTAGCGATAATGACTGCATAATATAGGTAATAGTGCATGTTATATTGATAGAATTAGGAGTAATAAGTATAATTATTATAATTCTAGCGAGAATAACTGCATGATATTGGTAATAATGCATGTTATATTGATAATAATGAAAGTAATAAGTATAATTATTATAGTTCTGGCGATAATGATTGCATAATATGGGTAATAATGCATACTATATTGATAACATTGGGAGTAATAAGTATAAGTATTATAGGTCTTGCGATAATAACTGCATAATATGGGTAATAGTGTATTTTATATTGATTATAATAAAAGTAATAAGTATGATTATTGTAGTTCTAGCAATAATAACTGCATAATATGGGTAATAATGCATGGTATATTGATAATATTGGGAGTAATAAGTATAACTATTATAGTTCTAGCGACAATAACTGTATAATATGGGTAATAATGTATGACATATTGATAATATTAGGAGTAATAAGTATGATTATTATAGTTCTAGCGATAATAACTGCATAATATGGGTGATAGTGCATGTTATATTGATAATAATAAAAGTAATATGTATAATTATTGTAGTTCAAGCGATAATGACTGCATAATGTGGGTAATAATGCATGATATATTGATAATATTGGGACTAATAAGTATAACTACTATAGTTCTAGCCATAATATCTGCATAATATGGGAAATAATGCATGACATATCGATAATATTAGGAGTAATAAGTATAATTATTATAGTTCTAGCAATAATAACTGCATAATATGGGTAATAATGCATGACATATTGATAATATTAGGAGTAATAAGTATAATTATTATAGTTCTAGCGATAATAACTGCATAATATGGGTAACAGTGCATGTTATATTGATAATAATAAAAGTAATAAGTATAATTATTATAGTTCAAGCGATAATAACTGTATAATATGGGTAATAATGCATGACATATTGATAGTATTAGGAGTGATAAGTATAATTGTTATAGTTCGAGCGATAATAACTGTATAATATGGGTATTAATGCATGACACATTGATAATATTAGGAGTAATAAGTATAATTGTTATAGCTCTAGCGATAATAACTGCATAATATGGGTAATAATGCATGGTATATTGTTAATATTGGGAGTAATAAGTATAACTATAATAGTTCTAGCGATATTAACTGTATAATATGGGTAAAAATGCATGTTATGTTGGTAATATTGGGAGTAATAAGTACAATTATTGTAGTTCTAGCGATAATAACTGCATAATATGGGTAATAATGCATGTTATATTGATAATATTGGGAGTTATAAGTATAATTATTGGAGTTCTAGCAATAATAACTGCATAATATGGGTAATAATGCATGGTATATTGACAATATTGGGAGTAATACGTATAATTATTATAGTTCTGGCGATAATAACTGTATGATATGGGTAATAATGTATGACATATTGATAATATTAGGAGTAATAAGTATAATTATTATAGTTCGAGCGATAATATCTGCATAATATGGGTAATAATGCATGTTATACTGATAATAATATAAGTAATAAGTATAATTATTATGGTTCTAGCGATAATAACTGCATAACATGGCTAATAGAGCATGTTATATTGATAATAATAAAAGTAATAAGTATAATTATTGTAGTTCAAGCGATAATGACTGCATAATATGGGTAATAATGCATGATATATTGATAACATTGGGACTAATAAGTATAACTATTATAGTTCTAGCCATAATAACTGCATAATATGGGAAATAATGCATGACATATCGATAATATTAGGAGTAATAAGTATAATTATTATAGTTCTAGCGATAATAACTGTATAATATGGGTAATAATGCATGACATATTGATAATATTAGGAGTAATAAGTATAACTATTATAGTTCTAGCGATAATAACTGTATAACTTGGGTAATAGAGCATGTTATATTGATAATAATAAAAGTAATAAGTATAATTGTTATAGTTCTAGCGATAATAACTGCATAATATGGGTAATAATGCATGTTATATTGATAATACTGGGAGTAATAAGTATAATTATTGTAGTTCTAGCAATAATAACTTCATAATATGGGTAATAATGCATGTTATGTTGAAAATATTGGGATTAATAAGTACAATTATTGTAGTTCTAGCGATAATAACTGCATAATATGGGCAATAGTGCATGTTATATTGATAATAGTATAAGTAATAAGTATAACTATTATAGTTCTAGCAATAATAACTGTATAATACGGGTAATAGAGCATGTTATATTGATAATAATAATAGTAATAAGTATAATTATTATAGTTCTAGCGATATTAACTGTATAATATGGGTAAAAATGCATGTTATGTTGGTAATACTGGGAGTAATAAGTACAATTATTGTAGTTCTAGCGATAATAACTGCATAATATGGGTGATAGTGCATGTTATATTGATAATAGGATAAGTAATAAGTATAACTATTATAGTTCTAGCGACAATAACTGCATAATATGGGTAATAATGCATGATATATTGATAATATTAGGAGTAATAAGTATAATTATTATAGTTCTAGCGATAATAACTGCATAATATGGGAAATAATGCATGACATATTGATAATATTAGGAGTAATAAGTACAATTGTTATAGTTCTAGCGAGAATAATTGCATAATATGGGTAATAGTGCATGTTATATTGATAAAATTAGGAGTAATAAGTATAATTATTATAGTTCTAGCGAGAATAACAGCATAATATTGGTAATAATGCATGTTATATTGATAATAATGAAAGTAATAAGTATAATTATTATAGTTCGAGCGATAATATCTGCATAATATGGGTAATAATGCATGTTATACTGATAATAATATAAGTAATAAGTATAATTATTATAGTCCTAGCGATAATAACTGCATAATATGGGTAATAGTGCATGTTATATTGATAATAACGAAAGTAATAAGTATAATTATTATAGTTCGAGCGATAATAACTGTATAATATGGGTAATAATGCATGACATATTGATAATATTAGGAGTAATAAGTATAATTGTTATAGTTCTAGCGAGAATAACTGCATAATATGGGTAATAGTACATGTTATATTGATAATAATAAAAGTAATAAGTATAATTATTGTAGTTCAAGCGATAATGACTGCATAATATGGGTAATACTGCATGATATATTGATAACATTGGGACTAATAAGTATAACTATTATAGTTCTAGCCATAATAACTGCATAATATGGGAAATACTGCATGACATATCGATAATATTAGGAGTAATAAGTATAATTATTGTAGTTCTAGCGATAATGACTGCATAATATAGGTAATAGTGCATGTTATATTGATAGAATTAGGAGTAATAAGTATAATTATTATAATTCTAGCGAGAATAACTGCATGATATTGGTAATAATGCATGTTATATTGATAATAATGAAAGTAATAAGTATAATTATTATAGTTCTGGCGATAATGATTGCATAATATGGGTAATAATGCATACTATATTGATAACATTGGGAGTAATAAGTATAAGTATTATAGGTCTTGCGATAATAACTGCATAATATGGGTAATAGTGTATGTTATATTGATTATAATAAAAGTAATAAGTATGATTATTGTAGTTCTAGCAATAATAACTGCATAATATGGGTAATAATGCATGGTATATTGTTAATATTGGGAGTAATAAGTATAACTATAATAGTTCTAGCGATATTAACTGTATAATATGGGTAAAAATGCATGTTATGTTGGTAATATTGGGAGTAATAAGTACAATTATTGTAGTTCTAGCGATAATAACTGCATAATATGGGTAATAATGCATGTTATATTGATAATATTGGGAGTTATAAGTATAATTATTGGAGTTCTAGCAATAATAACTGCATAATATGGGTAATAATGCATGGTATATTGACAATATTGGGAGTAATACGTATAATTATTATAGTTCTGGCGATAATAACTGTATGATATGGGTAATAATGTATGACATATTGATAATATTAGGAGTAATAAGTATAATTATTATAGTTCGAGCGATAATATCTGCATAATATGGGTAATAATGCATGTTATACTGATAATAATATAAGTAATAAGTATAATTATTATGGTTCTAGCGATAATAACTGCATAACATGGCTAATAGAGCATGTTATATTGATAATAATAAAAGTAATAAGTATAATTATTATAGTTCGAGCGAGAATAACTGTATAATATGGGTAATAGTGCATGTTATATTGATAATAATAAAAGTAATAAGTATAATTATTGTAGTTCAAGCGATAATGACTGCATAATATGGGTAATAATGCATGATATATTGATAACATTGGGACTAATAAGTATAACTATTATAGTTCTAGCCATAATAACTGCATAATATGGGAAATAATGCATGACATATCGATAATATTAGGAGTAATAAGTATAATTATTATAGTTCTAGCGATAATAACTGTATAATATGGGTAATAATGCATGACATATTGATAATATTAGGAGTAATAAGTATAACTATTATAGTTCTAGCGATAATAACTGTATAACTTGGGAAATAGAGCATGTTATATTGATAATAATAAAAGTAATAAGTATAATTGTTATAGTTCTAGCGATAATAACTGCATAATATGGGTAATAATGCATGTTATATTGATAATACTGGGAGTAATAAGTATAATTATTGTAGTTCTAGCAATAATAACTTCATAATATGGGTAATAATGCATGTTATGTTGAAAATATTGTGACTAATAAGTACAATTATTGTAGTTCTAGCGATAATAACTGCATAATATGGGCAATAGTGCATGTTATATTGATAATAGTATAAGTAATAAGTATAACTATTATAGTTCTAGCAATAATAACTGTATAATACGGGTAATAGAGCATGTTATATTGATAATAATAATAGTAATAAGTATAATTATTATAGTTCTAGCGATATTAACTGTATAATATGGGTAAAAATGCATGTTATGTTGGTAATACTGGGAGTAATAAGTACAATTATTGTAGTTCTAGCGATAATAACTGCATAATACGGGTGATAGTGCATGTTATATTGATAATAGGATAAGTAATAAGTATAACTATTATAGTTCTAGCGACAATAACTGCATAATATGGGTAATAATGCATGATATATTGATAATATTAGGAGTAATAAGTATAATTATTATAGTTCTAGCGATAATAACTGCATAATATGGGAAATAATGCATGACATATTGATAATATTAGGAGTAATAAGTACAATTGTTATAGTTCTAGCGAGAATAATTGCATAATATGGGTAATAGTGCATGTTATATTGATAAAATTAGGAGTAATAAGTATAATTATTATAGTTCTAGCGAGAATAACAGCATAATATTGGTAATAATGCATGTTATATTGATAATAATGAAAGTAATAAGTATAATTATTATAGTTCGAGCGATAATATCTGCATAATATGGGTAATAATGCATGTTATACTGATAATAATATAAGTAATAAGTATAATTATTATAGTCCTAGCGATAATAACTGCATAATATGGGTAATAGTGCATGTTATATTGATAATAACGAAAGTAATAAGTATAATTATTATAGTTCTAGCCATAATAACTGCATAATATGGGAAATAATGCATGACATATCGATAATATTAGGAGTAATAAGTATAATTATTATAGTTCTAGCGATAATAACTGTATAATATGGGTAATAATGCATGACATATTGATAATATTAGGAGTAATAAGTATAACTATTATAGTTCTAGCGATAATAACTGTATGACTTGGGTAATAGAGCATGTTATATTGATAATAATAAAAGTAATAAGTATAATTATTATAGTTCGAGCGAGAATAACTGTATAATATGGGTAATAGTGCATGTTATATTGATAATACTGGGAGTAATAAGTATAATTATTGTAGTTCTAGCAATAATAACTGCATAATATGGGTAATAATGCATGTTATGTTGAAAACATTGGGACTAATAAGTACAATTATTGTAGTTCTAGCGATAATAACTGCATAATATGGGCAATAGTGCATGTTATATTGATAATAGTATAAGTAATAAGTATAACTATTATAGTTCTAGCAATAATAACTGTATAATACGGGTAATAGAGCATGTTATATTGATAATAATAATAGTAATAAGTATAATTATTATAGTTCTAGCGATATTAACTGTATAATATGGGTAAAAATGCATGTTATGTTGGTAATACTGGGAGTAATAAGTACAATTATTGTAGTTCTAGCGATAATAACTGCATAATACGGGTGATAGTGCATGTTATATTGATAATAGGATAAGTAATAAGTATAACTATTATAGTTCTAGCGACAATAACTGCATAATATGGGTAATAATGCATGATATATTGATAATATTAGGAGTAATAAGTATAATTATTATAGTTCTAGCGATAATAACTGCATAATATGGGAAATAATGCATGACATATTGATAATATTAGGAGTAATAAGTACAATTGTTATAGTTCTAGCGAGAATAATTGCATAATATGGGTAATAGTGCATGTTATATTGATAAAATTAGGAGTAATAAGTATAATTATTATAGTTCTAGCGAGAATAACAGCATAATATTGGTAATAATGCATGTTATATTGATAATAATGAAAGTAATAAGTATAATTATTATAGTTCGAGCGATAATATCTGCATAATATGGGTAATAATGCATGTTATACTGATAATAATATAAGTAATAAGTATAATTATTATAGTCCTAGCGATAATAACTGCATAATATGGGTAATAGTGCATGTTATATTGATAATAACGAAAGTAATAAGTATAATTATTATAGTTCTAGCCATAATAACTGCATAATATGGGAAATAATGCATGACATATCGATAATATTAGGAGTAATAAGTATAATTATTATAGTTCTAGCGATAATAACTGTATAATATGGGTAATAATGCATGACATATTGATAATATTAGGAGTAATAAGTATAACTATTATAGTTCTAGCGATAATAACTGTATGACTTGGGTAATAGAGCATGTTATATTGATAATAATAAAAGTAATAAGTATAATTATTATAGTTCGAGCGAGAATAACTGTATAATATGGGTAATAGTGCATGTTATATTGATAATACTGGGAGTAATAAGTATAATTATTGTAGTTCTAGCAATAATAACTGCATAATATGGGTAATAATGCATGTTATGTTGAAAACATTGGGACTAATAAGTACAATTATTGTAGTTCTAGCGATAATAACTGCATAATATGGGCAATAGTGCATGTTATATTGATAATAGTATAAGTAATAAGTATAACTATTATAGTTCTAGCAATAATAACTGTATAATACGGGTAATAGAGCATGTTATATTGATAATAATAATAGTAATAAGTATAATTATTATAGTTCTAGCGATATTAACTGTATAATATGGGTAAAAATGCATGTTATGTTGGTAATACTGGGAGTAATAAGTACAATTATTGTAGTTCTAGCGATAATAACTGCATAATATGGGTGATAGTGCATGTTATATTGATAATAGAATAAGTAATAAGTATAACTATTATAGTTCTAGCGACAATAACTGCATAATATGGGTAATAATGCATGATATATTGATAATATTAGGAGTAATAAGTATAATTATTATAGTTCTAGCGATAATAACTGCATAATATGGGAAATAATGCATGACATATTGATAATATTAGGAGTAATAAGTACAATTGTTATAGTTCTAGCGAGAATAATTGCATAATATGGGTAATAGTGCATGTTATATTGATAAAATTAGGAGTAATAAGTATAATTATTATAGTTCTAGCGAGAATAACAGCATAATACTGGTAATAATGCATGTTATATTGATAATAATGAAAGTAATAAGTATAATTATTATAGTTCGAGCGATAATATCTGCATAATAGGGGTAATAATGCATGTTATACTGATAATAATATAAGTAATAAGTATAATTATTATAGTCCTAGCGATAATAACTGCATAATATGGGTAATAGTGCATGTTATATTGATAATAACGAAAGTAATAAGTATAATTATTATAGTTCGAGCGATAATAACTGTATAATATGGGTAATAATGCATGACATATTGATAATATTAGGAGTAATAAGTATAATTGTTATAGTTCTAGCGAGAATAACTGCATAATATGGGTAATAGTGCATGTTATATTGATAATAATAAAAGTAATAAGTATAATTATTGTAGTTCAAGCGATAATGACTGCATAATATGGGTAATACTGCATGATATATTGATAACATTGGGACTAATAAGTATAACTATTATAGTTCTAGCCATAATAACTGCATAATATGGGAAATACTGCATGACATATCGATAATATTAGGAGTAATAAGTATAATTATTATAGTTCTAGCGATAATAACTGTATAATATGGGTAATAATGCATGACATATTGATAATATTTGGAGTAATAAGTATAATTGTTATAGTTCTAGCGAGAATAACTGCATAATATGGGTAATAGTGCATGTTATATTGATAAAATTAGGAGTAATAAGTATAATTATTATAGTTCTAGCGAGAATAACTGCATAATATTGGTAATAATGCATGTTATATTGATAATAATGAAAGTAATAAGTATAATTATTATAGTTCGAGCGATAATATCTGCATAATATGGGTAATAATGCATGGTATATTGACAATATTGGGAGTAATACGTATAATTATTATAGTTCTGGCGATAATAACTGTATGATATGGGTAATAATGTATGACATATTGATAATATTAGGAGTAATAAGTATAATTATTATAGTTCGAGCGATAATATCTGCATAATATGGGTAATAATGCATGTTATACTGATAATAATATAAGTAATAAGTATAATTATTATGGTTCTAGCGATAATAACTGCATAACATGGCTAATAGAGCATGTTATATTGATAATAATAAAAGTAATAAGTATAATTATTATAGTTCGAGCGAGAATAACTGTATAATATGGGTAATAGTGCATGTTATATTGATAATAATAAAAGTAATAAGTATAATTATTGTAGTTCAAGCGATAATGACTGCATAATATGGGAAATAATGCATGACATATCGATAATATTAGGAGTAATAAGTATAATTATTATAGTTTTAGCGATAATAACTGTATAATATGGGTAATAATGCATGACATATTGATAATATTTGGAGTAATAAGTATAACTATTATAGTTCTAGCGATAATAACTGTATAACTTGGGTAATAGAGCATGTTATATTGATAATAATAAAAGTAATAAGTATAATTGTTATAGTTCTAGCGATAATAACTGCATAATATGGGTAATAATGCATGTTATATTGATAATACTGGGAGTAATAAGTATAATTATTGTAGTTCTAGCAATAATAACTTCATAATATGGGTAATAATGCATGTTATGTTGAAAATATTGGGACTAATAAGTACAATTATTGTAGTTCTAGCGATAATAACTGCATAATATGGGCAATAGTGCATGTTATATTGATAATAGTATAAGTAATAAGTATAACTATTATAGTTCTAGCAATAATAACTGTATAATACGGGTAATAGAGCATGTTATATTGATAATAATAATAGTAATAAGTATAATTATTATAGTTCTAGCGATATTAACTGTATAATATGGGTAAAAATGCATGTTATGTTGGTAATACTGGGAGTAATAAGTACAATTATTGTAGTTCTAGCGATAATAACTGCATAATATGGGTGATAGTGCATGTTATATTGATAATAGGATAAGTAATAAGTATAACTATTATAGTTCTAGCGACAATAACTGCATAATATGGGTAATAATGCATGATATATTGATAATATTAGGAGTAATAAGTATAATTATTATAGTTCTAGCGATAATAACTGCATAATATGGGAAATAATGCATGACATATTGATAATATTAGGAGTAATAAGTACAATTGTTATAGTTCTAGCGAGAATAATTGCATAATATGGGTAATAGTGCATGTTATATTGATAAAATTAGGAGTAATAAGTATAATTATTATAGTTCTAGCGAGAATAACAGCATAATATTGGTAATAATGCATGTTATATTGATAATAATGAAAGTAATAAGTATAATTATTATAGTTCGAGCGATAATATCTGCATAATATGGGTAATAATGCATGTTATACTGATAATAATATAAGTAATAAGTATAATTATTATAGTCCTAGCGATAATAACTGCATAATATGGGTAATAGTGCATGTTATATTGATAATAACGAAAGTAATAAGTATAATTATTATAGTTCGAGCGATAATAACTGTATAATATGGGTAATAATGCATGACATATTGATAATATTAGGAGTAATAAGTATAATTGTTATAGTTCTAGCGAGAATAACTGCATAATATGGGTAATAGTGCATGTTATATTGATAATAATAAAAGTAATAAGTATAATTATTGTAGTTCAAGCGATAATGACTGCATAATATGGGTAATACTGCATGATATATTGATAACATTGGGACTAATAAGTATAACTATTATAGTTCTAGCCATAATAACTGCATAATATGGGAAATACTGCATGACATATCGATAATATTAGGAGTAATAAGTATAATTATTGTAGTTCTAGCGATAATGACTGCATAATATAGGTAATAGTGCATGTTATATTGATAGAATTAGGAGTAATAAGTATAATTATTATAATTCTAGCGAGAATAACTGCATGATATTGGTAATAATGCATGTTATATTGATAATAATGAAAGTAATAAGTATGATTATTATAGTTCTGGCGATAATGATTGCATAATATGGGTAATAATGCATACTATATTGATAACATTAGGAGTAATAAGTATAAGTATTATAGGTCTTGCGATAATAACTGCATAATATGGGTAATAGTGTATGTTATATTGATTATAATAAAAGTAATAAGTATGATTATTGTAGTTCTAGCAATAATAACTGCATAATATGGGTAATAATGCATGGTATATTGATAATATTGGGAGTAATAAGTATAACTATTATAGTTCTAGCGACAATAACTGTATAATATGGGTAATAATGTATGACATATTGATAATATTAGGAGTAATAAGTATGATTATTATAGTTCTAGCGATAATAACTGCATAATATGGGTGATAGTGCATGTTATATTGATAATAATAAAAGTAATAAGTATAATTATTGTAGTTCAAGCGATAATGACTGCATAATGTGGGTAATAATGCATGATATATTGATAACATTGGGACTAATAAGTATAACTACTATAGTTCTAGCCATAATAACTGCATAATATGGGAAATAATGCATGACATATCGATAATATTAGGAGTAATAAGTATAATTATTATAGTTCTAGCAATAATAACTGCATAATATGGGTAATAATGCATGACATATTGATAATATTAGGAGTAATAAGTATAATTATTATAGTTCTAGCGATAATAACTGCATAATATGGGTAACAGTGCATGTTATATTGATAATAATAAAAGTAATAAGTATAATTATTATAGTTCAAGCGATAATAACTGTATAATATGGGTAATAATGCATGACATATTGATAGTATTAGGAGTGATAAGTATAATTGTTATAGTTCGAGCGATAATAACTGTATAATATGGGTATTAATGCATGACATATTGATAATATTAGGAGTAATAAGTATAATTGTTATAGCTCTAGCGATAATAACTGCATAATATGGGTAATAATGCATGGTATATTGATAATATTGGGAGTAATAAGTATAACTATAATAGTTCTAGCGATAATAACTGTATAATATGGGTAATAGTGCATGTTATATTGATAATAATAAAAGTAATAAGTATAATTATTGTAGTTCAAGCGATAATGACTGCATAATATGGGTAATAATGCATGATATATTGATAACATTGGGACTAATAAGTATAACTATTATAGTTCTAGCCATAATAACTGCATAATATGGGAAATAATGCATGACATATCGATAATATTAGGAGTAATAAGTATAATTATTATAGTTCTAGCGATAATAACTGTATAATATGGGTAATAATGCATGACATATTGATAATATTAGGAGTGATAAGTATAACTATTATAGTTCTAGCGATAATAACTGTACAGGGTGTTCGGCTACAGGTGGGAACCCTCTTAAGGGGTGGTAGCTGGGGTGATTCTGAACAACTTTTTCCTTTACCAAAATGTTGGTTAAAGCTTAGTTTTTGAATTATTAATGAAAAACACTGACCAATCAGAAGGTGAGAATAGCGCGCGCTCGGATGCGAGAGCGACGGGTGCAAGCGTGACGATTGAGACTGGTCGTGAACAAACAAATCGCGCGACATCGGTAACGTAGTTACCACCGATAATGCGTCAGCCGGTAAGTAGTTACAAAATTTACTAAGTATACATTTATTAACGGAACTAAATGTATCGATGAAACGAAAATGAAGATGAATATTCAGAGCAATTTTGTCGCGCGATTTGTTTGTTCATGACCAGTGTCAATTGTCACGCTTGCACCCGTCGCTCTCGCATCCGAGCGCGCGCTATTCTCGCCCTCTGATTGGTCAGTGTTTTACATTAATAATTCAAAAACTAAGCTTTAACCAGCATTTTGGTAAAGGAAAAAGTTGTTCAGAATCACCCCAGCTACCACCCCTTAAGAGGGTTCCCACCTGTAGCCGAACACCCTGTATAACTTGGGTAATAGAGCATGTTATATTGATAATAATAAAAGTAATAAGTATAACTATTATAGTTCGAGCGAGAATAACTGTATAATATGGGTAATAGTGCATGTTATATTGATAATAATAAAAGTAATAAGTATAATTATTGTAGTTCAAGCGATAATGACTGCATAATATGGGTAATAATGCATGATATATTGATAACATTGGGACTAATAAGTATAACTATTATAGTTCTAGCCATAATAACTGCATAATATGGGAAATAATGCATGACATATCGATAATATTAGGAGTAATAAGTATAATTATTATAGTTCTAGCGATAATAACTGTATAATATGGGTAATAATGCATGACATATTGATAATATTAGGAGTAATAAGTATAACTATTATAGTTCTAGCGATAATAACTGTATAACTTGTGTAATAGAGCATGTTATATTGATAATAATAAAAGTAATAAGTATAATTGTTATAGTTCTAGCGATAATAACTGCATAATATGGGTAATAATGCATGTTATATTGATAATACTGGGAGTAATAAGTATAATTATTGTAGTTCTAGCAATAATAACTGCATAATATGGGTAATAATGCATGTTATGTTGAAAATATCGGGACTAATAAGTACAATTATTGTAGTTCTAGCGATAATAACTGCATAATATGGGCAATAGTGCATGTTATATTGATAATAGTATAAGTAATAAGTATAACTATTATAGTTCTAGCAATAATAACTGTATAATACGGGTAATAGAGCATGTTATATTGATAATAATAATAGTAATAAGTATAATTATTATAGTTCTAGCGATATTAACTGTATAATATGGGTAAAAATGCATGTTATGTTGGTAATACTGGGAGTAATAAGTACAATTATTGTAGTTCTAGCGATAATAACTGCATAATATGGGTGATAGTGCATGTTATATTGATAATAGAATAAGTAATAAGTATAACTATTATAGTTCTAGCGACAATAACTGCATAATATGGGTAATAATGCATGATATATTGATAATATTAGGAGTAATAAGTATAATTATTATAGTTCTAGCGATAATAACTGCATAATATGGGAAATAATGCATGACATATTGATAATATTAGGAGTAATAAGTATAATTGTTATAGTTCTAGCGAGAATAACTGCATAATATGGGTAATAGTGCATGTTATATTGATAAAATTAGGAGTAATAAGTATAATTATTATAGTTCTAGCGAGAATAACTGCATAATATTGGTAATAATGCATGTTATATTGATAATAATGAAAGTAATAAGTATAATTATTATAGTTCGAGCGATAATATCTGCATAATATGGGTAATAATGCATGTTATAATGATAATAATATAAGTAATAAGTATAAATATTATAATTCTAGCGAGAATAACTGCATGATATTGGTAATAATGCATGTTATATTGATAATAATGAAAGTAATAAGTATGATTATTATAGTTCTGGCGATAATGATTGCATAATATGGGTAATAATGCATGGTATATTGATAATATTGGGAGTAATAAGTATAACTATTATAGTTCTAGCGACAATAACTGTATAATATGGGTAATAATGTATGACATATTGATAATATTAGGAGTAATAAGTATGATTATTATAGTTCTAGCGATAATAACTGCATAATATGGGTGATAGTGCATGTTATATTGATAATAATAAAAGTAATAAGTATAATTATTGTAGTTCAAGCGATAATGACTGCATAATGTGGGTAATAATGCATGATATATTGATAACATTGGGACTAATAAGTATAACTACTATAGTTCTAGCCATAATAACTGCATAATATGGGAAATAATGCATGACATATCGATAATATTAGGAGTAATAAGTATAATTATTATAGTTCTAGCAATAATAACTGCATAATATGGGTAATAATGCATGACATATTGATAATATTAGGAGTAATAAGTATAATTATTATAGTTCTAGCGATAATAACTGCATAATATGGGTAACAGTGCATGTTATATTGATAATAATAAAAGTAATAAGTATAATTATTATAGTTCAAGCGATAATAACTGTATAATATGGGTAATAATGCATGACATATTGATAGTATTAGGAGTGATAAGTATAATTGTTATAGTTCGAGCGATAATAACTGTATAATATGGGTATTAATGCATGACATATTGATAATATTAGGAGTAATAAGTATAATTGTTATAGCTCTAGCGATAATAACTGCATAATATGGGTAATAATGCATGGTATATTGATAATATTGGGAGTAATAAGTATAACTATAATAGTTCTAGCGATAATAACTGTATAATATGGGTAATAGTGCATGTTATATTGATAATAATAAAAGTAATAAGTATAATTATTGTAGTTCAAGCGATAATGACTGCATAATATGGGTAATAATGCATGATATATTGATAACATTGGGACTAATAAGTATAACTATTATAGTTCTAGCCATAATAACTGCATAATATGGGAAATAATGCATGACATATCGATAATATTAGGAGTAATAAGTATAATTATTATAGTTCTAGCGATAATAACTGTATAATATGGGTAATAATGCATGACATATTGATAATATTAGGAGTGATAAGTATAACTATTATAGTTCTAGCGATAATAACTGTACAGGGTGTTCGGCTACAGGTGGGAACCCTCTTAAGGGGTGGTAGCTGGGGTGATTCTGAACAACTTTTTCCTTTACCAAAATGTTGGTTAAAGCTTAGTTTTTGAATTATTAATGAAAAACACTGACCAATCAGAAGGTGAGAATAGCGCGCGCTCGGATGCGAGAGCGACGGGTGCAAGCGTGACGATTGAGACTGGTCGTGAACAAACAAATCGCGCGACATCGGTAACGTAGTTACCACCGATAATGCGTCAGCCGGTAAGTAGTTACAAAATTTACTAAGTATACATTTATTAACGGAACTAAATGTATCGATGAAACGAAAATGAAGATGAATATTCAGAGCAATTTTGTCGCGCGATTTGTTTGTTCATGACCAGTGTCAATTGTCACGCTTGCACCCGTCGCTCTCGCATCCGAGCGCGCGCTATTCTCGCCCTCTGATTGGTCAGTGTTTTTCATTAATAATTCAAAAACTAAGCTTTAACCAGCATTTTGGTAAAGGAAAAAGTTGTTCAGAATCACCCCAGCTACCACCCCTTAAGAGGGTTCCCACCTGTAGCCGAACACCCTGTATAACTTGGGTAATAGAGCATGTTATATTGATAATAATAAAAGTAATAAGTATAATTATTATAGTTCGAGCGAGAATAACTGTATAATATGGGTAATAATGCATGTTATATTGATAATACTGGGAGTAATAAGTATAATTATTGTAGTTCTAGCAATAATAACTGCATAATATGGGTAATAATGCATGTTATGTTGAAAATATTGGGACTAATAAGTACAATTATTGTAGTTCTAGCGATAATAACTGCATAATATGGGCAATAGTGCATGTTATATTGATAATAGTATAAGTAATAAGTATAACTATTATAGTTCTAGCAATAATAACTGTATAATACGGGTAATAGAGCATGTTATATTGATAATAATAATAGTAATAAGTATAATTATTATAGTTCTAGCGATATTAACTGTATAATATGGGTAAAAATGCATGTTATGTTGGTAATACTGGGAGTAATAAGTACAATTATTGTAGTTCTAGCGATAATAACTGCATAATATGGGTGATAGTGCATGTTATATTGATAATAGAATAAGTAATAAGTATAACTATTATAGTTCTAGCGACAATAACTGCATAATATGGGTAATAATGCATGATATATTGATAATATTAGGAGTAATAAGTATAATTATTATAGTTCTAGCGATAATAACTGCATAATATGGGAAATAATGCATGACATATTGATAATATTAGGAGTAATAAGTATAATTGTTATAGTTCTAGCGAGAATAACTGCATAATATGGGTAATAGTGCATGTTATATTGATAAAATTAGGAGTAATAAGTATAATTATTATAGTTCTAGCGAGAATAACTGCATAATATTGGTAATAATGCATGTTATATTGATAATAATGAAAGTAATAAGTATAATTATTATAGTTCGAGCGATAATATCTGCATAATATGGGTAATAATGCATGTTATAATGATAATAATATAAGTAATAAGTATAAATATTATAGTTCTAGCGATAATAACTGTATAATATGGGTAATAATGCATGTTATATTGATAATAATAAAAGTAATAAGTATAATTATTATAGTTCGAGCGAGAATAACTGTATAATATGGGTAATAATTCATGTTATATTGATAATAATAATAGTAATAAGTATAATTATTATAGTTCTGGCGATAATGACTGCATAATATGGGTAATAATGCATGTTATATTGATAATAATAAAAGTAATAAGTATAATTATTATAGTTCGAGCGAGAATAACTGTATAATATGGGTAATAATTCATGTTATATTGATAATAATAATAGTATTAAGTATAATTATTATAGTTCTACCGATAATAACTGCATAATATTGGTAACAGTGCATGTTATATTGATAATAATAAAAGTAATAAGTATAATTATTGCAGTTCTAGCGATAATGACTGCATAATATAGGTAATAGTGCATGTTATATTGATAGAATTAGGAGTAATAAGTATAATTATTATAATTCTAGCGAGAATAACTGCATGATATTGGTAATAATGCATGTTATATTGATAATAATGAAAGTAATAAGTATAATTATTATAGTTCGAGCGATAATATCTGCATAATATGGGTAATAATGCATGTTATACTGATAATAATATAAGTAATAAGTATAATTATTATAGTCCTAGCGATAATAACTGCATAATATGGGTAATAGTGCATGTTATATTGATAATAACGAAAGTAATAAGTATAATGATTATAGTTCGAGCGATAATAACTGTATAATATGGGTAATAATGCATGACATATTGATAATATTAGGAGTAATAAGTATAATTGTTATAGTTCTAGCGAGAATAACTGCATAATATGGGTAATAGTGCATGTTATATTGATAATAATAAAAGTAATAAGTATAATTATTGTAGTTCAAGCGATAATGACTGCATAATATGGGTAATAATGCATGATATATTGATAACATTGGGACTAATAAGTATAACTATTATAGTTCTAGCCATAATAACTGCATAATATGGGAAATACTGCATGACATATCGATAATATTAGGAGTAATAAGTATAATTATTATAGTTCTAGCGATAATAACTGTATAATATGGGTAATAATGCATGACATATTGATAATATTTGGAGTAATAAGTATAATTGTTATAGTTCTAGCGAGAATAACTGCATAATATGGGTAATAGTGCATGTTATATTGATAAAATTAGGAGTAATAAGTATAGTTATTATAGTTCTAGCGAGAATAACTGCATAATATTGGTAATAATGCATGTTATATTGATAATAATGAAAGTAATAAGTATAATTATTATAGTTCGAGCGATAATATCTGCATAATATGGGTAATAATGCATGTTATAATGATAATAATATAAGTAATAAGTATAACTATTATAGTTCTAGCGATAATAACTGTATAATATGGGTAATAATGCATGACATATTGATAGTATTAGGAGTGATAAGTATAATTATTATAGTTCGAGCGAGAATAACTGTATAATATGGGTAATAATTCATGTTATATTGATAATAATAATAGTAATAAGTATAATTATTATAGTTCTGGCGATAATGACTGCATAATATGGGTAATAATGCATACCATATTGATAACATTGGGAGTAATAGGTATAATTATTATAGGTCTTGCGATAATAACTGCATAATATTGGTAACAGTGCATGTTATATTGATAATAATAAAAGTAATAAGTATAATTATTGCAGTTCTAGCGATAATGACTGCATAATATGGGTAATAGTGCATGTTATATTGATAGAATTAGGAGTAATAAGTATAATTATTATAATTCTAGCGAGAATAACTGCATGATATTGGTAATAATGCATGTTATATTGATAATAATGAAAGTAATAAGTATAATTATTATAGTTCTGGCGATAATGACTGCATAATATGGGTAATAATGCATACCATATTGATAACATTGGGAGTAATAGGTATAATTATTATAGGTCTTGCGATAATAACTGCATAATATGGGTAATAGTGTATGTTATATTGATAATAATAAAAGTAATAAGTATAATTATTGTAGTTCTAGCAATAATAACTGCATAATATGGGTAATAATACATGTTATATTGATAAAATGAGGAGTAATAAGTATAATTATTATAGTTCTGGCGATAATAACTGCATAATATTGGTAATAATGCATGTTATATTGATAACATTGCGAGTAATAAGCATAATTATTGTAGTTCTCGCTATAATAACTGCATAATATGGGTAATAATGCATGTTATATTCATAATATTGGGAGTAACAAGTGTATTTATTATAGTTCTGACGATAATAACAGTATAATATGGGTAATAATGCATGTTATATTCATAATATTGGCAGTAATAAGTGTATTTATTATAGTTCTGACGATAATAACAGTATAATATGGGTAATAATGCATGTTATATTGATAATAATAAAAGTAATAAGTATAATTATTATAGTTCGAGCGAGAATAACTGTATAATATGGGTAATAATTCATGTTATATTGATAATAATAATAGTAATAAGTATAATTATTATAGTTCGAGCGAGAATAACTGTATAATATGGGTAATAATTCATGTTATATTGATAATAATAATAGTATTAAGTATAATTATTATAGTTCTACCGATAATAACTGCATAATATTGGTAACAGTGCATGTTATATTGATAATAATAAAAGTAATAAGTATAATTATTGTAGTTCTAGCGATAATGACTGCATAATATAGGTAATAGTGCATGTTATATTGATAGAATTAGGAGTAATAAGTATAATTATTATAATTCTAGCGAGAATAACTGCATGATATTGGTAATAATGCATGTTATATTGATAATAATGAAAGTAATAAGTATAATTATTATAGTTCTGGCGATAATGACTGCATAATATGGGTAATAATGCATACCATATTGATAACATTGGGAGTAATAGGTATAATTATTATAGGTCTTGCGATAATAACTGCATAATATGGGTAATAGTGTATGTTATATTGATTATAATAAAAGTAATAAGTATGATTATTGTAGTTCAAGCGATAATGACTGCATAATGTGGGTAATAATGCATGATATATTGATAACATTGGGACTAATAAGTATAACTACTATAGTTCTAGCCATAATAACTGCATAATATGGGAAATAATGCATGACATATCGATAATATTAGGAGTAATAAGTATAATTATTATAGTTCTAGCGATAATAACTGCATAATATGGGTAACAGTGCATGTTATATTGATAATAATAAAAGTAATAAGTATAATTATTATACAGGGTGTCCCACAATTAGTGTAAGACCCAAAAAGGGGTGGTAGGTGGGGCGATTCTGAACAACTTTTTCCTTTGCCAAAATATTGGTTGAGGCTCCATTTTCGAGTTATTAGCAAAAAACACTGACCAATGAGTGCGCGCATAGACCAGGCGCGCGACAGTGTGAGCGAAAGCTTCGAATATGACAGCCGATTGTCTTCGTGAACAAACGTATCAATACCGTCGGTATAACGTCGGTATAGCGTCGGTATAACAGGCAGCTATTCGGTGAAAGTTAAATCGAATAATGAAAAGAAGTTAAGAATAATATTAAGTTCTTTGTAATTCGTGAATGGGAGATAAACCAATTAGTGGTTGTGTACCCAGACCAAGTATATTGTATTTATTTTACGCCTTCAAAAAGGAAAAAGAATTAATTCACGAAAATTAATTCTGTCGATTATTCTAATGAAGTAAACGAATAAATTCACGTTTCAAAACGAATAAGTACCTTGCCTATGAAATGGGACAGAATTGGAATAGAATATCTAATGCAGTACCTCATTGAAGTGAAATAAATCAATTGCTGCGTACGTTTAATTTTAAGAGACAAGAGATAGAAACAACTTAAATAAAACTTACCCATTGATTCATGAAGAAACTAGCGTCGATAAAAAATATTTGTGTCACTGGGTAGATCCATCGATCAGAACATCAACAGCTGATGTCCTGGCAGGGTCAATGAACTCTCAATTTATTTCACTGTCTCTTTCTAATAATTGCACAACATAAGCACGACCGGTAAACGGACCGAATGAAAATGCGTGAACGATTATTCATAGATATGTATGTTTAACGATACGCTATATTCTCATTATAAGGTATCCGAATTCTGGAATCGAAATTATATTGTATTTTTTTAGAAGCCATTGTTAGACTGGCCACGGATCGCGGTTTCGTTCTCGATCGCGAGACATACGTCGCGAACCGTTGCCATGCAACGATGTTCTGTTGAACGACTGCGGCGTCGATCGACGGTCATCGTTTATTGTCGAAAGATACGTGTTAAAATAAAATCTATCGTTGTTGTTAATCTAAAATTGTGTTTTCTTGCTTTCAAGATAGTATAGTTTAAGTTATTTATGAATATTCGTTCACGTGTTTACATTCGTCCTATTTACGTGCCGGACTTACAATGAAAATTAGTGAAAAATAACAAAGAAAAATGATAATGACAACTAATAATGAAAGATGACAGTGATAAGTGACAGTGAAGTTTCTTGAAAGTTGTTTGAGAGATTCTGTTATTTATACTGACAATAAGGATCGGTGGATCAACCCAGTTCCAGAGATGCATTTTCATCGTGATTATTTACGGTTCAATCGGTGAGTTGTATTGAAATTTGTTAATTATTCAAATTTAAATTTTTATTTGTTGAATGGAAAGGTTATTTAATTTTTTACAAGTGAGAATTTGTTCTTTTTCATCATCACAATATCTAACGAAAATAATTTTCCATATTTGATCTATCATTTCTTTGCGATAACGAATAAACGTATTCGATTTATTCTCATTACGTGAATAAGCACTAATTTTGTTATTTCTTATTCACGAATGAATGATAATTTAGCAATAATCCAGATTATTTTATTCATTATTCGATGTAACTTTTATCTAATAGCTTCCTGTTATACCGACAATATACCGACGTTATACCGACGTTTTACCGACGGTATCGATACATTTGTTCATGACGACGATCGGCCTCATATTCGAAGCTTTCGCTCACACTGTCGCGCGCCTGGTCTATGCGCGCTCTCATTGGTCGGTGTTTTTTGCTAATAACTCGAAAATGGAGCCTCAACCAATATTTTGGCAAAGGAAAAAGATGTTCAGAATCGCCCCACCTACCACCCCTTTTCGGGTCTTACACTAATTGTGGGACACCCTGTAGTTCAAGCGATAATAACTGTATAATATGGGTAATAATGCATGACATATTGATAGTATTAGGAGTGATAAGTATAATTGTTATAGTTCGAGCGATAATAACTGTATAATATGGGTATTAATGCATGACATATTGATAATATTAGGAGTAATAAGTATAATTGTTATAGCTCTAGCGATAATAACTGCATAATATGGGTAATAATGCATGGTATATTGATAATATTGGGAGTAATAAGTATAACTATAATAGTTCTAGCGATAATAACTGTATAATATGGGTAATAATGCACGTTATATTCATAAAATTAGGAGTAATAAGTATTATTATTATAGTTCTAGCCATAATAACTGCATAATATGGGTAATAGTGCATGTTATATTGATAATAAGAAAAGTAATAAGTATAATTATTATAGTTCAAGCGATAATAATTGTATAATATGGGTAATAGAGCATGTTATATTGATAATAATAGAAGTAATAAGTATAATTATTATAGTTCTAGCGATAATAACTGCAAAATATGGGTAGTAATGCATGTTATACCGGTAATAATATAAGTAATAAGTATAACTATTATAGTTCTAGCGATAATAACTGTATAATATGGGTAATAGAGCATGTTATATTGATAATAATAAAAGTAATAAGTATAATTATTATAGTTCTAGCGATAATAACTGTATAATATGGGTAATAGAGCATGTTATATTGATAATAATAAAAGTAATAAGTATAATTATTATAGTTCTAGCGATAATTACTGCATAATATGGGTAATAATGCATGTTATATTGATAATACTGGGAGTAATAAGTATAATTATTGTAGTTCTAGCAATAATAACTGCATAATATGGGTCATAATGCATGGTATATTGATAATATTGGGAGTAATAAGTATAACTATAATAGTTCTAGCGATAATAACTGTATAATATGGGTAATAATGCACGTTATATTGATAAAGTTAGGAGTAATAAGTATAATTATTATAGTTCTAGCGATAATTACTGCATAAAATGGGTAATACTGCATGTTATATTGATAATACTGGGAGTAATAAGTATAATTATTGTAGTTCTAGCAATAATAACTGCATAATATGGGTAATAATGCATGGTATATTGATAATATTGGGAGTAATAAGTATAACTATAATAGTTCTAGCGATAATAACTGTATAATATGGGTAATAATGCACGTTATATTGATAAAGTTATGAGTAATAAGTATAATTATTATAGTTCTAGCGATAATAACTGCATAATATGGGTAATACTGCAAGTTATATTGATAATAATGGTAGTAATAAGTATAATTATTATAGTTCGAGCGATAATAACTGTACAATATGGGTAGTAATGCACGTTATATTGATAAAATTAGGAGTAATATGTATAAATATTATAGTCCTAGCGATAATAACTGCATAATATGGGTAACAGTGCATGTTTTACTGATAATAATATAAGTAATAAGTATAACTATTATAGTTCTAGCGATAATAACTGTATAATATGGGTAATAATGCATGACATATTGATAATATTTGGAGTAATAAGTATAATTGTTCTAGTTCTAGCGAGAATAACTGCATAATATGGGCAATAGTGCATGTTATATTGATAATAGTATAAGTAATAAGTATAACTATTATAGTTCTAGCAATAATAACTGTATAATACGGGTAATAGAGCATGTTATATTGATAATAATAATAGTAATAAGTATAATTATTATAGTTCTAGCGATATTAACTGTATAATATGGGTAAAAATGCATGTTATGTTGGTAATACTGGGAGTAATAAGTACAATTATTGTAGTTCTAGCGATAATAACTGCATAATATGGGTGATAGTGCATGTTATATTGATAATAGAATAAGTAATAAGTATAACTATTATAGTTCTAGCGACAATAACTGCATAATATGGGTAATAATGCATGATATATTGATAATATTAGGAGTAATAAGTATAATTATTATAGTTCTAGCGATAATAACTGTATAATATGGGTAATAATGCACGACATATTGATAATATTTGGAGTAATAAGTATAATTGTTATAGTTCTAGCGAGAATAACTGCATAATATGGGTAATAGTGCATGTTATATTGATAAAATTAGGAGTAATAAGTATAATTATTATAGTTCTAGCGAGAATAACTGCATAATATTGGTAATAATGCATGTTATATTGATAATAATGAAAGTAATAAGTATAATTATTATAGTTCGAGCGATAATATCTGCATAATATGGGTAATAATGCATGTTATAATGATAATAATATAAGTAATAAGTATAACTATTATAGTTCTAGCGATAATAACTGTATAATATGGGTAATAATGCATGACGTATTGATAGTATTAGGAGTGATAAGTATAATTATTATAGTTCGAGCGAGAATAACTGTATAATATGGGTAATAATTCATGTTATATTGATAATAATAATAGTAATAAGTATAATTATTATAGTTCTGGCGATAATGACTGCATAATATGGGTAATAATGCATACCATATTGATAACATTGGGAGTAATAGGTATAATTATTATAGGTCTTGCGATAATAACTGCATAATATTGGTAACAGTGCATGTTATATTGATAATAATAAAAGTAATAAGTATAATTATTGCAGTTCTAGCGATAATGACTGCATAATATGGGTAATAGTGCATGTTATATTCATAGAATTAGGATTAATAAGTATAATTATTATAATTCTAGCGAGAATAACTGCATGATATTGGTAATAATGCATGTTATATTGATAATAATGAAAGTAATAAGTATAATTATTATAGTTCTGGCGATAATGACTGCATAATATGGGTAATAATGCATACCATATTGATAACATTGGGAGTAATAGGTATAATTATTATAGGTCTTGCGATAATAACTGCATAATATGGGTAATAGTGTATGTTATATTGATAATAATAAAAGTAATAAGTATAATTATTGTAGTTCTAGCAATAATAACTGCATAATATGGGTAATAATACATGTTATATTGATAAAATGAGGAGTAATAAGTATAATTATTATAGTTCTGGCGATAATAACTGCATAATATTGGTAATAATGCATGTTATATTGATAACATTGCGAGTAATAAGCATAATTATTGTAGTTCTCGCTATAATAACTGCATAATATGGGTAATAATGCATGTTATATTCATAATATTGGGAGTAACAAGTGTATTTATTATAGTTCTGACGATAATAACAGTATAATATGGGTAATAATGCATGTTATATTCATAATATTGGCAGTAATAAGTGTATTTATTATAGTTCTGACGATAATAACAGTATAATATGGGTAATAATGCATGTTATATTGATAATAATAAAAGTAATAAGTATAATTATTATAGTTCGAGCGAGAATAACTGTATAATATGGGTAATAATTCATGTTATATTGATAATAATAATAGTAATAAGTATAATTATTATAGTTCGAGCGAGAATAACTGTATAATATGGGTAATAATTCATGTTATATTGATAATAATAATAGTATTAAGTATAATTATTATAGTTCTACCGATAATAACTGCATAATATTGGTAACAGTGCATGTTATATTGATAATAATAAAAGTAATAAGTATAATTATTGTAGTTCTAGCGATAATGACTGCATAATATAGGTAATAGTGCATGTTATATTGATAGAATTAGGAGTAATAAGTATAATTATTATAATTCTAGCGAGAATAACTGCATGATATTGGTAATAATGCATGTTATATTGATAATAATGAAAGTAATAAGTATAATTATTATAGTTCTGGCGATAATGACTGCATAATATGGGTAATAATGCATACCATATTGATAACATTGGGAGTAATAGGTATAATTATTATAGGTCTTGCGATAATAACTGCATAATATGGGTAATAGTGTATGTTATATTGATTATAATAAAAGTAATAAGTATGATTATTGTAGTTCAAGCGATAATGACTGCATAATGTGGGTAATAATGCATGATATATTGATAACATTGGGACTAATAAGTATAACTACTATAGTTCTAGCCATAATAACTGCATAATATGGGAAATAATGCATGACATATCGATAATATTAGGAGTAATAAGTATAATTATTATAGTTCTAGCGATAATAACTGCATAATATGGGTAACAGTGCATGTTATATTGATAATAATAAAAGTAATAAGTATAATTATTATACAGGGTGTCCCACAATTAGTGTAAGACCCAAAAAGGGGTGGTAGGTGGGGCGATTCTGAACAACTTTTTCCTTTGCCAAAATATTGGTTGAGGCTCCATTTTCGAGTTATTAGCAAAAAACACTGACCAATGAGTGCGCGCATAGACCAGGCGCGCGACAGTGTGAGCGAAAGCTTCGAATATGACAGCCGATTGTCTTCGTGAACAAACGTATCAATACCGTCGGTATAACGTCGGTATAGCGTCGGTATAACAGGCAGCTATTCGGTGAAAGTTAAATCGAATAATGAAAAGAAGTTAAGAATAATATTAAGTTCTTTGTAATTCGTGAATGGGAGATAAACCAATTAGTGGTTGTGTACCCAGACCAAGTATATTGTATTTATTTTACGCCTTCAAAAAGGAAAAAGAATTAATTCACGAAAATTAATTCTGTCGATTATTCTAATGAAGTAAACGAATAAATTCACGTTTCAAAACGAATAAGTACCTTGCCTATGAAATGGGACAGAATTGGAATAGAATATCTAATGCAGTACCTCATTGAAGTGAAATAAATCAATTGCTGCGTACGTTTAATTTTAAGAGACAAGAGATAGAAACAACTTAAATAAAACTTACCCATTGATTCATGAAGAAACTAGCGTCGATAAAAAATATTTGTGTCACTGGGTAGATCCATCGATCAGAACATCAACAGCTGATGTCCTGGCAGGGTCAATGAACTCTCAATTTATTTCACTGTCTCTTTCTAATAATTGCACAACATAAGCACGACCGGTAAACGGACCGAATGAAAATGCGTGAACGATTATTCATAGATATGTATGTTTAACGATACGCTATATTCTCATTATAAGGTATCCGAATTCTGGAATCGAAATTATATTGTATTTTTTTAGAAGCCATTGTTAGACTGGCCACGGATCGCGGTTTCGTTCTCGATCGCGAGACATACGTCGCGAACCGTTGCCATGCAACGATGTTCTGTTGAACGACTGCGGCGTCGATCGACGGTCATCGTTTATTGTCGAAAGATACGTGTTAAAATAAAATCTATCGTTGTTGTTAATCTAAAATTGTGTTTTCTTGCTTTCAAGATAGTATAGTTTAAGTTATTTATGAATATTCGTTCACGTGTTTACATTCGTCCTATTTACGTGCCGGACTTACAATGAAAATTAGTGAAAAATAACAAAGAAAAATGATAATGACAACTAATAATGAAAGATGACAGTGATAAGTGACAGTGAAGTTTCTTGAAAGTTGTTTGAGAGATTCTGTTATTTATACTGACAATAAGGATCGGTGGATCAACCCAGTTCCAGAGATGCATTTTCATCGTGATTATTTACGGTTCAATCGGTGAGTTGTATTGAAATTTGTTAATTATTCAAATTTAAATTTTTATTTGTTGAATGGAAAGGTTATTTAATTTTTTACAAGTGAGAATTTGTTCTTTTTCATCATCACAATATCTAACGAAAATAATTTTCCATATTTGATCTATCATTTCTTTGCGATAACGAATAAACGTATTCGATTTATTCTCATTACGTGAATAAGCACTAATTTTGTTATTTCTTATTCACGAATGAATGATAATTTAGCAATAATCCAGATTATTTTATTCATTATTCGATGTAACTTTTATCTAATAGCTTCCTGTTATACCGACAATATACCGACGTTATACCGACGTTTTACCGACGGTATCGATACATTTGTTCATGACGACGATCGGCCTCATATTCGAAGCTTTCGCTCACACTGTCGCGCGCCTGGTCTATGCGCGCTCTCATTGGTCGGTGTTTTTTGCTAATAACTCGAAAATGGAGCCTCAACCAATATTTTGGCAAAGGAAAAAGATGTTCAGAATCGCCCCACCTACCACCCCTTTTCGGGTCTTACACTAATTGTGGGACACCCTGTAGTTCAAGCGATAATAACTGTATAATATGGGTAATAATGCATGACATATTGATAGTATTAGGAGTGATAAGTATAATTGTTATAGTTCGAGCGATAATAACTGTATAATATGGGTATTAATGCATGACATATTGATAATATTAGGAGTAATAAGTATAATTGTTATAGCTCTAGCGATAATAACTGCATAATATGGGTAATAATGCATGGTATATTGATAATATTGGGAGTAATAAGTATAACTATAATAGTTCTAGCGATAATAACTGTATAATATGGGTAATAATGCACGTTATATTCATAAAATTAGGAGTAATAAGTATTATTATTATAGTTCTAGCCATAATAACTGCATAATATGGGTAATAGTGCATGTTATATTGATAATAAGAAAAGTAATAAGTATAATTATTATAGTTCAAGCGATAATAATTGTATAATATGGGTAATAGAGCATGTTATATTGATAATAATAGAAGTAATAAGTATAATTATTATAGTTCTAGCGATAATAACTGCAAAATATGGGTAGTAATGCATGTTATACCGGTAATAATATAAGTAATAAGTATAACTATTATAGTTCTAGCGATAATAACTGTATAATATGGGTAATAGAGCATGTTATATTGATAATAATAAAAGTAATAAGTATAATTATTATAGTTCTAGCGATAATAACTGTATAATATGGGTAATAGAGCATGTTATATTGATAATAATAAAAGTAATAAGTATAATTATTATAGTTCTAGCGATAATTACTGCATAATATGGGTAATAATGCATGTTATATTGATAATACTGGGAGTAATAAGTATAATTATTGTAGTTCTAGCAATAATAACTGCATAATATGGGTCATAATGCATGGTATATTGATAATATTGGGAGTAATAAGTATAACTATAATAGTTCTAGCGATAATAACTGTATAATATGGGTAATAATGCACGTTATATTGATAAAGTTAGGAGTAATAAGTATAATTATTATAGTTCTAGCGATAATTACTGCATAAAATGGGTAATACTGCATGTTATATTGATAATACTGGGAGTAATAAGTATAATTATTGTAGTTCTAGCAATAATAACTGCATAATATGGGTAATAATGCATGGTATATTGATAATATTGGGAGTAATAAGTATAACTATAATAGTTCTAGCGATAATAACTGTATAATATGGGTAATAATGCACGTTATATTGATAAAGTTATGAGTAATAAGTATAATTATTATAGTTCTAGCGATAATAACTGCATAATATGGGTAATACTGCAAGTTATATTGATAATAATGGTAGTAATAAGTATAATTATTATAGTTCGAGCGATAATAACTGTACAATATGGGTAGTAATGCACGTTATATTGATAAAATTAGGAGTAATATGTATAAATATTATAGTCCTAGCGATAATAACTGCATAATATGGGTAACAGTGCATGTTATATTGATAATATTAGAAGTAATAAGTATAATTATTATAGTTCTAGCAAGAATAACTGCATAATATTGGTAATAATGCATGTCATATTGATAATAATGAAAGTAATAAGTATAATTATTTTAGTTCGAGCGATAATATCTGCATAATATGGGTAATAATGCATGTTTTACTGATAATAATATAAGTAATAAGTATAACTATTATAGTTCTAGCGATAATAACTGTATAATATGGGTAATAATGCATGACATATTGATAATATTTGGAGTAATAAGTATAATTGTTCTAGTTCTAGCGAGAATAACTGCATAATATGGGCAATAGTGCATGTTATATTGATAATAGTATAAGTAATAAGTATAACTATTATAGTTCTAGCAATAATAACTGTATAATACGGGTAATAGAGCATGTTATATTGATAATAATAATAGTAATAAGTATAATTATTATAGTTCTAGCGATATTAACTGTATAATATGGGTAAAAATGCATGTTATGTTGGTAATACTGGGAGTAATAAGTACAATTATTGTAGTTCTAGCGATAATAACTGCATAATATGGGTGATAGTGCATGTTATATTGATAATAGAATAAGTAATAAGTATAACTATTATAGTTCTAGCGACAATAACTGCATAATATGGGTAATAATGCATGATATATTGATAATATTAGGAGTAATAAGTATAATTATTATAGTTCTAGCGATAATAACTGTATAATATGGGTAATAATGCACGACATATTGATAATATTTGGAGTAATAAGTATAATTGTTATAGTTCTAGCGAGAATAACTGCATAATATGGGTAATAGTGCATGTTATATTGATAAAATTAGGAGTAATAAGTATAATTATTATAGTTCTAGCGAGAATAACTGCATAATATTGGTAATAATGCATGTTATATTGATAATAATGAAAGTAATAAGTATAATTATTATAGTTCGAGCGATAATATCTGCATAATATGGGTAATAATGCATGTTATAATGATAATAATATAAGTAATAAGTATAACTATTATAGTTCTAGCGATAATAACTGTATAATATGGGTAATAATGCATGACGTATTGATAGTATTAGGAGTGATAAGTATAATTATTATAGTTCGAGCGAGAATAACTGTATAATATGGGTAATAATTCATGTTATATTGATAATAATAATAGTAATAAGTATAATTATTATAGTTCTGGCGATAATGACTGCATAATATGGGTAATAATGCATACCATATTGATAACATTGGGAGTAATAGGTATAATTATTATAGGTCTTGCGATAATAACTGCATAATATGGGTAATAGTGTATGTTATATTGATAATAATAAAAGTAATAAGTATAATTATCATAGTTGTAGCAATAATAACTGCATAATATGGGTAATAATGCATGTTATATTGATAAAATGAGGAGTAATCAGTATAATTATTATAGTTCTGGCGATAATAACTGCATAATATGGGTAATAATGCATGTTATATTGATAATATTGGGAGTAATAAGTATATTTATTATAGTTCTGACGATAATAACAGTATAATATGGGTAATAATGCATGTTATATTGGTAATATTGGGTGTAATATGTATAATTATTGTAGTTCTAGCCATAATAACTGAATGATATGGGTAATAATGCATGTTATATTGATAATATTAGGAGTAATAAGTATAATTTTTATAGTTCTGGCGATGATAACTGCATAATATGGGTAACAATGCATGATATATTGATAATATTGGGAGTAATAAGTATATTTATTATAGTTCTGGCGATAATAATTGCATAATATGGGTAACAATGCATGATATGTTGATAATAATGCGAGTAATAAGTATAATTATCATAGTTCTAGCAATAATAACTGCATAATATGGGTAATAATGCATGTTATATTGATAAAATGAGGAGTAATCAGTATAATTATGATAGTTCTGGCGATAATAACTGCATAATATGGGTAATAATGCATGTTATATTGATAATATTGGGAGTAATAAGTATATTTATTATAGTTCTGACGATAATAACTGAATGATATGGGTAATAATGCATGTTATATTGATAAAATTAGGAGTAATAAGTATAATTATTATACTTCTGCCGATAATAACTGCATAATATGGGTAATAATGCATGTTGTACTGATAATAATATAAGAAACAAGAAAAACTATTATAGTTTTAGCGATAATAACTGCATAATATGGGTAATAATGCATAACATATTGATAAAAATTGGAGTAATAAGTATAATTATTATAGTTCTAGCGATAATAACTGCATAATATCGGTAATAGTGTATGTTATATTGATAATATTGGGAGTAATAAGTATATTTATTATAGTTCTGACGATAATAACAGTATAATATGGGTAATAATGCATGTTATATTGATCATATTGGGAGTAATAAGTATAATTATTGTAGTTCTCGCTATAATAACTGCATAATGTGGGTAATAATGCATGTTATATTGATAATATTGGGAGTAATAAGTATATTTATTATAGTTCTGACGATCAAAACTGTATAATATGGGTAATAATGCATAACATATTAATAAAATTAGGAGTATTAAGGATAATTATTATAGGTCTAGAGATAATAACTGCATAATAGGGGTAATAATGCATGTTATACTGATAATAATATATGTAATAAGTATAACTATTATAGTTCTGGCGATAATAACTGCATAATATGGGTAATAATGAATGATATATTGATAATATTGCGAGTAATAAGTATAATTATCATAGTTCTACCAATAATAACTGCATAATATGGGTAATAATGCATGTTACATTGATAATATTGGGAGTAATAAGTACAATTATTGAAGTTCTCGCTATAATAACTGCATAATATGGGTAATAATGCATGTTACATTGATAATATTGGGAGTAATAAGTACAATTATTGAAGTTCTCGCTATAATAACTGCATAATATGGGTAATAATGCATGTTATATTGATACTATTGGGAGTAATAAGTATATTTATTATAGTTCTGACGATAATAACAGTATAATATGGGTAATAATGCATGTTATATTGATAATATTGGGAGTAATAAGTATAATTATTGAAGTTCTAGCGATAATAACTGAATGATATGGGTAATAATGCATGTTATATTGATAAAATTAGGAGTAATAAGTATAATTATTATAGTTCTAGCGATAATAACTGCATAATATCGGTAATAGTGTATGTTATATTGATAATATTGGGAGTAATAAGTATATTTATTATAGTTCTGACGATAATAACAGTATAATATGGGTAATAATGCATGTTATATTGATCTCATTGGGAGCAATAAGTATAATTATTGTAGTTCTCGCTATAATAACTGCATAATATGGGTAATAATGCATGTTATATTGATAATATTGGGAGTAATAAGTACATTTATTATAGTTCTGACGATCAAAACTGTATAATATGGGTAATAATGCATAACATATTAATAAAATTAGGAGTATTAAGGATAATTACTATAGGTCTAGCGATAATAACTGCATAATAGGGGTAATAATGCATGTTATACTGATAATAATATAAGTAATAAGTATAACTATTGTAGTTCTCGCTATAATAACTGCATAATATGAGTAATAATGCATGTTATATAGATAATATTGGGAGTAATAAGTATATTTATTATAGTTCTGACGATAATAACTGCATAGTATTGGTAATAATGCATGTTACATTCATAATAGTAAAAGCAATAAGTATAACTATTGTAGTTCTAGCGATAATAACTGCATAATATGGGTAATAGGGCATGATATATTGATAATATTGCGAGCAATGAGTATAATTATCATAGTTCTAGCAATAATAACTGCATAATATGGGTAATAATACATGTTATATTGATAAAATGAGGAGTAATAAGTATATTTATTATAGTTCTGACGATAATAACTGAATGATATGGGTAATAATGCATGTTATATTGATAAAATTAGGAGTAATAAGTATAATTATTATACTTCTGCCGATAATAACTGCATAATATGGGTAATAATGCATGTTGTACTGATAATAATATAAGAAACAAGAAAAACTATTATAGTTTTAGCGATAATAACTGCATAATATGGGTAATAATGCATAACATATTGATAAAAATTGGAGTAATAAGTATAATTATTATAGTTCTAGCGATAATAACTGCATAATATCGGTAATAGTGTATGTTATATTGATAATATTGGGAGTAATAAGTATATTTATTATAGTTCTGACGATAATAACAGTATAATATGGGTAATAATGCATGTTATATTGATCATATTGGGAGTAATAAGTATAATTATTGTAGTTCTCGCTATAATAACTGCATAATGTGGGTAATAATGCATGTTATATTGATAATATTGGGAGTAATAAGTATATTTATTATAGTTCTGACGATCAAAACTGTATAATATGGGTAATAATGCATAACATATTAATAAAATTAGGAGTATTAAGGATAATTATTATAGGTCTAGAGATAATAACGGCATAATAGGGGTAATAATGCATGTTATACTGATAATAATATAAGTAATAAGTATAACTATTATAGTTCTGCCGATAATAACTGCATAATATGGGTAATAATGCATGTTGTACTGATAATAATATAAGAAACAAGAAAAACTATTATAGTTTTAGCGATAATAACTGCATAATATGGGTAATAATGCATAACATATTGATAAAAATTGGAGTAATAAGTATAATTATTATAGTTCTAGCGATAATAACTGCATAATATCGGTAATAGTGTATGTTATATTGATAATATTGGGAGTAATAAGTATATTTATTATAGTTCTGACGATAATAACAGTATAATATGGGTAATAATGCATGTTATATTGATCATATTGGGAGTAATAAGTATAATTATTGTAGTTCTCGCTATAATAACTGCATACTGTGGGTAATAATGCATGTTATATTGATAATATTGGGAGTAATAAGTATATTTATTATAGTTCTGACGATCAAAACTGTATAATATGGGTAATAATGCATAACATATTAATAAAATTAGGAGTATTAAGGATAATTATTATAGGTCTAGAGATAATAACTGCATAATATCGGTAATAGTGTATGTTATATTGATAATATTGGGAGTAATAAGTATATTTATTATAGTTCTGACGATAATAACAGTATAATATGGGTAATAATGCATGTTATATTGATCATATTGGGAGTAATAAGTATAATTATTGTAGTTCTCGCTATAATAACTGCATAATGTGGGTAATAATGCATGTTATATTGATAATATTGGGAGTAATATGTATATTTATTATAGTTCTGACGATCAAAACTGTATAATATGGGTAATAATGCATAACATATTAATAAAATTAGGAGTATTAAGGATAATTATTATAGGTCTAGAGATAATAACTGCATAATAGGGGTAATAATGCATGTTATACTGATAATAATATAAGTAATAAGTATAACTATTATAGTTCTGGCGATAATAACTGCATAATATGGGTAATAATGAATGATATATTGATAATATTGCGAGTAATAAGTATAATTATCATAGTTCTACCAATAATAACTGCATAATATGGGTAATAATGCATGTTATATTGATAAAATGTGGAGTAATAAGTATAATTATGATAGTTCTGGCGATAATAACTGCATAATATGGGTAATAATGCATGTTATATTGATAATATTGGGAGTAATAAGTATATTTATTATAGTTCTGACGATAATAACTGCATAGTATTGGTAACAATGCATGTTACATTGATAATAGTAAAAGTAATAAGTATAACTATTGTAGTTCTAGCGATAATAACTGCATAATATGGGTAATAAGGCATGTTATATTGTTAAAATTAGGAGTAATAAGTATATTTATTATAGTTCTGACGATAATAACAGTATAATATGGGTAATAATGCATGTTACATTGATAATATTGGGAGTAATAAGTATAATTATTGAAGTTCTCGCTATAATAACTGCATAATATGGGTAATAATGCATGTTATATTGATAATATTGGGAGTAATAAGTATATTTATTATAGTTCTGACGATAATAACAGCATAATATGGGTAGTAATGCATGTTATATTGATAATATTGGGAGTAATAAGTATAATTATTGAAGTTCTAGCGATAATAACTGAATGATATGGGTAATAATGCATGTTATATTCATAAAATTAGGAGTAATAAGTATAATTATTATACTTCTGGCGATAATACCTGCATAATATGGGTAATAATGCATGTTATATTGATAACATTGCGAGTAATAAGTACAATTATTGTAGTTCTCGCTATAATAACTGCATAATATGGGTAATAATGCATGTTATATTGATACTATTGGGAGTAATAAGTATATTTATTATAGTTCTGACGATAATAACAGCATAATATGGGTAATAATGCATGTTATATTGATAATATTGGGAGTAATAAGTATAATTATTGTAGTTCAAGCGATAATGACTGCATAATATGGGTAATAATGCATGATATATTGATAACATTGGGACTAATAAGTATAACTATTATAGTTCTAGCCATAATAACTGCATAATATGGGAAATACTGCATGACATATCGATAATATTAGGAGTAATAAGTATAATTATTATAGTTCTAGCGATAATAACTGTATAATATGGGTAATAATGCATGACATATTGATAATATTTGGAGTAATAAGTATAATTGTTATAGTTCTAGCGAGAATAACTGCATAATATGGGTAAAAGTGCATGTTATATTGATAAAATTAGGAGTAATAAGTATAATTATTATAGTTCTAGCGAGAATAACTGCATAATATTGGTAATAATGCATGTTATATTGATAATAATGAAAGTAATAAGTATAATTATTATAGTTCGAGCGATAATATCTGCATAATATGGGTAATAATGCATGTTATAATGAAAATAATATAAGTAATAAGTATAACTATTATAGTTCTAGCGATAATAACTGTATAATATGGGTAATAATGCATGTTATATTGATAATATTGGGAGTAATAAGTATATTTATTATAGTTCTGACGATAATAACTGCATAGTATTGGTAACAATGCATGTTACATTGATAATAGTAAAAGTAATAAGTATAACTATTGTAGTTCTAGCGATAATAACTGCATAATATGGGTAATAAGGCATGTTATATTGTTAAAATTAGGAGTAATAAGTATATTTATTATAGTTCTGACGATAATAACAGTATAATATGGGTAATAATGCATGTTACATTGATAATATTGGGAGTAATAAGTATAATTATTGAAGTTCTCGCTATAATAACTGCATAATATGGGTAATAATGCATGTTATATTGATAATATTGGGAGTAATAAGTATATTTATTATAGTTCTGACGATAATAACAGCATAATATGGGTAATAATGCATGTTATATTGATAATATTGGGAGTAATAAGTATAATTATTGAAGTTCTAGCGATAATAACTGAATGATATGGGTAATAATGCATGTTATATTCATAAAATTAGGAGTAATAAGTATAATTATTATACTTCTGGCGATAATACCTGCATAATATGGGTAATAATGCATGTTATATTGATAACATTGCGAGTAATAAGTACAATTATTGTAGTTCTCGCTATAATAACTGCATAATATGGGTAATAATGCATGTTATATTGATACTATTGGGAGTAATAAGTATATTTATTATAGTTCTGACGATAATAACAGCATAATATGGGTAATAATGCATGTTATATTGATAATATTGGGAGTAATAAGTATAATTATTGTAGTTCAAGCGATAATGACTGCATAATATGGGTAATAATGCATGATATATTGATAACATTGGGAGTAATAGGTATAATTATTATAGGTCTTGCGATAATAACTGCATAATATGGGTAATAGTGTATGTTATATTGATTATAATAAAAGTAATAAGTATGATTATTGTAGTTCTAGCAATAATAACTGCATAATATGGGTAATAATGCATGGTATATTGATAATATTGGGAGTAATAAGTATAACTATTATAGTTCTAGCGACAATAACTGTATAATATGGGTAATAATGTATGACATATTGATAATATTAGGAGTAATAAGTATGATTATTATAGTTCTAGCGATAATAACTGCATAATATGGGTGATAGTGCATGTTATATTGATAATAATAAAAGTAATAAGTATAATTATTGTAGTTCAAGCGATAATGACTGCATAATGTGGGTAATAATGCATGATATATTGATAACATTGGGACTAATAAGTATAACTACTATAGTTCTAGCCATAATAACTGCATAATATGGGAAATAATGCATGACATATCGATAATATTAGGAGTAATAAGTATAATTATTATAGTTCTAGCAATAATAACTGCATAATATGGGTAATAATGCATGACATATTGATAATATTAGGAGTAATAAGTATAATTATTATAGTTCTAGCGATAATAACTGCATAATATGGGTAACAGTGCATGTTATATTGATAATAATAAAAGTAATAAGTATAATTATTATACAGGGTGTCCCACAATTAGTGTAAGACCCAAAAAGGGGTGGTAGGTGGGGCGATTCTGAACAACTTTTTCCTTTGCCAAAATATTGGTTGAGGCTCCATTTTCGAGTTATTAGCAAAAAACACTGACCAATGAGTGCGCGCATAGACCAGGCGCGCGACAGTGTGAGCGAAAGCTTCGAATATGACAGCCGATTGTCTTCGTGAACAAACGTATCAATACCGTCGGTATAACGTCGGTATAGCGTCGGTATAACAGGCAGCTATTCGGTGAAAGTTAAATCGAATAATGAAAAGAAGTTAAGAATAATATTAAGTTCTTTGTAATTCGTGAATGGGAGATAAACCAATTAGTGGTTGTGTACCCAGACCAAGTATATTGTATTTATTTTACGCCTTCAAAAAGGAAAAAGAATTAATTCACGAAAATTAATTCTGTCGATTATTCTAATGAAGTAAACGAATAAATTCACGTTTCAAAACGAATAAGTACCTTGCCTATGAAATGGGACAGAATTGGAATAGAATATCTAATGCAGTACCTCATTGAAGTGAAATAAATCAATTGCTGCGTACGTTTAATTTTAAGAGACAAGAGATAGAAACAACTTAAATAAAACTTACCCATTGATTCATGAAGAAACTAGCGTCGATAAAAAATATTTGTGTCACTGGGTAGATCCATCGATCAGAACATCAACAGCTGATGTCCTGGCAGGGTCAATGAACTCTCAATTTATTTCACTGTCTCTTTCTAATAATTGCACAACATAAGCACGACCGGTAAACGGACCGAATGAAAATGCGTGAACGATTATTCATAGATATGTATGTTTAACGATACGCTATATTCTCATTATAAGGTATCCGAATTCTGGAATCGAAATTATATTGTATTTTTTTAGAAGCCATTGTTAGACTGGCCACGGATCGCGGTTTCGTTCTCGATCGCGAGACATACGTCGCGAACCGTTGCCATGCAACGATGTTCTGTTGAACGACTGCGGCGTCGATCGACGGTCATCGTTTATTGTCGAAAGATACGTGTTAAAATAAAATCTATCGTTGTTGTTAATCTAAAATTGTGTTTTCTTGCTTTCAAGATAGTATAGTTTAAGTTATTTATGAATATTCGTTCACGTGTTTACATTCGTCCTATTTACGTGCCGGACTTACAATGAAAATTAGTGAAAAATAACAAAGAAAAATGATAATGACAACTAATAATGAAAGATGACAGTGATAAGTGACAGTGAAGTTTCTTGAAAGTTGTTTGAGAGATTCTGTTATTTATACTGACAATAAGGATCGGTGGATCAACCCAGTTCCAGAGATGCATTTTCATCGTGATTATTTACGGTTCAATCGGTGAGTTGTATTGAAATTTGTTAATTATTCAAATTTAAATTTTTATTTGTTGAATGGAAAGGTTATTTAATTTTTTACAAGTGAGAATTTGTTCTTTTTCATCATCACAATATCTAACGAAAATAATTTTCCATATTTGATCTATCATTTCTTTGCGATAACGAATAAACGTATTCGATTTATTCTCATTACGTGAATAAGCACTAATTTTGTTATTTCTTATTCACGAATGAATGATAATTTAGCAATAATCCAGATTATTTTATTCATTATTCGATGTAACTTTTATCTAATAGCTTCCTGTTATACCGACAATATACCGACGTTATACCGACGTTTTACCGACGGTATCGATACATTTGTTCATGACGACGATCGGCCTCATATTCGAAGCTTTCGCTCACACTGTCGCGCGCCTGGTCTATGCGCGCTCTCATTGGTCGGTGTTTTTTGCTAATAACTCGAAAATGGAGCCTCAACCAATATTTTGGCAAAGGAAAAAGATGTTCAGAATCGCCCCACCTACCACCCCTTTTCGGGTCTTACACTAATTGTGGGACACCCTGTAGTTCAAGCGATAATAACTGTATAATATGGGTAATAATGCATGACATATTGATAGTATTAGGAGTGATAAGTATAATTGTTATAGTTCGAGCGATAATAACTGTATAATATGGGTATTAATGCATGACATATTGATAATATTAGGAGTAATAAGTATAATTGTTATAGCTCTAGCGATAATAACTGCATAATATGGGTAATAATGCATGGTATATTGATAATATTGGGAGTAATAAGTATAACTATAATAGTTCTAGCGATAATAACTGTATAATATGGGTAATAATGCACGTTATATTCATAAAATTAGGAGTAATAAGTATTATTATTATAGTTCTAGCCATAATAACTGCATAATATGGGTAATAGTGCATGTTATATTGATAATAAGAAAAGTAATAAGTATAATTATTATAGTTCAAGCGATAATAATTGTATAATATGGGTAATAGAGCATGTTATATTGATAATAATAGAAGTAATAAGTATAATTATTATAGTTCTAGCGATAATAACTGCAAAATATGGGTAGTAATGCATGTTATACCGGTAATAATATAAGTAATAAGTATAACTATTATAGTTCTAGCGATAATAACTGTATAATATGGGTAATAGAGCATGTTATATTGATAATAATAAAAGTAATAAGTATAATTATTATAGTTCTAGCGATAATAACTGTATAATATGGGTAATAGAGCATGTTATATTGATAATAATAAAAGTAATAAGTATAATTATTATAGTTCTAGCGATAATTACTGCATAATATGGGTAATAATGCATGTTATATTGATAATACTGGGAGTAATAAGTATAATTATTGTAGTTCTAGCAATAATAACTGCATAATATGGGTCATAATGCATGGTATATTGATAATATTGGGAGTAATAAGTATAACTATAATAGTTCTAGCGATAATAACTGTATAATATGGGTAATAATGCACGTTATATTGATAAAGTTAGGAGTAATAAGTATAATTATTATAGTTCTAGCGATAATTACTGCATAAAATGGGTAATACTGCATGTTATATTGATAATACTGGGAGTAATAAGTATAATTATTGTAGTTCTAGCAATAATAACTGCATAATATGGGTAATAATGCATGGTATATTGATAATATTGGGAGTAATAAGTATAACTATAATAGTTCTAGCGATAATAACTGTATAATATGGGTAATAATGCACGTTATATTGATAAAGTTATGAGTAATAAGTATAATTATTATAGTTCTAGCGATAATAACTGCATAATATGGGTAATACTGCAAGTTATATTGATAATAATGGTAGTAATAAGTATAATTATTATAGTTCGAGCGATAATAACTGTACAATATGGGTAGTAATGCACGTTATATTGATAAAATTAGGAGTAATATGTATAAATATTATAGTCCTAGCGATAATAACTGCATAATATGGGTAACAGTGCATGTTATATTGATAATATTAGAAGTAATAAGTATAATTATTATAGTTCTAGCAAGAATAACTGCATAATATTGGTAATAATGCATGTCATATTGATAATAATGAAAGTAATAAGTATAATTATTTTAGTTCGAGCGATAATATCTGCATAATATGGGTAATAATGCATGTTTTACTGATAATAATATAAGTAATAAGTATAACTATTATAGTTCTAGCGATAATAACTGTATAATATGGGTAATAATGCATGACATATTGATAATATTTGGAGTAATAAGTATAATTGTTCTAGTTCTAGCGAGAATAACTGCATAATATGGGCAATAGTGCATGTTATATTGATAATAGTATAAGTAATAAGTATAACTATTATAGTTCTAGCAATAATAACTGTATAATACGGGTAATAGAGCATGTTATATTGATAATAATAATAGTAATAAGTATAATTATTATAGTTCTAGCGATATTAACTGTATAATATGGGTAAAAATGCATGTTATGTTGGTAATACTGGGAGTAATAAGTACAATTATTGTAGTTCTAGCGATAATAACTGCATAATATGGGTGATAGTGCATGTTATATTGATAATAGAATAAGTAATAAGTATAACTATTATAGTTCTAGCGACAATAACTGCATAATATGGGTAATAATGCATGATATATTGATAATATTAGGAGTAATAAGTATAATTATTATAGTTCTAGCGATAATAACTGTATAATATGGGTAATAATGCACGACATATTGATAATATTTGGAGTAATAAGTATAATTGTTATAGTTCTAGCGAGAATAACTGCATAATATGGGTAATAGTGCATGTTATATTGATAAAATTAGGAGTAATAAGTATAATTATTATAGTTCTAGCGAGAATAACTGCATAATATTGGTAATAATGCATGTTATATTGATAATAATGAAAGTAATAAGTATAATTATTATAGTTCGAGCGATAATATCTGCATAATATGGGTAATAATGCATGTTATAATGATAATAATATAAGTAATAAGTATAACTATTATAGTTCTAGCGATAATAACTGTATAATATGGGTAATAATGCATGACGTATTGATAGTATTAGGAGTGATAAGTATAATTATTATAGTTCGAGCGAGAATAACTGTATAATATGGGTAATAATTCATGTTATATTGATAATAATAATAGTAATAAGTATAATTATTATAGTTCTGGCGATAATGACTGCATAATATGGGTAATAATGCATACCATATTGATAACATTGGGAGTAATAGGTATAATTATTATAGGTCTTGCGATAATAACTGCATAATATTGGTAACAGTGCATGTTATATTGATAATAATAAAAGTAATAAGTATAATTATTGCAGTTCTAGCGATAATGACTGCATAATATGGGTAATAGTGCATGTTATATTCATAGAATTAGGATTAATAAGTATAATTATTATAATTCTAGCGAGAATAACTGCATGATATTGGTAATAATGCATGTTATATTGATAATAATGAAAGTAATAAGTATAATTATTATAGTTCTGGCGATAATGACTGCATAATATGGGTAATAATGCATACCATATTGATAACATTGGGAGTAATAGGTATAATTATTATAGGTCTTGCGATAATAACTGCATAATATGGGTAATAGTGTATGTTATATTGATAATAATAAAAGTAATAAGTATAATTATCATAGTTGTAGCAATAATAACTGCATAATATGGGTAATAATGCATGTTATATTGATAAAATGAGGAGTAATCAGTATAATTATTATAGTTCTGGCGATAATAACTGCATAATATGGGTAATAATGCATGTTATATTGATAATATTGGGAGTAATAAGTATATTTATTATAGTTCTGACGATAATAACAGTATAATATGGGTAATAATGCATGTTATATTGGTAATATTGGGTGTAATATGTATAATTATTGTAGTTCTAGCCATAATAACTGAATGATATGGGTAATAATGCATGTTATATTGATAATATTAGGAGTAATAAGTATAATTTTTATAGTTCTGGCGATGATAACTGCATAATATGGGTAACAATGCATGATATATTGATAATATTGGGAGTAATAAGTATATTTATTATAGTTCTGGCGATAATAATTGCATAATATGGGTAACAATGCATGATATGTTGATAATAATGCGAGTAATAAGTATAATTATCATAGTTCTAGCAATAATAACTGCATAATATGGGTAATAATGCATGTTATATTGATAAAATGAGGAGTAATCAGTATAATTATGATAGTTCTGGCGATAATAACTGCATAATATGGGTAATAATGCATGTTATATTGATAATATTGGGAGTAATAAGTATATTTATTATAGTTCTGACGATAATAACTGAATGATATGGGTAATAATGCATGTTATATTGATAAAATTAGGAGTAATAAGTATAATTATTATACTTCTGCCGATAATAACTGCATAATATGGGTAATAATGCATGTTGTACTGATAATAATATAAGAAACAAGAAAAACTATTATAGTTTTAGCGATAATAACTGCATAATATGGGTAATAATGCATAACATATTGATAAAAATTGGAGTAATAAGTATAATTATTATAGTTCTAGCGATAATAACTGCATAATATCGGTAATAGTGTATGTTATATTGATAATATTGGGAGTAATAAGTATATTTATTATAGTTCTGACGATAATAACAGTATAATATGGGTAATAATGCATGTTATATTGATCATATTGGGAGTAATAAGTATAATTATTGTAGTTCTCGCTATAATAACTGCATAATGTGGGTAATAATGCATGTTATATTGATAATATTGGGAGTAATAAGTATATTTATTATAGTTCTGACGATCAAAACTGTATAATATGGGTAATAATGCATAACATATTAATAAAATTAGGAGTATTAAGGATAATTATTATAGGTCTAGAGATAATAACTGCATAATAGGGGTAATAATGCATGTTATACTGATAATAATATATGTAATAAGTATAACTATTATAGTTCTGGCGATAATAACTGCATAATATGGGTAATAATGAATGATATATTGATAATATTGCGAGTAATAAGTATAATTATCATAGTTCTACCAATAATAACTGCATAATATGGGTAATAATGCATGTTACATTGATAATATTGGGAGTAATAAGTACAATTATTGAAGTTCTCGCTATAATAACTGCATAATATGGGTAATAATGCATGTTACATTGATAATATTGGGAGTAATAAGTACAATTATTGAAGTTCTCGCTATAATAACTGCATAATATGGGTAATAATGCATGTTATATTGATACTATTGGGAGTAATAAGTATATTTATTATAGTTCTGACGATAATAACAGTATAATATGGGTAATAATGCATGTTATATTGATAATATTGGGAGTAATAAGTATAATTATTGAAGTTCTAGCGATAATAACTGAATGATATGGGTAATAATGCATGTTATATTGATAAAATTAGGAGTAATAAGTATAATTATTATAGTTCTAGCGATAATAACTGCATAATATCGGTAATAGTGTATGTTATATTGATAATATTGGGAGTAATAAGTATATTTATTATAGTTCTGACGATAATAACAGTATAATATGGGTAATAATGCATGTTATATTGATCTTATTGGGAGCAATAAGTATAATTATTGTAGTTCTCGCTATAATAACTGCATAATATGGGTAATAATGCATGTTATATTGATAATATTGGGAGTAATAAGTACATTTATTATAGTTCTGACGATCAAAACTGTATAATATGGGTAATAATGCATAACATATTAATAAAATTAGGAGTATTAAGGATAATTACTATAGGTCTAGCGATAATAACTGCATAATAGGGGTAATAATGCATGTTATACTGATAATAATATAAGTAATAAGTATAACTATTGTAGTTCTCGCTATAATAACTGCATAATATGAGTAATAATGCATGTTATATAGATAATATTGGGAGTAATAAGTATATTTATTATAGTTCTGACGATAATAACTGCATAGTATTGGTAATAATGCATGTTACATTCATAATAGTAAAAGCAATAAGTATAACTATTGTAGTTCTAGCGATAATAACTGCATAATATGGGTAATAGGGCATGATATATTGATAATATTGCGAGCAATGAGTATAATTATCATAGTTCTAGCAATAATAACTGCATAATATGGGTAATAATACATGTTATATTGATAAAATGAGGAGTAATAAGTATATTTATTATAGTTCTGACGATAATAACTGAATGATATGGGTAATAATGCATGTTATATTGATAAAATTAGGAGTAATAAGTATAATTATTATACTTCTGCCGATAATAACTGCATAATATGGGTAATAATGCATGTTGTACTGATAATAATATAAGAAACAAGAAAAACTATTATAGTTTTAGCGATAATAACTGCATAATATGGGTAATAATGCATAACATATTGATAAAAATTGGAGTAATAAGTATAATTATTATAGTTCTAGCGATAATAACTGCATAATATCGGTAATAGTGTATGTTATATTGATAATATTGGGAGTAATAAGTATATTTATTATAGTTCTGACGATAATAACAGTATAATATGGGTAATAATGCATGTTATATTGATCATATTGGGAGTAATAAGTATAATTATTGTAGTTCTCGCTATAATAACTGCATAATGTGGGTAATAATGCATGTTATATTGATAATATTGGGAGTAATAAGTATATTTATTATAGTTCTGACGATCAAAACTGTATAATATGGGTAATAATGCATAACATATTAATAAAATTAGGAGTATTAAGGATAATTATTATAGGTCTAGAGATAATAACGGCATAATAGGGGTAATAATGCATGTTATACTGATAATAATATAAGTAATAAGTATAACTATTATAGTTCTGCCGATAATAACTGCATAATATGGGTAATAATGCATGTTGTACTGATAATAATATAAGAAACAAGAAAAACTATTATAGTTTTAGCGATAATAACTGCATAATATGGGTAATAATGCATAACATATTGATAAAAATTGGAGTAATAAGTATAATTATTATAGTTCTAGCGATAATAACTGCATAATATCGGTAATAGTGTATGTTATATTGATAATATTGGGAGTAATAAGTATATTTATTATAGTTCTGACGATAATAACAGTATAATATGGGTAATAATGCATGTTATATTGATCATATTGGGAGTAATAAGTATAATTATTGTAGTTCTCGCTATAATAACTGCATACTGTGGGTAATAATGCATGTTATATTGATAATATTGGGAGTAATAAGTATATTTATTATAGTTCTGACGATCAAAACTGTATAATATGGGTAATAATGCATAACATATTAATAAAATTAGGAGTATTAAGGATAATTATTATAGGTCTAGAGATAATAACTGCATAATATCGGTAATAGTGTATGTTATATTGATAATATTGGGAGTAATAAGTATATTTATTATAGTTCTGACGATAATAACAGTATAATATGGGTAATAATGCATGTTATATTGATCATATTGGGAGTAATAAGTATAATTATTGTAGTTCTCGCTATAATAACTGCATACTGTGGGTAATAATGCATGTTATATTGATAATATTGGGAGTAATAAGTATATTTATTATAGTTCTGACGATCAAAACTGTATAATATGGGTAATAATGCATAACATATTAATAAAATTAGGAGTATTAAGGATAATTATTATAGGTCTAGAGATAATAACTGCATAATATCGGTAATAGTGTATGTTATATTGATAATATTGGGAGTAATAAGTATATTTATTATAGTTCTGACGATAATAACAGTATAATATGGGTAATAATGCATGTTATATTGATCATATTGGGAGTAATAAGTATAATTATTGTAGTTCTCGCTATAATAACTGCATAATGTGGGTAATAATGCATGTTATATTGATAATATTGGGAGTAATAAGTATAATTATTATAGTTCTAGCGATAATAACTGCATAATATCGGTAATAGTGTATGTTATATTGATAATATTGGGAGTAATAAGTATATTTATTATAGTTCTGACGATAATAACAGTATAATATGGGTAATAATGCATGTTATATTGATCTTATTGGGAGCAATAAGTATAATTATTGTAGTTCTCGCTATAATAACTGCATAATATGGGTAATAATGCATGTTATATTGATAATATTGGGAGTAATAAGTACATTTATTATAGTTCTGACGATCAAAACTGTATAATATGGGTAATAATGCATAACATATTAATAAAATTAGGAGTATTAAGGATAATTACTATAGGTCTAGCGATAATAACTGCATAATAGGGGTAATAATGCATGTTATACTGATAATAATATAAGTAATAAGTATAACTATTGTAGTTCTCGCTATAATAACTGCATAATATGAGTAATAATGCATGTTATATAGATAATATTGGGAGTAATAAGTATATTTATTATAGTTCTGACGATAATAACTGCATAGTATTGGTAATAATGCATGTTACATTCATAATAGTAAAAGCAATAAGTATAACTATTGTAGTTCTAGCGATAATAACTGCATAATATGGGTAATAGGGCATGATATATTGATAATATTGCGAGCAATGAGTATAATTATCATAGTTCTAGCAATAATAACTGCATAATATGGGTAATAATACATGTTATATTGATAAAATGAGGAGTAATAAGTATATTTATTATAGTTCTGACGATAATAACTGAATGATATGGGTAATAATGCATGTTATATTGATAAAATTAGGAGTAATAAGTATAATTATTATACTTCTGCCGATAATAACTGCATAATATGGGTAATAATGCATGTTGTACTGATAATAATATAAGAAACAAGAAAAACTATTATAGTTTTAGCGATAATAACTGCATAATATGGGTAATAATGCATAACATATTGATAAAAATTGGAGTAATAAGTATAATTATTATAGTTCTAGCGATAATAACTGCATAATATCGGTAATAGTGTATGTTATATTGATAATATTGGGAGTAATAAGTATATTTATTATAGTTCTGACGATAATAACAGTATAATATGGGTAATAATGCATGTTATATTGATCATATTGGGAGTAATAAGTATAATTATTGTAGTTCTCGCTATAATAACTGCATAATGTGGGTAATAATGCATGTTATATTGATAATATTGGGAGTAATAAGTATATTTATTATAGTTCTGACGATCAAAACTGTATAATATGGGTAATAATGCATAACATATTAATAAAATTAGGAGTATTAAGGATAATTATTATAGGTCTAGAGATAATAACGGCATAATAGGGGTAATAATGCATGTTATACTGATAATAATATAAGTAATAAGTATAACTATTATAGTTCTGCCGATAATAACTGCATAATATGGGTAATAATGCATGTTGTACTGATAATAATATAAGAAACAAGAAAAACTATTATAGTTTTAGCGATAATAACTGCATAATATGGGTAATAATGCATAACATATTGATAAAAATTGGAGTAATAAGTATAATTATTATAGTTCTAGCGATAATAACTGCATAATATCGGTAATAGTGTATGTTATATTGATAATATTGGGAGTAATAAGTATATTTATTATAGTTCTGACGATAATAACAGTATAATATGGGTAATAATGCATGTTATATTGATCATATTGGGAGTAATAAGTATAATTATTGTAGTTCTCGCTATAATAACTGCATACTGTGGGTAATAATGCATGTTATATTGATAATATTGGGAGTAATAAGTATATTTATTATAGTTCTGACGATCAAAACTGTATAATATGGGTAATAATGCATAACATATTAATAAAATTAGGAGTATTAAGGATAATTATTATAGGTCTAGAGATAATAACTGCATAATATCGGTAATAGTGTATGTTATATTGATAATATTGGGAGTAATAAGTATATTTATTATAGTTCTGACGATAATAACAGTATAATATGGGTAATAATGCATGTTATATTGATCATATTGGGAGTAATAAGTATAATTATTGTAGTTCTCGCTATAATAACTGCATAATGTGGGTAATAATGCATGTTATATTGATAATATTGGGAGTAATATGTATATTTATTATAGTTCTGACGATCAAAACTGTATAATATGGGTAATAATGCATAACATATTAATAAAATTAGGAGTATTAAGGATAATTATTATAGGTCTAGAGATAATAACTGCATAGTAGGGGTAATAATGCATGTTATACTGATAATAATATAAGTAATAAGTATAACTATTATAGTTCTGGCGATAATAACTGCATAATATGGGTAATAATGAATGATATATTGATAATATTGCGAGTAATAAGTATAATTATCATAGTTCTACCAATAATAACTGCATAATATGGGTAATAATGCATGTTATATTGATAAAATGTGGAGTAATAAGTATAATTATGATAGTTCTGGCGATAATAACTGCATAATATGGGTAATAATGCATGTTATATTGATAATATTGGGAGTAATAAGTATATTTATTATAGTTCTGACGATAATAACTGCATAGTATTGGTAACAATGCATGTTACATTGATAATAGTAAAAGTAATAAGTATAACTATTGTAGTTCTAGCGATAATAACTGCATAATATGGGTAATAAGGCATGTTATATTGTTAAAATTAGGAGTAATAAGTATATTTATTATAGTTCTGACGATAATAACAGTATAATATGGGTAATAATGCATGTTACATTGATAATATTGGGAGTAATAAGTATAATTATTGAAGTTCTCGCTATAATAACTGCATAATATGGGTAATAATGCATGTTATATTGATAATATTGGGAGTAATAAGTATATTTATTATAGTTCTGACGATAATAACAGCATAATATGGGTAGTAATGCATGTTATATTGATAATATTGGGAGTAATAAGTATAATTATTGAAGTTCTAGCGATAATAACTGAATGATATGGGTAATAATGCATGTTATATTCATAAAATTAGGAGTAATAAGTATAATTATTATACTTCTGGCGATAATACCTGCATAATATGGGTAATAATGCATGTTATATTGATAACATTGCGAGTAATAAGTACAATTATTGTAGTTCTCGCTATAATAACTGCATAATATGGGTAATAATGCATGTTATATTGATACTATTGGGAGTAATAAGTATATTTATTATAGTTCTGACGATAATAACAGCATAATATGGGTAATAATGCATGTTATATTGATAATATTGGGAGTAATAAGTATAATTATTGTAGTTCAAGCGATAATGACTGCATAATATGGGTAATAATGCATGATATATTGATAACATTGGGACTAATAAGTATAACTATTATAGTTCTAGCCATAATAACTGCATAATATGGGAAATACTGCATGACATATCGATAATATTAGGAGTAATAAGTATAATTATTATAGTTCTAGCGATAATAACTGTATAATATGGGTAATAATGCATGACATATTGATAATATTTGGAGTAATAAGTATAATTGTTATAGTTCTAGCGAGAATAACTGCATAATATGGGTAAAAGTGCATGTTATATTGATAAAATTAGGAGTAATAAGTATAATTATTATAGTTCTAGCGAGAATAACTGCATAATATTGGTAATAATGCATGTTATATTGATAATAATGAAAGTAATAAGTATAATTATTATAGTTCGAGCGATAATATCTGCATAATATGGGTAATAATGCATGTTATAATGAAAATAATATAAGTAATAAGTATAACTATTATAGTTCTAGCGATAATAACTGTATAATATGGGTAATAATGCATGTTATATTGATAATATTGGGAGTAATAAGTATATTTATTATAGTTCTGACGATAATAACTGCATAGTATTGGTAACAATGCATGTTACATTGATAATAGTAAAAGTAATAAGTATAACTATTGTAGTTCTAGCGATAATAACTGCATAATATGGGTAATAAGGCATGTTATATTGTTAAAATTAGGAGTAATAAGTATATTTATTATAGTTCTGACGATAATAACAGTATAATATGGGTAATAATGCATGTTACATTGATAATATTGGGAGTAATAAGTATAATTATTGAAGTTCTCGCTATAATAACTGCATAATATGGGTAATAATGCATGTTATATTGATAATATTGGGAGTAATAAGTATATTTATTATAGTTCTGACGATAATAACAGCATAATATGGGTAATAATGCATGTTATATTGATAATATTGGGAGTAATAAGTATAATTATTGAAGTTCTAGCGATAATAACTGAATGATATGGGTAATAATGCATGTTATATTCATAAAATTAGGAGTAATAAGTATAATTATTATACTTCTGGCGATAATACCTGCATAATATGGGTAATAATGCATGTTATATTGATAACATTGCGAGTAATAAGTACAATTATTGTAGTTCTCGCTATAATAACTGCATAATATGGGTAATAATGCATGTTATATTGATACTATTGGGAGTAATAAGTATATTTATTATAGTTCTGACGATAATAACAGCATAATATGGGTAATAATGCATGTTATATTGATAATATTGGGAGTAATAAGTATAATTATTGTAGTTCAAGCGATAATGACTGCATAATATGGGTAATAATGCATGATATATTGATAACATTGGGACTAATAAGTATAACTATTATAGTTCTAGCCATAATAACTGCATAATATGGGAAATACTGCATGACATATCGATAATATTAGGAGTAATAAGTATAATTATTATAGTTCTAGCGATAATAACTGTATAATATGGGTAATAATGCATGACATATTGATAATATTTGGAGTAATAAGTATAATTGTTATAGTTCTAGCGAGAATAACTGCATAATATGGGTAATAGTGCATGTTATATTGATAAAATTAGGAGTAATAAGTATAATTATTATAGTTCTAGCGAGAATAACTGCATAATATTGGTAATAATGCATGTTATATTGATAATAATGAAAGTAATAAGTATAATTATTATAGTTCGAGCGATAATATCTGCATAATATGGGTAATAATGCATGTTATAATGAAAATAATATAAGTAATAAGTATAACTATTATAGTTCTAGCGATAATAACTGTATAATATGGGTAATAATGCATGACATATTGATAGTATTAGGAGTGATAAGTATAATTATTATAGTTCGAGCGAGAATAACTGTATAATATGGGTAATAATTCATGTTATATTGATAATAATAATAGTAATAAGTATAATTATTATAGTTCTGGCGATAATGACTGCATAATATGGGTAATAATGCATACCATATTGATAACATTGGGAGTAATAGGTATAATTATTATAGGTCTTGCGATAATAACTGCATAATATTGGTAACAGTGCATGTTATATTGATAATAATAAAAGTAATAAGTATAATTATTGCAGTTCTAGCGATAATGACTGCATAATATGGGTAATAGTGCATGTTATATTGATAGAATTAGGAGTAATAAGTATAATTATTATAATTCTAGCGAGAATAACTGCATGATATTGGTAATAATGCATGTTATATTGATAATAATGAAAGTAATAAGTATAATTATTATAGTTCTGGCGATAATGACTGCATAATATGGGTAATAATGCATACCATATTGATAACATTGGGAGTAATAGGTATAATTATTATAGGTCTTGCGATAATAACTGCATAATATGGGTAATAGTGTATGTTATATTGATAATAATAAAAGTAATAAGTATAATTATTGTAGTTCTAGCAATAATAACTGCATAATATGGGTAATAAGGCATGATATATTGATAATATTGCGAGCAATGAGTATAATTATCATAGTTCTAGCAATAATAACTGCATAATATGGGTAATAATACATGTTATATTGATAAAATGAGGAGTAATAAGTATAATTATTATAGTTCTGGCGATAATAACTGCATAATATTGGTAATAATGCATGTTATATTGATAACATTGCGAGTAATAAGCATAATTATTGTAGTTCTCGCTATAATAACTGCATAATATGGGTAATAATGCATGTTATATTCATAATATTGGGAGTAACAAGTGTATTTATTACAGTTCTGACGATAATAACAGTATAATATGGGTAATAATGCATGTTATATTCATAATATTGGCAGTAATAAGTGTATTTATTATAGTTCTGACGATAATAACAGTATAATATGGGTAATAATGCATGTTATATTGATAATAATAAAAGTAATAAGTATAATTATTATAGTTCGAGCGAGAATAACTGTATAATATGGGTAATAATTCATGTTATATTGATAATAATAATAGTAATAAGTATAATTATTATAGTTCGAGCGAGAATAACTGTATAATATGGGTAATAATTCATGTTATATTGATAATAATAATAGTATTAAGTATAATTATTATAGTTCTACCGATAATAACTGCATAATATTGGTAACAGTGCATGTTATATTGATAATAATAAAAGTAATAAGTATTATTATTGTAGTTCTAGCGATAATGACTGCATAATATAGGTAATAGTGCATGTTATATTGATAGAATTAGGAGTAATAAGTATAATTATTATAATTCTAGCGAGAATAACTGCATGATATTGGTAATAATGCATGTTATATTGATAATAATGAAAGTAATAAGTATAATTATTATAGTTCTGGCGATAATGACTGCATAATATGGGTAATAATGCATACCATATTGATAACATTGGGAGTAATAGGTATAATTATTATAGGTCTTGCGATAATAACTGCATAATATGGGTAATAGTGTATGTTATATTGATTATAATAAAAGTAATAAGTATGATTATTGTAGTTCTAGCAATAATAACTGCATAATATGGGTAATAATGCATGGTATATTGATAATATTGGGAGTAATAAGTATAACTATTATAGTTCTAGCGACAATAACTGTATAATATGGGTAATAATGTATGACATATTGATAATATTAGGAGTAATAAGTATGATTATTATAGTTCTAGCGATAATAACTGCATAATATGGGTGATAGTGCATGTTATATTGATAATAATAAAAGTAATAAGTATAATTATTGTAGTTCAAGCGATAATGACTGCATAATGTGGGTAATAATGCATGATATATTGATAACATTGGGACTAATAAGTATAACTACTATAGTTCTAGCCATAATAACTGCATAATATGGGAAATAATGCATGACATATCGATAATATTAGGAGTAATAAGTATAATTATTATAGTTCTAGCAATAATAACTGCATAATATGGGTAATAATGCATGACATATTGATAATATTAGGAGTAATAAGTATAATTATTATAGTTCTAGCGATAATAACTGCATAATATGGGTAACAGTGCATGTTATATTGATAATAATAAAAGTAATAAGTATAATTATTATACAGGGTGTCCCACAATTAGTGTAAGACCCAAAAAGGGGTGGTAGGTGGGGCGATTCTGAACAACTTTTTCCTTTGCCAAAATATTGGTTGAGGCTCCATTTTCGAGTTATTAGCAAAAAACACTGACCAATGAGTGCGCGCATAGACCAGGCGCGCGACAGTGTGAGCGAAAGCTTCGAATATGACAGCCGATTGTCTTCGTGAACAAACGTATCAATACCGTCGGTATAACGTCGGTATAGCGTCGGTATAACAGGCAGCTATTCGGTGAAAGTTAAATCGAATAATGAAAAGAAGTTAAGAATAATATTAAGTTCTTTGTAGTTCGTGAATGGGAGATAAACCAATTAGTGGTTGTGTACCCAGACCAAGTATATTGTATTTATTTTACGCCTTCAAAAAGGAAAAAGAATTAATTCACGAAAATTAATTCTGTCGATTATTCTAATGAAGTAAACGAATAAATTCACGTTTCAAAACGAATAAGTACCTTGCCTATGAAATGGGACAGAATTGGAATAGAATATCTAATGCAGTACCTCATTGAAGTGAAATAAATCAATTGCTGCGTACGTTTAATTTTAAGAGACAAGAGATAGAAACAACTTAAATAAAACTTACCCATTGATTCATGAAGAAACTAGCGTCGATAAAAAATATTTGTGTCACTGGGTAGATCCATCGATCAGAACATCAACAGCTGATGTCCTGGCAGGGTCAATGAACTCTCAATTTATTTCACTGTCTCTTTCTAATAATTGCACAACATAAGCACGACCGGTAAACGGACCGAATGAAAATGCGTGAACGATTATTCATAGATATGTATGTTTAACGATACGCTATATTCTCATTATAAGGTATCCGAATTCTGGAATCGAAATTATATTGTATTTTTTTAGAAGCCATTGTTAGACTGGCCACGGATCGCGGTTTCGTTCTCGATCGCGAGACATACGTCGCGAACCGTTGCCATGCAACGATGTTCTGTTGAACGACTGCGGCGTCGATCGACGGTCATCGTTTATTGTCGAAAGATACGTGTTAAAATAAAATCTATCGTTGTTGTTAATCTAAAATTGTGTTTTCTTGCTTTCAAGATAGTATAGTTTAAGTTATTTATGAATATTCGTTCACGTGTTTACATTCGTCCTATTTACGTGCCGGACTTACAATGAAAATTAGTGAAAAATAACAAAGAAAAATGATAATGACAACTAATAATGAAAGATGACAGTGATAAGTGACAGTGAAGTTTCTTGAAAGTTGTTTGAGAGATTCTGTTATTTATACTGACAATAAGGATCGGTGGATCAACCCAGTTCCAGAGATGCATTTTCATCGTGATTATTTACGGTTCAATCGGTGAGTTGTATTGAAATTTGTTAATTATTCAAATTTAAATTTTTATTTGTTGAATGGAAAGGTTATTTAATTTTTTACAAGTGAGAATTTGTTCTTTTTCATCATCACAATATCTAACGAAAATAATTTTCCATATTTGATCTATCATTTCTTTGCGATAACGAATAAACGTATTCGATTTATTCTCATTACGTGAATAAGCACTAATTTTGTTATTTCTTATTCACGAATGAATGATAATTTAGCAATAATCCAGATTATTTTATTCATTATTCGATGTAACTTTTATCTAATAGCTTCCTGTTATACCGACAATATACCGACGTTATACCGACGTTTTACCGACGGTATCGATACATTTGTTCATGACGACGATCGGCCTCATATTCGAAGCTTTCGCTCACACTGTCGCGCGCCTGGTCTATGCGCGCTCTCATTGGTCGGTGTTTTTTGCTAATAACTCGAAAATGGAGCCTCAACCAATATTTTGGCAAAGGAAAAAGATGTTCAGAATCGCCCCACCTACCACCCCTTTTCGGGTCTTACACTAATTGTGGGACACCCTGTAGTTCAAGCGATAATAACTGTATAATATGGGTAATAATGCATGACATATTGATAGTATTAGGAGTGATAAGTATAATTGTTATAGTTCGAGCGATAATAACTGTATAATATGGGTATTAATGCATGACATATTGATAATATTAGGAGTAATAAGTATAATTGTTATAGCTCTAGCGATAATAACTGCATAATATGGGTAATAATGCATGGTATATTGATAATATTGGGAGTAATAAGTATAACTATAATAGTTCTAGCGATAATAACTGTATAATATGGGTAATAATGCACGTTATATTCATAAAATTAGGAGTAATAAGTATTATTATTATAGTTCTAGCCATAATAACTGCATAATATGGGTAATAGTGCATGTTATATTGATAATAAGAAAAGTAATAAGTATAATTATTATAGTTCAAGCGATAATAATTGTATAATATGGGTAATAGAGCATGTTATATTGATAATAATAGAAGTAATAAGTATAATTATTATAGTTCTAGCGATAATAACTGCAAAATATGGGTAGTAATGCATGTTATACCGGTAATAATATAAGTAATAAGTATAACTATTATAGTTCTAGCGATAATAACTGTATAATATGGGTAATAGAGCATGTTATATTGATAATAATAAAAGTAATAAGTATAATTATTATAGTTCTAGCGATAATAACTGTATAATATGGGTAATAGAGCATGTTATATTGATAATAATAAAAGTAATAAGTATAATTATTATAGTTCTAGCGATAATTACTGCATAATATGGGTAATAATGCATGTTATATTGATAATACTGGGAGTAATAAGTATAATTATTGTAGTTCTAGCAATAATAACTGCATAATATGGGTCATAATGCATGGTATATTGATAATATTGGGAGTAATAAGTATAACTATAATAGTTCTAGCGATAATAACTGTATAATATGGGTAATAATGCACGTTATATTGATAAAGTTAGGAGTAATAAGTATAATTATTATAGTTCTAGCGATAATTACTGCATAAAATGGGTAATACTGCATGTTATATTGATAATACTGGGAGTAATAAGTATAATTATTGTAGTTCTAGCAATAATAACTGCATAATATGGGTAATAATGCATGGTATATTGATAATATTGGGAGTAATAAGTATAACTATAATAGTTCTAGCGATAATAACTGTATAATATGGGTAATAATGCACGTTATATTGATAAAGTTATGAGTAATAAGTATAATTATTATAGTTCTAGCGATAATAACTGCATAATATGGGTAATACTGCAAGTTATATTGATAATAATGATAGTAATAAGTATAATTATTATAGTTCGAGCGATAATAACTGTACAATATGGGTAGTAATGCACGTTATATTGATAAAATTAGGAGTAATATGTATAAATATTATAGTCCTAGCGATAATAACTGCATAATATGGGTAACAGTGCATGTTATATTGATAATATTAGAAGTAATAAGTATAATTATTATAGTTCTAGCAAGAATAACTGCATAATATTGGTAATAATGCATGTCATATTGATAATAATGAAAGTAATAAGTATAATTATTTTAGTTCGAGCGATAATATCTGTATAATATGGGTAATAATGCATGTTTTACTGATAATAATATAAGTAATAAGTATAACTATTATAGTTCTAGCGATAATAACTGTATAATATGGGTAATAATGCATGACATATTGATAATATTTGGAGTAATAAGTATAATTGTTCTAGTTCTAGCGAGAATAACTGCATAATATGGGCAATAGTGCATGTTATATTGATAATAGTATAAGTAATAAGTATAACTATTATAGTTCTAGCAATAATAACTGTATAATACGGGTAATAGAGCATGTTATATTGATAATAATAATAGTAATAAGTATAATTATTATAGTTCTAGCGATATTAACTGTATAATATGGGTAAAAATGCATGTTATGTTGGTAATACTGGGAGTAATAAGTACAATTATTGTAGTTCTAGCGATAATAACTGCATAATATGGGTGATAGTGCATGTTATATTGATAATAGAATAAGTAATAAGTATAACTATTATAGTTCTAGCGACAATAACTGCATAATATGGGTAATAATGCATGATATATTGATAATATTAGGAGTAATAAGTATAATTATTATAGTTCTAGCGATAATAACTGTATAATATGGGTAATAATGCACGACATATTGATAATATTTGGAGTAATAAGTATAATTGTTATAGTTCTAGCGAGAATAACTGCATAATATGGGTAATAGTGCATGTTATATTGATAAAATTAGGAGTAATAAGTATAATTATTATAGTTCTAGCGAGAATAACTGCATAATATTGGTAATAATGCATGTTATATTGATAATAATGAAAGTAATAAGTATAATTATTATAGTTCGAGCGATAATATCTGCATAATATGGGTAATAATGCATGTTATAATGATAATAATATAAGTAATAAGTATAACTATTATAGTTCTAGCGATAATAACTGTATAATATGGGTAATAATGCATGACATATTGATAGTATTAGGAGTGATAAGTATAATTATTATAGTTCGAGCGAGAATAACTGTATAATATGGGTAATAATTCATGTTATATTGATAATAATAATAGTAATAAGTATAATTATTATAGTTCTGGCGATAATGACTGCATAATATGGGTAATAATGCATACCATATTGATAACATTGGGAGTAATAGGTATAATTATTATAGGTCTTGCGATAATAACTGCATAATATTGGTAACAGTGCATGTTATATTGATAATAATAAAAGTAATAAGTATAATTATTGCAGTTCTAGCGATAATGACTGCATAATATGGGTAATAGTGCATGTTATATTCATAGAATTAGGATTAATAAGTATAATTATTATAATTCTAGCGAGAATAACTGCATGATATTGGTAATAATGCATGTTATATTGATAATAATGAAAGTAATAAGTATAATTATTATAGTTCTGGCGATAATGACTGCATAATATGGGTAATAATGCATACCATATTGATAACATTGGGAGTAATAGGTATAATTATTATAGGTCTTGCGATAATAACTGCATAATATGGGTAATAGTGTATGTTATATTGATAATAATAAAAGTAATAAGTATAATTATCATAGTTGTAGCAATAATAACTGCATAATATGGGTAATAATGCATGTTATATTGATAAAATGAGGAGTAATCAGTATAATTATTATAGTTCTGGCGATAATAACTGCATAATATGGGTAATAATGCATGTTATATTGATAATATTGGGAGTAATAAGTATATTTATTATAGTTCTGACGATAATAACAGTATAATATGGGTAATAATGCATGTTATATTGGTAATATTGGGTGTAATAAGTATAATTATTGTAGTTCTAGCCATAATAACTGAATGATATGGGTAATAATGCATGTTATATTGATAATATTAGGAGTAATAAGTATAATTTTTATAGTTCTGGCGATGATAACTGCATAATATGGGTAACAATGCATGATATATTGATAATATTGGGAGTAATAAGTATATTTATTATAGTTCTGGCGATAATAATTGCATAATATGGGTAACAATGCATGATATGTTGATAATAATGCGAGTAATAAGTATAATTATCATAGTTCTAGCAATAATAACTGCATAATATGGGTAATAATGCATGTTATATTGATAAAATGAGGAGTAATCAGTATAATTATTATAGTTCTGGCGATAATAACTGCATAATATGGGTAATAATGCATGATATATAGATAACATTGCGAGTAATAAGTATAATTATCATAGTTCTACGAATAATAACTGCATAATATGGGTAATAATGCATGTTATATTGATAAAATGTGGAGTAATAAGTATAATTATGATAGTTCTGGCGATAATAACTGCATAATATGGGTAATAATGCATGTTATATTGATAATATTGGGAGTAATAAGTATATTTATTATAGTTCTGACGATAATAACTGAATGATATGGGTAATAATGCATGTTATATTGATAAAATTAGGAGTAATAAGTATAATTATTATACTTCTGCCGATAATAACTGCATAATATGGGTATTAATGCATGACATATTGATAATATTAGGAGTAATAAGTATAATTGTTATAGCTCTAGCGATAATAACTGCATAATATGGGTAATAATGCATGGTATATTGATAATATTGGGAGTAATAAGTATAACTATAATAGTTCTAGCGATAATAACTGTATAATATGGGTAATAATGCACGTTATATTCATAAAATTAGGAGTAATAAGTATTATTATTATAGTTCTAGCCATAATAACTGCATAATATGGGTAATAGTGCATGTTATATTGATAATAAGAAAAGTAATAAGTATAATTATTATAGTTCAAGCGATAATAATTGTATAATATGGGTAATAGAGCATGTTATATTGATAATAATAGAAGTAATAAGTATAATTATTATAGTTCTAGCGATAATAACTGCAAAATATGGGTAGTAATGCATGTTATACCGGTAATAATATAAGTAATAAGTATAACTATTATAGTTCTAGCGATAATAACTGTATAATATGGGTAATAGAGCATGTTATATTGATAATAATAAAAGTAATAAGTATAATTATTATAGTTCTAGCGATAATAACTGTATAATATGGGTAATAGAGCATGTTATATTGATAATAATAAAAGTAATAAGTATAATTATTATAGTTCTAGCGATAATTACTGCATAATATGGGTAATAATGCATGTTATATTGATAATACTGGGAGTAATAAGTATAATTATTGTAGTTCTAGCAATAATAACTGCATAATATGGGTCATAATGCATGGTATATTGATAATATTGGGAGTAATAAGTATAACTATAATAGTTCTAGCGATAATAACTGTATAATATGGGTAATAATGCACGTTATATTGATAAAGTTAGGAGTAATAAGTATAATTATTATAGTTCTAGCGATAATTACTGCATAAAATGGGTAATACTGCATGTTATATTGATAATACTGGGAGTAATAAGTATAATTATTGTAGTTCTAGCAATAATAACTGCATAATATGGGTAATAATGCATGGTATATTGATAATATTGGGAGTAATAAGTATAACTATAATAGTTCTAGCGATAATAACTGTATAATATGGGTAATAATGCACGTTATATTGATAAAGTTATGAGTAATAAGTATAATTATTATAGTTCTAGCGATAATAACTGCATAATATGGGTAATACTGCAAGTTATATTGATAATAATGATAGTAATAAGTATAATTATTATAGTTCGAGCGATAATAACTGTACAATATGGGTAGTAATGCACGTTATATTGATAAAATTAGGAGTAATATGTATAAATATTATAGTCCTAGCGATAATAACTGCATAATATGGGTAACAGTGCATGTTATATTGATAATATTAGAAGTAATAAGTATAATTATTATAGTTCTAGCAAGAATAACTGCATAATATTGGTAATAATGCATGTCATATTGATAATAATGAAAGTAATAAGTATAATTATTTTAGTTCGAGCGATAATATCTGCATAATATGGGTAATAATGCATGTTTTACTGATAATAATATAAGTAATAAGTATAACTATTATAGTTCTAGCGATAATAACTGTATAATATGGGTAATAATGCATGACATATTGATAATATTTGGAGTAATAAGTATAATTGTTCTAGTTCTAGCGAGAATAACTGCATAATATGGGCAATAGTGCATGTTATATTGATAATAGTATAAGTAATAAGTATAACTATTATAGTTCTAGCAATAATAACTGTATAATACGGGTAATAGAGCATGTTATATTGATAATAATAATAGTAATAAGTATAATTATAATAGTTCTAGCGATATTAACTGTATAATATGGGTAAAAATGCATGTTATGTTGGTAATACTGGGAGTAATAAGTACAATTATTGTAGTTCTAGCGATAATAACTGCATAATATGGGTGATAGTGCATGTTATATTGATAATAGAATAAGTAATAAGTATAACTATTATAGTTCTAGCGACAATAACTGCATAATATGGGTAATAATGCATGATATATTGATAATATTAGGAGTAATAAGTATAATTATTATAGTTCTAGCGATAATAACTGTATAATATGGGTAATAATGCACGACATATTGATAATATTTGGAGTAATAAGTATAATTGTTATAGTTCTAGCGAGAATAACTGCATAATATGGGTAATAGTGCATGTTATATTGATAAAATTAGGAGTAATAAGTATAATTATTATAGTTCTAGCGAGAATAACTGCATAATATTGGTAATAATGCATGTTATATTGATAATAATGAAAGTAATAAGTATAATTATTATAGTTCGAGCGATAATATCTGCATAATATGGGTAATAATGCATGTTATAATGATAATAATATAAGTAATAAGTATAACTATTATAGTTCTAGCGATAATAACTGTATAATATGGGTAATAATGCATGACATATTGATAGTATTAGGAGTGATAAGTATAATTATTATAGTTCGAGCGAGAATAACTGTATAATATGGGTAATAATTCATGTTATATTGATAATAATAATAGTAATAAGTATAATTATTATAGTTCTGGCGATAATGACTGCATAATATGGGTAATAATGCATACCATATTGATAACATTGGGAGTAATAGGTATAATTATTATAGGTCTTGCGATAATAACTGCATAATATTGGTAACAGTGCATGTTATATTGATAATAATAAAAGTAATAAGTATAATTATTGCAGTTCTAGCGATAATGACTGCATAATATGGGTAATAGTGCATGTTATATTCATAGAATTAGGATTAATAAGTATAATTATTATAATTCTAGCGAGAATAACTGCATGATATTGGTAATAATGCATGTTATATTGATAATAATGAAAGTAATAAGTATAATTATTATAGTTCTGGCGATAATGACTGCATAATATGGGTAATAATGCATACCATATTGATAACATTGGGAGTAATAGGTATAATTATTATAGGTCTTGCGATAATAACTGCATAATATGGGTAATAGTGTATGTTATATTGATAATAATAAAAGTAATAAGTATAATTATCATAGTTGTAGCAATAATAACTGCATAATATGGGTAATAATGCATGTTATATTGATAAAATGAGGAGTAATCAGTATAATTATTATAGTTCTGGCGATAATAACTGCATAATATGGGTAATAATGCATGTTATATTGATAATATTGGGAGTAATAAGTATATTTATTATAGTTCTGACGATAATAACAGTATAATATGGGTAATAATGCATGTTATATTGGTAATATTGGGTGTAATAAGTATAATTATTGTAGTTCTAGCCATAATAACTGAATGATATGGGTAATAATGCATGTTATATTGATAATATTAGGAGTAATAAGTATAATTTTTATAGTTCTGGCGATGATAACTGCATAATATGGGTAACAATGCATGATATATTGATAATATTGGGAGTAATAAGTATATTTATTATAGTTCTGGCGATAATAATTGCATAATATGGGTAACAATGCATGATATGTTGATAATAATGCGAGTAATAAGTATAATTATCATAGTTCTAGCAATAATAACTGCATAATATGGGTAATAATGCATGTTATATTGATAAAATGAGGAGTAATCAGTATAATTATTATAGTTCTGGCGATAATAACTGCATAATATGGGTAATAATGCATGATATATAGATAACATTGCGAGTAATAAGTATAATTATCATAGTTCTACGAATAATAACTGCATAATATGGGTAATAATGCATGTTATATTGATAAAATGTGGAGTTATAAGTATAATTATGATAGTTCTGGCGATAATAACTGCATAATATGGGTAATAATGCATGTTATATTGATAATATTGGGAGTAATAAGTATATTTATTATAGTTCTGACGATAATAACTGCATAGTATTGGTAACAATGCATGTTACATTGATAATAGTAAAAGTAATAAGTATAACTATTGTAGTTCTAGCGATAATAACTGCATAATATGGGTAATAAGGCATGTTATATTGTTAAAATTAGGAGTAATAAGTATATTTATTATAGTTCTGACGATAATAACAGTATAATATGGGTAATAATGCATGTTACATTGATAATATTGGGAGTAATAAGTACAATTATTGAAGTTCTCGCTATAATAACTGCATAATATGGGTAATAATGCATGTTATATTGATACTATTGGGAGTAATAAGTATATTTATTATAGTTCTGACGATAATAACAGTATAATATGGGTAATAATGCATGTTATATTGATAATATTGGGAGTAATAAGTATAATTATTGAAGTTCTAGCGATAATAACTGAATGATATGGGTAATAATGCATGTTATATTGATAAAATTAGGAGTAATAAGTATAATTATTATAGTTCTAGCGATAATAACTGCATAATATCGGTAATAGTGTATGTTATATTGATAATATTGGGAGTAATAAGTATATTTATTATAGTTCTGACGATAATAACAGTATAATATGGGTAATAATGCATGTTATATTGATCTCATTGGGAGTAATAAGTATAATTATTGTAGTTCTCGCTATAATAACTGCATAATATGGGTAATAATGCATGTTATATTGATAATATTGGGAGTAATAAGTACATTTATTATAGTTCTGACGATCAAAACTGTATAATATGGGTAATAATGCATAACATATTAATAAAATTAGGAGTATTAAGGATAATTACTATAGGTCTAGCGATAATAACTGCATAATAGGGGTAATAATGCATGTTATACTGATAATAATATAAGTAATAAGTATAACTATTGTAGTTCTCGCTATAATAACTGCATAATATGAGTAATAATGCATGTTATATAGATAATATTGGGAGTAATAAGTATATTTATTATAGTTCTGACGATAATAACTGCATAGTATTGGTAATAATGCATGTTACATTCATAATAGTAAAAGCAATAAGTATAACTATTGTAGTTCTAGCGATAATAACTGCATAATATGGGTAATAGGGCATGATATATTGATAATATTGCGAGCAATGAGTATAATTATCATAGTTCTAGCAATAATAACTGCATAATATGGGTAATAATACATGTTATATTGATAAAATGAGGAGTAATAAGTATATTTATTATAGTTCTGACGATAATAACTGAATGATATGGGTAATAATGCATGTTATATTGATAAAATTAGGAGTAATAAGTATAATTATTATACTTCTGCCGATAATAACTGCATAATATGGGTAATAATGCATGTTGTACTGATAATAATATAAGAAACAAGAAAAACTATTATAGTTTTAGCGATAATAACTGCATAATATGGGTAATAATGCATAACATATTGATAAAAATTGGAGTAATAAGTATAATTATTATAGTTCTAGCGATAATAACTGCATAATATCGGTAATAGTGTATGTTATATTGATAATATTGGGAGTAATAAGTATATTTATTATAGTTCTGACGATAATAACAGTATAATATGGGTAATAATGCATATTATATTGATCATATTGGGAGTAATAAGTATAATTATTGTAGTTCTCGCTATAATAACTGCATAATGTGGGTAATAATGCATGTTATATTGATAATATTGGGAGTAATAAGTATATTTATTATAGTTCTGACGATCAAAACTGTATAATATGGGTAATAATGCATAACATATTAATAAAATTAGGAGTATTAAGGATAATTATTATAGGTCTAGAGATAATAACGGCATAATAGGGGTAATAATGCATGTTATACTGATAATAATATAAGTAATAAGTATAACTATTATAGTTCTGCCGATAATAACTGCATAATATGGGTAATAATGCATGTTGTACTGATAATAATATAAGAAACAAGAAAAACTATTATAGTTTTAGCGATAATAACTGCATAATATGGGTAATAATGCATAACATATTGATAAAAATTGGAGTAATAAGTATAATTATTATAGTTCTAGCGATAATAACTGCATAATATCGGTAATAGTGTATGTTATATTGATAATATTGGGAGTAATAAGTATATTTATTATAGTTCTGACGATAATAACAGTATAATATGGGTAATAATGCATGTTATATTGATCATATTGGGAGTAATAAGTATAATTATTGTAGTTCTCGCTATAATAACTGCATAATGTGGGTAATAATGCATGTTATATTGATAATATTGGGAGTAATAAGTATATTTATTATAGTTCTGACGATCAAAACTGTATAATATGGGTAATAATGCATAACATATTAATAAAATTAGGAGTATTAAGGATAATTATTATAGGTCTAGAGATAATAACTGCATAATAGGGGTAATAATGCATGTTATACTGATAATAATATATGTAATAAGTATAACTATTATAGTTCTGGCGATAATAACTGCATAATATGGGTAATAATGCATGATATATAGATAACATTGCGAGTAATAAGTATAATTATCATAGTTCTACGAATAATAACTGCATAATATGGGTAATAATGCATGTTATATTGATAAAATGTGGAGTAATAAGTATAATTATGATAGTTCTGGCGATAATAACTGCATAATATGGGTAATAATGCATGTTATATTGATAATATTGGGAGTAATAAGTATATTTATTATAGTTCTGACGATAATAACTGAATGATATGGGTAATAATGCATGTTATATTGATAAAATTAGGAGTAATAAGTATAATTATTATACTTCTGCCGATAATAACTGCATAATATGGGTAATAATGCATGTTGTACTGATAATAATATAAGAAACAAGAAAAACTATTATAGTTTTAGCGATAATAACTGCATAATATGGGTAATAATGCATAACATATTGATAAAAATTGGAGTAATAAGTATAATTATTATAGTTCTAGCGATAATAACTGCATAATATCGGTAATAGTGTATGTTATATTGATAATATTGGGAGTAATAAGTATATTTATTATAGTTCTGACGATAATAACAGTATAATATGGGTAATAATGCATGTTATATTGATCATATTGGGAGTAATAAGTATAATTATTGTAGTTCTCGCTATAATAACTGTATAATGTGGGTAATAATGCATGTTATATTGATAATATTGGGAGTAATAAGTATATTTATTATAGTTCTGACGATCAAAACTGTATAATATGGGTAATAATGCATAACATATTAATAAAATTAGGAGTATTAAGGATAATTATTATAGGTCTGGAGATAATAACTGCATAATAGGGGTAATAATGCATGTTATACTGATAATAATATAAGTAATAAGTATAACTATTATAGTTCTGGCGATAATAACTGCATAATATGGGTAATAATGAATGATATATTGATAATATTGCGAGTAATAAGTATAATTATCATAGTTCTACCAATAATAACTGCATAATATGGGTAATTATGCATGTTATATTGATAAAATGTGGAGTAATAAGTATAATTATGATAGTTCTGGCGATAATAACTGCATAATATGGGTAATAATGCATGTTATATTGATAATATTGGGAGTAATAAGTATATTTATTATAGTTCTGACGATAATAACTGCATAGTACTGGTAACAATGCATGTTACATTGATAATAGTAAAAGTAATAAGTATAACTATTGTAGTTCTAGCGATAATAACTGCATAATATGGGTAATGAGGCATGTTATATTGTTAAAATTAGGAGTAATAAGTATATTTATTATAGTTCTGACGATAATAACAGTATAATATGGGTAATAATGCATGTTACATTGATAATATTGGGAGTAATAAGTATAATTATTGAAGTTCTCGCTATAATAACTGCATAATATGGGTAATAATGCATGTTATATTGATAATATTGGGAGTAATAAGTATATTTATTATAGTTCTGACGATAATAACAGCATAATATGGGTAATAATGCATGTTATATTGATAATATTGGGAGTAATAAGTATAATTATTGAAGTTCTAGCGATAATAACTGAATGATATGGGTAATAATGCATGTTATATTCATAAAATTAGGAGTAATAAGTATAATTATTATACTTCTGGCGATAATACCTGCATAATATGGGTAATAATGCATGTTATATTGATAACATTGCGAGTAATAAGTACAATTATTGTAGTTCTCGCTATAATAACTACATAATATGGGTAATAATGCATGTTATATTGATACTATTGGGAGTAATAAGTATATTTATTATAGTTCTGACGATAATAACAGTATAATATGGGTAATAATGCATGTTATATTGATAATATTGGGAGTAATAAGTATAATTATTGAAGTTCTAGCGATAATAACTGAATGATATGGGTAATAATGCATGTTATATTGATAAAATTAGGAGTAATAAGTATAATTATTATAGTTCTAGCGATAATAACTGCATAATATTGGTAATAGTGTATGTTATATTGATAATATTGGGAGTAATAAGTATATTTATTATAGTTCTGACGATAATAACAGTATAATATGGGTAATAATGCATGTTATATTGATCTTATTGGGAGTAATAAGTATAATTATTGTAGTTCTCGCTATAATAACTGCATAATATGGGTAATAATGCATGTTATATTGATAATATTGGGAGTAATAAGTATAACTATTGTAGTTCTCGCTATAATAACTGCATAATATGAGTAATAATGCATGTTATATTGATAATATTGGGAGTAATAAGTATATTTATTATAGTTCTGACGATAATAACTGCATAGTATTGGTAATAATGCATGTTACATTCATAATAGTAAAAGCAATAAGTATAACTATTGTAGTTCTAGCGATAATAACTGCATAATATGGGTAATAGGGCATGATATATTGATAATATTGCGAGCAATGAGTATAATTATCATAGTTCTAGCAATAATAACTGCATAATATGGGTAATAATACATGTTATATTGATAAAATGAGGAGTAATAAGTATAATTATTATAGTTCTGGCGATAATAACTGCATAATATGGGTAATAATGCATGTTATATTGATAAAATGTGGAGTAATAAGTATAATTATGATAGTTCTGGCGATAATAACTGCATAATATGGGTAATAATGCATGTTATATTGATAATATTGGGAGTAATATGTATAATTATTGAAGTTCTAGCGATAATAACTGAATGATATGGGTAATAATGCATGTTATATTGATAAAATTAGGAGTAATAAGTATAATTATTATACTTCTGCCGATAATAACTGCATAATATGGGTATTAATGCATGACATATTGATAATATTAGGAGTAATAAGTATAATTGTTATAGCTCTAGCGATAATAACTGCATAATATGGGTAATAATGCATGGTATATTGATAATATTGGGAGTAATAAGTATAACTATAATAGTTCTAGCGATAATAACTGTATAATATGGGTAATAATGCACGTTATATTCATAAAATTAGGAGTAATAAGTATTATTATTATAGTTCTAGCCATAATAACTGCATAATATGGGTAATAGTGCATGTTATATTGATAATAAGAAAAGTAATAAGTATAATTATTATAGTTCAAGCGATAATAATTGTATAATATGGGTAATAGAGCATGTTATATTGATAATAATAGAAGTAATAAGTATAATTATTATAGTTCTAGCGATAATAACTGCAAAATATGGGTAGTAATGCATGTTATACCGGTAATAATATAAGTAATAAGTATAACTATTATAGTTCTAGCGATAATAACTGTATAATATGGGTAATAGAGCATGTTATATTGATAATAATAAAAGTAATAAGTATAATTATTATAGTTCTAGCGATAATAACTGTATAATATGGGTAATAGAGCATGTTATATTGATAATAATAAAAGTAATAAGTATAATTATTATAGTTCTAGCGATAATTACTGCATAATATGGGTAATAATGCATGTTATATTGATAATACTGGGAGTAATAAGTATAATTATTGTAGTTCTAGCAATAATAACTGCATAATATGGGTCATAATGCATGGTATATTGATAATATTGGGAGTAATAAGTATAACTATAATAGTTCTAGCGATAATAACTGTATAATATGGGTAATAATGCACGTTATATTGATAAAGTTAGGAGTAATAAGTATAATTATTATAGTTCTAGCGATAATTACTGCATAAAATGGGTAATACTGCATGTTATATTGATAATACTGGGAGTAATAAGTATAATTATTGTAGTTCTAGCAATAATAACTGCATAATATGGGTAATAATGCATGGTATATTGATAATATTGGGAGTAATAAGTATAACTATAATAGTTCTAGCGATAATAACTGTATAATATGGGTAATAATGCACGTTATATTGATAAAGTTATGAGTAATAAGTATAATTATTATAGTTCTAGCGATAATAACTGCATAATATGGGTAATACTGCAAGTTATATTGATAATAATGATAGTAATAAGTATAATTATTATAGTTCGAGCGATAATAACTGTACAATATGGGTAGTAATGCACGTTATATTGATAAAATTAGGAGTAATATGTATAAATATTATAGTCCTAGCGATAATAACTGCATAATATGGGTAACAGTGCATGTTATATTGATAATATTAGAAGTAATAAGTATAATTATTATAGTTCTAGCAAGAATAACTGCATAATATTGGTAATAATGCATGTCATATTGATAATAATGAAAGTAATAAGTATAATTATTTTAGTTCGAGCGATAATATCTGCATAATATGGGTAATAATGCATGTTTTACTGATAATAATATAAGTAATAAGTATAACTATTATAGTTCTAGCGATAATAACTGTATAATATGGGTAATAATGCATGACATATTGATAATATTTGGAGTAATAAGTATAATTGTTCTAGTTCTAGCGAGAATAACTGCATAATATGGGCAATAGTGCATGTTATATTGATAATAGTATAAGTAATAAGTATAACTATTATAGTTCTAGCAATAATAACTGTATAATACGGGTAATAGAGCATGTTATATTGATAATAATAATAGTAATAAGTATAATTATTATAGTTCTAGCGATATTAACTGTATAATATGGGTAAAAATGCATGTTATGTTGGTAATACTGGGAGTAATAAGTACAATTATTGTAGTTCTAGCGATAATAACTGCATAATATGGGTGATAGTGCATGTTATATTGATAATAGAATAAGTAATAAGTATAACTATTATAGTTCTAGCGACAATAACTGCATAATATGGGTAATAATGCATGATATATTGATAATATTAGGAGTAATAAGTATAATTATTATAGTTCTAGCGATAATAACTGTATAATATGGGTAATAATGCACGACATATTGATAATATTTGGAGTAATAAGTATAATTGTTATAGTTCTAGCGAGAATAACTGCATAATATGGGTAATAGTGCATGTTATATTGATAAAATTAGGAGTAATAAGTATAATTATTATAGTTCTAGCGAGAATAACTGCATAATATTGGTAATAATGCATGTTATATTGATAATAATGAAAGTAATAAGTATAATTATTATAGTTCGAGCGATAATATCTGCATAATATGGGTAATAATGCATGTTATAATGATAATAATATAAGTAATAAGTATAACTATTATAGTTCTAGCGATAATAACTGTATAATATGGGTAATAATGCATGACATATTGATAGTATTAGGAGTGATAAGTATAATTATTATAGTTCGAGCGAGAATAACTGTATAATATGGGTAATAATTCATGTTATATTGATAATAATAATAGTAATAAGTATAATTATTATAGTTCTGGCGATAATGACTGCATAATATGGGTAATAATGCATACCATATTGATAACATTGGGAGTAATAGGTATAATTATTATAGGTCTTGCGATAATAACTGCATAATATTGGTAACAGTGCATGTTATATTGATAATAATAAAAGTAATAAGTATAATTATTGCAGTTCTAGCGATAATGACTGCATAATATGGGTAATAGTGCATGTTATATTCATAGAATTAGGATTAATAAGTATAATTATTATAATTCTAGCGAGAATAACTGCATGATATTGGTAATAATGCATGTTATATTGATAATAATGAAAGTAATAAGTATAATTATTATAGTTCTGGCGATAATGACTGCATAATATGGGTAATAATGCATACCATATTGATAACATTGGGAGTAATAGGTATAATTATTATAGGTCTTGCGATAATAACTGCATAATATGGGTAATAGTGTATGTTATATTGATAATAATAAAAGTAATAAGTATAATTATCATAGTTGTAGCAATAATAACTGCATAATATGGGTAATAATGCATGTTATATTGATAAAATGAGGAGTAATCAGTATAATTATTATAGTTCTGGCGATAATAACTGCATAATATGGGTAATAATGCATGATATATAGATAACATTGCGAGTAATAAGTATAATTATCATAGTTCTACGAATAATAACTGCATAATATGGGTAATAATGCATGTTATATTGATAAAATGTGGAGTAATAAGTATAATTATGATAGTTCTGGCGATAATAACTGCATAATATGGGTAATAATGCATGTTATATTGATAATATTGGGAGTAATAAGTATATTTATTATAGTTCTGACGATAATAACTGCATAGTATTGGTAACAATGCATGTTACATTGATAATAGTAAAAGTAATAAGTATAACTATTGTAGTTCTAGCGATAATAACTGCATAATATGGGTAATAAGGCATGTTATATTGTTAAAATTAGGAGTAATAAGTATATTTATTATAGTTCTGACGATAATAACAGTATAATATGGGTAATAATGCATGTTACATTGATAATATTGGGAGTAATAAGTACAATTATTGAAGTTCTCGCTATAATAACTGCATAATATGGGTAATAATGCATGTTATATTGATACTATTGGGAGTAATAAGTATATTTATTATAGTTCTGACGATAATAACAGTATAATATGGGTAATAATGCATGTTATATTGATAATATTGGGAGTAATAAGTATAATTATTGAAGTTCTAGCGATAATAACTGAATGATATGGGTAATAATGCATGTTATATTGATAAAATTAGGAGTAATAAGTATAATTATTATAGTTCTAGCGATAATAACTGCATAATATCGGTAATAGTGTATGTTATATTGATAATATTGGGAGTAATAAGTATATTTATTATAGTTCTGACGATAATAACAGTATAATATGGGTAATAATGCATGTTATATTGATCTCATTGGGAGTAATAAGTATAATTATTGTAGTTCTCGCTATAATAACTGCATAATATGGGTAATAATGCATGTTATATTGATAATATTGGGAGTAATAAGTACATTTATTATAGTTCTGACGATCAAAACTGTATAATATGGGTAATAATGCATAACATATTAATAAAATTAGGAGTATTAAGGATAATTACTATAGGTCTAGCGATAATAATTGCATAATAGGGGTAATAATGCATGTTATACTGATAATAATATAAGTAATAAGTATAACTATTGTAGTTCTCGCTATAATAACTGCATAATATGAGTAATAATGCATGTTATATAGATAATATTGGGAGTAATAAGTATATTTATTATAGTTCTGACGATAATAACTGCATAGTATTGGTAATAATGCATGTTACATTCATAATAGTAAAAGCAATAAGTATAACTATTGTAGTTCTAGCGATAATAACTGCATAATATGGGTAATAGGGCATGATATATTGATAATATTGCGAGCAATGAGTATAATTATCATAGTTCTAGCAATAATAACTGCATAATATGGGTAATAATACATGTTATATTGATAAAATGAGGAGTAATAAGTATATTTATTATAGTTCTGACGATAATAACTGAATGATATGGGTAATAATGCATGTTATATTGATAAAATTAGGAGTAATAAGTATAATTATTATACTTCTGCCGATAATAACTGCATAATATGGGTAATAATGCATGTTGTACTGATAATAATATAAGAAACAAGAAAAACTATTATAGTTTTAGCGATAATAACTGCATAATATGGGTAATAATGCATAACATATTGATAAAAATTGGAGTAATAAGTATAATTATTATAGTTCTAGCGATAATAACTGCATAATATCGGTAATAGTGTATGTTATATTGATAATATTGGGAGTAATAAGTATATTTATTATAGTTCTGACGATAATAACAGTATAATATGGGTAATAATGCATATTATATTGATCATATTGGGAGTAATAAGTATAATTATTGTAGTTCTCGCTATAATAACTGCATAATGTGGGTAATAATGCATGTTATATTGATAATATTGGGAGTAATAAGTATATTTATTATAGTTCTGACGATCAAAACTGTATAATATGGGTAATAATGCATAACATATTAATAAAATTAGGAGTATTAAGGATAATTATTATAGGTCTAGAGATAATAACGGCATAATAGGGGTAATAATGCATGTTATACTGATAATAATATAAGTAATAAGTATAACTATTATAGTTCTGCCGATAATAACTGCATAATATGGGTAATAATGCATGTTGTACTGATAATAATATAAGAAACAAGAAAAACTATTATAGTTTTAGCGATAATAACTGCATAATATGGGTAATAATGCATAACATATTGATAAAAATTGGAGTAATAAGTATAATTATTATAGTTCTAGCGATAATAACTGCATAATATCGGTAATAGTGTATGTTATATTGATAATATTGGGAGTAATAAGTATATTTATTATAGTTCTGACGATAATAACAGTATAATATGGGTAATAATGCATGTTATATTGATCATATTGGGAGTAATAAGTATAATTATTGTAGTTCTCGCTATAATAACTGCATAATGTGGGTAATAATGCATGTTATATTGATAATATTGGGAGTAATAAGTATATTTATTATAGTTCTGACGATCAAAACTGTATAATATGGGTAATAATGCATAACATATTAATAAAATTAGGAGTATTAAGGATAATTATTATAGGTCTAGAGATAATAACTGCATAATAGGGGTAATAATGCATGTTATACTGATAATAATATATGTAATAAGTATAACTATTATAGTTCTGGCGATAATAACTGCATAATATGGGTAATAATGCATGATATATAGATAACATTGCGAGTAATAAGTATAATTATCATTTGTTCTACGAATAATAACTGCATAATATGGGTAATAATGCATGTTATATTGATAAAATGTGGAGTAATAAGTATAATTATGATAGTTCTGGCGATAATAACTGCATAATATGGGTAATAATGCATGTTATATTGATAATATTGGGAGTAATAAGTATATTTATTATAGTTCTGACGATAATAACTGAATGATATGGGTAATAATGCATGTTATATTGATAAAATTAGGAGTAATAAGTATAATTATTATACTTCTGCCGATAATAACTGCATAATATGGGTAATAATGCATGTTGTACTGATAATAATATAAGAAACAAGAAAAACTATTATAGTTTTAGCGATAATAACTGCATAATATGGGTAATAATGCATAACATATTGATAAAAATTGGAGTAATAAGTATAATTATTATAGTTCTAGCGATAATAACTGCATAATATCGGTAATAGTGTATGTTATATTGATAATATTGGGAGTAATAAGTATATTTATTATAGTTCTGACGATAATAACAGTATAATATGGGTAATAATGCATGTTATATTGATCATATTGGGAGTAATAAGTATAATTATTGTAGTTCTCGCTATAATAACTGCATAATGTGGGTAATAATGCATGTTATATTGATAATATTGGGAGTAATAAGTATATTTATTATAGTTCTGACGATCAAAACTGTATAATATGGGTAATAATGAATAACATATTAATAAAATTAGGAGTATTAAGGATAATTATTATAGGTCTGGAGATAATAACTGCATAATAGGGGTAATAATGCATGTTATACTGATAATAATATAAGTAATAAGTATAACTATTATAGTTCTGGCGATAATAACTGCATAATATGGGTAATAATGAATGATATATTGATAATATTGCGAGTAATAAGTATAATTATCATAGTTCTACCAATAATAACTGCATAATATGGGTAATAATGCATGTTATATTGATAAAATGTGGAGTAATAAGTATAATTATGATAGTTCTGGCGATAATAACTGCATAATATGGGTAATAATGCATGTTATATTGATAATATTGGGAGTAATAAGTATATTTATTATAGTTCTGACGATAATAACTGCATAGTACTGGTAACAATGCATGTTACATTGATAATAGTAAAAGTAATAAGTATAACTATTGTAGTTCTAGCGATAATAACTGCATAATATGGGTAATAAGGCATGTTATATTGTTAAAATTAGGAGTAATAAGTATATTTATTATAGTTCTGACGATAATAACAGTATAATATGGGTAATAATGCATGTTACATTGATAATATTGGGAGTAATAAGTATAATTATTGAAGTTCTCGCTATAATAACTGCATAATATGGGTAATAATGCATGTTATATTGATAATATTGGGAGTAATAAGTATATTTATTATAGTTCTGACGATAATAACAGCATAATATGGGTAATAATGCATGTTATATTGATAATATTGGGAGTAATAAGTATAATTATTGAAGTTCTAGCGATAATAACTGAATGATATGGGTAATAATGCATGTTATATTCATAAAATTAGGAGTAATAAGTATAATTATTATACTTCTGGCGATAATACCTGCATAATATGGGTAATAATGCATGTTATATTGATAACATTGCGAGTAATAAGTACAATTATTGTAGTTCTCGCTATAATAACTGCATAATATGGGTAATAATGCATGTTATATTGATACTATTGTGAGTAATAAGTATATTTATTATAGTTCTGACGATAATAACAGTATAATATGGGTAATAATGCATGTTATATTGATAATATTGGGAGTAATAAGTATAATTATTGAAGTTCTAGCGATAATAACTGAATGATATGGGTAATAATGCATGTTATATTGATAAAATTAGGAGTAATAAGTATAATTATTATAGTTCTAGCGATAATAACTGCATAATATTGGTAATAGTGTATGTTATATTGATAATATTGGGAGTAATAAGTATATTTATTATAGTTCTGACGATAATAACAGTATAATATGGGTAATAATGCATGTTATATTGATCTCATTGGGAGTAATAAGTATAATTATTGTAGTTCTCGCTTTAATAACTGCATAATATGGGTAATAATGCATGTTATATTGATAATATTGGGAGTAATAAGTACATTTATTATAGTTCTGACGATCAAAACTGTATAATATGGGTAATAATGCATAACATATTAATAAAATTAGGAGTATTAAGGATAATTACTATAGGTCTAGCGATAATAACTGCATAATAGGGGTAATAATGCATGTTATACTGATAATAATATAAGTAATAAGTATAACTATTGTAGTTCTCGCTATAATAACTGCATAATATGAGTAATAATGCATGTTATATAGATAATATTGGGAGTAATAAGTATATTTATTATAGTTCTGACGATAATAACTGCATAGTATTGGTAATAATGCATGTTACATTCATAATAGTAAAAGCAATAAGTATAACTATTGTAGTTCTAGCGATAATAACTGCATAATATGGGTAATAGGGCATGATATATTGATAATATTGCGAGCAATGAGTATAATTATCATAGTTCTAGCAATAATAACTGCATAATATGGGTAATAATACATGTTATATTGATAAAATGAGGAGTAATAAGTATATTTATTATAGTTCTGACGATAATAACTGAATGATATGGGTAATAATGCATGTTATATTGATAAAATTAGGAGTAATAAGTATAATTATTATACTTCTGCCGATAATAACTGCATAATATGGGTAATAATGCATGTTGTACTGATAATAATATAAGAAACAAGAAAAACTATTATAGTTTTAGCGATAATAACTGCATAATATGGGTAATAATGCATAACATATTGATAAAAATTGGAGTAATAAGTATAATTATTATAGTTCTAGCGATAATAACTGCATAATATCGGTAATAGTGTATGTTATATTGATAATATTGGGAGTAATAAGTATATTTATTATAGTTCTGACGATAATAACAGTATAATATGGGTAATAATGCATATTATATTGATCATATTGGGAGTAATAAGTATAATTATTGTAGTTCTCGCTATAATAACTGCATAATGTGGGTAATAATGCATGTTATATTGATAATATTGGGAGTAATAAGTATATTTATTATAGTTCTGACGATCAAAACTGTATAATATGGGTAATAATGCATAACATATTAATAAAATTAGGAGTATTAAGGATAATTATTATAGGTCTAGAGATAATAACGGCATAATAGGGGTAATAATGCATGTTATACTGATAATAATATAAGTAATAAGTATAACTATTATAGTTCTGCCGATAATAACTGCATAATATGGGTAATAATGCATGTTGTACTGATAATAATATAAGAAACAAGAAAAACTATTATAGTTTTAGCGATAATAACTGCATAATATGGGTAATAATGCATAACATATTGATAAAAATTGGAGTAATAAGTATAATTATTATAGTTCTAGCGATAATAACTGCATAATATCGGTAATAGTGTATGTTATATTGATAATATTGGGAGTAATAAGTATATTTATTATAGTTCTGACGATAATAACAGTATAATATGGGTAATAATGCATGTTATATTGATCATATTGGGAGTAATAAGTATAATTATTGTAGTTCTCGCTATAATAACTGCATAATGTGGGTAATAATGCATGTTATATTGATAATATTGGGAGTAATAAGTATATTTATTATAGTTCTGACGATCAAAACTGTATAATATGGGTAATAATGCATAACATATTAATAAAATTAGGAGTATTAAGGATAATTATTATAGGTCTAGAGATAATAACTGCATAATAGGGGTAATAATGCATGTTATACTGATAATAATATATGTAATAAGTATAACTATTATAGTTCTGGCGATAATAACTGCATAATATGGGTAATAATGCATGATATATAGATAACATTGCGAGTAATAAGTATAATTATCATAGTTCTACGAATAATAACTGCATAATATGGGTAATAATGCATGTTATATTGATAAAATGTGGAGTAATAAGTATAATTATGATAGTTCTGGCGATAATAACTGCATAATATGGGTAATAATGCATGTTATATTGATAATATTGGGAGTAATAAGTATATTTATTATAGTTCTGACGATAATAACTGAATGATATGGGTAATAATGCATGTTATATTGATAAAATTAGGAGTAATAAGTATAATTATTATACTTCTGCCGATAATAACTGCATAATATGGGTAATAATGCATGTTGTACTGATAATAATATAAGAAACAAGAAAAACTATTATAGTTTTAGCGATAATAACTGCATAATATGGGTAATAATGCATAACATATTGATAAAAATTGGAGTAATAAGTATAATTATTATAGTTCTAGCGATAATAACTGCATAATATCGGTAATAGTGTATGTTATATTGATAATATTGGGAGTAATAAGTATATTTATTATAGTTCTGACGATAATAACAGTATAATATGGGTAATAATGCATGTTATATTGATCATATTGGGAGTAATAAGTATAATTATTGTAGTTCTCGCTATAATAACTGCATAATGTGGGTAATAATGCATGTTATATTGATAATATTGGGAGTAATAAGTATATTTATTATAGTTCTGACGATCAAAACTGTATAATATGGGTAATAATGAATAACATATTAATAAAATTAGGAGTATTAAGGATAATTATTATAGGTCTGGAGATAATAACTGCATAATAGGGGTAATAATGCATGTTATACTGATAATAATATAAGTAATAAGTATAACTATTATAGTTCTGGCGATAATAACTGCATAATATGGGTAATAATGAATGATATATTGATAATATTGCGAGTAATAAGTATAATTATCATAGTTCTACCAATAATAACTGCATAATATGGGTAATAATGCATGTTATATTGATAAAATGTGGAGTAATAAGTATAATTATGATAGTTCTGGCGATAATAACTGCATAATATGGGTAATAATGCATGTTATATTGATAATATTGGGAGTAATAAGTATATTTATTATAGTTCTGACGATAATAACTGCATAGTACTGGTAACAATGCATGTTACATTGATAATAGTAAAAGTAATAAGTATAACTATTGTAGTTCTAGCGATAATAACTGCATAATATGGGTAATAAGGCATGTTATATTGTTAAAATTAGGAGTAATAAGTATATTTATTATAGTTCTGACGATAATAACAGTATAATATGGGTAATAATGCATGTTACATTGATAATATTGGGAGTAATAAGTATAATTATTGAAGTTCTCGCTATAATAACTGCATAATATGGGTAATAATGCATGTTATATTGATAATATTGGGAGTAATAAGTATATTTATTATAGTTCTGACGATAATAACAGCATAATATGGGTAATAATGCATGTTATATTGATAATATTGGGAGTAATAAGTATAATTATTGAAGTTCTAGCGATAATAACTGAATGATATGGGTAATAATGCATGTTATATTCATAAAATTAGGAGTAATAAGTATAATTATTATACTTCTGGCGATAATACCTGCATAATATGGGTAATAATGCATGTTATATTGATAACATTGCGAGTAATAAGTACAATTATTGTAGTTCTCGCTATAATAACTGCATAATATGGGTAATAATGCATGTTATATTGATACTATTGGGAGTAATAAGTATATTTATTATAGTTCTGACGATAATAACAGTATAATATGGGTAATAATGCATGTTATATTGATAATATTGGGAGTAATAAGTATAATTATTGAAGTTCTAGCGATAATAACTGAATGATATGGGTAATAATGCATGTTATATTGATAAAATTAGGAGTAATAAGTATAATTATTATAGTTCTAGCGATAATAACTGCATAATATTGGTAATAGTGTATGTTATATTGATAATATTGGGAGTAATAAGTATATTTATTATAGTTCTGACGATAATAACAGTATAATATGGGTAATAATGCATGTTATATTGATCTTATTGGGAGTAATAAGTATAATTATTGTAGTTCTCGCTATAATAACTGCATAATATGGGTAATAATGCATGTTATATTGATAATATTGGGAGTAATAAGTATAACTATTGTAGTTCTCGCTATAATAACTGCATAATATGAGTAATAATGCATGTTATATTGATAATATTGGGAGTAATAAGTATATTTATTATAGTTCTGACGATAATAACTGCATAGTATTGGTAATAATGCATGTTACATTCATAATAGTAAAAGCAATAAGTATAACTATTGTAGTTCTAGCGATAATAACTGCATAATATGGGTAATAGGGCATGATATATTGATAATATTGCGAGCAATGAGTATAATTATCATAGTTCTAGCAATAATAACTGCATAATATGGGTAATAATACATGTTATATTGATAAAATGAGGAGTAATAAGTATAATTATTATAGTTCTGGCGATAATAACTGCATAATATGGGTAATAATGCATGTTATATTGATAAAATGTGGAGTAATAAGTATAATTATGATAGTTCTGGCGATAATAACTGCATAATATGGGTAATAATGCATGTTATATTGATAATATTGGGAGTAATATGTATAATTATTGAAGTTCTAGCGATAATAACTGAATGATATGGGTAATAATGCATGTTATATTGATAAAATTAGGAGTAATAAGTATGATTATTATAGTTCTGGCGATAATAACTGCATAATATGGGTAATAATGCATGTTATATTGATAATATTGGGAGTAATAAGTATATTTATTATAGTTCTGACGATAATAACTGAATGATATGGGTAATAATGCATGTTATATTGATAAAATGAGGAGTAATAAGTATAATTATTATACTTCTGGCGATAATAACTGCATAATATGGGTAATAATGCATGTTGTACTGATAATAATATAAGAAACAAGTAAAACTATTATAATTTTAGCGATAATAACTGCATAATATGGGTAATAATGCATAACATATTAATAAAATTAGGAGTATTAAGGATAATTATTATAGGTCTAGCGATAATAACTGCATAATAGGGGTAATAATGCATGTTATACTGATAATAATATAAGTAATAAGTATAACTATTATAGTTCTGGCGATAATAACTGCATAATATGGGTAATAATGAATGATATGTTGATAATAATGCGAGTAATAAGTATAATTATCATAGTTCTAGCAATAATAACTGCATAATATGGGTAATAATGCGTGTTATATTGATAAAATGAGGAGTAATCAGTATAATTATTATAGTTCTGGCGATAATAACTGCATAATATGGGAAATAATTCATGATATATTGATAATATTGCGAGTAATAAGTACAATTATCATAGTTCTACCAATAATAACTGCATAATATGGGTAATAATGCATGTTATATTGATAAAATGAGGAGTAATCAGTATAATTATTATAGTTCTGGCGATAATAACTGCATAATATGGGTAATAATGCATGATATATTGATAATATTGCGAGTAATAAGTATAATTATCATAGTTCTACCAATAATAACTGCATAATATGGGTAATAATGCGTGTTATATTGATAATATTGGGAGTAATAAGTATATTTATTATAGTTCTGACGATCAAAACTGTATAATATGGGTAATAATGCATAGCATATTAATAAAATTTGGAGTAATAAGTATAATTATTATACTTCTGGCGATAATAACTGCATAATATGGGTAATAATGCATGTTATATTGATACTATTGGGAGTAATAAGTATATTTATTATAGTTCTGACGATAATAACAGTATAATATGGGTAATAATGCATGTTATATTGGTAATATTGGGAGTAATAAGTATAATTATTGAAGTTCTAGCGATAATAACTGAATGATATGGGTAATAATGCATGTTATATTGATAAAATTAGGAGTAATAAGTATAATTATTATACTTCTGGCGATAATTGCTGCATAATATGGGTAATAATGCATGTTGTACTGATAATAGTATAAGAAACAAGTAAAACTATTATAGTTTTAGCGATAATAACTGCATAATATGGATAATAATGCATAACATATTGATAAAAATTGGAGTAATAAGTATAATTATTATAGTTCTAGCGATAATAACTGCATAATATCGGTAATAGTGTATGTTATATTGATAATATTGGGAGTAATAAGTATATTTATTATAGTTCTGACGATAATAACAGTATAATATGGGTAATAATGCATGTTATATTGGTAATATTGGGAGTAATAAGTATAGTTATTATAGTTCTAGCGATAATAACTGCATAATATGGGTAATAGGGCATGATATATTGATAATATTGCGAGCAATGAGTATAATTATCATAGTTCTAGCAATAATAACTGCATAATATGGGTAATAATACATGTTATATTGATAAAATGAGGAGTAATAAGTATAATTATTATAGTTCTGGCGATAATAACTGTATAATATGGGTAATAATGCACGTTATATTCATAAAATTAGGAGTAATAAGTATTATTATTATAGTTCTAGCCATAATAACTGCATAATATGGGTAATAGTGCATGTTATATTGATAATAAGAAAAGTAATAAGTATAATTATTATAGTTCATGCGATAATAATTGTATAATATGGGTAATAGAGCATGTTATATTGATAATAATAGAAGTAATAAGTATAATTATTATAGTTCTAGCGATAATAACTGCAAAATATGGGTAGTAATGCATGTTATACCGGTAATAATATAAGTAATAAGTATAACTATTATAGTTCTAGCGATAATAACTGTATAATATGGGTAATAGAGCATGTTATATTGATAATAATAAAAGTAATAAGTATAATTATTATAGTTCTAGCGATAATAACTGTATAATATGGGTAATAGAGCATGTTATATTGATAATAATAAAAGTAATAAGTATAATTATTATAGTTCTAGCGATAATTACTGCATAATATGGGTAATAATGCATGTTATATTGATAATACTGGGAGTAATAAGTATAATTATTGTAGTTCTAGCAATAATAACTGCATAATATGGGTAATAATGCATGGTATATTAATAATATTGGGAGTAATAAGTATAACTATAATAGTTCTAGCGATAATAACTGCATAATATGGGTAATAATGCACGTTATATTGATAAAGTTAGGAGTAATAAGTATAATTATTATAGTTCTAGCGATAATTACTGCATAAAATGGGTAATACTGCATGTTATATTGATAATACTGGGAGTAATGAGTATAATTATTGTAGCTCTAGCAATAATAACTGCATAATATGGGTAATAATGCATGGTATATTGATAATATTGGGAGTAATAAGTATAACTATAATAGTTCTAGCGATAATAACTGTATAATATGGGTAATAATGCACGTTATATTGATAAAGTTATGAGTAATAAGTATAATTATTATAGTTCTAGCGATAATAACTGCATAATATGGGTAATACTGCAAGTTATATTGATAATAATGATAGTAATAAGTATAATTATTATAGTTCGAGCGATAATAACTGTACAATATGGGTAGTAATGCACGTTATATTGATAAAATTAGGAGTAATATGTATAAATATTATAGTCCTAGCGATAATAACTGCATAATATGGGTAACAGTGCATGTTATATTGATAATATTAGAAGTAATAAGTATAATTATTATAGTTCTAGCAAGAATAACTGCATAATATTGGTAATAATGCATGTCATATTGATAATAATGAAAGTAATAAGTATAATTATTTTAGTTCGAGCGATAATATCTGCATAATATGGGTAATAATGCATGTTTTACTGATAATAATATAAGTAATAAGTATAACTATTATAGTTCTAGCGATAATAACTGTATAATATGGGTAATAATGCATGACATATTGATAATATTTGGAGTAATAAGTATAATTGTTCTAGTTCTAGCGAGAATAACTGCATAATATGGGCAATAGTGCATGTTATATTGATAATAGTATAAGTAATAAGTATAACTATTATAGTTCTAGCAATAATAACTGTATAATACGGGTAATAGAGCATGTTATATTGATAATAATAATAGTAATAAGTATAATTATTATAGTTCTAGCGATATTAACTGTATAATATGGGTAAAAATGCATGTTATGTTGGTAATACTGGGAGTAATAAGTACAATTATTGTAGTTCTAGCGATAATAACTGCATAATATGGGTGATAGTGCATGTTATATTGATAATAGAATAAGTAATAAGTATAACTATTATAGTTCTAGCGACAATAACTGCATAATATGGGTAATAATGCATGATATATTGATAATATTAGGAGTAATAAGTATAATTATTATAGTTCTAGCGATAATAACTGCATAATATGGGAAATAATGCATGACATATTGATAATATTAGGAGTAATAAGTACAATTGTTATAGTTCTAGCGAGAATAACAGCATAATATTGGTAATAATGCATGTTATATTGATAATAATGAAAGTAATAAGTATAATTATTATAGTTCGAGCGATAATAACTGCATAATATGGGTAATAATGCATGATATATTGATAATATTAGGAGTAATAAGTATAATTATTATAGTCCTAGCGATAATAACTGCATAATATGGGTAATAGTGCATGTTATATTGATAATAACGAAAGTAATAAGTATAATTATTATAGTTCGAGCGATAATAACTGTATAATATGGGTAATAATGCATGACATATTGATAATATTAGGAGTAATAAGTATAATTGTTATAGTTCTAGCGAGAATAACTGCATAATATGGGTAATAGTGCATGTTATATTGATAATAATAAAAGTAATAAGTATAATTATTGTAGTTCAAGCGATAATGACTGCATAATATGGGTAATAATGCATGATATATTGATAACATTGGGACTAATAAGTATAACTATTATAGTTCTAGCCATAATAACTGCATAATATGGGAAATACTGCATGACATATCGATAATATTAGGAGTAATAAGAATAATTATTATAGTTCTAGCGATAATAACTGTATAATATGGGTAATAATGCATGACATATTGATAATATTTGGAGTAATAAGTATAATTGTTATAGTTCTAGCGAGAATAACTGCATAATATGGGTAATAGTGCATGTTATATTGATAAAATTAGGAGTAATAAGTATAATTATTATAGTTCTAGCGAGAATAACTGCATAATATTGGTAATAATGCATGTTATATTGATAATAATGAAAGTAATAAGTATAATTATTATAGTTCGAGCGATAATATCTGCATAATATGGGTAATAATGCATGTTATAATGATAATAATATAAGTAATAAGTATAACTATTATAGTTCTAGCGATAATAACTGTATAATATGGGTAATAATGCATGACATATTGATAGTATTAGGAGTGATAAGTATAATTATTATAGTTCGAGCGAGAATAACTGTAGAATATGGGTAATAATTCATGTTATATTGATAATAATAATAGTAATAAGTATAATTATTATAGTTCTGGCGATAATGACTGCATAATATGGGTAATAATGCATACCATATTGATAACATTGGGAGTAATAGGTATAATTATTATAGGTCTTGCGATAATAACTGCATAATATTGGTAACAGTGCATGTTATATTGATAATAATAAAAGTAATAAGTATAATTATTGCAGTTCTAGCGATAATGACTGCATAATATGGGTAATAGTGCATGTTATATTGATAGAATTAGGAGTAATAAGTATAATTATTATAATTCTAGCGGGAATAACTGCATGATATTGGTAATAATGCATGTTATATTGATAATAATGAAAGTAATAAGTATAATTATTATAGTTCTGGCGATAATGACTGCATAATATGGGTAATAATGCATACCATATTGATAACATTGGGAGTAATAGGTATAATTATTATAGGTCTTGCGATAATAACTGCATAATATTGGTAACAGTGCATGTTATATTGATAATAATAAAAGTAATAAGTATAATTATTGCAGTTCTAGCGATAATGACTGCATAATATGGGTAATAGTGCATGTTATATTGATAGAATTAGGAGTAATAAGTATAATTATTATAATTCTAGCGAGAATAACTGCATGATATTGGTAATAATGCATGTTATATTGATAATAATGAAAGTAATAAGTATAATTATTATAGTTCTGGCGATAATGACTGCATAATATGGGTAATAATGCATACCATATTGATAACATTGGGAGTAATAGGTATAATTATTATAGGTCTTGCGATAATAACTGCATAATATGGGTAATAGTGTATGTTATATTGATAATAATAAAAGTAATAAGTATAATTATCATAATTGTAGCAATAATAACTGCATAATATGGGTAATAATGCATGTTATATTGATAAAATGAGGAGTAATCAGTATAATTATTATAGTTCTGGCGGTAATAACTGCATAATATGGGTAATAATGCATGTTATATTGATAATATTGGGAGTAATAAGTATATTTATTATAGGTCTTGCGATAATAACTGCATAATATTGGTAACAGTGCATGTTATATTGATAATAATAAAAGTAATAAGTATAATTATTGCAGTTCTAGCGATAATGACTGCATAATATGGGTAATAGTGCATGTTATATTGATAGAATTAGGAGTAATAAGTATAATTATTATAATTCTAGCGAGAATAACTGCATGATATTGGTAATAATGCATGTTATATTGATAAAATGAGGAGTAATCAGTATAATTATTATAGTTCTGGCGATAATAACTGCATAATATGGGTAATAATGCATGTTATATTGATAATATTGGGAGTAATAAGTATATTTATTATAGTTCTGACGATAATAACTGCATAGTATTGGTAATAATGCATGTTACATTCATAATAGTAAAAGTAATAAGTATAACTATTGTAGTTCTAGCGATAATAACTGCATAATATGGGTAATAAGGCATGATATATTGATAATATTGCGAGTAATGAGTGTAATTATCATAGTTCGAGCACTAGTAACTGCATAATATGGGTAATAATGCATGTTATATTGATAAAATGAGGAGTAATCAGTATAATTATTATAGTTCTGGCGATAATAACTGCATAATATGGGTAATAATGCATGTTATATTGATAATATTGGGAGTAATAAGTATATTTATTATAGTTCTGACGATAATAACTGCATAGTATTGGTAATAATGCATGTTACATTCATAATAGTAAAAGTAATAAGTATAACTATTGTAGTTCTAGCGATAATAACTGCATAATATGGGTAATAATGCATGTTATATTGGTAATATTGGGAGTAATAAGTATATTTATCATAGTTCTGACGATAATAACTGCATAGTATTGGTAATAATGCATGTTATGTTGATAATATTGGGAGTAATAAGTATATTTATTATAGTTCTGACGATAATAACAGTATAATATGGGTAATAATGAATGTTATTTTGATAATATTGGGAGTAATAAGTATAATTATTATAGTTCTGGCGATAATAACAGTATAATATGGGTAATAATGAATGTTATTTTGATAATATTGGGAGTAATAAGTATAATTATTATAGTTCTGGCGATAATTACTGCATAATATGTGTAATAATGCATGATATATTGATAATATTGGGAGTAATAAGTATATTTATTATAGTTCTGACGATAATAACAGTATAATATGGGTAATAATGCATGTTATATTGATAATATTGGGTGTAATAAGTATAATTATTGTAGTTCTAGCCATAATAACTGAATGATATGGGTAATAATGCATGTTATATTGATAATATTAGGAGTAATAAGTATAATTTTTATAGTTCTGGCGATGATAACTGCATAATATGGGTAACAATGCATGATATATTGATAATATTGGGAGTAATAAGTATATTTATTATAGTTCTGGCGATAATAATTGCATAATATGGGTAACAATGCATGATATGTTGATAATAATGCGAGTAATAAGTATAATTATCATAGTTCTAGCAATAATAACTGCATAATATGGGTAATAATGCATGTTATATTGATAAAATGAGGAGTAATCAGTATAATTATTATAGTTCTGGCGATAATAACTGCATAATATGGGTAATAATGCATGATATATAGATAACATTGCGAGTAATAAGTATAATTATCATAGTTCTACGAATAATAACTGCATAATATGGGTAATAATGCATGTTATATTGATAAAATGTGGAGTAATAAGTATAATTATGATAGTTCTGGCGATAATAACTGCATAATATGGGTAATAATGCATGTTATATTGATAATATTGGGAGTAATAAGTATAATTATTGAAGTTCTAGCGATAATAACTGAATGATATGGGTAATAATGCATGTTATATTGATAAAATTAGGAGTAATAAGTATGATTATTATAGTTCTGGCGATAATAACTGCATAATATGGGTAATAATGCATGTTATATTGATAATATTGGGAGTAATAAGTATATTTATTATAGTTCTGACGATAATAACTGAATGATATGGGTAATAATGCATGTTATATTGATAAAATTAGGAGTAATAAGTATAATTATTATACTTCTGGCGATAATAACTGCATAATATGGGTAATAATGCATGTTGTACTGATAATAATATAAGAAACAAGTAAAACTATTATAATTTTAGCGATAATAACTGCATAATATGGGTAATAATGCATAACATATTAATAAAATTAGGAGTATTAAGGATAATTATTATAGGTCTAGCGATAATAACTGCATAATAGGGATAATAATGCATGTTATACTGATAATAATATAAGTAATAAGTATAACTATTATAGTTCTGGCGATAATAACTGCATAATATGGGTAATAATGAATGATATGTTGATAATAATGCGAGTAATAAGTATAATTATCATAGTTCTAGCAATAATAAATGCATAATATGGGTAATAATGCGTGTTATATTGATAAAATGAGGAGTAATCAGTATAATTATTATAGTTCTGGCGATAATAACTGCATAATATGGGAAATAATTCATGATATATTGATAATATTGCGAGTAATAAGTACAATTATCATAGTTCTACCAATAATAACTGCATAATATGGGTAATAATGCATGTTATATTGATAAAATGAGGAGTAATCAGTATGATTATTATAGTTCTGGCGATAATAACTGCATAATATGGGTAATAATGCATGTTATATTGATAATATTGGGAGTAATAAGTATATTTATTATAGTTCTGGCGATAATAACTGCATAATATGGGTAATAATGCATGATATATTGATAATATTGCGAGTAATAAGTATAATTATCATAGTTCTACCAATAATAACTGCATAATATGGGTAATAATGCATGTTATATTGATACTATTGGGAGTAATAAGTATATTTATTATAGTTCTGACGATAATAACAGTATAATATGGGTAATAATGCATGTTATATTGGTAATATTGGGAGTAATAAGTATAATTATTGAAGTTCTAGCGATAATAACTGAATGATATGGGTAATAATGCATGTTATATTGATAAAATTAGGAGTAATAAGTATAATTATTATACTTCTGGCGATAATTGCTGCATAATATGGGTAATAATGCATGTTGTACTGATAATAGTATAAGAAACAAGTAAAACTATTATAGTTTTAGCGATAATAACTGCATAATATGGATAATAATGCATAACATATTGATAAAAATTGGAGTAATAAGTATAATTATTATAGTTCTAGCGATAATAACTGCATAATATCGGTAATAGTGTATGTTATATTGATAATATTGGGAGTAATAAGTATATTTATTATAGTTCTGACGATAATAACAGTATAATATGGGTAATAATGCATGTTATATTGATCTTATTGGGAGTAATAAGTATAATTATTGTAGTTCTCGCTATAATAACTGCATAATATGGGTAATAATGCATGTTATATTGATAATATTGGGAGTAATAAGTACATTTATTATAGTTCTGACGATCAAAACTGTATAATATGGGTAATAATGCATAACATATTAATAAAATTAGGAGTATTAAGGATAATTACTATAGGTCTAGCGATAATAACTGCATAATAGGGGTAATAATGCATGTTATACTGATAATAATATAAGTAATAAGTATAACTATTGTAGTTCTCGCTATAATAACTGCATAATATGGGTAATAATGCATGTTATATTGATAATATTGGGAGTAATAAGTATATTTATTATAGTTCTGACGATAATAACTGCATAGTATTGGTAATAATGCATGTTACATTCATAATAGTAAAAGCAATAAGTATAACTATTGTAGTTCTAGCGATAATAACTGCATAATATGGGTAATAGGGCATGATATATTGATAACATTGCGAGCAATGAGTATAATTATCATAGTTCTAGCAATAATAACTGCATAATATGGGTAATAATACATGTTATATTGATAAAATGAGGAGTAATAAGTATAATTATTATAGTTCTGGCGATAATAACTGCATAATATGGGTAATAATGCATGTTATATTGATAAAATGTGGAGTAATAAGTATAATTATGATAGTTCTGGCGATAATAACTGCATAATATGGGTAATAGTGTATGTTATATTGATAATATTGGGAGTAATAAGTATATTTATTATAGTTCTGACGATAATAACAGTATAATATGGGTAATAATGCATGTTATATTGATCTTATTGGGAGTAATAAGTATAATTATTGTAGTTCTCGCTATAATAACTGCATAATATGGGTAATAATGCATGTTATATTGATAATATTGGGAGTAATAAGTACATTTATTATAGTTCTGACGATCAAAACTGTATAATATGGGTAATAATGCATAACATATTAATAAAATTAGGAGTATTAAGGATAATTACTATAGGTCTAGCGATAATAACTGCATAATATGGGTAATAGGGCATGATATATTGATAATATTGCGAGGAATGAGTATAATTATCATAGTTCTAGCAATAATAACTGCATAATATGGGTAATAATACATGTTATATTGATAAAATGAGGAGTAATAAGTATAATTATTATAGTTCTGGCGATAATAACTGCATAATATGGGTAATAATGCATGTTATATTGATAAAATTAGGAGTAATAAGTATGATTATTATAGTTCTGGCGATAATAACTGCATAATATGGGTAATAATGCATGTTATATTGATAATATTGGGAGTAATAAGTATATTTATTATAGTTCTGACGATAATAACTGAATGATATGGGTAATAATGCATGTTATATTGATAAAATTAGGAGTAATAAGTATAATTATTATACTTCTGGCGATAATAACTGCATAATATGGGTAATAATGCATGTTGTACTGATAATAATATAAGAAACAAGTAAAACTATTATAATTTTAGCGATAATAACTGCATAATATGGGTAATAATGCATAACATATTAATAAAATTAGGAGTATTAAGGATAATTATTATAGGTCTAGCGATAATAACTGCATAATAGGGATAATAATGCATGTTATACTGATAATAATATAAGTAATAAGTATAACTATTATAGTTCTGGCGATAATAACTGCATAATATGGGTAATAATGAATGATATGTTGATAATAATGCGAGTAATAAGTATAATTATCATAGTTCTAGCAATAATAACTGCATAATATGGGTAATAATGCGTGTTATATTGATAAAATGAGGAGTAATCAGTATAATTATTATAGTTCTGGCGATAATAACTGCATAATATGGGAAATAATTCATGATATATTGATAATATTGCGAGTAATAAGTACAATTATCATAGTTCTACCAATAATAACTGCATAATATGGGTAATAATGCATGTTATATTGATAAAATGAGGAGTAATCAGTATGATTATTATAGTTCTGGCGATAATAACTGCATAATATGGGTAATAATGCATGTTATATTGATAATATTGGGAGTAATAAGTATATTTATTATAGTTCTGGCGATAATAACTGCATAATATGGGTAATAATGCATGATATATTGATAATATTGCGAGTAATAAGTATAATTATCATAGTTCTACCAATAATAACTGCATAATATGGGTAATAATGCATGTTATATTGATACTATTGGGAGTAATAAGTATATTTATTATAGTTCTGACGATAATAACAGTATAATATGGGTAATAATGCATGTTATATTGGTAATATTGGGAGTAATAAGTATAATTATTGAAGTTCTAGCGATAATAACTGAATGATATGGGTAATAATGCATGTTATATTGATAAAATTAGGAGTAATAAGTATAATTATTATACTTCTGGCGATAATTGCTGCATAATATGGGTAATAATGCATGTTGTACTGATAATAGTATAAGAAACAAGTAAAACTATTATAGTTTTAGCGATAATAACTGCATAATATGGATAATAATGCATAACATATTGATAAAAAGTGGAGTAATAAGTATAATTATTATAGTTCTAGCGATAATAACTGCATAATATCGGTAATAGTGTATGTTATATTGATAATATTGGGAGTAATAAGTATATTTATTATAGTTCTGACGATAATAACAGTATAATATGGGTAATAATGCATGTTATATTGATCTTATTGGGAGTAATAAGTATAATTATTGTAGTTCTCGCTATAATAACTGCATAATATGGGTAATAATGCATGTTATATTGATAATATTGGGAGTAATAAGTACATTTATTATAGTTCTGACGATCAAAACTGTATAATATGGGTAATAATGCATAACATATTAATAAAATTAGGAGTATTAAGGATAATTACTATAGGTCTAGCGATAATAACTGCATAATAGGGGTAATAATGCATGTTATACTGATAATAATATAAGTAATAAGTATAACTATTGTAGTTCTCGCTATAATAACTGCATAATATGGGTAATAATGCATGTTATATTGATAATATTGGGAGTAATAAGTATATTTATTATAGTTCTGACGATAATAACTGCATAGTATTGGTAATAATGCATGTTACATTCATAATAGTAAAAGCAATAAGTATAACTATTGTAGTTCTAGCGATAATAACTGCATAATATGGGTAATAGGGCATGATATATTGATAACATTGCGAGCAATGAGTATAATTATCATAGTTCTAGCAATAATAACTGCATAATATGGGTAATAATACATGTTATATTGATAAAATGAGGAGTAATAAGTATAATTATTATAGTTCTGGCGATAATAACTGCATAATATGGGTAATAATGCATGTTATATTGATAAAATGTGGAGTAATAAGTATAATTATGATAGTTCTGGCGATAATAACTGCATAATATGGGTAATAGTGTATGTTATATTGATAATATTGGGAGTAATAAGTATATTTATTATAGTTCTGACGATAATAACAGTATAATATGGGTAATAATGCATGTTATATTGATCTTATTGGGAGTAATAAGTATAATTATTGTAGTTCTCGCTATAATAACTGCATAATATGGGTAATAATGCATGTTATATTGATAATATTGGGAGTAATAAGTACATTTATTATAGTTCTGACGATCAAAACTGTATAATATGGGTAATAATGCATAACATATTAATAAAATTAGGAGTATTAAGGATAATTACTATAGGTCTAGCGATAATAACTGCATAATATGGGTAATAGGGCATGATATATTGATAATATTGCGAGGAATGAGTATAATTATCATAGTTCTAGCAATAATAACTGCATAATATGGGTAATAATACATGTTATATTGATAAAATGAGGAGTAATAAGTATAATTATTATAGTTCTGGCGATAATAACTGCATAATATGGGTAATAATGCATGTTATATTGATAAAATTAGGAGTAATAAGTATGATTATTATAGTTCTGGCGATAATAACTGCATAATATGGGTAATAATGCATGTTATATTGATAATATTGGGAGTAATAAGTATATTTATTATAGTTCTGACGATAATAACTGAATGATATGGGTAATAATGCATGTTATATTGATAAAATTAGGAGTAATAAGTATAATTATTAGACTTCTGGCGATAATAACTGCATAATATGGGTAATAATGCATGTTGTACTGATAATAATATAAGAAACAAGTAAAACTATTATAATTTTAGCGATAATAACTGCATAATATGGGTAATAATGCATAACATATTAATAAAATTAGGAGTATTAAGGATAATTATTATAGGTCTAGCGATAATAACTGCATAATAGGGGTAATAATGCATGTTATACTGATAATAATATAAGTAATAAGTATAACTATTATAGTTCTGGCGATAATAACTGCATAATATGGGTAATAATGAATGATATGTTGATAATAATGCGAGTAATAAGTATAATTATCATAGTTCTAGCAATAATAACTGCATAATATGGGTAATAATGCGTGTTATATTGATAAAATGAGGAGTAATCAGTATAATTATTATAGTTCTGGCGATAATAACTGCATAATATGGGAAATAATTCATGATATATTGATAATGTTGCGAGTAATAAGTACAATTATCATAGTTCTACCAATAATAACTGCATAATGTGGGTAATAATGCATGTTATATTGATAAAATGAGGAGTAATCAGTATAATTATTATAGTTCTGGCGATAATAACTGCATAATATGGGTAATAATGAATGTTATATTGATAATATTGGGAGTAATAAGTATATTTATTATAGTTCTGACGATAATAACAGTATAATATGGGTAATAATGCATGTTATATTGATAATATTGGGAGTAATAAGTATATTTATTATAGTCCTGATGATAATAACAGTATAATATGGGTAATAATGAATGTTGTATTGATAATATTGGGAGTAATAAGTATAATCATTGTAGTTCTGGCGATAATAACTGCATGATATGGGTAATAATGCATGCTATATTGTTAAAATTAGGAGTAATAAGTATAATTATTATAGTTCTCGCTATAATAACTGCATAATATGGGTAATAATGCATGTTATATTGATAATATTGGGAGTAATAAGTATAATTATCATAGTTCTAGCAATAATAACTGCATAATATGGGTAATAATGCATGTTATATTGATAAAATGAGGAGTAATCAGTATAATTATTATAGTTCTGGCGATAATAACTGCATAATATGGGTAATAATGCATGTTATATTGATAATACTGAGAGTAATAAGTATATTTATTATAGTTCTGACGATAATAACTGCATAGTATTGGTAATAATGCATGTTATATTGATAATATTGGGGATAATAAGTATAATTATTGTAGTTCTAGCGATAATAACTGAATGATATGGGTAATAATGCATGTTATATTCATAAAATTAGGAGTAATAAGTATAATTATTATAGTGCTGGCGATAATAACTGCATAATATGGGTAATAATGCATGTTATATTGTTAAAATGTGGAGTAATAAGTATAACTATGATAGTTCTGGCGATAATAACTGCATAATATGGGTAATAATGCATGTTATATTGATAATATTAGGAGTAATAAGTATAATTATTATAGTTCTGGCGATAATAACTGCATAATATGGGTAACAATGCATGATATATTGATAATATTGGGAGTAATGAGTATATTTATTATAGGTCTGACGATAATAACAGTATAATATGGGTAATAATGCATGATATATTGATAATATTGGGAGTAATAAGTATAATTATTGTAGTTCTAGCGATAATAACTGAATGATATGGGTAATAATGCATGTTATATTGATAATATTGGGAGTAATAAGTATAATTATTGTAGTTCTAGCGATAATAACTGAATGATATGGGTAATAATGCATGTTATATTGATAAAATTAGGAGTAATAAGTATAATTATTATAGGTCTGGCGATAATAACTGCATAATATGGGTAATAATGCATGATATGTTGATAATAATGCGAGTAATAAGTATAATTATCATAGTTGTAGCAATAATAACTGCATAATATGGGTAATAATGCATGTTATATTGATAAAATGAGGAGTAATCAGTATAATTATTATAGTTCTGGCGATAATAACTGCATAATATGGGTAATAATGCATGTTATATTGATAATACTGAGAGTAATAAGTATATTTATTATAGTTCTGACGATAATAACTGCATAGTATTGGTAATAATGCATGTTATATTGATAATATTGGGGGTAATAAGTATAATTATTGTAGTTCTAGCGATAATAACTGAATGATATGGGTAATAATGCATGTTATATTCATAAAATTAGGAGTAATAAGTATAATTATTATAGTTCTGGCGATAATAACTGCATAATATGGGTAATAATGCATGTTATATTGTTAAAATGTGGAGTAATAAGTATAACTATGATAGTTCTGGCGATAATAACTGCATAATATGGGTAATAATGCATGTTATATTGATAATATTAGGAGTAATAAGTATAATTATTATAGTTCTGGCGATAATAACTGCATAATATGGGTAACAATGCATGATATATTGATAATATTGGGAGTAATGAGTATATTTATTATAGGTCTGACGATAATAACAGTATAATATGGGTAATAATGCATGATATATTGATAATATTGGGAGTAATAAGTATAATTATTGTAGTTCTAGCGATAATAACTGAATGATATGGGTAATAATGCATGTTATATTGATAATATTGGGAGTAATAAGTATAATTATTGTAGTTCTAGCGATAATAACTGAATGATATGGGTAATAATGCATGTTATATTGATAAAATTAGGAGTAATAAGTATAATTATTATAGGTCTGGCGATAATAACTGCATAATATGGGTAATAATGCATGATATGTTGATAATAATGCGAGTAATAAGTATAATTATCATAGTTGTAGCAATAATAACTGCATAATATGGGTAATAATACATGTTATATTGATAAAATGAGGAGTAATAAGTATAATTATTATAGTTCTGGCGATAATAACTGCATAATATGGGTAATAATGCATGTTATATTGATAATACTGGGAGTAATAAGTATATTTATTATAGTTCTGACGATAATAACTGCATAGTATTGGTAATAATGCATGTTATATTGATAATATTGGGAGTAATAAGTATAATTATTGTAGTTCTAGCGATAATGACTGAATGATATGGGTAATAATGCATGTTATATTTATAAAATTAGGAGTAATAAGTATAATTATTATAGGTCTGGCGATAATAACTGCATAATATGGGTAATAATGCATAACATATTGATAAAATTAGGAGTAATAAGTATAATTATTATAGTCCTGGCGATAATAACTGCATAATATGGGTAATAATGCATGTTATATTAATAATATTGGGAGTAATAAGTATATTTATTATAGTCCTGACGATAATAACAGTATAATATGGGTAATAATGAATGTTATATTGATAATATTGGGAGTAATAAGTATATTTATTATAGTTCTGACGATAATAACTGCATAGTATTGGTAATAATGCATGTTATATTGATAATAATGCGAGTAATAAGTATAATTATCATAGTTCTAGCAATAATAACTGCATAATATGGGTAATAATGCATGTTATATTGATAAAATGAGGAGTAATCAGTATAATTATTATAGTTCTGGCGATAATAACTGCATAATATGGGTAATAATGCATGTTATATTGATAATACTGAGAGTAATAAGTATATTTATTATAGTTCTGACGATAATAACTGCATAGTATTGGTAATAATGCATGTTATATTGATAATATTGGGGGTAATAAGTATAATTATTGTAGTTCTAGCGATAATAACTGAATGATATGGGTAATAATGCATGTTATATTCATAAAATTAGGAGTAATAAGTATAATTATTATAGTTCTGGCGATAATAACTGCATAATATGGGTAATAATGCATGTTATATTGTTAAAATGTGGAGTAATAAGTATAACTATGATAGTTCTGGCGATAATAACTGCATAATATGGGTAACAATGCATGATATATTGATAATATTGGGAGTAATGAGTATATTTATTATAGGTCTGACGATAATAACAGTATAATATGGGTAATAATGCATGATATATTGATAATATTGGGAGTAATAAGTATAATTATTGTAGTTCTAGCGATAATAACTGAATGATATGGGTAATAATGCATGTTATATTGATAATATTGGGAGTAATAAGTATAATTATTGTAGTTCTAGCGATAATAACTGAATGATATGGGTAATAATGCATGTTATATTGATAAAATTAGGAGTAATAAGTATAATTATTATAGGTCTGGCGATAATAACTGCATAATATGGGTAATAATGCATGATATGTTGATAATAATGCGAGTAATAAGTATAATTATCATAGTTGTAGCAATAATAACTGCATAATATGGGTAATAATACATGTTATATTGATAAAATGAGGAGTAATAAGTATAATTATTATAGTTCTGGCGATAATAACTGCATAATATGGGTAATAATGCATGTTATATTGATAATACTGGGAGTAATAAGTATATTTATTATAGTTCTGACGATAATAACTGCATAGTATTGGTAATAATGCATGTTATATTGATAATATTGGGAGTAATAAGTATAATTATTGTAGTTCTAGCGATAATGACTGAATGATATGGGTAATAATGCATGTTATATTTATAAAATTAGGAGTAATAAGTATAATTATTATAGGTCTGGCGATAATAACTGCATAATATGGGTAATAATGCATGATATGTTGATAATAATGCGAGTAATAAGTATAATTATCATAGTTGTAGCAACAATAACTGCATAATATGGGTAATCATGCATGTTATATTGCTAATATGTGGAGTTATAAGTATAACTATGATAGTTCTGGCGATAATAACTGCATAATATCGGTAATAGTGTATGTTATATTGATAATATTGGGAGTAATTGGTATATTTATTATAGTTCTGACGATAATAACAGTATAATATGGGTAATAATGCATGTTATATTGATAATATTGGGAGTAATAAGTATATTTATTATAGTTCTGACGATAATAACTGCATAGTATTGGTAATAATGCATGTTACATTCATAATAGTAAAAGTAATAAGTATAACTATTGTAGTTCTAACGATAATAACTGCATAATATGGGTAATAAGGCATGATATATTGTTAATATTGCGAGTAATGAGTATAATTATCATAGTTCTAGCAATAATAACTGCATAATATGGGTAATAATACACGTTACATTGATAAAATGAGGAGTAATAAGTATAATTATTATAGTTCTGGCGATAATAACTGCATAATATGGGTAATAATGCATGTTATATTGATAATATTGGGAGTAATAAGTATATTTATTATAGTCCTGACGATAATAACAGTATAATATGGGTAATAATGCATGTTATATTGATCTTATTGGGAGTAATAAGTATAATTATTGTAGTTCTCGCTACAATAACTGCATAATATGGGTAATAATGCATGTTATATTGATAATATTGGGAGTAATAAGTACATTTATTATAGTTCTGACGATCAAAACTGTATAATATGGGTAATAATGCATAACATATTAATAAAATTAGGAGTATTAAGGATAATTACTATAGTTTTAGCGATAATAACTGCATAATATGGGTAATAATGCATAACATATTGATAAAAATTGGAGTAATAAGTATAATTATTATACTTCTGGCGATAATAACTGCATAATATGGGTAACAATGCATGATATATTGATAATATTGGGAGTAATGAGTATATTTATTATAGGTCTGACGATAATAACAGTATAATATGGGTAATAATGCATGTTATACTGATAATAATATAAGTAATATGTATAACTGTTATAGTTCTAGCGATAATAACTGCATAATATGGGTAATAATGCATAACATATTGATAAAAATTGGAGTAATAAGTATAATTATTATACTTCTGGCGATAATAACTGCATAATATGGGTAACAATGCATGATATATTGATAATATTGGGAGTAATGAGTATATTTATTATAGTTCTAGCGATAATAACTGTATAATATGGGTAATAGAGCATGTTATATTGATAATAATAAAAGTAATAAGTATAATTATTATAGTTCTAGCGATAATTACTGCATAATATGGGTAATAATGCATGTTATATTGATAATACTGGGAGTAATAAGTATAATTATTGTAGTTCTAGCAATAATAACTGCATAATATGGGTCATAATGCATGGTATATTGATAATATTGGGAGTAATAAGTATAACTATAATAGTTCTAGCGATAATAACTGTATAATATGGGTAATAATGCACGTTATATTGATAAAGTTAGGAGTAATAAGTATAATTATTATAGTTCTAGCGATAATTACTGCATAAAATGGGTAATACTGCATGTTATATTGATAATACTGGGAGTAATAAGTATAATTATTGTAGTTCTAGCAATAATAACTGCATAATATGGGTAATAATGCATGGTATATTGATAATATTGGGAGTAATAAGTATAACTATAATAGTTCTAGCGATAATAACTGTATAATATGGGTAATAATGCACGTTATATTGATAAAGTTATGAGTAATAAGTATAATTATTATAGTTCTAGCGATAATAACTGCATAATATGGGTAATACTGCAAGTTATATTGATAATAATGATAGTAATAAGTATAATTATTATAGTTCGAGCGATAATAACTGTACAATATGGGTAGTAATGCACGTTATATTGATAAAATTAGGAGTAATATGTATAAATATTATAGTCCTAGCGATAATAACTGCATAATATGGGTAACAGTGCATGTTATATTGATAATATTAGAAGTAATAAGTATAATTATTATAGTTCTAGCAAGAATAACTGCATAATATTGGTAATAATGCATGTCATATTGATAATAATGAAAGTAATAAGTATAATTATTTTAGTTCGAGCGATAATATCTGCATAATATGGGTAATAATGCATGTTTTACTGATAATAATATAAGTAATAAGTATAACTATTATAGCTCTAGCGATAATAACTGTATAATATGGGTAATAATGCATGACATATTGATAATATTTGGAGTAATAAGTATAATTGTTCTAGTTCTAGCGAGAATAACTGCATAATATGGGCAATAGTGCATGTTATATTGATAATAGTATAAGTAATAAGTATAACTATTATAGTTCTAGCAATAATAACTGTATAATACGGGTAATAGAGCATGTTATATTGATAATAATAATAGTAATAAGTATAATTATTATAGTTCTAGCGATATTAACTGTATAATATGGGTAAAAATGCATGTTATGTTGGTAATACTGGGAGTAATAAGTACAATTATTGTAGTTCTAGCGATAATAACTGCATAATATGGGTGATAGTGCATGTTATATTGATAATAGAATAAGTAATAAGTATAACTATTATAGTTCTAGCGACAATAACTGCATAATATGGGTAATAATGCATGATATATTGATAATATTAGGAGTAATAAGTATAATTATTATAGTTCTAGCGATAATAACTGTATAATATGGGTAATAATGCACGACATATTGATAATATTTGGAGTAATAAGTATAATTGTTATAGTTCTAGCGAGAATAACTGCATAATATGGGTAATAGTGCATGTTATATTGATAAAATTAGGAGTAATAAGTATAATTATTATAGTTCTAGCGAGAATAACTGCATAATATTGGTAATAATGCATGTTATATTGATAATAATGAAAGTAATAAGTATAATTATTATAGTTCGAGCGATAATATCTGCATAATATGGGTAATAATGCATGTTATAATGATAATAATATAAGTAATAAGTATAACTATTATAGTTCTAGCGATAATAACTGTATAATATGGGTAATAATGCATGACATATTGATAGTATTAGGAGTGATAAGTATAATTATTATAGTTCGAGCGAGAATAACTGTATAATATGGGTAATAATTCATGTTATATTGATAATAATAATAGTAATAAGTATAATTATTATAGTTCTGGCGATAATGACTGCATAATATGGGTAATAATGCATACCATATTGATAACATTGGGAGTAATAGGTATAATTATTATAGGTCTTGCGATAATAACTGCATAATATTGGTAACAGTGCATGTTATATTGATAATAATAAAAGTAATAAGTATAATTATTGCAGTTCTAGCGATAATGACTGCATAATATGGGTAATAGTGCATGTTATATTCATAAAATTAGGATTAATAAGTATAATTATTATAATTCTAGCGAGAATAACTGCATGATATTGGTAATAATGCATGTTATATTGATAATAATGAAAGTAATAAGTATAATTATTATAGTTCTGGCGATAATGACTGCATAATATGGGTAATAATGCATACCATATTGATAACATTGGGAGTAATAGGTATAATTATTATAGGTCTTGCGATAATAACTGCATAATATGGGTAATAGTGTATGTTATATTGATAATAATAAAAGTAATAAGTATAATTATCATAGTTGTAGCAATAATAACTGCATAATATGGGTAATAATGCATGTTATATTGATAAAATGAGGAGTAATCAGTATAATTATTATAGTTCTGGCGATAATAACTGCATAATATGGGTAATAATGCATGTTATATTGATAATATTGGGAGTAATAAGTATATTTATTATAGTTCTGACGATAATAACAGTATAATATGGGTAATAATGCATGTTATATTGGCAATATTGGGTGTAATAAGTATAATTATTGTAGTTCTAGCCATAATAACTGAATGATATGGGTAATAATGCATGTTATATTGATAATATTAGGAGTAATAAGTATAATTTTTATAGTTCTGGCGATGATAACTGCATAATATGGGTAACAATGCATGATATATTGATAATATTGGGAGTAATAAGTATATTTATTATAGTTCTGGCGATAATAATTGCATAATATGGGTAACAATGCATGATATGTTGATAATAATGCGAGTAATAAGTATAATTATCATAGTTCTAGCAATAATAACTGCATAATATGGGTAATAATGCATGTTATATTGATAAAATGAGGAGTAATCAGTATAATTATTATAGTTCTGGCGATAATAACTGCATAATATGGGTAATAATGCATGATATATAGATAACATTGCGAGTAATAAGTATAATTATCATAGTTCTACGAATAATAACTGCATAATATGGGTAATAATGCATGTTATATTGATAAAATGTGGAGTAATAAGTATAATTATGATAGTTCTGGCGATAATAACTGCATAATATGGGTAATAATGCATGTTATATTGATAATATTGGGAGTAATAAGTATATTTATTATAGTTCTGACGATAATAACTGAATGATATGGGTAATAATGCATGTTATATTGATAAAATTAGGAGTAATAAGTATAATTATTATACTTCTGCCGATAATAACTGCATAATATGGGTAATAATGCATGTTGTACTGATAATAATATAAGAAACAAGAAAAACTATTATAGTTTTAGCGATAATAACTGCATAATATGGGTAATAATGCATAACATATTGATAAAAATTGGAGTAATAAGTATAATTATTATAGTTCTAGCGATAATAACTGCATAATATCGGTAATAGTGTATGTTATATTGATAATATTGGGAGTAATAAGTATATTTATTATAGTTCTGACGATAATAACAGTATAATATGGGTAATAATGCATGTTATATTGATCATATTGGGAGTAATAAGTATAATTATTGTAGTTCTCGCTATAATAACTGCATAATGTGGGTAATAATGCATGTTATATTGATAATATTGGGAGTAATAAGTATATTTATTATAGTTCTGACGATCAAAACTGTATAATATGGGTAATAATGCATAACATATTAATAAAATTAGGAGTATTAAGGATAATTATTATAGGTCTAGAGATAATAACTGCATAATAGGGGTAATAATGCATGTTATACTGATAATAATATATGTAATAAGTATAACTATTATAGTTCTGGCGATAATAACTGCATAATATGGGTAATAATGAATGATATATTGATAATATTGCGAGTAATAAGTATAATTATCATAGTTCTACCAATAATAACTGCATAATATGGGTAATAATGCATGTTATATTGATAAAATGTGGAGTAATAAGTATAATTATGATAGTTCTGGCGATAATAACTGCATAATATGGGTAATAATGCATGTTATATTGATAATATTGGGAGTAATAAGTATATTTATTATAGTTCTGACGATAATAACTGCATAGTATTGGTAACAATGCATGTTACATTGATAATAGTAAAAGTAATAAGTATAACTATTGTAGTTCTAGCGATAATAACTGCATAATATGGGTAATAAGGCATGTTATATTGTTAAAATTAGGAGTAATAAGTATATTTATTATAGTTCTGACGATAATAACAGTATAATATGGGTAATAATGCATGTTACATTGATAATATTGGGAGTAATAAGTACAATTATTGAAGTTCTCGCTATAATAACTGCATAATATGGGTAATAATGCATGTTATATTGATACTATTGGGAGTAATAAGTATATTTATTATAGTTCTGACGATAATAACAGTATAATATGGGTAATAATGCATGTTATATTGATAATATTGGGAGTAATAAGTATAATTATTGAAGTTCTAGCGATAATAACTGAATGATATGGGTAATAATGCATGTTATATTGATAAAATTAGGAGTAATAAGTATAATTATTATAGTTCTAGCGATAATAACTGCATAATATCGGTAATAGTGTATGTTATATTGATAATATTGGGAGTAATAAGTATATTTATTATAGTTCTGACGATAATAACAGTATAATATGGGTAATAATGCATGTTATATTGATCTTATTGGGAGTAATAAGTATAATTATTGTAGTTCTCGCTATAATAACTGCATAATATGGGTAATAATGCATGTTATATTGATAATATTGGGAGTAATAAGTACATTTATTATAGTTCTGACGATCAAAACTGTATAATATGGGTAATAATGCATAACATATTAATAAAATTAGGAGTATTAAGGATAATTACTATAGGTCTAGCGATAATAACTGTATAATAGGGGTAATAATGCATGTTATACTGATAATAATATAAGTAATAAGTATAACTATTGTAGTTCTCGCTATAATAACTGCATAATATGAGTAATAATGCATGTTATATAGATAATATTGGGAGTAATAAGTATATTTATTATAGTTCTGACGATAATAACTGCATAGTATTGGTAATAATGCATGTTACATTCATAATAGTAAAAGCAATAAGTATAACTATTGTAGTTCTAGCGATAATAACTGCATAATATGGGTAATAGGGCATGATATATTGATAATATTGCGAGCAATGAGTATAATTATCATAGTTCTAGCAATAATAACTGCATAATATGGGTAATAATACATGTTATATTGATAAAATGAGGAGTAATAAGTATATTTATTATAGTTCTGACGATAATAACTGAATGATATGGGTAATAATGCATGTTATATTGATAAAATTAGGAGTAATAAGTATAATTATTATACTTCTGCCGATAATAACTGCATAATATGGGTAATAATGCATGTTGTACTGATAATAATATAAGAAACAAGAAAAACTATTATAGTTTTAGCGATAATAACTGCATAATATGGGTAATAATGCATAACATATTGATAAAAATTGGAGTAATAAGTATAATTATTATAGTTCTAGCGATAATAACTGCATAATATCGGTAATAGTGTATGTTATATTGATAATATTGGGAGTAATAAGTATATTTATTATAGTTCTGACGATAATAACAGTATAATATGGGTAATAATGCATGTTATATTGATCATATTGGGAGTAATAAGTATAATTATTATAGTTCTCGCTATAATAACTGCATAATGTGGGTAATAATGCATGTTATATTGATAATATTGGGAGTAATAAGTATATTTATTATAGTTCTGACGATCAAAACTGTATAATATGGGTAATAATGCATAACATATTAATAAAATTAGGAGTATTAAGGATAATTATTATAGGTCTAGAGATAATAACGGCATAATAGGGGTAATAATGCATGTTATACTGATAATAATATAAGTAATAAGTATAACTATTATAGTTCTGCCGATAATAACTGCATAATATGGGTAATAATGCATGTTGTACTGATAATAATATAAGAAACAAGAAAAACTATTATAGTTTTAGCGATAATAACTGCATAATATGGGTAATAATGCATAACATATTGATAAAAATTGGAGTAATAAGTATAATTATTATAGTTCTAGCGATAATAACTGCATAATATCGGTAATAGTGTATGTTATATTGATAATATTGGGAGTAATAAGTATATTTATTATAGTTCTGACGATAATAACAGTATAATATGGGTAATAATGCATGTTATATTGATCATATTGGGAGTAATAAGTATAATTATTGTAGTTCTCGCTATAATAACTGCATAATGTGGGTAATAATGCATGTTATATTGATAATATTGGGAGTAATAAGTATATTTATTATAGTTCTGACGATCAAAACTGTATAATATGGGTAATAATGCATAACATATTAATAAAATTAGGAGTATTAAGGATAATTATTATAGGTCTAGAGATAATAACTGCATAATAGGGGTAATAATGCATGTTATACTGATAATAATATATGTAATAAGTATAACTATTATAGTTCTGGCGATAATAACTGCATAATATGGGTAATAATGCATGATATATAGATAACATTGCGAGTAATAAGTATAATTATCATAGTTCTACGAATAATAACTGCATAATATGGGTAATAATGCATGTTATATTGATAAAATGTGGAGTAATAAGTATAATTATGATAGTTCTGGCGATAATAACTGCATAATATGGGTAATAATGCATGTTATATTGATAATATTGGGAGTAATAAGTATATTTATTATAGTTCTGACGATAATAACTGAATGATATGGGTAATAATGCATGTTATATTGATAAAATTAGGAGTAATAAGTATAATTATTATACTTCTGCCGATAATAACTGCATAATATGGGTAATAATGCATGTTGTACTGATAATAATATAAGAAACAAGAAAAACTATTATAGTTTTAGCGATAATAACTGCATAATATGGGTAATAATGCATAACATATTGATAAAAATTGGAGTAATAAGTATAATTATTATAGTTCTAGCGATAATAACTGCATAATATCGGTAATAGTGTATGTTATATTGATAATATTGGGAGTAATAAGTATATTTATTATAGTTCTGACGATAATAACAGTATAATATGGGTAATAATGCATGTTATATTGATCATATTGGGAGTAATAAGTATAATTATTGTAGTTCTCGCTATAATAACTGCATAATGTGGGTAATAATGCATGTTATATTGATAATATTGGGAGTAATAAGTATATTTATTATAGTTCTGACGATCAAAACAGTATAATATGGGTAATAATGCATAACATATTAATAAAATTAGGAGTATTAAGGATAATTATTATAGGTCTAGAGATAATAACTGCATAATAGGGGTAATAATGCATGTTATACTGATAATAATATAAGTAATAAGTATAACTATTATAGTTCTGGCGATAATAACTGCATAATACAGGTAATAATGAATGATATATTGATAATATTGCGAGTAATAAGTATAATTATCATAGTTCTACCAATAATAACTGCATAATATGGGTAATAATGCATGTTATATTGATAAAATGTGGAGTAATAAGTATAATTATGATAGTTCTGGCGATAATAACTGCATAATATGGGTAATAATGCATGTTATATTGATAATATTGGGAGTAATAAGTATATTTATTATAGTTCTGACGATAATAACTGCATAGTATTGGTAACAATGCATGTTACATTGATAATAGTAAAAGTAATAAGTATAACTATTGTAGTTCTAGCGATAATAACTGCATAATATGGGTAATAAGGCATGTTATATTGTTAAAATTAGGAGTAATAAGTATATTTATTATAGTTCTGACGATAATAACAGTATAATATGGGTAATAATGCATGTTACATTGATAATATTGGGAGTAATAAGTATAATTATTGAAGTTCTCGATATAATAACTGCATAATATGGGTAATAATGCATGTTATATTGATAATATTGGGAGTAATAAGTATATTTATTATAGTTCTGACGATAATAACAGCATAATATGGGTAATAATGCATGTTATATTGATAATATTGGGAGTAATAAGTATAATTATTGAAGTTCTAGCGATAATAACTGAATGATATGGGTAATAATGCATGTTATATTCATAAAATTAGGAGTAATAAGTATAATTATTATACTTCTGGCGATAATACCTGCATAATATGGGTAATAATGCATGTTATATTGATAACATTGCGAGTAATAAGTACAATTATTGTAGTTCTCGCTATAATAACTGCATAATATGGGTAATAATGCATGTTATATTGATACTATTGGGAGTAATAAGTATATTTATTATAGTTCTGACGATAAAAACAGTATAATATGGGTAATAATGCATGTTATATTGATAATATTGGGAGTAATAAGTATAATTATTGAAGTTCTAGCGATAATAACTGAATGATATGGGTAATAATGCATGTTATATTGATAAAATTAGGAGTAATAAGTATAATTATTATAGTTCTAGCGATAATAACTGCATAATATTGGTAATAGTGTATGTTATATTGATAATATTGGGAGTAATAAGTATATTTATTATAGTTCTGACGATAATAACAGTATAATATGGGTAATAATGCATGTTATATTGATCTTATTGGGAGTAATAAGTATAATTATTGTAGTTCTCGCTATAATAACTGCATAATATGGGTAATAATGCATGTTATATTGATAATATTGGGAGTAATAAGTATAACTATTGTAGTTCTCGCTATAATAACTGCATAATATGAGTAATAATGCATGTTATATTGATAATATTGGGAGTAATAAGTATATTTATTATAGTTCTGACGATAATAACTGCATAGTATTGGTAATAATGCATGTTACATTCATAATAGTAAAAGCAATAAGTATAACTATTGTAGTTCTAGCGATAATAACTGCATAATATGGGTAATAGGGCATGATATATTGATAATATTGCGAGCAATGAGTATAATTATCATAGTTCTAGCAATAATAACTGCATAATATGGGTAATAATACATGTTATATTGATAAAATGAGGAGTAATAAGTATAATTATTATAGTTCTGGCGATAATAACTGCATAATATGGGTAATAATGCATGTTATATTGATAAAATGTGGAGTAATAAGTATGATTATTATAGTTCTGGCGATAATAACTGCATAATATGGGTAATAATGCATGTTATATTGATAATATTGGGAGTAATAAGTATATTTATTATAGTTCTGACGATAATAACTGAATGATATGGGTAATAATGCATAACATATTAATAAAATTAGGAGTATTAAGGATAATTATTATAGGTCTAGAGATAATAACGGCATAATAGGGGTAATAATGCATGTTATACTGATAATAATATAAGTAATAAGTATAACTATTATAGTTCTGCCGATAATAACTGCATAATATGGGTAATCATGCATGTTGTACTGATAATAATATAAGAAACAAGAAAAACTATTATAGTTTTAGCGATAATAACTGCATAATATGGGTAATAATGCATAACATATTGATAAAAATTGGAGTAATAAGTATAATTATTATAGTTCTAGCGATAATAACTGCATAATATCGGTAATAGTGTATGTTATATTGATAATATTGGGAGTAATAAGTATATTTATTATAGTTCTGACGATAATAACAGTATAATATGGGTAATAATGCATGTTATATTGATCATATTGGGAGTAATAAGTATAATTATTGTAGTTCTCGCTATAATAACTGCATAATGTGGGTAATAATGCATGTTATATTGATAATATTGGGAGTAATAAGTATATTTATTATAGTTCTGACGATCAAAACTGTATAATATGCGCAATAATGCATAACATATTAATAAAATTAGGAGTATTAAGGATAATTATTATAGGTCTAGAGATAATAACTGCATAATAGGGGTAATAATGCATGTTATACTGATAATAATATATGTAATAAGTATAACTATTATAGTTCTGGCGATAATAACTGCATAATATGGGTAATAATGCATGATATATAGATAACATTGCGAGTAATAAGTATAATTATCATAGTTCTACGAATAATAACTGCATAATATGGGTAATAATGCATGTTATATTGATAAAATGTGGAGTAATAAGTATAATTATGATAGTTCTGGCGATAATAACTGCATAATATGGGTAATAATGCATGTTATATTGATAATATTGGGAGTAATAAGTATATTTATTATAGTTCTGACGATAATAACTGAATGATATGGGTAATAATGCATGTTATATTGATAAAATTAGGAGTAATAAGTATAATTATTATACTTCTGCCGATAATAACTGCATAATATGGGTAATAATGCATGTTGTACTGATAATAATATAAGAAACAAGAAAAACTATTATAGTTTTAGCGATAATAACTGCATAATATGGGTAATAATGCATAACATATTGATAAAAATTGGAGTAATAAGTATAATTATTATAGTTCTAGCGATAATAACTGCATAATATCGGTAATAGTGTATGTTATATTGATAATATTGGGAGTAATAAGTATATTTATTATAGTTCTGACGATAATAACAGTATAATATGGGTAATAATGCATGTTATATTGATCATATTGGGAGTAATAAGTATAATTATTGTAGTTCTCGCTATAATAACTGCATAATGTGGGTAATAATGCATGTTATATTGATAATATTGGGAGTAATAAGTATATTTATTATAGTTCTGACGATCAAAACTGTATAATATGGGTAATAATGCATAACATATTAATAAAATTAGGAGTATTAAGGATAATTATTATAGGTCTAGAGATAATAACTGCATAATAGGGGTAATAATGCATGTTATACTGATAATAATATAAGTAATAAGTATAACTATTATAGTTCTGGCGATAATAACTGCATAATACGGGTAATAATGAATGATATATTGATAATATTGCGAGTAATAAGTATAATTATCATAGTTCTACCAATAATAACTGCATAATATGGGTAATAATGCATGTTATATTGATAAAATGTGGAGTAATAAGTATAATTATGATAGTTCTGGCGATAATAACTGCATAATATGGGTAATAATGCATGTTATATTGATAATATTGGGAGTAATAAGTATATTTATTATAGTTCTGACGATAATAACTGCATAGTATTGGTAACAATGCATGTTACATTGATAATAGTAAAAGTAATAAGTATAACTATTGTAGTTCTAGCGATAATAACTGCATAATATGGGTAATAAGGCATGTTATATTGTTAAAATTAGGAGTAATAAGTATATTTATTATAGTTCTGACGATAATAACAGTATAATATGGGTAATAATGCATGTTACATTGATAATATTGGGAGTAATAAGTATAATTATTGAAGTTCTCGATATAATAACTGCATAATATGGGTAATAATGCATGTTATATTGATAATATTGGGAGTAATAAGTATATTTATTATAGTTCTGACGATAATAACAGCATAATATGGGTAATAATGCATGTTATATTGATAATATTGGGAGTAATAAGTATAATTATTGAAGTTCTAGCGATAATAACTGAATGATATGGGTAATAATGCATGTTATATTCATAAAATTAGGAGTAATAAGTATAATTATTATACTTCTGGCGATAATACCTGCATAATATGGGTAATAATGCATGTTATATTGATAACATTGCGAGTAATAAGTACAATTATTGTAGTTCTCGCTATAATAACTGCATAATATGGGTAATAATGCATGTTATATTGATACTATTGGTAGTAATAAGTATATTTATTATAGTTCTGACGATAAAAACAGTATAATATGGGTAATAATGCATGTTATATTGATAATATTGGGAGTAATAAGTATAATTATTGAAGTTCTAGCGATAATAACTGAATGATATGGGTAATAATGCATGTTATATTGATAAAATTAGGAGTAATAAGTATAATTATTATAGTTCTAGCGATAATAACTGCATAATATCGGTAATAGTGTATGTTATATTGATAATATTGGGAGTAATAAGTATATTTATTATAGTTCTGACGATAATAACAGTATAATATGGGTAATAATGCATGTTATATTGATCTTATTGGGAGTAATAAGTATAATTATTGTAGTTCTCGCTATAATAACTGCATAATATGGGTAATAATGCATGTTATATTGATAATATTGGGAGTAATAAGTACATTTATTATAGTTCTGACGATCAAAACTGTATAATATGGGTAATAATGCATAACATATTAATAAAATTAGGAGTATTAAGGATAATTACTATAGGTCTAGCGATAATAACTGTATAATAGGGGTAATAATGCATGTTATACTGATAATAATATAAGTAATAAGTATAACTATTGTAGTTCTCGCTATAATAACTGCATAATATGAGTAATAATGCATGTTATATAGATAATATTGGGAGTAATAAGTATATTTATTATAGTTCTGACGATAATAACTGCATAGTATTGGTAATAATGCATGTTACATTCATAATAGTAAAAGCAATAAGTATAACTATTGTAGTTCTAGCGATAATAACTGCATAATATGGGTAATAGGGCATGATATATTGATAATATTGCGAGCAATGAGTATAATTATCATAGTTCTAGCAATAATAACTGCATAATATGGGTAATAATACATGTTATATTGATAAAATGAGGAGTAATAAGTATATTTATTATAGTTCTGACGATAATAACTGAATGATATGGGTAATAATGCATGTTATATTGATAAAATTAGGAGTAATAAGTATAATTATTATACTTCTGCCGATAATAACTGCATAATATGGGTAATAATGCATGTTGTACTGATAATAATATAAGAAACAAGAAAAACTATTATAGTTTTAGCGATAATAACTGCATAATATGGGTAATAATGCATAACATATTGATAAAAATTGGAGTAATAAGTATAATTATTATAGTTCTAGCGATAATAACTGCATAATATCGGTAATAGTGTATGTTATATTGATAATATTGGGAGTAATAAGTATATTTATTATAGTTCTGACGATAATAACAGTATAATATGGGTAATAATGCATGTTATATTGATCATATTGGGAGTAATAAGTATAATTATTATAGTTCTCGCTATAATAACTGCATAATGTGGGTAATAATGCATGTTATATTGATAATATTGGGAGTAATAAGTATATTTATTATAGTTCTGACGATCAAAACTGTATAATATGGGTAATAATGCATAACATATTAATAAAATTAGGAGTATTAAGGATAATTATTATAGGTCTAGAGATAATAACGGCATAATAGGGGTAATAATGCATGTTATACTGATAATAATATAAGTAATAAGTATAACTATTATAGTTCTGCCGATAATAACTGCATAATATGGGTAATAATGCATGTTGTACTGATAATAATATAAGAAACAAGAAAAACTATTATAGTTTTAGCGATAATAACTGCATAATATGGGTAATAATGCATAACATATTGATAAAAATTGGAGTAATAAGTATAATTATTATAGTTCTAGCGATAATAACTGCATAATATCGGTAATAGTGTATGTTATATTGATAATATTGGGAGTAATAAGTATATTTATTATAGTTCTGACGATAATAACAGTATAATATGGGTAATAATGCATGTTATATTGATCATATTGGGAGTAATAAGTATAATTATTGTAGTTCTCGCTATAATAACTGCATAATGTGGGTAATAATGCATGTTATATTGATAATATTGGGAGTAATAAGTATATTTATTATAGTTCTGACGATCAAAACTGTATAATATGGGTAATAATGCATAACATATTAATAAAATTAGGAGTATTAAGGATAATTATTATAGGTCTAGAGATAATAACTGCATAATAGGGGTAATAATGCATGTTATACTGATAATAATATATGTAATAAGTATAACTATTATAGTTCTGGCGATAATAACTGCATAATATGGGTAATAATGCATGATATATAGATAACATTGCGAGTAATAAGTATAATTATCATAGTTCTACGAATAATAACTGCATAATATGGGTAATAATGCATGTTATATTGATAAAATGTGGAGTAATAAGTATAATTATGATAGTTCTGGCGATAATAACTGCATAATATGGGTAATAATGCATGTTATATTGATAATATTGGGAGTAATAAGTATATTTATTATAGTTCTGACGATAATAACTGAATGATATGGGTAATAATGCATGTTATATTGATAAAATTAGGAGTAATAAGTATAATTATTATACTTCTGCCGATAATAACTGCATAATATGGGTAATAATGCATGTTGTACTGATAATAATATAAGAAACAAGAAAAACTATTATAGTTTTAGCGATAATAACTGCATAATATGGGTAATAATGCATAACATATTGATAAAAATTGGAGTAATAAGTATAATTATTATAGTTCTAGCGATAATAACTGCATAATATCGGTAATAGTGTATGTTATATTGATAATATTGGGAGTAATAAGTATATTTATTATAGTTCTGACGATAATAACAGTATAATATGGGTAATAATGCATGTTATATTGATCATATTGGGAGTAATAAGTATAATTATTGTAGTTCTCGCTATAATAACTGCATAATGTGGGTAATAATGCATGTTATATTGATAATATTGGGAGTAATAAGTATATTTATTATAGTTCTGACGATCAAAACAGTATAATATGGGTAATAATGCATAACATATTAATAAAATTAGGAGTATTAAGGATAATTATTATAGGTCTAGAGATAATAACTGCATAATAGGGGTAATAATGCATGTTATACTGATAATAATATAAGTAATAAGTATAACTATTATAGTTCTGGCGATAATAACTGCATAATACAGGTAATAATGAATGATATATTGATAATATTGCGAGTAATAAGTATAATTATCATAGTTCTACCAATAATAACTGCATAATATGGGTAATAATGCATGTTATATTGATAAAATGTGGAGTAATAAGTATAATTATGATAGTTCTGGCGATAATAACTGCATAATATGGGTAATAATGCATGTTATATTGATAATATTGGGAGTAATAAGTATATTTATTATAGTTCTGACGATAATAACTGCATAGTATTGGTAACAATGCATGTTACATTGATAATAGTAAAAGTAATAAGTATAACTATTGTAGTTCTAGCGATAATAACTGCATAATATGGGTAATAAGGCATGTTATATTGTTAAAATTAGGAGTAATAAGTATATTTATTATAGTTCTGACGATAATAACAGTATAATATGGGTAATAATGCATGTTACATTGATAATATTGGGAGTAATAAGTATAATTATTGAAGTTCTCGATATAATAACTGCATAATATGGGTAATAATGCATGTTATATTGATAATATTGGGAGTAATAAGTATATTTATTATAGTTCTGACGATAATAACAGCATAATATGGGTAATAATGCATGTTATATTGATAATATTGGGAGTAATAAGTATAATTATTGAAGTTCTAGCGATAATAACTGAATGATATGGGTAATAATGCATGTTATATTCATAAAATTAGGAGTAATAAGTATAATTATTATACTTCTGGCGATAATACCTGCATAATATGGGTAATAATGCATGTTATATTGATAACATTGCGAGTAATAAGTACAATTATTGTAGTTCTCGCTATAATAACTGCATAATATGGGTAATAATGCATGTTATATTGATACTATTGGGAGTAATAAGTATATTTATTATAGTTCTGACGATAAAAACAGTATAATATGGGTAATAATGCATGTTATATTGATCTTATTGGGAGTAATAAGTATAATTATTGTAGTTCTCGCTATAATAACTGCATAATATGGGTAATAATGCATGTTATATTGATAATATTGGGAGTAATAAGTATAACTATTGTAGTTCTCGCTATAATAACTGCATAATATGAGTAATAATGCATGTTATATTGATAATATTGGGAGTAATAAGTATATTTATTATAGTTCTGACGATAATAACTGCATAGTATTGGTAATAATGCATGTTACATTCATAATAGTAAAAGCAATAAGTATAACTATTGTAGTTCTAGCGATAATAACTGCATAATATGGGTAATAGGGCATGATATATTGATAATATTGCGAGCAATGAGTATAATTATCATAGTTCTAGCAATAATAACTGCATAATATGGGTAATAATACATGTTATATTGATAAAATGAGGAGTAATAAGTATAATTATTATAGTTCTGGCGATAATAACTGCATAATATGGGTAATAATGCATGTTATATTGATAAAATGTGGAGTAATAAGTATGATTATTATAGTTCTGGCGATAATAACTGCATAATATGGGTAATAATGCATGTTATATTGATAATATTGGGAGTAATAAGTATATTTATTATAGTTCTGACGATAATAACTGAATGATATGGGTAATAATGCATAACATATTAATAAAATTAGGAGTATTAAGGATAATTATTATAGGTCTAGAGATAATAACGGCATAATAGGGGTAATAATGCATGTTATACTGATAATAATATAAGTAATAAGTATAACTATTATAGTTCTGCCGATAATAACTGCATAATATGGGTAATCATGCATGTTGTACTGATAATAATATAAGAAACAAGAAAAACTATTATAGTTTTAGCGATAATAACTGCATAATATGGGTAATAATGCATAACATATTGATAAAAATTGGAGTAATAAGTATAATTATTATAGTTCTAGCGATAATAACTGCATAATATCGGTAATAGTGTATGTTATATTGATAATATTGGGAGTAATAAGTATATTTATTATAGTTCTGACGATAATAACAGTATAATATGGGTAATAATGCATGTTATATTGATCATATTGGGAGTAATAAGTATAATTATTGTAGTTCTCGCTATAATAACTGCATAATGTGGGTAATAATGCATGTTATATTGATAATATTGGGAGTAATAAGTATATTTATTATAGTTCTGACGATCAAAACTGTATAATATGCGCAATAATGCATAACATATTAATAAAATTAGGAGTATTAAGGATAATTATTATAGGTCTAGAGATAATAACTGCATAATAGGGGTAATAATGCATGTTATACTGATAATAATATATGTAATAAGTATAACTATTATAGTTCTGGCGATAATAACTGCATAATATGGGTAATAATGCATGATATATAGATAACATTGCGAGTAATAAGTATAATTATCATAGTTCTACGAATAATAACTGCATAATATGGGTAATAATGCATGTTATATTGATAAAATGTGGAGTAATAAGTATAATTATGATAGTTCTGGCGATAATAACTGCATAATATGGGTAATAATGCATGTTATATTGATAATATTGGGAGTAATAAGTATATTTATTATAGTTCTGACGATAATAACTGAATGATATGGGTAATAATGCATGTTATATTGATAAAATTAGGAGTAATAAGTATAATTATTATACTTCTGCCGATAATAACTGCATAATATGGGTAATAATGCATGTTGTACTGATAATAATATAAGAAACAAGAAAAACTATTATAGTTTTAGCGATAATAACTGCATAATATGGGTAATAATGCATAACATATTGATAAAAATTGGAGTAATAAGTATAATTATTATAGTTCTAGCGATAATAACTGCATAATATCGGTAATAGTGTATGTTATATTGATAATATTGGGAGTAATAAGTATATTTATTATAGTTCTGACGATAATAACAGTATAATATGGGTAATAATGCATGTTATATTGATCATATTGGGAGTAATAAGTATAATTATTGTAGTTCTCGCTATAATAACTGCATAATGTGGGTAATAATGCATGTTATATTGATAATATTGGGAGTAATAAGTATATTTATTATAGTTCTGACGATCAAAACTGTATAATATGGGTAATAATGCATAACATATTAATAAAATTAGGAGTATTAAGGATAATTATTATAGGTCTAGAGATAATAACTGCATAATAGGGGTAATAATGCATGTTATACTGATAATAATATAAGTAATAAGTATAACTATTATAGTTCTGGCGATAATAACTGCATAATACGGGTAATAATGAATGATATATTGATAATATTGCGAGTAATAAGTATAATTATCATAGTTCTACCAATAATAACTGCATAATATGGGTAATAATGCATGTTATATTGATAAAATGTGGAGTAATAAGTATAATTATGATAGTTCTGGCGATAATAACTGCATAATATGGGTAATAATGCATGTTATATTGATAATATTGGGAGTAATAAGTATATTTATTATAGTTCTGACGATAATAACTGCATAGTATTGGTAACAATGCATGTTACATTGATAATAGTAAAAGTAATAAGTATAACTATTGTAGTTCTAGCGATAATAACTGCATAATATGGGTAATAAGGCATGTTATATTGTTAAAATTAGGAGTAATAAGTATATTTATTATAGTTCTGACGATAATAACAGTATAATATGGGTAATAATGCATGTTACATTGATAATATTGGGAGTAATAAGTATAATTATTGAAGTTCTCGATATAATAACTGCATAATATGGGTAATAATGCATGTTATATTGATAATATTGGGAGTAATAAGTATATTTATTATAGTTCTGACGATAATAACAGCATAATATGGGTAATAATGCATGTTATATTGATAATATTGGGAGTAATAAGTATAATTATTGAAGTTCTAGCGATAATAACTGAATGATATGGGTAATAATGCATGTTATATTCATAAAATTAGGAGTAATAAGTATAATTATTATACTTCTGGCGATAATACCTGCATAATATGGGTAATAATGCATGTTATATTGATAACATTGCGAGTAATAAGTACAATTATTGTAGTTCTCGCTATAATAACTGCATAATATGGGTAATAATGCATGTTATATTGATACTATTGGTAGTAATAAGTATATTTATTATAGTTCTGACGATAAAAACAGTATAATATGGGTAATAATGCTTGTTATATTGATAATATTGGGAGTAATAAGTATAATTATTGAAGTTCTAGCGATAATAACTGAATGATATGGGTAATAATGCATGTTATATTGATAAAATTAGGAGTAATAAGTATAATTATTATAGTTCTAGCGATAATAACTGCATAATATTGGTAATAGTGTATGTTATATTGATAATATTGGGAGTAATAAGTATATTTATTATAGTTCTGACGATAATAACAGTATAATATGGGTAATAATGCATGTTATATTGATCTTATTGGGAGTAATAAGTATAATTATTGTAGTTCTCGCTATAATAACTGCATAATATGGGTAATAATGCATGTTATATTGATAATATTGGGAGTAATAAGTATAACTATTGTAGTTCTCGCTATAATAACTGCATAATATGAGTAATAATGCATGTTATATTGATAATATTGGGAGTAATAAGTATATTTATTATAGTTCTGACGATAATAACTGCATAGTATTGGTAATAATGCATGTTACATTCATAATAGTAAAAGCAATAAGTATAACTATTGTAGTTCTAGCGATAATAACTGCATAATATGGGTAATAGGGCATGATATATTGATAATATTGCGAGCAATGAGTATAATTATCATAGTTCTAGCAATAATAACTGCATAATATGGGTAATAATACATGTTATATTGATAAAATGAGGAGTAATAAGTATAATTATTATAGTTCTGGCGATAATAACTGCATAATATGGGTAATAATGCATGTTATATTGATAAAATGTGGAGTAATAAGTATAATTATGATAGTTCTGGCGATAATAACTGCATAATATGGGTAATAATGCATGTTATATTGATAATCTGGGAGTAATAAGTATAATTATTATAGTTCTGGCGATAATAACTGCATAATATGGGTAATAATGCATGTTATATTGATAAAATGTGGAGTAATAAGTATAATTATGATACTTCTGCCGATAATAACTGCATAATATGGGTAATAATGCATGTTGTACTGATAATAATATAAGAAACAAGTAAAACTATTATAGTTTTAGCGATAATAACTGCATAATATGGGTAATAATGCATAACATATTGATAAAAATTGGAGTAATAAGTATAATTATTATAGTTCTAGCGATAATAACTGCATAATATCGGTAATAGTGTATGTTATATTGATAATATTGGGAGTAATAAGTATATTTATTATAGTTCTGACGATAATAACAGTATAATATGGGTAATAATGCATGTTATATTGATCATATTGGGAGTAATAAGTATAATTATTGTAGTTCTCGCTATAATAACTGCATAATGTGGGTAATAATGCATGTTATATTGATAATATTGGGAGTAATAAGTATATTTATTATAGTTCTGACGATCAAAACTGTATAATATGGGTAATAATGCATAACATATTAATAAAATTAGGAGTATTAAGGATAATTATTATAGGCCTAGAGATAATAACTGCATAATAGGGGTAATAATGCATGTTATACTGATAATAATATAAGTAATAAGTATAACTATTATAGTTCTGGCGATAATAACTGCATAATATGGGTAATAATGCATGTTATATTGATAAAATGTGGAGTAATAAGTATAATTATGATAGTTCTGGCGATAATAACTGCATAATATGGGTAATAATGCATGTTATATTGATAATATTGGGAGTAATAAGTATATTTATTATAGTTCTGACGATAATAACTGCATAGTATTGGTAACAATGCATGTTACATTGATAATAGTAAAAGTAATAAGTATAACTATTGTAGTTCTAGCGATAATAACTGCATAATATGGGTAATAAGGCATGTTATATTGTTAAAATTAGGAGTAATAAGTATATTTATTATAGTTCTGACGATAATAACAGTATAATATGGGTAATAATGCATGTTACATTGATAATATTGGGAGTAATAAGTATAATTATTGAAGTTCTCGCTATAATAACTGCATAATATGGGTAATAATGCATGTTATATTGATAATATTGGGAGTAATAAGTATATTTATTATAGTTCTGACGATAATAACAGCATAATATGGGTAATAATGCATGTTATATTGATAATATTGGGAGTAATAAGTATAATTATTGAAGTTCTAGCGATAATAACTGAATGATATGGGTAATAATGCATGTTATATTCATAAAATTAGGAGTAATAAGTAAAATTATTATACTTCTGGCGATAATAACTGCATAATATGGGTAATAATGCATGTTATATTGATAACATTGCGAGTAATAAGTACAATTATTGTAGTTCTCGCTATAATAACTGCATAATATGGGTAATAATGCATGTTATATTGATACTATTGGGAGTAATAAGTATATTTATTATAGTTCTGACGATAATAACAGTATAATATGGGTAATAATGCATGTTATATTGATAATATTGGGAGTAATAAGTATAATTATTGAAGTTCTAGCGATAATAACTGAATGATATGGGTAATAATGCATGTTATATTGATAAAATTAGGAGTAATAAGTATAATTATTATAGTTCTAGCGATAATAACTGCATAATATCGGTAATAGTGTATGTTATATTGATAATATTGGGAGTAATAAGTATATTTATTATAGTTCTGACGATAATAACAGTATAATATGGGTAATAATGCATGTTATATTGATAAAATGTGGAGTAATAAGTATAATTATGATAGTTCTGGCGATAATAACTGCATAATATGGGTAATAATGCATGTTATATTGATAATATTGGGAGTAATAAGTATAATTATTGAAGTTCTAGCGATAATAACTGAATGATATGGGTAATAATGCATGTTATATTGATAAAATTAGGAGTAATAAGTATGATTATTATAGTTCTGGCGATAATAACTGCATAATATGGGTAATAATGCATGTTATATTGATAATATTGGGAGTAATAAGTATATTTATTATAGTTCTGACGATAATAACTGAATGATATGGGTAATAATGCATGTTATATTGATAAAATTAGGAGTAATAAGTATAATTATTATACTTCTGGCGATAATAACTGCATAATATGGGTAATAATGCATGTTGTACTGATAATAATATAAGAAACAAGTAAAACTATTATAATTTTAGCGATAATAACTGCATAATATGGGTAATAATGCATAACATATTAATAAAATTAGGAGTATTAAGGATAATTATTATAGGTCTAGCGATAATAACTGCATAATAGGGATAATAATGCATGTTATACTGATAATAATATAAGTAATAAGTATAACTATTATAGTTCTGGCGATAATAACTGCATAATATGGGTAATAATGAATGATATGTTGATAATAATGCGAGTAATAAGTATAATTATCATAGTTCTAGCAATAATAACTGCATAATATGGGTAATAATGCGTGTTATATTGATAAAATGAGGAGTAATCAGTATAATTATTATAGTTCTGGCGATAATAACTGCATAATATGGGAAATAATTCATGATATATTGATAATATTGCGAGTAATAAATACAATTATCATAGTTCTACCAATAATAACTGCATAATATGGGTAATAATGCATGTTATATTGATAAAATGAGGAGTAATCAGTATAATTATTATAGTTCTGGCGATAATAACTGCATAATATGGGTAATAATGCATGATATATTGATAATATTGCGAGTAATAAGTATAATTATCATAGTTCTACCAATAATAACTGCATAATATGGGTAATAATGCGTGTTATATTGATAATATTGGGAGTAATAAGTATATTTATTATAGTTCTGACGATCAAAACTGTATAATATGGGTAATAATGCATAACATATTAATAAAATTTGGAGTAATAAGTATAATTATTATACTTCTGGCGATAATAACTGCATAATATGGGTAATAATGCATGTTATATTGATAACATTGCGAGTAATAAGTATAATTATTGTAGTTCTCGCTATAATAACTGCATAATATGGGTAATAATGCATGTTATATTGATACTATTGGGAGTAATAAGTATATTTATTATAGTTCTGACGATAATAACAGTATAATATGGGTAATAATGCATGTTATATTGGTAATATTGGGAGTAATAAGTATAATTATTGAAGTTCTAGCGATAATAACTGAATGATATGGGTAATAATGCATGTTATATTGATAAAATTAGGAGTAATAAGTATAATTATTATACTTCTGGCGATAATTGCTGCATAATATGGGTAATAATGCATGTTGTACTGATAATAGTATAAGAAACAAGTAAAACTATTATAGTTTTAGCGATAATAACTGCATAATATGGATAATAATGCATAACATATTGATAAAAATTGGAGTAATAAGTATAATTATTATAGTTCTAGCGATAATAACTGCATAATATCGGTAATAGTGTATGTTATATTGATAATATTGGGAGTAATAAGTATATTTATTATAGTTCTGACGATAATAACAGTATAATATGGGTAATAATGCATGTTATATTGATCTTATTGGGAGTAATAAGTATAATTATTGTAGTTCTCGCTATAATAACTGCATAATATGGGTAATAATGCATGTTATATTGATAATATTGGGAGTAATAAGTACATTTATTATAGTTCTGACGATCAAAACTGTATAATATGGGTAATAATGCATAACATATTAATAAAATTAGGAGTATTAAGGATAATTACTATAGGTCTAGCGATAATAACTGCATAATAGGGGTAATAATGCATGTTATACTGATAATAATATAAGTAATAAGTATAACTATTGTAGTTCTCGCCATAATAACTGCATAATATGGGTAATAATGCATGTTATATTGATAATATTGGGAGTAATAAGTATATTTATTATAGTTCTGACGATAATAACTGCATAGTATTGGTAATAATGCATGTTACATTCATAATAGTAAAAGCAATAAGTATAACTATTGTAGTTCTAGCGATAATAACTGCATAATATGGGTAATAGGGCATGATATATTGATAACATTGCGAGCAATGAGTATAATTATCATAGTTCTAGCAATAATAACTGCATAATATGGGTAATAATACATGTTATATTGATAAAATGAGGAGTAATAAGTATAATTATTATAGTTCTGGCGATAATAACTGCATAATATGGGTAATAATGCATGTTATATTGATAAAATGTGGAGTAATAAGTATAATTATGATAGTTCTGGCGATAATAACTGCATAATATGGGTAATAGTGTATGTTATATTGATAATATTGGGAGTAATAAGTATATTTATTATAGTTCTGACGATAATAACAGTATAATATGGGTAATAATGCATGTTATATTGATCTTATTGGGAGTAATAAGTATAATTATTGTAGTTCTCGCTATAATAACTGCATAATATGGGTAATAATGCATGTTATATTGATAATATTGGGAGTAATAAGTACATTTATTATAGTTCTGACGATCAAAACTGTATAATATGGGTAATAATGCATAACATATTAATAAAATTAGGAGTATTAAGGATAATTACTATAGGTCTAGCGATAATAACTGCATAATATGGGTAATAGGGCATGATATATTGATAATATTGCGAGGAATGAGTATAATTATCATAGTTCTAGCAATAATAACTGCATAATATGGGTAATAATACATGTTATATTGATAAAATGAGGAGTAATAAGTATAATTATTATAGTTCTGGCGATAATAACTGCATAATATGGGTAATAATGCATGTTATATTGATAAAATTAGGAGTAATAAGTATGATTATTATAGTTCTGGCGATAATAACTGCATAATATGGGTAATAATGCATGTTATATTGATAATATTGGGAGTAATAAGTATATTTATTATAGTTCTGACGATAATAACTGAATGATATGGGTAATAATGCATGTTATATTGATAAAATTAGGAGTAATAAGTATAATTATTATACTTCTGGCGATAATAACTGCATAATATGGGTAATAATGCATGTTGTACTGATAATAATATAAGAAACAAGTAAAACTATTATAATTTTAGCGATAATAACTGCATAATATGGGTAATAATGCATAACATATTAATAAAATTAGGAGTATTAAGGATAATTATTATAGGTCTAGCGATAATAACTGCATAATAGGGGTAATAATGCATGTTATACTGATAATAATATAAGTAATAAGTATAACTATTATAGTTCTGGCGATAATAACTGCATAATATGGGTAATAATGAATGATATGTTGATAATAATGCGAGTAATAAGTATAATTATCATAGTTCTAGCAATAATAACTGCATAATATGGGTAATAATGCGTGTTATATTGATAAAATGAGGAGTAATCAGTATAATTATTATAGTTCTGGCGATAATAACTGCATAATATGGGAAATAATTCATGATATATTGATAATGTTGCGAGTAATAAGTACAATTATCATAGTTCTACCAATAATAACTGCATAATGTGGGTAATAATGCATGTTATATTGATAAAATGAGGAGTAATCAGTATAATTATTATAGTTCTGGCGATAATAACTGCATAATATGGGTAATAATGAATGTTATATTGATAATATTGGGAGTAATAAGTATATTTATTATAGTTCTGACGATAATAACAGTATAATATGGGTAATAATGCATGTTATATTGATAATATTGGGAGTAATAAGTATATTTATTATAGTCCTGATGATAATAACAGTATAATATGGGTAATAATGAATGTTGTATTGATAATATTGGGAGTAATAAGTATAATCATTGTAGTTCTGGCGATAATAACTGCATGATATGGGTAATAATGCATGCTATATTGTTAAAATTAGGAGTAATAAGTATAATTATTATAGTTCTCGCTATAATAACTGCATAATATGGGTAATAATGCATGTTATATTGATAATATTGGGAGTAATAAGTATAATTATCATAGTTCTAGCAATAATAACTGCATAATATGGGTAATAATGCATGTTATATTGATAAAATGAGGAGTAATCAGTATAATTATTATAGTTCTGGCGATAATAACTGCATAATATGGGTAATAATGCATGTTATATTGATAATACTGAGAGTAATAAGTATATTTATTATAGTTCTGACGATAATAACTGCATAGTATTGGTAATAATGCATGTTATATTGATAATATTGGGGGTAATAAGTATAATTATTGTAGTTCTAGCGATAATAACTGAATGATATGGGTAATAATGCATGTTATATTCATAAAATTAGGAGTAATAAGTATAATTATTATAGTGCTGGCGATAATAACTGCATAATATGGGTAATAATGCATGTTATATTGTTAAAATGTGGAGTAATAAGTATAACTATGATAGTTCTGGCGATAATAACTGCATAATATGGGTAATAATGCATGTTATATTGATAATATTAGGAGTAATAAGTATAATTATTATAGTTCTGGCGATAATAACTGCATAATATGGGTAACAATGCATGATATATTGATAATATTGGGAGTAATGAGTATATTTATTATAGGTCTGACGATAATAACAGTATAATATGGGTAATAATGCATGATATATTGATAATATTGGGAGTAATAAGTATAATTATTGTAGTTCTAGCGATAATAACTGAATGATATGGGTAATAATGCATGTTATATTGATAATATTGGGAGTAATAAGTATAATTATTGTAGTTCTAGCGATAATAACTGAATGATATGGGTAATAATGCATGTTATATTGATAAAATTAGGAGTAATAAGTATAATTATTATAGGTCTGGCGATAATAACTGCATAATATGGGTAATAATGCATGATATGTTGATAATAATGCGAGTAATAAGTATAATTATCATAGTTGTAGCAATAATAACTGCATAATATGGGTAATAATACATGTTATATTGATAAAATGAGGAGTAATAAGTATAATTATTATAGTTCTGGCGATAATAACTGCATAATATGGGTAATAATGCATGTTATATTGATAATACTGGGAGTAATAAGTATATTTATTATAGTTCTGACGATAATAACTGCATAGTATTGGTAATAATGCATGTTATATTGATAATATTGGGAGTAATAAGTATAATTATTGTAGTTCTAGCGATAATGACTGAATGATATGGGTAATAATGCATGTTATATTTATAAAATTAGGAGTAATAAGTATAATTATTATAGGTCTGGCGATAATAACTGCATAATATGGGTAATAATGCATGATATGTTGATAATAATGCGAGTAATAAGTATAATTATCATAGTTGTAGCAACAATAACTGCATAATATGGGTAATCATGCATGTTATATTGCTAATATGTGGAGTTATAAGTATAACTATGATAGTTCTGGCGATAATAACTGCATAATATCGGTAATAGTGTATGTTATATTGATAATATTGGGAGTAATAAGTATATTTATTATAGTTCTGACGATAATAACAGTATAATATGGGTAATAATGCATGTTATATTGATAATATTGGGAGTAATAAGTATATTTATTATAGTTCTGACGATAATAACTGCATAGTATTGGTAATAATGCATGTTACATTCATAATAGTAAAAGTAATAAGTATAACTATTGTAGTTCTAACGATAATAACTGCATAATATGGGTAATAAGGCATGATATATTGTTAATATTGCGAGTAATGAGTATAATTATCATAGTTCTAGCAATAATAACTGCATAATATGGGTAATAATACACGTTACATTGATAAAATGAGGAGTAATAAGTATAATTATTGTAGTTCTCGCTATAATAACTGCATAATATGGGTAATAATGCATGTTATATTGATAATATTGGGAGTAATAAGTACATTTATTATAGTTCTGACGATCAAAACTGTATAATATCGGTAATAATGCATAACATATTAATAAAATTAGGAGTATTAAGGATAATTACTATAGGTCTAGCGATAATAACTGCATAATATGGGTAATAGGGCATGATATATTGATAATATTGCGAGGAATGAGTATAATTATCATAGTTCTAGCAATAATAACTGCATAGTATTGGTAATAATGCATGTTATATTCATAAAATTAGGAGTAATAAGTATAATTATTATAGTGCTGGCGATAATAACCGCATAATATGGGTAATAATGCATGTTATATTGATAAAATGTGGATTAATAAGTATAATTATGATAGTTCTGGCGACAATAACTGCATAATATGGGTAATAATGCATGTTATATTGATAATATTGGGAGTAATAAGTATAATTATTGAAGTTCTAGCGATAATAACTGAATGATATGGGTAATAATGCATGTTATATTGATAAAATTAGGAGTAATAAGTATGATTATTATAGTTCTGGCGATAATAACTGCATAATATGGGTAATAATGCATGTTATATTGATAATATTGGGAGTAATAAGTATATTTATTATAGTTCTGACGATAATAACTGAATGATATGGGTAATAATGCATGTTATATTGATAAAATTAGGAGTAATAAGTATAATTATTATACTTCTGGCGATAATAACTGCATAATATGGGTAATAATGCATGTTGTACTGATAATAATATAAGAAACAAGTAAAACTATTATAATTTTAGCGATAATAACTGCATAATATGGGTAATAATGCATAACATATTAATAAAATTAGGAGTATTAAGGATAATTATTATAGGTCTAGCGATAATAACTGCATAATAGGGGTAATAATGCATGTTATACTGATAATAATATAAGTAATAAGTATAACTATTATAGTTCTGGCGATAATAACTGCATAATATGGGTAATAATGAATGATATGTTGATAATAATGCGAGTAATAAGTATAATTATCATAGTTCTAGCAATAATAACTGCATAATATGGGTAATAATGCGTGTTATATTGATAAAATGAGGAGTAATCAGTATAATTATTATAGTTCTGGCGATAATAACTGCATAATATGGGAAATAATTCATGATATATTGATAATGTTGCGAGTAATAAGTACAATTATCATAGTTCTACCAATAATAACTGCATAATGTGGGTAATAATGCATGTTATATTGATAAAATGAGGAGTAATCAGTATAATTATTATAGTTCTGGCGATAATAACTGCATAATATGGGTAATAATGAATGTTATATTGATAATATTGGGAGTAATAAGTATAATTATCATAGGTCTAGCAATAATAACTGCATAATATCGGTAATAATGCATGATATATTGATAATATTGCGAGTAATAAGTATAATTATCATAGTTCTAGCAATAATAACTGCATAATATGGGTAATAATGCATGTTATATTGATAATATTGGGAGTAATAAGTATATTTATTATAGTTCTGACGATAATAACAGTATAATATGGGTAATAATGCATGTTGTACTGACAATAATAAAAGAAACAAGTAAAACTATTATAGTTTTAGCGATAATAACTGCATAATATAGGTAACAATGCATGTTATACTGATAATAATATAAGTAATATGTATAACTATTATAGTTCTAGCAATAATAACTGTATAATATGGGTAATAATGCATAACATATTGATAAAAATTGGAGTAATAAGTATAATTATTATAGTTCTAGCGATAATAACTGCATAATATCGGTAATAATGCATGATATGTTGATAATATTGCGAGTAATAAGTATAATTATCATAGTTCTAGCGACAATAACTGAATGATATGGGAATAATGCATGTTATATTGATAAAATTAGGAGTAATAAGTATAATTATTATATTTGTGGCGATAATAACTGCATAATATGGGTAATAATGCATGTTATATTGATAAAATGAGGAGTAATAATTAGAATTATTATAGTTCTGGCGATAATAACTGCATAATATGGGTAATAATGCATGTTATATTGATAACATTGGGAGTAATAAGTATATTTATTATAGTTCTGACGATAATAACAGTATAATATGGGTAATAATGCATGTTATATTGATAAAATTAGGAGTAATAAGTATAATTATTATAGTTCTGGCGATAATAACTGCATAATATTGCTAATAATGCATGTTATATTGATAATATTGGGAGTAATAAGTATAATTATTGTAGTTCTCGCTATAATAACTGCATAATATGATTAATAATGCATGTTATATTGATAATACTGGGAGTAATAAGTATATTTATTATAGTTCTTACGATAATAACAGTATAATATGGGTAATAATGCATGTTATATTGATAATATTGGGAGTAATAAGTATAGTTATTGTAGTTATAGCGATAATAACTGAATGATATGGGTAATAATGCATGTTATATTGATAAAATTAGGAGTAATAAGTATAATTATTATATTTGTGGCGATAATAACTGCATAATATGGGTAATAATGCATGTTGTACTGATAATAATATAAGAGACAAGTAAAACTATTATAGTTTTAGCGATAATAACTGCATAATATGGGTAATAATGCATGTTATACTGATAATAATGTAAGTAATATGTATAACTATTATAGTTCTAGCGATAATAACTGTATAATATGGGTAATAATGCATAACATATTCATAAAAATTGAAGTAATAAGTATAATTATTATAGTTCTAGCGATAATAATTGCATAATATCGGTAATAATGCATGATATATTGATAATATTGCGAGTAATAAGTATAATTATCATAGGTCTAGCAATAATAACTGCATAATATGGGTAATAATGCATGTCATATTGTTAATATTGGGAGTAATAGGTATATTTATTATAGTTCTGACGATAATAACAGTATAATATGGGTAATAATGCATGTTATATTGATAAAATTGGGAGTAATAAGTATAATTATTGTAGTTCTAGCGATAATAACTGAATGACATGGGAATAATGCATGTTATATTGATAAAACTAGGAGTAATAAGTATAATTATTACATTTCTGGCGATAATAACTGCATAATATGGGTAATAATGCATGTTGTACTCATAATAATATAAGGAACAAGTAAAACTATTATAGTTTTAGCGATAATAACTGCATAACATGGGTAATAATGCATGTTATATTGATAATATTGGGTGTAATAAGTATATTTATTATAGTTCTGACGATAATAACAGTATAATATGGGTTATAATGCATGTTATATTGATAATATTGGGAGTAATAAGTATAGTTATTGTAGTTCTAGCGATAATAACTGAACGATATGGGTAATAATGCATGTTATATTGATAAAATTAGGAGTAATAAGTATAATTATTATATTTCTGGCGATAATAACTGCATAATATCGGTAATAATGCATAACATATTAATAAAATTAGGAGTATTAAGTATAATTATTATAGTTCTGGCGATAATAACTGCATAATATTGGTAATAATGCATGTTATATTGATAATACTGGGAGTAATAAGTATAATTATTGTAGTTCTCGCTATAATAACTGCATAATATGGGTAATAATGCATGTGATATTGATAATATTGGGAGTAATAAGTATATTTATTATAGTTCTGACGATAATAACAGTATAATATGGGTAATAATGCATGTTATATTGATAATATTGGGAGTAATAAGTATAGTTATTGTAGTTCGAGCGATAATAACTGAATGATATGGCTAATAATGCATGTTATATTGATAATACTGGGAGTAATAAGTATATTTATTATAGTTCTGACGATAATAACAGTATAATATGGGTAATAATGCATGTTGTACTGACAATAATAAAAGAAACAAGTAAAACTATTATAGTTTTAGCGATAATAACTGCATAATATAGGTAACAATGCATGTTATACTGATAATAATATAAGTAATATGTATAACTATTATAGTTCTAGCAATAATAACTGTATAATATGGGTAATAATGCATAACATATTGATAAAAATTGGAGTAATAAGTATAATTATTATAGTTCTAGCGATAATAACTGCATAATATCGGTAATAATGCATGATATGTTGATAATATTGCGAGTAATAAGTATAATTATCATAGTTCTAGCGATAATAACTGAATGATATGGGAATAATGCATGTTATATTCATAAAATTAGGAGTAATAAGTATAATTATTATATTTGTGGCGATAATAACTGCATAATATGGGTAATAATGCATGTTATATTGATAAAATGAGGAGTAATAATTAGAATTATTATAGTTCTGGCGATAATAACTGCATAATATGGGTAATAATGCATGTTATATTGATAACATTGGGAGTAATAAGTATATTTATTATAGTTCTGACGATAATAACAGTATAATATGGGTAATAATGCATGTTATATTGATAATACTGGGAGTAATAAGTATATTTATTATAGTTCTGACGATAATAACAGTATAATATGGGTAATTATACATGTTATATTGATAATATTGGGAGTAATAAGTATAGTTATTGTAGTTATAGCGATAATAACTGAATGATATGGGTAATAATGCATGTTATATTGATAAAATTAGGAGTAATAAGTATAATTATTATATTTCTGGCGACAATAACTGCATAATATGGGTAATAATGCATGTTGTACTGATAATAATATAAGAAACAAGTAAAACTATTATAGTTTTAGCGATAATAACTGCATAATATGGGTAATAATGCATGTTATACTGATAATATTGGGAGTAATAAGTATATTTATTATATTTCTGGCGATAATAACTGCATAATATAGGTAATAATGCATGTTGTACTGATAATAATATAAGAAACAAGTAAAACTATTATAGTTTTAGCGATAATAACTGCATAATATGGGTAATAATGCATGTTATACTGATAATAATATACGTAATATGTATAACTATTATAGTTCTAGCGATAATAACTGTATAATATGGGTAATAATGCATAACATATTGATAAAAATTGGAGTAATAAGTATAATTGTTATAGTTCTAGCGTTAATAACTGCATAATATCGGTAATAATGCATGATATATTGATAATATTGCGAGTAATAAGTATAATTATTATAGTTCTGACGATAATAACAGTATAATATGGGTAATAATGCATGTTATATTGATAATATTGGGAGTAATAAGTATAATTATTGTAGTTTTAGCGATAATAACTGAATAATATGGGTAATAATGCATGTTATATTGATAAAATTAGGAGTAATAAGTATAATTATTATATTTCTGGCGATAATAACTGCATAATATGGGTAATAATGCATGTTGTACTGATAATAATATAAGAAACAAGTGAAACTATTATAGTTTTAGCGATAATAACTGCATAATATGGGTAATAATGCATGTTATACTGATAATATTGGGAGTAATAAGTATATTTATTATATTTCTGGCGATAATAACTGCATAATATGGGTAATAATGCATGATATATTGATAATATTGCGAGTAATAAGTATAATTATCATAGGTCTAGCAATAATAACTGCATAATATGGGTAATAATGCATGTTATATTGTTAATATTGGGAGTAATAAGTATATTTATTATAGTTCTGACGATAATAACAGTATAATATGGGTAATAATGCATGTTATATTGATAATATTGGGAGTAATAAGTATAATTATTGTAGTTCTAGCGATAATAACAGAATGATATGGGAATAATGCATCTTATATTGATAAAATTAGGAGTAATAAGTATAATTATTATATTTGTGGCGATAATAACTGCATAATAGGGGCAATAATGCATGTTATACTGATAATAATGTAAGTAATAAGTATAACTATTATAATTCTAGTGATAATAACTGTATAATATGGGTAATAATGCATGTTATATTGATAATGTTAGGAGTAATAAGTATAATTATTGTAGTTCTAGCGATAATAACTGAATGATATGGGAATAATGCATGTTATATTGATAAAATTAGGAGTAATAAGTATAATTATTATATTTGTGGCGATAATAACTGCATAATATGGGTAATAATGCATGTTGTACTCATAATAATATAAGAAACAAGTAAAACTATTATAGTTTTTGCGATAATAACTGCATAACATAGGTAATAATGCATGTTATATTGATAATATTGGGTGTAATAAGTATATTTATTATAGTTCTGACGATAAGAACAGTATAATATGGGTAATAATGCATGTTATATTGATAATATTGGGAGTAATAAGTATAATTATTGTAGTTCTAGCGATAATAACTGAATAATATGGGTAATAATGCATGTTATATTGACATAATTAGGAGTAATAAGTATAATTGTTATAGTTCTGGCGATAATAACTGCATAATATGGGTAATAATGCATGTTGTACTGATAACAATATAAGAAACAAGTAAAACTATTATAGTTTTAGCGATAATAACTGCATAATAGGGGCAATAATGCATGTTATACTGATAATAATGTAAGTAATAAGTATAACTATTATAATTCTAGTGATAATAAATGTATAATATGGGTAATAATGCCTAACATATTGATGAAATTAGGAGCAATAAGTATAATTATTATAGTTCTATCGATAATAACTGCACAATATCGGTAATAGCGCATGTTATATTGATAATAATAAAAGTAATAAGTATAATTATTATAGTTCGGGCGATAATAACTGCATAATATGGGTAATAGTGCATGTTATATTGATAATGTTAGGAGTAATAAGTATAATTATTATAGTTCTGGCGATAATAACTGCATAGTATTGGTAATAATGCATGTTACATTGATAATAGTAAAAGTAATAAGTATAATTATTGTAGTTCTAGAGATAATAACTGCATAATATGGGTCATAATGCATGATATGTTGATAATATTGCGAATAATAAGTATAATTATCATAGTTCTAGCAATAATAACTGCATAATACGGGTAATAATGCATGTTATATTGATAAAATGAGGAGTAATAATTATAATTATTATAGTTCTGGCGATAATAACTGCATAATATGGGTAATAATGCATGTTATATTGATAATATTGGGAGTAATAAGTATATTTATTATAGTTCTGACGATAATAACAGTATAATATGGGTAATAATGCATGTTATATTGATAATATTGGGAGTAATAAGTATAATTATTGTAGTTGTCGCGATAATAACTGAATGATATGGGTAATAATGCATGTTATATTGATAAAATTAGGAGTAATAAGTATAATTATTATAGTTCTGGCGATAATAACTGCATAATATTGGTAATAATGCATGTTATATTGATAATATTGGGAGTAATAAGTATAATTATTGTAGTTCTCGCTATAATAACAGCATAATATGGGTAATAATGCATGTTATATTGATAATACTGGGAGTAATAAGTATATTTATTGTAGTTATGGCGATAATAACTGAATGATATGGGTAATAATGCATGTTATATTGATAAAATTAGGAGTAATAAGTATAATTATTATATTTCTGGCGATAATAACTGCATAATATGGGTAATAATGCATGTTATACTGATAATAATATAAGTAATATGTATAACTATTATAGTTCTAGCGATAATAACTGTATAATATGGGTAATAATGCATAACATATTGATAAAAATTGGAGTAATAAGTATAATTGTTATAGTTCTAGCGATAATAACTGCATAATATCGGTAATAATGCATGATATATTGATAATATTGCCAGTAATAAGTATAATTATTATAGTTCTGACGATAATAACAGTATAATATGGGTAATAATGCATGTTATATTGATAATACTGGGAGTAATAAGTATAATTATTGTAGTTTTAGCGATAATAACTGAATAATATGGGTAATAATGCATGTTATATTGATAAAATTAGGAGTAATAAGTATAATTATTATATTTCTGGCGATAATAACTGCATAATATGGGTAATAATGCATGTTGTACTGATAATAATATAAGAAACAAGTGAAACTATTATAGTTTTAGCGATAATAACTGCATAATATGGGTAATAATGCATGTTATACTGATAATATTGGGAGTAATAACTATATTTATTATATTTCTGGCGATAATAACTGCATAATATGGGTAATAATGCATGATATATTGATAATATTGCGAGTAATAAGTATAATTATCATAGGTCTAGCAATAATAACTGCATAATATGGGTAATAATGCATGTTATATTGTTAATATTGGGAGTAATAAGTATATTTATTATAGTTCTGACGATAATAACAGTATAATATGGGTAATAATGCATGTTATATTGATAATATTGGGAGTAATAAGTATAATTATTGTAGTTCTAGCGATAATAACTGAATGATATGGGAATAATGCATGTTATATTGATAAAATTAGGAGTAATAAGTATAATTATTATAGTTCTGACGATAATAACAGTATAATATGGGTAATAATGCTTGTTGTACTGATAATAATATAAGAAACAAGTGAAACTATTATAGTTTTAGCGATAATAACTGCATAATATGGGTAATAATTCATGTTATACTGATAATAATATAAGTAATATGTATAACTATTATAGTTCTAGCGATAATAACTGTATAATATGGGTAATAATGGATAACATATTGATAAAAATTGGAGTAATAAGTATAATTATTATAGTTCTAGCGATAATAACTGCATAATATCGGTAATAGTGTATGTTATATTGATAATATTGGGAGTAATAAGTATATTTATTATAGTTCTGACGATAATAACTGTATAATATGGGTAATAATGCATGTTATATTGATAATATTGGGAGTAATAAGTATAATTATCATAGTTCTAGCAATAATAACTGCATAATTAGGGTAATAATGCATGTTATATTGATAAAATTAGGAGTAATAAGTATAATTATTATAGTTCTGGCGATAATAACTGCATAATATTGGTAATAATGCATGTTATATTGATAATATTGGGAGTAATAAGTATAATTATTGTAGTTCTCGCTATAATAACTGCATAATATGGGTAATAGTGCATGTTATATTGATAATACTGGGAGTAATAAGTATATTTATTGTAGTTATGGCGATAATAACTGAATGATATGGGTAATAATGCATGTTATATTGATAAAATTAGGAGTAATAAGTATAATTATTATATTTCTGGCGATAATAACTGCATAATATGGGTAATAATGCATGTTATACTGATAATAATATAAGTAATATGTATAACTATTATAGTTCTAGCGATAATAACTGTATAATATGGGTAATAATGCATAACATATTGATAAAAATTGGAGTAATAAGTATAATTGTTATAGTTCTAGCAATAATAACTGCATAATTAGGGTAATAATGCATGTTATATTGATAAAATTAGGAGTAATAAGTATAATTATTATAGTTCTGGCGATAATAACTGCATAATATTGGTAATAATGCATGTTATATTGATAATATTGGGAGTAATAAGTATAATTATTGTAGTTCTCGCTATAATAACTGCATAATATGGGTAATAATGCATGTTATATTGATAATACTGGGAGTAATAAGTATATTTATTGTAGTTATGGCGATAATAACTGAATGATATGGGTAATAATGCATGTTATATTGATAAAATTAGGAGTAATAAGTATAATTATTATATTTCTGGCGATAATAACTGCATAATATGGGTAATAATGCATGTTATACTGATAATAATATAAGTAATATGTATAACTATTATAGTTCTAGCGATAATAACTGTATAATATGGGTAATAATGCATGTTATATTGATAATATTGGGAGTAATAAGTATAATTATTGTAGTTCTCGCTATAATAACTGCATAATATGGGTAATAATGCATGTTATATTGATAATACTGGGAGTAATAAGTATATTTATTGTAGTTATGGCGATAATAACTGAATGATATGGGTAATAATGCATGTTATATTGATAAAATTAGGAGTAATAAGTATAATTATTATATTTCTGGCGATAATAACTGCATAATATGGGTAATAATGCATGTTATACTGATAATAATATAAGTAATATGTATAACTATTATAGTTCTAGCGATAATAACTGTATAATATGGGTAATAATGCATAACATATTGATAAAAATTGGAGTAATAAGTATAATTGTTATAGTTCTAGCGATAATAACTGCATAATATCGGTAATAATGCATGATATATTGATAATATTGCGAGTAATAAGTATAATTATTATAGTTCTGACGATAATAACAGTATAATATGGGTAATAATGCATGTTATATTGATAATACTGGGAGTAATAAGTATAATTATTGTAGTTTTAGCGATAATAACTGAATAATATGGGTAATAATGCATGTTATATTGATAAAATTAGGAGTAATAAGTATAATTATTATATTTCTGGCGATAATAACTGCATAATATGGGTAATAATGCATGTTGTACTGATAATAATATAAGAAACAAGTGAAACTATTATAGTTTTAGCGATAATAACTGCATAATATGGGTAATAATGCATGTTATACTGATAATATTGGGAGTAATAACTATATTTATTATATTTCTGGCGATAATAACTGCATAATATGGGTAATAATGCATGATATATTGATAATATTGCGAGTAATAAGTATAATTATCATAGGTCTAGCAATAATAACTGCATAATATGGGTAATAATGCATGTTATATTGTTAATATTGGGAGTAATAAGTATATTTATTATAGTTCTGACGATAATAACAGTATAATATGGGTAATAATGCATGTTATATTGATAATATTGGGAGTAATAAGTATAATTATTGTAGTTCTAGCGATAATAACTGAATGATATGGGAATAATGCATGTTATATTGATAAAATTAGGAGTAATAAGTATAATTATTATAGTTCTGACGATAATAACAGTATAATATGGGTAATAATGCTTGTTGTACTGATAATAATATAAGAAACAAGTGAAACTATTATAGTTTTAGCGATAATAACTGCATAATATGGGTAATAATTCATGTTATACTGATAATAATATAAGTAATATGTATAACTATTATAGTTCTAGCGATAATAACTGTATAATATGGGTAATAATGGATAACATATTGATAAAAATTGGAGTAATAAGTATAATTATTATAGTTCTAGCGATAATAACTGCATAATATCGGTAATAGTGTATGTTATATTGATAATATTGGGAGTAATAAGTATATTTATTATAGTTCTGACGATAATAACTGTATAATATGGGTAATAATGCATGTTATATTGATAATATTGGGAGTAATAAGTATAATTATCATAGTTCTAGCAATAATAACTGCATAATTAGGGTAATAATGCATGTTATATTGATAAAATTAGGAGTAATAAGTATAATTATTATAGTTCTGGCGATAATAACTGCATAATATTGGTAATAATGCATGTTATATTGATAATATTGGGAGTAATAAGTATAATTATTGTAGTTCTCGCTATAATAACTGCATAATATGGGTAATAGTGCATGTTATATTGATAATACTGGGAGTAATAAGTATATTTATTGTAGTTATGGCGATAATAACTGAATGATATGGGTAATAATGCATGTTATATTGATAAAATTAGGAGTAATAAGTATAATTATTATATTTCTGGCGATAATAACTGCATAATATGGGTAATAATGCATGTTATACTGATAATAATATAAGTAATATGTATAACTATTATAGTTCTAGCGATAATAACTGTATAATATGGGTAATAATGCATAACATATTGATAAAAATTGGAGTAATAAGTATAATTGTTATAGTTCTAGCAATAATAACTGCATAATTAGGGTAATAATGCATGTTATATTGATAAAATTAGGAGTAATAAGTATAATTATTATAGTTCTGGCGATAATAACTGCATAATATTGGTAATAATGCATGTTATATTGATAATATTGGGAGTAATAAGTATAATTATTGTAGTTCTCGCTATAATAACTGCATAATATGGGTAATAATGCATGTTATATTGATAATACTGGGAGTAATAAGTATATTTATTGTAGTTATGGCGATAATAACTGAATGATATGGGTAATAATGCATGTTATATTGATAAAATTAGGAGTAATAAGTATAATTATTATATTTCTGGCGATAATAACTGCATAATATGGGTAATAATGCATGTTATACTGATAATAATATAAGTAATATGTATAACTATTATAGTTCTAGCGATAATAACTGTATAATATGGGTAATAATGCATGTTATATTGATAATATTGGGAGTAATAAGTATAATTATTGTAGTTCTCGCTATAATAACTGCATAATATGGGTAATAATGCATGTTATATTGATAATACTGGGAGTAATAAGTATATTTATTGTAGTTATGGCGATAATAACTGAATGATATGGGTAATAATGCATGTTATATTGATAAAATTAGGAGTAATAAGTATAATTATTATATTTCTGGCGATAATAACTGCATAATATGGGTAATAATGCATGTTATACTGATAATAATATAAGTAATATGTATAACTATTATAGTTCTAGCGATAATAACTGTATAATATGGGTAATAATGCATAACATATTGATAAAAATTGGAGTAATAAGTATAATTGTTATAGTTCTAGCGATAATAACTGCATAATATCGGTAATAATGCATGATATATTGATAATATTGCGAGTAATAAGTATAATTATTATAGTTCTGACGATAATAACAGTATAATATGGGTAATAATGCATGTTATATTGATAATACTGGGAGTAATAAGTATAATTATTGTAGTTTTAGCGATAATAACTGAATAATATGGGTAATAATGCATGTTATATTGATAAAATTAGGAGTAATAAGTATAATTATTATATTTCTGGCGATAATAACTGCATAATATGGGTAATAATGCATGTTGTACTGATAATAATATAAGAAACAAGTGAAACTATTATAGTTTTAGCGATAATAACTGCATAATATGGGTAATAATGCATGTTATACTGATAATATTGGGAGTAATAACTATATTTATTATATTTCTGGCGATAATAACTGCATAATATGGGTAATAATGCATGATATATTGATAATATTGCGAGTAATAAGTATAATTATCATAGGTCTAGCAATAATAACTGCATAATATGGGTAATAATGCATGTTATATTGTTAATATTGGGAGTAATAAGTATATTTATTATAGTTCTGACGATAATAACAGTATAATATGGGTAATAATGCATGTTATATTGATAATATTGGGAGTAATAAGTATAATTATTGTAGTTCTAGCGATAATAACTGAATGATATGGGAATAATGCATGTTATATTGATAAAATTAGGAGTAATAAGTATAATTATTATAGTTCTGACGATAATAACAGTATAATATGGGTAATAATGCTTGTTGTACTGATAATAATATAAGAAACAAGTGAAACTATTATAGTTTTAGCGATAATAACTGCATAATATGGGTAATAATTCATGTTATACTGATAATAATATAAGTAATATGTATAACTATTATAGTTCTAGCGATAATAACTGTATAATATGGGTAATAATGGATAACATATTGATAAAAATTGGAGTAATAAGTATAATTATTATAGTTCTAGCGATAATAACTGCATAATATCGGTAATAGTGTATGTTATATTGATAATATTGGGAGTAATAAGTATATTTATTATAGTTCTGACGATAATAACTGTATAATATGGGTAATAATGCATGTTATATTGATAATATTGGGAGTAATAAGTATAATTATCATAGTTCTAGCAATAATAACTGCATAATTAGGGTAATAATGCATGTTATATTGATAAAATTAGGAGTAATAAGTATAATTATTATAGTTCTGGCGATAATAACTGCATAATATTGGTAATAATGCATGTTATATTGATAATATTGGGAGTAATAAGTATAATTATTGTAGTTCTCGCTATAATAACTGCATAATATGGGTAATAATGCATGTTATATTGATAATACTGGGAGTAATAAGTATATTTATTGTAGTTATGGCGATAATAACTGAATGATATGGGTAATAATGCATGTTATATTGATAAAATTAGGAGTAATAAGTATAATTATTATAGTTCTGGCGATAATAACTGCATAGTATTGGTAATAATGCATGTTACATTGATAATAGTAAAAGTAATAAGTATAATTATTGTAGTTCTAGCGATAATAACTGCATAATATGGGTCACAATGCATGATATGTTGGTAATATTGCGAATAATAAGTATAATTATCATAGTTCTAGCAATAATAACTGCATAATATGGGTAATAATGCATGTTATATTGATAATATTGGGAGTAATAAGTATATTTATTATAGTTCTGACGATAATAACAGTATAATATGGGTAATAATGCATGTTATATTGATAATATTGGGAGTAATAAGTATAATTATTGTAGTTCTCGCGATAATAACTGCATAATATGGGTAATAATGCATGTTATATTGATAATATTGGGAGTAATAAGTATATTTATTATAGTTCTGACGATAATAACAGTATAATATGGGTAATAATGCATGTTATATTGATAATATTGGGAGTAATAAGTATAATTATCATAGGTCTAGCAATAATAACTGCATAATATGGGTAATAATGCATGTTATATTGTTAATATTGGGAGTAATAAGTATATTTATTATAGTTCTGACGATAATAACAGTATAATATGGGTAATAATGCATGTTATATTGATAATATTGGGAGTAATAAGTATAATTATTGTAGTTCTAGCGATAATAACTGAATGATATGGGAATAATGCATGTTATATTGATAAAATTAGGAGTAATAAGTATAATTATTATAGTTCTGACGATAATAACAGTATAATATGGGTAATAATGCTTGTTGTACTGATAATAATATAAGAAACAAGTGAAACTATTATAGTTTTAGCGATAATAACTGCATAATATGGGTAATAATTCATGTTATACTGATAATAATATAAGTAATATGTATAACTATTATAGTTCTAGCGATAATAACTGTATAATATGGGTAATAATGGATAACATATTGATAAAAATTGGAGTAATAAGTATAATTATTATAGTTCTAGCGATAATAACTGCATAATATCGGTAATAGTGTATGTTATATTGATAATATTGGGAGTAATAAGTATATTTATTATAGTTCTGACGATAATAACTGTATAATATGGGTAATAATGCATGTTATATTGATAATATTGGGAGTAATAAGTATAATTATCATAGTTCTAGCAATAATAACTGCATAATTAGGGTAATAATGCATGTTATATTGATAAAATTAGGAGTAATAAGTATAATTATTATAGTTCTGGCGATAATAACTGCATAATATTGGTAATAATGCATGTTATATTGATAATATTGGGAGTAATAAGTATAATTATTGTAGTTCTCGCTATAATAACTGCATAATATGGGTAATAGTGCATGTTATATTGATAATACTGGGAGTAATAAGTATATTTATTGTAGTTATGGCGATAATAACTGAATGATATGGGTAATAATGCATGTTATATTGATAAAATTAGGAGTAATAAGTATAATTATTATATTTCTGGCGATAATAACTGCATAATATGGGTAATAATGCATGTTATACTGATAATAATATAAGTAATATGTATAACTATTATAGTTCTAGCGATAATAACTGTATAATATGGGTAATAATGCATAACATATTGATAAAAATTGGAGTAATAAGTATAATTGTTATAGTTCTAGCAATAATAACTGCATAATTAGGGTAATAATGCATGTTATATTGATAAAATTAGGAGTAATAAGTATAATTATTATAGTTCTGGCGATAATAACTGCATAATATTGGTAATAATGCATGTTATATTGATAATATTGGGAGTAATAAGTATAATTATTGTAGTTCTCGCTATAATAACTGCATAATATGGGTAATAATGCATGTTATATTGATAATACTGGGAGTAATAAGTATATTTATTGTAGTTATGGCGATAATAACTGAATGATATGGGTAATAATGCATGTTATATTGATAAAATTAGGAGTAATAAGTATAATTATTATATTTCTGGCGATAATAACTGCATAATATGGGTAATAATGCATGTTATACTGATAATAATATAAGTAATATGTATAACTATTATAGTTCTAGCGATAATAACTGTATAATATGGGTAATAATGCATGTTATATTGATAATATTGGGAGTAATAAGTATAATTATTGTAGTTCTCGCTATAATAACTGCATAATATGGGTAATAATGCATGTTATATTGATAATACTGGGAGTAATAAGTATATTTATTGTAGTTATGGCGATAATAACTGAATGATATGGGTAATAATGCATGTTATATTGATAAAATTAGGAGTAATAAGTATAATTATTATATTTCTGGCGATAATAACTGCATAATATGGGTAATAATGCATGTTATACTGATAATAATATAAGTAATATGTATAACTATTATAGTTCTAGCGATAATAACTGTATAATATGGGTAATAATGCATAACATATTGATAAAAATTGGAGTAATAAGTATAATTGTTATAGTTCTAGCGATAATAACTGCATAATATCGGTAATAATGCATGATATATTGATAATATTGCGAGTAATAAGTATAATTATTATAGTTCTGACGATAATAACAGTATAATATGGGTAATAATGCATGTTATATTGATAATACTGGGAGTAATAAGTATAATTATTGTAGTTTTAGCGATAATAACTGAATAATATGGGTAATAATGCATGTTATATTGATAAAATTAGGAGTAATAAGTATAATTATTATATTTCTGGCGATAATAACTGCATAATATGGGTAATAATGCATGTTGTACTGATAATAATATAAGAAACAAGTGAAACTATTATAGTTTTAGCGATAATAACTGCATAATATGGGTAATAATGCATGTTATACTGATAATATTGGGAGTAATAACTATATTTATTATATTTCTGGCGATAATAACTGCATAATATGGGTAATAATGCATGATATATTGATAATATTGCGAGTAATAAGTATAATTATCATAGGTCTAGCAATAATAACTGCATAATATGGGTAATAATGCATGTTATATTGTTAATATTGGGAGTAATAAGTATATTTATTATAGTTCTGACGATAATAACAGTATAATATGGGTAATAATGCATGTTATATTGATAATATTGGGAGTAATAAGTATAATTATTGTAGTTCTAGCGATAATAACTGAATGATATGGGAATAATGCATGTTATATTGATAAAATTAGGAGTAATAAGTATAATTATTATAGTTCTGACGATAATAACAGTATAATATGGGTAATAATGCTTGTTGTACTGATAATAATATAAGAAACAAGTGAAACTATTATAGTTTTAGCGATAATAACTGCATAATATGGGTAATAATTCATGTTATACTGATAATAATATAAGTAATATGTATAACTATTATAGTTCTAGCGATAATAACTGTATAATATGGGTAATAATGGATAACATATTGATAAAAATTGGAGTAATAAGTATAATTATTATAGTTCTAGCGATAATAACTGCATAATATCGGTAATAGTGTATGTTATATTGATAATATTGGGAGTAATAAGTATATTTATTATAGTTCTGACGATAATAACTGTATAATATGGGTAATAATGCATGTTATATTGATAATATTGGGAGTAATAAGTATAATTATCATAGTTCTAGCAATAATAACTGCATAATTAGGGTAATAATGCATGTTATATTGATAAAATTAGGAGTAATAAGTATAATTATTATAGTTCTGGCGATAATAACTGCATAATATTGGTAATAATGCATGTTATATTGATAATATTGGGAGTAATAAGTATAATTATTGTAGTTCTCGCTATAATAACTGCATAATATGGGTAATAATGCATGTTATATTGATAATACTGGGAGTAATAAGTATATTTATTGTAGTTATGGCGATAATAACTGAATGATATGGGTAATAATGCATGTTATATTGATAAAATTAGGAGTAATAAGTATAATTATTATAGTTCTGGCGATAATAACTGCATAGTATTGGTAATAATGCATGTTACATTGATAATAGTAAAAGTAATAAGTATAATTATTGTAGTTCTAGCGATAATAACTGCATAATATGGGTCACAATGCATGATATGTTGGTAATATTGCGAATAATAAGTATAATTATCATAGTTCTAGCAATAATAACTGCATAATATGGGTAATAATGCATGTTATATTGATAATATTGGGAGTAATAAGTATATTTATTATAGTTCTGACGATAATAACAGTATAATATGGGTAATAATGCATGTTATATTGATAATATTGGGAGTAATAAGTATAATTATTGTAGTTCTCGCGATAATAACTGCATAATATGGGTAATAATGCATGTTATATTGATAATATTGGGAGTAATAAGTATATTTATTATAGTTCTGACGATAATAACAGTATAATATGGGTAATAATGCATGTTATATTGATAATATTGGGAGTAATAAGTATAATTATTGTAGTTGTCGCGATAATAACTGAATGATATGGGTAATAATGCATGTTATATTGTTAAAATTAGGAGTAATAAGTATAATTATTATAGTTCTGGCGATAATAACTGCATAATATTGGTAATAATGCATGTTATATTGATAATATTGGGAGTAATAAGTATAATTATTGTAGTTCTCGCTATAATAACTGCATAATATGGGTAATAATGCATGTTATATTGATAATACTGGGAGTAATAAGTATATTTATTGTAGTTATGGCGATAATAACTGAATGATATGGGTAATAATGCATGTTATATTGATAAAATTAGGAGTAATAAGTATAATTATTATATTTCTGGCGATAATAACTGCATAATATGGGTAATAATGCATGTTATACTGATAATAATATAAGTAATATGTATAACTATTATAGTTCTAGCGATAATAACTGTATAATATGGGTAATAATGCATAACATATTGATAAAAATTGGAGTAATAAGTATAATTGTTAGAGTTCTAGCGATAATAACTGCATAATATCGGTAATAATGCATGATATATTGATAATATTGCGAGTAATAAGTATAATTATTATAGTTCTGACGATAATAACAGTATAATGTGGGTAATAATGCATGTTATATTGATAATATTGGGAGTAATAAGTATAATTATTGTAGTTTTAGCGATAATAACTGAATAATATGGGTAATAATGCATGTTATATTGATAAAATTAGGAGTAATAAGTATAATTATTATATTTCTGGCGATAATAACTGCATAATATGGGTAATAATGCATGTTGTACTGATAATAATATAAGAAACAAGTAAAACTATTATAGTTTTTGCGATAATAACTGCATAACATAGGTAATAATGCATGTTATATTGATAATATTGGGTGTAATAAGTATATTTATTATAGTTCTGACGATAATAACAGTATAATATGGGTAATAATGCATGTTATATTGCTAATATTGGGAGTAATAAGTATAATGATTGTAGTTCTAGCGATAATAACTGAATAATATGGGTAATAATGCATGTTATATTGATAAAATTAGGAGTAATAAGTATAATTGTTATAGTTCTGGCGATAATAACTGCATAATATGGGTAATAATGCATGTTATATTGATAATATTGGGAGTAATAAGTATATTTATTATAGTTCTGACGATAATAACAGTATAATATGGGTAATAATGCATGTTATATTGATAATATTGGGAGTAATAAGTATAATTATTGTAGTTGTCGCGATAATAACTGAATGATATGGGTAATAATGCATGTTATATTGATAAAATTAGGAGTAATAAGTATAATTATTATAGTTCTGGCGATAATAACTGCATAATATTGGTAATAATGCATGTTATATTGATAATATTGGGAGTAATAAGTATAATTATTGTAGTTCTCGCTATAATAACTGCATAATATGGGTAATAATGCATGTTATATTGATAGTACTGGGAGTAATAAGTATATTTATTGTAGTTATGGCGATAATAACTGAATGATATGGGTAATAATGCATGTTATATTGATAAAATTAGGAGTAATAAGTATAATTATTATATTTCTGGCGATAATAACTGCATAATATGGGTAATAATGCATGTTATACTGATAATAATATAAGTAATATGTATAACTATTATAGTTCTAGCGATAATAACTGTATAATATGGGTAATAATGCATAACATATTGATAAAAATTGGAGTAATAAGTATAATTGTTAGAGTTCTAGCGATAATAACTGCATAATATCGGTAATAATGCATGATATATTGATAATATTGCGAGTAATAAGTATAATTATTATAGTTCTGACGATAATAACAGTATAATATGGGTAATAATGCATGTTATATTGATAATATTGGGAGTAATAAGTATAATTATTGTAGTTTTAGCGATAATAACTGAATAATATGGGTAATAATGCATGTTATATTGATAAAATTAGGACTAATAAGTATAATTATTATATTTCTGGCGATAATAACTGCATAATATGGGTAATAATGCATGTTGTACTGATAATAATATAAGAAACAAGTAAAACTATTATAGTTTTTGCGATAATAACTGCATAACATAGGTAATAATGCATGTTATATTGATAATATTGGGTGTAATAAGTATATTTATTATAGTTCTGACGATAATAACAGTATAATATGGGTAATAATGCATGTTATATTGCTAATATTGGGAGTAATAAGTATAATGATTGTAGTTCTAGCGATAATAACTGAATAATATGGGTAATAATGCATGTTATATTGATAAAATTAGGAGTAATAAGTATAATTGTTATAGTTCTGGCGATAATAACTGCATAATATGGGTAATAATGCATGTTGTACTGATAACAATATAAGAAACAAGTAAAACTATTATAGTTTTAGCGATAATAACTGCATAATATGGGTAATAATTCATGTTATACTGATAATAATATAAGTAATATGTATAACTATTATAGTTCTAGCGATAATAACTGTATAATATGGGTAATAATGCATAACATATTGATAAAATTAGGAGTAATAAGTATAATTATTATAGTTCTAGCGATAATAACTGCACAATATCGGTAATAGTGCATGTTATATTGATAATATTGGGAGTAATAAGTATATTTATTATAGTTCTGACTATAATAACAGTATAATATGGGTGATAATGCATGTTATATTGATAATATTGGGAGTAATAAGTATAATTATTGTAGTTCTAGCGATAATAACTGAATGATATGGGTAATAATGCATGTTATATTGATAAAATTAGGAGTAATAAGTATAATTATTATACTTCTGGCGATAATAACAGTATAATATGGGTAATAATGCATGTTATACTAATAATAATATAAGTAATATGTATAACTATTATAGTTCTAGCGATAATAACTGCATAATAGAGTTAATAATGCATGTTATACTGATACAAATATAGGTAATAAGTATAACTATTATAGTTTTAGCGACAATAACTGCATAATATGGGTAATAATGCATGTTATATTGATAATATTGGGAGTAATAAGTATATTTGTTATAGTTCTGACGATAATAACAGTATAATATGGGTAATAATGCATAACATATTGATAAAATTAGGAGTAATAAGTATAATTATTATAGTTCTAGCGATTATAACTGCACAATATCGATAATAGTGCATGTTATATTGATAATATTGGGAGTAATAAGTATATTTATTATAGTTCTAGCGATAATAACTGAATGATATGGGTAATAATGCATAACATATTGATAAAATTAGGAGTATTAAGTATAATTATTACAGCTCTAGCGATAATAACTGCATAATAGGGGTAATCATGCATGTTATACTGATAATAATATAAGTTATAAGTATAACTGTTATAGTTCTAACGATAATAACTGTATAATATGGGTAATAATGCATAACATATTGATAAAATTAGGAGTAATAAGTATAATTATTATAGTTCTAGCGATAATAACTGCACAATATCGGTAATAGTGCATGTTATATTGATAATATTGGGAGTAATAAGTATATTTATTATAGTTCTGACTATAATAACAGTATAATATGGGTGATAATGCATGTTATATTGATAATATTGGGAGTAATAAGTATAATTATTGTAGTTCTAGCGATAATAACTGAATGATATGGGTAATAATGCATAACATATTGATAAAATTAGGAGTATTAAGTATAATTATTACAGCTCTAGCGATAACAACTGCATAATAGGGGTAATAATGCATGTTATACTGATAATAATGTACGTAATAAGTATAATTATTGTAGTTCTAGCGATAATAACTGTATAATATGGGTAATAATGCATAACATATTGATAAAATTAGGAGTAATAAGTATAATTATTATAGTTCTAGCGATTATAACTGCACAATATCGATAATAGTGCATGTTATATTGATAATATTGGGAGTAATAAGTATATTTATTATAGTTCTAGCGATAATAACTGAATGATATGGGTAATAATGCATAACATATTGATAAAATTAGGAGTAATAAGTATAATTATTATAGTTCTAGCGATAATAACTGCATAATATCGGTAATACTGTATGTTATGTTGATAATATTGGGAGTAATAAGTATACTTATTGTAGTTCTCGCGATAATAACTGCATAATATGGGTAATAATGCATGTTATATTGATAATATTGGGAGTAATAAGTATATTTATTATAGTTCTAGCGATAATAACTGAATGATATGGGTAATAATGCATAACATATTGATAAAATTAGGAGTATTAAGTATAATTATTACAGCTCTAGCGATAACAACTGCATAATATGGGTAATAATGCATGTTATACTGATAATAATATAAGTTATAAGTATAACTGTTATAGTTCTAACGATAATAACTGTATAATATGGGTAATAATGCATAACATATTGATAAAATTAGGAGTAATAAGTATAATTATTATAGTTCTAGCGATAATAACTGCACAATATCGGTAATAGTGCATGTTATATTGATAATATTGGGAGTAATAAGTATATTTATTATAGTTCTGACTATAATAACAGTATAATATGGGTGATAATGCATGTTATATTGATAATATTGGGAGTAATAAGTATAATTATTGTAGTTCTAGCGATAATAACTGAATAATATGGGTAATAATGCATGTTATATTGATAAAATTAGGAGTAATAAGTATAATTATTATACTTCTGGCGATAATAACAGTATAATATGGGTAATAATGCATGTTATACTAATAATAATATAAGTAATATGTATAACTATTATAGTTCTAGCGATAATAACAGTATAATATGGGTGATAATGCATGTTATATTGATAATATTGGGAGTAATAAGTATATTTATTATAGTTCTGACGATAACAACTGCATAATAGAGTTAATAATGCATGTTATACTGATACAAATATAGGTAATAAGTATAACTATTATAGTTTTAGCGACAATAACTGCATAATATGGGTAATAATGCATGTTATACTAATAATAATACAAGTAATATGTATAACTATTATAGTTCTAGCGATAATAACTGCATAATAGGGGTAATAATGCATGTTATACTGATAATAATGTACGTAATAAGTATAATTATTGTGGTTCTAGCGATAATAACTGTATAATATGGGTAATAATGCATAACATATTGATAAAATTAGGAGTAATAAGTATAATTATTATAGTTCTAGCGATAATAACTGCACAATATCGGTAATAGTGCATGTTATATTGATAATATTGGGAGTAATAAGTATATTTATTATAGTTCTGACTATAATAACAGTATAATATGGGTGATAATGCATGTTATATTGATAATATTGGGAGTAATAAGTATAATTATTGTAGTTCTAGCGATAATAACTGAATGATATGGGTAATAATGCATGTTATATTGATAAAATTAGGAGTAATAAGTATAATTATTATACTTCTGGCGATAATAACAGTATAATATGGGTAATAATGCATGTTATACTAATAATAATATAAGTAATATGTATAACTATTATAGTTCTAGCGATAATAACTGCATAATAGAGTTAATAATGCATGTTATACTGATACAAATATAGGTAATAAGTATAACTATTATAGTTTTAGCGACAATAACTGCATAATATGGGTAATAATGCATGTTATATTGATAATATTGGGAGTAATAAGTATATTTGTTATAGTTCTGACGATAATAACAGTATAATATGGGTAATAATGCATAACATATTGATAAAATTAGGAGTAATAAGTATAATTATTATAGTTCTAGCGATTATAACTGCACAATATCGATAATAGTGCATGTTATATTGATAATATTGGGAGTAATAAGTATATTTATTATAGTTCTAGCGATAATAACTGAATGATATGGGTAATAATGCATAACATATTGATAAAATTAGGAGTATTAAGTATAATTATTACAGCTCTAGCGATAATAACTGCATAATAGGGGTAATCATGCATGTTATACTGATAATAATATAAGTTATAAGTATAACTGTTATAGTTCTAACGATAATAACTGTATAATATGGGTAATAATGCATAACATATTGATAAAATTAGGAGTAATAAGTATAATTATTATAGTTCTAGCGATAATAACTGCACAATATCGGTAATAGTGCATGTTATATTGATAATATTGGGAGTAATAAGTATATTTATTATAGTTCTGACTATAATAACAGTATAATATGGGTGATAATGCATGTTATATTGATAATATTGGGAGTAATAAGTATAATTATTGTAGTTCTAGCGATAATAACTGAATGATATGGGTAATAATGCATAACATATTGATAAAATTAGGAGTATTAAGTATAATTATTACAGCTCTAGCGATAACAACTGCATAATAGGGGTAATAATGCATGTTATACTGATAATAATATAAGTTATAAGTATAACTGTTATAGTTCTAACGATAATAACTGTATAATATGGGTAATAATGCATAACATATTGATAAAATTAGGAGTAATAAGTATAATTATTATAGTTCTAGCGATAATAACTGCACAATATCGGTAATAGTGCATGTTATATTGATAATATTGGGAGTAATAAGTATATTTATTATAGTTCTGACTATAATAACAGTATAATATGGGTGATAATGCATGTTATATTGATAATATTGGGAGTAATAAGTATAATTATTGTAGTTCTAGCGATAATAACTGAATAATATGGGTAATAATGCATGTTATATTGATAAAATTAGGAGTAATAAGTATAATTATTATACTTCTGGCGATAATAACAGTATAATATGGGTAATAATGCATGTTATACTAATAATAATATAAGTAATATGTATAACTATTATAGTTCTAGCGATAATAACAGTATAATATGGGTGATAATGCATGTTATATTGATAATATTGGGAGTAATAAGTATATTTATTATAGTTCTGACGATAACAACTGCATAATAGAGTTAATAATGCATGTTATACTGATACAAATATAGGTAATAAGTATAACTATTATAGTTTTAGCGACAATAACTGCATAATATGGGTAATAATGCATGTTATACTAATAATAATACAAGTAATATGTATAATTATTATAGTTCTAGCGATAATAACTGCATAATAGGGGTAATAATGCATGTTATACTGATAATAATGTACGTAATAAGTATAATTATTGTGGTTCTAGCGATAATAACTGTATAATATGGGTAATAATGCATAACATATTGATAAAATTAGGAGTAATAAGTATAATTATTATAGTTCTAGCGATAATAACTGCACAATATCGGTAATGTGCATGTTATATTGATAATATTGGGAGTAATAAGTATAATTATTATAGTTCGAGCGATAACAACTGCCTAATATGGGTAATAGTGCATGTTACATTGATAAAGTTAGGAGTAATAAGTATAATTATTATAGTTCTGGCGATAATAACTGCATAGTATTGGTAATAATGCATGTAACATTGATAATAGTAAAAGTAATAAGAATAATTATTGTAGTTCTAGCGATAATAACTGCATAATATGGGTAATAATGCATGTTGTACTGATAATAATATAAGAAACAAGTAAAACTATTATAGTTCTGGCGATAATAACTGCATAATATGGGTAATAATGCATGTTATATTGATAAAACGAGGAGTAATAAGTATAATTATTATAGTTCTGGCGATAATAAGTGCATACTATGGGTAATAATGCATGTTATATTGATAATATTGGGGGTAATAAGTATATTTATTATAGTTCTGCCGATAATAACCGTATCATATGGGTAATAATGCACGTTATATTGATAATATCGGGAGTAATAAGTATATTTATTATAGTTCTGACGATAATAACAGTATAATATGGGTGATAATGCATGTTATATTGATAATATTGGGAGTAATAAGTATAATTATTGTAGTTCTAGCGATAATAACTGAATAATATGGGTAATAATGCATGTTATATTGATAAAATTAGGAGTAATAAGTATAATTATTATACTTCTGGCGATAATAACAGTATAATATGGGTAATAATGCATGTTATACTAATAATAATATAAGTAATATGTATAACTATTATAGTTCTAGCGATAATAACAGTATAATATGGGTGATAATGCATGTTATATTGATAATATTGGGAGTAATAAGTATATTTATTATAGTTCTGACGATAATAACTGCATAATAGAGTTAATAATGCATGTTATACTGATACAAATATAGGTAATAAGTATAACTATTATAGTTTTAGCGACAATAACTGCATAATATGGGTAATAATGCATGTTATACTAATAATAATACAAGTAATATGTATAACTATTATAGTTCTAGCGATAATAACTGCATAATAGGGGTAATAATGCATGTTATACTGATAATAATGTACGTAATAAGTATAATTATTGTGGTTCTAGCGATAATAACTGTATAATATGGGTAATAATGCATAACATATTGATAAAATTAGGAGTAATAAGTATAATTATTATAGTTCTAGCGATTATAACTGCACAATATCGATAATAGTGCATGTTATATTGATAATATTGGGAGTAATAAGTATATTTATTATAGTTCTAGCGATAATAACTGAATGATATGGGTAATAATGCATAACATATTGATAAAATTAGGAGTAATAAGTATAATTATTATAGTTCTAGCGATAATAACTGCATAATATCGGTAATACTGTATGTTATGTTGATAATATTGGGAGTAATAAGTATATTTATTATAGTTCTGACGATAATAACAGTATAATTTGGGTGATAATGCATGTTATATTGATAATATTGGGAGTAATAAGTATATTTATTATAGTTCTGCCGATAATAACCGTATAATATGGGTAATAATGCATGGTATATTGATAATATCGGGAGTAATAAGTATAGTTATTATAGTTCTGACGATAATAACTGTATAATATGGGTAATAATGCATAACATGTTAATAAAATTAGGAGTATTAAGTATAATTATTATAGTTCTAGCGATAATAACTGCATAATAGGGGTAATAATGCATGTTATACTGATAATAATGTAAGTAATAAGTATAACTATTATAACTCTAGCGATCATAACTGTATAATATTATTAATAATGCATAACATATTGATAAAATTAGGAGTAATCAGTATAATTATTATAGTTCTAGCGATAATAACTGCATAATATCGGTAATAGTGTATGTTATATTGATAATATTGGGAGTAATAAGTATATTTATTGTAGTTCTGACGATAATAACTGCATAATATGGGTAATAATGCATGTTATATTGATAATATTGGGAGTAAAAAGAATATTTATTGTAGTTCTCGCGATAATAACTGCTTAATATGGGTAATAATGCATAACATATTGATAAAATTAGGAGTAATAAGTATAATTATTATATTTCTAGCGATAATAACTGCATAATAGGGGTAATAATGCATGATATATTGATAATATTGCGAGTAATAAGTATAATTATCATAGTTCTAGCAATAATAACTGCATAATATGGGTAATAATGCATGTTATATTGATAAAATGAGAAGTAATGAGTATATTTATTATAGTTCTGACGATAATAACAGTATAATATGGGTAATAATGCATGTTATATTGATAATATTTGGAGTGTTAAGTATAATTATTGTAGTTCTCGCGATAATAACTGCATAATATGGGTAATAATGCATGTTATATTGATAATATTGGGAGTAATAAGAATAATTATTGTAGTTCTCGCGATAATAACTACTTAATATGGGTAATAATGCATACCATATTGATAAAATTAGGAGCAATAAGTATAATTATTATAGTTCTAGCGATAATAACTGCATAATAGGGGTAATAATGCATGATATATTGATAATATTGCGAGTAATAAGTATAATTATCATAGTTCTAGCAATAATAACTGCATAATATCGGTAATAGTGTATGTTATATTGATAATATTGGGAGTAATAAGTATATTTATTATAGTTCTGACGATAATAACTGTATAATATGGGTAATAATGCATAACATGTTAATAAAATTAGGAGTATTAAGTATAATTATTATAGTTCTAGCGATAATAACTGCATAATAGGGGTAGTAATGCATGTTATACTGATAATAATGTAAGTAATAAGTATAACTATTATAATTCTAGCGATAATAACTGTATAATATGGGTAATAATGCATAACATATTGATGAAATTAGGAGTAATAAGTATAATTATTATAGTTCTAGCGATAATAACTGCATAATATGGGTAATAGTGCATGTTATATTGATAATATTGGGAGTAATAAGTATATTTATTATAGTTCTGACGATAATAACAGTATAATATGGGTAATAATGCATGTTATATTGATAATATTTGGATTCATAAGTATAATTATTGTAGTTCTCGCGATAATAACTGCATAATATGGGTAATAATGCATGTTATATTGATAATATTGGGAGTAATAAGTATAATTATTGTAGTTCTCGCGATAATAACTGCTTAATATGGGAAATAATGCCTAACATATTCATAAAATTAGGAGTAATAAGTATAATTATTATAGTTCTAGCGATAATAACTGCATAATAGTTGTAATAATGCATGATATATTGATAATATCGCGAGTAATAAGTATAATTATCATAGTTCTAGCAATAATAACTGCATAATATGGGTAATAATGCATGTTATACTAAGAATAATATAAGTAATATGTATAACTATTATAGTTCTAGCGATAATAACAGTATAATATTATTAATAATGCATAACATATTGATAAAATTAGGAGTAATCAGTATAATAATTATAGTTCTAGCGATAATAACTGCATAATATGGGTAATAGTGCATGTTATATTGATAATATTGGGAGTAATAAGTATATTTATTATAGTTCTGACGATAATAACTGTATAATATGGGTAATAATGCATGTTATATTGATAGTACTTGGAGTCATAAGTATAATTATTGTAGTTCTCGCGATAATAACTGCATAATATGGGTAATAATGCATGTTATATTGATAATATTGGGAGTAATAAGAATAATTATTGTAGTTCTCGCGATAATAACTGCTTAATATGGGTAATAATGCATAACATATTGATAAAATTAGGAGTAATAAGTATAATTATTATAGTTCTAGCGATAATAAGTGCATAATAGGGGTAATAATGCTTGGTATATTGATAATATTGCGAGTAATAAGTATAATTATCATAGTTCTAGCAATAATAACTGCATAATAGGTGTAATAATGCATGATATATTGATAATATTGCGAGTAATAAGTATAATTATCATAGTCCTAGCAATAATAACTGCATAATAGGGGTAATAATGCATGATATATTGATAATATTGCGAGTAATAAGTATAATTATCATAGTTCTAGCAATAATAACTGCATAATATGGGTAATAATGCATGTTACATTGATAAAATGAGAAGTAATAAGTATAATTATTATAGTTCTGGCGATAATAACTGTATAATATGGGTAATAATGCATAACATATTGATAAAATTAGGAGTATTAAGTATAATTATTACAGCTCTAGCGATAATAACTGCATAATAGGGGTAATAATGCATGTTATACTGATAATAATATAAGTTATAAGTATAACTATTATAGTTCTAGCGATAATAACTGTATAATATGGGTAATAATGCATAACATATTGATAAAATTAGGAGTAATAAGTATAATTATTATAGTTCTAGCGATAATAACTGCACAATATCGGTAATGTGCATGTTATATTGATAATATTGGGAGTAATAAGTATAATTATTGTAGTTCTCGCGATAATAACTGCATAATATGGGTAATAATGCATGTTATATTGATAATATTGGGAGTAAAAAGAATATTTATTGTAGTTCTCGCGATAATAACTGCTTAATATGGGTAATAATGCATAACATATTGATAAAATTAGGAGTAATAAGTATAATTATTATAGTTCTAGCGATAATAACTGCATAATAGGGGTAATAATGCATGATATATTGATAATATTGCGAGTAATAAGTATAATTATCATAGTTCTAGCAATAATAACTGCATAATATGGGTAATAATGCATGTTATATTGATAAAATGAGAAGTAATGAGTATAATTATTATAGTTCTGGCGATAATAACTGTATAATATGGGTAATAATGCATAACATATTGATAAAATTAGGAGTATTAAGTATAATTATTATAGCTCTAGCGATAATAACTGCATAATAGGGGTAATAATGCATGTTATACTGATAATAATATAAGTAATAAGTATAACTATTATAGTTCTAACGATAATAACTGTATAATATGGGTAATAATGCATGTTATACTAATAATAATATAAGTAATATGTATAACTATTATAGTTCTAGCGATAATAACTGTATAATATGATTAATAATGCATAACATATTGATAAAATTAGGAGTAATCAGTATAATTATTATAGTTCTAGCGTTAATAACTGCATAATATCGGTAATAGTGTATGTTATATTGATAATATTGGGAGTAATAAGTATATTTATTATAGTTCTGACGTTAATAACAGTATAATATGGGTAATAATGCATGTTATATTGATAATATTGGGAGTAATAAGTATATTTATTATAATTCTGACGATAATAACTGTATAATATGGGTAATAATGCATAACATATTAATAAAATTAGGAGTAATAAGTATATTTATTATAGTTCTGACGATAATAACAGTATAATATGGGTAATAATGCATGGTATATTGATAATATTGTTAGTAATAAGTATAATTATTGTAGTTCTCGCGATAATAACTGCATAATATGGGTAATAATGCATGTTATATTGATAATATTGGGAGTAATAAGAATATTTATTGTAGTTCCTCGCGATAATAACTGCTTAATATGGGTAATAATGCATAACATATTGATAAAATTAGGAGTAATAAGTATAATTATTATAGTTCTAGCGATAATAACTGCATAATAGGGGTAATAATGCATGATATATTGATAATATTGCGAGTAATAAGTATAATTATCATAGTTCTAGCAATAATAACTGCATAATATGGGTAATAATGCATGTTATATTGATAAAATGAGAAGTAATGAGTATAACTATTATAGTTCTAACGATAATAACTGTATAATATGGGTAATAATGCATAACATATTGATGAAATTAGGAGTAATAAGTATAATTATTATAGTTCTAGCGATAATAACTGCATAATATGGGTAATAGTGCATGTTATATTGATAATATTGGGAGTAATAAGTATATTTATTATAGTTCTGACGATAATAACAGTATAATATGGGTAATAATGCATGTTATATTGATAATATTTGGATTCATAAGTATAATTATTGTAGTTCTCGCGATAATAACTGCATAATATGGGTAATAATGCATGTTATATTGATAATATTGGGAGTAATAAGTATAATTATTGTAGTTCTCGCGATAATAACTGCTTAATATGGGAAATAATGCCTAACATATTCATAAAATTAGGAGTAATAAGTATAATTATTATAGTTCTAGCGATAATAACTGCATAATAGTTGTAATAATGCATGATATATTGATAATATCGCGAGTAATAAGTATAATTATCATAGTTCTAGCAATAATAACTGCATAATATGGGTAATAATGCATGTTATATTGATAATATTGCGAGTAATAAGTATAATTATCATAGTTCTAGCAATAATAACTGCATAATATGGGTAATAATGCATGTTACATTGATAAAATGAGAAGTAATAAGTATAATTATTATAGTTCTGGCGATAATAACTGTATAATATGGGTAATAATGCATAACATATTGATAAAATTAGGAGTATTAAGTATAATTATTACAGCTCTAGCGATAATAACTGCATAATAGGGGTAATAATGCATGTTATACTGATAATAATATAAGTTATAAGTATAACTATTATAGTTCTAACGATAATAACTGTATAATATGGGTAATAATGCATAACATATTGATAAAATTAGGAGTAATAAGTATAATTATTATAGTTCTAGCGATAATAACTGCACAATATCGGTAATAGTGCATGTTATATTGATAATATTGGGAGTAATAAGTATATTTATTATAGTTCTGACTATAATAACAGTATAATATGGGTGATAATGCATGTTATATTGATAATATTGGGAGTAATAAGTATATTTATTATAGTTCTGACGATAATAACTGTATAATATGGGTAATAATGCATGTTATATTGATAATATTTGGAGTCATAAGTATAATTATTGTAGTTCTCGCGATAATAACTGCATAATAGGGGTAATAATGCACGTTATACTGATAATAATATAAGTAATAAGTATAACTATTATAGTTCTAACGATAATAACTGTATAATATGGGTAATAATGCATGTTATATTGATAAAATGAGGAGTAATAAGTATAATTCTTATAGTTCTAGCGATAGTAACTGCATAATATGGGTAATAATGCATGTTATATTGATAAAATGAGAAGTAATAAGTATAATTATTATAGTCCTGGCGATAATAACTGTATAATATGGGTAATAATGCATAACATATTGATAAAATTAGGAGTAATAAGTATAATTATTATAGTTCTAGCGATAATAACTGCACAATATCGGTAATGTGCATGTTATATTGATAATATTGGGAGTAATAAGTATAATTATTGTAGTTCTCGCGATAATAACTGCATAATATGGGTAATAATGCATGTTATATTGATAATATTGGGAGTAAAAAGAATATTTATTGTAGTTCTCGCGATAATAACTGCTTAATATGGGTAATAATGCATAACATATTGATAAAATTAGGAGTAATAAGTATAATTATTATAGTTCTAGCGATAATAACTGCATAATAGGGGTAATAATGCATGATATATTGATAATATTGCGAGTAATAAGTATAATTATCATAGTTCTAGCAATAATAACTGCATAATATGGGTAATAATGCATGTTATATTGATAAAATGAGAAGTAATGAGTATAATTATTATAGTTCTGGCGATAATAACTGTATAATATGGGTAATAATGCATAACATATTGATAAAATTAGGAGTATTAAGTATAATTATTATAGCTCTAGCGATAATAACTGCATAATAGGGGTAATAATGCATGTTATACTGATAATAATATAAGTAATAAGTATAACTATTACAGCTCTAGCGATAATAACTGCATAATAGGGGTAATAATGCATGTTATACTGATAATAATATAAGTTATAAGTATAACTATTATAGTTCTAACGATAATAACTGTATAATATGGGTAATAATGCATAACATATTGATAAAATTAGGAGTAATAAGTATAATTATTATAGTTCTAGCGATAATAACTGCACAATATCGGTAATAGTGCATGTTATATTGATAATATTGGGAGTAATAAGTATATTTATTATAGTTCTGACTATAATAACAGTATAATATGGGTGATAATGCATGTTATATTGATAATATTGGGAGTAATAAGTATATTTATTATAGTTCTGACGATAATAACTGTATAATATGGGTAATAATGCATGTTATATTGATAATATTTGGAGTCATAAGTATAATTATTGTAGTTCTCGCGATAATAACTGCATAATAGGGGTAATAATGCACGTTATACTGATAATAATATAAGTAATAAGTATAACTATTATAGTTCTAACGATAATAACTGTATAATATGGGTAATAATGCATGTTATATTGATAAAATGAGGAGTAATAAGTATAATTCTTATAGTTCTCGCGATAATAACTGCTTAATATGGGTAATAATGCATAACATATTGATAAAATTAGGAGTATTAAGTATAATTATTATAGCTCTAGCGATAATAACTGCATAATAGGGGTAATAATGCATGTTATACTGATAATAATATAAGTAATAAGTATAACTATTATAGTTCTAACGATAATAACTGTATAATATGGGTAATAATGCATGTTATACTAATAGTAATATAAGTAATATGTATAACTATTATAGTTCTAGCGATAATAACTGTATAATATGATTAATAATGCATAACATATTGATAAAATTAGGAGTAATCAGTATAATTATTATAGTTCTAGCGTTAATAACTGCATAATATCGGTAATAGTGTATGTTATATTGATAATATTGGGAGTAATAAGTATATTTATTATAGTTCTGACGTTAATAACAGTATAATATGGGTAATAATGCATGTTATATTGATAATATTGGGAGTAATAAGTATATTTATTATAATTCTGACGATAATAACTGTATAATATGGGTAATAATGCATAACATATTAATAAAATTAGGAGTAATAAGTATATTTATTATAGTTCTGACGATAATAACAGTATAATATGGGTAATAATGCATGGTATATTGATAATATTGTTAGTAATAAGTATAATTATTGTAGTTCTCGCGATAATAACTGCATAATATGGGTAATAATGCATGTTATATTGATAATATTGGGAGTAATAAGAATATTTATTGTAGTTCTCGCGATAATAACTGCTTAATATGGGTAATAATGCATAACATATTGATAAAATTAGGAGTAATAAGTATAATTATTATAGTTCTAGCGATAATAACTGCATAATAGGGGTAATAATGCATGATATATTGATAATATTGCGAGTAATAAGTATAATTATCATAGTTCTAGCAATAATAACTGCATAATATGGGTAATAATGCATGTTATATTGATAAAATGAGAAGTAATGAGTATAACTATTATAGTTCTAACGATAATAACTGTATAATATGGGTAATAATGCATGTTATACTAATAATAATATAAGTAATATGTATAACTATTATAGTTCTAGCGATAATAACTGTATAATATGATTAATAATGCATAACATATTGATAAAATTAGGAGTAATCAGTATAATTATTATAGTTCTAGCGATAATAACTGCATAATATCGGTAATAGTGTATGTTATATTGATAATATTGGGAGTAATAAGTATATTTATTATAGTTCTGACGATAATAACAGTATAATATGGGTAATAATGCATGTTATACTGATAATATTGGGAGTAATAAGTATATTTATTATAGTTCTGACGATAATAACTGTATAATATGGGTAATAATGCATAACATATTAATAAAATTAGGAGTATTAAGTATAATTATTATAGTTCTAGCGATAGTAACTGCATAATGTGGGTAATAATGCATGATATATTGATAATATTGCGAGTAATAAGTATAATTATCATAGTTCTAGCAATAATAACTGCATAATATCGGTAATAGTGTATGTTACATTGATAAAATGAGAAGTAATAAGTATAATTATTATAGTTCTGGCGATAATAACTGTATAATATGGGTAATAATGCATAACATATTGATAAAATTAGGAGCATTAAGTATAATTATTACAACTCTAGCGATAATAACTGCATAATAGGGGTAATAATGCATGTTATACTGATAATAATATAAGTTATAAGTATAACTATTATAGTTCTAACGATAATAACTGCACAATATCGGTAATAGTGCATGTTATATTGATAATATTGGGAGTAATAAGTATATTTATTATAGTTCTGACGATAATAACTGTATAATATGGGTAATAATGCATGTTATATTGATAATATTTGGAGTCATAAGTATAATTATTGTAGTTCTCGCGATAATAACTGCATAATAGGGGTAATAATGCATGTTATACTGATAATAATATAAGTAATAAGTATAACTATTATAGTTCTAACGATAATAACTGTATAATATGGGTAATAATGCATGTTATATTGATAAAATGAGGAGTAATAAGTATAATTCTTATAGTTCTAGCGATAATAACTGCATAATATGGGTAATAATGCATGTTATATTGATAAAATGAGAAGTAATAAGTATAATTATTATAGTTCTGGCGATAATAACTGTATAATATGGGTAATAATGCATAACATATTGATAAAATTAGGAGTAATAAGTATTATTATTATAGTTCTAGCGATAATAACTGCACAATATCGGTAATGTGCATGTTATATTGATAATATTGGGAGTAATAAGTATATTTATTATAGTTCTGACGATAATAACAGTATAATATGGGTAATAATGCATAACATATTGATAAAATTAGGAGTATTAAGTATAATTATTATAGTTCTAGCGATAATAACTGCATAATAGGGGTAATAATGCATGATATATTGAAAATATTGCGAGTAATAAGTATAATTATCATAGTTCTAGCAAGAATAACTGCATAATATGGGTAATAATGCATGTTATATTGATAAAATGAGAAGTAATGAGTATAATTATTATAGTTCTGGCGATAATAACTGTATAATATGGGTAATAATGCATAACATATTGATAAAATTAGGAGTATTAAGTATAATTATTATAGCTCTAGCGATAATAACTGCATAATAGGGGTAATAATGCATGTTATACTGATAATAATATAAGTAATAAGTATAACTATTATAGTTCTAACGATAATAACTGTATAATATGGGTAATAATGCATGTTATACTAATAATAATATAAGTAATATGTATAACTATTATAGTTCTAGCGATAATAACTGTATAATATGATTAATAATACATAACATATTGATAAAATTAGGAGTAATCAGTATAATTATTATAGTTCTAGCGTTAATAACTGCATAATATCGGTAATAGTGTATGTTATATTGATAATATTGGGAGTAATAAGTATATTTATTATAGTTCTGACGATAATAACTGTATAATATGGGTAATAATGCATAACATATTAATAAAATTAGGAGTATTAAGTATAATTATTATAGTTCTAGCGATAATAACTGCATAATGTGGGTAATAATGCATGATATATTGATAATATTGCGAGTAATAAGTATAATTATCATAGTTCTAGCAATAATAACTGCATAATATCGGTAATAGTGTATGTTATATTGATAATATTGGGAGTAATAAGTATATTTATTATAGTTCTGACGATAATAACTGTATAATATGGGTAATAATGCATAACATATTAATAAAATTAGGAGTAATAAGTATATTTATTATAGTTCTGACGATAATAACAGTATAATATGGGTAATAATGCATGGTATATTGATAATATTGGGAGTAATAAGTATAATTATTGTAGTTCTCGCGATAATAACTGCATAATATGGGTAATAATGCATGTTATATTGATAATATTGGGAGTAATAAGAATATTTATTGTAGTTCTCGCGATAATAACTGCTTAATATGGGTAATAATGCATAACATATTGATAAAATTAGGAGTAATAAGTATAATTATTATAGTTCTAGCGATAATAACTGCATAATAGGGGTAATAATGCATGATATATTGATAATATTGCGAGTAATAAGTATAATTATCATAGTTCTAGCAATAATAACTGCATAATATGGGTAATAATGCATGTTATATTGATAAAATGAGAAGTAATGAGTATAATTATTATAGTTCTGGCGATAATAACTGTATAATATGGGTAATAATGCATAACATATAGATAAAATTAGGAGTATTAAGTATAATTATTATAGCTCTAGCGATAATAACTGCATAATAGGGGTAATAATGCATGTTATACTGATAATAATATAAGTAATAAGTATAAGTATTATAGTTCTAGCGTTAATAACTGTATAATATGGGTAATAATGCATAACATATTGATAAAATTAGGAGTAATAAGTATAATTATTACAGCTCTAGCGATAATAACTGCATAATAGGGGTAATAATGCATGTTATATTGATAAAATGAGAAGTAATGAGTATAATTATTATAGTTCTGGCGATAATAACTGTATAATATGGGTAATAATGCATAACATATTGATAAAATTAGGAGTATTAAGTATAATTATTATAGCTCTAGCGATAATAACTGCATAATAGGGGTAATAATGCATGTTATACTGATAATAATATAAGTAATAAGTATAACTATTATAGTTCTAACGATAATAACTGTATAATATGGGTAATAATGCATGTTATACTAATAATAATATAAGTAATATGTATAACTATTATAGTTCTAGCGATAATAACTGCATAATATGGGTAATAATGCATGTTATATTGATAAAATGAGGAGTAATCAGTATAATTATTATAGTTCTAGCGATAATAACTGCACAATATCGGTAATAGTGCATGTTACATTGATAATAATAAAAGTAATAAGTATAATTAATATAGTTCGAGCGATAATAACTGCATAATATGGGTAATAATGCATGTTATATTGGTAAAATGAGGAGTAATAAGTATAATTGTAATAGTTCTGGCGATAAGAACTGCATAGTATTGGTAATCATGCATGTTACATTGATAACAGTAAAAGTAATAAGTATAATTATTGTAGTTCTAGCGATAATAACTGCATAGTATGGGTAATTATGCATGTTATATTGATAATATTGGGAGTAATAAGTATATTTATTATAGGTCTGACGATAATAACTGTATAATATGGGTAATAATGCATAACATATTGATAAAATTAGGAGTATTAAGTATAATTATTACAGCTCTAGCGATAATAACTGCATAATAGGGGTAATAATGCATGTTATACTGATAATAATATAAGTAATAAGTATAGCTATTATAGTTCTAACGATAATAACTGTATAATATGGGTAATAATGCATGTTATATTGATAAAATGAGGAGTAATAAGTATAATTCTTATAGTTCTAGCGATAATAACTGCATAATATGGGTAATAATGCATGTTATATTGATAAAATGAGAAGTAATAAGTATAAGTATTATAGTTCTGGCGATAATAACTGTATAATATGGGTAATAATTCATAACATATTGATAAAATTAGGAGCATTAAGTATAATTATTATAGCTCTAGCGATAATAACTGCATAATAGGGGTAATAATGCATGTTATACTGATAATAATATAAGTAATAAGTATAACTATTATAGTTCTAGCGATAATAACTGTATAATATGGGTAATAATGCATAACATATTGATAAACTTAGGAGTAATAAGTATAATTATTATAGTTCTAGCGATAATAACTGCACAATATCGGTAATAGTGCATGTTATATTGATAATATTGGGGGTAATAAGTACATTTATTATAGTTCTGACTATAATAACAGTATAATATGGGTGATAATGCATGTTATATTGATAATATTGGGAGTAATAAGTATATTTATTATAGTTCTGACGATAATAACTGTATAATATGGGTAATAATGCATGTTATATTGATAATATTTGGAGTCATAAATATAATTATTGTAGTTCTCGCGATAATAACTGCATAATAGGGGTAATAATGCATGTTATACTGATAATAATATAAGTAATAAGTATAACTATTATAGTTCTAACGATAATAACTGTATAATATGGGTAATAATGCATGTTATATTGATAAAATGAGGAGTAATAAGTATAATTCTTATAGTTCTAGCGATAATAACTGCATAATATGGGTAATAATGCATGTTATATTGATAAAATGAGAAGTAATAAATATAATTATTATAGTTCTGGCGATAATAACTGTATAATATGGGTAATAATGCATAACATATTGATAAAATTAGGAGTATTAAGTATAATTATTATAGCTCTAGCGATAATAACTGCATAATAGGGGTAAAAATGCATGTTATACTGATAAAAATATAAGTAATAAGTATAACTATTATAGTTCTAACGATAATAACTGTATAATATGGGTAATAATGCATGTTATACTAATAATAATATAAGTAATATGTATAACTATTATAGTTCTAGCGATAATAACTGTATAATATGATTAATAATGCATAACATATTGATAAAATTAGGAGTAATCAGTATAATTATTATAGTTCTAGCGATAATAACTGCATAATATCGGTAATAGTGTATGTTATATTGATAATATTGGGAGTAATAAGTATATTTATTATAGTTCTGACGATAATAACAGTATAATATGGGTAATAATGCATGTTATATTGATAATATTGGGAGTAATAAGTATATTTATTATAGTTCTGACGATAATAACTGTATAATATGGGTAATAATGCATAACATATTAATAAAATTAGGAGCAATAAGTATATTTATTATAGTTCTGACGATAATAACAGTATAATATGGGTAATAATGCATGGTATATTGATAATATTGGGAGTAATAAGTATACTTATTGTAGTTCTCGCGATAATAACTGCATAATATGGGTAATAATGCATGTTATATTGATAATATTGGGAGTAATAAGAATATTTATTGTAGTTCTCGCGATAATAACTGCTTAATATGGGTAATAATGCATAACATATTGATAAAATTAGGAGTATTAAGTATAATTATTATAGCTCTAGCGATAATAACTGCATAATAGGGGTAATAATGCATGTTATACTGATAATAATATAAGTAATAAGTATAACTATTATAGTTCTAACGATAATAACTGTATAATATGGGTAATAATGCATGTTATACTAATAATAATATAAGTAATATGTATAACTATTATAGTTCTAGCGATAATAACTGTATAATATGATTAATAATGCATAACATATTGATAAAATTAGGAGTAATCAGTATAATTATTATAGTTCTAGCGATAATAACTGCATAATATCGGTAATAGTGTATGTTATATTGATAATATTGGGAGTAATAAGTATATTTATTATAGTTCTGACGATAATAACAGTATAATATGGGTAATAATGCATGTTATATTGATAATATTGGGAGTAATAAGTATATTTATTATAGTTCTGACGATAATAACTGTATAATATGGGTAATAATGCATAACATATTAATAAAATTAGGAGCAATAAGTATATTTATTATAGTTCTGACGATAATAACAGTATAATATGGGTAATAATGCATGGTATATTGATAATATTGGGAGTAATAAGTATAATTATTGTAGTTCTCGCGATAATAACTGCATAATATGGGTAATAATGCATGTTATATTGATAATATTGGGAGTAATAAGAATATTTATTGTAGTTCTCGCGATAATAACTGCTTAATATGGGTAATAATGCATAACATATTGATAAAATTAGGAGTATTAAGTATAATTATTATAGCTCTAGCGATAATAACTGCATAATAGGGGTAATAATGCATGTTATACTGATAATAATATAAGTAATAAGTATAACTATTATAGTTCTAACGATAATAACTGTATAATATGGGTAATAATGCATGTTATACTAATAATAATATAAGTAATATGTATAACTATTATAGTTCTAGCGATAATAACTGCATAATATGGGTAATAATGCATGTTATATTGATAAAATGAGGAGTAATCAGTATAATTATTATAGTTCTAGCGATAATAACTGCACAATATCGGTAATAGTGCATGTTACATTGATAATAATAAAAGTAATAAGTATAATTAATATAGTTCGAGCGATAATAACTGCATAATATGGGTAATAATGCATGTTATATTGATAAAATGAGAAGTAATAAGTATAAGTATTATAGTTCTGGCGATAATAACTGTATAATATGGGTAATAATTCATAACATATTGATAGAATTAGGAGTATTAAGTATAATTATTATAGCTCTAGCGATAATAACTGCATAATAGGGGTAATAATGCATGATATATTGATAATATTGCGAGTAATAAGTATAATTATCATAGTTCTAGCAATAATAACTGCATAATATGGGTAATAATGCATGTTATATTGATAAAATGAGGAGTAATAAGTATAATTATTATAGTTCTGGCGATAATAACTGTATAATATGGGTAATAATGCATAACATATTGATAGAATTAGGAGTATTAAGTATAATTATTATAGCTCTAGCGATAATAACTGCATAATAGGGGTAATAATGCATGTTATACTGATAATAATATAAGTAATAAGTATAAGTATTATAGTTCTAGCGTTAATAACTGTATAATATGGGTAATAATGCATAACATATTGATAAAATTAGGAGTAATAAGTATAATTATTACAGCTCTAGCGATAATAACTGCATAATAGGGGTAATAATGCATGTTATATTGATAAAATGAGAAGTAATGAGTATAATTATTATAGTTCTGGCGATAATAACTGTATAATATGGGTAATAATGCATAACATATTGATAAAATTAGGAGTATTAAGTATAATTATTATAGCTCTAGCGATAATAACTGCATAATAGGGGTAATAATGCATGTTATACTGATAATAATATAAGTAATAAGTATAACTATTATAGTTCTAACGATAATAACTGTATAATATGGGTAATAATGCATGTTATACTAATAATAATATAAGTAATATGTATAACTATTATAGTTCTAGCGATAATAACTGCATAATATGGGTAATAATGCATGTTATATTGATAAAATGAGGAGTAATCAGTATAATTATTATAGTTCTAGCGATAATAACTGCACAATATCGGTAATAGTGCATGTTACATTGATAATAATAAAAGTAATAAGTATAATTAATATAGTTCGAGCGATAATAACTGCATAATATGGGTAATAATGCATGTTATATTGGTAAAATGAGGAGTAATAAGTATAATTGTAATAGTTCTGGCGATAAGAACTGCATAGTATTGGTAATCATGCATGTTACATTGATAACAGTAAAAGTAATAAGTATAATTATTGTAGTTCTAGCGATAATAACTGCATAGTATGGGTAATTATGCATGTTATATTGATAATATTGGGAGTAATAAGTATATTTATTATAGGTCTGACGATAATAACTGTATAATATGGGTAATAATGCATAACATATTAATAAAATTAGGAGTATTAAGTATAATTATTATAGTTCTAGCGATAATAACTGCATAATGTGGGTAATAATGCATGATATATTGATAATATTGCGAGTAATAAGTATAATTATCATAGTTCTAGCAATAATAACTGCATAATATCGGTAATAGTGTATGTTATATTGATAATATTGGGAGTAATAAGTATATTTATTATAGTTCTGACGATAATAACAGTATAATATGGGTAATAATGCATATTATATTGATAATATTTGAAGTGTTAAGTATAATTATTGTAGTTCTCGCGATAATAACTGCATAATATGGGTAATAATGCATGTTATATTGATAATATTGGGAGTAATAAGAATAATTACTGTAGTTCTCGCGATAATAACTGCTTAATATGGGTAATAATGCATAACATATTGATAAAATTAGGAGTAATAAGTATAATTATTATAGTTCTAGCGATAATAACTGCATAATAGGGGTAATAATGCATGATATATTGACAACATTGCGAGTAATAAGTATAATTATCATAGTTCTAGCAATAATAACTGCATAATATCGGTAATAGTGTATGTTATATTGATAATATTGGGAGTAATAAGTATATTTATTATAGTTCTGACGATAATAACAGTATAATATGGGTAATAATGCATAACATATTGATAGAATTAGGAGTATTAAGTATAATTATTATAGCTCTAGCGATAATAACTGCATAATAGGGGTAATAATGCATGATATATTGATAATATTGCGAGTAATAAGTATAATTATCATAGTTCTAGCAATAATAACTGCATAATATGGGTAATAATGCATGTTATATTGATAAAATGAGGAGTAATAAGTATAATTATTATAGTTCTGGTGATAATAACTGTATAATATGGGTAATAATGCATAACATATTGATAAAATTAGGAGTAATAAGTATAATTATTACAGCTCTAGCGATAATAACTGCATAATAGGGGTAATAATGCATGTTATATTGACAAAATGAGAAGTAATGAGTATAATTATTATAGTTCTGGCGATAATAACTGTATAATATGGGTAATAATGCATAACATATTGATAAAATTAGGAGTATTAAGTATAATTATTATAGCTCTAGCGATAATAACTGCATAATAGGGGTAATAATGCATGTTATACTGATAATAATATAAGTAATAAGTATAACTATTATAGTTCTAACGATAATAACTGTATAATATGGGTAATAATGCATGTTATACTAATAATAATATAAGTAATATGTATAACTATTATAGTTCTAGCGATAATAACTGCATAATATGGGTAATAATGCATGTTATATTGATAAAATGAGGAGTAATCAGTATAATTATTATAGTTCTAGCGATAATAACTGCACAATATCGGTAATAGTGCATGTTACATTGATAATAATAAAAGTAATAAGTATAATTAATATAGTTCGAGCGATAATAACTGCATAATATGGATAATAATGCATGTTATATTGATAAAATGAGAAGTAATAAGTATAAGTATTATAGTTCTGGCGATAATAACTGTATAATATGGGTAATAATTCATAACATATTGATAAAATTAGGAGTATTAAGTATAATTATTATAGCTCTAGCGATAATAACTGCATAATATGGGTAATAATGCATGTTATATTGATAATATTGGGAGTAATAAGAATAATTATTGTAGTTCTCGCGATAATAACTGCTTAATATGGGTAATAATGCATAACATATTGATAAAATTAGGAGTAATAAGTATAATTATTATAGTTCTAGCGATAATAACTGCATAATAGGGGTAATAATGCATGATATATTGACAACATTGCGAGTAATAAGTATAATTATCATAGTTCTAGCAATAATAACTGCATAATATCGGTAATAGTGTATGTTATATTGATAATATTGGGAGTAATAAGTATATTTATTATAGTTCTGACGATAATAACAGTATAATATGGGTAATAATGCATAACATATTGATAGAATTAGGAGTATTAAGTATAATTATTATAGCTCTAGCAATAATAACTGCATAATAGGGGTAATAATGCATGATATATTGATAATATTGCGAGTAATAAGTATAATTATCATAGTTCTAGCAATAATAACTGCATAATATGGGTAATAATGCATGTTATATTGATAAAATGAGGAGTAATAAGTATAATTATTATAGTTCTGGCGATAATAACTGTATAATATGGGTAATAATGCATAACATATTGATAGAATTAGGAGTATTAAGTATAATTATTATAGCTCTAGCGATAATAACTGCATAATAGGGGTAATAATGCATGTTATACTGATAATAATATAAGTAATAAGTATAAGTATTATAGTTCTAGCGTTAATAACTGTATAATATGGGTAATAATGCATAACATATTGATAAAATTAGGAGTAATAAGTATAATTATTACAGCTCTAGCGATAATAACTGCATAATAGGGGTAATAATGCATGTTATATTGATAAAATGAGAAGTAATGAGTATAATTATTATAGTTCTGGCGATAATAACTGTATAATATGGGTAATAATGCATAACATATTGATAAAATTAGGAGTATTAAGTATAATTATTATAGCTCTAGCGATAATAACTGCATAATAGGGGTAATAATGCATGTTATACTGATAATAATATAAGTAATAAGTATAACTATTATAGTTCTAACGATAATAACTGTATAATATGGGTAATAATGCATGTTATACTAATAATAATATAAGTAATATGTATAACTATTATAGTTCTAGCGATAATAACTGCATAATATGGGTAATAATGCATGTTATATTGATAAAATGAGGAGTAATCAGTATAATTATTATAGTTCTAGCGATAATAACTGCACAATATCGGTAATAGTGCATGTTACATTGATAATAATAAAAGTAATAAGTATAATTAATATAGTTCGAGCGATAATAACTGCATAATATGGGTAATAATGCATGTTATATTGGTAAAATGAGGAGTAATAAGTATAATTGTAATAGTTCTGGCGATAAGAACTGCATAGTATTGGTAATCATGCATGTTACATTGATAACAGTAAAAGTAATAAGTATAATTATTGTAGTTCTAGCGATAATAACTGCATAGTATGGGTAATTATGCATGTTATATTGATAATATTGGGAGTAATAAGTATATTTATTATAGGTCTGACGATAATAACTGTATAATATGGGTAATAATGCATAACATATTGATAAAATTAGGAGTATTAAGTATAATTATTACAGCTCTAGCGATAATAACTGCATAATAGGGGTAATAATGCATGTTATACTGATAATAATATAAGTAATAAGTATAAGTATTATAGTTCTGGCGATAATAACTGTATAATATGGGTAATAATTCATAACATATTGATAAAATTAGGAGCATTAAGTATAATTATTATAGCTCTAGCGATAATAACTGCATAATAGGGGTAATAATGCATGTTATACTGATAATAATATAAGTAATAAGTATAACTATTATAGTTCTAGCGATAATAACTGTATAATATGGGTAATAATGCATAACATATTGATAAACTTAGGAGTAATAAGTATAATTATTATAGTTCTAGCGATAATAACTGCACAATATCGGTAATAGTGCATGTTATATTGATAATATTGGGGGTAATAAGTACATTTATTATAGTTCTGACTATAATAACAGTATAATATGGGTGATAATGCATGTTATATTGATAATATTGGGAGTAATAAGTATATTTATTATAGTTCTGACGATAATAACTGTATAATATGGGTAATAATGCATGTTATATTGATAATATTTGGAGTCATAAATATAATTATTGTAGTTCTCGCGATAATAACTGCATAATAGGGGTAATAATGCATGTTATACTGATAATAATATAAGTAATAAGTATAACTATTATAGTTCTAACGATAATAACTGTATAATATGGGTAATAATGCATGTTATATTGATAAAATGAGGAGTAATAAGTATAATTCTTATAGTTCTAGCGATAATAACTGCATAATATGGGTAATAATGCATGTTATATTGATAAAATGAGAAGTAATAAATATAATTATTATAGTTCTGGCGATAATAACTGTATAATATGGGTAATAATGCATAACATATTGATAAAATTAGGAGTATTAAGTATAATTATTATAGCTCTAGCGATAATAACTGCATAATAGGGGTAAAAATGCATGTTATACTGATAAAAATATAAGTAATAAGTATAACTATTATAGTTCTAACGATAATAACTGTATAATATGGGTAATAATGCATGTTATACTAATAATAATATAAGTAATATGTATAACTATTATAGTTCTAGCGATAATAACTGTATAATATGATTAATAATGCATAACATATTGATAAAATTAGGAGTAATCAGTATAATTATTATAGTTCTAGCGATAATAACTGCATAATATCGGTAATAGTGTATGTTATATTGATAATATTGGGAGTAATAAGTATATTTATTATAGTTCTGACGATAATAACAGTATAATATGGGTAATAATGCATGTTATATTGATAATATTGGGAGTAATAAGTATATTTATTATAGTTCTGACGATAATAACTGTATAATATGGGTAATAATGCATAACATATTAATAAAATTAGGAGCAATAAGTATATTTATTATAGTTCTGACGATAATAACAGTATAATATGGGTAATAATGCATGGTATATTGATAATATTGGGAGTAATAAGTATAATTATTGTAGTTCTCGCGATAATAACTGCATAATATGGGTAATAATGCATGTTATATTGATAATATTGGGAGTAATAAGAATATTTATTGTAGTTCTCGCGATAATAACTGCTTAATATGGGTAATAATGCATAACATATTGATAAAATTAGGAGTAATAAGTATAATTATTATAGTTCTAGCGATAATAACTGCACAATATCGGTAATAGTGCATGTTATACTGATAATAATATAAGTAATAAGTATAACTATTATAGTTCTAACGATAATAACTGTATAATATGGGTAATAATGCATGTTATATTGATAAAATGAGGAGTAATAAGTATAATTCTTATAGTTCTAGCGATAATAACTGCATAATATGGGTAATAATGCATGTTATATTGATAAAATGAGAAGTAATAAATATAATTATTATAGTTCTGGCGATAATAACTGTATAATATGGGTAATAATGCATGTTATACTGATAATAATATAAGTAATAAGTATAACTATTATAGTTCTAACGATAATAACTGTATAATATGGGTAATAATGCATGTTATATTGATAAAATGAGGAGTAATAAGTATAATTCTTATAGTTCTAGCGATAATAACTGCATAATATGGGTAATAATGCATGTTATATTGATAAAATGAGAAGTAATAAATATAATTATTATAGTTCTGGCGATAATAACTGTATAATATGGGTAATAATGCATAACATATTGATAAAATTAGGAGTATTAAGTATAATTATTATAGCTCTAGCGATAATAACTGCATAATAGGGGTAAAAATGCATGTTATACTGATAAAAATATAAGTAATAAGTATAACTATTATAGTTCTAACGATAATAACTGTATAATATGGGTAATAATGCATGTTATATTGATAAAATGAGGAGTAATAAGTATAATTCTTATAGTTCTAGCGATAATAACTGCATAATATGGGTAATAATGCATGTTATATTGATAAAATGAGAAGTAATAAGTATAATTATTATAGTTCTGGCGATAATAACTGTATAATATGGGTAATAATGCATAACATATTGATAAAATTAGGAATATTAAGTATAATTATTATAGCTCTAGCGATAATAACTGCATAATAGGGGTAATAATGCATGTTATACTGATAATAATATAAGTAATAAGTATAACTATTATAGTTCTAGCGATAATAACTGTATAATATGGGTAATAATGCATAACATATTGATAAAATTAGGAGTAATAAGTATAATTATTATAGTTCTAGCGATAATAACTGCACAATATCGGTAATAGTGCATGTTATATTGATAATATTGGGGGTAATAAGTATATTTATTATAGTTCTGACTATAATAACAGTATAATATGGGTGATAATGCATGTTATATTGATAATATTGGGAGTAATAAGTATATTTATTATAGATCTGACGATAATAACTGTGTAATATGGGTAATAATGCATGTTATATTGATAATATTTGGAGTCATAAATATAATTATTGTAGTTCTCGCGATAATAACTGCATAATATGGGTAATAATGCATGTTATACTGATAATAATATAAGTAATAAGTATAACTATTATAGTTCTAACGATAATAACTGTATAATATGGGTAATAATGCATGTTATATTGATAAAATGAGGAGTAATAAGTATAATTCTTATAGTTCTAGCGATAATAACTGCATAATATGGGTAATAATGCATGTTATATTGATAAAATGAGAAGTAATAAATATAATTATTATAGTTCTGGCGATAATAACTGTATAATATGGGTAATAATGCATAACATATTGATAAAATTAGGAGTATTAAGTATAATTATTATAGCTCTAGCGATAATAACTGCATAATAGGGGTAAAAATGCATGTTATACTGATAAAAATATAAGTAATAAGTATAACTATTATAGTTCTAACGATAATAACTGTATAATATGGGTAATAATGCATGTTATATTGATAAAATGAGGAGTAATAAGTATAATTCTTATAGTTCTAGCGATAATAACTGCATAATATGGGTAATAATGCATGTTATATTGATAAAATGAGAAGTAATAAGTATAAGTATTATAGTTCTGGCGATAATAACTGTATAATATGGGTAATAATTCATAACATATTGATAAAATTAGGAGTATTAAGTATAATTATTATAGCTCTAGCGATAATAACTGCATAATATGGGTAATAATGCATGTTATATTGATAATATTGGGAGTAATAAGAATAATTATTGTAGTTCTCGCGATAATAACTGCTTAATATGGGTAATAATGCATAACATATTGATAAAATTAGGAGTAATAAGTATAATTATTATAGTTCTAGCGATAATAACTGCATAATAGGGGTAATAATGCATGATATATTGACAACATTGCGAGTAATAAGTATAATTATCATAGTTCTAGCAATAATAACTGCATAATATCGGTAATAGTGTATGTTATATTGATAATATTGGGAGTAATAAGTATATTTATTATAGTTCTGACGATAATAACAGTATAATATGGGTAATAATGCATAACATATTGATAGAATTAGGAGTATTAAGTATAATTATTATAGCTCTAGCGATAATAACTGCATAATAGGGGTAATAATGCATGATATATTGATAATATTGCGAGTAATAAGTATAATTATTATAGTTCTGGCGATAATAACTGTATAATATGGGTAATAATGCATAACATATTGATAAAATTAGGAATATTAAGTATAATTATTATAGCTCTAGCGATAATAACTGCATAATAGGGGTAATAATGCATGTTATACTGATAATAATATAAGTAATAAGTATAACTATTATAGTTCTAGCGATAATAACTGTATAATATGCGTAATAATGCATAACATATTGATAAAATTAGGAGTAATAAGTATAATTATTATAGTTCTAGCGATAATAACTGCACAATATCGGTAATAGTGCATGTTATATTGATAATATTGGGGGTAATAAGTATATTTATTATAGTTCTGACTATAATAACAGTATAATATGGGTGATAATGCATGTTATATTGATAATATTGGGAGTAATAAGTATATTTGTTATAGTTCTGACGATAATAACTGTATAATATGGGTAATAATGCATGTTATATTGATAATATTTGGAGTCATAAATATAATTATTGTAGTTCTCGCGATAATAACTGCATAATAGGGGTAATAATGCATGTTATACTGATAATAATATAAGTAATAAGTATAACTATTATAGTTCTAACGATAATAACTGTATAATATGGGTAATAATGCATGTTATATTGATAAAATGAGGAGTAATAAGTATAATTCTTATAGTTCTGACGATAATAACTGTATAATATGGGTAATAATGCATAACATATTAATAAAATTAGGAGCAATAAGTATATTTATTATAGTTCCGACGATAATAACAGTATAATATGGGTAATAATGCATGGTATATTGATAATATTGGGAGTAATAAGTATAATTATTGTAGTTCTCGCGATAATAACTGCATAATATGGGTAATAATGCATGTTATATTGATAATATTGGGAGTAATAAGAATATTTATTGTAGTTCTCGCGATAATAACTGCTTAATATGGGTAATAATGCATAACATATTGATAAAATTAGGAGTAATAAGTATAATTATTATAGTTCTAGCGATAATAACTGCACAATATCGGTAATAGTGCATGTTATATTGATAATATTGGGGGTAATAAGTATATTTATTATAGTTCTGACTATAATAACAGTATAATATGGGTGATAATGCATGTTATATTGATAATATTGGGAGTAATAAGTATATTTATTATAGATCTGACGATAATAACTGTATAATATGGGTAATAATGCATGTTATATTGATAATATTTGGAGTCATAAATATAATTATTGTAGTTCTCGCGATAATAACTGCATAATAGGGGTAATAATGCATGTTATACTGATAATAATATAAGTAATAAGTATAACTATTATAGTTCTAACGATAATAACTGTATAATATGGGTAATAATGCATGTTATATTGATAAAATGAGGAGTAATAAGTATAATTCTTATAGTTCTAGCGATAATAACTGCATAATATGGGTAATAATGCATGTTATATTGATAAAATGAGAAGTAATAAATATAATTATTATAGTTCTGGCGATAATAACTGTATAATATGGGTAATAATGCATAACATATTGATAAAATTAGGAGTATTAAGTATAATTATTATAGCTCTAGCGATAATAACTGCATAATAGGGGTAAAAATGCATGTTATACTGATAAAAATATAAGTAATAAGTATAACTATTATAGTTCTAACGATAATAACTGTATAATATGGGTAATAATGCATGTTATATTGATAAAATGAGGAGTAATAAGTATAATTCTTATAGTTCTAGCGATAATAACTGCATAATATGGGTAATAATGCATGTTATATTGATAAAATGAGAAGTAATAAGTATAATTATTATAGTTCTGGCGATAATAACTGTATAATATGGGTAATAATGCATAACATATTGATAAAATTAGGAATATTAAGTATAATTATTATAGCTCTAGCGATAATAACTGCATAATAGGGGTAATAATGCATGTTATACTGATAATAATATAAGTAATAAGTATAACTATTATAGTTCTAGCGATAATAACTGTATAATATGCGTAATAATGCATAACATATTGATAAAATTAGGAGTAATAAGTATAATTATTATAGTTCTAGCGATAATAACTGCACAATATCGGTAATAGTGCATGTTATATTGATAATATTGGGGGTAATAAGTATATTTATTATAGTTCTGACTATAATAACAGTATAATATGGGTGATAATGCATGTTATATTGATAATATTGGGAGTAATAAGTATATTTGTTATAGTTCTGACGATAATAACTGTATAATATGGGTAATAATGCATGTTATATTGATAATATTTGGAGTCATAAATATAATTATTGTAGTTCTCGCGATAATAACTGCATAATAGGGGTAATAATGCATGTTATACTGATAATAATATAAGTAATAAGTATAACTATTATAGTTCTAACGATAATAACTGTATAATATGGGTAATAATGCATGTTATATTGATAAAATGAGGAGTAATAAGTATAATTCTTATAGTTCTAGCGATAATAACTGCATAATATGGGTAATAATGCATGTTATATTGATAAAATGAGAAGTAATAAATATAATTATTATAGTTCTGGCGATAATAACTGTATAATATGGGTAATAATGCATAACATATTGATAAAATTAGGAGTATTAAGTATAATTATTATAGCTCTAGCGATAATAACTGCATAATAGGGGTAAAAATGCATGTTATACTGATAAAAATATAAGTAATAAGTATAACTATTATAGTTCTAACGATAATAACTGTATAATATGGGTAATAATGCATGTTATACTAATAATAATATAAGTAATATGTATAACTATTATAGTTCTAGCGATAATAACTGTATAATATGATTAATAATGCATAACATATTGATAAAATTAGGAGTAATCAGTATAATTATTATAGTTCTAGCGATAATAACTGCATAATATCGGTAATAGTGTATGTTATATTGATAATATTGGGAGTAATAAGTATATTTATTATAGTTCTGACGATAATAACAGTATAATATGGGTAATAATGCATGTTATATTGATAATATTGGGAGTAATAAGTATATTTATTATAGTTCTGACGATAATAACTGTATAATATGGGTAATAATGCATAACATATTAATAAAATTAGGAGTAATAAGTATATTTATTATAGTTCTGACGATAATAACAGTATAATATGGGTAATAATGCATGGTATATTGATAATATTGGGAGTAATAAGTATATTTATTATAGTTCTGACGATAATAACGGTATAATATGGGTAATAATGCATGTTATATTGATAATATTGGGAGTAATAAGAATATTTATTATAGTTCTGACGATAATAACTGTATAATATGGGTAATAATGCATAACATATTAATAAAATTAGGAGTATTAAGTATAATTATTATAGTTCTAGCGATAGTAACTGCATAATGTGGGTAATAATGCATGATATATTGATAATATTGCGAGTAATAAGTATAATTATCATAGTTCTAGCAATAATAACTGCATAATATCGGTAATAGTGTATGTTATATTGATAATATTGGGAGTAATAAGTATATTTATTATAGTTCTGACGATAATAACAGTATAATATGGGTAATAATGCATGTTATATTGATAATATTTGGAGTGTTAAGTATAATTATTGTAGTTCTCGCGATAATAACTGCATAATATGGGTAATAATGCATGTTATATTGATAATATTGGGAGTAATAAGAATAATTATTGTAGTTCTCGCGATAATAACTGCTTAATATGGGTAATAATGCATAACATATTGATAAAATTAGGAGTAATAAGTATAATTATTATAGTTCTATCGATAATAACTGCATAATAGGGGTAATAATGCATGATATATTGATAATATTGCGAGTAATAAGTATAATTATCATAGTTCTAGCAATAATAACTGCATAATATGGGTGATAATGCATGTTATATTGATAAAATGAGAAGTAATGAGTATAATTATTATAGTTCTGGCGATAATAACTGTATAATATGGGTAATAATGCATAACATATTGATAAAATTAGGAGTATTAAGTATAATTATTATAGCTCTAGCGATAATAACTGCATAATAGGGGTAATGATGCATGTTATACTGATAATAATATAAGTAATAAGTATAACTATTATAGTTCTAACGATAATAACTGTATAATATGGGTAATAATGCATGTTATACTAATAATAATATAAGTAATATGTATAACTATTATAGTTCTAGCGATAATAACTGTATAATATGATTAATAATGCATAACATATTGATACAATTAGGAGTAATCAGTATAATTATTATAGTTCTAGCGATAATAACTGCATAATATGGGTAATAATGCATGTTATATTGATAAAATGAGGAGTAATAAGTATAATTATTATAGTTCTAGCGATAATAACTGCACAATATCGGTAATAGTGCATGTTATATTGATAATATTGGGAGTAATAAGTATATTTATTATAGTTCTGACTATAATAACAGTATAATATGGGTGATAATGCATGTTATATTGATAATATTGGGAGTAATGAGTATATTTATTATAGTTCTGACGATAATAACTGTATAATATGGGTAATAATGCATGTTATATTGATAATATTTGGAGTCATAAATATAATTATTGTAGTTCTCGCGATAATAACTGCATAATAGGGGTAATAATGCATGTTATACTGATAATAATATAAGTAATAAGTATAACTATTATAGTTCTAACGATAATAACTGTATAATATGGGTAATAATGCATGTTATATTGATAAAATGAGGAGTAATAAGTATAATTCTTATAGTTGTAGCGATAATAACTGCATAATATGGGTAATAATGCAAGTTATATTGATAAAATGAGAAGTAATAAATATAATTATTATAGTTCTGGCGATAATAACTGTATAATATGGGTAATAATGCATAACATATTAATAAAATTAGGAGTAATAAGTATATTTATTATAGTTCTGACGATAATAACAGTATAATATGGGTAATAATGCATGGTATATTGATAATATTGGGAGTAATAAGTATAATTATTGTAGTTCTCGCGATAATAACTGCATAATATGGGTAATAATGCATGTTATATTGATAATATTGGGAGTAATAAGAATATTTATTATAGTTCTGACGATAATAACTGTATAATATGGGTAATAATGCATAACATATTAATAAAATTAGGAGTATTAAGTATAATTATTATAGTTCTAGCGATAATAACTGCATAATGTGGGTAATAATGCATGATATATTGATAATATTGCGAGTAATAAGTATAATTATCATAGTTCTAGCAATAATAACTGCATAATATCGGTAATAGTGTATGTTATATTGATAATATTGGGAGTAATAAGTATATTTATTATAGTTCTGGCGATAATAACTGTATAATATGGGTAATAATGCATGTTATATTGATAAAATGAGGAGTAATAAGTATAATTCTTATAGTTCTAGCGATAATAACTGCATAATATGGGTAATAATGCATGGTATATTGATAAAATGAGAAGTAATAAATATAATTATTATAGTTCTGGCGATAATAACTGTATAATATGGGTAATAATGCATAACATATTGATAAAATTAGGAGTATTAAGTATAGTTATTATAGCTCTAGCGATAATAACTGCATAATAGGGGTAATAATGCATGTTATACTGATAATAATATAAGTAATAAGTATAACTATTATAGTTCTAACGATAATAACTGTATAATATGGGTAATAATGCATGTTATACTAATAATAATATAAGCAATATGTATAACTATTATAGTTCTAGCGATAATAACTGTATAATATGATTAATAATGCATAACATATTGATAAAATTAGGAGTAATCAGTATAATTATTATAGTTCTAGCGATAATAACTGCATAATATCGGTAATAGTGTATGTTATATTGATAATATTGGGAGTAATAAGTATATTTATTATAGTTCTGACGATAATAACAGTATAATATGGGTAATAATGCATGGTATATTGATAATATTGGGAGTAATAAGTATAATTATTGTAGTTCTCGCGATAATAACTGCATAATATGGGTAATAATGCATGTTATATTGATAATATTGGGAGCAATAAGAATATTTATTGTAGTTCTCGCGATAATAACTGCTTAATATGGGTAATAATGCATAACATATTGATAAAATTAGGAGTAATAAGTATAATTATTATAGTTCTAGCGATAATAACTGCATAATAGGGGTAATAATGCATGATATATTGATAATATTGCGAGTAATAAGTATAATTATCATAGTTCTAGCAATAATAACTGCATAATATGGGTAATAATGCATGTTATATTGATAAAATGAGAAGTAATGAGTATAATTACTATAGTTCTGGCGATAATAACTGTATAATATGGGTAATAATGCATAACATATTGATAAAATTAGGAGTATTAAGTATAATTATTATAGCTCTAGCGATAATAACTGCATAATAGGGGTAATAATGCATGTTATGCTGATAATAATATAAGTAATAAGTATAACTATTATAGTTCTAACGATAATAACTGTATAATATGGGTAATAATGCATGTTATACTAATAATAATATAAGTAATATGTATAACTATTATAGTTCTAGCGATAATAACTGTATAATATGATTAATAATGCATAACATATTGATAAAATTAGGAGTAATCAGTATAATTATTATAGTTCTAGCGATAATAACTGCATAATATCGGTAATAGTGTATGTTATATTGATAATATTGGGAGTAATAAGTATATTTATTATAGTTCTGACGATAATAACAGTATAATATGGGTAATAATGCATGTTATATTGATAATATTGGGAGTAATAAGTATATTTATTATAGTTCTGACGATAATAACTGTATAATATGGGTAATAATGCATAACATATTAATAAAATTAGGAGTAATAAGTATATTTATTATAGTTCTGACGATAATAACAGTATAATATGGGTAATAATGCATGGTATATTGATAATATTGGGAGTAATAAGTATAATTATTGTAGTTCTCGCGATAATAACTGCATAATATGGGTAATAATGCATGTTATATTGATAATATTGGGAGTAATAAGAATATTTATTGTAGTTCTCGCGATAATAACTGCTTAATATGGGTAATAATGCATAACATATTGATAAAATTAGGAGTAATAAGTATAATTATTATAGTTCTAGCGATAATAACTGCATAATAGGGGTAATAATGCATGATATATTGATAATATTGCGAGTAATAAGTATAATTATCATAGTTCTAGCAATAATAACTGCATAATATCGGTAATAGTGTATGTTATATTGATAATATTGGGAGTAATAAGTATATTTATTATAGTTCTGACGATAATAACAGTATAATATGGGTAATAATGCATGTTATATTGATAATATTGGGAGTAATAAGTATATTTATTATAGTTCTGACGATAATAACTGTATAATATGGGTAATAATGCATAACATATTAATAAAATTAGGAGTATTAAGTATAATTATTATAGTTCTAGCGATAATAACTGCATAATGTGGGTAATAATGCATGATATATTGATAATATTGCGAGTAATAAGTATAATTATCATAGTTCTAGCAATAATAACTGCATAATATCGGTAATAGTGTATGTTATATTGATAATATTGGGAGTAATAAGATTATTTATTATAGTTCTGGCGATAATAACTGTATAATATGGGTAATAATGCATAACATATTGATAAAATTAGGAGTATTAAGTATCATTATTATAGCTCTAGCGATAATAACTGCATAATAGGGGTAATAATGCATGTTATACTGATAATAATATAAGTAATAAGTATAACTATTATAGTTCTAACGATAATAACTGTATAATATGGGTAATAATGCATGTTATATTGATAAAATGAGGAGTAATAAGTATAATTCTTATAGTTCTAGCGATAATAACTGCATAATATGGGTAATAATGCATGTTATATTGATAAAATGAGAAGTAATAAATATAATTATTATAGTTCTGGCGATAATAACTGTATAATATGGGTAATAATGCATAACATATTGATAAAATTAGGAGTATTAAGTATAGTTATTATAGCTCTAGCGATAATAACTGCATAATAGGGGTAATAATGCATGTTATACTGATAATAATATAAGTAATAAGTATAACTATTATAGTTCTAACGATAATAACTGTATAATATGGGTAATAATGCATGTTATACTAATAATAATATAAGTAATATGTATAACTATTATAGTTCTAGCGATAATAACTGTATAATATGATTAATAATGCATAACATATTGATAAAATTAGGAGTAATCAGTATAATTATTATAGTTCTAGCGATAATAACTGCATAATATCGGTAATAGTGTATGTTATATTGATAATATTGGGAGTAATAAGTATATTTATTATAGTTCTGACGATAATAACAGTATAATATGGGTAATAATGCATGGTATATTGATAATATTGGGAGTAATAAGTATAATTATTGTAGTTCTCGCGATAATAACTGCATAATATGGGTAATAATGCATGTTATATTGATAATATTGGGAGCAATAAGAATATTTATTGTAGTTCTCGCGATAATAAGTGCTTAATATGGGTAATAATGCATAACATATTGATAAAATTAGGAGTAATAAGTATAATTATTATAGTTCTAGCGATAATAACTGCATAATAGGGGTAATAATGCATGATATATTGATAATATTGCGAGTAATAAGTATAATTATCATAGTTCTAGCAATAATAACTGCATAATATGGGTAATAATGCATGTTATATTGATAAAATGAGAAGTAATGAGTATAATTATTATAGTTCTGGCGATAATAACTGTATAATATGGGTAATAATGCATAACATATTGATAAAATTAGGAGTATTAAGTATAATTATTATAGCTCTAGCGATAATAACTGCATAATAGGGGTAATAATGCATGTTATACTGATAATAATATAAGTAATAAGTATAACTATTATAGTTCTAACGATAATAACTGTATAATATGGGTAATAATGCATGTTATACTAATAATAATATAAGTAATATGTATAACTATTATAGTTCTAGCGATAATAACTGTATAATATGATTAATAATGCATAACATATTGATAAAATTAGGAGTAATCAGTATAATTATTATAGTTCTAGCGATAATAACTGCATAATATCGGTAATAGTGTATGTTATATTGATAATATTGGGAGTAATAAGTATATTTATTATAGTTCTGACGATAATAACAGTATAATATGGGTGATAATGCATGTTATATTGATAATATTGGGAGTTATAAGTATAATTATTGTAGTTCTAGCGATAATAACTGCATAATATGGGTAATAATGCATGTTATATTGATAATATTGGGAGTAATAAGTATATTTGTTATAGTTCTGACGATAATAACAGTATAATATGGGTAATAGTGCATGTTATATTGATAAAATTGGGAGCAATAGGTATATTTATTATAGTTCTGACGATAATAACAGTATAATACGGGTAATAATGCATGTTATATTGATAATATTGGGAGTAATAAGTATATTTATTATAGTTCTGACGATAATAACAGTATAATATGGGTAATAATGCATGTTATATTGATAATATTGGGAGTAATAAGTATATTTATTATAGTTCTGACGATAATAACTGTATAATATGGGTAATAATGCATAACATATTAATAAAATTAGGAGTATTAAGTATAATTATTATAGTTCTAGCGATAATAACTGCATAATGTGGGTAATAATGCATGATATATTGATAATATTGCGAGTAATAAGTATAATTATCATAGTTCTAGCAATAATAACTGCATAATATCGGTAATAGTGTATGTTATATTGATAATATTGGGAGTAATAAGTATATTTATTATAGTTCTGACGATAATAACAGTATAATAGGGGTAAAAATGCATGTTATACTGATAAAAATATAAGTAATAAGTATAACTATTATAGTTCTAACGATAATAACTGTATAATATGGGTAATAATGCATGTTATACTAATAATAATATAAGTAATATGTATAACTATTATAGTTCTAGCGATAATAACTGTATAATATGATTAATAATGCATAACATATTGATAAAATTAGGAGTAATCAGTATAATTATTATAGTTCTAGCGATAATAACTGCATAATATCGGTAATAGTGTATGTTATATTGATAATATTGGGAGTAATAAGTATATTTATTATAGTTCTGACGATAATAACAGTATAATATGGGTAATAATGCATGTTATATTGATAATATTGGGAGTAATAAGTATATTTATTATAGTTCTGACGATAATAACTGTATAATATGGGTAATAATGCATAACATATTAATAAAATTAGGAGTCATAAGTATATTTATTATAGTTCTGACGATAATAACAGTATAATATGGGTAATAATGCATGGTATATTGATAATATTGGGAGTAATAAGTATAATTATTGTAGTTCTCGCGATAATAACTGCATAATATGGGTAATAATGCATGTTATATTGATAATATTGGGAGTAATAAGAATATTTATTGTAGTTCTCGCGATAATAACTGCTTAATATGGGTAATAATGCATAACATATTGATAAAATTAGGAGTAATAAGTATAATTATTATAGTTCTAGCGATAATAACTGCATAATAGGGGTAATAATGCATGATATATTGATAATATTGCGAGTAATAAGTATAATTATCATAGTTCTAGCAATAATAACTGCATAATATCGGTAATAGTGTATGTTATATTGATAATATTGGGAGTAATAAGTATATTTATTATAGTTCTGACGATAATAACAGTATAATATGGGTAATAATGCATGTTATATTGATAATATTGGGAATAATAAGTATATTTATTATAGTTCTGACGATAATAACTGTATAATATGGGTAATAATGCATAACATATTAATAAAATTAGGAGTATTAAGTATAATTATTATAGTTCTAGCGATAATAACTGCATAATGTGGGTAATAATGCATGATATATTGATAATATTGCGAGTAATAAGTATAATTATCATAGTTCTAGCAATAATAACTGCATAATATCGGTAATAGTGTATGTTATATTGATAATATTGGGAGTAATAAGTATATTTATTATAGTTCTGGCGATAATAACTGTATAATATGGGTAATAATGCATAACATATTGATAAAATTAGGAGTATTAAGTATCATTATTATAGCTCTAGCGATAATAACTGCATAATAGGGGTAATAATGCATGTTATACTGATAATAATATAAGTAATAAGTATAACTATTATAGTTCTAACGATAATAACTGTATAATATGGGTAATAATGCATGTTATATTGATAAAATGAGGAGTAATAAGTATAATTCTTATAGTTCTAGCGATAATAACTGCATAATATGGGTAATAATGCATGTTATATTGATAAAATGAGAAGTAATAAATATAATTATTATAGTTCTGGCGATAATAACTGTATAATATGGGTAATAATGCATAACATATTGATAAAATTAGGAGTATTAAGTATAGTTATTATAGCTCTAGCGATAATAACTGCATAATAGGGGTAATAATGCATGTTATACTGATAATAATATAAGTAATAAGTATAACTATTATAGTTCTAACGATAATAACTGTATAATATGGGTAATAATGCATGTTATACTAATAATAATATAAGTAATATGTATAACTATTATAGTTCTAGCGATAATAACTGTATAATATGATTAATAATGCATAACATATTGATAAAATTAGGAGTAATCAGTATAATTATTATAGTTCTAGCGATAATAACTGCATAATATCGGTAATAGTGTATGTTATATTGATAATATTGGGAGTAATAAGTATATTTATTATAGTTCTGACGATAATAGCAGTATAATATGGGTAATAATGCATGGTATATTGATAATATTGGGAGTAATAAGTATAATTATTGTAGTTCTCGCGATAATAACTGCATAATATGGGTAATAATGCATGTTATATTGATAATATTGGGAGCAATAAGAATATTTATTGTAGTTCTCGCGATAATAGCTGCTTAATATGGGTAATAATGCATAACATATTGATAAAATTAGGAGTAATAAGTATAATTATTATAGTTCTAGCGATAATAACTGCATAATAGGGGTAATAATGCATGATATATTGATAATATTGCGAGTAATAAGTATAATTATCATAGTTCTAGCAATAATAACTGCATAATATGGGTAATAATGCATGTTATATTGATAAAATGAGAAGTAATGAGTATAATTATTATAGTTCTGGCGATAATAACTGTATAATATGGGTAATAATGCATAACATATTGATAAAATTAGGAGTATTAAGTATAATTATTATAGCTCTAGCGATAATAACTGCATAATAGGGGTAATAATGCATGTTATACTGATAATAATATAAGTAATAAGTATAACTATTATAGTTCTAACGATAATAACTGTATAATATGGGTAATAATGCATGTTATACTAATAATAATATAAGTAATATGTATAACTATTATAGTTCTAGCGATAATAACTGTATAATATGATTAATAATGCATAACATATTGATAAAATTAGGAGTAATCAGTATAATTATTATAGTTCTAGCGATAATAACTGCATAATATCGGTAATAGTGTATGTTATATTGATAATATTGGGAGTAATAAGTATATTTATTATAGTTCTGACGATAATAACAGTATAATATGGGTGATAATGCATGTTATATTGATAATATTGGGAGTTATAAGTATAATTATTGTAGTTCTAGCGATAATAACTGCATAATATGGGTAATAATGCATGTTATATTGATAATATTGGGAGTAATAAGTATATTTGTTATAGTTCTGACGATAATAACAGTATAATATGGGTAATAGTGCATGTTATATTGATAAAATTGGGAGCAATAGGTATATTTATTATAGTTCTGACGATAATAACAGTATAATACGGGTAATAATGCATGTTATATTGATAATATTGGGAGTAATAAGTATATTTATTATAGTTCTGACGATAATAACAGTATAATATGGGTAATAATGCATGTTATATTGATAATATTGGGAGTAATAAGTATATTTATTATAGTTCTGACGATAATAACTGTATAATATGGGTAATAATGCATAACATATTAATAAAATTAGGAGTATTAAGTATAATTATTATAGTTCTAGCGATAATAACTGCATAATGTGGGTAATAATGCATGATATATTGATAATATTGCGAGTAATAAGTATAATTATCATAGTTCTAGCAATAATAACTGCATAATATCGGTAATAGTGTATGTTATATTGATAATATTGGGAGTAATAAGTATATTTATTATAGTTCTGACGATAATAACAGTATAATATGGGTAATAATGCATGTTATATTGATAATATTTGGAGTGTTAAGTATAATTATTGTAGTTCTCGCGATAATAACTGCATAATATGGGTAATAATGCATGTTATATTGATAATATTGGGAGTAATAAGAATAATTATTGTAGTTCTCGCGATAATAACTGCTTAATATGGGTAATAATGCATAACATATTGATAAAATTAGGAGCAATAAGTATAATTATTATAGTTCTAGCGATAATAACTGCATAATAGGGGTAATAATGCATGATATATTGATAATATTGCGAGTAATAAGTATAATTATCATAGTTCTAGCAATAATAACTGCATAATATCGGTAATAGTGTATGTTATATTGATAATATTGGGAGTAATAAGTATATTTATTATAGTTCTGACGATAATAACAGTATAATATGGGTAATAATGCATAACATATTGATAGAATTAGGAGTATTAAGTAGAATTATTATAGCTCTAGCGATAATAACTGCATAATAGGGGTAATAATGCATGATATATTGATAATATTGCGAGTAATAAGTTTAATTATCATAGTTCTAGCAATAATAACTGCATAATATGGGTAATAATGCATGTTATATTGATAAAATGAGGAGTAATAAGTATAATTATTATAGTTCTGGCGATAATAACTGTATAATATGGGTAATAATGCATAACATATTAATAAAATTAGGAGTAATAAGTATATTTATTATAGTTCTGACGATAATAACAGTATAATATGGGTAATAATGCATGGTATATTGATAATATTGGGAGTAATAAGTATAATTATTGTAGTTCTCGCGATAATAACTGCATAATATGGGTAATAATGCATGTTATATTGATAATATTGGGAGTAATAAGAATATTTATTGTAGTTCTCGCGATAATAACTGCTTAATATGGGTAATAATGCATAACATATTGATAAAATTAGGAGCAATAAGTATAATTATTATAGTTCTAGCTATAATAACTGCATAATGTGGTAATAATGCATGATATATTGATAATATTGCGAGTAATAAGTATAATTATCATAGTTCTAGCAATAATAACTGCATAATATCGGTAATAGTGTATGTTATATTGATAATATTGGGAGTAATAAGTATATTTATTATAGTTCTGACGATAATAACAGTATAATATGGGTAATAATGCATGTTATATTGATAATATTTGGAGTGTTAAGTATAATTATTGTAGTTCTCGCGATAATAACTGCATAATATGGGTAATAATGCATGTTATATTGATAATATTGGGAGTAATAAGAATAATTATTGTAGTTCTCGCGATAATAACTGCTTAATATGGGTAATAATGCATAACATATTGATAAAATTAGGAGTAATAAGTATAATTATTATAGTTCTAGCGATAATAACTGCATAATAGGGGTAATAATGCATGATATATTGATAACATTGCGAGTAATAAGTATAATTATCATAGTTCTAGCAATAATAACTGCATAATATCGGTAATAGTGTATGTTATATTGATAATATTGGGAGTAATAAGTATATTTATTATAGTTCTGACGATAATAACAGTATAATATGGGTAATAATGCATAACATATTGATAGAATTAGGAGTATTAAGTATAATTATTATAGCTCTAGCGATAATAACTGCATAATAGGGGTAATAATGCATGATATATTGATAATATTGCGAGTAATAAGTATAATTATCATAGTTCTAGCAATAATAACTGCATAATATGGGTAATAATGCATGTTATATTGATAAAATGAGGAGTAATAAGTATAATTATTATAGTTCTGGCGATAATAACTGTATAATATGGGTAATAATGCATAACATATTGATAGAATTAGGAGTATTAAGTATAATTATTATAGCTCTAGCGATAATAACAGTATAATATGGGTAATAATGCATGTTATATTGATAATATTTGGAGTGTTAAGTATAATTATTGTAGTTCTCGCGATAATAACTGCATAATATGGGTAATAATGCATGTTATATTGATAATATTGGGAGTAATAAGAATAATTATTGTAGTTCTCGCGATAATAACTGCTTAATATGGGTAATAATGCATAACATATTGATAAAATTAGGAGTAATAAGTATAATTATTATAGTTCTAGCGATAATAACTGCATAATAGGGGTAATAATGCATGATATATTGATAGCATTGCGAGTAATAAGTATAATTATCATAGTTCTAGCAATAATAACTGCATAATATCGGTAATAGTGTATGTTATATTGATAATATTGGGAGTAATAAGTATATTTATTATAGTTCTGACGATAATAACAGTATAATATGGGTAATAATGCATAACATATTGATAGAATTAGGAGTATTAAGTATAATTATTATAGCTCTAGCGATAATAACTGCATAATAGGGGTAATAATGCATGATATATTGATAATATTGCGAGTAATAAGTATAATTATCATAGTTCTAGCAATAATAACTGCATAATATGGGTAATAATGCATGTTATATTGATAAAATGAGGAGTAATAAGTATAATTATTATAGTTCTGGCGATAATAACTGTATAATATGGGTAATAATGCATAACATATTAATAAAATTAGGAGTAATAAGTATATTTATTATAGTTCTGACGATAATAACAGTATAATATGGGTAATAATGCATGGTATATTGATAATATTGGGAGTAATAAGTATAATTATTGTAGTTCTCGCGATAATAACTGCATAATATGGGTAATAATGCATGTTATATTGATAATATTGGGAGTAATAAGAATATTTATTGTAGTTCTCGCGATAATAACTGCTTAATATGGGTAATAATGCATAACATATTGATAAAATTAGGAGCAATAAGTATAATTATTATAGTTCTAGCGATAATAACTGCATAATGTGGTAATAATGCATGATATATTGATAATATTGCGAGTAATAAGTATAATTATCATAGTTCTAGCAATAATAACTGCATAATATCGGTAATAGTGTATGTTATATTGATAATATTGGGAGTAATAAGTATATTTATTATAGTTCTGGCGATAATAACTGTATAATATGGGTAATAATGCATAACATATTGATAAAATTAGGAGTATTAAGTATCATTATTATAGCTCTTGCGATAATAACTGCATAATAGGGGTAATAATGCATGTTATACTGATAATAATATAAGTAATAAGTATAACTATTATAGTTCTAACGATAATAACTGTATAATATGGGTAATAATGCATGTTATATTGATAAAATGAGGAGTAATAAGTATAATTCTTATAGTTCTAGCGATAATAACTGCATAATATGGGTAATAATGCATGTTATATTGATAAAATGAGAAGTAATAAATATAATTATTATAGTTCTGGCGATAATAACTGTATAATATGGGTAATAATGCATAACATATTGATAAAATTAGGAGTATTAAGTATAGTTATTATAGCTCTAGCGATAATAACTGCATAATAGGGGTAATAATGCATGTTATACTGATAATAATATAAGTAATAAGTATAACTATTATAGTTCTAACGATAATAACTGTATAATATGGGTAATAATGCATGTTATACTAATAATAATATAAGTAATATGTATAACTATTATAGTTCTAGCGATAATAACTGTATAATATGATTAATAATGCATAACATATTGATAAAATTAGGAGTAATCAGTATAATTATTATAGTTCTAGCGATAATAACTGCATAATATCGGTAATAGTGTATGTTATATTGATAATATTGGGAGTAATAAGTATATTTATTATAGTTCTGACGATAATAACAGTATAATATGGGTAATAATGCATGGTATATTGATAATATTGGGAGTAATAAGTATAATTATTGTAGTTCTCGCGATAATAACTGCATAATATGGGTAATAATGCATGTTATATTGATAATATTGGGAGCAATAAGAATATTTATTGTAGTTCTCGCGATAATAACTGCTTAATATGGGTAATAATGCATAACATATTGATAAAATTAGGAGTAATAAGTATAATTATTATAGTTCTAGCGATAATAACTGCATAATAGGGGTAATAATGCATGATATATTGATAATATTGCGAGTAATAAGTATAATTATCATAGTTCTAGCAATAATAACTGCATAATATGGGTAATAATGCATGTTATATTGATAAAATGAGAAGTAATGAGTATAATTATTATAGTTCTGGCGATAATAACTGTATAATATGGGTAATAATGCATAACATATTGATAAAATTAGGAGTATTAAGTATAATTATTATAGCTCTAGCGATAATAACTGCATAATAGGGGTAATAATGCATGTTATACTGATAATAATATAAGTAATAAGTATAACTATTATAGTCCTAACGATAATAACTGTATAATATGGGTAATAATGCATGTTATACTAATAATAATATAAGTAATATGTATAACTATTATAGTTCTAGCGATAATAACTGTATAATATGATTAATAATGCATAACATATTGATAAAATTAGGAGTAATCAGTATAATTATTATAGTTCTAGCGATAATAACTGCATAATATCGGTAATAGTGTATGTTATATTGATAATATTGGGAGTAATAAGTATATTTATTATAGTTCTGACGATAATAACAGTATAATATGGGTGATAATGCATGTTATATTGATAATATTGGGAGTTATAAGTATAATTATTGTAGTTCTAGCGATAATAACTGCATAATATGGGTAATAATGCATGTTATATTGATAATATTGGGAGTAATAAGTATATTTGTTATAGTTCTGACGATAATAACAGTATAATATGGGTAATAGTGCATGTTATATTGATAAAATTGGGAGCAATAGGTATATTTATTATAGTTCTGACGATAATAACAGTATAATACGGGTAATAATGCATGTTATATTGATAATATTGGGAGTAATAAGTATATTTATTATAGTTCTGACGATAATAACAGTATAATATGGGTAATAATGCATGTTATATTGATAATATTGGGAGTAATAAGTATATTTATTATAGTTCTGACGATAATAACTGTATAATATGGGTAATAATGCATAACATATTAATAAAATTAGGAGTATTAAGTATAATTATTATAGTTCTAGCGATAATAACTGCATAATGTGGGTAATAATGCATGATATATTGATAATATTGCGAGTAATAAGTATAATTATCATAGTTCTAGCAATAATAACTGCATAATATCGGTAATAGTGTATGTTATATTGATAATATTGGGAGTAATAAGTATATTTATTATAGTTCTGACGATAATAACAGTATAATATGGGTAATAATGCATGTTATATTGATAATATTTGGAGTGTTAAGTATAATTATTGTAGTTCTCGCGATAATAACTGCATAATATGGGTAATAATGCATGTTATATTGATAATATTGGGAGTAATAAGAATAATTATTGTAGTTCTCGCGATAATAACTGCTTAATATGGGTAATAATGCATAACATATTGATAAAATTAGGAGCAATAAGTATAATTATTATAGTTCTAGCGATAATAACTGCATAATAGGGGTAATAATGCATGATATATTGATAATATTGCGAGTAATAAGTATAATTATCATAGTTCTAGCAATAATAACTGCATAATATCGGTAATAGTGTATGTTATATTGATAATATTGGGAGTAATAAGTATATTTATTATAGTTCTGACGATAATAACAGTATAATATGGGTAATAATGCATAACATATTGATAGAATTAGGAGTATTAAGTAGAATTATTATAGCTCTAGCGATAATAACTGCATAATAGGGGTAATAATGCATGATATATTGATAATATTGCGAGTAATAAGTATAATTATCATAGTTCTAGCAATAATAACTGCATAATATGGGTAATAATGCATGTTATATTGATAAAATGAGGAGTAATAAGTATAATTATTATAGTTCTGGCGATAATAACTGTATAATATGGGTAATAATGCATAACATATTAATAAAATTAGGAGTAATAAGTATATTTATTATAGTTCTGACGATAATAACAGTATAATATGGGTAATAATGCATGGTATATTGATAATATTGGGAGTAATAAGTATAATTATTGTAGTTCTCGCGATAATAACTGCATAATATGGGTAATAATGCATGTTATATTGATAATATTGGGAGTAATAAGAATATTTATTGTAGTTCTCGCGATAATAACTGCTTAATATGGGTAATAATGCATAACATATTGATAAAATTAGGAGCAATAAGTATAATTATTATAGTTCTAGCTATAATAACTGCATAATGTGGTAATAATGCATGATATATTGATAATATTGCGAGTAATAAGTATAATTATCATAGTTCTAGCAATAATAACTGCATAATATCGGTAATAGTGTATGTTATATTGATAATATTGGGAGTAATAAGTATATTTATTATAGTTCTGACGATAATAACAGTATAATATGGGTAATAATGCATGTTATATTGATAATATTTGGAGTGTTAAGTATAATTATTGTAGTTCTCGCGATAATAACTGCATAATATGGGTAATAATGCATGTTATATTGATAATATTGGGAGTAATAAGAATAATTATTGTAGTTCTCGCGATAATAACTGCTTAATATGGGTAATAATGCATAACATATTGATAAAATTAGGAGTAATAAGTATAATTATTATAGTTCTAGCGATAATAACTGCATAATAGGGGTAATAATGCATGATATATTGATAACATTGCGAGTAATAAGTATAATTATCATAGTTCTAGCAATAATAACTGCATAATATCGGTAATAGTGTATGTTATATTGATAATATTGGGAGTAATAAGTATATTTATTATAGTTCTGACGATAATAACAGTATAATATGGGTAATAATGCATAACATATTGATAGAATTAGGAGTATTAAGTATAATTATTATAGCTCTAGCGATAATAACTGCATAATAGGGGTAATAATGCATGATATATTGATAATATTGCGAGTAATAAGTATAATTATCATAGTTCTAGCAATAATAACTGCATAATATGGGTAATAATGCATGTTATATTGATAAAATGAGGAGTAATAAGTATAATTATTATAGTTCTGGCGATAATAACTGTATAATATGGGTAATAATGCATAACATATTGATAGAATTAGGAGTATTAAGTATAATTATTATAGCTCTAGCGATAATAACTGCATAATAGGGGTAATAATGCATGTTATACTGATAATAATATAAGTAATAAGTATAAGTATTATAGTTCTAGCGTTAATAACTGTATAATATGGGTAATAATGCATAACATATTGATAAAATTAGGAGTAATAAGTATAATTATTATAGCTCTAGCGATAATAACTTCATAATAGGGGTAATAATGCATGTTATATTGATAAAATGAGAAGTAATGAGTATAATTATTATAGTTCTGGCGATAATAACTGTATAATATGGGTAATAATGCATAACATATTGATAAAATTAGGAGTATTAAGTATAATTATTATAGCTCTAGCGATAATAACTGCATAATAGGGGTAATAATGCATGTTATACTGATAATAATATAAGTAATAAGTATAACTATTATAGTTCTAACGATAATAACTGTATAATATGGGTAATAATGCATGTTATACTAATAATAACATAAGTAATATGTATAACTATTATAGTTCTAGCGATAATAACTGTATAATATGATTAATAATGCATAACATATTGATACAATTAGGAGTAATCAGTATAATTATTATAGTTCTAGCGATAATAACTGCATAATATCGGTAATAGTGTATGTTATATTGATAATATTGGGAGTAATAAGTATATTTATTATAGTTCTGACGATAATAACAGTATAATATGGGTGATAATGCATGTTATATTGATAATATTGGGAGTTATAAGTATAATTATTGTAGTTCTAGCGATAATAACTGCATAATATGGGTAATAATGCATGTTATATTGATAATATTGGGAGTAATAAGTATATTTGTTATAGTTCTGACGATAACTTCAGTATAATATGGGTAATAGTGCATGTTATATTGATAAAATTGGGAGCAATAGGTATATTTATTATAGTTCTGACGATAATAACAGTATAATACAGGTAATAATGCATGTTATATTGATAATATTGGGAGTAATAAGTATATTTATTATAGTTCTGACGATAATAACAGTATAATATGGGTAATAATGCATGTTATATTGATAATATTGGGCGTAATAAGTATATTTATTATAGTTCTGACGATAATAACAGTATAATATGGGTAATAATGCATGTTATATTGATAATATTAGGAGTATTAAGTATAATTATTATAGCTCTAGCGATAATAACTGCATAATAGGGGTAATAATGCATGATATATTGATAATATTGCGAGTAATAAGTATAATTATCATAGTTCTAGCAATAATAACTGTATAATATGGGTAACAATGCATAACATATTAATAAAATTAGGAGTAATAAGTATATTTATTATAGTTCTGACGATAATAACAGTATAATATGGGTAATAATGCATAACATATTGATAGAATTAGGAGTATTAAGTATAATTATTATAGCTCTAGCGATAATAACTGCATAATAGGGGTAATAATGCATGTTATACTGATAATAATATAAGTAATAAGTATAACTATTATAGTTCTAACGATAATAACTGTATAATATGGGTAATAATGCATGTTATACTAATAATAACATAAGTAATATGTATAACTATTATAGTTCTAGCGATAATAACTGTATAATATGATTAATAATGCATAACATATTGATACAATTAGGAGTAATCAGTATAATTATTATAGTTCTAGCGATAATAACTGCATAATATCGGTAATAGTGTATGTTATATTGATAATATTGGGAGTAATAAGTATATTTATTATAGTTCTGACGATAATAACAGTATAATATGGGTGATAATGCATGTTATATTGATAATATTGGGAGTTATAAGTATAATTATTGTAGTTCTAGCGATAATAACTGCATAATATGGGTAATAATGCATGTTATATTGATAATATTTGGAGTGTTAAGTATAATTATTGTAGTTCTCGCGATAATAACTGCATAATATGGGTAATAATGCATGTTATATTGATAATATTGGGAGTAATAAGAATAATTATTGTAGTTCTCGCGATAATAACTGCTTAATATGGGTAATAATGCATAACATATTGATAAAATTAGGAGTAATAAGTATAATTATTATAGTTCTAGCGATAATAACTGCATAATAGGGGTAATAATGCATGATATATTGATAACATTGCGAGTAATAAGTATAATTATCATAGTTCTAGCAATAATAACTGCATAATATCGGTAATAGTGTATGTTATATTGATAATATTGGGAGTAATAAGTATATTTATTATAGTTCTGACGATAATAACAGTATAATATGGGTAATAATGCATAACATATTGATAGAATTAGGAGTATTAAGTATAATTATTATAGCTCTAGCGATAATAACTGCATAATAGGGGTAATAATGCATGATATATTGATAATATTGCGAGTAATAAGTATAATTATCATAGTTCTAGCAATAATAACTGCATAATATGGGTAATAATGCATGTTATATTGATAAAATGAGGAGTAATAAGTATAATTATTATAGTTCTGGCGATAATAACTGTATAATATGGGTAATAATGCATAACATATTAATAAAATTAGGAGTAATAAGTATATTTATTATAGTTCTGACGATAATAACAGTATAATATGGGTAATAATGCATGGTATATTGATAATATTGGGAGTAATAAGTATAATTATTGTAGTTCTCGCGATAATAACTGCATAATATGGGTAATAATGCATGTTATATTGATAATATTGGGAGTAATAAGAATATTTATTGTAGTTCTCGCGATAATAACTGCTTAATATGGGTAATAATGCATAACATATTGATAAAATTAGGAGCAATAAGTATAATTATTATAGTTCTAGCGATAATAACTGCATAATGTGGTAATAATGCATGATATATTGATAATATTGCGAGTAATAAGTATAATTATCATAGTTCTAGCAATAATAACTGCATAATATCGGTAATAGTGTATGTTATATTGATAATATTGGGAGTAATAAGTATATTTATTATAGTTCTGGCGATAATAACTGTATAATATGGGTAATAATGCATAACATATTGATAAAATTAGGAGTATTAAGTATCATTATTATAGCTCTTGCGATAATAACTGCATAATAGGGGTAATAATGCATGTTATACTGATAATAATATAAGTAATAAGTATAACTATTATAGTTCTAACGATAATAACTGTATAATATGGGTAATAATGCATGTTATATTGATAAAATGAGGAGTAATAAGTATAATTCTTATAGTTCTAGCGATAATAACTGCATAATATGGGTAATAATGCATGTTATATTGATAAAATGAGAAGTAATAAATATAATTATTATAGTTCTGGCGATAATAACTGTATAATATGGGTAATAATGCATAACATATTGATAAAATTAGGAGTATTAAGTATAGTTATTATAGCTCTAGCGATAATAACTGCATAATAGGGGTAATAATGCATGTTATACTGATAATAATATAAGTAATAAGTATAACTATTATAGTTCTAACGATAATAACTGTATAATATGGGTAATAATGCATGTTATACTAATAATAATATAAGTAATATGTATAACTATTATAGTTCTAGCGATAATAACTGTATAATATGATTAATAATGCATAACATATTGATAAAATTAGGAGTAATCAGTATAATTATTATAGTTCTAGCGATAATAACTGCATAATATCGGTAATAGTGTATGTTATATTGATAATATTGGGAGTAATAAGTATATTTATTATAGTTCTGACGATAATAACAGTATAATATGGGTAATAATGCATGGTATATTGATAATATTGGGAGTAATAAGTATAATTATTGTAGTTCTCGCGATAATAACTGCATAATATGGGTAATAATGCATGTTATATTGATAATATTGGGAGCAATAAGAATATTTATTGTAGTTCTCGCGATAATAACTGCTTAATATGGGTAATAATGCATAACATATTGATAAAATTAGGAGTAATAAGTATAATTATTATAGTTCTAGCGATAATAACTGCATAATAGGGGTAATAATGCATGATATATTGATAATATTGCGAGTAATAAGTATAATTATCATAGTTCTAGCAATAATAACTGCATAATATGGGTAATAATGCATGTTATATTGATAAAATGAGAAGTAATGAGTATAATTATTATAGTTCTGGCGATAATAACTGTATAATATGGGTAATAATGCATAACATATTGATAAAATTAGGAGTATTAAGTATAATTATTATAGCTCTAGCGATAATAACTGCATAATAGGGGTAATAATGCATGTTATACTGATAATAATATAAGTAATAAGTATAACTATTATAGTCCTAACGATAATAACTGTATAATATGGGTAATAATGCATGTTATACTAATAATAATATAAGTAATATGTATAACTATTATAGTTCTAGCGATAATAACTGTATAATATGATTAATAATGCATAACATATTGATAAAATTAGGAGTAATCAGTATAATTATTATAGTTCTAGCGATAATAACTGCATAATATCGGTAATAGTGTATGTTATATTGATAATATTGGGAGTAATAAGTATATTTATTATAGTTCTGACGATAATAACAGTATAATATGGGTGATAATGCATGTTATATTGATAATATTGGGAGTTATAAGTATAATTATTGTAGTTCTAGCGATAATAACTGCATAATATGGGTAATAATGCATGTTATATTGATAATATTGGGAGTAATAAGTATATTTGTTATAGTTCTGACGATAATAACAGTATAATATGGGTAATAGTGCATGTTATATTGATAAAATTGGGAGCAATAGGTATATTTATTATAGTTCTGACGATAATAACAGTATAATACGGGTAATAATGCATGTTATATTGATAATATTGGGAGTAATAAGTATATTTATTATAGTTCTGACGATAATAACAGTATAATATGGGTAATAATGCATGTTATATTGATAATATTGGGAGTAATAAGTATATTTATTATAGTTCTGACGATAATAACTGTATAATATGGGTAATAATGCATAACATATTAATAAAATTAGGAGTATTAAGTATAATTATTATAGTTCTAGCGATAATAACTGCATAATGTGGGTAATAATGCATGATATATTGATAATATTGCGAGTAATAAGTATAATTATCATAGTTCTAGCAATAATAACTGCATAATATCGGTAATAGTGTATGTTATATTGATAATATTGGGAGTAATAAGTATATTTATTATAGTTCTGACGATAATAACAGTATAATATGGGTAATAATGCATGTTATATTGATAATATTTGGAGTGTTAAGTATAATTATTGTAGTTCTCGCGATAATAACTGCATAATATGGGTAATAATGCATGTTATATTGATAATATTGGGAGTAATAAGAATAATTATTGTAGTTCTCGCGATAATAACTGCTTAATATGGGTAATAATGCATAACATATTGATAAAATTAGGAGCAATAAGTATAATTATTATAGTTCTAGCGATAATAACTGCATAATAGGGGTAATAATGCATGATATATTGATAATATTGCGAGTAATAAGTATAATTATCATAGTTCTAGCAATAATAACTGCATAATATCGGTAATAGTGTATGTTATATTGATAATATTGGGAGTAATAAGTATATTTATTATAGTTCTGACGATAATAACAGTATAATATGGGTAATAATGCATAACATATTGATAGAATTAGGAGTATTAAGTAGAATTATTATAGCTCTAGCGATAATAACTGCATAATAGGGGTAATAATGCATGATATATTGATAATATTGCGAGTAATAAGTATAATTATCATAGTTCTAGCAATAATAACTGCATAATATGGGTAATAATGCATGTTATATTGATAAAATGAGGAGTAATAAGTATAATTATTATAGTTCTGGCGATAATAACTGTATAATATGGGTAATAATGCATAACATATTAATAAAATTAGGAGTAATAAGTATATTTATTATAGTTCTGACGATAATAACAGTATAATATGGGTAATAATGCATGGTATATTGATAATATTGGGAGTAATAAGTATAATTATTGTAGTTCTCGCGATAATAACTGCATAATATGGGTAATAATGCATGTTATATTGATAATATTGGGAGTAATAAGAATATTTATTGTAGTTCTCGCGATAATAACTGCTTAATATGGGTAATAATGCATAACATATTGATAAAATTAGGAGCAATAAGTATAATTATTATAGTTCTAGCTATAATAACTGCATAATGTGGTAATAATGCATGATATATTGATAATATTGCGAGTAATAAGTATAATTATCATAGTTCTAGCAATAATAACTGCATAATATCGGTAATAGTGTATGTTATATTGATAATATTGGGAGTAATAAGTATATTTATTATAGTTCTGACGATAATAACAGTATAATATGGGTAATAATGCATGTTATATTGATAATATTTGGAGTGTTAAGTATAATTATTGTAGTTCTCGCGATAATAACTGCATAATATGGGTAATAATGCATGTTATATTGATAATATTGGGAGTAATAAGAATAATTATTGTAGTTCTCGCGATAATAACTGCTTAATATGGGTAATAATGCATAACATATTAATAAAATTAGGAGTATTAAGTATAATTATTATAGTTCTAGCGATAATAACTGCATAATGTGGGTAATAATGCATGATATATTGATAACATTGCGAGTAATAAGTATAATTATCATAGTTCTAGCAATAATAACTGCATAATATCGGTAATAGTGTATGTTATATTGATAATATTGGGAGTAATAAGTATATTTATTATAGTTCGGACGATAATAACAGTATAATATGGGTAATAATGCATGTTATATTGATAATATTTGGAGTGTTAAGTATAATTATTGTAGTTCTCGCGATAATAACTGCATAATATGGGTAATAATGCATGTTATATTGATAATATTGGGAGTAATAAGAATAATTATTGTAGTTCTCGCGATAATAACTGCTTAATATGGGTAATAATGCATGTTATATTGATAAAATGAGAAGTAATAAATATAATTATTATAGTTCTGGCGATAATAACTGTATAATATGGGTAATAATGCATAACATATTGATAAAATTAGGAGTATTAAGTATAATTATTATAGCTCTAGCGATAATAACTGCATAATAGGGGTAAAAATGCATGTTATACTAATAATAATATAAGTAATATGTATAACTATTATAGTTCTAGCGATAATAACTGTATAATATGATTAATAATGCATAACATATTGATAAAATTAGGAGTAATCAGTATAATTATTATAGTTCTAGCGATAATAACTGCATAATATCGGTAATAGTGTATGTTATATTGATAATATTGGGAGTAATAAGTATATTTATTATAGTTCTGACGATAATAACAGTATAATATGGGTAATAATGCATGTTATGTTGATAATATTGGGAGTAATAAGTATATTTATTATAGTTCTGACGATAATAACTGTATAATATGGGTAATAATGCATAACATATTAATAAAATTAGGAGTAATAAGTATATTTATTATAGTTCTGACGATAATAACAGTATAATATGGGTAATAATGCATGGTATATTGATAATATTGGGAGTAATAAGTATAATTATTGTAGTTCTCGCGATAATAACTGCATAATATGGGTAATAATGCATGTTATATTGATAATATTGGGAGTAATAAGAATATTTATTGTAGTTCTCGCGATAATAACTGCTTAATATGGGTAATAATGCATAACATATTGATAAAATTAGGAGTAATAAGTATAATTATTATAGTTCTAGCGATAATAACTGCATAATAGGGGTAATAATGCATGATATATTGATAATATTGCGAGTAATAAGTATAATTATCATAGTTCTAGCAATAATAACTGCATAATATCGGTAATAGTGTATGTTATATTGATAATATTGGGAGTAATAAGTATATTTATTATAGTTCTGACGATAATAACAGTATAATATGGGTAATAATGCATAACATATTGATAGAATTAGGAGTATTAAGTATAATTATTATAGCTCTAGCGATAATAACTGCATAATAGGGGTAATAATGCATGATATATTGATAATATTGCGAGTAATAAGTATAATTATCATAGTTCTAGCAATAATAACTGCATAATATGGATAATAATGCATGTTATATTGATAAAATGAGGAGTAATAAGTATAATTATTATAGTTCTGGCGATAATAACTGTATAATATGGGTAATAATGCATAACATATTGATAGAATTAGGAGTATTAAGTATAATTATTATAGCTCTAGCGATAATAACTGCATAATAGGGGTAATAATGCATGTTATATTGATAAAATGAGGAGTAATAAGTATAATTATTATAGTTCTATCGATAATAACTGCACAATATCGGTAATAGTGCATGTTACATTGATAATAATAAAAGTAATAAGTATAATTAATATAGTTCGAGCGATAATAACTGCATAATATGGGTAATAATGCATGTTATATTGGTAAAATGAGGAGTAGTAAGTATAACTGTTATAGTTCTGGCGATAAGAACTGCATAGTATTGGTAATCATGCATGTTACATTGATAACAGTAAAAGTAATAAGTATAATTATTGTAGTTCTAGCGATAATAACTGCATAGTATGGGTAATTATGCATGTTATATTGATAATGTTGGGAGTAATAAGTATATTTATTATAGGTCTGACGATAATAACTGTATAATATGGGTAATAATGCATAACATATTGATAAAATTAGGAGTATTAAGTATAATTATTACAGCTCTAGCGATAATAACTGCATAATAGGAGTAATAATGCATGTTATACTGATAATAATATAAGTAATAAGTATAACTATTATAGTTCTAACGATAATAACTGTATAATATGGGTAATAATGCATGTTATATTGATAAAATGAGGAGTAATAAGTATAATTCTTATAGTTCTAGCGATAATAACTGCATAATATGGGTAATAATGCATGTTATATTGATAAAATGAGAAGTAATAAGTATAATTATTATAGTTCTGGCGATAATAACTGTATAATATGGGTAATAATGCATAACATATTGATAAAATTAGGAGTCATAAGTATAATTATTGTAGTTCTCGCGATAATAACTGCATAATAGGGGTAATAATGCATGTTATACTGATAATAATATAAGTAATAAGTATAACTATTATAGTTCTAACGATAATAACTGTATAATATGGGTAATAATGCATGTTATATTGATAAAATGAGGAGTAATAAGTATAATTCTTATAGTTCTAGCGATAATAACTGCATAATATGGGTAATAATGCATGTTATATTAATAAAATTAGGAGTATTAAGTATAATTATTATAGTTCTAGCGATAATAACTGCATAATGTGGGTAATAATGCATGATATATTGATAATATTGCGAGTAATAAGTATAATTATCATAGTTCTAGCAATAATAACTGCATAATATCGGTAATAGTGTATGTTGTATTGATAATATTGGGAGTAATAAGTATATTTGTTATAGTTCTGACGATAATAACAGTATAATATGGGTAATAGTGCATGTTATATTGATAAAATTGGGACCAATAGGTATATTTATTATAGTTCTGACGATAATAACAGTATAATACGGGTAATAATGCATGTTATATTGATAATATTGGGAGTAATAAGTATATTTATTATAGTTCTGACGATAATAACAGTATAATATGGGTAATAATGCATGTTATATTGATAATATTGGGAGTAATAAGTATATTTATTATAGTTCTGACGATAATAACTGTATAATATGGGTAATAATGCATAACATATTAATAAAATTAGGAGTATTAAGTATAATTATTATAGTTCTAGCGATAATAACTGCATAATGTGGGTAATAATGCATGATATATTGATAATATTGCGAGTAATAAGTATAATTATCATAGTTCTAGCAATAATAACTGCATAATATCGGTAATAGTGTATGTTATATTGATAATATTGGGAGTAATAAGTATATTTATTATAGTTCGGACGATAATAACAGTATAATATGGGTAATAATGCATGTTATATTGATAATATTTGGAGTGTTAAGTATAATTATTGTAGTTCTCGCGATAATAACTGCATAATATGGGTAATAATGCATGTTATATTGATAATATTGGGAGTAATAAGAATAATTATTGTAGTTCTCGCGATAATAACTGCTTAATATGGGTAATAATGCATGTTATATTGATAAAATGAGAAGTAATAAATATAATTATTATAGTTCTGGCGATAATAACTGTATAATATGGGTAATAATGCATAACATATTGATAAAATTAGGAGTATTAAGTATAATTATTATAGCTCTAGCGATAATAACTGCATAATAGGGGTAAAAATGCATGTTATACTAATAATAATATAAGTAATATGTATAACTATTATAGTTCTAGCGATAATAACTGTATAATATGATTAATAATGCATAACATATTGATAAAATTAGGAGTAATCAGTATAATTATTATAGTTCTAGCGATAATAACTGCATAATATCGGTAATAGTGTATGTTATATTGATAATATTGGGAGTAATAAGTATATTTATTATAGTTCTGACGATAATAACAGTATAATATGGGTAATAATGCATGTTATGTTGATAATATTGGGAGTAATAAGTATATTTATTATAGTTCTGACGATAATAACTGTATAATATGGGTAATAATGCATAACATATTAATAAAATTAGGAGTAATAAGTATATTTATTATAGTTCTGACGATAATAACAGTATAATATGGGTAATAATGCATGGTATATTGATAATATTGGGAGTAATAAGTATAATTATTGTAGTTCTCGCGATAATAACTGCATAATATGGGTAATAATGCATGTTATATTGATAATATTGGGAGTAATAAGAATATTTATTGTAGTTCTCGCGATAATAACTGCTTAATATGGGTAATAATGCATAACATATTGATAAAATTAGGAGTAATAAGTATAATTATTATAGTTCTAGCGATAATAACTGCATAATAGGGGTAATAATGCATGATATATTGATAATATTGCGAGTAATAAGTATAATTATCATAGTTCTAGCAATAATAACTGCATAATATCGGTAATAGTGTATGTTATATTGATAATATTGGGAGTAATAAGTATATTTATTATAGTTCTGACGATAATAACAGTATAATATGGGTAATAATGCATAACATATTGATAGAATTAGGAGTATTAAGTATAATTATTATAGCTCTAGCGATAATAACTGCATAATAGGGGTAATAATGCATGATATATTGATAATATTGCGAGTAATAAGTATAATTATCATAGTTCTAGCAATAATAACTGCATAATATGGATAATAATGCATGTTATATTGATAAAATGAGGAGTAATAAGTATAATTATTATAGTTCTGGCGATAATAACTGTATAATATGGGTAATAATGCATAACATATTGATAGAATTAGGAGTATTAAGTATAATTATTATAGCTCTAGCGATAATAACTGCATAATAGGGGTAATAATGCATGTTATATTGATAAAATGAGGAGTAATAAGTATAATTATTATAGTTCTATCGATAATAACTGCACAATATCGGTAATAGTGCATGTTACATTGATAATAATAAAAGTAATAAGTATAATTAATATAGTTCGAGCGATAATAACTGCATAATATGGGTAATAATGCATGTTATATTGGTAAAATGAGGAGTAGTAAGTATAACTGTTATAGTTCTGGCGATAAGAACTGCATAGTATTGGTAATCATGCATGTTACATTGATAACAGTAAAAGTAATAAGTATAATTATTGTAGTTCTAGCGATAATAACTGCATAGTATGGGTAATTATGCATGTTATATTGATAATGTTGGGAGTAATAAGTATATTTATTATAGGTCTGACGATAATAACTGTATAATATGGGTAATAATGCATAACATATTGATAAAATTAGGAGTATTAAGTATAATTATTACAGCTCTAGCGATAATAACTGCATAATAGGAGTAATAATGCATGTTATACTGATAATAATATAAGTAATAAGTATAACTATTATAGTTCTAACGATAATAACTGTATAATATGGGTAATAATGCATGTTATATTGATAAAATGAGGAGTAATAAGTATAATTCTTATAGTTCTAGCGATAATAACTGCATAATATGGGTAATAATGCATGTTATATTGATAAAATGAGAAGTAATAAGTATAATTATTATAGTTCTGGCGATAATAACTGTATAATATGGGTAATAATGCATAACATATTGATAAAATTAGGAGTCATAAGTATAATTATTGTAGTTCTCGCGATAATAACTGCATAATAGGGGTAATAATGCATGTTATACTGATAATAATATAAGTAATAAGTATAACTATTATAGTTCTAACGATAATAACTGTATAATATGGGTAATAATGCATGTTATATTGATAAAATGAGGAGTAATAAGTATAATTCTTATAGTTCTAGCGATAATAACTGCATAATATGGGTAATAATGCATGTTATATTGATAAAATGAGAAGCAATAAGTATAATTATTATAGTTCTAGCGATAATAACTGCATAATAGGGGTAATAATGCATGATATATTGATAATATTGCGAGTAATAAGTATAATTATCATAGTTCTAGCAATAATAACTGAATAATATCGGTAATAGTGTATGTTATATTGATAATATTGGGAGTAATAAGTATATTTATTATAGTTCTGACGATAATAACAGTATAATATGGGTAATAATGCATGTTATATTGATAATATTGAGAGTAATAAGTATATTTATTATAGCTCTGACGATAATAACTGTATAATATGGGTAATAATGCATAACATATTAATAAAATTAGGAGTATTAAGTATAATTATTATAGTTCTAGCGATAATAACTGCATAATGTGGGTAATAATGCATGATATATTGATAATATTGCGAGTAATAAGTATAATTATCATAGTTCTAGCAATAATAACTGCATAATATCGGTAATAGTGTATGTTATATTGATAATATTGGGAGTAATAAGTATATTTGTTATAGTTCTGACGATAATAACAGTATAATATGGGTAATAGTGCATGTTATATTGAAAAAATTGGGAGCAATAGGTATATTTATTATAGTTCTGACGATAATAACAGTATAATACGGGTAATAATGCATGTTATATTGATAATATTGGGAGTAATAAGTATATTTATTATAGTTCTGACGATAATAACAGTATAATATGGGTAATAATGCATGTTATATTGATAACATTGGGAGTAATAAGTATATTTATTATAGTTCTGACGATAATAACTGTATAATATGGGTAATAATGCATAACATATTAATAAAATTAGGAGTATTAAGTATAATTATTATAGTTCTAGCGATAATAACTGCATAATGTGGGTAATAATGCATGATATATTGATAATATTGCGAGTAATAAGTATAATTATCATAGTTCTAGCAATAACAACTGCATAGTATCGGTAATAGTGTATGTTATATTGATAATATTGGGAGTAATAAGTATATTTATTATAGTTCTGACGATAATAACAGTATAATATGGGTAATAATGCATGTTATATTGATAATATTTGGAGTGTTAAGTATAATTATTGTAGTTCTCGCGATAATAACTGCATAATATGGGTAATAATGCATGTTATATTGATAATATTGGGAGTAATAAGAATAATTATTGTAGTTCTCGCGATAATAACTGCTTAATATGGGTAATAATGCATAACATATTGATAAAATTAGGAGTAATAAGTATAATTATTATAGTTCTAGCGATAATAACTGCATAATAGGGGTAATAATGCATGATATATTGATAATATTGCGAGTAATAAGTATAATTATCATAGTTCTAGCAATAATAACTGCATAATATCGGTAATAGTGTATGTTATATTGATAATATTGGGAGTAATAAGTATATTTATTATAGTTCTGACGATAATAACAGTATAATATGGGTAATAATGCATAACATATTGATAGAATTAGGAGTATTAAGTATAATTATTATAGCTCTAGCGATAATAACTGCATAATAGGGGTAATAATGCATGATATATTGATAATATTGCGAGTAATAAGTATAATTATCATAGTTCTGACGATAATAACTGTATAATATGGGTAATAATGCATAACATATTAATAAAATTAGGAGTATTAAGTATAATTATTATAGTTCTAGCGATAATAACTGCATAATGTGGGTAATAATGCATGATATATTGATAATATTGCGAGTAATAAGTATAATTATCATAGTTCTAGCAATAATAACTGCATAATATCGGTAATAGTGTATGTTATATTGATAATATTGGGAGTAATAAGTATATTTATTATAGTTCTGGCGATAATAACTGTATAATATGGGTAATAATGCATAACATATTGATAAAATTAACAGTATTAAGTATCATTATTATAGCTCTAGCGATAATAACTGCATAATAGGGGTAATAATGCATGTTATACTGATAATAATATAAGTAATAAGTATAACTATTATAGTTCTAACGATAATAACTGTATAATATGGGTAATAATGCATGTTATATTGATAAAATGAGGAGTAATAAGTATAATTCTTATAGTTCTAGCGATAATAACTGCATAATATGGGTAATAATGCATGTTATATTGATAAAATGAGAAGTAATAAATATAATTATTATAGTTCTGGCGATAATAACTGTATAATATGGGTAATAATGCATAACATATTGATAAAATTAGGAGTATTAAGTATAGTTATTATAGCTCTAGCGATAATAACTGCATAATAGGGGTAATAATGCATGTTATACTGATAATAATATAAGTAATAAGTATAACTATTATAGTTCTAACGATAATAACTGTATAATATGGGTAATAATGCATGTTATACTAATAATAATATAAGTAATATGTATAACTATTATAGTTCTAGCGATAATAACTGTATAATATGATTAATAATGCATAACATATTGATAAAATTAGGAGTAATCAGTATAATTATTATAGTTCTAGCGATAATAACTGCATAATATCGGTAATAGTGTATGTTATATTGATAATATTGGGAGTAATAAGTATATTTATTATAGTTCTGACGATAATAACAGTATAATATGGGTAATAATGCATGGTATATTGATAATATTGGGAGTAATAAGTATAATTATTGTAGTTCTCGCGATAATAACTGCATAATATGGGTAATAATGCATGTTATATTGATAATATTGGGAGCAATAAGAATATTTATTGTAGTTCTCGCGATAATAACTGCTTAATATGGGTAATAATGCATAACATATTGATAAAATTAGGAGTAATAAGTATAATTATTATAGTTCTAGCGATAATAACTGCATAATAGGGGTAATAATGCATGATATATTGATAATATTGCGAGTAATAAGTATAATTATCATAGTTCTAGCAATAATAACTGCATAATATGGGTAATAATGCATGTTATATTGATAAAATGAGAAGTAATGAGTATAATTATTATAGTTCTGGCGATAATAACTGTATAATATGGGTAATAATGCATAACATATTGATAAAATTAGGAGTATTAAGTATAATTATTATAGCTCTAGCGATAATAACTGCATAATAGGGGTAATAATGCATGATATATTGATAATATTGCGAGTAATAAGTATAATTATCATAGTTCTAGCAATAATAACTGCATAATATCGGTAATAGTGTATGTTATACTAATAATAATATAAGTAATATGTATAACTATTATAGTTCTAGCGATAATAACTGTATAATATGATTAATAATGCATAACATATTGATAAAATTAGGAGTAATCAGTATAATTATTATAGTTCCAGCGATAATAACTGCATAATATCGGTAATAGTGTATGTTATATTGATAATATTGGGAGTAATAAGTATATTTATTATAGTTCTGACGATAATAACAGTATAATATGGGTAATAATGCATGTTATATTGATAATATTGGGAGTAATAAGTATATTTATTATAGTTCTGACGATAATAACTGTATAATATGGGTAATAATGCATAACATATTAATAAAATTAGGAGTATTAAGTATAATTATTATAGTTCTAGCGATAATAACTGCATAATGTGGGTAATAATGCATGATATATTGATAATATTGCGAGTAATAAGTATAATTATCATAGTTCTAGCAATAATAACTGCATAATATCGGTAATAGTGTATGTTATATTGATAATATTGGGAGTAATAAGTATATTTATTATAGTTCTGACGATAATAACAGTATAATATGGGTAATAATGCATGTTATATTGATAATATTTGGAGTGTTAAGTATAATTATTGTAGTTCTCGCGATAATAACTGCATAATATGGGTAATAATGCATGTTATATTGATAATATTGGGAGTAATAAGAATAATTATTGTAGTTCTCGCGATAATAACTGCTTAATATGGGTAATAATGCATAACATATTGATAAAATTAGGAGTAATAAGTATAATTATTATAGTTCTAGCGATAATAACTGCATAATAGGGGTAATAATGCATGATATATTGATAATATTGCGAGTAATAAGTATAATTATCATAGTTCTAGCAATAATAACTGCATAATATCGGTAATAGTGTATGTTATATTGATAATATTGGGAGTAATAAGTATATTTATTATAGTTCTGACGATAATAACAGTATAATATGGGTAATAATGCATAACATATTGATAGAATTAGGAGTATTAAGTATAATTATTATAGCTCTAGCGATAATAACTGCATAATAGGGGTAATAATGCATGATATATTGATAATATTGCGAGTAATAAGTATAATTGTCATAGTTCTAGCAATAATAACTGCATAATATGGGTAATAATGCATGTTATATTGATAAAATGAGGAGTAATAAGTATAATTATTATAGTTCTGGCGATAATAACTGTATAATATGGGTAATAATGCATAACATATTGATAGAATTAGGAGCATTAAGTATAATTATTATAGCTCTAGCGATAATAACTGCATAATAGGGGTAATAATGCATGTTATATTGATAAAATGAGGAGTAATAAGTATAATTATTATAGTTCTATCGATAATAACTGCACAATATCGGTAATAGTGCATGTTACATTGATAATAATAAAAGTAATAAGTATAATTAATATAGTTCGAGCGATAATAACTGCATAATATGGGTAATAATGCATGTTATATTGGTAAAATGAGGAGTAATAAGTATAATTGTTATAGTTCTGGCGATAAGAACTGCATAGTATTGGTAATCATGCATGTTACATTGATAACAGTAAAAGTAATAAGTATAATTATTGTAGTTCTAGCGATAATAACTGCATAGTATGGGTAATTATGCATGTTATATTGATAATGTTGGGAGTAATAAGTATATTTATTATAGGTCTGACGATAATAACTGTATAATAAGGGTAATAATGCATAACATATTGATAAAATTAGGAGTCATAAGTATAATTATTGTAGTTCTCGCCATAATAACTGCATAATAGGGGTAATAATGCATGTTATACTGATAATAATATAAGTAATAAGTATAACTATTATAGTTCTAACGATAATAACTGTATAATATGGGTAATAATGCATGTTATATTGATAAAATGAGGAGTAATAAGTATAATTCTTATAGTTCTAGCGATAATAACTGCATAATATGGGTAATAATGCATGTTATACTAATAATAATATAAGTAATATGTATAACTATTATAGTTCTAGCGATAATAACTGTATAATATGATTAATAATGCATAACATATTGATAAAATTAGGAGTAATCAGTATAATTATTATAGTTCTAGCGATAATAACTGCATAATATCGGTAATAGTGTATGTTATATTGATAATATTGGGAGTAATAAGTATATTTATTATAGTTCTGACGATAATAACAGTATAATATGGGTAATAATGCATGTTATATTGATAATATTGGGAGTAATAAGTATATTTATTATAGTTCTGACGATAATAACTGTATAATATGGGTAATAATGCATAACATATTAATAAAATTAGGAGTAATAAGTATATTTATTATAGTTCTGACGATAATAACAGTATAATATGGGTAATAATGCATGGTATATTGATAATATTGGGAGTAATAAGTATAATTATTGTAGTTCTCGCGATAATAACTGCATAATATGGGTAATAATGCATGTTATATTGATAATATTGGGAGTAATAAGAATATTTATTGTAGTTCTCGCGATAATAACTGCTTAATATGGGTAATAATGCATAACATATTGATAAAATTAGGAGTAATAAGTATAATTATTATAGTTCTAGCGATAATAACTGCATAATAGGGGTAATAATGCATGATATATTGATAATATTGCGAGTAATAAGTATAATTATCATAGTTCTAGCAATAATAACTGCATAATATCGGTAATAGTGTATGTTATATTGATAATATTGGGAGTAATAAGTATATTTATTATAGTTCTGACGATAATAACAGTATAATATGGGTAATAATGCATAACATATTGATAGAATTAGGAGTATTAAGTATAATTATTATAGCTCTAGCGATAATAACTGCATAATAGGGGTAATAATGCATGATATATTGATAATATTGCGAGTAATAAGTATAATTATCATAGTTCTAGCAATAATAACTGCATAATATGGGTAATAATGCATGTTATATTGATAAAATGAGGAGTAATAAGTATAATTATTATAGTTCTGGCGATAATAACTGTATAATATGGGTAATAATGCATAACATATTGATAGAATTAGGAGCATTAAGTATAATTATTATAGCTCTAGCGATAATAACTGCATAATAGGGGTAATAATGCATGTTATATTGATAAAATGAGGAGTAATAAGTATAATTATTATAGTTCTATCGATAATAACTGCACAATATCGGTAATAGTGCATGTTACATTGATAATAATAAAAGTAATAAGTATAATTAATATAGTTCGAGCGATAATAACTGCATAATATGGGTAATAATGCATGTTATATTGGTAAAATGAGGAGTAATAAGTATAATTGTTATAGTTCTGGCGATAAGAACTGCATAGTATTGGTAATCATGCATGTTACATTGATAACAGTAAAAGTAATAAGTATAATTATTGTAGTTCTAGCGATAATAACTGCATAGTATGGGTAATTATGCATGTTATATTGATAATGTTGGGAGTAATAAGTATATTTATTATAGGTCTGACGATAATAACTGTATAATAAGGGTAATAATGCATAACATATTGATAAAATTAGGAGTATTAAGTATAATTATTACAGCTCTAGCGATAATAACTGCATAATAGGAGTAATAATGCATGCTATACTGATAATAATATAAGTAATAAGTATAACTATTATAGTTCTAACGATAATAACTGTATAATATGGGTAATAATGCATGTTATATTGATAAAAAGAGGAGTAATAAGTATAATTCTTATAGTTCTAGCGATAATAACTGCATAATATGGGTAATAATGCATGTTATATTGATAAAATGAGAAGTAATAAGTATAATTATTATAGTTCTGGCGATAATAACTGTATAATATGGGTAATAATGCATAACATATTGATAAAATTAGGAGTCATAAGTATAATTATTGTAGTTCTCGCGATAATAACTGCATAATAGGGGTAATAATGCATGTTATACTGATAATAATATAAGTAATAAGTATAACTATTATAGTTCTAACGATAATAACTGTATAATATGGGTAATAATGCATGTTATATTGATAAAATGAGGAGTAATAAGTATAATTCTTATAGTTCTAGCGATAATAACTGCATAATATGGGTAATAATGCATGTTATACTAATAATAATATAAGTAATATGTATAACTATTATAGTTCTAGCGATAATAACTGTATAATATGATTAATAATGCATAACATATTGATAAAATTAGGAGTAATCAGTATAATTATTATAGTTCTAGCGATAATAACTGCATAATATCGGTAATAGTGTATGTTATATTGATAATATTGGGAGTAATAAGTATATTTATTATAGTTCTGACGATAATAACAGTATAATATGGGTAATAATGCATGTTATATTGATAATATTGGGAGTAATAAGTATATTTATTATAGTTCTGACGATAATAACTGTATAATATGGGTAATAATGCATAACATATTAATAAAATTAGGAGTAATAAGTATATTTATTATAGTTCTGACGATAATAACAGTATAATATGGGTAATAATGCATGGTATATTGATAATATTGGGAGTAATAAGTATAATTATTGTAGTTCTCGCGATAATAACTGCATAATATGGGTAATAATGCATGTTATATTGATAATATTGGGAGTAATAAGAATATTTATTGTAGTTCTCGCGATAATAACTGCTTAATATGGGTAATAATGCATAACATATTGATAAAATTAGGAGTAATAAGTATAATTATTATAGTTCTAGCGATAATAACTGCATAATAGGGGTAATAATGCATGATATATTGATAATATTGCGAGTAATAAGTATAATTATCATAGTTCTAGCAATAATAACTGCATAATATCGGTAATAGTGTATGTTATATTGATAATATTGGGAGTAATAAGTATATTTATTATAGTTCTGACGATAATAACAGTATAATATGGGTAATAATGCATGTTATATTGATAATATTGGAGTAATAAGTATATTTATTATAGTTCTGACGATAATAACTGTATAATATGGGTAATAATGCATAACATATTAATAAAATTAGGAGTATTAAGTATAATTATTATAGTTCTAGCGATAATAACTGCATAATGTGGGTAATAATGCATGATATATTGATAATATTGCGAGTAATAAGTATAATTATCATAGTTCTAGCAATAATAACTGCATAATATCGGTAATAGTGTATGTTATATTGATAATATTGGGAGTAATAAGTATATTTATTATAGTTCTGCGATAATAACTGTATAATATGGGTAATAATGCATAACATATTGATAAAATTAGGAGTATTAAGTATCATTATTATAGCTCTAGCGATAATAACTGCATAATAGGGGTAATAATGCATGTTATACTGATAATAATATAAGTAATAAGTATAACTATTATAGTTCTAACGATAATAACTGTATAATATGGGTAATAATGCATGTTATATTGATAAAATGAGGAGTAATAAGTATAATTCTTATAGTTCTAGCGATAATAACTGCATAATATGGGTAATAATGCATGTTATATTGATAAAATGAGAAGTAATAAATATAATTATTATAGTTCTGGCGATAATAACTGTATAATATGGGTAATAATGCATAACATATTGATAAAATTAGGAGTATTAAGTATAGTTATTATAGCTCTAGCGATAATAACTGCATAATAGGGGTAATAATGCATGTTATACTGATAATAATATAAGTAATAAGTATAACTATTATAGTTCTAACGATAATAACTGTATAATATGGGTAATAATGCATGTTATACTAATAATAATATAAGTAATATGTATAACTATTATAGTTCTAGCGATAATAACTGTATAATATGATTAATAATGCATAACATATTGATAAAATTAGGAGTAATCAGTATAATTATTATAGTTCTAGCGATAATAACTGCATAATATCGGTAATAGTGTATGTTATATTGATAATATTGGGAGTAATAAGTATATTTATTATAGTTCTGACGATAATAACAGTATAATATGGGTGATAATGCATGTTATATTGATAATATTGGGAGTAATAAGTATATTTATTATAGTTCTGACGATAATAACTGTATAATATGGGTAATAATGCATAACATATTAATAAAATTAGGAGTATTAAGTATAATTATTATAGTTCTAGCGATAATAACTGCATAATGTGGGTAATAATGCATGATATATTGATAATATTGCGAGTAATAAGTATAATTATCATAGTTCTAGTAATAATAACTGCATAATATCGGTAATAGTGTATGTTATATTGATAATATTGGGAGTAATAAGTATATTTATTATAGTTCTGACGATAATAACAGTATAATATGGGTAATAATGCATGTTATATTGATAATATTTGGAGTGTTAAGTATAATTATTGTAGTTCTCGCGATAATAACTGCATAATATGGGTAATAATGAATGTTATATTGATAATATTGGGAGTAATAAGAATAATTATTGTAGCTCTCGCGATAATAACTGCTTAATATGGGTAATAATGCATAACATATTGATAAAATTAGGAGCAATAAGTATAATTATTATAGTTCTAGCGATAATAACTGCATATTAGGGGTAATAATGCATGATATATTGATAATATTGCGAGTAATAAGTATAATTATCATAGTTCTAGCAATAATAACTGCATAATATCGGTAATAGTGTATGTTATATTGATAATATTGGGAGTAATAAGTATATTTATTATAGTTCTGACGATAATAACAGTATAATATGGGTAATAATGCATAACATATTGATAGAATTAGGAGTATTAAGTATAATTATTATAGCTCTAGCGATAATAACTGCATAATAGGGGTAATAATGCATGATATATTGATAATATTGCGAGTAATAAGTATAATTATCATAGTTCTAGCAATAATAACTGCATAATATGGGTAATAATGCATGTTATATTGATAAAATGAGGAGTAATAAGTATAATTATTATAGTTCTGGCGATAATAACTGTATAATATGGGTAATAATGCATAACATATTGATAGAATTAGGAGTATTAAGTATAATTATTATAGCTCTAGCGATAATAACTGCATAGTAGGGGTAATAATGCATGTTATACTGATAATAATATAAGTAATAAGTATAACTATTATAGTTCTAACGATAATAACTGTATAATATGGGTAATAATGCATGTTATATTGATAAAATGAGGAGTAATAAGTATAATTCTTATAGTTCTAGCGATAATAACTGCATAATATGGGTAATAATGCATGTTATATTGATAAAATGAGAAGTAATAAATATAATTATTATAGTTCTGGCGATAATAACTGTATAATATGGGTAATAATGCATAACATATTGATAAAATTAGGAGTATTAAGTATAGTTATTATAGCTCTAGCGATAATAACTGCATAATAGGGGTAATAATGCATGTTATACTGATAATAATATAAGTAATAAGTATAACTATTATAGTTCTAACGATAATAACTGTATAATATGGGTAATAATGCATGTTATACTAATAATAATATAAGTAATATGTATAACTATTATAGTTCTAGCGATAATAACTGTATAATATGATTAATAATGCATAACATATTGATAAAATTAGGAGTAATCAGTATAATTATTATAGTTCTAGCGATAATAACTGCATAATATCGGTAATAGTGTATGTTATATTGATAATATTGGGAGTAATAAGTATATTTATTATAGTTCTGACGATAATAACAGTATAATATGGGTGATAATGCATGTTATATTGATAATATTGGGAGTAATAAGTATATTTATTATAGTTCTGACGATAATAACTGTATAATATGGGTAATAATGCATAACATATTAATAAAATTAGGAGTATTAAGTATAATTATTATAGTTCTAGCGATAATAACTGCATAATGTGGGTAATAATGCATGATATATTGATAATATTGCGAGTAATAAGTATAATTATCATAGTTCTAGTAATAATAACTGCATAATATCGGTAATAGTGTATGTTATATTGATAATATTGGGAGTAATAAGTATATTTATTATAGTTCTGACGATAATAACAGTATAATATGGGTAATAATGCATGTTATATTGATAATATTTGGAGTGTTAAGTATAATTATTGTAGTTCTCGCGATAATAACTGCATAATATGGGTAATAATGAATGTTATATTGATAATATTGGGAGTAATAAGAATAATTATTGTAGCTCTCGCGATAATAACTGCTTAATATGGGTAATAATGCATAACATATTGATAAAATTAGGAGCAATAAGTATAATTATTATAGTTCTAGCGATAATAACTGCATAATAGGGGTAATAATGCATGTTATACTGATAATAATATAAGTAATAAGTATAACTATTATAGTTCTAACGATAATAACTGTATAATATGGGTAATAATGCATGTTATACTAATAATAATATAAGTAATATGTATAACTATTATAGTTCTAGCGATAATAACTGTATAATATGATTAATAATGCATAACATATTGATAAAATTAGGAGTAATCAGTATAATTATTATAGTTCTAGCGATAATAACTGCATAATATCGGTAATAGTGTATGTTATATTGATAATATTGGGAGTAATAAGTATATTTATTATAGTTCTGACGATAATAACAGTATAATATGGGTGATAATGCATGTTATATTGATAATATTGGGAGTAATAAGTATATTTATTATAGTTCTGACGATAATAACTGTATAATATGGGTAATAATGCATAACATATTAATAAAATTAGGAGTATTAAGTATAATTATTATAGTTCTAGCGATAATAACTGCATAATGTGGGTAATAATGCATGATATATTGATAATATTGCGAGTAATAAGTATAATTATCATAGTTCTAGTAATAATAACTGCATAATATCGGTAATAGTGTATGTTATATTGATAATATTGGGAGTAATAAGTATATTTATTATAGTTCTGACGATAATAACAGTATAATATGGGTAATAATGCATGTTATATTGATAATATTTGGAGTGTTAAGTATAATTATTGTAGTTCTCGCGATAATAACTGCATAATATGGGTAATAATGAATGTTATATTGATAATATTGGGAGTAATAAGAATAATTATTGTAGCTCTCGCGATAATAACTGCTTAATATGGGTAATAATGCATAACATATTGATAAAATTAGGAGCAATAAGTATAATTATTATAGTTCTAGCGATAATAACTGCATATTAGGGGTAATAATGCATGATATATTGATAATATTGCGAGTAATAAGTATAATTATCATAGTTCTAGCAATAATAACTGCATAATATCGGTAATAGTGTATGTTATATTGATAATATTGGGAGTAATAAGTATATTTATTATAGTTCTGACGATAATAACAGTATAATATGGGTAATAATGCATAACATATTGATAGAATTAGGAGTATTAAGTATAATTATTATAGCTCTAGCGATAATAACTGCATAATAGGGGTAATAATGCATGATATATTGATAATATTGCGAGTAATAAGTATAATTATCATAGTTCTAGCAATAATAACTGCATAATATGGGTAATAATGCATGTTATATTGATAAAATGAGGAGTAATAAGTATAATTATTATAGTTCTGGCGATAATAACTGTATAATATGGGTAATAATGCATAACATATTGATAGAATTAGGAGTATTAAGTATAATTATTATAGCTCTAGCGATAATAACTGCATAGTAGGGGTAATAATGCATGTTATACTGATAATAATATAAGTAATAAGTATAAGTATTATAGTTCTAGCGTTAATAACTGTATAATATGGGTAATAATGCATAACATATTGATAAAATTAGGAGTAATAAGTATAATTATTATAGTTCTAGCGATAATAACTGCACAATATCGGTAATGTGCATGTTATATTGATAATATTGGGAGTAATAAGTATATTTATTATAGTTCTGACGATAATAACAGTATAATATGGGTAATAATGCATGGTATATTGATAATATTGGGAGTAATAAGTATAATTATTGTAGTTCTCGCGATAATAACTGCATAATATGGGTAATAATGCATGTTATATTGATAATATTGGGAGTAATAAGAATATTTATTGTAGTTCTCGCGATAATAACTGCTTAATATGGGTAATAATGCATAACATATTGATAAAATTAGGAGTAATAAGTATAATTATTATAGTTCTATCGATAATAACTGCATAATAGGGGTAATAATGCATGATATATTGATAATATTGCGAGTAATAAGTATAATTATCATAGTTCTAGCAATAATGACTGCATAATATGGGTAATAATGCATGTTATATTGATAAAATGAGAAGTAATGAGTATAATTATTATAGTTCTGGCGATAATAACTGTATAATATGGGTAATAATGCATAACATATTGATAAAATTAGGAGTACTAAGTATAATTATTATAGCTCTAGCGATAATAACTGCATAATAGGGGTAATAATGCATGTTATACTGATAATAATATAAGTAATAAGTATAACTATTATAGTTCTAACGATAATAACTGTATAATATGGGTAATAATGCATGTTATACTAATAATAATATAAGTAATATGTATAACTATTATAGTTCTAGCGATAATAACTGTATAATATGATTAATAATGCATAACATATTGATACAATTAGGAGTAATCAGTATAATTATTATAGTTCTAGCGATAATAACTGCATAATATGGGTAATAATGCATGTTATATTGATAAAATGAGGAGTAATAAGTATAATTATTATAGTTCTATCGATAATAACTGCACAATATCGGTAATAGTGCATGTTACATTGATAATAATAAAAGTAATAAGTATAATTAATATAGTTCGAGCGATAATAACTGCATAATATGGGTAATAATGCATGTTATATTGGTAAAATGAGGAGTAATAAGTATAATTGTTATAGTTCTGGCGATAAGAACTGCATAGTATTGGTAATCATGCATGTTACATTGATAACAGTAAAAGTAATAAGTATAATTATTATAGTTCTAGCGATAATAACTGCATAGTATGGGTAATTATGCATGTTATATTGATAATATTGGGAGTAATAAGTATATTTATTATAGGTCTGACGATAATAACTGTATAATATGGGTAATAATGCATAACATATTGATAAAATTAGGAGTATTAAGTATAATTATTACAGCTCTAGCGATAATAACTGCATAATAGGGGTAATAATGCATGTTATACTGATAATAATATAAGTAATAAGTATAACTATTATAGTTCTAACGATAATAACTGTATAATATCGGTAATAATGCATGTCATATTGATAAAATGAGGAGTAATAAGTATAATTCTTATAGTTCTAGCGATAATAACTGCATAATATGGGTAATAATGCATGTTATATTGATAAAATGAGAAGTAATAAGTATAATTATTATAGTTCTGGCGATAATAACTGTATAATATGGGTAATAATGCATAGCATATTGATAAAATTAGGAGTATTAAGTATAATTATTATAGCTCTAGCGATAATAACTGCATAATAGGGGTAATAATGCATAACATATTGATAAAATTAGGAGTAATAAGTATAATTATTATAGTTCTAGCGATAATAACTGCACAATATCGGTAATAGTGCATGTTATATTGATAATATTGGGAGTAATAAGTATATTTATTATAGTTCTGACTATAATAACAGTATAATATCGGTGATAATGCATGTTATATTGATAATATTGGGAGTAATAAGTATATTTATTATAGTTCTGACGATAATAACTGTATAATATGGGTAATAATGCATGTTATATTGATAAAATGAGGAGTAATAAGTATAATTCTTATAGTTCTAGCGATAATAACTGCATAATATGGGTAATAATGCATGTTATATTGATAAAATGAGAAGTAATAAATATAATTATTATAGTTCTGGCGATAATAACTGTATAATATGGGTAATAATGCATAACATATTGATAAAATTAGGAGTATTAAGTATAGTTATTATAGCTCTAGCGATAATAACTGCATAATAGGGGTAATAATGCATGTTATACTGATAATAATATAAGTAATAAGTATAACTATTATAGTTCTAACGATAATAACTGTATAATATGGGTAATAATGCATGTTATACTAATAATAATATAAGTAATATGTATAACAATTATAGTTCTAGCGATAATAACTGTATAATATGATTAATAATGCATAACATATTGATAAAATTAGGAGTAATCAGTATAATTATTATAGTTCTAGCGATAATAACTGCATAATATCGGTAATAGTGTATGTTATATTGATAATATTGGGAGTAATAAGTATATTTATTATAGTTCTGACGATAATAACAGTATAATATGGGTAATAATGCATGTTATATTGATAATATTGGGAGTAATAAGTATATTTATTATAGTTCTGACGATAATAACAGTATAATATGGGTAATAATGCATGTTATATTGATAATATTGGGAGTAATAAGTATATTTATTATAGTTCTGACGATAATAACTGTATAATATGGGCAATAATGCATAACATATTAATAAAATTAGGAGTAATAAGTATATTTATTATAGTTCTGACGATAATCACAGTATAATATGGGTAATAATGCATGGTATATTGATAATATTGGGAGTAATAAGTATATTTGTTATAGTTCTGACGATAATAACAGTATAATATGGGTAATAGTGCATGTTATATTGATAAAATTGGGAGCAATAGGTATATTTATTATAGTTCTGACGATAATAACAGTATAATACGGGTAATAATGCATGTTATATTGATAATATTGGGAGTAATAAGTATATTTATTATAGTTCTGACGATAATAACAGTATAATATGGGTAATAATGCATGTTATATTGATAATATTGGGAGTAATAAGTATATTTATTATAGTTCTGACGATAATAACTGTATAATATGGGTAATAATGCATAACATATTAATAAAATTAGGAGTATTAAGTATAATTATTATAGTTCTAGCGATAATAACTGCATAATGTGGGTAATAATGCATGATATATTGATAATATTGCGAGTAATAAGTATAATTATCATAGTTCTAGCAATAATAACTGCATAATATCGGTAATAGTGTATGTTATATTGATAATATTGGGAGTAATAAGTATATTTATTATAGTTCGGACGATAATAACAGTATAATATGGGTAATAATGCATGTTATATTGATAATATTTGGAGTGTTAAGTATAATTATTGTAGTTCTCGCGATAATAACTGCATAATATGGGTAATAATGCATGTTATATTGATAATATTGGGAGTAATAAGAATAATTATTGTAGTTCTCGCGATAATAACTGCTTAATATGGGTAATAATGCATGTTATATTGATAAAATGAGAAGTAATAAATATAATTATTATAGTTCTGGCGATAATAACTGTATAATATGGGTAATAATGCATAACATATTGATAAAATTAGGAGTATTAAGTATAATTATTATAGCTCTAGCGATAATAACTGCATAATAGGGGTAAAAATGCATGTTATACTGATAAAAATATAAGTAATAAGTATAACTATTATAGTTCTAACGATAATAACTGTATAATATGGGTAATAATGCATGTTATACTAATAATAATATAAGTAATATGTATAACTATTATAGTTCTAGCGATAATAACTGTATAATATGATTAATAATGCATAACATATTGATAAAATTAGGAGTAATCAGTATAATTATTATAGTTCTAGCGATAATAACTGCATAATATCGGTAATAGTGTATGTTATATTGATAATATTGGGAGTAATAAGTATATTTATTATAGTTCTGACGATAATAACAGTATAATATGGGTAATAATGCATGTTATATTGATAATATTGGGAGTAATAAGTATATTTATTATAGTTCTGACGATAATAACTGTATAATATGGGTAATAATGCATAACATATTAATAAAATTAGGAGTAATAAGTATATTTATTATAGTTCTGACGATAATAACAGTATAATATGGGTAATAATGCATGGTATATTGATAATATTGGGAGTAATAAGTATAATTATTGTAGTTCTCGCGATAATAACTGCATAATATGGGTAATAATGCATGTTATATTGATAATATTGGGAGTAATAAGAATATTTATTGTAGTTCTCGCGATAATAACTGCTTAATATGGGTAATAATGCATAACATATTGATAAAATTAGGAGTAATAAGTATAATTATTATAGTTCTAGCGATAATAACTGCATAATAGGGGTAATAATGCATGATATATTGATAATATTGCGAGTAATAAGTATAATTATCATAGTTCTAGCAATAATAACTGCATAATATCGGTAATAGTGTATGTTATATTGATAATATTGGGAGTAATAAGTATATTTATTATAGTTCTGACGATAATAACAGTATAATATGGGTAATAATGCATGTTATATTGATAATATTGGGAGTAATAAGTATATTTATTATAGCTCTGACGATAATAACTGTATAATATGGGTAATAATGCATAACATATTAATAAAATTAGGAGTATTAAGTATAATTATTATAGTTCTAGCGATAATAACTGCATAATGTGGGTAATAATGCATGATATATTGATAATATTGCGAGTAATAAGTATAATTATCATAGTTCTAGCAATAATAACTGCATAATATCGGTAATAGTGTATGTTATATTGATAATATTGGGAGTAATAAGTATATTTGTTATAGTTCTGACGATAATAACAGTATAATATGGGTAATAGTGCATGTTATATTGATAAAATTGGGAGCAATAGGTATATTTATTATAGTTCTGACGATAATAACAGTATAATACGGGTAATAATGCATGTTATATTGATAATATTGGGAGTAATAAGTATATTTATTATAGTTCTGACGATAATAACAGTATAATATGGGTAATAATGCATGTTATATTGATAACATTGGGAGTAATAAGTATATTTATTATAGTTCTGACGATAATAACTGTATAATATGGGTAATAATGCATAACATATTAATAAAATTAGGAGTATTAAGTATAATTATTATAGTTCTACCGATAATAACTGCATAATGTGGGTAATAATGCATGATATATTGATAATATTGCGAGTAATAAGTATAATTATCATAGTTCTAGCAATAATAACTGCATAATATCGGTAATAGTGTATGTTATATTGATAATATTGGGAGTAATAAGTATATTTATTATAGTTCTGACGATAATAACAGTATAATATGGGTAATAATGCATGTTATATTGATAATATTTGGAGAGTTAAGTATAATTATTGTAGTTCTCGCGATAATAACTGCATAATATGGGTAATAATGCATGTTATATTGATAATATTGGGAGTAATAAGAATAATTATTGTAGTTCTCGCGATAATAACTGCTTAATATGGGTAATAATGCATAACATATTGATAAAATTAGGAGTAATAAGTATAATTATTATAGTTCTAGCGATAATAACTGCATAATAGGGGTAATAATGCATGATATATTGATAATATTGCGAGTAATAAGTATAATTATCATAGTTCTAGCAATAATAACTGCATAATATCGGTAATAGTGTATGTTATATTGATAATATTGGGAGTAATAAGTATATTTATTATAGTTCTGACGATAATAACAGTATAATATGGGTAATAATGCATAACATATTGATAGAATTAGGAGTATTAAGTATAATTATTATAGCTCTAGCGATAATAACTGCATAATAGGGGTAATAATGCATGATATATTGATAATATTGCGAGTAATAAGTATAATTATCATAGTTCTAGCAATAATAACTGCATAATATGGGTAATAATGCATGTTATATTGATAAAATGAGGAGTAATAAGTATAATTATTATAGTTCTGGCGATAATAACTGTATAATATGGGTAATAATGCATAACATATTGATAGAATTAGGAGTATTAAGTATAATTATTATAGCTCTAGCGATAATAACTGCATAATAGGGGTAATAATGCATGTTATATTGATAAAATGAGGAGTAATAAGTATAATTATTATAGTTCTATCGATAATAACTGCACAATATCGGTAATAGTGCATGTTACATTGATAATAATAAAAGTAATAAGTATAATTAATATAGTTCGAGCGATAATAACTGCATAATATGGGTAATAATGCATGTTATATTGGTAAAATGAGGAGTAATAAGTATAATTGTTATAGTTCTGGCGATAAGAACTGCATAGTATTGGTAATCATGCATGTTACATTGATAACAGTAAAAGTAATAAGTATAATTATTGTAGTTCTAGCGATAATAACTGCATAGTATGGGTAATTATGCATGTTATATTGATAATGTTGGGAGTAATAAGTATATTTATTATAGGTCTGACGATAATAACTGTATAATATGGGTAATAATGCATAACATATTGATAAAATTAGGAGTATTAAGTATAATTATTACAGCTCTAGCGATAATAACTGCATAATAGGAGTAATAATGCATGTTATACTGATAATAATATAAGTAATAAGTATAACTATTATAGTTCTAACGATAATAACTGTATAATATGGGTAATAATGCATGTTATATTGATAAAATGAGGAGTAATAAGTATAATTCTTATAGTTCTAGCGATAATAACTGCATAATATGGGTAATAATGCATGTTATATTGATAAAATGAGAAGTAATAAGTATAATTATTATAGTTCTGGCGATAATAACTGTATAATATGGGTAATAATGCATAACATATTGATAAAATTAGGAGTCATAAGTATAATTATTGTAGTTCTCGCGATAATAACTGCATAACAGGGGTAATAATGCATGTTATACTGATAATAATATAAGTAATAAGTATAACTATTATAGTTCTAACGATAATAACTGTATAATATGGGTAATAATGCATGTTATATTGATAAAATGAGGAGTAATAAGTATAATTCTTATAGTTCTAGCGATAATAACTGCATAATATGGGTAATAATGCATGTTATATTGATAAAATGAGAAGTAATAAGTATAATTATTATAGTTCTAGCGATAATAACTGCATAATAGGGGTAATAATGCATGATATATTGATAATATTGCGAGTAATAAGTATAATTATCATAGTTCTAGCAATAATAACTGCATAATATCGGTAATAGTGTATGTTATATTGATAATATTGGGAGTAATAAGTATATTTATTATAGTTCTGACGATAATAACAGTATAATATGGGTAATAATGCATGTTATATTGATAATATTGGGAGTAATAAGTATATTTATTATAGCTCTGACGATAATAACTGTATAATATGGGTAATAATGCATAACATATTAATAAAATTAGGAGTATTAAGTATAATTATTATAGTTCTAGCGATAATAACTGCATAATGTGGGTAATAATGCATGATATATTGATAATATTGCGAGTAATAAGTATAATTATCATAGTTCTAGCAATAATAACTGCATAATATCGGTAATAGTGTATGTTATATTGATAATATTGGGAGTAATAAGTATATTTGTTATAGTTCTGACGATAATAACAGTATAATATGGGTAATAGTGCATGTTATATTGATAAAATTGGGAGCAATAGGTATATTTATTATAGTTCTGACGATAATAACAGTATAATACGGGTAATAATGTATGTTATATTGATAATATTGGGAGTAATAAGTATATTTATTATAGTTCTGACGATAATAACAGTATAATATGGGTAATAATGCATGTTATATTGATAACATTGGGAGTAATAAGTATATTTATTATAGTTCTGACGATAATAACTGTATAATATGGGTAATAATGCATAACATATTAATAAAATTAGGAGTATTAAGTATAATTATTATAGTTCTAGCGATAATAACTGCATAATGTGGGTAATAATGCATGTTATATTGATAATATTGGGAGTAATAAGAATAATTATTGTAGTTCTCGCGATAATAACTGCTTAATATGGGTAATAATGCATAACATATTGATAAAATTAGGAGTAATAAGTATAATTCTTATAGTTCTAGCGATAATAACTGCATAATATGGGTAATAATGCATGTTATATTGATAAAATGAGGAGTAATAAGTATAATTATTATAGTTCTAGCGATAATAACTGCATAATAGGGGTAATAATGCATGATATATTGATAATATTGCGAGTAATAAGTATAATTATCATAGTTCTAGCAATAATAACTGCATAATATCGGTAATAGTGTATGTTATATTGATAATATTGGGAGTAATAAGTATATTTATTATAGTTCTGACGATAATAACAGTATAATATGGGTAATAATGCATAACATATTGATAGAATTAGGAGTATTAAGTATAATTATTATAGCTCTAGCGATAATAACTGCATAATAGGGGTAATAATGCATGATATATTGATAATATTGCGAGTAATAAGTATAATTATCATAGATCTAGCAATAATAACTGCATAATATGGGTAATAATGCATGTTATATTGATAAAATGAGGAGTAATAAGTATAATTATTATAGTTCTGGCGATAATAACTGTATAATATGGGTAATAATGCATAACATATTGATAGAATTAGGAGTATTAAGTATAATTATTATAGCTCTAGCGATAATAACTGCATAATAGGGGTAATAATGCATGTTATATTGATAAAATGAGGAGTAATAAGTATAATTATTATAGTTCTATCGATAATAACTGCACAATATCGGTAATAGTGCATGTTACATTGATAATAATAAAAGTAATAAGTATAATTAATATAGTTCGAGCGATAATAACTGCATAATATGGGTAATAATGCATGTTATATTGGTAAAATGAGGAGTAATAAGTATAATTGTTATAGTTCTGGCGATAAGAACTGCATAGTATTGGTAATCATGCATGTTACATTGATAACAGTAAAAGTAATAAGTATAATTATTGTAGTTCTAGCGATAATAACTGCATAGTATGGGTAATTATGCATGTTATATTGATAATGTTGGGAGTAATAAGTATATTTATTATAGGTCTGACGATAATAACTGTATAATATGGGTAATAATGCATAACATATTGATAAAATTAGGAGTATTAAGTATAATTATTACAGCTCTAGCGATAATAACTGCATAATAGGAGTAATAATGCATGTTATACTGATAATAATATAAGTAATAAGTATAACTATTATAGTTCTAACGATAATAACTGTATAATATGGGTAATAATGCATGTTATATTGATAAAATGAGGAGTAATAAGTATAATTCTTATAGTTCTAGCGATAATAACTGCATAATATGGGTAATAATGCATGTTATATTGATAAAATGAGAAGTAATGAGTATAATTATTATAGTTCTGGCGATAATAACTGTATAATATGGGTAATAATGCATAACATATTGATAAAATTCGGAGTCATAAGTATAATTATTGTAGTTCTCGCGATAATAACTGCATAATAGGGGTAATAATGCATGTTATACTGATAATAATATAAGTAATAAGTATAACTATTATAGTTCTAACGATAATAACTGTATAATATGGGTAATAATGCATGTTATATTGATAAAATGAGGAGTAATAAGTATAATTCTTATAGTTCTAGCGATAATAACTGCATAATATGGGTAATAATGCATGTTATATTGATAAAATGAGAAGTAATAAGTATAATTATTATAGTTCTAGCGATAATAACTGCATAATAGGGGTAATAATGCATGATATATTGATAATATTGCGAGTAATAAGTATAATTATCATAGTTCTAGCAATAATAACTGCATAATATCGGTAATAGTGTATGTTATATTGATAATATTGGGAGTAATAAGTATATTTATTATAGTTCTGACGATAATAACAGTATAATATGGGTAATAATGCATGTTATATTGATAATATTGGGAGTAATAAGTATATTTATTATAGCTCTGACGATAATAACTGTATAATATGGGTAATAATGCATAACATATTAATAAAATTAGGAGTATTAAGTATAATTATTATAGTTCTAGCGATAATAACTGCATAATGTGGGTAATAATGCATGATATATTGATAATATTGCGAGTAATAAGTATAATTATCATAGTTCTAGCAATAATAACTGCATAATATCGGTAATAGTGTATGTTATATTGATAATATTGGGAGTAATAAGTATATTTGTTATAGTTCTGACGATAATAACAGTATAATATGGGTAATAGTGCATGTTATATTGATAAAATTGGGAGCAATAGGTATATTTATTATAGTTCTGACGATAATAACAGTATAATACGGGTAATAATGTATGTTATATTGATAATATTGGGAGTAATAAGTATATTTATTATAGTTCTGACGATAATAACAGTATAATATGGGTAATAATGCATGTTATATTGATAACATTGGGAGTAATAAGTATATTTATTATAGTTCTGACGATAATAACTGTATAATATGGGTAATAATGCATAACATATTAATAAAATTAGGAGTATTAAGTATAATTATTATAGTTCTAGCGATAATAACTGCATAATGTGGGTGATAATGCATGTTATATTGATAATATTGGGAGTAATAAGAATAATTATTGTAGTTCTCGCGATAATAACTGCTTAATATGGGTAATAATGCATAACATATTGATAAAATTAGGAGTAATAAGTATAATTATTATAGTTCTAGCGATAATAACTGCATAATAGGGGTAATAATGCATGATATATTGATAATATTGCGAGTAATAAGTATAATTATCATAGTTCTAGCAATAATAACTGCATAATATCGGTAATAGTGTATGTTATATTGATAATATTGGGAGTAATAAGTATATTTATTATAGTTCTGACGATAATAACAGTATAATATGGGTAATAATGCATAACATATTGATAGAATTAGGAGTATTAAGTATAATTATTATAGCTCTAGCGATAATAACTGCATAATAGGGGTAATAATGCATGATATATTGATAATATTGCGAGTAATAAGTATAATTATCATAGTTCTAGCAATAATAACTGCATAATATGGGTAATAATGCATGTTATATTGATAAAATGAGGAGTAATAAGTATAATTATTATAGTTCTGGCGATAATAACTGTATAATATGGGTAATAATGCATAACATATTGATAGAATTAGGAGTATTAAGTATAATTATTATAGCTCTAGCGATAATAACTGCATAATAGGGGTAATAATGCATGTTATATTGATAAAATGAGGAGTAATAAGTATAATTATTATAGTTCTATCGATAATAACTGCACAATATCGGTAATAGTGCATGTTACATTGATAATAATAAAAGTAATAAGTATAATTAATATAGTTCGAGCGATAATAACTGCATAATATGGGTAATAATGCATGTTATATTGGTAAAATGAGGAGTAATAAGTATAATTGTTATAGTTCTGGCGATAAGAACTGCATAGTATTGGTAATCATGCATGTTACATTGATAACAGTAAAAGTAATAAGTATAATTATTGTAGTTCTAGCGATAATAACTGCATAGTATGGGTAATTATGCATGTTATATTGATAATGTTGGGAGTAATAAGTATATTTATTATAGTTCTGACGATAATAACAGTATAATATGGGTAATAATGCATGTTATATTGATAATATTGGGAGTCATAAATATATTTATTATAGTTCTGACGATAATAACTGTATAATATGGGTAATAATGCATAACATATTAATAAAATTAGGAGTATTAAGTATAATTATTATAGTTCTGGCGATAATAACTGCATAATGTGGGTAATAATGCATGATATATTGATAATATTGCGAGTAATAAGTATAATTATCATAGTTCTAGCAATAATAACTGCATAATATCGGTAATAGTGTATGTTATATTGATAATATTGGGAGTAATAAGTATATTTATTATAGTTCTGGCGATAATAACTGTATAATATGGGTAATAATGCATAACATATTGATAAAATTAGGAGTATTAAGTATAATTATTATAGCTCTAGCGATAATAACTGCATAATAGGGGTAATAATGCATGTTATACTGACAATAATATAAGTAATAAGTATAACTATTATAGTTCTAACGATAATAACTGTATAATATGGGTAACAATGCATGTTATATTGATAAAATGAGGAGTAATAAGTATAATTCTTATAGTTCTAGCGATAATAACTGCATAATATGGGTAATAATGCATGTTATATTGATAAAATGAGAAGTAATAAATATAATTATTATAGTTCTGGCGATAATAACTGTATAATATGGGTAATAATGCATAACATATTGATAAAATTAGGAGTATTAAGTATAATTATTATAGCTCTAGCGATAATAACTGCATAATAGGGGTAATAATGCATGTTATACTGATAATAATATAAGTAATAAGTATAACTATTATAGTTCTAACGATAATAACTGTATAATATGGGTAATAATGCATGTTATACTAATAATAATATAAGTAATATGTATAACTATTATAGTTCTAGCGATAATAACTGTATAATATGATTAATAATGCATAACATATTGATAAAATTAGGAGTAATCAGTATAATTATTATAGTTCTAGCGATAATAACTGCATAATATCGGTAATAGTGTATGTTATATTGATAATATTGGGAGTAATAAGTATATTTATTATAGTTCTGACGATAATAACAGTATAATATGGGTAATAATGCATGTTATATTGATAATATTGGGAGTAATAAGTATATTTATTATAGTTCTGACGATAATAACTGTATAATATGGGTAATAATGCATAACATATTAATAAAATTAGGAGTAATAAGTATATTTATTATAGTTCTGACGATAATAACAGTATAATATGGGTAATAATGCATGGTATATTGATAATATTGGGAGTAATAAGTATAATTATTGTAGTTCTCGCGATAATAACTGCATAATATGGGTAATAATGCATGTTATATTGATAATATTGGGAGTAATAAGAATATTTATTGTAGTTCTCGCGATAATAACTGCTTAATATGGGTAATAATGCATAACATATTGATAAAATTAGGAGTAATAAGTATAATTTTTATAGTTCTAGCGATAATAACTGCATAATAGGGGTAATAATGCATGATATATTGATAATATTGCGAGTAATAAGTATAATTATCATAGTTCTAGCAATAATAACTGCATAATATGGGTAATAATGCATGTTATATTGATAAAATGAGAAGTAATGAGTATAATTATTATAGTTCTGGCGATAATAACTGTATAATATGGGTAATAATGCATAACATATTGATAAAATTAGGAGTATTAAGTATAATTATTATAGCTCTAGCGATAATAACTGCATAATAGGGGAAATAATGCATGTTATACTGATAATAATATAAGTAATAAGTATAACTATTATAGTTCTAACGATAATAACGGTATAATATGGGTAATAATGCATGTTATACTAATAATAATATAAGTAATATGTATAACTATTATAGTTCTAGCGATAATAACTGTATAACATGATTAATAATGCATAACATATTGATAAAATTAGGAGTAATCAGTATAATTATTATAGTTCTAGCGATAATAACTGCATAATATCGGTAATAGTGAATGTTATATTGATAATATTGGGAGAATTAGTATATTTATTATAGTTCTGACGATAATAACAGTATAATATGGGTGATAATGCATGTTATATTGATAATATTGGGAGTTATAAGTATAATTATTGTAGTTCTAGCGATAATAACTGCATAATATGGGTAATAATGCATGTTATATTGATAATATTGGGAGTAATAAGTATATTTGTTATAGTTCTGACGATAATAACAGTATAATATGGGTAATAATGCATGTTATATTGATAATATTGGGAGTAATAAGTATATTTATTATAGTTCTGACGATAATAACTGTATAATATGGGTAATAATGCATAACATATTAATAAAATTAGGAGTATTAAGTATAATTATTATAGTTCTAGCGATAATAACTGCATAATGTGGGTAATAATGCATGATATATTGATAATATTGCGAGTAATAAGTATAATTATCATAGTTCTAGCAATAATAACTGCATAATATCGGTAATAGTGTATGTTATATTGATAATATTGGGAGTAATAAGTATATTTATTATAGTTCTGGCGATAATAACTGTATAATATGGGTAATAATGCATAACATATTGATAAAATTAGGAGTATTAAGTATAATTATTATAGCTCTAGCGATAATAACTGCATAATAGGGGTAATAATGCATGTTATACTGACAATAATATAAGTAATAAGTATAACTATTATAGTCCTAACGATAATAACTGTATAATATGGGTAACAATGCATGTTATATTGATAAAATGAGGAGTAATAAGTATAATTCTTATAGTTCTAGCGATAATAACTGCATAATGTGGGTAATAATGCATGTTATATTGATAAAATGAGAAGTAATAAATATAATTATTATAGTTCTGGCGATAATAACTGTATAATATGGGTAATAATGCATAACATATTGATAAAATTAGGAGTATTAAGTATAATTATTATAGCTCTAGCGATAATAACTGCATAATAGGGGTAATAATGCATGTTATACTGATAATAATATAAGTAATAAGTATAACTATTATAGTTCTAACGATAATAACTGTATAATATGGGTAATAATGCATAACATGTTAATAAAATTGGGAGTAATAAGTATATTTATTATAGTTCTGACGATAATAACAGTATAATAGGGATAATAATGCATGATATATTGATAATATTGCGAGTAATAAGTATAATTATCATAGTTCTAGCAATAATAACTGCATAATATGGGTAATAATGCATGTTATATTGATAAAATGAGAAGTAATGAGTATAATTATTATAGTTCTGGCGATAATAACTGTATAATATGGGTAATAATGCATAACATATTGATAAAATTAGGAGTATTAAGTATAATTATTATAGCTCTAGCGATAATAACTGCATAATAGGGGTAATAATGCATGTTATACTGATAATAATATAAGTAATAAGTATAACTATTATAGTTCTAACGATAATAACGGTATAATATGGGTAATAATGCATGTTATACTAATAATAATATAAGTAATATGTATAACTATTATAGTTCTAGCGATAATAACTGTATAATATGATTAATAATGCATAACATATTGATAAAATTAGGAGTAATCAGTATAATTATTATAGTTCTAGCGATAATAACTGCATAATATCGGTGATAGTGAATGTTATATTGATAATATTGGGAGAATTAGTATATTTATTATAGTTCTGACGATAATAACAGTATAATATGGGTGATAATGCATGTTATATTGATAATATTGGGAGTTATAAGTATAATTATTGTAGTTCTAGCGATAATAACTGCATAATATGGGTAATAATGCATGTTATATTGATAATATTGGGAGTAATAAGTATATTTGTTATAGTTCTGACGATAATAACAGTATAATATGGGTAATAATGCATGTTATATTGATAATATTGGGAGTAATAAGTATATTTATTATAGTTCTGACGATAATAACTGTATAATATGGGTAATAATGCATAACATATTAATAAAATTAGGAGTATTAAGTATAATTATTATAGTTCTAGCGATAATAACTGCATAATGTGGGTAATAATGCATGATATATTGATAATATTGCGAGTAATAAGTATAATTATCATAGTTCTAGCAATAATAACTGCATAATATCGGTAATAGTGTATGTTATATTGATAATATTGGGAGTAATAAGTATATTTATTATAGTTCTGACGATAATAACTGTATAATATGGGTAATAATGCATGTTATACTAATAATAATATAAGTAATATGTATAACTATTATAGTTCTAGCGATAATAACTGTATAATATGATTAATAATGCATAACATATTGATAAAATTAGGAGTAATCAGTATAATTATTATAGTTCTAGCGATAATAACTGCATAATATCGGTAATAGTGTATGTTATATTGATAATATTGGGAGTAATAAGTATATTTATTATAGTTCTGACGATAATAACAGTATAATATGGGTAATAATGCATGTTATATTGATAATATTGGGAGTAATAAGTATATTTATTATAGTTCTGACGATAATAACTGTATAATATGGGTAATAATGCATAACATATTAATAAAATTGGGAGTAATAAGTATATTTATTATAGTTCTGACGATAATAACAGTATAATATGGGTAATAATGCATGGTATATTGATAATATTGGGAGTAATAAGTATAATTATTGTAGTTCTCGCGATAATAACTGCATAATATGGGTAATAATGCATGTTATATTGATAATATTGGGAGTAATAAGAATATTTATTGTAGTTCTCGCGATAATAACTGCTTAATATGGGTAATAATGCATAACATATTGATAAAATTAGGAGTAATAAGTATAATTATTATAGTTCTAGCGATAATAACTGCATAATAGGGATAATAATGCATGATATATTGATAATATTGCGAGTAATAAGTATAATTATCATAGTTCTAGCAATAATAACTGCATAATATGGGTAATAATGCATGTTATATTGATAAAATGAGAAGTAATGAGTATAATTATTATAGTTCTGGCGATAATAACTGTATAATATGGGTAATAATGCATAACATATTGATAAAATTAGGAGTATTAAGTATAATTATTATAGCTCTAGCGATAATAACTGCATAATAGGGGTAATAATGCATGTTATACTGATAATAATATAAGTAATAAGTATAACTATTATAGTTCTAACGATAATAACGGTATAATATGGGTAATAATGCATGTTATACTAATAATAATATAAGTAATATGTATAACTATTATAGTTCTAGCGATAATAACTGTATAATATGATTAATAATGCATAACATATTGATAAAATTAGGAGTAATCAGTATAATTATTATAGTTCTAGCGATAATAACTGCATAATATGGGTAATAATGCATGTTATATTGATAATATTGGGAGTAATAAGTATATTTGTTATAGTTCTGACGATAATAACAGTATAATATGGGTAATAATGCATGTTATATTGATAATATTGGGAGTAATAAGTATATTTATTATAGTTCTGACGATAATAACTGTATAATATGGGTAATAATGCATAACATATTAATAAAATTAGGAGTATTAAGTATAATTATTATAGTTCTAGCGATAATAACTGCATAATGTGGGTAATAATGCATGATATATTGATAATATTGCGAGTAATAAGTATAATTATCATAGTTCTAGCAATAATAACTGCATAATATCGGTAATAGTGTATGTTATATTGATAATATTGGGAGTAATAAGTATATTTATTATAGTTCTGACGATAATAACAGTATAATATGGGTAATAATGCATGTTATATTGATAATATTTGGAGTGTTAAGTATAATTATTGTAGTTCTCGCGATAATAACTGCATAATATGGGTAATAATGCATGTTATATTGATAATATTGGGAGTAATAAGAATAATTATTGTAGTTCTCGCGATAATAACTGCTTAATATGGGTAATAATGCATAACATATTGATAAAATTAGGAGTAATAAGTATAATTATTATAGTTCTAGCGATAATAACTGCATAATAGGGGTAATAATGCATGATATATTGATAATATTGCGAGTAATAAGTATAATTATCATAGTTCTAGCAATAATAACTGCATAAATTCGGTAATAGTGTATGTTATATTGATAATATTGGGAGTAATAAGTATATTTATTATAGTTCTGACGATAATAACAGTATAATATGGGTAATAATGCATAACATATTGATAGAATTAGGAGTATTAAGTATAATTATTATAGCTCTAGCGATAATAACTGCATAATAGGGGTAATAATGCATGATATATTGATAATATTGCGAGTAATAAGTATAATTATCATAGTTCTAGCAATAATAACTGCATAATATGGGTAATAATGCATGTTATATTGATAAAATGAGGAGTAATAAGTATAATTATTATAGTTCTGGCGATAATAACTGTATAATATGGGTAATAATGCATAACATATTGATAGAATTAGGAGTATTAAGTATAATTATTATAGCTCTAGCGATAATAACTGCATAATAGGGGTAATAATGCATGTTATACTGATAATAATATAAGTAATAAGTATAAGTATTATAGTTCTAGCGTTAATAACTGTATAATATGGGTAATAATGCATAACATATTGATAAAATTAGGAGTAATAAGTATAATTATTATAGTTCTAGCGATAATAACTGCACAATATCGGTAATGTGCATGTTATATTGATAATATTGGGAGTAATAAGTATATTTATTATAGTTCTGACGATAATAACAGTATAATATGGGTAATAATGCATGGTATATTGATATTATTGGGAGTAATAAGTATAATTATTGTAGTTCTCGCGATAATAACTGCATAATATGGGTAATAATGCATGTTATATTGATAATATTGGGAGTAATAAGAATATTTATTGTAGTTCTCGCGATAATAACTGCTTAATATGGGTAATAATGCATAACATATTGATAAAATTAGGAGTAATAAGTATAATTATTATAGTTCTAGCGATAATAACTGCATAATAGGGGTAATAATGCATGATATATTGATAATATTGCGAGTAATAAGTATAATTATCATAGTTCTAGCAATAATAACTGCATAAATTCGGTAATAGTGTATGTTATATTGATAATGTTGGGAGTAATAAGTATATTTATTATAGGTCTGACGATAATAACTGTATAATATGGGTAATAATGCATAACATATTGATAAAATTAGGAGTATTAAGTATAATTATTACAGCTCTAGCGATAATAACTGCATAATAGGAGTAATAATGCATGTTATACTGATAATAATATAAGTAATAAGTATAACTATTATGGTTCTAACGATAATAACTGTATAATATGGGTAATAATGCATGTTATATTGATAAAATGAGGAGTAATAAGTATAATTCTTATAGTTCTAGCGATAATAACTGCATAATATGGGTAATAATGCATGTTATATTGATAAAATGAGAAGTAATGAGTATAATTATTATAGTTCTGGCGATAATAACTGTATAATATGGGTAATAATGCATAACATATTGATAAAATTCGGAGTCATAAGTATAATTATTGTAGTTCTCGCGATAATAACTGCATAATAGGGGTAATAATGCATGTTATACTGATAATAATATAAGTAATAAGTATAACTATTATAGTTCTAACGATAATAACTGTATAATATGGGTAATAATGCATGTTATATTGATAAAATGAGGAGTAATAAGTATAATTCTTATAGTTCTAGCGATAATAACTGCATAATATGGGTAATAATGCATGTTATATTGATAAAATGAGAAGTAATAAGTATAATTATTATAGTTCTAGCGATAATAACTGCATAATAGGGGTAATAATGCATGATATATTGATAATATTGCGAGTAATAAGTATAATTATCATAGTTCTAGCAATAATAACTGCATAATATCGGTAATAGTGTATGTTATATTGATAATATTGGGAGTAATAAGTATATTTATTATAGTTCTGACGATAATAACAGTATAATATGGGTAATAATGCATGTTATATTGATAATATTGGGAGTAATAAGTATATTTATTATAGCTCTGACGATAATAACTGTATAATATGGGTAATAATGCATAACATATTAATAAAATTAGGAGTATTAAGTATAATTATTATAGTTCTAGCGATAATAACTGCATAATGTGGGTAATAATGCATGATATATTGATAATATTGCGAGTAATAAGTATAATTATCATAGTTCTAGCAATAATAACTGCATAATATCGGTAATAGTGTATGTTATATTGATAATATTGGGAGTAATAAGTATATTTGTTATAGTTCTGACGATAATAACAGTATAATATGGGTAATAGTGCATGTTATATTGATAAAATTGGGAGCAATAGGTATATTTATTATAGTTCTGACGATAATAACAGTATAATACGGGTAATAATGTATGTTATATTGATAATATTGGGAGTAATAAGTATATTTATTATAGTTCTGACGATAATAACAGTATAATATGGGTAATAATGCATGTTATATTGATAACATTGGGAGTAATAAGTATATTTATTATAGTTCTGACGATAATAACTGTATAATATGGGTAATAATGCATAACATATTAATAAAATTAGGAGTATTAAGTATGATTATTATAGTTCTAGCGATAATAACTGCATAATGTGGGTAATAATGCATGTTATATTGATAATATTGGGAGTAATAAGAATAATTATTGTAGTTCTCGCGATAATAACTGCTTAATATGGGTAATAATGCATAACATATTGATAAAATTAGGAGTAATAAGTATAATTATTATAGTTCTAGCGATAATAACTGCATAATAGGGGTAATCATGCATGATATATTGATAATATTGCGAGTAATAAGTATAATTATCATAGTTCTAGCAATAATAACTGCATAATATGGGTAATAATGCATGTTATATTGATAAAATGAGAAGTAATGAGTATAATTATTATAGTTCTGGCGATAATAACTGTATAATATGGGTAATAATGCATAACATATTGATAAAATTAGGAGTATTAAGTATAATTATTATAGCTCTAGCGATAATAACTGCATAATAGGGGAAATAATGCATGTTATACTGATAATAATATAAGTAATAAGTATAACTATTATAGTTCTAACGATAATAACGGTATAATATGGGTAATAATGCATGTTATACTAATAATAATATAAGTAATATGTATAACTATTATAGTTCTAGCGATAATAACTGTATAACATGATTAATAATGCATAACATATTGATAAAATTAGGAGTAATCAGTATAATTATTATAGTTCTAGCGATAATAACTGCATAATATCGGTAATAGTGAATGTTATATTGATAATATTGGGAGAATTAGTATATTTATTATAGTTCTGACGATAATAACAGTATAATATGGGTGATAATGCATGTTATATTGATAATATTGGGAGTTATAAGTATAATTATTGTAGTTCTAGCGATAATAACTGCATAATATGGGTAATAATGCATGTTATATTGATAATATTGGGAGTAATAAGTATATTTGTTATAGTTCTGACGATAATAACAGTATAATATGGGTAATAATGCATGTTATATTGATAATATTGGGAGTAATAAGTATATTTATTATAGTTCTGACGATAATAACTGTATAATATGGGTAATAATGCATAACATATTAATAAAATTAGGAGTATTAAGTATAATTATTATAGTTCTAGCGATAATAACTGCATAATGTGGGTAATAATGCATGATATATTGATAATATTGCGAGTAATAAGTATAATTATCATAGTTCTAGCAATAATAACTGCATAATATCGGTAATAGTGTATGTTATATTGATAATATTGGGAGTAATAAGTATATTTATTATAGTTCTGGCGATAATAACTGTATAATATGGGTAATAATGCATAACATATTGATAAAATTAGGAGTATTAAGTATAATTATTATAGCACTAGCGATAATAACTGCATAATAGGGGAAATAATGCATGTTATACTGATAATAATATAAGTAATAAGTATAACTATTATAGTTCTAACGATAATAACGGTATAATATGGGTAATAATGCATGTTATACTAATAATAATATAAGTAATATGTATAACTATTATAGTTCTAGCGATAATAACTGTATAACATGATTAATAATGCATAACATATTGATAAAATTAGGAGTAATCAGTATAATTATTATAGTTCTAGCGATAATAACTGCATAATATCGGTAATAGTGAATGTTATATTGATAATATTGGGAGAATTAGTATATTTATTATAGTTCTGACGATAATAACAGTATAATATGGGTGATAATGCATGTTATATTGATAATATTGGGAGTTATAAGTATAATTATTGTAGTTCTAGCGATAATAACTGCATAATATGGGTAATAATGCATGTTATATTGATAATATTGGGAGTAATAAGTATATTTGTTATAGTTCTGACGATAATAACAGTATAATATGGGTAATAATGCATGTTATATTGATAATATTGGGAGTAATAAGTATATTTATTATAGTTCTGACGATAATAACTGTATAATATGGGTAATAATGCATAACATATTAATAAAATTAGGAGTATTAAGTATAATTATTATAGTTCTAGCGATAATAACTGCATAATGTGGGTAATAATGCATGATATATTGATAATATTGCGAGTAATAAGTATAATTATCATAGTTCTAGCAATAATAACTGCATAATATCGGTAATAGTGTATGTTATATTGATAATATTGGGAGTAATAAGTATATTTATTATAGTTCTGGCGATAATAACTGTATAATATGGGTAATAATGCATAACATATTGATAAAATTAGGAGTATTAAGTATAATTATTATAGCACTAGCGATAATAACTGCATAATAGGGGTAATAATGCATGTTATACTGACAATAATATAAGTAATAAGTATAACTATTATAGTTCTAACGATAATAACTGTATAATATGGGTAACAATGCATGTTATATTGATAAAATGAGGAGTAATAAGTATAATTCTTATAGTTCTAGCGATAATAACTGCATAATATGGGTAATAATGCATGTTATATTGATAAAATGAGAAGTAATAAATATAATTATTATAGTTCTGGCGATAATAACTGTATAATATGGGTAATAATGCATAACATATTGATAAAATTAGGAGTATTAAGTATAATTATTATAGCTCTAGCGATAATAACTGCATAATAGGGGTAATAATGCATGTTATACTGATAATAATATAAGTAATAAGTATAACTATTATAGTTCTAACGATAATAACTGTATAATATGGGTAATAATGCATAACATGTTAATAAAATTGGGAGTAATAAGTATATTTATTATAGTTCTGACGATAATAACAGTATAATAGGGATAATAATGCATGATATATTGATAATATTGCGAGTAATAAGTATAATTATCATAGTTCTAGCAATAATAACTGCATAATATGGGTAATAATGCATGTTATATTGATAAAATGAGAAGTAATGAGTATAATTATTATAGTTCTGGCGATAATAACTGTATAATATGGGTAATAATGCATAACATATTGATAAAATTAGGAGTATTAAGTATAATTATTATAGCTCTAGCGATAATAACTGCATAATAGGGGTAATAATGCATGTTATACTGATAATAATATAAGTAATAAGTATAACTATTATAGTTCTAACGATAATAACGGTATAATATGGGTAATAATGCATGTTATACTAATAATAATATAAGTAATATGTATAACTATTATAGTTCTAGCGATAATAACTGTATAATATGATTAATAATGCATAACATATTGATAAAATTAGGAGTAATCAGTATAATTATTATAGTTCTAGCGATAATAACTGCATAATATCGGTAATAGTGAATGTTATATTGATAATATTGGGAGAATTAGTATATTTATTATAGTTCTGACGATAATAACAGTATAATATGGGTGATAATGCATGTTATATTGATAATATTGGGAGTTATAAGTATAATTATTGTAGTTCTAGCGATAATAACTGCATAATATGGGTAATAATGCATGTTATATTGATAATATTGGGAGTAATAAGTATATTTGTTATAGTTCTGACGATAATAACAGTATAATATGGGTAATAATGCATGTTATATTGATAATATTGGGAGTAATAAGTATATTTATTATAGTTCTGACGATAATAACTGTATAATATGGGTAATAATGCATAACATATTAATAAAATTAGGAGTATTAAGTATAATTATTATAGTTCTAGCGATAATAACTGCATAATGTGGGTAATAATGCATGATATATTGATAATATTGCGAGTAATAAGTATAATTATCATAGTTCTAGCAATAATAACTGCATAATATCGGTAATAGTGTATGTTATATTGATAATATTGGGAGTAATAAGTATATTTATTATAGTTCTGACGATAATAACTGTATAATATGGGTAATAATGCATGTTATACTAATAATAATATAAGTAATATGTATAACTATTATAGTTCTAGCGATAATAACTGTATAATATGATTAATAATGCATAACATATTGATAAAATTAGGAGTAATCAGTATAATTATTATAGTTCTAGCGATAATAACTGCATAATATCGGTAATAGTGTATGTTATATTGATAATATTGGGAGTAATAAGTATATTTATTATAGTTCTGACGATAATAACAGTATAATATGGGTAATAATGCATGTTATATTGATAATATTGGGAGTAATAAGTATATTTATTATAGTTCTGACGATAATAACTGTATAATATGGGTAATAATGCATAACATATTAATAAAATTGGGAGTAATAAGTATATTTATTATAGTTCTGACGATAATAACAGTATAATATGGGTAATAATGCATGGTATATTGATAATATTGGGAGTAATAAGTATAATTATTGTAGTTCTCGCGATAATAACTGCATAATATGGGTAATAATGCATGTTATATTGATAATATTGGGAGTAATAAGAATATTTATTGTAGTTCTCGCGATAATAACTGCTTAATATGGGTAATAATGCATAACATATTGATAAAATTAGGAGTAATAAGTATAATTATTATAGTTCTAGCGATAATAACTGCATAATAGGGATAATAATGCATGATATATTGATAATATTGCGAGTAATAAGTATAATTATCATAGTTCTAGCAATAATAACTGCATAATATGGGTAATAATGCATGTTATATTGATAAAATGAGAAGTAATGAGTATAATTATTATAGTTCTGGCGATAATAACTGTATAATATGGGTAATAATGCATAACATATTGATAAAATTAGGAGTATTAAGTATAATTATTATAGCTCTAGCGATAATAACTGCATAATAGGGGTAATAATGCATGTTATACTGATAATAATATAAGTAATAAGTATAACTATTATAGTTCTAACGATAATAACGGTATAATATGGGTAATAATGCATGTTATACTAATAATAATATAAGTAATATGTATAACTATTATAGTTCTAGCGATAATAACTGTATAATATGATTAATAATGCATAACATATTGATAAAATTAGGAGTAATCAGTATAATTATTATAGTTCTAGCGATAATAACTGCATAATATGGGTAATAATGCATGTTATATTGATAATATTGGGAGTAATAAGTATATTTGTTATAGTTCTGACGATAATAACAGTATAATATGGGTAATAATGCATGTTATATTGATAATATTGGGAGTAATAAGTATATTTATTATAGTTCTGACGATAATAACTGTATAATATGGGTAATAATGCATAACATATTAATAAAATTAGGAGTATTAAGTATAATTATTATAGTTCTAGCGATAATAACTGCATAATGTGGGTAATAATGCATGATATATTGATAATATTGCGAGTAATAAGTATAATTATCATAGTTCTAGCAATAATAACTGCATAATATCGGTAATAGTGTATGTTATATTGATAATATTGGGAGTAATAAGTATATTTATTATAGTTCTGACGATAATAACAGTATAATATGGGTAATAATGCATGTTATATTGATAATATTTGGAGTGTTAAGTATAATTATTGTAGTTCTCGCGATAATAACTGCATAATATGGGTAATAATGCATGTTATATTGATAATATTGGGAGTAATAAGAATAATTATTGTAGTTCTCGCGATAATAACTGCTTAATATGGGTAATAATGCATAACATATTGATAAAATTAGGAGTAATAAGTATAATTATTATAGTTCTAGCGATAATAACTGCATAATAGGGGTAATAATGCATGATATATTGATAATATTGCGAGTAATAAGTATAATTATCATAGTTCTAGCAATAATAACTGCATAAATTCGGTAATAGTGTATGTTATATTGATAATATTGGGAGTAATAAGTATATTTATTATAGTTCTGACGATAATAACAGTATAATATGGGTAATAATGCATAACATATTGATAGAATTAGGAGTATTAAGTATAATTATTATAGCTCTAGCGATAATAACTGCATAATAGGGGTAATAATGCATGATATATTGATAATATTGCGAGTAATAAGTATAATTATCATAGTTCTAGCAATAATAACTGCATAATATGGGTAATAATGCATGTTATATTGATAAAATGAGGAGTAATAAGTATAATTATTATAGTTCTGGCGATAATAACTGTATAATATGGGTAATAATGCATAACATATTGATAGAATTAGGAGTATTAAGTATAATTATTATAGCTCTAGCGATAATAACTGCATAATAGGGGTAATAATGCATGTTATACTGATAATAATATAAGTAATAAGTATAAGTATTATAGTTCTAGCGTTAATAACTGTATAATATGGGTAATAATGCATAACATATTGATAAAATTAGGAGTAATAAGTATAATTATTATAGTTCTAGCGATAATAACTGCACAATATCGGTAATGTGCATGTTATATTGATAATATTGGGAGTAATAAGTATATTTATTATAGTTCTGACGATAATAACAGTATAATATGGGTAATAATGCATGGTATATTGATATTATTGGGAGTAATAAGTATAATTATTGTAGTTCTCGCGATAATAACTGCATAATATGGGTAATAATGCATGTTATATTGATAATATTGGGAGTAATAAGAATATTTATTGTAGTTCTCGCGATAATAACTGCTTAATATGGGTAATAATGCATAACATATTGATAAAATTAGGAGTAATAAGTATAATTATTATAGTTCTAGCGATAATAACTGCATAATAGGGGTAATAATGCATGATATATTGATAATATTGCGAGTAATAAGTATAATTATCATAGTTCTAGCAATAATAACTGCATAAATTCGGTAATAGTGTATGTTATATTGATAATATTGGGAGTAATAAGTATATTTATTATAGTTCTGGCGATAATAACTGTATAATATGGGTAATAATGCATAACATATTGATAAAATTAGGAGTATTAAGTATAATTATTATAGCTCTAGCGATAATAACTGCATAATAGGGGTAATAATGCATGTTATACTGACAATAATATAAGTAATAAGTATAACTATTATAGTTCTAACGATAATAACTGTATAATATGGGTAATAATGCATGTTATACTAATAATAATATAAGTAATATGTATAACTATTATAGTTCTAGCGATAATAACTGTATAATATGATTAATAATGCATAACATATTGATAAAGTTAGGAGTAATCAGTATAATTATTATAGTTCTAGCGATAATAACTGCATAATATCGGTAATAGTGTATGTTATATTGATAATATTGGGAGTAATAAGTATATTTATTATAGTTCTGACGATAATAACAGTATAATATGGGTGATAATGCATGTTATATTGATAATATTGGGAGTTATAAGTATAATTATTGTAGTTCTAGCGATAATAACTGCATAATATGGGTAATAATGCATGTTATATTGATGAAATGAGGAGTAATAAGTATAATTATTATAGTTCTATCGATAATAACTGCACAATATCGGTAATAGTGCATGTTACATTGATAATAATAAAAGTAATAAGTATAATTAATATAGTTCGAGCGATAATAACTGCATAATATGGGTAATAATGCATGTTATATTGGTAAAATGAGGAGTAATAAGTATAATTGTTATAGTTCTGGCGATAAGAACTGCATAGTATTGGTAATCATGCATGTTACATTGATAACAGTAAAAGTAATAAGTATAATTATTGTAGTTCTAGCGATAATAACTGCATAGTATGGGTAATTATGCATGTTATATTGATAATATTGGGAGTAATAAGTATATTTATTATAGGTCTGACGATAATAACTGTATAATATGGGTAATAATGCATAACATATTGATAAAATTAGGAGTATTAAGTATAATTATTACAGCTCTAGCGATAATAACTGCATAATAGGGGTAATAATGCATGTTATACTGATAATAATATAAGTTATAAGTATAACTATTATAGTTCTAACGATAATAACTGTATAATATGGGTAATAATGCATAACATATTGATAAAATTAGGAGTAATAAGTATAATTATTATAGTTCTAGCGATAATAACTGCACAATATCGGTAATAGTGCATGTTATATTGAGAATATTGGGAGTAATAAGTATATGTATTATAGTTCTGACTATAATAACAGTATAATATGGGTGATAATGCATGTTATATTGATAATATTGGGAGTAATAAGTATATTTATTATAGTTCTGACGATAATAACTGTATAATATGGGTAATAATGCATGTTATATTGATAATATTTGGAGTCATAAGTATAATTATTGTAGTTCTCGCGATAATAACTGCATAATAGGGGTAATAATGCATGTTATACTGACAATAATATAAGTAATAAGTATAACTATTATAGTTCTAACGATAATAACTGTATAATATTGGTAATAATGCATGTTATATTGATAAAATGAGAAGTAATAAGTATAATTATTATAGTTCTGGCGATAATAACTGTATAATATGGGTAATAATGCATAACATATTGATAAAATTAGGAGTATTAAGTATAATTATTATAGCTCTAGCGATAATAACTGCATAATAGGGGTAATAATGCATGTTATACTGATAATAATATAAGTAATAAGTATAACTATTATAGTTCTAGCGATAATAACTGTATAATATGGGTAATAATGCATAACATATTGATAAAATTAGGAGTAATAAGTATAATTATTATAGTTCTAGCGATAATAACTGCACAATATCGGTAATGTGCATGTTATATTGATAATATTGGGAGTAATAAGTATATTTATTATAGTTCTGACGATAATAACAGTATAATATGGGCAATAATGCATGGTATATTGATAATATTGGGAGTAATAAGTATAATTATTGTAGTTCTCGCGATAATAACTGCATAATATGGGTAATAATGCATGTTATATTGATAATATTGGGAGTAATAAGAATATTTATTGTAGTTCTCGCGATAATAACTGCTTAATATGGGTAATAATGCATAACATATTGATAAAATTAGGAGTAATAAGTATAATTATTATAGTTCTAGCGATAATAACTGCATAATAGGGGTAATAATGCATGATATATTGATAATATTGCGAGTAATAAGTATAATTATCATAGTTCTAGCAATAATAACTGCATAATATGGGTAGTAATGCATGTTATATTGATAAAATGAGAAGTAATGAGTATAATTATTATAGTTCTGGCGATAATAACTGTATAATATGGGTAATAATGCATAACATATTGATAAAATTAGGAGTATTAAGTATAATTATTATAGCTCTAGCGATAATAACTGCATAATAGGGGTAATAATGCATGTTATACTGACAATAATATAAGTAATAAGTATAACTATTATAGTTCTAACGATAATAACTGTATAATATGGGTAATAATGCATGTTATACTAATAATAATATAAGTAATATGTATAACTATTATAGTTCTAGCGATAATAACTGTATAATATGATTAATAATGCATAACATATTGATAAAGTTAGGAGTAATCAGTATAATTATTATAGTTCTAGCGATAATAACTGCATAATATCGGTAATAGTGTATGTTATATTGATAATATTGGGAGTAATAAGTATATTTATTATAGTTCTGACGATAATAACAGTATAATATGGGTGATAATGCATGTTATATTGATAATATTGGGAGTTATAAGTATAATTATTGTAGTTCTAGCGATAATAACTGCATAATATGGGTAATAATGCATGTTATATTGATGAAATGAGGAGTAATAAGTATAATTATTATAGTTCTATCGATAATAACTGCACAATATCGGTAATAGTGCATGTTACATTGATAATAATAAAAGTAATAAGTATAATTAATATAGCTCGAGCGATAATAACTGCATAATATGGGTAATAATGCATGTTATATTGGTAAAATGAGGAGTAATAAGTATAATTGTTATAGTTCTGGCGATAAGAACTGCATAGTATTGGTAATCATGCATGTTACATTGATAACAGTAAAAGTAATAAGTATAATTATTGTAGTTCTAGCGATAATAACTGCATAGTATGGGTAATTATGCATGTTATATTGATAATATTGGGAGTAATAAGTATATTTATTATAGGTCTGACGATAATAACTGTATAATATGGGTAATAATGCATAACATATTGATAAAATTAGGAGTATTAAGTATAATTATTACAGCTCTAGCGATAATAACTGCATAATAGGGGTAATAATGCATGTTATACTGATAATAATATAAGTTATAAGTATAACTATTATAGTTCTAACGATAATAACTGTATAATATGGGTAATAATGCATAACATATTGATAAAATTAGGAGTAATAAGTATAATTATTATAGTTCTAGCGATAATAACTGCACAATATCGGTAATAGTGCATGTTATATTGAGAATATTGGGAGTAATAAGTATATGTATTATAGTTCTGACTATAATAACAGTATAATATGGGTGATAATGCATGTTATATTGATAATATTGGGAGTAATAAGTATATTTATTATAGTTCTGACGATAATAACTGTATAATATGGGTAATAATGCATGTTATATTGATAATATTTGGAGTCATAAGTATAATTATTGTAGTTCTCGCGATAATAACTGCATAATAGGGGTAATAATGCATGTTATACTGACAATAATATAAGTAATAAGTATAACTATTATAGTTCCAACGATAATAACTGTATAATATTGGTAATAATGCATGTTATATTGATAAAATGAGAAGTAATAAGTATAATTATTATAGTTCTGGCGATAATAACTGTATAATATGGGTAATAATGCATAACATATTGATAAAATTAGGAGTATTAAGTATAATTATTATAGCTCTAGCGATAATAACTGCATAATAGGGGTAATAATGCATGTTATACTGATAATAATATAAGTAATAAGTATAACTATTATAGTTCTAGCGATAATAACTGTATAATATGGGTAATAATGCATAACATATTGATAAAATTAGGAGTAATAAGTATAATTATTATAGTTCTAGCGATAATAACTGCACAATATCGGTAATGTGCATGTTATATTGATAATATTGGGAGTAATAAGTATATTTATTATAGTTCTGACGATAATAACAGTATAATATGGGCAATAATGCATGGTATATTGATAATATTGGGAGTAATAAGTATAATTATTGTAGTTCTCGCGATAATAACTGCATAATATGGGTAATAATGCATGTTATATTGATAATATTGGGAGTAATAAGAATATTTATTGTAGTTCTCGCGATAATAACTGCTTAATATGGGTAATAATGCATAACATATTGATAAAATTAGGAGTAATAAGTATAATTATTATAGTTCTAGCGATAATAACTGCATAATAGGGGTAATAATGCATGATATATTGATAATATTGCGAGTAATAAGTATAATTATCATAGTTCTAGCAATAATAACTGCATAATATGGGTAGTAATGCATGTTATATTGATAAAATGAGAAGTAATGAGTATAATTATTATAGTTCTGGCGATAATAACTGTATAATATGGGTAATAATGCATAACATATTGATAAAATTAGGAATATTAAGTATAATTATTATAGCTCTAGCGATAATAACTGCATAATAGGGGTAATAATGCATGTTATACTGATAATAATATAAGTAATAAGTATAACTATTATAGTTCTAGCGTTAATAACTGTATAATATGGGTAATAATGCATAACATATTGATAAAATTAGGAGTAATAAGTATAATTATTATAGTTCTAGCGATAATAACTGCATAATAGGGGTAATAATGCATGATATATTGATAATATTGCGAGTAATAAGTATAATTATCATAGTTCTAGCAATAATAACTGCATAATATGGGTAATAATGCATGTTATATTGATAAAATGAGAAGTAATGAGTATAATTATTATAGTTCTCGCGATAATAACTGCTTAATATGGGTAATAATGCATAACATATTGATAAAATTAGGAGTAATAAGTATAATTATTATAGTTCTAGCGATAATAACTGTATAATATGATTAATAATGCATAACATATTGATAAAATTAGGAGTAATCAGTATAAGTATTATAGTTCTAGCGATAAAAACTGCATAATATCGGTAATAGTGTATGTTATATTGATAATATTGGGAGTAATAAGTATATTTATTATAGTTCTGACGATAATAACAATATAATATGGGTGATAATGCATGTTATATTGATAATATTGGGAGTTATAAGTATAATTATTGTAGTTCTAGCGATAATAACTGCATAATATGGGTAATAATGCATGTTATATTGATAAAATGAGGAGTAATAAGTATAATTATTATAGCTCTAGCGATAATAACTGCATAATAGGGGTAATAATGCATGTTATACTGATAATAATATAAGTAATAAGTATAACTATTATAGTTCTAGCGATAATAACTGTATAATGTGGGTAATAATGCATAACATATTGATAAAATTAGGAGTAATAAGTATAATTATTATAGTTCTAGCGATAATAACTGCACAATATCGGTAATGTGCATGTTATATTGATAATATTGGGAGTAATAAGTATATTTATTATAGTTCTGACGATAATAACAGTATAATATGGGTAATAATGCATGGTATATTGATAATATTTGGAGTGTTAAGTATAATTATTGTAGTTCTCGCGATAATAACTGCATAATATGGGTAATAATGCATGGTATATTGATAATATTGGGAGTAATAAGTATAATTATTGTAGTTCTCGCGATAATAACTGCATAATATGGGTAATAATGCATGTTATATTGATAATATTGGGAGTAATAAGAATATTTATTGTAGTTCTCGCGATAATAACTGCTTAATATGGGTAATAATGCATAACATATTGATAAAATTAGGAGTAATAAGTATAATTATTATAGTTCTAGCGATAATAACTGCATAATAGGGGTAATAATGCATGATATATTGATAATATTGCGAGTAATAAGTATAATTATCATAGTTCTAGCAATAATAACTGCATAATATGGGTAGTAATGCATGTTATATTGATAAAATGAGAAGTAATGAGTATAATTATTATAGTTCTGGCGATAATAACTGTATAATATGGGTAATAATGCATAACATATTGATAAAATTAGGAGTATTAAGTATAATTATTATAGCTCTAGCGATAATAACTGCATAATAGGGGTAATAATGCATGTTATACTGACAATAATATAAGTAATAAGTATAACTATTATAGTTCTAACGATAATAACTGTATAATATGGGTAATAATGCATGTTATACTAATAATAATATAAGTAATATGTATAACTATTATAGTTCTAGCGATAATAACTGTATAATATGATTAATAATGCATAACATGTTGATAAAATTAGGAGTAATCAGTATAATTATTATAGTTCTAGCGATAATAACTGCATAATATCGGTAATAGTGTATGTTATATTGATAATATTGGGAGTAATAAGTATATTTATTATAGTTCTGACGATAATAACAGTATAATATGGGTAATAATGCATGTTATATTGATAATATTGGGAGTAATAAGTATATTTATTATAGTTCTGACGATAATAACTGTATAATATGGGTAATAATGCATAACATATTAATAAAATTAGGAGTAATAAGTATATTTATTATAGTTCTGACGATAATAACAGTATAATATGGGTAATAATGCATGGTATATTGATAATATTGGGAGTAATAAGTATAATTATTGTAGTTCTCGCGATAATAACTGCATAATATGGGTAATAATGCATGTTATATTGATAATATTGGGAGTAATAAGAATATTTATTGTAGTTCTCGCGATAATAACTGCTTAATATGGGTAATAATGCATAACATATTGATAAAATTAGGAGTAATAAGTATAATTATTATAGTTCTAGCGATAATAACTGCATAATAGGGGTAATAATGCATGATATATTGATAATATTGCGAGTAATAAGTATAATTATCATAGTTCTAGCAATGATAACTGCATAATATGGGTAATAATGCATGTTATATTGATAAAATGAGAAGTAATGAGTATAATTATTATAGTTCTGGCGATAATAACTGTATAATATGGGTAATAATGCATAACATATTGATAAAATTAGGAGTAATCAGTATAATTATTATAGTTCTAGCGATAATAACTGCATAATATCGGTAATAGTGTATGTTATATTGATAATATTGGGAGTAATAAGTATATTTATTATAGTTCTGACGATAATAGCAGTATAATATGGGTGATAATGCATGTTATATTGATAATATTGGGAGTTATAAGTATAATTATTGTAGTTCTAGCGATAATAACTGCATAATATGGGTAATAATGCATGTTATATTGATAAAATGAGGAGTAATAAGTATAATTATTATAGTTCTGACGATAATAACTGCATAATATGGGTAATAATGCATGTTATACTGATAATATTGGAGTAATAAGTATAATTATTATAGTTCTGGCGATAATAACTGCATAATATGGGTAATAATGCATGTTATATTGATAATATTGGGAGTAATAAGTATATTTATTATAGTTCTGACGATAATAACCGTATAATATGGGTAATAATGCATGTTATATTGATAATATTCGGAGTAATAAGTATAATTATTATATTTCTGGCGATAATAACTGCATAATATGGGTAACAATGCATGTTGTACTGATAATAATATAAGAAACAAGTAAAACTATTATAGTTCTAGCGATAATAACTGCATAATATGGGTAATAATGCATGTTATATTGATAATATTGGGAGTAATAAGTATATTTGTTATAGTTCTGACGATAATAACAGTATAATATGGGTAATAATGCATGTTATATTGATAAAATTGGGAGTAATAAGTATATTTATTAGAGTTCTGACGATAATAACAGTATAATACGGGTAATAATACATGTTATGTTGATAATATTGGGAGTACTAAGTATAATTATCATAGTTCTATCAATAATAATTGCATAATTAGGGTAATAATGCATGTTATATTGATAAAATGAGGAGTAATAAGTATAATCATTATAGTTCTGGCGATAATAACTGTATAATATGGGTAATAATGCATAACATATTGATAAAATTAGGAGTATTAAGTATAATTATTATAGTTCTGACGATAATAACAGTATAATATGGGTAATAATGCATGGTATATTGATAATATTGGGAGTAATAAGTATAATTATTGTAGTTCTCGCGATAATAACTGCATAATATGGGTAATAATGCATGTTATATTGATAATATTGGGAGTAATAAGAATATTTATTGTAGTTCTCGCGATAATAACTGCTTAATATGGGTAATAATGCATAACATATTGATAAAATTAGGAGTAATAAGTATAATTATTATAGTTCTAGCGATAATAACTGCATAATAGGGGTAATAATGCATGATATATTAATAAAATTAGGAGTAATAAGTATATTTATTATAGTTCTGACGATAATAACAGTATAATATGGGTAATAATGCATGGTATATTGATAATATTGGGAGTAATAAGTATAATTATTGTAGTTCTCGCGATAATAACTGCATAATATGGGTAATAATGCATGTTATATTGATAATATTGGGAGTAATAAGAATATTTATTATAGTTCTGACGATAATAGCAGTATAATATGGGTGATAATGCATGTTATATTGATAATATTGGGAGTTATAAGTATAATTATTGTAGTTCTAGCGATAATAACTGCATAATATGGGTAATAATGCATGTTATATTGATAAAATGAGGAGTAATAAGTATAATTATTATAGTTCTGACGATAATAACTGCATAATATGGGTAATAATGCATGTTATACTGATAATATTGGAGTAATAAGTATAATTATTATAGTTCTGGCGATAATAACTGCATAATATGGGTAATAATGCATGTTATATTGATAATATTGGGAGTAATAAGTATATTTATTATAGTTCTGACGATAATAACCGTATAATATGGGTAATAATGCATGTTATATTGATAATATTCGGAGTAATAAGTATAATTATTATATTTCTGGCGATAATAACTGCATAATATGGGTAACAATGCATGTTGTACTGATAATAATATAAGAAACAAGTAAAACTATTATAGTTCTAGCGATAATAACTGCATAATATGGGTAATAATGCATGTTATATTGATAATATTGGGAGGAATAAGTATATTTGTTATAGTTCTGACGATAATAACAGTATAATATGGGTAATAATGCATGTTATATTGATAAAATTGGGAGTAATAAGTATATTTATTATAGTTCTGACGATAATAACAGTATAATACGGGTAATAATACATGTTATGTTGATAATATTGGGAGTACTAAGTATAATTATCATAGTTCTAGCAATAATAATTGCATAATTAGGGTAATAATGCATGTTATATTGATAAAATGAGGAGTAATAAGTATAATTATTATAGTTCTGGCGATAATAACTGTATAATATGGGTAATAATGCATAACATATTGATAAAATTAGGAGTATTAAGTATAATTATTATAGCTCTAGTGATAATAACTGCATAATAGGGGTAATAATGCATGTTATACTGATAATAATATAAGTAATAAGTATAACTATTATAGTTCTAGCGATAATAACTGTATAATATGGGTAATAATGCATAACATATTGATAAAATTAGGAGTAATAAGTATAATTATTATAGTTCTAGCGATAATAACTGCACAATATCGGTAATGTGCATGTTATATTGATAATATTGGGAGTAATACGTATATTTATTATAGTTCTGACGATAATAACAGTATAATATGGGTAATAATGCATGTTATATTGATAATATTCGGAGTAATAAGTATAATTATTATATTTCTGGCGATAATAACTGCATAATATGGGTAACAATGCATGTTGTACTGATAATAATATAAGAAACAAGTAAAACTATTATAGTTCTAGCGATAATAACTGCATAATATGGGTAATAATGCATGTTATATTGATAATATTGGGAGTAATAAGTATATTTGTTATAGTTCTGACGATAATAGCAGTATAATATGGGTAATAATGCATGTTATATTGATAAAATTGGGAGTAATAAGTATATTTATTATAGTTCTGACGATAATAACAGTATAATACGGGTAATAATACATGTTATGTTGATAATATTGGGAGTACTATGTATAATTATCATAGTTCTAGCAATAATAATTGCATAATTAGGGTAATAATGCATGTTATATTGATAAAATGAGGAGTAATAGGTATAATTATTATAGTTCTGGCGATAATAACTGTATAATATGGGTAATAATGCATAACATATTGATAAAATTAGGAGTATTAAGTATAATTATTATAGTTCTAGCGAAAATAACTGCACAACATCGGTAGTAGTGCATGTTATATTGATAATATTGGGAGTAATAAGTATATTTATTATAGTTCTGTCGATAATAACAGTATAATATGGGTGATAATGCATGTTATATTGATAATATTGGGAGTAATAAGTATATTTATTATAGTTCTGACGATAATAACAGTATAATATGGGTAATAATGCATGTTATATTGATAATATTGGGAGTAATAAGTATATTTATTATAGTTCTGACGATAATAACTGTATAATATGGGTAATAATGCATGTTATACTAATAATAATATAAGTAATATGTATAACTATTATAGTTCTAGCGATAATAACTGTATAATATGATTAATAATGCATAACATATTGATAAAATTAGGAGTAAACAGTATAATTATTATAGTTCTAGCGATAATAACTGCATAATATCGGTAATAGTGTATGTTATATTGATAATATTGGGAGTAATAAGTATATTTATTATAGTTCTGACGATAATAACAGTATAATATGGGTGATAATGCATGTTATATTGATAATATTGGGAGTTATAAGTATAATTATTGTAGTTCTAGCGATAATAACTGCATAATATGGGTAATAATGCATGTTATATTGATAATATTGGGAGTAATAAGTCTATTTGTTATAGTTCTGACGATAATAACAGTATAATATGGGTAATAGTGCATGTTATATTGATAAAATTGGGAGCAATAGGTATATTTATTATAGTTCTGACGATAATAACAGTATAATACGGGTAATAATGCATGTTATATTGATAATATTGGGAGTAATAAGTATATTTATTATAGTTCTGACGATAATAACAGTATAATATGGGTAATAATGCATGTTATATTGATAATATTGGGAGTAATAAGTATATTTATTATAGTTCTGACGATAATAACTGTATAATATGGGTAATAATGCATAACATATTAATAAAATTAGGAGTATTAAGTATAATTATTATAGTTCTAGCGATAATAACTGCATAATGTGGGTAATAATGCATGATATATTGATAATATTGCGAGTAATAAGCATAATTATCATAGTTCTAGCAATAATAACTGCATAATATCGGTAATAGTGTATGTTATATTGATAATATTGGGAGTAATAAGTATATTTATTATAGTTCTGACGATAATAACAGTATAATATGGGTAATAATGCATGTTATATTGATAATATTTGGAGTGTTAAGTATAATTATTGTAGTTCTCGCGATAATAACTGCATAATATGGGTAATAATGCATGTTATATTGATAATATTGGGAGTAATAAGAATAATTATTGTAGTTCTCGCGATAATAACTGCTTAATATGGGTAATAATGCATAACATATTGATAAAATTAGGAGTAATAAGTATAATTATTATAGTTCTAGCGATAATAACTGCATAATAGGGGTAATAATGCATGATATATTGATAATATTGCGAGTAATAAGTATAATTATCATAGTTCTAGCAATAATAACTGCATAATATCGGTAATAGTGTATGTTATATTGATAATATTGGGAGTAATAAGTATATTTATTATAGTTCTGACGATAATAACAGTATAATATGGGTAATAATGCATGTTATATTGATAATATTGGGAGTAATAAGTATATTTATTATAGTTCTGACGATAATAACTGTATAATATGGGTAATAATGCATGTTATATTGATAAAATTGGGAGTAATAGGTATATTTATTATAGTTCTGACGATAATAACAGTATAATACGGGTAATAATACATGTTATGTTGATAATATTGGGAGTACTAAGTATAATTATCATAGTTCTAGCAATAATAATTGCATAATTAGGGTAATAATGCATGTTATATTGATAAAATGAGGAGTAATAAGTATAATTATTATAGTTCTGGCGATAATAACTGTATAATATGGGTAATAATGCATGTTATACTGATAATAATATAAGTAATAAGTATAACTATTATAGTTCTAACGATAATAACTGTATAATATGGGTAATAATGCATGTTATACTAATAATAATATAAGTAATATGTATAACTATTATAGTTCTAGCGATAATAACTGTATAATATGATTAATAATGCATAACATATTGATAAAATTAGGAGTAATCAGTATAATTATTATAGTTCTAGCGATAATAACTGCATAATATCGGTAATAGTGTATGTTATATTGATAATATTGGGAGTAATAAGTATATTTATTATAGTTCTGACGATAATAACAGTATAATATGGGTGATAATGCATGTTATATTGATAATATTGGGAGTTATAAGTATAATTATTGTAGTTCTAGCGATAATAACTGCATAATATGGGTAATAATGCATGTTATATTGATAAAATGAGGAGTAATAAGTATAATTATTGTAGTTCTGGCGATAATAACTGCATAATATGGGTAATAATGCATGTTATACTGATAATATTGGAGTAATAAGTATAATTATTATAGTTCTGGCGATAATAACTGCATAATATGGGTAATAATGCATGTTATATTGATAATATTGGGAGTAATAAGTATATTTATTATAGTTCTGACGATAATAACCGTATAATATGGGTAATAATGCATGTTATATTGATAATATTCGGAGTAATAAGTATAATTATTATATTTCTGGCGATAATAACTGCATAATATGGGTAACAATGCATGTTGTACTGATAATAATATAAGAAACTAGTAAAACTATTATAGTTCTAGCGATAATAACTGCATAATATGGGTAATAATGCATGTTATATTGATAATATTGGGAGTAATAAGTATATTTGTTATAGTTCTGACGATAATAACAGTATAATATGGGTAATAATGCATGTTATATTGATAAAATTGGGAGTAATAAGTATATTTATTATAGTTCTGACGATAATAACAGTTTAATACGGGTAATAATACATGTTATGTTGATAATATTGGGAGTACTAAGTATAATTATCATAGTTCTAGCAATAATAATTGCATAATTAGGGTAATAATGCATGTTATATTGATAATATTGGGAGTAATAAGAATATTTATTGTAGTTCTCGCGATAATAACTGCTTAATATGGGTAATAATGCATAACATATTGATAAAATTAGGAGTAATAAGTATAATTATTATAGTTCTAGCGATAATAACTGCATAATATCGGTAATAGTGTATGTTATATTGATAATATTGGGAGTAATAAGTATATTTATTATAGTTCTGACGATAATAACAGTATAATATGGGTGATAATGCATGTTATATTGATAATATTGGGAGTTATAAGTATAATTATTGTAGTTCTAGCGATAATAACTGCATAATATGGGTAATAATGCATGTTATATTGATAATATTGGGAGTAATAAGTATATTTGTTATAGTTCTGACGATAATAACAGTATAATATGGGTAATAGTGCATGTTATATTGATAAAATTGGGAGCAATAGGTATATTTATTATAGTTCTGACGATAATAACAGTATAATACGGGTAATAATGCATGTTATATTGATAATATTGGGAGTAATAAGTATATTTATTATAGTTCTGACGATAATAACAGTATAATATGGGTAATAATGCATGTTATATTGATAATATTGGGAGTAATAAGTATATTTATTATAGTTCTGACGATAATAACTGTATAATATGGGTAATAATGCATAACATATTAATAAAATTAGGAGTATTAAGTATAATTATTATAGTTCTAGCGATAATAACTGCATAATGTGGGTAATAATGCATGATATATTGATAATATTGCGAGTAATAAGTATAATTATCATAGTTCTAGCAATAATAACTGCATAATATCGGTAATAGTGTATGTTATATTGATAATATTGGGAGTAATAAGTATATTTATTATAGTTCTGACGATAATAACAGTATAATATGGGTAATAATGCATGTTATATTGATAATATTTGGAGTGTTAAGTATAATTATTGTAGTTCTCGCGATAATAACTGCATAATATGGGTAATAATGCATGTTATATTGATAATATTGGGAGTAATAAGAATAATTATTGTAGTTCTCGCGATAATAACTGCTTAATATGGGTAATAATGCATAACATATTGATAAAATTAGGAGTAATAAGTATAATTATTATAGTTCTAGCGATAATAACTGCATAATAGGGGTAATAATGCATGATATATTGATAATATTGCGAGTAATAAGTATAATTATCATAGTTCTAGCAATAATAACTGCATAATATCGGTAATAGTGTATGTTATATTGATAATATTGGGAGTAATAAGTATATTTATTATAGTTCTGACGATAATAACAGTATAATATGGGTAATAATGCATGTTATATTGATAATATTGGGAGTAATAAGTATATTTATTATAGTTCTGACGATAATAACTGTATAATACGGGTAATAATACATGTTATGTTGATAATATTGGGAGTACTAAGTATAATTATCATAGTTCCAGCAATAATAATTGCATAAGTAGGGTAATAATGCATGTTATATTGATAAAATGAGGAGTAATAAGTATAATTATTATAGTTCTGGCGAGAATAACTGTATAATATGGGTAATAATGCATAACATATTCATAAAATTAGGAGTATTAAGTATAATTATTATAGCTCTAGCGATAATAACTGCATAATAGGGGTAATAATGCATGTTATACTGATAATAATATAAGTAATAAGTATAACTATTATAGTTCTAGCGATAATAACTGTATAATATGGGTAATAATGCATAACATATTGATAAAATTAGGAGTAATAAGTATAATTATTATAGTTCTAGCGAAAATAACTGCACAACATCGGTAGTAGTGCATGTTATATTGGTAATATTGGGAGTAATAAGTATATTTATTATAGTTCTGTCGATAATAACAGTATAATATGGGTGATAATGCATGTTATATTGATAATATTGGGAGTAATAAGTATAATTATTATAGTTCTAGCGATAATAACTGCATAATATGGGTAATAATGCATGTTATATTGATAAAGTTAGGAGTAATAAGTATAATTATTATAGTTCTGGCGATAATAACTGCATAGTATTGGTAATAATGCATGTAACATTGATAATAGTAAAAATAATAAGAATAACTATTGTAGTTCTAGCGATAATAACTGCATAATATGGGTAATAATGCATGATATATTGATAATATTGCGAGTAATAAGTACAATTATTATAGTTCGACCGATAACAACTGCATAATATGGGTAATAGTGCATGTTATATTGATAAAGTTAGGAGTAATAAGTATAATTATTATAGTTCTGGCGATAATAACTGCATAATATGGGTAATAATGCATGTTATACTGATAATAATATAAGTAATATGTATAACTATTATGGTTCTAGCGACAATAACTGTATAATATGGGTAATAATGCATAACATATTGATAAAATTAGGAGTAATAAGTATAATTATTATAGTTCTAGCGATAATAACTGCATAATATCGGTAATAGTGTATGTTATATTGGTAATATTGGGAGTAATAAGTATAATTATTTTAGTTCTGTTGATAATAACTGCATAATATGGGTAATCATGCATGTTATATTGATAATATTGGGAGTAATAAGTATATTTATTATAGTTCTGACGATAATAACCGTATAATATGGGTAATAATGCATGTTATATTGATAATATTGGGAGTAATGGGTATATTTATTATAGTTCTGACGATAATAACAGTATAATATGGGTAATAATGCATGTTATATTGATAATATTGGGAGTAATAAGTATATTTATTATAGTTCTAGCGATAATAACTGCACAATATCGGTAATGTGCATGTTATATTGATAATATTGGGAGTAATAAGTATATTTATTATAGTTCTGACGATAATAACAGTATAATATGGGCAATAATGCATGGTATATTGATAATATTGGGAGTAATAAGTATAATTATTGTAGTTCTCGCGATAATAACTGCATAATATGGGTAATAATGCATGTTATATTGATAATATTGGGAGTAATAAGAATATTTATTGTAGTTCTCGCGATAATAACTGCTTAATATGGGTAATAATGCATAACATATTGATAAAATTAGGAGTAATAAGTATAATTATTATAGTTCTAGCGATAATAACTGCATAATAGGGGTAATAATGCATGATATATTGATAATATTGCGAGTAATAAGTATAATTATCATAGTTCTAGCAATAATAACTGCATAATATGGGTAGTAATGCATGTTATATTGATAAAATGAGAAGTAATGAGTATAATTATTATAGTTCTGGCGATAATAACTGTATAATATGGGTAATAATGCATAACATATTGATAAAATTAGGAGTATTAAGTATAATTATTATAGCTCTAGCGATAATAACTGCATAATAGGGGTAATAATGCATGTTATACTGACAATAATATAAGTAATAAGTATAACTATTATAGTTCTAACGATAATAACTGTATAATATGGGTAATAATGCATGTTATACTAATAATAATATAAGTAATATGTATAACTATTATAGTTCTAGCGATAATAACTGTATAATATGATTAATAATGCATAACATATTGATAAAGTTAGGAGTAATCAGTATAATTATTATAGTTCTAGCGATAATAACTGCATAATATCGGTAATAGTGTATGTTATATTGATAATATTGGGAGTAATAAGTATATTTATTATAGTTCTGACGATAATAACAGTATAATATGGGTGATAATGCATGTTATATTGATAATATTGGGAGTTATAAGTATAATTATTGTAGTTCTAGCGATAATAACTGCATAATATGGGTAATAATGCATGTTATATTGATGAAATGAGGAGTAATAAGTATAATTATTATAGTTCTATCGATAATAACTGCACAATATCGGTAATAGTGCATGTTACATTGATAATAATAAAAGTAATAAGTATAATTAATATAGCTCGAGCGATAATAACTGCATAATATGGGTAATAATGCATGTTATATTGGTAAAATGAGGAGTAATAAGTATAATTGTTATAGTTCTGGCGATAAGAACTGCATAGTATTGGTAATCATGCATGTTACATTGATAACAGTAAAAGTAATAAGTATAATTATTGTAGTTCTAGCGATAATAACTGCATAGTATGGGTAATTATGCATGTTATATTGATAATATTGGGAGTAATAAGTATATTTATTATAGGTCTGACGATAATAACTGTATAATATGGGTAATAATGCATAACATATTGATAAAATTAGGAGTATTAAGTATAATTATTACAGCTCTAGCGATAATAACTGCATAATAGGGGTAATAATGCATGTTATACTGATAATAATATAAGTTATAAGTATAACTATTATAGTTCTAACGATAATAACTGTATAATATGGGTAATAATGCATAACATATTGATAAAATTAGGAGTAATAAGTATAATTATTATAGTTCTAGCGATAATAACTGCACAATATCGGTAATAGTGCATGTTATATTGAGAATATTGGGAGTAATAAGTATATGTATTATAGTTCTGACTATAATAACAGTATAATATGGGTGATAATGCATGTTATATTGATAATATTGGGAGTAATAAGTATATTTATTATAGTTCTGACGATAATAACTGTATAATATGGGTAATAATGCATGTTATATTGATAATATTTGGAGTCATAAGTATAATTATTGTAGTTCTCGCGATAATAACTGCATAATAGGGGTAATAATGCATGTTATACTGACAATAATATAAGTAATAAGTATAACTATTATAGTTCCAACGATAATAACTGTATAATATTGGTAATAATGCATGTTATATTGATAAAATGAGAAGTAATAAGTATAATTATTATAGTTCTGGCGATAATAACTGTATAATATGGGTAATAATGCATAACATATTGATAAAATTAGGAGTATTAAGTATAATTATTATAGCTCTAGCGATAATAACTGCATAATAGGGGTAATAATGCATGTTATACTGATAATAATATAAGTAATAAGTATAACTATTATAGTTCTAGCGATAATAACTGTATAATATGGGTAATAATGCATAACATATTGATAAAATTAGGAGTAATAAGTATAATTATTATAGTTCTAGCGATAATAACTGCACAATATCGGTAATGTGCATGTTATATTGATAATATTGGGAGTAATAAGTATATTTATTATAGTTCTGACGATAATAACAGTATAATATGGGCAATAATGCATGGTATATTGATAATATTGGGAGTAATAAGTATAATTATTGTAGTTCTCGCGATAATAACTGCATAATATGGGTAATAATGCATGTTATATTGATAATATTGGGAGTAATAAGAATATTTATTGTAGTTCTCGCGATAATAACTGCTTAATATGGGTAATAATGCATAACATATTGATAAAATTAGGAGTAATAAGTATAATTATTATAGTTCTAGCGATAATAACTGCATAATAGGGGTAATAATGCATGATATATTGATAATATTGCGAGTAATAAGTATAATTATCATAGTTCTAGCAATAATAACTGCATAATATGGGTAGTAATGCATGTTATATTGATAAAATGAGAAGTAATGAGTATAATTATTATAGTTCTGGCGATAATAACTGTATAATATGGGTAATAATGCATAACATATTGATAAAATTAGGAATATTAAGTATAATTATTATAGCTCTAGCGATAATAACTGCATAATAGGGGTAATAATGCATGTTATACTGATAATAATATAAGTAATAAGTATAACTATTATAGTTCTAGCGTTAATAACTGTATAATATGGGTAATAATGCATAACATATTGATAAAATTAGGAGTAATAAGTATAATTATTATAGTTCTAGCGATAATAACTGCATAATAGGGGTAATAATGCATGATATATTGATAATATTGCGAGTAATAAGTATAATTATCATAGTTCTAGCAATAATAACTGCATAATATGGGTAATAATGCATGTTATATTGATAAAATGAGAAGTAATGAGTATAATTATTATAGTTCTCGCGATAATAACTGCTTAATATGGGTAATAATGCATAACATATTGATAAAATTAGGAGTAATAAGTATAATTATTATAGTTCTAGCGATAATAACTGTATAATATGATTAATAATGCATAACATATTGATAAAATTAGGAGTAATCAGTATAAGTATTATAGTTCTAGCGATAAAAACTGCATAATATCGGTAATAGTGTATGTTATATTGATAATATTGGGAGTAATAAGTATATTTATTATAGTTCTGACGATAATAACAATATAATATGGGTGATAATGCATGTTATATTGATAATATTGGGAGTTATAAGTATAATTATTGTAGTTCTAGCGATAATAACTGCATAATATGGGTAATAATGCATGTTATATTGATAAAATGAGGAGTAATAAGTATAATTATTATAGCTCTAGCGATAATAACTGCATAATAGGGGTAATAATGCATGTTATACTGATAATAATATAAGTAATAAGTATAACTATTATAGTTCTAGCGATAATAACTGTATAATGTGGGTAATAATGCATAACATATTGATAAAATTAGGAGTAATAAGTATAATTATTATAGTTCTAGCGATAATAACTGCACAATATCGGTAATGTGCATGTTATATTGATAATATTGGGAGTAATAAGTATATTTATTATAGTTCTGACGATAATAACAGTATAATATGGGTAATAATGCATGGTATATTGATAATATTTGGAGTGTTAAGTATAATTATTGTAGTTCTCGCGATAATAACTGCATAATATGGGTAATAATGCATGGTATATTGATAATATTGGGAGTAATAAGTATAATTATTGTAGTTCTCGCGATAATAACAGTATAATATGGGTAATAATGCATGTTATATTGATAATATTGGGAGTAATAAGTATATTTGTTATAGTTCTGACGATAATAACAGTATAATATGGGTAATAATGCATGTTATATTGATAAAATTGGGAGTAATAAGTATATTTATTATAGTTCTGACGATAATAACAGTTTAATACGGGTAATAATACATGTTATGTTGATAATATTGGGAGTACTAAGTATAATTATCATAGTTCTAGCAATAATAATTGCATAATTAGGGTAATAATGCATGTTATATTGATAATATTGGGAGTAATAAGAATATTTATTGTAGTTCTCGCGATAATAACTGCTTAATATGGGTAATAATGCATAACATATTGATAAAATTAGGAGTAATAAGTATAATTATTATAGTTCTAGCGATAATAACTGCATAATATCGGTAATAGTGTATGTTATATTGATAATATTGGGAGTAATAAGTATATTTATTATAGTTCTGACGATAATAACAGTATAATATGGGTGATAATGCATGTTATATTGATAATATTGGGAGTTATAAGTATAATTATTGTAGTTCTAGCGATAATAACTGCATAATATGGGTAATAATGCATGTTATATTGATAATATTGGGAGTAATAAGTATATTTGTTATAGTTCTGACGATAATAACAGTATAATATGGGTAATAGTGCATGTTATATTGATAAAATTGGGAGCAATAGGTATATTTATTATAGTTCTGACGATAATAACAGTATAATACGGGTAATAATGCATGTTATATTGATAATATTGGGAGTAATAAGTATATTTATTATAGTTCTGACGATAATAACAGTATAATATGGGTAATAATGCATGTTATATTGATAATATTGGGAGTAATAAGTATATTTATTATAGTTCTGACGATAATAACTGTATAATATGGGTAATAATGCATAACATATTAATAAAATTAGGAGTATTAAGTATAATTATTATAGTTCTAGCGATAATAACTGCATAATGTGGGTAATAATGCATGATATATTGATAATATTGCGAGTAATAAGTATAATTATCATAGTTCTAGCAATAATAACTGCATAATATCGGTAATAGTGTATGTTATATTGATAATATTGGGAGTAATAAGTATATTTATTATAGTTCTGACGATAATAACAGTATAATATGGGTAATAATGCATGTTATATTGATAATATTTGGAGTGTTAAGTATAATTATTGTAGTTCTCGCGATAATAACTGCATAATATGGGTAATAATGCATGTTATATTGATAATATTGGGAGTAATAAGAATAATTATTGTAGTTCTCGCGATAATAACTGCTTAATATGGGTAATAATGCATAACATATTGATAAAATTAGGAGTAATAAGTATAATTATTATAGTTCTAGCGATAATAACTGCATAATAGGGGTAATAATGCATGATATATTGATAATATTGCGAGTAATAAGTATAATTATCATAGTTCTAGCAATAATAACTGCATAATATCGGTAATAGTGTATGTTATATTGATAATATTGGGAGTAATAAGTATATTTATTATAGTTCTGACGATAATAACAGTATAATATGGGTAATAATGCATGTTATATTGATAATATTGGGAGTAATAAGTATATTTATTATAGTTCTGACGATAATAACTGTATAATACGGGTAATAATACATGTTATGTTGATAATATTGGGAGTACTAAGTATAATTATCATAGTTCCAGCAATAATAATTGCATAAGTAGGGTAATAATGCATGTTATATTGATAAAATGAGGAGTAATAAGTATAATTATTATAGTTCTGGCGAGAATAACTGTATAATATGGGTAATAATGCATAACATATTCATAAAATTAGGAGTATTAAGTATAATTATTATAGCTCTAGCGATAATAACTGCATAATAGGGGTAATAATGCATGTTATACTGATAATAATATAAGTAATAAGTATAACTATTATAGTTCTAGCGATAATAACTGTATAATATGGGTAATAATGCATAACATATTGATAAAATTAGGAGTAATAAGTATAATTATTATAGTTCTAGCGAAAATAACTGCACAACATCGGTAGTAGTGCATGTTATATTGGTAATATTGGGAGTAATAAGTATATTTATTATAGTTCTGTCGATAATAACAGTATAATATGGGTGATAATGCATGTTATATTGATAATATTGGGAGTAATAAGTATAATTATTATAGTTCTAGCGATAATAACTGCATAATATGGGTAATAATGCATGTTATATTGATAAAGTTAGGAGTAATAAGTATAATTATTATAGTTCTGGCGATAATAACTGCATAGTATTGGTAATAATGCATGTAACATTGATAATAGTAAAAATAATAAGAATAACTATTGTAGTTCTAGCGATAATAACTGCATAATATGGGTAATAATGCATGATATATTGATAATATTGCGAGTAATAAGTACAATTATTATAGTTCGACCGATAACAACTGCATAATATGGGTAATAGTGCATGTTATATTGATAAAGTTAGGAGTAATAAGTATAATTATTATAGTTCTGGCGATAATAACTGCATAATATGGGTAATAATGCATGTTATACTGATAATAATATAAGTAATATGTATAACTATTATGGTTCTAGCGACAATAACTGTATAATATGGGTAATAATGCATAACATATTGATAAAATTAGGAGTAATAAGTATAATTATTATAGTTCTAGCGATAATAACTGCATAATATCGGTAATAGTGTATGTTATATTGGTAATATTGGGAGTAATAAGTATAATTATTTTAGTTCTGTTGATAATAACTGCATAATATGGGTAATCATGCATGTTATATTGATAATATTGGGAGTAATAAGTATATTTATTATAGTTCTGACGATAATAACCGTATAATATGGGTAATAATGCATGTTATATTGATAATATTGGGAGTAATGGGTATATTTATTATAGTTCTGACGATAATAACAGTATAATATGGGTAATAATGCATGTTATATTGATAATATTGGGAGTAATAAGTATATTTATTATAGTTCTAGCGATAATAACTGCACAATATCGGTAATGTGCATGTTATATTGATAATATTGGGAGTAATAAGTATATTTATTATAGTTCTGACGATAATAACAGTATAATATGGGCAATAATGCATGGTATATTGATAATATTGGGAGTAATAAGTATAATTATTGTAGTTCTCGCGATAATAACTGCATAATATGGGTAATAATGCATGTTATATTGATAATATTGGGAGTAATAAGAATATTTATTGTAGTTCTCGCGATAATAACTGCTTAATATGGGTAATAATGCATAACATATTGATAAAATTAGGAGTAATAAGTATAATTATTATAGTTCTAGCGATAATAACTGCATAATAGGGGTAATAATGCATGATATATTGATAATATTGCGAGTAATAAGTATAATTATCATAGTTCTAGCAATAATAACTGCATAATATGGGTAGTAATGCATGTTATATTGATAAAATGAGAAGTAATGAGTATAATTATTATAGTTCTGGCGATAATAACTGTATAATATGGGTAATAATGCATAACATATTGATAAAATTAGGAGTATTAAGTATAATTATTATAGCTCTAGCGATAATAACTGCATAATAGGGGTAATAATGCATGTTATACTGACAATAATATAAGTAATAAGTATAACTATTATAGTTCTAACGATAATAACTGTATAATATGGGTAATAATGCATGTTATACTAATAATAATATAAGTAATATGTATAACTATTATAGTTCTAGCGATAATAACTGTATAATATGATTAATAATGCATAACATATTGATAAAGTTAGGAGTAATCAGTATAATTATTATAGTTCTAGCGATAATAACTGCATAATATCGGTAATAGTGTATGTTATATTGATAATATTGGGAGTAATAAGTATATTTATTATAGTTCTGACGATAATAACAGTATAATATGGGTGATAATGCATGTTATATTGATAATATTGGGAGTTATAAGTATAATTATTGTAGTTCTAGCGATAATAACTGCATAATATGGGTAATAATGCATGTTATATTGATGAAATGAGGAGTAATAAGTATAATTATTATAGTTCTATCGATAATAACTGCACAATATCGGTAATAGTGCATGTTACATTGATAATAATAAAAGTAATAAGTATAATTAATATAGCTCGAGCGATAATAACTGCATAATATGGGTAATAATGCATGTTATATTGGTAAAATGAGGAGTAATAAGTATAATTGTTATAGTTCTGGCGATAAGAACTGCATAGTATTGGTAATCATGCATGTTACATTGATAACAGTAAAAGTAATAAGTATAATTATTGTAGTTCTAGCGATAATAACTGCATAGTATGGGTAATTATGCATGTTATATTGATAATATTGGGAGTAATAAGTATATTTATTATAGGTCTGACGATAATAACTGTATAATATGGGTAATAATGCATAACATATTGATAAAATTAGGAGTATTAAGTATAATTATTACAGCTCTAGCGATAATAACTGCATAATAGGGGTAATAATGCATGTTATACTGATAATAATATAAGTTATAAGTATAACTATTATAGTTCTAACGATAATAACTGTATAATATGGGTAATAATGCATAACATATTGATAAAATTAGGAGTAATAAGTATAATTATTATAGTTCTAGCGATAATAACTGCACAATATCGGTAATAGTGCATGTTATATTGAGAATATTGGGAGTAATAAGTATATGTATTATAGTTCTGACTATAATAACAGTATAATATGGGTGATAATGCATGTTATATTGATAATATTGGGAGTAATAAGTATATTTATTATAGTTCTGACGATAATAACTGTATAATATGGGTAATAATGCATGTTATATTGATAATATTTGGAGTCATAAGTATAATTATTGTAGTTCTCGCGATAATAACTGCATAATAGGGGTAATAATGCATGTTATACTGACAATAATATAAGTAATAAGTATAACTATTATAGTTCCAACGATAATAACTGTATAATATTGGTAATAATGCATGTTATATTGATAAAATGAGAAGTAATAAGTATAATTATTATAGTTCTGGCGATAATAACTGTATAATATGGGTAATAATGCATAACATATTGATAAAATTAGGAGTATTAAGTATAATTATTATAGCTCTAGCGATAATAACTGCATAATAGGGGTAATAATGCATGTTATACTGATAATAATATAAGTAATAAGTATAACTATTATAGTTCTAGCGATAATAACTGTATAATATGGGTAATAATGCATAACATATTGATAAAATTAGGAGTAATAAGTATAATTATTATAGTTCTAGCGATAATAACTGCACAATATCGGTAATGTGCATGTTATATTGATAATATTGGGAGTAATAAGTATATTTATTATAGTTCTGACGATAATAACAGTATAATATGGGCAATAATGCATGGTATATTGATAATATTGGGAGTAATAAGTATAATTATTGTAGTTCTCGCGATAATAACTGCATAATATGGGTAATAATGCATGTTATATTGATAATATTGGGAGTAATAAGAATATTTATTGTAGTTCTCGCGATAATAACTGCTTAATATGGGTAATAATGCATAACATATTGATAAAATTAGGAGTAATAAGTATAATTATTATAGTTCTAGCGATAATAACTGCATAATAGGGGTAATAATGCATGATATATTGATAATATTGCGAGTAATAAGTATAATTATCATAGTTCTAGCAATAATAACTGCATAATATGGGTAGTAATGCATGTTATATTGATAAAATGAGAAGTAATGAGTATAATTATTATAGTTCTGGCGATAATAACTGTATAATATGGGTAATAATGCATAACATATTGATAAAATTAGGAATATTAAGTATAATTATTATAGCTCTAGCGATAATAACTGCATAATAGGGGTAATAATGCATGTTATACTGATAATAATATAAGTAATAAGTATAACTATTATAGTTCTAGCGTTAATAACTGTATAATATGGGTAATAATGCATAACATATTGATAAAATTAGGAGTAATAAGTATAATTATTATAGTTCTAGCGATAATAACTGCATAATAGGGGTAATAATGCATGATATATTGATAATATTGCGAGTAATAAGTATAATTATCATAGTTCTAGCAATAATAACTGCATAATATGGGTAATAATGCATGTTATATTGATAAAATGAGAAGTAATGAGTATAATTATTATAGTTCTCGCGATAATAACTGCTTAATATGGGTAATAATGCATAACATATTGATAAAATTAGGAGTAATAAGTATAATTATTATAGTTCTAGCGATAATAACTGTATAATATGATTAATAATGCATAACATATTGATAAAATTAGGAGTAATCAGTATAAGTATTATAGTTCTAGCGATAAAAACTGCATAATATCGGTAATAGTGTATGTTATATTGATAATATTGGGAGTAATAAGTATATTTATTATAGTTCTGACGATAATAACAATATAATATGGGTGATAATGCATGTTATATTGATAATATTGGGAGTTATAAGTATAATTATTGTAGTTCTAGCGATAATAACTGCATAATATGGGTAATAATGCATGTTATATTGATAAAATGAGGAGTAATAAGTATAATTATTATAGCTCTAGCGATAATAACTGCATAATAGGGGTAATAATGCATGTTATACTGATAATAATATAAGTAATAAGTATAACTATTATAGTTCTAGCGATAATAACTGTATAATGTGGGTAATAATGCATAACATATTGATAAAATTAGGAGTAATAAGTATAATTATTATAGTTCTAGCGATAATAACTGCACAATATCGGTAATGTGCATGTTATATTGATAATATTGGGAGTAATAAGTATATTTATTATAGTTCTGACGATAATAACAGTATAATATGGGTAATAATGCATGGTATATTGATAATATTTGGAGTGTTAAGTATAATTATTGTAGTTCTCGCGATAATAACTGCATAATATGGGTAATAATGCATGGTATATTGATAATATTGGGAGTAATAAGTATAATTATTGTAGTTCTCGCGATAATAACTGCATAATATGGGTAATAATGCATGTTATATTGATAATATTGGGAGTAATAAGAATATTTATTGTAGTTCTCGCGATAATAACTGCTTAATATGGGTAATAATGCATAACATATTGATAAAATTAGGAGTAATAAGTATAATTATTATAGTTCTAGCGATAATAACTGCATAATAGGGGTAATAATGCATGATATATTGATAATATTGCGAGTAATAAGTATAATTATCATAGTTCTAGCAATAATAACTGCATAATATGGGTAGTAATGCATGTTATATTGATAAAATGAGAAGTAATGAGTATAATTATTATAGTTCTGGCGATAATAACTGTATAATATGGGTAATAATGCATAACATATTGATAAAATTAGGAGTATTAAGTATAATTATTATAGCTCTAGCGATAATAACTGCATAATAGGGGTAATAATGCATGTTATACTGACAATAATATAAGTAATAAGTATAACTATTATAGTTCTAACGATAATAACTGTATAATATGGGTAATAATGCATGTTATACTAATAATAATATAAGTAATATGTATAACTATTATAGTTCTAGCGATAATAACTGTATAATATGATTAATAATGCATAACATGTTGATAAAATTAGGAGTAATCAGTATAATTATTATAGTTCTAGCGATAATAACTGCATAATATCGGTAATAGTGTATGTTATATTGATAATATTGGGAGTAATAAGTATATTTATTATAGTTCTGACGATAATAACAGTATAATATGGGTAATAATGCATGTTATATTGATAATATTGGGAGTAATAAGTATATTTATTATAGTTCTGACGATAATAACTGTATAATATGGGTAATAATGCATAACATATTAATAAAATTAGGAGTAATAAGTATATTTATTATAGTTCTGACGATAATAACAGTATAATATGGGTAATAATGCATGGTATATTGATAATATTGGGAGTAATAAGTATAATTATTGTAGTTCTCGCGATAATAACTGCATAATATGGGTAATAATGCATGTTATATTGATAATATTGGGAGTAATAAGAATATTTATTGTAGTTCTCGCGATAATAACTGCTTAATATGGGTAATAATGCATAACATATTGATAAAATTAGGAGTAATAAGTATAATTATTATAGTTCTAGCGATAATAACTGCATAATAGGGGTAATAATGCATGATATATTGATAATATTGCGAGTAATAAGTATAATTATCATAGTTCTAGCAATGATAACTGCATAATATGGGTAATAATGCATGTTATATTGATAAAATGAGAAGTAATGAGTATAATTATTATAGTTCTGGCGATAATAACTGTATAATATGGGTAATAATGCATAACATATTGATAAAATTAGGAGTAATCAGTATAATTATTATAGTTCTAGCGATAATAACTGCATAATATCGGTAATAGTGTATGTTATATTGATAATATTGGGAGTAATAAGTATATTTATTATAGTTCTGACGATAATAGCAGTATAATATGGGTGATAATGCATGTTATATTGATAATATTGGGAGTTATAAGTATAATTATTGTAGTTCTAGCGATAATAACTGCATAATATGGGTAATAATGCATGTTATATTGATAAAATGAGGAGTAATAAGTATAATTATTATAGTTCTGACGATAATAACTGCATAATATGGGTAATAATGCATGTTATACTGATAATATTGGAGTAATAAGTATAATTATTATAGTTCTGGCGATAATAACTGCATAATATGGGTAATAATGCATGTTATATTGATAATATTGGGAGTAATAAGTATATTTATTATAGTTCTGACGATAATAACCGTATAATATGGGTAATAATGCATGTTATATTGATAATATTCGGAGTAATAAGTATAATTATTATATTTCTGGCGATAATAACTGCATAATATGGGTAACAATGCATGTTGTACTGATAATAATATAAGAAACAAGTAAAACTATTATAGTTCTAGCGATAATAACTGCATAATATGGGTAATAATGCATGTTATATTGATAATATTGGGAGTAATAAGTATATTTGTTATAGTTCTGACGATAATAACAGTATAATATGGGTAATAATGCATGTTATATTGATAAAATTGGGAGTAATAAGTATATTTATTAGAGTTCTGACGATAATAACAGTATAATACGGGTAATAATACATGTTATGTTGATAATATTGGGAGTACTAAGTATAATTATCATAGTTCTATCAATAATAATTGCATAATTAGGGTAATAATGCATGTTATATTGATAAAATGAGGAGTAATAAGTATAATCATTATAGTTCTGGCGATAATAACTGTATAATATGGGTAATAATGCATAACATATTGATAAAATTAGGAGTATTAAGTATAATTATTATAGTTCTGACGATAATAACAGTATAATATGGGTAATAATGCATGGTATATTGATAATATTGGGAGTAATAAGTATAATTATTGTAGTTCTCGCGATAATAACTGCATAATATGGGTAATAATGCATGTTATATTGATAATATTGGGAGTAATAAGAATATTTATTGTAGTTCTCGCGATAATAACTGCTTAATATGGGTAATAATGCATAACATATTGATAAAATTAGGAGTAATAAGTATAATTATTATAGTTCTAGCGATAATAACTGCATAATAGGGGTAATAATGCATGATATATTAATAAAATTAGGAGTAATAAGTATATTTATTATAGTTCTGACGATAATAACAGTATAATATGGGTAATAATGCATGGTATATTGATAATATTGGGAGTAATAAGTATAATTATTGTAGTTCTCGCGATAATAACTGCATAATATGGGTAATAATGCATGTTATATTGATAATATTGGGAGTAATAAGAATATTTATTATAGTTCTGACGATAATAGCAGTATAATATGGGTGATAATGCATGTTATATTGATAATATTGGGAGTTATAAGTATAATTATTGTAGTTCTAGCGATAATAACTGCATAATATGGGTAATAATGCATGTTATATTGATAAAATGAGGAGTAATAAGTATAATTATTATAGTTCTGACGATAATAACTGCATAATATGGGTAATAATGCATGTTATACTGATAATATTGGAGTAATAAGTATAATTATTATAGTTCTGGCGATAATAACTGCATAATATGGGTAATAATGCATGTTATATTGATAATATTGGGAGTAATAAGTATATTTATTATAGTTCTGACGATAATAACCGTATAATATGGGTAATAATGCATGTTATATTGATAATATTCGGAGTAATAAGTATAATTATTATATTTCTGGCGATAATAACTGCATAATATGGGTAACAATGCATGTTGTACTGATAATAATATAAGAAACAAGTAAAACTATTATAGTTCTAGCGATAATAACTGCATAATATGGGTAATAATGCATGTTATATTGATAATATTGGGAGGAATAAGTATATTTGTTATAGTTCTGACGATAATAACAGTATAATATGGGTAATAATGCATGTTATATTGATAAAATTGGGAGTAATAAGTATATTTATTATAGTTCTGACGATAATAACAGTATAATACGGGTAATAATACATGTTATGTTGATAATATTGGGAGTACTAAGTATAATTATCATAGTTCTAGCAATAATAATTGCATAATTAGGGTAATAATGCATGTTATATTGATAAAATGAGGAGTAATAAGTATAATTATTATAGTTCTGGCGATAATAACTGTATAATATGGGTAATAATGCATAACATATTGATAAAATTAGGAGTATTAAGTATAATTATTATAGCTCTAGTGATAATAACTGCATAATAGGGGTAATAATGCATGTTATACTGATAATAATATAAGTAATAAGTATAACTATTATAGTTCTAGCGATAATAACTGTATAATATGGGTAATAATGCATAACATATTGATAAAATTAGGAGTAATAAGTATAATTATTATAGTTCTAGCGATAATAACTGCACAATATCGGTAATGTGCATGTTATATTGATAATATTGGGAGTAATACGTATATTTATTATAGTTCTGACGATAATAACAGTATAATATGGGTAATAATGCATGTTATATTGATAATATTCGGAGTAATAAGTATAATTATTATATTTCTGGCGATAATAACTGCATAATATGGGTAACAATGCATGTTGTACTGATAATAATATAAGAAACAAGTAAAACTATTATAGTTCTAGCGATAATAACTGCATAATATGGGTAATAATGCATGTTATATTGATAATATTGGGAGTAATAAGTATATTTGTTATAGTTCTGACGATAATAGCAGTATAATATGGGTAATAATGCATGTTATATTGATAAAATTGGGAGTAATAAGTATATTTATTATAGTTCTGACGATAATAACAGTATAATACGGGTAATAATACATGTTATGTTGATAATATTGGGAGTACTATGTATAATTATCATAGTTCTAGCAATAATAATTGCATAATTAGGGTAATAATGCATGTTATATTGATAAAATGAGGAGTAATAGGTATAATTATTATAGTTCTGGCGATAATAACTGTATAATATGGGTAATAATGCATAACATATTGATAAAATTAGGAGTATTAAGTATAATTATTATAGTTCTAGCGAAAATAACTGCACAACATCGGTAGTAGTGCATGTTATATTGATAATATTGGGAGTAATAAGTATATTTATTATAGTTCTGTCGATAATAACAGTATAATATGGGTGATAATGCATGTTATATTGATAATATTGGGAGTAATAAGTATATTTATTATAGTTCTGACGATAATAACAGTATAATATGGGTAATAATGCATGTTATATTGATAATATTGGGAGTAATAAGTATATTTATTATAGTTCTGACGATAATAACTGTATAATATGGGTAATAATGCATGTTATACTAATAATAATATAAGTAATATGTATAACTATTATAGTTCTAGCGATAATAACTGTATAATATGATTAATAATGCATAACATATTGATAAAATTAGGAGTAAACAGTATAATTATTATAGTTCTAGCGATAATAACTGCATAATATCGGTAATAGTGTATGTTATATTGATAATATTGGGAGTAATAAGTATATTTATTATAGTTCTGACGATAATAACAGTATAATATGGGTGATAATGCATGTTATATTGATAATATTGGGAGTTATAAGTATAATTATTGTAGTTCTAGCGATAATAACTGCATAATATGGGTAATAATGCATGTTATATTGATAATATTGGGAGTAATAAGTCTATTTGTTATAGTTCTGACGATAATAACAGTATAATATGGGTAATAGTGCATGTTATATTGATAAAATTGGGAGCAATAGGTATATTTATTATAGTTCTGACGATAATAACAGTATAATACGGGTAATAATGCATGTTATATTGATAATATTGGGAGTAATAAGTATATTTATTATAGTTCTGACGATAATAACAGTATAATATGGGTAATAATGCATGTTATATTGATAATATTGGGAGTAATAAGTATATTTATTATAGTTCTGACGATAATAACTGTATAATATGGGTAATAATGCATAACATATTAATAAAATTAGGAGTATTAAGTATAATTATTATAGTTCTAGCGATAATAACTGCATAATGTGGGTAATAATGCATGATATATTGATAATATTGCGAGTAATAAGCATAATTATCATAGTTCTAGCAATAATAACTGCATAATATCGGTAATAGTGTATGTTATATTGATAATATTGGGAGTAATAAGTATATTTATTATAGTTCTGACGATAATAACAGTATAATATGGGTAATAATGCATGTTATATTGATAATATTTGGAGTGTTAAGTATAATTATTGTAGTTCTCGCGATAATAACTGCATAATATGGGTAATAATGCATGTTATATTGATAATATTGGGAGTAATAAGAATAATTATTGTAGTTCTCGCGATAATAACTGCTTAATATGGGTAATAATGCATAACATATTGATAAAATTAGGAGTAATAAGTATAATTATTATAGTTCTAGCGATAATAACTGCATAATAGGGGTAATAATGCATGATATATTGATAATATTGCGAGTAATAAGTATAATTATCATAGTTCTAGCAATAATAACTGCATAATATCGGTAATAGTGTATGTTATATTGATAATATTGGGAGTAATAAGTATATTTATTATAGTTCTGACGATAATAACAGTATAATATGGGTAATAATGCATGTTATATTGATAATATTGGGAGTAATAAGTATATTTATTATAGTTCTGACGATAATAACTGTATAATATGGGTAATAATGCATGTTATATTGATAAAATTGGGAGTAATAGGTATATTTATTATAGTTCTGACGATAATAACAGTATAATACGGGTAATAATACATGTTATGTTGATAATATTGGGAGTACTAAGTATAATTATCATAGTTCTAGCAATAATAATTGCATAATTAGGGTAATAATGCATGTTATATTGATAAAATGAGGAGTAATAAGTATAATTATTATAGTTCTGGCGATAATAACTGTATAATATGGGTAATAATGCATGTTATACTGATAATAATATAAGTAATAAGTATAACTATTATAGTTCTAACGATAATAACTGTATAATATGGGTAATAATGCATGTTATACTAATAATAATATAAGTAATATGTATAACTATTATAGTTCTAGCGATAATAACTGTATAATATGATTAATAATGCATAACATATTGATAAAATTAGGAGTAATCAGTATAATTATTATAGTTCTAGCGATAATAACTGCATAATATCGGTAATAGTGTATGTTATATTGATAATATTGGGAGTAATAAGTATATTTATTATAGTTCTGACGATAATAACAGTATAATATGGGTGATAATGCATGTTATATTGATAATATTGGGAGTTATAAGTATAATTATTGTAGTTCTAGCGATAATAACTGCATAATATGGGTAATAATGCATGTTATATTGATAAAATGAGGAGTAATAAGTATAATTATTGTAGTTCTGGCGATAATAACTGCATAATATGGGTAATAATGCATGTTATACTGATAATATTGGAGTAATAAGTATAATTATTATAGTTCTGGCGATAATAACTGCATAATATGGGTAATAATGCATGTTATATTGATAATATTGGGAGTAATAAGTATATTTATTATAGTTCTGACGATAATAACCGTATAATATGGGTAATAATGCATGTTATATTGATAATATTCGGAGTAATAAGTATAATTATTATATTTCTGGCGATAATAACTGCATAATATGGGTAACAATGCATGTTGTACTGATAATAATATAAGAAACTAGTAAAACTATTATAGTTCTAGCGATAATAACTGCATAATATGGGTAATAATGCATGTTATATTGATAATATTGGGAGTAATAAGTATATTTGTTATAGTTCTGACGATAATAACAGTATAATATGGGTAATAATGCATGTTATATTGATAAAATTGGGAGTAATAAGTATATTTATTATAGTTCTGACGATAATAACAGTTTAATACGGGTAATAATACATGTTATGTTGATAATATTGGGAGTACTAAGTATAATTATCATAGTTCTAGCAATAATAATTGCATAATTAGGGTAATAATGCATGTTATATTGATAATATTGGGAGTAATAAGAATATTTATTGTAGTTCTCGCGATAATAACTGCTTAATATGGGTAATAATGCATAACATATTGATAAAATTAGGAGTAATAAGTATAATTATTATAGTTCTAGCGATAATAACTGCATAATATCGGTAATAGTGTATGTTATATTGATAATATTGGGAGTAATAAGTATATTTATTATAGTTCTGACGATAATAACAGTATAATATGGGTGATAATGCATGTTATATTGATAATATTGGGAGTTATAAGTATAATTATTGTAGTTCTAGCGATAATAACTGCATAATATGGGTAATAATGCATGTTATATTGATAATATTGGGAGTAATAAGTATATTTGTTATAGTTCTGACGATAATAACAGTATAATATGGGTAATAGTGCATGTTATATTGATAAAATTGGGAGCAATAGGTATATTTATTATAGTTCTGACGATAATAACAGTATAATACGGGTAATAATGCATGTTATATTGATAATATTGGGAGTAATAAGTATATTTATTATAGTTCTGACGATAATAACAGTATAATATGGGTAATAATGCATGTTATATTGATAATATTGGGAGTAATAAGTATATTTATTATAGTTCTGACGATAATAACTGTATAATATGGGTAATAATGCATAACATATTAATAAAATTAGGAGTATTAAGTATAATTATTATAGTTCTAGCGATAATAACTGCATAATGTGGGTAATAATGCATGATATATTGATAATATTGCGAGTAATAAGTATAATTATCATAGTTCTAGCAATAATAACTGCATAATATCGGTAATAGTGTATGTTATATTGATAATATTGGGAGTAATAAGTATATTTATTATAGTTCTGACGATAATAACAGTATAATATGGGTAATAATGCATGTTATATTGATAATATTTGGAGTGTTAAGTATAATTATTGTAGTTCTCGCGATAATAACTGCATAATATGGGTAATAATGCATGTTATATTGATAATATTGGGAGTAATAAGAATAATTATTGTAGTTCTCGCGATAATAACTGCTTAATATGGGTAATAATGCATAACATATTGATAAAATTAGGAGTAATAAGTATAATTATTATAGTTCTAGCGATAATAACTGCATAATAGGGGTAATAATGCATGATATATTGATAATATTGCGAGTAATAAGTATAATTATCATAGTTCTAGCAATAATAACTGCATAATATCGGTAATAGTGTATGTTATATTGATAATATTGGGAGTAATAAGTATATTTATTATAGTTCTGACGATAATAACAGTATAATATGGGTAATAATGCATGTTATATTGATAATATTGGGAGTAATAAGTATATTTATTATAGTTCTGACGATAATAACTGTATAATACGGGTAATAATACATGTTATGTTGATAATATTGGGAGTACTAAGTATAATTATCATAGTTCCAGCAATAATAATTGCATAAGTAGGGTAATAATGCATGTTATATTGATAAAATGAGGAGTAATAAGTATAATTATTATAGTTCTGGCGAGAATAACTGTATAATATGGGTAATAATGCATAACATATTCATAAAATTAGGAGTATTAAGTATAATTATTATAGCTCTAGCGATAATAACTGCATAATAGGGGTAATAATGCATGTTATACTGATAATAATATAAGTAATAAGTATAACTATTATAGTTCTAGCGATAATAACTGTATAATATGGGTAATAATGCATAACATATTGATAAAATTAGGAGTAATAAGTATAATTATTATAGTTCTAGCGAAAATAACTGCACAACATCGGTAGTAGTGCATGTTATATTGGTAATATTGGGAGTAATAAGTATATTTATTATAGTTCTGTCGATAATAACAGTATAATATGGGTGATAATGCATGTTATATTGATAATATTGGGAGTAATAAGTATAATTATTATAGTTCTAGCGATAATAACTGCATAATATGGGTAATAATGCATGTTATATTGATAAAGTTAGGAGTAATAAGTATAATTATTATAGTTCTGGCGATAATAACTGCATAGTATTGGTAATAATGCATGTAACATTGATAATAGTAAAAATAATAAGAATAACTATTGTAGTTCTAGCGATAATAACTGCATAATATGGGTAATAATGCATGATATATTGATAATATTGCGAGTAATAAGTACAATTATTATAGTTCGACCGATAACAACTGCATAATATGGGTAATAGTGCATGTTATATTGATAAAGTTAGGAGTAATAAGTATAATTATTATAGTTCTGGCGATAATAACTGCATAATATGGGTAATAATGCATGTTATACTGATAATAATATAAGTAATATGTATAACTATTATGGTTCTAGCGACAATAACTGTATAATATGGGTAATAATGCATAACATATTGATAAAATTAGGAGTAATAAGTATAATTATTATAGTTCTAGCGATAATAACTGCATAATATCGGTAATAGTGTATGTTATATTGGTAATATTGGGAGTAATAAGTATAATTATTTTAGTTCTGTTGATAATAACTGCATAATATGGGTAATCATGCATGTTATATTGATAATATTGGGAGTAATAAGTATATTTATTATAGTTCTGACGATAATAACCGTATAATATGGGTAATAATGCATGTTATATTGATAATATTGGGAGTAATGGGTATATTTATTATAGTTCTGACGATAATAACAGTATAATATGGGTAATAATGCATGTTATATTGATAATATTGGGAGTAATAAGTATATTTATTATAGTTCTGACGATAATAACAGTATAATATGGGTAATAATGCATGTTATATTGATAATATTGGGAGTAATAAGTATATTTATTATAGTTCTGACGATAATAACTGTATAATATGGGTAATAATGCATAACATATTAATAAAATTAGGAGTATTAAGTATAAATATTATAGTTCTAGCGATAATAACTGCATAATGTGGGTAATAATGCATGATATATTGATAATATTGCGAGTAATAAGTACAATTATCATAGTTCTAGCAATAATAACTGCATAATATCGGTAATAGTGTATGTTATATTGATAATATTGGGAGTAATAAGTATATTTATTATAGTTCTGGCGATAATAACTGTATAATATGGGTAATAATGCATAACATATTGATAAAATTAGGAGTATTAAGTATAATTATTATAGCTCTAGCGATAATAGCTGCATAATAGGGGTAATAATGCATGTTATACTGAAAATAATATAAGTAATAAGTATAACTATTATAGTTCTAACGATAATTACTGTATAATATGGGTAATAATGCATGTTATACTAATAATAATATAAGTAATATGTATAACTATTATAGTTCTAGCGATAATAACTGAATAATATGATTAATAATGCATAACATATTGATAAAATTAGGAGTAATCAGTATAATTATTATAGTTGTAGCGATAATAACTGCATAATATCGGTAATAGTGTATGTTATATTGATAATATTGGGAGTAATAAGTATAATTATTATAGTTCTGTTGATAATAACTGCATAATATGGGTAATCATGCATGTTATATTGATAATATTGGGAGTAATAAGTATATTTATTATAGTTCTGACGATAATAACCGTATAATATGGGTAATAATGCATGTTATACTGATAATAATATAAGTAATATGTATAACTATTATGGTTCTAGCGACAATAACTGTATAATATGGGTAATAATGCATAACATATTGATAAAATTAGGAGTAATAAGTATAATTATTATAGTTCTAGCGATAATAACTGCATAATATCGGTAATAGTGTATGTTAATTTGATAATATTGGGAGTAATAAGTATAATTATTATAGTTCTGTTGATAATAACTGCATAATATGGGTAATCATGCATGTTATATTGATAATATTGGGAGTAATAAGTATATTTATTATAGTTCTGACGATAATAACCGTATAATATGGGTAATAATGCATGTTATATTGATAATATTGGGAGTAATAAGTATATTTATTATAGTTCTGACGATAATAACAGTATAATATGGGTAATAATGCATGTTATATTGATAATATTGGGAGTAATAAGTATATTTATTATAGTTCTGACGATAATAACTGTATAATATGGGTAATAATGCATAACATATTAATAAAATTAGGAGTATTAAGTATAATTATTATAGTTCTAGCGATAATAACTGCATAATGTGGGTAATAATGCATGATATATTGATAATATTGCGAGTAATAAGTATAATTATCATAGTTCTAGCAATAATAACTGCATAATATCGGTAATAGTGTATGTTATATTGATAATATTGGGAGTAATAAGTATAATTATCATAGTTCTAGCAATAATAACTGCATAATATCGGTAATAGTGTATGTTATATTGATAATATTGGGAGTAATAAGTATATTTATTATAGTTCTGACGATAATAACAGTATAATATGGGTAATAATACATGTTATATTGATAATATTTGGAGTGTTAAGTATAATTATTGTAGTTCTCGCGATAATAACTGCACAATATGGGTAATAATGCATGTTATATTGATAATATTGGGAGCAATAAGAATAATTATTGTAGTTCTCGCGATAATAACTGCTTAATATGGGTAATAATGCATAACATATTGATAAAATTAGGAGTAATAAGTATAATTATTATAGTTCTAGCGATAATAACTGCATAATAGGGGTAATAATGCATGATATATTGATAATATTGCGAGTAATAAGTATAATTATCATAGTTCTAGCAATAATAACTGCATAATATCGGTAATAGTGTATGTTATATTGATAATATTGGGAGTAATAAGTATATTTATTATAGTTCTGACGATAATAACAGTATAATATGGGTAATAATGCATGTTATATTGATAATATTCGGAGTAATAAGTATATTTATTATAGTTCTGACGATAATAACTGTATAATATGGGTAATAATGCATAACATATTAATAAAATTAGGAGTAATAAGTATAATTATTATAGTTCTAGCGATAATAACTGCACAATATCGGTAATAGTGTATGTTATATTGATAATATTGGGAGTAATAAGTATATTTATTATAGTTCTGGCGATAATAACTGTATAATATGGGTAATAATGCATAACATATTGATAAAATTAGGAGTATTAAGTATAATTATTATAGCTCTAGCGATAATAGCTGCATAATAGGGGTAATAATGCATGTTATACTGATAATAATATAAGTAATAAGTATAACTATTATAGTTCTAACGATAATTACTGTATAATATGGGTAATAATGCATGTTATACTAATAATAATATAAGTAATATGTATAACTATTATAGTTCTAGCGATAATAACTGAATAATATGATTAATAATGCATAACATATTGATAAAATTAGGAGTAATCAGTATAATTATTATAGTTGTAGCGATAATAACTGCATAATATCGGTAATAGTGTATGTTATATTGATAATATTGGGAGTAATAAGTATAATTATTATAGTTCTGTTGATAATAACTGCATAATATGGGTAATCATGCATGTTATATTGATAATATTGGGAGTAATAAGTATATTTATTATAGTTCTGACGATAATAACCGTATAATATGGGTAATAATGCATGTTATACTGATAATAATATAAGTAATATGTATAACTATTATGGTTCTAGCGACAATAACTGTATAATATGGGTAATAATGCATAACATATTGATAAAATTAGGAGTAATAAGTATAATTATTATAGTTCTAGCGATAATAACTGCATAATATCGGTAATAGTGTATGTTATATTGATAATATTGGGAGTAATAAGTATAATTATTATAGTTCTGTTGATAATAACTGCATAATATGGGTAATCATGCATGTTATATTGATAATATTGGGAGTAGTAAGTATATTTATTATAGTTCTGACGATAATAACCGTATAATATGGGTAATAATGCATGTTATATTGATAATATTGGGAGTAATAAGTATATTTATTATAGTTCTGACGATAATAACAGTATAATATGGGTAATAATGCATGTTATATTGATAATATTGGGAGTAATAAGTATATTTATTATAGTTCTGACGATAATAACTGTATAATATGGGTAATAATGCATAACATATTAATAAAATTAGGAGTATTAAGTATAATTATTATAGTTCTAGCGATAATAACTGCATAATGTGGGTAATAATGCATGATATATTGATAATATTGCGAGTAATAAGTATAATTATCATAGTTCTAGCAATAATAACTGCATAATATCGGTAATAGTGTATGTTATATTGATAATATTGGGAGTAATAAGTATAATTATCATAGTTCTAGCAATAATAACTGCATAATATCGGTAATAGTGTATGTTATATTGATAATATTGGGAGTAATAAGTATATTTATTATAGTTCTGACGATAATAACAGTATAATATGGGTAATAATACATGTTATATTGATAATATTTGGAGTGTTAAGTATAATTATTGTAGTTCTCGCGATAATACCTGCATAATATGGGTAATAATGCATGTTATATTGATAATATTGGGAGCAATAAGAATAATTATTGTAGTTCTCGCGATAATAACTGCTTAATATGGGTAATAATGCATAACATATTGATAAAATTAGGAGTAATAAGTATAATTATTGTAGTTCTAGCGATAATAACTGCATAATATGGGTAATAATGCATGTTATATTGATAATATTGGGAGTAATAAGTATATTTGTTATAGTTCTGACGATAATAACAGTATAATATGGGTAATAGTGCATGTTATATTGATAAAATTGGGAGTAATAAGTATATTTATTATAGTTCTGACGATAATAACTGTATAACACGGGTAATAATACATGTTATGTTGATAATATTGGGAGTACTAAGTATAATTATCATAGTTCTAGCAATAATAATTGCATAATTAGGGTAATAATGCATGTTATATTGATAAAATGAGGAGTAATAAGTATAATTATTATAGTTCTGGCGAGAATAACTGTATAATATGGGTAATAATGCATAACATATTCATAAAATTAGGAGTATTAAGTATAATTATTATAGCTCTAGCGATAATAACTGCATAATAGGGGTAATAATGCATGTTATACTGATAATAATATAAGTAATAAGTATAACTATTATAGTTCTAGCGAAAATAACTGCATAATATGGGTAATAATGCATGTTATATTGATAAAGTTAGGAGTAATAAGTATAATTATTATAGTTCTGGCGATAATAACTGCATAGTATTGGTAATAATGCATGTAACATTGATAATAGTAAAAATTATAAGAATAACTATTGTAGTTCTAGCGATAATAACTGCATAATATGGGCAATAATGCATGATATATTGATAATATTGCGAGTAATAAGTACAATTATTATAGTTCGACCGATAACAACTGCATAATATGGGTAATAGTGCATGTTATATTGATAATATTGGGAGTAATAAGTATAATTATTATAGTTCTGTTGATAATAACTGCATAATATGGGTAATAATGCATGTTATATTGATAATATTGGGAGTAATAAGTATATTTATTATAGTTCTGACGATAATAACTGTATAATATGGGTAATAATGCATAACATATTAATAAAATTAGGAGTATTAAGTATAATTATTATAGTTCTAGCGATAATAACTGCATAATATGGGTAATAATGCATGTTATATTGATAATATTGGGAGTAATAAGTATAATTATTGTAGCTCTCGCGATAATAACTGCTTAATATGGGTAATAATGCATAACATATTGATAAAATTAGGAGTAATAAGTATAATTGTTATAGTTCTAACGATAATAACTGCATAATAGGGGTAATAATGCATGATATATTGATAATATCGCGAGTAATAAGTATAATTATCATAGTTCTAGCAATAATAACTGCATAATATGGGTAATAATGCATGTTATATTGATAAAATGAGGAGTAATAAGTATAATTATTATAGTTCTGGCGATAATAACTGCATAATATGGGTAATAATGCTTGCTATATTGATAATATTGGGTGTAATAAGTATATTTATTAGAGTTCTGACGATAATAACCGTATAATATGGGTAATAATGCATGTTATATTGATAATATTGGGAGTAATAAGAATAATTATTGTAGTTCTCGCGATAATAACTGCTTAATATGGGTAATAATGCATAACATATTGATAAAATTAGGAGTAATAAGTATAATTATTATAGTTCTAGTGATAATAACTGCATAATAGGGGTAATAATGCATGATATATTGATAATATTGCGAGTAATAAGTATAATTATCATAGTTCTAGCAATAATAACTGCATAATATCGGTAATAGTGTATGATATATTGATAATATTGGGAGTAATAAGTATATTTATTATAGTTCTGACGATAATAACAGTATAATATGGGTAATAATGCATGTTATATTGATAATATTGGGAGTAATAAGTATATTTATTATAGTTCTGACGATAATAACTGTATAATATGGGTAATAATGCATAACATATTAATAAAATTAGGAGTATTAAGTATAATTATTATAGTTCTAGCGATAATAACTGCATAATGTGGGTAATAATGCATGATATATTGATAATATTGCGAGTAATAAGTATAATTATCATAGTTCTAGCAATAATAACTGCATAATATCGGTAATAGTGTATGTTATATTGATAATATTGGGAGTAATAAGTATATTTATTATAGTTCTGGCGATAATAACTGTATAATATGGGTAATAATGCATAACATATTGATAAAATTAGGAGTATTAAGTATAATTATTATAGCTCTAGCGATAATAGCTGCATAATAGGGGTAATAATGCATGTTATACTGATAATAATATAAGTAATAAGTATAACTATTATAGTTCTAACGATAATAACTGTATAATATGGGTAATAATGCATGTTATACTAATAATAATATAAGTAATATGTATAACTATTATAGTTCTAGCGATAATAACTGTATAATATGATTAATAATGCATAACATATTGATAAAATTAGGAGTAATCAGTATAATTATTATAGTTCTAGCGATAATAACTGCATAATATCGGTAATAGTGTATGTTATATTGATAATATTGGGAGTAATAAGTATATTTATTATAGTTCTGACGATAATAACAGTATAATATGGGTGATAATGCATGTTATATTGATAATATTGGGAGTTATAAGTATAATTATTGTAGTTCTAGCGATAATAACTGCATAATGTGGGTAATAATGCATGTTATATTGATAAAATGAGGAGTAATAAGTATAATTATTATAGTTCTGGCGATAATAACTGCATAATATGGGTAATAATGCATGTTATACTGATAATATTGGAGTAATAAGTATAATTATTATTGTTCTGGCGATAATAACTGCATAATATGGGTAATAATGCATGTTATATTGATAATATTGGGAGTAATAAGTATATTTATTATAGTTCTGACGATAATAACCGTATAATATGGGTAATAATGCATGTTATATTGATAATATTCGGAGTAATAAGTATAATTATTATATTTCTGGCGATAATAACTGCATAATATGGGTAACAATGCATGTTGTACTGATAATAATATAAGAAACAAGTAAAACTATTATAGTTCTAGCGATAATAACTGCATAATATGGGTAATAATGCATGTTATATTGATAATATTGAAGTAATAAGTATATTTGTTATAGTTCTGACGATAATAACAGTATAATATGGGTAATAATGCATGTTATATTGATAAAATTGGGAGTAATAAGTATATTTATTATAGTTCTGACGATAATAACAGTATAATACGGGTAATAATACATGTTATGTTGATAATATTGGGAGTACTAAGTATAATTATCATAGTTCTAGCAATAATAATTGCATAATTAGGGTAATAATGCATGTTATATTGATAAAATGAGGAGTAATAAGTATAATTATTATAGTTCTGGCGATAATAACTGTATAATATGGGTAATAATGCATAACATATTGATAAAATTAGGAGTATTAAGTATAATTATTATAGCTCTAGCGATAATAACTGCATAATAGGGGTAATAATGCATGTTATGCTGATAATAATATAAGTAATAAGTATAACTGTTATAGTTCTAGCGATAATTACTGTATAATATGGGTAATAATGCATAACATATTGATAAAATTAGGAGTAATAAGTATAATTATTATAGTTCTAGCGATAATAACTGCACAATATCGGTAATGTGCATGTTATATTGATAATATTGGGAGTAATAAGTATATTTATTATAGTTCTGACGATAATAACAGTATAATATGGGTAATAATGCATGGTATATTGATAATATTGGGAGTAATAAGTATAATTATTGTAGTTCTAGCGATAATAACTGCATAATAGGGGTAATAATGCATGATATATTGATAATATTGCGAGTAATAAGTATAATTATCATAGTTCTAGCAATAATAACTGCATAATATCGGTAATAGTGTATGTTATATTGATAATATTGGGAGTAATAAGTATATTTATTATAGTTCTGACGATAATAACAGTATAATATGGGTAATAATACATGTTATATTGATAATATTTGGAGTGTTAAGTATAATTATTGTAGTTCTCGCGATAATAACTGCATAATAGGGGTAATAATGCATGTTATACTGATAATAATATAAGTAATAAGTATAAGTATTATAGTTCTAGCGATAATAACTGTATAATATGGGTAATAATGCATAACATATTGATAAAATTAGGAGTAATAAGTATAATTATTATAGTTCTAGCGATAATAACTGCACAATATCGGTAATAGTGCATGTTATATTGATAATATTCGGAGTAATAAGTATATTTATTATAGTTCTGACGATAATAACTGTATAATATGGGTAATAATGCATGTTATATTGATAATATTTGGAGCCATAAGTATAATTATTGTAGTTCTCGCGATAATAACTGCATAATATGGGTAATAATGCATGTTATATTGATAATATTGGGAGTAATAAGAATAATTAATGTAGTTCTCGCGATAATAACTGCTTAATATGGGTAATAATGCATAACATATTGATAAAAGTAGGAGTAATAAGTATAATTATTATAGTTCTAGCGATAATAACTGCATAATAGGGGTAATAATGCATGATATATTGATAATATTGCGAGTAATAAGTATAATTATCATAGTTCTAGCAATAATAACTGCATAATATCGGTAATAGTGTATGTTATATTGATAATATTGGGAGTAATAAGTATATTTATTATAGTTCTGACGATAATAACAGTATAATATGGGTAATAATACATGTTATATTGATAATATTTGGAGTGTTAAGTATAATTATTGTAGTTCTCGCGATAATAACTGCATAATAGGGGTAATAATGCATGTTATACTGATAATAATATAAGTAATAAGTATAAGTATTATAGTTCTAGCGATAATAACTGTATAATATGGGTAATAATGCATAACATATTGATAAAATTAGGAGTAATAAGTATAATTATTATAGTTCTAGCGATAATAACTGCACAATATCGGTAATAGTGCATGTTATATTGATAATATTCGGAGTAATAAGTATATTTATTATAGTTCTGACGATAATAACTGTATAATATGGGTAATAATGCATGTTATATTGATAATATTTGGAGCCATAAGTATAATTATTGTAGTTCTCGCGATAATAACTGCATAATATGGGTAATAATGCATGTTATATTGATAATATTGGGAGTAATAAGTATAATTATTGTAGTTCTCGCGATAATAACTGCTTAATATGGGTAATAATGCATGTTATACTGATAATATTGGAGTAATAAGTATAATTATTATAGTTCTGGCGATAATAACTGCATAATATGGGTAATAATGCATGTTATATTGATAATATTGGGAGTAATAAGTATATTTATTATAGTTCTGACGATAATAACCGTATAATATGGGTAATAATGCATGTTATATTGATAATATTCGGAGTAATAAGTATAATTATTATATTTCTGGCGATAATAACTGCATAATATGGGTAACAATGCATGTTGTACTGATAATAATATAAGAAACAAGTAAAACTATTATAGTTCTAGCGATAATAACTGCATAATATGGGTAATAATGCATGTTATATTGATAATATTGAAGTAATAAGTATATTTGTTATAGTTCTGACGATAATAACAGTATAATATGGGTAATAATGCATGTTATATTGATAAAATTGGGAGTAATAAGTATATTTATTATAGTTCTGACGATAATAACAGTATAATACGGGTAATAATACATGTTATGTTGATAATATTGGGAGTACTAAGTATAATTATCATAGTTCTAGCAATAATAATTGCATAATTAGGGTAATAATGCATGTTATATTGATAAAATGAGGAGAAATAAGTATAATTATTATAGTTCTGGCGATAATAACTGTATAATATGGGTAATAATGCATAACATATTGATAAAATTAGGAGTATTAAGTATAATTATTACAGCTCTAGCGATAATAACTGCATAATAGGGGTAATAATGCATGTTATGCTGATAATAATATAAGTAATAAGTATAACTGTTATAGTTCTAGCGATAATTACTGTATAATATGGGTAATAATGCATAACATATTGATAAAATTAGGAGTAATAAGTATATTTGTTATAGTTCTGACGATAATAACTGCACAATATCGGTAATGTGCATGTTATATTGATAATATTGGGAGTAATAAGTATATTTATTATAGTTCTGACGATAATAACAGTATAATATGGGTAATAATGCATGTTATATTGATAATATTTGGAGTCATAAGTATAATTATTGTAGTTCTCGCGATAATAACTGCATAATATGGGTAATAATGCATGTTATATTGATAATATTGTGAGTAATAAGTATAATTATTGTAGTTCTCGCGATAATAACTGCTTAATATGGGTAATAATGCATAACATATTGATAAAATTAGGAGTCATAAGTATAATTATTATAGTTCTAGCGATAATAACTGCATAATAGGGGTAATAATGCATGATATATTAATAATATTGCGAGTAATAAGTATAATTATCATAGTTCTAGCAATAATAACTGCATAATATGGGTAATAATGCATGTTATATTGATAAAATGAGGAGTAATAAGTATAATTATTATAGTTCTGGCGAGAATAACTGTATAATATGGGTAATAATGCATAACATATTCATAAAATTAGGAGTATTAAGTATAATTATTATAGCTCTAGCGATAATAACTGCATAATAGGGGTAACAATGCATGTTATACTGATAATAATATAAGTAATAAGTATAACTATTATAGTTCTAGCGATACTTTTTTGTATAAAATGGGTAATAATGCATAACATATTGATAAAATTAGGAGTAATAAGTATAATTATTATAGTTCTAGCGAAAATAACTGCACAACATCGGTAGTAGTGCATGTTATATTGATAATATTGGGAGTAATAAGTATATTTATTATAGTTCTGTCGATAATAACAGTATAATATGGGTGATAATGCATGTTATATTGATAATATTGGGAGTAATAAGTATAATTATTATAGTTCTAGCGATAATAACTGCATAATATGGGTAATAATGCATGTTATATTGATAAAGTTAGGAGTAATAAGTATAATTATTATAGTTCGGGCGATAATAACTGCATAGTATTGGTAATAATGCATGTAACATTGATAATAGTAAAAATAATAAGAATAACTATTGTAGTTCTAGCGATAATAACTGCATAATATGGGTAATAATGCATGATATATTGATAATATTGCGAGTAATAAGTACAATTATTATAGTTCGACCGATAACAACTGCATAATATGGGTAATAGTGAATGTTATATTGATAAAGTTAGGAGTAATAAGTATAACTATTATAGTTCTGGCGATAATAACTGCATAATATGGGTAATAATGCATGTTATACTGATAATAATATAAGTAATATGTATAACTATTATGGTTCTAGCGACAATAACTGTATAATATGGGTAATAATGCATAACATATTGATAAAATTAGGAGTAATAAGTATAATTATTATAGTTCTAGCGATAATAACTGCATAATATCGGTAATAGTGTATGTTATATTGATAATATTGGGAGTAATAAGTATAATTATTATAGTTCTGTTGATAATAACTGCATAATATGGGTAATAATGCATGTTATATTGATAATATTGGGAGTAATAAGTATATTTATTATAGTTCTGACGATAATAACAGTATAATATGGGTAATAATGCATGTTATATTGATAATATTGGGAGTAATAAGTATATTTATTATAGTTCTGACGATAATAACTGTATAATATGGGTAATAATGCATAACATATTAATAAAATTAGGAGTATTAAGTATAATTATTATAGTTCTAGCGATAATAACTGCATAATGTGGGTAATAATGCATGATATATTGATAATATTGGGAGTAATAAGTATAATTATCATAGTTCTAGCAATAATAACTGCATAATATCGGTAATAGTGTATGTTATATTGATAATATTGGGAGTAATAAGTATATTTATTATAGTTCTGGCGATAATAACAGTATAATATGGGTAATAATACATGTTATATTGATAATATTTGGAGTGTTAAGTATAATTATTGTAGTTCTCGCGATAATAACTGCATAATATGGGTAATAATGCATGTTATATTGATAATATTGGGAGTAATAAGAATAATTATTGTAGTTCTCGCGATAATAACTGCTTAATATGGGTAATAATGCATAACATATTGATAAAATTAGGAGTAATAAGTATAATTATTATAGTTCTAGCGATAATAACTGCATAATAGGGGTAATAATGCATGATATATTGATAATATTGCGAGTATTAAGTATAATTATCATAGTTCTAGCAATAATAACTGCATAATATCGGTAATAGTGTATGTTATATTGATAATATTGGGAGTAATAAGTATATTTATTATAGTTCTGACGATAATAACAGTATAATATCGGTAATAGTGTATGTTATATTGATAATATTGGGAGTAATAAGTATATTTATTATAGTTCTGACGATAATAACAGTATAATATGGGTAATAATGCATGTTATATTGATAATATTCGGAGTAATAAGTATATTTATTATAGTTCTGACGATAATAACTGTATAATATGGGTAATAATGCATAACATATTAATAAAATTAGGAGTATTAAGTATAATTATTATAGTTCTAGCGATAATAACTGCATAATGTGGGTAATAATGCATGATATATTGATAATATTGCGAGTAATAAGTATAATTATCATAGTTCTAGCAATAATAACTGCATAATATCGGTAATAGTGTATGTTATATTGATAATATTGGGAGTAATAAGTATATTTATTATAGTTCTGACGATAATAACTGTATAATATGGGTAATAATGCATGTTATATTGATAATATTTGGAGCCATAAGTATAATTATTGTAGTTCTCGCGATAATAACTGCATAATATGGGTAATAATGCATGTTATATTGATAATATTGGGAGTAATAAGTATAATTATTGTAGTTCTCGCGATAATAACTGCTTAATATGGGTAATAATGCATGTTATACTGATAATATTGGAGTAATAAGTATAATTATTATAGTTCTGGCGATAATAACTGCATAATATGGGTAATAATGCATGTTATATTGATAATATTGGGAGTAATAAGTATATTTATTATAGTTCTGACGATAATAACCGTATAATATGGGTAATAATGCATGTTATATTGATAATATTCGGAGTAATAAGTATAATTATTATATTTCTGGCGATAATAACTGCATAATATGGGTAACAATGCATGTTGTACTGATAATAATATAAGAAACAAGTAAAACTATTATAGTTCTAGCGATAATAACTGCATAATATGGGTAATAATGCATGTTATATTGATAATATTGAAGTAATAAGTATATTTGTTATAGTTCTGACGATAATAACAGTATAATATGGGTAATAATGCATGTTATATTGATAAAATTGGGAGTAATAAGTATATTTATTATAGTTCTGACGATAATAACAGTATAATACGGGTAATAATACATGTTATGTTGATAATATTGGGAGTACTAAGTATAATTATCATAGTTCTAGCAATAATAATTGCATAATTAGGGTAATAATGCATGTTATATTGATAAAATGAGGAGTAATAAGTATAATTATTATAGTTCTGGCGATAATAACTGTATAATATGGGTAATAATGCATAACATATTGATAAAATTAGGAGTATTAAGTATAATTATTACAGCTCTAGCGATAATAACTGCATAATAGGGGTAATAATGCATGTTATGCTGATAATAATATAAGTAATAAGTATAACTGTTATAGTTCTAGCGATAATTACTGTATAATATGGGTAATAATGCATAACATATTGATAAAATTAGGAGTAATAAGTATATTTGTTATAGTTCTGACGATAATAACTGCACAATATCGGTAATGTGCATGTTATATTGATAATATTGGGAGTAATAAGTATATTTATTATAGTTCTGACGATAATAACAGTATAATATGGGTAATAATGCATGTTATATTGATAATATTTGGAGTCATAAGTATAATTATTGTAGTTCTCGCGATAATAACTGCATAATATGGGTAATAATGCATGTTATATTGATAATATTGGGAGTAATAAGTATAATTATTGTAGTTCTCGCGATAATAACTGCTTAATATGGGTAATAATGCATAACATATTGATAAAATTAGGAGTCATAAGTATAATTATTATAGTTCTAGCGATAATAACTGCATAATAGGGGTAATAATGCATGATATATTAATAATATTGCGAGTAATAAGTATAATTATCATAGTTCTAGCAATAATAACTGCATAATATGGGTAATAATGCATGTTATATTGATAAAATGAGGAGTAATAAGTATAATTATTATAGTTCTGGCGAGAATAACTGTATAATATGGGTAATAATGCATAACATATTCATAAAATTAGGAGTATTAAGTATAATTATTATAGCTCTAGCGATAATAACTGCATAATAGGGGTAACAATGCATGTTATACTGATAATAATATAAGTAATAAGTATAACTATTATAGTTCTAGCGATAATTTTTTGTATAATATGGGTAATAATGCATAACATATTGATAAAATTAGGAGTAATAAGTATAATTATTATAGTTCTAGCGAAAATAACTGCACAACATCGGTAGTAGTGCATGTTATATTGATAATATTGGGAGTAATAAGTATATTTATTATAATTCTGTCGATAATAACAGTATAATATGGGTGATAATGCATGTTATATTGATAATATTGGGAGTAATAAGTATAATTATTATAGTTCTAGCGATAATAACTGCATAATATGGGTAATAATGCATGTTATATTGATAAAGTTAGGAGTAATAAGTATAATTATTATAGTTCGGGCGATAATAACTGCATAGTATTGGTAATAATGCATGTAACATTGATAATAGTAAAAATAATAAGAATAACTATTGTAGTTCTAGCGATAATAACTGCATAATATGGGTAATAATGCATGATATATTGATAATATTGCGAGTAATAAGTACAATTATTATAGTTCGACCGATAACAACTGCATAATATGGGTAATAGTGCATGTTATGTTGATAAAGTTAGGAGTAATAAGTATAACTATTATAGTTCTGGCGATAATAACTGCATAATATGGGTAATAATGCATGTTATACTGATAATAATATAAGTAATATGTATAACTATTATGGTTCTAGCGACAATAACTGTATAATATGGGTAATAATGCATACCATATTGATAAAATTAGGAGTAATAAGTATAATTATTATAGTTCTAGCGATAATAACTGCATAATATCGGTAATAGTGTATGTTATATTGATAATATTGGGAGTAATAAGTATAATTATTATAGTTCTGTTGATAATAACTGCATAATATGGGTAATAATGCATGTTATATTGATAATATTGGGAGTAATAAGTATATTTATTATAGTTCTGACGATAATAACAGTATAATATGGGTAATAATGCATGTTATATTGATAATATTGGGAGTAATAAGTATATTTATTATAGTTCTGACGATAATAACTGTATAATATGGGTAATAATGCATAACATATTAATAAAATTAGGAGTATTAAGTATAATTATTATAGTTCTAGCGATAATAACTGCATAATGTGGGTAATAATGCATGATATATTGATAATATTGGGAGTAATAAGTATAATTATCATAGTTCTAGCAATAATAACTGCATAATATCGGTAATAGTGTATGTTATATTGATAATATTGGGAGTAATAAGTATATTTATTATAGTTCTGGCGATAATAACAGTATAATATGGGTAATAATACATGTTATATTGATAATATTTGGAGTGTTAAGTATAATTATTGTAGTTCTCGCGATAATAACTGCATAATATGGGTAATAATGCATGTTATATTGATAATATTGGGAGTAATAAGAATAATTATTGTAGTTCTCGCGATAATAACTGCTTAATATGGGTAATAATGCATAACATATTGATAAAATTAGGAGTAATAAGTATAATTATTATAGTTCTAGCGATAATAACTGCATAATAGGGGTAATAATGCATGATATATTGATAATATTGCGAGTAATAAGTATAATTATCATAGTTCTAGCAATAATAACTGCATAATATCGGTAATAGTGTATGTTATATTGATAATATTGGGAGTAATAAGTATATTTATTATAGTTCTGACGATAATAACAGTATAATATGGGTAATAATGCATGTTATATTGATAATATTCGGAGTAATAAGTATATTTATTATAGTTCTGACGATAATAACTGTATAATATGGGTAATAATGCATAACATATTAATAAAATTAGGAGTATTAAGTATAATTATTATAGTTCTAGCGATAATAACTGCATAATGTGGGTAATAATGCATGATATATTGATAATATTGCGAGTAATAAGTATAATTATCATAGTTCTAGCAATAATAACTGCATAATATCGGTAATAGTGTATGTTATATTGATAATATTGGGAGTAATAAGTATATTTATTATAGTTCTGGCGATAATAACTGTATAATATGGGTAATAATGCATAAAATATTGATAAAATTAGGAGTATTAAGTATAATTATTATAGCTCTAGCGATAATAGCTGCATAATAGGGGTAATAATGCATGTTATACTGATAATAATATAAGTAATAAGTATAACTATTATAGTTCTAACGATAATTACTGTATAATATGGGTAATAATGCATGTTATACTAATAATAATATAAGTAATATGTATAACTATTATAGTTCTAGCGATAATAACTGTATAATATGATTAATAATGCATAACATATTGATAAAATTAGGAGTAATCAGTATAATTATTATAGTTCTAGCGATAATAACTGCATAATATCGGTAATAGTGTATGTTATATTGATAATATTGAGAGTAATAAGTATATTTATTATAGTTCTGACGATAATAACAGTATAATATGGGTGATAATGCATGTTATATTGATAATATTGGGAGTTATAAGTATAATTATTGTAGTTCTAGCGATAATAACTGCATAATATGGGTAATAATGCATGTTATATTGATAAAATGAGGAGTAATAAGTATAATTATTGTAGTTCTGGCGATAATAACTGCATAATATGGGTAATAATGCATGTTATACTGATAATATTGGAGTAATAAGTATAATTATTATAGTTCTGGCGATAATAACTGCATAATATGGGTAATAATGCATGTTATATTGATAATATTGGGAGTAATAAGTATATTTATTATAGTTCTGACGATAATAACCGTATAATATGGGTAATAATGCATGTTATATTGATAATATTCGGAGTAATAAGTATAATTATTATATTTCTGGCGATAATAACTGCATAATATGGGTAACAATGCATGTTGCACTGATAATAATATAAGAAACTAGTAAAACTATTATAGTTCTAGCGATAATAACTGCATAATATGGGTAATAATGCATGTTATATTGATAATATTGGAAGTAATAAGTATATTTGTTATAGTTCTGACGATAATAACAGTATAATATGGGTAATAATGCATGTTATATTGATAAAATTGGGAGTAATAAGTATATTTATTATAGTTCTGACGATAATAACAGTATAATATGGGTAATAATGCATGTTATATTGATAATATTGGGAGTAATAAGTATATTTATTATAGTTCTGACGATAATAACTGTATAATATGGGTAATAATGCATAACATATTAATAAAATTAGGAGTATTAAGTATAATTATTATAGTTCTAGCGATAATAACTGCATAATGTGGGTAATAATGCATGATATATTGATAATATTGCGAGTAATAAGTATAATTATCATAGTTCTAGCAATAATAACTGCATAATATCGGTAATAGTGTATGTTATATTGATAATATTGGGAGTAATAAGTATATTTATTATAGTTCTGACGATAATAACAGTATAATATGGGTAATAATGCATGTTATATTGATAGTATTTGGAGTGTTAAGTATAATTATTGTAGTTCTCGCGATAATAACTGCATAATATGGGTAATAATGCATGTTATATTGATAATATTGGGAGTAATAAGAATAATTATTGTAGTTCTCGCGATAATAACTGCTTAATATGGGTAATAATGCATAACATATTGATAAAATTAGGAGTAATAAGTATAATTATTATAGTTCTAGCGATAATAACTGCATAATAGGGGTAATAATGCATGATATATTGATAATATTGCGAGTAATAAGTATAATTATCATAGTTCTAGCAATAATAACTGCATAATATCGGTAATAGTGTATGTTATATTGATAATATTGGGAGTAATAAGTATATTTATTATAGTTCTGACGATAATAACAGTATAATATGGGTAATAATGCATGTTATATTGATAATATTGGGAGTAATAAGTATATTTATTATAGTTCTGACGATAATAACTGTATAATACGGGTAATAATACATGTTATGTTGATAATATTGGGAGTACTAAGTATAATTATCATAGTTCTAGCAATAATAATTGCATAAGTAGGGTAATAATGCATGTTATATTGATAAAATGAGGAGTAATAAGTATAATTATTATAGTTCTGGCGAGAATAACTGTATAATATGGGTAATAATGCATAACATATTCATAAAATTAGGAGTATTAAGTATAATTATTATAGCTCTAGCGATAATAACTGCATAATATGGGTAATAATGCATGTTATACTGATAATAATATAAGTAATAAGTATAACTATTATAGTTCTAGCGATAATAACTGTATAATATGGGTAATAATGCATAACATATTGATAAAATTAGGAGTAATAAGTATAATTATTATAGTTCTAGCGAAAATAACTGCACAACATCGGTAGTAGTGCATGTTATATTGATAATATTGGGAGTAATAAGTATATTTATTATAGTTCTGTCGATAATAACAGTATAATATGGGTGATAATGCATGTTATATTGATAATATTGGGAGTAATAAGTATAATTATTATAGTTCTAGCGATAATAACTGCATAATATGGGTAATAATGCATGTTATATTGATAAAGTTAGGAGTAATAAGTATAATTATTATAGTTCTGGCGATAATAACTGCATAGTATTGGTAATAATGCATGTAACATTGATAATAGTAAAAATAATAAGAATAACTATTGTAGTTCTAGCGATAATAACTGCATAATATGGGTAATAATGCATGATATATTGATAATATTGCGAGTAATAAGTACAATTATTATAGTTCGACCGATAACAACTGCATAATATGGGTAATAGTGCATGTTATATTGATAAAGTTAGGAGTAATAAGTATAATTATTATAGTTCTGGCGATAATAACTGCATAATATGGGTAATAATGCATGTTATACTGATAATAATATAAGTAATATGTATAACTATTATGGTTCTAGCGACAATAACTGTATAATATGGGTAATAATGCATAACATATTGATAAAATTAGGAGTAATAAGTATAATTATTATAGTTCTAGCGATAATAACTGCATAATATCGGTAATAGTGTATGTTATATTGGTAATATTGGGAGTAATAAGTATAATTATTTTAGTTCTGTTGATAATAACTGCATAATATGGGTAATCATGCATGTTATATTGATAATATTGGGAGTAATAAGTATATTTATTATAGTTCTGACGATAATAACCGTATAATATGGGTAATAATGCATGCTATATTGATAATATTGGGAGTAATAAGTATATTTATTATAGTTCTGACGATAATAACAGTATAATATGGGTAATAATGCATGTTATATTGATAATATTGGGAGTAATAAGTATATTTATTATAGTTCTGACGATAATAACAGTATAATATGGGTAATAATGCATGTTATATTGATAATATTGGGAGTAATAAGTATATTTATTATAGTTCTGACGATAATAACTGTATAATATGGGTAATAATGCATAACATATTAATAAAATTAGGAGTATTAAGTATAATTATTATAGTTCTAGCGATAATAACTGCATAATGTGGGTAATAATGCATGATATATTGATAATATTGCGAGTAATAAGTACAATTATCATAGTTCTAGCAATAATAACTGCATAATGTCGGTAATAGTGTATTTTATATTGATAATATTGGGAGTAATAAGTATATTTATTGTAGTTCTGGCGATAATAACTGTATAATATGGGTAATAATGCATAACATATTGATAAAATTAGGAGTATTAAGTATAATTATTATAGCTCTAGCGATAATAGCTGCATAATAGGGGTAATAATGCATGTTATACTGAAGATAATATAAGTAATAAGTATAACTATTATAGTTCTAACGATAATTACTGTATAATATGGGTAATAATGCATGTTATACTAATAATAATATAAGTAATATGTATAACTATTATAGTTCTAGCGATAATAACTGAATAATATGATTAATAATGCATAACATATTGATAAAATTAGGAGTAATCAGTATAATTATTATAGTTGTAGCGATAATAACTGCATAATATCGGTAATAGTGTATGTTATATTGATAATATTGGGAGTAATAAGTATAATTATTATAGTTCTGTTGATAATAACTGCATAATATGGGTAATCATGCATGTTATATTGATAATATTGGGAGTAATAAGTATATTTATTATAGTTCTGACGATAATAACCGTATAATATGGGTAATAATGCATGTTATACTGATAATAATATAAGTAATATGTATAACTATTATGGTTCTAGCGACAATAACTGTATAATATGGGTAATAATGCATAACATATTGATAAAATTAGGAGTAATAAGTATAATTATTATAGTTCTAGCGATAATAACTGCATAATATCGGTAATAGTGTATGTTATATTGATAATATTGGGAGTAATAAGTATAATTATTATAGTTCTGTTGATAATAACTGCATAATATGGGTAATCATGCATGTTATATTGATAATATTGGGAGTAATAAGTATATTTATTATAGTTCTGACGATAATAACCGTATAATATGGGTAATAATGCATGTTATATTGATAATATTGGGAGTAATAAGTATATTTATTATAGTTCTGACGATAATAACAGTATAATATGGGTAATAATGCATGTTATATTGATAATATTGGGAGTAATAAGTATATTTATTATAGTTCTGACGATAATAACTGTATAATATGGGTAATAATGCATAACATATTAATAAAATTAGGAGTATTAAGTATAATTATTATAGTTCTAGCGATAATAACTGCATAATGTGGGTAATAATGCATGATATATTGATAATATTGCGAGTAATAAGTATAATTATCATAGTTCTAGCAATAATAACTGCATAATATCGGTAATAGTGTATGTTATATTGATAATATTGGGAGTAATAAGTATAATTATCATAGTTCTAGCAATAATAACTGCATAATATCGGTAATAGTGTATGTTATATTGATAATATTGGGAGTAATAAGTATGTTTATTATAGTTCTGACGATAATAACAGTATAATATGGGTAATAATACATGTTATATTGATAATATTTGGAGTGTTAAGTATAATTATTGTAGTTCTCGCGATAATAACTGCATAATATGGGTAATAATGCATGTTATATTGATAATATTGGGAGCAATAAGAATAATTATTGTAGTTCTCGCGATAATAACTGCTTAATATGGGTAATAATGCATAACATATTGATAAAATTAGGAGTAATAAGTATAATTATTATAGTTCTAGCGATAATAACTGCATAATAGGGGTAATAATGCATGATATATTGATAATATTGCGAGTAATAAGTATAATTATCATAGTTCTAGCAATAATAACTGCATAATATCGGTAATAGTGTATGTTATATTGATAATATTGGGAGTAATAAGTATATTTATTATAGTTCTGACGATAATAACAGTATAATATGGGTAATAATGCATGTTATATTGATAATATTCGGAGTAATAAGTATATTTATTATAGTTCTGACGATAATAACTGTATAATATGGGTAATAATGCATAACATATTAATAAAATTAGGAGTAATAAGTATAATTATTATAGTTCTAGCGATAATAACTGCACAATATCGGTAATAGTGTATGTTATATTGATAATATTGGGAGTAATAAGTATATTTATTATAGTTCTGGCGATAATAACTGTATAATATGGGTAATAATGCATAACATATTGATAAAATTAGGAGTATTAAGTATAATTATTATAGCTCTAGCGATAATAGCTGCATAATAGGGGTAATAATGCATGTTATACTGATAATAATATAAGTAATAAGTATAACTATTATAGTTCTAACGATAATTACTGTATAATATGGGTAATAATGCATGTTATACTAATAATAATATAAGTAATATGTATAACTATTATAGTTCTAGCGATAATAACTGAATAATATGATTAATAATGCATAACATATTGATAAAATTAGGAGTAATCAGTATAATTATTATAGTTGTAGCGATAATAACTGCATAATATCGGTAATAGTGTATGTTATATTGATAATATTGGGAGTAATAAGTATAATTATTATAGTTCTGTTGATAATAACTGCATAATATGGGTAATCATGCATGTTATATTGATAATATTGGGAGTAATAAGTATATTTATTATAGTTCTGACGATAATAACCGTATAATATGGGTAATAATGCATGTTATACTGATAATAATATAAGTAATATGTATAACTATTATGGTTCTAGCGACAATAACTGTATAATATGGGTAATAATGCATAACATATTGATAAAATTAGGAGTAATAAGTATAATTATTATAGTTCTAGCGATAATAACTGCATAATATCGGTAATAGTGTATGTTATATTGATAATATTGGGAGTAATAAGTATAATTATTATAGTTCTGTTGATAATAACTGCATAATATGGGTAATCATGCATGTTATATTGATAATATTGGGAGTAATAAGTATATTTATTATAGTTCTGACGATAATAACCGTATAATATGGGTAATAATGCATGTTATATTGATAATATTGGGAGTAATAAGTATATTTATTATAGTTCTGACGATAATAACAGTATAATATGGGTAATAATGCATGTTATATTGATAATATTGGGAGTAATAAGTATATTTATTATAGTTCTGACGATAATAACTGTATAATATGGGTAATAATGCATAACATATTAATAAAATTAGGAGTATTAAGTATAATTATTATAGTTCTAGCGATAATAACTGCATAATGTGGGTAATAATGCATGATATATTGATAATATTGCGAGTAATAAGTATAATTATCATAGTTCTAGCAATAATAACTGCATAATATCGGTAATAGTGTATGTTATATTGATAATATTGGGAGTAATAAGTATAATTATCATAGTTCTAGCAATAATAACTGCATAATATCGGTAATAGTGTATGTTATATTGATAATATTGGGAGTAATAAGTATATTTATTATAGTTCTGACGATAATAACAGTATAATATGGGTAATAATACATGTTATATTGATAATATTTGGAGTGTTAAGTATAATTATTGTAGTTCTCGCGATAATAACTGCATAATATGGGTAATAATGCATGTTATATTGATAATATTGGGAGCAATAAGAATAATTATTGTAGTTCTCGCGATAATAACTGCTTAATATGGGTAATAATGCATAACATATTGATAAAATTAGGAGTAATAAGTATAATTATTATAGTTCTAGCGATAATAACTGCATAATAGGGGTAATAATGCATGATATATTGATAATATTGCGAGTAATAAGTATAATTATCATAGTTCTAGCAATAATAACTGCATAATATCGGTAATAGTGTATGTTATATTGATAATATTGGGAGTAATAAGTATATTTATTATAGTTCTGACGATAATAACAGTATAATATGGGTAATAATGCATGTTATATTGATAATATTCGGAGTAATAAGTATAGTTATTATAGTTCTGACGATAATAACTGTATAATATGGGTAATAATGCATAACATATTAATAAAATTAGGAGTAATAAGTATAATTATTATAGTTCTAGCGATAATAACTGCACAATATCGGTAATGTGCATGTTATATTGATAATATTGGGAGTAATACGTATATTTATTATAGTTCTGACGATAATAACAGTATAATATGGGTAATAATGCATGGTATATTGATAATATTGGGAGTAATAAGTATAATTATTGTAGTTCTCGCGATAATAACTGCATAATATGGGTAATAATGCATGTTATATTGATAATATTGGGAGTAATAAGAATATTTATTGTAGTTCTCGCGATAATAACTGCTTAATATGGGTAATAATGCATAACATATTGATAAAATTAGGAGTAATAAGTATAATTATTATAGTTCTAGCGATAATAACTGCATAATATCGGTAATAGTGTATGTTATATTGATAATATTGGGAGTAATAAGTATATTTATTATAGTTCTGACGATAATAACAGTATAATATGGGTGATAATGCATGTTATATTGCTAATATTGGGAGTTATAAGTATAATTATTGTAGTTCTAGCGATAATAACTGCATAATATGGGTAATAATGCATGTTATATTGATAATATTGGGAGTAATAAGTATATTTGTTATAGTTCTGACGATAATAACAGTATAATATGGGTAATAGTGCATGTTATATTGATAAAATTGGGAGTAATAAGTATATTTATTATAGTTCTGACGATAATAACTGTATAATACGGGTAATAATACATGTTATGTTGATAATATTGGGAGTACTAAGTATAATTATCATAGTTCTAGCAATAATAATTGCATAATTAGGGTAATAATGCATGTTATATTGATAAAATGAGGAGTAATAAGTATAATTATTATAGTTCTGGCGAGAATAACTGTATAATATGGGTAATAATGCATAACATATTCATAAAATTAGGAGTATTAAGTATAATTATTATAGCTCTAGCGATAATAACTGCATAATAGGGGTAATAATGCATGTTATACTGATAATAATATAAGTAATAAGTATAACTATTATAGTTCTAGCGAAAATAACTGCATAATATGGGTAATAATGCATGTTATATTGATAAAGTTAGGAGTAATAAGTATAATTATTATAGTTCTGGCGATAATAACTGCATAGTATTGGTAATAATGCATGTAACATTGATAATAGTAAAAATAATAAGAATAACTATTGTAGTTCTAGCGATAATAACTGCATAATATGGGTAATAATGCATGATATATTGATAATATTGCGAGTAATAAGTACAATTATTATAGTTCGACCGATAACAACTGCATAATATGGGTAATAGTGCATGTTATATTGATAATATTGGGAGTAATAAGTATAATTATTATAGTTCTGTTGATAATAACTGCATAATATGGGTAATAATGCATGTTATATTGATAATATTGGGAGTAATAAGTATATTTATTATAGTTCTGACGATAATAACTGTATAATATGGGTAATAATGCATAACATATTAATAAAATTAGGAGTATTAAGTATAATTATTATAGTTCTAGCGATAATAACTGCATAATATGGGTAATAATGCATGTTATATTGATAATATTGGGAGTAATAAGTATAATTATTGTAGTTCTCGCGATAATAACTGCTTAATATGGGTAATAATGCATAACATATTGATAAAATTAGGAGTAATAAGTATAATTGTTATAGTTCTAACGATAATAACTGCATAATAGGGGTAATAATGCATGATATATTGATAATATCGCGAGTAATAAGTATAATTATCATAGTTCTAGCAATAATAACTGCATAATATCGGTAATAGTGTATGTTATATTGATAATATTGGGAGTAATAAGTATATTTATTATAGTTCTGACGATAATAACAGTATAATATGGGTAATAATGCATGTTATATTGATAATATTGGGAGTAATAAGTATATTTATTATAGTTCTGACGATAATAACTGTATAATATGGGTAATAATGCATAACATATTAATAAAATTAGGAGTATTAAGTATAATTATTATAGTTCTAGCGATAATAACTGCATAATGTGGGTAATAATGCATGATATATTGATAATATTGCGAGTAATAAGTATAATTATCATAGTTCTAGCAATAATAACTGCATAATATCGGTAATAGTGTATGTTATATTGATAATATTGGGAGTAATAAGTATATTTATTATAGTTCTGGCGATAATAACTGTATAATATGGGTAATAATGCATAACATATTGATAAAATTAGGAGTATTAAGTATAATTATTATAGCTCTAGCGATAATAGCTGCATAATAGGGGTAATAATGCATGTTATACTGATAATAATATAAGTAATAAGTATAACTATTATAGTTCTAACGATAATAACTGTATAATATGGGTAATAATGCATGTTATACTAATAATAATATAAGTAATATGTATAACTATTATAGTTCTAGCGATAATAACTGTATAATATGATTAATAATGCATAACATATTGATAAAATTAGGAGTAATCAGTATAATTATTATAGTTCTAGCGATAATAACTGCATAATATCGGTAATAGTGTATGTTATATTGATAATATTGGGAGTAATAAGTATATTTATTATAGTTCTGACGATAATAACAGTATAATATGGGTGATAATGCATGTTATATTGATAATATTGGGAGTTATAAGTATAATTATTGTAGTTCTAGCGATAATAACTGCATAATGTGGGTAATAATGCATGTTATATTGATAAAATGAGGAGTAATAAGTATAATTATTATAGTTCTGGCGATAATAACTGCATAATATGGGTAATAATGCATGTTATACTGATAATATTGGAGTAATAAGTATAATTATTATAGTTCTGGCGATAATAACTGCATAATATGGGTAATAATGCATAACATATTGATAAAATTAGGAGTATTAAGTATAATTATTATAGCTCTAGCGATAATAACTGCATAATAGGGGTAATAATGCATGTTATGCTGATAATAATATAAGTAATAAGTATAACTGTTATAGTTCTAGCGATAATTACTGTATAATATGGGTAATAATGCATAACATATTGATAAAATTAGGAGTAATAAGTATAATTATTATAGTTCTAGCGATAATAACTGCACAATATCGGTAATGTGCATGTTATATTGATAATATTGGGAGTAATAAGTATATTTATTATAGTTCTGACGATAATAACAGTATAATATGGGTAATAATGCATGGTATATTGATAATATTGGGAGTAATAAGTATAATTATTGTATTTCTCGCGATAATAACTGCATAATATGGGTAATAATGCATGTTATATTGATAATATTGGGAGTAATAAGAATATTTATTGTAGTTCTCGCGATAATAACTGCTTAATATGGGTAATAATGCATAACATATTGATAAAATTAGGAGTAATAAGTATAATTATTATAGTTCTAGCGATAATAACTGCATAATAGGGGTAATAATGCATAACATATTGATAAAATTGGGAGTAATAAGTATAATTATCATAGTTCTAGCAATAATAACTGCATAATATCGGTAATAGTGTATGTTATATTGATAATATTGGGAGTAATAAGTATATTTATTATAGTTCTGACGATAATAACAGTATAATATGGGTAATAATGCATGTTATATTGATAATATTTGGAGTGTTAAGTATAATTATTGTAGTTCTCGCGATAATAACTGCATAATATGGGTAATAATGCATGTTATATTGATAATATTGGGAGTAATAAGAATAATTATTGTAGTTCTCGCGATAATAACTGCTTAATATGGGTAATAATGCATAACATATTGATAAAAGTAGGAGTAATAAGTATAATTATTATAGTTCTAGCGATAATAACTGCATAATAGGGGTAATAATGCATGATATATTGACAATATTGCGAGTAATAAGTATAATTATCATAGTTCTAGCAATAATAACTGCATAATATCGGTAATAGTGTATGTTATATTGATAATATTGGGAGTAATAAGTATATTTATTATAGTTCTGACGATAATAACAGTATAATATGGGTAATAATACATGTTATATTGATAATATTTGGAGTGTTAAGTATAATTATTGTAGTTCTCGCGATAATAACTGCATAATAGGGGTAATAATGCATGTTATACTGATAATAATATAAGTAATAAGTATAAGTATTATAGTTCTAGCGATAATAACTGTATAATATGGGTAATAATGCATAACATATTGATAAAATTAGGAGTAATAAGTATAATTATTATAGTTCTAGCGATAATAACTGCACAATATCGGTAATAGTGCATGTTATATTGATAATATTCGGAGTAATAAGTATATTTATTATAGTTCTGACGATAATAACTGTATAATATGGGTAATAATGCATGTTATATTGATAATATTTGGAGCCATAAGTATAATTATTGTAGTTCTCGCGATAATAACTGCATAATATGGGTAATAATGCATGTTATATTGATAATATTGGGAGTAATAAGTATAATTATTGTAGTTCTCGCGATAATAACTGCTTAATATGGGTAATAATGCATGTTATACTGATAATATTGGAGTAATAAGTATAATTATTATAGTTCTGGCGATAATAACGGCATAATATGGGTAATAATGCATGTTATATTGATAATATTGGGAGTAATAAGTATATTTATTATAGTTCTGACGATAATAACCGTATAATATGGGTAATAATGCATGTTATATTGATAATATTCGGAGTAATAAGTATAATTATTATATTTCTGGCGATAATAACTGCATAATATGGGTAACAATGCATGTTGTACTGATAATAATATAAGAAACAAGTAAAACTATTATAGTTCTAGCGATAATAACTGCATAATATGGGTAATAATGCATGTTATATTGATAATATTGAAGTAATATGTATATTTGTTATAGTTCTGACGATAATAACAGTATAATATGGGTAATAATGCATGTTATATTGATAAAATTGGGAGTAATAAGTATATTTATTATAGTTCTGACGATAATAACAGTATAATACGGGTAATAATACATGTTATGTTGATAATATTGGGAGTACTAAGTATAATTATCATAGTTCTAGCAATAATAATTGCATAATTAGGGTAATAATGCATGTTATATTGATAAAATGAGGAGTAATAAGTATAATTATTATAGTTCTGGCGATAATAACTGTATAATATGGGTAATAATGCATAACATATTGATAAAATTAGGAGTATTAAGTATAATTATTACAGCTCTAGCGATAATAACTGCATAATAGGGGTAATAATGCATGTTATGCTGATAATAATATAAGTAATAAGTATAACTGTTATAGTTCTAGCGATAATTACTGTATAATATGGGTAATAATGCATAACATATTGATAAAATTAGGAGTAATAAGTATATTTGTTATAGTTCTGACGATAATAACTGCACAATATCGGTAATGTGCATGTTATATTGATAATATTGGGAGTAATAAGTATATTTATTATAGTTCTGACGATAATAACAGTATAATATGGGTAATAATGCATGTTATATTGATAATATTTGGAGTCATAAGTATAATTATTGTAGTTCTCGCGATAATAACTGCATAATATGGGTAATAATGCATGTTATATTGATAATATTGGGAGTAATAAGTATATTTATTATAGTTCTGACGATAATAACAGTATAATATGGGTAATAATGCATGTTATATTGATAATATTTGGAGTGTTAAGTATAATTATTGTAGTTCTCGCGATAATAACTGCATAATATGGGTAATAATGCATGTTATATTGATAATATTGGGAGTAATAAGAATAATTATTGTAGTTCTCGCGATAATAACTGCTTAATATGGGTAATAATGCATAACATATTGATAAAAGTAGGAGTAATAAGTATAATTATTATAGTTCTAGCGATAATAACTGCATAATAGGGGTAATAATGCATGATATATTGATAATATTGCGAGTAATAAGTATAATTATCATAGTTCTAGCAATAATAACTGCATAATATCGGTAATAGTGTATGTTATATTGATAACATTGGGAGTAATAAGTATATTTATTATAGTTCTGACGATAATAACAGTATAATATGGGTAATAATACATGTTATATTGATAATATTTGGAGTGTTAAGTATAATTATTGTAGTTCTCGCGATAATAACTGCATAATAGGGGTAATAATGCATGTTATACTGATAATAATATAAGTAATAAGTATAAGTATTATAGTTCTAGCGATAATAACTGTACAATATGGGTAATAATGCATAACATATTGATAAAATTAGGAGTAATAAGTATAATTATTATAGTTCTAGCGATAATAACTGCACAATATCGGTAATAGTGCATGTTATATTGATAATATTCGGAGTAATAAGTATATTTATTATAGTTCTGACGATAATAACTGTATAATATGGGTAATAATGCATGTTATATTGATAATATTTGGAGCCATAAGTATAATTATTGTAGTTCTCGCGATAATAACTGCATAATATGGGTAATAATGCATGTTATATTGATAATATTGGGAGTAATAAGTATAATTATTGTAGTTCTCGCGATAATAACTGCTTAATATGGGTAATAATGCATGTTATACTGATAATATTGGAGTAATAAGTATAATTATTATAGTTCTGGCGATAATAACTGCATAATATGGGTAATAATGCATGTTATATTGATAATATTGGGAGTAATAAGTATATTTATTATAGTTCTGACGATAATAACCGTATAATATGGGTAATAATGCATGTTATATTGATAATATTCGGAGTAATAAGTATAATTATTATATTTCTGGCGATAATAACTGCATAATATGGGTAACAATGCATGTTGTACTGATAATAATATAAGAAACAAGTAAAACTATTATAGTTCTAGCGATAATAACTGCATAATATGGGTAATAATGCATGTTATATTGATAATATTGAAGTAATATGTATATTTGTTATAGTTCTGACGATAATAACAGTATAATATGGGTAATAATGCATGTTATATTGATAAAATTGGGAGTAATAAGTATATTTATTATAGTTCTGACGATAATAACAGTATAATACGGGTAATAATACATGTTATGTTGATAATATTGGGAGTACTAAGTATAATTATCATAGTTCTAGCAATAATAATTGCATAATTAGGGTAATAATGCATGTTATATTGATAAAATGAGGAGTAATAAGTATAATTATTATAGTTCTGGCGATAATAACTGTATAATATGGGTAATAATGCATAACATATTGATAAAATTAGGAGTATTAAGTATAATTATTACAGCTCTAGCGATAATAACTGCATAATAGGGGTAATAATGCATGTTATGCTGATAATAATATAAGTAATAAGTATAACTGTTATAGTTCTAGCGATAATTACTGTATAATATGGGTAATAATGCATAACATATTGATAAAATTAGGAGTAATAAGTATATTTGTTATAGTTCTGACGATAATAACTGCACAATATCGGTAATGTGCATGTTATATTGATAATATTGGGAGTAATAAGTATATTTATTATAGTTCTGACGATAATAACAGTATAATATGGGTAATAATGCATGTTATATTGATAATATTTGGAGTCATAAGTATAATTATTGTAGTTCTCGCGATAATAACTGCATAATATGGGTAATAATGCATGTTATATTGATAATATTGGGAGTAATAAGTATAATTATTGTAGTTCTCGCGATAATAACTGCTTAATATGTGTAATAATGCATAACATATTGATAAAATTAGGAGTCATAAGTATAATTATTATAGTTCTAGCGATAATAACTGCATAATAGGGGTAATAATGCATGATATATTAATAATATTGCGAGTAATAAGTATAATTATCATAGTTCTAGCAATAATAACTGCATAGTATTGGTAATAATGCATGTAACATTGATAATAGTAAAAATAATAAGAATAACTATTGTAGTTCTAGCGATAATAACTGCATAATATTGGTAATAATGCATGATATATTGATAATATTGCGAGTAATAAGTACAATTATTATAGTTCGACCGATAACAACTGCATAATATGGGTAATAGTGCATGTTATATTGATAAAGTTAGGAGTAATAAGTATAATTATTATAGTTCTGGCGATAATAACTGCATAATATGGGTAATAATGCATGTTATACTGATAATAATATAAGTAATAAGTATAACTATTATAGTTCTAGCGATAATTTTTTGTATAATATGGGTAATAATGCATAACATATTGATAAAATTAGGAGTAATAAGTATAATTATTATAGTTCTAGCGAAAATAACTGCACAACATCGGTAGTAGTGCATGTTATATTGATAATATTGGGAGTAATAAGTATATTTATTATAGTTCTGTCGATAATAACAGTATAATATGGGTGATAATGCATGTTATATTGATAATATTGGGAGTAATAAGTATAATTATTATAGTTCTAGCGATAATAACTGCATAATATGGGTAATAATGCATGTTATATTGATAAAGTTAGGAGTAATAAGTATAATTATTATAGTTCTGGCGATAATAACTGCATAGTATTGGTAATAATGCATGTAACATTGATAATAGTAAAAATAATAAGAATAACTATTGTAGTTCTAGCGATAATAACTGCATAATATTGGTAATAATGCATGATATATTGATAATATTGCGAGTAATAAGTACAATTATTATAGTTCGACCGATAACAACTGCATAATATGGGTAATAGTGCATGTTATATTGATAAAGTTAGGAGTAATAAGTATAATTATTATAGTTCTGGCGATAATAACTGCATAATATGGGTAATAATGCATGTTATACTGATAATAATATAAGTAATATGTATAACTATTATGGTTCTAGCGACAATAACTGTATAATATGGGTAATAATGCATAACATATTGATAAAATTAGGAGTAATAAGTATAATTATTATAGTTCTAGCGATAGTAACTGCATAATATCGGTAATAGTGTATGTTATATTGATAATATTGGGAGTAATAAGTATAATTATTATAGTTCTGTTGATAATAACTGCATAATATGGGTAATCATGCATGTTATATTGATAATATTGGGAGTAATAAGTATATTTATTATAGTTCTGACGATAATAACCGTATAATATGGGTAATAATGCATGTTATATTGATAATATTGGGAGTAATAAGTATATTTATTATAGTTCTGACGATAATAACTGTATAATATGGGTAATAATGCATAACATATTAATAAAATTAGGAGTATTAAGTATAATTATTATAGTTCTAGCGATAATAGCTGCATAATATGGGTAATAATGCATGTTATATTGATAATATTGGGAGTAATAAGTATAATTATTGTAGTTCTGGCGATAATAACTGCATAATATGGGTAATAATGCTTGCTATATTGATAATATTGGGAGTAATAAGTATATTTATTAGAGTTCTGACGATAATAACCGTATAATATGGGTAATAATGCATGTTATATTGATGATATTCGGAGTAATAAGTATAATTATTATATTTCTGGCAATAATAACTGCATAATATGGGAAATAATGCATGTTATATTGATAATATTGGGAGTAATAAGTATATTTGTTATAGTTCTGACGATAATAACAGTATAATATGGGTAATAATGCATGTTATATTGATAAAATTGGGAGTAATAAGTATATTTATTATAGTTCTGACGATAATAACTGTATAATATGGGTAATAATGCATGTTATATTGATAATATTTGGAGCCATAAGTATAATTATTGTAGTTCTCGCGATAATAACTGCATAATATGGGTAATAATGCATGTTATATTGATAATATTGGGAGTAATAAGTATAATTATTGTAGTTCTCGCGATAATAACTGCTTAATATGGGTAATAATGCATGTTATACTGATAATATTGGAGTAATAAGTATAATTATTATAGTTCTGGCGATAATAACGGCATAATATGGGTAATAATGCATGTTATATTGATAATATTGGGAGTAATAAGTATATTTATTATAGTTCTGACGATAATAACCGTATAATATGGGTAATAATGCATGTTATATTGATAATATTCGGAGTAATAAGTATAATTATTATATTTCTGGCGATAATAACTGCATAATATGGGTAACAATGCATGTTGTACTGATAATAATATAAGAAACAAGTAAAACTATTATAGTTCTAGCGATAATAACTGCATAATATGGGTAATAATGCATGTTATATTGATAATATTGAAGTAATATGTATATTTGTTATAGTTCTGACGATAATAACAGTATAATATGGGTAATAATGCATGTTATATTGATAAAATTGGGAGTAATAAGTATATTTATTATAGTTCTGACGATAATAACAGTATAATACGGGTAATAATACATGTTATGTTGATAATATTGGGAGTACTAAGTATAATTATCATAGTTCTAGCAATAATAATTGCATAATTAGGGTAATAATGCATGTTATATTGATAAAATGAGGAGTAATAAGTATAATTATTATAGTTCTGGCGATAATAACTGTATAATATGGGTAATAATGCATAACATATTGATAAAATTAGGAGTATTAAGTATAATTATTACAGCTCTAGCGATAATAACTGCATAATAGGGGTAATAATGCATGTTATGCTGATAATAATATAAGTAATAAGTATAACTGTTATAGTTCTAGCGATAATTACTGTATAATATGGGTAATAATGCATAACATATTGATAAAATTAGGAGTAATAAGTATATTTGTTATAGTTCTGACGATAATAACTGCACAATATCGGTAATGTGCATGTTATATTGATAATATTGGGAGTAATAAGTATATTTATTATAGTTCTGACGATAATAACAGTATAATATGGGTAATAATGCATGTTATATTGATAATATTTGGAGTCATAAGTATAATTATTGTAGTTCTCGCGATAATAACTGCATAATATGGGTAATAATGCATGTTATATTGATAATATTGGGAGTAATAAGTATATTTATTATAGTTCTGACGATAATAACAGTATAATATGGGTAATAATGCATGTTATATTGATAATATTTGGAGTGTTAAGTATAATTATTGTAGTTCTCGCGATAATAACTGCATAATATGGGTAATAATGCATGTTATATTGATAATATTGGGAGTAATAAGAATAATTATTGTAGTTCTCGCGATAATAACTGCTTAATATGGGTAATAATGCATAACATATTGATAAAAGTAGGAGTAATAAGTATAATTATTATAGTTCTAGCGATAATAACTGCATAATAGGGGTAATAATGCATGATATATTGATAATATTGCGAGTAATAAGTATAATTATCATAGTTCTAGCAATAATAACTGCATAATATCGGTAATAGTGTATGTTATATTGATAATATTGGGAGTAATAAGTATATTTATTATAGTTCTGACGATAATAACAGTATAATATGGGTAATAATACATGTTATATTGATAATATTTGGAGTGTTAAGTATAATTATTGTAGTTCTCGCGATAATAACTGCATAATAGGGGTAATAATGCATGTTATACTGATAATAATATAAGTAATAAGTATAAGTATTATAGTTCTAGCGATAATAACTGTATAATATGGGTAATAATGCATAACATATTGATAAAATTAGGAGTAATAAGTATAATTATTATAGTTCTAGCGATAATAACTGCACAATATCGGTAATAGTGCATGTTATATTGATAATATTCGGAGTAATAAGTATATTTATTATAGTTCTGACGATAATAACTGTATAATATGGGTAATAATGCATGTTATATTGATAATATTTGGAGCCATAAGTATAATTATTGTAGTTCTCGCGATAATAACTGCATAATATGGGTAATAATGCATGTTATATTGATAATATTGGGAGTAATAAGTATAATTATTGTAGTTCTCGCGATAATAACTGCTTAATATGGGTAATAATGCATGTTATACTGATAATATTGGAGTAATAAGTATAATTATTATAGTTCTGGCGATAATAACTGCATAATATGGGTAATAATGCATGTTATATTGATAATATTGGGAGTAATAAGTATATTTATTATAGTTCTGACGATAATAACCGTATAATATGGGTAATAATGCATGTTATATTGATAATATTCGGAGTAATAAGTATAATTATTATATTTCTGGCGATAATAACTGCATAATATGGGTAACAATGCATGTTGTACTGATAATAATATAAGAAACAAGTAAAACTATTATAGTTCTAGCGATAATAACTGCATAATATGGGTAATAATGCATGTTATATTGATAATATTGAAGTAATATGTATATTTGTTATAGTTCTGACGATAATAACAGTATAATATGGGTAATAATGCATGTTATATTGATAAAATTGGGAGTAATAAGTATATTTATTATAGTTCTGACGATAATAACAGTATAATACGGGTAATAATACATGTTATGTTGATAATATTGGGAGTACTAAGTATAATTATCATAGTTCTAGCAATAATAATTGCATAATTAGGGTAATAATGCATGTTATATTGATAAAATGAGGAGTAATAAGTATAATTATTATAGTTCTGGCGATAATAACTGTATAATATGGGTAATAATGCATAACATATTGATAAAATTAGGAGTATTAAGTATAATTATTACAGCTCTAGCGATAATAACTGCATAATAGGGGTAATAATGCATGTTATGCTGATAATAATATAAGTAATAAGTATAACTGTTATAGTTCTAGCGATAATTACTGTATAATATGGGTAATAATGCATAACATATTGATAAAATTAGGAGTAATAAGTATATTTGTTATAGTTCTGACGATAATAACTGCACAATATCGGTAATGTGCATGTTATATTGATAATATTGGGAGTAATAAGTATATTTATTATAGTTCTGACGATAATAACAGTATAATATGGGTAATAATGCATGTTATATTGATAATATTTGGAGTCATAAGTATAATTATTGTAGTTCTCGCGATAATAACTGCATAATATGGGTAATAATGCATGTTATATTGATAATATTGGGAGTAATAAGTATAATTATTGTAGTTCTCGCGATAATAACTGCTTAATATGTGTAATAATGCATAACATATTGATAAAATTAGGAGTCATAAGTATAATTATTATAGTTCTAGCGATAATAACTGCATAATAGGGGTAATAATGCATGATATATTAATAATATTGCGAGTAATAAGTATAATTATCATAGTTCTAGCAATAATAACTGCATAGTATTGGTAATAATGCATGTAACATTGATAATAGTAAAAATAATAAGAATAACTATTGTAGTTCTAGCGATAATAACTGCATAATATTGGTAATAATGCATGATATATTGATAATATTGCGAGTAATAAGTACAATTATTATAGTTCGACCGATAACAACTGCATAATATGGGTAATAGTGCATGTTATATTGATAAAGTTAGGAGTAATAAGTATAATTATTATAGTTCTGGCGATAATAACTGCATAATATGGGTAATAATGCATGTTATACTGATAATAATATAAGTAATAAGTATAACTATTATAGTTCTAGCGATAATTTTTTGTATAATATGGGTAATAATGCATAACATATTGATAAAATTAGGAGTAATAAGTATAATTATTATAGTTCTAGCGAAAATAACTGCACAACATCGGTAGTAGTGCATGTTATATTGATAATATTGGGAGTAATAAGTATATTTATTATAGTTCTGTCGATAATAACAGTATAATATGGGTGATAATGCATGTTATATTGATAATATTGGGAGTAATAAGTATAATTATTATAGTTCTAGCGATAATAACTGCATAATATGGGTAATAATGCATGTTATATTGATAAAGTTAGGAGTAATAAGTATAATTATTATAGTTCTGGCGATAATAACTGCATAGTATTGGTAATAATGCATGTAACATTGATAATAGTAAAAATAATAAGAATAACTATTGTAGTTCTAGCGATAATAACTGCATAATATTGGTAATAATGCATGATATATTGATAATATTGCGAGTAATAAGTACAATTATTATAGTTCGACCGATAACAACTGCATAATATGGGTAATAGTGCATGTTATATTGATAAAGTTAGGAGTAATAAGTATAATTATTATAGTTCTGGCGATAATAACTGCATAATATGGGTAATAATGCATGTTATACTGATAATAATATAAGTAATATGTATAACTATTATGGTTCTAGCGACAATAACTGTATAATATGGGTAATAATGCATAACATATTGATAAAATTAGGAGTAATAAGTATAATTATTATAGTTCTAGCGATAGTAACTGCATAATATCGGTAATAGTGTATGTTATATTGATAATATTGGGAGTAATAAGTATAATTATTATAGTTCTGTTGATAATAACTGCATAATATGGGTAATCATGCATGTTATATTGATAATATTGGGAGTAATAAGTATATTTATTATAGTTCTGACGATAATAACCGTATAATATGGGTAATAATGCATGTTATATTGATAATATTGGGAGTAATAAGTATATTTATTATAGTTCTGACGATAATAACTGTATAATATGGGTAATAATGCATAACATATTAATAAAATTAGGAGTATTAAGTATAATTATTATAGTTCTAGCGATAATAGCTGCATAATATGGGTAATAATGCATGTTATATTGATAATATTGGGAGTAATAAGTATAATTATTGTAGTTCTGGCGATAATAACTGCATAATATGGGTAATAATGCTTGCTATATTGATAATATTGGGAGTAATAAGTATATTTATTAGAGTTCTGACGATAATAACCGTATAATATGGGTAATAATGCATGTTATATTGATGATATTCGGAGTAATAAGTATAATTATTATATTTCTGGCAATAATAACTGCATAATATGGGAAATAATGCATGTTATATTGATAATATTGGGAGTAATAAGTATATTTGTTATAGTTCTGACGATAATAACAGTATAATATGGGTAATAATGCATGTTATATTGATAAAATTGGGAGTAATAAGTATATTTATTATAGTTCTGACGATAATAACTGTATAATATGGGTAATAATGCATAACATATTAATAAAATTAGGAGTATTAAGTATAATTATTATAGTTCTAGCGATAATAACTGCATAATATGGGTAATAATGCATGTTATATTGATAATATTGGGAGTAATAAGTATAATTATTGTAGTTCTGGCGATAATAACTGCATAATATGGGTAATAATGCTTGCTATATTGATAATATTGGGAGTAATAAGTATATTTATTAGAGTTCTGACGATAATAACCGTATAATATGGGTAATAATGCATGTTATATTGATGATATTCGGAGTAATAAGTATAATTATTATATTTCTGGCAATAATAACTGCATAATATGGGAAATAATGCATGTTATATTGATAATATTGGGAGTAATAAGTATATTTGTTATAGTTCTGACGATAATAACAGTATAATATGGGTAATAATGCATGTTATATTGATAAAATTGGGAGTAATAAGTATATTTATTATAGTTCTGACGATAATAACAGTATAATACGGGTAATAATGCATGTTATATTGATAATATTGGGAGTAATAAGTATAATTATCATAGTTCTAGCAATAATAACTGCATAATTAGGGTAATAATGCATGTTATATTGATAAAATGAGGAGAAATAAGTATAATTATTATAGTTCTGGCGATAATAACTGTATAATATGGGTAATAATGCATAACATATTGATAAAATTATGAGAATTAAGTATAATTATTATAGCTCTAGCGATAATAACTGCATAATAGGGGTAATAATGCATGTTATACTGATAATAATATAAGTAATAAGTATAACTATTATAGTTCTAGCGATAATAACTGTATAATATGGGTAATAATGCATGTTATATTGATAATATTTGGAGTGTTAAGTATAATTATTGTAGTTCTCGCGATAATAACTGCATAATATGGGTAATAATGCATGTTATATTGATAATATTGGTAGTAATAAGAATAATTATTGTAGTTCTCGCGATAATAACTGCTTAATATGGGTAATAATGCATAACATATTGATAAAATTAGGAGTCATAAGTATAATTATTATAGTTCTAGCGATAATAACTGCATAATAGGGGTAGTAATGCATGATATATTGATAATATTGCGAGTAATAAGTATAATTATCATAGTTCTAGCAATAATAACTGCATAATATCGGTAATAGTGTATGTTATATTGATAATATTGGGAGTAATAAGTATATTTATTATAGTTCTGACGATAATAACCGTATAATATGGGTAATAATGCATGTTATATTGATAATATTCGGAGTAATAAGTATAATTATTATATTTCTGGCGATAATAACTGCATAATATGGGTAACAATGCATGTTGTACTGATAATAATATAAGAAACGAGTAAAACTATTATAGTTCTAGCGATAATAACTGCATAATATGGGTAATAATGCATGTTATATTGATAATATTGAAGTAATAAGTATATTTGTTATAGTTCTGACGATAATAACAGTATAATATGGGTAATAATGCATGTTATATTGATAAAATTGGGAGTAATAAGTATAACTATTATAGTTCTAACGATAATAACTGTATAATATGGGTAATAAGGCATGTTATACTAATAATAATATAAGTAATATGTATAACTATTATAGTTCTAGCGATAATAACTGTATAATATGATTAATAATGCATAACATATTGATAAAATTAGGAGTAATCAGTATAATTATTATAGTTCTAGCGATAATAACTGCATAATATCGGTAATAGTGTATGTTATATTGATAATATTGGGAGTAATAAGTATATTTATTATAGTTCTGACGATAATAACAGTATAATATGGGTGATAATGCATGTTATATTGATAATATGGGGGTTATAAGTATAATTATTGTAGTTCTAGCGATAATAACTGCATAATGTGGGTAATAATGCATGTTATATTGATAAAATGAGGAGTAATAAGTATAATTATTATAGTTCTGGCGATAATAACTGCATAATATGGGTAATAATGCATGTTATACTGATAATATTGGAGTAATAAGTATAATTATTATAGTTCTGGCGATAATAACTGCATAATATGGGTAATAATGCATGTTATATTGATAATATTGGGAGTAATAAGTATATTTATTATAGTTCTGACGATAATAACAGTATAATATGGGTGATAATGCATGTTATATTGATAATATTGGGAGTTATAAGTATAATTATTGTAGTTCTAGCGATAATAACTGCATAATGTGGGTAATAATGCATGTTATATTGATAAAATGAGGAGTAATAAGTATAATTATTATAGTTCTGGCGATAATAACTGCATAATATGGGTAATAATGCATGTTATACTGATAATATTGGAGTAATAAGTATAATTATTATAGTTCTGGCGATAATAACTGCATAATATGGGTAATAATGCATGTTATATTGATAATATTGGGAGTAATAAGTATATTTATTATAGTTCTGACGATAATAACCGTATAATATGGGTAATAATGCATGTTATATTGATAATATTCGGAGTAATAAGTATAATTATTATATTTCTGGCGATAATAACTGCATAATATGGGTAACAATGCATGTTGTACTGATAATAATATAAGAAACAAGTAAAACTATTATAGTTCTAGCGATAATAACTGCATAATATGGGTAATAATGCATGTTATATTGATAATATTGAAGTAATAAGTATATTTATTATAGTTCTGACGATAATAACAGTATAATATGGGTGATAATGCATGTTATATTGATAATATTGGGAGTTATAAGTATAATTATTGTAGTTCTAGCGATAATAACTGCATAATGTGGGTAATAATGCATGTTATATTGATAAAATGAGGAGTAATAAGTATAATTATTATAATTCTGGCGATAATAACTGCATAATATGGGTAATAATGCATGTTATACTGATAATATTGGAGTAATAAGTATAATTATTATAGTTCTGGCGATAATAACTGCATAATATGGGTAATAATGCATGTTATATTGATAATATTGGGAGTAATAAGTATATTTATTATAGTTCTGACGATAATAACCGTATAATATGGGTAATAATGCATGTTATATTGATAATATTCGGAGTAATAAGTATAATTATTATATTTCTGGCGATAATAACTGCATAATATGGGTAACAATGCATGTTGTACTGATAATAATATAAGAAACAAGTAAAACTATTATAGTTCTAGCGATAATAACTGCATAATATGGGTAATAATGCTTGTTGTATTGATAATATTGAAGTAATAAGTATATTTGTTATAGTTCTGACGATAATAACAGTATAATATGGGTAATAATGCATGTTATATTGATAAAATTGGGAGTAATAAGTATATTTATTATAGTTCTGACGATAATAACAGTATAATACGGGTAATAATACATGTTATGTTGATAATATTGGGAGTACTAAGTATAATTATCATAGTTCTAGCAATAATAATTGCATAATTAAGGTAATAATGCATGTTATATTGATAAAATGAGGAGTAATAAGTATAATTATTATAGTTCTGGCGATAATAACTGCATAATATGGGTAATAATGCATGTTATATTGATAATATTGGGAGTAATAAGTATAATTATTGTAGTTCTCGCGATAATAACTGCTTAATATGGGTAATAATGCATAACATATTGATAAAATTAGGAGTAATCAGTATAATTATTATAGTTCTAGCGATAATAACTGCATAATATCGGTAATAGTGTATGTTATATTGATAATATTGGGAGTAATAAGTATATTTATTATAGTTCTGACGATAATAACAGTATAATATGGGTGATAATGCATGTTATATTGATAATATTGGGAGTTATAGGTATAATTATTGTAGTTCTAGCGATAATAACTGCATAATATGGGTAATAATGCATGTTATATTGATAATATTGAAGTAATAAGTATATTTGTTATAGTTCTGACGATAATAACAGTATAATATGGGTAATAATGCATGTTATATTGATAAAATTGGGAGTAATAAGTATATTTATTATAGTTCTGACGATAATAACAGTATAATACGGGTAATAATACATGTTATGTTGATAATATTGGGAGTACTAAGTATAATTATCATAGTTCTAGCAATAATAATTGCATAATTAGGGTAATAATGCATGTTATATTGATAAAATGAGGAGTAATAAGTATAATTATTATAGTTCTGGCGATAATAACTGCATAATATGGGTAACAATGCATGTTGTACCGATAATAATATAAGAAACAAGTAAAACTATTATAGTTCTAGCCATAATAACTGCATAATATGGGTAATAATGCATGTTATATTGATAATATTGAAGTAATAAGTATATTTGTTATAGTTCTGACGATAATAACAGTATAATATGGGTAATAATGCATGTTATATTGATAAAATTGGGAGTAATAAGTATATTTATTATAGTTCTGACGATAATAACAGTATAATACGGGTAATAATACATGTTATGTTGATAATATTGGGAGTACTAAGTATAATTATCATAGTTCTAGCAATAATAATTGCATAATTAGGGTAATAATGCATGTTATATTGATAAAATGAGGAGTAATAAGTATAATTATTATAGTTCTGGCGATAATAACTGTATAATATGGGTAATAATGCATAACATATTGATAAAATTAGGAGTATTAAGTATAATTATTATAGCTCTAGCGATAATAACTGCATAATAGGGGTAATAATGCATGTTATGCTGATAATAATATAAGTAATAAGTATAACTATTATAGTTCTAGCGATAATTACTGTATAATATGGGTAATAATGCATAACATATTGATAAAATTAGGAGTAATAAGTATAATTATTATAGTTCTAGCGATAATAACTGCACAATATCGGTAATGTGCATGTTATATTGATAATATTGGGAGTAATAAGTATATTTATTATAGTTCTGACGATAATAACAGTATAATATGGGTAATAATGCATGGTATATTGATAATATTGGGAGTAATAAGTATAATTATTGTAGTTCTCGCGATAATAACTGCATAATATGGGTAATAATGCATGTTATATTGATAATATTGGGAGTAATAAGAATAATTATTGTAGTTCTCGCGATAATAACTGCTTAATATGGGTAATAATGCATAACATATTGATAAAATTAGGAGTAATGAGTATAATTATTATAGTTCTAGCGATAATAACTGCATAATAGGGGTAATAATGCATGATATATTGATAATATTGCGAGTAATAAGTATAATTATCATAGTTCTAGCAATAATAACTGCATAATATGGGTAATAATGCATGTTACATTGATAAAATGAGGAGTAATAAGTATAATTATTATAGTTCTGGCGATAATAACTGTATAATATGGGTAATAATGCATAACATATTGATAGAATTAGGAGTATTAAGTATAATTATTATAGCTCTAGCGATAATAACTGCATAATAGGGGTAATAATGCATGTTATACTGATAATAATATAAGTAATAAGTATAAGTATTATAGTTCTAGCGATAATAACTGTATAATATGGGTAATAATGCATAACATATTGATAAAATTAGGAGTAATAAGTATAATTATTATAGTTCTAGCGATAATAACTGCACAATATCGGTAATAGTGCATGTTATATTGATAATATTCGGAGTAATAAGTATATTTATTATAGTTCTGACGATAATAACTGTATAATATGGGTAATAATGCATGTTATATTGATAATATTTGGAGTCATAAGTATAATTATTGTAGTTCTCGCGATAATAACTGCATAATATGGGTAATAATGCATGTTATATTGATAATATTGGGAGTAATAAGTATAATTATTGTAGTTCTCGCGATAATAACTGCTTAATATGGGTAATAATGCATAACATATTGATAAAATTAGGAGTCATAAGTATAATTATTATAGTTCTAGCGATAATAACTGCATAATAGAGGTAATAATGCATGATATATTAATAATATTGCGAGTAATAAGTATAATTATCATAGTTCTAGCAATAATAACTGCATAATATGGGTAATAATGCATGTTATATTGATAAAATGAGGAGTAATAAGTATAATTATTATAGTTCTGGCGAGAATAACTGTATAATATGGGTAATAATGCATAACATATTCATAAAATTAGGAGTATTAAGTATAGTTATTATAGCTCTCGCGATAATAACTGCATAATAGGGGTAACAATGCATGTTATACTGATAATAATATAAGTAATAAGTATAACTATTATAGTTCTAGCGATAATAACTGTATAATATGGGTAATAATGCATAACATATTGATAAAATTAGGAGTAATAAGTATAATTATTATAGTTCTAGCGAAAATAACTGCACAACATCGGTAGTAGTGCATGTTATATTGATAATATTGGGAGTAATAAGTATATTTATTATAGTTCTGTCGATAATAACAGTATAATATGGGTGATAATGCATGTTATATTGATAATATTGGGAGTAATAAGTATAATTATTATAGTTCTAGCGATAATAACTGCATAATATGGGTAATAATGCATGTTATATTGATAAAGTTAGGAGTAATAAGTATAATTATTATAGTTCTGGCGATAATAACTGCATAGTATTGGTAATAATGCATGTAACATTGATAATAGTAAAAATAATAAGAATAACTATTGTAGTTCTAGCGATAATAACTGCATAATATGGGTAATAATGCATGATATATTGATAATATTGCGAGTAATAAGTACAATTATTATAGTTCGACCGATAACAACTGCATAATATGAGTAATAGTGCATGTTATATTGATAAAGTTAGGAGTAATAAGTATAATTATTATAGTTCTGGCGATAATAACTGCATAATATGGGTAATAATGCATGTTATACTGATAATAATATAAGTAATATGTATAACTATTATGGTTCTAGCGACAATAACTGTATAATATGGGTAATAATGCATAACATATTGATAAAATTAGGAGTAATAAGTATAATTATTATAGTTCTAGCGATAATAACTGCATAATATCGGTAATAGTGTATGTTATATTGATAATATTGGGAGTAATAAGTATAATTATTATAGTTCTGTTGATAATAACTGCATAATATGGGTAATCATGCATGTTATATTGATAATATTGGGAGTAATAAGTATATTTGTTATAGTTCTGACGATAATAACAGTATAATATGGGTAATAATGCATGTTATATTGATAAAATTGGGAGTAATAAGTATATTTATTATAGTTCTGACGATAATAACAGTATAATACGGGTAATAATGCATGTTATATTGATAATATTGGGAGTAATAAGTATAATTATCATAGTTCTAGCAATAATAACTGCATAATTAGGGTAATAATGCATGTTATATTGATAAAATGAGGAGAAATAAGTATAATTATTATAGTTCTGGCGATAATAACTGTATAATATGGGTAATAATGCATAACATATTGATAAAATTATGAGAATTAAGTATAATTATTATAGCTCTAGCGATAATAACTGCATAATAGGGGTAATAATGCATGTTATACTGATAATAATATAAGTAATAAGTATAACTATTATAGTTCTAGCGATAATAACTGTATAATATGGGTAATAATGCATAACATATTGATAAAATTAGGAGTAATAAATATAATTATTGTAGTTCTAGCGATAATAACTGCACAATATCGGTAATAGTGCATGTTATATTGATAATATTGGGAATAAGAAGTACATTTATTATAGTTCTGACGATAATAACAGTATAACATGGGTGATAATGCATGCTATATTGATAATATTGGGAGTAATAAGTATATTTATTATAGTTCTGACGATAATAACAGTATAATATGGGTAATAATGCATGGTATATTGATAATATTGGGAGTAATAAGTATAATTATTGTTGTTCTCGCGATAATAACTGCATAATATGGGTCATAATGCATGTTATATTGATAATATTCGGAGTAATAAGTATAATTATTATATTTCTGGCGATAATAACTGCATAATATGGGTAACAATGCATGTTGTACTGATAATAATATAAGAAACAAGTAAAACTATTATAGTTCTAGCGATAATAACTGCATAATATGGGTAATAATGCATGTTATACTAACAATAATATAAGTAATGTGTATAACTATTATAGTCCTAGCGATAATAACTGTATAATATGATTAATAATGCATAACATATTGATAAAATTAGGAGTAATCAGTATAATTATTATAGTTCTAGCGATAATAACTGCATAATATCGGTAATAGTGTATGTTATATTGATAATATTGGGAGTAATAAGTATATTTATTATAGTTCTGACGATAATAACAGTATAATATGGGTGATAATGCATGTTATATTGATAATATTGGGAGTTATAAGTATAATTATTGTAGTTCTAGCGATAATAACTGCATAATATGGGTAATAATGCATGTTAAATTGATAATATTGGGAGTAATAAGTATATTTGTTATAGTTCTGACGATAATAACAGTATAATACGGGTAATAATGCATGTTATATTGATAAAATTAGGAGTATTAAGTATAATTATTATAGCTCTAGCGATAATAACTGCATAATAGGGGTAATAATGCATGTTACACTGATAATAATATAAGTAATAAGTATAACTATTATAGTTCTAGCGATAATAACTGTATAATATGGGTAATAATGCATAACATATTGATAAAATTAGGAGTAATATGTGTAATTATTATAGTCCTAGCGATAATAACTGCACAATATCGGTAATAGTGCATGTTATATTGATAATATTGTGAGTAATAAGTATATTTATTATAGTTCTGACGATATTAACAGTATAATATGGGTGATAATGCATGTTATATTGATAATATTGGGAGTAATAAGTATAATTATTGTAGTTCTAGCGATAATAACTGCATAATATGGGTAATAATGCATGTTATATTGATAAAATGAGGAGTAATAAGTATAATTATTATAGTTCTGGCGATAATAACTGCATAATATCGGTAATAATGCATGTTATATTGATAATATTGGGAGTAATAAGTATATTTATTATAGTTCTGACGATAATAACTGCATAATATGGGTAATAATGCATGTTATATTGATAATATTGGAAGTAATAAGAATATTTATTGTATTTCTCGCGATAATAACTGCTTAATATGGGTAATAATGCATAACATATGGATAAAATTAGGAGTAATAAGTATAATTATTATAGTCCTAGCGATAATAACTGCAAAATATCGGTAATAGTGCATGTTATATTGATAATATTGGGAGTAATAAGTATATTTATTATAGTTCTGACGATAATAACAGTATAATATGGGTAATAATGCATGTTATACTAATAATAATATAAGTAATATGTATAACTATTATAGTTCCAGCGATAATAACTGTATAATATGATTAATAATGCACAACATATTGATAAAGTTAGGAGTAATCAGTATAATTATTGTAGTTCTAGCGATAATAACTGCATAATATGGGTAATAATGCATGTTACATTGATAATATTGGGAGTAATAAGTATATTTGTTATAGTTCTGACGATAATAACAGTATAATATGGGTAATAATGCATGTTGTATTGATAATATTCGGAGTAATAAGTATAATTATTATATTTCTGGCGATAATAACTGCATAATATGGGTAACAATGCATGTTGTACTGATAATAATATAAGAAACAAGTAAAACTACTATAGTTCTAGCGATAATAACTGCATAATATGGGTAATAATGCATGTTATACTAATAATAATATAAGTAATATGTATAATTATTATAGTTCTAGCGATAATAACTGTATAATATGGGTCATAATGCATAACATATTGATAAAATTAGGAGTAATCAGTATAATTATTATAGTTCTAGCGATAATAACTGCATAATATCGGTAATAGTGTATGTTATATTGATAATATTGGGAGTAATAAGTATATTTATTATAGTTCTGACGATAATAACAGTATAATATGGGTAATAATGCATGTTATATTGATAATATTGGGAGTAATAAGTATAATTATCATAGTTCTAGCAATAATAACTGCATAATTAGGGCAATAATGCATGTCATATTGATAAAATGAGGAGTAATAAGTAAAATTATTATAGTTCTGGCGATAACAACTGTATAATATGGGTAATAATGCATAACATATTGATAAAATTAGGAGTATTAAGTATAATTATTATAGCTCTAGCGATAATAACTGCATAATAGGGGTAATAATGCATGTTATACTGATAATAATATAAGTAATAAGTATAACTATTATAGTACTAACGATAATAACTGTATAATATGGGTAATAATGCATAACATATTGATAAAATTAGGAGTAATAAGTATAATTATTATAGTCCTAGCGATAATAACTGCAAAATATCGGTAATAGTGCATGTTATATTGATAATATTGGGAGTAATAAGTATATTTATTATAGTTCTGACGATAATAACAGTATAATATGGGTAATAATGCATGTTATATTGATAATATTCGGAGTAATAAGTATAACTATTATATTTCTGGCAATAATAACTGCATAATATGGGTAATAATGCATGTTGTACTGATAATAATATAAGAAACAAGTAAAACTATTATAGTTCTAGCGACAATAACTGTATAATATGGGTAATAATGCATAACATATTGATAAAATTAGGAGTAATAAGTATAATTATTATAGTTCTAGCGATAATAACTGCATAATATCGGTAGTAGTGTATGTTATATTGATAATATTGGGAGTAATAAGTATATTTATTATAGTTCTGACGATAATAACAGTATATTATGGGTGATAATGCATGTTATATTGATAATATTGGGAGTAATAAGTATAATTATTGTAGTTCTAGCGATAATAACTGCATAATATGGGTAATAATGCATGTTATATTGATAAAATGAGGAGTAATAAGTATAATTATTATAGTTCTGGCGATAATAACTGCATAATATCGGTAATAATGCATGTTATATTGATAATATTGGGAGTAATAAGTATATTTATTATAGTTCTGACGATAATAACTGTATAATATGGGTAATAATGCATAACATATTAATAAAATTAGGAGTATTAAGTATAATTATTATAGTTCTGGCGATAATAACTGCATAATAGGGGTAATAATGCATGTTATACTGATAATAATGTAAGTAATAAGTATAACTGTTATAATTCTAGCGATAATAACTGTATAATATGGGTAATAATGCATAACATATTGATGAAATTAGGAGTAATAAGTATAATTATTATAGTTCTAGCGATAATAACTGCATAATATGGGTAATAGTGCATGTTATATTGATAATATTGGGAGTAATAAGTATATTTATTATAGTTCTGACGATAATAACAGTATAATATCGGTAATAATGCATGTTATATTGATAATATTTGCAGTCATAAGTATAATTATTGTAGTTCTCGCGATAATAACTGCATAATATGGATAATAATGCATGTTATATTGATAATATTGGGAGTAATAAGTATAATTATTGTAGTTCTCGCTATAATAACTGCTTAATATGGGTAATAATGCACAACATATTGATAAAATTAGGAGTAATCAGTATAATCATTATAGTTCTAGCGATAATAACTGCATAATAGGGGTAATAATGCATGATATATTGATAATATCGCGAGTAATAAGTATAATTATCATAGTTCTAGCAATAATAACTGCATAATATGGGTAATAATGCATGTTATATTGATAAAATGAGGAGTAATAAGTATAATTATTATAGTTCTGGCGATAATAACTGCATAATTAGGGTAATAATGCATGTTATATGGATAAAATGAGGAGTAATAAGTATAATTATTTTAGTTCTGGCGATAATAACTGCATAATAGGGGTAATAATGCATGTTATACTGATAATAATATAAGTAATAAGTATAACTATTATAGTTCTAACGAAAATAACTGTATAATATGGGTAATAATGCATGTTATACTAATAATAATATAAGTAATAAGTATAACTATTATAGTTCTAGCGATAATAACTGTATAATATGGGTAATAATGCATAACATATTGATAAAATTAGGAGTAATATGTATAATTATTATAGTTCTGGCGATAATAACTGCATAATATGGGTAATAATGCATGTTATATTGATAATATTGGGAGTAATAAGTCTATTTATTATAGTTCTGACGATAATAACAGTATAATATGGGTAATAATGCATGTTATATTGATAATATTCGGAGTAATAAGTATAATTATTATATTTCTGGCGATAATAACTGCATAATATGGGTAATAATGCATGTTGTACTGATAATAATATAAGAAACAAGTAAAACTATTATAGTTCTAGCGATAATAACTGCATAATATGGGTAATAATGCATGTTATACTAATAATAATATAAGTAATATGTATAACTATTATAGTTCTAGCGATAATAACTGCATAATATCGGTAATAGTGTATGTTATATTGATAATATTGGGAGTAATAAGTATATTTATTATAGTTCTGACGATAATAACAGTATAATATGGGTGATAATGCATGTTATATTGATAATATTGGGAGTTATAAGTATAATTATTGTAGTTCTAGCGATAATAACTGCATAATATGGGTAATAATGCATGTTATATTGATAATATTGGGAGTAATAAGTATATTTGTTATAGTTCTGACGATAATAACAGTATAATACGGGTAATAATGCATGTTATATTGATAAAATTAGGAGTATTAAGTATAATTATTATAGCTCTAGCGATAATAACTGCATAATAGGGGTAATAATGCATGTTATACTGATAATAATATAAGTAATAAGTATAACTATTATAGTTCTAGCGATAATAACTGTATAATATGTGTAATAATGCATAACATATTGATAAAATTAGGAGTAATAAGTATAATTATTATAGTTCTGGCGATAATAACTGCATAATATGGGTAATAATGCATGTTATATTGATAATATTGGGAGTAATAAGTATATTTATTATAGTTCTGACGATAATAACCGTATAATATGGGTAATAATGCATGTTGTATTGATAATATTCGGAGTAATAAGTATAATTATTATATTTCTGGCGATAATAACTGCATAATATGGGTAACAATGCATGTTATATTGATAATATTGGGAGTAATATGTATATTTATTATAGTTCTGACGATAATAACAGTATAATATGGGTAATAATGCATGTTATATTGATAATATTCGGAGTAATAAGTATAATTATTATATTTCTGGCGATAATAACTGCGTAATATGGGTAATAATGCATGTTGTACTGATAATAATATAAGAAACAAGTAAAACTATTATAGTTCTAGCGATAATAACTGCATAATATGGGTAATAATGCATGTTATACTAATAATAATATAAGTAATATGTATAACTATTATAGTTCTAGCGATAATAACTGCATAATATCGGTAATAGTGAATGTTATATTGATAATATTGGGAGTAATAAGTATATTTATTATAGTTCTGACGATAATAACAGTATAATATGGGTAATAATGCATGTTATACTAATAATAATATAAGTAATATGTATAACTATTATAGTTCTAGCGATAATAACTGCATAATATCGGTAATAGTGTATGTTATATTGATAATATTGGGAGTAATAAGTATATTTATTATAGTTCTGACGATAATAACCGTATAATATGGGTAATAATGCATGTTGTATTGATAATATTCGGAGTAATAAGTATATTTATTATAGTTCTGACGATAATAACTGTATAATATGGGTAATAATGCATGTTATATTGATAATATTCGGAGTAATAAGTATAATTATTATATTTCTGGCGATAATAACTGCATAATATGGGTAATAATGCATGTTGTACTGATAATAATATAAGAAACAAGTAAAACTATTATAGTTCTAGCGATAATAACTGCATAATATGGGTAATAATGCATGTTATACTAATAATAATATAAGTAATATGTATAACTATTATAGTTCTAGCGATAATAACTGCATAATATCGGTAATAGTGTATGTTATATTGATAATATTGGGAGTAATAAGTATATTTATTATAGTTCTGACGATAATAACAGTATAATATGGGTGATAATGCATGTTATATTGATAATATTGGGAGTTATAAGTATAATTATTGTAGTTCTAGCGATAATAACTGCATAATATGGGTAATAATGCATGTTATATTGATAATATTGGGAGTAATAAGTATATTTGTTATAGTTCTGACGATAATAACAGTATAATACGGGTAATAATGCATGTTATATTGATAAAATTAGGAGTATTAAGTATAATTATTATAGCTCTAGCGATAATAACTGCATAATAGGGGTAATAATGCATGTTATACTGATAATAATATAAGTAATAAGTATAACTATTATAGTTCTAGCGATAATAACTGTATAACATGGGTAATAATGCATAACATATTGATAAAATTAGGAGTAATATGTATAATTATTATAGTTCTGGCGATAATAACTGCATAATATGGGTAACAATGCATGTTGTACTGATAATAATATAAGAAACAAGTAAAACTATTATAGTTCTAGCGATAATAACTGCATAATATGGGTAATAATGCACGTTATACTAATAATAATATAAGTAATATGTATAACTATTATAGTTCTAGCGATAATAACTGTATAACATGATTAATAATGCATAACATATTGATAAAATTAGGAGTAATCAGTATAATTATTGTAGTTCTAGCGATAATAACTGCATAATATGGGTAATAATGCATGTTATATTGATAAAATTGGGAGTAATAGGTATATTTATTATATTTCTGACGATAATAACCGTATAATATGGGTAATAATGCATGTTGTATTGATAATATTCGGAGTAATAAGTATAATTATTATATTTCTGGCGATAATAACTGCATAATATGGGTAACAATGCATGTTGTACTGATAATAATATAAGAAACAAGTAAAACTATTATAGTTCTAGCGATAATAACTGCATAATATGGGTAATAATGCATGTTATACTAATAATAATATAAGTAATATGTATAACTATTATAGTTCTAGCGATAATAACTGTATAATATGATTAATAATGCATAACATATTGATAAAATTAGGAGTAATCAGTATAATTATTATAGTTCTAGCGATAATAACTGCATAATATGGGTAATAATGCATGTTATATTGATAATATTGGGAGTAATAAGTATATTTATTATAGTTCTGACGATAATAACAGTATAATATGGGTGATAATGCATGTTATATTGATAATATTGGGAGTTATAAGTATAATTATTGTAGTTCTAGCGATAATAACTGCATAATATGGGTAATAATGCATGTTATATTGATAATATTGGGAGTAATAAGTATATTTGTTATAGTTCTGACGATAATAACAGTATAATACGGGTAATAATGCATGTTATATTGATAAAATTAGGAGTATTAAGTATAATTATTATAGCTCTAGCGATAATAACTGCATAATAGGGGTAATAATGCATGTTATACTGATAATAATATAAGTAATAAGTATAACTATTATAGTTCTAGCGATAATAACTGTATAACATGGGTAATAATGCATAACATATTGATAAAATTAGGAGTAATATGTATAATTATTATAGTTCTGGCGATAATAACTGCATAATATGGGTAACAATGCATGTTGTACTGATAATAATATAAGAAACAAGTAAAACTATTATAGTTCTAGCGATAATAACTGCATAATATGGGTAATAATGCATGTTATACTAATAATAATATAAGTAATATGTATAACTATTATAGTTCCAGCGATAATAACTGTATAATATGATTAATAATGCATAACATATTGATAAAATTAGGAGTAATCAGTACAATTATTGTAGTTCTAGCGATAATAACTGCATAATAGGGGTAATAATGCATGTTATACTGATAATAATATAAGTAATAAGTATAACTATTATAGTTCTAACGATAATAACTGTATAATATGGGTAATAATGCATAACATATTGATAAAATTAGGAGTAATAAGTATAATTATTATAGTTCTAGCGATAATAACTGCATAATATCGGTAGTAGTGTATGTTATATTGATAATATTGGGAGTAATAAGTATATTTATTATAGTTCTGACGATAATAACAGTATAATATGGGTGATAATGCATGTTATATTGATAATATTGGGAGTAATAAGTATAATTATTGTAGTTCTAGCGATAATAACTGCATAATAGGGGTAATAATGCATGTTATACTGATAATAATGTAAGTAATAAGTATAACTGTTATAATTCTAGCGATAATAACTGTATAATATGGGTAATAATGCATAACATATTGATGAAATTAGGAGTAATAAGTATAATTATTATAGTTCTAGCGATAATAACTGCATAATATGGGTAATAGTGCATGTTATATTGATAATATTGGGAGTAATAAGTATATTTATTATAGTTCTGACGATAATAACAATATAATATGGGTAATAATGCATGTTATATTGATAATATTTGCAGTCATAAGTATAATTATTGTAGTTCTCGCGATAATAACTGCATAATATGGATAATAATGCATGTTATATTGATAATTTTGGGAGTAATAAGTATAATTATTGTAGTTCTCGCTATAATAACTGCTTAATATGGGTAATAATGCACAACATATTGATGAAATTAGGAGTAATAAGTATAATTATTATAGTTCTAGCGATAATAACTGCATAATATGGGTAATAGTGCATGTTATATTGATAATATTGGGAGTAATAAGTATATTTATTATAGTTCTGACGATAGTAACAGTATAATATGGGTAATAATGCATGTTATATTGATAATATTTGCAGTCATAAGTATAATTATTGTAGTTCTCGCGATAATAACTGCATAATATGGATAATAATGCATGTTATATTGATAATATTGGGAGTAATAAGTATAATTATTGTAGTTCTCGCTATAATAACTGCTTAATATGGGTAATAATGCACAACATATTGATAAAATTAGGAGTAATAAGTATAATTATTATAGTTCTGGCGATAATAACTGCATAATTAGGGTAATAATGCATGATATATTGATAATATCGCGAGTAATAAGTATAATTATCATAGTTCTAGCGATAATAACTGCATAATATGGGTAATAATGCATGTTATACTAATAATAATATAAGTAATATGTATAACTATTATAGTTCTAGCGATAATAACTGTATAATATGATTAATAATGCATAACATATTGATAAAATTTGGAGTAATCAGTATAATTATTATAGTTCTAGCGATAATAACTGCATAATATGGGTAATAATGCATGTTATATTGATAATATTGGGAGTAATAAGTATATTTATTATAGTTCTGACGATAATAACAGTATAATATGGGTGATAATGCATGTTATATTGATAATATTGGGAGTAATAAGTATAATTATTGTAGTTCTAGCGATAATAACTGCATAATAGGGGTAATAATGCATGTTATACTGATAATAATGTAAGTAATAAGTATAACTGTTATAATTCTAGCGATAATAACTGTATAATATGGGTAATAATGCATAACATATTGATGAAATTAGGAGTAATAAGTATAATTATTATAGTTCTAGCGATAATAACTGCATAATATGGGTAATAGTGCATGTTATATTGATAATATTGGGAGTAATAGGTATATTTATCATAGTTCTGACGATAATAACAATATAATATGGGTAATAATGCATGTTATATTGATAATATTTGCAGTCATAAGTATAATTATTGTAGTTCTCGCGATAATAACTGCATAATATGGATAATAATGCATGTTATATTGATAATTTTGGGAGTAATAAGTATAATTATTGTAGTTCTCGCTATAATAACTGCTTAATATGGGTAATAATGCACAATATATTAATGAAATTAGGAGTAATAAGTATAATTATTATAGTTCTAGCGATAATAACTGCATAATATGGGTAATAGTGCATGTTATATTGATAATATTGGGAGTAATAAGTATATTTATTATAGTTCTGACGATAATAACAGTATAATATGGGTAATAATGCATGTTATATTGATAATATTTGCAGTCATAAGTATAATTATTGTAGTTCTCGCGATAATAACTGCATAATATGGATAATAATGCATGTTATATTGATAATATTGGGAGTAATAAGTATAATTATTGTAGTTCTCGCTATAATAACTGCTTAATATGGGTAATAATGCACAACATATTGATAAAATTAGGAGTAATCAGTATAATCATTATAGTTCTAGCGATAATAACTGCATAATAGGGGTAATGATGCATGATATATTGATAATATCGCGAGTAATAAGTATAATTATCATAGTTCTAGCAATAATAACTGCATAATATGGGTAATAATGCATGTTATATTGATAATATTGGGAGTAATAAGTATATTTATTATAGTTCTGACGATAGTAACAGTATAATATGGGTAATAATGCATGTTATATTGATAATATTTGCAGTCATAAGTATAATTATTGTAGTTCTCGCGATAATAACTGCATAATATGGATAATAATGCATGTTATATTGATAATATTGGGAGTAATAAGTATAATTATTGTAGTTCTCGCTATAATAACTGCTTAATATGGGTAATAATGCACAACATATTGATAAAATTAGGAGTAATAAGTATAATTATTATAGTTCTGGCGATAATAACTGCATAATTAGGGTAATAATGCATGATATATTGATAATATCGCGAGTAATAAGTATAATTATCATAGTTCTAGCGATAATAACTGCATAATATGGGTAATAATGCATGTTATACTAATAATAATATAAGTAATATGTATAACTATTATAGTTCTAGCGATAATAACTGTATAATATGATTAATAATGCATAACATATTGATAAAATTTGGAGTAATCAGTATAATTATTATAGTTCTAGCGATAATAACTGCATAATATGGGTAATAATGCATGTTATATTGATAATATTGGGAGTAATAAGTATATTTATTATAGTTCTGACGATAATAACAGTATAATATGGGTGATAAAGCATGTTATATTGATAATATTGGGAGTTATAAGTATAATTATTGTAGTTCTAGCGATAATAACTGCATAATATGGGTAATAATGCATGTTATACTGATAATAATATAAGTAACAAGTAAAACTATTATAGTTCTAGCGATAATAACTGCATAATAGGGGTAATAATGCATGTTATACTGATAATAATATAAGTAATAAGTATAACTATTATAGTTCTAGCGATAATAACTGTATAATATGATTAATAATGCATAACATATTGATAAAATTAGGAGTAATCAGTATAATTATTATAGTTCTAGCGATAATAACTGCATAATAGGGGTAATAATGCATGTTATACTGATAATAATATAAGTAATAAGTATAACTATTATAGTTCTAACGATAATAACTGTATAATATGGGTAATAATGCATAACATATTGATAAAATTAGGAGTAATAAGTATAATTATTATAGTTCTAGCGATAATAACTGCATAATATCGGTAGTAGTGTATGTTATATTGTTAATATTGGGAGTAATAAGTATATTTATTATAGTTCTGACGATAATAACAGTATAATATGGGTGATAATGCATGTTATATTGATAATATTGGGAGTAATAAGTATAATTATTGTAGTTCTAGCGATAATAACTGCATAATAGGGGTAATAATGCATGTTATACTGATAATAATGTAAGTAATAAGTATAACTGTTATAATTCTAGCGATAATAACTGTATAATATGGGTAATAATGCATAACATATTGATGAAATTAGGAGTAATAAGTATAATTATTATAGTTCTAGCGATAATAACTGCATAATATGGGTAATAGTGCATGTTATATTGATAATATTGGGAGTAATAGGTATATTTATCATAGTTCTGACGATAATAACAATATAATATGGGTAATAATGCATGTTATATTGATAATATTTGCAGTCATAAGTATAATTATTGTAGTTCTCGCGATAATAACTGCATAATATGGATAATAATGCATGTTATATTGATAATTTTGGGAGTAATAAGTATAATTATTGTAGTTCTCGCTATAATAACTGCTTAATATGGGTAATAATGCACAATATATTAATGAAATTAGGAGTAATAAGTATAATTATTATAGTTCTAGCGATAATAACTGCATAATATGGGTAATAGTGCATGTTATATTGATAATATTGGGAGTAATAAGTATATTTATTATAGTTCTGACGATAATAACAGTATAATATGGGTAATAATGCATGTTATATTGATAATATTTGCAGTCATAAGTATAATTATTGTAGTTCTCGCGATAATAACTGCATAATATGGATAATAATGCATGTTATATTGATAATATTGGGAGTAATAAGTATAATTATTGTAGTTCTCGCTATAATAACTGCTTAATATGGGTAATAATGCACAACATATTGATAAAATTAGGAGTAATCAGTATAATCATTATAGTTCTAGCGATAATAACTGCATAATAGGGGTAATGATGCATGATATATTGATAATATCGCGAGTAATAAGTATAATTATCATAGTTCTAGCAATAATAACTGCATAATATGGGTAATAATGCATGTTATATTGATAAAATGAGGAGTAATAAGTATAATTATTATAGTTCTGGCGATAATAACTGCATAATTAGGGTAATAATGCATGTTATATGGATAAAATGAGGAGTAATAAGTATAATTATTTTAGTTCTGGCGATAATAACTGCATAATAGGGGTAATAATGCATGTTATACTGATAATAATATAAGTAATAAGTATAACTATTATAGTTCTAACGAAAATAACTATATAATATGGGTAATAATGCATGTTATACTAATAATAATATAAGTAATAAGTATAACTATTATAGTTCTAGCGATAATAACTGTATAATATGGGTAATAATGCATAACATATTGATAAAATTAGGAGTAATATGTATAATTATTATATTTCTGGCGATAATAACTGCATAATATGGGTAACAATGCATGTTATATTGATAATATTGGGAGTAATATGTATATTTATTATAGTTCTGACGATAATAACAGTATAATATGGGTATTGATGCATGTTATATTGATAATATTCGGAGTAATAAGTATAATTATTATATTTCTGGCGATAATAACTGCATAATATGGGTAATAATGCATGTTGTACTGATAATAATATAAGAAACAAGTAAAACTATTATAGTTCTAGCGATAATAACTGCATAATATGGGTAATAATGCATGTTATACTAATAATAATATAAGTAATATGTATAACTATTATAGTTCTAGCGATAATAACTGCATAATATCGGTAATAGTGTATGTTATATTGATAATATTGGGAGTAATAAGTATATTTATTATAGTTCTGACGATAATAACAGTATAATATGGGTGATAATGCATGTTATATTGATAATATTGGGAGTTATAAGTATAATTATTGTAGTTCTAGCGATAATAACTGCATAATATGGGTAATAATGCATGTTATATTGATAATATTGGGAGTAATAAGTATATTTGTTATAGTTCTGACGATAATAACGGTATAATACGGGTAATAATGCATGTTATATTGATAAAATTAGGAGTATTAAGTATAATTATTATAGCTCTAGCGATAATAACTGCATAATAGGGGTAATAATGCATGTTATACTGATAATAATATAAGTAATAAGTATAACTATTATAGTTCTAGCGATAATAACTGTATAATATGTGTAATAATGCATAACATATTGATAAAATTAGGAGTAATAAGTATAATTATTATAGTTCTGGCGATAATAACTGCATAATATGGGTAATAATGCATGTTATATTGATAATATTGGGAGTAATAAGTATATTTATTATAGTTCTGACGATAATAACCGTATAATATGGGTAATAATGCATGTTGTATTGATAATATTCGGAGTAATAAGTATAATTATTATATTTCTGGCGATAATAACTGCATAATATGGGTAACAATGCATGTTGTACTGATAATAATATAAGAAACAAGTAAAACTATTATAGTTCTAGCGATAATAACTGCATAATATGGGTAATAATGCATGTTATACTAATAATAATATAAGTAATATGTATAACTATTATAGTTCTAGCGATAATAACTGCATAATATCGGTAATAGTGTATGTTATATTGATAATATTGGGAGTAATAAGTATATTTATTATAGTTCTGACGATAATAACAGTATAATATGGGTGATAATGCATGTTATATTGATAATATTGGGAGTAATAAGTATAATTATTGTAGTTCTAGCGATAATAACTGCATAATAGGGGTAATAATGCATGTTATACTGATAATAATGTAAGTAATAAGTATAACTGTTATAATTCTAGCGATAATAACCGTATAATATGGGTAATAATGCATGTTGTATTGATAATATTCGGAGTAATAAGTATAATTATTATATTTCTGGCGATAATAACTGCATAATATGGGTAACAATGCATGTTATATTGATAATATTGGGAGTAATAAGTATATTTATTATAGTTCTGACGATAATAACAGTATAATATGGGTAATAATGCATGTTATATTGATAATATTCGGAGTAATAAGTATAATTATTATATTTCTGGCGATAATAACTGCATAATATGGGTAATAATGCATGTTGTACTGATAATAATATAAGAAACAAGTAAAACTATTATAGTTCTAGCGATAATAACTGCATAATATGGGTAATAATGCATGTTATACTAATAATAATATAAGTAATATGTATAACTATTATAGTTCTAGCGATAATAACTGCATAATATCGGTAATAGTGTATGTTATATTGATAATATTGGGAGTAATAAGTATATTTATTATAGTTCTGACGATAATAACAGTATAATATGGGTGATAATGCATGTTATATTGATAATATTGGGAGTTATAAGTATAATTATTGTAGTTCTAGCGATAATAACTGCATAATATGGGTAATAATGCATGTTATATTGATAATATTGGGAGTAATAAGTATATTTGTTATAGTTCTGACGATAATAACAGTATAATACGGGTAATAATGCATGTTATATTGATAAAATTAGGAGTATTAAGTATAATTATTATAGCTCTAGCGATAATAACTGCATAATAGGGGTAATAATGCATGTTATACTGATAATAATATAAGTAATAAGTATAACTATTATAGTTCTAGCGATAATAACTGTATAACATGGGTAATAATGCATAACATATTGATAAAATTAGGAGTAATATGTATAATTATTACAGTTCTGGCGAAAATAACTGCATAATATGGGTAACAATGCATGTTGTACTGATAATAATATAAGAAACAAGTAAAACTATTATAGTTCTAGCGATAATAACTGCATAATATGGGTAATAATGCATGTTATACTAATAATAATATAAGTAATATGTATAACTATTATAGTTCCAGCGATAATAACTGTATAATATGATTAATAATGCATAACATATTGATAAAATTAGGAGTAATCAGTATAATTATTGTAGTTCTAGCGATAATAACTGCATAATATGGGTAATAATGCATGTTATATTGATAATATTGGGAGTAATAAGTATATTTGTTATAGTTCTGACGATAATAACAGTATAATACGGGTAATAATGCATGTTATATTGATAAAATTAGGAGTATTAAGTATAATTATTATAGCTCTAGCGATAATAACTGCATAATAGGGGTAATAATGCATGTTATACTGATAATAATATAAGTAATAAGTATAACTATTATAGTTCTAGCGATAATAACTGTATAACATGGGTAATAATGCATAACATATTGATAAAATTAGGAGCAATATGTATAATTATTACAGTTCTGGCGAAAATAACTGCATAATATGGGTAACAATGCATGTTGTACTGATAATAATATAAGAAACAAGTAAAACTATTATAGTTCTAGCGATAATAACTGCATAATATGGGTAATAATGCATGTTATACTAATAATAATATAAGTAATATGTATAACTATTATAGTTCCAGCGATAATAACTGTATAATATGATTAATAATGCATAACATATTGATAAAATTAGGAGTAATCAGTATAATTATTGTAGTTCTAGCGATAATAACTGCATAATATGGGTAATAATGCATGTTATATTGATAATATTGGGAGTAATAAGTATATTTGTTATAGTTCTGACGATAATAACAGTATAATATGGGTAATAATGCATGTTGTATTGATAATATTCGGAGTAATAAGTATAATTATTATATTTCTGGCGATAATAACTGCATAATATGGGTAACAATGCATGTTGTACTGATAATAATATAAGAAACAAGTAAAACTATTATAGTTCTAGCGATAATAACTGCATAATATGGGTAATAATGCATGTTATACTAATAATAATATAAGTAATATGTATAACTATTGTAGTTCTAGCGATAATAACTGCATAATATGGGTAATAATGCATGTTATATTGATAATATTGGGAGTAATAAGTATATTTGTTATAGTTCTGACGATAATAACGGTATAATACGGGTAATAATGCATGTTATATTGATAAAATTAGGAGTATTAAGTATAATTATTATAGCTCTAGCGATAATAACTGCATAATAGGGGTAATAATGCATGTTATACTGATAATAATATAAGTAATAAGTATAACTATTATAGTTCTAGCGATAATAACTGTATAATATGTGTAATAATGCATAACATATTGATAAAATTAGGAGTAATAAGTATAATTATTATAGTTCTGGCGATAATAACTGCATAATATGGGTAATAATGCATGTTATATTGATAATATTGGGAGTAATAAGTATATTTATTATAGTTCTGACGATAATAACCGTATAATATGGGTAATAATGCATGTTGTATTGATAATATTCGGAGTAATAAGTATAATTATTATATTTCTGGCGATAATAACTGCATAATATGGGTAACAATGCATGTTGTACTGATAATAATATAAGAAACAAGTAAAACTATTATAGTTCTAGCGATAATAACTGCATAATATGGGTAATAATGCATGTTATACTAATAATCATATAAGTAATATGTATAACTATTATAGTTCTAGCGATAATAACTGCATAATATCGGTAATAGTGTATGTTATATTGATAATATTGGGAGTAATAAGTATATTTATTATAGTTCTGACGATAATAACAGTATAATATGGGTGATAATGCATGTTATATTGATAATATTGGGAGTAATAAGTATAATTATTGTAGTTCTAGCGATAATAACTGCATAATAGGGGTAATAATGCATGTTATACTGATAATAATGTAAGTAATAAGTATAACTGTTATAATTCTAGCGATAATAACCGTATAATATGGGTAATAATGCATGTTGTATTGATAATATTCGGAGTAATAAGTATAATTATTATATTTCTGGCGATAATAACTGCATAATATGGGTAACAATGCATGTTATATTGATAATATTGGGAGTAATAAGTATATTTATTATAGTTCTGACGATAATAACAGTATAATATGGGTAATAATGCATGTTATATTGATAATATTCGGAGTAATAAGTATAATTATTATATTTCTGGCGATAATAACTGCATAATATGGGTAATAATGCATGTTGTACTGATAATAATATAAGAAACAAGTAAAACTATTATAGTTCTAGCGATAATAACTGCATAATATGGGTAATAATGCATGTTATACTAATAATAATATAAGTAATATGTATAACTATTATAGTTCTAGCGATAATAACTGCATAATATCGGTAATAGTGTATGTTATATTGATAATATTGGGAGTAATAAGTATATTTATTATAGTTCTGACGATAATAACAGTATAATATGGGTGATAATGCATGTTATATTGATAATATTGGGAGTTATAAGTATAATTATTGTAGTTCTAGCGATAATAACTGCATAATATGGGTAATAATGCATGTTATATTGATAATATTGGGAGTAATAAGTATATTTGTTATAGTTCTGACGATAATAACAGTATAATACGGGTAATAATGCATGTTATATTGATAAAATTAGGAGTATTAAGTATAATTATTATAGCTCTAGCGATAATAACTGCATAATAGGGGTAATAATGCATGTTATACTGATAATAATATAAGTAATAAGTATAACTATTATAGTTCTAGCGATAATAACTGTATAACATGGGTAATAATGCATAACATATTGATAAAATTAGGAGTAATATGTATAATTATTACAGTTCTGGCGAAAATAACTGCATAATATGGGTAACAATGCATGTTGTACTGATAATAATATAAGAAACAAGTAAAACTATTATAGTTCTAGCGATAATAACTGCATAATATGGGTAATAATGCATGTTATACTAATAATAATATAAGTAATATGTATAACTATTATAGTTCCAGCGATAATAACTGTATAATATGATTAATAATGCATAACATATTGATAAAATTAGGAGTAATCAGTATAATTATTGTAGTTCTAGCGATAATAACTGCATAATATGGGTAATAATGCATGTTATATTGATAATATTGGGAGTAATAAGTATATTTGTTATAGTTCTGACGATAATAACAGTATAATATGGGTAATAATGCATGTTGTATTGATAATATTCGGAGTAATAAGTATAATTATTATATTTCTGGCGATAATAACTGCATAATATGGGTAACAATGCATGTTGTACTGATAATAATATAAGAAACAAGTAAAACTATTATAGTTCTAGCGATAATAACTGCATAATATGGGTAATAATGCATGTTATACTAATAATAATATAAGTAATATGTATAACTATTATAGTTCTAGCTATAATAACTGCATAATATCGGTAATAATGCATGTTATATTGATAAAATTGGGAGTAATAGGTATATTTATTATATTTCTGACGATAATAACCGTATAATATGGGTAATAATGCATGTTGTATTGATAATATTCGGAGTAATAAGTATAATTATTATATTTCTGGCGATAATAACTGCATAATATGGGTAACAATGCATGTTGTACTGATAATAATATAAGAAACATGTAAAACTATTATAGTTCTAGCGATAATAACTGCATAATATGGGTAATAATGCATGTTATACTAATAATAATATAAGTAATATGTATAACTATTATAGTTCTAGCGATAATAACTGTATAATATGATTAATAATGCATAACATATTGATAAAATTAGGAGTAATCAGTATAATTATTATAGTTCTAGCGATAATAACTGCATAATATGGGTAATAATGCATGTTATATTGATAATATTGGGAGTAATAAGTATATTTATTATAGTTCTGACGATAATAACAGTATAATATGGGTGATAATGCATGTTATATTGATAATATTGGGAGTTATAAGTATAATTATTGTAGTTCTAGCGATAATAACTGCATAATATGGGTAATAATGCATGTTATATTGATAAAATGAGGAGTAATAAGTATAATTATTATAGTTCTGGCGATAATAACTGCATAATTAGGGTAATAATGCATGTTATATGGATAAAATGAGGAGTAATAAGTATAATTATTTTAGTTCTGGCGATAATAACTGCATAATAGGGGTAATAATGCATGTTATACTGATAATAATATAAGTAATAAGTATAACTATTATAGTTCTAACGAAAATAACTGTATAATATGGGTAATAATGCATGTTATACTAATAATAATATAAGTAATAAGTATAACTATTATAGTTCTAGCGATAATAACTGTATAATATGGGTAATAATGCATAACATATTGATAAAATTAGGAGTAATATGTATAATTATTATATTTCTGGCGATAATAACTGCATAATATGGGTAACAATGCATGTTATATTGATAATATTGGGAGTAATATGTATATTTATTATAGTTCTGACGATAATAACAGTATAATATGGGTATTGATGCATGTTATATTGATAATATTCGGAGTAATAAGTATAATTATTATATTTCTGGCGATAATAACTGCATAATATGGGTAATAATGCATGTTGTACTGATAATAATATAAGAAACAAGTAAAACTATTATAGTTCTAGCGATAATAACTGCATAATATGGGTAATAATGCATGTTATACTAATAATAATATAAGTAATATGTATAACTATTATAGTTCTAGCGATAATAACTGCATAATATCGGTAATAGTGTATGTTATATTGATAATATTGGGAGTAATAAGTATATTTATTATAGTTCTGACGATAATAACAGTATAATATGGGTAATAGTGCATGTTATACTAATAATAATATAAGTAATATGTATAACTATTATAGTTCTAGCGATAATAACTGCATAATATCGGTAATAGTGTATGTTATATTGATAATATTGGGAGTAATAAGTATATTTATTATAGTTCTGACGATAATAACCGTATAATATGGGTAATAATGCATGTTGTATTGATAATATTCGGAGTAATAAGTATATTTTTTATAGTTCTGACGATAATAACAGTATAATATGGGTAATAATGCATGTTATGTTGATAATATTCGGAGTAATAAGTATAATTATTATATTTCTGGCGATAATAACTGCATAATATGGGTAATAATGCATGTTGTACTGATAATAATATAAGAAACAAGTAAAACTATTATAGTTCTAGCGATAATAACTGCATAATATGGGTAATAATGCATGTTATACTAATAATAATATAAGTAATATGTATAACTATTATAGTTCTAGCGATAATAACTGCATAATATCGGTAATAGTGTATGTTATATTGATAATATTGGGAGTAATAAGTATATTTATTATAGTTCTGACGATAATAACAGTATAATATGGGTGATAATGCATGTTATATTGATAATATTGGGAGTTATAAGTATAATTATTGTAGTTCTAGCGATAATAACTGCATAATATGGGTAATAATGCATGTTATATTGATAATATTGGGAGTAATAAGTATATTTGTTATAGTTCTGACGATAATAACGGTATAATACGGGTAATAATGCATGTTATATTGATAAAATTAGGAGTATTAAGTATAATTATTATAGCTCTAGCGATAATAACTGCATAATAGGGGTAATAATGCATGTTATACTGATAATAATATAAGTAATAAGTATAACTATTATAGTTCTAGCGATAATAACTGTATAATATGTGTAATAATGCATAACATATTGATAAAATTAGGAGTAATAAGTATAATTATTATAGTTCTGGCGATAATAACTGCATAATATGGGTAATAATGCATGTTATATTGATAATATTGGGAGTAATAAGTATATTTATTATAGTTCTGACGATAATAACCGTATAATATGGGTAATAATGCATGTTGTATTGATAATATTCGGAGTAATAAGTATAATTATTATATTTCTGGCGATAATAACTGCATAATATGGGTAACAATGCATGTTGTACTGATAATAATATAAGAAACAAGTAAAACTATTATAGTTCTAGCGATAATAACTGCATAATATGGGTAATAATGCATGTTATACTAATAATAATATAAGTAATATGTATAACTATTATAGTTCTAGCGATAATAACTGCATAATATCGGTAATAGTGTATGTTATATTGATAATATTGGGAGTAATAAGTATATTTATTATAGTTCTGACGATAATAACAGTATAATATGGGTGATAATGCATGTTATATTGATAATATTGGGAGTAATAAGTATAATTATTGTAGTTCTAGCGATAATAACTGCATAATAGGGGTAATAATGCATGTTATACTGATAATAATGTAAGTAATAAGTATAACTGTTATAATTCTAGCGATAATAACCGTATAATATGGGTAATAATGCATGTTGTATTGATAATATTCGGAGTAATAAGTATAATTATTATATTTCTGGCGATAATAACTGCATAATATGGGTAACAATGCATGTTATATTGATAATATTGGGAGTAATAAGTATATTTATTATAGTTCTGACGATAATAACAGTATAATATGGGTAATAATGCATGTTATATTGATAATATTCGGAGTAATAAGTATAATTATTATATTTCTGGCGATAATAACTGCATAATATGGGTAATAATGCATGTTGTACTGATAATAATATAAGAAACAAGTAAAACTATTATAGTTCTAGCGATAATAACTGCATAATATGGGTAATAATGCATGTTATACTAATAATAATATAAGTAATATGTATAACTATTATAGTTCTAGCGATAATAACTGCATAATATCGGTAATAGTGTATGTTATATTGATAATATTGGGAGTAATAAGTATATTTATTATAGTTCTGACGATAATAACAGTATAATATGGGTGATAATGCATGTTATATTGATAATATTGGGAGTTATAAGTATAATTATTGTAGTTCTAGCGATAATAACTGCATAATATGGGTAATAATGCATGTTATATTGATAATATTGGGAGTAATAAGTATATTTGTTATAGTTCTGACGATAATAACAGTATAATACGGGTAATAATGCATGTTATATTGATAAAATTAGGAGTATTAAGTATAATTATTATAGCTCTAGCGATAATAACTGCATAATAGGGGTAATAATGCATGTTATACTGATAATAATATAAGTAATAAGTATAACTATTATAGTTCTAGCGATAATAACTGTATAACATGGGTAATAATGCATAACATATTGATAAAATTAGGAGTAATATGTATAATTATTACAGTTCTGGCGATAATAACTGCATAATATGGGTAACAATGCATGTTGTACTGATAATAATATAAGAAACAAGTAAAACTATTATAGTTCTAGCGATAATAACTGCATAATATGGGTAATAATGCATGTTATACTAATAATAATATAAGTAATATGTATAACTATTATAGTTCCAGCGATAATAACTGTATAATATGATTAATAATGCATAACATATTGATAAAATTAGGAGTAATCAGTATAATTATTGTAGTTCTAGCGATAATAACTGCATAATATGGGTAATAATGCATGTTATATTGATAATATTGGGAGTAATAAGTATATTTGTTATAGTTCTGACGATAATAACAGTATAATATGGGTAATAATGCATGTTGTATTGATAATATTCGGAGTAATAAGTATAATTATTATATTTCTGGCGATAATAACTGCATAATATGGGTAACAATGCATGTTGTACTGATAATAATATAAGAAACAAGTAAAACTATTATAGTTCTAGCGATAATAACTGCATAATATGGGTAATAATGCATGTTATACTAATAATAATATAAGTAATATGTATAACTATTATAGTTCTAGCTATAATAACTGCATAATATCGGTAATAATGCATGTTATATTGATAAAATTGGGAGTAATAGGTATATTTATTATATTTCTGACGATAATAACCGTATAATATGGGTAATAATGCATGTTGTATTGATAATATTCGGAGTAATAAGTATAATTATTATATTTCTGGCGATAATAACTGCATAATATGGGTAACAATGCATGTTGTACTGATAATAATATAAGAAACATGTAAAACTATTATAGTTCTAGCGATAATAACTGCATAATATGGGTAATAATGCATGTTATACTAATAATAATATAAGTAATATGTATAACTATTATAGTTCTAGCGATAATAACTGTATAATATGATTAATAATGCATAACATATTGATAAAATTAGGAGTAATCAGTATAATTATTATAGTTCTAGCGATAATAACTGCATAATATGGGTAATAATGCATGTTATATTGATAATATTGGGAGTAATAAGTATATTTATTATAGTTCTGACGATAATAACAGTATAATATGGGTGATAATGCATGTTATATTGATAATATTGGGAGTTATAAGTATAATTATTGTAGTTCTAGCGATAATAACTGCATAATATGGGTAATAATGCATGTTATACTGATAATAATATAAGTAACAAGTAAAACTATTATAGTTCTAGCGATAATAACTGCATAATAGGGGTAATAATGCATGTTATACTGATAATAATATAAGTAATAAGTATAACTATTATAGTTCTAGCGATAATAACTGTATAATATGATTAATAATGCATAACATATTGATAAAATTAGGAGTAATCAGTATAATTATTATAGTTCTAGCGATAATAACTGCATAATAGGGGTAATAATGCATGTTATACTGATAATAATATAAGTAATAAGTATAACTATTATAGTTCTAACGATAATAACTGTATAATATGGGTAATAATGCATAACATATTGATAAAATTAGGAGTAATAAGTATAATTATTATAGTTCTAGCGATAATAACTGCATAATATCGGTAGTAGTGTATGTTATATTGATAATATTGGGAGTAATAAGTATATTTATTATAGTTCTGACGATAATAACAGTATAATATGGGTGATAATGCATGTTATATTGATAATATTGGGAGTAATAAGTATAATTATTGTAGTTCTAGCGATAATAACTGCATAATAGGGGTAATAATGCATGTTATACTGATAATAATGTAAGTAATAAGTATAACTGTTATAATTCTAGCGATAATAACTGTATAATATGGGTAATAATGCATAACATATTGATGAAATTAGGAGTAATAAGTATAATTATTATAGTTCTAGCGATAATAACTGCATAATATGGGTAATAGTGCATGTTATATTGATAATATTGGGAGTAATAAGTATATTTATTATAGTTCTGACGATAATAACAATATAATATGGGTAATAATGCATGTTATATTGATAATATTTGCAGTCATAAGTATAATTATTGTAGTTCTCGCGATAATAACTGCATAATATGGATAATAATGCATGTTATATTGATAATTTTGGGAGTAATAAGTATAATTATTGTAGTTCTCGCTATAATAACTGCTTAATATGGGTAATAATGCACAACATATTAATGAAATTAGGAGTAATAAGTATAATTATTATAGTTCTAGCGATAATAACTGCATAATATGGGTAATAGTGCATGTTATATTGATAATATTGGGAGTAATAAGTATATTTATTATAGTTCTGACGATAATAACAGTATAATATGGGTAATAATGCATGTTATATTGATAATATTTGCAGTCATAAGTATAATTATTGTAGTTCTCGCGATAATAACTGCATAATATGGATAATAATGCATGTTATATTGATAATATTGGGAGTAATAAGTATAATTATTGTAGTTCTCGCTATAATAACTGCTTAATATGGGTAATAATGCACAACATATTGATAAAATTAGGAGTAATCAGTATAATCATTATAGTTCTAGCGATAATAACTGCATAATAGGGGTAATGATGCATGATATATTGATAATATCGCGAGTAATAAGTATAATTATCATAGTTCTAGCAATAATAACTGCATAATATGGGTAATAATGCATGTTATATTGATAAAATGAGGAGTAATAAGTATAATTATTATAGTTCTGGCGATAATAACTGCATAATTAGGGTAATAATGCATGTTATATGGATAAAATGAGGAGTAATAAGTATAATTATTTTAGTTCTGGCGATAATAACTGCATAATAGGGGTAATAATGCATGTTATACTGATAATAATATAAGTAATAAGTATAACTATTATAGTTCTAACGAAAATAACTGTATAATATGGGTAATAATGCATGTTATACTAATAATAATATAAGTAATAAGTATAACTATTATAGTTCTAGCGATAATAACTGTATAATATGGGTAATAATGCATAACATATTGATAAAATTAGGAGTAATATGTATAATTATTATATTTCTGGCGATAATAACTGCATAATATGGGTAACAATGCATGTTATATTGATAATATTGGGAGTAATATGTATATTTATTATAGTTCTGACGATAATAACAGTATAATATGGGTATTGATGCATGTTATATTGATAATATTCGGAGTAATAAGTATAATTATTATATTTCTGGCGATAATAACTGCATAATATGGGTAATAATGCATGTTGTACTGATAATAATATAAGAAACAAGTAAAACTATTATAGTTCTAGCGATAATAACTGCATAATATGGGTAATAATGCATGTTATACTAATAATAATATAAGTAATATGTATAACTATTATAGTTCTAGCGATAATAACTGCATAATATCGGTAATAGTGTATGTTATATTGATAATATTGGGAGTAATAAGTATATTTATTATAGTTCTGACGATAATAACAGTATAATATGGGTAATAGTGGATGTTATACTAATAATAATATAAGTAATATGTATAACTATTATAGTTCTAGCGATAATAACTGCATAATATCGGTAATAGTGTATGTTATATTGATAATATTGGGAGTAATAAGTATATTTATTATAGTTCTGACGATAATAACCGTATAATATGGGTAATAATGCATGTTGTATTGATAATATTCGGAGTAATAAGTATATTTTTTATAGTTCTGACGATAATAACAGTATAATATGGGTAATAATGCATGTTATGTTGATAATATTCGGAGTAATAAGTATAATTATTATATTTCTGGCGATAATAACTGCATAATATGGGTAATAATGCATGTTGTACTGATAATAATATAAGAAACAAGTAAAACTATTATAGTTCTAGCGATAATAACTGCATAATATGGGTAATAATGCATGTTATACTAATAATAATATAAGTAATATGTATAACTATTATAGTTCTAGGGATAATAACTGCATAATATCGGTAATAGTGTATGTTATATTGATAATATTGGGAGTAATAAGTATATTTATTATAGTTCTGACGATAATAACAGTATAATATGGGTGATAATGCATGTTATATTGATAATATTGGGAGTTATAAGTATAATTATTGTAGTTCTAGCGATAATAACTGCATAATATGGGTAATAATGCATGTTATATTGATAATATTGGGAGTAATAAGTATATTTGTTATAGTTCTGACGATAATAACGGTATAATACGGGTAATAATGCATGTTATATTGATAAAATTAGGAGTATTAAGTATAATTATTATAGCTCTAGCGATGATAACTGCATAATAGGGGTAATAATGCATGTTATACTGATAATAATATAAGTAATAAGTATAACTATTATAGTTCTAGCGATAATAACTGTATAATATGTGTAATAATGCATAACATATTGATAAAATTAGGAGTAATAAGTATAATTATTATAGTTCTGGCGATAATAACTGCATAATATGGGTAATAATGCATGTTATATTGATAATATTGGGAGTAATAAGTATATTTATTATAGTTCTGACGATAATAACAGTATAATATGGGTGATAATGCATGTTATATTGATAATATTGGGAGTTATAAGTATAATTATTGTAGTTCTAGCGATAATAACTGCATAATATGGGTAATAATGCATGTTATACTGATAGTAATATAAGTAACAAGTAAAACTATTATAGTTCTAGCGATAATAACTGCATAATAGGGGTAATAATGCATGTTATACTGATAATAATATAAGTAATAAGTATAACTATTATAGTTCTAGCGATAATAACTGTATAATATGATTAATAATGCATAACATATTGATAAAATTAGGAGTAATCAGTATAATTATTATAGTTCTAGCGATAATAACTGCATAATAGGGGTAATAATGCATGTTATACTGATAATAATATAAGTAATAAGTATAACTATTATAGTTCTAACGATAATAACTGTATAATATGGGTAATAATGCATAACATATTGATAAAATTAGGAGTAATAAGTATAATTATTATAGTTCTAGCGATAATAACTGCATAATATCGGTAGTAGTGTATGTTATATTGATAATATTGGGAGTAATAAGTATATTTATTATAGTTCTGACGATAATAACAGTATAATATGGGTGATAATGCATGTTATATTGATAATATTGGGAGTAATAAGTATAATTATTGTAGTTCTAGCGATAATAACTGCATAATAGGGGTAATAATGCATGTTATACTGATAATAATGTAAGTAATAAGAATAACTGTTATAATTCTAGCGATAATAACTGTATAATATGGGTAATAATGCATAACATATTGATGAAATTAGGAGTAATAAGTATAATTATTATAGTTCTAGCGATAATAACTGCATAATATGGGTAATAGTGCATGTTATATTGATAATATTGGGAGTAATAAGTATATTTATTATAGTTCTGACGATAATAACAATATAATATGGGTAATAATGCATGTTATATTGATAATATTTGCAGTCATAAGTATAATTATTGTAGTTCTCGCGATAATAACTGCATAATATGGATAATAATGCATGTTATATTGATAATTTTGGGAGTAATAAGTATAATTATTGTAGTTCTCGCTATAATAACTGCTTAATATGGGTAATAATGCACAACATATTAATGAAATTAGGAGTAATAAGTATAATTATTATAGTTCTAGCGATAATAACTGCATAATATGGGTAATAGTGCATGTTATATTGATAATATTGGGAGTAATAAGTATATTTATTATAGTTCTGACGATAATAACAGTATAATATGGGTAATAATGCATGTTATATTGATAATATTTGCAGTCATAAGTATAATTATTGTAGTTCTCGCGATAATAACTGCATAATATGGATAATAATGCATGTTATATTGATAATATTGGGAGTAATAAGTATAATTATTTTAGTTCTCGCTATAATAACTGCTTAATATGGGTAATAATGCACAACATATTGATAAAATAAGGAGTAATCAGTATAATCATTATAGTTCTAGCGATAATAACTGCATAATAGGGGTAATGATGCATGATATATTGATAATATCGCGAGTAATAAGTATAATTATCATAGTTCTAGCAATAATAACTGCATAATATGGGTAATAATGCATGTTATATTGATAAAATGAGGAGTAATAAGTATAATTATTATAGTTCTGGCGATAATAACTGCATAATTAGGGTAATAATGCATGTTATATGGATAAAATGAGGAGTAATAAGTATAATTATTTTAGTTCTGGCGATAATAACTGCATAATAGGGGTAATAATGCATGTTATACTGATAATAATATAAGTAATAAGTATAACTATTATAGTTCTAACGAAAATAACTGTATAATATGGGTAATAATGCATGTTATACTAATAATAATATAAGTAATAAGTATAACTATTATAGTTCTAGCGATAATAACTGTATAATATGGGTAATAATGCATAACATATTGATAAAATTAGGAGTAATATGTATAATTATTATATTTCTGGCGATAATAACTGCATAATATGGGTAACAATGCATGTTATATTGATAATATTGGGAGTAATATGTATATTTATTATAGTTCTGACGATAATAACAGTATAATATGGGTATTGATGCATGTTATATTGATAATATTCGGAGTAATAAGTATAATTATTATATTTCTGGCGATAATAACTGCATAATATGGGTAATAATGCATGTTGTACTGATAATAATATAAGAAACAAGTAAAACTATTATAGTTCTAGCGATAATAACTGCATAATATGGGTAATAATGCATGTTATACTAATAATAATATAAGTAATATGTATAACTATTATAGTTCTAGCGATAATAACTGCATAATATCGGTAATAGTGTATGTTATATTGATAATATTGGGAGTAATAAGTATATTTATTATAGTTCTGACGATAATAACAGTATAATATGGGTGATAATGCATGTTATATTGATAATATTGGGAGTTATAAGTATAATTATTGTAGTTCTAGCGATAATAACTGCATAATATGGGTAATAATGCATGTTATATTGATAATATTGGGAGTAATAAGTATATTTGTTATAGTTCTGACGATAATAACAGTATAATACGGGTAATAATGCATGTTATATTGATAAAATTAGGAGTATTAAGTATAATTATTATAGCTCTAGCGATAATAACTGCATAATAGGGGTAATAATGCATGTTATACTGATAATAATATAAGTAATAAGTATAACTATTATAGTTCTAGCGATAATAACTGTATAACATGGGTAATAATGCATAACATATTGATAAAATTAGGAGTAATATGTATAATTATTATAGTTCTGGCGATAATAACTGCATAATATGGGTAACAATGCATGTTATATTGATAAAATTGGGAGTAATAGGTATATTTATTATATTTCTGACGATAATAACCGTATAATATGGGTAATAATGCATGTTGTATTGATAATATTCGGAGTAATAAGTATAATTATTATATTTCTGGCGATAATAACTGCATAATATGGGTAACAATGCATGTTGTACTGATAATAATATAAGAAACAAGTAAAACTATTATAGTTCTAGCGATAATAACTGCATAATATGGGTAATAATGCATGTTATACTAATAATAATATAAGTAATATGTATAACTATTATAGTTCTAGCTATAATAACTGCATAATATCGGTAATAATGCATGTTATATTGATAAAATTGGGAGTAATAGGTATATTTATTATATTTCTGACGATAATAACCGTATAATATGGGTAATAATGCATGTTGTATTGATAATATTCGGAGTAATAAGTATAATTATTATATTTCTGGCGATAATAACTGCATAATATGGGTAACAATGCATGTTGTACTGATAATAATATAAGAAACATGTAAAACTATTATAGTTCTAGCGATAATAACTGCATAATATGGGTAATAATGCATGTTATACTAATAATAATATAAGTAATATGTATAACTATTATAGTTCTAGCGATAATAACTGTATAATATGATTAATAATGCATAACATATTGATAAAATTAGGAGTAATCAGTATAATTATTATAGTTCTAGCGATAATAACTGCATAATATGGGTAATAATGCATGTTATATTGATAATATTGGGAGTAATAAGTATATTTATTATAGTTCTGACGATAATAACAGTATAATATGGGTGATAATGCATGTTATATTGATAATATTGGGAGTTATAAGTATAATTATTGTAGTTCTAGCGATAATAACTGCATAATATGGGTAATAATGCATGTTATACTGATAATAATATAAGTAACAAGTAAAACTATTATAGTTCTAGCGATAATAACTGCATAATAGGGGTAATAATGCATGTTATACTGATAATAATATAAGTAATAAGTATAACTATTATAGTTCTAGCGATAATAACTGTATAATATGATTAATAATGCATAACATATTGATAAAATTAGGAGTAATCAGTATAATTATTATAGTTCTAGCGATAATAACTGCATAATAGGGGTAATAATGCATGTTATACTGATAATAATATAAGTAATAAGTATAACTATTATAGTTCTAACGATAATAACTGTATAATATGGGTAATAATGCATAACATATTGATAAAATTAGGAGTAATAAGTATAATTATTATAGTTCTAGCGATAATAACTGCATAATATCGGTAGTAGTGTATGTTATATTGATAATATTGGGAGTAATAAGTATATTTATTATAGTTCTGACGATAATAACAGTATAATATGGGTGATAATGCATGTTATATTGATAATATTGGGAGTAATAAGTATAATTATTGTAGTTCTAGCGATAATAACTGCATAATAGGGGTAATAATGCATGTTATACTGATAATAATGTAAGTAATAAGTATAACTGTTATAATTCTAGCGATAATAACTGTATAATATGGGTAATAATGCATAACATATTGATGAAATTAGGAGTAATAAGTATAATTATTATAGTTCTAGCGATAATAACTGCATAATATGGGTAATAGTGCATGTTATATTGATAATATTGGGAGTAATAAGTATATTTATTATAGTTCTGACGATAATAACAATATAATATGGGTAATAATGCATGTTATATTGATAATATTTGCAGTCATAAGTATAATTATTGTAGTTCTCGCGATAATAACTGCATAATATGGATAATAATGCATGTTATATTGATAATTTTGGGGGTAATAAGTATAATTATTGTAGTTCTCGCTATAATAACTGCTTAATATGGGTAATAATGCACAACATATTAATGAAATTAGGAGTAATAAGTATAATTATTATAGTTCTAGCGATAATAACTGCATAATATGGGTAATAGTGCATGTTATATTGATAATATTGGGAGTAATAAGTATATTTATTATAGTTCTGACGATAATAACAGTATAATATGGGTAATAATGCATGTTATATTGATAATATTTGCAGTCATAAGTATAATTATTGTAGTTCTCGCGATAATAACTGCATAATATGGATAATAATGCATGTTATATTGATAATATTGGGAGTAATAAGTATAATTATTGTAGTTCTCGCTATAATAACTGCTTAATATGGGTAATAATGCACAACATATTGATAAAATTAGGAGTAATCAGTATAATCATTATAGTTCTAGCGATAATAACTGCATAATAGGGGTAATGATGCATGATATATTGATAATATCGCGAGTAATAAGTATAATTATCATAGTTCTAGCAATAATAACTGCATAATATGGGTAATAATGCATGTTATATTGATAAAATGAGGAGTAATAAGTATAATTATTATAGTTCTGGCGATAATAACTGCATAATTAGGGTAATAATGCATGTTATATGGATAAAATGAGGAGTAATAAGTATAATTATTTTAGTTCTGGCGATAATAACTGCATAATAGGGGTAATAATGCATGTTATACTGATAATAATATAAGTAATAAGTATAACTATTATAGTTCTAACGAAAATAACTGTATAATATGGGTAATAATGCATGTTATACTAATAATAATATAAGTAATAAGTATAACTATTATAGTTCTAGCGATAATAACTGTATAATATGGGTAATAATGCATAACATATTGATAAAATTAGGAGTAATATGTATAATTATTATATTTCTGGCGATAATAACTGCATAATATGGGTAACAATGCATGTTATATTGATAATATTGGGAGTAATATGTATATTTATTATAGTTCTGACGATAATAACAGTATAATATGGGTATTGATGCATGTTATATTGATAATATTCGGAGTAATAAGTATAATTATTATATTTCTGGCGATAATAACTGCATAATATGGGTAATAATGCATGTTGTACTGATAATAATATAAGAAACAAGTAAAACTATTATAGTTCTAGCGATAATAACTGCATAATATGGGTAATAATGCATGTTATACTAATAATAATATAAGTAATATGTATAACTATTATAGTTCTAGCGATAATAACTGCATAATATCGGTAATAGTGTATGTTATATTGATAATATTGGGAGTAATAAGTATATTTATTATAGTTCTGACGATAATAACAGTATAATATGGGTAATAGTGGATGTTATACTAATAATAATATAAGTAATATGTATAACTATTATAGTTCTAGCGATAATAACTGCATAATATCGGTAATAGTGTATGTTATATTGATAATATTGGGAGTAATAAGTATATTTATTATAGTTCTGACGATAATAACCGTATAATATGGGTAATAATGCATGTTGTATTGATAATATTCGGAGTAATAAGTATATTTTTTATAGTTCTGACGATAATAACAGTATAATATGGGTGATAATGCATGTTATATTGATAATATTGGGAGTTATAAGTATAATTATTGTAGTTCTAGCGATAATAACTGCATAATATGGGTAATAATGCATGTTATATTGATAATATTGGGAGTAATAAGTATATTTGTTATAGTTCTGACGATAATAACGGTATAATACGGGTAATAATGCATGTTATATTGATAAAATTAGGAGTATTAAGTATAATTATTATAGCTCTAGCGATGATAACTGCATAATAGGGGTAATAATGCATGTTATACTGATAATAATATAAGTAATAAGTATAACTATTATAGTTCTAGCGATAATAACTGTATAATATGTGTAATAATGCATAACATATTGATAAAATTAGGAGTAATAAGTATAATTATTATAGTTCTGGCGATAATAACTGCATAATATGGGTAATAATGCATGTTATATTGATAATATTGGGAGTAATAAGTATATTTATTATAGTTCTGACGATAATAACAGTATAATATGGGTGATAATGCATGTTATATTGATAATATTGGGAGTTATAAGTATAATTATTGTAGTTCTAGCGATAATAACTGCATAATATGGGTAATAATGCATGTTATACTGATAGTAATATAAGTAACAAGTAAAACTATTATAGTTCTAGCGATAATAACTGCATAATAGGGGTAATAATGCATGTTATACTGATAATAATATAAGTAATAAGTATAACTATTATAGTTCTAGCGATAATAACTGTATAATATGATTAATAATGCATAACATATTGATAAAATTAGGAGTAATCAGTATAATTATTATAGTTCTAGCGATAATAACTGCATAATATCGGTAGTAGTGTATGTTATATTGATAATATTGGGAGTAATAAGTATATTTATTATAGTTCTGACGATAATAACAGTATAATATGGGTGATAATGCATGTTATATTGATAATATTGGGAGTAATAAGTATAATTATTGTAGTTCTAGCGATAATAACTGCATAATAGGGGTAATAATGCATGTTATACTGATAATAATGTAAGTAATAAGTATAACTGTTATAATTCTAGCGATAATAACTGTATAATATGGGTAATAATGCATAACATATTGATGAAATTAGGAGTAATAAGTATAATTATTATAGTTCTAGCGATAATAACTGCATAATATGGGTAATAGTGCATGTTATATTGATAATATTGGGAGTAATAAGTATATTTATTATAGTTCTGACGATAATAACAATATAATATGGGTAATAATGCATGTTATATTGATAATATTTGCAGTCATAAGTATAATTATTGTAGTTCTCGCGATAATAACTGCATAATATGGATAATAATGCATGTTATATTGATAATTTTGGGAGTAATAAGTATAATTATTGTAGTTCTCGCTATAATAACTGCTTAATATGGGTAATAATGCACAACATATTAATGAAATTAGGAGTAATAAGTATAATTATTATAGTTCTAGCGATAATAACTGCATAATATGGGTAATAGTGCATGTTATATTGATAATATTGGGAGTAATAAGTATATTTATTATAGTTCTGACGATAATAACAGTATAATATGGGTAATAATGCATGTTATATTGATAATATTTGCAGTCATAAGTATAATTATTGTAGTTCTCGCGATAATAACTGCATAATATGGATAATAATGCATGTTATATTGATAATATTGGGAGTAATCAGTATAATCATTATAGTTCTAGCGATAATAACTGCATAATAGGGGTAATGATGCATGATATATTGATAATATCGCGAGTAATAAGTATAATTATCATAGTTCTAGCAATAATAACTGCATAATATGGGTAATAATGCATGTTATATTGATAAAATGAGGAGTAATAAGTATAATTATTATAGTTCTGGCGATAATAACTGCATAATTAGGGTAATAATGCATGTTATATGGATAAAATGAGGAGTAATAAGTATAATTATTTTAGTTCTGGCGATAATAACTGCATAATAGGGGTAATAATGCATGTTATACTGATAATAATATAAGTAATAAGTATAACTATTATAGTTCTAACGAAAATAACTGTATAATATGGGTAATAATGCATGTTATACTAATAATAATATAAGTAATAAGTATAACTATTATAGTTCTAGCGATAATAACTGTATAATATGGGTAATAATGCATAACATATTGATAAAATTAGGAGTAATATGTATAATTATTATATTTCTGGCGATAATAACTGCATAATATGGGTAACAATGCATGTTATATTGATAATATTGGGAGTAATATGTATATTTATTATAGTTCTGACGATAATAACAGTATAATATGGGTATTGATGCATGTTATATTGATAATATTCGGAGTAATAAGTATAATTATTATATTTCTGGCGATAATAACTGCATAATATGGGTAATAATGCATGTTGTACTGATAATAATATAAGAAACAAGTAAAACTATTATAGTTCTAACGATAATAACTGTATAATATGGGTAATAATGCATAACATATTGATAAAATTAGGAGTAATAAGTATAATTATTATAGTTCTAGCGATAATAACTGCATAATATCGGTAGTAGTGTATGTTATATTGATAATATTGGGAGTAATAAGTATATTTATTATAGTTCTGACGATAATAACAGTATAATATGGGTGATAATGCATGTTATATTGATAATATTGGGAGTAATAAGTATAATTATTGTAGTTCTAGCGATAATAACTGCATAATAGGGGTAATAATGCATGTTATACTGATAATAATGTAAGTAATAAGTATAACTGTTATAATTCTAGCGATAATAACTGTATAATATGGGTAATAATGCATAACATATTGATGAAATTAGGAGTAATAAGTATAATTATTATAGTTCTAGCGATAATAACTGCATAATATGGGTAATAGTGCATGTTATATTGATAATATTGGGAGTAATAAGTATATTTATTATAGTTCTGACGATAATAACAATATAATATGGGTAATAATGCATGTTATATTGATAATATTTGCAGTCATAAGTATAATTATTGTAGTTCTCGCGATAATAACTGCATAATATGGATAATAATGCATGTTATATTGATAATTTTGGGAGTAATAAGTATAATTATTGTAGTTCTCGCTATAATAACTGCTTAATATGGGTAATAATGCACAACATATTAATGAAATTAGGAGTAATAAGTATAATTATTATAGTTCTAGCGATAATAACTGCATAATATGGGTAATAGTGCATGTTATATTGATAATATTGGGAGTAATAAGTATATTTATTATAGTTCTGACGATAATAACAGTATAATATGGGTAATAATGCATGTTATATTGATAATATTTGCAGTCATAAGTATAATTATTGTAGTTCTCGCGATAATAACTGCATAATATGGATAATAATGCATGTTATATTGATAATATTGGGAGTAATAAGTATAATTATTGTAGTTCTCGCTATAATAACTGCTTAATATGGGTAATAATGCACAACATATTGATAAAATTAGGAGTAATCAGTATAATCATTATAGTTCTAGCGATAATAACTGCATAATAGGGGTAATGATGCATGATATATTGATAATATCGCGAGTAATAAGTATAATTATCATAGTTCTAGCAATAATAACTGCATAATATGGGTAATAATGCATGTTATATTGATAAAATGAGGAGTAATAAGTATAATTATTATAGTTCTGGCGATAATAACTGCATAATTAGGGTAATAATGCATGTTATATGGATAAAATGAGGAGTAATAAGTATAATTATTTTAGTTCTGGCGATAATAACTGCATAATAGGGGTAATAATGCATGTTATACTGATAATAATATAAGTAATAAGTATAACTATTATAGTTCTAACGAAAATAACTGTATAATATGGGTAATAATGCATGTTATACTAATAATAATATAAGTAATAAGTATAACTATTATAGTTCTAGCGATAATAACTGTATAATATGGGTAATAATGCATAACATATTGATAAAATTAGGAGTAATATGTATAATTATTATATTTCTGGCGATAATAACTGCATAATATGGGTAACAATGCATGTTATATTGATAATATTGGGAGTAATATGTATATTTATTATAGTTCTGACGATAATAACAGTATAATATGGGTATTGATGCATGTTATATTGATAATATTCGGAGTAATAAGTATAATTATTATATTTCTGGCGATAATAACTGCATAATATGGGTAATAATGCATGTTGTACTGATAATAATATAAGAAACAAGTAAAACTATTATAGTTCTAGCGATAATAACTGCATAATATGGGTAATAATGCATGTTATACTAATAATAATATAAGTAATATGTATAACTATTATAGTTCTAGCGATAATAACTGCATAATATCGGTAATAGTGTATGTTATATTGATAATATTGGGAGTAATAAGTATATTTATTATAGTTCTGACGATAATAACAGTATAATATGGGTAATAGTGGATGTTATACTAATAATAATATAAGTAATATGTATAACTATTATAGTTCTAGCGATAATAACTGCATAATATCGGTAATAGTGTATGTTATATTGATAATATTGGGAGTAATAAGTATATTTATTATAGTTCTGACGATAATAACCGTATAATATGGGTAATAATGCATGTTGTATTGATAATATTCGGAGTAATAAGTATATTTTTTATAGTTCTGACGATAATAACAGTATAATATGGGTAATAATGCATGTTATGTTGATAATATTCGGAGTAATAAGTATAATTATTATATTTCTGGCGATAATAACTGCATAATATGGGTAATAATGCATGTTGTACTGATAATAATATAAGAAACAAGTAAAACTATTATAGTTCTAGCGATAATAACTGCATAATATGGGTAATAATGCATGTTATACTAATAATAATATAAGTAATATGTATAACTATTATAGTTCTAGGGATAATAACTGCATAATATCGGTAATAGTGTATGTTATATTGATAATATTGGGAGTAATAAGTATATTTATTATAGTTCTGACGATAATAACAGTATAATATGGGTGATAATGCATGTTATATTGATAATATTGGGAGTTATAAGTATAATTATTGTAGTTCTAGCGATAATAACTGCATAATATGGGTAATAATGCATGTTATATTGATAATATTGGGAGTAATAAGTATATTTGTTATAGTTCTGACGATAATAACGGTATAATACGGGTAATAATGCATGTTATATTGATAAAATTAGGAGTATTAAGTATAATTATTATAGCTCTAGCGATGATAACTGCATAATAGGGGTAATAATGCATGTTATACTGATAATAATATAAGTAATAAGTATAACTATTATAGTTCTAGCGATAATAACTGTATAATATGTGTAATAATGCATAACATATTGATAAAATTAGGAGTAATAAGTATAATTATTATAGTTCTGGCGATAATAACTGCATAATATGGGTAATAATGCATGTTATATTGATAATATTGGGAGTAATAAGTATATTTATTATAGTTCTGACGATAATAACAGTATAATATGGGTGATAATGCATGTTATATTGATAATATTGGGAGTTATAAGTATAATTATTGTAGTTCTAGCGATAATAACTGCATAATATGGGTAATAATGCATGTTATACTGATAGTAATATAAGTAACAAGTAAAACTATTATAGTTCTAGCGATAATAACTGCATAATAGGGGTAATAATGCATGTTATACTGATAATAATATAAGTAATAAGTATAACTATTATAGTTCTAGCGATAATAACTGTATAATATGATTAATAATGCATAACATATTGATAAAATTAGGAGTAATCAGTATAATTATTATAGTTCTAGCGATAATAACTGCATAATAGGGGTAATAATGCATGTTATACTGATAATAATATAAGTAATAAGTATAACTATTATAGTTCTAACGATAATAACTGTATAATATGGGTAATAATGCATAACATATTGATAAAATTAGGAGTAATAAGTATAATTATTATAGTTCTAGCGATAATAACTGCATAATATCGGTAGTAGTGTATGTTATATTGATAATATTGGGAGTAATAAGTATATTTATTATAGTTCTGACGATAATAACAGTATAATATGGGTGATAATGCATGTTATATTGATAATATTGGGAGTAATAAGTATAATTATTGTAGTTCTAGCGATAATAACTGCATAATAGGGGTAATAATGCATGTTATACTGATAATAATGTAAGTAATAAGTATAACTGTTATAATTCTAGCGATAATAACTGTATAATATGGGTAATAATGCATAACATATTGATGAAATTAGGAGTAATAAGTATAATTATTATAGTTCTAGCGATAATAACTGCATAATATGGGTAATAGTGCATGTTATATTGATAATATTGGGAGTAATAAGTATATTTATTATAGTTCTGACGATAATAACAATATAATATGGGTAATAATGCATGTTATATTGATAATATTTGCAGTCATAAGTATAATTATTGTAGTTCTCGCGATAATAACTGCATAATATGGATAATAATGCATGTTATATTGATAATTTTGGGAGTAATAAGTATAATTATTGTAGTTCTCGCTATAATAACTGCTTAATATGGGTAATAATGCACAACATATTAATGAAATTAGGAGTAATAAGTATAATTATTATAGTTCTAGCGATAATAACTGCATAATATGGGTAATAGTGCATGTTATATTGATAATATTGGGAGTAATAAGTATATTTATTATAGTTCTGACGATAATAACAGTATAATATGGGTAATAATGCATGTTATATTGATAATATTTGCAGTCATAAGTATAATTATTGTAGTTCTCGCGATAATAACTGCATAATATGGATAATAATGCATGTTATATTGATAATATTGGGAGTAATAAGTATAATTATTGTAGTTCTCGCTATAATAACTGCTTAATATGGGTAATAATGCACAACATATTGATAAAATAAGGAGTAATCAGTATAATCATTATAGTTCTAGCGATAATAACTGCATAATAGGGGTAATGATGCATGATATATTGATAATATCGCGAGTAATAAGTATAATTATCATAGTTCTAGCAATAATAACTGCATAATATGGGTAATAATGCATGTTATATTGATAAAATGAGGAGTAATAAGTATAATTATTATAGTTCTGGCGATAATAACTGCATAATTAGGGTAATAATGCATGTTATATGGATAAAATGAGGAGTAATAAGTATAATTATTTTAGTTCTGGCGATAATAACTGCATAATAGGGGTAATAATGCATGTTATACTGATAATAATATAAGTAATAAGTATAACTATTATAGTTCTAACGAAAATAACTGTATAATATGGGTAATAATGCATGTTATACTAATAATAATATAAGTAATAAGTATAACTATTATAGTTCTAGCGATAATAACTGTATAATATGGGTAATAATGCATAACATATTGATAAAATTAGGAGTAATATGTATAATTATTATATTTCTGGCGATAATAACTGCATAATATGGGTAACAATGCATGTTATATTGATAATATTGGGAGTAATATGTATATTTATTATAGTTCTGACGATAATAACAGTATAATATGGGTATTGATGCATGTTATATTGATAATATTCGGAGTAATAAGTATAATTATTATATTTCTGGCGATAATAACTGCATAATATGGGTAATAATGCATGTTGTACTGATAATAATATAAGAAACAAGTAAAACTATTATAGTTCTAGCGATAATAACTGCATAATATGGGTAATAATGCATGTTATACTAATAATAATATAAGTAATATGTATAACTATTATAGTTCTAGCGATAATAACTGCATAATATCGGTAATAGTGTATGTTATATTGATAATATTGGGAGTAATAAGTATATTTATTATAGTTCTGACGATAATAACAGTATAATATGGGTGATAATGCATGTTATATTGATAATATTGGGAGTTATAAGTATAATTATTGTAGTTCTAGCGATAATAACTGCATAATATGGGTAATAATGCATGTTATATTGATAATATTGGGAGTAATAAGTATATTTGTTATAGTTCTGACGATAATAACAGTATAATACGGGTAATAATGCATGTTATATTGATAAAATTAGGAGTATTAAGTATAATTATTATAGCTCTAGCGATAATAACTGCATAATAGGGGTAATAATGCATGTTATACTGATAATAATATAAGTAATAAGTATAACTATTATAGTTCTAGCGATAATAACTGTATAACATGGGTAATAATGCATAACATATTGATAAAATTAGGAGTAATATGTATAATTATTATAGTTCTGGCGATAATAACTGCATAATATGGGTAACAATGCATGTTGTACTGATAATAATATAAGAAACAAGTAAAACTATTATAGTTCTAGCGATAATAACTGCATAATATGGGTAATAATGCACGTTATACTAATAATAATATAAGTAATATGTATAACTATTATAGTTCTAGCGATAATAACTGTATAACATGATTAATAATGCATAACATATTGATAAAATTAGGAGTAATCAGTATAATTATTGTAGTTCTAGCGATAATAACTGCATAATATGGGTAATAATGCATGTTATATTGATAAAATTGGGAGTAATAGGTATATTTATTATATTTCTGACGATAATAACCGTATAATATGGGTAATAATGCATGTTGTATTGATAATATTCGGAGTAATAAGTATAATTATTATATTTCTGGCGATAATAACTGCATAATATGGGTAACAATGCATGTTGTACTGATAATAATATAAGAAACAAGTAAAACTATTATAGTTCTAGCGATAATAACTGCATAATATGGGTAATAATGCATGTTATACTAATAATAATATAAGTAATATGTATAACTATTATAGTTCTAGCTATAATAACTGCATAATATCGGTAATAATGCATGTTATATTGATAAAATTGGGAGTAATAGGTATATTTATTATATTTCTGACGATAATAACCGTATAATATGGGTAATAATGCATGTTGTATTGATAATATTCGGAGTAATAAGTATAATTATTATATTTCTGGCGATAATAACTGCATAATATGGGTAACAATGCATGTTGTACTGATAATAATATAAGAAACATGTAAAACTATTATAGTTCTAGCGATAATAACTGCATAATATGGGTAATAATGCATGTTATACTAATAATAATATAAGTAATATGTATAACTATTATAGTTCTAGCGATAATAACTGTATAATATGATTAATAATGCATAACATATTGATAAAATTAGGAGTAATCAGTATAATTATTATAGTTCTAGCGATAATAACTGCATAATATGGGTAATAATGCATGTTATATTGATAATATTGGGAGTAATAAGTATATTTATTATAGTTCTGACGATAATAACAGTATAATATGGGTGATAATGCATGTTATATTGATAATATTGGGAGTTATAAGTATAATTATTGTAGTTCTAGCGATAATAACTGCATAATATGGGTAATAATGCATGTTATACTGATAATAATATAAGTAACAAGTAAAACTATTATAGTTCTAGCGATAATAACTGCATAATAGGGGTAATAATGCATGTTATACTGATAATAATATAAGTAATAAGTATAACTATTATAGTTCTAGCGATAATAACTGTATAATATGATTAATAATGCATAACATATTGATAAAATTAGGAGTAATCAGTATAATTATTATAGTTCTAGCGATAATAACTGCATAATAGGGGTAATAATGCATGTTATACTGATAATAATATAAGTAATAAGTATAACTATTATAGTTCTAACGATAATAACTGTATAATATGGGTAATAATGCATAACATATTGATAAAATTAGGAGTAATAAGTATAATTATTATAGTTCTAGCGATAATAACTGCATAATATCGGTAGTAGTGTATGTTATATTGATAATATTGGGAGTAATAAGTATATTTATTATAGTTCTGACGATAATAACAGTATAATATGGGTGATAATGCATGTTATATTGATAATATTGGGAGTAATAAGTATAATTATTGTAGTTCTAGCGATAATAACTGCATAATAGGGGTAATAATGCATGTTATACTGATAATAATGTAAGTAATAAGTATAACTGTTATAATTCTAGCGATAATAACTGTATAATATGGGTAATAATGCATAACATATTGATGAAATTAGGAGTAATAAGTATAATTATTATAGTTCTAGCGATAATAACTGCATAATATGGGTAATAGTGCATGTTATATTGATAATATTGGGAGTAATAAGTATATTTATTATAGTTCTGACGATAATAACAATATAATATGGGTAATAATGCATGTTATATTGATAATATTTGCAGTCATAAGTATAATTATTGTAGTTCTCGCGATAATAACTGCATAATATGGATAATAATGCATGTTATATTGATAATTTTGGGGGTAATAAGTATAATTATTGTAGTTCTCGCTATAATAACTGCTTAATATGGGTAATAATGCACAACATATTAATGAAATTAGGAGTAATAAGTATAATTATTATAGTTCTAGCGATAATAACTGCATAATATGGGTAATAGTGCATGTTATATTGATAATATTGGGAGTAATAAGTATATTTATTATAGTTCTGACGATAATAACAGTATAATATGGGTAATAATGCATGTTATATTGATAATATTTGCAGTCATAAGTATAATTATTGTAGTTCTCGCGATAATAACTGCATAATATGGATAATAATGCATGTTATATTGATAATATTGGGAGTAATAAGTATAATTATTGTAGTTCTCGCTATAATAACTGCTTAATATGGGTAATAATGCACAACATATTGATAAAATTAGGAGTAATCAGTATAATCATTATAGTTCTAGCGATAATAACTGCATAATAGGGGTAATGATGCATGATATATTGATAATATCGCGAGTAATAAGTATAATTATCATAGTTCTAGCAATAATAACTGCATAATATGGGTAATAATGCATGTTATATTGATAAAATGAGGAGTAATAAGTATAATTATTATAGTTCTGGCGATAATAACTGCATAATTAGGGTAATAATGCATGTTATATGGATAAAATGAGGAGTAATAAGTATAATTATTTTAGTTCTGGCGATAATAACTGCATAATAGGGGTAATAATGCATGTTATACTGATAATAATATAAGTAATAAGTATAACTATTATAGTTCTAACGAAAATAACTGTATAATATGGGTAATAATGCATGTTATACTAATAATAATATAAGTAATAAGTATAACTATTATAGTTCTAGCGATAATAACTGTATAATATGGGTAATAATGCATAACATATTGATAAAATTAGGAGTAATATGTATAATTATTATATTTCTGGCGATAATAACTGCATAATATGGGTAACAATGCATGTTATATTGATAATATTGGGAGTAATATGTATATTTATTATAGTTCTGACGATAATAACAGTATAATATGGGTATTGATGCATGTTATATTGATAATATTCGGAGTAATAAGTATAATTATTATATTTCTGGCGATAATAACTGCATAATATGGGTAATAATGCATGTTGTACTGATAATAATATAAGAAACAAGTAAAACTATTATAGTTCTAGCGATAATAACTGCATAATATGGGTAATAATGCATGTTATACTAATAATAATATAAGTAATATGTATAACTATTATAGTTCTAGCGATAATAACTGCATAATATCGGTAATAGTGTATGTTATATTGATAATATTGGGAGTAATAAGTATATTTATTATAGTTCTGACGATAATAACAGTATAATATGGGTAATAGTGGATGTTATACTAATAATAATATAAGTAATATGTATAACTATTATAGTTCTAGCGATAATAACTGCATAATATCGGTAATAGTGTATGTTATATTGATAATATTGGGAGTAATAAGTATATTTATTATAGTTCTGACGATAATAACCGTATAATATGGGTAATAATGCATGTTGTATTGATAATATTCGGAGTAATAAGTATATTTTTTATAGTTCTGACGATAATAACAGTATAATATGGGTGATAATGCATGTTATATTGATAATATTGGGAGTTATAAGTATAATTATTGTAGTTCTAGCGATAATAACTGCATAATATGGGTAATAATGCATGTTATATTGATAATATTGGGAGTAATAAGTATATTTGTTATAGTTCTGACGATAATAACGGTATAATACGGGTAATAATGCATGTTATATTGATAAAATTAGGAGTATTAAGTATAATTATTATAGCTCTAGCGATGATAACTGCATAATAGGGGTAATAATGCATGTTATACTGATAATAATATAAGTAATAAGTATAACTATTATAGTTCTAGCGATAATAACTGTATAATATGTGTAATAATGCATAACATATTGATAAAATTAGGAGTAATAAGTATAATTATTATAGTTCTGGCGATAATAACTGCATAATATGGGTAATAATGCATGTTATATTGATAATATTGGGAGTAATAAGTATATTTATTATAGTTCTGACGATAATAACAGTATAATATGGGTGATAATGCATGTTATATTGATAATATTGGGAGTTATAAGTATAATTATTGTAGTTCTAGCGATAATAACTGCATAATATGGGTAATAATGCATGTTATACTGATAGTAATATAAGTAACAAGTAAAACTATTATAGTTCTAGCGATAATAACTGCATAATAGGGGTAATAATGCATGTTATACTGATAATAATATAAGTAATAAGTATAACTATTATAGTTCTAGCGATAATAACTGTATAATATGATTAATAATGCATAACATATTGATAAAATTAGGAGTAATCAGTATAATTATTATAGTTCTAGCGATAATAACTGCATAATATCGGTAGTAGTGTATGTTATATTGATAATATTGGGAGTAATAAGTATATTTATTATAGTTCTGACGATAATAACAGTATAATATGGGTGATAATGCATGTTATATTGATAATATTGGGAGTAATAAGTATAATTATTGTAGTTCTAGCGATAATAACTGCATAATAGGGGTAATAATGCATGTTATACTGATAATAATGTAAGTAATAAGTATAACTGTTATAATTCTAGCGATAATAACTGTATAATATGGGTAATAATGCATAACATATTGATGAAATTAGGAGTAATAAGTATAATTATTATAGTTCTAGCGATAATAACTGCATAATATGGGTAATAGTGCATGTTATATTGATAATATTGGGAGTAATAAGTATATTTATTATAGTTCTGACGATAATAACAATATAATATGGGTAATAATGCATGTTATATTGATAATATTTGCAGTCATAAGTATAATTATTGTAGTTCTCGCGATAATAACTGCATAATATGGATAATAATGCATGTTATATTGATAATTTTGGGAGTAATAAGTATAATTATTGTAGTTCTCGCTATAATAACTGCTTAATATGGGTAATAATGCACAACATATTAATGAAATTAGGAGTAATAAGTATAATTATTATAGTTCTAGCGATAATAACTGCATAATATGGGTAATAGTGCATGTTATATTGATAATATTGGGAGTAATCAGTATAATCATTATAGTTCTAGCGATAATAACTGCATAATAGGGGTAATAATGCATGTTATACTGATAATAATGTAAGTAATAAGTATAACTGTTATAATTCTAGCGATAATAACTGTATAATATGGGTAATAATGCATAACATATTGATGAAATTAGGAGTAATAAGTATATTTATTATAGTTCTGACGATAATAACAGTATAATATGGGTAATAATGCATGTTATATTGATAATATTTGCAGTCATAAGTATAATTATTGTAGTTCTCGCGATAATAACTGCATAATATGGATAATAATGCATGTTATATTGATAATATTGGGAGTAATCAGTATAATCATTATAGTTCTAGCGATAATAACTGCATAATAGGGGTAATGATGCATGATATATTGATAATATCGCGAGTAATAAGTATAATTATCATAGTTCTAGCAATAATAACTGCATAATATGGGTAATAATGCATGTTATATTGATAAAATGAGGAGTAATAAGTATAATTATTATAGTTCTGGCGATAATAACTGCATAATTAGGGTAATAATGCATGTTATATGGATAAAATGAGGAGTAATAAGTATAATTATTTTAGTTCTGGCGATAATAACTGCATAATAGGGGTAATAATGCATGTTATACTGATAATAATATAAGTAATAAGTATAACTATTATAGTTCTAACGAAAATAACTGTATAATATGGGTAATAATGCATGTTATACTAATAATAATATAAGTAATAAGTATAACTATTATAGTTCTAGCGATAATAACTGTATAATATGGGTAATAATGCATAACATATTGATAAAATTAGGAGTAATATGTATAATTATTATATTTCTGGCGATAATAACTGCATAATATGGGTAACAATGCATGTTATATTGATAATATTGGGAGTAATATGTATATTTATTATAGTTCTGACGATAATAACAGTATAATATGGGTATTGATGCATGTTATATTGATAATATTCGGAGTAATAAGTATAATTATTATATTTCTGGCGATAATAACTGCATAATATGGGTAATAATGCATGTTGTACTGATAATAATATAAGAAACAAGTAAAACTATTATAGTTCTAGCGATAATAACTGCATAATATGGGTAATAATGCATGTTATACTAATAATAATATAAGTAATATGTATAACTATTATAGTTCTAGCGATAATAACTGCATAATATCGGTAATAGTGTATGTTATATTGATAATATTGGGAGTAATAAGTATATTTATTATAGTTCTGACGATAATAACAGTATAATATGGGTAATAGTGCATGTTATACTAATAATAATATAAGTAATATGTATAACTATTATAGTTCTAGCGATAATAACTGCATAATATCGGTAATAGTGTATGTTATATTGATAATATTGGGAGTAATAAGTATATTTATTATAGTTCTGACGATAATAACCGTATAATATGGGTAATAATGCATGTTGTATTGATAATATTCGGAGTAATAAGTATATTTTTTATAGTTCTGACGATAATAACAGTATAATATGGGTAATAATGCATGTTATGTTGATAATATTCGGAGTAATAAGTATAATTATTATATTTCTGGCGATAATAACTGCATAATATGGGTAATAATGCATGTTGTACTGATAATAATATAAGAAACAAGTAAAACTATTATAGTTCTAGCGATAATAACTGCATAATATGGGTAATAATGCATGTTATACTAATAATAATATAAGTAATATGTATAACTATTATAGTTCTAGCGATAATAACTGCATAATATCGGTAATAGTGTATGTTATATTGATAATATTGGGAGTAATAAGTATATTTATTATAGTTCTGACGATAATAACAGTATAATATGGGTGATAATGCATGTTATATTGATAATATTGGGAGTTATAAGTATAATTATTGTAGTTCTAGCGATAATAACTGCATAATATGGGTAATAATGCATGTTATATTGATAATATTGGGAGTAATAAGTATATTTGTTATAGTTCTGACGATAATAACGGTATAATACGGGTAATAATGCATGTTATATTGATAAAATTAGGAGTATTAAGTATAATTATTATAGCTCTAGCGATGATAACTGCATAATAGGGGTAATAATGCATGTTATACTGATAATAATATAAGTAATAAGTATAACTATTATAGTTCTAGCGATAATAACTGTATAATATGTGTAATAATGCATAACATATTGATAAAATTAGGAGTAATAAGTATAATTATTATAGTTCTGGCGATAATAACTGCATAATATGGGTAATAATGCATGTTATATTGATAATATTGGGAGTAATAAGTATATTTATTATAGTTCTGACGATAATAACCGTATAATATGGGTAATAATGCATGTTGTATTGATAATATTCGGAGTAATAAGTATAATTATTATATTTCTGGCGATAATAACTGCATAATATGGGTAACAATGCATGTTATATTGATAATATTGGGAGTAATATGTATATTTATTATAGTTCTGACGATAATAACAGTATAATATGGGTAATAATGCATGTTATATTGATAATATTCGGAGTAATAAGTATAATTATTATATTTCTGGCGATAATAACTGCATAATATGGGTAATAATGCATGTTGTACTGATAATAATATAAGAAACAAGTAAAACTATTATAGTTCTAGCGATAATAACTGCATAATATGGGTAATAATGCATGTTATACTAATAATAATATAAGTAATATGTATAACTATTATAGTTCTAGCGATAATAACTGCATAATATCGGTAATAGTGTATGTTATGTTGATAATATTGGGAGTAATAAGTATATTTATTATAGTTCTGACGATAATAACAGTATAATATGGGTGATAATGCATGTTATACTAATAATAATATAAGTAATATGTATAACTATTATAGTTCTAGCGATAATAACTGCATAATATCGGTAATAGTGTATGTTATATTGATAATATTGGGAGTAATAAGTATATTTATTATAGTTCTGACGATAATAACAGTATAATATGGGTGATAATGCATGTTATATTGATAATATTGGGAGTTATAAGTATAATTATTGTAGTTCTAGCGATAATAACTGCATAATATGGGTAATAATGCATGTTGTACTGATAATAATATAAGAAACAAGTAAAACTATTATAGTTCTAGCGATAATAACTGCATAATATGGGTAATAATGCATGTTATACTAATAATAATATAAGTAATATGTATAACTATTATAGTTCTAGCGATAATAACTGCATAATATCGGTAATAGTGTATGTTATATTGATAATATTGGGAGTAATAAGTATATTTATTATAGTTCTGACGATAATAACAGTATAATATGGGTGATAATGCATGTTATATTGATAACATTGGGAGTTATAAGTATAATTATTGTAGTTCTAGCGATAATAACTGCATAATATGGGTAATAATGCATGTTATATTGATAATATTGGGAGTAATAAGTATATTTGTTATAGTTCTGACGATAATAACAGTATAATACGGGTAATAATGCATGTTATATTGATAAAATTAGGAGTATTAAGTATAATTATTATAGCTCTAGCGATAATAACTGCATAATATGGGTAATAATGCATGTTGTACTGATAATAATATAAGAAACAAGTAAAACTATTATAGTTCTAGCGATAATAACTGCATAATATGGGTAATAATGCATGTTATACTAATAATAATATAAGTAATATGTATAACTATTATAGTTCTAGCGATAATAACTGCATAATATCGGTAATAGTGTATGTTATGTTGATAATATTGGGAGTAATAAGTATATTTATTATAGTTCTGACGATAATAACAGTATAATATGGGTGATAATGCATGTTATACTAATAATAATATAAGTAATATGTATAACTATTATAGTTCTAGCGATAATAACTGCATAATATCGGTAATAGTGTATGTTATATTGATAATATTGGGAGTAATAAGTATATTTATTATAGTTCTGACGATAATAACAGTATAATATGGGTGATAATGCATGTTATATTGATAATATTGGGAGTTATAAGTATAATTATTGTAGTTCTAGCGATAATAACTGCATAATATGGGTAATAATGCATGTTGTACTGATAATAATATAAGAAACAAGTAAAACTATTATAGTTCTAGCGATAATAACTGCATAATATGGGTAATAATGCATGTTATACTAATAATAATATAAGTAATATGTATAACTATTATAGTTCTAGCGATAATAACTGCATAATATCGGTAATAGTGTATGTTATATTGATAATATTGGGAGTAATAAGTATATTTATTATAGTTCTGACGATAATAACAGTATAATATGGGTGATAATGCATGTTATATTGATAATATTGGGAGTTATAAGTATAATTATTGTAGTTCTAGCGATAATAACTGCATAATATGGGTAATAATGCATGTTATATTGATAATATTGGGAGTAATAAGTATATTTGTTATAGTTCTGACGATAATAACAGTATAATACGGGTAATAATGCATGTTATATTGATAAAATTAGGAGTATTAAGTATAATTATTATAGCTCTAGCGATAATAACTGCATAATAGGGGTAATAATGCATGTTATACTGATAATAATATAAGTAATAAGTATAACTATTATAGTTCTAGCGATAATAACTGTATAACATGGGTAATAATGCATAACATATTGATAAAATTAGGAGTAATATGTATAATTATTATAGTTCTGGCGATAATAACTGCATAATATGGGTAACAATGCATGTTGTACTGATAATAATATAAGAAACAAGTAAAACTGTTATAGTTCTAGCGATAATAACTGCATAATATGGGTAATAATGCATGTTATACTAATAATAATATAAGTAATATGTATAACTATTATAGTTCCAGCGATAATAACTGTATAATATGATTAATAATGCATAACATATTGATAAAATTAGGAGTAATCAGTATAATTATTGTAGTTCTAGCGATAATAACTGCATAATATGGGTAATAATGCATGTTATATTGATAATATTGGGAGTAATAAGTATATTTGTTATAGTTCTGACGATAATAACAGTATAATATGGGTAATAATGCATGTTGTATTGATAATATTCGGAGTAATAAGTATAATTATTATATTTCTGGCGATAATAACTGCATAATATGGGTAACAATGCATGTTGTACTGCTAATAATATAAGAAACAAGTAAAACTATTATAGTTCTTGCGATAATAACTGCATAATATGGGTAATAATGCATGTTATACTAATAATAATATAAGTAATATGTATAACTATTATAGTTCTAGCTATAATAACTGCATAATATCGGTAATAATGCATGTTATATTGATAAAATTGGGAGTAATAAGTATATTTATTATATTTCTGACGATAATAACCGTATAATATGGGTAATAATGCACGTTGTATTGATAATATTCGGAGTAATAAGTATAATTATTATATTTCTGGCGATAATAACTGCATAATATGGGTAACAATGCATGTTGTACTGATAATAATATAAGAAACAAGTAAAACTATTATAGTTCTAGCGATAATAGCTGCATAATATGGGTAATAATGCATGTTATACTAATAATAATATAAGTAATATGTATAACTATTATAGTTCTAGCGATAATAACTGTATAATATGATTAATAATGCATAACATATTGATAAAATTAGGAGTAATCAGTATAATTATTATAGTTCTAGCGATAATAACTGCATAATATGGGTAATAATGCATGTTATACTGATAATAATATAAGTAACAAGTAAAACTGTTATAGTTCTAGCGATAATAACTGCATAATAGGGGTAATAATGCATGTTATACTGATAATAATATAAGTAATAAGTATAACTATTATAGTTCTAGCGATAATAACTGTATAATATGATTAATAATGCGTAACATATTGATAAAATTAGGAGTAATCAGTATAATTATTATAGTTCTAGCGATAATAACTGCATAATAGGGGTAATAATGCATGTTATACTGATAATAATATAAGTAATAAGTATAACTATTATAGTTCTAACGATAATAACTGTATAATATGGGTAATAATGCATAACATATTGATAAAATTAGGAGTAATAAGTATAATTATTATAGTTCTAGCGATAATAACTGCATAATATGGATAATAATGCATGTTATATTGATAATTTTGGGAGTAATAAGTATAATTATTGTAGTTCTCGCTATAATAACTGCTTAATATGGGTAATAATGCACAACATATTGATGAAATTAGGAGTAATAAGTATAATTGTTATAGTTCTAGCGATAATAACTGCATAATATGGGTAATAGTGCATGTTATATTGATAATATTGGGAGTAATAAGTATATTTATTATAGTTCTGACGATAATAACAGTATAATATGGGTAATAATGCATGTTATATTGATAATATTTGCAGTCATAAGTATAGTTATTGTAGTTCTCGCGATAATAACTGCATAATATGGATAATAATGCATGTTATATCGATAATATTGGGAGTAATAAGTATAATTATTGTAGTTCTCGCTATAATAACTGCTTAATATGGGTAATAATGCACAACATATTGATAAAATTAGGAGTAATCAGTATAATCATTATAGTTCTAGCGATAATAACTGCATAATAGGGGTAATAATGCATGATATATTGATAATATCGCGAGTAATAAGTATAATTATCATAGTTCTAGCAATAATAACTGCATAATATGGGTAATAATGCATGTTATATTGATAAAATGAGGAGTAATAAGTATAATTATTATAGTTCTGGCGATAATAACTGCATAATTAGGGTAATAATGCATGTTATATGGATAAAATGAGGAGTAATAAGTATAATTATTATATTTCTGGCGATAATAACTGCATAATATGGGTAATAATGCATGTTGTACTGATAATAATATAAGAAACAAGTAAAACTATTATAGTTCTAGCGATAATAACTGCATAATATGGGTAATAATGCATGTTATACTAATAATAATATAAGTAATATGTATAACTATTATAGTTCTAGCGATAATAAGTGCATAATATCGATAATAGTGTATGTTATATTGATAATATTGGGAGTAATAGGTATATTTATTATAGTTCTGACGATAATAACAGTATAATATGGGTGATAATGCATGTTATATTGATAATATTGGGAGTTATAAGTATAATTATTGTAGTTCTAGCGATAATAACTGCATAATATGGGTAATAATGCATGTTATATTGATAATATTGGGAGTAATAAGTATATTTGTTACAGTTCTGACGATAATAACAGTATAATACGGGTAATAATGCATGTTATATTGATAAAATTAGGAGTATTAAGTATAATTATTATAGCTCTAGCGATAATAACTGCATAATAGGGGTAATAATGCATGTTATACTGATAATAATATAAGTAATAAGTATAACTATTATAGTTCTAGCGATAATAACTGTATAATATGTGTAATAATGCATAACATATTGATAAAATTAGGAGTAATAAGTATAATTATTATAGTTCTGGCGATAATAACTGCATAATATGGGTAATAATGCATGTTATATTGATAATATTGGGAGTAATAAGTATATTTATTATAGTTCTGACGATAATAACCGTATAATATGGGTAATAATGCATGTTGTATTGATAATATTCGGAGTAATAAGTATAATTATTATATTTCTGGCGATAATAACTGCATAATATGGGTAACAATGCATGTTATATTGATAATATTGGGAGTAATAAGTATATTTATTATAGTTCTGACGATAATAACAGTATAATATGGGTAATAATGCATGTTATATTGATAATATTCGGAGTAATAAGTATAATTATTATATTTCTGGCGATAATAACTGCATAATATGGGTAATAATGCATGTTGTACTGATAATAATATAAGAAACAAGTAAAACTATTATAGTTCTAGCGATAATAACTGCATAATATGGGTAATAATGCATGTTATACTAATAATAATATAAGTAATATGTATAACTATTATAGTTCTAGCGATAATAACTGCATAATATCGGTAATAGTGTATGTTATATTGATAATATTGGGAGTAATAAGTATATTTATTATAGTTCTGACGATAATAACAGTATAATATGGGTAATAATGCATGTTATACTAATAATAATATAAGTAATATGTATAACTATTATAGTTCTAGCGATAATAACTGCATAATATCGGTAATAGTGTATGTTATATTGATAATATTGGGAGTAATAAGTATATTTATTATAGTTCTCACGATAATAACCGTATAATATGGGTAATAATGCATGTTGTATTGATAATATTCGGAGTAATAAGTATATTTATTATAGTTCTGACGATAATAACAGTATAATGTGGGTAATAATGCATGTTATATTGATAATATTCGGTGTAATAAGTATAATTATTATATTTCTGGCGATAATAACTGCATAATATGGGTAATAATGCATGTTGTACTGATAATAATATAAGAAACAAGTAAAACTATTATAGTTCTAGCGATAATAACTGCATAATATGGGTAATAATGCATGTTATACTAATAATAATATAAGTAATATGTATAACTATTATAGTTCTAGCGATAATAACTGCATAATATCGGTAATAGTGTATGTTATATTGATAATATTGGGAGTAATAAGTATATTTATTATAGTTCTGACGATAATAACTGCTTAATATGGGTAATAATGCATAACATATTGATAAAATTAGGAGTAATAAGTATAATTATTGTAGTTCTAGCGATAATAACTGCATAATATGGGTAATAATGCATGTTATATTGATAATATTGGGAGTAATAAGTATATTTGTTATAGTTCTGACGATAATAACAGTATAATACGGGTAATAATGCATGTTATATTGATAAAATTAGGAGTATTAAGTATAATTATTATAGCTCTAGCGATAATAACTGCATAATAGGGGTAATAATGCATGTTATACTGATAATAATATAAGTAATAAGTATAACTATTATAGTTCTAGCGATAATAACTCTATAATATGTGTAATAATGCATAACATATTGATAAAATTAGGAGTAATAAGTATAATTATTATAGTTCTGGCGATAATAACTGCATAATATGGGTAATAATGCATGTTATATTGATAATATTGGGAGTAATAAGTATATTTATTATAGTTCTGACGATAATAACCGTATAATATGGGTAATAATGCATGTTGTATTGATAATATTCGGAGTAATAAGTATAATTATTATATTTCTGGCGATAATAACTGCATAATATGGGTAACAATGCATGTTATATTGATAATATTGGGAGTAATAAGTATATTTATTATAGTTCTGACGATAATAACAGTATAATATGGGTAATAATGCATGTTATATTGATAATATTCGGAGTAATAAGTATAATTATTATATTTCTGGCGATAATAACTGCATAATATGGGTAACAATGCATGTTGTACTGCTAATAATATAAGAAACAAGTAAAACTATTATAGTTCTAGCGATAATAACTGCATAATATGGGTAATAATGCATGTTATACTAATAATAATATAAGTAATATGTATAACTATTATAGTTCTAGCTATAATAACTGCATAATATCGGTAATAATGCATGTTATATTGATAAAATTGGGAGTAATAGGTATATTTATTATATTTCTGACGATAACAACCGTATAATATGGGTAATAATGCATGTTGTATTGATAATATTCGGAGTAATAAGTATAATTATTATATTTCTGGCGATAATAACTGCATAATATGGGTAACAATGCATGTTGTACTGATAATAATATAAGAAACAAGTAAAACTATTATAGCTCTAGCGATAATAACTGCATAATATGGGTAATAATGCATGTTATACTAATAATAATATAAGTAATATGTATAACTATTATAGTTCTAGCGATAATAACTGGATAATATCGGTAATAGTGTATGTTATATTGATAATATTGGGAGTAATAAGTATATTTATTATAGTTCTGACGATAATAACTGCTTAATATGGGTAATAATGCATAACATATTGATAAAATTAGGAGTAATAAGTATAATTATTGTAGTTCTAGCGATAATAACTGCATAATATGGGTAATAATGCATGTTATATTGATAATATTGGGAGTAATAAGTATATTTGTTATAGTTCTGACGATAATAACAGTATAATACGGGTAATAATGCATGTTATATTGATAAAATTAGGAGTATTAAGTATAATTATTATAGCTCTAGCGATAATAACTGCATAATAGGGGTAATAATGCATGTTATACTGATAATAATATAAGTAATAAGTATAACTATTATAGTTCTAGCGATAATAACTCTATAATATGTGTAATAATGCATAACATATTGATAAAATTAGGAGTAATAAGTATAATTATTATAGTTCTGGCGATAATAACTGCATAATATGGGTAATAATGCATGTTATATTGATAATATTGGGAGTAATAAGTATATTTATTATAGTTCTGACGATAATAACAGTATAATATGGGTAATAATGCATGTTATACTAATAATAATATAAGTAATATGTATAACTATTATAGTTCTAGCGATAATAACTGCATAATATCGGTAATAGTGTATGTTATATTGATAATATTGGGAGTAATAAGTATATTTATTATAGTTCTGACGATAATAACCGTATAATATGGGTAATAATGCATGTTGTATTGATAATATTCGGAGTAATAAGTATATTTATTATAGTTCTGACGATAATAACAGTATAATATGGGTAATAATGCATGTTATATTGATAATATTCGGAGTATTAAGTATAATTATTATAGCTCTAGCGATAATAACTGCATAATAGGGGTAATAATGCATGTTATACTGATAATAATATAAGTAATAAGTATAACTATTATAGTTCTAGCGATAATAACTGTATAACATGGGTAATAATGCATAACATATTGATAAAATTAGGAGTAATATGTATAATTATTATAGTTCTGGCGATAATAACTGCATAATATGGGTAACAATGCATGTTGTACTGATAATAATATAAGAAACAAGTAAAACTATTATAGTTCTAGCGATAATAACTGCATAATATGGGTAATAATGCATGTTATACTAATAATAATATAAGTAATATGTATAACTATTATAGTTCCAGCGATAATAACTGTATAATATGATTAATAATGCATAACATATTGATAAAATTAGGAGTAATCAGTATAATTATTGTAGTTCTAGCGATAATAACTGCATAATATGGGTAATAATGCATGTTATATTGATAATATTGGGAGTAATAAGTATATTTGTTATAGTTCTGACGATAATAACAGTATAATATGGGTAATAATGCATGTTGTATTGATAATATTCGGAGTAATAAGTATAATTATTATATTTCTGGCGATAATAACTGCATAATATGGGTAACAATGCATGTTGTACTGCTAATAATATAAGAAACAAGTAAAACTATTATAGTTCTAGCGATAATAACTGCATAATATGGGTAATAATGCATGTTATACTAATAATAATATAAGTAATATGTATAACTATTATAGTTCTAGCTATAATAACTGCATAATATCGGTAATAATGCATGTTATATTGATAAAATTGGGAGTAATAGGTATATTTATTATATTTCTGACGATAATAACCGTATAATATGGGTAATAATGCATGTTGTATTGATAATATTCGGAGTAATAAGTATAATTATTATATTTCTGGCGATAATAACTGCATAATATGGGTAACAATGCATGTTGTACTGATAATAATATAAGAAACAAGTAAAACTATTATAGTTCTAGCGATAATAACTGCATAATATGGGTAATAATGCATGTTATACTAATAATAATATAAGTAATATGTATAACTATTATAGTTCTAGCGATAATAACTGTATAATATGATTAATAATGCATAACATATTGATAAAATTAGGAGTAATCAGTATAATTATTATAGTTCTAGCGATAATAACTGCATAATATGGGTAATAATGCATGTTATATTGATAATTTTGGGAGTAATAAGTATAATTATTGTAGTTCTCGCTATAATAACTGCTTAATATGGGTAATAATGCACAACATATTGATGAAATTCGGAGTAATAAGTATAATTATTATAGTTCTAGCGATAATAACTGCATAATATGGGTAATAGTGCATGTTATATTGATAATATTGGGAGTAATAAGTATATTTATTATAGTTCTGACGATAATAACAGTATAATATGGGTAATAATGCATGTTATATTGATAATATTTGCAGTCATAAGTATAATTATTGTAGTTCTCGCGATAATAACTGCATAATATGGATAATAATGCATGTTATATTGATAATATTGGGAGTAATAAGTATAATTATTGTAGTTCTCGCTATAATAACTGCTTAATATGGGTAATAATGCACAACATATTGATAAAATTAGGAGTAATCAGTATAATCATTATAGTTCTAGCGATAATAACTGCATAATAGGGGTAATGATGCATGATATATTGATAATATCGCGAGTAATAAGTATAATTATCATAGTTCTAGCAATAATAACTGCATAATATGGGAAATAATGCATGTTATATTGATAAAATGAGGAGTAATAAGTATAATTATTATAGTTCTGGCGATAATAACTGCATAATTAGGGTAATAATGCATGTTATATGGATAAAATGAGGAGTAATAAGTATAATTATTTTAGTTCTGGCGATAATAACTGCATAATAGGGGTAATGATGCATGATATATTGATAATATCGCGAGTAATAAGTATAATTATCATAGTTCTAGCGATAATAACTGCATAATATGGGTAATAATGCATGTTATACTAATAATAATATAAGTAATATGTATAACTATTATAGTTCTAGCGATAATAACTGTATAATATGATTAATAATGCATAACATATTGATAAAATTAGGAGTAATCAGTATAATTATTATAGTTCTAGCGATAATAACTGCATAATATCGGTAGTAGTGTATGTTATATTGATAATATTGGGAGTAATAAGTATATTTATTATAGTTCTGACGATAATAACAGTATAATATGGGTGATAATGCATGTTATATTGATAATATTGGGAGTAATAAGTATAATTATTGTAGTTCTAGCGATAATAACTGCATAATAGGGGTAATAATGCATGTTATACTGATAATAATGTAAGTAATAAGTATAACTGTTATAATTCTAGCGATAATAACTGTATAATATGGGTAATAATGCATAACATATTGATGAAATTAGGAGTAATAAGTATAATTATTATAGTTCTAGCGATAATAACTGCATAATATGGGTAATAGTGCATGTTATATTGATAATATTGGGAGTAATAAGTATATTTGTTATAGTTCTGACGATAATAACGGTATAATACGGGTAATAATGCATGTTATATTGATAAAATTAGGAGTATTAAGTATAATTATTATAGCTCTAGCGATAATAACTGCATAATAGGGGTAATAATGCATGTTATACTGATAATAATATAAGTAATAAGTATAACTATTATAGTTCTAGCGATAATAACTGTATAATATGTGTAATAATGCATAACATATTGATAAAATTAGGAGTAATAAGTATAATTATTATAGTTCTGGCGATAATAACTGCATAATATGGGTAATAATGCATGTTATATTGATAATATTGGGAGTAATAAGTATATTTATTATAGTTCTGACGATAATAACCGTATAATATGGGTAATAATGCATGTTGTATTGATAATATTCGGAGTAATGAGTATAATTATTATATTTCTGGCGATAATAACTGCATAATATGGGTAATAATGCATGTTATACTAATAATAATGTAAGTAATATGTATAACTATTATAGTTCTAGCTATAATAACTGCATAATATCGGTAATAATGCATGTTATATTGATAAAATTGGGAGTAATAGGTATATTTATTATATTTCTGACGATAATAACCGTATAATATGGGTAATAATGCATGTTGTATTGATAATATTCGGAGTAATAAGTATAATTATTATATTTCTGGCGATAATAACTGCATAATATGGGTAACAATGCATGTTGTACTGATAATAATATAAGAAACAAGTAAAACTATTATAGCTCTAGCGATAATAACTGCATAATATGGGTAATAATGCATGTTATACTAATAATAATATAAGTAATATGTATAACTATTATAGTTCTAGCGATAATAACTGCATAATATCGGTAATAGTGTATGTTATATTGATAATATTGGGAGTAATAAGTATATTTATTATAGTTCTGACGATAGTAACTGCTTAATATGGGTAATAATGCATAACATATTGATAAAATTAGGAGTAATAAGTATAATTATTGTAGTTCTAGCGATAATAACTGCATAATATGGGTAATAATGCATGTTATATTGATAATATTGGGAGTAATAAGTATATTTGTTATAGTTCTGACGATAATAACAGTATAATACGGGTAATAATGCATGTTATATTGATAAAATTAGGAGTATTAAGTATAATTATTATAGCTCTAGCGATAATAACTGCATAATAGGGGTAATAATGCATGTTATACTGATAATAATATAAGTAATAAGTATAACTATTATAGTTCTAGCGATAATAACTCTATAATATGTGTAATAATGCATAACATATTGATAAAATTAGGAGTAATAAGTATAATTATTATAGTTCTGGCGATAATAACTGCATAATATGGGTAATAATGCATGTTATATTGATAATATTGGGAGTAATAAGTATATTTATTATAGTTCTGACGATAATAACAGTATAATATGGGTAATAATGCATGTTATACTAATAATAATATAAGTAATATGTATAACTATTATAGTTCTAGCGATAATAACTGCATAATATCGGTAATAGTGTATGTTATATTGATAATATTGGGAGTAATAAGTATATTTATTATAGTTCTGACGATAATAACCGTATAATATGGGTAATAATGCATGTTGTATTGATAATATTCGGAGTAATAAGTATATTTATTATAGTTCTGACGATAATAACAGTATAATATGGGTAATAATGCATGTTATATTGATAATATTCGGAGTAATAAGTATAATTATTATATTTCTGGCGATAATAACTGCATAATATGGGTAATAATGCATGTTGTACTGATAATAATATAAGAAACAAGTAAAACTATTATAGTTCTAGCGATAATAACTGCATAATATGGGTAATAATGCATGTTATACTAATAATAATATAAGTAATATGTATAACTATTATAGTTCTAGCGATAATAACTGCATAATATCGGTAATAGTGTATGTTATATTGATAATATTGGGAGTAATAAGTATATTTATTATAGTTCTGACGATAATAACTGCTTAATATGGGTAATAATGCATAACATATTGATAAAATTAGGAGTAATAAGTATAATTATTGTAGTTCTAGCGATAATAACTGCATAATATGGGTAATAATGCATGTTATATTGATAATATTGGGAGTAATAAGTATATTTGTTATAGTTCTGACGATAATAACAGTATAATACGGGTAATAATGTATGTTATATTGATAAAATTAGGAGTATTAAGTATAATTATTATAGCTCTAGCGATAATAACTGCATAATAGGGGTAATAATGCATGTTATACTGATAATAATATAAGTAATAAGTATAACTATTATAGTTCTAGCGATAATAACTCTATAATATGTGTAATAATGCATAACATATTGATAAAATTAGGAGTAATAAGTATAATTATTATAGTTCTGGCGATAATAACTGCATAATATGGGTAATAATGCATGTTATATTGATAATATTGGGAGTAATAAGTATATTTATTATAGTTCTGACGATAATAACCGTATAATATGGGTAATAATGCATGTTGTATTGATAATATTCGGAGTAATAAGTATAATTATTATATTTCTGGCGATAATAACTGCATAATATGGGTAACAATGCATGTTATATTGATAATATTGGGAGTAATAAGTATATTTATTATAGTTCTGACGATAATAACAGTATAATATGGGTAATAATGCATGTTATATTGATAATATTCGGAGTAATAAGTATAATTATTATATTTCTGGCGATAATAACTGCATAATATGGGTAACAATGCATGTTGTACTGCTAATAATATAAGAAACAAGTAAAACTATTATAGTTCTAGCGATAATAACTGCATAATATGGGTAATAATGCATGTTATACTAATAATAATATAAGTAATATGTATAACTATTATAGTTCTAGCTATAATAACTGCATAATATCGGTAATAATGCATGTTATATTGATAAAATTGGGAGTAATAGGTATATTTATTATATTTCTGACGATAATAACCGTATAATATGGGTAATAATGCATGTTGTATTGATAATATTCGGAGTAATAAGTATAATTATTATATTTCTGGCGATAATAACTGCATAATATGGGTAACAATGCATGTTGTACTGATAATAATATAAGAAACAAGTAAAACTATTATAGTTCTAGCGATAATAACTGCATAATATGGGTAATAATGCATGTTATACTAATAATAATATAAGTAATATGTATAACTATTATAGTTCTAGCGATAATAACTGTATAATATGATTAATAATGCATAACATATTGATAAAATTAGGAGTAATCAGTATAATTATTATAGTTCTAGCGATAATAACTGCATAATATGGGTAATAATGCATGTTATATTGATAATATTGGGAGTAATAAGTATATTTATTATAGTTCTGACGATAATAACAATATAATATGGGTGATAATGCATGTTATATTGATAATATTGGGAGTTATAAGTATAATTATTGTAGTTCTAGCGATAATAACTGCATAATATGGGTAATAATGCATGTTATACTGATAATAATATAAGTAACAAGTAAAACTATTATAGTTCTAGCGATAATAACTGCATAATAGGGGTAATAATGCATGTTATACTGATAATAATATAAGTAATAAGTATAACTATTATAGTTCTAGCGATAATAACAGTATAATATGATTAATAATGCATAACATATTGATAAAATTAGGAGTAATCAGTATAATTATTATAGTTCTAGCGATAATAACTGCATAATAGGGGTAATAATGCATGTTATACTGATAATAATATAAGTAATAAGTATAACTATTATAGTTCTAACGATAATAACTGTATAATATGGGTAATAATGCATAACATATTGATAAAATTAGGAGTAATAAGTATAATTATTATAGTTCTAGCGATAATAACTGCATAATATCGGTAGTAGTGTATGTTATATTGATAATATTGGGAGTAATAAGTATATTTATTATAGTTCTGACGATAATAACAGTATAATATGGGTGATAATGCATGTTATATTGATAATATTGGGAGTAATAAGTATAATTATTGTAGTTCTAGCGATAATAACTGCATAATAGGGGTAATAATGCATGTTATACTGATAATAATGTAAGTAATAAGTATAACTGTTATAATTCTAGCGATAATAACTGTATAATATGGGTAATAATGCATAACATATTGATGAAATTAGGAGTAATAAGTATAATTATTATAGTTCTAGCGATAATAACTGCATAATATGGGTAATAGTGCATGTTATATTGATAATATTGGGAGTAATAAGTATATTTGTTATAGTTCTGACGATAATAACGGTATAATACGGGTAATAATGCATGTTATATTGATAAAATTAGGAGTATTAAGTATAATTATTATAGCTCTAGCGATAATAACTGCATAATAGGGGTAATAATGCATGTTATACTGATAATAATATAAGTAATAAGTATAACTATTATAGTTCTAGCGATAATAACTGTATAATATGTGTAATAATGCATAACATATTGATAAAATTAGGAGTAATAAGTATAATTATTATAGTTCTGGCGATAATAACTGCATAATATGGGTAATAATGCATGTTATATTGATAATATTGGGAGTAATAAGTATATTTATTATAGTTCTGACGATAATAACCGTATAATATGGGTAATAATGCATGTTGTATTGATAATATTCGGAGTAATAAGTATAATTATTATATTTCTGGCGATAATAACTGCATAATATGGGTAACAATGCATGTTGTACTGCTAATAATATAAGAAACAAGTAAAACTATTATAGTTCTAGCGATAATAACTGCATAATATGGGTAATAATGCATGTTATACTAATAATAATATAAGTAATATGTATAACTATTATAGTTCTAGCTATAATAACTGCATAATATCGGTAATAATGCATGTTATATTGATAAAATTGGGAGTAATAGGTATATTTATTATATTTCTGACGATAATAACCGTATAATATGGGTAATAATGCATGTTGTATTGATAATATTCGGAGTAATAAGTATAATTATTATATTTCTGGCGATAATAACTGCATAATATGGGTAACAATGCATGTTGTACTGATAATAATATAAGAAACAAGTAAAACTATTATAGTTCTAGCGATAATAACTGCATAATATGGGTAATAATGCATGTTATACTAATAATAATATAAGTAATATGTATAACTATTATAGTTCTAGCGATAATAACTGTATAATATGATTAATAATGCATAACATATTGATAAAATTAGGAGTAATCAGTATAATTATTATAGTTCTAGCGATAATAACTGCATAATATGGGTAATAATGCATGTTATATTGATAATATTGGGAGTAATAAGTATATTTATTATAGTTCTGACGATAATAACAATATAATATGGGTGATAATGCATGTTATATTGATAATATTGGGAGTTATAAGTATAATTATTGTAGTTCTAGCGATAATAACTGCATAATATGGGTAATAATGCATGTTATACTGATAATAATATAAGTAACAAGTAAAACTATTATAGTTCTAGCGATAATAACTGCATAATAGGGGTAATAATGCATGTTATACTGATAATAATATAAGTAATAAGTATAACTATTATAGTTCTAGCGATAATAACAGTATAATATGATTAATAATGCATAACATATTGATAAAATTAGGAGTAATCAGTATAATTATTATAGTTCTAGCGATAATAACTGCATAATAGGGGTAATAATGCATGTTATACTGATAATAATATAAGTAATAAGTATAACTATTATAGTTCTAACGATAATAACTGTATAATATGGGTAATAATGCATAACATATTGATAAAATTAGGAGTAATAAGTATAATTATTATAGTTCTAGCGATAATAACTGCATAATATCGGTAGTAGTGTATGTTATATTGATAATATTGGGAGTAATAAGTATATTTATTATAGTTCTGACGATAATAACAGTATAATATGGGTGATAATGCATGTTATATTGATAATATTGGGAGTAATAAGTATAATTATTGTAGTTCTAGCGATAATAACTGCATAATAGGGGTAATAATGCATGTTATACTGATAATAATGTAAGTAATAAGTATAACTGTTATAATTCTAGCGATAATAACTGTATAATATGGGTAATAATGCATAACATATTGATGAAATTAGGAGTAATAAGTATAATTATTATAGTTCTAGCGATAATAACTGCATAATATGGGTAATAGTGCATGTTATATTGATAATATTGGGAGTAATAAGTATATTTGTTATAGTTCTGACGATAATAACGGTATAATACGGGTAATAATGCATGTTATATTGATAAAATTAGGAGTATTAAGTATAATTATTATAGCTCTAGCGATAATAACTGCATAATAGGGGTAATAATGCATGTTATACTGATAATAATATAAGTAATAAGTATAACTATTATAGTTCTAGCGATAATAACTGTATAATATGTGTAATAATGCATAACATATTGATAAAATTAGGAGTAATAAGTATAATTATTATAGTTCTGGCGATAATAACTGCATAATATGGGTAATAATGCATGTTATATTGATAATATTGGGAGTAATAAGTATATTTATTATAGTTCTGACGATAATAACCGTATAATATGGGTAATAATGCATGTTGTATTGATAATATTCGGAGTAATAAGTATAATTATTATATTTCTGGCGATAATAACTGCATAATATGGGTAATAATGCATGTTGTACTGATAATAATATAAGAAACAAGTAAAACTATTATAGTTCTAGCGATAATAACTGCATAATATGGGTAATAATGCATGTTATACTAATAATAATATAAGTAATATGTATAACTATTATAGTTCTAGCGATAATAACTGCATAATATCGGTAATAGTGTATGTTATGTTGATAATATTGGGAGTAATAAGTATATTTATTATAGTTCTGACGATAATAACAGTATAATATGGGTGATAATGCATGTTATACTAATAATAATATAAGTAATATGTATAACTATTATAGTTCTAGCGATAATAACTGCATAATATCGGTAATAGTGTATGTTATATTGATAATATTGGGAGTAATAAGAATATTTATTATAGTTCTGACGATAATAACAGTATAATATGGGTGATAATGCATGTTATATTGATAATATTGGGAGTTATAAGTATAATTATTGTAGTTCTAGCGATAATAACTGCATAATATGGGTAATAATGCATGTTGTACTGATAATAATATAAGAAACAAGTAAAACTATTATAGTTCTAGCGATAATAACTGCATAATATGGGTAATAATGCATGTTATACTAATAATAATATAAGTAATATGTATAACTATTATAGTTCTAGCGATAATAACTGCATAATATCGGTAATAGTGTATGTTATATTGATAATATTGGGAGTAATAAGTATATTTATTATAGTTCTGACGATAATAACCGTATAATATGGGTAATAATGCATGTTGTATTGATAATATTCGGAGTAATAAGTATATTTATTATAGTTCTGACGTTAATAACAGTATAATATGGGTAATAATGCATGTTATATTGATAATATTGGGAGTAATAAGTATAATTATTATATTTCTGGCGATAATAACTGCATAATATGGGTAATAATGCATGTTGTACTGATAATAATATAAGAAACAAGTAAAACTATTATAGTTCTAGCGATAATAACTGCATAATATGGGTAATAATGCATGTTATACTAATAATAATATAAGTAATATGTATAACTATTATAGTTCTAGCGATAATAACTGCATAATATCGGTAATAGTGTATGTTATATTGATAATATTGGGAGTAATAAGTATATTTATTATAGTTCTGACGATAACAACTGCTTAATATGGGTAATAATGCATAACATATTGATAAAATTAGGAGTAATAAGTATAATTATTGTAGTTCTAGCGATAATAACTGCATAATATGGGTAATAATGCATGTTATATTGATAATATTGGGAGTAATAAGTATATTTGTTATAGTTCTGACGATAATAACAGTATAATACGGGTAATAATGTATGTTATATTGATAAAATTAGGAGTATTAAGTATAATTATTATAGCTCTAGCGATAATAACTGCATAATAGGGGTAATAATGCATGTTATACTGATAATAATATAAGTAATAAGTATAACTATTATAGTTCTAGCGATAATAACTCTATAATATGTGTAATAATGCATAACATATTGATAAAATTAGGAGTAATAAGTATAATTATTATAGTTCTGGCGATAATAACTGCATAATATGGGTAATAATGCATGTTATATTGATAATATTGGGAGTAATAAGTATATTTATTATAGTTCTGACGATAATAACCGTATAATATGGGTAATAATGCATGTTGTATTGATAATATTCGGAGTAATAAGTATAATTATTATATTTCTGGCGATAATAACTGCATAATATGGGTAACAATGCATGTTATATTGATAATATTGGGAGTAATAAGTATATTTATTATAGTTCTGACGATAATAACAGTATAATATGGGTAATAATGCATGTTATATTGATAATATTCGGAGTAATAAGTATAATTATTATATTTCTGGCGATAATAACTGCATAATATGGGTAACAATGCATGTTGTACTGCTAATAATATAAGAAACAAGTAAAACTATTATAGTTCTAGCGATAATAACTGCATAATATGGGTAATAATGCATGTTATACTAATAATAATATAAGTAATATGTATAACTATTATAGTTCTAGCTATAATAACTGCATAATATCGGTAATAATGCATGTTATATTGATAAAATTGGGAGTAATAGGTATATTTATTATATTTCTGACGATAATAACCGTATAATATGGGTAATAATGCATGTTGTATTGATAATATTCGGAGTAATAAGTATAATTATTATATTTCTGGCGATAATAACTGCATAATATGGGTAACAATGCATGTTGTACTGATAATAATATAAGAAACAAGTAAAACTATTATAGTTCTAGCGATAATAACTGCATAATATGGGTAATAATGCATGTTATACTAATAATAATATAAGTAATATGTATAACTATTATAGTTCTAGCGATAATAACTGTATAATATGATTAATAATGCATAACATATTGATAAAATTAGGAGTAATCAGTATAATTATTATAGTTCTAGCGATAATAACTGCATAATATGGGTAATAATGCATGTTATATTGATAATATTGGGAGTAATAAGTATATTTATTATAGTTCTGACGATAATAACCGTATAATATGGGTAATAATGCATGTTGTATTGATAATATTCGGAGTAATGAGTATAATTATTATATTTCTGGCGATAATAACTGCATAATATGGGTAATAATGCATGTTATACTAATAATAATATAAGTAATATGTATAACTATTATAGTTCTAGCTATAATAACTGCATAATATCGGTAATAATGCATGTTATATTGATAAAATTGGGAGTAATAGGTATATTTATTATATTTCTGACGATAATAACCGTATAATATGGGTAATAATGCATGTTGTATTGATAATATTCGGAGTAATAAGTATAATTATTATATTTCTGGCGATAATAACTGCATAATATGGGTAACAATGCATGTTGTACTGATAATAATATAAGAAACAAGTAAAACTATTATAGCTCTAGCGATAATAACTGCATAATATGGGTAATAATGCATGTTATACTAATAATAATATAAGTAATATGTATAACTATTATAGTTCTAGCGATAATAACTGCATAATATCGGTAATAGTGTATGTTATATTGATAATATTGGGAGTAATAAGTATATTTATTATAGTTCTGACGATAATAACTGCTTAATATGGGTAATAATGCATAACATATTGATAAAATTAGGAGTAATAAGTATAATTATTGTAGTTCTAGCGATAATAACTGCATAATATGGGTAATAATGCATGTTATATTGATAATATTGGGAGTAATAAGTATATTTGTTATAGTTCTGACGATAATAACAGTATAATACGGGTAATAATGCATGTTATATTGATAAAATTAGGAGTATTAAGTATAATTATTATAGCTCTAGCGATAATAACTGCATAATAGGGGTAATAATGCATGTTATACTGATAATAATATAAGTAATAAGTATAACTATTATAGTTCTAGCGATAATAACTCTATAATATGTGTAATAATGCATAACATATTGATAAAATTAGGAGTAATAAGTATAATTATTATAGTTCTGGCGATAATAACTGCATAATATGGGTAATAATGCATGTTATATTGATAATATTGGGAGTAATAAGTATATTTATTATAGTTCTGACGATAATAACAGTATAATATGGGTAATAATGCATGTTATACTAATAATAATATAAGTAATATGTATAACTATTATAGTTCTAGCGATAATAACTGCATAATATCGGTAATAGTGTATGTTATATTGATAATATTGGGAGTAATAAGTATATTTATTATAGTTCTGACGATAATAACCGTATAATATGGGTAATAATGCATGTTGTATTGATAATATTCGGAGTAATAAGTATATTTATTATAGTTCTGACGATAATAACAGTATAATATGGGTAATAATGCATGTTATATTGATAATATTCGGAGTAATAAGTATAATTATTATATTTCTGGCGATAATAACTGCATAATATGGGTAATAATGCATGTTGTACTGATAATAATATAAGAAACAAGTAAAACTATTATAGTTCTAGCGATAATAACTGCATAATATGGGTAATAATGCATGTTATACTAATAATAATATAAGTAATATGTATAACTATTATAGTTCTAGCGATAATAACTGCATAATATCGGTAATAGTGTATGTTATATTGATAATATTGGGAGTAATAAGTATATTTATTATAGTTCTGACGATAATAACTGCTTAATATGGGTAATAATGCATAACATATTGATAAAATTAGGAGTAATAAGTATAATTATTGTAGTTCTAGCGATAATAACTGCATAATATGGGTAATAATGCATGTTATATTGATAATATTGGGAGTAATAAGTATATTTGTTATAGTTCTGACGATAATAACAGTATAATACGGGTAATAATGTATGTTATATTGATAAAATTAGGAGTATTAAGTATAATTATTATAGCTCTAGCGATAATAACTGCATAATAGGGGTAATAATGCATGTTATACTGATAATAATATAAGTAATAAGTATAACTATTATAGTTCTAGCGATAATAACTCTATAATATGTGTAATAATGCATAACATATTGATAAAATTAGGAGTAATAAGTATAATTATTATAGTTCTGGCGATAATAACTGCATAATATGGGTAATAATGCATGTTATATTGATAATATTGGGAGTAATAAGTATATTTATTATAGTTCTGACGATAATAACCGTATAATATGGGTAATAATGCATGTTGTATTGATAATATTCGGAGTAATAAGTATAATTATTATATTTCTGGCGATAATAACTGCATAATATGGGTAACAATGCATGTTATATTGATAATATTGGGAGTAATAAGTATATTTATTATAGTTCTGACGATAATAACAGTATAATATGGGTAATAATGCATGTTATATTGATAATATTCGGAGTAATAAGTATAATTATTATATTTCTGGCGATAATAACTGCATAATATGGGTAACAATGCATGTTGTACTGCTAATAATATAAGAAACAAGTAAAACTATTATAGTTCTAGCGATAATAACTGCATAATATGGGTAATAATGCATGTTATACTAATAATAATATAAGTAATATGTATAACTATTATAGTTCTAGCTATAATAACTGCATAATATCGGTAATAATGCATGTTATATTGATAAAATTGGGAGTAATAGGTATATTTATTATATTTCTGACGATAATAACCGTATAATATGGGTAATAATGCATGTTGTATTGATAATATTCGGAGTAATAAGTATAATTATTATATTTCTGGCGATAATAACTGCATAATATGGGTAACAATGCATGTTGTACTGATAATAATATAAGAAACAAGTAAAACTATTATAGTTCTAGCGATAATAACTGCATAATATGGGTAATAATGCATGTTATACTAATAATAATATAAGTAATATGTATAACTATTATAGTTCTAGCGATAATAACTGTATAATATGATTAATAATGCATAACATATTGATAAAATTAGGAGTAATCAGTATAATTATTATAGTTCTAGCGATAATAACTGCATAATATGGGTAATAATGCATGTTATATTGATAATATTGGGAGTAATAAGTATATTTATTATAGTTCTGACGATAATAACAATATAATATGGGTGATAATGCATGTTATATTGATAATATTGGGAGTTATAAGTATAATTATTGTAGTTCTAGCGATAATAACTGCATAATATGGGTAATAATGCATGTTATACTGATAATAATATAAGTAACAAGTAAAACTATTATAGTTCTAGCGATAATAACTGCATAATAGGGGTAATAATGCATGTTATACTGATAATAATATAAGTAATAAGTATAACTATTATAGTTCTAGCGATAATAACAGTATAATATGATTAATAATGCATAACATATTGATAAAATTAGGAGTAATCAGTATAATTATTATAGTTCTAGCGATAATAACTGCATAATAGGGGTAATAATGCATGTTATACTGATAATAATATAAGTAATAAGTATAACTATTATAGTTCTAACGATAATAACTGTATAATATGGGTAATAATGCATAACATATTGATAAAATTAGGAGTAATAAGTATAATTATTATAGTTCTAGCGATAATAACTGCATAATATCGGTAGTAGTGTATGTTATATTGATAATATTGGGAGTAATAAGTATATTTATTATAGTTCTGACGATAATAACAGTATAATATGGGTGATAATGCATGTTATATTGATAATATTGGGAGTAATAAGTATAATTATTGTAGTTCTAGCGATAATAACTGCATAATAGGGGTAATAATGCATGTTATACTGATAATAATGTAAGTAATAAGTATAACTGTTATAATTCTAGCGATAATAACTGTATAATATGGGTAATAATGCATAACATATTGATGAAATTAGGAGTAATAAGTATAATTATTATAGTTCTAGCGATAATAACTGCATAATATGGGTAATAGTGCATGTTATATTGATAATATTGGGAGTAATAAGTATATTTGTTATAGTTCTGACGATAATAACGGTATAATACGGGTAATAATGCATGTTATATTGATAAAATTAGGAGTATTAAGTATAATTATTATAGCTCTAGCGATAATAACTGCATAATAGGGGTAATAATGCATGTTATACTGATAATAATATAAGTAATAAGTATAACTATTATAGTTCTAGCGATAATAACTGTATAATATGTGTAATAATGCATAACATATTGATAAAATTAGGAGTAATAAGTATAATTATTATAGTTCTGGCGATAATAACTGCATAATATGGGTAATAATGCATGTTATATTGATAATATTGGGAGTAATAAGTATATTTATTATAGTTCTGACGATAATAACCGTATAATATGGGTAATAATGCATGTTGTATTGATAATATTCGGAGTAATAAGTATAATTATTATATTTCTGGCGATAATAACTGCATAATATGGGTAATAATGCATGTTGTACTGATAATAATATAAGAAACAAGTAAAACTATTATAGTTCTAGCGATAATAACTGCATAATATGGGTAATAATGCATGTTATACTAATAATAATATAAGTAATATGTATAACTATTATAGTTCTAGCGATAATAACTGCATAATATCGGTAATAGTGTATGTTATGTTGATAATATTGGGAGTAATAAGTATATTTATTATAGTTCTGACGATAATAACTGCTTAATATGGGTAATAATGCATAACATATTGATAAAATTAGGAGTAATAAGTATAATTATTGTAGTTCTAGCGATAATAACTGCATAATATGGGTAATAATGCATGTTATATTGATAATATTGGGAGTAATAAGTATATTTGTTATAGTTCTGACGATAATAACAGTATAATACGGGTAATAATGTATGTTATATTGATAAAATTAGGAGTATTAAGTATAATTATTATAGCTCTAGCGATAATAACTGCATAATAGGGGTAATAATGCATGTTATACTGATAATAATATAAGTAATAAGTATAACTATTATAGTTCTAGCGATAATAACTCTATAATATGTGTAATAATGCATAACATATTGATAAAATTAGGAGTAATAAGTATAATTATTATAGTTCTGGCGATAATAACTGCATAATATGGGTAATAATGCATGTTATATTGATAATATTGGGAGTAATAAGTATATTTATTATAGTTCTGACGATAATAACCGTATAATATGGGTAATAATGCATGTTGTATTGATAATATTCGGAGTAATAAGTATAATTATTATATTTCTGGCGATAATAACTGCATAATATGGGTAACAATGCATGTTATATTGATAATATTGGGAGTAATAAGTATATTTATTATAGTTCTGACGATAATAACAGTATAATATGGGTAATAATGCATGTTATATTGATAATATTCGGAGTAATAAGTATAATTATTATATTTCTGGCGATAATAACTGCATAATATGGGTAACAATGCATGTTGTACTGCTAATAATATAAGAAACAAGTAAAACTATTATAGTTCTAGCGATAATAACTGCATAATATGGGTAATAATGCATGTTATACTAATAATAATATAAGTAATATGTATAACTATTATAGTTCTAGCTATAATAACTGCATAATATCGGTAATAATGCATGTTATATTGATAAAATTGGGAGTAATAGGTATATTTATTATATTTCTGACGATAATAACCGTATAATATGGGTAATAATGCATGTTGTATTGATAATATTCGGAGTAATAAGTATAATTATTATATTTCTGGCGATAATAACTGCATAATATGGGTAACAATGCATGTTGTACTGATAATAATATAAGAAACAAGTAAAACTATTATAGTTCTAGCGATAATAACTGCATAATATGGGTAATAATGCATGTTATACTAATAATAATATAAGTAATATGTATAACTATTATAGTTCTAGCGATAATAACTGTATAATATGATTAATAATGCATAACATATTGATAAAATTAGGAGTAATCAGTATAATTATTATAGTTCTAGCGATAATAACTGCATAATATGGGTAATAATGCATGTTATATTGATAATATTGGGAGTAATAAGTATATTTATTATAGTTCTGACGATAATAACAATATAATATGGGTGATAATGCATGTTATATTGATAATATTGGGAGTTATAAGTATAATTATTGTAGTTCTAGCGATAATAACTGCATAATATGGGTAATAATGCATGTTATACTGATAATAATATAAGTAACAAGTAAAACTATTATAGTTCTAGCGATAATAACTGCATAATAGGGGTAATAATGCATGTTATACTGATAATAATATAAGTAATAAGTATAACTATTATAGTTCTAGCGATAATAACAGTATAATATGATTAATAATGCATAACATATTGATAAAATTAGGAGTAATCAGTATAATTATTATAGTTCTAGCGATAATAACTGCATAATAGGGGTAATAATGCATGTTATACTGATAATAATATAAGTAATAAGTATAACTATTATAGTTCTAACGATAATAACTGTATAATATGGGTAATAATGCATAACATATTGATAAAATTAGGAGTAATAAGTATAATTATTATAGTTCTAGCGATAATAACTGCATAATATCGGTAGTAGTGTATGTTATATTGATAATATTGGGAGTAATAAGTATATTTATTATAGTTCTGACGATAATAACAGTATAATATGGGTGATAATGCATGTTATATTGATAATATTGGGAGTAATAAGTATAATTATTGTAGTTCTAGCGATAATAACTGCATAATAGGGGTAATAATGCATGTTATACTGATAATAATGTAAGTAATAAGTATAACTGTTATAATTCTAGCGATAATAACTGTATAATATGGGTAATAATGCATAACATATTGATGAAATTAGGAGTAATAAGTATAATTATTATAGTTCTAGCGATAATAACTGCATAATATGGGTAATAGTGCATGTTATATTGATAATATTGGGAGTAATAAGTATATTTGTTATAGTTCTGACGATAATAACGGTATAATACGGGTAATAATGCATGTTATATTGATAAAATTAGGAGTATTAAGTATAATTATTATAGCTCTAGCGATAATAACTGCATAATAGGGGTAATAATGCATGTTATACTGATAATAATATAAGTAATAAGTATAACTATTATAGTTCTAGCGATAATAACTGTATAATATGTGTAATAATGCATAACATATTGATAAAATTAGGAGTAATAAGTATAATTATTATAGTTCTGGCGATAATAACTGCATAATATGGGTAATAATGCATGTTATATTGATAATATTGGGAGTAATAAGTATATTTATTATAGTTCTGACGATAATAACCGTATAATATGGGTAATAATGCATGTTGTATTGATAATATTCGGAGTAATAAGTATAATTATTATATTTCTGGCGATAATAACTGCATAATATGGGTAATAATGCATGTTGTACTGATAATAATATAAGAAACAAGTAAAACTATTATAGTTCTAGCGATAATAACTGCATAATATGGGTAATAATGCATGTTATACTAATAATAATATAAGTAATATGTATAACTATTATAGTTCTAGCGATAATAACTGCATAATATCGGTAATAGTGTATGTTATGTTGATAATATTGGGAGTAATAAGTATATTTATTATAGTTCTGACGATAATAACAGTATAATATGGGTGATAATGCATGTTATACTAATAATAATATAAGTAATATGTATAACTATTATAGTTCTAGCGATAATAACTGCATAATATCGGTAATAGTGTATGTTATATTGATAATATTGGGAGTAATAAGAATATTTATTATAGTTCTGACGATAATAACAGTATAATATGGGTGATAATGCATGTTATATTGATAATATTGGGAGTTATAAGTATAATTATTGTAGTTCTAGCGATAATAACTGCATAATATGGGTAATAATGCATGTTGTACTGATAATAATATAAGAAACAAGTAAAACTATTATAGTTCTAGCGATAATAACTGCATAATATGGGTAATAATGCATGTTATACTAATAATAATATAAGTAATATGTATAACTATTATAGTTCTAGCGATAATAACTGCATAATATCGGTAATAGTGTATGTTATATTGATAATATTGGGAGTAATAAGTATATTTATTATAGTTCTGACGATAATAACCGTATAATATGGGTAATAATGCATGTTGTATTGATAATATTCGGAGTAATAAGTATATTTATTATAGTTCTGACGTTAATAACAGTATAATATGGGTAATAATGCATGTTATATTGATAATATTGGGAGTAATAAGTATAATTATTATATTTCTGGCGATAATAACTGCATAATATGGGTAATAATGCATGTTGTACTGATAATAATATAAGAAACAAGTAAAACTATTATAGTTCTAGCGATAATAACTGCATAATATGGGTAATAATGCATGTTATACTAATAATAATATAAGTAATATGTATAACTATTATAGTTCTAGCGATAATAACTGCATAATATCGGTAATAGTGTATGTTATATTGATAATATTGGGAGTAATAAGTATATTTATTATAGTTCTGACGATAACAACTGCTTAATATGGGTAATAATGCATAACATATTGATAAAATTAGGAGTAATAAGTATAATTATTGTAGTTCTAGCGATAATAACTGCATAATATGGGTAATAATGCATGTTATATTGATAATATTGGGAGTAATAAGTATATTTGTTATAGTTCTGACGATAATAACAGTATAATACGGGTAATAATGTATGTTATATTGATAAAATTAGGAGTATTAAGTATAATTATTATAGCTCTAGCGATAATAACTGCATAATAGGGGTAATAATGCATGTTATACTGATAATAATATAAGTAATAAGTATAACTATTATAGTTCTAGCGATAATAACTCTATAATATGTGTAATAATGCATAACATATTGATAAAATTAGGAGTAATAAGTATAATTATTATAGTTCTGGCGATAATAACTGCATAATATGGGTAATAATGCATGTTATATTGATAATATTGGGAGTAATAAGTATATTTATTATAGTTCTGACGATAATAACCGTATAATATGGGTAATAATGCATGTTGTATTGATAATATTCGGAGTAATAAGTATAATTATTATATTTCTGGCGATAATAACTGCATAATATGGGTAACAATGCATGTTATATTGATAATATTGGGAGTAATAAGTATATTTATTATAGTTCTGACGATAATAACAGTATAATATGGGTAATAATGCATGTTATATTGATAATATTCGGAGTAATAAGTATAATTATTATATTTCTGGCGATAATAACTGCATAATATGGGTAACAATGCATGTTGTACTGCTAATAATATAAGAAACAAGTAAAACTATTATAGTTCTAGCGATAATAACTGCATAATATGGGTAATAATGCATGTTATACTAATAATAATATAAGTAATATGTATAACTATTATAGTTCTAGCTATAATAACTGCATAATATCGGTAATAATGCATGTTATATTGATAAAATTGGGAGTAATAGGTATATTTATTATATTTCTGACGATAATAACCGTATAATATGGGTAATAATGCATGTTGTATTGATAATATTCGGAGTAATAAGTATAATTATTATATTTCTGGCGATAATAACTGCATAATATGGGTAACAATGCATGTTGTACTGATAATAATATAAGAAACAAGTAAAACTATTATAGTTCTAGCGATAATAACTGCATAATATGGGTAATAATGCATGTTATACTAATAATAATATAAGTAATATGTATAACTATTATAGTTCTAGCGATAATAACTGTATAATATGATTAATAATGCATAACATATTGATAAAATTAGGAGTAATCAGTATAATTATTATAGTTCTAGCGATAATAACTGCATAATATGGGTAATAATGCATGTTATATTGATAATATTGGGAGTAATAAGTATATTTATTACAGTTCTGACGATAATAACAATATAATATGGGTGATAATGCATGTTATATTGATAATATTGGGAGTTATAAGTATAATTATTGTAGTTCTAGCGATAATAACTGCATAATATGGGTAATAATGCATGTTATACTGATAATAATATAAGTAACAAGTAAAACTATTATAGTTCTAGCGATAATAACTGCATAATAGGGGTAATAATGCATGTTATACTGATAATAATATAAGTAATAAGTATAACTATTATAGTTCTAGCGATAATAACTCTATAATATGTGTAATAATGCATAACATATTGATAAAATTAGGAGTAATAAGTATAATTATTATAGTTCTGGCGATAATAACTGCATAATATGGGTAATAATGCATGTTATATTGATAATATTGGGAGTAATAAGTATATTTATTATAGTTCTGACGATAATAACCGTATAATATGGGTAATAATGCATGTTGTATTGATAATATTCGGAGTAATAAGTATAATTATTATATTTCTGGCGATAATAACTGCATAATATGGGTAACAATGCATGTTATATTGATAATATTGGGAGTAATAAGTATATTTATTATAGTTCTGACGATAATAACAGTATAATATGGGTAATAATGCATGTTATATTGATAATATTCGGAGTAATAAGTATAATTATTATATTTCTGGCGATAATAACTGCATAATATGGGTAACAATGCATGTTGTACTGCTAATAATATAAGAAACAAGTAAAACTATTATAGTTCTAGCGATAATAACTGCATAATATGGGTAATAATGCATGTTATACTAATAATAATATAAGTAATATGTATAACTATTATAGTTCTAGCTATAATAACTGCATAATATCGGTAATAATGCATGTTATATTGATAAAATTGGGAGTAATAGGTATATTTATTATATTTCTGACGATAATAACCGTATAATATGGGTAATAATGCATGTTGTATTGATAATATTCGGAGTAATAAGTATAATTATTATATTTCTGGCGATAATAACTGCATAATATGGGTAACAATGCATGTTGTACTGATAATAATATAAGAAACAAGTAAAACTATTATAGTTCTAGCGATAATAACTGCATAATATGGGTAATAATGCATGTTATACTAATAATAATATAAGTAATATGTATAACTATTATAGTTCTAGCGATAATAACTGTATAATATGATTAATAATGCATAACATATTGATAAAATTAGGAGTAATCAGTATAATTATTATAGTTCTAGCGATAATAACTGCATAATATGGGTAATAATGCATGTTATATTGATAATATTGGGAGTAATAAGTATATTTATTATAGTTCTGACGATAATAACAATATAATATGGGTGATAATGCATGTTATATTGATAATATTGGGAGTTATAAGTATAATTATTGTAGTTCTAGCGATAATAACTGCATAATATGGGTAATAATGCATGTTATACTGATAATAATATAAGTAACAAGTAAAACTATTATAGTTCTAGCGATAATAACTGCATAATAGGGGTAATAATGCATGTTATACTGATAATAATATAAGTAATAAGTATAACTATTATAGTTCTAGCGATAATAACAGTATAATATGATTAATAATGCATAACATATTGATAAAATTAGGAGTAATCAGTATAATTATTATAGTTCTAGCGATAATAACTGCATAATAGGGGTAATAATGCATGTTATACTGATAATAATATAAGTAATAAGTATAACTATTATAGTTCTAACGATAATAACTGTATAATATGGGTAATAATGCATAACATATTGATAAAATTAGGAGTAATAAGTATAATTATTATAGTTCTAGCGATAATAACTGCATAATATCGGTAGTAGTGTATGTTATATTGATAATATTGGGAGTAATAAGTATATTTATTATAGTTCTGACGATAATAACAGTATAATATGGGTGATAATGCATGTTATATTGATAATATTGGGAGTAATAAGTATAATTATTGTAGTTCTAGCGATAATAACTGCATAATAGGGGTAATAATGCATGTTATACTGATAATAATGTAAGTAATAAGTATAACTGTTATAATTCTAGCGATAATAACTGTATAATATGGGTAATAATGCATAACATATTGATGAAATTAGGAGTAATAAGTATAATTATTATAGTTCTAGCGATAATAACTGCATAATATGGGTAATAGTGCATGTTATATTGATAATATTGGGAGTAATAAGTATATTTGTTATAGTTCTGACGATAATAACGGTATAATACGGGTAATAATGCATGTTATATTGATAAAATTAGGAGTATTAAGTATAATTATTATAGCTCTAGCGATAATAACTGCATAATAGGGGTAATAATGCATGTTATACTGATAATAATATAAGTAATAAGTATAACTATTATAGTTCTAGCGATAATAACTGTATAATATGTGTAATAATGCATAACATATTGATAAAATTAGGAGTAATAAGTATAATTATTATAGTTCTGGCGATAATAACTGCATAATATGGGTAATAATGCATGTTATATTGATAATATTGGGAGTAATAAGTATATTTATTATAGTTCTGACGATAATAACCGTATAATATGGGTAATAATGCATGTTGTATTGATAATATTCGGAGTAATAAGTATAATTATTATATTTCTGGCGATAATAACTGCATAATATGGGTAATAATGCATGTTGTACTGATAATAATATAAGAAACAAGTAAAACTATTATAGTTCTAGCGATAATAACTGCATAATATGGGTAATAATGCATGTTATACTAATAATAATATAAGTAATATGTATAACTATTATAGTTCTAGCGATAATAACTGCATAATATCGGTAATAGTGTATGTTATGTTGATAATATTGGGAGTAATAAGTATATTTATTATAGTTCTGACGATAATAACAGTATAATATGGGTGATAATGCATGTTATACTAATAATAATATAAGTAATATGTATAACTATTATAGTTCTAGCGATAATAACTGCATAATATCGGTAATAGTGTATGTTATATTGATAATATTGGGAGTAATAAGAATATTTATTATAGTTCTGACGATAATAACAGTATAATATGGGTGATAATGCATGTTATATTGATAATATTGGGAGTTATAAGTATAATTATTGTAGTTCTAGCGATAATAACTGCATAATATGGGTAATAATGCATGTTGTACTGATAATAATATAAGAAACAAGTAAAACTATTATAGTTCTAGCGATAATAACTGCATAATATGGGTAATAATGCATGTTATACTAATAATAATATAAGTAATATGTATAACTATTATAGTTCTAGCGATAATAACTGCATAATATCGGTAATAGTGTATGTTATATTGATAATATTGGGAGTAATAAGTATATTTATTATAGTTCTGACGATAATAACCGTATAATATGGGTAATAATGCATGTTGTATTGATAATATTCGGAGTAATAAGTATATTTATTATAGTTCTGACGTTAATAACAGTATAATATGGGTAATAATGCATGTTATATTGATAATATTGGGAGTAATAAGTATAATTATTATATTTCTGGCGATAATAACTGCATAATATGGGTAATAATGCATGTTGTACTGATAATAATATAAGAAACAAGTAAAACTATTATAGTTCTAGCGATAATAACTGCATAATATGGGTAATAATGCATGTTATACTAATAATAATATAAGTAATATGTATAACTATTATAGTTCTAGCGATAATAACTGCATAATATCGGTAATAGTGTATGTTATATTGATAATATTGGGAGTAATAAGTATATTTATTATAGTTCTGACGATAACAACTGCTTAATATGGGTAATAATGCATAACATATTGATAAAATTAGGAGTAATAAGTATAATTATTGTAGTTCTAGCGATAATAACTGCATAATATGGGTAATAATGCATGTTATATTGATAATATTGGGAGTAATAAGTATATTTGTTATAGTTCTGACGATAATAACAGTATAATACGGGTAATAATGTATGTTATATTGATAAAATTAGGAGTATTAAGTATAATTATTATAGCTCTAGCGATAATAACTGCATAATAGGGGTAATAATGCATGTTATACTGATAATAATATAAGTAATAAGTATAACTATTATAGTTCTAGCGATAATGACTCTATAATATGTGTAATAATGCATAACATATTGATAAAATTAGGAGTAATAAGTATAATTATTATAGTTCTGGCGATAATAACTGCATAATATGGGTAATAATGCATGTTATATTGATAATATTGGGAGTAATAAGTATATTTATTATAGTTCTGACGATAATAACCGTATAATATGGGTAATAATGCATGTTGTATTGATAATATTCGGAGTAATAAGTATAATTATTATATTTCTGGCGATAATAACTGCATAATATGGGTAACAATGCATGTTATATTGATAATATTGGGAGTAATAAGTATATTTATTATAGTTCTGACGATAATAACAGTATAATATGGGTAATAATGCATGTTATATTGATAATATTCGGAGTAATAAGTATAATTATTATATTTCTGGCGATAATAACTGCATAATATGGGTAACAATGCATGTTGTACTGCTAATAATATAAGAAACAAGTAAAACTATTATAGTTCTAGCGATAATAACTGCATAATATGGGTAATAATGCATGTTATACTAATAATAATATAAGTAATATGTATAACTATTATAGTTCTAGCTATAATAACTGCATAATATCGGTAATAATGCATGTTATATTGATAAAATTGGGAGTAATAGGTATATTTATTATATTTCTGACGATAATAACCGTATAATATGGGTAATAATGCATGTTGTATTGATAATATTCGGAGTAATAAGTATAATTATTATATTTCTGGCGATAATAACTGCATAATATGGGTAACAATGCATGTTGTACTGATAATAATATAAGAAACAAGTAAAACTATTATAGTTCTAGCGATAATAACTGCATAATATGGGTAATAATGCATGTTATACTAATAATAATATAAGTAATATGTATAACTATTATAGTTCTAGCGATAATAACTGTATAATATGATTAATAATGCATAACATATTGATAAAATTAGGAGTAATCAGTATAATTATTATAGTTCTAGCGATAATAACTGCATAATATGGGTAATAATGCATGTTATATTGATAATATTGGGAGTAATAAGTATATTTATTACAGTTCTGACGATAATAACAATATAATATGGGTGATAATGCATGTTATATTGATAATATTGGGAGTTATAAGTATAATTATTGTAGTTCTAGCGATAATAACTGCATAATATGGGTAATAATGCATGTTATACTGATAATAATATAAGTAACAAGTAAAACTATTATAGTTCTAGCGATAATAACTGCATAATAGGGGTAATAATGCATGTTATACTGATAATAATATAAGTAATAAGTATAACTATTATAGTTCTAGCGATAATAACAGTATAATATGATTAATAATGCATAACATATTGATAAAATTAGGAGTAATCAGTATAATTATTATAGTTCTAGCGATAATAACTGCATAATAGGGGTAATAATGCATGTTATACTGATAATAATATAAGTAATAAGTATAACTATTATAGTTCTAACGATAATAACTGTATAATATGGGTAATAATGCATAACATATTGATAAAATTAGGAGTAATAAGTATAATTATTATAGTTCTAGCGATAATAACTGCATAATATCGGTAGTAGTGTATGTTATATTGATAATATTGGGAGTAATAAGTATATTTATTATAGTTCTGACGATAATAACAGTATAATATGGGTGATAATGCATGTTATATTGATAATATTGGGAGTAATAAGTATAATTATTGTAGTTCTAGCGATAATAACTGCATAATAGGGGTAATAATGCATGTTATACTGATAATAATGTAAGTAATAAGTATAACTGTTATAATTCTAGCGATAATAATTGTATAATATGGGTAATAATGCATAACATATTGATGAAATTAGGAGTAATAAGTATAATTATTATAGTTCTAGCGATAATAACTGCATAATATGGGTAATAGTGCATGTTATATTGATAATATTGGGAGTAATAAGTATATTTGTTATAGTTCTGACGATAATAACGGTATAATACGGGCAATAATGCATGTTATATTGATAAAATTAGGAGTATTAAGTATAATTATTATAGCTCTAGCGATAATAACTGCATAATAGGGGTAATAATGCATGTTATACTGATAATAATATAAGTAATAAGTATAACTATTATAGTTCTAGCGATAATAACTGTATAATATGTGTAATAATGCATAACATATTGATAAAATTAGGAGTAATAAGTATAATTATTATAGTTCTGGCGATAATAACTGCATAATATGGGTAATAATGCATGTTATATTGATAATATTGGGAGTAATAAGTATATTTATTATAGTTCTGACGATAATAACCGTATAATATGGGTAATAATGCATGTTGTATTGATAATATTCGGAGTAATAAGTATAATTATTATATTTCTGGCGATAATAACTGCATAATATGGGTAATAATGCATGTTGTACTGATAATAATATAAGAAACAAGTAAAACTATTATAGTTCTAGCGATAATAACTGCATAATATGGGTAATAATGCATGTTATACTAATAATAATATAAGTAATATGTATAACTATTATAGTTCTAGCGATAATAACTGCATAATATCGGTAATAGTGTATGTTATGTTGATAATATTGGGAGTAATAAGTATATTTATTATAGTTCTGACGATAATAACAGTATAATATGGGTGATAATGCATGTTATACTAATAATAATATAAGTAATATGTATAACTATTATAGTTCTAGCGATAATAACTGCATAATATCGGTAATAGTGTATGTTATATTGATAATATTGGGAGTAATAAGAATATTTATTATAGTTCTGACGATAATAACAGTATAATATGGGTGATAATGCATGTTATATTGATAATATTGGGAGTTATAAGTATAATTATTGTAGTTCTAGCGATAATAACTGCATAATATGGGTAATAATGCATGTTGTACTGATAATAATATAAGAAACAAGTAAAACTATTATAGTTCTAGCGATAATAACTGCATAATATGGGTAATAATGCATGTTATACTAATAATAATATAAGTAATATGTATAACTATTATAGTTCTAGCGATAATAACTGCATAATATCGGTAATAGTGTATGTTATATTGATAATATTGGGAGTAATAAGTATATTTATTATAGTTCTGACGATAATAACAGTATAATATGGGTGATAATGCATGTTATATTGATAATATTGGGAGTTATAAGTATAATTATTGTAGTTCTAGCGATAATAACTGCATAATATGGGTAATAATGCATGTTATATTGATAATATTGGGAGTAATAAGTATATTTGTTATAGTTCTGACGATAATAACAGTATAATACGGGTAATAATGCATGTTATATTGATAAAATTAGGAGTATTAAGTATAATTATTATAGCTCTAGCGATAATAACTGCATAATAGGGGTAATAATGCATGTTATACTGATAATAATATAAGTAATAAGTATAACTATTATAGTTCTAGCGATAATAACTGTATAACATGGGTAATAATGCATAACATATTGATAAAATTAGGAGTAATATGTATAATTATTATAGTTCTGGCGATAATAACTGCATAATATGGGTAACAATGCATGTTGTACTGATAATAATATAAGAAACAAGTAAAACTATTATAGTTCTAGCGATAATAACTGCATAATATGGGTAATAATGCATGTTATACTAATAATAATATAAGTAATATGTATAACTATTATAGTTCCAGCGATAATAACTGTATAATATGATTAATAATGCATAACATATTGATAAAATTAGGAGTAATCAGTATAATTATTGTAGTTCTAGCGATAATAACTGCATAATATGGGTAATAATGCATGTTATATTGATAATATTGGGAGTAATAAGTATATTTGTTATAGTTCTGACGATAATAACAGTATAATATGGGTAATAATGCATGTTGTATTGATAATATTCGGAGTAATAAGTATAATTATTATATTTCTGGCGATAATAACTGCATAATATGGGTAACAATGCATGTTGTACTGCTAATAATATAAGAAACAAGTAAAACTATTATAGTTCTAGCGATAATAACTGCATAATATGGGTAATAATGCATGTTATACTAATAATAATATAAGTAATATGTATAACTATTATAGTTCTAGCTATAATAACTGCATAATATCGGTAATAATGCATGTTATATTGATAAAATTGGGAGTAATAGGTATATTTATTATATTTCTGACGATAATAACCGTATAATATGGGTAATAATGCATGTTGTATTGATAATATTCGGAGTAATAAGTATAATTATTATATTTCTGGCGATAATAACTGCATATTATGGGTAACAATGCATGTTGTACTGATAATAATATAAGAAACAAGTAAAACTATTATAGTTCTAGCGATAATAACTGCATAATATGGGTAATAATGCATGTTATACTAATAATAATATAAGTAATATGTATAACTATTATAGTTCTAGCGATAATAACTGTATAATATGATTAATAATGCATAACATATTGATAAAATTAGGAGTAATCAGTATAATTATTATAGTTCTAGCGATAATAACTGCATAATATGGGTAATAATGCATGTTATATTGATAATTTTGGGAGTAATAAGTATAATTATTGTAGTTCTCGCTATAATAACTGCTTAATATGGGTAATAATGCACAACATATTGATGAAATTAGGAGTAATAAGTATAATTATTATAGTTCTAGCGATAATAACTGCATAATATGGGTAATAGTGCATGTTATATTGATAATATTGGGAGTAATAAGTATATTTATTATAGTTCTGACGATAATAACAGTATAATATGGGTAATAATGCATGTTATATTGATAATATTTGCAGTCATAAGTATAATTATTGTAGTTCTCGCGATAATAACTGCATAATATGGATAATAATGCATGTTATATTGATAATATTGGGAGTAATAAGTATAATTATTGTAGTTCTCGCTATAATAACTGCTTAATATGGGTAATAATGCACAACATATTGATAAAATTAGGAGTAATCAGTATAATCATTATAGTTCTAGCGATAATAACTGCATAATAGGGGTAATGATGCATGATATATTGATAATATCGCGAGTAATAAGTATAATTATCATAGTTCTAGCAATAATAACTGCATAATATGGGTAATAATGCATGTTATATTGATAAAATGAGGAGTAATAAGTATAATTATTATAGTTCTGGCGATAATAACTGCATAATTAGGGTAATAATGCATGTTATATGGATAAAATGAGGAGTAATAAGTATAATTATTTTAGTTCTGGCGATAATAACTGCATAATAGGGGTAATGATGCATGATATATTGATAATATCGCGAGTAATAAGTATAATTATCATAGTTCTAGCGATAATAACTGCATAATATGGGTAATAATGCATGTTATACTAATAATAATATAAGTAATATGTATAACTATTATAGTTCTAGCGATAATAACTGTATAATATGATTAATAATGCATAACATATTGATAAAATTAGGAGTAATCAGTATAATTATTATAGTTCTAGCGATAATAACTGCATAATATGGGTAATAATGCATGTTATACTGATAATAATATAAGTAATAAGTATAACTATTATAGTTCTAACGATAATAACTGTATAATATGGGTAATAATGCATAACATATTGATAAAATTAGGAGTAATAAGTATAATTATTATAGTTCTAGCGATAATAACTGCATAATATCGGTAGTAGTGTATGTTATATTGATAATATTGGGAGTAATAAGTATATTTATTATAGTTCTGACGATAATAACAGTATAATATGGGTGATAATGCATGTTATATTGATAATATTGGGAGTAATAAGTATTATTATTGTAGTTCTAGCGATAATAACTGCATAATAGGGGTAATAATGCATGTTATACGGATAATAATGTAAGTAATAAGTATAACTGTTATAATTCTAGCGATAATAACTGTATAATATGGGTAATAATGCATAACATATTGATGAAATTAGGAGTAATAAGTATAATTATTATAGTTCTAGCGATAATAACTGCATAATATGGGTAATAGTGCATGTTATATTGATAATATTGGGAGTAATAAGTATATTTGTTATAGTTCTGACGATAATAACGGTATAATACGGGTAATAATGCATGTTATATTGATAAAATTAGGAGTATTAAGTATAATTATTATAGCTCTAGCGATAATAACTGCATAATAGGGGTAATAATGCATGTTATACTGATAATAATATAAGTAATAAGTATAACTATTATAGTTCTAGCGATAATAACTGTATAATATGTGTAATAATGCATAACATATTGATAAAATTAGGAGTAATAAGTATAATTATTATAGTTCTGGCGATAATAACTGCATAATATGGGTAATAATGCATGTTATATTGATAATATTGGGAGTAATAAGTATATTTATTATAGTTCTGACGATAATAACCGTATAATATGGGTAATAATGCATGTTGTATTGATAATATTCGGAGTAATGAGTATAATTATTATATTTCTGGCGATAATAACTGCATAATATGGGTAATAATGCATGTTGTACTGATAATAATATAAGAAACAAGTAAAACTATTATAGTTCTAGCGATAATAACTGCATAATATGGGTAATAATGCATGTTATACTAATAATAATATAAGTAATATGTATAACTATTATAGTTCTAGCGATAATAACTGCATAATATCGGTAATAGTGTATGTTATGTTGATAATATTGGGAGTAATAAGTATATTTATTATAGTTCTGACGATAATAACAGTATAATATGGGTGATAATGCATGTTATACTAATAATAATATAAGTAATATGTATAACTATTATAGTTCTAGCGATAATAACTGCATAATATCGGTAATAGTGTATGTTATATTGATAATATTGGGAGTAATAAGTATATTTATTATAGTTCTGACGATAATAACAGTATAATATGGGTGATAATGCATGTTATATTGATAATATTGGGAGTTATAAGTATAATTATTGTAGTTCTAGCGATAATAACTGCATAATATGGGTAATAATGCATGTTGTACTGATAATAATATAAGAAACAAGTAAAACTATTATAGTTCTAGCGATAATAACTGCATAATATGGGTAATAATGCATGTTATACTAATAATAATATAAGTAATATGTATAACTATTATAGTTCTAGCGATAATAACTGCATAATATCGGTAATAGTGTATGTTATATTGATAATATTGGGAGTAATAAGTATATTTATTATAGTTCTGACGATAATAACAGTATAATATGGGTGATAATGCATGTTATATTGATAATATTGGGAGTTATAAGTATAATTATTGTAGTTCTAGCGATAATAACTGCATAATATGGGTAATAATGCATGTTATATTGATAATATTGGGAGTAATAAGTATATTTGTTATAGTTCTGACGATAATAACAGTATAATACGGGTAATAATGCATGTTATATTGATAAAATTAGGAGTATTAAGTATAATTATTATAGCTCTAGCGATAATAACTGCATAATAGGGGTAATAATGCATGTTATACTGATAATAGTATAAGTAATAAGTATAACTATTATAGTTCTAGCGATAATAACTGTATAACATGGGTAATAATGCATAACATATTGATAAAATTAGGAGTAATATGTATAATTATTATAGTTCTGGCGATAATAACTGCATAATATGGGTAACAATGCATGTTGTACTGATAATAATATAAGAAACAAGTAAAACTATTATAGTTCTAGCGATAATAACTGCATAATATGGGTAATAATGCATGTTATACTAATAATAATATAAGTAATATGTATAACTATTATAGTTCCAGCGATAATAACTGTATAATATGATTAATAATGCATAACATATTGATAAAATTAGGAGTAATCAGTATAATTATTGTAGTTCTAGCGATAATAACTGCATAATATGGGTAATAATGCATGTTATATTGATAATATTGGGAGTAATAAGTATATTTGTTATAGTTCTGACGATAATAACAGTATAATATGGGTAATAATGCATGTTGTATTGATAATATTCGGAGTAATAAGTATAATTATTATATTTCTGGCGATAATAACTGCATAATATGGGTAACAATGCATGTTGTACTGCTAATAATATAAGAAACAAGTAAAACTATTATAGTTCTAGCGATAATAACTGCATAATATGGGTAATAATGCATGTTATACTAATAATAATATAAGTAATATGTATAACTATTATAGTTCTAGCTATAATAACTGCATAATATCGGTAATAATGCATGTTATATTGATAAAATTGGGAGTAATAGGTATATTTATTATATTTCTGACGATAATAACCGTATAATATGGGTAATAATGCATGTTGTATTGATAATATTCGGAGTAATAAGTATAATTATTATATTTCTGGCGATAATAACTGCATAATATGGGTAACAATGCATGTTGTACTGATAATAATATAAGAAACAAGTAAAACTATTATAGTTCTAGCGATAATAACTGCATAATATGGGTAATAATGCATGTTATACTAATAATAATATAAGTAATATGTATAACTATTATAGTTCTAGCGATAATAACTGTATAATATGATTAATAATGCATAACATATTGATAAAATTAGGAGTAATCAGTATAATTATTATAGTTCTAGCGATAATAACTGCATAATATGGGTAATAATGCATGTTATATTGATAATATTGGGAGTAATAAGTATATTTATTATAGTTCTGACGATAATAACAGTATAATATGGGTGATAATGCATGTTATATTGATAATATTGGGAGTTATAAGTATAATTATTGTAGTTCTAGCGATAATAACTGCATAATATGGGTAATAATGCATGTTATACTGATAATAATATAAGTAACAAGTAAAACTATTATAGTTCTAGCGATAATAACTGCATAATAGGGGTAATAATGCATGTTATACTGATAATAATATAAGTAATAAGTATAACTATTATAGTTCTAGCGATAATACCTGTATAATATGATTAATAATGCATAACATATTGATAAAATTAGGAGTAATCAGTATAATTATTATAGTTCTAGCGATAATAACTGCATAATAGGGGTAATAATGCATGTTATACTGATAATAATATAAGTAATAAGTATAACTATTATAGTTCTAACGATAATAACTGTATAATATGGGTAATAATGCATAACATATTGATAAAATTAGGAGTAATAAGTATAATTATTATAGTTCTAGCGATAATAACTGCATAATATCGGTAGTAGTGTATGTTATATTGATAATATTGGGAGTAATAAGTATATTTATTATAGTTCTGACGATAATAACAGTATAATATGGGTGATAATGCATGTTATATTGATAATATTGGGAGTAATAAGTATAATTATTGTAGTTCTCGCTATAATAACTGCTTAATATGGGTAATAATGCACAACATATTGATGAAATTAGGAGTAATAAGTATAATTATTATAGTTCTAGCGATAATAACTGCATAATATGGGTAATAGTGCATGTTATATTGATAATATTGGGAGTAATAAGTATATTTATTATAGTTCTGACGATAATAACAGTATAATATGGGTAATAATGCATGTTATATTGATAATATTTGCAGTCATAAGTATAATTATTGTAGTTCTCGCGATAATAACTGCATAATATGGATAATAATGCATGTTATATTGATAATATTGGGAGTAATAAGTATAATTATTGTAGTTCTCGCTATAATAACTGCTTAATATGGGTAATAATGCACAACATATTGATAAAATTAGGAGTAATCAGTATAATCATTATAGTTCTAGCGATAATAACTGCATAATAGGGGTAATGATGCATGTTATATTGATAATATTGGGAGTAATAAGTATATTTATTATAGTTCTGACGATAATAACCGTATAATATGGGTAATAATGCATGTTGTATTGATAATATTCGGAGTAATGAGTATAATTATTATATTTCTGGCGATAATAACTGCATAATATGGGTAATAATGCATGTTGTACTGATAATAATATAAGAAACAAGTAAAACTATTATAGTTCTAGCGATAATAACTGCATAATATGGGTAATAATGCATGTTATACTAATAATAATATAAGTAATATGTATAACTATTATAGTTCTAGCGATAATAACTGCATAATATCGGTAATAGTGTATGTTATGTTGATAATATTGGGAGTAATAAGTATATTTATTATAGTTCTGACGATAATAACAGTATAATATGGGTGATAATGCATGTTATACTAATAATAATATAAGTAATATGTATAACTATTATAGTTCTAGCGATAATAACTGCATAATATCGGTAATAGTGTATGTTATATTGATAATATTGGGAGTAATAAGTATATTTATTATAGTTCTGACGATAATAACAGTATAATATGGGTGATAATGCATGTTATATTGATAATATTGGGAGTTATAAGTATAATTATTGTAGTTCTAGCGATAATAACTGCATAATATGGGTAATAATGCATGTTGTACTGATAATAATATAAGAAACAAGTAAAACTATTATAGTTCTAGCGATAATAACTGCATAATATGGGTAATAATGCATGTTATACTAATAATAATATAAGTAATATGTATAACTATTATAGTTCTAGCGATAATAACTGCATAATATCGGTAATAGTGTATGTTATATTGATAATATTGGGAGTAATAAGTATATTTATTATAGTTCTGACGATAATAACAGTATAATATGGGTGATAATGCATGTTATATTGATAATATTGGGAGTTATAAGTATAATTATTGTAGTTCTAGCGATAATAACTGCATAATATGGGTAATAATGCATGTTATATTGATAATATTGGGAGTAATAAGTATATTTGTTATAGTTCTGACGATAATAACAGTATAATACGGGTAATAATGCATGTTATATTGATAAAATTAGGAGTATTAAGTATAATTATTATAGCTCTAGCGATAATAACTGCATAATAGGGGTAATAATGCATGTTATACTGATAATAATATAAGTAATAAGTATAACTATTATAGTTCTAGCGATAATAACTGTATAACATGGGTAATAATGCATAACATATTGATAAAATTAGGAGTAATATGTATAATTATTATAGTTCTGGCGATAATAACTGCATAATATGGGTAACAATGCATGTTGTACTGATAATAATATAAGAAACAAGTAAAACTATTATAGTTCTAGCGATAATAACTGCATAATATGGGTAATAATGCATGTTATACTAATAATAATATAAGTAATATGTATAACTATTATAGTTCCAGCGATAATAACTGTATAATATGATTAATAATGCATAACATATTGATAAAATTAGGAGTAATCAGTATAATTATTGTAGTTCTAGCGATAATAACTGCATAATATGGGTAATAATGCATGTTATATTGATAATATTGGGAGTAATAAGTATATTTGTTATAGTTCTGACGATAATAACAGTATAATATGGGTAATAATGCATGTTGTATTGATAATATTCGGAGTAATAAGTATAATTATTATATTTCTGGCGATAATAACTGCATAATATGGGTAACAATGCATGTTGTACTGCTAATAATATAAGAAACAAGTAAAACTATTATAGTTCTAGCGATAATAACTGCATAATATGGGTAATAATGCATGTTATACTAATAATAATATAAGTAATATGTATAACTATTATAGTTCTAGCTATAATAACTGCATAATATCGGTAATAATGCATGTTATATTGATAAAATTGGGAGTAATAGGTATATTTATTATATTTCTGACGATAATAACCGTATAATATGGGTAATAATGCATGTTGTATTGATAATATTCGGAGTAATAAGTATAATTATTATATTTCTGGCGATAATAACTGCATAATATGGGTAACAATGCATGTTGTACTGATAATAATATAAGAAACAAGTAAAACTATTATAGTTCTAGCGATAATAACTGCATAATATGGGTAATAATGCATGTTATACTAATAATAATATAAGTAATATGTATAACTATTATAGTTCTAGCGATAATAACTGTATAATATGATTAATAATGCATAACATATTGATAAAATTAGGAGTAATCAGTATAATTATTATAGTTCTAGCGATAATAACTGCATAATATGGGTAATAATGCATGTTATATTGATAATATTGGGAGTAATAAGTATATTTATTATAGTTCTGACGATAATAACAGTATAATATGGGTGATAATGCATGTTATATTGATAATATTGGGAGTTATAAGTATAATTATTGTAGTTCTAGCGATAATAACTGCATAATATGGGTAATAATGCATGTTATACTGATAATAATATAAGTAACAAGTAAAACTATTATAGTTCTAGCGATAATAACTGCATAATAGGGGTAATAATGCATGTTATACTGATAATAATATAAGTAATAAGTATAACTATTATAGTTCTAGCGATAATACCTGTATAATATGATTAATAATGCATAACATATTGATAAAATTAGGAGTAATCAGTATAATTATTATAGTTCTAGCGATAATAACTGCATAATAGGGGTAATAATGCATGTTATACTGATAATAATATAAGTAATAAGTATAACTATTATAGTTCTAACGATAATAACTGTATAATATGGGTAATAATGCATAACATATTGATAAAATTAGGAGTAATAAGTATAATTATTATAGTTCTAGCGATAATAACTGCATAATATCGGTAGTAGTGTATGTTATATTGATAATATTGGGAGTAATAAGTATATTTATTATAGTTCTGACGATAATAACAGTATAATATGGGTGATAATGCATGTTATATTGATAATATTGGGAGTAATAAGTATAATTATTGTAGTTCTAGCGATAATAACTGCATAATAGGGGTAATAATGCATGTTATACTGATAATAATGTAAGTAATAAGTATAACTGTTATAATTCTAGCGATAATAACTGTATAATATGGGTAATAATGCATAACATATTGATGAAATTAGGAGTAATAAGTATAATTATTATAGTTCTAGCGATAATAACTGCATAATATGGGTAATAGTGCATGTTATATTGATAATATTGGGAGTAATAAGTATATTTATTATAGTTCTGACGATAATAACAATATAATATGGGTAATAATGCATGTTATATTGATAATTTTGGGAGTAATAAGTATAATTATTGTAGTTCTCGCTATAATAACTGCTTAATATGGGTAATAATGCACAACATATTGATGAAATTAGGAGTAATAAGTATAATTATTATAGTTCTAGCGATAATAACTGCATAATATGGGTAATAGTGCATGTTATATTGATAATATTGGGAGTAATAAGTATATTTATTATAGTTCTGACGATAATAACAGTATAATATGGGTAATAATGCATGTTATATTGATAATATTTGCAGTCATAAGTATAATTATTGTAGTTCTCGCGATAATAACTGCATAATATGGATAATAATGCATGTTATATTGATAATATTGGGAGTAATAAGTATAATTATTGTAGTTCTCGCTATAATAACTGCTTAATATGGGTAATAATGCACAACATATTGATAAAATTAGGAGTAATCAGTATAATCATTATAGTTCTAGCGATAATAACTGCATAATAGGGGTAATGATGCATGATATATTGATAATATCGCGAGTAATAAGTATAATTATCATAGTTCTAGCAATAATAACTGCATAATATGGGTAATAATGCATGTTATATTGATAAAATGAGGAGTAATAAGTATAATTATTATAGTTCTGGCGATAATAACTGCATAATTAGGGTAATAATGCATGTTATATGGATAAAATGAGGAGTAATAAGTATAATTATTTTAGTTCTGGCGATAATAACTGCATAATAGGGGTAATGATGCATGATATATTGATAATATCGCGAGTAATAAGTATAATTATCATAGTTCTAGCGATAATAACTGCATAATATGGGTAATAATGCATGTTATACTAATAATAATATAAGTAATATGTATAACTATTGTAGTTCTAGCGATAATAACTGTATAATATGATTAATAATGCATAACATATTGATAAAATTAGGAGTAATCAGTATAATTATTATAGTTCTAGCGATAATAACTGCATAATATGGGTAATAATGCATGTTATATTGATAATATTGGGAGTAATAAGTATATTTATTATAGTTCTGACGATAATAACAGTATAATATGGGTGATAATGCATGTTATATTGATAATATTGGGAGTTATAAGTATAATTATTGTAGTTCTAGCGATAATAACTGCATAATATGGGTAATAATGCATGTTATACTGATAATAATATAAGTAACAAGTAAAACTATTATAGTTCTAGCGATAATAACTGCATAATAGGGGTAATAATGCATGTTATACTGATAATAATATAAGTAATAAGTATAACTATTATAGTTCTAGCGATAATAACTGTATAATATGATTAATAATGCATAACATATTGATAAAATTAGGAGTAATCAGTATAATTATTATAGTTCTAGCGATAATAACTGCATAATAGGGGTAATAATGCATGTTATACTGATAATAATATAAGTAATAAGTATAACTATTATAGTTCTAACGATAATAACTGTATAATATGGGTAATAATGCATAACATATTGATAAAATTAGGAGTAATAAGTATAATTATTATAGTTCTAGCGATAATAACTGCATAATATCGGTAGTAGTGTATGTTATATTGATAATATTGGGAGTAATAAGTATATTTATTATAGTTCTGACGATAATAACAGTATAATATGGGTGATAATGCATGTTATATTGATAATATTGGGAGTAATAAGTATAATTATTGTAGTTCTAGCGATAATAACTGCATAATAGGGGTAATAATGCATGTTATACTGATAATAATGTAAGTAATAAGTATAACTGTTATAATTCTAGCGATAATAACTGTATAATATGGGTAATAATGCATAACATATTGATGAAATTAGGAGTAATAAGTATAATTATTATAGTTCTAGCGATAATAACTGCATAATATGGGTAATAGTGCATGTTATATTGATAATATTGGGAGTAATAAGTATATTTATTATAGTTCTGACGATAATAACAATATAATATGGGTAATAATGCATGTTATATTGATAACATTTGCAGTCATAAGTATAATTATTGTAGTTCTCGCGATAATAACTGCATAATATGGATAATAATGCATGTTATATTGATAATTTTGGGAGTAATAAGTATAATTATTGTAGTTCTCGCTATAATAACTGCTTAATATGGGTAATAATGCACAACATATTGATGAAATTAGGAGTAATAAGTATAATTATTATAGTTCTAGCGATAATAACTGCATAATATGGGTAATAGTGCATGTTATATTGATAATATTGGGAGTAATAAGTATATTTATTATAGTTCTGACGATAATAACAGTATAATATGGGTAATAATGCATGTTATATTGATAATATTTGCAGTCATAAGTATAATTATTGTAGTTCTCGCGATAATAACTGCATAATATGGATAATAATGCATGTTATATTGATAATATTGGGAGTAATAAGTATAATTATTGTAGTTCTCGCTATAATAACTGCTTAATATGGGTAATAATGCACAACATATTGATAAAATTAGGAGTAATCAGTATAATCATTATAGTTCTAGCGATAATAACTGCATAATAGGTGTAATGATGCATGATATATTGATAATATCGCGAGTAATAAGTATAATTATCATAGTTCTAGCAATAATAACTGCATAATATGGGTAATAATGCATGTTATATTGATAAAATGAGGAGTAATAAGTATAATTATTATAGTTCTGGCGATAATAACTGCATAATTAGGGTAATAATGCATGTTATATGGGTAAAATGAGGAGTAATAAGTATAATTATTTTAGTTCTGGCGATAATAACTGCATAATAGGGGTAATAATGCATGTTATACTGATAATAATATAAGTAATAAGTATAACTATTATAGTTCTAACGAAAATAACTGTATAATATGGGTAATAATGCATGTTATACTAATAATAATATAAGTAATAAGTATAACTATTATAGTTCTAGCGATAATAACTGTATAATATGGGTAATAGTGCATAACATATTGATAAAATTAGGAGTAATATGTATAATTATTATATTTCTGGCGATAATAACTGCATAATATGGGTAACAATGCATGTTATATTGATAATATTGGGAGTAATATGTATATTTATTATAGTTCTGACGATAATAACAGTATAATATGGGTAATAATGCATGTTATATTGATAATATTCGGAGTAATAAGTATAATTATTATATTTCTGGCGATAATAACTGCATAATATGGGTAATAATGCATGTTGTACTGATAATAATATAAGAAACAAGTAAAACTATTATAGTTCTAGCGATAATAACTGCATAATATGGGTAATAATGCATGTTATACTAATAATAATATAAGTAATATGTATAACTATTATAGTTCTAGCGATAATAACTGCATAATATCGGTAATAGTGTATGTTATGTTGATAATATTGGGAGTAATAAGTATATTTATTATAGTTCTGACGATAATAAAAGTATAATATGGGTGATAATGCATGTTATACTAATAATAATATAAGTAATATGTATAACTATTATAGTTCTAGCGATAATAACTGTATAATATGATTAATAATGCATAACATATTGATAAAATTAGGAGTAATCAGTATAATTATTATAGTTCTAGCGATAATAACTGCATAATATGGGTAATAATGCATGTTATATTGATAATATTGGGAGTTATAAGTATAATTATTGTAGTTCTAGCGATAATAACTGCATAATATGGGTAATAATGCATGTTGTACTGATAATAATATAAGAAACAAGTAAAACTATTATAGTTCTAGCGATAATAACTGCATAATATGGGTAATAATGCATGTTATACTAATAATAATATAAGTAATATGTATAACTATTATAGTTCTAGCGATAATAACTGCATAATATCGGTAATAGTGTATGTTATATTGATAATATTGGGAGTAATAAGTATATTTATTATAGTTCTGACGATAATAACAGTATAATATGGGTGATAATGCATGTTATATTGATAATATTGGGAGTTATAAGTATAATTATTGTAGTTCTAGCGATAATAACTGCATAATATGGGTAATAATGCATGTTATACTGATAATAATATAAGTAACAAGTAAAACTATTATAGTTCTAGCGATAATAACTGCATAATAGGGGTAATAATGCATGTTATACTGATAATAATATAAGTAATAAGTATAACTATTATAGTTCTAGCGATAATACCTGTATAATATGATTAATAATGCATAACATATTGATAAAATTAGGAGTAATCAGTATAATTATTATAGTTCTAGCGATAATAACTGCATAATAGGGGTAATAATGCATGTTATACTGATAATAATATAAGTAATAAGTATAACTATTATAGTTCTAACGATAATAACTGTATAATATGGGTAATAATGCATAACATATTGATAAAATTAGGAGTAATAAGTATAATTATTATAGTTCTAGCGATAATAACTGCATAATATCGGTAGTAGTGTATGTTATATTGATAATATTGGGAGTAATAAGTATATTTATTATAGTTCTGACGATAATAACAGTATAATATGGGTGATAATGCATGTTATATTGATAATATTGGGAGTAATAAGTATAATTATTGTAGTTCTAGCGATAATAACTGCATAATAGGGGTAATAATGCATGTTATACTGATAATAATGTAAGTAATAAGTATAACTGTTATAATTCTAGCGATAATAACTGTATAATATGGGTAATAATGCATAACATATTGATGAAATTAGGAGTAATAAGTATAATTATTATAGTTCTAGCGATAATAACTGCATAATATGGGTAATAGTGCATGTTATATTGATAATATTGGGAGTAATAAGTATATTTATTATAGTTCTGACGATAATAACAATATAATATGGGTAATAATGCATGTTATATTGATAATTTTGGGAGTAATAAGTATAATTATTGTAGTTCTCGCTATAATAACTGCTTAATATGGGTAATAATGCACAACATATTGATGAAATTAGGAGTAATGAGTATAATTATTATAGTTCTAGCGATAATAACTGCATAATATGGGTAATAGTGCATGTTATATTGATAATATTGGGAGTAATAAGTATATTTATTATAGTTCTGACGATAATAACAGTATAATATGGGTAATAATGCATGTTATATTGATAATATTTGCAGTCATAAGTATAATTATTGTAGTTCTCGCGATAATAACTGCATAATATGGATAATAATGCATGTTATATTGATAATATTGGGAGTAATAAGTATAATTATTGTAGTTCTCGCTATAATAACTGCTTAATATGGGTAATAATGCACAACATATTGATAAAATTAGGAGTAATCAGTATAATCATTATAGTTCTAGCGATAATAACTGCATAATAGGGGTAATGATGCATGATATATTGATAATATCGCGAGTAATAAGTATAATTATCATAGTTCTAGCAATAATAACTGCATAATATGGGTAATAATGCATGTTATATTGATAAAATGAGGAGTAATAAGTATAATTATTATAGTTCTGGCGATAATAACTGCATAATTAGGGTAATAATGCATGTTATATGGATAAAATGAGGAGTAATAAGTATAATTATTTTAGTTCTGGCGATAATAACTGCATAATAGGGGTAATGATGCATGATATATTGATAATATCGCGAGTAATAAGTATAATTATCATAGTTCTAGCGATAATAACTGCATAATATGGGTAATAATGCATGTTATACTAATAATAATATAAGTAATATGTATAACTATTATAGTTCTAGCGATAATAACTGTATAATATGATTAATAATGCATAACATATTGATAAAATTAGGAGTAATCAGTATAATTATTATAGTTCTAGCGATAATAACTGCATAATATGGGTAATAATGCATGTTATATTGATAATATTGGGAGTAATAAGTATATTTATTATAGTTCTGACGATAATAACAGTATAATATGGGTGATAATGCATGTTATATTGATAATATTGGGAGTTATAAGTATAATTATTGTAGTTCTAGCGATAATAACTGCATAATATGGGTAATAATGCATGTTATACTGATAATAATATAAGTAACAAGTAAAACTATTATAGTTCTAGCGATAATAACTGCATAATAGGGGTAATAATGCATGTTATACTGATAATAATATAAGTAATAAGTATAACTATTATAGTTCTAGCGATAATAACTGTATAATATGATTAATAATGCATAACATATTGATAAAATTAGGAGTAATCAGTATAATTATTATAGTTCTAGCGATAATAACTGCATAATAGGGGTAATAATGCATGTTATACTGATAATAATATAAGTAATAAGTATAACTATTATAGTTCTAACGATAATAACTGTATAATATGGGTAATAATGCATAACATATTGATAAAATTAGGAGTAATAAGTATAATTATTATAGTTCTAGCGATAATAACTGCATAATATCGGTAGTAGTGTATGTTATATTGATAATATTGGGAGTAATAAGTATATTTATTATAGTTCTGACGATAATAACAGTATAATATGGGTGATAATGCATGTTATATTGATAATATTGGGAGTAATAAGTATAATTATTGTAGTTCTAGCGATAATAACTGCATAATAGGGGTAATAATGCATGTTATACTGATAATAATGTAAGTAATAAGTATAACTGTTATAATTCTAGCGATAATAACTGTATAATATGGGTAATAATGCATAACATATTGATGAAATTAGGAGTAATAAGTATAATTATTATAGTTCTAGCGATAATAACTGCATAATATGGGTAATAGTGCATGTTATATTGATAATATTGGGAGTAATAAGTATATTTATTATAGTTCTGACGATAATAACAATATAATATGGGTAATAATGCATGTTATATTGATAACATTTGCAGTCATAAGTATAATTATTGTAGTTCTCGCGATAATAACTGCATAATATGGATAATAATGCATGTTATATTGATAATTTTGGGAGTAATAAGTATAATTATTGTAGTTCTCGCTATAATAACTGCTTAATATGGGTAATAATGCACAACATATTGATGAAATTAGGAGTAATAAGTATAATTATTATAGTTCTAGCGATAATAACTGCATAATATGGGTAATAGTGCATGTTATATTGATAATATTGGGAGTAATAAGTATATTTATTATAGTTCTGACGATAATAACAGTATAATATGGGTAATAATGCATGTTATATTGATAATATTTGCAGTCATAAGTATAATTATTGTAGTTCTCGCGATAATAACTGCATAATATGGATAATAATGCATGTTATATTGATAATATTGGGAGTAATAAGTATAATTATTGTAGTTCTCGCTATAATAACTGCTTAATATGGGTAATAATGCACAACATATTGATAAAATTAGGAGTAATCAGTATAATCATTATAGTTCTAGCGATAATAACTGCATAATAGGGGTAATGATGCATGATATATTGATAATATCGCGAGTAATAAGTATAATTATCATAGTTCTAGCAATAATAACTGCATAATATGGGTAATAATGCATGTTATATTGATAAAATGAGGAGTAATAAGTATAATTATTATAGTTCTGGCGATAATAACTGCATAATTAGGGTAATAATGCATGTTATATGGGTAAAATGAGGAGTAATAAGTATAATTATTTTAGTTCTGGCGATAATAACTGCATAATAGGGGTAATAATGCATGTTATACTGATAATAATATAAGTAATAAGTATAACTATTATAGTTCTAACGAAAATAACTGTATAATATGGGTAATAATGCATGTTATACTAATAATAATATAAGTAATAAGTATAACTATTATAGTTCTAGCGATAATAACTGTATAATATGGGTAATAATGCATAACATATTGATAAAATTAGGAGTAATATGTATAATTATTATATTTCTGGCGATAATAACTGCATAATATGGGTAACAATGCATGTTATATTGATAATATTGGGAGTAATATGTATATTTATTATAGTTCTGACGATAATAACAGTATAATATGGGTAATAATGCATGTTATATTGATAATATTCGGAGTAATAAGTATAATTATTATATTTCTGGCGATAATAACTGCATAATATGGGTAATAATGCATGTTGTACTGATAATAATATAAGAAACAAGTAAAACTATTATAGTTCTAGCGATAATAACTGCATAATATGGGTAATAATGCATGTTATACTAATAATAATATAAGTAATATGTATAACTATTATAGTTCTAGCGATAATAACTGCATAATATCGGTAATAGTGTATGTTATATTGATAATATTGGGAGTAATAAGTATATTTATTATAGTTCTGACGATAATAACCGTATAATATGGGTAATAATGCATGTTGTATTGATAATATTCGGAGTAATAAGTATAATTATTATATTTCTGGCGATAATAACTGCATAATATGGGTAACAATGCATGTTGTACTGATAATAATATAAGAAACAAGTAAAACTATTATAGTTCTAGCGATAATAACTGCATAATATGGGTAATAATGCATGTTATACTAATAATAATATAAGTAATATGTATAACTATTATAGTTCTAGCGATAATCACTGTATAATATGATTAATAATGCATAACATATTGATAAAATTAGGAGTAATCAGTATAATTATTATAGTTCTAGCGATAATAACTGCATAATATGGGTAATAATGCATGTTATATTGATAATATTGGGAGTAATAAGTATATTTATTATAGTTCTGACGATAATAACAGTATAATATGGGTGATAATGCATGTTATATTGATAATATTGGGAGTTATAAGTATAATTATTGTAGTTCTAGCGATAATAACTGCATAATATGGGTAATAATGCATGTTATACTGATAATAATATAAGTAACAAGTAAAACTATTATAGTTCTAGCGATAATAACTGCATAATGGGGGTAATAATGCATGTTATAATGATAATAATATAAGTAATAAGTATAACTATTATAGTTCTAGCGATAATAACTGTATAATATGATTAATAATGCATAACATATTGATAAAATTAGGAGTAATCAGTATAATTATTATAGTTCTAGCGATAATAACTGCATAATAGGGGTAATAATGCATGTTATACTGATAATAATATAAGTAATAAGTATAACTATTATAGTTCTAACGATAATAACTGTATAATATAGGTAATAATGCATAACATATTGATAAAATTAGGAGTAATAAGTATAATTATTATAGTTCTAGCGATAATAACTGCATAATATCGGTAGTAGTGTATGTTATATTGATAATATTGGGAGTAATAAGTATATTTATTATAGTTCTGACGATAATAACAGTATAATATGGGTGATAATGCATGTTATATTGATAATATTGGGAGTAATAAGTATAATTATTGTAGTTCTAGCGATAATAACTGCATAATAGGGGTAATAATGCATGTTATACTGATAATAATGTAAGTAATAAGTATAACTGTTATAATTCTAGCGATAATAACTGTATAATATGGGTAATAATGCATAACATATTGATGAAATTAGGAGTAATAAGTATAATTATTATAGTTCTAGCGATAATAACTGCATAATATGGGTAATAGTGCATGTCATATTGATAATATTGGGAGTAATAAGTATATTTATTATAGTTCTGACGATAATAACAGTATAATATGGGTAATAATGCATGTTATATTGATAATATTTGCAGTCATAAGTATAATTATTGTAGTTCTCGCGATAATAACTGCATAATATGGATAATAATGCATGTTATATTGATAATATTGGGAGTAATAAGTATAATTATTGTAGTTCTCGCTATAATAACTGCTTAATATGGGTAATAATGCACAACATATTGATAAAATTAGGAGTAATAAGTATAATTATTATAGTTCTAGCGATAATAACTGCATAATAGGGGTAATAATGCATGATATATTGATAATATCGCGAGTAATAAGTATAATTATCATAGTTCTAGCAATAATAACTGCATAATATGGGTAATAATGCATGTTATATTGATAAAATGAGGAGTAATAAGTATAATTATTATAGTTCTGGCGATAATAACTGCATAATTAGGGTAATAATGCATGTTATATGGATAAAATGAGGAGTAATAAGTATAATTATTATAGTTCTGGCGATAATAACTGCATAATAGGGGTAATAATGCATGTTATACTGATAATAATATAAGTAATAAGTATAACTGTTATAGTTCTAACGAAAATAACTGTATAATATGGGTAATAATGCATGTTATACTAATAATAATATAAGTAATATGTATAACTATTATAGTTCTAGCGATAATAACTGCATAATATCGGTAGTAGTGTATGTTATATTGATAATATTGGGAGTAATAAGTATATTTATTATAGTTCTGACGATAATAACAGTATAATATGGGTGATAATGCATGTTATATTGATAATATTGGGAGTTATAAGTATAATTATTGTAGTTCTAGCGATAATAACTGCATAATATGGGTAATAATGCATGTTATATTGATAATATTGGGAGTAATAAGTATATTTGTTATAGTTCTGACGATAATAACAGTATAATACGGGTAATAATGCATGTTATATTGATAAAATTAGGAGTATTAAGTATAATTATTATAGCTCTAGCGATAATAACTGCATAATAGGGGTAATAATGCATGTTATACTGATAATAATATAAGTAATAAGTATAACTATTATAGTTCTAGCGATAATAACTGTATAATATGGGTAATAATGCATAACATATTGATAAAATTAGGAGTAATATGTATAATTATTATAGTTCTGGCGATAATAACTGCATAATATGGGTAATAATGCATGTTATATTGATAATATTGGGAGTAATAAGTATATTTATTATAGTTCTGGCGATAATAACAGTATAATATGGGTAATAATGCATGTTATATTGATAATATTCGGAGTAATAAGTATAATTATTATATTTCTGGCGATAATAACTGCATAATATGGGTAATAATGCATGTTGTACTGATAATAATATAAGAAACAAGTAAAACTATTATAGTTCTAGCGATAATAACTGCATAATATGGGTAATAATGCATGTTATACTAATAATAATATAAGTAATATGTATAACTATTATAGTTCTAGCGATAATAACTGCATAATATCGGTAGTAGTGTATGTTATATTGATAATATTGGGAGTAATAAGTATATTTATTATAGTTCTGACGATAATAACAGTATAATATGGGTGATAATGCATGTTATATTGATAATATTGGGAGTTATAAGTATAATTATTGTAGTTCTAGCGATAATAACTGCATAATATGGGTAATAATGCATGTTATATTGATAATATTGGGAGTAATAAGTATATTTGTTATAGTTCTGACGATAATAACAGTATAATACGGGTAATAATGTATGTTATATTCATAAAATTAGGAGTATTAAGTATAATTATTATAGCTCTAGCGATAATAACTGCATAATAGGGGTAATAATACATGTTATACTGATAATAATATAAGTAATAAGTATAACTATTATAGTTCTAGCGATAATAACTGTATAATATGGGTAATAATGCATAACATATTGATAAAATTAGGAGTAATAAATATAATTATTGTAGTTCTAGCGATAATAACTGCACAATATCGGTAATAGTGCATGTTATATTGATAATATTGGGAATAAGAAGTATATTTATTATAGTTCTGACGATAATAACAGTATAATATGGGTGATAATGCATGCTATATTGATAATATTGGGAGTAATAAGTATATTTATTATAGTTCTGACGATAATAACAGTATAATATGGGTAATAATGCATGTTATATTGATAATATTCGGAGTAATAAGTATAACTATTATATTTCTGGCGATAATAACTGCATAATATGGGTAATAATGCATAACATATTAATAAAATTAGGAGTATTAAGTATAATTATTATAGTTCTAGCGATGATAACTGCATAATAGGGGTAATAATGCATGTTATACTGATAATAATGTAAGTAATAAGTATAACTGTTATAATTCTAGCGATAATAACTGTATAATATGGGTAATAATGTACAACATATTGATGAAATTAGGAGTAATAAGTATAATTATTATAGTTCTAGCGATAATAACTGCATAATATGGGTAATAGTGCATGTTATATTGATAATATTGGGAGTAATAAGTATATTTATTATAGTTCTGACGATAATAACAGTATAATATGGGTAATAATGCATGTTATATTGATAATATTTGCAGTCATAAGTATAATTATTGTAGTTCTCGCGATAATAACTGCATAATATGGATAATAATGCATGTTATATTGATAATATTGGGAGTAATAAGTATAATTATTGTAGTTCTCGCTATAATAACTGCTTAATATGGGTAATAATGCACAACATATTGATAAAATTAGGAGTAATAAGTATAATTATTATAGTTCTAGCGATAATAACTGCATAATAGGGGTAATAATGCATGATATATTGATAATATCGCGAGTAATAAGTATAATTATCATAGTTCTAGCAATAATAACTGCATAATATGGGTAATAATGCATGTTATATTGATAAAATGAGGAGTAATAAGTATAATTATTATAGTTCTGGCGATAATAACTGCATAATTAGGGTAATAATGCATGTTATATGGATAAAATGAGGAGTAATAAGTATAATTATTATAGTTCTGGCGATAATAACTGCATAATAGGGGTAATAATGCATGTTATACTGATAATAATATAAGTAATAAGTATAACTATTATAGTTCTAGCGATAATAACTGCATAATATCGGTAATAGTGTATGTTATATTGATAATATTGGGAGTAATAAGTATATTTATTATAGTTCTGACGATAATAACAGTATAATATGGGTAATAATGCATGGTATATTGATAATATTGGGAGTAATAAGTATAATTATTGTAGTTCTCGCGATAATAACTGCATAATATGGGTAATAATGCATGTTATATTGATAATATTGGAAGTAATAAGAATATTTATTGTAGTTCTCGCGATAATAACTGCTTAATATGGGTAATAATGCATAACATATTGATAAAATTAGGAGTAATAAGTATAATTATTATAGCTCTAGCGATAATAACTGCATAATAGGGGTAATAATGCATGTTATACTGATAATAATATAAGTAATAAGTATAACTATTATAGTCCTAGCGATAATAACTGTATAATATGATTAATAATGCATAACATATTGATAAAATTAGGAGTAATCAGTATAATCATTATAGTTCTAGCGATAATAACTGCATAATATCGGTAATAGTGTATGTTATATTGATAATATTGGGAGTAATAAGTATATTTATTATAGTTCTGACGATAATAACAGTATAATATGGGTGATAATGCATGTTATATTGATAATATTGGGAGTTATAAGTATAATTATTGTAGTTCTAGCGATAATAACTGCATAATATGGGTAATAATGCATGTTATATTGATAATATTGGGAGTAATAAGTATATTTGTTATAGTTCTGACGATAATAACAGTATAATACGGGTAATAATGTATGTTATATTGATAAAATTAGGAGTATTAAGTATAATTATTATAGCTCTAGCGATAATAACTGCATAATAGGGGTAATAATGCATGTTACACTGATAATAATATAAGTAATAAGTATAACTATTATAGTTCTAGCGATAATAACTGTATAATATGGGTAATAATGCATAACATATTGATAAAATTAGGAGTAATAAGTATAATTATTATAGTTCTGGCGATAATAACTGCATAATATGGGTAATAATGCATGTTATATTGATAATATTGGAAGTAATAAGAATATTTATTGTATTTCTCGCGATAATAACTGCTTAATATGGGTAATAATGCATAACATATTGATAAAATTAGGAGTAATAAGTATAATTATTATAGTTCTAGCGATAATAACTGCATAATAGGGGTAATAATGCATGATATATTGATAATATTGCGAGTAATAAGTATAATTATCATAGTTCTAGCAATAATAACTGCATAATATGGGTAATAATGCATGTTATATTGATAAAATGAGATGTAATGAGTATAATTATTATAGTTCTGGCGATAATAACTGTATAATATGGGTAATAATGCATAACATATTGATAAAATTAGGAGTATTAAGTATAATAATTATAGCTCTAGCGATAATAACTGCATAATAGGGGTAATAATGCATGTTATACTGATAATAATATAAGAAACAAGTAAAACTATTATAGTTCTGGGGATAATAACTGCATAATATGGGTAATAATGCATGTTATACTGATAATAATACAAGTAATATGTATAACTATTATAGTTCTAACGACAATAACTGTATAATATGGGTAATAATGCATAACATATTGATAAAATTAGGAGTAATAAGTATAATTATTATAGTTCTAGCGATAATAACTGCATAATATCGGCAGTAGTGTATGTTATATTGATAATATTGTGAGTAATAAGTATATTTATTATAGTTCTGACGATATTAACAGTATAATATGGGTGATAATGCATGTTATATTGATAATATTGGGAGTAATAAGTATAATTATTGTAGTTCTAGCGATAATAACTGCATAATATGGGTAATAATGCATGTTATATTGATAAAATGAGGAGTAATAAGTATAATCATTATAGTTCTGGCGATAATAACTGCATAATATCGGTAATAATGCATGTTATATTAATAATATTGGGAGTAATAAGTATATTTATTATAGTTCTGACGATAATAAACGTATAATATGGGTAATAATGCATGTTATATTGATAATATTGGGAGTAATAAGTATATTTATTATAGTTCTGACGATAGTAACTGTATACTATGGGTAATAATGCATAACATATTAATAAAATTAGGAGTATTAAGTATAATTATTATAGTTCTAGCGATAATAACTGCATAATAGGGGTAATAATGCATGTTATACTGATAATAATGTAAGTAATAAGTATAACTGTTATAATTCTAGCGATAATAACTGTATAATATGGGTAATAATGTACAACATATTGATGAAATTAGGAGTAATAAGTATAATTATTATAGTTCTAGCGATAATAACTGCATAATATGGGTAATAGTGCATGTTATATTGATAATATTGGGAGTAATAAGTATATTTATTATAGTTCTGACGATAATAACAGTATAATATGGGTAATAATGCATGTTATATTGATAATATTTGCAGTCATAAGTATAATTATTGTAGTTCTCGCGATAATAACTGCATAATATGGATAATAATGCATGTTATATTGATAATATTGGGAGTAATAAGTATAATTATTGTAGTTCTCGCTATAATAACTGCTTAATATGGGTAATAATGCACAACATATTGATAAAATTAGGAGTAATAAGTATAATTATTATAGTTCTAGCGATAATAACTGCATAATAGGGGTAATAATGCATGATATATTGATAATATCGCGAGTAATAAGTATAATTATCATAGTTCTAGCAATAATAACTGCATAATATGGGTAATAATGCATGTTATATTGATAAAATGAGGAGTAATAAGTATAATTATTATAGTTCTGGCGATAATAACTGCATAATTAGGGTAATAATGCATGTTATATGGATAAAATGAGGAGCAATAAGTATAATTATTATAGTTCTGGCGATAATAACTGCATAATAGGGGTAATAATGCATGTTATACTGATAATAAAATAAGTAATAAGTATAACTATTATAGTTCTAAGGAAAATAACTGTATAATATGGGTAATAATGCATGTTATACTAATAATAATATAAGTAATATGTATAACTATTATAGTTCTAGCGATAATAACTGCATAATATCGGTAATAGTGTATGTTATATTGATAATATTGGGAATAAGAAGTATATTTATTATAGTTCTGACGATAATAACAGTATAATATGGGTGATAATGCATGCTATATTGATAATATTGGGAGTAATAAGTATATTTATTATAGTTCTGACGATAATAACAGTATAATATGGGTAATAATGCATGTTATATTGATAATATTCGGAGTAATAAGTATAACTATTATATTTCTGGCGATAATCACTGCATAATATGGGTAATAATGCATAACATATTAATAAAATTAGGAGTATTAAGTATAATTATTATAGTTCTAGCGATAATAACTGCATAATAGGGGTAATAATGCATGTTATACTGATAATAATGTAAGTAATAAGTATAACTATTATAATTCTAGCGATAATAACTGTATAGTATGGGTAATAATGCATAACATATTGATGAAATTAGGAGTAATAAGTATAATTATTATAGTTCTAGCGATAATAATTGCATAATATGGGTAATAGTGCATGTTATATTGATAATATTGGGAGTAATAAGTATATTTATTATAGTTCTGACGATAATAACAGTATAATATGGGTAATAATGCATGGTATATTGATAATATTGGGAGTAATAAGTATAATTATTGTAGTTCTCGCGATAATAACTGCATAATATGGGTAATAATGCATGTTATATTGATAATATTGGAAGTAATAAGAATATTTATTGTAGTTCTCGCGATAATAACTGCTTAATATGGGTAATAATGCATGTTATATTGATAATATTGGGAGTAATAAGTATATTTGTTATAGTTCTGACGATAATAACTGCATAATATGGGTAATAATGCATGTTATATTGATAATAATGGGAGTAATAAGTATATTTGTTATAGTTCTGACGATAATAACAGTATAATATGGGTAATAATGCATGTTGTATTGATGATATTCGGAGTAATAAGTATAACTATTATATTTCTGGCGATAATAACTGCATAATATGGGTAATAATGCATGTTGTACTGATAATAATATAAGAAACAAGTAAAACTATTATAGTTCTAGCGACAATAACTGTATAATATGGGTAATAATGCATAACATATTGATAAAATTAGGAGTAATAAGTATAATTATTATAGTTCTAGCGATAATAACTGCATAATATCGGTAGTAGTGTATGTTATATTGATAATATTGGGAGTAATAAGTATATTTATTATAGTTCTGACGATAATAACAGTATAATATGGGTGATAATGCATGTTATATTGATAATATTGGGAGTTATAAGTATAATTATTGTAGTTCTAGCGATAATAACTGCATAATATGGGTAATAATGCATGTTATATTGATAATATTGGGAGTAATAAGTATATTTGTTATAGTTCTGACGATAATAACAGTATAATACGGGTAATAATGTATGTTATATTGATAAAATTAGGAGTATTAAGTATAATTATTATAGCTGTAGCGATAATAACTGCATAATAGGGGTAATAATACATGTTATACTGATAATAATATAAGTAATAAGTATAACTATTATAGTTCTAGCGATAATAACTGTATAATATGGGTAATAATGCATAACATATTGATAAAATTAGGAGTAATAAATATAATTATTGTAGTTCTAGCGATAATAACTGCACAATATCGGTAATAGTGCATGTTATATTGATAATATTGGGAATAAGAAGTATATTTATTATAGTTCTGACGATAATAACAGTATAATATGGGTGATAATGCATGCTATATTGATAATATTGGGAGTAATAAGTATATTTATTATAGTTCTGACGATAATAACAGTATAATATGGGTAATAATGCATGTTATATTGATAATATTCGGAGTAATAAGTATAACTATTATATTTCTGGCGATAATCACTGCATAATATGGGTAATAATGCATAACATATTAATAAAATTAGGAGTATTAAGTATAATTATTATAGTTCTAGCGATAATAACTGCATAATAGGGGTAATAATGCATGTTATACTGATAATAATGTAAGTAATAAGTATAACTATTATAATTCTAGCGATAATAACTGTATAGTATGGGTAATAATGCATAACATATTGATGAAATTAGGAGTAATAAGTATAATTATTATAGTTCTGGCGATAATAACTGCATAATATGGGTAATAATGCATGTTATATTGATAATATTGGAAGTAATAAGAATATTTATTGTATTTCTCGCGATAATAACTGCTTAATATGGGTAATAATGCATAACATATTGATAAAATTAGGAGTAATAAGTATAATTATTATAGTTCTAGCGATAATAACTGCATAATAGGGGTAATAATGCATGATATATTGATAATATTGCGAGTAATAAGTATAATTATCATAGTTCTAGCAATAATAACTGCATAATATGGGTAATAATGCATGTTATATTGATAAAATGAGATGTAATGAGTATAATTATTATAGTTCTGGCGATAATAACTGTATAATATGGGTAATAATGCATAACATATTGATAAAATTAGGAGTATTAAGAATAATAATTATAGCTCTAGCGATAATAACTGCATAATAGGGGTAATAATGCATGTTATACTGATAATAATATAAGAAACAAGTAAAACTATTATAGTTCTGGGGATAATAACTGCATAATATGGGTAATAATGCATGTTATACTGATAATAATACAAGTAATATGTATAACTATTATAGTTCTAACGACAATAACTGTATAATATGGGTAATAATGCATAACATATTGATAAAATTAGGAGTAATAAGTATAATTATTATAGTTCTAGCGATAATAACTGCATAATATCGGCAGTAGTGTATGTTATATTGATAATATTGTGAGTAATAAGTATATTTATTATAGTTCTGACGATATTAACAGTATAATATGGGTGATAATGCATGTTATATTGATAATATTGGGAGTAATAAGTATAATTATTGTAGTTCTAGCGATAATAACTGCATAATATGGGTAATAATGCATGTTATATTGATAAAATGAGGAGTAATAAGTATAATCATTATAGTTCTGGCGATAATAACTGCATAATATCGGTAATAATGCATGTTATATTAATAATATTGGGAGTAATAAGTATATTTATTATAGTTCTGACGATAATAAACGTATAATATGGGTAATAATGCATGTTATATTGATAATATTGGGAGTAATAAGTATATTTATTATAGTTCTGACGATAGTAACTGTATACTATGGGTAATAATGCATAACATATTAATAAAATTAGGAGTATTAAGTATAATTATTATAGTTCTAGCGATAATAACTGCATAATAGGGGTAATAATGCATGTTATACTGATAATAATGTAAGTAATAAGTATAACTGTTATAATTCTAGCGATAATAACTGTATAATATGGGTAATAATGTACAACATATTGATGAAATTAGGAGTAATAAGTATAATTATTATAGTTCTAGCGATAATAACTGCATAATATGGGTAATAGTGCATGTTATATTGATAATATTGGGAGTAATAAGTATATTTATTATAGTTCTGACGATAATAACAGTATAATATGGGTAATAATGCATGTTATATTGATAATATTTGCAGTCATAAGTATAATTATTGTAGTTCTCGCGATAATAACTGCATAATATGGATAATAATGCATGTTATATTGATAATATTGGGAGTAATAAGTATAATTATTGTAGTTCTCGCTATAATAACTGCTTAATATGGGTAATAATGCACAACATATTGATAAAATTAGGAGTAATAAGTATAATTATTATAGTTCTAGCGATAATAACTGCATAATAGGGGTAATAATGCATGATATATTGATAATATCGCGAGTAATAAGTATAATTATCATAGTTCTAGCAATAATAACTGCATAATATGGGTAATAATGCATGTTATATTGATAAAATGAGGAGTAATAAGTATAATTATTATAGTTCTGGCGATAATAACTGCATAATTAGGGTAATAATGCATGTTATATGGATAAAATGAGGAGCAATAAGTATAATTATTATAGTTCTGGCGATAATAACTGCATAATAGGGGTAATAATGCATGTTATACTGATAATAAAATAAGTAATAAGTATAACTATTATAGTTCTAAGGAAAATAACTGTATAATATGGGTAATAATGCATGTTATACTAATAATAATATAAGTAATATGTATAACTATTATAGTTCTAGCGATAATAACTGCATAATATCGGTAATAGTGTATGTTATATTGATAATATTGGGAATAAGAAGTATATTTATTATAGTTCTGACGATAATAACAGTATAATATGGGTGATAATGCATGCTATATTGATAATATTGGGAGTAATAAGTATATTTATTATAGTTCTGACGATAATAACAGTATAATATGGGTAATAATGCATGTTATATTGATAATATTCGGAGTAATAAGTATAACTATTATATTTCTGGCGATAATCACTGCATAATATGGGTAATAATGCATAACATATTAATAAAATTAGGAGTATTAAGTATAATTATTATAGTTCTAGCGATAATAACTGCATAATAGGGGTAATAATGCATGTTATACTGATAATAATGTAAGTAATAAGTATAACTATTATAATTCTAGCGATAATAACTGTATAGTATGGGTAATAATGCATAACATATTGATGAAATTAGGAGTAATAAGTATAATTATTATAGTTCTAGCGATAATAATTGCATAATATGGGTAATAGTGCATGTTATATTGATAATATTGGGAGTAATAAGTATATTTATTATAGTTCTGACGATAATAACAGTATAATATGGGTAATAATGCATGGTATATTGATAATATTGGGAGTAATAAGTATAATTATTGTAGTTCTCGCGATAATAACTGCATAATATGGGTAATAATGCATGTTATATTGATAATATTGGAAGTAATAAGAATATTTATTGTAGTTCTCGCGATAATAACTGCTTAATATGGGTAATAATGCATGTTATATTGATAATATTGGGAGTAATAAGTATATTTGTTATAGTTCTGACGATAATAACTGCATAATATGGGTAATAATGCATGTTATATTGATAATAATGGGAGTAATAAGTATATTTGTTATAGTTCTGACGATAATAACAGTATAATATGGGTAATAATGCATGTTGTATTGATGATATTCGGAGTAATAAGTATAACTATTATATTTCTGGCGATAATAACTGCATAATATGGGTAATAATGCATGTTGTACTGATAATAATATAAGAAACAAGTAAAACTATTATAGTTCTAGCGACAATAACTGTATAATATGGGTAATAATGCATAACATATTGATAAAATTAGGAGTAATAAGTATAATTATTATAGTTCTAGCGATAATAACTGCATAATATCGGTAGTAGTGTATGTTATATTGATAATATTGGGAGTAATAAGTATATTTATTATAGTTCTGACGATAATAACAGTATAATATGGGTGATAATGCATGTTATATTGATAATATTGGGAGTTATAAGTATAATTATTGTAGTTCTAGCGATAATAACTGCATAATATGGGTAATAATGCATGTTATATTGATAATATTGGGAGTAATAAGTATATTTGTTATAGTTCTGACGATAATAACAGTATAATACGGGTAATAATGTATGTTATATTGATAAAATTAGGAGTATTAAGTATAATTATTATAGCTGTAGCGATAATAACTGCATAATAGGGGTAATAATACATGTTATACTGATAATAATATAAGTAATAAGTATAACTATTATAGTTCTAGCGATAATAACTGTATAATATGGGTAATAATGCATAACATATTGATAAAATTAGGAGTAATAAATATAATTATTGTAGTTCTAGCGATAATAACTGCACAATATCGGTAATAGTGCATGTTATATTGATAATATTGGGAATAAGAAGTATATTTATTATAGTTCTGACGATAATAACAGTATAATATGGGTGATAATGCATGCTATATTGATAATATTGGGAGTAATAAGTATATTTATTATAGTTCTGACGATAATAACAGTATAATATGGGTAATAATGCATGTTATATTGATAATATTCGGAGTAATAAGTATAACTATTATATTTCTGGCGATAATCACTGCATAATATGGGTAATAATGCATAACATATTAATAAAATTAGGAGTATTAAGTATAATTATTATAGTTCTAGCGATAATAACTGCATAATAGGGGTAATAATGCATGTTATACTGATAATAATGTAAGTAATAAGTATAACTATTATAATTCTAGCGATAATAACTGTATAGTATGGGTAATAATGCATAACATATTGATGAAATTAGGAGTAATAAGTATAATTATTATAGTTCTGGCGATAATAACTGCATAATATGGGTAATAATGCATGTTATATTGATAATATTGGAAGTAATAAGAATATTTATTGTATTTCTCGCGATAATAACTGCTTAATATGGGTAATAATGCATAACATATTGATAAAATTAGGAGTAATAAGTATAATTATTATAGTTCTAGCGATAATAACTGCATAATAGGGGTAATAATGCATGATATATTGATAATATTGCGAGTAATAAGTATAATTATCATAGTTCTAGCAATAATAACTGCATAATATGGGTAATAATGCATGTTATATTGATAAAATGAGATGTAATGAGTATAATTATTATAGTTCTGGCGATAATAACTGTATAATATGGGTAATAATGCATAACATATTGATAAAATTAGGAGTATTAAGAATAATAATTATAGCTCTAGCGATAATAACTGCATAATAGGGGTAATAATGCATGTTATACTGATAATAATATAAGAAACAAGTAAAACTATTATAGTTCTAGCGATAATAACTGCATAATATGGGTAATAATGCATGTTATACTGATAATAATACAAGTAATATGTATAACTATTATAGTTCTAACGACAATAACTGTATAATATGGGTAATAATGCATAACATATTGATAAAATTAGGAGTAATAAGTATAATTATTATAGTTCTAGCGATAATAACTGCATAATATCGGCAGTAGTGTATGTTATATTGATAATATTGTGAGTAATAAGTATATTTATTATAGTTCTGACGATATTAACAGTATAATATGGGTGATAATGCATGTTATATTGATAATATTGGGCGTAATAAGTATAATTATTGTAGTTCTAGCGATAATAACTGCATAATATGGGTAATAATGCATGTTATATTGATAATATTGGGAGTAATAAGTATATTTATTATAGTTCTGACGATAATAACTGTATAATATGGGTAATAATGCATAACATATTAATAAAATTAGGAGTATTAAGTATAATTATTATAGTTCTAGCGATAATAACTGCATAATAGGGGTAATAATGCATGTTATACTGATAATAATGTAAGTAATATGTATAACTGTTATAATTCTAGCGATAATAACTGTATAATATGGGTAATAATGCATAACATATTGATGAAATTAGGAGTAATAAGTATAATTATTATAGTTCTAGCGATAATAACTGCATAATATGGGTAATAGTGCATGTTATATTGATAATATTGGGAGTAATAAGTATATTTATTATAGTTCTGACGATAATAACAGTATAATATGGGTAATAATGCATGTTATATTGATAATATTTGCAGTCATAAGTATAATTATTGTAGTTCTCGCGATAATAACTGCATAATATGGATAATAATGCATGTTATATTGATAATTTTGGGAGTAATAAGTATAATTATTGTAGTTCTCGCTATAATAACTGCTTAATATGGGTAATAATGCACAACATATTGATAAAATTAGGAGTAATAAGTATAACTATTATAGTTCTAGCGATAATAACTGCATAATAGGGGTAATAATGCATGATATATTGATAATATCGCGAGTAATAAGTATAATTATCATAGTTCTAGCAATAATAACTGCATAATATGGGTAATAATGCATGTTATATTGATAAAATGAGGAGTAATAAGTATAATTATTATAGTTCTGGCGATAATAACTGCATAATATGGGTAATAATGCATGTTATACTGATAATAATATAAGTAATAAGTATAACTATTATAGTTCTAGCGATAATAACTGTATAATATGGGTAATAATGCATAACATATTGATAAAATTAGGAGTAATAAGTATAATTATTATAGTTCTGGCGATAGTAACTGCATAATATGGGTAATAATGCATGTTATATTGATAATATTGGGAGTAATAAGTATATTTATTATAGTTCTGACGATAATAACCGTATAATATGGGTAATAATGCATGTTGTATTCATAATATTCGGAGTAATAAGTATAATTATTATATTTCTGACGATAATAACTGCATAATATGGGTAACAATGCATGTTGTACTGATAATAATATAAGAAACAAGTAAAACTATTATAGTTCTAGCGATAATAACTGCATAATATGGGTAATAATGCATGTTATACTAATAATAATATAAGTAATATGTATAACTATTATAGTTCTAGCGATAATAACTGTATAATATGGGTAATAATGCATAACATATTGATAAAATTGGGAGTAATATGTATAATTATTATAGTTCTGGCGATAATAACTGCATAATAGGGGTAATAATGCATGTTATACTGATAATAATATAAGTAATAAGTATAACTATTATAGTTCTAACGATAATAACTGTATAATATGGGTAATAATGCATAACATATTGATAAAATTAGGAGTAATAAGTATAATTATTATAGTTCTGGCGATAATAACTGCATAATATGGGTAATAATGCATGTTATATTGATAATATTGGGAGTAATAAGTATATTTATTATAGTTCTGACGATAATAACCGTATAATATGGGTAATAATGCATGTTGTATTGATAATATTCGGAGTAATAAGTATAATTATTATATATCTGGCGATAATAACTGCATAATATGGGTAACAATGCATGTTGTACTAATAATAATATAAGTAATATGTATAACTATTATAGTTCCAGCGATAATAACTGTATAATATGATTAGTAATGCATAACATATTGATAAAATTAGGAGTAATCAGTATAATTATTGTAGTTCTAGCGATAATAACTGCATAATATGGGTAATAATGCATGTTATATTGATAATATTGGGAGTAATAAGTATATTTATTATAGTTCTGACGATAATAACATTATAATATGGGTGATAATGCATGTTATATTGATAATATTGGGAGTTATAAGTATAATTATTGTAGTTCTAGCGATAATAACTGCATAATATGGGTAATAATGCATGTTAAATTGATAATATTGGGAGTAATAAGTATATTTGTTATAGTTCTGACGATAATAACAGTATAATACGGGTAATAATGCATAACATATTGATAAAATTAGGAGTAATCAGTATAATTATTATAGTTCTAGCGATAATAACTGCATAATATGGGTAATAATGCATGTTATATTGATAATATTGGGAGTAATAAGTATATTTATTATAGTTCTGACGATAATAACAGTATAATATGGGTGATAATGCATGTTATATTGATAATATTGGGAGTTATAAGTATAATTATTGTAGTTCTAGCGATAATAACTGCATAATATGGGTAATAATGCATGTTATACTGATAATAATATAAGTAATAAGTAAAACTATTATAGTTCTAGCGATAATAACTGCATAATAGGGGTAATAATGCATGTTATACTGATAATAATATAAGTAATAAGTATAATTATTATAGTTCTAGCGATAATAACTGTATAATATGATTAATAATGCATAACATATGATAAAATTAGGAGTAATCAGTATAATTATTATAGTTCTAGCGATAATAACTGCATAATAGGGGTAATAATGCATGTTATACTGATAATAATATAAGTAATAAGTATAACTATTATAGTTCTAACGATAATAACTGTATAATATGGGTAATAATGCATAACATATTGATAAAATTAGGAGTATTAAGTATAATTATTATAGTTCTGGCGATAATAACTGCATAATATCGGTAATAATGCATGTTATATTGATAATATTGGGAGTAATAAGTATATTTATTATAGTTCTGACGATAATAACTGTATAATATGGGTAATAATGCATAACATATTTATAAAATTAGGAGTATTAAGTATAATTATTATAGTTCTAGCGATAATAACTGCATAATATGGGTAATAATGCATGTTATATTGATAATATTGGGAGTAATAAGTATATTTGTTATAGTTCTGACGATAATAACAGTATAATACGGGTAATAATGCATGTTATATTGATAAAATTAGGAGTATTAAGTATAATTATTATAGCTCTAGCGATAATATCTGCATAATAGGGGTAATAATGCATGTTATACTGATAATAATATAAGTAATAAGTATAACTATTATAGTTCTAGCGATAATAACTGTATAATATGGGTAATAATGCATAACATATTGATAAAATTAGGAGTAATATGTATAATTATTATAGTTCTGGCGATAATAACTGCATAATATGGGTAATAATGCATGTTATATTGATAATATTGGGAGTAATAAGTATATTTATTATAGTTCTGACGATAATAACCGTATAATATGGGTAATAATGCATGTTGTATTGATAATATTCGGAGTAATAAGTATAATTATTATATATCTGGCGATAATAACTGCATAATATGGGTAACAATGCATGTTGTACTAATAATAATATAAGTAATATGTATAACTATTATAGTTCCAGCGATAATAACTGTATAATATGATTAGTAATGCATAACATATTGATAAAATTAGGAGTAATCAGTATAATTATTGTAGTTCTAGCGATAATAACTGCATAATATGGGTAATAATGCATGTTATATTGATAATATTGGGAGTAATAAGTATATTTATTATAGTTCTGACGATAATAACATTATAATATGGGTGATAATGCATGTTATATTGATAATATTGGGAGTTATAAGTATAATTATTGTAGTTCTAGCGATAATAACTGCATAATATGGGTAATAATGCATGTTAAATTGATAATATTGGGAGTAATAAGTATATTTGTTATAGTACTGACGATAATAACAGTATAATACGGGTAATAATGCATGTTATATTGATAAAATTAGGAGTATTAAGTATAATTATTATAGCTCTAGCGATAATAACTGCATAATAGGGGTAATAATGCATGTTATACTGATAATAATATAAGTAATAAGTATAACTATTATAGTTCTAGCGATAATAACTGTATAATATGGGTAATAATGCATAACATATTGATAAAATTAGGAGTAATATGTATAATTATTGTAGTTCTAGCGATAATAACTGCACAATATCGGTAATAGTGCATGTTATATTGATAATATTGGGAATAAGAAGTATATTTATTATAGTTCTGACGATAATAACAGTATTATATGGGTGATAATGCATGCTATATTGATAATATTGGGAGTAATAAGTATATTTATTATAGTTCTGACGATAATAACAGTATAATATGGGTAATAATGCATGTTATATTGATAATATTCGGAGTAATAAGTATAACTATTATATTTCTGGCGATAATAACTGCATAATATGGGTAATAATGCATAACATATTAATAAAATTAGGAGTATTAAGTATAATTATTATAGTTCTAGCGATGATAACTGCATAATAGGGGTAATAATGCATGTTATACTGATAATAATGTAAGTAATAAGTATAACTATTATAATTCTAGCGATAATAACTGTATAGTATGGGTAATAATGCATAACATATTGATGAAATTAGGAGTAATAAGTATAATTATTATAGTTCTAGCGATAATAACTGCATAATATGGGTAATAGTGCATGTTATATTGATAATATTGGGAGTAATAAGTATATTTATTATAGTTCTGACGATAATAACAGTATAATATGGGTAATAATGCATGGTATATTGATAATATTGGGAGTAATAAGTATAATTATTGTAGTTCTCGCGATAATAACTGCATAATATGGGTAATAATGCATGTTATATTGATAATATTGGAAGTAATAAGAATATTTATTGTAGTTCTCGCGATAATAACTGCTTAATATGGGTAATAATGCATAACATATTGATAAAATTAGGAGTAATAAGTATAATTATTATAGCTCTAGCGATAATAACTGCATAATAGGGGTAATAATGCATGTTATACTGATAATAATATAAGTAATAAGTATAACTATTATAGTCCTAGCGATAATAACTGTATAATATGAATAATAATGCATAACATATTGATAAAATTAGGAGTAATCAGTATAATCATTATAGTTCTAGCGATAATAACTGCATAATATCGGTAATAGTGTATGTTATATTGATAATATTGGGAGTAATAAGTATATTTATTATAGTTCTGAGGATAATAACAGTATAATATGGGTGATAATGCATGTTATATTGATAATATTGGGAGTTATAAGTATAATTATTGTAGTTCTAGCGATAATAACTGCATAATATGGGTAATAATGCATGTTATATTGATAATATTGGGAGTAATAAGTATATTTGTTATAGTTCTGACGATAATAACAGTATAATACGGGTAATAATGTATGTTATATTGATAAAATTAGGAGTATTAAGTATAATTATTATAGCTCTAGCGATAATAACTGCATAATAGGGGTAATAATGCATGTTACACTGATAATAATATAAGTAATAAGTATAACTATTATAGTTCTAGCGATAATAACTGTATAATATGGGTAATAATGCATAACATATTGATAAAATTAGGAGTAATAAGTATAATTATTATAGTTCTGGCGATAATAACTGCATAATATGGGTAATAATGCATGTTATATTGATAATATTGGAAGTAATAAGAATATTTATTGTATTTCTCGCGATAATAACTGCTTAATATGGGTAATAATGCATAACATATTGATAAAATTAGGAGTAATAAGTATAATTATTATAGTTCTAGCGATAATAACTGCATAATAGGGGTAATAATGCATGATATATTGATAATATTGCGAGTAATAAGTATAATTATCATAGTTCTAGCAATAATAACTGCATAATATGGGTAATAATGCATGTTATATTGATAAAATGAGATGTAATGAGTATAATTATTTTAGTTCTGGCGATAATAACTGTATAATATGGGTAATAATGCATAACATATTGATAAAATTAGGAGTATTAAGTATAATAATTATAGCTCTAGCGATAATAACTGCATAATAGGGGTAATAATGCATGTTATACTGATAATAATATAAGAAACAAGTAAAACTATTATAGTTCTAGCGATAATAACTGCATAATATGGGTAATAATGCATGTTATACTGATAATAATACAAGTAATATGTATAACTATTATAGTTCTAACGACAATAACTGTATAATATGGGTAATAATGCATAACATATTGATAAAATTAGGAGTAATAAGTATAATTATTATAGTTCTAGCGATAATAACTGCATAATATCGGCAGTAGTGTATGTTATATTGATAATATTGTGAGTAATAAGTATATTTATTATAGTTCTGACGATATTAACAGTATAATATGGGTGATAATGCATGTTATATTGATAATATTGGGAGTAATAAGTATAATTATTGTAGTTCTAGCGATAATAACTGCATAATATGGGTAATAATGCATGTTATATTGATAAAATGAGGAGTAATAAGTATAATCATTATAGTTCTGGCGATAATAACTGCATAATATCGGTAATAATGCATGTTATATTAATAATATTGGGAGTAATAAGTATATTTATTATAGTTCTGACGATAATAAACGTATAATATGGGTAATAATGCATGTTATATTGATAATATTGGGAGTAATAAGTATATTTATTATAGTTCTGACGATAATAACTGTATACTATGGGTAATAATGCATAACATATTAATAAAATTAGGAGTATTAAGTATAATTATTATAGTTCTAGCGATAATAACTGCATAATAGGGGTAATAATGCATGTTATACTGATAATAATGTAAGTAATAAGTATAACTGTTATAATTCTAGCGATAATAACTGTATAATATGGGTAATAATGTACAACATATTGATGAAATTAGGAGTAATAAGTATAATTATTATAGTTCTAGCGATAATAACTGCATAATATGGGTAATAGTGCATGTTATATTGATAATATTGGGAGTAATAAGTATATTTATTATAGTTCTGACGATAATAACAGTATAATATGGGTAATAATGCATGTTATATTGATAATATTTGCAGTCATAAGTATAATTATTGTAGTTCTCGCGATAATAACTGCATAATATGGATAATAATGCATGTTATATTGATAATATTGGGAGTAATAAGTATAATTATTGTAGTTCTCGCTATAATAACTGCTTAATATGGGTAATAATGCACAACATATTGATAAAATTAGGAGTAATAAGTATAATTATTATAGTTCTAGCGATAATAACTGCATAATAGGGGTAATAATGCATGATATATTGATAATATCGCGAGTAATAAGTATAATTATCATAGTTCTAGCAATAATAACTGCATAATATGGGTAATAATGCATGTTATATTGATAAAATGAGATGTAATGAGTATAATTATTATAGTTCTGGCGATAATAACTGTATAATATGGGTAATAATGCATAACATATTGATAAAATTAGGAGTATTAAGTATAATAATTATAGCTCTAGCGATAATAACTGCATAATAGGGGTAATAATGCATGTTATACTGATAATAATATAAGAAACAAGTAAAACTATTATAGTTCTAGCGATAATAACTGCATAATATGGGTAATAATGCATGTTATACTGATAATAATACAAGTAATATGTATAACTATTATAGTTCTAACGACAATAACTGTATAATATGGGTAATAATGCATAACATATTGATAAAATTAGGAGTAATAAGTATAATTATTATAGTTCTAGCGATAATAACTGCATAATATCGGCAGTAGTGTATGTTATATTGATAATATTGTGAGTAATAAGTATATTTATTATAGTTCTGACGATATTAACAGTATAATATGGGTGATAATGCATGTTATATTGATAATATTGGGAGTAATAAGTATAATTATTGTAGTTCTAGCGATAATAACTGCATAATATGGGTAATAATGCATGTTATATTGATAAAATGAGGAGTAATAAGTATAATCATTATAGTTCTGGCGATAATAACTGCATAATATCGGTAATAATGCATGTTATATTAATAATATTGGGAGTAATAAGTATATTTATTATAGTTCTGACGATAATAAACGTATAATATGGGTAATAATGCATGTTATATTGATAATATTGGGAGTAATAAGTATATTTATTATAGTTCTGACGATAATAACTGTATACTATGGGTAATAATGCATAACATATTAATAAAATTAGGAGTATTAAGTATAATTATTATAGTTCTAGCGATAATAACTGCATAATAGGGGTAATAATGCATGTTATACTGATAATAATGTAAGTAATAAGTATAACTGTTATAATTCTAGCGATAATAACTGTATAATATGGGTAATAATGTACAACATATTGATGAAATTAGGAGTAATAAGTATAATTATTATAGTTCTAGCGATAATAACTGCATAATATGGGTAATAGTGCATGTTATATTGATAATATTGGGAGTAATAAGTATATTTATTATAGTTCTGACGATAATAACAGTATAATATGGGTAATAATGCATGTTATATTGATAATATTTGCAGTCATAAGTATAATTATTGTAGTTCTCGCGATAATAACTGCATAATATGGATAATAATGCATGTTATATTGATAATATTGGGAGTAATAAGTATAATTATTGTAGTTCTCGCTATAATAACTGCTTAATATGGGTAATAATGCACAACATATTGATAAAATTAGGAGTAATAAGTATAATTATTATAGTTCTAGCGATAATAACTGCATAATAGGGGTAATAATGCATGATATATTGATAATATCGCGAGTAATAAGTATAATTATCATAGTTCTAGCAATAATAACTGCATAATATGGGTAATAATGCATGTTATATTGATAAAATGAGGAGTAATAAGTATAATTATTATAGTTCTGGCGATAATAACTGCATAATTAGGGTAATAATGCATGTTATATGGATAAAATGAGGAGTAATATGTATAATTATTATAGTTCTGGCGATAATAACTGCATAATAGGGGTAATAATGCATGTTATACTGATAATAATATAAGTAATAAGTATAACTATTATAGTTCTAACGAAAATAACTGTATAATATGGGTAATAATGCATGTTATACTAATAATAATATAAGTAATATGTATAACTATTATAGTTCTAGCGATAATAACTGCATAATATCGGTAATAGTGTATGTTATATTGATAATATTGGGAGTAATAAGTATATTTATTATAGTTCTGACGATAATAACAGTATAATATGGGTGATAATGCATGTTATATTGATAATATTGGGAGTTATAAGTATAATTACTGTAGTTCTAGCGATAATAACTGCATAATATGGGTAATAATGCATGTTATATTGATAATATTGGGAGTAATAAGTATATTTGTTATAGTTCTGACGATAATAACAGTATAATACGGGTAATAATGCATGTTATATTGATAAAATTAGGAGTATTAAGTATAATTATTATAGCTCTAGCGATAATAACTGCATAATAGGGGTAATAATGCATGTTATACTGATAATAATATAAGTAATAAGTATAACTATTATAGTTCTAGCGATAATAACTGTATAATATGGGTAATAATGCATAACATATTGATAAAATTAGGAGTAATAAGTATAATTATTATAGTTCTGGCGATAATAACTGCATAATATGGGTAATAATGCATGTTATATTGATAATATTGGGAGTAATAAGTATATCTGTTATAGTTCTGACGATAATAACAGTATAATATGGGTAATAATGCATGTTATATTGATAAAATTGGGAGCATTAAGTATATTTATTATATTTCTGACGATAATAACCGTATAATATGGGTAATAATGCATGTTGTATTCATAATATTCAGAGTAATAAGTATAATTATTATATTTCTGGCGATAATAACTGCATAATATGGGTAACAATGCATGTTGTACTGATAATAATATAAGAAACAAGTAAAACTATTATAGTTCTAGCGATAATAACTGCATAATATGGGTAATAATGCATGTTATACTAATAATAATATAAGTAATATGTATAACTATTATATTTCTAGCGATAATAACTGTATAATATGATTAATAATGCATAACATATTGATAAAATTAGGAGTAATCAGTATAATTATTGTAGTTCTAGCGATAATAACTGCATAATATGGGTAATAATGCATGTTATATTGATAATAATGGGAGTAATAAGTATATTTGTTATAGTTCTGACGATAATAACAGTATAATATGGGTAATAATGCATGTTGTATTGATGATATTCGGAGTAATAAGTAAAACTATTATAGTTCTAGCGACAATAACTGTATAATATGGGTAATAATGCATAACATATTGATAAAATTAGGAGTAATAAGTATAATTATTATAGTTCTAGCGATAATAACTGCATAATATCGGTAGTACTGTATGTTATATTGATAATATTGGGAGTAATAAGTATATTTATTATAGTTCTGACGATAATAACAGTATAATATGGGTGATAATGCATGTTATATTGATAATATTGGGAGTTATAAGTATAATTATTGTAGTTCTAGCGATAATAACTGCATAATATGGGTAATAATGCATGTTATATTGATAATATTGGGAGTAATAAGTATATTTGTTATAGTTCTGACGATAATAACAGTATAATACGGGTAATAATGTATGTTATATTGATAAAATTAGGAGTATTAAGTATAATTATTATAGCTCTAGCGATAATAACTGCATAATAGGGGTAATAATACATGTTATACTGATAATAATATAAGTAATAAGTATAACTATTATAGTTCTAGCGATAATAACTGTATAATATGGGTAATAATGCATAACATATTGATAAAATTAGGAGTAATAAATATAATTATTGTAGTTCTAGCGATAATAACTGCACAATATCGGTAATAGTGCATGTTATATTGATAATATTGGGAATAAGAAGTATATTTATTATAGTTCTGACGATAATAACAGTATAATATGGGTGATAATGCATGCTGTATTGATAATATTGGGAGTAATAAGTATATTTATTATAGTTCTGACGATAATAACAGTATAATATGGGTAATAATGCATGTTATATTGATAATATTCGGAGTAATAAGTATAACTATTATATTTCTGGCGATAATAACTGCATAATATGGGTAATAATGCATAACATATTAATAAAATTAGGAGTATTAAGTATAATTATTATAGTTCTAGCGATAATAACTGCATAATAGGAGTAATAATGCATGTTATACTGATAATAATGTAAGTAATAAGTATAACTATTATAATTCTAGCGATAATAACTGTATAGTATGGGTAATAATGCATAACATATTGATGAAATTAGGAGTAATAAGTATAATTATTATAGTTCTAGCGATAATAACTGCATAATATGGGTAATAGTGCATGTTATATTGATAATATTGGGAGTAATAAGTATATTTATTATAGTTCTGACGATAATAACAGTATAATATGGGTAATAATGCATGGTATATTGATAATATTGGGAGTAATAAGTATAATTATTGTAGTTCTCGCGATAATAACTGCATAATATGGGTAATAATGCATGTTATATTGATAATATTGGAAGTAATAAGAATATTTATTGTAGTTCTCGCGATAATAACTGCTTAATATGGGTAATAATGCATGTTATATTGATAATATTGGGAGTAATAAGTATATTTGTTATAGTTCTGACGATAATAACTGCATAATATGGGTAATAATGCATGTTATATTGATAATAATGGGAGTAATAAGTATATTTGTTATAGTTCTGACGATAATAACAGTATAATATGGGTAATAATGCATGTTGTATTGATGATATTCGGAGTAATAAGTATAACTATTATATTTCTGGCGATAATAACTGCATAATAGGGGTAATAATGCATGTTGTACTGATAATAATATAAGAAACAAGTAAAACTATTATAGTTCTAGCGACAATAACTGTATAATATGGGTAATAATGCATAACCTATTGATAAAATTAGGAGTAATAAGTATAATTATTATAGTTCTAGCGATAATAACTGCATAATATCGGTAGTAGTGTATGTTATATTGATAATATTGGGAGTAATAAGTATATTTATTATAGTTCTGACGATAATAACAGTATAATATGGGTGATAATGCATGTTATATTGATAATATTGGGAGTTATAAGTATCAGGTCAGTCCAAAAGTTCGTGCGCATTTTGGCGAAATCTTTGAATGGTGTAAATAAAACACAATTTAACATTTTAATCTATGATATATTTTCCGCCGCTATCTACAATATCTCGCCATCTTTCTGTTAGCTTTGTTATTCCATTGGTGTAAAAAGATTCTGGTTTTGAAGCAAAAAAACTTCTAAGTTCATTTTCTATATCCTGTTTCGAATTGAACTTTTTGCCTTTGCAAAAATTTTGTAAGGCACGAAATAAATGAAAATCACTTGGGGCAATATCCGGGGAGTATGCAGGATGCGGCAAAAGCTCCCAATTCAGTTCATTAATTTTTTGCAGCGTTGTTCGAGCCGTATGTGGTCTAGCGTTATCATGGTGGAACAATACTTTCTTCATATTCACCAATCGCGGGCGTTTTTTAATCATTTCTGAATTTAAACGGCAAAGTTGTTCACTGTACACATCTGCATTAATCGTTTTATTTGGTTCTAACAATTCATAGTAAATGACACCATACATATCCCACCACACACTTAGCAGAACCTTTTTGGGATGTAAAGACGCCTTTGGTGTTGGAATTGGCTGCTTATCTTTGTCTGTCCACTGTCTTTTTCTGGTGACGTTATCATAAACAATCCATTTTTCGTCACTTGTTACCAAACGGTCTAAAAATGGCTCTCTTTCAAAGCGCGATAGAAGGGAAATGCAGATGTTTAATCGCTGCTGGCAATTGGCTTCGGACAGCTCGTGTGGTACCCACTTTCCAAGCTTGGATACTTTTCCAATCTCCTTTAAATGGCGAAAGACTGTCCCATGAGATGAATGCATCTTTTCTGCGATCTGATCCACTGTTAAATGTGGATCTGATTCCACAAGATTTTTAAGAATGTCGTTATCAAAGTCGACAGGACGTCCTGAACGGGGTTCATCATTAATGTTGCTTTTTCCAAGTTTAAATTTTTCAAACCATTTCTGGGCAGTCCTTACACTAATAGTATGTGCACCATGTACGCTATTAATTTTTATTGCTGCAGATCTGGCAGTTTCACCACTCGAAAAGAAAAAATATAAAACAGCACGTTTATACTCGTTATCTATATTCATTTTTTATCGGTACTGATATGCGTCTGATGTTTACGAAATTTGGTGACAAACTGACTAAAACATCAGACAAGCGATGACAAGTTTCGACAGGTTCGGAATCTCATCGACCTGGTAATGAGACATCGCGAATCCCATACATGCTACTAATGCGCACGAACTTTTGGACTGACCTGATATAATTATTGTAGTTCTAGCGATAATAACTGCATAATATGGGTAATAATGCATGTTATATTGATAATATTGGGAGTAATAAGTATATTTGTTATAGTTCTGACGATAATAACAGTATAATACGGGTAATAATGTATGTTATATTGATAAAATTAGGAGTATTAAGTATAATTATTATAGCTCTAGCGATAATAACTGCATAATAGGGGTAATAATACATGTTATACTGATAATAATATAAGTAATAAGTATAACTATTATAGTTCTAGCGATAATAACTGTATAATATGGGTAATAATGCATAACATATTGATAAAATTAGGAGTAATAAATATAATCATTGTAGTTCTAGCGATAATAACTGCACAATATCGGTAATAGTGCATGTTATATTGATAATATTGGGAATAAGAAGTATATTTATTATAGTTCTGACGATAATAACAGTATAATATGGGTGATAATGCATGCTATATTGATAATATTGGGAGTAATAAGTATATTTATTATAGTTCTGACGATAATAACAGTATAATATGGGTAATAATGCATGTTATATTGATAATATTCGGAGTAATAAGTATAACTATTATATTTCTGGCGATAATAACTGCATAATATGGGTAATAATGCATAACATATTAATAAAATTAGGAGTATTAAGTATAATTATTATAGTTCTAGCGATAATAACTGCATAATAGGGGTAATAATGCATGTTATACTGATAATAATGTAAGTAATAAGTATAACTATTATAATTCTAGCGATAATAACTGTATAGTATGGGTAATAATGCATAACATATTGATGAAATTAGGAGTAATAAGTATAATTATTATAGTTCTAGCGATAATAACTGCATAATATGGGTAATAGTGCATGTTATATTGATAATATTGGGAGTAATAAGTATATTTATTATAGTTCTGACGATAATAACAGTATAATATGGGTAATAATGCATGGTATATTGATAATATTGGGAGTAATAAGTATAATTATTGTAGTTCTCGCGATAATAACTGCATAATATGGGTAATAATGCATGTTATATTGATAATATTGGAAGTAATAAGAATATTTATTGTAGTTCTCGCGATAATAACTGCTTAATATGGGTAATAATGCATAACATATTGATAAAATTAGGAGTAATAAGTATAATTATTATAGCTCTAGCGATAATAACTGCATAATAGGGGTAATAATGCATGTTATACTGATAATAATATAAGTAATAAGTATAACTATTATAGTCCTAGCGATAATAACTGTATAATATGATTAATAATGCATAACATATTGATAAAATTAGGAGTAATCAGTATAATCATTATAGTTCTAGCGATAATAACTGCATAATATCGGTAATAGTGTATGTTATATTGATAATATTGGGAGTAATAAGTATATTTATTATAGTTCTGACGATAATAACAGTATAATATGGGTGATAATGCATGTTATATTGATAATATTGGGAGTTATAAGTATAATTATTGTAGTTCTAGCGATAATAACTGCATAATATGGGTAATAATGCATGTTATATTGATAATATTGGGAGTAATAAGTATATTTGTTATAGTTCTGACGATAATAACAGTATAATACGGGTAATAATGTATGTTATATTGATAAAATTAGGAGTATTAAGTATAATTATTATAGCTCTAGCGATAATAACTGCATAATAGGGGTAATAATGCATGTTACACTGATAATAATATAAGTAATAAGTATAACTATTATAGTTCTAGCGATAATAACTGTATAATATGGGTAATAATGCATAACATATTGATAAAATTAGGAGTAATAAGTATAATTATTATAGTTCTGGCGATAATAACTGCATAATATGGGTAATAATGCATGTTATATTGATAATATTGGAAGTAATAAGAATATTTATTGTATTTCTCGCGATAATAACTGCTTAATATGGGTAATAATGCATAACATATTGATAAAATTAGGAGTAATAAGTATAATTATTATAGTTCTAGCGATAATAACTGCATAATAGGGGTAATAATGCATGATATATTGATAATATTGCGAGTAATAAGTATAATTATCATAGTTCTAGCAATAATAACTGCATAATATGGGTAATAATGCATGTTATATTGATAAAATGAGATGTAATGAGTATAATTATTATAGTTCTGGCGATAATAACTGTATAATATGGGTAATAATGCATAACATATTGATAAAATTAGGAGTATTAAGAATAATAATTATAGCTCTAGCGATAATAACTGCATAATAGGGGTAATAATGCATGTTATACTGATAATAATATAAGAAACAAGTAAAACTATTATAGTTCTAGCGATAATAACTGCATAATATGGGTAATAATGCATGTTATACTGATAACAATACAAGTAATATGTATAACTATTATAGTTCTAACGACAATAACTGTATAATATGGGTAATAATGCATAACATATTGATAAAATTAGGAGTAATAAGTATAATTATTATAGTTCTAGCGATAATAACTGCATAATATCGGCAGTAGTGTATGTTATATTGATAATATTGTGAGTAATAAGTATATTTATTATAGTTCTGACGATATTAACAGTATAATATGGGTGATAATGCATGTTATATTGATAATATTGGGAGTAATAAGTATAATTATTGTAGTTCTAGCGATAATAACTGCATAATATGGGTAATAATGCATGTTATATTGATAAAATGAGGAGTAATAAGTATAATCATTATAGTTCTGGCGATAATAACTGCATAATATCGGTAATAATGCATGTTATATTGATAATATTGGGAGTAATAAGTATATTTATTATAGTTCTGACGATAATAAACGTATAATATGGGTAATAATGCATGTTATATTGATAATATTGGGAGTAATAAGTATATTTATTATAGTTCTGACGATAATAACTGTATACTATGGGTAATAATGCATAACATATTAATAAAATTAGGAGTATTAAGTATAATTATTATAGTTCTAGCGATAATAACTGCATAATAGGGGTAATAATGCATGTTATACTGATAAGAATGTAAGTAATAAGTATAACTGTTATAATTCTAGCGATAATAACTGTATAATATGGGTAATAATGTACAACATATTGATGAAATTAGGAGTAATAAGTATAATTATTATAGTTCTAGCGATAATAACTGCATAATATGGATAATAATGCATGTTATATTGATAATATTGGGAGTAATAAGTATAATTATTGTAGTTCTCGCTATAATAACTGCTTAATATGGGTAATAATGCACAACATATTGATAAAATTAGGAGTAATAAGTATAATTATTATAGTTCTAGCGATAATAACTGCATAATAGGGGTAATAATGCATGATATATTGATAATATCGCGAGTAATAAGTATAATTATCATAGTTCTAGCAATAATAACTGCATAATATGGGTAATAATGCATGTTATATTGACAAAATGAGGAGTAATAAGTATAATTATTATAGTTCTGGCGGTAATAACTGCATAATTAGGGTAATAATGCATGTTATATTGATAAAATGAGGAGTAATAAGTATAATTATTATAGTTCTGGCGATAATAACTGCATAATAGGGGTAATAATGCATGTTATACTGATAATAATATAAGGAATAAGTATAACTATTATAGTTCTAACGAAAATAACTGTATAATATGGGTAATAATGCATGTTATACTAATAATAATATAAGTAATATGTATAACTATTACAGTTCTAGCGATAATAACTGCATAATATCGGTAATAGTGTATGTTATATTGATAATATTGGGAGTAATAAGTATATTTATTATAGCTCTGACGATAATAACAGTATAATATGGGTGATAATGCATGTTATATTGATAATATTGGGAGTTATAAGTATAATTATTGTAGTTCTGGCGATAATAACTGCATAATATGGGTAATAATGCATGTTATATTGATAATATTGGGAGTAATAAGTATATTTATTATAGTTCTGACGATAATAACCGTATAATATGGGTAATAATGCATGTTGTATTGATAATATTCGGAGTAATAAGTATAATTATTATATTTCTGGCGATAATAACTGCATAATATGGGTAACAATGCATGTTGTACTGATAATAATATAAGAAACAAGTAAAACTATTATAGTTCTAGCGATAATAACTGCATAATATGGGTAATAATGCATGTTATACTAATAATAATATAAGTAATATGTATAACTATTATAGTTCCAGCGATAATAACTGTATAATATGATTAATAATGCATAACATATTGATAAAATTAGGAGTAATCAGTATAATTATTGTAGTTCTAGCGATAATAACTGCATAATATGGGTAATAATGCATGTTATATTGATAATATTGGGAGTAATAAGTATATTTGTTACAGTTCTGACGATAATAACAGTATAATATGGGTAATAATGCATGTTGTATTGATAATATTCGGAGTAATAAGTATAATTATTATATTTCTGGCGATAATAACTGCATAATATGGGTAACAATGCATGTTGTACTGATAATAATATAAGAAACAAGTAAAACTATTATAGTTCTAGCGATAATAACTGCATAATATGGGTAATAATGCATGTTATACTAATAATAATATAAGTAATATGTATAACTATTATAGTTCTAGCTATAATAACTGCATAATATCGGTAATAATGCATGTTATATTGATAAAATTGGGAGTAATAAGTATATTTATTATATTTCTGACGATAATAACCGTATAATATGGGTACTAATGCATGTTGTATTGATAATATTCGGAGTAATAAGTATAATTATTATATTTCTGGCGATAATAACTGCATAATATGGGTAACAATGCATGTTGTACTGATAATAATATAAGAAACAAGTAAAACTATTATAGTTCTAGCGATAATAACTGCATAATATGGGTAATAATGCATGTTATACTAATAATAATATAAGTAATATGTATAACTATTATAGTTCTAGCGATAATAACTGTATAATATGATTAATAATGCATAACATATTGATAAAATTAGGAGTAATCAGTATAATTATTATAGTTCTAGCGATAATAACTGCATAATATGGGTAATAATGCATGTTATATTGATAATATTGGGAGTAATAAGTATATTTATTATAGTTCTGACGATAATAACAGTATAATATGGGTAATAATGCATGTTATATTGATAAAATGAGGAGTAATAAGTATAATTATTATAGTTCTGGCGATAATAACTGCATAATATGGGTAATAATGCATGTTATACTGATAATAATATAAGTAATAAGTATAACTATTATAGTTCTAGCGATAATAACTGTATAATATGGGTAATAATGCATAACATATTGATAAAATTAGGAGTAATAAGTATAATTATTATAGTTCTGGCGATAGTAACTGCATAATATGGGTAATAATGCATGTTATCTTGATAATATTGGGAGTAATAAGTATATTTATTATAGTTCTGACGATAATAACCGTATAATATGGGTAATAATGCATGTTGTATTGATAATATTCGGAGTAATAAGTATAATTATTATATTTCTGGCGATAATAACTGCATAATATGGGTAACAATGCATGTTGTACTGATAATAATATAAGAAACAAGTAAAACTATTATAGTTCTAGCGATAATAACTGCATAATATGGGTAATAATGCATGTTATACTAATAATAATATAAGTAATATGTATACCTATTATAGTTCCAGCGATAATAACTGTATAATATGATTAATAATGCATAACATATTGATAAAATTAGGAGTAATCAGTATAATTATTGTAGTTCTAGCGATAATAACTGCATAATATGGGTAATAATGCATGTTATATTGATAATATTGGGAGTAATAAGTATATTTGTTATAGTTCTGACGATAATAACAGTATAATATGGGTAATAATGCATGTTATATTGATAAAATTGGGAGCATTAAGTATATTTATTATATTTCTGACGATAATAACCGTATAATATGGGTAATAATGCATGTTGTATTCATAATATTCGGAGTAATAAGTATAATTATTATATTTCTGACGATAATAACTGCATAATATGGGTAACAATGCATGTTGTACTGATAATAATATAAGAAACAAGTAAAACTATTATAGTTCTAGCGATAATAACTGCATAATATGGGTAATAATGCATGTTATACTAATAATAATATAAGTAATATGTATAACTATTATAGTTCTAGCGATAATAACTGTATAATATGGGTAATAATGCATAACATATTGATAAAATTAGGAGTAATATGTATAATTATTATAGTTCTGGCGATAATAACTGCATAATAGGGGTAATAATGCATGTTATACTGATAATAATATAAGTAATAAGTATAACTATTATAGTTCTAACGATAATAACTGTATAATATGGGTAATAATGCATAACATATTGATAAAATTAGGAGTAATAAGTATAATTATTATAGTTCTGGCGATAATAACTGCATAATATGGGTAATAATGCATGTTATATTGATAATATTGGGAGTAATAAGTATATTTATTATAGTTCTGACGATAATAACCGTATAATATGGGTAATAATGCATGTTGTATTGATAATATTCGGAGTAATAAGTATAATTATTATATATCTGGCGATAATAACTGCATAATATGGGTAACAATGCATGTTGTACTAATAATAATATAAGTAATATGTATAACTATTATAGTTCCAGCGATAATAACTGTATAATATGATTAGTAATGCATAACATATTAATAAAATTAGGAGTAATCAGTATAATTATTGTAGTTCTAGCGATAATAACTGCATAATATGGGTAATAATGCATGTTATATTGATAATATTGGGAGTAATAAGTATATTTATTATAGTTCTGACGATAATAACATTATAATATGGGTGATAATGCATGTTATATTGATAATATTGGGAGTTATAAGTATAATTATTGTAGTTCTAGCGATAATAACTGCATAATATGGATAATAATGCATGTTAAATTGATAATATTGGGAGTAATAAGTATATTTGTTATAGTTCTGACGATAATAACAGTATAATACGGGTAATAATGCATGTTATATTGATAAAATTAGGAGTATTAAGTATAATTATTATAGCTCTAGCGATAATAACTGCATAATAGGGGTTATAATGCATGTTATACTGATAATAATATAAGTAATAAGTATAACTATTATAGTTCTAGCGATAATAACTGTATAATATGGGTAATAATGCATAACATATTGATAAAATTAGGAGTAATAAGTATAATTATTATAGTTCTAGCGATAATAACTGCACAATATCGGTAATGTGCATGTTATATTGATAACATTGGGAGTAATAAGTATATTTATTATAGTTCTGACGATAATAACAGTATAATATGGGTAATAATGCATGGTATATTGATAATATTGGGAGTAATAAGTATAATTATTGTAGTTCTCGCGATAATAACTGCATAATATGGGTAATAATGCATGTTATATTGATAATATTGGAAGTAATAAGAATATTTATTGTAGTTCTCGCGATAATAACTGCTTAATATGGGTAATAATGCATAACATATTGATAAAATTAGGAGTAATAAGTATAATTATTATAGTTCTAGCGGTAATAACTGCATAATAGGGGTAATAATGCATGTTATACTGATAATAATATAAGTAATAAGTATAACTATTATAGTTCTAGCGATAATAACTGTATAATATGGGTAATAATGCATAACATATTGATAAAATTAGGAGTAATCAGTATAATTATTATAGTTCTAGCGATAATAACTGCATAATATGGGTAATAATGCATGTTATATTGATAATATTGGGAGTAATAAGTATATTTATTATAGTTCTGACGATAATAACAGTATAATATGGGTGATAATGCATGTTATATTGATAATATTGGGAGTTATAAGTATAATTATTGTAGTTCTAGCGATAATAACTGCATAATATGGGTAATAATGCATGTTATACTGATAATAATATAAGTAATAAGTAAAACTATTATAGTTCTAGCGATAATAACTGCATAATAGGGGTAATAATGCATGTTATACTGATAATAATATAAGTAATAAGTATAACTATTATAGTTCTAGCGATAATAACTGTATAATATGGGTAATAATGCATAACATATTGATAAAATTAGGAGTAATCAGTATAATTATTATAGTTCTAGCGATAATAACTGCATAATATGGGTAATAATGCATGTTATATTGATAATATTGGGAGTAATAAGTATATTTATTATAGTTCTGACGATAATAACAGTATAATATGGGTGATAATGCATGTTATATTGATAATATTGGGAGTTATAAGTATAATTATTGTAGTTCTAGCGATAATAACTGCATAATATGGGTAATAATGCATGTTATACTGATAATAATATAAGTAATAAGTAAAACTGTTATAGTTCTAGCGATAATAACTGCATAATAGGGGTAATAATGCATGTTATACTGATAATAATATAAGTAATAAGTATAACTATTATAGTTCTAACGATAATAACTGTATAATATGGGTAATAATGCATAACATATTGATAAAATTAGGAGTATTAAGTATAATTATTATAGTTCTGGCGATAATAACTGCATAATATCGGTAATAATGCATGTTATATTGATAATATTGGGAGTAATAAGTATATTTATTATAGTTCTGACGATAATAACTGTATAATATGGGTAATAATGCATAACATATTAATAAAATTAGGAGTATTAAGTATAATTATTATAGTTCTAGCGATAATAACTGCATAATATGGGTAATAATGCATGTTATATTGATAATATTGGGAGTAATAAGTATATTTGTTATAGTTCTGACGATAATAACAGTATAATACGGGTAATAATGCATGTTATATTGATAAAATTAGGAGTATTAAGTATAATTATTATAGCTCTAGCGATAATAACTGCATAATAGGGGTAATAATGCATGTTATACTGATAATAATATAAGTAATAAGTATAACTATTATAGTTCTAGCGATAATAACTGTATAATATGGGTAATAATGGATAACATATTGATAAAATTAGGAGTAATATGTATAATTATTATAGTTCTGGCGATAATAACTGCATAATATGGGTAATAATGCATGTTATATTGATAATATTGGGAGTAATAAGTATATTTATTATAGTTCCGACGATAATAACCGTATAATATGGGTAATAATGCATGTAGTATTGATAATATTCGGAGTAATAAGTATAATTATTATATTTCTGGCGATAATAACTGCATAATATGGGTAACAATGCATGTTGTACTGATAATAATATAAGAAACAAGTAAAACTATTATAGTTCTAGCGATAATAACTGCATAATATGGGTAATAATGCATGTTATACTAATAATAATATAAGTAATATGTATAACTATTATAGTTCCAGCGATAATAACTGTATAATATGATTAATAATGCATAACATATTGATAAAATTAGGAGTAATCAGTATAATTATTGTAGTTCTAGCGATAATAACTGCATAATATGGGTAATAATGCATGTTATATTGATAATATTCGGAGTAATAAGTATAATTATTATATTTCTGGCGATAATAACTGCATAATATGGGTAACAATGCATGTTGTACTGATAATAATATAAGAAACAAGTAAAACTATTATAGTTCTAGCGATAATAACTGCATAATATGGGTAATAATGCATGTTATACTAATAATAATATAAGTAATATGTATAACTATTATAGTTCTAGCGATAATAACTGTATAATATGATTAATAATGCATAACATATTGATAAAATTAGGAGTAATATGTATAATTATTATAGTTCTGGCGATAATAACTGCATAATATGGGTAATAATGCATGTTATATTGATAATATTGGAAGTAATAAGAATATTTATTGTATTTCTCGCGATAATAACTGCTTAATATGGGTAATAATGCATAACATATTGATAAAATTAGGAGTAATAAGTATAATTATTATAGTTCTAGCGATAATAACTGCATAATAGGGGTAATAATGCATGATATATTGATAATATCGCGAGTAATAAGTATAATTATCATAGTTCTAGCAATAATAACTGCATAATAAGGGTAATAATGCATGTTATATTGATAAAATGAGGAGTAATAAGTATAATTATTATAGTTCTGGCGATAATAACTGCATAATAGGGGTAATAATGCATGTTATACTGATAATAATATAAGTAATAAGTATAACTATTATAGTTCTAGCGATAATAACTGTATAATATGATTAATAATGCATAACATATTGATAAAAGTAGGAGTAATCAGTATAATTATTATAGTTCTAGCGATAATAACTGCATAATAGGGGTAATAATGCATGTTATACTGATAATAATATAAGTAATAAGTATAACTATTATAGTTCTAACGATAATAACTGTATAATATGGGTAATAATGCATAACATATTGATAAAATTAGGAGTATTAAGTATAATTATTATAGTTCTGGCGATAATAACTGCATAATATCGGTAATAATGCATGTTATATTGATAATATTGGGAGTAATAAGTATATTTATTATAGTTCTGACGATAATAACTGTATAATATGGGTAATAATGCATAACATATTAATAAAATTAGGAGTATTAAGTATAATTATTATAGTTCTAGCGATAATAACTGCATAATAGGGGTAATAATGCATGTTATACTGATAATAATATAAGTAATAAGTATAACTGTTATAATTCTAGCGATAATAACTGTATAATATGGGTAATAATGCATAACATATTGATGAAATTAGGAGTAATAAGTATAATTATTATAGTTCTAGCGATAATAACTGCATAATATGGGTAATAGTGCATGTTATATTGATAATATTGGGAGTAATAAGTATATTTATTATAGTTCTGACGATAATAACAGTATAATATGGGTAATAATGCATGTTATATTGATAATATTTGCAGTCATAAGTATAATTATTGTAGTTCTCGCGATAATAACTGCATAATATGGATAATAATGCATGTTATATTGATAATTTTGGGAGTAATAAGTATAATTATTGTAGTTCTCGCTATAATAACTGCTTAATATGGGTAATAATGCACAACATATTGATAAAATTAGGAGTAATAAGTATAATTATTATAGTTCTAGCGATAATAACTGCATAATAGGGGTAATAATGCATGATATATTGATAATATCGCGAGTAATAAGTATAATTATCATAGTTCTAGCAATAATAACTGCATAATATGGGTAATAATGCATGTTATATTGATAAAATGAGGAGTAATAAGTATAATTATTATAGTTCTGGCGATAATAACTGCATAATATGGGTAATAATGCATGTTATACTGATAATAATATAAGTAATAAGTATAACTATTATAGTTCTAGCGATAATAACTGTATAATATGGGTAATAATGCATAACATATTGATAAAATTAGGAGTAATAAGTATAATTATTATAGTTCTGGCGATAGTAACTGCATAATATGGGTAATAATGCATGTTATCTTGATAATATTGGGAGTAATAAGTATATTTATTATAGTTCTGACGATAATAACCGTATAATATGGGTAATAATGCATGTTGTATTGATAATATTCGGAGTAATAAGTATAATTATTATATTTCTGGCGATAATAACTGCATAATATGGGTAACAATGCATGTTGTACTGATAATAATATAAGAAACAAGTAAAACTATTATAGTTCTAGCGATAATAACTGCATAATATGGGTAATAATGCATGTTATACTAATAATAATATAAGTAATATGTATACCTATTATAGTTCCAGCGATAATAACTGTATAATATGATTAATAATGCATAACATATTGATAAAATTAGGAGTAATCAGTATAATTATTGTAGTTCTAGCGATAATAACTGCATAATATGGGAAATAATGCATGTTATATTGATAATATTGGGAGTAATAAGTATATTTGTTATAGTTCTGACGATAATAACAGTATAATATGGGTAATAATGCATGTTATATTGATAAAATTGGGAGCATTAAGTATATTTATTATATTTCTGACGATAATAACCGTATAATATGGGTAATAATGCATGTTGTATTCATAATATTCGGAGTAATAAGTATAATTATTATATTTCTGACGATAATAACTGCATAATATGGGTAACAATGCATGTTGTACTGATAATAATATAAGAAACAAGTAAAACTATTATAGTTCTAGCGATAATAACTGCATAATATGGGTAATAATGCATGTTATACTAATAATAATATAAGTAATATGTATAACTATTATAGTTCTAGCGATAATAACTGTATAATATGGGTAATAATGCATAACATATTGATAAAATTAGGAGTAATATGTATAATTATTATAGTTCTGGCGATAATAACTGCATAATAGGGGTAATAATGCATGTTGTACTAATAATAATATAAGTAATATGTATAACTATTATAGTTCCAGCGATAATAACTGTATAATATGATTAGTAATGCATAACATATTAATAAAATTAGGAGTAATCAGTATAATTATTGTAGTTCTAGCGATAATAACTGCATAATATGGGTAATAATGCATGTTATATTGATAATATTGGGAGTAATAAGTATATTTATTATAGTTCTGACGATAATAACATTATAATATGGGTGATAATGCATGTTATATTGATAATATTGGGAGTTATAAGTATAATTATTGTAGTTCTAGCGATAATAACTGCATAATATGGGTAATAATGCATGTTAAATTGATAATATTGGGAGTAATAAGTATATTTGTTATAGTTCTGACGATAATAACAGTATAATACGGGTAATAATGCATGTTATATTGATAAAATTAGGAGTATTAAGTATAATTATTATAGCTCTAGCGATAATAACTGCATAATAGGGGTTATAATGCATGTTATACTGATAATAATATAAGTAATAAGTATAACTATTATAGTTCTAGCGATAATAACTGTATAATATGGGTAATAATGCATAACATATTGATAAAATTAGGAGTAATAAGTATAATTATTATAGTTCTAGCGATAATAACTGCACAATATCGGTAATGTGCATGTTATATTGATAACATTGGGAGTAATAAGTATATTTATTATAGTTCTGACGATAATAACAGTATAATATGGGTAATAATGCATGGTATATTGATAATATTGGGAGTAATAAGTATAATTATTGTAGTTCTCGCGATAATAACTGCATAATATGGGTAATAATGCATGTTATATTGATAATATTGGAAGTAATAAGAATATTTATTGTAGTTCTCGCGATAATAACTGCTTAATATGGGTAATAATGCATAACATATTGATAAAATTAGGAGTAATAAGTATAATTATTATAGTTCTAGCGGTAATAACTGCATAATAGGGGTAATAATGCATGTTATACTGATAATAATATAAGTAATAAGTATAACTATTATAGTTCTAGCGATAATAACTGTATAATATGGGTAATAATGCATAACATATTGATAAAATTAGGAGTAATCAGTATAATTATTATAGTTCTAGCGATAATAACTGCATAATATGGGTAATAATGCATGTTATATTGATAATATTGGGAGTAATAAGTATATTTATTATAGTTCTGACGATAATAACAGTATAATATGGGTGATAATGCATGTTATATTGATAATATTGGGAGTCATAAGTATAATTATTGTAGTTCTAGCGATAATAACTGCATAATATGGGTAATAATGCATGTTATACTGATAATAATATAAGTAATAAGTAAAACTATTATAGTTCTAGCGATAATAACTGCATAATATGGGTAATAATGCATGTTATATTGATAATATTGGGAGTAATAAGTATATTTATTATAGTTCTGACGATAATAACTGTATAATATGGGTAATAATGCATAACATATTAATAAAATTAGGAGTATTAAGTATAATTATTATAGTTCTAGCGATAATAACTGCATAATATGGGTAATAATGCATGTTATATTGATAATATTGGGAGTAATAAGTATATTTGTTATAGTTCTGACGATAATAACAGTATAATACGGGTAATAATGCATGTTATATTGATAAAATTAGGAGTATTAAGTATAATTATTATAGCTCTAGCGATAATAACTGCATAATAGGGGTAATAATGCATGTTATACTGATAATAATATAAGTAATAAGTATAACTATTATAGTTCTAGCGATAATAACTGTATAATATGGGTAATAATGCATAACATATTAATAAAATTAGGAGTAATATGTATAATTATTATAGTTCTGGCGATAATAACTGCATAATATGGGTAATAATGCATGTTATATTGATAATATTGGGAGTAATAAGTATATTTATTATAGTTCTGACGATAATAACCGTATAATATGGGTAATAATGCATGTTGTACTGATAATAATATAAGAAACAAGTAAAACTATTATAGTTCTAGCGATAATAACTGCATAATATGGGTAATAATGCATGTTATATTGATAATATTGGGAGTAATAAGTATATTTATTATAGTTCTGACGATAATAACATTATAATATGGGTGATAATGCATGTTATATTGATAATATTGGGAGTTATAAGTATAATTATTGTAGTTCTAGCGATAATAACTGCATAATATGGGTAATAATGCATGTTAAATTGATAATATTGGGAGTAATAAGTATATTTGTTATAGTTCTGACGATAATAACAGTATAATACGGGTAATAATGCATGTTATATTGATAAAATTAGGAGTATTAAGTATAATTATTATAGCTCTAGCGATAATAACTGCATAATAGGGGTTATAATGCATGTTATACTGATAATAATATAAGTAATAAGTATAACTATTATAGTTCTAGCGATAATAACTGTATAATATGGGTAATAATGCATAACATATTGATAAAATTAGGAGTAATAAGTATAATTATTATAGTTCTAGCGATAATAACTGCACAATATCGGTAATGTGCATGTTATATTGATAACATTGGGAGTAATAAGTATATTTATTATAGTTCTGACGATAATAACAGTATAATATGGGTAATAATGCATGGTATATTGATAATATTGGGAGTAATAAGTATAATTATTGTAGTTCTCGCGATAATAACTGCATAATATGGGTAATAATGCATGTTATATTGATAATATTGGAAGTAATAAGAATATTTATTGTAGTTCTCGCGATAATAACTGCTTAATATGGGTAATAATGCATAACATATTGATAAAATTAGGAGTAATAAGTATAATTATTATAGTTCTAGCGGTAATAACTGCATAATAGGGGTAATAATGCATGTTATACTGATAATAATATAAGTAATAAGTATAACTATTATAGTTCTAGCGATAATAACTGTATAATATGGGTAATAATGCATAACATATTGATAAAATTAGGAGTAATCAGTATAATTATTATAGTTCTAGCGATAATAACTGCATAATATGGGTAATAATGCATGTTATATTGATAATATTGGGAGTAATAAGTATATTTATTATAGTTCTGACGATAATAACAGTATAATATGGGTGATAATGCATGTTATATTGATAATATTGGGAGTCATAAGTATAATTATTGTAGTTCTAGCGATAATAACTGCATAATATGGGTAATAATGCATGTTATACTGATAATAATATAAGTAATAAGTAAAACTATTATAGTTCTAGCGATAATAACTGCATAATATGGGTAATAATGCATGTTATATTGATAAAATTGGGAGCATTAAGTATATTTATTATATTTCTGACGATAATAACCGTATAATATGGGTAATAATGCATGTTGTATTCATAATATTCGGAGTAATAAGTATAATTATTATATTTCTGACGATAATAACTGCATAATATGGGTAACAATGCATGTTGTACTGATAATAATATAAGAAACAAGTAAAACTATTATAGTTCTAGCGATAATAACTGCATAATATGGGTAATAATGCATGTTATACTAATAATAATATAAGTAATATGTATAACTATTATAGTTCTAGCGATAATAACTGTATAATATGGGTAATAATGCATAACATATTGATAAAATTAGGAGTAATATGTATAATTATTATAGTTCTGGCGATAATAACTGCATAATAGGGGTAATAATGCATGTTGTACTAATAATAATATAAGTAATATGTATAACTATTATAGTTCCAGCGATAATAACTGTATAATATGATTAGTAATGCATAACATATTAATAAAATTAGGAGTAATCAGTATAATTATTGTAGTTCTAGCGATAATAACTGCATAATATGGGTAATAATGCATGTTATATTGATAATATTGGGAGTAATAAGTATATTTATTATAGTTCTGACGATAATAACATTATAATATGGGTGATAATGCATGTTATATTGATAATATTGGGAGTTATAAGTATAATTATTGTAGTTCTAGCGATAATAACTGCATAATATGGGTAATAATGCATGTTAAATTGATAATATTGGGAGTAATAAGTATATTTGTTATAGTTCTGACGATAATAACAGTATAATACGGGTAATAATGCATGTTATATTGATAAAATTAGGAGTATTAAGTATAATTATTATAGCTCTAGCGATAATAACTGCATAATAGGGGTTATAATGCATGTTATACTGATAATAATATAAGTAATAAGTATAACTATTATAGTTCTAGCGATAATAACTGTATAATATGGGTAATAATGCATAACATATTGATAAAATTAGGAGTAATAAGTATAATTATTATAGTTCTAGCGATAATAACTGCACAATATCGGTAATGTGCATGTTATATTGATAACATTGGGAGTAATAAGTATATTTATTATAGTTCTGACGATAATAACAGTATAATATGGGTAATAATGCATGGTATATTGATAATATTGGGAGTAATAAGTATAATTATTGTAGTTCTCGCGATAATAACTGCATAATATGGGTAATAATGCATGTTATATTGATAATATTGGAAGTAATAAGAATATTTATTGTAGTTCTCGCGATAATAACTGCTTAATATGGGTAATAATGCATAACATATTGATAAAATTAGGAGTAATAAGTATAATTATTATAGTTCTAGCGGTAATAACTGCATAATAGGGGTAATAATGCATGTTATACTGATAATAATATAAGTAATAAGTATAACTATTATAGTTCTAGCGATAATAACTGTATAATATGGGTAATAATGCATAACATATTGATAAAATTAGGAGTAATCAGTATAATTATTATAGTTCTAGCGATAATAACTGCATAATATGGGTAATAATGCATGTTATATTGATAATATTGGGAGTAATAAGTATATTTATTATAGTTCTGACGATAATAACAGTATAATATGGGTGATAATGCATGTTATATTGATAATATTGGGAGTCATAAGTATAATTATTGTAGTTCTAGCGATAATAACTGCATAATATGGGTAATAATGCATGTTATACTGATAATAATATAAGTAATAAGTAAAACTATTATAGTTCTAGCGATAATAACTGCATAATATGGGTAATAATGCATGTTATATTGATAAAATTGGGAGCATTAAGTATATTTATTATATTTCTGACGATAATAACCGTATAATATGGGTAATAATGCATGTTGTATTCATAATATTCGGAGTAATAAGTATAATTATTATATTTCTGACGATAATAACTGCATAATATGGGTAACAATGCATGTTGTACTGATAATAATATAAGAAACAAGTAAAACTATTATAGTTCTAGCGATAATAACTGCATAATATGGGTAATAATGCATGTTATACTAATAATAATATAAGTAATATGTATAACTATTATAGTTCTAGCGATAATAACTGTATAATATGGGTAATAATGCATAACATATTGATAAAATTAGGAGTAATATGTATAATTATTATAGTTCTGGCGATAATAACTGCATAATAGGGGTAATAATGCATGTTGTACTAATAATAATATAAGTAATATGTATAACTATTATAGTTCCAGCGATAATAACTGTATAATATGATTAGTAATGCATAACATATTAATAAAATTAGGAGTAATCAGTATAATTATTGTAGTTCTAGCGATAATAACTGCATAATATGGGTAATAATGCATGTTATATTGATAATATTGGGAGTAATAAGTATATTTATTATAGTTCTGACGATAATAACATTATAATATGGGTGATAATGCATGTTATATTGATAATATTGGGAGTTATAAGTATAATTATTGTAGTTCTAGCGATAATAACTGCATAATATGGGTAATAATGCATGTTAAATTGATAATATTGGGAGTAATAAGTATATTTGTTATAGTTCTGACGATAATAACAGTATAATACGGGTAATAATGCATGTTATATTGATAAAATTAGGAGTATTAAGTATAATTATTATAGCTCTAGCGATAATAACTGCATAATAGGGGTTATAATGCATGTTATACTGATAATAATATAAGTAATAAGTATAACTATTATAGTTCTAGCGATAATAACTGTATAATATGGGTAATAATGCATAACATATTGATAAAATTAGGAGTAATAAGTATAATTATTATAGTTCTAGCGATAATAACTGCACAATATCGGTAATGTGCATGTTATATTGATAACATTGGGAGTAATAAGTATATTTATTATAGTTCTGACGATAATAACAGTATAATATGGGTAATAATGCATGGTATATTGATAATATTGGGAGTAATAAGTATAATTATTGTAGTTCTCGCGATAATAACTGCATAATATGGGTAATAATGCATGTTATATTGATAATATTGGAAGTAATAAGAATATTTATTGTAGTTCTCGCGATAATAACTGCTTAATATGGGTAATAATGCATAACATATTGATAAAATTAGGAGTAATAAGTATAATTATTATAGTTCTAGCGGTAATAACTGCATAATAGGGGTAATAATGCATGTTATACTGATAATAATATAAGTAATAAGTATAACTATTATAGTTCTAGCGATAATAACTGTATAATATGGGTAATAATGCATAACATATTGATAAAATTAGGAGTAATCAGTATAATTATTATAGTTCTAGCGATAATAACTGCATAATATGGGTAATAATGCATGTTATATTGATAATATTGGGAGTAATAAGTATATTTATTATAGTTCTGACGATAATAACAGTATAATATGGGTGATAATGCATGTTATATTGATAATATTGGGAGTCATAAGTATAATTATTGTAGTTCTAGCGATAATAACTGCATAATATGGGTAATAATGCATGTTATACTGATAATAATATAAGTAATAAGTAAAACTATTATAGTTCTAGCGATAATAACTGCATAATATGGGTAATAATGCATGTTATATTGATAATATTGGGAGTAATAAGTATATTTATTATAGTTCTGACGATAATAACTGTATAATATGGGTAATAATGCATAACATATTAATAAAATTAGGAGTATTAAGTATAATTATTATAGTTCTAGCGATAATAACTGCATAATATGGGTAATAATGCATGTTATATTGATAATATTGGGAGTAATAAGTATATTTGTTATAGTTCTGACGATAATAACAGTATAATACGGGTAATAATGCATGTTATATTGATAAAATTAGGAGTATTAAGTATAATTATTATAGCTCTAGCGATAATAACTGCATAATAGGGGTAATAATGCATGTTATACTGATAATAATATAAGTAATAAGTATAACTATTATAGTTCTAGCGATAATAACTGTATAATATGGGTAATAATGCATAACATATTAATAAAATTAGGAGTAATATGTATAATTATTATAGTTCTGGCGATAATAACTGCATAATATGGGTAATAATGCATGTTATATTGATAATATTGGGAGTAATAAGTATATTTATTATAGTTCTGACGATAATAACCGTATAATATGGGTAATAATGCATGTTGTATTGATAATATTCGGAGTAATAAGTATAATTATTATATTTCTGGCGATAATAACTGCATAATATGGGTAACAATGCATGTTGTACTGATAATAATATAAGAAACAAGTAAAACTATTATAGTTCTAGCGATAATAACTGCATAATATGGGTAATAATGCATGTTATACTAATAATAATATAAGTAATATGTATAACTATTATAGTTCCAGCGATAATAACTGTATAATATGATTAATAATGCATAACATATTGATAAAATTAGGAGTAATCAGTATAATTATTGTAGTTCTAGCGATAATAACTGCATAATATGGGTAATAATGCATGTTATATTGATAATATTGGGAGTAATAAGTATATTTGTTATAGTTCTGACGATAATAACAGTATAATATGGGTAATAATGCATGTTGTATTGATAATATTCGGAGTAATAAGTATAATTATTATATTTCTGGCGATAATAACTGCATAATATGGGTAACAATGCATGTTGTACTGATAATAATATAAGAAACAAGTAAAACTATTATAGTTCTAGCGATAATAACTGCATAATATGGGTAATAATGCATGTTATACTAATAATAATATAAGTAATATGTATAACTATTATAGTTCTAGCGATAATAACTGTATAATATGATTAATAATGCATAACATATTGATAAAATTAGGAGTAATATGTATAATTATTATAGTTCTGGCGATAATAACTGCATAATAGGGGTAATAATGCATGTTATACTGATAATAATATAAGTAATAAGTATAACTATTATAGTTCTAACGATAATAACTGTATAATATGGGTAATAATGCATAACATATTGATAAAATTAGGAGTAATAAGTATAATTATTATAGTTCTGGCGATAATAACTGCATAATATGGGTAATAATGCATGTTATATTGATAATATTGGGAGTAATAAGTATATTTATTATAGTTCTGACGATAATAACCGTATAATATGGGTAATAATGCATGTTGTATTGATAATATTCGGAGTAATAAGTATAATTATTATATATCTGGCGATAATAACTGCATAATATGGGTAACAATGCATGTTGTACTAATAATAATATAAGTAATATGTATAACTATTATAGTTCCAGCGATAATAACTGTATAATATGATTAGTAATGCATAACATATTGATAAAATTAGGAGTAATCAGTATAATTATTGTAGTTCTAGCGATAATAACTGCATAATATGGGTAATAATGCATGTTATATTGATAATATTGGGAGTAATAAGTATATTTATTATAGTTCTGACGATAATAACATTATAATATGGGTGATAATGCATGTTATATTGATAATATTGGGAGTTATAAGTATCATTATTGTAGTTCTAGCGATAATAACTGCATAATATGGGTAATAATGCATGTTATACTAATAATAATATAAGTAATATGTATAACTATTATAGTTCTAGCTATAATAACTGCATAATATCGGTAATAATGCATGTTATATTGATAAAATTGGGAGTAATAAGTATATTTATTATATTTCTGACGATAATAACCGTATAATATGGGTACTAATGCATGTTGTATTGATAATATTCGGAGTAATAAGTATAATTATTATATTTCTGGCGATAATAACTGCATAATATGGGTAACAATGCATGTTGTACTGATAATAATATAAGAAACAAGTAAAACTATTATAGTTCTCGCGATAATAACTGCATAATATGGGTAATAATGCATGTTATATTGATAATATTGGAAGTAATAAGAATATTTATTGTAGTTCTCGCGATAATAACTGCTTAATATGGGTAATAATGCATAACATATTGATAAAATTAGGAGTAATAAGTATAATTATTATAGCTCTAGCGATAATAACTGCATAATAGGGGTAATAATGCATGTTATACTGATAATAATATAAGTAATAAGTATAACTATTATAGTCCTAGCGATAATAACTGTATAATATGATTAATAATGCATAACATATTGATAAAATTAGGAGTAATCAGTATAATCATTATAGTTCTAGCGATAATAACTGCATAATATCGGTAATAGTGTATGTTATATTGATAATATTGGGAGTAATAAGTATATTTATTATAGTTCTGACGATAATAACAGTATAATATGGGTGATAATGCATGTTATATTGATAATATTGGGAGTTATAAGTATAATTATTGTAGTTCTAGCGATAATAACTGCATAATATGGGTAATAATGCATGTTATATTGATAATATTGGGAGTAATAAGTATATTTGTTATAGTTCTGACGATAATAACAGTATAATACGGGTAATAATGTATGTTATATTGATAAAATTAGGAGTATTAAGTATAATTATTATAGCTCTAGCGATAATAACTGCATAATAGGGGTAATAATGCATGTTACACTGATAATAATATAAGTAATAAGTATAACTATTATAGTTCTAGCGATAATAACTGTATAATATGGGTAATAATGCATAACATATTGATAAAATTAGGAGTAATAAGTATAATTATTATAGTTCTGGCGATAATAACTGCATAATATGGGTAATAATGCATGTTATATTGATAATATTGGAAGTAATAAGAATATTTATTGTATTTCTCGCGATAATAACTGCTTAATATGGGTAATAATGCATAACATATTGATAAAATTAGGAGTAATAAGTATAATTATTATAGTTCTAGCGATAATAACTGCATAATAGGGGTAATAATGCATGATATATTGATAATATTGCGAGTAATAAGTATAATTATCATAGTTCTAGCAATAATAACTGCATAATATGGGTAATAATGCATGTTATATTGATAAAATGAGATGTAATGAGTATAATTATTATAGTTCTGGCGATAATAACTGTATAATATGGGTAATAATGCATAACATATTGATAAAATTAGGAGTATTAAGAATAATAATTATAGCTCTAGCGATAATAACTGCATAATAGGGGTAATAATGCATGTTATACTGATAAGAATGTAAGTAATAAGTAAAACTATTATAGTTCTAGCGATAATAACTGCATAATATGGGTAATAATGCATGTTATACTGATAATAATACAAGTAATATGTATAACTATTATAGTTCTAACGACAATAACTGTATAATATGGGTAATAATGCATAACATATTGATAAAATTAGGAGTAATAAGTATAATTATTATAGTTCTAGCGATAATAACTGCATAATATCGGCAGTAGTGTATGTTATATTGATAATATTGTGAGTAATAAGTATATTTATTATAGTTCTGACGATATTAACAGTATAATATGGGTGATAATGCATGTTATATTGATAATATTGGGAGTAATAAGTATAATTATTGTAGTTCTAGCGATAATAACTGCATAATATGGGTAATAATGCATGTTATATTGATAAAATGAGGAGTAATAAGTATAATCATTATAGTTCTGGCGATAATAACTGCATAATATCGGTAATAATGCATGTTATATTGATAATATTGGGAGTAATAAGTATATTTATTATAGTTCTGACGATAATAAACGTATAATATGGGTAATAATGCATGTTATATTGATAATATTGGGAGTAATAAGTATATTTATTATAGTTCTGACGATAATAACTGTATACTATGGGTAATAATGCATAACATATTAATAAAATTAGGAGTATTAAGTATAATTATTATAGTTCTAGCGATAATAACTGCATAATAGGGGTAATAATGCATGTTATACTGATAAGAATGTAAGTAATAAGTATAACTGTTATAATTCTAGCGATAATAACTGTATAATATGGGTAATAATGTACAACATATTGATGAAATTAGGAGTAATAAGTATAATTATTATAGTTCTAGCGATAATAACTGCATAATATGGGTAATAGTGCATGTTATATTGATAATATTGGGAGTAATATGTATATTTATTATAGTTCTGACGATAATAACAGTATAATATGGGTAATAATGCATGTTATATTGATAATATTTGCAGTCATAAGTATAATTATTGTAGTTCTCGCGATAATAACTGCATAATATGGATAATAATGCATGTTATATTGATAATATTGGGAGTAATAAGTATAATTATTGTAGTTCTCGCTATAATAACTGCTTAATATGGGTAATAATGCACAACATATTGATAAAATTAGGAGTAATAAGTATAATTATTATAGTTCCAGCGATAATAACTGCATAATAGGGGTAATAATGCATGATATATTGATAATATCGCGAGTAATAAGTATAATTATCATAGTTCTAGCAATAATAACTGCATAATATGGGTAATAATGCATGTTATATTGATAAAATGAGGAGTAATAAGTATAATTATTATAGTTCTGGCGGTAATAACTGCATAATTAGGGTAATAATGCATGTTATATTGATAAAATGAGGAGTAATAAGTATAATTATTATAGTTCTGGCGATAATAACTGCATAATAGGGGTAATAATGCATGTTATACTGATAATAATATAAGGAATAAGTATAACTATTATAGTTCTAACGAAAATAACTGTATAATATGGGTAATAATGCATGTTATACTAATAATAATATAAGTAATATGTATAACTATTATAGTTCTAGCGATAATAACTGCATAATATCGGTAATAGTGTATGTTATATTGATAATATTGGGAGTAATAAGTATATTTATTATAGCTCTGACGATAATAACAGTATAATATGGGTGATAATGCATGTTATATTGATAATATTGGGAGTTATAAGTATAATTATTGTAGTTCTGGCGATAATAACTGCATAATATGGGTAATAATGCATGTTATATTGATAATATTGGGAGTAATAAGTATATTTATTATAGTTCTGACGATAATAACCGTATAATATGGGTAATAATGCATGTTGTATTGATAATATTCGGAGTAATAAGTATAATTATTATATTTCTGGCGATAATAACTGCATAATATGGGTAACAATGCATGTTGTACTGATAATAATATAAGAAACAAGTAAAACTATTATAGTTCTAGCGATAATAACTGCATAATATGGGTAATAATGCATGTTATACTAATAATAATATAAGTAATATGTATAACTATTATAGTTCCAGCGATAATAACTGTATAATATGATTAATAATGCATAACATATTGATAAAATTAGGAGTAATCAGTATAATTATTGTAGTTCTAGCGATAATAACTGCATAATATGGGTAATAATGCATGTTATATTGATAATATTGGGAGTAATAAGTATATTTGTTACAGTTCTGACGATAATAACAGTATAATATGGGTAATAATGCATGTTGTATTGATAATATTCGGAGTAATAAGTATAATTATTATATTTCTGGCGATAATAACTGCATAATATGGGTAACAATGCATGTTGTACTGATAATAATATAAGAAACAAGTAAAACTATTATAGTTCTAGCGATAATAACTGCATAATATGGGTAATAATGCATGTTATAGTAATAATAATATAAGTAATATGTATAACTATTATAGTTCTAGCTATAATAACTGCATAATATCGGTAATAATGCATGTTATATTGATAAAATTGGGAGTAATAAGTATATTTATTATATTTCTGACGATAATAACCGTATAATATGGGTACTAATGCATGTTGTATTGATAATATTCGGAGTAATAAGTATAATTATTATATTTCTGGCGATAATAACTGCATAATATGGGTAACAATGCATGTTGTACTGATAATAATATAAGAAACAAGTAAAACTATTATAGTTCTAGCGATAATAACTGCATAATATGGGTAATAATGCATGTTATACTAATAATAATATAAGTAATATGTATAACTATTATAGTTCTAGCGATAATAACTGTATAATATGATTAATAATGCATAACATATTGATAAAATTAGGAGTAATCAGTATAATTATTATAGTTCTAGCGATAATAACTGCATAATATGGGTAATAATGCATGTTATATTGATAATATTGGGAGTAATAAGTATATTTATTATAGTTCTGACGATAATAACAGTATAATATGGGTGATAATGCATGCTATATTGATAATATTGGGAGTTATAAGTATAATTATTGTAGTTCTAGCGATAATAACTGCATAATATGGGTAATAATGCATGTTATACTGATAATAATATAAGTAATAAGTAAAACTATTATAGTTCTAGCGATAATAACTGCATAATAGGGGTAATAATGCATGTTATACTGATAATAATATAAGTAATAAGTATAACTATTATAGTTCTAGCGATAATAACTGTATAATATGATTAATAATGCATAACATATTGATAAAATTAGGAGTAATCAGTATAATTATTATAGTTCTAGCGATAATAACTGCATAATAGGGGTAATAATGCATGTTATACTGATAATAATATAAGTAATAAGTATAACTATTATAGTTCTAACGATAATAACTGTATAATATGGGTAATAATGCATAACATATTGATAAAATTAGGAGTATTAAGTATAATTATTATAGTTCTGGCGATAATAACTGCATAATATCGGTAATAATGCATGTTATATTGATAATATTGGGAGTAATAAGTATATTTATTATAGTTCTGACGATAATAACTGTATAATATGGGTAATAATGCATAACATATTAATAAAATTAGGAGTATTAAGTATAATTATTATAGTTCTAGCGATAATAACTGCATAATAGGGGTAATAATGCATGTTATACTGATAATAATGTAAGTAATAAGTATAACTGTTATAATTCTAGCGATAATAACTGTATAATATGGGTAATAATGCATAACATATTGATGAAATTAGGAGTAATAAGTATAATTATTATAGTTCTAGCGATAATAACTGCATAATATGGGTAATAGTGCATGTTATATTGATAATATTGGGAGTAATAAGTATATTTATTATAGTTCTGACGATAATAACAGTATAATATGGGTAATAATGCATGTTATATTGATAATATTTGCAGTCATAAGTATAATTATTGTAGTTCTCGCGATAATAACTGCGTAATATGGATAATAATGCATGTTATATTGATAATTTTGGGAGTAATAAGTATAATTATTGTAGTTCTCGCTATAATAACTGCTTAATATGGGTAATAATGCACAACATATTGATAAAATTAGGAGTAGTAAGTATAATTATTATAGTTCTAGCGATAATAACTGCATAATAGGGGTAATAATGCATGATATATTGATAATATCGCGAGTAATAAGTATAATTATCATAGTTCTAGCAATAATAACTGCATAATATGGGTAATAATGCATGTTATATTGATAAAATGAGGAGTAATAAGTATAATTATTATAGTTCTGGCGATAATAACTGCATAATATGGGTAATAATGCATGTTATACTGATAATAATATAAGTAATAAGTATAACTATTATAGTTCTAGCGATAATAACTGTATAATATGGGTAATAATGCATAACATATTGATAAAATTAGGAGTAATAAGTATAATTATTATAGTTCTGGCGATAGTAACTGCATAATATGGGTAATAATGCATGTTATATTGATAATATTGGGAGTAATAAGTATATTTATTATAGTTCTGACGATAATAACCGTATAATATGGGTAATAATGCATGTTGTATTGATAATATTCGGAGTAATAAGTATAATTATTATATTTCTGGCGATAATAACTGCATAATATGGGTAACAATGCATGTTGTACTGATAATAATATAAGAAGCAAGTAAAACTATTATAGTTCTAGCGATAATAACTGCATAATATGGGTAATAATGCATGTTATACTAATAATAATATAAGTAATATGTATAACTATTATAGTTCTAGCGATAATAACTGTATAATATGGGTAATAATGCATAACATATTGATAAAATTGGGAGTAATATGTATAATTATTATAGTTCTGGCGATAATAACTGCATAATAGGGGTAATAATGCATGTTATACTGATAATAATATAAGTAATAAGTATAACTATTATAGTTCTAACGATAATAACTGTATAATATGGGTAATAATGCATAACATATTGATAAAATTAGGAGTAATAAGTATAATTATTATAGTTCTGGCGATAATAACTGCATAATATGGGTAATAATGCATGTTATATTGATAATATTGGGAGTAATAAGTATATTTATTATAGTTCTGACGATAATAACCGTATAATATGGGTAATAATGCATGTTGTATTGATAATATTCGGAGTAATAAGTATAATTATTATATATCTGGCGATAATAACTGTATAATATGATTAGTAATGCATAACATATTGATAAAATTAGGAGTAATCAGTATAATTATTGTAGTTCTAGCGATAATAACTGCATAATATGGGTAATAATGCATGTTATATTGATAATATTGGGAGTAATAAGTATATTTATTATAGTTCTGACGATAATAACATTATAATATGGGTGATAATGCATGTTATATTGATAATATTGGGAGTTATAAGTATAATTATTGTAGTTCTAGCGATAATAACTGCATAATATGGGTAATAATGCATGTTAAATTGATAATATTGGGAGTAATAAGTATATTTGTTATAGTTCTGACGATAATAACAGTATAATACGGGTAATAATGCATGTTATATTGATAAAATTAGGAGTATTAAGTATATTTACTATAGCTCTAGCGATAATAACTGCATAATAGGGGTTATAATGCATGTTATACTGATAATAATATAAGTAATAAGTATAACTATTATAGTTCTAGCGATAATAACTGTATAATATGGGTAATAATGCATAACATATTGATAAAATTAGGAGTAATAAGTATAATTATTATAGTTCTAGCGATAATAACTGCACAATATCGGTAATGTGCATGTTATATTGATAACATTGGGAGTAATAAGTATATTTATTATAGTTCTGACGATAATAACTGTATAATATGGGTAATAATGCATAACATATTAATAAAATTAGGAGTATTAAGTATAATTATTATAGTTCTAGCGATAATAACTGCATAATATGGGTAATAATGCATGTTATATTGATAATATTGGGAGTAATAAGTATATTTATTATAGTTCTGACGATAATAACCGTATAATATGGGTAATAATGCATGTTGTATTGATAATATTCGGAGTAATAAGTATAATTATTATATTTCTGGCGATAATAACTGCATAATATGGGTAACAATGCATGTTGTACTGATAATAATATAAGAAACAAGTAAAACTATTATAGTTCTAGCGATAATAACTGCATAATATGGGTAATAATGCATGTTATACTAATAATAATATAAGTAATATGTATAACTATTATAGTTCCAGCGATAATAACTGTATAATATGATTAATAATGCATAACATATTGATAAAATTAGGAGTAATCAGTATAATTATTGTAGTTCTAGCGATAATAACTGCATAATATGGGTAATAATGCATGTTATATTGATAATATTGGGAGTAATAAGTATACTTGTTATAGTTCTGACGATAATAACAGTATAATATGGGTAATAATGCATGTTGTATTGATAATATTCGGAGTAATAAGTATAATTATTATATTTCTGGCGATAATAACTGCATAATATGGGTAACAATGCATGTTGTACTGATAATAATATAAGAAACAAGTAAAACTATTATAGTTCTAGCGATAATAACTGCATAATATGGGTAATAATGCATGTTATACTAATAATAATATAAGTAATATGTATAACTATTATAGTTCTAGCTATAATAACTGCATAATATCGGTAATAATGCATGTTATATTGATAAAATTGGGAGTAATAAGTATATTTATTATATTTCTGACGATAATAACCGTATAATATGGGTACTAATGCATGTTGTATTGATAATATTCGGAGTAATAAGTATAATTATTATATTTCTGGCGATAATAACTGCATAATATGGGTAACAATGCATGTTGTACTGATAATAATATAAGAAACAAGTAAAACTATTATAGTTCTAGCGATAATAACTGCATAATATGGGTAATAATGCATGTTATACTAATAATAATATAAGTAATATGTATAACTATTATAGTTCTAGCGATAATAACTGTATAATATGATTAATAATGCATAACATATTGATAAAATTAGGAGTAATATGTATAATTATTATAGTTCTGGCGATAATAACTGCATAATAGGGGTAATAATGCATGTTATACTGATAATAATATAAGTAATAAGTATAACTATTATAGTTCTAACGATAATAACTGTATAATATGGGTAATAATGCATAACATATTGATAAAATTAGGAGTAATAAGTATAATTATTATAGTTCTGGCGATAATATCTGCATAATATGGGTAATAATGCATGTTATATTGATAATATTGGGAGTAATAAGTATATTTATTATAGTTCTGACGATAATAACCGTATAATATGGGTAATAATGCATGTTGTATTGATAATATTCGGAGTAATAAGTATAATTATTATATATCTGGCGATAATAACTGCATAATATGGGTAACAATGCATGTTGTACTAATAATAATATAAGTAATATGTATAACTATTATAGTTCCAGCGATAATAACTGTATAATATGATTAGTAATGCATAACATATTGATAAAATTAGGAGTAATCAGTATAATTATTGTAGTTCTAGCGATAATAACTGCATAATATGGGTAATAATGCATGTTATATTGATAATATTGGGAGTAATAAGTATATTTATTATAGTTCTGACGATAATAACATTATAATATGGGTGATAATGCATGTTATATTGATAATATTGGGAGTTATAAGTATAATTATTGTAGTTCTAGCGATAATAACTGCATAATATGGGTAATAATGCATGTTAAATTGATAATATTGGGAGTAATAAGTATATTTGTTATAGTTCTGACGATAATAACAGTATAATACGGGTAATAATGCATGTTATATTGATAAAATTAGGAGTATTAAGTATAATTATTATAGCTCTAGCGATAATAACTGCATAATAGGGGTAATAATGCATGTTATACTGATAATAATATAAGTAATAAGTATAACTATTATAGTTCTAGCGATAATAACTGTATAATATGGGTAATAATGCATAACATATTGATAAAATTAGGAGTAATATGTATAATTATTGTAGTTCTAGCGATAATAACTGCACAATATCGGTAATAGTGCATGTTATATTGATAATATTGGGAATAAGAAGTATATTTATTATAGTTCTGACGATAATAACAGTATAATATGGGTGATAATGCATGCTATATTGATAATATTGGGAGTAATAAGTATATTTATTATAGTTCTGACGATAATAACAGTATAATATGGGTAATAATGCATGTTATATTGATAATATTCGGAGTAATAAGTATAACTATTATATTTCTGGCGATAATAACTGCATAATATGGGTAATAATGCATAACATATTAATAAAATTAGGAGTATTAAGTATAATTATTATAGTTCTAGCGATGATAACTGCATAATAGGGGTAATAATGCATGTTATACTGATAATAATGTAAGTAATAAGTATAACTATTATAATTCTAGCGATAATAACTGTATAGTATGGGTAATAATGCATAACATATTGATGAAATTAGGAGTAATAAGTATAATTATTATAGTTCTAGCGATAATAACTGCATAATATGGGTAATAGTGCATGTTATATTGATAATATTGGGAGTAATAAGTATATTTATTATAGTTCTGACGATAATAACAGTATAATATGGGTAATAATGCATGGTATATTGATAATATTGGGAGTAATAAGTATAATTATTGTAGTTCTCGCGATAATAACTGCATAATATGGGTAATAATGCATGTTATATTGATAATATTGGAAGTAATAAGAATATTTATTGTAGTTCTCGCGATAATAACTGCTTAATATGGGTAATAATGCATAACATATTGATAAAATTAGGAGTAATAAGTATAATTATTATAGCTCTAGCGATAATAACTGCATAATAGGGGTAATAATGCATGTTATACTGATAATAATATAAGTAATAAGTATAACTATTATAGTCCTAGCGATAATAACTGTATAATATGAATAATAATGCATAACATATTGATAAAATTAGGAGTAATCAGTATAATCATTATAGTTCTAGCGATAATAACTGCATAATATCGGTAATAGTGTATGTTATATTGATAATATTGGGAGTAATAAGTATATTTATTATAGTTCTGACGATAATAACAGTATAATATGGGTGATAATGCATGTTATATTGATAATATTGGGAGTTATAAGTATAATTATTGTAGTTCTAGCGATAATAACTGCATAATATGGGTAATAATGCATGTTATATTGATAATATTGGGAGTAATAAGTATATTTGTTATAGTTCTGACGATAATAACAGTATAATACGGGTAATAATGTATGTTATATTGATAAAATTAGGAGTATTAAGTATAATTATTATAGCTCTAGCGATAATAACTGCATAATAGGGGTAATAATGCATGTTACACTGATAATAATATAAGTAATAAGTATAACTATTATAGTTCTAGCGATAATAACTGTATAATATGGGTAATAATGCATAACATATTGATAAAATTAGGAGTATTAAGTATAATAATTATAGCTCTAGCGATAATAACTGCATAATAGGGGTAATAATGCATGTTATACTGATAATAATACAAGTAATATGTATAACTATTATAGTTCTAACGACAATAACTGTATAATATGGGTAATAATGCATAACATATTGATAGAATTAGGAGTAATAAGTATAATTATTATAGTTCTAGCGATAATAACTGCATAATATCGGCAGTAGTGTATGTTATATTGATAATATTGTGAGTAATAAGTATATTTATTATAGTTCTGACGATATTAACAGTATAATATGGGTGATAATGCATGTTATATTGATAATATTGGGAGTAATAAGTATAATTATTGTAGTTCTAGCGATAATAACTGCATAATATGGGTAATAATGCATGTTATATTGATAAAATGAGGAGTAATAAGTATAATCATTATAGTTCTGGCGATAATAACTGCATAATATCGGTAATAATGCATGTTATATTAATAATATTGGGAGTAATAAGTATATTTATTATAGTTCTGACGATAATAAACGTATAATATGGGTAATAATGCATGTTATATTGATAATATTGGGAGTAATAAGTATATTTATTATAGTTCTGACGATAATAACTGTATACTATGGGTAATAATGCATAACATATTAATAAAATTAGGAGTATTAAGTATAATTATTATAGTTCTAGCGATAATAACTGCATAATAGGGGTAATAATGCATGTTATACTGATAATAATGTAAGTAATAAGTATAACTGTTATAATTCTAGCGATAATAACTGTATAATATGGGTAATAATGTACAACATATTGATGAAATTAGGAGTAATAAGTATAATTATTATAGTTCTAGCGATAATAACTGCATAATATGGGTAATAGTGCATGTTATATTGATAATATTGCGAGTAATAAGTATATTTATTATAGTTCTGACGATAATAACAGTATAATATGGGTAATAATGCATGTTATATTGATAATATTTGCAGTCATAAGTATAATTATTGTAGTTCTCGCGATAATAACTGCATAATATGGATAATAATGCATGTTATATTGATAATATTGGGAGTAATAAGTATAATTATTGTAGTTCTCGCTATAATAACTGCTTAATATGGGTAATAATGCACAACATATTGATAAAATTAGGAGTAATAAGTATAATTATTATAGTTCTAGCGATAATAACTGCATAATAGGGGTAATAATGCATGATATATTGATAATATCGCGAGTAATAAGTATAATTATCATAGTTCTAGCAATAATAACTGCATAGTATGGGTAATAATGCATGTTATATTGATAAAATGAGGAGTAATAAGTATAATTATTATAGTTCTGGCGATAATAACTGCATAATTAGGGTAATAATGCATGTTATATGGATAAAATGAGGAGTAATAAGTATAATTATTATAGTTCTGGCGATAATAACTGCATAATAGGGGTAATAATGCATGTTATACTGATAATAATATAAGTAATAAGTATAACTATTATAGTTCTAACGAAAATAACTGTATAATATGGGTAATAATGCATGTTATACTAATAATAATATAAGTAATATGTATAACTATTATAGTTCTAGCGATAATAACTGCATAATATCGGTAATAGTGTATGTTATATTGATAATATTGGGAGTAATAAGTATATTTATTATAGTTCTGACGATAATAACAGTATAATATGGGTGATAATGCATGTTATATTGATAATATTGGGAGTTATAAGTATAATTATTGTAGTTCTAGCGATAATAACTGCATAATATGGGTAATAATGCATGTTATATTGATAATATTGGGAGTAATAAGTATATTTGTTATAGTTCTGACGATAATAACAGTATAATACGGGTAATAATGCATGTTATATTGATAAAATTAGGAGTATTAAGTATAATTATTATAGCTCTAGCGATAATAACTGCATAATAGGGGTAATAATGCATGTTATACTGATAATAATATAAGTAATAAGTATAACTATTATAGTTCTAGCGATAATAACTGTATAATATGGGTAATAATGCATAACATATTGATAAAATTAGGAGTAATAAGTATAATTATTATAGTTCTGGCGATAATAACTGCATAATATGGGTAATAATGCATGTTATATTGATAATATTGGGAGTAATAAGTATATCTGTTATAGTTCTGACGATAATAACAGTATAATATGGGTAATAATGCATGTTATATTGATAAAATTGGGAGCATTAAGTATATTTATTATATTTCTGACAATAATAACCGTATAATATGGGTAATAATGCATGTTGTATTCATAATATTCAGAGTAATAAGTATAATTATTATATTTCTGGCGATAATAACTGCATAATATGGGTAACAATGCATGTTGTACTGATAATAATATAAGAAACAAGTAAAACTATTATAGTTCTAGCGATAATAACTGCATAATATGGGTAATAATGCATGTTATACTAATAATAATATAAGTAATATGTATAACTATTATAGTTCTAGCGATAATAACTGTATAATATGATTAATAATGCATAACATATTGATAAAATTAGGAGTAATCAGTATAATTATTGTAGTTCTAGCGATAATAACTGCATAATATGGGTAATAATGCATAACATATTAATAAAATTAGGAGTATTAAGTATAATTATTATAGTTCTAGCGATAATAACTGCATAATAGGGGTAATAATGCATGTTATACTGATAATAATGTAAGTAATAAGTATAACTATTATAATTCTAGCGATAATAACTGTATAGTATGGGTAATAATGCATAACATATTGATGAAATTAGGAGTAATAAGTATAATTATTATAGTTCTAGCGATAATAACTGCATAATATGGGTAATAGTGCATGTTATATTGATAATATTGGGAGTAATAAGTATATTTATTATAGTTCTGACGATAATAACAGTATAATATGGGTAATAATGCATGGTATATTGATAATATTGGGAGTAATAAGTATAATTATTGTAGTTCTCGCGATAATAACTGCATAATATGGGTAATAATGCATGTTATATTGATAATATTGGAAGTAATAAGAATATTTATTGTAGTTCTCGCGATAATAACTGCTTAATATGGGTAATAATGCATGTTATATTGATAATATTGGGAGTAATAAGTATATTTGTTATAGTTCTGACGATAATAACTGCATAATATGGGTAATAATGCATGTTATATTGATAATAATGGGAGTACTAAGTATATTTGTTATAGTTCTGACGATAATAACAGTATAATATGGGTAATAATGCATGTTGTATTGATGATATTCGGAGTAATAAGTATAACTATTATATTTCTGGCGATAATAACTGCATATTATGGGTAATAATGCATGTTATACTGATAATAATACAAGTAATATGTATAACTATTATAGTTCTAACGACAATAACTGTATAATATGGGTAATAATGCATAACATATTGATAAAATTAGGAGTAATAAGTATAATTATTATAGTTCTAGCGATAATAACTGCATAATATCGGCAGTAGTGTATGTTATATTGATAATATTGTGAGTAATAAGTATATTTATTATAGTTCTGACGATATTAACAGTATAATATGGGTGATAATGCATGTTATATTGATAATATTGGGAGTAATAAGTATAATTATTGTAGTTCTAGCGATAATAACTGCATAATATGGGTAATAATGCATGTTATATTGATAAAATGAGGAGTAATAAGTATAATCATTATAGTTCTGGCGATAATAACTGCATAATATCGGTAATAATGCATGTTATATTGATAATATTGGGAGTAATAAGTATATTTATTATAGTTCTGACGATAATAAACGTATAATATGGGTAATAATGCATGTTATATTGATAATATTGGGAGTAATAAGTATATTTATTATAGTTCTGACGATAATAACTGTATACTATGGGTAATAATGCATAACATATTAATAAAATTAGGAGTATTAAGTATAATTATTATAGTTCTAGCGATAATAACTGCATAATAGGGGTAATAATGCATGTTATACTGATAAGAATGTAAGTAATAAGTATAACTGTTATAATTCTAGCGATAATAACTGTATAATATGGGTAATAATGTACAACATATTGATGAAATTAGGAGTAATAAGTATAATTATTATAGTTCTAGCGATAATAACTGCATAATATGGGTAATAGTGCATGTTATATTGATAATATTGGGAGTAATATGTATATTTATTATAGTTCTGACGATAATAACAGTATAATATGGGTAATAATGCATGTTATATTGATAATATTTGCAGTCATAAGTATAATTATTGTAGTTCTCGCGATAATAACTGCATAATATGGATAATAATGCATGTTATATTGATAATATTGGGAGTAATAAGTATAATTATTGTAGTTCTCGCTATAATAACTGCTTAATATGGGTAATAATGCACAACATATTGATAAAATTAGGAGTAATAAGTATAATTATTATAGTTCTAGCGATAATAACTGCATAATAGGGGTAATAATGCATGATATATTGATAATATCGCGAGTAATAAGTATAATTATCATAGTTCTAGCAATAATAACTGCATAATATGGGTAATAATGCATGTTATATTGATAAAATGAGGAGTAATAAGTATAATTATTATAGTTCTGGCGATAATAACTGCATAATAGGGGTAATAATGCATGTTATACTGATAATAATATAAGGAATAAGTATAACTATTATAGTTCTAACGAAAATAACTGTATAATATGGGTAATAATGCATGTTATACTAATAATAATATAAGTAATATGTATAACTATTATAGTTCTAGCGATAATAACTGCATAATATCGGTAATAGTGTATGTTATATTGATAATATTGGGAGTAATAAGTATATTTATTATAGCTCTGACGATAATAACAGTATAATATGGGTGATAATGCATGTTATATTGATAATATTGGGAGTTATAAGTATAATTATTATATTTCTGGCGATAATAACTGCATAATATGGGTAACAATGCATGTTGTACTGATAATAATATAAGAAACAAGTAAAACCATTATAGTTCTAGCGATAATAACTGCATAATATGGGTAATAATGCATGTTATACTAATAATAATATAAGTAATATGTATAACTATTATAGTTCCAGCGATAATAACTGTATAATATGATTAATAATGCATAACATATTGATAAAATTAGGAGTAATAAGTATAATTATTATAGTTCTAGCGATAATAACTGCATAATAGGGGTAATAATGCATGATATATTGATAATATCGCGAGTAATAAGTATAATTATCATAGTTCTAGCAATAATAACTGCATAATATGGGTAATAATGCATGTTATATTGATAAAATGAGGAGTAATAAGTATAATTATTGTAGTTCTAGCGATAATAACTGCATAATATGGGTAATAATGCATGTTATATTGATAATATTGGGAGTAATAAGTATATTTGTTACAGTTCTGACGATAATACTAGTATAATATGGGTAATAATGCATGTTGTATTGATAATATTCGGAGTAATAAGTATAATTATTATATTTCTGGCGATAATAACTGCATAATATGGGTAACAATGCATGTTGTACTGATAATAATATAAGAAACAAGTAAAACTATTATAGTTCTAGCGATAATAACTGCATAATATGGGTAATAATGCATGTTATACTAATAATAATATAAGTAATATGTATAACTATTATAGTTCTAGCTATAATAACTGCATAATATCGGTAATAATGCATGTTATATTGATAAAATTGGGAGTAATAAGTATATTTATTATATTTCTGACGATAATAACCGTATAATATGGGTACTAATGCATGTTGTATTGATAATATTCGGAGTAATAAGTATAATTATTATATTTCTGGCGATAATAACTGCATAATATGGGTAACAATGCATGTTGTACTGATAATAATATAAGAAACAAGTAAAACTATTATAGTTCTAGCGATAATAACTGCATAATATGGGTAATAATGCATGTTATACTAATAATAATATAAGTAATATGTATAACTATTATAGTTCTAGCGATAATAACTGTATAATATGATTAATAATGCATAACATATTGATAAAATTAGGAGTAATCAGTATAATTATTATAGTTCTAGCGATAATAACTGCATAATATGGGTAATAATGCATGTTATATTGATAATATTGGGAGTAATAAGTATATTTATTATACTTCTGACGATAATAACAGTATAATATGGGTGATAATGCATGTTATATTGATAATATTGGGAGTTATAAGTATAATTATTGTAGTTCTAGCGATAATAACTGCATAATATGGGTAATAATGCATGTTATACTGATAATAATATAAGTAATAAGTAAAACTATTATAGTTCTAGCGATAATAACTGCATAATAGGGGTAATAATGCATGTTATACTGATAATAATATAAGTAATAAGTATAACTATTATAGTTCTAGCGATAATAACTGTATAATATGATTAATAATGCATAACATATTGATAAAATTAGGAGTAATCAGTATAATTATTATAGTTCTAGCGATAATAACTGCATAATAGGGGTAATAATGCATGTTATACTGATAATAATATAAGTAATAAGTATAACTATTATAGTTCTAACGATAATAACTGTATAATATGGGTAATAATGCATAACATATTGATAAAATTAGGAGTATTAAGTATAATTATTATAGTTCTGGCGATAATAACTGCATAATATCGGTAATAATGCATGTTATATTGATAATATTGGGAGTAATAAGTATATTTATTATAGTTCTGACGATAATAACTGTATAATATGGGTAATAATGCATAACATATTAATAAAATTAGGAGTATTAAGTATAATTATTATAGTTCTAGCGATAATAACTGCATAATAGGGGTAATAATGCATGTTATACTGATAATAATGTAAGTAATAAGTATAACTGTTATAATTCTAGCGATAATAACTGTATAATATGGGTAATAATGCATAACATATTGATGAAATTAGGAGTAATAAGTATAATTATTGTAGTTCTAGCGATAATAACTGCATAATATGGGTAATAATGCATGTTATATTGATAAAATGAGGAGTAATAAGTATAATCATTATAGTTCTGGCGATAATAACTGCATAATATCGGTAATAATGCATGTTATATTGATAATATTGGGAGTAATAAGTATATTTATTATAGTTCTGACGATAATAAACGTATAATATGGGTAATAATGCATGTTATATTGATAATATTGGGAGTAATAAGTATATTTATTATAGTTCTGACGATAATAACTGTATACTATGGGTAATAATGCATAACATATTAATAAAATTAGGAGTATTAAGTATAATTATTATAGTTCTAGCGATAATAACTGCATAATAGGGGTAATAATGCATGTTATACTGATAAGAATGTAAGTAATAAGTATAACTGTTATAATTCTAGCGATAATAACTGTATAATATGGGTAATAATGTACAACATATTGATGAAATTAGGAGTAATAAGTATAATTATTATAGTTCTAGCGATAATAACTGCATAATATGGGTAATAGTGCATGTTATATTGATAATATTGGGAGTAATATGTATATTTATTATAGTTCTGACGATAATAACAGTATAATATGGGTAATAATGCATGTTATATTGATAATATTTGCAGTCATAAGTATAATTATTGTAGTTCTCGCGATAATAACTGCATAATATGGATAATAATGCATGTTATATTGATAATATTGGGAGTAATAAGTATAATTATTGTAGTTCTCGCTATAATAACTGCTTAATATGGGTAATAATGCACAACATATTGATAAAATTAGGAGTAATAAGTATAATTATTATAGTTCTAGCGATAATAACTGCATAATAGGGGTAATAATGCATGATATATTGATAATATCGCGAGTAATAAGTATAATTATCATAGTTCTAGCAATAATAACTGCATAATATGGGTAATAATGCATGTTATATTGATAAAATGAGGAGTAATAAGTATAATTATTATAGTTCTGGCGATAATAACTGCATAATAGGGGTAATAATGCATGTTATACTGATAATAATATAAGGAATAAGTATAACTATTATAGTTCTAACGAAAATAACTGTATAATATGGGTAATAATGCATGTTATACTAATAATAATATAAGTAATATGTATAACTATTATAGTTCTAGCGATAATAACTGCATAATATCGGTAATAGTGTATGTTATATTGATAATATTGGGAGTAATAAGTATATTTATTATAGCTCTGACGATAATAACCGTATAATATGGGTAATAATGCATGTTGTATTGATAATATTCGGAGTAATAAGTATAATTATTATATTTCTGGCGATAATAACTGCATAATATGGGTAACAATGCATGTTGTACTGATAATAATATAAGAAACAAGTAAAACTATTATAGTTCTAGCGATAATAACTGCATAATATGGGTAATAATGCATGTTATACTAATAATAATATAAGTAATATGTATAACTATTATAGTTCTAGCTATAATAACTGCATAATATCGGTAATAATGCATGTTATATTGATAAAATTGGGAGTAATAAGTATATTTATTATATTTCTGACGATAATAACCGTATAATATGGGTACTAATGCATGTTGTATTGATAATATTCGGAGTAATAAGTATAATTATTATATTTCTGGCGATAATAACTGCATAATATGGGTAACAATGCATGTTGTACTGATAATAATATAAGAAACAAGTAAAACTATTATAGTTCTAGCGATAATAACTGCATAATATGGGTAATAATGAATGTTATACTAATAATAATATAAGTAATATGTATAACTATTATAGTCCTAGCGATAATAACTGTATAATATGATTAATAATGCATAACATATTGATAAAATTAGGAGTAATCAGTATAATTATTATAGTTCTAGCGATAATAACTGCATAATATGGGTAATAATGCATGTTATATTGATAATATTGGGAGTAATAAGTATATTTATTATAGTTCTGACGATAATAACAGTATAATATGGGTGATAATGCATGTTATATTGATAATATTGGGAGTTATAAGTATAATTATTGTAGTTCTAGCGATAATAACTGCATAATATGGGTAATAATGCATGTTATACTGATAATATTATAAGTAATAAGTAAAACTATTATAGTTCTAGCGATAATAACTGCATAATAGGGGTAATAATGCATGTTATACTGATAATAATATAAGTAATAAGTATAACTATTATAGTTCTAGCGATAATAACTGTATAATATGATTAATAATGCATAACATATTGATAAAATTAGGAGTAATCAGTATAATTATTATAGTTCTAGCGATAATAACTGCATAATAGGGGTAATAATGCATGTTATACTGATAATAATATAAGTAATAAGTATAACTATTATAGTTCTAACGATAATAACTGTATAATATGGGTAATAATGCATAACATATTGATAAAATTAGGAGTATTAAGTATAATTATTATAGTTCTGGCGATAATAACTGCATAATATCGGTAATAATGCATGTTATATTGATAATATTGGGAGTAATAAGTATATTTATTATAGTTCTGACGATAATAACTGTATAATATGGGTAATAATGCATAACATATTAATAAAATTAGGAGTATTAAGTATAATTATTATAGTTCTAGCGATAATAACTGCATAATAGGGGTAATAACGCATGTTATACTGATAATAATGTAAGTAATAAGTATAACTGTTATAATTCTAGCGATAATAACTGTATAATATGGGTAATAATGCATAACATATTGATGAAATTAGGAGTAATAAGTATAATTATTATAGTTCTAGCGATAATAACTGCATAATATGGGTAATAGTGCATGTTATATTGATAATATTGGGAGTAATAAGTATATTTATTATAGTTCTGACGATAATAACAGTATAATATGGGTAATAATGCATGTTATATTGATAATATTTGCAGTCATAAGTATAATTATTGTAGTTCTCGCGATAATAACTGCATAATATGGATAATAATGCATGTTATATTGATAATTTTGGGAGTAATAAGTATAATTATTGTAGTTCTCGCTATAATAACTGCTTAATATGGGTAATAATGCACAACATATTGATAAAATTAGGAGTAATAAGTATAATTATTATAGTTCTAGCGATAATAACTGCATAATAGGGGTAATAATGCATGATATATTGATAATATCGCGAGTAATAAGTATAATTATCATAGTTCTAGCAATAATAACTGCATAATATGGGTAATAATGCATGTTATATTGATAAAATGAGGAGTAATAAGTATAATTATTATAGTTCTGGCGATAATAACTGCATAATATGGGTAATAATGCATGTTATACTGATAATAATATAAGTAATAAGTATAACTATTATAGTTCTAGCGATAATAACTGTATAATATGGGTAATAATGCATAACATATTGATAAAATTAGGAGTAATAAGTATAATTATTATAGTTCTGGCGATAGTAACTGCATAATATGGGTAATAATGCATGTTATCTTGATAATATTGGGAGTAATAAGTATATTTATTATAGTTCTGACGATAATAACCGTATAATATGGGTAATAATGCATGTTGTATTGATAATATTCGGAGTAATAAGTATAATTATTATATTTCTGGCGATAATAACTGCATAATATGGGTAACAATGCATGTTGTACTGATAATAATATAAGAAACAAGTAAAACTATTATAGTTCTAGCGATAATAACTGCATAATATGGGTAATAATGCATGTTATACTAATAATAATATAAGTAATATGTATACCTATTATAGTTCCAGCGATAATAACTGTATAATATGATTAATAATGCATAACATATTGATAAAATTAGGAGTAATCAGTATAATTATTGTAGTTCTAGCGATAATAACTGCATAATATGGGTAATAATGCATGTTATATTGATAATATTGGGAGTAATAAGTATATTTGTTATAGTTCTGACGATAATAACAGTATAATATGGGTAATAATGCATGTTATATTGATAAAATTGGGAGCATTAAGTATATTTATTATATTTCTGACGATAATAACCGTATAATATGGGTAATAATGCATGTTGTATTGATAATATTCGGAGTAATAAGTATAATTATTATATATCTGGCGATAATAACTGCATAATATGGGTAACAATGCATGTTGTACTAATAATAATATAAGTAATATGTATAACTATTATAGTTCCAGCGATAATAACTGTATAATATGATTAGTAATGCATAACATATTGATAAAATTAGGAGTAATCAGTATAATTATTGTAGTTCTAGCGATAATAACTGCATAATATGGGTAATAATGCATGTTATATTGATAATATTGGGAGTAATAAGTATATTTATTATAGTTCTGACGATAATAACATTATAATATGGGTGATAATGCATGTTATATTGATAAATATTGGGAGTTATAAGTATAATTATTGTAGTTCTAGCGATAATAACTGCATAATATGGGTAATAATGCATGTTAAATTGATAATATTGGGAGTAATAAGTATATTTGTTATAGTTCTGACGATAATAACAGTATAATACGGGTAATAATGCATGTTATATTGATAAAATTAGGAGTATTAAGTATAATTATTATAGCTCTAGCGATAATAACTGCATAATAGGGGTTATAATGCATGTTATACTGATAATAATATAAGTAATAAGTATAACTATTATAGTTCTAGCGATAATAACTGTATAATATGGGTAATAATGCATAACATATTGATAAAATTAGGAGTAATAAGTATAATTATTATAGTTCTAGCGATAATAACTGCACAATATCGGTAATGTGCATGTTATATTGATAACATTGGGAGTAATAAGTATATTTATTATAGTTCTGACGATAATAACAGTATAATATGGGTAATAATGCATGGTATATTGATAATATTGGGAGTAATAAGTATAATTATTGTAGTTCTCGCGATAATAACTGCATAATATGGGTAATAATGCATGTTATATTGATAATATTGGAAGTAATAAGAATATTTATTGTAGTTCTCGCGATAATAACTGCTTAATATGGGTAATAATGCATAACATATTGATAAAATTAGGAGTAATCAGTATAATTATTATAGTTCTAGCGATAATAACTGCATAATATGGGTAATAATGCATGTTATATTGATAATATTGGGAGTAATAAGTATATTTATTATAGTTCTGACGATAATAACAGCATAATATGGGTAACAATGCATGTTGTACTGATAATAATATAAGAAACAAGTAAAACTATTATAGTTCTAGCGATAATAACTGCATAATATGGGTAATAATGCATGTTATACTGATAATAATATAAGTAATAAGTATAACTATTATAGTTCTAACGATAATAACTGTATAATATGGGTAATAATGCATAACATATTGATAAAATTAGGAGTAATAAGTATAATTATTATAGTTCTGGCGATAATAACTGCATAATATGGGTAATAATGCATGTTATATTGATAATATTGGGAGTAATAAGTATATTTATTATAGTTCTGACGATAATAACCGTCTAATATGGGTAATAATGCATGTTGTATTGATAATATTCGGAGTAATAAGTATAATTATTATATATCTGGCGATAATAACTGCATAATATGGGTAACAATGCATGTTGTACTAATAATAATATAAGTAATATGTATAACTATTATAGTTCCAGCGATAATAACTGTATAATATGATTAGTAATGCATAACATATTGATAAAATTAGGAGTAATCAGTATAATTATTGTAGTTCTAGCGATAATAACTGCATAATATGGGTAATAATGCATGTTATATTGATAATATTGGGAGTAATAAGTATATTTATTATAGTTCTGACGATAATAACTGTATAATATGGGTAATAATGCATAACATATTAATAAAATTAGGAGTATTAAGTATAATTATTATAGTTCTAGCGATAATAACTGCATAATATGGGTAATAATGCATGTTATATTGATAATATTGGGAGTAATAAGTATATTTGTTATAGTTCTGACGATAATAACAGTATAATACGGGTAATAATGCATGTTATATTGATAAAATTAGGAGTATTAAGTATAATTATTATAGCTCTAGCGATAATAACTGCATAATAGGGGTAATAATGCATGTTATACTGATAATAATATAAGTAATAAGTATAACTATTATAGTTCTAGCGATAATAACTGTATAATATGGGTAATAATGCATAACATATTGATAAAATTAGGAGTAATATGTATAATTATTATAGTTCTGGCGATAATGACTGCATAATATGGGTAATAATGCATGTTATATTGATAATATTGGGAGTAATAAGTATATTTATTATAGTTCTGACGATAATAACCGTATAATATGGGTAATAATGCATGTTGTATTGATAATATTCGGAGTAATAAGTATAATTATTGTATTTCTGGCGATAATAACTGCATAATATGGGTAACAATGCATGTTGTACTGATAATAATATAAGAAACAAGTAAAACTATTATAGTTCTAGCGATAATAACTGCATAATATGGGTAATAATGCATGTTATACTAATAATAATATAAGTAATATGTATAACTATTATAGTTCCAGCGATAATAACTGTATAATATGATTAATAATGCATAACATATTGATAAAATTAGGAGTAATCAGTATAATTATTGTAGTTCTAGCGATAATAACTGCATAATATGGGTAATAATGCATGTTATATTGATAATATTGGGAGTAATAAGTATATTTGTTATAGTTCTGACGATAATAACAGTATAATATGGGTAATAATGCATGTTGTATTGATAATATTCGGAGTAATAAGTATAATTATTATATTTCTGGCGATAATAACTGCATAATATGGGTAACAATGCATGTTGTACTGATAATAATATAAGAAACAAGTAAAACTATTATAGTTCTAGCGATAATAACTGCATAATATGGGTAATAATGCATGTTATACTAATAATAATATAAGTAATATGTACAACTATTATAGTTCTAGCTATAATAACTGCATAATATCGGTAATAATGCATGTTATATTGATAAAATTGGGAGTAATAAGTATATTTATTATATTTCTGACGATAATAACCGTATAATATGGGTACTAATGCATGTTGTATTGATAATATTCGGAGTAATAAGTATAATTATTATATTTCTGGCGATAATAACTGCATAATATGGGTAACAATGCATGTTGTACTGATAATAATATAAGAAACAAGTAAAACTATTATAGTTCTAGCGATAATAACTGCATAATATGGGTAATAATGCATGTTATACTAATAATAATATAAGTAATATGTATAACTATTATAGTTCTAGCGATAATAACTGTATAATATGATTAATAATGCATAACATATTGATAAAATTAGGAGTAATATGTATAATTATTATAGTTCTGGCGATAATAACTGCATAATAGGGGTAATAATGCATGTTATACTGATAATAATATAAGTAATAAGTATAACTATTATAGTTCTAACGATAATAACTGTATAATATGGGTAATAATGCATAACATATTGATAAAATTAGGAGTAATAAGTATAATTATTATAGTTCTGGCGATAATAACTGCATAATATGGGTAATAATGCATGTTATATTGATAATATTGGGAGTAATAAGTATATTTATTATAGTTCTGACGATAATAACCGTATAATATGGGTAATAATGCATGTTGTATTGATAATATTCGGAGTAATAAGTATAATTATTATATATCTGGCGATAATAACTGCATAATATGGGTAACAATGCATGTTGTACTAATAATAATATAAGTAATATGTATAACTATTATAGTTCCAGCGATAATAACTGTATAATATGATTAGTAATGCATAACATATTGATAAAATTAGGAGTAATCAGTATAATTATTGTAGTTCTAGCGATAATAACTGCATAATATGGGTAATAATGCATGTTATATTGATAATATTGGGAGTAATAAGTATATTTATTATAGTTCTGACGATAATAACATTATAATATGGGTGATAATGCATGTTATATTGATAATATTGGGAGTTATAAGTATAATTATTGTAGTTCTAGCGATAATAACTGCATAATATGGATAATAATGCATGTTAAATTGATAATATTGGGAGTAATAAGTATATTTGTTATAGTTCTGACGATAATAACAGTATAATACGGGTAATAATGCATGTTATATTGATAAAATTAGGAGTATTAAGTATAATTATTATAGCTCTAGCGATAATAACTGCATAATAGGGGTAATAATGCATGTTATACTGATAATAATATAAGTAATAAGTATAACTATTATAGTTCTAGCGATAATAACTGTATAATATGGGTAATAATGCATAACATATTGATAAAATTAGGAGTAATATGTATAATTATTATAGTTCTGGCGATAATAACTGCATAATATGGGTAATAGTGCATGTTATATTGATAATATTGGGAGTAATAAGTATATTTATTATAGTTCTGACGATAATAACCGTCTAATATGGGTAATAATGCATGTTGTATTGATAATATTCGGAGTAATAAGTATAATTATTATATATCTGGCGATAATAACTGCATAATATGGGTAACAATGCATGTTGTACTAATAATAATATAAGTAATATGTATAACTATTATAGTTCCAGCGATAATAACTGTATAATATGATTAGTAATGCATAACATATTGATAAAATTAGGAGTAATCAGTATAATTATTGTAGTTCTAGCGATAATAACTGCATAATATGGGTAATAATGCATGTTATATTGATAATATTGGGAGTAATAAGTATATTTATTATAGTTCTGACGATAATAACTGTATAATATGGGTAATAATGCATAACATATTAATAAAATTAGGAGTATTAAGTATAATTATTATAGTTCTAGCGATAATAACTGCATAATATGGGTAATAATGCATGTTATATTGATAATATTGGGAGTAATAAGTATATTTGTTATAGTTCTGACGATAATAACAGTATAATACGGGTAATAATGCATGTTATATTGATAAAATTAGGAGTATTAAGTATAATTATTATAGCTCTAGCGATAATAACTGCATAATAGGGGTAATAATGCATGTTATACTGATAATAATATAAGTAATAAGTATAACTATTATAGTTCTAGCGATAATAACTGTATAATATGGGTAATAATGCATAACATATTGATAAAATTAGGAGTAATATGTATAATTATTATAGTTCTGGCGATAATGACTGCATAATATGGGTAATAATGCATGTTATATTGATAATATTGGGAGTAATAAGTATATTTATTATAGTTCTGACGATAATAACCGTATAATATGGGTAATAATGCATGTTGTATTGATAATATTCGGAGTAATAAGTATAATTATTGTATTTCTGGCGATAATAACTGCATAATATGGGTAACAATGCATGTTGTACTGATAATAATATAAGAAACAAGTAAAACTATTATAGTTCTAGCGATAATAACTGCATAATATGGGTAATAATGCATGTTATACTAATAATAATATAAGTAATATGTATAACTATTATAGTTCCAGCGATAATAACTGTATAATATGATTAATAATGCATAACATATTGATAAAATTAGGAGTAATCAGTATAATTATTGTAGTTCTAGCGATAATAACTGCATAATATGGGTAATAATGCATGTTATATTGATAATATTGGGAGTAATAAGTATATTTGTTATAGTTCTGACGATAATAACAGTATAATATGGGTAATAATGCATGTTGTATTGATAATATTCGGAGTAATAAGTATAATTATTATATTTCTGGCGATAATAACTGCATAATATGGGTAACAATGCATGTTGTACTGATAATAATATAAGAAACAAGTAAAACTATTATAGTTCTAGCGATAATAACTGCATAATATGGGTAATAATGCATGTTATACTAATAATAATATAAGTAATATGTACAACTATTATAGTTCTAGCTATAATAACTGCATAATATCGGTAATAATGCATGTTATATTGATAAAATTGGGAGTAATAAGTATATTTATTATATTTCTGACGATAATAACCGTATAATATGGGTACTAATGCATGTTGTATTGATAATATTCGGAGTAATAAGTATAATTATTATATTTCTGGCGATAATAACTGCATAATATGGGTAACAATGCATGTTGTACTGATAATAATATAAGAAACAAGTAAAACTATTATAGTTCTAGCGATAATAACTGCATAATATGGGTAATAATGCATGTTATACTAATAATAATATAAGTAATATGTATAACTATTATAGTTCTAGCGATAATAACTGTATAATATGATTAATAATGCATAACATATTGATAAAATTAGGAGTAATATGTATAATTATTATAGTTCTGGCGATAATAACTGCATAATAGGGGTAATAATGCATGTTATACTGATAATAATATAAGTAATAAGTATAACTATTATAGTTCTAACGATAATAACTGTATAATATGGGTAATAATGCATAACATATTGATAAAATTAGGAGTAATAAGTATAATTATTATAGTTCTGGCGATAATAACTGCATAATATGGGTAATAATGCATGTTATATTGATAATATTGGGAGTAATAAGTATATTTATTATAGTTCTGACGATAATAACCGTATAATATGGGTAATAATGCATGTTGTATTGATAATATTCGGAGTAATAAGTATAATTATTATATATCTGGCGATAATAACTGCATAATATGGGTAACAATGCATGTTGTACTAATAATAATATAAGTAATATGTATAACTATTATAGTTCCAGCGATAATAACTGTATAATATGATTAGTAATGCATAACATATTGATAAAATTAGGAGTAATCAGTATAATTATTGTAGTTCTAGCGATAATAACTGCATAATATGGGTAATAATGCATGTTATATTGATAATATTGGGAGTAATAAGTATATTTATTATAGTTCTGACGATAATAACATTATAATATGGGTGATAATGCATGTTATATTGATAATATTGGGAGTTATAAGTATAATTATTGTAGTTCTAGCGATAATAACTGCATAATATGGATAATAATGCATGTTAAATTGATAATATTGGGAGTAATAAGTATATTTGTTATAGTTCTGACGATAATAACAGTATAATACGGGTAATAATGCATGTTATATTGATAAAATTAGGAGTATTAAGTATAATTATTATAGCTCTAGCGATAATAACTGCATAATAGGGGTAATAATGCATGTTATACTGATAATAATATAAGTAATAAGTATAACTATTATAGTTCTAGCGATAATAACTGTATAATATGGGTAATAATGCATAACATATTGATAAAATTAGGAGTAATATGTATAATTATTATAGTTCTGGCGATAATAACTGCATAATATGGGTAATAGTGCATGTTATATTGATAATATTGGGAGTAATAAGTATATTTATTATAGTTCTGACGATAATAACCGTATAATATGGGTAATAATGCATGTTGTATTGATAATATTCGGAGTAATAAGTATAATTATTATATTTCTGGCGATAATAACTGCATAATATGGGTAACAATGCATGTTGTACTGATAATAATATAAGAAACAAGTAAAACTATTATAGTTCTAGCGATAATAACTGCATAATATGGGTAATAATGCATGTTATACTAATAATAATATAAGTAATATGTATAACTATTATAGTTCCAGCGATAATAACTGTATAATATGATTAATAATGCATAACATATTGATAAAATTAGGAGTAATCAGTATAATTATTGTAGTTCTAGCGATAATAACTGCATAATATGGGTAATAATGCATGTTATATTGATAATATTGGGAGTAATAAGTATATTTGTTATAGTTCTGACGATAATAACAGTATAATATGGGTAATAATGCATGTTGTATTGATAATATTCGGAGTAATAAGTATAATTATTATATTTCTGGCGATAATAACTGCATAATATGGGTAACAATGCATGTTGTACTGATAATAATATAAGAAACAAGTAAAACTATTATAGTTCTAGCGATAATAACTGCATAATATGGGTAATAATGCATGTTATACTAATAATAATATAAGTAATATGTATAACTATTATAGTTCTAGCTATAATAACTGCATAATATCGGTAATAATGCATGTTATATTGATAAAATTGGGAGTAATAAGTATATTTATTATATTTCTGACGATAATAACCGTATAATATGGGTACTAATGCATGTTGTATTGATAATATTCGGAGTAATAAGTATAATTATTATATTTCTGGCGATAATAACTGCATAATATGGGTAACAATGCATGTTGTACTGATAATAATATAAGAAACAAGTAAAACTATTATAGTTCTAGCGATAATAACTGCATAATATGGGTAATAATGCATGTTATACTGATAATAATATAAGTAATAAGTATAACTATTATAGTTCTAACGATAATAACTGTATAATATGGGTAATAATGCATAACATATTGATAAAATTAGGAGTAATAAGTATAATTATTATAGTTCTGGCGATAATAACTGCATAATATGGGTAATAATGCATGTTATATTGATAATATTGGGAGTAATAAGTATATTTATTATAGTTCTGACGATAATAACCGTATAATATGGGTAATAATGCATGTTGTATTGATAATATTCGGAGTAATAAGTATAATTATTATATATCTGGCGATAATAACTGCATAATATGGGTAACAATGCATGTTGTACTAATAATAATATAAGAAACAAGTAAAACTATTATAGTTCTAGCGATAATAACTGCATAATATGGGTAATAATGCATGTTATACTAATAATAATATAAGTAATATGTATAACTATTATAGTTCTAGCTATAATAACTGCATAATATCGGTAATAATGCATGTTATATTGATAAAATTGGGAGTAATAAGTATATTTATTATATTTCTGACGATAATAACCGTATAATATGGGTACTAATGCATGTTGTATTGATAATATTCGGAGTAATAAGTATAATTATTATATTTCTGGCGATAATAACTGCATAATATGGGTAACAATGCATGTTGTACTGATAATAATATAAGAAACAAGTAAAACTATTATAGTTCTAGCGATAATAACTGCATAATATGGGTAATAATGCATGTTATACTAATAATAATATAAGTAATATGTATAACTATTATAGTTCTAGCGATAATAACTGTATAATATGATTAATAATGCATAACATATTGATAAAATTAGGAGTAATATGTATAATTATTATAGTTCTGGCGATAATAACTGCATAATAGGGGTAATAATGCATGTTATACTGATAATAATATAAGTAATAAGTATAACTATTATAGTTCTTACGATAATAACTGTATAATATGGGTAATAATGCATAACATATTGATAAAATTAGGAGTAATAAGTATAATTATTATAGTTCTGGCGATAATAACTGCATAATATGGGTAATAATGCATGTTATATTGATAATATTGGGAGTAATAAGTATATTTATTATAGTTCTGACGATAATAACCGTATAATATGGGTAATAATGCATGTTGTATTGATAATATTCGGAGTAATAAGTATAATTATTATATATCTGGCGATAATAACTGCATAATATGGGTAACAATGCATGTTGTACTAATAATAATATAAGTAATATGTATAACTATTATAGTTCCAGCGATAATAACTGTATAATATGATTAGTAATGCATAACATATTGATAAAATTAGGAGTAATCAGTATAATTATTGTAGTTCTAGCGATAATAACTGCATAATATGGGTAATAATGCATGTTATATTGATAATATTGGGAGTAATAAGTATATTTATTATAGTTCTGACGATAATAACATTATAATATGGGTGATAATGCATGTTATATTGATAATATTGGGAGTTATAAGTATAATTATTGTAGTTCTAGCGATAATAACTGCATAATATGGGTAATAATGCATGTTAAATTGATAATATTGGGAGTAATAAGTATATTTGTTATAGTTCTGACGATAATAACAGTATAATACGGGTAATAATGCATGTTATATTGATAAAATTAGGAGTATTAAGTATAATTATTATAGCTCTAGCGATAATAACTGCATAATAGGGGTAATAATGCATGTTATACTGATAATAATATAAGTAATAAGTATAACTATTATAGTTCTAGCGATAATAACTGTATAATATGGGTAATAATGCATAACATATTGATAAAATTAGGAGTAATAAGTATAACTATTATAGTTCTAGCGATAATAACTGCACAATATCGGTAATGTGCATGTTATATTGATAATATTGGGAGTAATAAGTATATTTATTATAGTTCTGACGATAATAACAGTATAATATGGGTAATAATGCATGGTATATTGATAATATTGGGAGTAATAAGTATAATTATTGTAGTTCTCGCGATAATAACTGCATAATATGGGTAATAATGCATGTTATATTGATAATATTGGGAGTAATAAGTATATTTATTATAGTTCTGACGATAATAACCGTATAATATGGGTAATAATGCATGTTGTATTGATAATATTCGGAGTAATAAGTATAATTATTATATATCTGGCGATAATAACTGCATAATATGGGTAACAATGCATGTTGTACTAATAATAATATAAGAAACAAGTAAAACTATTATAGTTCTAGCGATAATAACTGCATAATATGGGTAATAATGCATGTTATACTAATAATAATATAAGTAATATGTATAACTATTATAGTTCTAGCTATAATAACTGCATAATATCGGTAATAATGCATGTTATATTGATAAAATTGGGAGTAATAAGTATATTTATTATATTTCTGACGATAATAACCGTATAATATGGGTACTAATGCATGTTGTATTGATAATATTCGGAGTAATAAGTATAATTATTATATTTCTGGCGATAATAACTGCATAATATGGGTAACAATGCATGTTGTACTGATAATAATATAAGAAACAAGTAAAACTATTATAGTTCTAGCGATAATAACTGCATAATATGGGTAATAATGCATGTTATACTAATAATAATATAAGTAATATGTATAACTATTATAGTTCTAGCGATAATAACTGTATAATATGATTAATAATGCATAACATATTGATAAAATTAGGAGTAATATGTATAATTATTATAGTTCTGGCGATAATAACTGCATAATAGGGGTAATAATGCATGTTATACTGATAATAATATAAGTAATAAGTATAACTATTATAGTTCTTACGATAATAACTGTATAATATGGGTAATAATGCATAACATATTGATAAAATTAGGAGTAATAAGTATAATTATTATAGTTCTGGCGATAATAACTGCATAATATGGGTAATAATGCATGTTATATTGATAATATTGGGAGTAATAAGTATATTTATTATAGTTCTGACGATAATAACCGTATAATATGGGTAATAATGCATGTTGTATTGATAATATTCGGAGTAATAAGTATAATTATTATATATCTGGCGATAATAACTGCATAATATGGGTAACAATGCATGTTGTACTAATAATAATATAAGTAATATGTATAACTATTATAGTTCCAGCGATAATAACTGTATAATATGATTAGTAATGCATAACATATTGATAAAATTAGGAGTAATCAGTATAATTATTGTAGTTCTAGCGATAATAACTGCATAATATGGGTAATAATGCATGTTATATTGATAATATTGGGAGTAATAAGTATATTTATTATAGTTCTGACGATAATAACATTATAATATGGGTGATAATGCATGTTATATTGATAATATTGGGAGTTATAAGTATAATTATTGTAGTTCTAGCGATAATAACTGCATAATATGGGTAATAATGCATGTTAAATTGATAATATTGGGAGTAATAAGTATATTTGTTATAGTTCTGACGATAATAACAGTATAATACGGGTAATAATGCATGTTATATTGATAAAATTAGGAGTATTAAGTATAATTATTATAGCTCTAGCGATAATAACTGCATAATAGGGGTAATAATGCATGTTATACTGATAATAATATAAGTAATAAGTATAACTATTATAGTTCTAGCGATAATAACTGTATAATATGGGTAATAATGCATAACATATTGATAAAATTAGGAGTAATAAGTATAACTATTATAGTTCTAGCGATAATAACTGCACAATATCGGTAATGTGCATGTTATATTGATAATATTGGGAGTAATAAGTATATTTATTATAGTTCTGACGATAATAACAGTATAATATGGGTAATAATGCATGGTATATTGATAATATTGGGAGTAATAAGTATAATTATTGTAGTTCTCGCGATAATAACTGCATAATATGGGTAATAATGCATGTTATATTGATAATATTGGAAGTAATAAGAATATTTATTGTAGTTCTCGCGATAATAACTGCTTAATATGGGTAATAATGCATAACATATTGATAAAATTAGGAGTAATAAGTATAATTATTATAGTTCTAGCGGTAATAACTGCATAATAGGGGTAATAATGCATGTTATACTGATAATAATATAAGTAATAAGTATAACTATTATAGTTCTAGCGATAATAACTGTATAATATGGGTAATAATGCATAACATATTGATAAAATTAGGAGTAATCAGTATAATTATTATAGTTCTAGCGATAATAACTGCATAATATGGGTAATAATGCATGTTATATTGATAATATTGGGAGTAATAAGTATATTTATTATAGTTCTGACGATAATAACAGTATAATATGGGTGATAATGCATGTTATATTGATAATATTGGGAGTTATAAGTATAATTATTGTAGTTCTAGCGATAATAACTGCATAATATGGGTAATAATGCATGTTATACTGATAATAATATAAGTAATAAGTAAAACTATTATAGTTCTAGCGATAATAACTGCATAATAGGGGTAATAATGCATGTTATACTGATAATAATATAAGTAATAAGTATAACTATTATAGTTCTAGCGATAATAACTGTATAATATGATTAATAATGCATAACATATTGATAAAATTAGGAGTAATCAGTATAATTATTATAGTTCTAGCGATAATAACTGCATAATAGGGGTAATAATGCATGTTATACTGATAATAATATAAGTAATAAGTATAACTATTATAGTTCTAACGATAATAACTGTATAATATGGGTAATAATGCATAACATATTGATAAAATTAGGAGTAATATGTACAATTATTATAGTTCTGGCGATAATAACTGCATAATATGGGTAATAATGCATGTTATATTGATAATATTGGGAGTAATAAGTATATTTATTATAGTTCTGACGATAATAACCGTATAATATGGGTAATAATGCATGTTGTATTGATAATATTCGGAGTAATAAGTATAATTATTATATTTCTGGCGATAATAACTGCATAATATGGGTAACAATGCATGTTGTACTGATAATAATATAAGAAACAAGTAAAACTATTATAGTTCTAGCGATAATAACTGCATAATATGGGTAATAATGCATGTTATACTAATAATAATATAAGTAATATGTATAATTATTATAGTTCTAGCGATAATAACTGCATAATATGGGTAATAATGCATGTTATATTGATAATATTGGGAGTAATAAGTATATTTATTATAGTTCTGACGATAATAACAGTATAATATGGGTGATAATGCATGTTATATTGATAATATTGGGAGTTATAAGTATAATTATTGTAGTTCTAGCGATAATAACTGCATAATATGGGTAATAATGCATGTTATACTGATAATAATATAAGTAATAAGTAAAACTATTATAGTTCTAGCGATAATAACTGCATAATAGGGGTAATAATGCATGTTATACTGATAATAATATAAGTAATAAGTATAACTATTATAGTTCTAGCGATAATAACTGTATAATATGGGTAATAATGCATAACATATTGATAAAATTAGGAGTATTAAGTATAATTATTATAGTTCTGGCGATAATAACTGCATAATAGGGGTAATAATGCATGTTATACTGATAATAATGTAAGTAATAAGTATAACTGTTATAATTCTAGCGATAATAACTGTATAATATGGGTAATAATGCATAACATATTGATGAAATTAGGAGTAATAAGTATAATTATTATAGTTCTAGCGATAATAACTGTATAATATGGGTAATAGTGCATGTTATATTGATAATATGGGGAGTAATAAGTATATTTATTATAGTTCTGACGATAATAACAGTATAATATGGGTAATAATGCATGTTATATTGATAATATTTGCAGTCATAAGTATAATTATTGTAGTTCTCGCGATAATAACTGCATAATATGGATAATAATGCATGTTATATTGATAATTTTGGGAGTAATAAGTATAATTATTGTAGTTCTCGCTATAATAACTGCTTAATATGGGTAATAATGCACAACATATTGATAAAATTAGGAGTAATAAGTATAATTATTATAGTTCTAGCGATAATAACTGCATAATAGGGGTAATAATGCATGATATATTGATAATATCGCGAGTAATAAGTATAATTATCATAGTTCTAGCAATAATAACTGCATAATATGGGTAATAATGCATGTTATATTGATAAAATGAGGAGTAATAAGTATAATTATTATAGTTCTGGCGATAATAACTGCATAATTAGGGTAATAATGCATGTTATATTGATAAAATGAGGAGTAATAAGTATAATTATTATAGTTCTGGCGATAATAACTGCATAATAGGGGTAATAATGCATGTTATACTGATAATAATATAAGTAATAAGTACAACTATTATAGTTCTAACGAAAATAACTGTATAATATGGGTAATAATGCATGTTATACTAATAATAATATAAGTAATATGTATAACTATTATAGTTCTAGCGATAATAACTGCATAATATCGGTAATAGTGTATGTTATATTGATAATATTGGGAGTAATAAGTATATTTATTATAGTTCTGACGATAATAACAGTATAATATGGGTAATAATGCATGTTATACTAATAATAATATAAGTAATATGTATAACTATTATAGTTCCAGCGATAATAACTGTATAATATGATTAATAATGCATAACATATTGATAAAATTAGGAGTAATCAGTATAATTATTGTAGTTCTAGCGATAATAACTGCATAATATGGGTAATAATGCATGTTATATTGATAATATTGGGAGTAATAAGTATATTTGTTATAGTTCTGACGATAATAACAGTATAATATGGGTAATAATGCATGTTGTATTGATAATATTCGGAGTAATAAGTATAATTATTATATTTCTGGCGATAATAACTGCATAATATGTGTAACAATGTATGTTGTACTGATAATAATATAAGAAACAAGTAAAACTATTATAGTTCTAGCGATAATAACTGCATAATATGGGTAATAATGCATGTTATACTAATAATAATATAAGTAATATGTATAACTATTATAGTTCTAGCGATAATAACTGTATAATATGGGTAATAATGCATAACATATTGATAAAATTAGGAGTAATCAGTATAATTATTATAGTTCTAGCGATAATAACTGCATAATATCGGTAATAGTGTATGTTATATTGATAATATTGGGAGTAATAAGTATATTTGTTATAGTTCTGACGATAATAACAGTATAATACGGGTAATAATGCATGTTATATTGATAAAATTAGGAGTATTAAGTATAATTATTATAGCTCTAGCGATAATAACTGCATAATAGGGGTAATAATGCATGTTATACTGATAATAATATAAGTAATAAGTATAACTATTATAGTTCTAGCGATAATAACTGTATAATATGGGTAATAATGCATAACATATTGATAAAATTAGGAGTAATAAGTATAATTATTATAGTTCTAGCGATAATAACTGCACAATATCGGTAATGTGCATGTTATATTGATAATATTGGGAGTAATAAGTATATTTATTATAGTTCTGACGATAATAACAGTATAATATGGGTAATAATGCATGGTATATTGATAATATTGGGAGTAATAAGTATAATTATTGTAGTTCTCGCGATAATAACTGCATAATATGGGTAATAATGCATGTTATATTGATAATATTGGAAGTAATAAGAATATTTATTGTAGTTCTCGCGATAATAACTGCTTAATATGGGTAATAATGCATAACATATTGATAAAATTAGGAGTAATAAGTATAATTATTATAGTTCTAGCGGTAATAACTGCATAATAGGGGTAATAATGCATGTTATACTGATAATAATATAAGTAATAAGTATAACTATTATAGTTCTAGCGATAATAACTGTATAATATGGGTAATAATGCATAACATATTGATAAAATTAGGAGTAATCAGTATAATTATTATAGTTCTAGCGATAATAACTGCATAATATGGGTAATAATGCATGTTATATTGATAATATTGGGAGTAATAAGTATATTTATTATAGTTCTGACGATAATAACAGTATAATATGGGTGATAATGCATGTTATATTGATAATATTGGGAGTTATAAGTATAATTATTGTAGTTCTAGCGATAATAACTGCATAATATGGGTAATAATGCATGTTATACTGATAATAATATAAGTAATAAGTAAAACTATTATAGTTCTAGCGATAATAACTGCATAATAGGGGTAATAATGCATGTTATACTGATAATAATATAAGTAATAAGTATAACTATTATAGTTCTAGCGATAATAACTGTATAATATGATTAATAATGCATAACATATTGATAAAATTAGGAGTAATCAGTATAATTATTATAGTTCTAGCGATAATAACTGCATAATAGGGGTAATAATGCATGTTATACTGATAATAATATAAGTAATAAGTATAACTATTATAGTTCTAACGATAATAACTGTATAATATGGGTAATAATGCATAACATATTGATAAAATTAGGAGTAATATGTACAATTATTATAGTTCTGGCGATAATAACTGCATAATATGGGTAATAATGCATGTTATATTGATAATATTGGGAGTAATAAGTATATTTATTATAGTTCTGACGATAATAACCGTATAATATGGGTAATAATGCATGTTGTATTGATAATATTCGGAGTAATAAGTATAATTATTATATTTCTGGCGATAATAACTGCATAATATGGGTAACAATGCATGTTGTACTGATAATAATATAAGAAACAAGTAAAACTATTATAGTTCTAGCGATAATAACTGCATAATATGGGTAATAATGCATGTTATACTAATAATAATATAAGTAATATGTATAATTATTATAGTTCTAGCGATAATAACTGCATAATATGGGTAATAATGCATGTTATATTGATAATATTGGGAGTAATAAGTATATTTATTATAGTTCTGACGATAATAACAGTATAATATGGGTGATAATGCATGTTATATTGATAATATTGGGAGTTATAAGTATAATTATTGTAGTTCTAGCGATAATAACTGCATAATATGGGTAATAATGCATGTTATACTGATAATAATATAAGTAATAAGTAAAACTATTATAGTTCTAGCGATAATAACTGCATAATAGGGGTAATAATGCATGTTATACTGATAATAATATAAGTAATAAGTATAACTATTATAGTTCTAGCGATAATAACTGTATAATATGGGTAATAATGCATAACATATTGATAAAATTAGGAGTATTAAGTATAATTATTATAGTTCTGGCGATAATAACTGCATAATATCGGTAATAATGCATGTTATATTGATAATATTGGGAGTAATAAATATATTTATTATAGTTCTGACGATAATAACTGTATAATATGGGTAATAATGCATAACATATTAATAAAATTAGGAGTATTAAGTATAATTATTATAGTTCTAGCGATAATAACTGCATAATAGGGGTAATAATGCATGTTATACTGATAATAATGTAAGTAATAAGTATAACTGTTATAATTCTAGCGATAATAACTGTATAATATGGGTAATAATGCATAACATATTGATGAAATTAGGAGTAATAAGTATAATTATTATAGTTCTAGCGATAATAACTGTATAATATGGGTAATAGTGCATGTTATATTGATAATATGGGGAGTAATAAGTATATTTATTATAGTTCTGACGATAATAACAGTATAATATGGGTAATAATGCATGTTATATTGATAATATTTGCAGTCATAAGTATAATTATTGTAGTTCTCGCGATAATAACTGCATAATATGGATAATAATGCATGTTATATTGATAATTTTGGGAGTAATAAGTATAATTATTGTAGTTCTCGCTATAATAACTGCTTAATATGGGTAATAATGCACAACATATTGATAAAATTAGGAGTAATAAGTATAATTATTATAGTTCTAGCGATAATAACTGCATAATAGGGGTAATAATGCATGATATATTGATAATATCGCGAGTAATAAGTATAATTATCATAGTTCTAGCAATAATAACTGCATAATATGGGTAATAATGCATGTTATATTGATAAAATGAGGAGTAATAAGTATAATTATTATAGTTCTGGCGATAATAACTGCATAATTAGGGTAATAATGCATGTTATATTGATAAAATGAGGAGTAATAAGTATAATTATTATAGTTCTGGCGATAATAACTGCATAATAGGGGTAATAATGCATGTTATACTGATAATAATATAAGTAATAAGTACAACTATTATAGTTCTAACGAAAATAACTGTATAATATGGGTAATAATGCATGTTATACTAATAATAATATAAGTAATATGTATAACTATTATAGTTCTAGCGATAATAACTGCATAATATCGGTAATAGTGTATGTTATATTGATAATATTGGGAGTAATAAGTATATTTATTATAGTTCTGACGATAATAACAGTATAATATGGGTAATAATGCATGTTATACTAATAATAATATAAGTAATATGTATAACTATTATAGTTCCAGCGATAATAACTGTATAATATGATTAATAATGCATAACATATTGATAAAATTAGGAGTAATCAGTATAATTATTGTAGTTCTAGCGATAATAACTGCATAATATGGGTAATAATGCATGTTATATTGATAATATTGGGAGTAATAAGTATATTTGTTATAGTTCTGACGATAATAACAGTATAATATGGGTAATAATGCATGTTGTATTGATAATATTCGGAGTAATAAGTATAATTATTATATTTCTGGCGATAATAACTGCATAATATGTGTAACAATGTATGTTGTACTGATAATAATATAAGAAACAAGTAAAACTATTATAGTTCTAGCGATAATAACTGCATAATATGGGTAATAATGCATGTTATACTAATAATAATATAAGTAATATGTATAACTATTATAGTTCTAGCGATAATAACTGTATAATATGGGTAATAATGCATAACATATTGATAAAATTAGGAGTAATCAGTATAATTATTATAGTTCTAGCGATAATAACTGCATAATATCGGTAATAGTGTATGTTATATTGATAATATTGGGAGTAATAAGTATATTTTTTATAGTGCTGACGATAATAACAGTATAATACGGGTAATAATGCGTTATATTGATAATATTGGGAGTAATAAGTATAATTATCATAGTTCTAGCAATAATAACTGCATAATTAGGGTAATAATGCATGTCATATTGATAAAATGAGGAGTAATAAGTATAATTATTATAGTTCTGGCGATAACAACTGTATAATATGGGTAATAATGCATAACATATTGATAAAATTAGGAGTATTAAGTATAATTATTATAGCTCTAGCGATAATAACTGCATAATAGGGGTAATAATGCATGTTATACTGATAATAATATAAGTAATAAGTATAACTATTATAGTTCTAACGATAATAACTGTATAATATGGGTAATAATGCATAACATATTGATAAAATTAGGAGTAATAAGTATAATTATTATAGTCCTAGCGATAATAACTGCAAAATATCGGTAATAGTGCATGTTATATTGATAATATTGGGAGTAATAAGTATATTTATTATAGTTCTGACGATAATAACAGTATAATATGGGTAATAATGCATGTTATATTGATAATATTCGGAGTAATAAGTATAACTATTATATTTCTGGCAATAATAACTGCATAATATGGGTAATAATGCATGTTATATTGATAAAATGAGGAGTAATAAGTATAATTATTATAGTTCTGGCGATAATAACTGCATAATAGGGGTAATAATGCATGTTATACTGATAATAATATAAGTAATAAGTATAACTATTATAGTTCTAACGAAAATAACTGTATGATATGGGTAATAATGCATGTTATACTAATAATAATATAAGTAATATGTATACCTATTATAGTTCTAGCGATAATAACTGCATAATATCGGTAATAGTGTATGTTATATTGATAATATTGGGAGTAATAAGTATATTTATTATAGTTCTGACGATAATAACAGTATAATATGGGTGATAATGCATGTTATATTGATAATATTGGGAGTTATAAGTATAATTATTGTAGTTCTAGCGATAATAACTGCATAATATGGGTAATAATGCATGTTATATTGATAATATTGGGAGTAATAAGTATATTTGTTATAGTTCTGACGATAATAACAGTATAATACGGGTAATAATGCATGTTATATTGATAAAATTAGGAGTATTAAGTATAATTATTATAGCTCTAGCGATAATAACTGCATAATAGGGGTAATAATGCATGTTATACTGATAATAATATAAGTAATAAGTATAACTATTATAGTTCTAGCGATAATAACTGTATAATATGGGTAATAATGCATAACATATTGATAAAATTAGGAGTAATATGTATAATTATTATAGTTCTGGCGATAATAACTGCATAATATGGGTAATAATGCATGTTATATTGATAAAATTAGGAGTATTAAGTATAATTATTATAGCTCTAGCGATAATAACTGCATAATAGGGGTAATAATGCATGTTATACTGATAATAATATAAGTAATAAGTATAACTATTATAGTTCTAGCGATAATAACTGTATAATATGGGTAATAATGCATAACATATTGATAAAATTAGGAGTAATAAGTATAATTATTATAGTTCTGGCGATAGTAACTGCATAATATGGGTAATAATGCATGTTATATTGATAATATTGGGAGTAATAAGTATATTTATTATAGTTCTGACGATAATAACCGTATAATATGGGTAATAATGCATGTTGTATTGATAATATTCGGAGTAATAAGTATAATTATTATATTTCTGGCGATAATAACTGCATAATATGGGTAACAATGCATGTTGTACTGATAATAATATAAGAAACAAGTAAAACTATTATAGTTCTAGCGATAATAACTGCATAATATGGGTAATAATGCATGTAATACTAATAATAATATAAGTAATATGTATAACTATTATAGTTCCAGCGATAATAACTGTATAATATGATTAATAATGCATAACATATTGATAAAATTAGGAGTAATCAGTATATTTGTTATAGTTCTGACGATAATAACAGTATAATATCGGTAATAATGCATGTTATATTGATAAAATTGGGAGCATTAAGTATATTTATTATATTTCTGACGATAATAACCGTATAATATGGGTAATAATGCATGTTGTATTCATAATATTCGGAGTAATAAGTATAATTATTATATTTCTGACGATAATAACTGCATAATATGGGTAACAATGCATGTTGTACTGATAATAATATAAGAAACAAGTAAAACTATTATAGTTCTAGCGATAATAACTGCATAATATGGGTAATAATGCATGTTATACTAATAATAATATAAGTAATATGTATAACTATTATAGTTCTAGCGATAATAACTGTATAATATGGGTAATAATGCATAACATATTGATAAAATTAGGAGTAATATGTATAATTATTATAGTTCTGGCGATAATAACTGCATAATAGGGGTAATAATGCATGTTATACTGATAATAATATAAGTAATAAGTATAACTATTATAGTTCTAACGATAATAACTGTATAATATGGGTAATAATGCATAACATATTGATAAAATTAGGAGTAATAAGTATAATTATTATAGTTCTGGCGATAATAACTGCATAATATGGGTAATAATGCATGTTATATTGATAATATTGGGAGTAATAAGTATATTTATTATAGTTCTGACGATAATAACCGTATAATATGGGTAATAATGCATGTTGTATTGATAATATTCGGAGTAATAAGTATAATTATTATATATCTGGCGATAATAACTGCATAATATGGGTAATAATGCATGTTGTACTGATAATAATATAAGAAACAAGTAAAACTATTATAGTTCTAGCGATAATAACTGCAAAATATGGGTAATAATGCATGTTATACTAATAATAATATAAGTAATATGTATAACTATTATAGTTCTAGCGATAATAACTGTATAATATGGGTAATAATGCATAACATATTGATAAAATTAGGAGTAATATGTATAATTATTATAGTTCTGGCGATAATAACTGCATAATAGGGGTAATAATGCATGTTATACTGATAATAATATAAGTAATAAGTATAACTATTATAGTTCTAACGATAATAACTGTATAATATGGGTAATAATGCATAACATATTGATAAAATTAGGAGTAATAAGTATAATTATTATAGTTCTGGCGATAATAACTGCATAATATGGGTAATAATGCATGTTATATTGATAATATTGGGAGCATTAAGTATATTTATTATATTTCTGACGATAATAACCGTATAATATGGGTAATAATGCATGTTGTATTCATAATATTCGGAGTAATAAGTATAATTATTATATTTCTGACGATAATAACTGCATAATATGGGTAACAATGCATGTTGTACTGATAATAATATAAGAAACAAGTAAAACTATTATAGTTCTAGCGATAATAACTGTATAATATGGGTAATAATGCATAACATATTGATAAAATTAGGAGTAATCAGTATAATTATTATAGTTCTAGCGATAATAACTGCATAATATCGGTAATAGTGTATGTTATATTGATAATATTGGGAGTAATAAGTATATTTGTTATAGTTCTGACGATAATAACAGTATAATACGGGTAATAATGCATGTTATATTGATAAAATTAGGAGTATTAAGTATAATTATTATAGCTCTAGCGATAATAACTGCATAATAGGGGTAATAATGCATGTTATACTGATAATAATATAAGTAATAAGTATAACTATTATAGTTCTAGCGATAATAACTGTATAATATGGGTAATAATGCATAACATATTGATAAAATTAGGAGTAATAAGTATAATTATTATAGTTCTAGCGATAATAACTGCACAATATCGGTAATGTGCATGTTATATTGATAATATTGGGAGTAATAAGTATATTTATTATAGTTCTGACGATAATAACAGTATAATATGGGTAATAATGCATGGTATATTGATAATATTGGGAGTAATAAGTATAATTATTGTAGTTCTCGCGATAATAACTGCATAATATGGGTAATAATGCATGTTATATTGATAATATTGGAAGTAATAAGAATATTTATTGTAGTTCTCGCGATAATAACTGCTTAATATGGGTAATAATGCATAACATATTGATAAAATTAGGAGTAATAAGTATAATTATTATAGTTCTAGCGGTAATAACTGCATAATAGGGGTAATAATGCATGTTATACTGATAATAATATAAGTAATAAGTATAACTATTATAGTTCTAGCGATAATAACTGTATAATATGGGTAATAATGCATAACATATTGATAAAATTAGGAGTAATCAGTATAATTATTATAGTTCTAGCGATAATAACTGCATAATATGGGTAATAATGCATGTTATATTGATAATATTGGGAGTAATAAGTATATTTATTATAGTTCTGACGATAATAACAGTATAATATGGGTGATAATGCATGTTATATTGATAATATTGGGAGTTATAAGTATAATTATTGTAGTTCTAGCGATAATAACTGCATAATATGGGTAATAATGCATGTTATACTGATAATAATATAAGTAATAAGTAAAACTATTATAGTTCTAGCGATAATAACTGCATAATAGGGGTAATAATGCATGTTATACTGATAATAATATAAGTAATAAGTATAACTATTATAGTTCTAGCGATAATAACTGTATAATATGATTAATAATGCATAACATATTGATAAAATTAGGAGTAATCAGTATAATTATTATAGTTCTAGCGATAATAACTGCATAATAGGGGTAATAATGCATGTTATACTGATAATAATATAAGTAATAAGTATAACTATTATAGTTCTAACGATAATAACTGTATAATATGGGTAATAATGCATAACATATTGATAAAATTAGGAGTAATATGTACAATTATTATAGTTCTGGCGATAATAACTGCATAATATGGGTAATAATGCATGTTATATTGATAATATTGGGAGTAATAAGTATATTTATTATAGTTCTGACGATAATAACCGTATAATATGGGTAATAATGCATGTTGTATTGATAATATTCGGAGTAATAAGTATAATTATTATATTTCTGGCGATAATAACTGCATAATATGGGTAACAATGCATGTTGTACTGATAATAATATAAGAAACAAGTAAAACTATTATAGTTCTAGCGATAATAACTGCATAATATGGGTAATAATGCATGTTATACTAATAATAATATAAGTAATATGTATAATTATTATAGTTCTAGCGATAATAACCGCATAATATGGGTAATAATGCATGTTATATTGATAATATTGGGAGTAATAAGTATATTTATTATAGTTCTGACGATAATAACAGTATAATATGGGTGATAATGCATGTTATATTGATAATATTGGGAGTTATAAGTATAATTATTGTAGTTCTAGCGATAATAACTGCATAATATGGGTAATAATGCATGTTATACTGATAATAATATAAGTAATAAGTAAAACTATTATAGTTCTAGCGATAATAACTGCATAATAGGGGTAATAATGCATGTTATACTGATAATAATATAAGTAATAAGTATAACTATTATAGTTCTAGCGATAATAACTGTATAATATGGGTAATAATGCATAACATATTGATAAAATTAGGAGTATTAAGTATAATTATTATAGTTCTGGCGATAATAACTGCATAATATCGGTAATAATGCATGTTATATTGATAATATTGGGAGTAATAAATATATTTATTATAGTTCTGACGATAATAACTGTATAATATGGGTAATAATGCATAACATATTAATAAAATTAGGAGTATTAAGTATAATTATTATAGTTCTAGCGATAATAACTGCATAATAGGGGTAATAATGCATGTTATACTGATAATAATGTAAGTAATAAGTATAACTGTTATAATTCTAGCGATAATAACTGTATAATATGGGTAATAATGCATAACATATTGATGAAATTAGGAGTAATAAGTATAATTATTATAGTTCTAGCGATAATAACTGTATAATATGGGTAATAGTGCATGTTATATTGATAATATGGGGAGTAATAAGTATATTTATTATAGTTCTGACGATAATAACAGTATAATATGGGTAATAATGCATGTTATATTGATAATATTTGCAGTCATAAGTATAATTATTGTAGTTCTCGCGATAATAACTGCATAATATGGATAATAATGCATGTTATATTGATAATTTTGGGAGTAATAAGTATAATTATTGTAGTTCTCGCTATAATAACTGCTTAATATGGGTAATAATGCACAACATATTGATAAAATTAGGAGTAATAAGTATAATTATTATAGTTCTAGCGATAATAACTGCATAATAGGGGTAATAATGCATGATATATTGATAATATCGCGAGTAATAAGTATAATTATCATAGTTCTAGCAATAATAACTGCATAATATGGGTAATAATGCATGTTATATTGATAAAATGAGGAGTAATAAGTATAATTATTATAGTTCTGGCGATAATAACTGCATAATTAGGGTAATAATGCATGTTATATTGATAAAATGAGGAGTAATAAGTATAATTATTATAGTTCTGGCGATAATAACTGCATAATAGGGGTAATAATGCATGTTATACTGATAATAATATAAGTAATAAGTACAACTATTATAGTTCTAACGAAAATAACTGTATAATATGGGTAATAATGCATGTTATACTAATAATAATATAAGTAATATGTATAACTATTATAGTTCTAGCGATAATAACTGCATAATATCGGTAATAGTGTATGTTATATTGATAATATTGGGAGTAATAAGTATATTTATTATAGTTCTGACGATAATAACAGTATAATATGGGTAATAATGCATGTTATACTAATAATAATATAAGTAATATGTATAACTATTATAGTTCCAGCGATAATAACTGTATAATATGATTAATAATGCATAACATATTGATAAAATTAGGAGTAATCAGTATAATTATTGTAGTTCTAGCGATAATAACTGCATAATATGGGTAATAATGCATGTTATATTGATAATATTGGGAGTAATAAGTATATTTGTTATAGTTCTGACGATAATAACAGTATAATATGGGTAATAATGCATGTTGTATTGATAATATTCGGAGTAATAAGTATAATTATTATATTTCTGGCGATAATAACTGCATAATATGTGTAACAATGTATGTTGTACTGATAATAATATAAGAAACAAGTAAAACTATTATAGTTCTAGCGATAATAACTGCATAATATGGGTAATAATGCATGTTATACTAATAATAATATAAGTAATATGTATAACTATTATAGTTCTAGCGATAATAACTGTATAATATGGGTAATAATGCATAACATATTGATAAAATTAGGAGTAATCAGTATAATTATTATAGTTCTAGCGATAATAACTGCATAATATCGGTAATAGTGTATGTTATATTGATAATATTGGGAGTAATAAGTATATTTTTTATAGTGCTGACGATAATAACAGTATAATACGGGTAATAATGCGTTATATTGATAATATTGGGAGTAATAAGTATAATTATCATAGTTCTAGCAATAATAACTGCATAATTAGGGTAATAATGCATGTCATATTGATAAAATGAGGAGTAATAAGTATAATTATTATAGTTCTGGCGATAACAACTGTATAATATGGGTAATAATGCATAACATATTGATAAAATTAGGAGTATTAAGTATAATTATTATAGCTCTAGCGATAATAACTGCATAATAGGGGTAATAATGCATGTTATACTGATAATAATATAAGTAATAAGTATAACTATTATAGTTCTAACGATAATAACTGTATAATATGGGTAATAATGCATAACATATTGATAAAATTAGGAGTAATAAGTATAATTATTATAGTCCTAGCGATAATAACTGCAAAATATCGGTAATAGTGCATGTTATATTGATAATATTGGGAGTAATAAGTATATTTATTATAGTTCTGACGATAATAACAGTATAATATGGGTAATAATGCATGTTATATTGATAATATTCGGAGTAATAAGTATAACTATTATATTTCTGGCAATAATAACTGCATAATATGGGTAATAATGCATGTTATATTGATAAAATGAGGAGTAATAAGTATAATTATTATAGTTCTGGCGATAATAACTGCATAATAGGGGTAATAATGCATGTTATACTGATAATAATATAAGTAATAAGTATAACTATTATAGTTCTAACGAAAATAACTGTATGATATGGGTAATAATGCATGTTATACTAATAATAATATAAGTAATATGTATACCTATTATAGTTCTAGCGATAATAACTGCATAATATCGGTAATAGTGTATGTTATATTGATAATATTGGGAGTAATAAGTATATTTATTATAGTTCTGACGATAATAACAGTATAATATGGGTGATAATGCATGTTATATTGATAATATTGGGAGTTATAAGTATAATTATTGTAGTTCTAGCGATAATAACTGCATAATATGGGTAATAATGCATGTTATATTGATAATATTGGGAGTAATAAGTATATTTGTTATAGTTCTGACGATAATAACAGTATAATACGGGTAATAATGCATGTTATATTGATAAAATTAGGAGTATTAAGTATAATTATTATAGCTCTAGCGATAATAACTGCATAATAGGGGTAATAATGCATGTTATACTGATAATAATATAAGTAATAAGTATAACTATTATAGTTCTAGCGATAATAACTGTATAATATGGGTAATAATGCATAACATATTGATAAAATTAGGAGTAATATGTATAATTATTATAGTTCTGGCGATAATAACTGCATAATATGGGTAATAGTGCATGTTATATTGATAAAATTAGGAGTATTAAGTATAATTATTATAGCTCTAGCGATAATAACTGCATAATAGGGGTAATAATGCATGTTATACTGATAATAATATAAGTAATAAGTATAACTATTATAGTTCTAGCGATAATAACTGTATAATATGGGTAATAATGCATAACATATTGATAAAATTAGGAGTAATAAGTATAATTATTATAGTTCTGGCGATAGTAACTGCATAATATGGGTAATAATGCATGTTATATTGATAATATTGGGAGTAATAAGTATATTTATTATAGTTCTGACGATAATAACCGTATAATATGGGTAATAATGCATGTTGTATTGATAATATTCGGAGTAATAAGTATAATTATTATATTTCTGGCGATAATAACTGCATAATATGGGTAACAATGCATGTTGTACTGATAATAATATAAGAAACAAGTAAAACTATTATAGTTCTAGCGATAATAACTGCATAATATGGGTAATAATGCATGTAATACTAATAATAATATAAGTAATATGTATAACTATTATAGTTCCAGCGATAATAACTGTATAATATGATTAATAATGCATAACATATTGATAAAATTAGGAGTAATCAGTATATTTGTTATAGTTCTGACGATAATAACAGTATAATATCGGTAATAATGCATGTTATATTGATAAAATTGGGAGCATTAAGTATATTTATTATATTTCTGACGATAATAACCGTATAATATGGGTAATAATGCATGTTGTATTCATAATATTCGGAGTAATAAGTATAATTATTATATTTCTGACGATAATAACTGCATAATATGGGTAACAATGCATGTTGTACTGATAATAATATAAGAAACAAGTAAAACTATTATAGTTCTAGCGATAATAACTGCATAATATGGGTAATAATGCATGTTATACTAATAATAATATAAGTAATATGTATAACTATTATAGTTCTAGCGATAATAACTGTATAATATGGGTAATAATGCATAACATATTGATAAAATTAGGAGTAATATGTATAATTATTATAGTTCTGGCGATAATAACTGCATAATAGGGGTAATAATGCATGTTATACTGATAATAATATAAGTAATAAGTATAACTATTATAGTTCTAACGATAATAACTGTATAATATGGGTAATAATGCATAACATATTGATAAAATTAGGAGTAATAAGTATAATTATTATAGTTCTGGCGATAATAACTGCATAATATGGGTAATAATGCATGTTATATTGATAATATTGGGAGTAATAAGTATATTTATTATAGTTCTGACGATAATAACCGTATAATATGGGTAATAATGCATGTTGTATTGATAATATTCGGAGTAATAAGTATAATTATTATATATCTGGCGATAATAACTGCATAATATGGGTAATAATGCATGTTGTACTGATAATAATATAAGAAACAAGTAAAACTATTATAGTTCTAGCGATAATAACTGCAAAATATGGGTAATAATGCATGTTATACTAATAATAATATAAGTAATATGTATAACTATTATAGTTCTAGCGATAATAACTGCATAATATCGGTAATAGTGTATGTTATATTGATAATATTGGGAGTAATAAGTATATTTATTATAGTTCTGACGATAATAACAGTATAATATGGGTGATAATGCATGTTATATTGATAATATTGGGAGTTATAAGTATAATTATTGTAGTTCTAGCGATAATAACTGCATAATATGGGTAATAATGCATGTTATATTGATAATATTGGGAGTAATAAGTATATTTGTTATAGTTCTGACGATAATAACCGTATAATATGGGTAATAATGCATGTTGTATTGATAATATTCGGAGTAATAAGTATAATTATTATATTTCTGGCGATAATAACTGCATAATATGGGTAACAATGCATGTTATATTGATAATATTGGGAGTAATAAGTATATTTATTATAGTTCTGACGATAATAACAGTATAATATGGGTAATAATGCATGTTATATTGATAATATTCGGAGTAATAAGTATAATTATTATATTTCTGGCGATAATAACTGCATAATATGGGTAATAATGCATGTTGTACTGATAATAATATAAGAAACAAGTAAAAATATTATAGTTCTAGCGATAATAACTGCATAATATGGGTAATAATGCATGTTATACTAATAATAATATAAGTAATATGTATAACTATTATAGTTCTAGCGATAATAACTGCATAATATGGGTAATAGTGCATGTTACATTGATAATATTGGGAGTAATAAGTATATTTATTATAGTTCTGACGATAATAACAGTATAATATGGGTAATAATGCATGTTATATTGATAATATTGGGAGTAATAAGTATATTTATTATAGTTCTGACGATAATAACCGTATAATATGGGTAATAATGCATGTTGTATTGATAATATTCGGAGTAATAAGTATAATTATTATATTTCTGGCGATAATAACTGCATAATATGGGTAGCAATGCATGTTGTACTGATAATAATATAAGAAACAAGTAAAACTATTATAGTTCTAGCGATAATAACTGTATAATATGGGTAATAATGCATAACATATTGATAAAATTAGGAGTAATAAGTATAATTATTATAGTTCTAGCGATAATAACTGCATAATAGGGGTAATAATGCATGATATATTGATAATATTGCGAGTAATAAGTATAATTATCATAGTTCAAGCAATAATAACTGCATAATAGGGGTAATAATGCATGATATATTGATAATATTGCGAGTGATAAGTATAATTATCATAGTTCTAGCAATAATAACTGCATAATATGGGTAATAATGCATGTTATATTGATAAAATGAGAAGTAATGAGTATAATTATTATAGTTCTGGCGATAATAACTGCACAATATCGGTAATAGTGCATGTTATATTGATAATATTGGGAGTAATAAGTATATTTATTATAGTTCTGACGATAATAACAGTATAATATGGGTAATAATGCATGTTATATTGATAATATTCGGGGTAATAAGTATAATTATTATATTTCTGGCGATAATAACTGCATAATATGGGTAATAATGCATGTGTAACGTCCCTAGATCCTAAGTTTAGGTTGTTACTAGCGCTAGTAAGGTAAAGAGCGGCTTTTACCCTCTGAACGACTCGTTTTCCTAATAAAGTTTGTGGGATTCGTGTGGTGTGCGGTTAAGGAGTGAAATCCACAGATCAGAATCTTTCAATAACTTAAATTTATTCAAAAACGGAAATTAAAACTAACAAATAACAATAATATCGAAATAATAAATAGTAAGTGTTTGATTAAAGAATTAAGTAAGTTTGGTATAATAATAATAAAAATGAAGAATAATAAAGATTGACAATTGAACGGTACGTAATAAACGATTGAGAAATTAACACATTATAAATCAAATAATAATTATCGTGAGAACTGGAAAGATACTCGCTTGTATCTGAGGCTAACTTAAATCTATAATAATATATGTTCGGTTCTCGTTTCTGAAATTATCGCAGTGACAAATTATGTTTCGATTCGTTTAAATGATTCTAGACGAGATGTTACGCTTGTAATCTACCGCTTGCGAGGAATGCGACCTAAGTGCAATTCTCTAAGAGTACCTAAATACGCTTTCGCAAAAATCTATCGCGGAGTAATCGATTACGGAAAAACGCTTAATTGAGAACAGTGTTCTTTTACCGATTTGAATTACCGAACTCTATCTGATCTTAATAATTTTATTTCTTCGGAACAGTTACTCTTTATTTACTGACTCGACAATTAATTGTTCATGACCCTTTTAGTCAAAACGAACACTGACAGCCAAGACCAGATCGCTTAATTGGGGAGCCTGTTGTTCACTGGCTACTAGAACGACCCAACGATACAGGTAAAGGGTGAACAGTATAAGTCTAACAGGGTAGCAAATCAAATGATTCTAATGTAAAATCGCAATTGCTGAACTGCCACCCAAAAGACACGGGCTTCAGAGACCAAGTCGCTCAAATGGGGAGCCTGCGGTAGCTGGCTACGAAACTACCCAGAGCGAACTCCGAGAATCTGACGGCGCGTTAGCAATTCGATAAAAATCAAGATGAGTAGCTGAGAGCTATCCTTTCGATATCTTAGCCTTTCTTGGCGCTAAGCATAGCACTCTCCTGACGGAGTTTCAGAGACGAGATCGTTTGAATGGGGAGCCCGCGTTAGCTAGCTACTAGACGACCCACGATCAAGTATCCAAATGGCGTATACTTGCTTTACCAGTCAAGTATTAAGACTCGTGTCGGCTCTTTTACAGCGAAAACTGTTCCTGCTATACTTGGAAATGAGGGTTGTGTCGCGTTCGATTCCGAAGACTGTTCTGATTTGAGACGGGTTTCGCTCGCCCTTTTATACCCCAAAATTCAACGAATTCGTGACGTCAGAATTTCCAAAATTTCGCATAAATTCGTTAATACATATTAATTAGAAAATCGGTTACTTCGGTTATGTTTTAAATATTGCTCTTCAATTAATTATTAACGTTTCGGTATTAGATTATTACCGTAGCGGTGTTTTAACGGAGATACGTTTTCTATCCTTTTCTAATCAAGGGTGTTTGATTTTTGCGTGAGTCAAAACTATTTCGATTTACGGATTTTCCTTTAGATAATGAAACTGATTTCGATCAAGTCTATAAATGTTTTAATGAATGATGAATTCTCATGCATGAATTTATTAAATTAATTAATTAATTTTAATATCTAAAGTTGCCGTAAATAGAGATAGTGTTCCTATCCTTTTCTATAGCTATCGCTGTCTCAAGTGTTTCGGTTGGACGTCGTGACTTGCAGTATTAACGCAGCGCAACGGAAATTTCGTACAAATTATTTATTAGAAAATTATAATACTATAATACATTATTTCGTTTCAACTATTCTAACTAAATATTCAAATGACTTTTGAAACATAATACCTACTACAACTTACAAATTAATTAATATAACGGGAACGTACATATCCGGTTGATAGGATCGATAGTCGATAATACCCTATTGTCGGTAATTAGCTATCACTGTCGGTAATTAGCTTATACTGTCGGTAATAAATCAGAGCTGTCGAAAGGTGCAAAACAGGGTCCGTGGGACGTTACACATGTTACACTGATAATAATATAAGTAATAAGTATAACTATTATAGTTCTAGCGATAATAACTGTATAATATGGGTAATAATGCATAACATATTGATAAAATTAGGAGTATTAAGTATAATTATTATAGCTCTAGCGATAATAACTGCATAATAGGGGTAATAATGCATGTTATACTGATAATAATATAAGTAATAAGTATAACTATTATAGTTCTAACGATAATAACTGTATAATATGGGTAATAATGCATAACATATTGATAAAATTAGGAGTAATAAGTATAATTATTATAGTCCTAGCGATAATAACTGCACAATATCGGTAATAGTGCATGTTATATTGATAATATTGGGAGTAATAAGTATATTTATTATAGTTCTGACGATAATAACAGTATAATATGGGTAATAATGCATGTTATATGGATAATATTCGGAGTAATAAGTATAACTATTATATTTCTGGCGATAATAACTGCATAATATGGGTAATAATGCATGTTGTACTGATAATAATATAAGAAACAAGTAAAACTATTATAGTTCTAGCGATAATAACTGCATAATAGGGGTAATAATGCATGTTATACTGATAATAATATAAGAAACAAGAAAAACTATTATAGTTCTAGCGATAATAACTGCATAATATGGGTAATAATGCATGTTATATTGATAAAATGAGGAGTAATAAGTATAATTATTATAGTTCTGGCGATAATAACTGCATAATATGGGTAATAATGCATGTTATATTGATAATATTGGGAGTAATAAGTATATTTATTATAGTTCTGACGATAATAAACGTATAATATGGGTAATAATGCATGTTATATTGATAATATTGGGAGTAATAAGTATATTTATTATAGTTCTGACGATAATAACTGTATAATTTGGGTAATAATGCATAACATATTGATAAAATTAGGAGTAATAAGTATAATTATTATAGTTCTGGCGATAATAACTGCATAATATGGATAATAATGCATGTTATATTGATAATATTGGAAGTAATAAGAATATTTATTGTATTTCTCGCGATAATAACTGCTTAATATGGGTAATAATGCATAACATATTGATAAAATTAGGAGTAATAAGTATAATTATTATAGTCCTAGCGATAATAACTGCACAATATCGGTAATAGTGCATGTTATATTGATAATATTGGGAGTAATAAGTATAATTATCATAGTTCTAGCAATAATAACTGCATAATATGGGTAATAATGCATGTTATATTGATAAAATGAGATGTAATGAGTATAATTATTATAGTTCTGGCGATAATAACTGTATAATATGGGTAATAATGCATAACATATTGATAAAATTAGGAGTAATAAGTATAACTATTATATTTCTGGCGATAATAACTGCATAATATGGGTAATAATGCATGTTGTACTGATAATAATATAAGAAACAAGTAAAACTATTGTAGTTCTAGCGATAATAACTGCATAATAGGGGTAATAATGCATGTTATACTGATAATAATATAAGAAACAAGTAAAACTATTATAGTTCTAGCGATAATAGCTGCATAATATGGGTAATAATGCATGTTATATTGATAAAATGAGGAGTAATAAGTATAATTATTATATTTCTGGCGATAATAACTGCATAATATGGGTAATAATGCATGTTATATTGATAATATTGGGAGTAATAAGTATATTTACTATAGTTCTGACGATAATAAACGTATAATATGGGTAATAATGCATAACATATTAGTAAAATTAGGAGTATTAAGTATAATTATTATAGTTCTAGCGTTAATAACTGCATAATAGGGGTAATAATGCATGTTATACTGATAATAATATAAGTAATAAGTATAACTATTATAGTTCTAACGATAATAACTGTATAATATGGGTAATAATGCATAACATATTGATAAAATTAGGAGTAATAAGTATAATTGTTATAGTCCTAGCGATAATAACTGCACAATATCGGTAATAGTGCATGTTATATTGATAATATTGGGAGTAATAAGTATAATTATCATAGTTCTAGCAATAATAACTGCATAATATGGGTAATAATGCATGTTATATTGATAAAATGAGATGTAATGAGTATAATTATTATAGTTCTGGCGATAATAACTGTATAATATGGGTAATAATGCATAACATATTGATAAAATTAGGAGTATTAAGTATAATTATTATAGCTCTAGCGATAATAACTGGATAATAGGGGTAATAATGCATGTTATACTGATAATAATATAAGAAACAAGTAAAACTATTATAGTTCTAGCGATAATAACTGCATAATATGGGTAATAATGCATAACATATTGATGGAATTAGGAGTAATAAGTATAATTATTTTAGTTCTAGCGATAATAACTGCATAATATGGGTAATAGTGCATGTTATATTGATAATACTGGGAGTAATAAGTATATTTATTATAGTTCTGACGATAATAACAGTATAATATGGGTAATAATGCATGTTATATTGATAATATTTGCAGTCATAAGTATAATTATTGTAGTTCTCGCGATAATAACTGCATAATATGGATAATAATGCATGTTATATTGCTAATATTGGGAGTAATAAGTATAATTATTGTAGTTCTCGCTATAATAACTGCTTAAGATGGGTAATAATGCACAACATATTGATAAAATTAGGAGTAATAAGTATAATTATTATAGTTCTAGCGATAATAACTGCATAATAGGGGTAATAATGCATGATATATTGATAATATCGCGAGTAATAAGTATAATTATCATAGTTCTAGCAATAATAACTGCATAATATGGGTAATAATGCATGTTATATTGATAAAATGAGGAGTAATAAGTATAATTATTATAGTTCTGGCCATAATAACTGCATAATTAGGGTAATAATGCATGTTATATTGATAATATTGGGAGTAATAAGTATATTTATTATAGTTCTGACGATAATAACAGTATAATATGGGTAATAATGCATGTTATATTGATAATATTTGGAGTAATAAGTATAATTATTGTAGTTCTAGCGATAATAACTGAATGATATGGGTAATAATGCATGTTATATTGATAAAATTAGGAGTAATAAGTATAATTATTATAGTTCTAGCGATAATAACTGCATAATATCGGTAATAATGCATGATATATTGATAATATTGCGAGTAATAAGTATAATTATCACAGTTCTAGCAATAATAACTGCATAATATGGGTAATAATGCATGTTATATTGATAATAGTGGGAGTAATAAGTATATTTATTATAGTTCTGACGATAATAACAGTATAATATGAGTAATAATGCATGTTATATTGATAATATTGGGAGTAATAAGTATAATTATTGTAGTTCTAGCGATAATAACTGAATGATATGGGTAATAATGCATGTTATATTGATAAAATTAGGAGTAATAAGTATAATTATTATACATCTGGCGATAATAACAGTATAATATGGGTAATAATGCATGTTATATTGATAATGTTGGGAGTAATAAGTACAATTATTGTAGTTCTCGCGATAATAACTGAATGATATGGGTAATAATGCATGTTATATTGATAAAATTAGGAGTAATAAGTATAATTATTATAGTTCTGGCGATAATAACTGCATAATATTGGTAATAATGCATGTTATATGGATAATATTGGGAGTAATAAGTATAATTATTATATTTCTGGCTATAATAACTGCATAATATGGGTAATAATGCATGTAGTACTGATAATAATATAAGAAACAAGTAAAACTATTATAGTTTTAGCGATAATAACTGCATAATATGGGTAATAATGCATGTTATTCTGGTAATATTGGGAGTAATAAGTACATTTATTATATTTCTGGCGATAATAACTGCATAATATGGGTAATAATGCATGTTGTACTGATAATAATAAAAGAAACAAGTAAAACTATTATAGTTTTAGCGATAATAACTGCATAATATGGGTAATAATGCATGTTATACTGATAATAATATAAGTAATATGTATAACTATTATAGTTCTAGCGATAATAACTGTATGATATGGGTAATAATGCATAACATATTGATAAAAATTGGAGTAATAAGTATAATTAGTATAGTTCTAGCGATAATAACTGCATAATATCGGTAACAGTGTATGTTATATTGATAATAATGGGAGTAGTAAGCATATTTATTATAGTTCTGACGATAATAACAGTATAATATGGGTGATAATGCATGTTATATTGATAATATTGGGAGTAATAAGTATATTTATTATAGTTCTGACGATAATAACTGCATAATAGAGTTAATAATGCATGTTATACTGATACAAATATAGGTAATAAGTATAACTATTATAGTTTTAGCGACAATAACTGCATAATATGGGTAATAATGCATGTTATATTGATAATATTGGGAGTAATAAGTATATTTGTTATAGTTCTGACGATAATAACAGTATAATATGGGTAATAATGCATGTTATATTGGTAATAATAAAGTAATAAGTATAATTATTATAGTTCGAGCGATAATAACTGCATAATATGGGCAATAGTGCATGTTATATTGATAATGTTAGGAGTAATAAGTATAATTATTATAGTTCTGGCGATAATAACTGCATAGTATTGGTAATAATGCATGTTGTACTGATAATAATATAAGTAATATGTATAACTATTATAGTTCTAGCGATAATAACTGCATAATAGGGGTAATAATGCATGTTATACTGATAATAATGTACGTAATAAGTATAATTATTGTAGTTCTAGCGATAATAACTGTATAATATGGGTAATAATGCATAACATATTGATGGAATTAGGAGTAATAAGTACAATTATTTTAGTTCTAGCGATAATAACTGCATAATATGGGTAATAGTGCATGTTATATTGATAATACTGGGAGTAATAAGTATATTTATTATAGTTCTGACGATAATAACAGTATAATATGGGTAATAATGCATGTTATATTGATAATATTTGCAGTCATAAGTATAATTATTGTAGTTCTCGCGATAATAACTGCATAATATGGATAATAATGCATGTTATATTGCTAATATTGGGAGTAATAAGTATAATTATTGTAGTTCTCGCTATAATAACTGCTTAATATGGGTAATAATGCACAACATATTGATAAAATTAGGAGTAATAAGTATAATTATTATAGTTCTAGCGATAATAACTGCATAATAGGGGTAATAATGCATGATATATTGATAATATCGCGAGTAATAAGTATAATTATCATAGTTCTAGCAATAATAACTGCATAATATGGGTAATAATGCATGTTATATTGATAAAATGAGGAGTAATAAGTATAATTATTATAGTTCTGGCCATAATAACTGCATAATTAGGGTAATAATGCATGTTATATTGATAAAATGAGGAGTAATAAGTATAATTATTATAGTTCTAGCGATAATAACTGCATAATATCGGTAATAATGCATGTTATATTGATAATATTGGGAGTAATAAGTATATTTATTATAGTTCTGACGATAATAACAGTATAATATGGGTAATAATGCATGTTATATTGATAATATTTGGAGTAATAAGTATAATTATTGTAGTTCTAGCGATAATAACTGAATGATATGGGTAATAATGCATGTTATATTGATAAAATTAGGAGTAATAAGTATAATTATTATAGTTCTAGCGATAATAACTGCATAATATCGGTAATAATGCATGATATATTGATAATATTGCGAGTAATAAGCATAATTATCATAGTTCTAGCAATAATAACTGCATAATATGGGTAATAATGCATGTTATATTGATAATAGTGGGAGTAATAAGTATATTTATTATAGTTCTGACGATAATAACAGTATAATATGAGTAATAATGCATGTTATATTGATAATATTGGGAGTAATAAGTATAATTATTGTAGTTCTAGCGATAATAACTGAATGATATGGGTAATAATGCATGTTATATTGATAAAATTAGGAGTAATAAGTATAATTATTATACATCTGGCGATAATAACTGCATAATATTGGTAATAATGCATGTTATATGGATAATATTGGGAGTAATAAGTATAATTATTGTAGTTCTCGCTATAATAACTGCATAATATGGGTAATAATGCATGTTATATTTATAATATTGGGAGTAATAAGTATAATTATTATATTTCTGGCTATAATAACTGCATAATATGGGTAATAATGCATGTAGTACTGATAATAATATAAGAAACAAGTAAAACTATTATAGTTTTAGCGATAATAACTGCATAATATGGGTAATAATGCATGTTATACTGGTAATATTGGGAGTAATAAGTACATTTATTATATTTCTGGCGATAATAACTGCATAATAGAGTTAATAATGCATGTTATACTGATACAAATATAGGTAATAAGTATAACTATTATAGTTTTAGCGACAATAACTGCATAATATGGGTAATAATGCATGTTATATTGATAATATTGGGAGTAATAAGTATATTTGTTATAGTTCTGACGATAATAACAGTATAATATGGGTAATAATGCATGTTATATTGGTAATAATAAAGTAATAAGTATAATTATTATAGTTCGAGCGATAATAACTGCATAATATGGGCAATAGTGCATGTTATATTGATAATGTTAGGAGTAATAAGTATAATTATTATAGTTCTGGCGATAATAACTGCATAGTATTGGTAATAATGCATGTTGTACTGATAATAATATAAGTAATATGTATAACTATTATAGTTCTAGCGATAATAACTGCATAATAGGGGTAATAATGCATGTTATACTGATAATAATGTACGTAATAAGTATAATTATTGTAGTTCTAGCGATAATAACTGTATAATATGGGTAATAATGCATAACATATTGATGGAATTAGGAGTAATAAGTATAATTATTTTAGTTCTAGCGATAATAACTGCATAATATGGGTAATAGTGCATGTTATATTGATAATACTGGGAGTAATAAGTATATTTATTATAGTTCTGACGATAATAACAGTATAATATGGGTAATAATGCATGTTATATTGATAATATTTGCAGTCATAAGTATAATTATTGTAGTTCTCGCGATAATAACTGCATAATATGGATAATAATGCATGTTATATTGCTAATATTGGGAGTAATAAGTATAATTATTGTAGTTCTCGCTATAATAACTGCTTAATATGGGTAATAATGCACAACATATTGATAAAATTAGGAGTAATAAGTATAATTATTATAGTTCTAGCGATAATAACTGCATAATAGGGGTAATAATGCATGATATATTGATAATATCGCGAGTAATAAGTATAATTATCATAGTTCTAGCAATAATAACTGCATAATATGGGTAATAATGCATGTTATATTGATAAAATGAGGAGTAATAAGTATAATTATTATAGTTCTGGCCATAATAACTGCATAATTAGGGTAATAATGCATGTTATATTGATAAAATGAGGAGTAATAAGTATAATTATTATAGTTCTAGCGATAATAACTGCATAATATCGGTAATAATGCATGTTATATTGATAATATTGGGAGTAATAAGTATATTTATTATAGTTCTGACGATAATAACAGTATAATATGGGTAATAATGCATGTTATATTGATAATATTTGGAGTAATAAGTATAATTATTGTAGTTCTAGCGATAATAACTGAATGATATGGGTAATAATGCATGTTATATTGATAAAATTAGGAGTAATAAGTATAATTATTATAGTTCTAGCGATAATAACTGCATAATATCGGTAATAATGCATGATATATTGATAATATTGCGAGTAATAAGTATAATTATCATAGTTCTAGCAATAATAACTGCATAATATGGGTAATAATGCATGTTATATTGATAATAGTGGGAGTAATAAGTATATTTATTATAGTTCTGACGATAATAACAGTATAATATGAGTAATAATGCATGTTATATTGATAATATTGGGAGTAATAAGTATAATTATTGTAGTTCTAGCGATAATAACTGAATGATATGGGTAATAATGCATGTTATATTGATAAAATTAGGAGTAATAAGTATAATTATTATACATCTGGCGATAATAACAGTATAATATGGGTAATAATGCATGTTATATTGATAATGTTGGGAGTAATAAGTACAATTATTGTAGTTCTCGCGATAATAACTGAATGATATGGGTAATAATGCATGTTATATTGATAAAATTAGGAGTAATAAGTATAATTATTATAGTTCTGGCGATAATAACTGCATAATATTGGTAATAATGCATGTTATATGGATAATATTGGGAGTAATAAGTATAATTATTGTAGTTCTCGCTATAATAACTGCATAATATGGGTAATAATGCATGTTATATTGATAATATTGGGAGTAATAAGTATAATTATTATATTTCTGGCTATAATAACTGCATAATATGGGTAATAATGCATGTAGTACTGATAATAATATAAGAAACAAGTAAAACTATTATAGTTTTAGCGATAATAACTGCATAATATGGGTAATAATGCATGTTATACTGGTAATATTGGGAGTAATAAGTACATTTATTATATTTCTGGCGATAATAACTGCATAATATGGGTAATAATGCATGTTGTACTGATAATAATAAAAGAAACAAGTAAAACTATTATAGTTTTAGCGATAATAACTGCATAATATGGGTAATAATGCATGTTATACTGATAATAATATAAGTAATATGTATAACTATTATAGTTCTAGCGATAATAACTGCATAATAGGGGTAATAATGCATGTTATACTGATAATAATGTACGTAATAAGTATAATTATTGTAGTTCTAGCGATAATAACTGTATAATATGGGTAATAATGCATAACATATTGATGGAATTAGGAGTAATAAGTATAATTATTTTAGTTCTAGCGATAATAACTGCATAATATGGGTAATAGTGCATGTTATATTGATAATACTGGGAGTAATAAGTATATTTATTATAGTTCTGACGATAATAACAGTATAATATGGGTAATAATGCATGTTATATTGATAATATTTGCAGTCATAAGTATAATTATTGTAGTTCTCGCGATAATAACTGCATAATATGGATAATAATGCATGTTATATTGCTAATATTGGGAGTAATAAGTATAATTATTGTAGTTCTCGCTATAATAACTGCTTAATATGGGTAATAATGCACAACATATTGATAAAATTAGGAGTAATAAGTATAATTATTATAGTTCTAGCGATAATAACTGCATAATAGGGGTAATAATGCATGATATATTGATAATATCGCGAGTAATAAGTATAATTATCATAGTTCTAGCAATAATAACTGCATAATATGGGTAATAATGCATGTTATATTGATAAAATGAGGAGTAATAAGTATAATTATTATAGTTCTGGCCATAATAACTGCATAATTAGGGTAATAATGCATGTTATATTGATAAAATGAGGAGTAATAAGTATAATTATTATAGTTCTAGCGATAATAACTGCATAATATCGGTAATAATGCATGTTATATTGATAATATTGGGAGTAATAAGTATATTTATTATAGTTCTGACGATAATAACAGTATAATATGGGTAATAATGCATGTTATATTGATAATATTTGGAGTAATAAGTATAATTATTGTAGTTCTAGCGATAATAACTGAATGATATGGGTAATAATGCATGTTATATTGATAAAATTAGGAGTAATAAGTATAATTATTATAGTTCTAGCGATAATAACTGCATAATATCGGTAATAATGCATGATATATTGATAATATTGCGAGTAATAAGTATAATTATCATAGTTCTAGCAATAATAACTGCATAATATGGGTAATAATGCATGTTATATTGATAATAGTGGGAGTAATAAGTATATTTATTATAGTTCTGACGATAATAACAGTATAATATGAGTAATAATGCATGTTATATTGATAATATTGGGAGTAATAAGTATAATTATTGTAGTTCTAGCGATAATAACTGAATGATATGGGTAATAATGCATGTTATATTGATAAAATTAGGAGTAATAAGTATAATTATTATACATCTGGCGATAATAACAGTATAATATGGGTAATAATGCATGTTATATTGATAATGTTGGGAGTAATAAGTACAATTATTGTAGTTCTCGCGATAATAACTGAATGATATGGGTAATAATGCATGTTATATTGATAAAATTAGGAGTAATAAGTATAATTATTATAGTTCTGGCGATAATAACTGCATAATATTGGTAATAATGCATGTTATATGGATAATATTGGGAGTAATAAGTATAATTATTGTAGTTCTCGCTATAATAACTGCATAATATGGGTAATAATGCATGTTATATTTATAATATTGGGAGTAATAAGTATAATTATTATATTTCTGGCTATAATAACTGCATAATATGGGTAATAATGCATGTAGTACTGATAATAATATAAGAAACAAGTAAAACTATTATAGTTTTAGCGATAATAACTGCATAATATGGGTAATAATGCATGTTATACTGGTAATATTGGGAGTAATAAGTACATTTATTATATTTCTGGCGATAATAACTGCATAATATGGGTAATAATGCATGTTGTACTGATAATAATAAAAGAAACAAGTAAAACTATTATAGTTTTAGCGATAATAACTGCATAATATGGGTAATAATGCATGTTATACTGATAATAATATAAGTAATATGTATAACTATTATAGTTCTAGCGATAATAACTGCATAATAGAGTTAATAATGCATGTTATACTGATACAAATATAGGTAATAAGTATAACTATTATAGTTTTAGCGACAATAACTGCATAATATGGGTAATAATGCATGTTATATTGATAATATTGGGAGTAATAAGTATATTTGTTATAGTTCTGACGATAATAACAGTATAATATGGGTAATAATGCATGTTATATTGGTAATAATAAAGTAATAAGTATAATTATTATAGTTCGAGCGATAATAACTGCATAATATGGGCAATAGTGCATGTTATATTGATAATGTTAGGAGTAATAAGTATAATTATTATAGTTCTGGCGATAATAACTGCATAGTATTGGCAATAATGCATGTTACATCGATAATAGTAAAGGTAATAAGTATAATTATTGTAGTTCTAGCGATAATAACTGCATAATATGGGTAGTAATGCATGATATGTTGATAATATTGCGAATAATAAGTATAATTATCATAGTTCTAGCTATAATACCTGCATAATATGGGTAATAATGCATGTTATCCTGACAATAATATAAGTAATATGTATAACTATTATAGTTCTAGCGATAATAACTGCATAATATTGGTAATAATGCATGTTATATGGATAATATTGGGAGTAATAAGTATAATTATTGTAGTTCTCGCTATAATAACTGCATAATATGGGTAATAATGCATGTTATATTGATAATATTGGGAGTAATAAGTATATTTGTTATAGTTCTGACGATAATAACAGTATAATATGGGTAATAATGCATGTTATATTGGTAATAATAAAGTAATAAGTATAATTATTATAGTTCGAGCGATAATAACTGCATAATATGGGCAATAGTGCATGTTATATTGATAATGTTAGGAGTAATAGGTATAATTATTATAGTTCTGGCGATAATAACTGCATAGTATTGGTAATAATGCATGTTGTACTGATAATAATATAAGTAATATGTATAACTATTATAGTTCTAGCGATAATAACTGCATAATAGGGGTAATAATGCATGTTATACTGATAATAATGTACGTAATAAGTATAATTATTGTAGTTCTAGCGATAATAACTGCACAATATCGATAATAGTGCATGTTATATTGATAATATTGGGAGTAATAAGTATATTTATTATAGTTCTAGCGATAATAACTGAATGATATGGGTAATAATGCATGTTATATTGATAAAATTAGGAGTAACAAGTATAATTATCATAGTTCTAGCAATAATAACTGCATAATATGGGTAATAATGCATGTTATATTGATAATAGTGGGAGTAATAAGTATATTTATTATAGTTCTGACGATAATAACAGTATAATATGGGTAATAATGCATGTTATATTGATAATATTGGGAGTAATACGTATAATTATTGTAGTTCTAGCGATAATAACTGAATGACATGGGTAATAATGCATGTTATATTGATAAAATAAGGAGTAATAAGTATAATTATTATACATCTGGCGATAATAACAGTATAATATGGGTAATAATGCATGTTATATTGATAATATTGGGAGTAATAAGTACAATTATTGTAGTTCTCGCGATAATAACTGAATGATATGGGTAATAATGCATGTTATATTGATAAAATTAGGAGTAATAAGTATAATTATTATAGTTCTGGCGATAATAACTGCATAATATTGGTAATAATGCATGTTATATGGATAATATTGGGAGTAATAAGTATAATTATTGTAGTTCTCGCTATAATAACTGCATAATATGGGTAATAATGCATGTTATATTGATAATATTGGGAGTAATAAGTATAATTATTATATTTCTGGCGATAATAACTGCATAATATGGGTAATAATGCATGTAGTACTGATAATAATATAAGAAACAAGTAAAACTATTATAGTTTTAGCGATAATAACTGCATAATATGGGTAATAATGCATGTTATACTGATAATATTGGGAGTAATAAGTACATTTATTATATTTCTGGCGATAATAACTGCATAATATGGGTAATAATGCATGTTGTACTGATAATAATAAAAGAAACAAGTAAAACTATTATAGTTTTAGCGATAATAACTGCATAATATGGGTAATAATGCATGTTATACTGATAATAATATAAGTAATATGTATAACTATTATAGTTCTAGCGATAATAACTGTATGATATGGGTAATAATGCATAACATATTGATAAAAATTGGAGTAATAAGTATAATTAGTATAGTTCTAGCGATAATAACTGCATAATATCGGTAACAGTGTATGTTATATTGATAATAATGGGAGTAATAAGCATATTTATTATAGTTCTGACGATAATAACAGTATAATATGGGTGATAATGCATGTTATATTGATAATATTGGGAGTAATAAGTATATTTATTATAGTTCTGACGATAATAACTGCATAATAGAGTTAATAATGCATGTTATACTGATACAAATATAGGTAATAAGTATAACTATTATAGTTTTAGCGACAATAACTGCATAATATGGGTAATAATGCATGTTATATTGATAATATTGGGAGTAATAAGTATATTTGTTATAGTTCTGACGATAATAACAGTATAATATGGGTAATAATGCATGTTATATTGGTAATAATAAAGTAATAAGTATAATTATTATAGTTCGAGCGATAATAACTGCATAATATGGGCAATAGTGCATGTTATATTGATAATGTTAGGAGTAATAAGTATAATTATTATAGTTCTGGCGATAATAACTGCATAGTATTGGTAATAATGCATGTTGTACTGCTAATAATATAAGTAATATGTATAACTATTATAGTTCTAGCGATAATAACTGCATAATAGGGGTAATAATGCATGTTATACTGATAATAATGTACGTAATAAGTATAATTATTGTAGTTCTAGCGATAATAACTGTATAATATGGGTAATAATGCATAACATATTGATAAAATTAGGAGTAATAAGTATAATTATTATAGTTCTAGCGATAATAACTGCACAATATCGATAATAGTGCATGTTATATTGATAATATTGGGAGTAATAAGTATATTTATTATAGTTCTAGCGATAATAACTGAATGATATGGGTAATAATGCATGTTATATTGATAAAATTAGGAGTAATAAGTATAATTATTATAGTTCTAGCGATAATAACTGCATAATAGGGGTAATAATGCATGTTATACTGATAATAATATAAGTAATAAGTATAACTATTATAGTTCTAGCGATAATAACTGTATAATATGGGTAATAATGCATAACATATTGATAAAATTAGGAGTAATAAGTATAATTATTATAGTTCTAGCGATAATAACTGCACAATATCGGTAATGTGCATGTTATATTGATAATATTGGGAGTAATAAGTATATTTATTATAGTTCTGACGATAATAACAGTATAATATGGGTAATAATGCATGTTATATTGATAATATTGGGAGTAATAAGTATAATTATTGTAGTTCTAGCGATAATAACTGAATGATATGGGTAATAATGCATGTTATATTGATAAAATTAGGAGTAATAAGTATAATTATTGTAGTTCTCGCGATAATAACTGCATAATATGGGTAATAATGCATGTTATATTGATAACATTGGGAGTAATAAGTATAATTATTGTAGTTCTCGCGATAATAACTGCTTAATATGGGTAATAATGCATAACATATTGATAAAATTAGGAGTAATAAGTATAATTATTATAGTTCGAGCGATAACAACTGCCTAATATGGGTAATAGTGCATGTTATATTGATAATATTGGGAGTAATAAGTATATTTATTATAGTTCTGCCGATAATAACCGTATCATATGGGTAATAATGCTTGTTATATTGATAATATCGGGAGTAATAAGTATATTTATTATAGTTCTGACGATAATAACTGTATAATATGGGTAATAATGCATAACATGTTAATAAAATTAGGAGTATTAAGTATAATTATTATAGTTCTAGCGATAATAGCTGCATAATAGGGGTAGTAATGCATGTTATACTGATAATAATGTAAGTAATAAGTATAACTATTATAATTCTAGCGATAATAACTGTATAATATGGGTAATAATGCATAACATATTGATGAAATTAGGAGTAATAAGTATAATTATTATAGTTCTAGCGATAATAACTGCATAATATGGGTAATAGTGCATGTTATATTGATAATATTGGGAGTAATAAGTATATTTATTATAGTTCTGACGATAATAACAGCATAATATGGGTAATAATACATGTTATATTGATAATATTTGGATTCATAAGTATAATTATTGTAGTTCTCGCGATAATAACTGCTTAATATGGGAAATAATGCATAACATATTGATAAAATTAGGAGTAATAAGTATAATTATTATAGTTCTAGCGATAATAACTGCATAATAGTTGTAATAATGCATGATATATTGATAATATCGCGAGTAATAAGTATAATTATCATAGTTCTAGCAATAATAACTGCATAATATGGGTAATAATGCATGTTATATTGATAATATTGCGAGTAATAAGTATATTTATTATAGCTCTGACGATAATAACCGTATAATATGGGTAATAATGCATGTTATATTGATAATATTCGGAGTAATAAGTATAATTTTTATATTTCTGGCGATAATAACTGCATAATATGGGTAACAATGCATGTTGTACTGATAATAATATAAGAAACAAGTAAAACTATTATAGTTCTAGCGATAATAACTGCATAATATGGGTAATAATGCATGTTATACTAAGAATAATATAAGTAATATGTATAACTATTATAGTTCTAGCGATAATAACTGTATAATATTATTAATAATGCATAACATATTGATAAAATTAGGAGTAATCAGTATAATAATTATAGTTCTAGCGATAATAACTGCATAATATCGGTAATAGTGTATGTTATATTGATAATATTGGGAGTAATAAGTATATTTATTATAGTTCTGACGATAATAACCGTATAATATGGGTAATAATGCATGTTATATTGATAATATTCGGAGTAATTAGTATAATTATTATATTTCTGGCGATAATAACTGCATAATATGGGTAACAATGCATGTTGTACTGATAATAATATAAGAAACAAGTAAAACTATTATAGTTCTAGCGATAATATCTGCATAATATGGGTAATAATGCATGTTATACTAATAATAATACAAGTAATATGTATAACTATTATAGTTCTAGCGATAATAACTGCATAATAGGGGTAATAATGCATGTTATACTGATAATAATGTACGTAATAAGTATAATTATTGTAGTTCTAGCGATAATAACTGTATAATATGGGTAATAATGCATAACATATTGATAAAATTAGGAGTAATAAGTATAATTATTATAGTTCTAGCGATAATAACTGCACAATATCGGTAATGTGCATGTTATATTGATAATATTGGGAGTAATAAGTGTATTTATTATAGTTCTGAAGATAGTAGCAGTATAATATGGGTAATAATGCACGTTATATTGATAACATTGGGAGTAATAAGTATATTTATTATAGTTCTGACCATAATAACTGTATAATATGGGTAATGATGCATAACATATTAATAAAATTAGGAGTATTAAGTATAATTATTATAGTTCTAGCGATAATAACTGCATAATATCGGTAATAGTGTATGTTATATTGATAATATTGGGAGTAATAAGTATATTTATTATAGTTCTGACGATAATAACCGTATAATATGGGTAATAATGCATGTTATATTGATAATATTCGGAGTAATTAGTATAATTATTATATTTCTGGCGATAATAACTGCATAATATGGGTAACAATGCATGTTGTACTGATAATAATATAAGAAACAAGTAAAACTATTATAGTTCTAGCGATAATATCTGCATAATATGGGTAATAATGCATGTTATACTAATAATAATACAAGTAATATGTATAACTATTATAGTTCTAGCGATAATAACTGCATAATAGGGGTAATAATGCATGTTATACTGATAATAATGTACGTAATAAGTATAATTATTGTAGTTCTAGCGATAATAACTGTATAATATGGGTAATAATGCATAACATATTGATAAAATTAGGAGTAATAAGTATAATTATTATAGTTCTAGCGATAATAACTGCACAATATCGGTAATGTGCATGTTGTATTGATAATATTGGGAGTAATAAGTGTATTTATTATAGTTCTGAAGATAGTAGCAGTATAATATGGGTAATAATGCACGTTATATTGATAACATTGGGAGTAATAAGTATATTTATTATAGTTCTGACCATAATAACTGTATAATATGGGTAATGATGCATAACATATTAATAAAATTAGGAGTATTAAGTATAATTATTATAGTTCTAGCGATAACAACTGCATAATATGGGTAATAATGCATGTTATATTGATAACATTGGGAGTAATAAGTATAATTATTGTAGTTCTCGCGATAATAACTGCTTAATATGGGTAATAATGCATAACATATTGATAAAATTAGGAGTAATAAGTATAATTATTATAGTTCTGGCGATAATAACTGCATAGTATTGGTAATAATGCATGTAACATTGATAATAGTAAAAGTAATAAGAATAATTATTATAGTTCTGGCGATAATAACTGCATAATATGGGTAATAATGCATGTTATATTGATAATATTGGGAGTAATAAGTATATTTATTATAGTTCTGACGATAATAACCGTATAATATGGGTAATAATGCATAACATATTGATAAAATTAGGAGTGATAAGTATAATTATTATAGTTCTAGCGATAATAACTGCACAATATCGGTAATGTGCATGTTATATTGATAATATTGGGAGTAATATGTATATTTATTATAGTTCTGACGATAATAACAGTATAATATGGGTAATAATGCATGTTATATTGATAATATTGGGAGTAATAAGTATATTTATTATAGTTCTGACGATAATAACTGTATAATATGGGTAATAATGCATGTTATATTGATAATATTTGGAGTCATAAGTATAATTATTGTAGTTCTCGCGATAATAACTGCATAATATGGGTAATAATGCATGTTGTACTGATAATAATATAAGAAACAAGTAAAACTATTATAGTTTTAGCGATAATAACTGCATAATATGGGTAATAATGCATGTTATACTGATAATAATATAAGTACTATGTATAACTATTATAGTTCTAGCGATAATAACTGTATAATATGGGTAATAATGCATAACATACTGATAAAAATTGGAGTAATAAGTATAATTATTATAGTTCTAGCGATAATAACTGCATAATATCGGTAATAATGCATGATATATTGATAATATCGCGAGTAATAAGTATAATTATCATAGTTTTAGCAATAATAACTGCATAATATGGGTAATAATGCATGTTATATTGATAATATTGGGAGTAATAAGTATATTTATTATAGTTCTGACGATAATAACCGTATAATATGGGTAATAATGCATGTTATATTGATAATATTCGGAGTAATAAGTATAATTATTATATTTCTGGCGATAATAACTGCATAATATGGGTAATAATGCATGTTATATTGACAACATTGGGAGTAATAAGTATAACTATTATAATTCTAGCGATAATAACTGTATAATATGGGTAATAATGCATGTTATATTGATAATATTGGGAGTAATAAGTATATTTGTTATAGTTCTGACGATAATAACAGTATAATATGGGTAATAATGCATGTTATATTGATAATAATAAAAGTAATAAGTATAATTATTATAGTTCGAGCGATAATAACTGCATAATATGGGCAATAGTGCATGTTATATTGATAATGTTAGGAGTAATAAGTATAATTATTATAGTTCTGGCGATAATAACTGCATAGTAATGGTAATAATGCATGTTACATCGATAATAGTAAAAGTAATAAGTATAATTATTGTAGTTCTAGCGATAATAACTGCATAATATGGGCAGTAATGCATGATATGTTGATAATATTGCGAATAATAAGTATAATTATCATAGTTCTAGCTATAATACCTGCATAATATGGGTAATAATGCATGTTATACTGACAATAATATAAGTAATATGTATAACTATTATAGTTCTAGCGATAATAACTGTATAATATGATAAATAATGCATAACATATTGATAAAATTAGGAGTAATCAGTATAATTATTATAGTTCTAGCGATAATAACTGCATAATATTGGTAATAATGCATGTTATATGGATAATATTGGGAGTAATAAGTATAATTATTGTAGTTCTCGCTATAATAACTGCATAATATGGGTAATAATGCGTGTTATATTGATAATATTGGGAGTAATAAGTATAATTATTATATTTCTGGCGATAATAACTGCATAATATGGGTAATAATGCATGTTGTACTGATAATAATATAAGAAACAAGTAAAACTATTATAGTTCTAGCGATAACAACTGTATAATATGGGTAATAATGCATAACATATTGATAAAAATTGGAGTAATAAGTATAATTATAATAGTTCTGGCGATAATAACTGCATACTATGGGTAACAATGCATGTTATATTGATAATATTGGGAGTAATAAGTATATTTATTATAGTTCTGACGATAATAACAGTATAATATGGGTAATAATGCATGTTATATTGATAATATTCGGAGTAATAAGTATAATTATTATATTTCTGGCGATAATAACTGCATAATATGGGTAACAATGCATGTTGTACTGATAATAATATAAGAAACAAGTAAAACTATTATAGTTCTAGCGATAATAACTGCATAATATGGGTAACAATGCATGTTGTACTGATAATAATATAAGAAACAAGTAAAACTATTATAGTTGTAGCGATAATAACTGCATAATATGGGTAATAATGCATGTTATACTAATAATAATACAAGTAATATGTATAACTATTATAGTTCTAGCGATAATAACTGCATAATAGGGGTAATAATGCATGTTATACTGATAATAATGTACGTAATAAGTATAATTATTGTAGTTCTAGCGATAATAACTGTATAATATGGGTAATAATGCATAACATATTGATAAAATTAGGAGTAATAAGTATAATTATTATAGTTCTAGCGATTATAACTGCACAATATCGATAATAGTACATGTTATATTGATAATATTGGGAGTAATAAGTATATTTATTATAGTTCTAGCGATAATAACTGAATGATATGGGTAATAATGCATAACATATTGATAAAATTAGGAGTAATAAGTATAATTATTATAGTTCTAGCGATAATAACTGCATAATATCGGTAATACTGTATGTTATGTTGATAATATTGGGAGTAATAAGTATATTTATTATAGTTCTGACGATAATAACAGTATAATTTGGGTGATAATGCATGTTATATTGATAATATTGGGAGTAATAAGTATAATTATTGTAGTTCTAGCGATAATAACTGCAAAATATGGGTAATAATGCATGTTCTATTGATAAAATGAGTAGTAATAAGTATAATTATTATAGTTCTGGCGATAATAAGTGCATACTATGGGTAATAATGCATGTTATATTGATAATATTGGGAGTAATAAGTATATTTATTATAGTTCTGCCGATAATAACCGTATAATATGGGTAATAATGCATAACATATTGATGAAATTAGGAGTAATAAGTATAATTATTATAGTTCTAGCGATAATAACTGCATAATATCGGTAATAGTGTATGTTATATTGATAATATTGGGAGTAATAAGTATATTTATTATAGTTCTGACGATAATAACCGTATAATATGGGTAATAATGCATGTTATATTGATAATATTCGGAGTAATTAGTATAATTATTATATTTCTGGCGATAATAACTGCATAATATGGGTAACAATGCATGTTGTACTGATAATAATATAAGAAACAAGTAAAACTATTATAGTTCTAGCGATAATATCTGCATAATATGGGTAATAATGCATGTTATACTAATAATAATACAAGTAATATGTATAACTATTATAGTTCTAGCGATAATAACTGCATAATAGGGGTAATAATGCATGTTATACTGATAATAATGTACGTAATAAGTATAATTATTGTAGTTCTAGCGATAATAACTGTATAATATGGGTAATAATGCATAACATATTGATAAAATTAGGAGTAATAAGTATAATTATTATAGTTCTAGCGATAATAACTGCACAATATCGGTAATGTGCATGTTATATTGATAATATTGGGAGTAATAAGTGTATTTATTATAGTTCTGAAGATAGTAGCAGTATAATATGGGTAATAATGCACGTTATATTGATAACATTGGGAGTAATAAGTATATTTATTATAGTTCTGACCATAATAACTGTATAATATGGGTAATGATGCATAACATATTAATAAAATTAGGAGTATTAAGTATAATTATTATAGTTCTAGCGATAATAACTGCATAATATGGGTAATAATGCATGTTATATTGATAACATTGGGAGTAATAAGTATAATTATTGTAGTTCTCGCGATAATAACTGCTTAATATGGGTAATAATGCATAACATATTGATAAAATTAGGAGTAATAAGTATAATTATTATAGTTCTGGCGATAATAACTGCATAGTATTGGTAATAATGCATGTAACATTGATAATAGTAAAAGTAATAAGAATAATTATTATAGTTCTGGCGATAATAACTGCATAATATGGGTAATAATGCATGTTATATTGATAATATTGGGAGTAGTAAGTATATTTATTATAGTTCTGACGATAATAACCGTATAATATGGGTAATAATGCATAACATATTGATAAAATTAGGAGTGATAAGTATAATTATTATAGTTCTAGCGATAATAACTGCACAATATCGGTAATGTGCATGTTATATTGATAATATTGGGAGTAATATGTATATTTATTATAGTTCTGACGATAATAACAGTATAATATGGGTAATAATGCATGTTATATTGATAATATTGGGAGTAATAAGTATATTTATTATAGTTCTGACGATAATAACTGTATAATATGGGTAATAATGCATGTTATATTGATAATATTTGGAGTCATAAGTATAATTATTGTAGTTCTCGCGATAATAACTGCATAATATGGGTAATAATGCATGTTGTACTGATAATAATATAAGAAACAAGTAAAACTATTATAGTTTTAGCGATAATAACTGCATAATATGGGTAATAATGCATGTTATACTGATAATAATATAAGTACTATGTATAACTATTATAGTTCTAGCGATAATAACTGTATAATATGGGTAATAATGCATAACATACTGATAAAAATTGGAGTAATAAGTATAATTATTATAGTTCTAGCGATAATAACTGCATAATATCGGTAATAATGCATGATATATTGATAATATTGCGAGTAATAAGTATAATTATCATAGTTCTAGCAATAATAACTGCATAATATGGGTAATAATGCATGTTATATTGATAATAGTGGGAGTAATAAGTATATTTATTATAGTTCTGACGATAATAACTGCATAATAGAGTTAATAATGCATGTTATCCTGATACAAATATAGGTAATAAGTATAACTATTATAGTTTTAGCGACAATAACTGCATAATATGGGTAATAGTGCATGTTATATTGATAATGTTAGGAGTAATAAGTATAATTATTATAGTTCTGGCGATAATAACTGCATAGTAATGGTAATAATGCATGTTACATCGATAATAGTAAAAGTAATAAGTATAATTATTGTAGTTCTAGCGATAATAACTGCATAATATGGGCAGTAATGCATGATATGTTGATAATATTGCGAATAATAAGTATAATTATCATAGTTCTAGCTATAATACCTGCATAATATGGGTAATAATGCATGTTATACTGACAATAATATAAGTAATATGTATAACTATTATAGTTCTAGCGATAATAACTGTATAATATGATAAATAATGCATAACATATTGATAAAATTAGGAGTAATCAGTATAATTATTATAGTTCTAGCGATAATAACTGCATAATATTGGTAATAATGCATGTTATATGGATAATATTGGGAGTAATAAGTATAATTATTGTAGTTCTCGCTATAATAACTGCATAATATGGGTAATAATGCGTGTTATATTGATAATATTGGGAGTAATAAGTATAATTATTATATTTCTGGCGATAATAACTGCATAATATGGGTAATAATGCATGTTGTACTGATAATAATATAAGAAACAAGTAAAACTATTATAGTTCTAGCGATAACAACTGTATAATATGGGTAATAATGCATAACATATTGATAAAAATTGGAGTAATAAGTATAATTATAATAGTTCTGGCGATAATAACTGCATACTATGGGTAACAATGCATGTTATATTGATAATATTGGGAGTAATAAGTATATTTATTATAGTTCTGACGATAATAACAGTATAATATGGGTAATAATGCATGTTATATTGATAATATTCGGAGTAATAAGTATAATTATTATATTTCTGGCGATAATAACTGCATAATATGGGTAACAATGCATGTTGTACTGATAATAATATAAGAAACAAGTAAAACTATTATAGTTCTAGCGATAATAACTGCATAATATGGGTAACAATGCATGTTGTACTGATAATAATATAAGAAACAAGTAAAACTATTATAGTTGTAGCGATAATAACTGCATAATATGGGTAATAATGCATGTTATACTAATAATAATACAAGTAATATGTATAACTATTATAGTTCTAGCGATAATAACTGCATAATAGGGGTAATAATGCATGTTATACTGATAATAATGTACGTAATAAGTATAATTATTGTAGTTCTAGCGATAATAACTGTATAATATGGGTAATAATGCATAACATATTGATAAAATTAGGAGTAATAAGTATAATTATTATAGTTCTAGCGATTATAACTGCACAATATCGATAATAGTACATGTTATATTGATAATATTGGGAGTAATAAGTATATTTATTATAGTTCTAGCGATAATAACTGAATGATATGGGTAATAATGCATAACATATTGATAAAATTAGGAGTAATAAGTATAATTATTATAGTTCTAGCGATAATAACTGCATAATATCGGTAATACTGTATGTTATGTTGATAATATTGGGAGTAATAAGTATATTTATTATAGTTCTGACGATAATAACAGTATAATTTGGGTGATAATGCATGTTATATTGATAATATTGGGAGTAATAAGTATAATTATTGTAGTTCTAGCGATAATAACTGCAAAATATGGGTAATAATGCATGTTCTATTGATAAAATGAGTAGTAATAAGTATAATTATTATAGTTCTGGCGATAATAAGTGCATACTATGGGTAATAATGCATGTTATATTGATAATATTGGGAGTAATAAGTATATTTATTATAGTTCTGCCGATAATAACCGTATAATATGGGTAATAATGCATAACATATTGATGAAATTAGGAGTAATAAGTATAATTATTATAGTTCTAGCGATAATAACTGCATAATATCGGTAATAGTGTATGTTATATTGATAATATTGGGAGTAATAAGTATATTTATTATAGTTCTGACGATAATAACCGTATAATATGGGTAATAATGCATGTTATATTGATAATATTCGGAGTAATTAGTATAATTATTATATTTCTGGCGATAATAACTGCATAATATGGGTAACAATGCATGTTGTACTGATAATAATATAAGAAACAAGTAAAACTATTATAGTTCTAGCGATAATATCTGCATAATATGGGTAATAATGCATGTTATACTAATAATAATACAAGTAATATGTATAACTATTATAGTTCTAGCGATAATAACTGCATAATAGGGGTAATAATGCATGTTATACTGATAATAATATAAGAAACAAGTAAAACTATTATAGTTCTAGCGATAACAACTGTATAATATGGGTAATAATGCATAACATATTGATAAAAATTGGAGTAATAAGTATAATTATAATAGTTCTGGCGATAATAACTGCATACTATGGGTAACAATGCATGTTATATTGATAATATTGGGAGTAATAAGTATATTTATTATAGTTCTGACGATAATAACAGTATAATATGGGTAATAATGCATGTTATATTGATAATATTCGGAGTAATAAGTATAATTATTATATTTCTGGCGATAATAACTGCATAATATGGGTAACAATGCATGTTGTACTGATAATAATATAAGAAACAAGTAAAACTATTATAGTTCTAGCGATAATAACTGCATAATATGGGTAACAATGCATGTTGTACTGATAATAATATAAGAAACAAGTAAAACTATTATAGTTGTAGCGATAATAACTGCATAATATGGGTAATAATGCATGTTATACTAATAATAATACAAGTAATATGTATAACTATTATAGTTCTAGCGATAATAACTGCATAATAGGGGTAATAATGCATGTTATACTGATAATAATGTACGTAATAAGTATAATTATTGTAGTTCTAGCGATAATAACTGTATAATATGGGTAATAATGCATAACATATTGATAAAATTAGGAGTAATAAGTATAATTATTATAGTTCTAGCGATTATAACTGCACAATATCGATAATAGTACATGTTATATTGATAATATTGGGAGTAATAAGTATATTTATTATAGTTCTAGCGATAATAACTGAATGATATGGGTAATAATGCATAACATATTGATAAAATTAGGAGTAATAAGTATAATTATTATAGTTCTAGCGATAATAACTGCATAATATCGGTAATACTGTATGTTATGTTGATAATATTGGGAGTAATAAGTATATTTATTATAGTTCTGACGATAATAACAGTATAATTTGGGTGATAATGCATGTTATATTGATAATATTGGGAGTAATAAGTATAATTATTGTAGTTCTAGCGATAATAACTGCAAAATATGGGTAATAATGCATGTTCTATTGATAAAATGAGTAGTAATAAGTATAATTATTATAGTTCTGGCGATAATAAGTGCATACTATGGGTAATAATGCATGTTATATTGATAATATTGGGAGTAATAAGTATATTTATTATAGTTCTGCCGATAATAACCGTATAATATGGGTAATAATGCATAACATATTGATGAAATTAGGAGTAATAAGTATAATTATTATAGTTCTAGCGATAATAACTGCATAATATCGGTAATAGTGTATGTTATATTGATAATATTGGGAGTAATAAGTATATTTATTATAGTTCTGACGATAATAACCGTATAATATGGGTAATAATGCATGTTATATTGATAATATTCGGAGTAATTAGTATAATTATTATATTTCTGGCGATAATAACTGCATAATATGGGTAACAATGCATGTTGTACTGATAATAATATAAGAAACAAGTAAAACTATTATAGTTCTAGCGATAATATCTGCATAATATGGGTAATAATGCATGTTATACTAATAATAATACAAGTAATATGTATAACTATTATAGTTCTAGCGATAATAACTGCATAATAGGGGTAATAATGCATGTTATACTGATAATAATGTACGTAATAAGTATAATTATTGTAGTTCTAGCGATAATAACTGTATAATATGGGTAATAATGCATAACATATTGATAAAATTAGGAGTAATAAGTATAATTATTATAGTTCTAGCGATAATAACTGCACAATATCGGTAATGTGCATGTTATATTGATAATATTGGGAGTAATAAGTGTATTTATTATAGTTCTGAAGATAGTAGCAGTATAATATGGGTAATAATGCACGTTATATTGATAACATTGGGAGTAATAAGTATATTTATTATAGTTCTGACCATAATAACTGTATAATATGGGTAATGATGCATAACATATTAATAAAATTAGGAGTATTAAGTATAATTATTATAGTTCTAGCGATAATAACTGCATAATATGGGTAATAATGCATGTTATATTGATAATATTGGGAGTAATAAGTATAATTATTGTAGTTCTCGCGATAATAACTGCTTAATGTGGGTAATAATGCATAACATATTGATAAAATTAGGAGTAATAAGTATAATTATTATAGTTCTGGCGATAATAACTGCATAGTATTGGTAATAATGCAGGTAACATTGATAATAGTAAAAGTAATAAGAATAATTATTATAGTTCTGGCGATAATAACTGCATAATATGGGTAATAATGCATGTTATATTGATAATATTGGGAGTAATAAGTATATTTATTATAGTTCTGACGATAATAACCGTATAATATGGGTAATAATGCATAACATATTGATAAAATTAGGAGTGATAAGTATAATTATTATAGTTCTAGCGATAATAACTGCACAATATCGGTAATGTGCATGTTATATTGATAATATTGGGAGTAATATGTATATTTATTATAGTTCTGACGATAATAACAGTATAATATGGGTAATAATGCATGTTATATTGATAATATTGGGAGTAATAAGTATATTTATTATAGTTCTGACGATAATAACTGTATAATATGGGTAATAATGCATGTTATATTGATAATATTTGGAGTCATAAGTATAATTATTGTAGTTCTCGCGATAATAACTGCATAATATGGGTAATAATGCATGTTGTACTGATAATAATATAAGAAACAAGTAAAACTATTATAGTTTTAGCGATAATAACTGCATAATATGGGTAATAATGCATGTTATACTGATAATAATATAAGTACTATGTATAACTATTATAGTTCTAGCGATAATAACTGTATAATATGGGTAATAATGCATAACATACTGATAAAAATTGGAGTAATAAGTATAATTATTATAGTTCTAGCGATAATAACTGCATAATATCGGTAATAATGCATGATATATTGATAATATTGCGAGTAATAAGTATAATTATCATAGTTCTAGCAATAATAACTGCATAATATGGGTAATAATGCATGTTATATTGATAATAGTGGGAGTAATAAGTATATTTATTATAGTTCTGACGATAATAACAGTATAATATGGGTAATAATGCATGTTATATTGATAATATTGGGAGTAATAAGTATAATTATTATAGTTCTGGCGATAATAAGTGCATAATATCGGTAACAGTGTATGTTATATTGATAATAATGGGAGTAATAAGCATATTTATTATAGTTCTGACGATAATAGCAGTATAATATGGGTGATAATGCATGTTATATTGATAATATTGGGAGTAATAAGTATATTTATTATAGTTCTGACGATAATAACTGCATAATAGAGTTAATAATGCATGTTATCCTGATACAAATATAGGTAATAAGTATAACTATTATAGTTTTAGCGACAATAACTGCATAATATGGGTAATAATGCATGTTATATTGATAATATTGGGAGTAATAAGTATATTTGTTATAGTTCTGACGATAATAACAGTATAATATGGGTAATAATGCATGTTATATTGATAATAATAAAAGTAATAAGTATAATTATTATAGTTCGAGCGATAATAACTGCATAATATGGGCAATAGTGCATGTTATATTGATAATGTTAGGAGTAATAAGTATAATTATTATAGTTCTGGCGATAATAACTGCATAGTAATGGTAATAATGCATGTTACATCGATAATAGTAAAAGTAATAAGTATAATTATTGTAGTTCTAGCGATAATAACTGCATAATATGGGCAGTAATGCATGATATGTTGATAATATTGCGAATAATAAGTATAATTATCATAGTTCTAGCTATAATACCTGCATAATATGGGTAATAATGCATGTTATACTGACAATAATATAAGTAATATGTATAACTATTATAGTTCTAGCGATAATAACTGTATAATATGATAAATAATGCATAACATATTGATAAAATTAGGAGTAATCAGTATAATTATTATAGTTCTAGCGATAATAACTGCATAATATTGGTAATAATGCATGTTATATGGATAATATTGGGAGTAATAAGTATAATTATTGTAGTTCTCGCTATAATAACTGCATAATATGGGTAATAATGCGTGTTATATTGATAATATTGGGAGTAATAAGTATAATTATTATATTTCTGGCGATAATAACTGCATAATATGGGTAATAATGCATGTTGTACTGATAATAATATAAGAAACAAGTAAAACTATTATAGTTCTAGCGATAACAACTGTATAATATGGGTAATAATGCATAACATATTGATAAAAATTGGAGTAATAAGTATAATTATAATAGTTCTGGCGATAATAACTGCATACTATGGGTAACAATGCATGTTATATTGATAATATTGGGAGTAATAAGTATATTTATTATAGTTCTGCCGATAATAACCGTATAATATGGGTAATAATGCATGTTATATTGATAATATCGGGAGTAATAAGTATATTTATTATAGTTCTGACGATAATAACTGTATAATATGGGTAATAATGCATAACATGTTAATAAAATTAGGAGTATTAAGTATAATTATTATAGTTCTAGCGATAATAACTGCATAATAGGGGTAATAATGCATGTTATACTGATAATAATGTAAGTAATAAGTATAACTATTATAATTCTAGCGATAATAACTGTAGAATAAGGGTAATAATGCATAACATATTGATGAAATTAGGAGTAATAAGTATAATTATTATAGTTCTAGCGATAATAACTGCATAATATGGGTAATAGTGCATGTTATATTGATAATATTGGGAGTAATAAGTATATTTATTATAGTTCTGACGATAATAACAGTATAATATGGGTAATAATGCATGTTATATTGATAATATTCGGAGTAATAAGTATAATTATTATATTTCTGGCGATAATAACTGCATAATATGGGTAACAATGCATGTTGTACTGATAATAATATAAGAAACAAGTAAAACTATTATAGTTCTAGCGATAATAACTGCATAATATGGGTAACAATGCATGTTGTACTGATAATAATATAAGAAACAAGTAAAACTATTATAGTTGTAGCGATAATAACTGCATAATATGGGTAATAATGCATGTTATACTAATAATAATACAAGTAATATGTATAACTATTATAGTTCTAGCGATAATAACTGCATAATAGGGGTAATAATGCATGTTATACTGATAATAATGTACGTAATAAGTATAATTATTGTAGTTCTAGCGATAATAACTGTATAATATGGGTAATAATGCATAACATATTGATAAAATTAGGAGTAATAAGTATAATTATTATAGTTCTAGCGATTATAACTGCACAATATCGATAATAGTGCATGTTATATTGATAATATTGGGAGTAATAAGTATATTTATTATAGTTCTAGCGATAATAACTGAATGATATGGGTAATAATGCATAACATATTGATAAAATTAGGAGTAATAAGTATAATTATTATAGTTCTAGCGATAATAACTGCATAATATCGGTAATACTGTATGTTATGTTGATAATATTGGGAGTAATAAGTATATTTATTATAGTTCTGACGATAATAACAGTATAATTTGGGTGATAATGCATGTTATATTGATAATATTGGGAGTAATAAGTATAATTATTGTAGTTCTAGCGATAATAACTGCAAAATATGGGTAATAATGCATGTTCTATTGATAAAATGAGGAGTAATAAGTATAATTATTATAGTTCTGGCGATAATAAGTGCATACTATGGGTAATAATGCATGTTATATTGATAATATTGGGAGTAATAAGTATATTTATTATAGTTCTGCCGATAATAACCGTATAATATGGGTAATAATGCATAACATATTGATGAAATTAGGAGTAATAAGTATAATTATTATAGTTCTAGCGATAATAACTGCAGAATATGGGTAATAGTGCATGTTATATTGATAATATTGGGAGTAATAAGTATATTTATTATTGTTCTGACGATAATAACAGTATATTATGGGTAATAATGCATGTTATATTGATAATATTTGGATTCATAAGTATAATTATTGTAGTTCTCGCGATAATAACTGCATAATATGGGTAATAATGCATGTTATATTGATAATATTGGGAGTAATAAGTATAATTATTGTAGTTCTCGCGATAATAACTGCTTAATATGGGTAATAATGCATAACATATTGATAAAATTAGGAGTAATAAGTATAATTATTATAGTTCTAGCGATAATAACTGCATAATAGTTGTAATAATGCATGATATATTGATAATATCGCGAGTAATAAGTATAATTATCATAGTTTTAGCAATAATAACTGCATAATATGGGTAATAATGCATGTTATATTGATAATATTGGGAGTAATAAGTATATTTATTATAGTTCTGACGATAATAACCGTATAATATGGGTAATAATGCATGTTATATTGATAATATTCGGAGTAATAAGTATAATTATTATATTTCTGGCGATAATAACTGCATAATATGGGTAATAATGCATGTTATATTGACAACATTGGGAGTAATAAGTATAACTATTATAATTCTAGCGATAATAACTGTATAATATGGGTAATAATGCATAACATATTGACGAAATTAGGAGTAATAAGTATAATTATTATAGTTCTAGCGATAATAACTGCATAATATGGGTAATAGTGCATGTTATATTGATAATATTGGGAGTAATAAGTATATTTATTATAGTTCTGACGATAATAACAGTATAATATGGGTAATAATGCATGTTATATTGATAATATTGGGAGTAATAAGTATATTTGTTATAGTTCTGACGATAATAACAGTATAATATGGGTAATAATGCATGTTATATTGATAATAATAAAAGTAATAAGTATAATTATTATAGTTCGAGCGATAATAACTGCATAATATGGGCAATAGTGCATGTTATATTGATAATGTTAGGAGTAATAAGTATAATTATTATAGTTCTGGCGATAATAACTGCATAGTAATGGTAATAATGCATGTTACATCGATAATAGTAAAAGTAATAAGTATAATTATTGTAGTTCTAGCGATAATAACTGCATAATATGGGCAGTAATGCATGATATGTTGATAATATTGCGAATAATAAGTATAATTATCATAGTTCTAGCTATAATACCTGCATAATATGGGTAATAATGCATGTTATACTGACAATAATATAAGTAATATGTATAACTATTATAGTTCTAGCGATAATAACTGTATAATATGATAAATAATGCATAACATATTGATAAAATTAGGAGTAATCAGTATAATTATTATAGTTCTAGCGATAATAACTGCATAATATTGGTAATAATGCATGTTATATGGATAATATTGGGAGTAATAAGTATAATTATTGTAGTTCTCGCTATAATAACTGCATAATATGGGTAATAATGCGTGTTATATTGATAATATTGGGAGTAATAAGTATAATTATTATATTTCTGGCGATAATAACTGCATAATATGGGTAATAATGCATGTTGTACTGATAATAATATAAGAAACAAGTAAAACTATTATAGTTCTAGCGATAACGACTGTATAATATGGGTAATAATGCATAACATATTGATAAAAATTGGAGTAATAAGTATAATTATAATAGTTCTGGCGATAATAACTGCATACTATGGGTAACAATGCATGTTATATTGATAATATTGGGAGTAATAAGTATATTTATTATAGTTCTGACGATAATAACAGTATAATATGGGTAATAATGCATGTTATATTGATAATATTCGGAGTAATAAGTATAATTATTATATTTCTGGCGATAATAACTGCATAATATGGGTAACAATGCATGTTGTACTGATAATAATATAAGAAACAAGTAAAACTATTATAGTTCTAGCGATAATAACTGCATAATATGGGTAACAATGCATGTTGTACTGATAATAATATAAGAAACAAGTAAAACTATTATAGTTGTAGCGATAATAACTGCATAATATGGGTAATAATGCATGTTATACTAATAATAATACAAGTAATATGTATAACTATTATAGTTCTAGCGATAATAACTGCATAATAGGGGTAATAATGCATGTTATACTCATAATAATGTACGTAATAAGTATAATTATTGTAGTTCTAGCGATAATAACTGTATAATATGGGTAATAATGCATAACATATTGATAAAATTAGGAGTAATAAGTATAATTATTATAGTTCTAGCGATTATAACTGCACAATATCGATAATAGTACATGTTATATTGATAATATTGGGAGTAATAAGTATATTTATTATAGTTCTAGCGATAATAACTGAATGATATGGGTAATAATGCATAACATATTGATAAAATTAGGAGTAATAAGTATAATTATTATAGTTCTAGCGATAATAACTGCATAATATCGGTAATACTGTATGTTATGTTGATAATATTGGGAGTAATAAGTATATTTATTATAGTTCTGACGATAATAACAGTATAATTTGGGTGATAATGCATGTTATATTGATAATATTGGGAGTAATAAGTATAATTATTGTAGTTCTAGCGATAATAACTGCAAAATATGGGTAATAATGCATGTTCTATTGATAAAATGAGGAGTAATAAGTATAATTATTATAGTTCTGGCGATAATAAGTGCATACTATGGGTAATAATGCATGTTATATTGATAATATTGGGAGTAATAAGTATATTTATTATAGTTCTGCCGATAATAACCGTATAATATGGGTAATAATGCATAACATATTGATGAAATTAGGAGTAATAAGTATAATTATTATAGTTCTAGCGATAATAACTGCAGAATATGGGTAATAGTGCATGTTATATTGATAATATTGGGAGTAATAAGTATATTTATTATTGTTCTGACGATAATAACAGTATATTATGGGTAATAATGCATGTTATATTGATAATATTTGGATTCATAAGTATAATTATTGTAGTTCTCGCGATAATAACTGCATAATATGGGTAATAATGCATGTTATATTGATAATATTGGGAGTAATAAGTATAATTATTGTAGTTCTCGCGATAATAACTGCTTAATATGGGTAATAATGCATAACATATTGATAAAATTAGGAGTAATAAGTATAATTATTATAGTTCTAGCGATAATAACTGCATAATAGTTGTAATAATGCATGATATATTGATAATATCGCGAGTAATAAGTATAATTATCATAGTTTTAGCAATAATAACTGCATAATATGGGTAATAATGCATGTTATATTGATAATATTGGGAGTAATAAGTATATTTATTATAGTTCTGACGATAATAACCGTATAATATGGGTAATAATGCATGTTATATTGATAATATTCGGAGTAATAAGTATAATTATTATATTTCTGGCGATAATAACTGCATAATATGGGTAATAATGCATGTTATATTGACAACATTGGGAGTAATAAGTATAACTATTATAATTCTAGCGATAATAACTGTATAATATGGGTAATAATGCATAACATATTGACGAAATTAGGAGTAATAAGTATAATTATTATAGTTCTAGCGATAATAACTGCATAATATGGGTAATAGTGCATGTTATATTGATAATATTGGGAGTAATAAGTATATTTATTATAGTTCTGACGATAATAACAGTATAATATGGGTAATAATGCATGTTATATTGATAATATTGGGAGTAATAAGTATATTTGTTATAGTTCTGACGATAATAACAGTATAATATGGGTAATAATGCATGTTATATTGATAATAATAAAAGTAATAAGTATAATTATTATAGTTCGAGCGATAATAACTGCATAATATGGGCAATAGTGCATGTTATATTGATAATGTTAGGAGTAATAAGTATAATTATTATAGTTCTGGCGATAATAACTGCATAGTAATGGTAATAATGCATGTTTCATCGATAATAGTAAAAGTAATAAGTATAATTATTGTAGTTCTAGCGATAATAACTGCATAATATGGGCAGTAATGCATGATATGTTGATAATATTGCGAATAATAAGTATAATTATCATAGTTCTAGCTATAATACCTGCATAATATGGGTAATAATGCATGTTATACTGACAATAATATAAGTAATATGTATAACTATTATAGTTCTAGCGATAATAACTGTATAATATGATAAATAATGCATAACATATTGATAAAATTAGGAGTAATCAGTATAATTATTATAGTTCTAGCGATAATAACTGCATAATATTGGTAATAATGCATGTTATATGGATAATATTGGGAGTAATAAGTATAATTATTGTAGTTCTCGCTATAATAACTGCATAATATGGGTAATAATGCGTGTTATATTGATAATATTGGGAGTAATAAGTATAATTATTATATTTCTGGCGATAATAACTGCATAATATGGGTAATAATGCATGGTGTACTGATAATAATATAAGAAACAAGTAAAACTATTATAGTTCTAGCGATAACAACTGTATAATATGGGTAATAATGCATAACATATTGATAAAAATTGGAGTAATAAGTATAATTATAATAGTTCTGGCGATAATAACTGCATACTATGGGTAACAATGCATGTTATATTGATAATATTGGGAGTAATAAGTATATTTATTATAGTTCTGCCGATAATAACCGTATAATATGGGTAATAATGCATGTTATATTGATAATATCGGGAGTAAGAAGTATATTTATTATAGTTCTGACGATAATAACTGTATAATATGGGTAATAATGCATAACATGTTAATAAAATTAGGAGTATTAAGTATAATTATTATAGCTCTAGCGATAATAACTGCATAATAGGGGTAATAATGCATGTTATACTGATAATAATGTAAGTAATAAGTATAACTATTATAATTCTAGCGATAATAACTGTAGAATAAGGGTAATAATGCATAACATATTGATGAAATTAGGAGTAATAAGTATAATTATTATAGTTCTAGCGATAATAACTGCATAATATGGGTAATAGTGCATGTTATATTGATAATATTGGGAGTAATAAGTATATTTATTATAGTTCTGACGATAATAACAGTATAATATGGGTAATAATGCATGTTATATTGATAATATTCGGAGTAATAAGTATAATTATTATATTTCTGGCGATAATAACTGCATAATATGGGTAACAATGCATGTTGTACTGATAATAATATAAGAAACAAGTAAAACTATTATAGTTCTAGCGATAATAACTGCATAATATGGGTAACAATGCATGTTGTACTGATAATAATATAAGAAACAAGTAAAACTATTATAGTTGTAGCGATAATAACTGCATAATATGGATAATAATGCATGTTATACTAATAATAATACAAGTAATATGTATAACTATTATAGTTCTAGCGATAATAACTGCATAATAGGGGTAATAATGCATGTTATACTGATAATAATGTACGTAATAAGTATAATTATTGTAGTTCTAGCGATAATAACTGTATAATATGGGTAATAATGCATAACATATTGATAAAATTAGGAGTAATAAGTATAATTATTATAGTTCTAGCGATTATAACTGCACAATATCGATAATAGTGCATGTTATATTGATAATATTGGGAGTAATAAGTATATTTATTATAGTTCTAGCGATAATAACTGAATGATATGGGTAATAATGCATAACATATTGATAAAATTAGGAGTAATAAGTATAATTATTATAGTTCTAGCGATAATAACTGCATAATATCGGTAATACTGTATGTTATGTTGATAATATTGGGAGTAATAAGTATATTTATTATAGTTCTGACGATAATAACAGTATAATTTGGGTGATAATGCATGTTATATTGATAATATTGGGAGTAATAAGTATAACTATTATAATTCTAGCGATAATAACTGTATAATATGGGTAATAATGCATAACATATTGACGAAATTAGGAGTAATAAGTATAATTATTATAGTTCTAGCGATAATAACTGCATAATATGGGTAATAGTGCATGTTATATTGATAATATTGGGAGTAATAAGTATAATTATTATATTTCTGGCGATAATAACTGCATAATATGGGTATCAATGCATGTTGTACTGATAATAATATAAGAAACAAGTAAAACTATTATAGTTCTAGCGATAATAACTGCATAATATGGGTAATAATGCATGTTATACTAATAATAATACAAGTAATATGTATAACTATTATAGTTCTAGCGTTAATAACTGCATAATAGGGGTAATAATGCATGTTATACTGATAATAATGTACGTAATAAGTATAATTATTTTAGTTCTCGCGATAATAACTGCTTAATATGGGTAATAATGCATAACATATTGATAAAATTAGGAGTAATAAGTATAATTATTATAGTTCTAGCGATAATAACTGCATAATAGGGGTAATAATGCATGTTATACTGATAATAATGTACGTAATAAGTATAATTATTGTGGTTCTAGCGATAATAACTGTATAATATGGGTAATAATGCATAACATATTGATAAAATTAGGAGTAATAAGTATAATTATTATAGCTCTAGCGATAATAACTGCACAATATCGATAATAGTGCATGTTATATTGATAATATTGGGAGTAATAAGTATATTTATTATAGTTCTAGCGATAATAACTGAATGATATGGGTAATAATGCATGTTATATTGATAAAATTAGGAGTAATAAGTATAATTATTATAGTTCTAGCGATAATAACTGCATAATAGGGGTAATAATGCATGTTATACTGATAATAATATAAGTAATAAGTATAACTATTATATTTCTAGCGATAATAACTGTATAATATGGGTAATAATGCATAACATATTGATAAAATTAGGATTAATAAGTATAATTATTATAGTTCTAGCGATAATAACTGCACAATATCGGTAATGTGCATGTTATATTGATAATATTGGGAGTAATAAGTATAATTATTATATTTCGAGCGATAACAACTGCCTAATATGGGTAATAGTGCATGTTACATTGATAAAGTTAGGAGTAATAAGTATAATTATTATAGTTCTGGCGATAATAACTGCATAGTATTGGTAATAATGCATGTAACATTGATAATAGTAAAAGTAATAAGAATAATTATTGTAGTTCTAGCGATAATAACTGCATAATATGGGTAATAATGCATGTTGTACTGATAATAATATAAGAAACAAGTAAAACTATTATAGTTCTGGCGATAATAACTGCATAATATGGGTAATAATGCATGTTATATTGATAAAATCAGGAGTAATAAGTATAATTATTATAGTTCTGGCGATAATAAGTGCATACTATGGGTAATAATGCATGTTATATTGATAATATTTGGATTCATAAGTATAATTATTGTAGTTCTCGCGATAATAACTGCATAATATGGGTAATAATGCATGTTATATTGATAATATTGGGAGTAATAAGTATAATTATTGTAGTTCTCGCGATAATAACTGCTTAATATGGGAAATAATGCATAACATATTGATAAAATTAGGAGTAATAAGTATAATTACTATAGTTCTAGCGATAATAACTGCATAATAGTTGTAATAATGCATGATATATTGATAATATCGCTAGTAATAAGTATAATTATCATAGTTCTAGCAATAATAACTGCATAATATGGGTAATAATGCATGTTATATTGATAATATTGCGAGTACTAAGTATATTTATTATAGTTCTGACGATAATAACCGTATATTATGGGTAATAATGCATGTTATATTGATAATATTCGGAGTAATAAGTATAATTTTTATATTTCTGGCGATAATAACTGCATAATATGGGTAACAATGCATGTTGTACTGATAATAATATAAGAAGCAAGTAAAACTATTATAGTTCTAGCGATAATAACTGCATAATATGGGTAATAATGCATGTTATACTAAGAATAATATAAGTAATATGTATAACTATTATAGTTCTAGCGATAATAACTGCATAATATCGGTAATAGTGTATGTTATATTGATAATATTGGGAGTAATAAGTATATTTATTATAGTTCTGACGATAATAACTGTATAATATGGGTAATAATGCATGTTATATTGATAGTATTTGGAGTCATAAGTATAATTATTGTAGTTCTCGCGATAATAACTGCATAATATGGGTAATAATGCATGTTATATTGATAATATTGGGAGTAATAAGAATAATTATTGTAGTTCTCGCGATAATAACTGCTTAATATGGGTAATAATGCATAACATATTGATAAAATTAGGAGTAATAAGTATAATTATTATAGTTCTAGCGATAATAAGTGCATAATAGGGGTAATAATGCATGATATATTGATAATATTGCGAGTAATAAGTATAATTATCATAGTTCTAGCAATAATAACTGCATAATAGGTGTAATAATGCATGATATATTGATAATATTGCGAGTAATAAGTATAATTATCATAGTTCTAGCAATAATAACTGCATAATAGGGGTAATAATGCATGATATATTGATATTATTGCGAGTAATAAGTATAATTATCATAGTTCTAGCAATAATAACTGCATAATATGGGTAATAATGCATGTTACATTGATAAAATGAGAAGTAATAAGTATAATTATTATAGTTCTGGCGATAATAACTGCACAATATCGGTAATGTGCATGTTATATTGATAATATTTGGAGTCATAAGTATAATTATTGTAGTTCTCGCGATAATAACTGCATAATAGGGGTAATAATGCATGTTATACTGATAATAATATAAGTAATAAGTATAACTATTATAGTTCTAACGATAATAACTGTATAATATGGGTAATAATGCATGTTATATTGATAAAATGAGGAGTAATAAGTATAATTCTTATAGTTCTAGCGATAATAACTGCATAATATGGGTAATAATGCATGTTATATTGATAAAATGAGAAGTAATAAGTATAATTATTATAGTTCTGGCGATAATAACTGTATAATATGGGTAATAATCCATAACATATTGATAAAATTAGGAGTATTAAGTATAATTATTATAGCTCTAGCGATAATAACTGCATAATAGGGGTAATAATGCATGTTATACTGATAATAATGTAAGTAATAAGTATAACTATTATAGTTCTAGCGATAATAACTGTATAATATGGGTAATAATGCATAACATATTGATAAAATTAGGAGTAATAAGTATAATTATTATAGTTCTAGCGATAATAACTGCACAATATCGGTAATGTGCATGTTATATTGATAATATTGGGAGTAATAAGTATAATTATTATAGTTCGAGCGATAACAACTGCCTAATATGGGTAATAGTGCATGTTACATTGATAAAGTTAGGAGTAATAAGTATAATTATTATAGTTCTGGCGATAATAACTGCATAGTATTGGTAATAATGCATGTAACATTGATAATAGTAAAAGTAATAAGAATAATTATTGTAGTTCTAGCGATAATAACTGCATAATATGGGTAATAATGCATGTTGTACTGATAGTAATATAAGAAACAAGTAAAACTATTATAGTTCTGGCGATAATAACTGCATAATATGGGTAATAATGCATGTTATATTGATAAAATGAGGAGTAATAAGTATAATTATTATAGTTCTAGCAATAATAAGTGCATAATAGGGGTAATAATGCATGATATATTGATAATATTGCGAGTAATAAGTATAATTATCATAGTTCTAGCAATAATAACTGCATAATAGTTGTAATAATGCATGATATATTGATAATATTGCGAGTAATAAGTATAATTATCATAGTTCTAGCAATAATAACTGCATAATAGGGGTAATAATGCATGATATATTGATAATATTGCGAGTAATAAGTATAATTATCATAGTTCTAGCAATAATAACTGCATAATATGGGTAATAATGCATGTTACATTGATAAAATGAGAAGTAATAAGTATAATTATTATAGGTCTGGCGATAATAACTGTATAATATGGGTAATAATGCATAACATATTGATAAAATTAGGAGTATTAAGTATAATTATTATAGCTCTAGCGATAATAACTGCATAATAGGGGTAATAATGCATGTTATACTGATAATAATAGAAGTAATAAGTATAACTATTATAGTTCTAGCGATAATAACTGTATAATATGGGTAATAATGCATAACATATTGATAAAATTAGGAGTAATAAGTATAATTATTATAGTTCTAGCGATAATAACTGCACAATATCGGTAATGTGCATGTTATATTGATAATATTGGGAGTAATAAGTATAATTATTGTAGTTCTAGCGATAATAACTGCATAATAGGGGTAATAATGCATGATATATTGATAATATTGCGAGTAATAAGTATAATTATCATAGTTCTAGCAATAATAACTGCATAATATGGGTAATAATGCATGTTATATTGATAAAATGAGAAGTAATGAGTATAATTATTATAGTTCTGGCGATAATAACTGTATAATATGGGTAATAATGCATAACATATTGATAAAATTAGGAGTATTAAGTATAATTATTATAGCTCTAGCGATAATAACTGCATAATAGGGGTAATAATGCATGTTATACTGATAATAATATAAGTAATAAGTATAACTATTATAGTTCTAACGATAATAACTGTATAATATGGGTAATAATGCATGTTATACTAATAATAATATAAGTAATATGTATAACTATTATAGTTCTAGCGATAATAACTGTATAATATGATTAATAATGCATAACATATTGATAAAATTAGGAGTAATCAGTATATTTATTATAGTTCTGACGATAATAACAGTATAATATGGGTAATAATGCATGTTATATTGATAATATTGGGAGTAATAAGTATATTTATTATAGTTCTGACGATAATAACTGTATAATATGGGTAATAATGCATGTTATATTGATAATATTGGGAGTTATAAGTATAATTATTGTAGTTCTAGCGATAATAACTGCATAATATGGGCAATAATGCATGTTATATTGATAATATTGGGAGTAATAAGTATATTTGTTATAGTTCTGACGATAATAACTGTATAATATGGGTAATAATGCATAACATATTAATAAAATTAGGAGTATTAAGTATAATTATTATAGCTCTAGCGATAATAACTGCATAATAGGGGTAATAATGCATGTTATACTGATAATAATATAAGTAATAAGTATAACTATTATAGTTCTAGCGATAATAACTGTATAATATGGGTAATAATGCATGTTATATTGATAAAATGAGGAGTAATAAGTATAATTCTTATAGTTCTAGCGATAATAACTGCATAATAGGGGTAATAATGCATGTTATATTGATAAAATGAGGAGTAATAAGTATAATTCTTATAGTTCTAGCGATAATAACTGCATAATAGGGGTAATAATGCATGTTATACTGATAATAATATAAGTAATAAGTATAACTATTATAGTTCTAACGATAATAACAGTATAATATGGGTAATAATGCATGTTATATTGATAATATTGGGAGTAATAAGTATATTTATTATAGTTCTGACGATAATAACTGTATAATATGGGTAATAATGCATGTTATATTGATAATATTGGGAGTTATAAGTATAATTATTGTAGTTCTAGCGATAATAACTGTATAATATGGGTAATAATGCATGTTATATTGATAAAATGAGGAGTAATAAGTATAATTCTTATAGTTCTAGCGATAATAACTGCATAATAGGGGTAATAATGCATGTTATACTGATAATAATATAAGTAATAAGTATAACTATTATAGTTCTAACGATAATAACTGTATAATATGGGTAATAATGCATGTTATACTAATAATAATATAAGTAATATGTATAACTATTATAGTTCTAGCGATAATAACTGTATAATATGATTAATAATGCATAACATATTGATAAAATTAGGAGTAATCAGTATAATTATTATAGTTCTAGCGATAATAGCTGCATAATATCGGTAATAGTGTATGATATATTGATAATATTGGGAGTAATAAGTATATTTATTATAGTTCTGACGATAATAACAGTATAATATGGGTGATAATGCATGTTATATTGATAATATTGGGAGTTATAAGTATAATTATTGTAGTTCTAGCGATAATAACTGCATAATATGGGTAATAATGCATGTTATATTGATAATATTGGGAGTAATAAGTATATTTGTTATAGTTCTGACGATAATAACAGTATAATATGGGTAATAGTGCATGTTATATTGATAAAATTGGGAGCAATAGGTATATTTATTATAGTTCTGACGATAATAACAGTATAATACGGGTAATAATGCATGTTATATTGATAATATTGGGAGTAATAGGTATATTTATTATAGTTCTGACGATAATAACAGTATAATATGGGTAATAATGCATGTTATATTGATAATATTGGGAGTAATAAGTATATTTATTATAGTTCTGACGATAATAACTGTATAATATGGGTAATAATGCATAACATATTAATAAAATTAGGAGTATTAAGTATAACTATTATAGTTCTAGCGATAATAACTGTATAATATGGGTAATAATGCATGTTATATTGATAAAATGAGGAGTAATAAGTATAATTCTTATAGTTCTAGCGATAATAACTGCATAATAGGGGTAATAATGCATGATATATTGATAATATTGCGAGTAATAAGTATAATTATCATAGTTCTAGCAATAATAACTGCATAATATGGGTAATAATGCATGTTATATTGATAAAATGAGGAGTAATAAGTATAATTATTATAGTTCTGGCGGTAATAACTGTATAATATGGGTAATAATGCATAACATATTGATAGAATTAGGAGTATTAAGTATAATTATTATAGCTCTAGCGATAATAACTGCATAATAGGGGTAATAATGCATGTTATACTGATAATAATATAAGTAATAAGTATAAGTATTATAGTTCTAGCGTTAATAACTGTATAATATGGGTAATAATGCATAACATATTGATAAAATTAGGAGTAATAAGTATAATTATTATAGTTCTAGCGATAATGACTGCACAATATCGGTAATGTGCATGTTATATTGATAATATTGGGAGTAATAAGTATATTTATTATAGTTCTGACGATAATAACAGTATAATATGGGTAATAATGCATGTTGTATTGATAATATTGGGAGTAATAAGTATAATTATTGTAGTTCTAGCGATAATAACTGCATAATATGGGTAATAATGCATGTTATATTGATAACATTGGGAGTAATAAGAATAATTATTGTAGTTCTCGCGATAATAACTGCTTAATATGGGTAATAATGCATAACATATTGATAAAATTAGGAGTAATAAGTATAATTATTATAGTTCTAGCGATAATAAGTGCATAATAGGGGTAATAATGCATGATATATTGATAATATTGCGAGTAATAAGTATAATTATCATAGTTCTAGCAATAATAACTGCATAATATGGGTAATAATGCATGTTACATTGATAAAATGAGAAGTAATAAGTATAATTATTATAGTTCTAGCGATAATAACAGTATAATATGGGGGATAATGCATGTTATATTGATAATATTGGGAGTAATAAGTATATTTATTATAGTTCTGACGATAATAACTGCATAATAGAGTTAATAATGCATGTTATACTGATACAAATATAGGTAATAAGTATAACTATTATAGTTTTAGCGACAATAACTGCATAATATGGGTAATAATGCATGTTATATTGATAATATTGGGAGTAATAAGTATATTTGTTATAGTTCTGACGATAATAACAGTATAATATGGGTAATAATGCATGTTATATTGATAATAATAAAAGTAATAAGTATAATTATTATAGTTCGAGCGATAATAACTGCATAATATGGGCAATAGTGCATGTTATATTGATAATGTTAGGAGTAATAAGTATAATTATTATAGTTCTGGCGATAATAACTGCATAGTATTGGTAATAATGCATGTTACATCGATAATAGTAAAAGTAATAAGTATAATTATTGTAGTTCTAGCGATAATAACTGCATAATATGGGCAGTAATGCATGATATGTTGATAATATTGCGAATAATAAGTATAATTATCATAGTTCTAGCTATAATACCTGCATAATATGGGTAATAATGCATGTTATACTGACAATAATATAAGTAATATGTATAACTATTATAGTTCTAGCGATAATAACTGCATAATAGGGGTAATAATGCATGTTATACTGATAATAATGTACGTAATAAGTATAATTATTGTAGTTCTAGCGATAATAACTGTATAATATGGGTAATAATGCATAACATATTGATAAAATTGGGAGTAATAAGTATAATTATTATAGTTCTAGCGATTATAACTGCACAATATCGATAATAGTGCATGTTATATTGATAATATTGGGAGTAATAAGTATATTTATTATAGTTCTAGCGATAATAACTGAATGATATGGGTAATAATGCATAACATATTGATAAAATTAGGAGTATTAAGTATAATTATTACAGCTCTAGCGATAATAACTGCATAATAGGGGTAATAATGCATGTTATACTGATAATAATATAAGTTATAAGTATAACTGTTATAGTTCTAACGATAATAACTGTATAATATGGGTAATAATGCATAACATATTGATAAAATTAGGAGTAATAAGTATAATTATTATAGTTCTAGCGATAATAACTGCACAATATCGGTAATAGTGCATGTTATATTGATAATATTGGGAGTAATAAGTATATTTATTATAGTTCTGACTATAATAACAGTATAATATGGGTGATAATGCATGTTATATTGATAATATTGGGAGTAATAAGTATAATTATTGTAGTTCTAGCGATAATAACTGAATGATATGGGTAATAATGCATGTTATATTGATAAAATTAGGAGTAATAAGTATAATTATTATACTTCTGGCGATAATAACAGTATAATATGGGTAATAATGCATGTTATACTAATAATAATATAAGTAATATGTATAACTATTATAGTTCTCGCGATAATAACAGTATAATATGGGTGATAATGCATGTTATATTGATAATATTGGGAGTAATAAGTATAATTATTGTAGTTCTAGCGATAATAACTGAATGATATGGGTAATAATGCATGTTATATTGATAAAATTAGGAGTAATAAGTATAATTATTATACTTCTGGCGATAATAACAGTATAATATGGGTAATAATGCATGTTATACTAATAATAATATAAGTAGTATGTATAACTATTATAGTTCTAGCGATAATAACAGTATAATATGGGGGACAATGCATGTTATATTGATAATATTGGGAGTAATAAGTATATTTATTATAGTTCTGACGATAATAACTGCATAATAGAGTTAATAATGCATGTTATACTGATACAAATATAGGTAATAAGTATAACTATTATAGTTTTAGCGACAATAACTGCATAATATGGGTAATAGTGCATGTTATATTGATAATATTGGGAGTAATAAGTATATTTATTATAGTTCTGACGATAATAACAGTATAATATGGGTAATAATGCATGTTATATTGATAATATTTGGATTCATAAGTATAATTATTGTAGTTCTCGCGATAATAACTGCATAATATGGGTAATAATGCATGTTATATTGATAATATTGGGAGTAATAAGTATAATTATTGTAGTTCTCGCGATAATAACTGCTTAATATGGGAAATAATGCATAACATATTGATAAAATTAGGAGTAATAAGTATAATTATTATAGTTCTAGCGATAATAAGTGCATAATAGGGGTAATAATGCTTGGTATATTGATAATATTGCGAGTAATAAGTATAATTATCATAGTTCTAGCAATAATAACTGCATAATAGGTGTAATAATGCATGATATATTGATAATATTGCGAGTAATAAGTATAATTATCATAGTTCTAGCAATAATAACTGCATAATAGGGGTAATAATGCATGATATATTGATAATATTGCGAGTAATAAGTATAATTATCATAGTTCTAGCAATAATAACTGCATAATATGGGTAATAATGCATGTTACATTGATAAAATGAGAAGTAATAAGTATAATTATTATAGTTCTGGCGATAATAACTGTATAATATGGGTAATAATGCATAACATATTGATAAAATTAGGAGTATTAAGTATAATTATTACAGCTCTAGCGATAATAACTGCATAATAGGGGTAATAATGCATGTTATACTGATAATAATATAAGTTATAAGTATAACTATTATAGTTCTAACGATAATAACTGTATAATATGGGTAATAATGCATAACATATTGATAAAATTAGGAGTAATAAGTATAATTATTATAGTTCTAGCGATAATAACTGCACAATATCGGTAATAGTGCATGTTATATTGATAATATTGGGAGTAATAAGTATATTTATTATAGTTCTGACTATAATAACAGTATAATATGGGTGATAATGCATGTTATATTGATAATATTGGGAGTAATAAGTATATTTATTATAGTTCTGACGATAATAACTGTATAATATGGGTAATAATGCATGTTATATTGATAATATTTGGAGTCATAAGTATAATTATTGTAGTTCTCGCGATAATAACTGCATAATAGGGGTAATAATGCATGTTATACTGATAATAATATAAGTAATAAGTATAATTATTATAGTTCTGGCGATAATAACTGTATAATATGGGTAATAATGCATAACATATTGATAAAATTAGGAGTATTAAGTATAATTATTATAGCTCTAGCGATAATAACTGCATAATAGGGGTAATAATGCATGTTATACTGATAATAATATAAGTAATAAGTATAACTATTATAGTTCTAGCGATAATAACTGTATAATATGGGTAATAATGCATAACATATTGATAAAATTAGGAGTAATAAGTATAATTATTATAGTTCTAGCGATAATAACTGCACAATATCGGTAATGTGCATGTTATATTGATAATATTGGGAGTAATAAGTATAATTATCATAGTTCTAGCAATAATAACTGCATAATATGGGTAATAATGCATGTTATATTGATAAAATGAGAAGTAATGAGTATAATTATTATAGTTCTGGCGATAATAACTGTATAATATGGGTAATAATGCATAACATATTGATAAAATTAGGAGTATTAAGTATAATTATTATAGCTCTAGCGATAATAACTGCATAATAGGGGTAATAATGCATGTTATACTGATAATAATATAAGTAATAAGTATAACTATTATAGTTCTAACGATAATAACTGTATAATATGGGTAATAATGCATGTTATACTAATAATAATATAAGTAATATGTATAACTATTATAGTTCTAGCGATAATAACTGTATAATATGATTAATAATGCATAACATATTGATAAAATTAGGAGTAATCAGTATAATTATTATAGTTCTAGCGTTAATAACTGCATAATATCGGTAATAGTGTATGTTATATTGATAATATTGGGAGTAATAAGTATATTTATTATAGTTCTGACGTTAATAACAGTATAATATGGGTAATAATGCATGTTATATTGATAATATTGGGAGTAATAAGTATATTTATTATAATTCTGACGATAATAACTGTATAATATGGGTAATAATGCATAACATATTAATAAAATTAGGAGTAATAAGTATATTTATTATAGTTCTGACGATAATAACAGTATAATATGGGTAATAATGCATGGTATATTGATAATATTGGGAGTAATAAGTATAATTATTGTAGTTCTCGCGATAATAACTGCATAATATGGGTAATAATGATATGTTATATTGATAATATTGGGAGTAATAAGAATATTTATTGTAGTTCTCGCGATAATAACTGCTTAATATGGGTAATAATGCATAACATATTGATAAAATTAGGAGTAATAAGTATAATTATTATAGTTCTAGCGATAATAACTGCATAATAGGGGTAATAATGCATGATATATTGATAATATTGCGAGTAATAAGTATAATTATCATAGTTCTAGCAATAATAACTGCATAATATGGGTAATAATGCATGTTATATTGATAAAATGAGAAGTAATGAGTATAATTATTATAGTTCTGGCGATAATAACTGTATAATATGGATAATAATGCATAACATATTGATAAAATTAGGAGTATTAAGTATAATTATTATAGCTCTAGCGATAATAACTGCATAATAGGGGTAATAATGCATGTTATACTGATAATAATATAAGTAATAAGTATAACTATTATAGTTCTAACGATAATAACTGTATAATATGGGTAATAATGCATGTTATACTAATAATAATATAAGTAATATGTATAACTATTATAGTTCTAGCGATAATAACTGTATAATATGATTAATAATGCATAACATATTGATAAAATTAGGAGTAATCAGTATAATTATTATAGTTCTAGCGTTAATAACTGCATAATATCGGTAATAGTGTATGTTATATTGATAATATTGGGAGTAATAAGTATATTTATTATAGTTCTGACGTTAATAACAGTATAATATGGGTAATAATGCATGTTATATTGATAATATTGGGAGTAATAAGTATATTTATTATAGTTCTGACGATAATAACTGTATAATATGGGTAATAATGCATAACATGTTAATAAAATTAGGAGTATTAAGTATAATTATTATAGTTCTAGCGATAATAACTGCATAATAGGGGTAATAATGCATGTTATACTGATAATAATGTAAGTAATAAGTATAACTATTATAATTCTAGCGATAATAACTGTAGAATAAGGGTAATAATGCATAACATATTGATGAAATTAGGAGTAATAAGTATAATTATTATAGTTCTAGCGATAATAACTGCATAATATGGGTAATAGTGCATGTTATATTGATAATATTGGGAGTAATAAGTATATTTATTATAGTTCTGACGATAATAACAGTATAATATGGGTAATAATGCATGTTATATTGATAATATTCGGAGTAATAAGTATAATTATTATATTTCTGGCGATAATAACTGCATAATATGGGTAACAATGCATGTTGTACTGATAATAATATAAGAAACAAGTAAAACTATTATAGTTCTAGCGATAATAACTGCATAATATGGGTAACAATGCATGTTGTACTGATAATAATATAAGAAACAAGTAAAACTATTATAGTTGTAGCGATAATAACTGCATAATATGGGTAATAATGCATGTTATACTAATAATAATACAAGTAATATGTATAACTATTATAGTTCTAGCGATAATAACTGCATAATAGGGGTAATAATGCATGTTATACTGATAATAATGTACGTAATAAGTATAATTATTGTAGTTCTAGCGATAATAACTGTATAATATGGGTAATAATGCATAACATATTGATAAAATTAGGAGTAATAAGTATAATTATTATAGTTCTAGCGATTATAACTGCACAATATCGATAATAGTGCATGTTATATTGATAATATTGGGAGTAATAAGTATATTTATTATAGTTCTAGCGATAATAACTGAATGATATGGGTAATAATGCATAACATATTGATAAAATTAGGAGTAATAAGTATAATTATTATAGTTCTAGCGATAATAACTGCATAATATCGGTAATACTGTATGTTATGTTGATAAAATGAGGAGTAATAAGTATAATTATTATAGTTCTGGCGATAATAAGTGCATACTATGGGTAATAATGCATGTTATATTGATAATATTGGGAGTAATAAGTATATTTATTATAGTTCTGCCGATAATAACCGTATAATATGGGTAATAATGCATAACATATTGATGAAATTAGGAGTAATAAGTATAATTATTATAGTTCTAGCGATAATAACTGCAGAATATGGGTAATAGTGCATGTTATATTGATAATATTGGGAGTAATAAGTATATTTATTATTGTTCTGACGATAATAACAGTATATTATGGGTAATAATGCATGTTATATTGATAATATTTGGATTCATAAGTATAATTATTGTAGTTCTCGCGATAATAACTGCATAATATGGGTAATAATGCATGTTATATTGATAATATTGGGAGTAATAAGTATAATTATTGTAGTTCTCGCGATAATAACTGCTTAATATGGGTAATAATGCATAACATATTGATAAAATTAGGAGTAATAAGTATAATTATTATAGTTCTAGCGATAATAACTGCATAATAGTTGTAATAATGCATGATATATTGATAATATCGCGAGTAATAAGTATAATTATCATAGTTTTAGCAATAATAACTGCATAATATGGGTAATAATGCATGTTATATTGATAATATTGGGAGTAATAAGTATATTTATTATAGTTCTGACGATAATAACCGTATAATATGGGTAATAATGCATGTTATATTGATAATATTCGGAGTAATAAGTATAATTATTATATTTCTGGCGATAATAACTGCATAATATGGGTAATAATGCATGTTATATTGACAACATTGGGAGTAATAAGTATAACTATTATAATTCTAGCGATAATAACAGTATAATATGGGTAATAATGCATGTTATATTGATAATAATAAAAGTAATAAGTATAATTATTATAGTTCGAGCGATAATAACTGCATAATATGGGCAATAGTGCATGTTATATTGATAATGTTAGGAGTAATAAGTATAATTATTATAGTTCTGGCGATAATAACTGCATAGTAATGGTAATAATGCCTGTTACATCGATAATAGTAAAAGTAATAAGTATAATTATTGTAGTTCTAGCGATAATAACTGCATAATATGGGCAGTAATGCATGATATGTTGATAATATTGCGAATAATAAGTATAATTATCATAGTTCTAGCTATAATACCTGCATAATATGGGTAATAATGCATGTTATACTGACAATAATATAAGTAATATGTATAACTATTATAGTTCTAGCGATAATAACTGTATAATATGATAAATAATGCATAACATATTGATAAAATTAGGAGTAATCAGTATAATTATTATAGTTCTAGCGATAATAACTGCATAATATTGGTAATAATGCATGTTATATGGATAATATTGGGAGTAATAAGTATAATTATTGTAGTTCTCGCTATAATAACTGCATAATATGGGTAATAATGCGTGTTATATTGATAATATTGGGAGTAATAAGTATAATTATTATATTTCTGGCGATAATAACTGCATAATATGGGTAATAATGCATGTTGTACTGATAATAATATAAGAAACAAGTAAAACTATTATAGTTCTAGCGATAACAACTGTATAATATGGGTAATAATGCATAACATATTGATAAAAATTGGAGTAATAAGTATAATTATAATAGTTCTGGCGATAATAACTGCATACTATGGGTAACAATGCATGTTATATTGATAATATTGGGAGTAATAAGTATATTTATTATAGTTCTGACGATAATAACAGTATAATATGGGTAATAATGCATGTTATATTGATAATATTCGGAGTAATAAGTATAATTATTATATTTCTGGCGATAATAACTGCATAATATGGGTAACAATGCATGTTGTACTGATAATAATATAAGAAACAAGTAAAACTATTATAGTTCTAGCGATAATAACTGCATAATATGGGTAACAATGCATGTTGTACTGATAATAATATAAGAAACAAGTAAAACTATTATAGTTGTAGCGATAATAACTGCATAATATGGGTAATAATGCATGTTATACTAATAATAATACAAGTAATATGTATAACTATTATAGTTCTAGCGATAATAACTGCATAATAGGGGTAATAATGCATGTTATACTCATAATAATGTACGTAATAAGTATAATTATTGTAGTTCTAGCGATAATAACTGTATAATATGGGTAATAATGCATAACATATTGATAAAATTAGGAGTAATAAGTATAATTATTATAGTTCTAGCGATTATAACTGCACAATATCGATAATAGTACATGTTATATTGATAATATTGGGAGTAATAAGTATATTTATTATAGTTCTAGCGATAATAACTGAATGATATGGGTAATAATGCATAACATATTGATAAAATTAGGAGTAATAAGTATAATTATTATAGTTCTAGCGATAATAACTGCATAATATCGGTAATACTGTATGTTATGTTGATAATATTGGGAGTAATAAGTATATTTATTATAGTTCTGACGATAATAACAGTATAATTTGGGTGATAATGCATGTTATATTGATAATATTGGGAGTAATAAGTATAATTATTGTAGTTCTAGCGATAATAACTGCAAAATATGGGTAATAATGCATGTTCTATTGATAAAATGAGGAGTAATAAGTATAATTATTATAGTTCTGGCGATAATAAGTGCATACTATGGGTAATAATGCATGTTATATTGATAATATTGGGAGTAATAAGTATATTTATTATAGTTCTGCCGATAATAACCGTATAATATGGGTAATAATGCATAACATATTGATGAAATTAGGAGTAATAAGTATAATTATTATAGTTCTAGCGATAATAACTGCAGAATATGGGTAATAGTGCATGTTATATTGATAATATTGGGAGTAATAAGTATATTTATTATTGTTCTGACGATAATAACAGTATATTATGGGTAATAATGCATGTTATATTGATAATATTTGGATTCATAAGTATAATTATTGTAGTTCTCGCGATAATAACTGCATAATATGGGTAATAATGCATGTTATATTGATAATATTGGGAGTAATAAGTATAATTATTGTAGTTCTCGCGATAATAACTGCTTAATATGGGTAATAATGCATAACATATTGATAAAATTAGGAGTAATAAGTATAATTATTATAGTTCTAGCGATAATAACTGCATAATAGTTGTAATAATGCATGATATATTGATAATATCGCGAGTAATAAGTATAATTATCATAGTTTTAGCAATAATAACTGCATAATATGGGTAATAATGCATGTTATATTGATAATATTGGGAGTAATAAGTATATTTATTATAGTTCTGACGATAATAACCGTATAATATGGGTAATAATGCATGTTATATTGATAATATTCGGAGTAATAAGTATAATTATTATATTTCTGGCGATAATAACTGCATAATATGGGTAATAATGCATGTTATATTGACAACATTGGGAGTAATAAGTATAACTATTATAATTCTAGCGATAATAACTGTATAATATGGGTAATAATGCATAACATATTGACGAAATTAGGAGTAATAAGTATAATTATTATAGTTCTAGCGATAATAACTGCATAATATGGGTAATAGTGCATGTTATATTGATAATATTGGGAGTAATAAGTATATTTATTATAGTTCTGACGATAATAACAGTATAATATGGGTAATAATGCATGTTATATTGATAATATTGGGAGTAATAAGTATATTTGTTATAGTTCTGACGATAATAACAGTATAATATGGGTAATAATGCATGTTATATTGATAATAATAAAAGTAATAAGTATAATTATTATAGTTCGAGCGATAATAACTGCATAATATGGGCAATAGTGCATGTTATATTGATAATGTTAGGAGTAATAAGTATAATTATTATAGTTCTGGCGATAATAACTGCATAGTAATGGTAATAATGCATGTTACATCGATAATAGTAAAAGTAATAAGTATAATTATTGTAGTTCTAGCGATAATAACTGCATAATATGGGCAGTAATGCATGATATGTTGATAATATTGCGAATAATAAGTATAATTATCATAGTTCTAGCTATAATACCTGCATAATATGGGTAATAATGCATGTTATACTGACAATAATATAAGTAATATGTATAACTATTATAGTTCTAGCGATAATAACTGTATAATATGATAAATAATGCATAACATATTGATAAAATTAGGAGTAATCAGTATAATTATTATAGTTCTAGCGATAATAACTGCATAATATTGGTAATAATGCATGTTATATGGATAATATTGGGAGTAATAAGTATAATTATTGTAGTTCTCGCTATAATAACTGCATAATATGGGTAATAATGCGTGTTATATTGATAATATTGGGAGTAATAAGTATAATTATTATATTTCTGGCGATAATAACTGCATAATATGGGTAATAATGCATGTTGTACTGATAATAATATAAGAAACAAGTAAAACTATTATAGTTCTAGCGATAACAACTGTATAATATGGGTAATAATGCATAACATATTGATAAAAATTGGAGTAATAAGTATAATTATAATAGTTCTGGCGATAATAACTGCATACTATGGGTAACAATGCATGTTATATTGATAATATTGGGAGTAATAAGTATATTTATTATAGTTCTGCCGATAATAACCGTATAATATGGGTAATAATGCATGTTATATTGATAATATCGGGAGTAAGAAGTATATTTATTATAGTTCTGACGATAATAACTGTATAATATGGGTAATAATGCATAACATGTTAATAAAATTAGGAGTATTAAGTATAATTATTATAGCTCTAGCGATAATAACTGCATAATAGGGGTAATAATGCATGTTATACTGATAATAATGTAAGTAATAAGTATAACTATTATAATTCTAGCGATAATAACTGTAGAATAAGGGTAATAATGCATAACATATTGATGAAATTAGGAGTAATAAGTATAATTATTATAGTTCTAGCGATAATAACTGCATAATATGGGTAATAGTGCATGTTATATTGATAATATTGGGAGTAATAAGTATATTTATTATAGTTCTGACGATAATAACAGTATAATATGGGTAATAATGCATGTTATATTGATAATATTCGGAGTAATAAGTATAATTATTATATTTCTGGCGATAATAACTGCATAATATGGGTAACAATGCATGTTGTACTGATAATAATATAAGAAACAAGTAAAACTATTATAGTTCTAGCGATAATAACTGCATAATATGGGTAACAATGCATGTTGTACTGATAATAATATAAGAAACAAGTAAAACTATTATAGTTGTAGCGATAATAACTGCATAATATGGATAATAATGCATGTTATACTAATAATAATACAAGTAATATGTATAACTATTATAGTTCTAGCGATAATAACTGCATAATAGGGGTAATAATGCATGTTATACTGATAATAATGTACGTAATAAGTATAATTATTGTAGTTCTAGCGATAATAACTGTATAATATGGGTAATAATGCATAACATATTGATAAAATTAGGAGTAATAAGTATAATTATTATAGTTCTAGCGATTATAACTGCACAATATCGATAATAGTGCATGTTATATTGATAATATTGGGAGTAATAAGTATATTTATTATAGTTCTAGCGATAATAACTGAATGATATGGGTAATAATGCATAACATATTGATAAAATTAGGAGTAATAAGTATAATTATTATAGTTCTAGCGATAATAACTGCATAATATCGGTAATACTGTATGTTATGTTGATAATATTGGGAGTAATAAGTATATTTATTATAGTTCTGACGATAATAACAGTATAATTTGGATGATAATGCATGTTATATTGATAATATTGGGAGTAATAAGTATAACTATTATAATTCTAGCGATAATAACTGTATAATATGGGTAATAATGCATAACATATTGACGAAATTAGGAGTAATAAGTATAATTATTATAGTTCTAGCGATAATAACTGCATAATATGGGTAATAGTGCATGTTATATTGATAATATTGGGAGTAATAAGTATAATTATTATATTTCTGGCGATAATAACTGCATAATATGGGTATCAATGCATGTTGTACTGATAATAATATAAGAAACAAGTAAAACTATTATAGTTCTAGCGATAATAACTGCATAATATGGGTAATAATGCATGTTATACTAATAATAATACAAGTAATATGTATAACTATTATAGTTCTAGCGTTAATAACTGCATAATAGGGGTAATAATGCATGTTATACTGATAATAATGTACGTAATAAGTATAATTATTTTAGTTCTCGCGATAATAACTGCTTAATATGGGTAATAATGCATAACATATTGATAAAATTAGGAGTAATAAGTATAATTATTATAGTTCTAGCGATAATAACTGCAGAATAGTTGTAATAATGCATGATATATTGATAATATCGCGAGTAATAAGTATAATTATCATAGTTCTAGCAATAATAACTGCATAATATGGGTAATAATGCATGTTATACTGACAATAATATAAGTAATATGTATAACTATTATAGTTCTAGCGATAATAACTGCATAATATCGGTAATAGTGTATGTTATATTGATAATATTGGGAGTAATAAGTATATTTATTATAGTTCTGACGATAATAACTGTATAATATGGGTAATAATGCATGTTATATTGATAGTATTTGGAGTCATAAGTATAATTATTGTAGTTCTCGCGATAATAACTGCATAATATGGGTAATAATGCATGTTATATTGATAATATTGGGAGTAATAAGAATAATTATTGTAGTTCTCGCGATAATAACTGCTTAATATGGGTAATAATGCATAACATATTGATAAAATTAGGAGTAATAAGTATAATTATTATAGTTCTAGCGATAATAAGTGCATAATAGGGGTAATAATGCATGATATATTGATAATATTGCGAGTAATAAGTATAATTATCATAGTTCTAGCAATAATAACTGCATAATAGGTGTAATAATGCATGATATATTGATAATATTGCGAGTAATAAGTATAATTATCATAGTTCTAGCAATAATAACTGCATAATAGGGGTAATAATGCATGATATATTGATATTATTGCGAGTAATAAGTATAATTATCATAGTTCTAGCAATAATAACTGCATAATATGGGTAATAATGCATGTTACATTGATAAAATGAGAAGTAATAAGTATAATTATTATAGTTCTGGCGATAATAACTGCACAATATCGGTAATGTGCATGTTATATTGATAATATTTGGAGTCATAAGTATAATTATTGTAGTTCTCGCGATAATAACTGCATAATAGGGGTAATAATGCATGTTATACTGATAATAATATAAGTAATAAGTATAACTATTATAGTTCTAACGATAATAACTGTATAATATGGGTAATAATGCATGTTATATTGATAAAATGAGGAGTAATAAGTATAATTCTTATAGTTCTAGCGATAATAACTGCATAATATGGGTAATAATGCATGTTATATTGATAAAATGAGAAGTAATAAGTATAATTATTATAGTTCTGGCGATAATAACTGTATAATATGGGTAATAATCCATAACATATTGATAAAATTAGGAGTATTAAGTATAATTATTATAGCTCTAGCGATAATAACTGCATAATAGGGGTAATAATGCATGTTATACTGATAATAATGTAAGTAATAAGTATAACTATTATAGTTCTAGCGATAATAACTGTATAATATGGGTAATAATGCATAACATATTGATAAAATTAGGAGTAATAAGTATAATTATTATAGTTCTAGCGATAATAACTGCACAATATCGGTAATGTGCATGTTATATTGATAATATTGGGAGTAATAAGTATAATTATTATAGTTCGAGCGATAACAACTGCCTAATATGGGTAATAGTGCATGTTACATTGATAAAGTTAGGAGTAATAAGTATAATTATTATAGTTCTGGCGATAATAACTGCATAGTATTGGTAATAATGCATGTAACATTGATAATAGTAAAAGTAATAAGAATAATTATTGTAGTTCTAGCGATAATAACTGCATAATATGGGTAATAATGCATGTTGTACTGATAGTAATATAAGAAACAAGTAAAACTATTATAGTTCTGGCGATAATAACTGCATAATATGGGTAATAATGCATGTTATATTGATAAAATGAGGAGTAATAAGTATAATTATTATAGTTCTAGCAATAATAAGTGCATAATAGGGGTAATAATGCATGATATATTGATAATATTGCGAGTAATAAGTATAATTATCATAGTTCTAGCAATAATAACTGCATAATAGTTGTAATAATGCATGATATATTGATAATATTCCGAGTAATAAGTATAATTATCATAGTTCTAGCAATAATAACTGCATAATAGGGGTAATAATGCATGATATATTGATAATATTGCGAGTAATAAGTATAATTATCATAGTTCTAGCAATAATAACTGCATAATATGGGTAATAATGCATGTTACATTGATAAAATGAGAAGTAATAAGTATAATTATTATAGTTCTGGCGATAATAACTGTATAATATGGGTAATAATGCATAACATATTGATAAAATTAGGAGTATTAAGTATAATTATTATAGCTCTAGCGATAATAACTGCATAATAGGGGTAATAATGCATGTTATACTGATAATAATAGAAGTAATAAGTATAACTATTATAGTTCTAGCGATAATAACTGTATAATATGGGTAATAATGCATAACATATTGATAAAATTAGGAGTAATAAGTATAATTATTATAGTTCTAGCGATAATAACTGCACAATATCGGTAATGTGCATGTTATATTGATAATATTGGGAGTAATAAGTATAATTATTGTAGTTCTAGCGATAATAACTGCATAATAGGGGTAATAATGCATGATATATTGATAATATTGCGAGTAATAAGTATAATTATCATAGTTCTAGCAATAATAACTGCATAATATGGGTAATAATGCATGTTATATTGATAAAATGAGAAGTAATGAGTATAATTATTATAGTTCTGGCGATAATAACTGTATAATATGGGTAATAATGCATAACATATTGATAAAATTAGGAGTATTAAGTATAATTATTATAGCTCTAGCGATAATAACTGCATAATAGGGGTAATAATGCATGTTATACTGATAATAATATAAGTAATAAGTATAACTATTATAGTTCTAACGATAATAACTGTATAATATGGGTAATAATGCATGTTATACTAATAATAATATAAGTAATATGTATAACTATTATAGTTCTAGCGATAATAACTGTATAATATGATTAATAATGCATAACATATTGATAAAATTAGGAGTAATCAGTATATTTATTATAGTTCTGACGATAATAACAGTATAATATGGGTAATAATGCATGTTATATTGATAATATTGGGAGTAATAAGTATATTTATTATAGTTCTGACGATAATAACTGTATAATATGGGTAATAATGCATGTTATATTGATAATATTGGGAGTAATAAGTATAATTATTGTAGTTCTAGCGATAATAACTGCATAATATGGGTAATAATGCATGTTATATTGATAAAATGAGGAGTAATAAGTATAATTCTTATAGTTCTGGCGGTAATAACTGTATAATATGGGTAATAATGCATAACATATTGATAGAATTAGGAGTATTAAGTATAATTATTATAGCTCTAGCGATAATAACTGCATAATAGGGGTAATAATGCATGTTGTACTGATAGTAATATAAGAAACAAGTAAAACTATTATAGTTCTGGCGATAATAACTGCATAATATGGGTAATAATGCATGTTATATTGATAAAATGAGGAGTAATAAGTATAATTATTATAGTTCTAGCAATAATAAGTGCATAATAGGGGTAATAATGCATGTTATATTGATAATATTGGGAGTAATAAGTATATTTGTTATAGTTCTGACGATAATAACAGTATAATATGGGTAATAGTGCATGTTATATTGATAAAATTGGGAGCAATAGGTATATTTATTATAGTTCTGACGATAATAACAGTATAATACGGGTAATAATGCATGTTATATTGATAATATTGGGAGTAATAGGTATATTTATTATAGTTCTGACGATAATAACAGTATAATATGGGTAATAATGCATGTTATATTGATAATATTGGGAGTAATAAGTATATTTATTATAGTTCTGACGATAATAACTGTATAATATGGGTAATAATGCATAACATATTAATAAAATTAGGAGTATTAAGTATAACTATTATAGTTCTAGCGATAATAACTGTATAATATGGGTAATAATGCATGTTATATTGATAAAATGAGGAGTAATAAGTATAATTCTTATAGTTCTAGCGATAATAACTGCATAATAGGGGTAATAATGCATGATATATTGATAATATTGCGAGTAATAAGTATAATTATCATAGTTCTAGCAATAATAACTGCATAATATGGGTAATAATGCATGTTATATTGATAAAATGAGGAGTAATAAGTATAATTATTATAGTTCTGGCGGTAATAACTGTATAATATGGGTAATAATGCATAACATATTGATAGAATTAGGAGTATTAAGTATAATTATTATAGCTCTAGCGATAATAACTGCATAATAGGGGTAATAATGCATGTTATACTGATAATAATATAAGTAATAAGTATAAGTATTATAGTTCTAGCGTTAATAACTGTATAATATGGGTAATAATGCATAACATATTGATAAAATTAGGAGTAATAAGTATAATTATTATAGTTCTAGCGATAATGACTGCACAATATCGGTAATGTGCATGTTATATTGATAATATTGGGAGTAATAAGTATATTTATTATAGTTCTGACGATAATAACAGTATAATATGGGTAATAATGCATGTTGTATTGATAATATTGGGAGTAATAAGTATAATTATTGTAGTTCTCGCGATAATAACTGCATAATATGGGTAATAATGCATGTTATATTGATAACATTGGGAGTAATAAGAATAATTATTGTAGTTCTCGCGATAATAACTGCTTAATATGGGTAATAATGCATAACATATTGATAAAATTAGGAGTAATAAGTATAATTATTATAGTTCTAGCGATAATAAGTGCATAATAGGGGTAATAATGCATGATATATTGATAATATTGCGAGTAATAAGTATAATTATCATAGTTCTAGCAATAATAACTGCATAATATGGGTAATAATGCATGTTACATTGATAAAATGAGAAGTAATAAGTATAATTATTATAGTTCTAGCGATAATAACAGTATAATATGGGGGATAATGCATGTTATATTGATAATATTGGGAGTAATAAGTATATTTATTATAGTTCTGACGATAATAACTGCATAATAGAGTTAATAATGCATGTTATACTGATACAAATATAGGTAATAAGTATAACTATTATAGTTTTAGCGACAATAACTGCATAATATGGGTAATAATGCATGTTATATTGATAATATTGGGAGTAATAAGTATATTTGTTATAGTTCTGACGATAATAACAGTATAATATGGGTAATAATGCATGTTATATTGATAATAATAAAAGTAATAAGTATAATTATTATAGTTCGAGCGATAATAACTGCATAATATGGGCAATAGTGCATGTTATATTGATAATGTTAGGAGTAATAAGTATAATTATTATAGTTCTGGCGATAATAACTGCATAGTATTGGTAATAATGCATGTTACATCGATAATAGTAAAAGTAATAAGTATAATTATTGTAGTTCTAGCGATAATAACTGCATAATATGGGCAGTAATGCATGATATGTTGATAATATTGCGAATAATAAGTATAATTATCATAGTTCTAGCTATAATACCTGCATAATATGGGTAATAATGCATGTTATACTGACAATAATATAAGTAATATGTATAACTATTATAGTTCTAGCGATAATAACTGCATAATAGGGGTAATAATGCATGTTATACTGATAATAATGTACGTAATAAGTATAATTATTGTAGTTCTAGCGATAATAACTGTATAATATGGGTAATAATGCATAACATATTGATAAAATTGGGAGTAATAAGTATAATTATTATAGTTCTAGCGATTATAACTGCACAATATCGATAATAGTGCATGTTATATTGATAATATTGGGAGTAATAAGTATATTTATTATAGTTCTAGCGATAATAACTGAATGATATGGGTAATAATGCATAACATATTGATAAAATTAGGAGTATTAAGTATAATTATTACAGCTCTAGCGATAATAACTGCATAATAGGGGTAATAATGCATGTTATACTGATAATAATATAAGTTATAAGTATAACTGTTATAGTTCTAACGATAATAACTGTATAATATGGGTAATAATGCATAACATATTGATAAAATTAGGAGTAATAAGTATAATTATTATAGTTCTAGCGATAATAACTGCACAATATCGGTAATAGTGCATGTTATATTGATAATATTGGGAGTAATAAGTATATTTATTATAGTTCTGACTATAATAACAGTATAATATGGGTGATAATGCATGTTATATTGATAATATTGGGAGTAATAAGTATAATTATTGTAGTTCTAGCGATAATAACTGAATGATATGGGTAATAATGCATGTTATATTGATAAAATTAGGAGTAATAAGTATAATTATTATACTTCTGGCGATAATAACAGTATAATATGGGTAATAATGCATGTTATACTAATAATAATATAAGTAATATGTATAACTATTATAGTTCTAGCGATAATAACAGTATAATATGGGTGATAATGCATGTTATATTGATAATATTGGGAGTAATAAGTATAATTATTGTAGTTCTAGCGATAATAACTGAATGATATGGGTAATAATGCATGTTATATTGATAAAATTAGGAGTAATAAGTATAATTATTATACTTCTGGCGATAATAACAGTATAATATGGGTAATAATGCATGTTATACTAATAATAATATAAGTAGTATGTATAACTATTATAGTTCTAGCGATAATAACAGTATAATATGGGGGACAATGCATGTTATATTGATAATATTGGGAGTAATAAGTATATTTATTATAGTTCTGACGATAATAACTGCATAATAGAGTTAATAATGCATGTTATACTGATACAAATATAGGTAATAAGTATAACTATTATAGTTTTAGCGACAATAACTGCATAATATGGGTAATAGTGCATGTTATATTGATAATATTGGGAGTAATAAGTATATTTATTATAGTTCTGACGATAATAACAGTATAATATGGGTAATAATGCATGTTATATTGATAATATTTGGATTCATAAGTATAATTATTGTAGTTCTCGCGATAATAACTGCATAATATGGGTAATAATGCATGTTATATTGATAATATTGGGAGTAATAAGTATAATTATTGTAGTTCTCGCGATAATAACTGCTTAATATGGGAAATAATGCATAACATATTGATAAAATTAGGAGTAATAAGTATAATTATTATAGTTCTAGCGATAATAAGTGCATAATAGGGGTAATAATGCTTGGTATATTGATAATATTGCGAGTAATAAGTATAATTATCATAGTTCTAGCAATAATAACTGCATAATAGGTGTAATAATGCATGATATATTGATAATATTGCGAGTAATAAGTATAATTATCATAGTTCTAGCAATAATAACTGCATAATAGGGGTAATAATGCATGATATATTGATAATATTGCGAGTAATAAGTATAATTATCATAGTTCTAGCAATAATAACTGCATAATATGGGTAATAATGCATGTTACATTGATAAAATGAGAAGTAATAAGTATAATTATTATAGTTCTGGCGATAATAACTGTATAATATGGGTAATAATGCATAACATATTGATAAAATTAGGAGTATTAAGTATAATTATTACAGCTCTAGCGATAATAACTGCATAATAGGGGTAATAATGCATGTTATACTGATAATAATATAAGTTATAAGTATAACTATTATAGTTCTAACGATAATAACTGTATAATATGGGTAATAATGCATAACATATTGATAAAATTAGGAGTAATAAGTATAATTATTATAGTTCTAGCGATAATAACTGCACAATATCGGTAATAGTGCATGTTATATTGATAATATTGGGAGTAATAAGTATATTTATTATAGTTCTGACTATAATAACAGTATAATATGGGTGATAATGCATGTTATATTGATAATATTGGGAGTAATAAGTATATTTATTATAGTTCTGACGATAATAACTGTATAATATGGGTAATAATGCATGTTATATTGATAATATTTGGAGTCATAAGTATAATTATTGTAGTTCTCGCGATAATAACTGCATAATAGGGGTAATAATGCATGTTATACTGATAATAATATAAGTAATAAGTATAATTATTATAGTTCTGGCGATAATAACTGTATAATATGGGTAATAATGCATAACATATTGATAAAATTAGGAGTATTAAGTATAATTATTATAGCTCTAGCGATAATAACTGCATAATAGGGGTAATAATGCATGTTATACTGATAATAATATAAGTAATAAGTATAACTATTATAGTTCTAGCGATAATAACTGTATAATATGGGTAATAATGCATAACATATTGATAAAATTAGGAGTAATAAGTATAATTATTATAGTTCTAGCGATAATAACTGCACAATATCGGTAATGTGCATGTTATATTGATAATATTGGGAGTAATAAGTATAATTATCATAGTTCTAGCAATAATAACTGCATAATATGGGTAATAATGCATGTTATATTGATAAAATGAGAAGTAATGAGTATAATTATTATAGTTCTGGCGATAATAACTGTATAATATGGGTAATAATGCATAACATATTGATAAAATTAGGAGTATTAAGTATAATTATTATAGCTCTAGCGATAATAACTGCATAATAGGGGTAATAATGCATGTTATACTGATAATAATATAAGTAATAAGTATAACTATTATAGTTCTAACGATAATAACTGTATAATATGGGTAATAATGCATGTTATACTAATAATAATATAAGTAATATGTATAACTATTATAGTTCTAGCGATAATAACTGTATAATATGATTAATAATGCATAACATATTGATAAAATTAGGAGTAATCAGTATAATTATTATAGTTCTAGCGTTAATAACTGCATAATATCGGTAATAGTGTATGTTATATTGATAATATTGGGAGTAATAAGTATATTTATTATAGTTCTGACGTTAATAACAGTATAATATGGGTAATAATGCATGTTATATTGATAATATTGGGAGTAATAAGTATATTTATTATAATTCTGACGATAATAACTGTATAATATGGGTAATAATGCATAACATATTAATAAAATTAGGAGTAATAAGTATATTTATTATAGTTCTGACGATAATAACAGTATAATATGGGTAATAATGCATGGTATATTGATAATATTGGGAGTAATAAGTATAATTATTGTAGTTCTCGCGATAATAACTGCATAATATGGGTAATAATGCATGTTATATTGATAATATTGGGAGTAATAAGAATATTTATTGTAGTTCTCGCGATAATAACTGCTTAATATGGGTAATAATGCATAACATATTGATAAAATTAGGAGTAATAAGTATAATTATTATAGTTCTAGCGATAATAACTGCATAATAGGGGTAATAATGCATGATATATTGATAATATTGCGAGTAATAAGTATAATTATCATAGTTCTAGCAATAATAACTGCATAATATGGGTAATAATGCATGTTATATTGATAAAATGAGAAGTAATGAGTATAATTATTATAGTTCTGGCGATAATAACTGTATAATATGGATAATAATGCATAACATATTGATAAAATTAGGAGTATTAAGTATAATTATTATAGCTCTAGCGATAATAACTGCATAATAGGGGTAATAATGCATGTTATACTGATAATAATATAAGTAATAAGTATAACTATTATAGTTCTAACGATAATAACTGTATAATATGGGTAATAATGCATGTTATACTAATAATAATATAAGTAATATGTATAACTATTATAGTTCTAGCGATAATAACTGTATAATATGATTAATAATGCATAACATATTGATAAAATTAGGAGTAATCAGTATAATTATTATAGTTCTAGCGTTAATAACTGCATAATATCGGTAATAGTGTATGTTATATTGATAATATTGGGAGTAATAAGTATATTTATTATAGTTCTGACGTTAATAACAGTATAATATGGGTAATAATGCATGTTATATTGATAATATTGGGAGTAATAAGTATATTTATTATAATTCTGACGATAATAACTGTATAATATGGGTAATAATGCATAACATATTAATAAAATTAGGAGTAATAAGTATATTTATTATAGTTCTGACGATAATAACAGTATAATATGGGTAATAATGCATGGTATATTGATAATATTGGGAGTAATAAGTATAGTTATTGTAGTTCTCGCGATAATAACTGCATAATATGGGTAATAATGCATGTTGTACTGATAATAATATACGAAACAAGTAAAACTATTATAGTTCTAGCGATAATAACTGCATAATATGGGTAATAATGCATGTTATACTAATAATAATACAAGTAATATGTATAACTATTATAGTTCTAGCGATAATAACTGCATAATAGGGGTAATAATGCATGTTATACTGATAATAATGTACGTAATAAGTATAATTATTGTGGTTCTAGCGATAATAACTGTATAATATGGGTAATAATGCATAACATATTGATAAAATTAGGAGTAATAAGTATAATTATTATAGTTCTAGCGATAATAACTGCACAATATCGATAATAGTGCATGTTATATTGATAATATTGGGAGTAATAAGTATATTTATTATAGTTCTAGCGATAATAACTGAATGATATGGGTAATAATGCATGTTATATTGATAAAATTAGGAGTAATAAGTATAATTATTATAGTTCTAGCGATAATAACTGCATAATAGGGGTAATAATGCATGTTATACTGATAATAATATAAGTAATAAGTATAACTATTATAGTTCTAGCGATAATAACTGTATAATATGGGTAATAATGCATAACATATTGATAAAATTAGGAGTAATAAGTATAATTATTATAGTTCTAGCGATAATAACTGCACAATATCGGTAATGTGCATGTTATATTGATAATATTGGGAGTAATAAGTATAATTATTATAGTTCGAGCGATAACAACTGCCTAATATGGGTAATAGTGCATGTTACATTGATAAAGTTAGGAGTAATAAGTATAATTATTATAGTTCTGGCGATAATAACTGCATAGTATTGGTAATAATGCATGTAACATTGATAATAGTAAAAGTAATAAGAATAATTATTGTAGTTCTAGCGATAATAACTGCATAATATGGGTAATAATGCATGTTGTACTGATAATAATATAAGAAACAAGTAAAACTATTATAGTTCTGGCGATAATAACTGCATACTATGGGTAATAATGCATGTTATATTGATAATATTGGGAGTAATAAGTATATTTATTATAGTTCTGCCGATAATAACCGTATCATATGGGTAATAATGCATGTTATATTGATAATATCGGGAGTAATAAGTATATTTATTATAGTTCTGACGATAATAACTGTATAATATGGGTAATAATGCATAACATGTTAATAAAATTAGGAGTATTAAGTATAATTATTATAGTTCTAGCGATAATAACTGCATAATAGGGGTGGTAATGCATGTTATACTGATAATAATGTAAGTAATAAGTATAACTATTATAATTCTAGCGATAATAACTGTATAATATGGGTAATAATGCATGTTATACTAATAATAATATAAGTAATATGTATAACTATTATAGTTCTAGCGATAATAACTGTATAATATGATTAATAATGCATAACATATTGATAAAATTAGGAGTAATCAGTATAATTATTATAGTTCTAGCGTTAATAACTGCATAATATCGGTAATAGTGTATGTTATATTGATAATATTGGGAGTAATAAGTATATTTATTATAGTTCTGACGTTAATAACAGTATAATATGGGTAATAATGCATGTTATATTGATAATATTGGGAGTAATAAGTATATTTATTATAATTCTGACGATAATAACTGTATAATATGGGTAATAATGCATAACATATTAATAAAATTAGGAGTAATAAGTATATTTATTATAGTTCTGACGATAATAACAGTATAATATGGGTAATAATGCATGGTATATTGATAATATTGGGAGTAATAAGTATAATTATTGTAGTTCTCGCGATAATAACTGCATAATATGGGTAATAATGCATGTTATATTGATAATATTGGGAGTAATAAGAATATTTATTGTAGTTCTCGCGATAATAACTGCTTAATATGGGTAATAATGCATAACATATTGATAAAATTAGGAGTAATAAGTATAATTATTATAGTTCTAGCGATAATAACTGCATAATAGGGGTAATAATGCATGATATATTGATAATATTGCGAGTAATAAGTATAATTATCATAGTTCTAGCAATAATAACTGCATAATATGGGTAATAATGCATGTTATATTGATAAAATGAGAAGTAATGAGTATAATTATTATAGTTCTGGCGATAATAACTGTATAATATGGATAATAATGCATAACATATTGATAAAATTAGGAGTATTAAGTATAATTATTATAGCTCTAGCGATAATAACTGCATAATAGGGGTAATAATGCATGTTATACTGATAATAATATAAGTAATAAGTATAACTATTATAGTTCTAACGATAATAACTGTATAATATGGGTAATAATGCATGTTATACTAATAATAATATAAGTAATATGTATAACTATTATAGTTCTAGCGATAATAACTGTATAATATGATTAATAATGCATAACATATTGATAAAATTAGGAGTAATCAGTATAATTATTATAGTTCTAGCGTTAATAACTGCATAATATCGGTAATAGTGTATGTTATATTGATAATATTGGGAGTAATAAGTATATTTATTATAGTTCTGACGTTAATAACAGTATAATATGGGTAATAATGCATGTTATATTGATAATATTGGGAGTAATAAGTATATTTATTATAATTCTGACGATAATAACTGTATAATATCGGTAATAATGCATAACATATTAATAAAATTAGGAGTAATAAGTATATTTATTATAGTTCTGACGATAATAACAGAATAATATGGGTAATAATGCATGGTATATTGATAATATTGGGAGTAATAAGTATAGTTATTGTAGTTCTCGCGATAATAACTGCATAATATGGGTAATAATGCATGTTATATTGATAATATTGGGAGTAATAAGAATATTTATTGTAGTTCTCGCGATAATAACTGCTTAATATGGGTAATAATGCATAACATATTGATAAAATTAGGAGTAATAAGTATAATTATTATAGTTCTAGCGATAATAACTGCATAATAGGGGTAATAATGCATGATATATTGATAATATTGCGAGTAATAAGTATAATTATCATAGTTCTAGCAATAATAACTGCATAATATGGGTAATAATGCATGTTATATTGATAAAATGAGAAGTAATGAGTATAACTATTATAGTTCTAACGATAATAACTGTATAATATGGGTAATAATGCATGTTATACTAATAATAATATAAGTAATATGTATAACTATTATAGTTCTAACGATAATAACTGTATAATATGGGTAATAATGCATGTTATACTAATAATAATATAAGTAATATGTATAACTATTATAGTTCTAGCGATAATAACTGTATAATATGATTAATAATGCATAACATATTGATAAAATTAGGAGTAATCAGTATAATTATTATAGTTCTAGCGATAATAACTGCATAATATGGGTAATAATGCATGTTATATTGATAATATTGGGAGTAATAAGTATATTTGTTATAGTTCTGACGATAATAACAGTATAATATGGGTAATAGTGCATGTTATATTGATAAAATTGGGAGCAATAGGTATATTTATTATAGTTCTGACGATAATAACAGTATAATACGGGTAATAATGCATGTTATATTGATAATATTGGGAGTAATAAGTATATTTATTATAGTTCTGACGATAATAACAGTATAATATGGGTAATAATGCATGTGATATTGATAATATTGGGAGTAATAAGTATATTTATTATAGTTCTGACGATAATAACTGTATAATATGGGTAATAATGCATAACATATTAATAAAATTAGGAGTATTAAGTATAATTATTATAGTTCTAGCGATAATAACTGCATAATGTGGGTAATAATGCATGATATATTGATAATATTGCGAGTAATAAGTATAATTATCATAGTTCTAGCAATAATAACTGCATAATATCGGAAATAGTGTATGTTATATTGATAATATTGGGAGTAATAAGTATAATTATCATAGTTCTAGCAATAATAACTGCATAATATGGGTAATAATGCATGTTATATTGATAAAATGAGAAGTAATGAGTATAATTATTATAGTTCTGGCGATAATAACTGTATAATATGGATAATAATGCATAACATATTGATAAAATTAGGAGTATTAAGTATAATTATTATAGCTCTAGCGATAATAACTGCATAATAGGGGTAATAATGCATGTTATACTGATAATAATATAAGTAATAAGTATAACTATTATAGTTCTAACGATAATAACTGTATAATATGGGTAATAATGCATGTTATACTAATAATAATATAAGTAATATGTATAACTATTATAGTTCTAGCGATAATAACTGTATAATATGATTAATAATGCATAACATATTGATAAAATTAGGAGTAATCAGTATAATTATTATAGTTCTAGCGTTAATAACTGCATAATATCGGTAATAGTGTATGTTATATTGATAATATTGGGAGTAATAAGTATATTTATTATAGTTCTGACGTTACTAACAGTATAATATGGGTAATAATGCATGTTATATTGATAATATTGGGAGTAATAAGTATATTTATTATAATTCTGACGATAATAACTGTATAATATCGGTAATAATGCATAACATATTAATAAAATTAGGAGTAATAAGTATATTTATTATAGTTCTGACGATAATAACAGAATAATATGGGTAATAATGCATGGTATATTGATAATATTGGGAGTAATAAGTATAGTTATTGTAGTTCTCGCGATAATAACTGCATAATATGGGTAATAATGCATGTTATATTGATAATATTGGGAGTAATAAGAATATTTATTGTAGTTCTCGCGATAATAACTGCTTAATATGGGTAATAATGCATAACATATTGATAAAATTAGGAGTAATAAGTATAATTATTATAGTTCTAGCGATAATAACTGCATAATAGTGGTAATAATGCATGATATATTGATAATATTGCGAGTAATAAGTATAATTATCATAGTTCTAGCAATAATAACTGCATAATATGGGTAATAATGCATGTTATATTGATAAAATGAGAAGTAATGAGTATAACTATTATAGTTCTAACGATAATAACTGTATAATATGGGTAATAATGCATGTTATACTAATAATAATATAAGTAATATGTATAACTATTATAGTTCTAGCGATAATAACTGTATAATATGATTAATAATGCATAACATATTGATAAAATTAGGAGTAATCAGTATAATTATTATAGTTCTAGCGATAATAACTGCATAATATGGGTAATAATGCATGTTATATTGATAATATTGGGAGTAATAAGTATATTTGTTATAGTTCTGACGATAATAACAGTATAATATGGGTAATAGTGCATGTTATATTGATAAAATTGGGAGCAATAGGTATATTTATTATAGTTCTGACGATAATAACAGTATAATACGGGTAATAATGCATGTTATATTGATAATATTGGGAGTAATAAGTATATTTATTATAGTTCTGACGATAATAACAGTATAATATGGGTAATAATGCATGTTATATTGATAATATTGGGAGTAATAAGTATATTTATTATAGTTCTGACGATAATAACTGTATAATATGGGTAATAATGCATAACATATTAATAAAATTAGGAGTATTAAGTATAATTATTATAGTTCTAGCGATAATAACTGCATAATGTGGGTAATAATGCATGATATATTGATAATATTGCGAGTAATAAGTATAATTATCATAGTTCTAGCAATAATAACTGCATAATATCGGTAATAGTGTATGTTATATTGATAATATTGGGAGTAATAAGTATATTTATTATAGTTCTGACGATAATAACAGTATAATATGGGTAATAATGCATGTTATATTGATAATATTTGGAGTGTTAAGTATAATTATTGTAGTTCTAGCAATAATAACTGCATAATATCGGTAATAGTGTATGTTATATTGATAATATTGGGAGTAATAAGTATATTTATTATAGTTCTGACGATAATAACAGTATAATATGGGTAATAATGCATAACATATTGATAGAATTAGGAGTATTAAGTATAATTATTATAGCTCTAGCGATAATAACTGCATAATAGGGGTAATAATGCATGATATATTGATAATATTGCGAGTAATAAGTATAATTATCATAGTTCTAGCAATAATAACTGCATAATATGGGTAATAATGCATGTTACATTGATAAAATGAGAAGTAATAAGTATAATTATTATAGTTCTGGCAATAATAACTGTATAATATGGGTAATAATGCATAACATATTGATAAAATTAGGAGTATTAAGTATAATTATTACAGCTCTAGCGATAATAACTGCATAATAGGGGTAATAATGCATGTTATACTGATAATAATATAAGTTATAAGTATAACTATTATAGTTCTAACGATAATAACTGTATAATATGGGTAATAATGCATAACATATTGATAAAATTAGGAGTAATAAGTATAATTATTATAGTTCTAGCGATAATAACTGCACAATATCGGTAATAGTGCATGTTATATTGATAATATTGGGAGTAATAAGTATATTTATTATAGTTCTGACTATAATAACAGTATAATATGGGTGATAATGCATGTTATATTGATAATATTGGGAGTAATAATTATATTTATTATAGTTCTGACGATAATAACTGTATAATATGGGTAATAATGCATGTTATATTGATAATATTTGGAGTCATAAGTATAATTATTGTAGTTCTCGCGATAATAACTGCATAATAGGGGTAATAATGCATGTTATACTGATAATAATATAAGTAATAAGTATAACTATTATAGTTCTAACGATAATAACTGTATAATATGGGTAATAATGCATGTTATATTGATAAAATGAGGAGTAATAAGTATAATTCTTATAGTTCTAGCGATAATAACTGCATAATATGGGTAATAATGCATGTTATATTGATAAAATGAGAAGTAATAAGTATAATTATTATAGTTCTGGCGATAATAACTGTATAATATGGGTAATAATGCATAACATATTGATAAAATTAGGAGTAATAAGTATTATTATTATAGTTCTAGCGATAATAACTGCACAATATCGGTAATGTGCATGTTATATTGATAATATTGGGAGTAATAAGTATATTTATTATAGTTCTGACGATAATAACAGTATAATATGGGTAATAATGCATGGTATATTGATAATATTGGGAGTAATAAGTATAATTATTGTAGTTCTCGCGATAATAACTGCATAATATGGGTAATAATGCATAACATATTGATAAAATTAGGAGTAATAAGTATAATTATTATAGTTCTAGCGATAATAACTGCATAATAGGGGTAATAATGCATGATATATTGATAATATTGGGAGTAATAAGTATAATTATCATAGTTCCAGCAATAATAACTGCATAATATGGGTAATAATGCATGTTATATTGATAAAATGAGAAGTAATGAGTATAATTATTATAGTTCTGGCGATAATAACTGTATAATATGGATAATAATGCATAACATATTGATAAAATTAGGAGTATTAAGTATAATTATTATAGCTCTAGCGATAATAACTGCATAATAGGGGTAATAATGCATGTTATACTGATAATAATATAAGTAATAAGTATAACTATTATAGTTCTAACGATAATAACTGTATAATATGGGTAATAATGCATGTTATACTAATAATAATATAAGTAATATGTATAACTATTATAGTTCTAGCGATAATAACTGTATAATATGATTAATAATGCATAACATATTGATAAAATTAGGAGTAATCAGTATAATTATTATAGTTCTAGCGTTAATAACTGCATAATATCGGTAATAGTGTATGTTATATTGATAATATTGGGAGTAATAAGTATATTTGGTATAGTTCTGACGATAATAACAGTATAATATGGGTAATAGTGCATGTTATATTGATAAAATTGGGAGCAATAGGTATATTTATTATAGTTCTGACGATAATAACAGTATAATACGGGTAATAATGCATGTTATATTGATAGTATTGGGAGTAATAAGTATATTTATTATAGTTCTGACGATAATAACAGTATAATATGGGTAATAATGCATGTTATATTGATAATATTGGGAGTAATAAGTATATTTATTATAGTTCTGACGATAATAACTGTATAATATGGGTAATAATGCATAACATATTGATGAAATTAGGAGTAATAAGTATAATTATTATAGTTCTAGCGATAATAACTGCACAATATCGGTAATAGTGCATGTTATATTGATAATATTGGGAGTAATAAGTATATTTATTATAGTTCTGACGATAATAACAGTATAATATGGGTAATAGTGCATGTTATATTGATAATATTGGGAGTAATAAGTATATTTATTATAGTTCTGACGATAATAACAGTATAATATGGGTAATAATGCATGTTATATTGATAATATTTGGATTCATAAGTATAATTATTGTAGTTCTCGCGATAATAACTGCATAATATGGGTAATAATGCATGTTATATTGATAATATTGGGAGTAATAAGTATAATTATTGTAGTTCTCGCGATAATAACTGCTTAATATGGGAAATAATGCATAACATATTGATAAAATTAGGAGTAATAAGTATAATTATTATAGTTCTAGCGATAATAAGTGCATAATAGGGGTAATAATGCTTGGTATATTGATAATATTGCGAGTAATAAGTATAATTATCATAGTTCTAGCAATAATAACTGCATAATAGGTGTAATAATGCATGATATATTGATAATATTGCGAGTAATAAGTATAATTATCATAGTTCTAGCAATAATAACTGCATAATAGGGGTAATAATGCATGATATATTGATAATATTGCGAGTAATAAGTATAATTATCATAGTTCTAGCAATAATAACTGCATAATATGGGTAATAATGCATGTTACATTGATAAAATGAGAAGTAATAAGTATAATTATTATAGTTCTGGCGATAATAACTGTATAATATGGGTAATAATGCATAACATATTGATAAAATTAGGAGTATTAAGTATAATTATTACAGCTCTAGCGATAATAAATGCATAATAGGGGTAATAATCCATGTTATACTGATAATAATATAAGTTATAAGTATAACTATTATAGTTCTAACGATAATAACTGTATAATATGGGTAATAATGCATAACATATTGATAAAATTAGGAGTAATAAGTATAATTATTATAGTTCTAGCGATAATAACTGCACAATATCGGTAATAGTGCATGTTATATTGATAATATTGGGAGTAATAAGTATATTTATTATAGTTCTGACTATAATAGCAGTATAATATGGGTGATAATGCATGTTATATTGATAATATTGGGAGTAATAAGTACATTTATTATAGTTCTGACGATAATAACTGTATAATATGGGTAATAATGCATGTTATATTGATAATATTTGGAGTCATAAGTATAATTATTGTAGTTCTCGCGATAATAACTGCATAATAGGGGTAATAATGCATGTTATACTGATAATAATATAAGTAATAAGTATAATTATTATAGTTCTGGCGATAATAACTGTATAATATGGGTAATAATGCATAACATATTGATAAAATTAGGAGTATTAAGTATAATTATTATAGCTCTAGCGATAATAACTGCATAATAGGGGTAATAATGCATGTTATACTGATAATAATATAAGTAATAAGTATAACTATTATAGTTCTAGCGATAATAACTGTATAATATGGGTAATAATGCATAACATATTGATAAAATTAGGAGTAATAAGTATAATTATTATAGTTCTAGCGATAATAACTGCACAATATCGGTAATGTGCATGTTATATTGATAATATTGGGAGTAATAAGTATAATTATTGTAGTTCTAGCGATAATAACTGCATAATAGGGGTAATAATGCATGATATATTGATAATATTGCGAGGAATAAGTATAATTATCATAGTTCTAGCAATAATAACTGCATAATATGGGTAATAATGCATGTTATATTGATAAAATGAGAAGTAATGAGTATAATTATTATAGTTCTGGCGATAATAACTGTATAATATGGGTAATAATGCATAACATATTGATAAAATTAGGAGTATTAAGTATAATTATTATAGCTCTAGCGATAATAACTGCATAATAGGGGTAATAATGCATGTTATACTGATAATAATATAAGTAATAAGTATAACTATTATAGTTCTAACGATAATAACTGTATAATATGGGTAATAATGCATGTTATACTAATAATAATATAAGTAATATGTATAACTATTATAGTTCTAGCGATAATAACTGTATAATATGATTAATAATGCATAACATATTGATAAAATTAGGAGTAATCAGTATAATTATTATAGTTCTAGCGTTAATAACTGCATAATATCGGTAATAGTGTATGTTATATTGATAATATTGGGAGTAATAAGTATATTTGGTATAGTTCTGACGATAATAACAGTATAATATGGGTAATAGTGCATGTTATATTGATAAAATTGGGAGCAATAGGTATATTTATTATAGTTCTGACGATAATAACAGTATAATGCGGGTAATAATGCATGTTATATTGATAGTATTGGGAGTAATAAGTATATTTATTATAGTTCTGACGATAATAACAGTATAATATGGGTAATAATGCATGTTATATTGATAATATTGGGAGTAATAAGTATATTTATTATAGTTCTGACGATAATAACTGTATAATATGGGTAATAATGCATAACATATTAATAAAATTAGGAGTATTAAGTATAATTATTATAGTTCTAGCGATAATAACTGCATAATGTGGGTAATAATGCATGATATATTGATAATATTGCGAGTAATAAGTATAATTATCATAGTTCTAGCAATAATAACTGCATAATATCGGTAATAGTGTATGTTATATTGATAATATTGGGAGTAATAAGTATATTTATTATAGTTCTGACGATAATAACAGTATAATATGGGTAATAATGCATGTTATATTGATAATATTTGGAGTGTTAAGTATAATTATTGTAGTTCTAGCAATAATAACTGCATAATATCGGTAATAGTGTATGTTATATTGATAATATTGGGAGTAATAAGTATATTTATTATAGTTCTGACGATAATAACAGTATAATATGGGTAATAATGCATAACATATTGATAGAATTAGGAGTATTAAGTATGATTATTATAGCTCTAGCGATAATAACTGCATAATAGGGGTAATAATGCATGATATATTGATAATATTGCGAGTAATAAGTATAATTATCATAGTTCTAGCAATAATAACTGCATAATATGGGTAATAATGCATGTTACATTGATAAAATGAGAAGTAATAAGTATAATTATTATAGTTCTGGCAATAATAACTGTATAATATGGGTAATAATGCATAACATATTGATAGAATTAGGAGTATTAAGTATAATTATTATAGCTCTAGCGATAATAACTGCATAATAGGGGTAATAATGCATGATATATTGATAATATTGCGAGTAATAAGTATAATTATCATAGTTCTAGCAATAATAACTGCATAATATGGGTAATAATGCATGTTACATTGATAAAATGAGAAGTAATAAGTATAATTATTATAGTTCTGGCAATAATAACTGTATAATATGGGTAATAATGCATAACATATTGATAAAATTAGGAGTATTAAGTATAATTATTACAGCTCTAGCGATAATAACTGCATAATAGGGGTAATAATGCATGTTATACTGATAATAATATAAGTTATAAGTATAACTATTATAGTTCTAACGATAATAACTGTATAATATGGGTAATAATGCATAACATATTGATAAAATTAGGAGTAATAAGTATAATTATTATAGTTCTAGCGATAATAACTGCATAATAGGGGTAATAATGCATGTTATACTGATAATAATATAAGTAATAAGTATAACTATTATAGTTCTAGCGATAATAACTGTATAATATGGGTAATAATGCATAACATATTGATAAAATTAGGAGTAATAAGTATAATTATTATAGTTCTAGCGATAATAACTGCACAATATCGGTAATGTGCATGTTATATTGATAATATTGGGAGTAATAAGTATAATTATTATAGTTCGAGCGATAACAACTGCCTAATATGGGTAATAGTGCATGTTACATTGATAAAGTTAGGAGTAATAAGTATAATTATTATAGTTCTGGCGATAATAACTGCATAGTATTGGTAATAATGCATGTAACATTGATAATAGTAAAAGTAATAAGAATAATTATTGTAGTTCTAGCGATAATAACTGCATAATATGGGTAATAATGCATGTTGTATTGATAATAATATAAGAAACAAGTAAAACTATTATAGTTCTGGCGATAATAACTGCATACTATGGGTAATAATGCATGTTATATTGATAATATTGGGAGTAATAAGTATATTTATTATAGTTCTGCCGATAATAACCGTATCATATGGGTAATAATGCATGTTATATTGATAATATCGGGAGTAATAAGTATATTTATTATAGTTCTGACGATAATAACTGTATAATATGGGTAATAATGCATAACATGTTAATAAAATTAGGAGTATTAAGTATAATTATTATAGTTCTAGCGATAATAACTGCATAATAGGGGTAGTAATGCATGTTATACTGATAATAATGTAAGTAATAAGTATAACTATTATAATTCTAGCGATAATAACTGTATAATATGGGTAATAATGCATAACATATTGATGAAATTAGGAGTAATAAGTATAATTATTATAGTTCTAGCGATAATAACTGCATAATATGGGTAATAGTGCATGTTATATTGATAATATTGGGAGTAATAAGTATATTTATTATAGTTCTGACGATAATAACAGTATAATATGGGTAATAATGCATGTTATATTGATAATATTTGGATTCATAAGTATAATTATTGTAGTTCTCGCGATAATAACTGCATAATATGGGTAATAATGCATGTTATATTGATAATATTGGGAGTAATAAGTATAATTATTGTAGTTCTCGCGATAATAACTGCTTAATATGGGAAATAATGCATAACATATCGATAAAATTAGGAGTAATAAGTATAATTATTATAGTTCTAGCGATAATAAGTGCATAATAGGGGTAATAATGCTTGGTATATTGATAATATTGCGAGTAATAAGTATAATTATCATAGTTCTAGCAATAATAACTGCATAATAGGTGTAATAATGCATGATATATTGATAATATTGCGAGTAATAAGTATAATTATCATAGTTCTAGCAATAATAACTGCATAATAGGGGTAATAATGCATGATATATTGATAATATTGCGAGTAATAAGTATAATTATCATAGTTCTAGCAATAATAACTGCATAATATGGGTAATAATGCATGTTACATTGATAAAATGAGAAGTAATAAGTATAATTATTATAGTTCTGGCGATAATAACTGTATAATATGGGTAATAATGCATAACATATTGATAAAATTAGGAGTATTAAGTATAATTATTACAGCTCTAGCGATAATAAATGCATAATAGGGGTAATAATCCATGTTATACTGATAATAATATAAGTTATAAGTATAACTATTATAGTTCTAACGATAATAACTGTATAATATGGGTAATAATGCATAACATATTGATAAAATTAGGAGTAATAAGTATAATTATTATAGTTCTAGCGATAATAACTGCACAATATCGGTAATAGTGCATGTTATATTGATAATATTGGGAGTAATAAGTATATTTATTATAGTTCTGACTATAATAGCAGTATAATATGGGTGATAATGCATGTTATATTGATAATATTGGGAGTAATAAGTACATTTATTATAGTTCTGACGATAATAACTGTATAATATGGGTAATAATGCATGTTATATTGATAATATTTGGAGTCATAAGTATAATTATTGTAGTTCTCGCGATAATAACTGCATAATAGGGGTAATAATGCATGTTATACTGATAATAATATAAGTAATAAGTATAATTATTATAGTTCTGGCGATAATAACTGTATAATATGGGTAATAATGCATAACATATTGATAAAATTAGGAGTATTAAGTATAATTATTATAGCTCTAGCGATAATAACTGCATAATAGGGGTAATAATGCATGTTATACTGATAATAATATAAGTAATAAGTATAACTATTATAGTTCTAGCGATAATAACTGTATAATATGGGTAATAATGCATAACATATTGATAAAATTAGGAGTAATAAGTATAATTATTATAGTTCTAGCGATAATAACTGCACAATATCGGTAATGTGCATGTTATATTGATAATATTGGGAGTAATAAGTATAATTATTGTAGTTCTAGCGATAATAACTGCATAATAGGGGTAATAATGCATGATATATTGATAATATTGCGAGGAATAAGTATAATTATCATAGTTCTAGCAATAATAACTGCATAATATGGGTAATAATGCATGTTATATTGATAAAATGAGAAGTAATGAGTATAATTATTATAGTTCTGGCGATAATAACTGTATAATATGGGTAATAATGCATAACATATTGATAAAATTAGGAGTATTAAGTATAATTATTATAGCTCTAGCGATAATAACTGCATAATAGGGGTAATAATGCATGTTATACTGATAATAATATAAGTAATAAGTATAACTATTATAGTTCTAACGATAATAACTGTATAATATGGGTAATAATGCATGTTATACTAATAATAATATAAGTAATATGTATAACTATTATAGTTCTAGCGATAATAACTGTATAATATGATTAATAATGCATAACATATTGATAAAATTAGGAGTAATCAGTATAATTATTATAGTTCTAGCGTTAATAACTGCATAATATCGGTAATAGTGTATGTTATATTGATAATATTGGGAGTAATAAGTATATTTGGTATAGTTCTGACGATAATAACAGTATAATATGGGTAATAGTGCATGTTATATTGATAAAATTGGGAGCAATAGGTATATTTATTATAGTTCTGACGATAATAACAGTATAATACGGGTAATAATGCATGTTATATTGATAGTATTGGGAGTAATAAGTATATTTATTATAGTTCTGACGATAATAACAGTATAATATGGGTAATAATGCATGTTATATTGATAATATTGGGAGTAATAAGTATATTTATTATAGTTCTGACGATAATAACTGTATAATATGGGTAATAATGCATAACATATTAATAAAATTAGGAGTATTAAGTATAATTATTATAGTTCTAGCGATAATAACTGCATAATGTGGGTAATAATGCATGATATATTGATAATATTGCGAGTAATAAGTATAATTATCATAGTTCTAGCAATAATAACTGCATAATATCGGTAATAGTGTATGTTATATTGATAATATTGGGAGTAATAAGTATATTTATTATAGTTCTGACGATAATAACAGTATAATATGGGTAATAATGCATGTTATATTGATAATATTTGGAGTGTTAAGTATAATTATTGTAGTTCTAGCAATAATAACTGCATAATATCGGTAATAGTGTATGTTATATTGATAATATTGGGAGTAATAAGTATATTTATTATAGTTCTGACGATAATAACAGTATAATATGGGTAATAATGCATAACATATTGATAGAATTAGGAGTATTAAGTATGATTATTATAGCTCTAGCGATAATAACTGCATAATAGGGGTAATAATGCATGATATATTGATAATATTGCGAGTAATAAGTATAATTATCATAGTTCTAGCAATAATAACTGCATAATATGGGTAATAATGCATGTTACATTGATAAAATGAGAAGTAATAAGTATAATTATTATAGTTCTGGCAATAATAACTGTATAATATGGGTAATAATGCATAACATATTGATAAAATTAGGAGTATTAAGTATAATTATTACAGCTCTAGCGATAATAACTGCATAATAGGGGTAATAATGCATGTTATACTGATAATAATATAAGTTATAAGTATAACTATTATAGTTCTAACGATAATAACTGTATAATATGGGTAATAATGCATAACATATTGATAAAATTAGGAGTAATAAGTATAATTATTATAGTTCTAGCGATAATAACTGCACAATATCGGTAATAGTGCATGTTATATTGATAATATTGGGAGTAATAAGTATATTTATTATAGTTCTGACTATAATAACAGTATAATATGGGTGATAATGCATGTTATATTGATAATATTGGGAGTAATAAGTATATTTATTATAGTTCTGACGATAATAACTGTATAATATGGGTAATAATGCATGTTATATTGATAATATTTGGAGTCATAAGTATAATTATTGTAGTTCTCGCGATAATAACTGCATAATAGGGGTAATAATGCATGTTATACTGATAATAATATAAGTAATAAGTATAACTATTATAGTTCTAACGATAATAACTGAATGATATGGGTAATAATGCATGTTATATTGATAAAATTAGGAGTAATAAGTATAATTATTATAGTTCTAGCGATAATAACTGCATAATAGGGGTAATAATGCATGTTATACTGATAATAATATAAGTAATAAGTATAACTATTATAGTTCTAGCGATAATAACTGTATAATATGGGTAATAATGCATAACATATTGATAAAATTAGGAGTAATAAGTATAATTATTATAGTTCTAGCGATAATAACTGCACAATATCGGTAATGTGCATGTTATATTGATAATATTGGGAGTAATAAGTATAATTATTATAGTTCGAGCGATAACAACTGCCTAATATGGGTAATAGTGCATGTTACATTGATAAAGTTAGGAGTAATAAGTATAATTATTATAGTTCTGGCGATAATAACTGCATAGTATTGGTAATAATGCATGTAACATTGATAATAGTAAAAGTAATAAGAATAATTATTGTAGTTCTAGCGATAATAACTGCATAATATGGGTAATAATGCATGTTGTACTGATAATAATATAAGAAACAAGTAAAACTATTATAGTTCTGGCGATAATAACTGCATACTATGGGTAATAATGCATGTTATATTGATAATATTGGGAGTAATAAGTATATTTATTATAGTTCTGCCGATAATAACCGTATCATATGGGTAATAATGCATGTTATATTGATAATATCGGGAGTAATAAGTATATTTATTATAGTTCTGACGATAATAACTGTATAATATGGGTAATAATGCATAACATGTTAATAAAATTAGGAGTATTAAGTATAATTATTATAGTTCTAGCGATAATAACTGCATAATAGGGGTAGTAATGCATGTTATACTGATAATAATGTAAGTAATAAGTATAACTATTATAATTCTAGCGATAATAACTGTATAATATGGGTAATAATGCATAACATATTGATGAAATTAGGAGTAATAAGTATAATTATTATAGTTCTAGCGATAATAACTGCATAATATGGGTAATAGTGCATGTTATATTGATAATATTGGGAGTAATAAGTATATTTATTATAGTTCTGACGATAATAACAGTATAATATGGGTAATAATGCATGTTATATTGATAATATTTGGATTCATAAGTATAATTATTGTAGTTCTCGCGATAATAACTGCATAATATGGGTAATAATGCATGTTATATTGATAATATTGGGAGTAATAAGTATAATTATTGTAGTTCTCGCGATAATAACTGCTTAATATGGGAAATAATGCATAACATATTGATAAAATTAGGAGTAATAAGTATAATTATTATAGTTCTAGCGATAATAAGTGCATAATAGGGGTAATAATGCTTGGTATATTGATAATATTGCGAGTAATAAGTATAATTATCATAGTTCTAGCAATAATAACTGCATAATAGGTGTAATAATGCATGATATATTGATAATATTGCGAGTAATAAGTATAATTATCATAGTTCTAGCAATAATAACTGCATAATAGGGGTAATAATGCATGATATATTGATAATATTGCGAGTAATAAGTATAATTATCATAGTTCTAGCAATAATAACTGCATAATATGGGTAATAATGCATGTTACATTGATAAAATGAGAAGTAATAAGTATAATTATTATAGTTCTGGCGATAATAACTGTATAATATGGGTAATAATGCATAACATATTGATAAAATTAGGAGTATTAAGTATAATTATTACAGCTCTAGCGATAATAAATGCATAATAGGGGTAATAATGCATGTTATACTGATAATAATATAAGTTATAAGTATAACTATTATAGTTCTAACGATAATAACTGTATAATATGGGTAATAATGCATAACATATTGATAAAATTAGGAGTAATAAGTATAATTATTATAGTTCTAGCGATAATAACTGCACAATATCGGTAATAGTGCATGTTATATTGATAATATTGGGAGTAATAAGTATATTTATTATAGTTCTGACTATAATAACAGTATAATATGGGTGATAATGCATGTTATATTGATAATATTGGGAGTAATAAGTACATTTATTATAGTTCTGACGATAATAACTGTATAATATGGGTAATAATGCATGTTATATTGATAATATTTGGAGTCATAAGTATAATTATTGTAGTTCTCGCGATAATAACTGCATAATAGGGGTAATAATGCATGTTATACTGATAATAATATAAGTAATAAGTATAATTATTATAGTTCTAGCGATAATAACTGTATAATATGGGTAATAATGCATAACATATTGATAAAATTAGGAGTAATAAGTATAATTATTATAGTTCTAGCGATAATAACTGCACAATATCGGTAATGTGCATGTTATATTGATAATATTGGGAGTAATAAGTATAATTATTGTAGTTCTAGCGATAATAACTGCATAATAGGGGTAATAATGCATGATATATTGATAATATTGCGAGTAATAAGTATAATTATCATAGTTCTAGCAATAATAACTGCATAATATGGGTAATAATGCATGTTATATTGATAAAATGAGAAGTAATGAGTATAATTATTATAGTTCTGGCGATAATAACTGTATAATATGGGTAATAATGCATAACATATTGATAAAATTAGGAGTATTAAGTATAATTATTATAGCTCTAGCGATAATAACTGCATAATAGGGGTAATAATGCATGTTATACTGATAATAATATAAGTAATAAGTATAACTATTATAGTTCTAACGATAATAACTGTATAATATGGGTAATAATGCATGTTATACTAATAATAATATAAGTAATATGTATAACTATTATAGTTCTAGCGATAATAACTGTATAATATGATTAATAATGCATAACATATTGATAAAATTAGGAGTAATCAGTATAATTATTATAGTTCTAGCGTTAATAACTGCATAATATCGGTAATAGTGTATGTTATATTGATAATATTGGGAGTAATAAGTATATTTATTATAGTTCTGACGTTAATAACAGTATAATATGGGTAATAATGCATGTTATATTGATAATATTGGGAGTAATAAGTATATTTATTATAATTCTGACGATAATAACTGTATAATATGGGTAATAATGCATAACATATTAATAAAATTAGGAGTAATAAGTATATTTATTATAGTTCTGACGATAATAACAGTATAATATGGGTAATAATGCATGGTATATTGATAATATTGGGAGTAATAAGTATAATTATTGTAGTTCTCGCGATAATAACTGCATAATATGGGTAATAATGCATGTTATATTGATAATATTGGGAGTAATAAGAATATTTATTGTAGTTCTCGCGATAATAACTGCTTAATATGGGTAATAATGCATAACATATTGATAAAATTAGGAGTAATAAGTATAATTATTATAGTTCTAGCGATAATAACTGCATAATAGGGGTAATAATGCATGATATATTGATAATATTGCGAGTAATAAGTATAATTATCATAGTTCTAGCAATAATAACTGCATAATAGGGGTAATAATGCATGATATATTGATAATATTGCGAGTAATAAGTATAATTATCATAGTTCTAGCAATAATAACTGCATAATATGGGTAATAATGCATGTTACATTGATAAAATGAGAAGTAATAAGTATAATTATTATAGTTCTGGCGATAATAACTGTATAATATGGGTAATAATGCATAACATATTGATAAAATTAGGAGTATTAAGTATAATTATTACAGCTCTAGCGATAATAAATGCATAATAGGGGTAATAATGCATGTTATACTGATAATAATATAAGTTATAAGTATAACTATTATAGTTCTAACGATAATAACTGTATAATATGGGTAATAATGCATAACATATTGATAAAATTAGGAGTAATAAGTATAATTATTATAGTTCTAGCGATAATAACTGCACAATATCGGTAATAGTGCATGTTATATTGATAATATTGGGAGTAATAAGTATATTTATTATAGTTCTGACTATAATAACAGTATAATATGGGTGATAATGCATGTTATATTGATAATATTGGGAGTAATAAGTACATTTATTATAGTTCTGACGATAATAACTGTATAATATGGGTAATAATGCATGTTATATTGATAATATTTGGAGTCATAAGTATAATTATTGTAGTTCTCGCGATAATAACTGCATAATAGGGGTAATAATGCATGTTATACTGATAATAATATAAGTAATAAGTATAATTATTATAGTTCTGGCGATAATAACTGTATAATATGGGTAATAATGCATAACATATTGATAAAATTAGGAGTATTAAGTATAATTATTATAGCTCTAGCGATAATAACTGCATAATAGGGGTAATAATGCATGTTATACTGATAATAATATAAGTAATAAGTATAACTATTATAGTTCTAGCGATAATAACTGTATAATATGGGTAATAATGCATAACATATTGATAAAATTAGGAGTAATAAGTATAATTATTATAGTTCTAGCGATAATAACTGCACAATATCGGTAATGTGCATGTTATATTGATAATATTGGGAGTAATAAGTATAATTATTGTAGTTCTAGCGATAATAACTGCATAATAGGGGTAATAATGCATGATATATTGATAATATTGCGAGTAATAAGTATAATTATCATAGTTCTAGCAATAATAACTGCATAATAGGTGTAATAATGCATGATATATTGATAATATTGCGAGTAATAAGTATAATTATCATAGTTCTAGCAATAATAACTGCATAATAGGGGTAATAATGCATGATATATTGATAATATTGCGAGTAATAAGTATAATTATCATAGTTCTAGCAATAATAACTGCATAATATGGGTAATAATGCATGTTACATTGATAAAATGAGAAGTAATAAGTATAATTATTATAGTTCTGGCGATAATAACTGTATAATATGGGTAATAATGCATAACATATTGATAAAATTAGGAGTATTAAGTATAATTATTACAGCTCTAGCGATAATAAATGCATAATAGGGGTAATAATGCATGTTATACTGATAATAATATAAGTTATAAGTATAACTATTATAGTTCTAACGATAATAACTGTATAATATGGGTAATAATGCATAACATATTGATAAAATTAGGAGTAATAAGTATAATTATTATAGTTCTAGCGATAATAACTGCACAATATCGGTAATAGTGCATGTTATATTGATAATATTGGGAGTAATAAGTATATTTATTATAGTTCTGACTATAATAACAGTATAATATGGGTGATAATGCATGTTATATTGATAATATTGGGAGTAATAAGTACATTTATTATAGTTCTGACGATAATAACTGTATAATATGGGTAATAATGCATGTTATATTGATAATATTTGGAGTCATAAGTATAATTATTGTAGTTCTCGCGATAATAACTGCATAATAGGGGTAATAATGCATGTTATACTGATAATAATATAAGTTATAAGTATAACTATTATAGTTCTAACGATAATAACTGTATAATATGGGTAATAATGCATAACATATTGATAAAATTAGGAGTAATAAGTATAATTATTATAGTTCTAGCGATAATAACTGCACAATATCGGTAATAGTGCATGTTATATTGATAATATTGGGAGTAATAAGTATATTTATTATAGTTCTGACTATAATAACAGTATAATATGGGTGATAATGCATGTTATATTGATAATATTGGGAGTAATAAGTACATTTATTATAGTTCTGACGATAATAACTGTATAATATGGGTAATAATGCATGTTATATTGATAATATTTGGAGTCATAAGTATAATTATTGTAGTTCTCGCGATAATAACTGCATAATAGGGGTAATAATGCATGTTATACTGATAATAATATAAGTAATAAGTATAATTATTATAGTTCTGGCGATAATAACTGCATAATAGGGGTAATAATGCATAACATATTGATAAAATTAGGAGTATTAAGTATAATTATTATAGCTCTAGCGATAATAACTGCATAATAGGGGTAATAATGCATGTTATACTGATAATAATATAAGTAATAAGTATAACTATTATAGTTCTAGCGATAATAACTGTATAATATGGGTAATAATGCATAACATATTGAAAAAATTAGGAGTAATAAGTATAATTATTATAGTTCTAGCGATAATAACTGCACAATATCGGTAATGTGCATGTTATATTGATAATATTGGGAGTAATAAGTATAATTATTGTAGTTCTAGCGATAATAACTGCATAATAGGGGTAATAATGCATGATATATTGATAATATTGCGAGTAATAAGTATAATTATCATAGTTCTAGCAATAATAACTGCATAATATGGGTAATAATGCATGTTATATTGATAAAATGAGAAGTAATGAGTATAATTATTATAGTTCTGGCGATAATAACTGTATAATATGGGTAATAATGCATAACATATTGATAAAATTAGGAGTATTAAGTATAATTATTATAGCTCTAGCGATAATAACTGCATAATAGGGGTAATAATGCATGTTATACTGATAATAATATAAGTAATAAGTATAACTATTATAGTTCTAACGATAATAACTGTATAATATGGGTAATAATGCATGTTATACTAATAATAATATAAGTAATATGTATAACTATTATAGTTCTAGCGATAATAACTGTATAATATGATTAATAATGCATAACATATTGATAAAATTAGGAGTAATCAGTATAATTATTATAGTTCTAGCGTTAATAACTGCATAATATCGGTAATAGTGTATGTTATATTGATAATATTGGGAGTAATAAGTATATTTATTATAGTTCTGACGTTAATAACAGTATAATATGGGTAATAATGCATGTTATATTGATAAAATGAGAAGTAATGAGTATAACTATTATAGTTCTAACGATAATAACTGTATAATATGGGTAATAATGCATGTTATACTAATAATAATATAAGTAATATGTATAACTATTATAGTTCTAGCGATAATAACTGTATAATATGATTAATAATGCATAACATATTGATAAAATTAGGAGTAATCAGTATAATTATTATAGTTCTAGCGATAATAACTGCATAATATGGGTAATAATGCATGTTATATTGATAATATTGGGAGTAATAAGTATATTTGTTATAGTTCTGACGATAATAACAGTATAATATGGGTAATAGTGCATGTTATATTGATAAAATTGGGAGCAATAGGTATATTTATTATAGTTCTGACGATAATAACAGTATAATACGGGTAATAATGCATGTTATATTGATAATATTGGGAGTAATAAGTATATTTATTATAGTTCTGACGATAATAACAGTATAATATGGGTAATAATGCATGTTATATTGATAATATTGGGAGTAATAAGTATATTTATTATAGTTCTGACGATAATAACTGTATAATATGGGTAATAATGCATAACATATTAATAAAATTAGGAGTATTAAGTATAATTATTATAGTTCTAGCGATAATAACTGCATAATGTGGGTAATAATGCATGATATATTGATAATATTGCGAGTAATAAGTATAATTATCATAGTTCTAGCAATAATAACTGCATAGTATCGGTAATAGTGTATGTTATATTGATAATATTGGGAGTAATAAGTATAATTATCATAGTTCTAGCAATAATAACTGCATAATATGGGTAATAATGCATGTTATATTGATAAAATGAGAAGTAATGAGTATAATTATTATAGTTCTGGCGATAATAACTGTATAATATGGATAATAATGCATAACATATTGATAAAATTAGGAGTATTAAGTATAATTATTATAGCTCTAGCGATAATAACTGCATAATAGGGGTAATAATGCATGTTATACTGATAATAATATAAGTAATAAGTATAACTATTATAGTTCTAACGATAATAACTGTATAATATGGGTAATAATGCATGTTATACTAATAATAATATAAGTAATATGTATAACTATTATAGTTCTAGCGATAATAACTGTATAATATGATTAATAATGCATAACATATTGATAAAATTAGGAGTAATCAGTATAATTATTATAGTTCTAGCGTTAATAACTGCATAATATCGGTAATAGTGTATGTTATATTGATAATATTGGGAGTAATAAGTATATTTATTATAGTTCTGACGTTACTAACAGTATAATATGGGTAATAATGCATGTTATATTGATAATATTGGGAGTAATAAGTATATTTATTATAATTCTGACGATAATAACTGTATAATATGGGTAATAATGCATAACATATTAATAAAATTAGGAGTAATAAGTATATTTATTATAGTTCTGACGATAATAACAGTATAATATGGGTAATAATGCATGGTATATTGATAATATTGGGAGTAATAAGTATAGTTATTGTAGTTCTCGCGATAATAACTGCATAATATGGGTAATAATGCATGTTATATTGATAATATTGGGAGTAATAAGAATATTTATTGTAGTTCTCGCGATAATAACTGCTTAATATGGGTAATAATGCATAACATATTGATAAAATTAGGAGTAATAAGTATAATTATTATAGTTCTAGCGATAATAACTGCATAATAGGGGTAATAATGCATGATATATTGATAATATTGCGAGTAATAAGTATAATTATCATAGTTCTAGCAATAATAACTGCATAATATGGGTAATAATGCATGTTATATTGATAAAATGAGAAGTAATGAGTATAACTATTATAGTTCTAACGATAATAACTGTATAATATGGGTAATAATGCATGTTATACTAATAATAATATAAGTAATATGTATAACTATTATAGTTCTAGCGATAATAACTGTATAATATGATTAATAATGCATAACATATTGATAAAATTAGGAGTAATCAGTATAATTATTATAGTTCTAGCGATAATAACTGCATAATATGGGTAATAATGCATGTTATATTGATAATATTGGGAGTAATAAGTATATTTGTTATAGTTCTGACGATAATAACAGTATAATATGGGTAATAGTGCATGTTATATTGATAAAATTGGGAGCAATAGGTATATTTATTATAGTTCTGACGATAATAACAGTATAATACGGGTAATAATGCATGTTATATTGATAATATTGGGAGTAATAAGTATATTTATTATAGTTCTGACGATAATAACTGTATAATATGGGTAATAATGCATAACATATTAATAAAATTAGGAGTATTAAGTATAATTATTATAGTTCTAGCGATAATAACTGCATAATGTGGGTAATAATGCATGATATATTGATAATATTGCGAGTAATAAGTATAATTATCATAGTTCTAGCAATAATAACTGCATAATATCGGTAATAGTGTATGTTATATTGATAATATTGGGAGTAATAAGTATATTTATTATAGTTCTGACGATAATAACAGTATAATATGGGTAATAATGCATGTTATATTGATAATATTTGGAGTGTTAAGTATAATTATTGTAGTTCTAGCAATAATAACTGCATAATATCGGTAATAGTGTATGTTATATTGATAATATTGGGAGTAATAAGTATATTTATTATAGTTCTGACGATAATAACAGTATAATATGGGTAGTAATGCATGTTATATTGATAATATTTGGAGTGTTAAGTATAATTATCATAGTTCTAGCAATAATAACTGCATAATATGGGTAATAATGCATGTTACATTGATAAAATGAGAAGTAATAAGTATAATTATTATAGTTCTGGCAATAATAACTGTATAATATGGGTAATAATGCATAACATATTGAAAAAATTAGGAGTATTAAGTATAATTATTACAGCTCTAGCGATAATAACTGCATAATAGGGGTAATAATGCATGTTATACTGATAATAATATAAGTTATAAGTATAACTATTATAGTTGTAACGATAATAACTGTATAATATGGGTAATAATGCATAACATATTGATAAAATTAGGAGTAATAAGTATAATTATTATAGTTCTAGCGATAATAACTGCACAATATCGGTAATAGTGCATGTTATATTGATAATATTGGGAGTAATAAGTATATTTATTATAGTTCTGACTATAATAACAGTATAATATGGGTGATAATGCATGTTATATTGATAATATTGGGAGTAATAAGTATATTTATTATAGTTCTGACGATAATAACTGTATAATATGGGTAATAATGCATGTTATATTGATAATATTTGGAGTCATAAGTATAATTATTGTAGTTCTCGCGATAATAACTGCATAATAGGGGTAATAATGCATGTTATACTGATAATAATATAAGTAATAAGTATAACTATTATAGTTCTAACGATAATAACTGTATAATATGGGTAATAATGCATGTTATATTGATAAAATGAGGAGTAATAAGTATAATTCTTATAGTTCTAGCGATAATAACTGCATAATATGGGTAATAATGCATGTTATATTGATAAAATGAGAAGTAATAAGTATAATTATTATAGTTCTGGCGATAATAACTGTATAATATGGGTAATAATGCATAACATATTGATAAAATTAGGAGTAATAAGTATTATTATTATAGTTCTAGCGATAATAACTGCACAATATCGGTAATGTGCATGTTATATTGATAATATTGGGAGTAATAAGTATATTTATTATAGTTCTGACGATAATAACAGTATAATATGGGTAATAATGCATGGTATATTGATAATATTGGGAGTAAGAAGTATAATTATTGTAGTTCTCGCGATAATAACTGCATAATATGGGTAATAATGCATAACATATTGATAAAATTAGGAGTAATAAGTATAATTATTATAGTTCTAGCGATAATAACTGCATAATAGGGGTAATAATGCATGATATATTGATAATATTGGGAGTAATAAGTATAATTATCATAGTTCTAGCAATAATAACTGCATAATATGGGTAATAATGCATGTTATATTGATAAAATGAGAAGTAATGAGTATAATTATTATAGTTCTGGCGATAATAACTGTATAATATGGATAATAATGCATAACATATTGATAAAATTAGGAGTATTAAGTATAATTATTATAGCTCTAGCGATAATAACTGCATAATAGGGGTAATAATGCATGTTATACTGATAATAATATAAGTAATAAGTATAACTATTATAGTTCAAACGATAATAACTGTATAATATGGGTAATAATGCATGTTATACTAATAATAATATAAGTAATATGTATAACTATTATAGTTCTAGCGATAATAACTGTATAATATGGGTAATAATGCATAACATATTGATAAAATTAGGAGTAATAAGTATAATTATTATAGTTCTAGCGATAATAACTGCACAATATCGGTAATAGTGCATGTTATATTGATAATATTGGGAGTAATAAGTATATTTATTATAGTTCTGACTATAATAACAGTATAATATGGGTGATAATGCATGTTATATTGATAATATTGGGAGTAATAAGTATATTTATTATAGTTCTGACGATAATAACTGTATAATATGGGTAATAATGCATGTTATATTGATAATATTTGGAGTCATAAGTATAATTATTGTAGTTCTCGCGATAATAACTGCATAATAGGGGTAATAATGCATGTTATACTGATAATAATATAAGTAATAAGTATAACTATTATAGTTCTAACGATAATAACTGTATAATATGGGTAATAATGCATGTTATATTGATAAAATGAGGAGTAATAAGTATAATTCTTATAGTTCTAGCGATAATAACTGCATAATATGGGTAATAATGCATGTTATATTGATAAAATGAGAAGTAATAAGTATAATTATTATAGTTCTGGCGATAATAACTGTATAATATGGGTAATAATGCATAACATATTGATAAAATTAGGAGTAATAAGTATTATTATTATAGTTCTAGCGATAATAACTGCACAATATCGGTAATGTGCATGTTATATTGATAATATTGGGAGTAATAAGTATATTTATTATAGTTCTGACGATAATAACAGTATAATATGGGTAATAATGCATGGTATATTGATAATATTGGGAGTAATAAGTATAATTATTGTAGTTCTCGCGATAATAACTGCATAATATGGGTAATAATGCATAACATATTGATAAAATTAGGAGTAATAAGTATAATTATTATAGTTCTAGCGATAATAACTGCATAATAGGGGTAATAATGCATGATATATTGATAATATTGGGAGTAATAAGTATAATTATCATAGTTCTAGCAATAATAACTGCATAATATGGGTAATAATGCATGTTATATTGATAAAATGAGAAGTAATGAGTATAATTATTATAGTTCTGGCGATAATAACTGTATAATATGGATAATAATGCATAACATATTGATAAAATTAGGAGTATTAAGTATAATTATTATAGCTCTAGCGATAATAACTGCATAATAGGGGTAATAATGCATGTTATACTGATAATAATATAAGTAATAAGTATAACTATTATAGTTCTAACGATAATAACTGTATAATATGGGTAATAATGCATGTTATACTAATAATAATATAAGTAATATGTATAACTATTATAGTTCTAGCGATAATAACTGTATAATATGATTAATAATGCATAACATATTGATAAAATTAGGAGTAATCAGTATAATTATTATAGTTCTAGCGTTAATAACTGCATAATATCGGTAATAGTGTATGTTATATTGATAATATTGGGAGTAATAAGTATATTTGGTATAGTTCTGACGATAATAACAGTATAATATGGGTAATAGTGCATGTTATATTGATAAAATTGGGAGCAATAGGTATATTTATTATAGTTCTGACGATAATAACAGTATAATACGGGTAATAATGCATGTTATATTGATAGTATTGGGAGTAATAAGTATATTTATTATAGTTCTGACGATAATAACAGTATAATATGGGTAATAATGCATGTTATATTGATAATATTGGGAGTAATAAGTATATTTATTATAGTTCTGACGATAATAACTGTATAATATGGGTAATAATGCATAACATATTAATAAAATTAGGAGTATTAAGTATAATTATTATAGTTCTAGCGATAATAACTGCATAATGTGGGTAATAATGCATGTTATACTGATAATAATATAAGTAATAAGTATAACTATTATAGTTCTAACGATAATAACTGTATAATATGGGTAATAATGCATGTTATACTAATAATAATATAAGTAATATGTATAACTATTATAGTTCTAGCGATAATAACTGTATAATATGATTAATAATGCATAACATATTGATAAAATTAGGAGTAATCAGTATAATTATTATAGTTCTAGCGTTAATAACTGCATAATATCGGTAATAGTGTATGTTATATTGATAATATTGGGAGTAATAAGTATATTTGGTATAGTTCTGACGATAATAACAGTATAATATGGGTAATAGTGCATGTTATATTGATAAAATTGGGAGCAATAGGTATATTTATTATAGTTCTGACGATAATAACAGTATAATACGGGTAATAATGCATGTTATATTGATAGTATTGGGAGTAATAAGTATATTTATTATAGTTCTGACGATAATAACAGTATAATATGGGTAATAATGCATGTTATATTGATAATATTGGGAGTAATAAGTATATTTATTATAGTTCTGACGATAATAACTGTATAATATGGGTAATAATGCATAACATATTAATAAAATTAGGAGTATTAAGTATAATTATTATAGTTCTAGCGATAATAACTGCATAATGTGGGTAATAATGCATGATATATTGATAATATTGCGAGTAATAAGTATAATTATCATAGTTCTAGCAATAATAACTGCATAATATCGGTAATAGTGTATGTTATATTGATAATATTGGGAGTAATAAGTATATTTATTATAGTTCTGACGATAATAACAGTATAATATGGGTAATAATGCATGTTATATTGATAATATTTGGAGTGTTAAGTATAATTATTGTAGTTCTAGCAATAATAACTGCATAATATCGGTAATAGTGTATGTTATATTGATAATATTGGGAGTAATAAGTATATTTATTATAGTTCTGACGATAATAACAGTATAATATGGGTAATAATGCATAACATATTGATAGAATTAGGAGTATTAAGTATAATTATTATAGCTCTAGCGATAATAACTGCATAATAGGGGTAATAATGCATGATATATTGATAATATTGCGAGTAATAAGTATAATTATCATAGTTCTAGCAATAATAACTGCATAATATGGGTAATAATGCATGTTACATTGATAAAATGAGAAGTAATAAGTATAATTATTATAGTTCTGGCAATAATAACTGTATAATATGGGTAATAATGCATAACATATTGATAAAATTAGGAGTATTAAGTATAATTATTACAGCTCTAGCGATAATAACTGCATAATAGGGGTAATAATGCATGTTATACTGATAATAATATAAGTTATAAGTATAACTATTATAGTTCTAACGATAATAACTGTATAATATGGGTAATAATGCATAACATATTGATAAAATTAGGAGTAATAAGTATAATTATTATAGTTCTAGCGATAATAACTGCACAATATCGGTAATAGTGCATGTTATATTGATAATATTGGGAGTAATAAGTATATTTATTATAGTTCTGACTATAATAACAGTATAATATGGGTGATAATGCATGTTATATTGATAATATTGGGAGTAATAAGTATATTTATTATAGTTCTGACGATAATAACTGTATAATATGGGTAATAATGCATGTTATATTGATAATATTTGGAGTCATAAGTATAATTATTGTAGTTCTCGCGATAATAACTGCATAATAGGGGTAATAATGCATGTTATACTGATAATAATATAAGTAATAAGTATAACTATTATAGTTCTAACGATAATAACTGTATAATATGGGTAATAATGCATGTTATATTGATAAAATGAGGAGTAATAAGTATAATTCTTATAGTTCTAGCGATAATAACTGCATAATATGGGTAATAATGCATGTTATATTGATAAAATGAGAAGTAATAAGTATAATTATTATAGTTCTGGCGATAATAACTGTATAATATGGGTAATAATGCATAACATATTGATAAAATTAGGAGTAATAAGTATAATTATTATAGTTCTAGCGATAATAACTGCATAATAGGGGTAATAATGCATGATATATTGATAATATTGCGAGTAATAAGTATAATTATCATAGTTCTAGCAATAATAACTGCATAATATGGGTAATAATGCATGTTATATTGATAAAATGAGAAGTAATGAGTATAACTATTATAGTTCTAACGATAATAACTGTATAATATGGGTAATAATGCATGTTATACTAATAATAATATAAGTAATATGTATAACTATTATAGTTCTAGCGATAATAACTGTATAATATGATTAATAATGCATAACATATTGATAAAATTAGGAGTAATCAGTATAATTATTATAGTTCTAGCGATAATAACTGCATAATATGGGTAATAATGCATGTTATATTGATAATATTGGGAGTAATAAGTATATTTGTTATAGTTCTGACGATAATAACAGTATAATATGGGTAATAGTGCATGTTATATTGATAAAATTGGGAGCAATAGGTATATTTATTATAGTTCTGACGATAATAACAGTATAATACGGGTAATAATGCATGTTATATTGATAGTATTGGGAGTAATAAGTATATTTATTATAGTTCTGACGATAATAACAGTATAATATGGGTAATAATGCATGTTATATTGATAATATTGGGAGTAATAAGTATATTTATTATAGTTCTGACGATAATAACTGTATAATATGGGTAATAATGCATAACATATTAATAAAATTAGGAGTATTAAGTATAATTATTATAGTTCTAGCGATAATAACTGCATAATGTGGGTAATAATGCATGATATATTGATAATATTGCGAGTAATAAGTATAATTATCATAGTTCTAGCAATAATAACTGCATAATATCGGTAATAGTGTATGTCATATTGATAATATTGGGAGTAATAAGTATATTTATTATAGTTCTGACGATAATAACAGTATAATATGGGTAATAATGCATGTTATATTGATAATATTTGGAGTGTTAAGTATAATTATTGTAGTTCTAGCAATAATAACTGCATAATATCGGTAATAGTGTATGTTATATTGATAATATTGGGAGTAATAAGTATATTTATTATAGTTCTGACGATAATAACAGTATAATATGGGTAATAATGCATAACATATTGATAGAATTAGGAGTATTAAGTATAATTATTATAGCTCTAGCGATAATAACTGCATAATAGGGGTAATAATGCATGATATATTGACAATATTGCGAGTAATAAGTATAATTATCATAGTTCTAGCAATAATAACTGCATAATATGGGTAATAATGCATGTTACATTGATAAAATGAGAAGTAATAAGTATAATTATTATAGTTCTGGCAATAATAACTGTATAATATGGGTAATAATGCATAACATATTGATAAAATTAGGAGTATTAAGTATAATTATTACAGCTCTAGCGATAATAACTGCATAATAGGGGTAATAATGCATGTTATACTGATAATAATATAAGTTATAAGTATAACTATTATAGTTCTAACGATAATAACTGTATAATATGGGTAATAATGCATAACATATTGATAAAATTAGGAGTAATAAGTATAATTATTATAGTTCTAGCGATAATAACTGCACAATATCGGTAATAGTGCATGTTATATTGATAATATTGGGAGTAATAAGTATATTTATTATAGTTCTGACTATAATAACAGTATAATATGGGTGATAATGCATGTTATATTGATAATATTGGGAGTAATAAGTATATTTATTATAGTTCTGACGATAATAACTGTATAATATGGGTAATAATGCATGTTATATTGATAATATTTGGAGTCATAAGTATAATTATTGTAGTTCTCGCGATAATAACTGCATAATAGGGGTAATAATGCATGTTATACTGATAATAATATAAGTAATAAGTATAACTATTATAGTTCTAACGATAATAACTGTATAATATGGGTAATAATGCATGTTATATTGATAAAATGAGGAGTAATAAGTATAATTCTTATAGTTCTGACGATAATAACTGTATAATATGGGTAATAATGCATAACATATTAATAAAATCAGGAGTATTAAGTATAATTATTATAGTTCTAGCGATAATAACTGCATAATGTGGGTAATAATGCATGATATATTGATAATATTGCGAGTAATAAGTATAATTATCATAGTTCTAGCAATAATAACTGCATAATATCGGTAATAGTGTATGTTATATTGATAATATTGGGAGTAATAAGTATATTTATTATAGTTCTGACGATAATAACAGTATAATATGGGTAATAATGCATGTTATATTGATAATATTTGGAGTGTTAAGTATAATTATTGTAGTTCTAGCAATAATAACTGCATAATATCGGTAATAGTGTATGTTATATTGATAATATTGGGAGTAATAAGTATATTTATTATAGTTCTGACGATAATAACAGTATAATATGGGTAATAATGCATAACATATTGATAGAATTAGGAGTATTAAGTATAATTATTATAGCTCTAGCGATAATAACTGCATAATAGGGGTAATAATGCATGATATATTGACAATATTGCGAGTAATAAGTATAATTATCATAGTTCTAGCAATAATAACTGCATAATATGGGTAATAATGCATGTTACATTGATAAAATGAGAAGTAATAAGTATAATTATTATAGTTCTGGCAATAATAACTGTATAATATGGGTAATAATGCATAACATATTGATAAAATTAGGAGTATTAAGTATAATTATTACAGCTCTAGCGATAATAACTGCATAATAGGGGTAATAATGCATGTTATACTGATAATAATATAAGTTATAAGTATAACTATTATAGTTCTAACGATAATAACTGTATAATATGGGTAATAATGCATAACATATTGATAAAATTAGGAGTAATAAGTATAATTATTATATTTCTGGCGATAATAACTGCATAATATGGGTAACAATGCATGTTGTACTGATAATAATATAAGAAACAAGTAAAACTATTATAGTTCTAGCGATAATAACTGCATAATATGGGTAACAATGCATGTTGTACTGATAATAATATAAGAAACAAGTAAAACTATTATAGTTGTAGCGATAATAACTGCATAATATGGGTAATAATGCATGTTATACTAATAATAATACAAGTAATATGTATAACTATTATAGTTCTAGCGATAATAACTGCATAATAGGGGTAATAATGCATGTTATACTGATAATAATATAAGTAATAAGTATAACTATTATAGTTCTAACGATAATAACTGTATAATATGGGCAATAATGCATGTTATACTAATAATAATATAAGTAATATGTATAACTATTATAGTTCTAGCGATAATAACTGTATAATATGATTAATAATGCATAACATATTGATAAAATTAGGAGTAATCAGTATAATTATTATAGTTCTAGCGTTAATAACTGCATAATATCGGTAATAGTGTATGTTATATTGATAATATTGGGAGTAATAAGTATATTTATTATAGTTCTGACGTTAATAACAGTATAATATGGGTAATAATGCATGTTATATTGATAATATTGGGAGTAATAAGTATATTTATTATAATTCTGACGATAATAACTGTATAATATGGGTAATAATGCATAACATATTAATAAAATTAGGAGTAATAAGTATATTTATTATAGTTCTGACGATAATAACAGTATAATATGGGTAATAATGCATGGTATATTGATAATATTGGGAGTAATAAGTATAATTATTGTAGTTCTCGCGATAATAACTGCATAATATGGGTAATAATGCATGTTATATTGATAATATTGGGAGTAATAAGAATATTTATTGTAGTTCTCGCGATAATAACTGCTTAATATGGGTAATAATGCATAACATATTGATAAAATTAGGAGTAATAAGTATAATTATTATAGTTCTAGCGATAATAACTGCATAATAGGGGTAATAATGCATGATATATTGATAATATTGCGAGTAATAAGTATAATTATCATAGTTCTAGCAATAATAACTGCATAATATGGGTAATAATGCATGTTATATTGATAAAATGAGAAGTAATGAGTATAATTATTATAGTTCTGGCGATAATAACTGTATAATATGGATAATAATGCATAACATATTGATAAAATTAGGAGTATTAAGTATAATTATTATAGCTCTAGCGATAATAACTGCATAATAGGGGTAATAATGCATGTTATACTGATAATAATATAAGTAATAAGTATAACTATTATAGTTCTAACGATAATAACTGTATAATATGGGTAATAATGCATGTTATACTAATAATAATATAAGTAATATGTATAACTATTATAGTTCTAGCGATAATAACTGTATAATATGATTAATAATGCATAACATATTGATAAAATTAGGAGTAATCAGTATAATTATTATAGTTCTAGCGTTAATAACTGCATAATATCGGTAATAGTGTATGTTATATTGATAATATTGGGAGTAATAAGTATATTTATTATAGTTCTGACGTTAATAACAGTATAATATGGGTAATAATGCATGTTATATTGATAATATTGGGAGTAATAAGTATATTTATTATAGTTCTGACGATAATAACTGTATAATATGGGTAATAATGCATAACATGTTAATAAAATTAGGAGTATTAAGTATAATTATTATAGTTCTAGCGATAATAACTGCATAATAGGGGTAATAATGCATGTTATACTGATAATAATGTAAGTAATAAGTATAACTATTATAATTCTAGCGATAATAACTGTAGAATAAGGGTAATAATGCATAACATATTGATGAAATTAGGAGTAATAAGTATAATTATTATAGTTCTAGCGATAATAACTGCATAATATGGGTAATAGTGCATGTTATATTGATAATATTGGGAGTAATAAGTATATTTATTATAGTTCTGACGATAATAACAGTATAATATGGGTAATAATGCATGTTATATTGATAATATTCGGAGTAATAAGTATAATTATTATATTTCTGGCGATAATAACTGCATAATATGGGTAACAATGCATGTTGTACTGATAATAATATAAGAAACAAGTAAAACTATTATAGTTCTAGCGATAATAACTGCATAATATGGGTAACAATGCATGTTGTACTGATAATAATATAAGAAACAAGTAAAACTATTATAGTTGTAGCGATAATAACTGCATAATATGGGTAATAATGCATGTTATACTAATAATAATACAAGTAATATGTATAACTATTATAGTTCTAGCGATAATAACTGCATAATAGGGGTAATAATGCATGTTATACTGATAATAATGTACGTAATAAGTATAATTATTGTAGTTCTAGCGATCATAACTGTATAATATGGGTAATAATGCATAACATATTGATAAAATTAGGAGTAATAAGTATAATTATTATAGTTCTAGCGATTATAACTGCACAATACCGATAATAGTGCATGTTATATTGATAATATTGGGAGTAATAAGTATATTTATTATAGTTCTAGCGATAATAACTGAATGATATGGGTAATAATGCATAACATATTGATAAAATTAGGAGTAATAAGTATAATTATTATAGTTCTAGCGATAATAACTGCATAATATCGGTAATACTGTATGTTATGTTGATAATATTGGGAGTAATAAGTATATTTATTATAGTTCTGACGATAATAACAGTATAATTTGGGTGATAATGCATGTTATATTGATAATATTGGGAGTAATAAGTATAATTATTGTAGTTCTAGCGATAATAACTGCAAAATATGGGTAATAATGCATGTTCTATTGATAAAATGAGGAGTAATAAGTATAATTATTATAGTTCTGGCGATAATAAGTGCATACTATGGGTAATAATGCATGTTATATTGATAATATTGGGAGTAATAAGTATATTTATTATAGTTCTGCCGATAATAACCGTATAATATGGGTAATAATGCATAACATATTGATGAAATTAGGAGTAATAAGTATAATTATTATAGTTCTAGCGATAATAACTGCAGAATATGGGTAATAGTGCATGTTATATTGATAATATTGGGAGTAATAAGTATATTTATTATTGTTCTGACGATAATAACAGTATATTATGGGTAATAATGCATGTTATATTGATAATATTTGGATTCATAAGTATAATTATTGTAGTTCTCGCGATAATAACTGCATAATATGGGTAATAATGCATGTTATATTGATAATATTGGGAGTAATAAGTATAATTATTGTAGTTCTCGCGATAATAACTGCTTAATATGGGTAATAATGCATAACATATTGATAAAATTAGGAGTAATAAGTATAATTATTATAGTTCTAGCGATAATAACTGCATAATAGTTGTAATAATGCATGATATATTGATAATATCGCGAGTAATAAGTATAATTATCATAGTTTTAGCAATAATAACTGCATAATATGGGTAATAATGCATGTTATATTGATAATATTAGGAGTAATAAGTATATTTATTATAGTTCTGACGATAATAACCGTATAATATGGGTAATAATGCATGTTATATTGATAATATTCGGAGTAATAAGTATAATTATTATATTTCTGGCGATAATAACTGCATAATATGGGTAATAATGCATGTTATATTGACAACATTGGGAGTAATAAGTATAACTATTATAATTCTAGCGATAATAACAGTATAATATGGGTAATAATGCATGTTATATTGATAATAATAAAAGTAATAAGTATAATTATTATAGTTCGAGCGATAATAACTGCATAATATGGGCAATAGTGCATGTTATATTGATAATGTTAGGAGTAATAAGTATAATTATTATAGTTCTGGCGATAATAACTGCATAGTAATGGTAATAATGCATGTTACATCGATAATAGTAAAAGTAATAAGTATAATTATTGTAGTTCTAGCGATAATAACTGCATAATATGGGCAGTAATGCATGATATGTTGATAATATTGCGAATAATAAGTATAATTATCATAGTTCTAGCTATAATACCTGCATAATATGGGTAATAATGCATGTTATACTGACAATAATATAAGTAATATGTATAACTATTATAGTTCTAGCGATAATAACTGTATAATATGATAAATAATGCATAACATATTGATAAAATTAGGAGTAATCAGTATAATTATTATAGTTCTAGCGATAATAACTGCATAATATTGGTAATAATGCATGTTATATGGATAATATTGGGAGTAATAAGTATAATTATTGTAGTTCTCGCTATAATAACTGCATAATATGGGTAATAATGCGTGTTATATTGATAATATTGGGAGTAATAAGTATAATTATTATATTTCTGGCGATAATAACTGCATAATATGGGTAATAATGCATGTTGTACTGATAATAATATAAGAAACAAGTAAAACTATTATAGTTCTAGCGATAACAACTGTATAATATGGGTAATAATGCATAACATATTGATAAAAATTGGAGTAATAAGTATAATTATAATAGTTCTGGCGATAATAACTGCATACTATGGGTAACAATGCATGTTATATTGATAATATTGGGAGTAATAAGTATATTTATTATAGTTCTGACGATAATAACAGTATAATATGGGTAATAATGCATGTTATATTGATAATATTCGGAGTAATAAGTATAATTATTATATTTCTGGCGATAATAACTGCATAATATGGGTAACAATGCATGTTGTACTGATAATAATATAAGAAACAAGTAAAACTATTATAGTTCTAGCGATAATAACTGCATAATATGGGTAACAATGCATGTTGTACTGATAATAATATAAGAAACAAGTAAAACTATTATAGTTGTAGCGATAATAACTGCATAATATGGGTAATAATGCATGTTATACTAATAATAATACAAGTAATATGTATAACTATTATAGTTCTAGCGATAATAACTGCATAATAGGGGTAATAATGCATGTTATACTCATAATAATGTACGTAATAAGTATAATTATTGTAGTTCTAGCGATAATAACTGTATAATATGGGTAATAATGCATAACATATTGATAAAATTAGGAGTAATAAGTATAATTATTATAGTTCTAGCGATTATAACTGCACAATATCGATAATAGTACATGTTATATTGATAATATTGGGAGTAATAAGTATATTTATTATAGTTCTAGCGATAATAACTGAATGATATGGGTAATAATGCATAACATATTGATAAAATTAGGAGTAATAAGTATAATTATTATAGTTCTAGCGATAATAACTGCATAATATCGGTAATACTGTATGTTATGTTGATAATATTGGGAGTAATAAGTATATTTATTATAGTTCTGACGATAATAACAGTATAATTTGGGTGATAATGCATGTTATATTGATAATATTGGGAGTAATAAGTATAATTATTGTAGTTCTAGCGATAATAACTGCAAAATATGGGTAATAATGCATGTTCTATTGATAAAATGAGGAGTAATAAGTATAATTATTATAGTTCTGGCGATAATAAGTGCATACTATGGGTAATAATGCATGTTATATTGATAATATTGGGAGTAATAAGTATATTTATTATAGTTCTGCCGATAATAACCGTATAATATGGGTAATAATGCATAACATATTGATGAAATTAGGAGTAATAAGTATAATTATTATAGTTCTAGCGATAATAACTGCAGAATATGGGTAATAGTGCATGTTATATTGATAATATTGGGAGTAATAAGTATATTTATTATTGTTCTGACGATAATAACAGTATATTATGGGTAATAATGCATGTTATATTGATAATATTTGGATTCATAAGTATAATTATTGTAGTTCTCGCGATAATAACTGCATAATATGGGTAATAATGCATGTTATATTGATAATATTGGGAGTAATAAGTATAATTATTGTAGTTCTCGCGATAATAACTGCTTAATATGGGTAATAATGCATAACATATTGATAAAATTAGGAGTAATAAGTATAATTATTATAGTTCTAGCGATAATAACTGCATAATAGTTGTAATAATGCATGATATATTGATAATATCGCGAGTAATAAGTATAATTATCATAGTTTTAGCAATAATAACTGCATAATATGGGTAATAATGCATGTTATATTGATAATATTGGGAGTAATAAGTATATTTATTATAGTTCTGACGATAATAACCGTATAATATGGGTAATAATGCATGTTATATTGATAATATTCGGAGTAATAAGTATAATTATTATATTTCTGGCGATAATAACTGCATAATATGGGTAATAATGCATGTTATATTGACAACATTGGGAGTAATAAGTATAACTATTATAATTCTAGCGATAATAACTGTATAATATGGGTAATAATGCATAACATATTGACGAAATTAGGAGTAATAAGTATAATTATTATAGTTCTAGCGATAATAACTGCATAATATGGGTAATAGTGCATGTTATATTGATAATATTGGGAGTAATAAGTATATTTATTATAGTTCTGACGATAATAACAGTATAATATGGGTAATAATGCATGTTATATTGATAATATTGGGAGTAATAAGTATATTTGTTATAGTTCTGACGATAATAACAGTATAATATGGGTAATAATGCATGTTATATTGATAATAATAAAAGTAATAAGTATAATTATTATAGTTCGAGCGATAATAACTGCATAATATGGGCAATAGTGCATGTTATATTGATAATGTTAGGAGTAATAAGTATAATTATTATAGTTCTGGCGATAATAACTGCATAGTAATGGTAATAATGCATGTTACATCGATAATAGTAAAAGTAATAAGTATAATTATTGTAGTTCTAGCGATAATAACTGCATAATATGGGCAGTAATGCATGATATGTTGATAATATTGCGAATAATAAGTATAATTATCATAGTTCTAGCTATAATACCTGCATAATATGGGTAATAATGCATGTTATACTGACAATAATATAAGTAATATGTATAACTATTATAGTTCTAGCGATAATAACTGTATAATATGATAAATAATGCATAACATATTGATAAAATTAGGAGTAATCAGTATAATTATTATAGTTCTAGCGATAATAACTGCATAATATTGGTAATAATGCATGTTATATGGATAATATTGGGAGTAATAAGTATAATTATTGTAGTTCTCGCTATAATAACTGCATAATATGGGTAATAATGCGTGTTATATTGATAATATTGGGAGTAATAAGTATAATTATTATATTTCTGGCGATAATAACTGCATAATATGGGTAATAATGCATGTTGTACTGATAATAATATAAGAAACAAGTAAAACTATTATAGTTCTAGCGATAACAACTGTATAATATGGGTAATAATGCATAACATATTGATAAAAATTGGAGTAATAAGTATAATTATAATAGTTCTGGCGATAATAACTGCATACTATGGGTAACAATGCATGTTATATTGATAATATTGGGAGTAATAAGTATATTTATTATAGTTCTGCCGATAATAACCGTATAATATGGGTAATAATGCATGTTATATTGATAATATCGGGAGTAAGAAGTATATTTATTATAGTTCTGACGATAATAACTGTATAATATGGGTAATAATGCATAACATGTTAATAAAATTAGGAGTATTAAGTATAATTATTATAGCTCTAGCGATAATAACTGCATAATAGGGGTAATAATGCATGTTATACTGATAATAATGTAAGTAATAAGTATAACTATTATAATTCTAGCGATAATAACTGTAGAATAAGGGTAATAATGCATAACATATTGATGAAATTAGGAGTAATAAGTATAATTATTATAGTTCTAGCGATAATAACTGCATAATATGGGTAATAGTGCATGTTATATTGATAATATTGGGAGTAATAAGTATATTTATTATAGTTCTGACGATAATAACAGTATAATATGGGTAATAATGCATGTTATATTGATAATATTCGGAGTAATAAGTATAATTATTATATTTCTGGCGATAATAACTGCATAATATGGGTAACAATGCATGTTGTACTGATAATAATATAAGAAACAAGTAAAACTATTATAGTTCTAGCGATAATAACTGCATAATATGGGTAACAATGCATGTTGTGCTGATAATAATATAAGAAACAAGTAAAACTATTATAGTTGTAGCGATAATAACTGCATAATATGGATAATAATGCATGTTATACTAATAATAATACAAGTAATATGTATAACTATTATAGTTCTAGCGATAATAACTGCATAATAGGGGTAATAATGCATGTTATACTGATAATAATGTACGTAATAAGTATAATTATTGTAGTTCTAGCGATAATAACTGTATAATATGGGTAATAATGCATAACATATTGATAAAATTAGGAGTAATAAGTATAATTATTATAGTTCTAGCGATTATAACTGCACAATATCGATAATAGTGCATGTTATATTGATAATATTGGGAGTAATAAGTATATTTATTATAGTTCTAGCGATAATAACTGAATGATATGGGTAATAATGCATAACATATTGATAAAATTAGGAGTAATAAGTATAATTATTATAGTTCTAGCGATAATAACTGCATAATATCGGTAATACTGTATGTTATGTTGATAATATTGGGAGTAATAAGTATATTTATTATAGTTCTGACGATAATAACAGTATAATTTGGATGATAATGCATGTTATATTGATAATATTGGGAGTAATAAGTATAACTATTATAATTCTAGCGATAATAACTGTATAATATGGGTAATAATGCATAACATATTGACGAAATTAGGAGTAATAAGTATAATTATTATAGTTCTAGCGATAATAACTGCATAATATGGGTAATAGTGCATGTTATATTGATAATATTGGGAGTAATAAGTATAATTATTATATTTCTGGCGATAATAACTGCATAATATGGGTATCAATGCATGTTGTACTGATAATAATATAAGAAACAAGTAAAACTATTATAGTTCTAGCGATAATAACTGCATAATATGGGTAATAATGCATGTTATACTAATAATAATACAAGTAATATGTATAACTATTATAGTTCTAGCGTTAATAACTGCATAATAGGGGTAATAATGCATGTTATACTGATAATAATGTACGTAATAAGTATAATTATTTTAGTTCTCGCGATAATAACTGCTTAATATGGGTAATAATGCATAACATATTGATAAAATTAGGAGTAATAAGTACAATTATTATAGTTCTAGCGATAATAACTGCAGAATAGTTGTAATAATGCATGATATATTGATAATATCGCGAGTAATAAGTATAATTATCATAGTTCTAGCAATAATAACTGCATAATATGGGTAATAATGCATGTTATACTGACAATAATATAAGTAATATGTATAACTATTATAGTTCTAGCGATAATAACTGCATAATATCGGTAATAGTGTATGTTATATTGATAATATTGGGAGTAATAAGTATATTTATTATAGTTCTGACGATAATAACTGTATAATATGGGTAATAATGCATGTTATATTGATAGTATTTGGAGTCATAAGTATAATTATTGTAGTTCTCGCGATAATAACTGCATAATATGGGTAATAATGCATGTTATATTGATAATATTGGGAGTAATAAGAATAATTATTGTAGTTCTCGCGATAATAACTGCTTAATATGGGTAATAATGCATAACATATTGATAAAATTAGGAGTAATAAGTATAATTATTATAGTTCTAGCGATAATAAGTGCATAATAGGGGTAATAATGCATGATATATTGATAATATTGCGAGTAATAAGTATAATTATCATAGTTCTAGCAATAATAACTGCATAATAGGTGTAATAATGCATGATATATTGATAATATTGCGAGTAATAAGTATAATTATCATAGTTCTAGCAATAATAACTGCATAATAGGGGTAATAATGCATGATATATTGATATTATTGCGAGTAATAAGTATAATTATCATAGTTCTAGCAATAATAACTGCATAATATGGGTAATAATGCATGTTACATTGATAAAATGAGAAGTAATAAGTATAATTATTATAGTTCTGGCGATAATAACTGCACAATATCGGTAATGTGCATGTTATATTGATAATATTTGGAGTCATAAGTATAATTATTGTAGTTCTCGCGATAATAACTGCATAATAGGGGTAATAATGCATGTTATACTGATAATAATATAAGTAATAAGTATAACTATTATAGTTCTAACGATAATAACTGTATAATATGGGTAATAATGCATGTTATATTGATAAAATGAGGAGTAATAAGTATAATTCTTATAGTTCTAGCGATAATAACTGCATAATATGGGTAATAATGCATGTTATATTGATAAAATGAGAAGTAATAAGTATAATTATTATAGTTCTGGCGATAATAACTGTATAATATGGGTAATAATCCATAACATATTGATAAAATTAGGAGTATTAAGTATAATTATTATAGCTCTAGCGATAATAACTGCATAATAGGGGTAATAATGCATGTTATACTGATAATAATGTAAGTAATAAGTATAACTATTATAGTTCTAGCGATAATAACTGTATAATATGGGTAATAATGCATAACATATTGATAAAATTAGGAGTAATAAGTATAATTATTATAGTTCTAGCGATAATAACTGCACAATATCGGTAATGTGCATGTTATATTGATAATATTGGGAGTAATAAGTATAATTATTATAGTTCGAGCGATAACAACTGCCTAATATGGGTAATAGTGCATGTTACATTGATAAAGTTAGGAGTAATAAGTATAATTATTATAGTTCTGGCGATAATAACTGCATAGTATTGGTAATAATGCATGTAACATTGATAATAGTAAAAGTAATAAGAATAATTATTGTAGTTCTAGCGATAATAACTGCATAATATGGGTAATAATGCATGTTGTACTGATAGTAATATAAGAAACAAGTAAAACTATTATAGTTCTGGCGATAATAACTGCATAATATGGGTAATAATGCATGTTATATTGATAAAATGAGGAGTAATAAGTATAATTATTATAGTTCTAGCAATAATAAGTGCATAATAGGGGTAATAATGCATGATATATTGATAATATTGCGAGTAATAAGTATAATTATCATAGTTCCAGCAATAATAACTGCATAATAGTTGTAATAATGCATGATATATTGATAATATTCCGAGTAATAAGTATAATTATCATAGTTCTAGCAATAATAACTGCATAATAGGGGTAATAATGCATGATATATTGATAATATTGCGAGTAATAAGTATAATTATCATAGTTCTAGCAATAATAACTGCATAATATGGGTAATAATGCATGTTACATTGATAAAATGAGAAGTAATAAGTATAATTATTATAGTTCTGGCGATAATAACTGTATAATATGGGTAATAATGCATAACATATTGATAAAATTAGGAGTATTAAGTATAATTATTATAGCTCTAGCGATAATAACTGCATAATAGGGGTAATAATGCATGTTATACTGATAATAATAGAAGTAATAAGTATAACTATTATAGTTCTAGCGATAATAACTGTATAATATGGGTAATAATGCATAACATATTGATAAAATTAGGAGTAATAAGTATAATTATTATAGTTCTAGCGATAATAACTGCACAATATCGGTAATGTGCATGTTATATTGATAATATTGGGAGTAATAAGTATAATTATTGTAGTTCTAGCGATAATAACTGCATAATAGGGGTAATAATGCATGATATATTGATAATATTGCGAGTAATAAGTATAATTATCATAGTTCTAGCAATAATAACTGCATAATATGGGTAATAATGCATGTTATATTGATAAAATGAGAAGTAATGAGTATAATTATTATAGTTCTGGCGATAATAACTGTATAATATGGGTAATAATGCATAACATATTGATAAAATTAGGAGTATTAAGTATAATTATTATAGCTCTAGCGATAATAACTGCATAATAGGGGTAATAATGCATGTTATACTGATAATAATATAAGTAATAAGTATAACTATTATAGTTCTAACGATAATAACTGTATAATATGGGTAATAATGCATGTTATACTAATAATAATATAAGTAATATGTATAACTATTATAGTTCTAGCGATAATAACTGTATAATATGATTAATAATGCATAACATATTGATAAAATTAGGAGTAATCAGTATATTTATTATAGTTCTGACGATAATAACAGTATAATATGGGTAATAATGCATGTTATATTGATAATATTGGGAGTAATAAGTATATTTATTATAGTTCTGACGATAATAACTGTATAATATGGGTAATAATGCATGTTATATTGATAATATTGGGAGTTATAAGTATAATTATTGTAGTTCTAGCGATAATAACTGCATAATATGGGCAATAATGCATGTTATATTGATAATATTGGGAGTAATAAGTATATTTGTTATAGTTCTGACGATAATAACTGTATAATATGGGTAATAATGCATAACATATTAATAAAATTAGGAGTATTAAGTATAATTATTATAGCTCTAGCGATAATAACTGCATAATAGGGGTAATAATGCATGTTATACTGATAATAATATAAGTAATAAGTATAACTATTATAGTTCTAGCGATAATAACTGTATAATATGGGTAATAATGCATGTTATATTGATAAAATGAGGAGTAATAAGTATAATTCTTATAGTTCTAGCGATAATAACTGCATAATAGGGGTAATAATGCATGTTATATTGATAAAATGAGGAGTAATAAGTATAATTCTTATAGTTCTAGCGATAATAACTGCATAATAGGGGTAATAATGCATGTTATACTGATAATAATATAAGTAATAAGTATAACTATTATAGTTCTAACGATAATAACAGTATAATATGGGTAATAATGCATGTTATATTGATAATATTGGGAGTAATAAGTATATTTATTATAGTTCTGACGATAATAACTGTATAATATGGGTAATAATGCATGTTATATTGATAATATTGGGAGTTATAAGTATAATTATTGTAGTTCTAGCGATAATAACTGTATAATATGGGTAATAATGCATGTTATATTGATAAAATGAGGAGTAATAAGTATAATTCTTATAGTTCTAGCGATAATAACTGCATAATAGGGGTAATAATGCATGTTATACTGATAATAATATAAGTAATAAGTATAACTATTATAGTTCTAACGATAATAACTGTATAATATGGGTAATAATGCATGTTATACTAATAATAATATAAGTAATATGTATAACTATTATAGTTCTAGCGATAATAACTGTATAATATGATTAATAATGCATAACATATTGATAAAATTAGGAGTAATCAGTATAATTATTATAGTTCTAGCGATAATAACTGCATAATATCGGTAATAGTGTATGATATATTGATAATATTGGGAGTAATAAGTATATTTATTATAGTTCTGACGATAATAACAGTATAATATGGGTGATAATGCATGTTATATTGATAATATTGGGAGTTATAAGTATAATTATTGTAGTTCTAGCGATAATAACTGCATAATATGGGTAATAATGCATGTTATATTGATAATATTGGGAGTAATAAGTATATTTGTTATAGTTCTGACGATAATAACAGTATAATATGGGTAATAGTGCATGTTATATTGATAAAATTGGGAGCAATAGGTATATTTATTATAGTTCTGACGATAATAACAGTATAATACGGGTAATAATGCATGTTATATTGATAATATTGGGAGTAATAGGTATATTTATTATAGTTCTGACGATAATAACAGTATAATATGGGTAATAATGCATGTTATATTGATAATATTGGGAGTAATAAGTATATTTATTATAGTTCTGACGATAATAACTGTATAATATGGGTAATAATGCATAACATATTAATAAAATTAGGAGTATTAAGTATAACTATTATAGTTCTAGCGATAATAACTGTATAATATGGGTAATAATGCATGTTATATTGATAAAATGAGGAGTAATAAGTATAATTCTTATAGTTCTAGCGATAATAACTGCATAATAGGGGTAATAATGCATGATATATTGATAATATTGCGAGTAATAAGTATAATTATCATAGTTCTAGCAATAATAACTGCATAATATGGGTAATAATGCATGTTATATTGATAAAATGAGGAGTAATAAGTATAATTATTATAGTTCTGGCGGTAATAACTGTATAATATGGGTAATAATGCATAACATATTGATAGAATTAGGAGTATTAAGTATAATTATTATAGCTCTAGCGATAATAACTGCATAATAGGGGTAATAATGCATGTTATACTGATAATAATATAAGTAATAAGTATAAGTATTATAGTTCTAGCGTTAATAACTGTATAATATGGGTAATAATGCATAACATATTGATAAAATTAGGAGTAATAAGTATAATTATTATAGTTCTAGCGATAATGACTGCACAATATCGGTAATGTGCATGTTATATTGATAATATTGGGAGTAATAAGTATATTTATTATAGTTCTGACGATAATAACAGTATAATATGGGTAATAATGCATGTTGTATTGATAATATTGGGAGTAATAAGTATAATTATTGTAGTTCTCGCGATAATAACTGCATAATATGGGTAATAATGCATGTTATATTGATAACATTGGGAGTAATAAGAATAATTATTGTAGTTCTCGCGATAATAACTGCTTAATATGGGTAATAATGCATAACATATTGATAAAATTAGGAGTAATAAGTATAATTATTATAGTTCTAGCGATAATAAGTGCATAATAGGGGTAATAATGCATGATATATTGATAATATTGCGAGTAATAAGTATAATTATCATAGTTCTAGCAATAATAACTGCATAATATGGGTAATAATGCATGTTACATTGATAAAATGAGAAGTAATAAGTATAATTATTATAGTTCTAGCGATAATAACAGTATAATATGGGGGATAATGCATGTTATATTGATAATATTGGGAGTAATAAGTATATTTATTATAGTTCTGACGATAATAACTGCATAATAGAGTTAATAATGCATGTTATACTGATACAAATATAGGTAATAAGTATAACTATTATAGTTTTAGCGACAATAACTGCATAATATGGGTAATAATGCATGTTATATTGATAATATTGGGAGTAATAAGTATATTTGTTATAGTTCTGACGATAATAACAGTATAATATGGGTAATAATGCATGTTATATTGATAATAATAAAAGTAATAAGTATAATTATTATAGTTCGAGCGATAATAACTGCATAATATGGGCAATAGTGCATGTTATATTGATAATGTTAGGAGTAATAAGTATAATTATTATAGTTCTGGCGATAATAACTGCATAGTATTGGTAATAATGCATGTTACATCGATAATAGTAAAAGTAATAAGTATAATTATTGTAGTTCTAGCGATAATAACTGCATAATATGGGCAGTAATGCATGATATGTTGATAATATTGCGAATAATAAGTATAATTATCATAGTTCTAGCTATAATACCTGCATAATATGGGTAATAATGCATGTTATACTGACAATAATATAAGTAATATGTATAACTATTATAGTTCTAGCGATAATAACTGCATAATAGGGGTAATAATGCATGTTATACTGATAATAATGTACGTAATAAGTATAATTATTGTAGTTCTAGCGATAATAACTGTATAATATGGGTAATAATGCATAACATATTGATAAAATTGGGAGTAATAAGTATAATTATTATAGTTCTAGCGATTATAACTGCACAATATCGATAATAGTGCATGTTATATTGATAATATTGGGAGTAATAAGTATATTTATTATAGTTCTAGCGATAATAACTGAATGATATGGGTAATAATGCATAACATATTGATAAAATTAGGAGTATTAAGTATAATTATTACAGCTCTAGCGATAATAACTGCATAATAGGGGTAATAATGCATGTTATACTGATAATAATATAAGTTATAAGTATAACTGTTATAGTTCTAACGATAATAACTGTATAATATGGGTAATAATGCATAACATATTGATAAAATTAGGAGTAATAAGTATAATTATTATAGTTCTAGCGATAATAACTGCACAATATCGGTAATAGTGCATGTTATATTGATAATATTGGGAGTAATAAGTATATTTATTATAGTTCTGACTATAATAACAGTATAATATGGGTGATAATGCATGTTATATTGATAATATTGGGAGTAATAAGTATAATTATTGTAGTTCTAGCGATAATAACTGAATGATATGGGTAATAATGCATGTTATATTGATAAAATTAGGAGTAATAAGTATAATTATTATACTTCTGGCGATAATAACAGTATAATATGGGTAATAATGCATGTTATACTAATAATAATATAAGTAATATGTATAACTATTATAGTTCTAGCGATAATAACAGTATAATATGGGTGATAATGCATGTTATATTGATAATATTGGGAGTAATAAGTATAATTATTGTAGTTCTAGCGATAATAACTGAATGATATGGGTAATAATGCATGTTATATTGATAAAATTAGGAGTAATAAGTATAATTATTATACTTCTGGCGATAATAACAGTATAATATGGGTAATAATGCATGTTATACTAATAATAATATAAGTAGTATGTATAACTATTATAGTTCTAGCGATAATAACAGTATAATATGGGGGACAATGCATGTTATATTGATAATATTGGGAGTAATAAGTATATTTATTATAGTTCTGACGATAATAACTGCATAATAGAGTTAATAATGCATGTTATACTGATACAAATATAGGTAATAAGTATAACTATTATAGTTTTAGCGACAATAACTGCATAATATGGGTAATAGTGCATGTTATATTGATAATATTGGGAGTAATAAGTATATTTATTATAGTTCTGACGATAATAACAGCATAATATGGGTAATAATGCATGTTATATTGATAATATTTGGATTCATAAGTATAATTATTGTAGTTCTCGCGATAATAACTGCATAATATGGGTAATAATGCATGTTATATTGATAATATTGGGAGTAATAAGTATAATTATTGTAGTTCTCGCGATAATAACTGCTTAATATGGGAAATAATGCATAACATATTGATAAAATTAGGAGTAATAAGTATAATTATTATAGTTCTAGCGATAATAAGTGCATAATAGGGGTAATAATGCTTGGTATATTGATAATATTGCGAGTAATAAGTATAATTATCATAGTTCTAGCAATAATAACTGCATAATAGGTGTAATAATGCATGATATATTGATAATATTGCGAGTAATAAGTATAATTATCATAGTTCTAGCAATAATAACTGCATAATAGGGGTAATACTGCATGATATATTGATAATATTGCGAGTAATAAGTATAATTATCATAGTTCTAGCAATAATAACTGCATAATATGGGTAATAATGCATGTTACATTGATAAAATGAGAAGTAATAAGTATAATTATTATAGTTCTGGCGATAATAACTGTATAATATGGGTAATAATGCATAACATATTGATAAAATTAGGAGTATTAAGTATAATTATTACAGCTCTAGCGATAATAACTGCATAATAGGGGTAATAATGCATGTTATACTGATAATAATATAAGTTATAAGTATAACTATTATAGTTCTAACGATAATAACTGTATAATATGGGTAATAATGCATAACATATTGATAAAATTAGGAGTAATAAGTATAATTATTATAGTTCTAGCGATAATAACTGCACAATATCGGTAATAGTGCATGTTATATTGATAATATTGGGAGTAATAAGTATATTTATTATAGTTCTGACTATAATAACAGTATAATATGGGTGATAATGCATGTTATATTGATAATATTGGGAGTAATAAGTATATTTATTATAGTTCTGACGATAATAACTGTATAATATGGGTAATAATGCATGTTATATTGATAATATTTGGAGTCATAAGTATAATTATTGTAGTTCTCGCGATAATAACTGCATAATAGGGGTAATAATGCATGTTATACTGATAATAATATAAGTAATAAGTATAATTATTATAGTTCTGGCGATAATAACTGTATAATATGGGTAATAATGCATAACATATTGATAAAATTAGGAGTATTAAGTATAATTATTATAGCTCTAGCGATAATAACTGCATAATAGGGGTAATAATGCATGTTATACTGATAATAATATAAGTAATAAGTATAACTATTATAGTTCTAGCGATAATAACTGTATAATATGGGTAATAATGCATAACATATTGATAAAATTAGGAGTAATAAGTATAATTATTATAGTTCTAGCGATAATAACTGCACAATATCGGTAATGTGCATGTTATATTGATAATATTGGGAGTAATAAGTATAATTATCATAGTTCTAGCAATAATAACTGCATAATATGGGTAATAATGCATGTTATATTGATAAAATGAGAAGTAATGAGTATAATTATTATAGTTCTGGCGATAATAACTGTATAATATGGGTAATAATGCATAACATATTGATAAAATTAGGAGTATTAAGTATAATTATTATAGCTCTAGCGATAATAACTGCATAATAGGGGTAATAATGCATGTTATACTGATAATAATATAAGTAATAAGTATAACTATTATAGTTCTAACGATAATAACTGTATAATATGGGTAATAATGCATGTTATACTAATAATAATATAAGTAATATGTATAACTATTATAGTTCTAGCGATAATAACTGTATAATATGATTAATAATGCATAACATATTGATAAAATTAGGAGTAATCAGTATAATTATTATAGTTCTAGCGTTAATAACTGCATAATATCGGTAATAGTGTATGTTATATTGATAATATTGGGAGTAATAAGTATATTTATTATAGTTCTGACGTTAATAACAGTATAATATGGGTAATAATGCATGTTATATTGATAATATTGGGAGTAATAAGTATATTTATTATAATTCTGACGATAATAACTGTATAATATGGGTAATAATGCATAACATATTAATAAAATTAGGAGTAATAAGTATATTTATTATAGTTCTGACGATAATAACAGTATAATATGGGTAATAATGCATGGTATATTGATAATATTGGGAGTAATAAGTATAATTATTGTAGTTCTCGCGATAATAACTGCATAATATGGGTAATAATGCATGTTATATTGATAATATTGGGAGTAATAAGAATATTTATTGTAGTTCTCGCGATAATAACTGCTTAATATGGGTAATAATGCATAACATATTGATAAAATTAGGAGTAATAAGTATAATTATTATAGTTCTAGCGATAATAACTGCATAATAGGGGTAATAATGCATGATATATTGATAATATTGCGAGTAATAAGTATAATTATCATAGTTCTAGCAATAATAACTGCATAATATGGGTAATAATGCATGTTATATTGATAAAATGAGAAGTAATGAGTATAATTATTATAGTTCTGGCGATAATAACTGTATAATATGGATAATAATGCATAACATATTGATAAAATTAGGAGTATTAAGTATAATTATTATAGCTCTAGCGATAATAACTGCATAATAGGGGTAATAATGCATGTTATACTGATAATAATATAAGTAATAAGTATAACTATTATAGTTCTAACGATAATAACTGTATAATATGGGTAATAATGCATGTTATACTAATAATAATATAAGTAATATGTATAACTATTATAGTTCTAGCGATAATAACTGTATAATATGATTAATAATGCATAACATATTGATAAAATTAGGAGTAATCAGTATAATTATTATAGTTCTAGCGTTAATAACTGCATAATATCGGTAATAGTGTATGTTATATTGATAATATTGGGAGTAATAAGTATATTTATTATAGTTCTGACGTTAATAACAGTATAATATGGGTAATAATGCATGTTATATTGATAATATTGGGAGTAATAAGTATATTTATTATAATTCTGACGATAATAACTGTATAATATGGGTAATAATGCATAACATATTAATAAAATTAGGAGTAATAAGTATATTTATTATAGTTCTGACGATAATAACAGTATAATATGGGTAATAATGCATGGTATATTGATAATATTGGGAGTAATAAGTATAATTATTGTAGTTCTCGCGATAATAACTGCATAATATGGGTAATAATGCATGTTATATTGATAATATTGGGAGTAATAAGAATATTTATTGTAGTTCTCGCGATAATAACTGCTTAATATGGGTAATAATGCATAACATATTGATAAAATTAGGAGTAATAAGTATAATTATTATAGTTCTAGCGATAATAACTGCATAATAGGGGTAATAATGCATGATATATTGATAATATTGCGAGTAATAAGTATAATTATCATAGTTCTAGCAATAATAACTGCATAATATGGGTAATAATGCATGTTATATTGATAAAATGAGAAGTAATGAGTATAATTATTATAGTTCTGGCGATAATAACTGTATAATATGGATAATAATGCATAACATATTGATAAAATTAGGAGTATTAAGTATAATTATTATAGCTCTAGCGATAATAACTGCATAATAGGGGTAATAATGCATGTTATACTGATAATAATATAAGTAATAAGTATAACTATTATAGTTCTAACGATAATAACTGTATAATATGGGTAATAATGCATGTTATACTAATAATAATATAAGTAATATGTATAACTATTATAGTTCTAGCGATAATAACTGTATAATATGATTAATAATGCATAACATATTGATAAAATTAGGAGTAATCAGTATAATTATTATAGTTCTAGCGTTAATAACTGCATAATATCGGTAATAGTGTATGTTATATTGATAATATTGGGAGTAATAAGTATATTTATTATAGTTCTGACGTTAATAACAGTATAATATGGGTAATAATGCATGTTATATTGATAATATTGGGAGTAATAAGTATATTTATTATAATTCTGACGATAATAACTGTATAATATGGGTAATAATGCATAACATATTAATAAAATTAGGAGTAATAAGTATATTTATTATAGTTCTGACGATAATAACAGTATAATATGGGTAATAATGCATGGTATATTGATAATATTGGGAGTAATAAGTATAGTTATTGTAGTTCTCGCGATAATAACTGCATAATATGGGTAATAATGCATGTTGTACTGATAATAATATACGAAACAAGTAAAACTATTATAGTTCTAGCGATAATAACTGCATAATATGGGTAATAATGCATGTTATACTAATAATAATACAAGTAATATGTATAACTATTATAGTTCTAGCGATAATAACTGCATAATAGGGGTAATAATGCATGTTATACTGATAATAATGTACGTAATAAGTATAATTATTGTGGTTCTAGCGATAATAACTGTATAATATGGGTAATAATGCATAACATATTGATAAAATTAGGAGTAATAAGTATAATTATTATAGTTCTAGCGATAATAACTGCACAATATCGATAATAGTGCATGTTATATTGATAATATTGGGAGTAATAAGTATATTTATTATAGTTCTAGCGATAATAACTGAATGATATGGGTAATAATGCATGTTATATTGATAAAATTAGGAGTAATAAGTATAATTATTATAGTTCTAGCGATAATAACTGCATAATAGGGGTAATAATGCATGTTATACTGATAATAATATAAGTAATAAGTATAACTATTATAGTTCTAGCGATAATAACTGTATAATATGGGTAATAATGCATAACATATTGATAAAATTAGGAGTAATAAGTATAATTATTATAGTTCTAGCGATAATAACTGCACAATATCGGTAATGTGCATGTTATATTGATAATATTGGGAGTAATAAGTATAATTATTATAGTTCGAGCGATAACAACTGCCTAATATGGGTAATAGTGCATGTTACATTGATAAAGTTAGGAGTAATAAGTATAATTATTATAGTTCTGGCGATAATAACTGCATAGTATTGGTAATAATGCATGTAACATTGATAATAGTAAAAGTAATAAGAATAATTATTGTAGTTCTAGCGATAATAACTGCATAATATGGGTAATAATGCATGTTGTACTGATAATAATATAAGAAACAAGTAAAACTATTATAGTTCTGGCGATAATAACTGCATACTATGGGTAATAATGCATGTTATATTGATAATATTGGGAGTAATAAGTATATTTATTATAGTTCTGCCGATAATAACCGTATCATATGGGTAATAATGCATGTTATATTGATAATATCGGGAGTAATAAGTATATTTATTATAGTTCTGACGATAATAACTGTATAATATGGGTAATAATGCATAACATGTTAATAAAATTAGGAGTATTAAGTATAATTATTATAGTTCTAGCGATAATAAGTGCATAATAGGGGTAATAATGCTTGGTATATTGATAATATTGCGAGTAATAAGTATAATTATCATAGTTCTAGCAATAATAACTGCATAATAGGTGTAATAATGCATGATATATTGATAATATTGCGAGTAATAAGTATAATTATCATAGTTCTAGCAATAATAACTGCATAATAGGGGTAATAATGCATGATATATTGATAATATTGCGAGTAATAAGTATAATTATCATAGTTCTAGCAATAATAACTGCATAATATGGGTAATAATGCATGTTACATTGATAAAATGAGAAGTAATAAGTATAATTATTATAGTTCTGGCGATAATAACTGTATAATATGGGTAATAATGCATAACATATTGATAAAATTAGGAGTATTAAGTATAATTATTACAGCTCTAGCGATAATAACTGCATAATAGGGGTAATAATGCATGTTATACTGATAATAATATAAGTTATAAGTATAACTATTATAGTTCTAACGATTATAACTGTATAATATGGGTAATAATGCATAACATATTGATAAAATTAGGAGTAATAAGTATAATTATTATAGTTCTAGCGATAATAACTGCACAATATCGGTAATAGTGCATGTTATATTGATAATATTGGGAGTAATAAGTATATTTATTATAGTTCTGACTATAATAACAGTATAATATGGGTGATAATGCATGTTATCTTGATAATATTGGGAGTAATAAGTACATTTATTATAGTTCTGACGATAATAACTGTATAATATGGGTAATAATGCATGTTATATTGATAATATTTGGAGTCATAAGTATAATTATTGTAGTTCTCGCGATAATAACTGCATAATAGGGGTAATAATGCATGTTATACTGATAATAATATAAGTAATAAGTATAATTATTATAGTTCTGGCGATAATAACTGTATAATATGGGTAATAATGCATAACATATTGATGAAATTAGGAGTATTAAGTATAATTATTATAGCTCTAGCGATAATAACTGCATAATAGGGGTAATAATGCATGTTATACTGATAATAATATAAGTAATAAGTATAACTATTATAGTTCTAGCGATAATAACTGTATAATATGGGTAATAATGCATAACATATTGATAAAATTAGGAGTAATAAGTATAATTATTATAGTTCTAGCGATAATAACTGCACAATATCGGTAATGTGCATGTTATATTGATAATATTGGGAGTAATAAGTATAATTATTGTAGTTCTAGCGATAATAACTGCATAATAGGGGTAATAATGCATGATATATTGATAATATTGCGAGTAATAAGTATAATTATCATAGTTCTAGCAATAATAACTGCATAATATGGGTAATAATGCATGTTATATTGATAAAATGAGAAGTAATGAGTATAATTATTATAGTTCTGGCGATAATAACTGTATAATATGGGTAATAATGCATAACATATTGATAAAATTAGGAGTATTAAGTATAGTTATTATAGCTCTAGCGATAATAACTGCATAATAGGGGTAATAATGCATGATATATTGATAATATTGCGAGTAATAAGTATAATTATCATAGTTCTAGCAATAATAACTGCATAATATGGGTAATAATGCATGTTATACTAATAATAATATAAGTAATATGTATAACTATTATAGTTCTAGCGATAATAACTGTATAATATGATTAATAATGCATAACATATTGATAAAGTTAGGAGTAATCAGTATAATTATTATAGTTCTAGCGTTAATAACTGCATAATATCGGTAATAGTGTATGTTATATTGATAATATTGGGAGTAATAAGTATATTTATTATAGTTCTGACGTTAATAACAGTATAATATGGGTAATAATGCATGTTATATTGATAATATTGGGAGTAATAAGTATATTTATTATAATTCTGACGATAATAACTGCTTAATATGGGCAATAATGCATAACATATTGATAAAATTAGGAGTAATAAGTATAATTATTATAGTTCTAGCGATAATAACTGCATAATAGGGGTAATAATGCATGATATATTGATAATATTGCGAGTAATAAGTATAATTATCATAGTTCTAGCAATAATAACTGCATAATATGGGTAATAATGCATGTTATATTGATAAAATGAGAAGTAATGAGTATAACTATTATAGTTCTAACGATAATAACTGTATAATATGGGTAATAATGCATGTTATACTAATAATAATATAAGTAATATGTATAACTATTATAGTTCTAGCGATAATAACTGTATAATATGATTAATAATGCATAACATATTGATAAAATTAGGAGTAATCAGTATAATTATTATAGTTCTAGCGATAATAACTGCATAATATGGGTAATAATGCATGTTATATTGATAATATTGGGAGTAATAAGTATATTTGTTATAGTTCTGACGATAATAACAGTATAATATGGGTAATAGTGCATGTTATATTGATAAAATTGGGAGCAATAGGTATATTTATTATAGTTCTGACGATAATAACAGTATAATACGGGTAATAATGCATGTTATATTGATAATATTGGGAGTAATAAGTATATTTATTATAGTTCTGACGATAATAACAGTATAATATGGGTAATAATGCATGTGATATTGATAATATTGGGAGTAATAAGTATATTTATTATAGTTCTGACGATAATAACTGTATAATATGGGTAATAATGCATAACATATTAATAAAATTAGGAGTATTAAGTATAATTATTATAGTTCTAGCGATAATAACTGCATAATGTGGGTAATAATGCATGATATATTGATAATATTGCGAGTAATAAGTATAATTATCATAGTTCTAGCAATAATAACTGCATAATATCGGAAATAGTGTATGTTATATTGATAATATTGGGAGTAATAAGTATAATTATCATAGTTCTAGCAATAATAACTGCATAATATGGGTAATAATGCATGTTATATTGATAAAATGAGAAGTAATGAGTATAATTATTATAGTTCTGGCGATAATAACTGTATAATATGGATAATAATGCATAACATATTGATAAAATTAGGAGTATTAAGTATAATTATTATAGCTCTAGCGATAATAACTGCATAATAGGGGTAATAATGCATGTTATACTGATAATAATATAAGTAATAAGTATAACTATTATAGTTCTAACGATAATAACTGTATAATATGGGTAATAATGCATGTTATACTAATAATAATATAAGTAATATGTATAACTATTATAGTTCTAGCGATAATAACTGTATAATATGATTAATAATGCATAACATATTGATAAAATTAGGAGTAATCAGTATAATTATTATAGTTCTAGCGTTAATAACTGCATAATATCGGTAATAGTGTATGTTATATTGATAATATTGGGAGTAATAAGTATATTTATTATAGTTCTGACGTTACTAACAGTATAATATGGGTAATAATGCATGTTATATTGATAATATTGGGAGTAATAAGTATATTTATTATAATTCTGACGATAATAACTGTATAATATCGGTAATAATGCATAACATATTAATAAAATTAGGAGTAATAAGTATATTTATTATAGTTCTGACGATAATAACAGAATAATATGGGTAATAATGCATGGTATATTGATAATATTGGGAGTAATAAGTATAGTTATTGTAGTTCTCGCGATAATAACTGCATAATATGGGTAATAATGCATGTTATATTGATAATATTGGGAGTAATAAGAATATTTATTGTAGTTCTCGCGATAATAACTGCTTAATATGGGTAATAATGCATAACATATTGATAAAATTAGGAGTAATAAGTATAATTATTATAGTTCTAGCGATAATAACTGCATAATAGGGGTAATAATGCATGATATATTGATAATATTGCGAGTAATAAGTATAATTATCATAGTTCTAGCAATAATAACTGCATAATATGGGTAATAATGCATGTTATATTGATAAAATGAGAAGTAATGAGTATAACTATTATAGTTCTAACGATAATAACTGTATAATATGGGTAATAATGCATGTTATACTAATAATAATATAAGTAATATGTATAACTATTATAGTTCTAACGATAATAACTGTATAATATGGGTAATAATGCATGTTATACTAATAATAATATAAGTAATATGTATAACTATTATAGTTCTAGCGATAATAACTGTATAATATGATTAATAATGCATAACATATTGATAAAATTAGGAGTAATCAGTATAATTATTATAGTTCTAGCGATAATAACTGCATAATATGGGTAATAATGCATGTTATATTGATAATATTGGGAGTAATAAGTATATTTGTTATAGTTCTGACGATAATAACAGTATAATATGGGTAATAGTGCATGTTATATTGATAAAATTGGGAGCAATAGGTATATTTATTATAGTTCTGACGATAATAACAGTATAATACGGGTAATAATGCATGTTATATTGATAATATTGGGAGTAATAAGTATATTTATTATAGTTCTGACGATAATAACAGTATAATATGGGTAATAATGCATGTGATATTGATAATATTGGGAGTAATAAGTATATTTATTATAGTTCTGACGATAATAACTGTATAATATGGGTAATAATGCATAACATATTAATAAAATTAGGAGTATTAAGTATAATTATTATAGTTCTAGCGATAATAACTGCATAATGTGGGTAATAATGCATGATATATTGATAATATTGCGAGTAATAAGTATAATTATCATAGTTCTAGCAATAATAACTGCATAATATCGGAAATAGTGTATGTTATATTGATAATATTGGGAGTAATAAGTATAATTATCATAGTTCTAGCAATAATAACTGCATAATATGGGTAATAATGCATGTTATATTGATAAAATGAGAAGTAATGAGTATAATTATTATAGTTCTGGCGATAATAACTGTATAATATGGATAATAATGCATAACATATTGATAAAATTAGGAGTATTAAGTATAATTATTATAGCTCTAGCGATAATAACTGCATAATAGGGGTAATAATGCATGTTATACTGATAATAATATAAGTAATAAGTATAACTATTATAGTTCTAACGATAATAACTGTATAATATGGGTAATAATGCATGTTATACTAATAATAATATAAGTAATATGTATAACTATTATAGTTCTAGCGATAATAACTGTATAATATGATTAATAATGCATAACATATTGATAAAATTAGGAGTAATCAGTATAATTATTATAGTTCTAGCGTTAATAACTGCATAATATCGGTAATAGTGTATGTTATATTGATAATATTGGGAGTAATAAGTATATTTATTATAGTTCTGACGTTACTAACAGTATAATATGGGTAATAATGCATGTTATATTGATAATATTGGGAGTAATAAGTATATTTATTATAATTCTGACGATAATAACTGTATAATATCGGTAATAATGCATAACATATTAATAAAATTAGGAGTAATAAGTATATTTATTATAGTTCTGACGATAATAACAGAATAATATGGGTAATAATGCATGGTATATTGATAATATTGGGAGTAATAAGTATAGTTATTGTAGTTCTCGCGATAATAACTGCATAATATGGGTAATAATGCATGTTATATTGATAATATTGGGAGTAATAAGAATATTTATTGTAGTTCTCGCGATAATAACTGCTTAATATGGGTAATAATGCATAACATATTGATAAAATTAGGAGTAATAAGTATAATTATTATAGTTCTAGCGATAATAACTGCATAATAGGGGTAATAATGCATGATATATTGATAATATTGCGAGTAATAAGTATAATTATCATAGTTCTAGCAATAATAACTGCATAATATGGGTAATAATGCATGTTATATTGATAAAATGAGAAGTAATGAGTATAACTATTATAGTTCTAACGATAATAACTGTATAATATGGGTAATAATGCATGTTATACTAATAATAATATAAGTAATATGTATAACTATTATAGTTCTAGCGATAATAACTGTATAATATGATTAATAATGCATAACATATTGATAAAATTAGGAGTAATCAGTATAATTATTATAGTTCTAGCGATAATAACTGCATAATATGGGTAATAATGCATGTTATATTGATAATATTGGGAGTAATAAGTATATTTGTTATAGTTCTGACGATAATAACAGTATAATATGGGTAATAGTGCATGTTATATTGATAAAATTGGGAGCAATAGGTATATTTATTATAGTTCTGACGATAATAACAGTATAATACGGGTAATAATGCATGTTATATTGATAATATTGGGAGTAATAAGTATATTTATTATAGTTCTGACGATAATAACAGTATAATATGGGTAATAATGCATGTTATATTGATAATATTGGGAGTAATAAGTATATTTATTATAGTTCTGACGATAATAACTGTATAATATGGGTAATAATGCATAACATATTAATAAAATTAGGAGTATTAAGTATAATTATTATAGTTCTAGCGATAATAACTGCATAATGTGGGTAATAATGCATGATATATTGATAATATTGCGAGTAATAAGTATAATTATCATAGTTCTAGCAATAATAACTGCATAATATCGGTAATAGTGTATGTTATATTGATAATATTGGGAGTAATAAGTATATTTATTATAGTTCTGACGATAATAACAGTATAATATGGGTAATAATGCATGTTATATTGATAATATTTGGAGTGTTAAGTATAATTATTGTAGTTCTAGCAATAATAACTGCATAATATCGGTAATAGTGTATGTTATATTGATAATATTGGGAGTAATAAGTATATTTATTATAGTTCTGACGATAATAACAGTATAATATGGGTAATAATGCATAACATATTGATAGAATTAGGAGTATTAAGTATAATTATTATAGCTCTAGCGATAATAACTGCATAATAGGGGTAATAATGCATGATATATTGATAATATTGCGAGTAATAAGTATAATTATCATAGTTCTAGCAATAATAACTGCATAATATGGGTAATAATGCATGTTACATTGATAAAATGAGAAGTAATAAGTATAATTATTATAGTTCTGGCAATAATAACTGTATAATATGGGTAATAATGCATAACATATTGATAAAATTAGGAGTATTAAGTATAATTATTACAGCTCTAGCGATAATAACTGCATAATAGGGGTAATAATGCATGTTATACTGATAATAATATAAGTTATAAGTATAACTATTATAGTTCTAACGATAATAACTGTATAATATGGGTAATAATGCATAACATATTGATAAAATTAGGAGTAATAAGTATAATTATTATAGTTCTAGCGATAATAACTGCACAATATCGGTAATAGTGCATGTTATATTGATAATATTGGGAGTAATAAGTATATTTATTATAGTTCTGACTATAATAACAGTATAATATGGGTGATAATGCATGTTATATTGATAATATTGGGAGTAATAATTATATTTATTATAGTTCTGACGATAATAACTGTATAATATGGGTAATAATGCATGTTATATTGATAATATTTGGAGTCATAAGTATAATTATTGTAGTTCTCGCGATAATAACTGCATAATAGGGGTAATAATGCATGTTATACTGATAATAATATAAGTAATAAGTATAACTATTATAGTTCTAACGATAATAACTGTATAATATGGGTAATAATGCATGTTATATTGATAAAATGAGGAGTAATAAGTATAATTCTTATAGTTCTAGCGATAATAACTGCATAATATGGGTAATAATGCATGTTATATTGATAAAATGAGAAGTAATAAGTATAATTATTATAGTTCTGGCGATAATAACTGTATAATATGGGTAATAATGCATAACATATTGATAAAATTAGGAGTAATAAGTATTATTATTATAGTTCTAGCGATAATAACTGCACAATATCGGTAATGTGCATGTTATATTGATAATATTGGGAGTAATAAGTATATTTATTATAGTTCTGACGATAATAACAGTATAATATGGGTAATAATGCATGGTATATTGATAATATTGGGAGTAATAAGTATAATTATTGTAGTTCTCGCGATAATAACTGCATAATATGGGTAATAATGCATAACATATTGATAAAATTAGGAGTAATAAGTATAATTATTATAGTTCTAGCGATAATAACTGCATAATAGGGGTAATAATGCATGATATATTGATAATATTGGGAGTAATAAGTATAATTATCATAGTTCCAGCAATAATAACTGCATAATATGGGTAATAATGCATGTTATATTGATAAAATGAGAAGTAATGAGTATAATTATTATAGTTCTGGCGATAATAACTGTATAATATGGATAATAATGCATAACATATTGATAAAATTAGGAGTATTAAGTATAATTATTATAGCTCTAGCGATAATAACTGCATAATAGGGGTAATAATGCATGTTATACTGATAATAATATAAGTAATAAGTATAACTATTATAGTTCTAACGATAATAACTGTATAATATGGGTAATAATGCATGTTATACTAATAATAATATAAGTAATATGTATAACTATTATAGTTCTAGCGATAATAACTGTATAATATGATTAATAATGCATAACATATTGATAAAATTAGGAGTAATCAGTATAATTATTATAGTTCTAGCGTTAATAACTGCATAATATCGGTAATAGTGTATGTTATATTGATAATATTGGGAGTAATAAGTATATTTGGTATAGTTCTGACGATAATAACAGTATAATATGGGTAATAGTGCATGTTATATTGATAAAATTGGGAGCAATAGGTATATTTATTATAGTTCTGACGATAATAACAGTATAATACGGGTAATAATGCATGTTATATTGATAGTATTGGGAGTAATAAGTATATTTATTATAGTTCTGACGATAATAACAGTATAATATGGGTAATAATGCATGTTATATTGATAATATTGGGAGTAATAAGTATATTTATTATAGTTCTGACGATAATAACTGTATAATATGGGTAATAATGCATAACATATTAATAAAATTAGGAGTATTAAGTATAATTATTATAGTTCTAGCGATAATAACTGCATAATGTGGGTAATAATGCATGATATATTGATAATATTGCGAGTAATAAGTATAATTATCATAGTTCTAGCAATAATAACTGCATAATATCGGTAATAGTGTATGTTATATTGATAATATTGGGAGTAATAAGTATATTTATTATAGTTCTGACGATAATAACAGTATAATATGGGTAATAATGCATGTTATATTGATAATATTTGGAGTGTTAAGTATAATTATTGTAGTTCTAGCAATAATAACTGCATAATATCGGTAATAGTGTATGTTATATTGATAATATTGGGAGTAATAAGTATATTTATTATAGTTCTGACGATAATAACAGTATAATATGGGTAATAATGCATAACATATTGATAGAATTAGGAGTATTAAGTATAATTATTATAGCTCTAGCGATAATAACTGCATAATAGGGGTAATAATGCATGATATATTGATAATATTGCGAGTAATAAGTATAATTATCATAGTTCTAGCAATAATAACTGCATAATATGGGTAATAATGCATGTTACATTGATAAAATGAGAAGTAATAAGTATAATTATTATAGTTCTGGCAATAATAACTGTATAATATGGGTAATAATGCATAACATATTGATAAAATTAGGAGTATTAAGTATAATTATTACAGCTCTAGCGATAATAACTGCATAATAGGGGTAATAATGCATGTTATACTGATAATAATATAAGTTATAAGTATAACTATTATAGTTCTAACGATAATAACTGTATAATATGGGTAATAATGCATAACATATTGATAAAATTAGGAGTAATAAGTATAATTATTATAGTTCTAGCGATAATAACTGCACAATATCGGTAATAGTGCATGTTATATTGATAATATTGGGAGTAATAAGTATATTTATTATAGTTCTGACTATAATAACAGTATAATATGGGTGATAATGCATGTTATATTGATAATATTGGGAGTAATAATTATATTTATTATAGTTCTGACGATAATAACTGTATAATATGGGTAATAATGCATGTTATATTGATAATATTTGGAGTCATAAGTATAATTATTGTAGTTCTCGCGATAATAACTGCATAATAGGGGTAATAATGCATGTTATACTGATAATAATATAAGTAATAAGTATAACTATTATAGTTCTAACGATAATAACTGTATAATATGGGTAATAATGCATGTTATATTGATAAAATGAGGAGTAATAAGTATAATTCTTATAGTTCTAGCGATAATAACTGCATAATATGGGTAATAATGCATGTTATATTGATAAAATGAGAAGTAATAAGTATAATTATTATAGTTCTGGCGATAATAACTGTATAATATGGGTAATAATGCATAACATATTGATAAAATTAGGAGTAATAAGTATTATTATTATAGTTCTAGCGATAATAACTGCACAATATCGGTAATGTGCATGTTATATTGATAATATTGGGAGTAATAAGTATATTTATTATAGTTCTGACGATAATAACAGTATAATATGGGTAATAATGCATGGTATATTGATAATATTGGGAGTAATAAGTATAATTATTGTAGTTCTCGCGATAATAACTGCATAATATGGGTAATAATGCATAACATATTGATAAAATTAGGAGTAATAAGTATAATTATTATAGTTCTAGCGATAATAACTGCATAATAGGGGTAATAATGCATGATATATTGATAATATTGGGAGTAATAAGTATAATTATCATAGTTCCAGCAATAATAACTGCATAATATGGGTAATAATGCATGTTATATTGATAAAATGAGAAGTAATGAGTATAATTATTATAGTTCTGGCGATAATAACTGTATAATATGGATAATAATGCATAACATATTGATAAAATTAGGAGTATTAAGTATAATTATTATAGCTCTAGCGATAATAACTGCATAATAGGGGTAATAATGCATGTTATACTGATAATAATATAAGTAATAAGTATAACTATTATAGTTCTAACGATAATAACTGTATAATATGGGTAATAGTGCATGTTATACTAATAATAATATAAGTAATATGTATAACTATTATAGTTCTAGCGATAATAACTGTATAATATGATTAATAATGCATAACATATTGATAAAATTAGGAGTAATCAGTATAATTATTATAGTTCTAGCGTTAATAACTGCATAATATCGGTAATAGTGTATGTTATATTGATAATATTGGGAGTAATAAGTATATTTGGTATAGTTCTGACGATAATAACAGTATAATATGGGTAATAGTGCATGTTATATTGATAAAATTGGGAGCAATAGGTATATTTATTATAGTTCTGACGATAATAACAGTATAATACGGGTAATAATGCATGTTATATTGATAGTATTGGGAGTAATAAGTATATTTATTATAGTTCTGACGATAATAACAGTATAATATGGGTAATAATGCATGTTATATTGATAATATTGGGAGTAATAAGTATATTTATTATAGTTCTGACGATAATAACTGTATAATATGGGTAATAATGCATAACATATTAATAAAATTAGGAGTATTAAGTATAATTATTATAGTTCTAGCGATAATAACTGCATAATGTGGGTAATAATGCATGATATATTGATAATATTGCGAGTAATAAGTATAATTATCATAGTTCTAGCAATAATAACTGCATAATATCGGTAATAGTGTATGTTATATTGATAATATTGGGAGTAATAAGTATATTTATTATAGTTCTGACGATAATAACAGTATAATATGGGTAATAATGCATGTTATATTGATAATATTTGGAGTGTTAAGTATAATTATTGTAGTTCTAGCAATAATAACTGCATAATATCGGTAATAGTGTATGTTATATTGATAATATTGGGAGTAATAAGTATATTTATTATAGTTCTGACGATAATAACAGTATAATATGGGTAATAATGCATAACATATTGATAGAATTAGGAGTATTAAGTATAATTATTATAGCTCTAGCGATAATAACTGCATAATAGGGGTAATAATGCATGATATATTGATAATATTGCGAGTAATAAGTATAATTATCATAGTTCTAGCAATAATAACTGCATAATATGGGTAATAATGCATGTTACATTGATAAAATGAGAAGTAATAAGTATAATTATTATAGTTCTGGCAATAATAACTGTATAATATGGGTAATAATGCATAACATATTGATAAAATTAGGAGTATTAAGTATAATTATTACAGCTCTAGCGATAATAACTGCATAATAGGGGTAATAATGCATGTTATACTGATAATAATATAAGTTATAAGTATAACTATTATAGTTCTAACGATAATAACTGTATAATATGGGTAATAATGCATAACATATTGATAAAATTAGGAGTAATAAGTATAATTATTATAGTTCTAGCGATAATAACTGCACAATATCGGTAATAGTGCATGTTATATTGATAATATTGGGAGTAATAAGTATATTTATTATAGTTCTGACGATAATAACTGTATAATATGGGTAATAATGCATAACATATTAATAAAATTAGGAGTAATCAGTATAATTATTATAGTTCTAGCGTTAATAACTGCATAATATCGGTAATAGTGTATGTTATATTGATAATATTGGGAGTAATAAGTATATTTGGTATAGTTCTGACGATAATAACAGTATAATATGGGTAATAGTGCATGTTATATTGATAAAATTGGGAGCAATAGGTATATTTATTATAGTTCTGACGATAATAACAGTATAATACGGGTAATAATGCATGTTATATTGATAGTATTGGGAGTAATAAGTATATTTATTATAGTTCTGACGATAATAACAGTATAATATGGGTAATAATGCATGTTATATTGATAATATTGGGAGTAATAAGTATATTTATTATAGTTCTGACGATAATAACTGTATAATATGGGTAATAATGCATAACATATTAATAAAATTAGGAGTATGAAGTATAATTATTATAGTTCTAGCGATAATAACTGCATAATGTGGGTAATAATGCATGATATATTGATAATATTGCGAGTAATAAGTATAATTATCATAGTTCTAGCAATAATAACTGCATAATATCGGTAATAGTGTATGTTATATTGATAATATTGGGAGTAATAAGTATATTTATTATAGTTCTGACGATAATAACAGTATAATATGGGTAATAATGCATGTTATATTGATAATATTTGGAGTGTTAAGTATAATTATTGTAGTTCTAGCAATAATAACTGCATAATATCGGTAATAGTGTATGTTATATTGATAATATTGGGAGTAATAAGTATATTTATTATAGTTCTGACGATAATAACAGTATAATATGGGTAATAATGCATAACATATTGATAGAATTAGGAGTATTAAGTATAATTATTATAGCTCTAGCGATAATAACTGCATAATAGGGGTAATAATGCATGATATATTGATAATATTGCGAGTAATAAGTATAATTATCATAGTTCTAGCAATAATAACTGCATAATATGGGTAATAATGCATGTTACATTGATAAAATGAGAAGTAATAAGTATAATTATTATAGTTCTGGCAATAATAACTGTATAATATGGGTAATAATGCATAACATATTGATAAAATTAGGAGTAATAAGTATAATTATTATAGTTCTAGCGATAATAACTGCACAATATCGGTAATAGTGCATGTTATATTGATAATATTGGGAGTAATAAGTATATTTATTATAGTTCTGACTATAATAACAGTATAATATGGGTGATAATGCATGTTATATTGATAATATTGGGAGTAATAAGTATATTTATTATAGTTCTGACGATAATAACTGTATAATATGGGTAATAATGCATGTTATATTGATAATATTTGGAGTCATAAGTATAATTATTGTAGTTCTCGCGATAATAACTGCATAATAGGGGTAATAATGCATGTTATACTGATAATAATATAAGTAATAAGTATAACTATTATAGTTCTAACGATAATAACTGAATGATATGGGTAATAATGCATGTTATATTGATAAAATTAGGAGTAATAAGTATAATTATTATAGTTCTAGCGATAATAACTGCATAATAGGGGTAATAATGCATGTTATACTGATAATAATATAAGTAATAAGTATAACTATTATAGTTCTAGCGATAATAACTGTATAATATGGGTAATAATGCATAACATATTGATAAAATTAGGAGTAATAAGTATAATTATTATAGTTCTAGCGATAATAACTGCACAATATCGGTAATGTGCATGTTATATTGATAATATTGGGAGTAATAAGTATAATTATTATAGTTCGAGCGATAACAACTGCCTAATATGGGTAATAGTGCATGTTACATTGATAAAGTTAGGAGTAATAAGTATAATTATTATAGTTCTGGCGATAATAACTGCATAGTATTGGTAATAATGCATGTAACATTGATAATAGTAAAAGTAATAAGAATAATTATTGTAGTTCTAGCGATAATAACTGCATAATATGGGTAATAATGCATGTTGTATTGATAATAATATAAGAAACAAGTAAAACTATTATAGTTCTGGCGATAATAACTGCATACTATGGGTAATAATGCATGTTATATTGATAATATTGGGAGTAATAAGTATATTTATTATAGTTCTGCCGATAATAACCGTATCATATGGGTAATAATGCATGTTATATTGATAATATCGGGAGTAATAAGTATATTTATTATAGTTCTGACGATAATAACTGTATAATATGGGTAATAATGCATAACATGTTAATAAAATTAGGAGTATTAAGTATAATTATTATAGTTCTAGCGATAATAACTGCATAATAGGGGTAGTAATGCATGTTATACTGATAATAATGTAAGTAATAAGTATAACTATTATAATTCTAGCGATAATAACTGTATAATATGGGTAATAATGCATAACATATTGATGAAATTAGGAGTAATAAGTATAATTATTATAGTTCTAGCGATAATAACTGCATAATATGGGTAATAGTGCATGTTATATTGATAATATTGGGAGTAATAAGTATATTTATTATAGTTCTGACGATAATAACAGTATAATATGGGTAATAATGCATGTTATATTGATAATATTTGGATTCATAAGTATAATTATTGTAGTTCTCGCGATAATAACTGCATAATATGGGTAATAATGCATGTTATATTGATAATATTGGGAGTAATAAGTATAATTATTGTAGTTCTCGCGATAATAACTGCTTAATATGGGAAATAATGCATAACATATTGATAAAATTAGGAGTAATAAGTATAATTATTATAGTTCTAGCGATAATAAGTGCATAATAGGGGTAATAATGCTTGGTATATTGATAATATTGCGAGTAATAAGTATAATTATCATAGTTCTAGCAATAATAACTGCATAATAGGTGTAATAATGCATGATATATTGATAATATTGCGAGTAATAAGTATAATTATCATAGTTCTAGCAATAATAACTGCATAATAGGGGTAATAATGCATGATATATTGATAATATTGCGAGTAATAAGTATAATTATCATAGTTCTAGCAATAATAACTGCATAATATGGGTAATAATGCATGTTACATTGATAAAATGAGAAGTAATAAGTATAATTATTATAGTTCTGGCGATAATAACTGTATAATATGGGTAATAATGCATAACATATTGATAAAATTAGGAGTATTAAGTATAATTATTACAGCTCTAGCGATAATAAATGCATAATAGGGGTAATAATCCATGTTATACTGATAATAATATAAGTTATAAGTATAACTATTATAGTTCTAACGATAATAACTGTATAATATGGGTAATAATGCATAACATATTGATAAAATTAGGAGTAATAAGTATAATTATTATAGTTCTAGCGATAATAACTGCACAATATCGGTAATAGTGCATGTTATATTGATAATATTGGGAGTAATAAGTATATTTATTATAGTTCTGACTATAATAGCAGTATAATATGGGTGATAATGCATGTTATATTGATAATATTGGGAGTAATAAGTACATTTATTATAGTTCTGACGATAATAACTGTATAATATGGGTAATAATGCATGTTATATTGATAATATTTGGAGTCATAAGTATAATTATTGTAGTTCTCGCGATAATAACTGCATAATAGGGGTAATAATGCATGTTATACTGATAATAATATAAGTAATAAGTATAATTATTATAGTTCTGGCGATAATAACTGTATAATATGGGTAATAATGCATAACATATTGATAAAATTAGGAGTATTAAGTATAATTATTATAGCTCTAGCGATAATAACTGCATAATAGGGGTAATAATGCATGTTATACTGATAATAATATAAGTAATAAGTATAACTATTATAGTTCTAGCGATAATAACTGTATAATATGGGTAATAATGCATAACATATTGATAAAATTAGGAGTAATAAGTATAATTATTATAGTTCTAGCGATAATAACTGCACAATATCGGTAATGTGCATGTTATATTGATAATATTGGGAGTAATAAGTATAATTATTGTAGTTCTAGCGATAATAACTGCATAATAGGGGTAATAATGCATGATATATTGATAATATTGCGAGGAATAAGTATAATTATCATAGTTCTAGCAATAATAACTGCATAATATGGGTAATAATGCATGTTATATTGATAAAATGAGAAGTAATGAGTATAATTATTATAGTTCTGGCGATAATAACTGTATAATATGGGTAATAATGCATAACATATTGATAAAATTAGGAGTATTAAGTATAATTATTATAGCTCTAGCGATAATAACTGCATAATAGGGGTAATAATGCATGTTATACTGATAATAATATAAGTAATAAGTATAACTATTATAGTTCTAACGATAATAACTGTATAATATGGGTAATAATGCATGTTATACTAATAATAATATAAGTAATATGTATAACTATTATAGTTCTAGCGATAATAACTGTATAATATGATTAATAATGCATAACATATTGATAAAATTAGGAGTAATCAGTATAATTATTATAGTTCTAGCGTTAATAACTGCATAATATCGGTAATAGTGTATGTTATATTGATAATATTGGGAGTAATAAGTATATTTGGTATAGTTCTGACGATAATAACAGTATAATATGGGTAATAGTGCATGTTATATTGATAAAATTGGGAGCAATAGGTATATTTATTATAGTTCTGACGATAATAACAGTATAATACGGGTAATAATGCATGTTATATTGATAGTATTGGGAGTAATAAGTATATTTATTATAGTTCTGACGATAATAACAGTATAATATGGGTAATAATGCATGTTATATTGATAATATTGGGAGTAATAAGTATATTTATTATAGTTCTGACGATAATAACTGTATAATATGGGTAATAATGCATAACATATTAATAAAATTAGGAGTATTAAGTATAATTATTATAGTTCTAGCGATAATAACTGCATAATGTGGGTAATAATGCATGATATATTGATAATATTGCGAGTAATAAGTATAATTATCATAGTTCTAGCAATAATAACTGCATAATATCGGTAATAGTGTATGTTATATTGATAATATTGGGAGTAATAAGTATATTTATTATAGTTCTGACGATAATAACAGTATAATATGGGTAATAATGCATGTTATATTGATAATATTTGGAGTGTTAAGTATAATTATTGTAGTTCTAGCAATAATAACTGCATAATATCGGTAATAGTGTATGTTATATTGATAATATTGGGAGTAATAAGTATATTTATTATAGTTCTGACGATAATAACAGTATAATATGGGTAATAATGCATAACATATTGATAGAATTAGGAGTATTAAGTATGATTATTATAGCTCTAGCGATAATAACTGCATAATAGGGGTAATAATGCATGATATATTGATAATATTGCGAGTAATAAGTATAATTATCATAGTTCTAGCAATAATAACTGCATAATATGGGTAATAATGCATGTTACATTGATAAAATGAGAAGTAATAAGTATAATTATTATAGTTCTGGCAATAATAACTGTATAATATGGGTAATAATGCATAACATATTGATAAAATTAGGAGTATTAAGTATAATTATTACAGCTCTAGCGATAATAACTGCATAATAGGGGTAATAATGCATGTTATACTGATAATAATATAAGTTATAAGTATAACTATTATAGTTCTAACGATAATAACTGTATAATATGGGTAATAATGCATAACATATTGATAAAATTAGGAGTAATAAGTATAATTATTATAGTTCTAGCGATAATAACTGCACAATATCGGTAATAGTGCATGTTATATTGATAATATTGGGAGTAATAAGTATATTTATTATAGTTCTGACTATAATAACAGTATAATATGGGTGATAATGCATGTTATATTGATAATATTGGGAGTAATAAGTATATTTATTATAGTTCTGACGATAATAACTGTATAATATGGGTAATAATGCATGTTATATTGATAATATTTGGAGTCATAAGTATAATTATTGTAGTTCTCGCGATAATAACTGCATAATAGGGGTAATAATGCATGTTATACTGATAATAATATAAGTAATAAGTATAACTATTATAGTTCTAACGATAATAACTGAATGATATGGGTAATAATGCATGTTATATTGATAAAATTAGGAGTAATAAGTATAATTATTATAGTTCTAGCGATAATAACTGCATAATAGGGGTAATAATGCATGTTATACTGATAATAATATAAGTAATAAGTATAACTATTATAGTTCTAGCGATAATAACTGTATAATATGGGTAATAATGCATAACATATTGATAAAATTAGGAGTAATAAGTATAATTATTATAGTTCTAGCGATAATAACTGCACAATATCGGTAATGTGCATGTTATATTGATAATATTGGGAGTAATAAGTATAATTATTATAGTTCGAGCGATAACAACTGCCTAATATGGGTAATAGTGCATGTTACATTGATAAAGTTAGGAGTAATAAGTATAATTATTATAGTTCTGGCGATAATAACTGCATAGTATTGGTAATAATGCATGTAACATTGATAATAGTAAAAGTAATAAGAATAATTATTGTAGTTCTAGCGATAATAACTGCATAATATGGGTAATAATGCATGTTGTACTGATAATAATATAAGAAACAAGTAAAACTATTATAGTTCTGGCGATAATAACTGCATACTATGGGTAATAATGCATGTTATATTGATAATATTGGGAGTAATAAGTATATTTATTATAGTTCTGCCGATAATAACCGTATCATATGGGTAATAATGCATGTTATATTGATAATATCGGGAGTAATAAGTATATTTATTATAGTTCTGACGATAATAACTGTATAATATGGGTAATAATGCATAACATGTTAATAAAATTAGGAGTATTAAGTATAATTATTATAGTTCTAGCGATAATAACTGCATAATAGGGGTAGTAATGCATGTTATACTGATAATAATGTAAGTAATAAGTATAACTATTATAATTCTAGCGATAATAACTGTATAATATGGGTAATAATGCATAACATATTGATGAAATTAGGAGTAATAAGTATAATTATTATAGTTCTAGCGATAATAACTGCATAATATGGGTAATAGTGCATGTTATATTGATAATATTGGGAGTAATAAGTATATTTATTATAGTTCTGACGATAATAACAGTATAATATGGGTAATAATGCATGTTATATTGATAATATTTGGATTCATAAGTATAATTATTGTAGTTCTCGCGATAATAACTGCATAATATGGGTAATAATGCATGTTATATTGATAATATTGGGAGTAATAAGTATAATTATTGTAGTTCTCGCGATAATAACTGCTTAATATGGGAAATAATGCATAACATATTGATAAAATTAGGAGTAATAAGTATAATTATTATAGTTCTAGCGATAATAAGTGCATAATAGGGGTAATAATGCTTGGTATATTGATAATATTGCGAGTAATAAGTATAATTATCATAGTTCTAGCAATAATAACTGCATAATAGGTGTAATAATGCATGATATATTGATAATATTGCGAGTAATAAGTATAATTATCATAGTTCTAGCAATAATAACTGCATAATAGGGGTAATAATGCATGATATATTGATAATATTGCGAGTAATAAGTATAATTATCATAGTTCTAGCAATAATAACTGCATAATATGGGTAATAATGCATGTTACATTGATAAAATGAGAAGTAATAAGTATAATTATTATAGTTCTGGAAATAATAACTGTATAATATGGGTAATAATGCATAACATATTGATAAAATTAGGAGTATTAAGTATAATTATTACAGCTCTAGCGATAATAACTGCATAATAGGGGTAATAATGCATGTTATACTGATAATAATATAAGTTATAAGTATAACTATTATAGTTCTAACGATAATAACTGTATAATATGGGTAATAATGCATAACATATTGATAAAATTAGGAGTAATAAGTATAATTATTATAGTTCTAGCGATAATAACTGCACAATATCGGTAATAGTGCATGTTATATTGATAATATTGGGAGTAATAAGTATATTTATTATAGTTCTGACGATAATAACTGTATAATATGGGTAATAATGCATAACATATTAATAAAATTAGGAGTAATCAGTATAATTATTATAGTTCTAGCGTTAATAACTGCATAATATCGGTAATAGTGTATGTTATATTGATAATATTGGGAGTAATAAGTATATTTGGTATAGTTCTGACGATAATAACAGTATAATATGGGTAATAGTGCATGTTATATTGATAAAATTGGGAGCAATAGGTATATTTATTATAGTTCTGACGATAATAACAGTATAATACGGGTAATAATGCATGTTATATTGATAGTATTGGGAGTAATAAGTATATTTATTATAGTTCTGACGATAATAACAGTATAATATGGGTAATAATGCATGTTATATTGATAATATTGGGAGTAATAAGTATATTTATTATAGTTCTGACGATAATAACTGTATAATATGGGTAATAATGCATAACATATTAATAAAATTAGGAGTATTAAGTATAATTATTATAGTTCTAGCGATAATAACTGCATAATGTGGGTAATAATGCATGATATATTGATAATATTGCGAGTAATAAGTATAATTATCATAGTTCTAGCAATAATAACTGCATAATATCGGTAATAGTGTATGTTATATTGATAATATTGGGAGTAATAAGTATATTTATTATAGTTGTGACGCTAATAACAGTATAATATGGGTAATAATGCATGTTATATTGATAATATTTGGAGTGTTAAGTATAATTATTGTAGTTCTAGCAATAATAACTGCATAATATCGGTAATAGTGTATGTTATATTGATAATATTGGGAGTAATAAGTATATTTATTATAGTTCTGACGATAATAACAGTATAATATGGGTAATAATGCATAACATATTGATAGAATTAGGAGTATTAAGTATAATTATTATAGCTCTAGCGATAATAACTGCATAATAGGGGTAATAATGCATGATATATTGATAATATTGCGAGTAATAAGTATAATTATCATAGTTCTAGCAATAATAACTGCATAATATGGGTAATAATGCATGTTACATTGATAAAATGAGAAGTAATAAGTATAATTATTATAGTTCTGGCAATAATAACTGTATAATATGGGTAATAATGCATAACATATTGATAAAATTAGGAGTATTAAGTATAATTATTACAGCTCTAGCGATAATAACTGCATAATAGGGGTAATAATGCATGTTATACTGATAATAATATAAGTTATAAGTATAACTATTATAGTTCTAACGATAATAACTGTATAATATGGGTAATAATGCATAACATATTGATAAAATTAGGAGTAATAAGTATAATTATTATAGTTCTAGCGATAATAACTGCACAATATCGGTAATAGTGCATGTTATATTGATAATATTGGGAGTAATAAGTATATTTATTATAGTTCTGACTATAATAACAGTATAATATGGGTGATAATGCATGTTATATTGATAATATTGGGAGTAATAAGTATATTTATTATAGTTCTGACGATAATAACTGTATAATATGGGTAATAATGCATGTTATATTGATAATATTTGGAGTCATAAGTATAATTATTGTAGTTCTCGCGATAATAACTGCATAATAGGGGTAATAATGCATGTTATACTGATAATAATATAAGTAATAAGTATAACTATTATAGTTCTAACGATAATAACTGAATGATATGGGTAATAATGCATGTTATATTGATAAAATTAGGAGTAATAAGTATAATTATTATAGTTCTAGCGATAATAACTGCATAATAGGGGTAATAATGCATGTTATACTGATAATAATATAAGTAATAAGTATAACTATTATAGTTCTAGCGATAATAACTGTATAATATGGGTAATAATGCATAACATATTGATAAAATTAGGAGTAATAAGTATAATTATTATAGTTCTAGCGATAATAACTGCACAATATCGGTAATGTGCATGTTATATTGATAATATTGGGAGTAATAAGTATAATTATTATAGTTCGAGCGATAACAACTGCCTAATATGGGTAATAGTGCATGTTACATTGATAAAGTTAGGAGTAATAAGTATAATTATTATAGTTCTGGCGATAATAACTGCATAGTATTGGTAATAATGCATGTAACATTGATAATAGTAAAAGTAATAAGAATAATTATTGTAGTTCTAGCGATAATAACTGCATAATATGGGTAATAATGCATGTTGTATTGATAATAATATAAGAAACAAGTAAAACTATTATAGTTCTGGCGATAATAACTGCATACTATGGGTAATAATGCATGTTATATTGATAATATTGGGAGTAATAAGTATATTTATTATAGTTCTGCCGATAATAACCGTATCATATGGGTAATAATGCATGTTATATTGATAATATCGGGAGTAATAAGTATATTTATTATAGTTCTGACGATAATAACTGTATAATATGGGTAATAATGCATAACATGTTAATAAAATTAGGAGTATTAAGTATAATTATTATAGTTCTAGCGATAATAACTGCATAATAGGGGTAGTAATGCATGTTATACTGATAATAATGTAAGTAATAAGTATAACTATTATAATTCTAGCGATAATAACTGTATAATATGGGTAATAATGCATAACATATTGATGAAATTAGGAGTAATAAGTATAATTATTATAGTTCTAGCGATAATAACTGCATAATATGGGTAATAGTGCATGTTATATTGATAATATTGGGAGTAATAAGTATATTTATTATAGTTCTGACGATAATAACAGTATAATATGGGTAATAATGCATGTTATATTGATAATATTTGGATTCATAAGTATAATTATTGTAGTTCTCGCGATAATAACTGCATAATATGGGTAATAATGCATGTTATATTGATAATATTGGGAGTAATAAGTATAATTATTGTAGTTCTCGCGATAATAACTGCTTAATATGGGAAATAATGCATAACATATCGATAAAATTAGGAGTAATAAGTATAATTATTATAGTTCTAGCGATAATAAGTGCATAATAGGGGTAATAATGCTTGGTATATTGATAATATTGCGAGTAATAAGTATAATTATCATAGTTCTAGCAATAATAACTGCATAATAGGTGTAATAATGCATGATATATTGATAATATTGCGAGTAATAAGTATAATTATCATAGTTCTAGCAATAATAACTGCATAATAGGGGTAATAATGCATGATATATTGATAATATTGCGAGTAATAAGTATAATTATCATAGTTCTAGCAATAATAACTGCATAATATGGGTAATAATGCATGTTACATTGATAAAATGAGAAGTAATAAGTATAATTATTATAGTTCTGGCGATAATAACTGTATAATATGGGTAATAATGCATAACATATTGATAAAATTAGGAGTAATAAGTATAATTATTATAGTTCTAGCGATAATAACTGCACAATATCGGTAATAGTGCATGTTATATTGATAATATTGGGAGTAATAAGTATATTTATTATAGTTCTGACTATAATAACAGTATAATATGGGTGATAATGCATGTTATATTGATAATATTGGGAGTAATAAGTATATTTATTATAGTTCTGACGATAATAACTGTATAATATGGGTAATAATGCATGTTATATTGATAATATTTGGAGTCATAAGTATAATTATTGTAGTTCTCGCGATAATAACTGCATAATAGGGGTAATAATGCATGTTATACTGATAATAATATAAGTAATAAGTATAACTATTATAGTTCTAACGATAATAACTGAATGATATGGGTAATAATGCATGTTATATTGATAAAATTAGGAGTAATAAGTATAATTATTATAGTTCTAGCGATAATAACTGCATAATAGGGGTAATAATGCATGTTATACTGATAATAATATAAGTAATAAGTATAACTATTATAGTTCTAGCGATAATAACTGTATAATATGGGTAATAATGCATAACATATTGATAAAATTAGGAGTAATAAGTATAATTATTATAGTTCTAGCGATAATAACTGCACAATATCGGTAATGTGCATGTTATATTGATAATATTGGGAGTAATAAGTATAATTATTATAGTTCGAGCGATAACAACTGCCTAATATGGGTAATAGTGCATGTTACATTGATAAAGTTAGGAGTAATAAGTATAATTATTATAGTTCTGGCGATAATAACTGCATAGTATTGGTAATAATGCATGTAACATTGATAATAGTAAAAGTAATAAGAATAATTATTGTAGTTCTAGCGATAATAACTGCATAATATGGGTAATAATGCATGTTGTACTGATAATAATATAAGAAACAAGTAAAACTATTATAGTTCTGGCGATAATAACTGCATACTATGGGTAATAATGCATGTTATATTGATAATATTGGGAGTAATAAGTATATTTATTATAGTTCTGCCGATAATAACCGTATCATATGGGTAATAATGCATGTTATATTGATAATATCGGGAGTAATAAGTATATTTATTATAGTTCTGACGATAATAACTGTATAATATGGGTAATAATGCATAACATGTTAATAAAATTAGGAGTATTAAGTATAATTATTATAGTTCTAGCGATAATAACTGCATAATAGGGGTAGTAATGCATGTTATACTGATAATAATGTAAGTAATAAGTATAACTATTATAATTCTAGCGATAATAACTGTATAATATGGGTAATAATGCATAACATATTGATGAAATTAGGAGTAATAAGTATAATTATTATAGTTCTAGCGATAATAACTGCATAATATGGGTAATAGTGCATGTTATATTGATAATATTGGGAGTAATAAGTATATTTATTATAGTTCTGACGATAATAACAGTATAATATGGGTAATAATGCATGTTATATTGATAATATTTGGATTCATAAGTATAATTATTGTAGTTCTCGCGATAATAACTGCATAATATGGGTAATAATGCATGTTATATTGATAATATTGGGAGTAATAAGTATAATTATTGTAGTTCTCGCGATAATAACTGCTTAATATGGGAAATAATGCATAACATATTGATAAAATTAGGAGTAATAAGTATAATTATTATAGTTCTAGCGATAATAAGTGCATAATAGGGGTAATAATGCTTGGTATATTGATAATATTGCGAGTAATAAGTATAATTATCATAGTTCTAGCAATAATAACTGCATAATAGGTGTAATAATGCATGATATATTGATAATATTGCGAGTAATAAGTATAATTATCATAGTTCTAGCAATAATAACTGCATAATAGGGGTAATAATGCATGATATATTGATAATATTGCGAGTAATAAGTATAATTATCATAGTTCTAGCAATAATAACTGCATAATATGGGTAATAATGCATGTTACATTGATAAAATGAGAAGTAATAAGTATAATTATTATAGTTCTGGCGATAATAACTGTATAATATGGGTAATAATGCATAACATATTGATAAAATTAGGAGTATTAAGTATAATTATTACAGCTCTAGCGATAATAAATGCATAATAGGGGTAATAATGCATGTTATACTGATAATAATATAAGTTATAAGTATAACTATTATAGTTCTAACGATAATAACTGTATAATATGGGTAATAATGCATAACATATTGATAAAATTAGGAGTAATAAGTATAATTATTATAGTTCTAGCGATAATAACTGCACAATATCGGTAATAGTGCATGTTATATTGATAATATTGGGAGTAATAAGTATATTTATTATAGTTCTGACTATAATAACAGTATAATATGGGTGATAATGCATGTTATATTGATAATATTGGGAGTAATAAGTACATTTATTATAGTTCTGACGATAATAACTGTATAATATGGGTAATAATGCATGTTATATTGATAATATTTGGAGTCATAAGTATAATTATTGTAGTTCTCGCGATAATAACTGCATAATAGGGGTAATAATGCATGTTATACTGATAATAATATAAGTAATAAGTATAATTATTATAGTTCTAGCGATAATAACTGTATAATATGGGTAATAATGCATAACATATTGATAAAATTAGGAGTAATAAGTATAATTATTATAGTTCTAGCGATAATAACTGCACAATATCGGTAATGTGCATGTTATATTGATAATATTGGGAGTAATAAGTATAATTATTGTAGTTCTAGCGATAATAACTGCATAATAGGGGTAATAATGCATGATATATTGATAATATTGCGAGTAATAAGTATAATTATCATAGTTCTAGCAATAATAACTGCATAATATGGGTAATAATGCATGTTATATTGATAAAATGAGAAGTAATGAGTATAATTATTATAGTTCTGGCGATAATAACTGTATAATATGGGTAATAATGCATAACATATTGATAAAATTAGGAGTATTAAGTATAATTATTATAGCTCTAGCGATAATAACTGCATAATAGGGGTAATAATGCATGTTATACTGATAATAATATAAGTAATAAGTATAACTATTATAGTTCTAACGATAATAACTGTATAATATGGGTAATAATGCATGTTATACTAATAATAATATAAGTAATATGTATAACTATTATAGTTCTAGCGATAATAACTGTATAATATGATTAATAATGCATAACATATTGATAAAATTAGGAGTAATCAGTATAATTATTATAGTTCTAGCGTTAATAACTGCATAATATCGGTAATAGTGTATGTTATATTGATAATATTGGGAGTAATAAGTATATTTATTATAGTTCTGACGTTAATAACAGTATAATATGGGTAATAATGCATGTTATATTGATAATATTGGGAGTAATAAGTATATTTATTATAATTCTGACGATAATAACTGTATAATATGGGTAATAATGCATAACATATTAATAAAATTACGAGTAATAAGTATATTTATTATAGTTCTGACGATAATAACAGTATAATATGGGTAATAATGCATGGTATATTGATAATATTGGGAGTAATAAGTATAATTATTGTAGTTCTCGCGATAATAACTGCATAATATGGGTAATAATGCATGTTATATTGATAATATTGGGAGTAATAAGAATATTTATTGTAGTTCTCGCGATAATAACTGCTTAATATGGGTAATAATGCATAACATATTGATAAAATTAGGAGTAATAAGTATAATTATTATAGTTCTAGCGATAATAACTGCATAATAGGGGTAATAATGCATGATATATTGATAATATTGCGAGTAATAAGTATAATTATCATAGTTCTAGCAATAATAACTGCATAATAGGGGTAATAATGCATGATATATTGATAATATTGCGAGTAATAAGTATAATTATCATAGTTCTAGCAATAATAACTGCATAATATGGGTAATAATGCATGTTACATTGATAAAATGAGAAGTAATAAGTATAATTATTATAGTTCTGGCGATAATAACTGTATAATATGGGTAATAATGCATAACATATTGATAAAATTAGGAGTATTAAGTATAATTATTACAGCTCTAGCGATAATAAATGCATAATAGGGGTAATAATGCATGTTATACTGATAATAATATAAGTTATAAGTATAACTATTATAGTTCTAACGATAATAACTGTATAATATGGGTAATAATGCATAACATATTGATAAAATTAGGAGTAATAAGTATAATTATTATAGTTCTAGCGATAATAACTGCACAATATCGGTAATAGTGCATGTTATATTGATAATATTGGGAGTAATAAGTATATTTATTATAGTTCTGACTATAATAACAGTATAATATGGGTGATAATGCATGTTATATTGATAATATTGGGAGTAATAAGTACATTTATTATAGTTCTGACGATAATAACTGTATAATATGGGTAATAATGCATGTTATATTGATAATATTTGGAGTCATAAGTATAATTATTGTAGTTCTCGCGATAATAACTGCATAATAGGGGTAATAATGCATGTTATACTGATAATAATATAAGTAATAAGTATAATTATTATAGTTCTGGCGATAATAACTGTATAATATGGGTAATAATGCATAACATATTGATAAAATTAGGAGTATTAAGTATAATTATTATAGCTCTAGCGATAATAACTGCATAATAGGGGTAATAATGCATGTTATACTGATAATAATATAAGTAATAAGTATAACTATTATAGTTCTAGCGATAATAACTGTATAATATGGGTAATAATGCATAACATATTGATAAAATTAGGAGTAATAAGTATAATTATTATAGTTCTAGCGATAATAACTGCACAATATCGGTAATGTGCATGTTATATTGATAATATTGGGAGTAATAAGTATAATTATTGTAGTTCTAGCGATAATAACTGCATAATAGGGGTAATAATGCATGATATATTGATAATATTGCGAGTAATAAGTATAATTATCATAGTTCTAGCAATAATAACTGCATAATAGGTGTAATAATGCATGATATATTGATAATATTGCGAGTAATAAGTATAATTATCATAGTTCTAGCAATAATAACTGCATAATAGGGGTAATAATGCATGATATATTGATAATATTGCGAGTAATAAGTATAATTATCATAGTTCTAGCAATAATAACTGCATAATATGGGTAATAATGCATGTTACATTGATAAAATGAGAAGTAATAAGTATAATTATTATAGTTCTGGCGATAATAACTGTATAATATGGGTAATAATGCATAACATATTGATAAAATTAGGAGTATTAAGTATAATTATTACAGCTCTAGCGATAATAAATGCATAATAGGGGTAATAATGCATGTTATACTGATAATAATATAAGTTATAAGTATAACTATTATAGTTCTAACGATAATAACTGTATAATATGGGTAATAATGCATAACATATTGATAAAATTAGGAGTAATAAGTATAATTATTATAGTTCTAGCGATAATAACTGCACAATATCGGTAATAGTGCATGTTATATTGATAATATTGGGAGTAATAAGTATATTTATTATAGTTCTGACTATAATAACAGTATAATATGGGTGATAATGCATGTTATATTGATAATATTGGGAGTAATAAGTACATTTATTATAGTTCTGACGATAATAACTGTATAATATGGGTAATAATGCATGTTATATTGATAATATTTGGAGTCATAAGTATAATTATTGTAGTTCTCGCGATAATAACTGCATAATAGGGGTAATAATGCATGTTATACTGATAATAATATAAGTTATAAGTATAACTATTATAGTTCTAACGATAATAACTGTATAATATGGGTAATAATGCATAACATATTGATAAAATTAGGAGTAATAAGTATAATTATTATAGTTCTAGCGATAATAACTGCACAATATCGGTAATAGTGCATGTTATATTGATAATATTGGGAGTAATAAGTATATTTATTATAGTTCTGACTATAATAACAGTATAATATGGGTGATAATGCATGTTATATTGATAATATTGGGAGTAATAAGTACATTTATTATAGTTCTGACGATAATAACTGTATAATATGGGTAATAATGCATGTTATATTGATAATATTTGGAGTCATAAGTATAATTATTGTAGTTCTCGCGATAATAACTGCATAATAGGGGTAATAATGCATGTTATACTGATAATAATATAAGTAATAAGTATAATTATTATAGTTCTGGCGATAATAACTGCATAATAGGGGTAATAATGCATAACATATTGATAAAATTAGGAGTATTAAGTATAATTATTATGGCTCTAGCGATAATAACTGCATAATAGGGGTAATAATGCATGTTATACTGATAATAATATAAGTAATAAGTATAACTATTATAGTTCTAGCGATAATAACTGTATAATATGGGTAATAATGCATAACATATTGATAAAATTAGGAGTAATAAGTATAATTATTATAGTTCTAGCGATAATAACTGCACAATATCGGTAATGTGCATGTTATATTGATAATATTGGGAGTAATAAGTATAATTATTGTAGTTCTAGCGATAATAACTGCATAATAGGGGTAATAATGCATGATATATTGATAATATTGCGAGTAATAAGTATAATTATCATAGTTCTAGCAATAATAACTGCATAATATGGGTAATAATGCATGTTATATTGATAAAATGAGAAGTAATGAGTATAATTATTATAGTTCTGGCGATAATAACTGTATAATATGGGTAATAATGCATAACATATTGATAAAATTAGGAGTATTAAGTATAATTATTATAGCTCTAGCGATAATAACTGCATAATAGGGGTAATAATGCATGTTATACTGATAATAATATAAGTAATAAGTATAACTATTATAGTTCTAACGATAATAACTGTATAATATGGGTAATAATGCATGTTATACTAATAATAATATAAGTAATATGTATAACTATTATAGTACTAGCGATAATAACTGTATAATATGATTAATAATGCATAACATATTGATAAAATTAGGAGTAATCAGTATAATTATTATAGTTCTAGCGTTAATAACTGCATAATATCGGTAATAGTGTATGTTATATTGATAATATTGGGAGTAATAAGTATATTTATTATAGTTCTGACGTTAATAACAGTATAATATGGGTAATAATGCATGTTATATTGATAAAATGAGAAGTAATGAGTATAACTATTATAGTTCTAACGATAATAACTGTATAATATGGGTAATAATGCATGTTATACTAATAATAATATAAGTAATATGTATAACTATTATAGTTCTAGCGATAATAACTGTATAATATGATTAATAATGCATAACATATTGATAAAATTAGGAGTAATCAGTATAATTATTATAGTTCTAGCGATAATAACTGCATAATATGGGTAATAATGCATGTTATATTGATAATATTGGGAGTAATAAGTATATTTGTTATAGTTCTGACGATAATAACAGTATAATATGGGTAATAGTGCATGTTATATTGATAAAATTGGGAGCAATAGGTATATTTATTATAGTTCTGACGATAATAACAGTATAATACGGGTAATAATGCATGTTATATTGATAATATTGGGAGTAATAAGTATATTTATTATAGTTCTGACGATAATAACAGTATAATATGGGTAATAATGCATGTTATATTGATAATATTGGGAGTAATAAGTATATTTATTATAGTTCTGACGATAATAACTGTATAATATGGGTAATAATGCATAACATATTAATAAAATTAGGAGTATTAAGTATAATTATTATAGTTCTAGCGATAATAACTGCATAATGTGGGTAATAATGCATGATATATTGATAATATTGCGAGTAATAAGTATAATTATCATAGTTCTAGCAATAATAACTGCATAGTATCGGTAATAGTGTATGTTATATTGATAATATTGGGAGTAATAAGTATAATTATCATAGTTCTAGCAATAATAACTGCATAATATGGGTAATAATGCATGTTATATTGATAAAATGAGAAGTAATGAGTATAATTATTATAGTTCTGGCGATAATAACTGTATAATATGGATAATAATGCATAACATATTGATAAAATTAGGAGTATTAAGTATAATTATTATAGCTCTAGCGATAATAACTGCATAATAGGGGTAATAATGCATGTTATACTGATAATAATATAAGTAATAAGTATAACTATTATAGTTCTAACGATAATAACTGTATAATATGGGTAATAATGCATGTTATACTAATAATAATATAAGTAATATGTATAACTATTATAGTTCTAGCGATAATAACTGTATAATATGATTAATAATGCATAACATATTGATAAAATTAGGAGTAATCAGTATAATTATTATAGTTCTAGCGTTAATAACTGCATAATATCGGTAATAGTGTATGTTATATTGATAATATTGGGAGTAATAAGTATATTTATTATAGTTCTGACGTTACTAACAGTATAATATGGGTAATAATGCATGTTATATTGATAATATTGGGAGTAATAAGTATATTTATTATAATTCTGACGATAATAACTGTATAATATGGGTAATAATGCATAACATATTAATAAAATTAGGAGTAATAAGTATATTTATTATAGTTCTGACGATAATAACAGTATAATATGGGTAATAATGCATGGTATATTGATAATATTGGGAGTAATAAGTATAGTTATTGTAGTTCTCGCGATAATAACTGCATAATATGGGTAATAATGCATGTTATATTGATAATATTGGGAGTAATAAGAATATTTATTGTAGTTCTCGCGATAATAACTGCTTAATATGGGTAATAATGCATAACATATTGATAAAATTAGGAGTAATAAGTATAATTATTATAGTTCTAGCGATAATAACTGCATAATAGGGGTAATAATGCATGATATATTGATAATATTGCGAGTAATAAGTATAATTATCATAGTTCTAGCAATAATAACTGCATAATATGGGTAATAATGCATGTTATATTGATAAAATGAGAAGTAATGAGTATAACTATTATAGTTCTAACGATAATAACTGTATAATATGGGTAATAATGCATGTTATACTAATAATAATATAAGTAATATGTATAACTATTATAGTTCTAGCGATAATAACTGTATAATATGATTAATAATGCATAACATATTGATAAAATTAGGAGTAATCAGTATAATTATTATAGTTCTAGCGATAATAACTGCATAATATGGGTAATAATGCATGTTATATTGATAATATTGGGAGTAATAAGTATATTTGTTATAGTTCTGACGATAATAACAGTATAATATGGGTAATAGTGCATGTTATATTGATAAAATTGGGAGCAATAGGTATATTTATTATAGTTCTGACGATAATAACAGTATAATACGGGTAATAATGCATGTTATATTGATAATATTGGGAGTAATAAGTATATTTATTATAGTTCTGACGATAATAACTGTATAATATGGGTAATAATGCATAACATATTAATAAAATTAGGAGTATTAAGTATAATTATTATAGTTCTAGCGATAATAACTGCATAATGTGGGTAATAATGCATGATATATTGATAATATTGCGAGTAATAAGTATAATTATCATAGTTCTAGCAATAATAACTGCATAATATCGGTAATAGTGTATGTTATATTGATAATATTGGGAGTAATAAGTATATTTATTATAGTTCTGACGATAATAACAGTATAATATGGGTAATAATGCATGTTATATTGATAATATTTGGAGTGTTAAGTATAATTATTGTAGTTCTAGCAATAATAACTGCATAATATCGGTAATAGTGTATGTTATATTGATAATATTGGGAGTAATAAGTATATTTATTATAGTTCTGACGATAATAACAGTATAATATGGGTAGTAATGCATGTTATATTGATAATATTTGGAGTGTTAAGTATAATTATCATAGTTCTAGCAATAATAACTGCATAATATGGGTAATAATGCATGTTACATTGATAAAATGAGAAGTAATAAGTATAATTATTATAGTTCTGGCAATAATAACTGTATAATATGGGTAATAATGCATAACATATTGAAAAAATTAGGAGTATTAAGTATAATTATTACAGCTCTAGCGATAATAACTGCATAATAGGGGTAATAATGCATGTTATACTGATAATAATATAAGTTATAAGTATAACTATTATAGTTGTAACGATAATAACTGTATAATATGGGTAATAATGCATAACATATTGATAAAATTAGGAGTAATAAGTATAATTATTATAGTTCTAGCGATAATAACTGCACAATATCGGTAATAGTGCATGTTATATTGATAATATTGGGAGTAATAAGTATATTTATTATAGTTCTGACTATAATAACAGTATAATATGGGTGATAATGCATGTTATATTGATAATATTGGGAGTAATAAGTATATTTATTATAGTTCTGACGATAATAACTGTATAATATGGGTAATAATGCATGTTATATTGATAAAATGAGGAGTAATAAGTATAATTCTTATAGTTCTAGCGATAATAACTGCATAATATGGGTAATAATGCATGTTATATTGATAAAATGAGAAGTAATAAGTATAATTATTATAGTTCTGGCGATAATAACTGTATAATATGGGTAATAATGCATAACATATTGATAAAATTAGGAGTAATAAGTATTATTATTATAGTTCTAGCGATAATAACTGCACAATATCGGTAATGTGCATGTTATATTGATAATATTGGGAGTAATAAGTATATTTATTATAGTTCTGACGATAATAACAGTATAATATGGGTAATAATGCATGGTATATTGATAATATTGGGAGTAAGAAGTATAATTATTGTAGTTCTCGCGATAATAACTGCATAATATGGGTAATAATGCATAACATATTGATAAAATTAGGAGTAATAAGTATAATTATTATAGTTCTAGCGATAATAACTGCATAATAGGGGTAATAATGCATGATATATTGATAATATTGGGAGTAATAAGTATAATTATCATAGTTCTAGCAATAATAACTGCATAATATGGGTAATAATGCATGTTATATTGATAAAATGAGAAGTAATGAGTATAATTATTATAGTTCTGGCGATAATAACTGTATAATATGGATAATAATGCATAACATATTGATAAAATTAGGAGTATTAAGTATAATTATTATAGCTCTAGCGATAATAACTGCATAATAGGGGTAATAATGCATGTTATACTGATAATAATATAAGTAATAAGTATAACTATTATAGTTCAAACGATAATAACTGTATAATATGGGTAATAATGCATGTTATACTAATAATAATATAAGTAATATGTATAACTATTATAGTTCTAGCGATAATAACTGTATAATATGGGTAATAATGCATAACATATTGATAAAATTAGGAGTAATAAGTATAATTATTATAGTTCTAGCGATAATAACTGCACAATATCGGTAATAGTGCATGTTATATTGATAATATTGGGAGTAATAAGTATATTTATTATAGTTCTGACTATAATAACAGTATAATATGGGTGATAATGCATGTTATATTGATAATATTGGGAGTAATAAGTATATTTATTATAGTTCTGACGATAATAACTGTATAATATGGGTAATAATGCATGTTATATTGATAATATTTGGAGTCATAAGTATAATTATTGTAGTTCTCGCGATAATAACTGCATAATAGGGGTAATAATGCATGTTATACTGATAATAATATAAGTAATAAGTATAACTATTATAGTTCTAACGATAATAACTGTATAATATGGGTAATAATGCATGTTATATTGATAAAATGAGGAGTAATAAGTATAATTCTTATAGTTCTAGCGATAATAACTGCATAATATGGGTAATAATGCATGTTATATTGATAAAATGAGAAGTAATAAGTATAATTATTATAGTTCTGGCGATAATAACTGTATAATATGGGTAATAATGCATAACATATTGATAAAATTAGGAGTAATAAGTATTATTATTATAGTTCTAGCGATAATAACTGCACAATATCGGTAATGTGCATGTTATATTGATAATATTGGGAGTAATAAGTATATTTATTATAGTTCTGACGATAATAACAGTATAATATGGGTAATAATGCATGGTATATTGATAATATTGGGAGTAATAAGTATAATTATTGTAGTTCTCGCGATAATAACTGCATAATATGGGTAATAATGCATAACATATTGATAAAATTAGGAGTAATAAGTATAATTATTATAGTTCTAGCGATAATAACTGCATAATAGGGGTAATAATGCATGATATATTGATAATATTGGGAGTAATAAGTATAATTATCATAGTTCTAGCAATAATAACTGCATAATATGGGTAATAATGCATGTTATATTGATAAAATGAGAAGTAATGAGTATAATTATTATAGTTCTGGCGATAATAACTGTATAATATGGATAATAATGCATAACATATTGATAAAATTAGGAGTATTAAGTATAATTATTATAGCTCTAGCGATAATAACTGCATAATAGGGGTAATAATGCATGTTATACTGATAATAATATAAGTAATAAGTATAACTATTATAGTTCTAACGATAATAACTGTATAATATGGGTAATAATGCATGTTATACTAATAATAATATAAGTAATATGTATAACTATTATAGTTCTAGCGATAATAACTGTATAATATGATTAATAATGCATAACATATTGATAAAATTAGGAGTAATCAGTATAATTATTATAGTTCTAGCGTTAATAACTGCATAATATCGGTAATAGTGTATGTTATATTGATAATATTGGGAGTAATAAGTATATTTGGTATAGTTCTGACGATAATAACAGTATAATATGGGTAATAGTGCATGTTATATTGATAAAATTGGGAGCAATAGGTATATTTATTATAGTTCTGACGATAATAACAGTATAATACGGGTAATAATGCATGTTATATTGATAGTATTGGGAGTAATAAGTATATTTATTATAGTTCTGACGATAATAACAGTATAATATGGGTAATAATGCATGTTATATTGATAATATTGGGAGTAATAAGTATATTTATTATAGTTCTGACGATAATAACTGTATAATATGGGTAATAATGCATAACATATTAATAAAATTAGGAGTATTAAGTATAATTATTATAGTTCTAGCGATAATAACTGCATAATGTGGGTAATAATGCATGATATATTGATAATATTGCGAGTAATAAGTATAATTATCATAGTTCTAGCAATAATAACTGCATAATATCGGTAATAGTGTATGTTATATTGATAATATTGGGAGTAATAAGTATATTTATTATAGTTCTGACGATAATAACAGTATAATATGGGTAATAATGCATGTTATATTGATAATATTTGGAGTGTTAAGTATAATTATTGTAGTTCTAGCAATAATAACTGCATAATATCGGTAATAGTGTATGTTATATTGATAATATTGGGAGTAATAAGTATATTTATTATAGTTCTGACGATAATAACAGTATAATATGGGTAATAATGCATAACATATTGATAGAATTAGGAGTATTAAGTATAATTATTATAGCTCTAGCGATAATAACTGCATAATAGGGGTAATAATGCATGATATATTGATAATATTGCGAGTAATAAGTATAATTATCATAGTTCTAGCAATAATAACTGCATAATATGGGTAATAATGCATGTTACATTGATAAAATGAGAAGTAATAAGTATAATTATTATAGTTCTGGCAATAATAACTGTATAATATGGGTAATAATGCATAACATATTGATAAAATTAGGAGTATTAAGTATAATTATTACAGCTCTAGCGATAATAACTGCATAATAGGGGTAATAATGCATGTTATACTGATAATAATATAAGTTATAAGTATAACTATTATAGTTCTAACGATAATAACTGTATAATATGGGTAATAATGCATAACATATTGATAAAATTAGGAGTAATAAGTATAATTATTATAGTTCTAGCGATAATAACTGCACAATATCGGTAATAGTGCATGTTATATTGATAATATTGGGAGTAATAAGTATATTTATTATAGTTCTGACTATAATAACAGTATAATATGGGTGATAATGCATGTTATATTGATAATATTGGGAGTAATAAGTATATTTATTATAGTTCTGACGATAATAACTGTATAATATGGGTAATAATGCATGTTATATTGATAATATTTGGAGTCATAAGTATAATTATTGTAGTTCTCGCGATAATAACTGCATAATAGGGGTAATAATGCATGTTATACTGATAATAATATAAGTAATAAGTATAACTATTATAGTTCTAACGATAATAACTGTATAATATGGGTAATAATGCATGTTATATTGATAAAATGAGGAGTAATAAGTATAATTCTTATAGTTCTAGCGATAATAACTGCATAATATGGGTAATAATGCATGTTATATTGATAAAATGAGAAGTAATAAGTATAATTATTATAGTTCTGGCGATAATAACTGTATAATATGGGTAATAATGCATAACATATTGATAAAATTAGGAGTAATAAGTATAATTATTATAGTTCTAGCGATAATAACTGCATAATAGGGGTAATAATGCATGATATATTGATAATATTGCGAGTAATAAGTATAATTATCATAGTTCTAGCAATAATAACTGCATAATATGGGTAATAATGCATGTTATATTGATAAAATGAGAAGTAATGAGTATAACTATTATAGTTCTAACGATAATAACTGTATAATATGGGTAATAATGCATGTTATACTAATAATAATATAAGTAATATGTATAACTATTATAGTTCTAGCGATAATAACTGTATAATATGATTAATAATGCATAACATATTGATAAAATTAGGAGTAATCAGTATAATTATTATAGTTCTAGCGATAATAACTGCATAATATGGGTAATAATGCATGTTATATTGATAATATTGGGAGTAATAAGTATATTTGTTATAGTTCTGACGATAATAACAGTATAATATGGGTAATAGTGCATGTTATATTGATAAAATTGGGAGCAATAGGTATATTTATTATAGTTCTGACGATAATAACAGTATAATACGGGTAATAATGCATGTTATATTGATAGTATTGGGAGTAATAAGTATATTTATTATAGTTCTGACGATAATAACAGTATAATATGGGTAATAATGCATGTTATATTGATAATATTGGGAGTAATAAGTATATTTATTATAGTTCTGACGATAATAACTGTATAATATGGGTAATAATGCATAACATATTAATAAAATTAGGAGTATTAAGTATAATTATTATAGTTCTAGCGATAATAACTGCATAATGTGGGTAATAATGCATGATATATTGATAATATTGCGAGTAATAAGTATAATTATCATAGTTCTAGCAATAATAACTGCATAATATCGGTAATAGTGTATGTCATATTGATAATATTGGGAGTAATAAGTATATTTATTATAGTTCTGACGATAATAACAGTATAATATGGGTAATAATGCATGTTATATTGATAATATTTGGAGTGTTAAGTATAATTATTGTAGTTCTAGCAATAATAACTGCATAATATCGGTAATAGTGTATGTTATATTGATAATATTGGGAGTAATAAGTATATTTATTATAGTTCTGACGATAATAACAGTATAATATGGGTAATAATGCATAACATATTGATAGAATTAGGAGTATTAAGTATAATTATTATAGCTCTAGCGATAATAACTGCATAATAGGGGTAATAATGCATGATATATTGACAATATTGCGAGTAATAAGTATAATTATCATAGTTCTAGCAATAATAACTGCATAATATGGGTAATAATGCATGTTACATTGATAAAATGAGAAGTAATAAGTATAATTATTATAGTTCTGGCAATAATAACTGTATAATATGGGTAATAATGCATAACATATTGATAAAATTAGGAGTATTAAGTATAATTATTACAGCTCTAGCGATAATAACTGCATAATAGGGGTAATAATGCATGTTATACTGATAATAATATAAGTTATAAGTATAACTATTATAGTTCTAACGATAATAACTGTATAATATGGGTAATAATGCATAACATATTGATAAAATTAGGAGTAATAAGTATAATTATTATAGTTCTAGCGATAATAACTGCACAATATCGGTAATAGTGCATGTTATATTGATAATATTGGGAGTAATAAGTATATTTATTATAGTTCTGACTATAATAACAGTATAATATGGGTGATAATGCATGTTATATTGATAATATTGGGAGTAATAAGTATATTTATTATAGTTCTGACGATAATAACTGTATAATATGGGTAATAATGCATGTTATATTGATAATATTTGGAGTCATAAGTATAATTATTGTAGTTCTCGCGATAATAACTGCATAATAGGGGTAATAATGCATGTTATACTGATAATAATATAAGTAATAAGTATAACTATTATAGTTCTAACGATAATAACTGTATAATATGGGTAATAATGCATGTTATATTGATAAAATGAGGAGTAATAAGTATAATTCTTATAGTTCTGACGATAATAACTGTATAATATGGGTAATAATGCATAACATATTAATAAAATCAGGAGTATTAAGTATAATTATTATAGTTCTAGCGATAATAACTGCATAATGTGGGTAATAATGCATGATATATTGATAATATTGCGAGTAATAAGTATAATTATCATAGTTCTAGCAATAATAACTGCATAATATCGGTAATAGTGTATGTTATATTGATAATATTGGGAGTAATAAGTATATTTATTATAGTTCTGACGATAATAACAGTATAATATGGGTAATAATGCATGTTATATTGATAATATTTGGAGTGTTAAGTATAATTATTGTAGTTCTAGCAATAATAACTGCATAATATCGGTAATAGTGTATGTTATATTGATAATATTGGGAGTAATAAGTATATTTATTATAGTTCTGACGATAATAACAGTATAATATGGGTAATAATGCATAACATATTGATAGAATTAGGAGTATTAAGTATAATTATTATAGCTCTAGCGATAATAACTGCATAATAGGGGTAATAATGCATGATATATTGACAATATTGCGAGTAATAAGTATAATTATCATAGTTCTAGCAATAATAACTGCATAATATGGGTAATAATGCATGTTATATTGATAAAATGAGAAGTAATGAGTATAATTATTATAGTTCTGGCGATAATAACTGTATAATATGGGTAATAATGCATAACATATTGATAAAATTAGGAGTATTAAGTATAATTATTATAGCTCTAGCGATAATAACTGCATAATAGGGGTAATAATGCATGTTATACTGATAATAATATAAGTAATAAGTATAACTATTATAGTTCTAACGATAATAACTGTATAATATGGGTAATAATGCATGTTATACTAATAATAATATAAGTAATATGTATAACTATTATAGTTCTAGCGATAATAACTGTATAATATGATTAATAATGCATAACATATTGATGAAATTAGGAGTAATCAGTATAATTATTATAGTTCTAGCGTTAATAACTGCATAATATCGGTAATAGTGTATGTTATATTGATAATATTGGGAGTAATAAGTATATTTATTATAGTTCTGACGATAATAACAGTATAATATGGGTAATAATGCATGTTATATTGATAATATTGGGAGTAATAAGTATATTTATTATAGTTCTGACGATAATAACTGTATAATATGGGTAATAATGCATAACATATTAATAAAATTAGGAGTAATAAGTATATTTATTATAGTTCTGACGATAATAACAGTATAATATGGGTAATAATGCATGGTATATTGATAATATTGGGAGTAATAAGTATAATTATTGTAGTTCTCGCGATAATAACTGCATAATATGGGTAATAATGCATGTTATATTGATAATATTGGGAGTAATAAGAATATTTATTGTAGTTCTCGCGATAATAACTGCTTAATATGGGTAATAATGCATAACATATTGATAAAATTAGGAGTAATAAGTATAATTATTATAGTTCTAGCGATAATAACTGCATAATAGGGGTAATAATGCATGATATATTGATAATATTGCGAGTAATAAGTATAATTATCATAGTTCTAGCAATAATAACTGCATAATATGGGTAATAATGCATGTTATATTGATAAAATGAGAAGTAATGAGTATAACTATTATAGTTCTAACGATAATAACTGTATAATATGGGTAATAATGCATGTTATACTAATAATAATATAAGTAATATGTATAACTTGTGACGGATCGGTGGGGGAAAAGCCCGAAAGGGGTCCCTAGGGTGGGGGCAGTTAGGGAAAACTGTCCTCCACTCACCGATACACTCACCCACGGCCGATTTATCTAACGGGGCGCCAGTGCTAATGCACTCGTCCGCGGTAATCGCCCTTCCGGCTGCTCTGTCGGGAGCGGAACTCAGAGGGGGGCCAGGAAAGGAAAGAAAAAAGTAGTAAAAGACCCGCGATCTTGTATCCAACACGAAGAGAGTTTTATTTGGGCCTGAATAGGCCACGCCAGCAAAAAGAAGAGGGGGTACAAAAGAAACGGTGGTGGGCCCCACGCGTTACAGGCAATGGCTAGGGAGAAAGGTTTAACTCGCCAGTTGCGAGGGAGGCTATCGCGGCGCGGGGGCACACGGTACGCACGCGTATTACAAAACCGCTTCGGTCGCGTTTCCTCTGAGGATTCGTCCGCGCGGGAGCACGCCCTCTTAGGGGTCGTGGACAGCAAGGGGACGTTGGTCCTAGATCTTAAATACAGCGGAAAAGAAATTCGCGAAACGCGAAACGGAAAACACGGTTTGGCGTTAGGGGGAGGGGACGGTGTCGAATTACACCGTCCGCGGCCTCTAGGGTCCTCGTCACAGGGGTCAAGGGTCCTATCACCCTCGCCACGCACAAATCGATAACAAAAAAAAAAAAAAGGAAAGAACGGGGTAGCGAGAAAGCTCCTACCTTTCTTTCGGTGCCTGGGCGGTAATCCACACACAGCTCACAAAAGCAATACACACAAAAAGAAAAAGAAACACTCACAGCGATTAACGCGTACAATAAAGAAAAAAAAAAAAACGGAAAAGAAAAGCGCAAATTAGCAATAAAAAGAAATGACGAAGGCTCGGTGCGTTATCGCGTCCCGGCGGCTCGCTCTCTTCTTCACTTTTCGATCTTCTTCCCCGGTTCGCGGTATTCCCCCACCCCGGGGATTTCGGCGTCGAGGATGGGCCATCCCGTGGTGCTCTGGGGAAGCCAGGTCCTGGGGCCCTCTCGAGGTGGCGGTCGGGGGTAGCTCGTCCCCAGGCCTGGCGCTTTCTGCTGCTGGGCTGCCGGTCGCCCCCCCGCGGAGGATGACGGGGGTGGTGCCGCGACCGGACAGCCAACGTCCTTCAGTAGTGGGCCCATCCCGCGCCTCTATCGCCCAGAGAGGGGTTCCTCCGCGACCGGGGATGCTGCAGACTCTTCTGGCCGCCGGTTGGAAGTGGGGAGGGCAAAAATAAATAAATAAAAAGAGAGAAAAAGAAAGAAAAGAGAATAATAAATAAAATAATAAGAAGAAGAAAACACGCAACACACACACACGCACTGACCCCCGTGGCGAGGAATCCGCTCAGGCGGAGGAGTGGGGGTTGGCAATCCGGGAGGGTCATCGTAACGAGGCATAACCAAAAAAAAAATTAGGTTACCCCCCAAAAAAGAAGGGGGAAAAATATGCCTCGTTACACCCCCCCCAAAAATTGTCCTGTCCCCCTCTCCTCGCTTTCGCGCCCGCTCCTAGAGGCCGCGTCGAGGCGAGCGAGCGGCCGATTCGGTGGTAACGGAAAAAAACGCGGTCCTGCAACATATAGAACGGTGTTAGAAAAAAGTAAAAGGGGAGGTACAAAGGACCGAGCAAAAAAAAACCGTTTAAACAAATAAGAAAAAAAAAGAGAACGAAGGGTGGGGAGGAACATGCGGGATCACATACGCACACAAAAAAAAAAAAACGCAAAAGGGACAGTACGATGGATCCCGTCCAGGGAGGACCCTTGCTTCCTCAAACCCAGCACGCCTAACTGTTGTTGGCCGAGGGGAGAAAGCAAAACAAAAGCCTCGCATATCGACGAGCGACGGGCCACGGGACAAGAACTGGCGCAAGAAATCGTCGCGCCGTCTTAATCCGGGCGCGATAAGCCTTCCTCAATCACTATAATTGGCTTAGCCAAATTAAATGAGAGGTCAGGCTTTTTCATCGTCGTCGGTTTACATACCGTATTCTCCAGAACAATATTTACTCACACTCGCTGATCAGCTGTTTCGGAATGCGAGTCAATCAACGCCCAGTAAATCGGCGGAGACTCAGCGTTAAAATCCGAAACCTCGAATTTCGCTCGACGTCAGGGGTGTCAACGTCGTGCGATCAGAGCGATCTGCTGAGTTGCCTACTATCTCTCTTGTTCTCTGAACAGAAAAATCTGTCCCCCACAACGGAACGGAGAGAGAGGCGGTGAGGAAAACAACAAGAGCCAAAAAAAAGAAACTGAATAGCAGTTTAAAGGAACTTAAAGGTGAGAATACTATGCGAGGCAATAATACATTAAACACGACACACCCCAAAAAAAAAAAAAAAAAAAAAAATGAATTTAGTGTGCCGCCTATTTGGACGGCACCTTAAAGAAGAAAAAAAAACGAGAAAAAGAAAATAAAGAAAATTTTGGAATATATATAAAAACGAAAATAAAGGACTGCACAACCCCTAGTGAACCACCACCACATAAATACATATACACATATATATTGTTTTTTTTCTTTTTTTTTTTTTAGTTTTATATTTTTTTTTTTTCCTTCCCGCAGGCTTCCTACTGCCTTCGGTGTGGGGCCGCCCCTTTCGTTGCGGGGCCTGCTCGCACACACTGCGGGCAGGACCGCAGGGTCACCCCTGGTCGCCCACACCGATAGCAGTAGCGGCCGGCGGAAGAATACGGGCACTGTAGCCAATTGTGCCCCCTCCGCCGGCATTGGAAGCAAACGCCCGCAGGTGCCGGGCCCGTCACCGCCGGTCTCTGCGACGGCGCGCCTCCTATTATCCCTGTCATTAAAGACAGGAATTGCGCCGTCGCGTCCAAAATGCGGCCCGCAGGTCCGTTAGGCCCGGGGCCGACGACCGCAAGGCCGGCCGCGCTTGGCGCCTCCACCACGGGGCGGGGGCGCTTCACTGGCCGGCGGTCCACGGTGCGTGAGACCGTGGGTTGCGGTCGTGGGGCGGGGGGGAGCGCCGCTCCCTTTTCGGGGGCCCTCACCCCCCGGGATCTTTTCCGCCTCCTTGGCGTGGAGGCGGGCACTGCGGCGGGTTGCGGGACCTTCCTGGATCGGCGCCTCCTCTTCCGCCCCCTTCGTCCCTCGCTGGCCCCGGGGGTGGCGGCGGCGGGTCGGACTTCGGTTGCCCGAATGTTGTCCGGGGCCCGCCGGGGTTCCAAGCACGCCCCCGGGGGAAGGGGGTCGAACTCCTGCTCGGGGCGGTGGGGCGCCACTGCGCTGCGGGACGTTGCCCGCCCTCCCCTCCTTCCTTGGCGCAGCATCTTTAACAAAAATAACGTTAGGAGGGGTCGGTGGTGGGCCGTCGTCGGGATCATCACCGACAAACGGCTTCAAGTCGGAGACGTGAACCTTCGGGACCATACGGGTTCTGGTCGTCTCCAACTCGTACACGACGGGCGATAGGACCTTCTTGACCTGAAAAGGGCCAATATAAGCGGCCGACAGTTTCGCTGCCACATTTTCTGCGGCGGACGAGAGGACCCTATTCCTACGCCAAACTAAATCGCCTACCCGGTATCTAACGTCACGGTGACGCGCATTATAATATTTCGCTTGTCGCTTGTGTGCGCGTTCCAATTGTTCTCGCACTAAGTCGTGTAATAACAACAAGCGACGCGATCGCTGTGCCCAGGCTTGCGGATCTCTGCGGGAGAGCAGGGGTTCTCCTTCCACGGCGCGTCGAATACTGCCGACTGGTCGTGGGGCTCTTCCAAAGTTGAGCACCGCAGGGGATTCGCCAGCTGAGGAATGCACAGCCGTATTAACTGCGAATCGGAATTCGTGCAAATGCACGTTCCATTCACGGTGGTCCTTTTTAATAAACGATGAAATCATCGTTTTTAGGACGCGATTGACTCGCTCCACCGGATTCGCTTGCGCGTGATATGGGGGAATCGTGTAATGCGTGATTCCCCATTCTTCCAAAGCCGAATCAATTTCTTTATTGCAAAACTCGGTACCGTTGTCAGTGAGGAGTATTTCGGGGGCTCCCCAACGAAATAGCACGAGGTCTTCAAAAGCTGTTAAAATAGCCGACCCCGTAGCTTTTCGGAGCGCCTTACACTCCACCCACTTTGTAAAATTGTCCAAGAAGACTACAACGTACCGAGCTTGACCGCGCCCGGGCGGAAAAGGACCCATTACATCGGCGGACACCACGGCCCATGGCCGCTCGGGGATTCGCCGGCCCATGTGTCCAGCGGGAGCGCGCTGCTCGACCTTGTGCTGCTGACACACGGGACATCGCTGCACAAAACGGCGGATGTCTCGGAACATTCCCGGCCAATAAAACTCTTGATTCACCCTTTGGTATGTTTTATCAATACCAGGGTGACCAGCGGCCGGAAGATCATGGGCATTTCGAATGGCCTTTTCTCGAAGATCCTCGGGGAGAACCAACTTCCACGCATCGTCATCCTCGCCGATAATTTCTTGCGTGGGAGACGGACGGTAATAATACAAACGTCCGTCTTCAACCCGCCAATCGGGGTACGATGCGGGATGCGATACTACTTTTTCTAAGCGGTCAGCATACCAATTACTCTCAATGTCCTTGAGAGCCGCTAAAAAGTCATAAACTGGAGGTTCTTCAGTGACGACGTCGTCCGGGGGTACTATTGCACGTGAAAGTGCATCCGGGACGTGGTGGAGGGCTCCTTTACGATGCTCAATAGTAAAAGAATATTGCTGCATATCAAGGGCCCATCTCACCAATCGTCCTGTCGGATCTTTTAAATTATGCAGCCATTTTAGGCTGCTGTGATCCGTAATAACGGTAAAAGAGTACCCCTCGAGATACGGACGGAGTTTTTTAATGGCCCATAAAACAGCCAGACACTCTTTTTCGGTCACCGAATATTTTTGCTCGGCTGCGGTCAAGACTCTATTCACGTAAACAATGGGGTGTTCCTCCCCGTTTTGTTTTTGTGTGAGGACCGCGCCGATTGCATAGTGACTCGCGTCAGTCTGAAGAACGAACGGCAACGGAAAATCAGGACGTGCTAAAACGGGGGTGGTGCTCAGGGCTTTTTTCAAATTTTGAAAAGCCGCTTCTTGAGCTTTACCCCAATGCCAGGGCTCGTTTTTCTTGAGCAATTGCACCAAGGGGACTTTGTCACGCGCATGGTTCGGCAAAAATCGGGCGTACCAACCGACCATGCCGAGGAAACTCCGCAATTGCTTGACCGTCGTGGGCGCCGGGTACGACAAAACCGGCGCGACCTTTTCGGGATCGGGTTCGAGGCCCTTTTGGCTTATTAAATATCCCAAATACCGGACCTCTTGGCGACAAAATTCGCTCTTTTCCCGATTGATTTCGAGCCCGGCTTCGTTTAAAATTCCAATGACCTTTTCAATCCAGCGGAGGTGGTCATCGAAGGTCTCATTGACGATAACAATATCGTCAAGATACGCGAAGGCGTGAGGTTCGAGCTCGGGACCAATCAAGCGATCCATCAGCCTTTGAAAAGTGGCCGGGGCGTTGGTCAGCCCGTACGGCATACGCGTAAATTGGAATAACCCTTTCCCTGGGACTACGAACGCCGTAATTTCTCTACTGGACTCTTCCAGAGGAATTTGGAAGTACGCCTGACTCAAATCGATGGTCGAAATGTACAGTGCAGTGCGTAATTTGTCCAGGATCGCGTCCATATGCGGGAGAGGGTATGCGTCCTTCTTAGTAACATTGTTTACATCGCGATAGTCGATACAGAAACGGTATTTCCCGTTTGATTTCGCGACTATCACGGGACAACTCGCCCAAGCGCTTGACGAGCGCTCAATAATTCCGTCTGCGAGCATCTTGTCAACTTCCGCGTGCGCGACTTCGTAAATTTTTGGGGAAACGCGTCGCGCGCGGTGTTTAATCGGTTCGTGCCCTTGCACGTCGATTCTATGTTGAACAAGATTAGTTACCGGGGGTTTTTCTGCAGGAGAGGGAATTATTCTGTCCAACAGCTGATTTAAGCGCTCGCTTTGTTTCGGAGTAATCTCAACGATAGCGGCGCAATCGGCGTGGATAATTTCCTTCGAATCCTGCAAACCCGGAACAACAAAGGAATGAGCGGGACCATTCCGAATTTTCCAAGTCGCGTTCGATGTGTCTAGGGAGATTTCGAAAGCCTCCAGAAAATCTATCCCTAGCACACAATCGTAATCTAGATTGTTCGCGACTCGGACTGGTAATGCAATTTTTCGCCCGTCGATTTCGATCTCTATCACCGCTTCGCCTAGGATATGGTCCTGCACGCCATTGGCCATTCGCATTTTCCCGGAAAAAGTGGGGTCTATCCGCGACCCTAACCACTCGATCGCATCCGGTCCCAAATAGGAACGCGCGGCCCCGCTATCAATTAAAGCCCAGAGCGGATGTCCAGCTACCAATAAACGGACATAATAGCGGCGGTCAACATATCCCGGCGGAAAATCGCGGCGATATTTAATCGATTCGCGAGCCATTCCGGCCACCTCACTGTCCCCTGGTCCAACCGGCAAATTGGCCGTCCCATGGACAAAGTAGGGACTAGTGGAGGCGACTACGGCCCTATTCTCCAAAAGTGGAGGCGCGGGTAATGTACTCGCCGAATCGGGACCTTCACCTCGCTTTCCCCTGGTCCAACCAGCCTTTTGGCCGTCACATAGACAAATTAGGGATCGGGAGGTGACCCCCTCCTCTGTCTCCCTAAGTGGAGGCGTGGGAGGAAGTTCCGCGGGATGAAGGCCATCTTTTCCCGGTCCCCTGGTCCAACCAGCCCTCGGGCCGTCACATAGACAAATTAGGGATCGGGAGGTGGCCTCCTCCCTCTCCTCCTCCAGTGGAGGAACGGAAAAAGGTCTCTTGAGAACGAAATCGTCACCTCCTTGCCCCCTGGTACAACCGAGTCTACGTCCGTTACATGTACAAAGTAGGGGCTCGGAGGTGACCTCCTCCTGTGACTCCTGGGGTGGAGGCGACGGAAGAGGTACCGCGGGATGAAAGTTATCCCCTCCCGGTCCCCTAGTCCAACCAGCCCTCTGGCCGTCACATAGACGAATTAGGGATCGGGAGGCGATCTCCTCCTGGGTCTCGTTAAGTGGAGGCGCCGGAAGAGGTTCCGCGTGACGAAGGCTATCTCCTCCTTGTCCCCTGGTCCAACCAGCTCTCGTGCCGTCACATAGACAAATTAGGGACTTGGAGGTAACCTCCTCCTCGGTCTCGTTAAGTGGAGGCGCCGGGGGAGGTTCCGCGGAACAACAGCCATCACCTCCTTTCCCCCTGGTCCAACCAGCCCTCAGGCCGTCACATAGACAAATTAGGGGTCGGGAGGTGGCCTCCTCCTTCTGGTCCAAAAGTGGAGGGGAGGATGGCCCCACGGATTTTGACGAAAGAGACGAGATGGTTGATTCAGGGAGAATTTCAGGGGCTTCCGGAAATTCCGCACAAATGTTCGGATCCGTTAACCCTTTCTCCACCTGCATCGTGCCTACTAGAGAGGCCTCCACGTCGTCATGCGGGTGGTCGCAGGCCTCTAGCGACTTCCCCGCTGCGCATTTCCCGACCGCTTCGCGAGGCAGTCGGGGCAAGTTAAAATCGTAACCCCTTCTCGGTTACATCCGTAACACACCCGGATTCTTCGGGGGAGGGGGCAGTCGGCAGCCCAATGTCCACACTGCCCGCAATTATAGCACTCCCCCCCCCCCTAGACGTCAACGGGGTGGATGTCGCGAGCGGGGTTGCTGTAGCAGCCGACGTCGCAGGGCTCCTCCGCTCTAACTGCGATGTTGAAGGTCGCTGCGGGGAGCGCGTCCGCGGTGGCTGGCGCTGAACATTCGCCTTCTGTACGACCGCCGGAGTTCTCGCGGTCGCAGGGGTCGAGGCGTACGTTCTTTCCGTCCCAGCCTCGACCAACGGCCTTGAAGGGCCTGTTTTCTTGCTCCGCGACCTCGCGGATTCTCCTTCTCTCGGCGCCTCGGCAGGCGGCGCGTAGTCGTACGGCGACTCTAACGCGGCTAAACCAGTGTATGCCCCTCGCGGGGGTGGCCTGTACGCCGTTTCCGCCAACGCAAGTTCTGCTGCGCTAGGGGGTGGACGATGTCCGGCCCTTTCTCTAGCCGCACATTCTTCCACCTCCCTGCCCAATTGGCGCAGCTCCTTAAACGTACCGAATTCCGAACGGCGGAATCGGCGGCGGTAGTACGGCAACAGGTTATCATACGCTATGGTTAAGCGCTCTTCGTACAAAGGAGGGGGGATCATGTGAGAGAAAATCAGCTCCAAACTATCAAGAAACATGCTGATTGTTTCTCTCTCTCCCTGCGTGCGATTTCTGACATCGTTCTTAAGTTGTTGCTGGAAGTCGCGCGCACCGAAGCGTTCCCGGAAAGCACGGGCAAACTCGCTCCAGGTGCGACACGACGCTCCACAGATACGATGCCATCGCTTCGCATCTCCTTGTAAAACCGCCGACAGCGCGGCCAGCATGACTGGTACAGGCATCCTCGAGCTGTCCAGGCATTGTTCGAGGCGGTCCAGGAAACTTTCGGCCCCCTCCTCGAACTCGCTGGTGTACGAAATGCGCCATTTGGTTAACACGTCGATCGCTTGGTCTCCCCGGTAATGACCGACAGGAGACTGTCGTCGATGGACCAAGGCGTCTCTTTCGTACTCCGTGACCTCGTCCCGATATCGCGACACACGGCGGGAGCGGGGGGAGCCTGGCGCGTCCGAAAATGGACGGGCTTCTTCCTCCCCTCTCCTTGTCACTGGTGCGCGGTCACGGGGCGCCTCCACCGGCGCCCTCGGGGCAAGGTCACGGTCCTCTGCGCGGCGGTACACGTGAGAACGGTAATCCCCGCGCTCTAAGTAACCGTCCCCGGATGGGGAGGGAACACGGGGATAATCTCGGGACGCCAGGTTGTCCACAAGATCGCGAGTTTCTCGTCTCCTCTCGCGCCGTTCGTCACGTTGCCAATCATCAACGTAGTCGCGCTCGACACCTCTGCGCTCTGAATAACCTGCCCCGGATGGGGAGGGAACGCGGGGGTGGCCCCGGGACGCCAGGTTGTCCACGGGGTCGCGATAACGTACACGATCACGAGGAGAAGGGTCACGAGTCCGTTCCCTCCTCTCGCGTCGTTCTTCGTTGGGCTGACTAAACGCGTACTCGCGCTCAACACCTTCGCGTTCTGAGTAACCAACCCTGGGTGGGGAGGGAACGCGAGGGTGGCCCCGGGACGCCTGGTTGTCCACGGGGTCGCGAGAACGGGGACGATCACGAGGGGAAAGGTCGCGAATTCCTTCCCTCCTCTCGTGTCGTTCCTGAGTGGGCAAAACATAAGCGCGTTCGCGCTCAACACCTACGCGCTCTGCATAACCTACCCCGGATGGGGAGGGAACGCGAGGGTGGCCCCGGGACGCCAGGTTGTCCACGGGGTCGCGAACACGTAAACGATCGCGATCTTCGTCTATCGGTTCACGCCGTCCTTCGCGTCGTTCTTCGCGTTGCGGTTCGCGACGGCTCACGCGAGATTCGGTGACAGCTGGAAGGGGAACTTCGTCATCGCTTCCACTGCTGTCATACTGAATCTGTGGGCGGGAGAGTGGGGGGTCTGGTTGACGGTGTTCGTACCGACCCGTCGCTCGCTCTCTTACCGGCCGCGACGCGGCAGGAATCCCCTCCCTTTCAGAACGCGTAACCCGGTGATCGCTACCGATCGGTTCGAGTTGGGGAAGGGGGGTCGCAGAGCCTCGCGTCTCCAGCGGTGGGGAAGCGTGACGCGCTTCGCGATCACTCCTCTGTCCGGTAAATCCGGACTCCGCGAGTCCGGATCGCGGTATTCCCCCACCCCGGGGATTTCGGCGTCGAGGATGGGCCATCCCGTGGTGCTCTGGGGAAGCCAGGTCCTGGGGCCCTCTCGAGGTGGCGGTCGGGGGTAGCTCGTCCCCAGGCCTGGCGCTTTCTGCTGCTGGGCTGCCGGTCGCCCCCCCGCGGAGGATGACGGGGGTGGTGCCGCGACCGGACAGCCAACGTCCTTCAGTAGTGGGCCCATCCCGCGCCTCTATCGCCCAGAGAGGGGTTCCTCCGCGACCGGGGATGCTGCAGACTCTTCTGGCCGCCGGTTGGAAGTGGGGAGGGCAAAAATAAATAAATAAAAAGAGAGAAAAAGAAAGAAAAGAGAATAATAAATAAAATAATAAAAAGAAGAAAACACGCAACACACACACACGCACTGACCCCCGTGGCGAGGAATCCGCTCAGGCGGAGGAGTGGGGGTTGGCAATCCGGGAGGGTCATCGTAACGAGGCATAACCAAAAAAAAAATTAGGTTACCCCCCAAAAAAGAAGGGGGAAAAATATGCCTCGTTACAAACTATTATAGTTCTAGCGATAATAACTGTATAATATGATTAATAATGCATAACATATTGATAAAATTAGGAGTAATCAGTATAATTATTATAGTTCTAGCGATAATAACTGCATAATATCGGTAATAGTGTATGTTATATTGATAATATTGGGAGTAATAAGTATATTTATTATAGTTCTGACGATAATAACAGTATAATATGGGTGATAATGCATGTTATATTGATAATATTGGGAGTTATAAGTATAATTATTGTAGTTCTAGCGATAATAACTGCATAATATGGGTAATAATGCATGTTATATTGATAAAATGAGGAGTAATAAGTATAATTATTATAGTTCTGGCGATAATAACTGCATAATATGGGTAATAATGCATGTTATACTGATAATATTGGAGTAATAAGTATAATTATTATAGTTCTGGCGATAATAACTGCATAATATGGGTAATAATGCATGTTATATTGATAATATTGGGAGTAATAAGTATATTTATTATAGTTCTGACGATAATAACCGTATAATATGGGTAATAATGCATGTTATATTGATAATATTCGGAGTAATAAGTATAATTATTATATTTCTGGCGATAATAACTGCATAATATGGGTAACAATGCATGTTGTACTGATAATAATATAAGAAACAAGTAAAACTATTATAGTTCTAGCGATAATAACTGCATAATATGGGTAATAATGCATGTTATATTGATAATATTGGGAGTAATAAGTATATTTGTTATAGTTCTGACGATAATAACAGTATAATATGGGTAATAATGCATGTTATATTGATAAAATTGGGAGTAATAAGTATATTTGTTATCGTTCTGACGATAATAACAGTATAATATGGGTAATAGTGCATGTTATATTGATAAAATTGGGAGCAATAGGTATATTTATTATAGTTCTGACGATAATAACAGTATAATACGGGTAATAATGCATGTTATATTGATAATATTGGGAGTAATAAGTATATTTATTATAGTTCTGACGATAATAACAGTATAATATGGGTAATAATGCATGTTATATTGATAATATTTGGAGTGTTAAGTATAATTATTGTAGTTCTCGCGATAATAACTGCATAATATGGGTAATAATGCATGTTATATTGATAATATTGGGAGTAATAAGAATAATTATTGTAGTTCTCGCGATAATAACTGCTTAATATGGGTAATAATGCATAACATATTGTTAAAATTAGGAGTAATAAGTATAATTATTATAGTTCTAGCGATAATAACTGCATAATAGGGGTAATAATGCATGATATATTGATAATATTGCGAGTAATAAGTATAATTATCATAGTTCTAGCAATAATAACTGCATAATATCGGTAATAGTGTATGTTATATTGATAATATTGGGAGTAATAAGTATATTTATTATAGTTCTGGCGATAATAACTGTATAATATGGGTAATAATGCATAACATATTGATAAAATTAGGAGTATTAAGTATAATTATTATAGCTCTAGCGATAATAACTGCATAATAGGGGTAATAATGCATGTTATACTGATAATAATATAAGTAATAAGTATAACTATTATAGTTCTAACGATAATAACTGTATAATATGGGTAATAATGCATGTTATACTAATAATAATATAAGTAATATGTATAACTATTATAGTTCTAGCGATAATAACTGTATAATATGATTAATAATGCATAACATATTGATAAAATTAGGAGTAATCAGTATAATTATTATAGTTCTAGCGATAATAACTGCATAATATCGGTAATAGTGTATGTTATATTGATAATATTGGGAGTAATAAGTATATTTATTATAGTTCTGACGATAATAACAGTATAATATGGGTGATAATGCGTGTTATATTGATAATATTGGGAGTTATAAGTATAATTATTGTAGTTCTAGCGATAATAACTGCATAATATGGGTAATAATGCATGTTATATTGATAAAATGAGGAGTAATAAGTATAATTATTATAGTCCTATCGATAATAACTGCACAATATCGGTAATAGTGCATGTTACATTGATAATAATAAAAGTAATAAGTATAATTAATATAGTTCGAGCGATAATAACTGCATAATATGGGTAATAATGCATGTTATATTGGTAAAATGAGGAGTAATAAGTATAATTGTTATAGTTCTGGCGATAAGAACTGCATAGTATTGGTAATCATGCATGTTACATTGATAACAGTAAAAGTAATAAGTATAATTATTGTAGTTCTAGCGATAATAACTGCATAGTATGGGTAATTATGCATGTTATATTGATAATATTGGGAGTAATAAGTATATTTATTATAGGTCTGACGATAATAACTGTATAATATGGGTAATAATGCATAACATATTGATAAAATTAGGAGTATTAAGTATAATTATTACAGCTCTAGCGATAATAACTGCATAATAGGGGTAATAATGCATGTTATACTGATAATAATATAAGTAATAAGTATAACTATTATAGTTCTAACGATAATAACTGTATAATATGGGTAATAATGCATGTTATATTGATAAAATGAGGAGTAATAAGTATAATTCTTATAGTTCTAGCGATAATAACTGCATAATATGGGTAATAATGCATGTTATATTGATAATATTGGGAGTAATAAGTATATTTGTTATAGTTCTGACGATAATAACAGTATAATATGGGTAATAGTGCATGTTATATTGATAAAATTGGGAGCAATAGGTATATTTATTATAGTTCTGACGATAATAACAGTATAATACGGGTAATAATGCATGTTATATTGATAATATTGGGAGTAATAAGTATATTTATTATAGTTCTGACGATAATAACAGTATAATATGGGTAATAATGCATGTTATATTGATAATATTGGGAGTAATAAGTATATTTATTATAGTTCTGACGATAATAACTGTATAATATGGGTAATAATGCATAACATATTAATAAAATTAGGAGTATTAAGTATAATTATTATAGTTCTAGCGATAATAACTGCATAATGTGGGTAATAATGCATGATATATTGATAATATTGCGAGTAATAAGTATAATTATCATAGTTGAGGCAATAATAACTGCATAATATCGGTAATAGTGTATGTTATATTGATAATATTGGGAGTAATAAGTATATTTATTATAGTTCTGACGATAATAACAGTATAATATGGGTAATAATGCATGTTATATTGATAATATTGGGGTGTTAAGTATAATTATTGTAGTTCTCGCGATAATAACTGCATAATATGGGTAATAATGCATGTTATATTGATAATATTGGGAGTAATAAGAATAATTATTGTAGTTCTCGCGATAATAACTGCTTAATATGGGTAATAATGCATAACATATTGATAAAATTAGGAGTAATAAGTATAATTATTATAGTTCTAGCGATAATAACTGCATAATAGGGGTAATAATGCATGATATATTGATAATATTGCGAGTAATAAGTATAATTATCATAGTTCTAGCAATAATAACTGCATAATATCGGTAATAGTGTATGTTATATTGATAATATTGGGAGTAGTAAGTATATTTATTATAGTTCTGACGATAATAACAGTATAATATGGGTAATAATGCATAACATATTGATAGAATTAGGAGTATTAAGTATAATTATTATAGCTCTAGCGATAATAACTGCATAATAGGGGTAATAATGCATGATATATTGATAATATTGCGAGTAATAAGTATAATTATCATAGTTCTAGCAATAATAACTGCATAATATGGGTAATAATGCATGTTATATTGATAAAATGAGGAGTAATAAGTATAATTATTATAGTTCTGGCGATAATAACTGTATAATATGGGTAATAATGCATAACATATTGATAGAATTAGGAGTATTAAGTATAATTATTATAGCTCTAGCGATAATAACTGCATAATAGGGGTAATAATGCATGTTATACTGATAATAATATAAGTAATAAGTATAAGTATTATAGTTCTAGCGTTAATAACTGTATAATATGGGTAATAATGCATAACATATTGATAAAATTAGGAGTAATAAGTATAATTATTATAGTTCTAGCGATAATAACTGCACAATATCGGTAATGTGCATGTTATATTGATAATATTGGGAGTAATAAGTATATTTATTATAGTTCTGACGATAATAACAGTATAATATGGGTAATAATGCATGGTATATTGATAATATTGGGAGTAATAAGTATAATTATTGTAGTTCTCGCGATAATAACTGCATAATATGGGTAATAATGCATGTTATATTGATAATATTGGGAGTAATAAGAATATTTATTGCAGTTCTCGCGATAATAACTGCTTAATATGGGTAATAATGCATGTTATATTGATAAAATGAGGAGTAATAAGTATAATTATTATAGTTCTATCGATAATAACTGCACAATATCGGTAATAGTGCATGTTACATTGATAATAGTAAAAGTAATAAGTATAATTAATATAGTTCTAGCAATAATAACTGCATAATATGGGTAATAATGCATGTTATATTGATAAAATGAGGAGTAATAAGTATAATTATTATAGTTCTGGCGATAATAACTGTATAATATGGGTAATAATGCATAACATATTGATAGAATTAGGAGTATTAAGTATAATTATTATAGCTCTAGCGATAATAACTGCATAATAGGGGTAATAATGCATGTTATACTGATAATAATATAAGTAATAAGTATAAGTATTATAGTTCTAGCGTTAATAACTGTATAATATGGGTAATAATGCATAACATATTGATAAAATTAGGAGTAATAAGTATAATTATTATAGTTCTAGCGATAATAACTGCACAATATCGGTAATGTGCAGGTTATATTGATAATATTGGGAGTAATAAGTATATTTATTATAGTTCTGACGATAATAACAGTATAATATGGGTAATAATGCATGGTATATTGATAATATTGGGAGTAATAAGTATAATTATTGTAGTTCTCGCGATAATAACTGCATAATATGGGTAATAATGCATGTTATATTGATAATATTGGGAGTAATAAGAATATTTATTGTAGTTCTCGCGATAATAACTGCTTAATATGGGTAATAATGCATGTTATATTGATAAAATGAGGAGTAATAAGTATAATTATTATAGTTCTATCGATAATAACTGCACAATATCGGTAATAGTGCATGTTACATTGATAATAATAAAAGTAATAAGTATAATTAATATAGTTCGAGCGATAATAACTGCATAATATGGGTAATAATGCATGTTATATTGGTAAAATGGGGAGTAATAAGTATAATTGTTATAGTTCTGGCGATAAGAACTGCATAGTATTGGTAATCATGCATGTTACATTGATAACAGTAAAAGTAATAAGTATAATTATTGTAGTTCTAGCGATAATAACTGCATAGTATGGGTAATTATGCATGTTATATTGATAATATTGGGAGTAATAAGTATATTTATTATAGGTCTGACGATAATAACTGTATAATATGGGTAATAATGCATAACATATTGATAAAATTAGGAGTATTAAGTATAATTATTACAGCTCTAGCGATAATAACTGCATAATAGGGGTAATAATGCATGTTATACTGATAATAATATAAGTAATAAGTATAACTATTATAGTTCTAACGATAATAACTGTATAATATGGGCAATAATGCATGTTATATTGATAATATTGGGAGTAATAAGAATATTTATTGCAGTTCTCGCGATAATAACTGCTTAATATGGGTAATAATGCATGTTATATTGATAAAATGAGGAGTAATAAGTATAATTATTATAGTTCTATCGATAATAACTGCACAATATCGGTAATAGTGCATGTTACATTGATAATAGTAAAAGTAATAAGTATAATTAATATAGTTCTAGCAATAATAACTGCATAATATGGGTAATAATGCATGTTATATTGATAAAATGAGGAGTAATAAGTATAATTATTATAGTTCTGGCGATAATAGCTGTATAATATGGGTAATAATGCATAACATATTGATAGAATTAGGAGTATTAAGTATAATTATTATAGCTCTAGCGATAATAACTGCATAATAGGGGTAATAATGCATGTTATACTGATAATAATATAAGTAATAAGTATAAGTATTATAGTTCTAGCGTTAATAACTGTATAATATGGGTAATAATGCATAACATATTGATAAAATTAGGAGTAATAAGTATAATTATTATAGTTCTAGCGATAATAACTGCACAATATCGGTAATGTGCAGGTTATATTGATAATATTGGGAGTAATAAGTATATTTATTATAGTTCTGACGATAATAACAGTATAATATGGGTAATAATGCATGGTATATTGATAATATTGGGAGTAATAAGTATAATTATTGTAGTTCTCGCGATAATAACTGCATAATATGGGTAATAATGCATGTTATATTGATAATATTGGGAGTAATAAGAATATTTATTGTAGTTCTCGCGATAATAACTGCTTAATATGGGTAATAATGCATGTTATATTGATAAAATGAGGAGTAATAAGTATAATTATTATAGTTCTATCGATAATAACTGCACAATATCGGTAATAGTGCATGTTACATTGATAATAATAAAAGTAATAAGTATAATTAATATAGTTCGAGCGATAATAACTGCATAATATGGGTAATAATGCATGTTATATTGGTAAAATGAGGAGTAATAAGTATAATTGTTATAGTTCTGGCGATAAGAACTGCATAGTATTGGTAATCATGCATGTTACATTGATAACAGTAAAAGTAATAAGTATAATTATTGTAGTTCTAGCGATAATAACTGCATAGTATGGGTAATTATGCATGTTATATTGATAATATTGGGAGTAATAAGTATATTTATTATAGGTCTGACGATAATAACTGTATAATATGGGTAATAATGCATAACATATTGATAAAATTAGGAGTATTAAGTATAATTATTACAGCTCTAGCGATAATAACTGCATAATAGGGGTAATAATGCATGTTATACTGATAATAATATAAGTAATAAGTATAACTATTATAGTTCTAACGATAATAACTGTATAATATGGGTAATAATGCATGTTATATTGATAAAATGAGGAGTAATAAGTATAATTCTTATAGTGCTAGCGATAATAACTGCATAATATGGGTAATAATGCATGTTATATTGATAAAATGAGAAGTAATAAGTATAATTATTATAGTTCTGGCGATAATAACTGTATAATATGGGTAATAATGCATAACATATTGATAAAATTAGGAGTATTAAGTATAATTATTATAGCTCTAGCGATAATAACTGCATAATAGGGGTAATAATGCATGTTATACTGATAATAATATAAGTAATAAGTATAACTATTATAGTTCTAGCGATAATAACTGTATAATATGGGTAATAATGCATAACATATTGATAAAATTAGGAGTAATAAGTATAATTATTATAGTTCTAGCGATAATAACTGCACAATATCGGTAATAGTGCATGTTATATTGATAATATTGGGAGTAATAAGTATATTTATTATAGTTCTGACTATAATAACAGTATAATATGGGTGATAATGCATGTTATACTGATAATAATATAAGTAATAAGTATAACTATTATAGTTCTAACGATAATAACTGTATAATATGGGTAATAATGCATGTTATACTAATAATAATATAAGTAATATGTATAACTATTATAGTTCTAGCGATAATAACTGTATAATATGATTAATAATGCATAACATATTGATAAAATTAGGAGTAATCAGTATAATTATTATAGTTCTAGCGATAATAACTGCATAATATCGGTAATAGTGTATGTTATATTGATAATATTGGGAGTAATAAGTATATTTATTATAGTTCTGACGATAATAACAGTATAATATGGGTGATAATGCATGTTATATTGATAATATTGGGAGTAATAAGTACATTTATTATAGTTCTGACGATAATAACTGTATAATATGGGTAATAATGCATGTTATATTGATAATATTTGGAGTCATAAGTATAATTATTGTAGTTCTCGCGATAATAACTGCATAATAGGGGTAATAATGCATGTTATACTGATAATAATATACGTAATAAGTATAACTATTATAGTTCTAGCGATAATAACTGCATAGTATGGGTAATTATGCATGTTATATTGATAATATTGGGAGTAATAAGTATATTTATTATAGGTCTGACGATAATAACTGTATAATATGGGTAATAATGCATAACATATTGATAAAATTAGGAGTATTAAGTATAATTATTACAGCTCTAGCGATAATAACTGCATAATAGGGGTAATAATGCATGTTATACTGATAATAATATAAGTAATAAGTATAACTATTATAGTTCTAACGATAATAACTGTATAATACGGGTAATAATGCATGTTATATTGATAAAATGAGGAGTAATAAGTATAATTCTTATAGTTCTAGCGATAATAACTGCATAATATGGGTAATAATGCATGTTATATTGATAAAATGAGAAGTAATAAGTATAATTATTATAGTTCTGGCGATAATAACTGTATAATATGGGTAATAATGCATAACATATTGATAAAATTAGGAGTATTAAGTATAATTATTATAGCTCTAGCGATAATAACTGCATAATAGGGGTAATAATGCATAACATATTGATAAAATTAGGAGTAATAAGTATAATTATTATAGTTCTAGCGATAATAACTGCACAATATCGGTAATAGTGCATGTTATATTGATAATATTGGGAGTAATAAGTATATTTATTATAGTTCTGACTATAATAACAGTATAATATGGGTGATAATGCATGTTATATTGATAATATTGGGAGTAATAAGTATATTTATTATAGTTCTGACGATAATAACTGTATAATATGGGTAATAACGCATGTTATATTGATAATATTTGGAGTCATAAGTATAATTATTGTAGTTCTCGCGATAATAACTGCATAATAGGGGTAATAATGCATGTTATACTGATAATAATATAAGTAATAAGTATAACTATTATAGTTCTAACGATAATAACTGTATAATATGGGTAATAATGCATGTTATATTGATAAAATGAGGAGTAATAAGTATAATTCTTATAGTTCTAGCGATAATAACTGCATAATATGGGTAATAATGCATGTTATATTGATAAAATGAGAAGTAATAAATATAATTATCATAGTTCTGGCGATAATAACTGTATAATATGGGTAATAATGCATAACATATTGATAAAATTAGGAGTATTAAGTATAATTATTATAGCTCTAGCGATAATAACTGCATAATAGGGGTAATAATGCATGTTATACTGATAATAATATAAGTAATAAGTATAACTATTATAGTTCTAACGATAATAACTGTATAATATGGGTAATAATGCATGTTATACTAATAATAATATAAGTAATATGTATAACTATTATAGTTCTAGCGATAATAACTGTATAATATGATTAATAATGCATAACATATTGATAAAATTAGGAGTAATCAGTATAATTATTATAGTTCTAGCGATCATAACTGCATAATATCGGTAATAGTGTATGTTATATTGATAATATTGGGAGTAATAAGTATATTTATTATAGTTCTGACGATAATAACAGTATAATATGGGTAATAATGCATGTTATATTGATAATATTGGGAGTAATAAGTATATTTATTATAGTTCTGACGATAATAACTGTATAATATGGGTAATAATGCATAACATATTAATAAAATTAGGAGTAATGAGTATATTTATTATAGTTCTGACGATAATAACAGTATAATATGGGTAATAATGCATGGTATATTGATAATATTGGGAGTAATAAGTATAATTATTGTAGTTCTCGCGATAATAACTGCATAATATGGGTAATAATGCATGTTATATTGATAATATTGGGAGTAATAAGAATATTTATTGTAGTTCTCGCGATAATAACTGCTTAATATGGGTAATAATGCATAACATATTGATAAAATTAGGAGTAATAAGTATAATTATTATAGTTCTAGCGATAATAACTGCATAATAGGGGTAATAATGCATGATATATTGATAATATTGCGAGTAATAAGTATAATTATCATAGTTCTAGCAATAATAACTGCATAATATGGGTAATAATGCATGTTATATTGATAAAATGAGAAGTAATGAGTATAATTATTATAGTTCTGGCGATAATAACTGTATAATATGGGTAATAATGCATAACATATTGATAAAATTAGGAGTATTAAGTATAATTATTATAGCTCTAGCGATAATAACTGCATAATAGGGGTAATAATGCATGTTATACTGATAATAATATAAGTAATAAGTATAACTATTATAGTTCTAACGATAATAACTGTATAATATGGGTAATAATGCATGTTATACTAATAATAATATAAGTAATATGTATAACTATTATAGTTCTAGCGATAATAACTGTATAATATGATTAATAATGCATAACATATTGATAAAATTAGGAGTAATCAGTATAATTATTATAGTTCTAGCGATAATAACTGCATAATATCGGTAATAGTGTATGTTATATTGATAATATTGGGAGTAATAAGTATATTTATTATAGTTCTGACGATAATAACAGTATAATATGGGTGATAATGCATGTTATATTGATAATATTGGGAGTTATAAGTATAATTATTGTAGTTCTAGCGATAATAACTGCATAATATGGGTAATAATGCATGTTATATTGATAATATTGGGAGTAATAAGTATATTTGTTATAGTTCTGACGATAATAACAGTATAATATGGGTAATAGTGCATGTTATATTGATAAAATTGGGAGCAATAGGTATATTTATTATAGTTCTGACGATAATAACAGTATAATACGGGTAATAATGCATGTTTTATTGATAATATTGGGAGTAATAAGTATATTTATTATAGTTCTGACGATAATAACAGTATAATATGGGTAATAATGCATGTTATATTGATAATATTTGGAGTGTTAAGTATAATTATTGTAGTTCTCGCGATAATAACTGCATAATATGGGTAATAATGCATGTTATATTGATAATATTGGGAGTAATAAGAATAATTATTGTAGTTCTCGCGATAATAACTGCTTAATATGGGTAATAATGCATAACATATTGATAAAATTAGGAGTAATAAGTATAATTATTATAGTTCTAGCGATAATAACTGCATAATAGGGGTAATAATGCATGATATATTGATAACATTGCGAGTAATAAGTATAATTATCATAGTTCTAGCAATAATAACTGCATAATATCGGTAATAGTGTATGTTATATTGATAATATTGGGAGTAATAAGTATATTTATTATAGTTCTGACGATAAATACAGTATAATATGGGTAATAATGCATAACATATTGATAGAATTAGGAGTATTAAGTATAATTATTATAGCTCTAGCGATAATAACTGCATAATAGGGGTAATAATGCATGATATATTGATAATATTGCGAGTAATAAGTATAATTATCATAGTTCTAGCAATAATAACTGCATAATATGGGTAATAATGCATGTTATATTGATAAAATGAGGAGTAATAAGTATAATTATTATAGTTCTGGCGATAATAACTGTATAATATGGGTAATAATGCATAACATATTGATAGAATTAGGAGTATTAAGTATAATTATTATAGCTCTAGCGATAATAACTGCATAATAGGGGTAATAATGCATGTTATACTGATAATAATATAAGTAATAAGTATAAGTATTATAGTTCTAGCGTTAATAACTGTATAATATGGGTAATAATGCATAACATATTGATAAAATTAGGAGTAATAAGTATAATTATTATAGCTCTAGCGATAATAACTGCATAATAGGGGTAATAATGCATGTTATATTGATAAAATGAGAAGTAATGAGTATAATTATTATAGTTCTGGCGATAATAACTGTATAATATGGGTAATAATGCATAACATATTGATAAAATTAGGAGTATTAAGTATAATTATTATAGCTCTAGCGATAATAACTGCATAATAGGGGTAATAATGCATGTTATACTGATAATAATATAAGTAATAAGTATAACTATTATAGTTCTAACGATAATAACTGTATAATACGGGTAATAATGCATGTTATATTGATAAAATGAGGAGTAATAAGTATAATTCTTATAGTTCTAGCGATAATAACTGCATAATATGGGTAATAATGCATGTTATATTGATAAAATGAGAAGTAATAAGTATAATTATTATAGTTCTGGCGATAATAACTGTATAATATGGGTAATAATGCATAACATATTGATAAAATTAGGAGTATTAAGTATAATTATTATAGCTCTAGCGATAATAACTGCATAATAGGGGTAATAATGCATAACATATTGATAAAATTAGGAGTAATAAGTATAATTATTATAGTTCTAGCGATAATAACTGCACAATATCGGTAATAGTGCATGTTATATTGATAATATTGGGAGTAATAAGTATATTTATTATAGTTCTGACTATAATAACAGTATAATATGGGTGATAATGCATGTTATATTGATAATATTGGGAGTAATAAGTATATTTATTATAGTTCTGACGATAATAACTGTATAATATGGGTAATAATGCATGTTATATTGATAATATTTGGAGTCATAAGTATAATTATTGTAGTTCTCGCGATAATAACTGCATAATAGGGGTAATAATGCATGCTATACTGATAATAATATAAGTAATAAGTATAACTATTATAGTTCTAACGATAATAACTGTATAATATGGGTAATAATGCATGTTATATTGATAAAATGAGGAGTAATAAGTATAATTCTTATAGTTCTAGCGATAATAACTGCATAATATGGGTGATAATGCATGTTATATTGATAAAATGAGAAGTAATAAATATAATTATTATAGTTCTGGCGATAATAACTGTATAATATGGGTAATAATGCATAACATATTGATAAAATTAGGAGTATTAAGTATAATTATTATAGCTCTAGCGATAATAACTGCATAATAGGGGTAATAATGCATGTTATACTGATAATAATATAAGTAATAAGTATAACTATTATAGTTCTAACGATAATAACTGTATAATATGGGTAATAATGCATGTTATACTAATAATAATATAAGTAATATGTATAACTATTATAGTTCTAGCGATAATAACTGTATAATATGATTAATAATGCATAACATATTGATAAAATTAGGAGTAATCAGTATAATTATTATAGTTCTAGCGATAATAACTGCATAATATCGGTAATAGTGTATGTTATATTGATAATATTGGGAGTAATAAGTATATTTATTATAGTTCTGACGATAATAACAGTATAATATGGGTAATAATGCATGTTATATTGATAATATTGGGAGTAATAAGTATATTTATTATAGTTCTGACGATAATAACTGTATAATATGGGTAATAATGCATAACATATTAATAAAATTAGGAGTAATGAGTATATTTATTATAGTTCTGACGATAATAACAGTATAATATGGGTAATAATGCATGGTATATTGATAATATTGGGATTAATAAGTATAATTATTGTAGTTCTCGCGATAATAACTGCATAATATGGGTAATAATGCATGTTATATTGATAATATTGGGAGTAATAAGAATATTTATTGTAGTTCTCGCGATAATAACTGCTTAATATGGGTAATAATGCATAACATATTGATAAAATTAGGAGTAATAAGTATAATTATTATAGTTCTAGCGATAATAACTGCATAATAGGGGTAATAATGCATGATATATTGATAATATTGCGAGTCATAAGTATAATTATCATAGTTCTAGCAATAATAACTGCATAATATGGGTAATAATGCATGTTATATTGATAAAATGAGAAGTAATGAGTCTAATTATTATAGTTCTGGCGATAATAACTGTATAATATGGGTAATAATGCATAACATATTGATAAAATTAGGAGTATTAAGTATAATTATTATAGCTCTAGCGATAATAACCGCATAATAGGGGTAATAATGCATGTTATACTGATAATAATATAAGTAATAAGTATAACTATTATAGTTCTAACGATAATAACTGTATAATATGGGTAATAATGCATGTTATACTAATAATAATATAAGTAATATGTATAACTATTATAGTTCTAGCGATAATAACTGTATAATATGATTAATAATGCATAACATATTGATAAAATTAGGAGTAATCAGTATAATTATTATAGTTCTAGCGATAATAACTGCATAATATCGGTAATAATGTATGTTATATTGATAATATTGGGAGTAATAAGTATATTTATTATAGTTCTGACGATAATAACAGTATAATATGGGTGATAATGCATGTTATATTGATAATATTGGGAGTTATAAGTATAATTATTGTAGTTCTAGCGATAATAACAGTATAATATGGGTAATAATGCATGTTATATTGATAATATTTGGAGTGTTAAGAATAATTATTGTAGTTCTCGCGATAATAACTGCTTAATATGGGTAATAATGTATAACATATTGATAAAATTAGGAGTAATAAGTATAATTATTATAGTTCTAGCGATAATAACTGCATAATAGGGGTAATAATGCATGATATATTGATAACATTGCGAGTAATAAGTATAATTATCATAGTTCTAGCAATAATAACTGCATAATATCGGTAATAGTGTATGTTATATTGATAATATTGGGAGTAATAAGTATATTTATTATAGTTCTGACGATAATAACAGTATAATATGGGTAATAATGCATAACATATTGATAGAATTAGGAGTATTAAGTATAATTATTATAGCTCTAGCGATAATAACTGCATAATAGGGGTAATAATGCATGATATATTGATAATATTGCGAGTAATAAGTATAATTATCATAGTTCTAGCAATAATAACTGCATAATATGGGTAATAATGCATGTTATATTGATAAAATGAGGAGTAATAAGTATAATTATTATAGTTCTTGCGATAATAACTGTATAATATGGGTAATAATGCATAACATATTGATAGAATTAGGAGTATTAAGTATAATTATTATAGCTCTAGCGATAATAACTGCATAATAGGGGTAATAATGCATGTTATACTGATAATAATATAAGTAATAAGTATAAGTATTATAGTTCTAGCGTTAATAACTGTATAATATGGGTAATAATGCATAACATATTGATAAAATTAGGAGTAATAAGTATAATTATTATAGCTCTAGCGATAATAACTGCATAATAGGGGTAATAATGCATGTTATATTGATAAAATGAGAAGTAATGAGTATAATTATTACAGTTCTGGCGATAATAACTGTATAATATGGGTAATAATGCATAACATATTGATAAAATTAGGAGTATTAAGTATAATTATTATAGCTCTAGCGATAATAACTGCATAATAGGGGTAATAATGCATGTTATACTGATAATAATATAAGTAATAAGTATAACTATTATAGTTCTAACGATAATAACTGTATAATATGGGTAATAATGCATGTTATACTAATAATAATATAAGTAATATGTATAACTATTATAGTTCTAGCGATAATAACTGTATAATATGATTAATAATGCATAACATATTGATACAATTAGGAGTAATCAGTATAATTATTATAGTTCTAGCGATAATAACTGCATAATATCGGTAATAGTGTATGTTATATTGATAATATTGGGAGTAATAAGTATATTTATTATAGTTCTGACGATAATAACAGTATAATATGGGTAATAATGCATGTTATATTGATAATATTGGGAGTAATAAGTATATTTATTATAGTTCTGACGATAATAACTGTATAATATGGGTAATAATGCATAACATATTAATAAAATTAGGAGTAATGAGTATATTTATTATAGTTCTGACGATAATAACAGTATAATATGGGTAATAATGCATGGTATATTGATAATATTGGGAGTAATAAGTATAATTATTGTAGTTCTCGCGATAATAACTGCATAATATGGGTAATAATGCATGTTATATTGATAATATTGGGAGTAATAAGAATATTTATTGTAGTTCTCGCGATAATAACTGCTTAATATGGGTAATAATGCATAACATATTGATAAAATTAGGAGTAATAAGTATAATTATTATAGTTCTAGCGATAATAACTGCATAATAGGGGTAATAATGCATGATATATTGATAATATTGCGAGTAATAAGTATAATTATCATAGTTCTAGCAATAATAACTGCATAATATGGGTAATAATGCATGTTATATTGATAAAATGAGAAGTAATGAGTATAATTATTATAGTTCTGGCGATAATAACTGTATAATATGGGTAATAATGCATAACATATTGATAAAATTAGGAGTATTAAGTATAATTATTATAGCTCTAGCGATAATAACTGCATAATAGGGGTAATAATGCATGTTATACTGATAATAATATAAGTAATAAGTATAACTATTATAGTTCTAACGATAATAACTGTATAATATGGGTAATAATGCATGTTATACTAATAATAATATAAGTAATATGTATAACTATTATAGTTCTAGCGATAATAACTGTATAATATGATTAATAATGCATAACATATTGATAAAATTAGGAGTAATCAGTATAATTATTATAGTTCTAGCGATAATAACTGCATAATATCGGTAATAGTGTATGTTATATTGATAATATTGGGAGTAATAAGTATATTTGTTACAGTTCTGACGATAATAACAGTATAATATGGGTAATAGTGCATGTTATATTGATAAAATTGGGAGCAATAGGTATATTTATTATAGTTCTGACGATAATAACAGTATAATACGGGTAATAATGCATGTTATATTGATAATATTGGGAGTAATAAGTATATTTATTATAGTTCTGACGATAATAACAGTATAATATGGGTAATAATGCATGTTATATTGATAATATTTGGAGTGTTAAGTATAATTATTGTAGTTCTCGCGATAATAACTGCATAATATGGGTAATAATGCATGTTATATTGATAATATTGGGAGTAATAAGAATAATTATTGTAGTTCTCGCGATAATAACTGCTTAATATGGGTAATAATGCATAACATATTGATAAAATTAGGAGTAATAAGTATAATTATTATAGTTCTAGCGATAATAACTGCATAATAGGGGTAATAATGCATGATATATTGATAACATTGCGAGTAATAAGTATAATTATCCTAGTTCCAGCAATAATAACTGCATAATATCGGTAATAGTGTATGTTATATTGATAATATTGGGAGTAATAAGTATATTTATTATAGTTCTGACGATAATAACAGTATAATATGGGTAATAATGCATAACATATTGATAGAATTAGGAGTATTAAGTATAATTATTATAGCTCTAGCGATAATAACTGCATAATAGGGGTAATAATGCATGATATATTGATAATATTGCGAGCAATAAGTATAATTATCATAGTTCTAGCAATAATAACTGCACAATATGGGTAATAATGCATGTTATATTGATAAAATGAGGAGTAATAAGTATAATTATTATAGTTCTGGCGATAATAACTGTATAATATGGGTAATAATGCATAACATATTGATAGAATTAGGAGTATTAAGTATAATTATTATAGCTCTAGCGATAATAACTGCATAATAGGGGTAATAATGCATGTTATACTGATAATAATATAAGTAATAAGTATAAGTATTATAGTTCTAGCGTTAATAACTGTATAATATGGGTAATAATGCATAACATATTGATAAAATTAGGAGTAATAAGTATAATTATTATAGCTCTAGCGATAATAACTGCATAATAGGGGTAATAATGCATGTTATATTGATAAAATGAGAAGTAATGAGTATAATTATTATAGTTCTGGCGATAATAACTGTATCATATGGGTAATAATGCATAACATATTGATAAAATTAGGAGTATTAAGTATAATTATTATAGCTCTAGCGATAATAACTGCATAATAGGGGTAATAATGCATGTTATACTGATAATAATATAAGTAATAAGTATAACTATTATAGTTCTAACGATAATAACTGTATAATATGGGTAATAGTGCATGTTATATTGATAAAATGAGGAGTAATAAGTATAATTCTTATAGTTCTAGCGATAATAACTGCATAATATGGGTAATAATGCATGTTATATTGATAAAATGAGAAGTAATAAGTATAATTATTATAGTTCTGGCGATAATAACTGTATAACATGGGTAATAATGCATAACATATTGATAAAATTAGGAGTATTAAGTATAATTATTATAGCTCTAGCGATAATAACTGCATAATAGGGGTAATAATGCATGTTGTACTTATAATAATATAAGTAATAAGTATAACTATTATAGTTCTAGCGATAATAACTGTATAATATGGGTAATAATGCATAACATATTGATAAAATTAGGAGTAATAAGTATAATTATTATAGTTCTAGCGATAATAACTGCACAATATCGGTAATAGTGCATGTTATATTGATAATATTGGGAGTAATAAGTATATTTATTATAGTTCTGACTATAATAACAGTATAATATGGGTGATAATGCATGTTATATTGATAATATTGGGAGTAATAAGTATATTTATTATAGTTCTGACGATAATAACTGTATAATATGGGTAATAATGCATGTTATATTGATAATATTTGGAGTCATAAATATAATTATTGTAGTTCTCGCGATAATAACTGCATAATAGGGGTAATAATGCATGTTATACTGATAATAATATAAGTAATAAGTATAACTATTATAGTTCTAACGATAATAACTGTATAATATGGGTAATAATGCATGTTATATTGATAAAATGAGGAGTAATAAGTATAATTCTTATAGTTCTAGCGATAATAACTGCATAATATGGGTAATAATGCATGTTATATTGATAAAATGAGAAGTAATAAATATAATTATTATAGTTCTGGCGATAATAACTGTATAATATGGGTAATAATGCATAACATATTGATAGAATTAGGAGTATTAAGTATAATTATTATAGCTCTAGCGATAATAACTGCATAATAGGGGTAATAGTGCATGTTATATTGATAATATTGGGAGTAATAAGTATATTTATTATAGTTCTGACTATAATAACAGTATAATATGGGTGATAATGCATGTTATATTGATAATATTGGGAGTAATAAGTATATTTATTATAGTTCTGACGATAATAACTGTATAATATGGGTAATAATGCATGTTATATTGATAATATTTGGAGTCATAAATATAATTATTGTAGTTCTCGCGATAATAACTGCATAATAGGGGTAATAATGCATGTTATACTGATAATAATATAAGTAATAAGTATAACTATTATAGTTCTAACGATAATAACTGTATAATATGGGTAATAATGCATGTTATATTGATAAAATGAGGAGTAATAAGTATAATTCTTATAGTTCTAGCGATAATAACTGCATAATATGGGTAATAATGCATGTTATATTGATAAAATGAGAAGTAATAAATATAATTATTATAGTTCTGGCGATAATAACTGTATAATATGGGTAATAATGCATAACATATTGATAGAATTAGGAGTATTAAGTATAATTATTATAGCTCTAGCGATAATAACTGCATAATAGGGGTAATAGTGCATGTTATATTGATAATATTGGGAGTAATAAGTATATTTATTATAGTTCTGACTATAATAACAGTATAATATGGGTGATAATGCATGTTATATTGATAATATTGGGAGTAATAAGTATATTTATTATAGTTCTGACGATAATAACTGTATAATATGGGTAATAATGCATGTTATATTGATAATATTTGGAGTCATAAATATAATTATTGTAGTTCTCGCGATAATAACTGCATAATAGGGGTAATAATGCATGTTATACTGATAATAATATAAGTAATAAGTATAACTATTATAGTTCTAACGATAATAACTGTATAATATGGGTAATAATGCATGTTATATTGATAAAATGAGGAGTAATAAGTATAATTCTTATAGTTCTAGCGATAATAACTGCATAATATGGGTAATAATGCATGTTATATTGATAAAATGAGAAGTAATAAATATAATTATTATAGTTCTGGCGATAATAACTGTATAATATGGGTAATAATGCATAACATATTGATAGAATTAGGAGTATTAAGTATAATTATTATAGCTCTAGCGATAATAACTGCATAATAGGGGTAATAATGCATGTTATACTGATAATAATATAACTAATAAGTATAAGTATTATAGTTCTAGCGTTAATAACTGTATAATATGGGTAATAATGCATAACATATTGATAAAATTAGGAGTAATAAGTATAATTATTATAGCTCTAGCGATAATAACTGCATAATAAGGGTAATAATGCATGTTATATTGATAAAATGAGAAGTAATGAGTATAATTATTATAGTTCTGGCGATAATAACTGTATAATATGGGTAATAATGCATAACATATTGATAAAATTAGGAGTATTAAGTATAATTATTATAGCTCTAGCGATAATAACTGCATAATAGGGGTAATAATGCATGTTATACTGATAATAATATAATTAATAAGTATAACTATTATAGTTCTAACGATAATAACTGTATAATATGGGTAATAGTGCATGTTATATTGATAAAATGAGGAGTAATAAGTATAATTCTTATAGTTCTAGCGATAATAACTGCATAATATGGGTAATAATGCATGTTATATTGATAAAATGAGAAGTAATAAGTATAATTATTATAGTTCTGGCGATAATAACTGTATAATATGGGTAATAATGCATAACATATTGATAAAATTAGGAGTATTAAGTATAATTATTATAGCTCTGGCGATAATAACTGCATAATAGGGGTAATAATGCATGTTGTACTTATAATAATATAAGTAATAAGTATAACTATTATAGTTCTAGCGATAATAACTGTATAATATGGGTAATAATGCATAACATATTGATAAAATTAGGAGTATTAAGTATAATTATTATAGCTCTAGCGATAATAACTGCATAATAGGGGTAAAAATGCATGTTATACTGATAAAAATATAAGTAATAAGTATAACTATTATAGTTCTAACGATAATAACTGTATAATATGGGTAATAATGCATGTTATACTAATAATAATATAAGTAATATGTATAACTATTATAGTTCTAGCGATAATAACTGTATAATATGATTAATAATGCATAACATATTGATAAAATTAGGAGTAATCAGTATAATTATTATAGTTCTAGCGATAATAACTGCATAATATCGGTAATAGTGTATGCTATATTGATAATATTGGGAGTAATAAGTATATTTATTATAGTTCTGACGATAATAACAGTATAATATGGGTGATAATGCATGTTATATTGATAATATTGGGAGTTATAAGTATAATTATTGTAGTTCTAGCGATAATAACTGCATAATATGGGTAATAATGCATGTTATATTGATAATATTGGGAGTAATAAGTATATTTGTTATAGTTCTGACGATAATAACAGTATAATATGGGTAATAGTGCATGTTATATTGATAAAATTGGGAGCAATAGGTATATTTATTATAGTTCTGACGATAATAACAGTATAATACGGGTAATAATGCATGTTATATTGATAATATTGGGAGTAATAAGTATATTTATTATAGTTCTGACGATAATAACAGTATAATATGGGTAATAATGCATGGTATATTGATAATATTGGGAGTAATAAGTATAATTATTGTAGTTCTCGCGATAATAACTGCATAATATGGGTAATAATGCATGTTATATTGATAATATTGGGAGTAATAAGAATATTTATTGTAGTTCTCGCGATAATAACTGCTTAATATGGGTAATAATGCATAACATATTGATAAAATTAGGAGTAATAAGTATAATTATTATAGTTCCAGCGATAATAACTGCATAATAGGGGTAATAATGCATGATATATTGATAATATTGCGAGTAATAAGTATAATTATCATAGTTCTAGCAATAATAACTGCATAATATGGGTAATAATGCATGTTATATTGATAAAATGAGAAGTAATGAGTATAATTATTATAGTTCTGGCGATAATAACTGTATAATATGGGTAATAATGCATAACATATTGATAAAATTAGGAGTATTAAGTATAATTATTATAGCTCTAGCGATAATAACTGCATAATAGGGGTAATAATGCATGTTATACTGATAATAATATAAGTAATAAGTATAACTATTATAGTTCTAACGATAATAACTGTATAATATGGGTAATAATGCATGTTATATTGATAAAATGAGGAGTAATAAGTATAATTCTTATAGTTCTAGCGATAATAACTGCATAATATGGGTAATAATGCATGTTATATTGATAAAATGAGAAGTAATAAGTATAATTATTATAGTTTTAGCGATAATAACTGCATAATAGGGGTAATAATGCATGATATATTGATAATATTGCGAGTAATAAGTATAATTATCATAGTTCTAGCAATAATAACTGCATAATATGGGTAATAATGCATGTTATATTGATAAAATGAGAAGTAATGAGTATAATTATTATAGTTCTGGCGATAATAACTGTATAATATGGGTAATAATGCATAACATATTGATAAAATTAGGAGTATTAAGTATAATTATTATAGCTCTAGCGATAATAACTGCATAATAGGGGTAATAATGCATGTTATACTGATAATAATATAAGTAATAAGTATAACTATTATAGTTCTAACGATAATAACTGTATAATATGGGTAATAATGCATGTTATACTAATAATAATATAAGTAATATGTATAACTATTATAGTTCTAGCGATAATAACTGTATAATACGATTAATAATGCATAACATATTGATAAAATTAGGAGTAATCAGTATAATTATTATAGTTCTAGCGATAATAACTGCATAATATCGGTAATAGTGAATGTTATATTGATAATATTGGGAGTAATAAGTATATTTATTATAGTTCTGACGATAATAACAGTATAATATGGGTGATAATGCATGTTATATTGATAATATTGGGAGTTATAAGTATAATTATTGTAGTTCTAGCGATAATAACTGCATAATATGGGTAATAATGCATGTTATATTGATAATATTGGGAGTAATAAGTATATTTGTTATAGTTCTGACGATAATAACAGTATAATATGGGTAATAGTGCATGTTATATTGATAAAATTGGGAGCAATAGGTATATTTATTATAGTTCTGACGATAATAACAGTATAATACGGGTAATAATGCATGTTATATTGATAATATTGGGAGTAATAAGTATATTTATTATAGTTCTGACGATAATAACAGTATAATATGGGTAATAATGCATGTTATATTGATAATATTGGGAGTAATATGTATATTTATTATAGTTCTGACGATAATAACTGTATAATATGGGTAATAATGCATAACATATTAATAAAATTAGGAGTATTAAGTATAATTATTATAGTTCTAGCGATAATAACTGCATAATGTGGGTAATAAAGCATGATATATTGATAATATTGCGAGTAATAAGTATAATTATCATAGTTCTAGCAATAATAACTGCATAATATCGGTAATAGTGTATGTTATATTGATAATATTGGGAGTAATAAGTATATTTATTATAGTTCTGACGATAATAACAGTATAATATGGGTAATAATGCATGTTATATTGCTAATATTTGGAGTGTTAAGTATAATTATTGTAGTTCTCGCGATAATAACTGCATAATATGGGTAATAATGCATGTTATATTGATAATATTGGGAGTAATAAGAATAATTATTGTAGTTCTCGCGATAATAACTGCTTAATATGGGTAATAATGCATAACATATTGATAAAATTAGGAGTAATCAGTATAATTATTATAGTTCTAGCGATAATAACTGCATAATATCGGTAATAGTGAATGTTATATTGATAATATTGGGAGTAATAAGTATATTTATTATAGTTCTGACGATAATAACAGTATAATATGGGTGATAATGCATGTTATATTGATAATATTTGGAGTCATAAATATAATTATTGTAGTTCTCGCGATAATAACTGCATAATAGGGGTAATAATGCATGTTATACTGATAATAATATAAGTAATAAGTATAACTATTATAGTTCTAACGATAATAACTGTATAATATGGGTAATAATGCATGTTATATTGATAAAATGAGGAGTAATGAGTATAATTCTTATAGTTCTAGCGATAATAACTGCATAATATGGGTAATAATGCATGTTATATTGATAAAATGAGAAGTAATAAATATAATTATTATAGTTCTGGCGATAATAACTGTATAATATGGGTAATAATGCATAACATATTGATAGAATTAGGAGTATTAAGTATAATTATTATAGCTCTAGCGATAATAACTGCATAATAGGGGTAATAATGCATGTTATACTGATAATAATATAAGTAATAAGTATAAGTATTATAGTTCTAGCGTTAATAACTGTATAATATGGGTAATAATGCATAACATATTGATAAAATTAGGAGTAATAAGTATAATTATTATAGCTCTAGCGATAATAACTGCATAATAGGGGTAATAATGCATGTTATATTGATAAAATGAGAAGTAATGAGTATAATTATTATAGTTCTGGCGATAATAACTGTATAATATGGGTAATAATGCATAACATATTGATAAAATTAGGAGTATAAAGTATAATTATTATAGCTCTAGCGATAATAACTGCATAATAGGGGTAATAATGCATGTTATACTGATAATAATATAAGTAATAAGTATAACTATTATAGTTCTAACGATAATAACTGTATAATATGGGTAATAGTGCATGTTATATTGATAAAATGAGGAGTAATAAGTATAATTCTTATAGTTCTAGCGATAATAACTGCATAATATGGGTAATAATGCATGTTATATTGATAAAATGAGAAGTAATAAGTATAATTATTATAGTTCTGGCGATAATAACTGTATAATATGGGTAATAATGCATAACATATTGATAAAATTAGGAGTATTAAGTATAATTATTATAGCTCTAGCGATAATAACTGCATAATAGGGGTAATAATGCATGTTGTACTGATAATAATATAAGTAATAAGTATAACTATTATAGTTCTAGCGATAATAACTGTATAATATGGGTAATAATGCATAACATATTGATAAAATTAGGAGTAATAAGTATAATTATTATAGTTCTAGCGATAATAACTGCACAATATCGGTAATAGTGCATGTTATATTGATAATATTGGGAGTAATAAGTATATTTATTATAGTTCTGACTATAATAACAGTATAATATGGGTGATAATGCATGTTATATTGATAATATTGGGAGTAATAAGTATATTTATTATAGTTCTGACGATAATAACTGTATAATATGGGTAATAATGCATGTTATATTGATAATATTTGGAGTCATAAATATAATTATTGTAGTTCTCGCGATAATAACTGCATAATAGGGGTAATAATGCATGTTATACTGATAATAATATAAGTAATAAGTATAACTATTATAGTTCTAACGATAATAACTGTATAATATGGGTAATAATGCATGTTATATTGATAAAATGAGGAGTAATAAGTATAATTCTTATAGTTCTAGCGATAATAACTGCATAATATGGGTAATAATGCATGTTATATTGATAAAATGAGAAGTAATAAATATAATTATTATAGTTCTGGCGATAATAACTGTATAATATGGGTAATAATGCATAACATATTGATACAATTAGGAGTATTAAGTATAATTATTATAGCTCTAGCGATAATAACTGCATAATAGGGGTAAAAATGCATGTTATACTGATAAAAATATAAGTAATAAGTATAACTATTATAGTTCTAACGATAATAACTGTATAATATGGGTAATAATGCATGTTATACTAATAATAATATAAGTAATATGTATAACTATTATAGTTCTAGCGATAATAACTGTATAATATGATTAATAATGCATAACATATTGATAAAATTAGGAGTAATCAGTATAATTATTATAGTTCTAGCGATAATAACTGCATAATATCGGTAATAGTGTATGTTATATTGATAATATTGGGAGTAATAAGTATATTTATTATAGTTCTGACGATAATAACAGTATAATATGGGTGATAATGCATGTTATATTGATAATATTGGGAGTTATAAGTATAATTATTGTAGTTCTAGCGATAATAACTGCATAATATGGGTAATAATGCATGTTATATTGATAATATTGGGAGTAATAAGTATATTTGTTATAGTTCTGACGATAATAACAGTATAATATGGGTAATAGTGCATGTTATATTGATAAAATTGGGAGCAATAGGTATATTTATTATAGTTCTGACGATAATAACAGTATAATACGGGTAATAATGCATGTTATATTGATAATATTGGGAGTAATAAGTATATTTATTATAGTTCTGACGATAATAACAGTATAATATGGGTAATAATGCATGGTATATTGATAATATTGGGAGTAATAAGTATAATTATTGTAGTTCTCGCGATAATAACTGCATAATATGGGTAATAATGCATGTTATATTGATAATATTGGGAGTAATAAGAATATTTATTGTAGTTCTCGCGATAATAACTGCTTAATATGGGTAATAATGCATAACATATTGATAAAATTAGGAGTAATAAGTATAATTATTATAGTTCCAGCGATAATAACTGCATAATAGGGGTAATAATGCATGATATATTGATAATATTGCGAGTAATAAGTATAATTATCATAGTTCTAGCAATAATAACTGCATAATATGGGTAATAATGCATGTTATATTGATAAAATGAGAAGTAATGAGTATAATTATTATAGTTCTGGCGATAATAACTGTATAATATGGGTAATAATGCATAACATATTGATAAAATTAGGAGTATTAAGTATAATTATTATAGCTCTAGCGATAATAACTGCATAATAGGGGTAATAATGCACGTTATACTGATAATAATATAAGTAATAAGTATAACTATTATAGTTCTAACGATAATAACTGTATAATATGGGTAATAATGCAAGTTATATTGATAAAATGAGGAGTAATAAGTATAATTCTTATAGTTCTAGCGATAATAACTGCATAATATGGGTAATAATGCATGTTATATTGATAAAATGAGAAGTAATAAGTATAATTATTATAGTTCTAGCGATAATAACTGCATAATAGGGGTAATAATGCATGATATATTGATAATATTGCGAGTAATAAGTATAATTATCATAGTTCTAGCAATAATAACTGCATAATATGGGTAATAATGCATGTTATATTGATAAAATGAGAAGTAATGAGTATAATTATTATAGTTCTGGCGATAATAACTGTATAATATGGGTAATAATGCATAACATATTGATAAAATTAGGAGTATTAAGTATAATTATTATAGCTCTAGCGATAATAACTGCATAATAGGGGTAATAATGCATGTTATACTGATAATAATATAAGTAATAAGTATAACTATTATAGTTCTAACGATAATAACTGTATAATATGGGTAATAATGCATGTTATACTAATAATAATATAAGTAATATGTATAACTATTATAGTTCTAGCGATAATAACTGTATAATACGATTAATAATGCATAACATATTGATAAAATTAGGAGTAATCAGTATAATTATTATAGTTCTAGCGATAATAACTGCATAATATCGGTAATAGTGAATGTTATATTGATAATATTGGGAGTTATAAGTATAATTATTGTAGTTCTAGCGATAATAACTGCATAATATGGGTAATAATGCATGTTATATTGATAATATTGGGAGTAATAAGTATATTTGTTATAGTTCTGACGATAATAACAGTATAATATGGGTAATAGTGCATGTTATATTGATAAAATTGGGTGCAATAGGTATATTTATTATAGTTCTGACGATAATAACAGTATAATACGGGTAATAATGCATGTTATATTGATAATATTGGGAGTAATAAGAATAATTATTGTAGTTCTCGCGATAATAACTGCTTAATATGGGTAATAATGCATAACATATTGATAAAATTAGGAGTAATCAGTATAATTATTATAGTTCTAGCGATAATAACTGCATAATATCGGTAATAGTGAATGTTATATTGATAATATTGGGAGTAATAAGTATATTTATTATAGTTCTGACGATAATAACAGTATAATATGGGTGATAATGCATGTTATATTGATAATATTGGGAGTTATAAGTATAATTATTGTAGTTCTAGCGCTAATAACTGCATAATATGGGTAATAATGCATGTTATATTGATAATATTGGGAGTAATATGTATATTTATTATAGTTCTGACGATAATAACTGTATAATATGGGTAATAATGCATAACATATTAATAAAATTAGGAGTATTAAGTATAATTATTATAGTTCTAGCGATAATAACTGCATAATGTGGGTAATAATGCATGATATATTGATAATATTGCGAGTAATAAGTATAATTATCATAGTTCTAGCAATAATAACTGCATAATATCGGTAATAGTGTATGTTATATTGATAATATTGGGAGTAATAAGTATATTTATTATAGTTCTGACGATAATAACAGTATAATATGGGTGATAATGCATGTTATATTGATAATATTTGGAGTCATAAATATAATTATTGTAGTTCTCGCGATAATAACTGCATAATAGGGGTAATAATGCATGTTATACTGATAAAAATATAAGTAATAAGTATAACTATTATAGTTCTAACGATAATAACTGTATAATATGGGTAATAATGCATGTTATACTAATAATAATATAAGTAATATGTATAACTATTATAGTTCTAGCGATAATAACTGTATAATATGATTAATAATGCATAACATATTGATAAAATTAGGAGTAATCAGTATAATTATTATAGTTCTAGCGATAATAACTGCATAATATCGGTAATAGTGTATGTTATATTGATAATATTGGGAGTAATAAGTATATTTATTATAGTTCTGACGATAATAACAGTATAATATGGGTGATAATGCATGTTATATTGATAATATTGGGAGTTATAAGTATAATTATTGTAGTTCTAGCGATAATAACTGCATAATATGGGTAATAATGCATGTTATATTGATAATATTGGGAGTAATAAGTATATTTGTTATAGTTCTGACGATAATAACAGTATAATATGGGTAATAGTGCATGTTATATTGATAAAATTGGGAGCAATAGGTATATTTATTATAGTTCTGACGATAATAACAGTATAATACGGGTAATAATGCATGTTATATTGATAATATTGGGAGTAATAAGTATATTTATTATAGTTCTGACGATAATAACAGTATAATATGGGTAATAATGCATGGTATATTGATAATATTGGGAGTAATAAGTATAATTATTGTAGTTCTCGCGATAATAACTGCATAATATGGGTAATAATGCATGTTATATTGATAATATTGGGAGTAATAAGAATATTTATTGTAGTTCTCGCGATAATAACTGCTTAATATGGGTAATAATGCATAACATATTGATAAAATTAGGAGTAATAAGTATAATTATTATAGTTCCAGCGATAATAACTGCATAATAGGGGTAATAATGCATGATATATTGATAATATTGCGAGTAATAAGTATAATTATCATAGTTCTAGCAATAATAACTGCATAATATGGGTAATAATGCATGTTATATTGATAAAATGAGAAGTAATGAGTATAATTATTATAGTTCTGGCGATAATAACTGTATAATATGGGTAATAATGCATAACATATTGATAAAATTAGGAGTATTAAGTATAATTATTATAGCTCTAGCGATAATAACTGCATAATAGGGGTAATAATGCATGTTATACTGATAATAATATAAGTAATAAGTATAACTATTATAGTTCTAACGATAATAACTGTATAATATGGGTAATAATGCATGTTATATTGATAAAATGAGGAGTAATAAGTATAATTCTTATAGTTCTAGCGATAATAACTGCATAATATGGGTAATAATGCATGTTATATTGATAAAATGAGAAGTAATAAGTATAATTATTATAGTTCTAGCGATAATAACTGCATAATAGGGGTAATAATGCATGATATATTGATAATATTGCGAGTAATAAGTATAATTATCATAGTTCTAGCAATAATAACTGCATAATATGGGTAATAATGCATGTTATATTGATAAAATGAGAAGTAATGAGTATAATTATTATAGTTCTGGCGATAATAACTGTATAATATGGGTAATAATGCATAACATATTGATAAAATTAGGAGTATTAAGTATAATTATTATAGCTCTAGCGATAATAACTGCATAATAGGGGTAATAATGCATGTTATACTGATAATAATATAAGTAATAAGTATAACTATTATAGTTCTAACGATAATAACTGTATAATATGGGTAATAATGCATGTTATACTAATAATAATATAAGTAATATGTATAACTATTATAGTTCTAGCGATAATAACTGTATAATACGATTAATAATGCATAACATATTGATAAAATTAGGAGTAATCAGTATAATTATTATAGTTCTAGCGATAATAACTGCATAATATCGGTAATAGTGAATGTTATATTGATAATATTGGGAGTAATAAGTATATTTATTATAGTTCTGACGATAATAACAGTATAATATGGGTGATAATGCATGTTATATTGATAATATTGGGAGTTATAAGTATAATTATTGTAGTTCTAGCGATAATAACTGCATAATATGGGTAATAATGCATGTTATATTGATAATATTGGGAGTAATAAGTATATTTGTTATAGTTCTGACGATAATAACAGTATAATATGGGTAATAGTGCATGTTATATTGATAAAATTGGGTGCAATAGGTATATTTATTATAGTTCTGACGATAATAACAGTATAATACGGGTAATAATGCATGTTATATTGATAATATTGGGAGTAATAAGAATAATTATTGTAGTTCTCGCGATAATAACTGCTTAATATGGGTAATAATGCATAACATATTGATAAAATTAGGAGTAATCAGTATAATTATTATAGTTCTAGCGATAATAACTGCATAATATCGGTAATAGTGAATGTTATATTGATAATATTGGGAGTAATAAGTATATTTATTATAGTTCTGACGATAATAACAGTATAATATGGGTGATAATGCATGTTATATTGATAATATTGGGAGTTATAAGTATAATTATTGTAGTTCTAGCGCTAATAACTGCATAATATGGGTAATAATGCATGTTATATTGATAATATTGGGAGTAATAAGTATATTTGTTATAGTTCTGACGATAATAACAGTATAATATGGGTAATAGTGCATGTTATATTGATAAAATTGGGTGCAATAGGTATATTTATTATAGTTCTGACGATAATAACAGTATAATACGGGTAATAATGCATGTTATATTGATAATATTGGGAGTAATAAGTATATTTATTATAGTTTTGACGATAATAACAGTATAATATGGGTAATAATGCATGTTATATTGATAATATTGGGAGTAATATGTATATTTATTATAGTTCTGACGATAATAACTGTATAATATGGGTAATAATGCATAACATATTAATAAAATTAGGAGTATTAAGTATAATTATTATAGTTCTAGCGATAATAACTGCATAATGTGGGTAATAATGCATGATATATTGATAATATTGCGAGTAATAAGTATAATTATCATAGTTCTAGCAATAATAACTGCATAATATCGGTAATAGTGTATGTTATATTGATAATATTGGGAGTAATAAGTATATTTATTATAGTTCTGACGATAATAACAGTATAATATGGGTGATAATGCATGTTATATTGATAATATTTGGAGTCATAAATATAATTATTGTAGTTCTCGCGATAATAACTGCATAATAGGGGTAATAATGCATGTTATACTGATAAAAATATAAGTAATAAGTATAACTATTATAGTTCTAACGATAATAACTGTATAATATGGGTAATAATGCATGTTATACTAATAATAATATAAGTAATATGTATAACTATTATAGTTCTAGCGATAATAACTGTATAATATGATTAATAATGCATAACATATTGATAAAATTAGGAGTAATCAGTATAATTATTATAGTTCTAGCGATAATAACTGCATAATATCGGTAATAGTGTATGTTATATTGATAATATTGGGAGTAATAAGTATATTTATTATAGTTCTGACGATAATAACAGTATAATATGGGTGATAATGCATGTTATATTGATAATATTGGGAGTTATAAGTATAATTATTGTAGTTCTAGCGATAATAACTGCATAATATGGGTAATAATGCATGTTATATTGATAATATTGGGAGTAATAAGTATATTTGTTATAGTTCTGACGATAATAACAGTATAATATGGGTAATAGTGCATGTTATATTGATAAAATTGGGAGCAATAGGTATATTTATTATAGTTCTGACGATAATAACAGTATAATACGGGTAATAATGCATGTTATATTGATAATATTGGGAGTAATAAGTATATTTATTATAGTTCTGACGATAATAACAGTATAATATGGGTAATAATGCATGGTATATTGATAATATTGGGAGTAATAAGTATAATTATTGTAGTTCTCGCGATAATAACTGCATAATATGGGTAATAATGCATGTTATATTGATAATATTGGGAGTAATAAGAATATTTATTGTAGTTCTCGCGATAATAACTGCTTAATATGGGTAATAATGCATAACATATTGATAAAATTAGGAGTAATAAGTATAATTATTATAGTTCCAGCGATAATAACTGCATAATAGGGGTAATAATGCATGATATATTGATAATATTGCGAGTAATAAGTATAATTATCATAGTTCTAGCAATAATAACTGCATAATATGGGTAATAATGCATGTTATATTGACAAAATGAGAAGTAATGAGTATAATTATTATAGTTCTGGCGATAATAACTGTATAATATGGGTAATAATGCATAACATATTGATAAAATTAGGAGTATTAAGTATAATTATTATAGCTCTAGCGATAATAACTGCATAATAGGGGTAATAATGCATGTTATACTGATAATAATATAAGTAATAAGTATAACTATTATAGTTCTAACGATAATAACTGTATAATATGGGTAATAATGCATGTTATATTGATAAAATGAGGAGTAATAAGTATAATTCTTATAGTTCTAGCGATAATAACTGCATAATATGGGTAATAATGCATGTTATATTGATAAAATGAGAAGTAATAAGTATAATTATTATAGTTCTAGCGATAATAACTGCATAATAGGGGTAATAATGCATGATATATTGATAATATTGCGAGTAATAAGTATAATTATCATAGTTCTAGCAATAATAACTGCATAATATGGGTAATAATGCATGTTATATTGATAAAATGAGAAGTAATGAGTATAATTATTATAGTTCTGGCGATAATAACTGTTTAATATGGGTAATAATGCATAACATATTGATAAAATTAGGAGTACTAAGTATAATTATTATAGCTCTAGCGATAATAACTGCATAATAGGGGTAATAATGCATGTTATACTGATAATAATATAAGTAATAAGTATAACTATTATAGTTCTAACGATAATAACTGTATAATATGGGTAATAATGCATGTTATACTAATAATAATATAAGTAATATGTATAACTATTATAGTTCTAGCGATAATAACTGTATAATACGATTAATAATGCATAACATATTGATAAAATTAGGAGTAATCAGTATAATTATTATAGTTCTAGCGATAATAACTGCATAATATCGGTAATAGTGAATGTTATATTGATAATATTGGGAGTAATAAGTATATTTATTATAGTTCTGACGATAATAACAGTATAATATGGGTGATAATGCATGTTATATTGATAATATTGGGAGTTATAAGTATAATTATTGTAGTTCTAGCGATAATAACTGCATAATATGGGTAATAATGCATGTTATATTGATAATATTGGGAGTAATAAGTATATTTGTTATAGTTCTGACGATAATAACAGTATAATATGGGTAATAGTGCATGTTATATTGATAAAATTGGGTGCAATAGGTATATTTATTATAGTTCTGACGATAATAACAGTATAATACGGGTAATAATGCATGTTATATTGATAATATTGGGAGTAATAAGTATATTTATTATAGTTTTGACGATAATAACAGTATAATATGGGTAATAATGCATGTTATATTGATAATATTGGGAGTAATATGTATATTTATTATAGTTCTGACGATAATAACTGTATAATATGGGTAATAATGCATAACATATTAATAAAATTAGGAGTATTAAGTATAATTATTATAGTTCTAGCGATAATAACTGCATAATGTGGGTAATAATGCATGATATATTGATAATATTGCGAGTAATAAGTATAATTATCATAGTTCTAGCAATAATAACTGCATAATATCGGTAATAGTGTATGTTATATTGATAATATTGGGAGTAATAAGTATATTTATTATAGTTCTGACGATAATAACAGTATAATATGGGTAATAATGCATGTTATATTGCTAATATTTGGAGTGTTAAGTATAATTATTGTAGTTCTCGCGATAATAACTGCATAATATGGGTAATAATGCATGTTATATTGATAATATTGGGAGTAATAAGAATAATTATTGTAGTTCTCGCGATAATAACTGCTTAATATGGGTAATAATGCATAACATATTGATAAAATTAGGAGTAATAAGTATAATTATTATAGTTCTAGCGATAATAACTGCATAATAGGGGTAATAATGCATGATATATTGATAATATTGCGAGTAATAAGTATAATTATCATAGTTCTAGCAATAATAACTGCATAATATCGGTAATAGTGTATGTTATATTGATAATATTGGGAGTAATAAGTATATTTATTATAGTTCTGACGATAATAACAGTATAATATGGGTAATAATGCATAACATATTGATAGAATTAGGAGTATTAAGTATAATTATTATAGCTCTAGCGATAATAACTGCATAATAGGGGTAATAATGCATGATATATTGATAATATTGCGAGTAATAAGTATAATTATCATAGTTCTAGCAATAATAACTGCATAATATGGGTAATAATGCATGTTATATTGATAAAATGAGGAGTAATAAGTATAATTATTATAGTTCTGGCGATAATAACTGTATAATATGGGTAATAATGCATAACATATTGATAGAATTAGGAGTATTAAGTATAATTATTATAGCTCTAGCGATAATAACTGCATAATAGGGGTAATAATGCATGTTATACTGATAATAATATAAGTAATAAGTATAAGTATTATAGTTCTAGCGTTAATAACTGTATAATATGGGTAATAATGCATAACATATTGATAAAATTAGGAGTAATAAGTATAATTATTATAGTTCTAGCGATAATAACTGCACAATATCGGTAATGTGCATGTTATATTGATAATATTGGGAGTAATAAGTATATTTGTTATAGTTCTGACGATAATAACAGTATAATATGGGTAATAGTGCATGTTATATTGATAAAATTGGGAGCAATAGGTATATTTATTATAGTTCTGACGATAATAACAGTATAATACGGGTAATAATGCATGGTATATTGATAATATTGGGAGTAATAAGTATAATTATTGTAGTTCTCGCGATAATAACTGCATAATATGGGTAATAATGCATGTTATATTGATAATATTGGGAGTAATAAGAATATTTATTGTAGTTCTCGCGATAATAACTGCTTAATATGGGTAATAATGCATAACATATTGATAAAATTAGGAGTAATAAGTATAATTATTATAGTTCCAGCGATAATAACTGCATAATAGGGGTAATAATGCATGATATATTGATAATATTGCGAGTAATAAGTATAATTATCATAGTTCTAGCAATAATAACTGCATAATATGGGTAATAATGCATGTTATATTGATAAAATGAGAAGTAATGAGTATAATTATTATAGTTCTGGCGATAATAACTGTATAATATGGGTAATAATGCATAACATATTGATAAAATTAGGAGTATTAAGTATAATTATTATAGCTCTAGCGATAATAACTGCATAATAGGGGTAATAATGCATGTTATACTGATAATAATATAAGTAATAAGTATAACTATTATAGTTCTAACGATAATAACTGTATAATATGGGTAATAATGCATGTTATATTGATAAAATGAGGAGTAATAAGTATAATTCTTATAGTTCTAGCGATAATAACTGCATAATATGGGTAATAATGCATGTTATATTGATAAAATGAGAAGTAATAAGTATAATTATTATAGTTCTAGCGATAATAACTGCATAATAGGGGTAATAATGCATGATATATTGATAATATTGCGAGTAATAAGTATAATTATCATAGTTCTAGCAATAATAACTGCATAATATGGGTAATAATGCATGTTATATTGATAAAATGAGAAGTAATGAGTATAATTATTATAGTTCTGGCGATAATAACTGTATAATATGGGTAATAATGCATAACATATTGATAAAATTAGGAGTATTAAGTATAATTATTATAGCTCTAGCGATAATAACTGCATAATAGGGGTAATAATGCATGTTATACTGATAATAATATAAGTAATAAGTATAACTATTATAGTTCTAACGATAATAACTGTATAATATGGGTAATAATGCATGTTATACTAATAATAATATAAGTAATATGTATAACTATTATAGTTCTAGCGATAATAACTGTATAATACGATTAATAATGCATAACATATTGATAAAATTAGGAGTAATCAGTATAATTATTATAGTTCTAGCGATAATAACTGCATAATATCGGTAATAGTGAATGTTATATTGATAATATTGGGAGTAATAAGTATATTTATTATAGTTCTGACGATAATAACAGTATAATATGGGTGATAATGCATGTTATATTGATAATATTGGGAGTTATAAGTATAATTATTGTAGTTCTAGCGATAATAACTGCATAATATGGGTAATAATGCATGTTATATTGATAATATTGGGAGTAATAAGTATATTTGTTATAGTTCTGACGATAATAACAGTATAATATGGGTAATAGTGCATGTTATATTGATAAAATTGGGTGCAATAGGTATATTTATTATAGTTCTGACGATAATAACAGTATAATACGGGTAATAATGCATGTTATATTGATAATATTGGGAGTAATAAGTATATTTATTATAGTTTTGACGATAATAACAGTATAATATGGGTAATAATGCATGTTATATTGATAATATTGGGAGTAATATGTATATTTATTATAGTTCTGACGATAATAACTGTATAATATGGGTAATAATGCATAACATATTAATAAAATTAGGAGTATTAAGTATAATTATTATAGTTCTAGCGATAATAACTGCATAATGTGGGTAATAATGCATGATATATTGATAATATTGCGAGTAATAAGTATAATTATCATAGTTCTAGCAATAATAACTGCATAATATCGGTAATAGTGTATGTTATATTGATAATATTGGGAGTAATAAGTATATTTATTATAGTTCTGACGATAATAACAGTATAATATGGGTGATAATGCATGTTATATTGATAATATTTGGAGTCATAAATATAATTATTGTAGTTCTCGCGATAATAACTGCATAATAGGGGTAATAATGCATGTTATACTGATAAAAATATAAGTAATAAGTATAACTATTATAGTTCTAACGATAATAACTGTATAATATGGGTAATAATGCATGTTATACTAATAATAATATAAGTAATATGTATAACTATTATAGTTCTAGCGATAATAACTGTATAATATGATTAATAATGCATAACATATTGATAAAATTAGGAGTAATCAGTATAATTATTATAGTTCTAGCGATAATAACTGCATAATATCGGTAATAGTGTATGTTATATTGATAATATTGGGAGTAATAAGTATATTTATTATAGTTCTGACGATAATAACAGTATAATATGGGTGATAATGCATGTTATATTGATAATATTGGGAGTTATAAGTATAATTATTGTAGTTCTAGCGATAATAACTGCATAATATGGGTAATAATGCATGTTATACTGATAATATTGGGAGTAATAAGTATATTTGTTATAGTTCTGACGATAATAACAGTATAATATGGGTAATAGTGCATGTTATATTGATAAAATTGGGAGCAATAGGTATATTTATTATAGTTCTGACGATAATAACAGTATAATACGGGTAATAATGCATGTTATATTGATAATATTGGGAGTAATAAGTATATTTATTATAGTTCTGACGATAATAACAGTATAATATGGGTAATAATGCATGGTATATTGATAATATTGGGAGTAATAAGTATAATTATTGTAGTTCTCGCGATAATAACTGCATAATATGGGTAATAATGCATGTTATATTGATAATATTGGGAGTAATAAGAATATTTATTGTAGTTCTCGCGATAATAACTGCTTAATATGGGTAATAATGCATAACATATTGATAAAATTAGGAGTAATAAGTATAATTATTATAGTTCCAGCGATAATAACTGCATAATAGGGGTAATAATGCATGATATATTGATAATATTGCGAGTAATAAGTATAATTATCATAGTTCTAGCAATAATAACTGCATAATATGGGTAATAATGCATGTTATATTGACAAAATGAGAAGTAATGAGTATAATTATTATAGTTCTGGCGATAATAACTGTATAATATGGGTAATAATGCATAACATATTGATAAAATTAGGAGTATTAAGTATAATTATTATAGCTCTAGCGATAATAACTGCATAATAGGGGTAATAATGCATGTTATACTGATAATAATATAAGTAATAAGTATAACTATTATAGTTCTAACGATAATAACTGTATAATATGGGTAATAATGCATGTTATATTGATAAAATGAGGAGTAATAAGTATAATTCTTATAGTTCTAGCGATAATAACTGCATAATATGGGTAATAATGCATGTTATATTGATAAAATGAGAAGTAATAAGTATAATTATTATAGTTCTAGCGATAATAACTGCATAATAGGGGTAATAATGCATGATATATTGATAATATTGCGAGTAATAAGTATAATTATCATAGTTCTAGCAATAATAACTGCATAATATGGGTAATAATGCATGTTATATTGATAAAATGAGAAGTAATGAGTATAATTATTATAGTTCTGGCGATAATAACTGTTTAATATGGGTAATAATGCATAACATATTGATAAAATTAGGAGTACTAAGTATAATTATTATAGCTCTAGCGATAATAACTGCATAATAGGGGTAATAATGCATGTTATACTGATAATAATATAAGTAATAAGTATAACTATTATAGTTCTAACGATAATAACTGTATAATATGGGTAATAATGCATGTTATACTAATAATAATATAAGTAATATGTATAACTATTATAGTTCTAGCGATAATAACTGTATAATACGATTAATAATGCATAACATATTGATAAAATTAGGAGTAATCAGTATAATTATTATAGTTCTAGCGATAATAACTGCATAATATCGGTAATAGTGAATGTTATATTGATAATATTGGGAGTAATAAGTATATTTATTATAGTTCTGACGATAATAACAGTATAATATGGGTGATAATGCATGTTATATTGATAATATTGGGAGTTATAAGTATAATTATTGTAGTTCTAGCGATAATAACTGCATAATATGGGTAATAATGCATGTTATATTGATAATATTGGGAGTAATAAGTATATTTGTTATAGTTCTGACGATAATAACAGTATAATATGGGTAATAGTGCATGTTATATTGATAAAATTGGGTGCAATAGGTATATTTATTATAGTTCTGACGATAATAACAGTATAATACGGGTAATAATGCATGTTATATTGATAATATTGGGAGTAATAAGTATATTTATTATAGTTTTGACGATAATAACAGTATAATATGGGTAATAATGCATGTTATATTGATAATATTGGGAGTAATATGTATATTTATTATAGTTCTGACGATAATAACTGTATAATATGGGTAATAATGCATAACATATTAATAAAATTAGGAGTATTAAGTATAATTATTATAGTTCTAGCGATAATAACTGCATAATGTGGGTAATAATGCATGATATATTGATAATATTGCGAGTAATAAGTATAATTATCATAGTTCTAGCAATAATAACTGCATAATATCGGTAATAGTGTATGTTATATTGATAATATTGGGAGTAATAAGTATATTTATTATAGTTCTGACGATAATAACAGTATAATATGGGTAATAATGCATGTTATATTGCTAATATTTGGAGTGTTAAGTATAATTATTGTAGTTCTCGCGATAATAACTGCATAATATGGGTAATAATGCATGTTATATTGATAATATTGGGAGTAATAAGAATAATTATTGTAGTTCTCGCGATAATAACTGCTTAATATGGGTAATAATGCATAACATATTGATAAAATTAGGAGTAATAAGTATAATTATTATAGTTCTAGCGATAATAACTGCATAATAGGGGTAATAATGCATGATATATTGATAATATTGCGAGTAATAAGTATAATTATCATAGTTCTAGCAATAATAACTGCATAATATCGGTAATAGTGTATGTTATATTGATAATATTGGGAGTAATAAGTATATTTATTATAGTTCTGACGATAATAACAGTATAATATGGGTAATAATGCATAACATATTGATAGAATTAGGAGTATTAAGTATAATTATTATAGCTCTAGCGATAATAACTGCATAATAGGGGTAATAATGCATGATATATTGATAATATTGCGAGTAATAAGTATAATTATCATAGTTCTAGCAATAATAACTGCATAATATGGGTAATAATGCATGTTATATTGATAAAATGAGGAGTAATAAGTATAATTATTATAGTTCTGGCGATAATAACTGTATAATATGGGTAATAATGCATAACATATTGATAGAATTAGGAGTATTAAGTATAATTATTATAGCTCTAGCGATAATAACTGCATAATAGGGGTAATAATGCATGTTATACTGATAATAATATAAGTAATAAGTATAAGTATTATAGTTCTAGCGTTAATAACTGTATAATATGGGTAATAATGCATAACATATTGATAAAATTAGGAGTAATAAGTATAATTATTATAGTTCTAGCGATAATAACTGCACAATATCGGTAATGTGCATGTTATATTGATAATATTGGGAGTAATAAGTATATTTGTTATAGTTCTGACGATAATAACAGTATAATATGGGTAATAGTGCATGTTATATTGATAAAATTGGGAGCAATAGGTATATTTATTATAGTTCTGACGATAATAACAGTATAATACGGGTAATAATGCATGTTATATTGATAATATTGGGAGTAATAAGTATATTTATTATAGTTCTGACGATAATAACAGTATAATATGGGTAATAATGCATGTTATATTGATAATATTGGGAGTAATATGTATATTTATTATAGTTCTGACGATAATAACTGTATAATATGGGTAATAATGCATAACATATTAATAAAATTAGGAGTATTAAGTATAATTATTATAGTTCTAGCGATAATAACTGCATAATGTGGGTAATAATGCATGATATATTGATAATATTGCGAGTAATAAGTATAATTATCATAGTTCTAGCAATAATAACTGCATAATATCGGTAATAGTGTATGTTATATTGATAATATTGGGAGTAATAAGTATATTTATTATAGTTCTGACGATAATAACAGTATAATATGGGTAATAATGCATGTTATATTGCTAATATTTGGAGTGTTAAGTATAATTATTGTAGTTCTCGCGATAATAACTGCATAATATGGGTAATAATGCATGTTATATTGATAATATTGGGAGTAATAAGAATAATTATTGTAGTTCTCGCGATAATAACTGCTTAATATGGGTAATAATGCATAACATTTTGATAAAATTAGGAGTAATAAGTATAATTATTATAGTTCTAGCGATAATAACTGCATAATAGGGGTAATAATGCATGATATATTGATAATATTGCGAGTAATAAGTATAATTATCATAGTTCTAGCAATAATAACTGCATAATATGGGTAATAATGCATGTTATATTGATAAAATGAGGAGTAATAAGTATAATTATTATAGTTCTGGCGATAATAACTGTATAATATGGGTAATAATGCACAACATATTGATAGAATTAGGAGTATTAAGTATAATTATTATAGCTCTAGCGATAATAACTGCATAATAGGGGTAATAATGCATGTTATACTGATAATAATATAAGTAATAAGTATAAGTATTATAGTTCTAGCGTTAATAACTGTATAATATGGGTAATAATGCATAACATATTGATAAAATTAGGAGTAATAAGTATAATTATTATAGTTCTAGCGATAATAACTGCACAATATCGGTAATGTGCATGTTATATTGATAATATTGGGAGTAATAAGTATATTTATTATAGTTCTGACGATAATAACAGTATAATATGGGTAATAATGCATGTTATATTGATAATATTTGGAGTGTTAAGTATAATTATTGTAGTTCTCGCTATAATAACTGCATAATATGGGTAATAATGCATGTTATATTGATAATATTGGGAGTAATAAGAATAATTATTGTAGTTCTCGCGATAATAACTGCTTAATATGGGTAATAATGCATAACATATTGATAAAATTAGGAGTAATAAGTATAATTATTATAGTTCTAGCGATAATAACTGCATAATAGGGGTAATAATGCATGATATATTGATAATATTGCGAGTAATAAGTATAATTATCATAGTTCTAGCAATAATAACTGCATAATATCGGTAATAGTGTATGTTATATTGATAATATTGGGAGTAATAAGTATATTTATTATAGTTCTGACGATAATAACAGTATAATATGGGTAATAATGCATGTTATATTGATAATATTGGGAGTAATAAGTATATTTATTATAGTTCTGACGATAATAACTGTATAATATGGGTAATAATGCATAACATATTAATAAAATTAGGAGTATTAAGTATAATTATTATAGTTCTAGCGATAATAACTGCATAATGTGGGTAATAATGCATGATATATTGATAATATTGCGAGTAATAAGTATAATTATCATAGTTCTAGCAATAATAACTGCATAATATGGGTAATAATGCATGTTATATTGACAAAATGAGAAGTAATGAGTATAATTATTATAGTTCTGGCGATAATAACTGTATAATATGGGTAATAATGCATAACATATTGATAAAATTAGGAGTATTAAGTATAATTATTATAGCTCTAGCGATAATAACTGCATAATAGGGGTAATAATGCATGTTATACTGATAATAATATAAGTAATAAGTATAACTATTATAGTTCTAACGATAATAACTGTATAATATGGGTAATAATGCATGTTATATTGATAAAATGAGGAGTAATAAGTATAATTCTTATAGTTCTAGCGATAATAACTGCATAATATGGGTAATAATGCATGTTATATTGATAAAATGAGAAGTAATAAGTATAATTATTATAGTTCTAGCGATAATAACTGCATAATAGGGGTAATAATGCATGATATATTGATAATATTGCGAGTAATAAGTATAATTATCATAGTTCTAGCAATAATAACTGCATAATATGGGTAATAATGCATGTTATATTGATAAAATGAGAAGTAATGAGTATAATTATTATAGTTCTGGCGATAATAACTGTTTAATATGGGTAATAATGCATAACATATTGATAAAATTAGGAGTACTAAGTATAATTATTATAGCTCTAGCGATAATAACTGCATAATAGGGGTAATAATGCATGTTATACTGATAATAATATAAGTAATAAGTATAACTATTATAGTTCTAACGATAATAACTGTATAATATGGGTAATAATGCATGTTATACTAATAATAATATAAGTAATATGTATAACTATTATAGTTCTAGCGATAATAACTGTATAATACGATTAATAATGCATAACATATTGATAAAATTAGGAGTAATCAGTATAATTATTATAGTTCTAGCGATAATAACTGCATAATATCGGTAATAGTGAATGTTATATTGATAATATTGGGAGTAATAAGTATATTTATTATAGTTCTGACGATAATAACAGTATAATATGGGTGATAATGCATGTTATATTGATAATATTGGGAGTTATAAGTATAATTATTGTAGTTCTAGCGATAATAACTGCATAATATGGGTAATAATGCATGTTATATTGATAATATTGGGAGTAATAAGTATATTTGTTATAGTTCTGACGATAATAACAGTATAATATGGGTAATAGTGCATGTTATATTGATAAAATTGGGTGCAATAGGTATATTTATTATAGTTCTGACGATAATAACAGTATAATACGGGTAATAATGCATGTTATATTGATAATATTGGGAGTAATAAGTATATTTATTATAGTTTTGACGATAATAACAGTATAATATGGGTAATAATGCATGTTATATTGATAATATTGGGAGTAATATGTATATTTATTATAGTTCTGACGATAATAACTGTATAATATGGGTAATAATGCATAACATATTAATAAAATTAGGAGTATTAAGTATAATTATTATAGTTCTAGCGATAATAACTGCATAATGTGGGTAATAATGCATGATATATTGATAATATTGCGAGTAATAAGTATAATTATCATAGTTCTAGCAATAATAACTGCATAATATCGGTAATAGTGTATGTTATATTGATAATATTGGGAGTAATAAGTATATTTATTATAGTTCTGACGATAATAACAGTATAATATGGGTAATAATGCATGTTATATTGCTAATATTTGGAGTGTTAAGTATAATTATTGTAGTTCTCGCGATAATAACTGCATAATATGGGTAATAATGCATGTTATATTGATAATATTGGGAGTAATAAGAATAATTATTGTAGTTCTCGCGATAATAACTGCTTAATATGGGTAATAATGCATAACATATTGATAAAATTAGGAGTAATAAGTATAATTATTATAGTTCTAGCGATAATAACTGCATAATAGGGGTAATAATGCATGATATATTGATAATATTGCGAGTAATAAGTATAATTATCATAGTTCTAGCAATAATAACTGCATAATATCGGTAATAGTGTATGTTATATTGATAATATTGGGAGTAATAAGTATATTTATTATAGTTCTGACGATAATAACAGTATAATATGGGTAATAATGCATAACATATTGATAGAATTAGGAGTATTAAGTATAATTATTATAGCTCTAGCGATAATAACTGCATAATAGGGGTAATAATGCATGATATATTGATAATATTGCGAGTAATAAGTATAATTATCATAGTTCTAGCAATAATAACTGCATAATATGGGTAATAATGCATGTTATATTGATAAAATGAGGAGTAATAAGTATAATTATTATAGTTCTGGCGATAATAACTGTATAATATGGGTAATAATGCATAACATATTGATAGAATTAGGAGTATTAAGTATAATTATTATAGCTCTAGCGATAATAACTGCATAATAGGGGTAATAATGCATGTTATACTGATAATAATATAAGTAATAAGTATAAGTATTATAGTTCTAGCGTTAATAACTGTATAATATGGGTAATAATGCATAACATATTGATAAAATTAGGAGTAATAAGTATAATTATTATAGTTCTAGCGATAATAACTGCACAATATCGGTAATGTGCATGTTATATTGATAATATTGGGAGTAATAAGTATATTTGTTATAGTTCTGACGATAATAACAGTATAATATGGGTAATAGTGCATGTTATATTGATAAAATTGGGAGCAATAGGTATATTTATTATAGTTCTGACGATAATAACAGTATAATACGGGTAATAATGCATGTTATATTGATAATATTGGGAGTAATAAGTATATTTATTATAGTTCTGACGATAATAACAGTATAATATGGGTAATAATGCATGTTATATTGATAATATTGGGAGTAATATGTATATTTATTATAGTTCTGACGATAATAACTGTATAATATGGGTAATAATGCATAACATATTAATAAAATTAGGAGTATTAAGTATAATTATTATAGTTCTAGCGATAATAACTGCATAATGTGGGTAATAATGCATGATATATTGATAATATTGCGAGTAATAAGTATAATTATCATAGTTCTAGCAATAATAACTGCATAATATCGGTAATAGTGTATGTTATATTGATAATATTGGGAGTAATAAGTATATTTATTATAGTTCTGACGATAATAACAGTATAATATGGGTAATAATGCATGTTATATTGCTAATATTTGGAGTGTTAAGTATAATTATTGTAGTTCTCGCGATAATAACTGCATAATATGGGTAATAATGCATGTTATATTGATAATATTGGGAGTAATAAGAATAATTATTGTAGTTCTCGCGATAATAACTGCTTAATATGGGTAATAATGCATAACATTTTGATAAAATTAGGAGTAATAAGTATAATTATTATAGTTCTAGCGATAATAACTGCATAATAGGGGTAATAATGCATGATATATTGATAATATTGCGAGTAATAAGTATAATTATCATAGTTCTAGCAATAATAACTGCATAATATGGGTAATAATGCATGTTATATTGATAAAATGAGGAGTAATAAGTATAATTATTATAGTTCTGGCGATAATAACTGTATAATATGGGTAATAATGCACAACATATTGATAGAATTAGGAGTATTAAGTATAATTATTATAGCTCTAGCGATAATAACTGCATAATAGGGGTAATAATGCATGTTATACTGATAATAATATAAGTAATAAGTATAAGTATTATAGTTCTAGCGTTAATAACTGTATAATATGGGTAATAATGCATAACATATTGATAAAATTAGGAGTAATAAGTATAATTATTATAGTTCTAGCGATAATAACTGCACAATATCGGTAATGTGCATGTTATATTGATAATATTGGGAGTAATAAGTATATTTATTATAGTTCTGACGATAATAACAGTATAATATGGGTAATAATGCATGTTATATTGATAATATTTGGAGTGTTAAGTATAATTATTGTAGTTCTCGCTATAATAACTGCATAATATGGGTAATAATGCATGTTATATTGATAATATTGGGAGTAATAAGAATAATTATTGTAGTTCTCGCGATAATAACTGCTTAATATGGGTAATAATGCATAACATATTGATAAAATTAGGAGTAATAAGTATAATTATTATAGTTCTAGCGATAATAACTGCATAATAGGGGTAATAATGCATGATATATTGATAATATTGCGAGTAATAAGTATAATTATCATAGTTCTAGCAATAATAACTGCATAATATCGGTAATAGTGTATGTTATATTGATAATATTGGGAGTAATAAGTATATTTATTATAGTTCTGACGATAATAACAGTATAATATGGGTAATAATGCATGTTATATTGATAATATTGGGAGTAATAAGTATATTTATTATAGTTCTGACGATAATAACTGTATAATATGGGTAATAATGCATAACATATTAATAAAATTAGGAGTATTAAGTATAATTATTATAGTTCTAGCGATAATAACTGCATAATGTGGGTAATAATGCATGATATATTGATAATATTGCGAGTAATAAGTATAATTATCATAGTTCTAGCAATAATAACTGCATAATATCGGTAATAGTGTATGTTATATTGATAATATTGGGAGTAATAAGTATATTTATTATAGCTCTAGCGATAATAACTGCATAATAGGGGTAATAATGCATGTTATACTGATAATAATATAAGTAATAAGTATAACTATTATAGTTCTAACGATAATAACTGTATAATATGGGTAATAATGCATGTTATACTAATAATAATATAAGTAATATGTATAACTATTATAGTTCTAGCGATAATAACTGTATAATATGATTAATAATGCATAACATATTGATAAAATTAGGAGTAATCAGTATAATTATTATAGTTCTAGCGATTATAACTGCATAATATCGGTAATAGTGTATGTTATATTGATAATATTGGGAGTAATAAGTATATTTATTATAGTTCTGACGATAATAACAGTATAATATGGGTAATAATGCATGTTATATTGATAATATTTGGAGTGTTAAGTATAATTATTGTAGTTCTCGCTATAATAACTGCATAATATGGGTAATAATGCATGTTATATTGATAATATTGGGAGTAATAAGAATAATTATTGTAGTTCTCGCGATAATAACTGCTTAATATGGGTAATAATGCATAACATATTGATAAAATTAGGAGTAATAAGTATAATCATTATAGTTCTAGCGATAATAACTGCATAATAGTGGTAATAATGCATGATATATTGATAATATTGCGAGTAATAAGTATAATTATCATAGTTCTAGCAATAATAACTGCATAATATCGGTAATAGTGTATGTTATATTGATAATATTGGGAGTAATAAGTATATTTATTATAGTTCTGACGATAATAACAGTATAATATGGGTAATAATGCATGTTATATTGATAATATTGGGAGTAATAAGTATATTTATTATAGTTCTGACGATAATAACTGTATAATATGGGTAATAATGCATAACATATTAATAAAATTAGGAGTATTAAGTATAATTATTATAGTTCTAGCGATAATAACTGCATAATGTGGGTAATAATGAATGATATATTGATAATATTGCGAGTAATAAGTATAATTATCATAGTTCTAGCAATAATAACTGCATAATATCGGTAATAGTGTATGTTATATTGATAATATTGGGAGTAATAAGTATAACTATTATAGTTCTAACGATAATAACTGTATAATATGGGTAATAATGCATGTTATACTAATAATAATATAAGTAATATGTATAACTATTATAGTTCTAGCGATAATAACTGTATAATATGATTAATAATGCATAACATATTGATAAAATTAGGAGTAATCAGTATAATTATTATAGTTCTAGCGATTATAACTGCATAATATCGGTAATAGTGTATGTTATATTGATAATATTGGGAGTAATAAGTATATTTATTATAGTTCTGACGATAATAACAGTATAATATGGGTAATAATGCATGTTATATTGATAATATTTGGAGTGTTAAGTATAATTATTGTAGTTCTCGCTATAATAACTGCATAATATGGGTAATAATGCATGTTATATTGATAATATTGGGAGTAATAAGAATAATTATTGTAGTTCTCGCGATAATAACTGCTTAATATGGGTAATAATGCATAACATATTGATAAAATTAGGAGTAATAAGTATAATCATTATAGTTCTAGCGATAATAACTGCATAATAGTGGTAATAATGCATGATATATTGATAATATTGCGAGTAATAAGTATAATTATCATAGTTCTAGCAATAATAACTGCATAATATCGGTAATAGTGTATGTTATATTGATAATATTGGGAGTAATAAGTATATTTATTATAGTTCTGACGATAATAACAGTATAATATGGGTAATAATGCATGTTATATTGATAATATTGGGAGTAATAAGTATATTTATTATAGTTCTGACGATAATAACTGTATAATATGGGTAATAATGCATAACATATTAATAAAATTAGGAGTATTAAGTATAATTATTATAGTTCTAGCGATAATAACTGCATAATGTGGGTAATAATGAATGATATATTGATAATATTGCGAGTAATAAGTATAATTATCATAGTTCTAGCAATAATAACTGCATAATATCGGTAATAGTGTATGTTATATTGATAATATTGGGAGTAATAAGTATAACTATTATAGTTCTAACGATAATAACTGTATAATATGGGTAATAATGCATGTTATACTAATAATAATATAAGTAATATGTATAACTATTATAGTTCTAGCGATAATAACTGTATAATATGATTAATAATGCATAACATATTGATAAAATTAGGAGTAATCAGTATAATTATTATAGTTCTAGCGATTATAACTGCATAATATCGGTAATAGTGTATGTTATATTGATAATATTGGGAGTAATAAGTATATTTATTATAGTTCTGACGATAATAACAGTATAATATGGGTGATAATGCATGTTATATTGATAATATTGGGAGTTATAAGTATAATTATTGTAGTTCTAGCGATAATAACTGCATAATATGGGTAATAATGCATGTTATATTGATAATATTGGGAGTAATAAGTATATTTGTTATAGTTCTGACGATAATAACAGTATAATATGGGTAATAGTGCATGTTATATTGATAAAATTGGGAGCAATAGGTGTATTTATTATAGTTCTGACGATAATAACAGTATAATACGGGAAATAATGCATGTTACATTGATAATATTGGGAGTAATAAGTATATTTATTATAGTTCTGACGATAATAACAGTATAGTATGGGTAATAATGCATGTTATATTGATAATATTGGGAGTAATAAGTATATTTATTATAGTTCTGACGATAATAACTGTATAATATGGGTAATAATGCATAACATATTGATAAAATTAGGAGTATTAAGTATAATTATTATAGCTCTAGCGATAATAACTGCATAATATGGGTAAAAATGCATAACATATTGATAAAATTAGGAGTAATAAGTATAATTATTATAGTTCCAGCGATAATAACTGCATAATAGGGGTAATAATGCATGATATATTGATAATATTGCGAGTAATAAGTATAATTATCATAGTTCTAGCAATAATAACTGCATAATATGGGTAATAATGCATGTTATATTGATAAAATGAGAAGTAATGAGTATAATTATTATAGTTCTGGCGATAATAACTGTATAATATGGGTAATAATGCATAACATATTGATAAAATTAGGAGTATTAAGTATAATTATTATAGCTCTAGCGATAATAACTGCATAATAGGGGTAATAATGCATGTTATACTGATAATAATATAAGTAATAAGTATAACTATTATAGTTCTAACGATAATAACTGTATAATATGGGTAATAATGCATGTTATACTAATAATAATATAAGTAATATGTATAACTATTATAGTTCTAGCGATAATAACTGTATAATACGATTAATAATGCATAACATATTGATAAAATTAGGAGTAATCAGTATAATTATTATAGTTCTAGCGATAATAACTGCATAATATCGGTAATAGTGAATGTTATATTGATAATATTGGGAGTAATAAGTATATTTATTATAGTTCTGACGATAATAACAGTATAATATGGGTGATAATGCATGTTATACTGATAATATTGGGAGTTATAAGTATAATTATTGTAGTTCTAGCGATAATAACTGCATAATATGGGTAATAATGCATGTTATATTGATAATATTGGGAGTAATAAGTATATTTGTTATAGTTCTGACGATAATAACAGTATAATATGGGTAATAGTGCATGTTATATTGATAAAATTGGGTGCAATAGGTATATTTATTATAGTTCTGACGATAATAACAGTATAATACGGGTAATAATGCATGTTATATTGATAATATTGGGAGTAATAAGAATAATTATTGTAGTTCTCGCGATAATAACTGCTTAATATGGGTAATAATGCATAACATATTAATAAAATTAGGAGTAATCAGTATAATTATTATAGTTCTAGCGATAATAACTGCATAATATCGGTAATAGTGAATGTTATATTGATAATATTGGGAGTAATAAGTATATTTATTATAGTTCTGACGATAATAACAGTATAATATGGGTGATAATGCATGTTATATTGATAATATTGGGAGTTATAAGTATAATTATTGTAGTTCTAGCGCTAATAACTGCATAATATGGGTAATAATGCATGTTATATTGATAATATTGGGAGTAATAAGTATATTTGTTATAGTTCTGACGATAATAACAGTATAATATGGGTAATAGTGCATGTTATATTGATAAAATTGGGTGCAATAGGTATATTTATTATAGTTCTGACGATAATAACAGTATAATACGGGTAATAATGCATGTTATATTGATAATATTGGGAGTAATAAGTATATTTATTATAGTTTTGACGATAATAACAGTATAATATGGGTAATAATGCATGTTATATTGATAATATTGGGAGTAATATGTATATTTATTATAGTTCTGACGATAATAACAGTATAATATGGGTAATAATGCATAACATATTAATAAAATTAGGAGTATTAAGTATAATTATTATAGTTCTAGCGATAATAACTGCATAATGTGGGTAATAATGCATGATATATTGATAATATTGCGAGTAATAAGTATAATTATCATAGTTCTAGCAATAATAACTGCATAATATCGGTAATAGTGTATGTTATATTGATAATATTGGGAGTAATAAGTATATTTATTATAGTTCTGACGATAATAACAGTATAATATGGGTAATAATGCATGTTATATTGCTAATATTTGGAGTGTTAAGTATAATTATTGTAGTTCTCGCGATAATAACTGCATAATATGGGTAATAATGCATGTTATATTGATAATATTGGGAGTAATAAGAATAATTATTGTAGTTCTCGCGATAATAACTGCTTAATATGGGTAATAATGCATAACATTTTGATAAAATTAGGAGTAATAAGTATAATTATTATAGTTCTAGCGATAATAACTGCATAATAGGGGTAATAATGCATGATATATTGATAATATTGCGAGTAATAAGTATAATTATCATAGTTCTAGCAATAATAACTGCATAATATGGGTAATAATGCATGTTATATTGATAAAATGAGGAGTAATAAGTATAATTATTATAGTTCTGGCGATAATAACTGTATAATATGGGTAATAATGCACAACATATTGATAGAATTAGGAGTATTAAGTATAATTATTATAGCTCTAGCGATAATAACTGCATAATAGGGGTAATAATGCATGTTATACTGATAATAATATAAGTAATAAGTATAAGTATTATAGTTCTAGCGTTAATAACTGTATAATATGGGTAATAATGCATAACATATTGATAAAATTAGGAGTAATAAGTATAATTATTATAGTTCTAGCGATAATAACTGCACAATATCGGTAATGTGCATGTTATATTGATAATATTGGGAGTAATAAGTATATTTATTATAGTTCTGACGATAATAACAGTATAATATGGGTAATAATGCATGTTATATTGATAATATTTGGAGTGTTAAGTATAATTATTGTAGTTCTCGCTATAATAACTGCATAATATGGGTAATAATGCATGTTATATTGATAATATTGGGAGTAATAAGAATAATTATTGTAGTTCTCGCGATAATAACTGCTTAATATGGGTAATAATGCATAACATATTGATAAAATTAGGAGTAATAAGTATAATTATTATAGTTCTAGCGATAATAACTGCATAATAGGGGTAATAATGCATGATATATTGATAATATTGCGAGTAATAAGTATAATTATCATAGTTCTAGCAATAATAACTGCATAATATCGGTAATAGTGTATGTTATATTGATAATATTGGGAGTAATAAGTATATTTATTATAGTTCTGACGATAATAACAGTATAATATGGGTAATAATGCATGTTATATTGATAATATTGGGAGTAATAAGTATATTTATTATAGTTCTGACGATAATAACTGTATAATATGGGTAATAATGCATAACATATTAATAAAATTAGGAGTATTAAGTATAATTATTATAGTTCTAGCGATAATAACTGCATAATGTGGGTAATAATGCATGATATATTGATAATATTGCGAGTAATAAGTATAATTATCATAGTTCTAGCAATAATAACTGCATAATATCGGTAATAGTGTATGTTATATTGATAATATTGGGAGTAATAAGTATATTTATTATAGTTCTGACGATAATAACAGTATAATATGGGTAATAATGCATGTTATATTGCTAATATTTGGAGTGTTAAGTATAATTATTGTAGTTCTCGCGATAATAACTGCATAATATGGGTAATAATGCATGTTATATTGATAATATTGGGAGTAATAAGAATAATTATTGTAGTTCTCGCGATAATAACTGCTTAATATGGGTAATAATGCATAACATTTTGATAAAATTAGGAGTAATAAGTATAATTATTATAGTTCTAGCGATAATAACTGCATAATAGGGGTAATAATGCATGATATATTGATAATATTGCGAGTAATAAGTATAATTATCATAGTTCTAGCAATAATAACTGCATAATATGGGTAATAATGCATGTTATATTGATAAAATGAGGAGTAATAAGTATAATTATTATAGTTCTGGCGATAATAACTGTATAATATGGGTAATAATGCACAACATATTGATAGAATTAGGAGTATTAAGTATAATTATTATAGCTCTAGCGATAATAACTGCATAATAGGGGTAATAATGCATGTTATACTGATAATAATATAAGTAATAAGTATAAGTATTATAGTTCTAGCGTTAATAACTGTATAATATGGGTAATAATGCATAACATATTGATAAAATTAGGAGTAATAAGTATAATTATTATAGTTCTAGCGATAATAACTGCACAATATCGGTAATGTGCATGTTATATTGATAATATTGGGAGTAATAAGTATATTTATTATAGTTCTGACGATAATAACAGTATAATATGGGTAATAATGCATGTTATATTGATAATATTTGGAGTGTTAAGTATAATTATTGTAGTTCTCGCTATAATAACTGCATAATATGGGTAATAATGCATGTTATATTGATAATATTGGGAGTAATAAGAATAATTATTGTAGTTCTCGCGATAATAACTGCTTAATATGGGTAATAATGCATAACATATTGATAAAATTAGGAGTAATAAGTATAATTATTATAGTTCTAGCGATAATAACTGCATAATAGGGGTAATAATGCATGATATATTGATAATATTGCGAGTAATAAGTATAATTATCATAGTTCTAGCAATAATAACTGCATAATATCGGTAATAGTGTATGTTATATTGATAATATTGGGAGTAATAAGTATATTTATTATAGTTCTGACGATAATAACAGTATAATATGGGTAATAATGCATGTTATATTGATAATATTGGGAGTAATAAGTATATTTATTATAGTTCTGACGATAATAACTGTATAATATGGGTAATAATGCATAACATATTAATAAAATTAGGAGTATTAAGTATAATTATTATAGTTCTAGCGATAATAACTGCATAATGTGGGTAATAATGCATGATATATTGATAATATTGCGAGTAATAAGTATAATTATCATAGTTCTAGCAATAATAACTGCATAATATCGGTAATAGTGTATGTTATATTGATAATATTGGGAGTAATAAGTATATTTATTATAGCTCTAGCGATAATAACTGCATAATAGGGGTAATAATGCATGTTATACTGATAATAATATAAGTAATAAGTATAACTATTATAGTTCTAACGATAATAACTGTATAATATGGGTAATAATGCATGTTATACTAATAATAATATAAGTAATATGTATAACTATTATAGTTCTAGCGATAATAACTGTATAATATGATTAATAATGCATAACATATTGATAAAATTAGGAGTATTAAGTATAATTATTATAGCTCTAGCGATAATAACTGCATAATAGGGGTAATAATGCATGTTATACTGATAATAATATAAGTAATAAGTATAACTATTATAGTTCTAACGATAATAACTGTATAATATGGGTAATAATGCATGTTATATTGATAAAATGAGGAGTAATAAGTATAATTCTTATAGTTCTAGCGATAATAACTGCATAATATGGGTAATAATGCATGTTATATTGATAAAATGAGAAGTAATAAGTATAATTATTATAGTTCTAGCGATAATAACTGCATAATAGGGGTAATAATGCATGATATATTGATAATATTGCGAGTAATAAGTATAATTATCATAGTTCTAGCAATAATAACTGCATAATATGGGTAATAATGCATGTTATATTGATAAAATGAGAAGTAATGAGTATAATTATTATAGTTCTGGCGATAATAACTGTATAATATGGGTAATAATGCATAACATATTGATAAAATTAGGAGTATTAAGTATAATTATTATAGCTCTAGCGATAATAACTGCATAATAGGGGTAATAATGCATGTTATACTGATAATAATATAAGTAATAAGTATAACTATTATAGTTCTAACGATAATAACTGTATAATATGGGTAATAATGCATGTTATACTAATAATAATATAAGTAATATGTATAACTATTATAGTTCTAGCGATAATAACTGTATAATACGATTAATAATGCATAACATATTGATAAAATTAGGAGTAATCAGTATAATTATTATAGTTCTAGCGATAATAACTGCATAATATCGGTAATAGTGAATGTTATATTGATAATATTGGGAGTAATAAGTATATTTATTATAGTTCTGACGATAATAACAGTATAATATGGGTGATAATGCATGTTATATTGATAATATTGGGAGTTATAAGTATAATTATTGTAGTTCTAGCGATAATAACTGCATAATATGGGTAATAATGCATGTTATGTTGATAATATTGGGAGTAATAAGTATATTTGTTATAGTTCTGACGATAATAACAGTATAATATGGGTAATAGTGCATGTTATATTGATAAAATTGGGTGCAATAGGTATATTTATTATAGTTCTGACGATAATAACAGTATAATACGGGTAATAATGCATGTTATATTGATAATATTGGGAGTAATAAGAATAATTATTGTAGTTCTCGCGATAATAACTGCTTAATATGGGTAATAATGCATAACATATTGATAAAATTAGGAGTAATCAGTATAATTATTATAGTTCTAGCGATAATAACTGCATAATATCGGTAATAGTGAATGTTATATTGATAATATTGGGAGTAATAAGTATATTTATTATAGTTCTGACGATAATAACAGTATAATATGGGTGATAATGCATGTTATATTGATAATATTGGGAGTTATAAGTATAATTATTGTAGTTCTAGCGCTAATAACTGCATAATATGGGTAATAATGCATGTTATATTGATAATATTGGGAGTAATAAGTATATTTGTTATAGTTCTGACGATAATAACAGTATAATATGGGTAATAGTGCATGTTATATTGATAAAATTGGGTGCAATAGGTATATTTATTATAGTTCTGACGATAATAACAGTATAATACGGGTAATAATGCATGTTATATTGATAATATTGGGAGTAATAAGTATATTTATTATAGTTTTGACGATAATAACAGTATAATATGGGTAATAATGCATGTTATATTGATAATATTGGGAGTAATATGTATATTTATTATAGTTCTGACGATAATAACTGTATAATATGGGTAATAATGCATAACATATTAATAAAATTAGGAGTATTAAGTATAATTATTATAGTTCTAGCGATAATAACTGCATAATGTGGGTAATAATGCATGATATATTGATAATATTGCGAGTAATAAGTATAATTATCATAGTTCTAGCAATAATAACTGCATAATATCGGTAATAGTGTATGTTATATTGATAATATTGGGAGTAATAAGTATATTTATTATAGTTCTGACGATAATAACAGTATAATATGGGTGATAATGCATGTTATATTGATAATATTTGGAGTCATAAATATAATTATTGTAGTTCTCGCGATAATAACTGCATAATAGGGGTAATAATGCATGTTATACTGATAAAAATATAAGTAATAAGTATAACTATTATAGTTCTAACGATAATAACTGTATAATATGGGTAATAATGCATGTTATACTAATAATAATATAAGTAATATGTATAACTATTATAGTTCTAGCGATAATAACTGTATAATATGATTAATAATGCATAACATATTGATAAAATTAGGAGTAATCAGTATAATTATTATAGTTCTAGCGATAATAACTGCATAATATCGGTAATAGTGTATGTTATATTGATAATATTGGGAGTAATAAGTATATTTATTATAGTTCTGACGATAATAACAGTATAATATGGGTGATAATGCATGTTATATTGATAATATTGGGAGTTATAAGTATAATTATTGTAGTTCTAGCGATAATAACTGCATAATATGGGTAATAATGCATGTTATATTGATAATATTGGGAGTAATAAGTATATTTGTTATAGTTCTGACGATAATAACAGTATAATATGGGTAATAGTGCATGTTATATTGATAAAATTGGGAGCAATAGGTATATTTATTATAGTTCTGACGATAATAACAGTATAATACGGGTAATAATGCATGTTATATTGATAATATTGGGAGTAATAAGTATATTTATTATAGTTCTGACGATAATAACAGTATAATATGGGTAATAATGCATGGTATATTGATAATATTGGGAGTAATAAGTATAATTATTGTAGTTCTCGCGATAATAACTGCATAATATGGGTAATAATGCATGTTATATTGATAATATTGGGAGTAATAAGAATATTTATTGTAGTTCTCGCGATAATAACTGCTTAATATGGGTAATAATGCATAACATATTGATAAAATTAGGAGTAATAAGTATAATTATTATAGTTCCAGCGATAATAACTGCATAATAGGGGTAATAATGCATGATATATTGATAATATTGCGAGTAATAAGTATAATTATCATAGTTCTAGCAATAATAACTGCATAATATGGGTAATAATGCATGTTATATTGACAAAATGAGAAGTAATGAGTATAATTATTATAGTTCTGGCGATAATAACTGTATAATATGGGTAATAATGCATAACATATTGATAAAATTAGGAGTATTAAGTATAATTATTATAGCTCTAGCGATAATAACTGCATAATAGGGGTAATAATGCATGTTATACTGATAATAATATAAGTAATAAGTATAACTATTATAGTTCTAACGATAATAACTGTATAATATGGGTAATAATGCATGTTATATTGATAAAATGAGGAGTAATAAGTATAATTCTTATAGTTCTAGCGATAATAACTGCATAATATGGGTAATAATGCATGTTATATTGATAAAATGAGAAGTAATAAGTATAATTATTATAGTTCTAGCGATAATAACTGCATAATAGGGGTAATAATGCATGATATATTGATAATATTGCGAGTAATAAGTATAATTATCATAGTTCTAGCAATAATAACTGCATAATATGGGTAATAATGCATGTTATATTGATAAAATGAGAAGTAATGAGTATAATTATTATAGTTCTGGCGATAATAACTGTTTAATATGGGTAATAATGCATAACATATTGATAAAATTAGGAGTACTAAGTATAATTATTATAGCTCTAGCGATAATAACTGCATAATAGGGGTAATAATGCATGTTATACTGATAATAATATAAGTAATAAGTATAACTATTATAGTTCTAACGATAATAACTGTATAATATGGGTAATAATGCATGTTATACTAATAATAATATAAGTAATATGTATAACTATTATAGTTCTAGCGATAATAACTGTATAATACGATTAATAATGCATAACATATTGATAAAATTAGGAGTAATCAGTATAATTATTATAGTTCTAGCGATAATAACTGCATAATATCGGTAATAGTGAATGTTATATTGATAATATTGGGAGTAATAAGTATATTTATTATAGTTCTGACGATAATAACAGTATAATATGGGTGATAATGCATGTTATATTGATAATATTGGGAGTTATAAGTATAATTATTGTAGTTCTAGCGATAATAACTGCATAATATGGGTAATAATGCATGTTATATTGATAATATTGGGAGTAATAAGTATATTTGTTATAGTTCTGACGATAATAACAGTATAATATGGGTAATAGTGCATGTTATATTGATAAAATTGGGTGCAATAGGTATATTTATTATAGTTCTGACGATAATAACAGTATAATACGGGTAATAATGCATGTTATATTGATAATATTGGGAGTAATAAGAATAATTATTGTAGTTCTCGCGATAATAACTGCTTAATATGGGTAATAATGCATAACATATTGATAAAATTAGGAGTAATCAGTATAATTATTATAGTTCTAGCGATAATAACTGCATAATATCGGTAATAGTGAATGTTATATTGATAATATTGGGAGTAATAAGTATATTTATTATAGTTCTGACGATAATAACAGTATAATATGGGTGATAATGCATGTTATATTGATAATATTGGGAGTTATAAGTATAATTATTGTAGTTCTAGCGCTAATAACTGCATAATATGGGTAATAATGCATGTTATATTGATAATATTGGGAGTAATAAGTATATTTGTTATAGTTCTGACGATAATAACAGTATAATATGGGTAATAGTGCATGTTATATTGATAAAATTGGGTGCAATAGGTATATTTATTATAGTTCTGACGATAATAACAGTATAATACGGGTAATAATGCATGTTATATTGATAATATTGGGAGTAATAAGTATATTTATTATAGTTTTGACGATAATAACAGTATAATATGGGTAATAATGCATGTTATATTGATAATATTGGGAGTAATATGTATATTTATTATAGTTCTGACGATAATAACTGTATAATATGGGTAATAATGCATAACATATTAATAAAATTAGGAGTATTAAGTATAATTATTATAGTTCTAGCGATAATAACTGCATAATGTGGGTAATAATGCATGATATATTGATAATATTGCGAGTAATAAGTATAATTATCATAGTTCTAGCAATAATAACTGCATAATATCGGTAATAGTGTATGTTATATTGATAATATTGGGAGTAATAAGTATATTTATTATAGTTCTGACGATAATAACAGTATAATATGGGTAATAATGCATGTTATATTGCTAATATTTGGAGTGTTAAGTATAATTATTGTAGTTCTCGCGATAATAACTGCATAATATGGGTAATAATGCATGTTATATTGATAATATTGGGAGTAATAAGAATAATTATTGTAGTTCTCGCGATAATAACTGCTTAATATGGGTAATAATGCATAACATATTGATAAAATTAGGAGTAATAAGTATAATTATTATAGTTCTAGCGATAATAACTGCATAATAGGGGTAATAATGCATGATATATTGATAATATTGCGAGTAATAAGTATAATTATCATAGTTCTAGCAATAATAACTGCATAATATCGGTAATAGTGTATGTTATATTGATAATATTGGGAGTAATAAGTATATTTATTATAGTTCTGACGATAATAACAGTATAATATGGGTAATAATGCATAACATATTGATAGAATTAGGAGTATTAAGTATAATTATTATAGCTCTAGCGATAATAACTGCATAATAGGGGTAATAATGCATGATATATTGATAATATTGCGAGTAATAAGTATAATTATCATAGTTCTAGCAATAATAACTGCATAATATGGGTAATAATGCATGTTATATTGATAAAATGAGGAGTAATAAGTATAATTATTATAGTTCTGGCGATAATAACTGTATAATATGGGTAATAATGCATAACATATTGATAGAATTAGGAGTATTAAGTATAATTATTATAGCTCTAGCGATAATAACTGCATAATAGGGGTAATAATGCATGTTATACTGATAATAATATAAGTAATAAGTATAAGTATTATAGTTCTAGCGTTAATAACTGTATAATATGGGTAATAATGCATAACATATTGATAAAATTAGGAGTAATAAGTATAATTATTATAGTTCTAGCGATAATAACTGCACAATATCGGTAATGTGCATGTTATATTGATAATATTGGGAGTAATAAGTATATTTGTTATAGTTCTGACGATAATAACAGTATAATATGGGTAATAGTGCATGTTATATTGATAAAATTGGGAGCAATAGGTATATTTATTATAGTTCTGACGATAATAACAGTATAATACGGGTAATAATGCATGTTATATTGATAATATTGGGAGTAATAAGTATATTTATTATAGTTCTGACGATAATAACAGTATAATATGGGTAATGATGCATGTTATATTGATAATATTGGGAGTAATATGTATATTTATTATAGTTCTGACGATAATAACTGTATAATATGGGTAATAATGCATAACATATTAATAAAATTAGGAGTATTAAGTATAATTATTATAGTTCTAGCGATAATAACTGCATAATGTGGGTAATAATGCATGATATATTGATAATATTGCGAGTAATAAGTATAATTATCATAGTTCTAGCAATAATAACTGCATAATATCGGTAATAGTGTATGTTATATTGATAATATTGGGAGTAATAAGTATATTTATTATAGTTCTGACGATAATAACAGTATAATATGGGTAATAATGCATGTTATATTGCTAATATTTGGAGTGTTAAGTATAATTATTGTAGTTCTCGCGATAATAACTGCATAATATGGGTAATAATGCATGTTATATTGATAATATTGGGAGTAATAAGAATAATTATTGTAGTTCTCGCGATAATAACTGCTTAATATGGGTAATAATGCATAACATTTTGATAAAATTAGGAGTAATAAGTATAATTATTATAGTTCTAGCGATAATAACTGCATAATAGGGGTAATAATGCATGATATATTGATAATATTGCGAGTAATAAGTATAATTATCATAGTTCTAGCAATAATAACTGCATAATATGGGTAATAATGCATGTTATATTGATAAAATGAGGAGTAATAAGTATAATTATTATAGTTCTGGCGATAATAACTGTATAATATGGGTAATAATGCACAACATATTGATAGAATTAGGAGTATTAAGTATAATTATTATAGCTCTAGCGATAATAACTGCATAATAGGGGTAATAATGCATGTTATACTGATAATAATATAAGTAATAAGTATAAGTATTATAGTTCTAGCGTTAATAACTGTATAATATGGGTAATAATGCATAACATATTGATAAAATTAGGAGTAATAAGTATAATTATTATAGTTCTAGCGATAATAACTGCACAATATCGGTAATGTGCATGTTATATTGATAATATTGGGAGTAATAAGTATATTTATTATAGTTCTGACGATAATAACAGTATAATATGGGTAATAATGCATGTTATATTGATAATATTTGGAGTGTTAAGTATAATTATTGTAGTTCTCGCTATAATAACTGCATAATATGGGTAATAATGCATGTTATATTGATAATATTGGGAGTAATAAGAATAATTATTGTAGTTCTCGCGATAATAACTGCTTAATATGGGTAATAATGCATAACATATTGATAAAATTAGGAGTAATAAGTATAATTATTATAGTTCTAGCGATAATAACTGCATAATAGGGGTAATAATGCATGATATATTGATAATATTGCGAGTAATAAGTATAATTATCATAGTTCTAGCAATAATAACTGCATAATATCGGTAATAGTGTATGTTATATTGATAATATTGGGAGTAATAAGTATATTTATTATAGTTCTGACGATAATAACAGTATAATATGGGTAATAATGCATGTTATATTGATAATATTGGGAGTAATAAGTATATTTATTATAGTTCTGACGATAATAACTGTATAATATGGGTAATAATGCATAACATATTAATAAAATTAGGAGTATTAAGTATAATTATTATAGTTCTAGCGATAATAACTGCATAATGTGGGTAATAATGCATGATATATTGATAATATTGCGAGTAATAAGTATAATTATCATAGTTCTAGCAATAATAACTGCATAATATCGGTAATAGTGTATGTTATATTGATAATATTGGGAGTAATAAGTATATTTATTATAGCTCTAGCGATAATAACTGCATAATAGGGGTAATAATGCATGTTATACTGATAATAATATAAGTAATAAGTATAACTATTATAGTTCTAACGATAATAACTGTATAATATGGGTAATAATGCATGTTATACTAATAATAATATAAGTAATATGTATAACTATTATAGTTCTAGCGATAATAACTGTATAATATGATTAATAATGCATAACATATTGATAAAATTAGGAGTAATCAGTATAATTATTATAGTTCTAGCGATTATAACTGCATAATATCGGTAATAGTGTATGTTATATTGATAATATTGGGAGTAATAAGTATATTTATTATAGTTCTGACGATAATAACAGTATAATATGGGTAATAATGCATGTTATATTGATAATATTTGGAGTGTTAAGTATAATTATTGTAGTTCTCGCTATAATAACTGCATAATATGGGTAATAATGCATGTTATATTGATAATATTGGGAGTAATAAGAATAATTATTGTAGTTCTCGCGATAATAACTGCTTAATATGGGTAATAATGCATAACATATTGATAAAATTAGGAGTAATAAGTATAATCATTATAGTTCTAGCGATAATAACTGCATAATAGGGGTAATAATGCATGATATATTGATAATATTGCGAGTAATAAGTATAATTATCATAGTTCTAGCAATAATAACTGCATAATATCGGTAATAGTGTATGTTATATTGATAATATTGGGAGTAATAAGTATATTTATTATAGTTCTGACGATAATAACAGTATAATATGGGTAATAATGCATGTTATATTGATAATATTGGGAGTAATAAGTATATTTATTATAGTTCTGACGATAATAACTGTATAATATGGGTAATAATGCATAACATATTAATAAAATTAGGAGTATTAAGTATAATTATTATAGTTCTAGCGATAATAACTGCATAATGTGGGTAATAATGCATGATATACTAATAATAATATAAGTAATATGTATAACTATTATAGTTCTAGCGATAATAACTGTATAATATGATTAATAATGCATAACATATTGATAAAATTAGGAGTAATCAGTATAATTATTATAGTTCTAGCGATTATAACTGCATAATATCGGTAATAGTGTATGTTATATTGATAATATTGGGAGTAATAAGTATATTTATTATAGTTCTGACGATAATAACAGTATAATATGGGTGATAATGCATGTTATATTGATAATATTGGGAGTTATAAGTATAATTATTGTAGTTCTAGCGATAATAACTGCATAATATGGGTAATAATGCATGTTATATTGATAATATTGGGAGTAATAAGTATATTTGTTATAGTTCTGACGATAATAACAGTATAATATGGGTAATAGTGCATGTTATATTGATAAAATTGGGAGCAATAGGTGTATTTATTATAGTTCTGACGATAATAACAGTATAATACGGGAAATAATGCATGTTACATTGATAATATTGGGAGTAATAAGTATATTTATTATAGTTCTGACGATAATAACAGTATAATATGGGTAATAATGCATGTTATATTGATAATATTGGGAGTAATAAGTATATTTATTATAGTTCTGACGATAATAACTGTATAATATGGGTAATAATGCATAACATATTGATAAAATTAGGAGTATTAAGTATAATTATTATAGCTCTAGCGATAATAACTGCATAATATGGGTAAAAATGCATAACATATTGATAAAATTAGGAGTAATAAGTATAATTATTATAGTTCCAGCGATAATAACTGCATAATAGGGGTAATAATGCATGATATATTGATAATATTGCGAGTAATAAGTATAATTATCATAGTTCTAGCAATAATAACTGCATAATATGGGTAATAATGCATGTTATATTGATAAAATGAGAAGTAATGAGTATAATTATTATAGTTCTGGCGATAATAACTGTATAATATGGGTAATAATGCATAACATATTGATAAAATTAGGAGTATTAAGTATAATTATTATAGCTCTAGCGATAATAACTGCATAATAGGGGTAATAATGCATGTTATACTGATAATAATATAAGTAATAAGTATAACTATTATAGTTCTAACGATAATAACTGTATAATATGGGTAATAATGCATGTTATACTAATAATAATATAAGTAATATGTATAACTATTATAGTTCTAGCGATAATAACTGTATAATACGATTAATAATGCATAACATATTGATAAAATTAGGAGTAATCAGTATAATTATTATAGTTCTAGCGATAATAACTGCATAATATCGGTAATAGTGAATGTTATATTGATAATATTGGGAGTAATAAGTATATTTATTATAGTTCTGACGATAATAACAGTATAATATGGGTGATAATGCATGTTATACTGATAATATTGGGAGTTATAAGTATAATTATTGTAGTTCTAGCGATAATAACTGCATAATATGGGTAATAATGCATGTTATATTGATAATATTGGGAGTAATAAGTATATTTGTTATAGTTCTGACGATAATAACAGTATAATATGGGTAATAGTGCATGTTATATTGATAAAATTGGGTGCAATAGGTATATTTATTATAGTTCTGACGATAATAACAGTATAATACGGGTAATAATGCATGTTATATTGATAATATTGGGAGTAATAAGAATAATTATTGTAGTTCTCGCGATAATAACTGCTTAATATGGGTAATAATGCATAACATATTAATAAAATTAGGAGTAATCAGTATAATTATTATAGTTCTAGCGATAATAACTGCATAATATCGGTAATAGTGAATGTTATATTGATAATATTGGGAGTAATAAGTATATTTATTATAGTTCTGACGATAATAACAGTATAATATGGGTGATAATGCATGTTATATTGATAATATTGGGAGTTATAAGTATAATTATTGTAGTTCTAGCGCTAATAACTGCATAATATGGGTAATAATGCATGTTATATTGATAATATTGGGAGTAATAAGTATATTTGTTATAGTTCTGACGATAATAACAGTATAATATGGGTAATAGTGCATGTTATATTGATAAAATTGGGTGCAATAGGTATATTTATTATAGTTCTGACGATAATAACAGTATAATACGGGTAATAATGCATGTTATATTGATAATATTGGGAGTAATAAGTATATTTATTATAGTTTTGACGATAATAACAGTATAATATGGGTAATAATGCATGTTATATTGATAATATTGGGAGTAATATGTATATTTATTATAGTTCTGACGATAATAACTGTATAATATGGGTAATAATGCATAACATATTAATAAAATTAGGAGTATTAAGTATAATTATTATAGTTCTAGCGATAATAACTGCATAATGTGGGTAATAATGCATGATATATTGATAATATTGCGAGTAATAAGTATAATTATCATAGTTCTAGCAATAATAACTGCATAATATCGGTAATAGTGTATGTTATATTGATAATATTGGGAGTAATAAGTATATTTATTATAGTTCTGACGATAATAACAGTATAATATGGGTAATAATGCATGTTATATTGCTAATATTTGGAGTGTTAAGTATAATTATTGTAGTTCTCGCGATAATAACTGCATAATATGGGTAATAATGCATGTTATATTGATAATATTGGGAGTAATAAGAATAATTATTGTAGTTCTCGCGATAATAACTGCTTAATATGGGTAATAATGCATAACATTTTGATAAAATTAGGAGTAATAAGTATAATTATTATAGTTCTAGCGATAATAACTGCATAATAGGGGTAATAATGCATGATATATTGATAATATTGCGAGTAATAAGTATAATTATCATAGTTCTAGCAATAATAACTGCATAATATGGGTAATAATGCATGTTATATTGATAAAATGAGGAGTAATAAGTATAATTATTATAGTTCTGGCGATAATAACTGTATAATATGGGTAATAATGCACAACATATTGATAGAATTAGGAGTATTAAGTATAATTATTATAGCTCTAGCGATAATAACTGCATAATAGGGGTAATAATGCATGTTATACTGATAATAATATAAGTAATAAGTATAAGTATTATAGTTCTAGCGTTAATAACTGTATAATATGGGTAATAATGCATAACATATTGATAAAATTAGGAGTAATAAGTATAATTATTATAGTTCTAGCGATAATAACTGCACAATATCGGTAATGTGCATGTTATATTGATAATATTGGGAGTAATAAGTATATTTATTATAGTTCTGACGATAATAACAGTATAATATGGGTAATAATGCATGTTATATTGATAATATTTGGAGTGTTAAGTATAATTATTGTAGTTCTCGCTATAATAACTGCATAATATGGGTAATAATGCATGTTATATTGATAATATTGGGAGTAATAAGAATAATTATTGTAGTTCTCGCGATAATAACTGCTTAATATGGGTAATAATGCATAACATATTGATAAAATTAGGAGTAATAAGTATAATTATTATAGTTCTAGCGATAATAACTGCATAATAGGGGTAATAATGCATGATATATTGATAATATTGCGAGTAATAAGTATAATTATCATAGTTCTAGCAATAATAACTGCATAATATCGGTAATAGTGTATGTTATATTGATAATATTGGGAGTAATAAGTATATTTATTATAGTTCTGACGATAATAACAGTATAATATGGGTAATAATGCATGTTATATTGATAATATTGGGAGTAATAAGTATATTTATTATAGTTCTGACGATAATAACTGTATAATATGGGTAATAATGCATAACATATTAATAAAATTAGGAGAATTAAGTATAATTATTATAGTTCTAGCGATAATAACTGCATAATGTGGGTAATAATGCATGATATATTGATAATATTGCGAGTAATAAGTATAATTATCATAGTTCTAGCAATAATAACTGCATAATATCGGTAATAGTGTATGTTATATTGATAATATTGGGAGTAATAAGTATATTTATTATAGCTCTAGCGATAATAACTGCATAATAGGAGTAATAATGCATGTTATACTGATAATAATATAAGTAATAAGTATAACTATTATAGTTCTAACGATAATAACTGTATAATATGGGTAATAATGCATGTTATACTAATAATAATATAAGTAATATGTATAACTATTATAGTTCTAGCGATAATAACTGTATAATATGATTAATAATGCATAACATATTGATAAAATTAGGAGTAATCAGTATAATTATTATAGTTCTAGCGATTATAACTGCATAATATCGGTAATAGTGTATGTTATATTGATAATATTGGGAGTAATAAGTATATTTATTATAGTTCTGACGATAATAACTGTATAATATGGGTAATAATGCATAACATATTGATAAAATTAGGAGTATTAAGTATAATTATTATAGCTCTAGCGATAATAACTGCATAATGTGGGTAATAATGCATGATATATTGATAATATTGCGAGTAATAAGTATAATTATCATAGTTCTAGCAATAATAACTGCATAATATCGGTAATAGTGTATGTTATATTGATAATATTGGGAGTAATAAGTATATTTATTATAGTTCTGACGATAATAACAGTATAATATGGGTAATAATGCATGTTATATTGATAATATTTGGAGTGTTAAGTATAATTATTGTAGTTCTAGCAATAATAACTGCATAATATCGGTAATAGTGTATGTTATATTGATAATATTGGGAGTAATAAGTATATTTATTATAGTTCTGACGATAATAACAGTATAATATGGGTAATAATGCATAACATATTGATAGAATTAGGAGTATTAAGTATAATTATTATAGCTCTAGCGATAATAACTGCATAATAGGGGTAAAAATGCATGATATATTGATAATATTGCGAGTAATAAGTATAATTATCATAGTTCTAGCAATAATAACTCCATAATATGGGTAATAATGCATGTTATATTGATAAAATGAGGAGTAATAAGTATAATTATTATAGTTCTGGCGATAATAACTGTATAATATGGGTAATAATGCATAACATATTGGTAGAATTAGGAGTATTAAGTATAATTATTATAGCTCTAGCGATAATAACTGCATAATAGGGGTAATAATGCATGTTATACTGATGATAATATAAGTAATAAGTATAAGTATTATAGTTCTAGCGTTAATAACTGTATAATATGGGTAATAATGCATAACATATTGATAAAATTAGGAGTAATAAGTATAATTATTATAGTTCTAGCGATAATAACTGCACAATATCGGTAATGTGCATGTTATATTGATAATATTGGGAGTAATAAGTATATTTATAATAGTTCTGACGATAATAACAGTATAATATGGGTAATAATGCATGGTATGTTGATAATATTGGGAGTAATAAGTATAATTATTGTAGTTCTCGCGATAATAACTGCATAATATGGGTAATAATGCATGTTATATTGATAATATTGGGAGTAATAAGAATATTTATTGTAGTTCTCGCGATAATAACTGCTTAATATGGGTAATAATGCATAACATATTGATAAAATTAGGAGTAATAAGTATAATTATTATAGTTCCAGCGATAATAACTGCATAATAGGGGTAATAATGCATGATATATTGATAATATTGCGAGTAATGAGTATAATTATCATAGTTCTAGCAATAATAACTGCATAATATGGGTAATAATGCATGTTATATTGATAAAATGAGAAGTAATGAGTATAATTATTATAGTTCTGGCGATAATAACTGTATAATATGGGTAATAATGCATAACATATTGATAAAATTAGGAGTATTAAGTATAATTATTATAGCTCTAGCGATAATAACTGCATAATAGGGGTAATAATGCATGTCATACTGATAATAATATAAGTAATAAGTATAACTATTATAGTTCTAACGATAATAACTGTATAATATGGGTAATAATGCATGTTATATTGATAAAATGAGGAGTAATAAGTATAATTCTTATAGTTCTAGCGATAATAACTGCATAATATGGGTAATAATGCATGTTATATTGATAAAATGAGAAGTAATAAGTATAATTATTATAGTTCTAGCGATAATAACTGCATAATAGGGGTAATAATGCATGATATATTGATAATATTGCGAGTAATAAGTATAATTATCATAGTTCTAGCAATAATAACTGCATAATATGGGTAATAATGCATGTTATATTGATAAAATGAGAAGTAATGAGTATAATTATTATAGTTCTGGCGATAATAACTGTATAATATGGGTAATAATGCATAACATATTGATAAAATTAGGAGTATTAAGTATAATTATTATAGCTCTAGCGATAATAACTGCATAATAGGGGTAATAATGCATGTTATACTGATAATAATATAAGTAATAAGTATAACTATTATAGTTCTAACGATAATAACTGTATAATATGGGTAATAATGCATGTTATACTAATAATAATATAAGTAATATGTATAACTATTATAGTTCTAGCGATAATAACTGTATAATATGATTAATAATGCATAACATATTGATAAAATTAGGAGTAATCAGTATAATTATTATAGTTCTAGCGATAATAACTGCATAATATCGGTAATAGTGAATGTTATATTGATAATATTGGGAGTAATAAGTATATTTATTATAGTTCTGACGATAATAACAGTATAATATGGGTGATAATGCATGTTATATTGATAATATTGGGAGTTATAAGTATAATTATTGTAGTTCTAGCGATAATAACTGCATAATATGGGTAATAATGCATGTTATACTGATAATAACATAAGTAATAAGTATAACTATTATAGTTCTAACGATAATAACTGTATAATATGGGTAATAATGCATATTATACTAATAATAATATAAGTAATATGTATAACTATTACACTGTTCAACACCAATTTTGTTTTTTAATACCCACTATGTGATCCTTGTAGAGTTTCTCGTCCTGAACAAGAATCTGAAAACCGAATTGCTCTATCACCCTCAGTTTTTGAAAAACACGAGCTTTTGTAAAAACACGTGTTTTGGGTAGAAAATGCGATTTTGCGAGGAAACTAAAAAAGCTAGGACATTCGAATTAGTTTTAAAAGATAGAGGAGAGTCTCCCGAATAAATTGGTATATATAAGTGTAATATTGCATAATTCTAAATAGGTGTAAATATTGACGAAAGTTTAAAAAACGGCCGTTGTGCGCATTTCCGACGTGTTATTTTTGCATTTTTAGAAAAAAGTATATGTCTAGCGCGAATTCTCTATACAGGATCGAATTCTATAGACATTTCTGATTAAGAAACTATACGGGGTAAGTATCGTAGCTGTATGCAATTCCAGTAAATCGAAAAAATATCTGACGGGAGCACGCGTGCGGCGTTTTGCCGCGAAGCGGCCATAGCACGCTCTCCTCGCCAAGTCAGTGCCGTAACTACGCGCAATCAACATCAATGACGGGGCCTAATATACATTCACTTTTTATATGTACAATGTATAATATTTTTTAGTCTTATTATTTCATAATTATTATTACTGATATTTTGTTATTATTCGTTATTATTTTTAGTTACCAATGATACAATTATAAAATATTATAATTCGAAATTTTTAAATCAAATGATTGAGGACAGTTAAAATCTGTTTATAATATAGAAAAAACACAACGTATACAATAGAAAGTTACCTGCTAAATAAACCTTGTTGTTTACAGTTTAAAATAGCGTTGAGTTATTTAATGATCCTCATATACCGCGACCGTTAATTTCCGTACAAAATACAATGTTTTAATATTTGTAAAAAACTATTAAACAGTTATATTTTAAACAGGTCCGCAAAATTGTCCTCAATCATTCGATTTTAAAGTTTTGAATTATAATATTTTATAATTGTATCATTGGTAGCTAATAATAATAACGAATAATAACAAAATATGAATAATAATAATTATGAAATAATGAGACTAAAAAATATTATACATTGTACATATAAAAAGTGAACTTCCGTCATTGATGTTGATTGCGCGTAGCTACGGCACTGACTTGGCGAGGAGAGCGTGCTATGGCCGCTTCGCGGCAAAACGCCGCACGCGTGCTCCCGGCAGATATTTTTTCGATTTACTGGAATTGCATACAGCTACGATACTTACCCCGTATAGTTTCTTAATCAGAAATGTCTATAGAATTCGATCCTGTATAGAGAATTCGCGCTAGACATATACTTTTTTCTAAAAATGCAAAAATAACACGTCGGAAATGCGCACAACGGCCGTTTTTTAAACTTTCGTCAATATTTACACCTATTTAGAATTATGCAATATTACACTTATATATACCAATTTATTCGGGAGACTCTCCTCTATCTTTTAAAACTAATTCGAATGTCCTAGCTTTTTTAGTTTCCTCGCAAAATCGCATTTTCTACCCAAAACACGTGTTTTTACAAAAGCTCGTGTTTTTCAAAAACTGAGGGTGATAGAGCAATTCGGTTTTCAGATTCTTGTTCAGGACGAGAAACTCTACAAGGATCACATAGTGGGTATTGCAAAACACAAAAAAAGTTAAAATTTGTTGAACAGTGTTATAGTTCTAGCGATAATAACTGTATAATATGATTAATAATGCATAACATATTGATAAAATTAGGAGTAATCAGTATAATTATTATAGTTCTAGCGATAATAACTGCATAATATCGGTAATAGTGAATGTTATATTGATAATATTGGGAGTAATAAGTATATTTATTATAGTTCTGACGATAATAACAGTATAATATGTTTAATAATGCATGTTATACTAATAATAATATAAGTAATATGTATAACTATTATAGTTCTAGCGATAATAACTGTATAATATGATTAATAATGCATAACATATTGATAAAATTAGGAGTAATCAGTATAATTATTATAGTTCTAGCGATAATAACTGCATAATATCGGTAATAGTGAATGTTATATTGATAATATTGGGAGTAATAAGTATATTTATTATAGTTCTGACGATAATAACAGTATAATATGGGTGATAATGCATGTTATATTGATAATATTGGGAGTTATAAGTATAATTATTGTAGTTCTAGCGATAATAACTGCATAATATGGGTAATAATGCATGTTATACTGATAATAACATAAGTAATAAGTATAACTATTATAGTTCTAACGATAATAACTGTATAATATGGGTAATAATGCATATTATACTAATAATAATATAAGTAATATGTATAACTATTACACTGTTCAACACCAATTTTGTTTTTTAATACCCACTATGTGATCCTTGTAGAGTTTCTCGTCCTGAACAAGAATCTGAAAACCGAATTGCTCTATCACCCTCAGTTTTTGAAAAACACGAGCTTTTGTAAAAACACGTGTTTTGGGTAGAAAATGCGATTTTGCGAGGAAACTAAAAAAGCTAGGACATTCGAATTAGTTTTAAAAGATAGAGGAGAGTCTCCCGAATAAATTGGTATATATAAGTGTAATATTGCATAATTCTAAATAGGTGTAAATATTGACGAAAGTTTAAAAAACGGCCGTTGTGCGCATTTCCGACGTGTTATTTTTGCATTTTTAGAAAAAAGTATATGTCTAGCGCGAATTCTCTATACAGGATCGAATTCTATAGACATTTCTGATTAAGAAACTATACGGGGTAAGTATCGTAGCTGTATGCAATTCCAGTAAATCGAAAAAATATCTGACGGGAGCACGCGTGCGGCGTTTTGCCGCGAAGCGGCCATAGCACGCTCTCCTCGCCAAGTCAGTGCCGTAACTACGCGCAATCAACATCAATGACGGGGCCTAATATACATTCACTTTTTATATGTACAATGTATAATATTTTTTAGTCTTATTATTTCATAATTATTATTACTGATATTTTGTTATTATTCGTTATTATTTTTAGTTACCAATGATACAATTATAAAATATTATAATTCGAAATTTTTAAATCAAATGATTGAGGACAGTTAAAATCTGTTTATAATATAGAAAAAACACAACGTATACAATAGAAAGTTACCTGCTAAATAAACCTTGTTGTTTACAGTTTAAAATAGCGTTGAGTTATTTAATGATCCTCATATACCGCGACCGTTAATTTCCGTACAAAATACAATGTTTTAATATTTGTAAAAAACTATTAAACAGTTATATTTTAAACAGGTCCGCAAAATTGTCCTCAATCATTCGATTTTAAAGTTTTGAATTATAATATTTTATAATTGTATCATTGGTAGCTAATAATAATAACGAATAATAACAAAATATGAATAATAATAATTATGAAATAATGAGACTAAAAAATATTATACATTGTACATATAAAAAGTGAACTTCCGTCATTGATGTTGATTGCGCGTAGCTACGGCACTGACTTGGCGAGGAGAGCGTGCTATGGCCGCTTCGCGGCAAAACGCCGCACGCGTGCTCCCGGCAGATATTTTTTCGATTTACTGGAATTGCATACAGCTACGATACTTACCCCGTATAGTTTCTTAATCAGAAATGTCTATAGAATTCGATCCTGTATAGAGAATTCGCGCTAGACATATACTTTTTTCTAAAAATGCAAAAATAACACGTCGGAAATGCGCACAACGGCCGTTTTTTAAACTTTCGTCAATATTTACACCTATTTAGAATTATGCAATATTACACTTATATATACCAATTTATTCGGGAGACTCTCCTCTATCTTTTAAAACTAATTCGAATGTCCTAGCTTTTTTAGTTTCCTCGCAAAATCGCATTTTCTACCCAAAACACGTGTTTTTACAAAAGCTCGTGTTTTTCAAAAACTGAGGGTGATAGAGCAATTCGGTTTTCAGATTCTTGTTCAGGACGAGAAACTCTACAAGGATCACATAGTGGGTATTGCAAAACACAAAAAAAGTTAAAATTTGTTGAACAGTGTTATAGTTCTAGCGATAATAACTGTATAATATGATTAATAATGCATAACATATTGATAAAATTAGGAGTAATCAGTATAATTATTATAGTTCTAGCGATAATAACTGCATAATATCGGTAATAGTGAATGTTATATTGATAATATTGGGAGTAATAAGTATATTTATTATAGTTCTGACGATAATAACAGTATAATATGTTTAATAATGCATGTTATATTGCTAATATTTGGAGTGTTAAATATAATTATTGTAGTTCTCGCGATAATAACTGCATAATATGGGTAATAATGCATGTTATATTGATAATATTGGGAGTAATAAGAATAATTATTGTAGTTCTCGCGATAATAACTGCTTAATATGGGTAATAATGCATAACATATTGATAAAATTAGGAGTAATAAGTATAATTATTATAGTTCTAGCGATAATAACTGCATAATAGGGGTAATAATGCATGATATATTGATAATATTGCGAGTAATAAGTATAATTATCATAGTTCTAGCAATAATAACTGCATAATATCGGTAATAGTGTATGTTATATTGATAATATTGGGAGTAATAAGTATATTTATTATAGTTCTGACGATAATAACAGTATAATATGGGTAATAATGCATAACATATTGATAGAATTAGGAGTAATAAGTATAATTATTATAGCTCTAGCGATAATAACTGCATAATAGGGGTAATAATGCATGATATATTGATAATATTGCGAGTAATAAGTATAATTATCATAGTTCTAGCAATAATAACTGCATAATATGGGTAATAATGCATGTTATATTGATAAAATGAGGAGTAATAAGTATAATTATTATAGTTCTGGCGATAATAACTGTATAATATGGGTAATAATGCATAACACATTGATAGAATTAGGAGTATTAAGTATAATTATTATAGCTCTAGCGATAATAACTGCATAATAGGGGTAATAATGCATGTTATACTGATAATAATATAAGTAATAAGTATAAGTATTATAGTTCTAGCGTTAATAACTGTATAATATGGGTAATAATGCATAACATATTGATAAAATTAGGAGTAATAAGTATAATTATTATAGTTCTAGCGATAATAACTGCACAATATCGGTAATGTGCATGTTATATTGATAATATTGGGAGTAATAAGTATATTTATTATAGTTCTGACGATAATAACAGTATAATATGTTTAATAATGCATGTTATATTGCTAATATTTGGAGTGTTAAGTATAATTATTGTAGTTCTCGCGATAATAACTGCATAATATGGGTAATAATGCATGTTATATTGATAATATTGGGAGTAATAAGAATAATTATTGTAGTTCTCGCGATAATAACTGCTTAATATGGGTAATAATGCATAACACATTGATAGAATTAGGAGTATTAAGTATAATTATTATAGCTCTAGCGATAATAACTGCATAATAGGGGTAATAATGCATGTTATACTGATAATAATATAAGTAATAAGTATAAGTATTATAGTTCTAGCGTTAATAACTGTATAATATGGGTAATAATGCATAACATATTGATAAAATTAGGAGTAATAAGTATAATTATTATAGTTCTAGCGATAATAACTGCACAATATCGGTAATGTGCATGTTATATTGATAATATTGGGAGTAATAAGTATATTTATTATAGTTCTGACGATAATAACAGTATAATATGGGTAATAATGCATGTTATATTGATAATATTTGGAGTGTTAAGTATAATTATTGTAGTTCTCGCTATAATAACTGCATAATATGGGTAATAATGCATGTTATATTGATAATATTGGGAGTAATAAGAATAATTATTGTAGTTCTCGCGATAATAATTGCTTAATATGGGTAATAATGCATAACATATTGATAAAATTAGGAGTAATAAGTATAATTATTATAGTTCTAGCGATAATAACTGCATAATAGGGGTAATAATGCATGATATATTGATAATATTGCGAGTAATAAGTATAATTATCATAGTTCTAGCAATAATAACTGCATAATATCGGTAATAGTGTATGTTATATTGATAATATTGGGAGTAATAAGTATATTTATTATAGTTCTGACGATAATAACAGTATAATATGGGTGATAATGCATGTTATATTGATAATATTGGGAGTTATAAGTATAATTATTGTAGTTCTAGCGATAATAACTGCATAATATGGGTAATAATGCATGTTATATTGATAAAATGAGGAGTAATAAGTATAATTATTATAGTTCTATCGATAATAACTGCACAATATCGGTAATAGTGCATGTTACATTGATAATAATAAAAGTAATAAGTATAATTAATATAGTTCGAGCGATAATAACTGCATAATATGGGTAATAATGCATGTTATATTGGTAAAATGAGGAGTAATAAGTATAATTGTTATAGTTCTGGCGATAAGAACTGCATAGTATTGGTAATCATGCATGTTACATTGATAACAGTAAAAGTAATAAGTATAATTATTGTAGTTCTAGCGATAATAACTGCATAGTATGGGTAATTATGCATGTTATATTGATAATATTGGGAGTAATAAGTATATTTATTATAGGTCTGACGATAATAACTGTATAATATGGGTAATAATGCATAACATATTGATAAAATTAGGAGTATTAAGTATAATTATTATAGCTCTAGCGATAATAACTGCATAATAGGGGTAATAATGCATGTCATACTGATAATAATATAAGTAATAAGTATAACTATTATAGTTCTAACGATAATAACGGTATAATATGGGTAATAATGCATGTTATATTGATAAAATGAGGAGTAATAAGTATAATTCTTATAGTTCTAGCGATAATAACTGCATAATATGGGTAATAATGCATGTTATATTGATAAAATGAGAAGTAATAAGTATAATTATTATAGTTCTAGCGATAATAACTGCATAATAGGGGTAATAATGCATGATATATTGATAATATTGCGAGTAATAAGTATAATTATCATAGTTCTAGCAATAATAACTGCATAATATGGGTAATAATGCATGTTATATTGATAAAATGAGAAGTAATGAGTATAATTATTATAGTTCTGGCGATAATAACTGTATAATATGGGTAATAATGCATAACATATTGATAAAATTAGGAGTATTAAGTATAATTATTATAGCTCTAGCGATAATAACTGCATAATAGGGGTAATAATGCATGTTATACTGATAATAATATAAGTAATAAGTATAACTATTATAGTTCTAACGATAATAACTGTATAATATGGGTAATAATGCATGTTATACTAATAATAATATAAGTAATATGTATAACTATTATAGTTCTAGCGATAATAACTGTATAATATGATTAATAATGCATAACATATTGATAAAATTAGGAGTAATCAGTATAATTATTATAGTTCTAGCGATAATAACTGCATAATATCGGTAATAGTGAATGTTATATTGATAATATTGGGAGTAATAAGTATATTTATTATAGTTCTGACGATAATAACAGTATAATATGGGTGATAATGCATGTTATATTGATAATATTGGGAGTTATAAGTATAATTATTGTAGTTCTAGCGATAATAACTGCATAATATGGGTAATAATGCATGTTATACTGATAATAACATAAGTAATAAGTATAACTATTATAGTTCTAACGATAATAACTGTATAATATGGGTAATAATGCATATTATACTAATAATAATATAAGTTATATGTATAACTATTATAGTTCTAGCGATAATAACTGTATAATATGATTAATAATGCATAACATATTGATAAAATTAGGAGTAATCAGTATAATTATTATAGTTCTAGCGATAATAACTGCATAATATCGGTAATAGTGAATGTTATATTGATAATATTGGGAGTAATAAGTATATTTATTATAGTTCTGACGATAATAACAGTATAATATGTTTAATAATGCATGTTATATTGCTAATATTTGGAGTGTTAAATATAATTATTGTAGTTCTCGCGATAATAACTGCATAATATGGGTAATAATGCATGTTATATTGATAATATTGGGAGTAATAAGAATAATTATTGTAGTTCTCGCGATAATAACTGCTTAATATGGGTAATAATGCATAACATATTGATAAAATTAGGAGTAATAAGTATAATTATTATAGTTCTAGCGATAATAACTGCATAATAGGGGTAATAATGCATGATATATTGATAATATTGCGAGTAATAAGTATAATTATCATAGTTCTAGCAATAATAACTGCATAATATCGGTAATAGTGTATGTTATATTGATAATATTGGGAGTAATAAGTATATTTATTATAGTTCTGACGATAATAACAGTATAATATGGGTAATAATGCATAACATATTGATAGAATTAGGAGTAATAAGTATAATTATTATAGCTCTAGCGATAATAACTGCATAATAGGGGTAATAATGCATGATATATTGATAATATTGCGAGTAATAAGTATAATTATCATAGTTCTAGCAATAATAACTGCATAATATGGGTAATAATGCATGTTATATTGATAAAATGAGGAGTAATAAGTATAATTATTATAGTTCTGGCGATAATAACTGTATAATATGGGTAATAATGCATAACACATTGATAGAATTAGGAGTATTAAGTATAATTATTATAGCTCTAGCGATAATAACTGCATAATAGGGGTAATAATGCATGTTATACTGATAATAATATAAGTAATAAGTATAAGTATTATAGTTCTAGCGTTAATAACTGTATAATATGGGTAATAATGCATAACATATTGATAAAATTAGGAGTAATAAGTATAATTATTATAGTTCTAGCGATAATAACTGCACAATATCGGTAATGTGCATGTTATATTGATAATATTGGGAGTAATAAGTATATTTATTATAGTTCTGACGATAATAACAGTATAATATGTTTAATAATGCATGTTATATTGCTAATATTTGGAGTGTTAAGTATAATTATTGTAGTTCTCGCGATAATAACTGCATAATATGGGTAATAATGCATGTTATATTGATAATATTGGGAGTAATAAGAATAATTATTGTAGTTCTCGCGATAATAACTGCTTAATATGGGTAATAATGCATAACATATTGATAAAATTAGGAGTAATAAGTATAATTATTATAGTTCTAGCGATAATAACTGCATAATAGGGGTAATAATGCATGATATATTGATAATATTGCGAGTAATAAGTATAATTATCATAGTTCTAGCAATAATAACTGCATAATATCGGTAATAGTGTATGTTATATTGATAATATTGGGAGTAATAAGTATATTTATTATAGTTCTGACGATAATAACAGTATAATATGGGTAATAATGCATAACATATTGATAGAATTAGGAGTAATAAGTATAATTATTATAGCTCTAGCGATAATAACTGCATAATAGGGGTAATAATGCATGATATATTGATAATATTGCGAGTAATAAGTATAATTATCATAGTTCTAGCAATAATAACTGCATAATATGGGTAATAATGCATGTTATATTGATAAAATGAGGAGTAATAAGTATAATTATTATAGTTCTGGCGATAATAACTGTATAATATGGGTAATAATGCATAACATATTGATAGAATTAGGAGTATTAAGTATAATTATTATAGCTCTAGCGATAATAACTGCATAATAGGGGTAATAATGCATGTTATACTGATAATAATATAAGTAATAAGTATAAGTATTATAGTTCTAGCGTTAATAACTGTATAATATGGGTAATAATGCATAACATATTGATAAAATTAGGAGTAATAAGTATAATTATTATAGTTCTAGCGATAATAACTGCACAATATCGGTAATGTGCATGTTATATTGATAATATTGGGAGTAATAAGTATATTTATTATAGTTCTGACGATAATAACAGTATAATATGGGTAATAATGCATGGTATATTGATAATATTGGGAGTAATAAGTATAATTATTGTAGTTCTCGCGATAATAACTGCATAATATGGGTAATAATGCATGTTATATTGATAATATTGGGAGTAATAAGAATATTTATTGTAATTCTCGCGATAATAACTGCTTAATATGGGTAATAATGCATAACATATTGATAAAATTAGGAGTAATCAGTATAATTATTATAGTTCTAGCGATAATAACTGCATAATATCGGTAATAGTGTATGTTATATTGATAATATTGGGAGTAATAAGTATATTTATTATAGTTCTGACGATAATAACAGTATAATATGGGTGATAATGCATGTTATATTGATAATATTGGGAGTTATAAGTATAATTATTGTAGTTCTAGCGATAATAACTGCATAATATGGGTAATAATGCATGTTATATTGATAAAATGAGGAGTAATAAGTATAATTATTATAGTTCTATCGATAATAACTGCACAATATCGGTAATAGTGCATGTTACATTGATAATAATAAAAGTAATAAGTATAATTAATATAGTTCGAGCGATAATAACTGCATAATATGGGTAATAATGCATGTTATATTGGTAAAATGAGGAGTAATAAGTATAATTGTTATAGTTCTGGCGATAAGAACTGCATAGTATTGGTAATCATGCATGTTACATTGATAACAGTAAAAGTAATAAGTATAATTATTGTAGTTCTAGCGATAATAACTGCATAGTATGGGTAATTATGCATGTTATATTGATAATATTGGGAGTAATAAGTATATTTATTATAGGTCTGACGATAATAACTGTATAATATGGGTAATAATGCATAACATATTGATAAAATTAGGAGTATTAAGTATAATTATTACAGCTCTAGCGATAATAACTGCATAATAGGGGTAATAATGCATGTTATACTGATAATAATATAAGTAATAAGTACAACTACTATAGTTCTAACGATAATAACTGTATAATATGGGTAATAATGCATGTTATATTGATAAAGTGAGGAGTAATAAGTATAATTCTTATAGTTCTAGCGATAATAACTGCATAATATGGGTAATAATGCATGTTATATTGATAAAATGAGAAGTAATAAGTATAATTATTATAGTTCTGGCGATAATAACTGTATAATATGGGTAATAATGCATAACATATTGATAAAATTAGGAGTATTAAGTATAATTATTATAGCTCTAGCGATAATAACTGCATAATAGGGGTAATAATGCATGTTATACTGATAATAATATAAGTAATAAGTATAACTATTATAGTTCTAACGATAATAACTGTATAATATGGGTAATAATGCATGTTATACTAATAATAATATAAGTAATATGTATAACTATTATAGTTCTAGCGATAATAACTGTATAATATGATTAATAATGCATAACATATTGATAAAATTAGGAGTAATCAGTATAATTATTATAGTTCTAGCGATAATAACTGCATAATATCGGTAATAGTGTATGTTATATAGATAATATTGGGAGTAATAAGTATATTTATTATAGTTCTGACGATAATAACAGTATAATATGGGTAATAATGCATGGTATATTGATAATATTGGGAGTAATAAGTATAATTATTGTAGTTCTCGCGATAATAACTGCATAATATGGGTAATAATGCATGTTATATTGATAATATTGGGAGCAATAAGAATGTTTATTGTAGTTCTCGCGATAATAACTGCTTAATATGGGTAATAATACATAACATATTGATAAAATTAGGAGTAATAAGTATAATTATTATAGTTCTAGCGATAATAACTGCATAATAGGGGTAATAATGCATGATATATTGATAATATTGCGAGTAATAAGTATAATTATCATAGTTCTAGCAATAATAACTGCATAATATGGGTAATAATGCATGTTATATTGATAATATTGGGAGTAATAAGTATATTTATTATAGTTCTGACGATAATAACAGTATAATATGGGTAATAATGCATAACATATTGATAGAATTAGGAGTAATAAGTATAATTATTATAGCTCTAGCGATAATAACTGCATAATAGGGGTAATAATGCATGATATATTGATAATATTGCGAGTAATAAGTATAATTATCATAGTTCTAGCAATAATAACTGCATAATATGGGTAATAATGCATGTTATATTGATAAAATGAGGAGTAATGAGTATAATTATTATAGTTCTGGCGATAATAACTGTATAATATGGGTAATAATGCATAACATATTGATAGAATTAGGAGTATTAAGTATAATTAGTATAGCTCTAGCGATAATAACTGCATAATAGGGGTAATAATGCATGTTATACTAATAATAATATAAGTAATATGTATAACTATTATAGTTCTAGCGATAATAACTGTATAATATGATTAATAATGCATAACATATTGATAAAATTAGGAGTAATCAGTATAATTATTATAGTTCTAGCGATAATAACTGCATAATATCGGTAATAGTGTATGTTATATAGATAATATTGGGAGTAATAAGTATATTTATTATAGTTCTGACGATAATAACAGTATAATATGGGTAATAATGCATGGTATATTGATAATATTGGGAGTAATAAGTATAATTATTGTAGTTCTCGCGATAATAACTGCATAATATGGGTAATAATGCATGTTATATTGATAATATTGGGAGCAATAAGAATGTTTATTGTAGTTCTCGCGATAATAACTGCTTAATATGGGTAATAATACATAACATATTGATAAAATTAGGAGTAATAAGTATAATTATTATAGTTCTAGCGATAATAACTGCATAATAGGGGTAATAATGCATGATATATTGATAATATTGCGAGTAATAAGTATAATTATCATAGTTCTAGCAATAATAACTGCATAATATGGGTAATAATGCATGTTATATTGATAAAATGAGAAGTAATGAGTATAATTATTATAGTTCTGGCGATAATAACTGTATAATATGGGTAATAATGCATAACATATTGATAGAATTAGGAGTATTAAGTATAATTATTATAGCTCTAGCGATAATAACTGCATAATAGGGGTAATAATGCATGTTATACTGATAACAATATAAGTAATAAGTATAAGTATTATAGTTCTAGCGTTAATAACTGTATAATATGGGTAATAATGCATAACATATTGATAAAATTAGGAGTAATAAGTATAATTATTATAGTTCTAGCGATAATAACTGCACAATATCGGTAATGTGCATGTTATATTGATAATATTGGGAGTAATAAGTATATTTATTATAGTTCTGACGATAATAACAGTATAATATGGGTAATAATGCATGGTATATTGATAATATTGGGAGTAATAAGTATAATTATTGTAGTTCTCGCGATAATAACTGCATAATATGGGTAATAATGCATGTTATATTGATAATATTGGGAGTAATAAGAATATTTATTGTAATTCTCGCGATAATAACTGCTTAATATGGGTAATAATGCATAACATATTGATAAAATTAGGAGTAATCAGTATAATTATTATAGTTCTAGCGATAATAACTGCATAATATCGGTAATAGTGTATGTTATATTGATAATATTGGGAGTAATAAGTATATTTATTATAGTTCTGACGATAATAACAGTATAATATGGGTGATAATGCATGTTATATTGATAATATTGGGAGCTATAAGTATAATTATTGTAGTTCTAGCGATAATAACTGCATAATATGGGTAATAATGCATGTTATATTGATAAAATGAGGAGTAATAAGTATAATTATTATAGTTCTATCGATAATAACTGCACAATATCGGTAATAGTGCATGTTACATTGATAATAATAAAAGTAATAAGTATAATTAATATAGTTCGAGCGATAATAACTGCATAATATGGGTAATAATGCATGTTATATTGGTAAAATGAGGAGTAATAAGTATAATTGTTATAGTTCTGGCGATAAGAACTGCATAGTATTGGTAATCATGCATGTTACATTGATAACAGTAAAAGTAATAAGTATAATTATTGTAGTTCTAGCGATAATAACTGCATAGTATGGGTAATTATGCATGTTATATTGATAATATTGGGAGTAATAAGTATATTTATTATAGGTCTGACGATAATAACTGTATAATATGGGTAATAATGCATAACATATTGATAAAATTAGGAGTATTAAGTATAATTATTACAGCTCTAGCGATAATAACTGCATAATAGGGGTAATAATGCATGTTATACTGATAATAATATAAGTAATAAGTACAACTACTATAGTTCTAACGATAATAACTGTATAATATGGGTAATAATGCATGTTATATTGATAAAATGAGGAGTAATAAGTATAATTCTTATAGTTCTAGCGATAATAACTGCATAATATGGGTAATAATGCATGTTATATTGATAAAATGAGAAGTAATAAGTATAATTATTATAGTTCTGGCGATAATAACTGTATAATATGGGTAATAATGCATAACATATTGATAAAATTAGGAGTATTAAGTATAATTATTATAGCTCTAGCGATAATAACTGCATAATAGGGGTAATAATGCATGTTATACTGATAATAATATAAGTAATAAGTATAACTATTATAGTTCTAACGATAATAACTGTATAATATGGGTAATAATGCATGTTATACTAATAATAATATAAGTAATATGTATAACTATTATAGTTCTAGCGATAATAACTGTATAATATGATTAATAATGCATAACATATTGATAAAATTAGGAGTAATCAGTATAATTATTATAGTTCTAGCGATAATAACTGCATAATATCGGTAATAGTGTATGTTATATAGATAATATTGGGAGTAATAAGTATATTTATTATAGTTCTGACGATAATAACAGTATAATATGGGTAATAATGCATGGTATATTGATAATATTGGGAGTAATAAGTATAATTATTGTAGTTCTCGCGATAATAACTGCATAATATGGGTAATAATGCATGTTATATTGATAATATTGGGAGCAATAAGAATGTTTATTGTAGTTCTCGCGATAATAACTGCTTAATATGGGTAATAATACATAACATATTGATAAAATTAGGAGTAATAAGTATAATTATTATAGTTCTAGCGATAATAACTGCATAATAGGAGTAATAATGCATGATATATTGATAATATTGCGAGTAATAAGTATAATTATCATAGTTCTAGCAATAATAACTGCATAATATGGGTAATAATGCATGTTATATTGATAAAATGAGAAGTAATGAGTATAATTATTATAGTTCTGGCGATAATAACTGTATAATATGGGTAATAATGCATAACATATTGATAGAATTAGGAGTATTAAGTATAATTATTATAGCTCTAGCGATAATAACTGCATAATAGGGGTAATAATGCATGTTATACTGATAACAATATAAGTAATAAGTATAAGTATTATAGTTCTAGCGTTAATAACTGTATAATATGGGTAATAATGCATAACATATTGATAAAATTAGGAGTAATAAGTATAATTATTATAGTTCTAGCGATAATAACTGCACAATATCGGTAATGTGCATGTTATATTGATAATATTGGGAGTAATAAGTATATTTATTATAGTTCTGACGATAATAACAGTATAATATGGGTAATAATGCATGGTATATTGATAATATTGGGAGTAATAAGTATAATTATTGTAGTTCTCGCGATAATAACTGCATAATATGGGTAATAATGCATGTTATATTGATAATATTGGGAGTAATAAGAATATTTATTGTAATTCTCGCGATAATAACTGCTTAATATGGGTAATAATGCATAACATATTGATAAAATTAGGAGTAATCAGTATAATTATTATAGTTCTAGCGATAATAACTGCATAATATCGGTAATAGTGTATGTTATATTGATAATATTGGGAGTAATAAGTATATTTATTATAGTTCTGACGATAATAACAGTATAATATGGGTGATAATGCATGTTATATTGATAATATTGGGAGTTATAAGTATAATTATTGTAGTTCTAGCGATAATAACTGCATAATATGGGTAATAATGCATGTTATATTGATAAAATGAGGAGTAATAAGTATAATTATTATAGTTCTATCGATAATAACTGCACAATATCGGTAATAGTGCATGTTACATTGATAATAATAAAAGTAATAAGTATAATTAATATAGTTCGAGCGATAATAACTGCATAATATGGGTAATAATGCATGTTATATTGGTAAAATGAGGAGTAATAAGTATAATTGTTATAGTTCTGGCGATAAGAACTGCATAGTATTGGTAATCATGCATGTTACATTGATAACAGTAAAAGTAATAAGTATAATTATTGTAGTTCTAGCGATAATAACTGCATAGTATGGGTAATTATGCATGTTATATTGATAATATTGGGAGTAATAAGTATATTTATTATAGGTCTGACGATAATAACTGTATAATATGGGTAATAATGCATAACATATTGATAAAATTAGGAGTATTAAGTATAATTATTACAGCTCTAGCGATAATAACTGCATAATAGGGGTAATAATGCATGTTATACTGATAATAATATAAGTAATAAGTACAACTACTATAGTTCTAACGATAATAACTGTATAATATGGGTAATAATGCATGTTATATTGATAAAATGAGGAGTAATAAGTATAATTCTTATAGTTCTAGCGATAATAACTGCATAATATGGGTAATAATGCATGTTATATTGATAAAATGAGAAGTAATAAGTATAATTATTATAGTTCTGGCGATGATAACTGTATAATATGGGTAATAATGCATAACATATTGATAAAATTAGGAGTATTAAGTATAATTATTATAGCTCTAGCGATAATAACTGCATAATAGGGGTAATAATGCATGTTATACTGATAATAATATAAGTAATAAGTATAACTATTATAGTTCTAACGATAATAACTGTATAATATGGGTAATAATGCATGTTATACTAATAATAATATAAGTAATATGTATAACTATTATAGTTCTAGCGATAATAACTGTATAATATGATTAATAATGCATAACATATTGATAAAATTAGGAGTAATCAGTATAATTATTATAGTTCTAGCGATAATAACTGCATAATATCGGTAATAGTGTATGTTATATAGATAATATTGGGAGTAATAAGTATATTTATTATAGTTCTGACGATAATAACAGTATAATATGGGTAATAATGCATGGTATATTGATAATATTGGGAGTAATAAGTATAATTATTGTAGTTCTCGCGATAATAACTGCATAATATGGGTAATAATGCATGTTATATTGATAATATTGGGAGCAATAAGAATGTTTATTGTAGTTCTCGCGATAATAACTGCTTAATATGGGTAATAATACATAACATATTGATAAAATTAGGAGTAATAAGTATAATTATTATAGTTCTAGCGATAATAACTGCATAATAGGAGTAATAATGCATGATATATTGATAATATTGCGAGTAATAAGTATAATTATCAGAGTTCTAGCAATAATAACTGCATAATATGGGTAATAATGCATGTTATATTGATAAAATGAGAAGTAATGAGTATAATTATTATAGTTCTGGCGATAATAACTGTATAATATGGGTAATAATGCATAACATATTGATAGAATTAGGAGTATTAAGTATAATTATTATAGCTCTAGCGATAATAACTGCATAATAGGGGTAATAATGCATGTTATACTGATAACAATATAAGTAATAAGTATAAGTATTATAGTTCTAGCGTTAATAACTGTATAATATGGGTAATAATGCATAACATATTGATAAAATTAGGAGTAATAAGTATAATTATTATAGTTCTAGCGATAATAACTGCACAATATCGGTAATGTGCATGTTATATTGATAATATTGGGAGTAATAAGTATATTTATTATAGTTCTGACGATAATAACAGTATAATATGGGTAATAATGCATGGTATATTGATAATATTGGGAGTAATAAGTATAATTATTGTAGTTCTCGCGATAATAACTGCATAATATGGGTAATAATGCATGTTATATTGATAATATTGGGAGTAATAAGAATATTTATTGTAGTTCTCGCGATAATAACTGCTTAATATGGGTAATAATGCATAACATATTGATAAAATTAGGAGTAATAAGTATAATTATTATAGTTCTAGCGATAATAACTGCATAATAGGGGTAATAATGCATGATATATTGATAATATTGCGAGTAATAAGTATAATTATCATAGTTCTAGCAATAATATCTGCATAATATGGGTAATAATGCATGTTATATTGATAAAATGAGAAGTAATGAGTATAATTATTATAGTTCTGGCGATAATAACTGTATAATATGGGTAATAATGCATGTTATATTGATAAAATGAGGAGTAATAAGTATAATTCTTATAGTTCTAGCGATAATAACTGCATAATATGGGTAATAATGCATGTTATATTGATAAAATGAGAAGTAATAAGTATAATTATTATAGTTCTGGCGATGATAACTGTATAATATGGGTAATAATGCATAACATATTGATAAAATTAGGAGTATTAAGTATAATTATTATAGCTCTAGCGATAATAACTGCATAATAGGGGTAATAATGCATGTTATACTGATAATAATATAAGTAATAAGTATAACTATTATAGTTCTAACGATAATAACTGTATAATATGGGTAATAATGCATGTTATACTAATAATAATATAAGTAATATGTATAACTATTATAGTTCTAGCGATAATAACTGTATAATATGATTAATAATGCATAACATATTGATAAAATTAGGAGTAATCAGTATAATTATTATAGTTCTAGCGATAATAACTGCATAATATCGGTAATAGTGTATGTTATATAGATAATATTGGGAGTAATAAGTATATTTATTATAGTTCTGACGATAATAACAGTATAATATGGGTAATAATGCATGGTATATTGATAATATTGGGAGTAATAAGTATAATTATTGTAGTTCTCGCGATAATAACTGCATAATATGGGTAATAATGCATGTTATATTGATAATATTGGGAGCAATAAGAATGTTTATTGTAGTTCTCGCGATAATAACTGCTTAATATGGGTAATAATACATAACATATTGATAAAATTAGGAGTAATAAGTATAATTATTATAGTTCTAGCGATAATAACTGCATAATAGGAGTAATAATGCATGATATATTGATAATATTGCGAGTAATAAGTATAATTATCAGAGTTCTAGCAATAATAACTGCATAATATGGGTAATAATGCATGTTATATTGATAAAATGAGAAGTAATGAGTATAATTATTATAGTTCTGGCGATAATAACTGTATAATATGGGTAATAATGCATAACATATTGATAGAATTAGGAGTATTAAGTATAATTATTATAGCTCTAGCGATAATAACTGCATAATAGGGGTAATAATGCATGTTATACTGATAACAATATAAGTAATAAGTATAAGTATTATAGTTCTAGCGTTAATAACTGTATAATATGGGTAATAATGCATAACATATTGATAAAATTAGGAGTAATAAGTATAATTATTATAGTTCTAGCGATAATAACTGCACAATATCGGTAATGTGCATGTTATATTGATAATATTGGGAGTAATAAGTATATTTATTATAGTTCTGACGATAATAACAGTATAATATGGGTAATAATGCATGTTATATTGATAATATTGGGAGTAATAAGTATAATTATTGTAGTTCTCGCGATAATAACTGCATAATATGGGTAATAATGCATGTTATATTGATAATATTGGGAGTAATAAGAATATTTATTGTAGTTCTCGCGATAATAACTGCTTAATATGGGTAATAATGCATAACATATTGATAAAATTAGGAGTAATAAGTATAATTATTATAGTTCTAGCGATAATAACTGCATAATAGGGGTAATAATGCATGATATATTGATAATATTGCGAGTAATAAGTATAATTATCATAGTTCTAGCAATAATATCTGCATAATATGGGTAATAATGCATGTTATATTGATAAAATGAGAAGTAATGAGTATAATTATTATAGTTCTGGCGATAATAACTGTATAATATGGGTAATAATGCATAACATATTGATAAAATTAGGAGTATTAAGTATAATTATTATAGCTCTAGCGATAATAACTGCATAATAGGGGTAATAATGCATGTTATACTGATAATAATATAAGTAATAAGTATAACTATTATAGTTCTAACGATAATAACTGTATAATATGGGTAATAATGCATGTTATACTAATAATAATATAAGTAATATGTATAACTATTATAGTTCTAGCGATAATAACTGTATAATATGATTAATAATGCATAACATATTGATAAAATTAGGAGTAATCAGTATAATTATTATAGTTCTAGCGATAATAACTGCATAATATGGGTAATAATGCATGTTATATTGATAAAATGAGGAGTAATAAGTATAATTATTATAGTTCTATCGATAATAACTGCACAATATCGGTAATAGTGCATGTTACATTGATAATAATAAAAGTAATAAGTATAATTAATATAGTTCGAGCGATAATAACTGCATAATATGGGTAATAATGCATGTTATATTGGTAAAATGAGGAGTAATAAGTATAATTGTTATAGTTCTGGCGATAAGAACTGCATAGTATTGGTAACCATGCATGTTACATTGATAACAGTAAAAGTAATAAGTATAATTATTGTAGTTCTAGCGATAATAACTGCATAGTATGGGTAATTATGCATGTTATATTGATAATATTGGGAGTAATAAGTATATTTATTATAGGTCTGACGATAATAACTGTATAATATGGGTAATAATGCATAACATATTGATAAAATTAGGAGTAATAAGTATAATTATTATAGTTCTAGCGATAATAACTGCACAATATCGGTAATAGTGCATGTTATATTGATAATATTGGGAGTAATAAGTATATTTATTATAGTTCTGACTATAATAACAGTATAATATGGGTGATAATGCATGTTATATTGATAATATTTGGAGTAATAAGTATATTTATTATAGTTCTGACGATAATAACTGTATAATATGGGTAATAATGCATGTTATATTGATAATATTTGGAGTCATAAGTATAATTATTGTAGTTCTCGCGATAATAACTGCATAATAGGGGTAATAATGCATGTTATACTGATAATAATATAAGTAATAAGTATAACTATTATAGTTCTAACGATAATAACTGTATAATATGGGTAATAATGCATGTTATATTGATAAAATGAGGAGTAATAAGTATAATTCTTATAGTTCTAGCGATAATAACTGCATAATATTGGTAATAATGCATGTTATATTGATAAAATGAGAAGTAATAATTATAATTATTATAGTTCTGGCGATAATAACTGTATAATATGGGTAATAATGCATAACATATTGATAAAATTAGGAGTATTAAGTATAATTATTATAGCTCTAGCGATAATAACTGCATAATAGGGGTAATAATGCATGTTATACTGATAATAATATAAGTAATAAGTATAACTATTATAGTTCTAACGATAATAACTGTATAATATGGGTAATAATGCATGTTATACTAATAATAATATAAGTAATATGTATAACTATTGTAGTTCTAGCGATAATAACTGTATAATATGATTAATAATGCATAACATATTGATAAAATTAGGAGTAATCAGTATAATTATTATAGTTCTAGCGATAATAACTGCATAATATCGGTAATAGTGTATGTTATATTGATAATATTGGGAGTAATAAGTATATTTATTATAGTTCTGACGATAATAACAGTATAATATGGGTAATAATGCATGGTATATTGATAATATTGGGAGTAATAAGTATAATTATTGTAGTTCTCGCGATAATAACTGCATAATATGGGTAATAATGCATGTTATATTGATAATATTGGGAGTAATAAGAATATTTATTGTAGTTCTCGCGATAATAACTGCTTAATATGGGTAATAGTGCATAACATATTGATAAAATTAGGAGTAATAAGTATAATTATTATAGTTCTAGCGATAATAACTGCATAATAGGGGTAATAATGCATGTTGTACTTATAATAATATAAGTAATAAGTATAACTATTATAGTTCTAGCGATAATAACTGTATAATATGGGTAATAATGCATAACATATTGATAAAATTAGGAGTAATAAGTATAATTATTATTGTTCTAGCGATAATAACTGCACAATATCGGTAATAGTGCATGTTATATTGATAATATTGGGAGTAATAAGTATATTTATTATAGTTCTGACTATAATAACAGTATAATATGGGTGATAATGCATGTTATATTGATAATATTGGGAGTAATAAGTATATTTATTATAGTTCTGACGATAATAACTGTATAATATGGGTAATAATGCATGTTATATTGATAATATTTGGAGTCATAAGTATAATTATTGTAGTTCTCGCGATAATAACTGCATAATAGGGGTAATAATGCATGTTATACTGATAATAATATAAGTAATAAGTATAACTATTATAGTTCTAACGATAATAACTGTATAATATGGGTAATAATGCATGTTATATTGATAAAATGAGGAGTAATAAGTATAATTCTTATAGTTCTAGCGATAATAACTGCATAATATTGGTAATAATGCATGTTATATTGATAAAATGAGAAGTAATAATTATAATTATTATAGTTCTGGCGATAATAACTGTATAATATGGGTAATAATGCATAACATATTGATAAAATTAGGAGTATTAAGTATAATTATTATAGCTCTAGCGATAATAACTGCATAATAGGGGTAATAATGCATGTTATACTGATAATAATATAAGTAATAAGTATAACTATTATAGTTCTAACGATAATAACTGTATAATATGGGTAATAATGCATGTTATACTAATAATAATATAAGTAATATGTATAACTATTGTAGTTCTAGCGATAATAACTGTATAATATGGGTAATAATGCATAACATATTGATAAAATTAGGAGTAATCAGTATAATTATTATAGTTCTAGCGATAATACCTGCATAATATCGGTAATAGTGTATGTTATATTGATAATATTGGGAGTAATAAGTATATTTATTATAGTTCTGACGATAATAACAGTATAATATGGGTGATAATGCATGTTATATTGATAATATTGGGAGTTATAAGTATAATTGTTGTAGTTCTAGCGATAATAACTGCATAATATGGGTAATAATGCATGTTATATTGATAAAATGAGGAGTAATAAGTATAATTATTATAGCTCTAGCGATAATAACTGCATAATAGGGGTAATAATGCATGTTATACTGATAATAATATAAGTAATAAGTATAACTATTATATTTCTAGCGATAATAACTGTATAATATGGGTAATAATGCATAACATATTGATAAAATTAGGAGTAATAAGTATAATTATTATAGTTCTAGCGATAATAACTGCACAATATCGGTAATGTGCATGTTATATTGATAATATTGGGAGTAATAAGTATATTTATTATAGTTCTGACGATAATAACAGTATAATATGGGTAATAATGCATGGTATATTGATAATATTGGGAGTAATAAGTATAATTATTGTAGTTCTCGCGATAATAACTGCATAATATGGGTAATAATGCATGTTATATTGATAATATTGGGAGTAATAAGAATATTTATTGTAGTTCTCGCGATAATAACTGCTTAATATGGGTAATAGTGCATAACATATTGATAAAATTAGGAGTAATAAGTATAATTATTATAGTTCTAGCGATAATAACTGCATAATAGGGGTAATAATGCATGATATATTGATAATATTGCGAGTAATAAGTATAATTATCATAGTTCTAGCAATAATAACTGCATAATATCGGTAATAGTGTATGTTATATTGATAATATTGGGAGTAATAAGTATATTTATTATAGTTCTGACGATAATAACAGTATAATATGGGTAATAATACATGTTATATTGATAATATTTGGAGTGTTAAGTATAATTATTGTAGTTCTCGCGATAATAACTGCATAATATGGGTAATAATGCATGTTATATTGATAATATTGGTAGTAATAAGAATAATTATTGTAGTTCTCGCGATAATAACTGCTTAATATGGGTAATAATGCATAACATATTGATAAAATTAGGAGTAATAAGTATAATTATTATAGTTCTAGCGATAATAACTGCATAATAGGGGTAATAATGCATGATATATTGATAATATTGCGAGTAATAAGTATAATTATCATAGTTCTAGCAATAATAACTGCATAATATCGGTAATAGTGTATGTTATATTGATAATATAGGGAGTAATAAGTATATTTATTATAGTTCTGACGATAATAACAGTATAATATGGGTAATAATGCATGTTATATTGATAATATTGGGAGTAATAAGTATATTTATTATAGTTCTGACGATAATAACTGCATAATATCGGTAATAGTGTATGTTATATTGATAATATTGGGAGTAATAAGTATATTTATTATAGTTCTGGCGATAATAACTGTATAATATGGGTAATAATGCATAACATATTGATAAAATTAGGAGTATTAAGTATAATTATTATAGCTCTAGCGATAATAACTGCATAATAGGGGTAATAATGCATGTTATACTGACAATAATATAAGTAATAAGTATAACTATTATAGTTCTAACGATAATAACTGCATAATAGGGGTAATAATGCATGTTATACTGATAATAATATAAGTAATAAGTATAACTATTATAGTTCTAGCGATAATAACTGTATAATATGGGTAATAATGCATAACATATTGATAAAATTAGGAGTAATAAGTATAATTATTATAGTTCTAGCGATAATAACTGCATAATAGGGGTAATAATGCATGATATATTGATAATATTGCGAGTAATAAGTATAATTATCATAGTTCTAGCAATAATAACTGCATAATATGGGTAATAATGCATGTTATATTGATAAAATGAGAAGTAATGAGTATAATTATTATAGTTCTGGCGATAATAACTGTATAATATGGGTAATAATGCATAACATATTGATAAAAATAGGAGTATTAAGTATAATTATTATAGCTCTAGCGATAATAAATGCATAATAGGGGTAATAATGCATGTTATACTGATAATAATATAAGTAATAAGTATAACTATTATAGTTCTAGCGTTAATAACTGTATAATATGGGTAATAATGCATAACATATTGATAAAATTAGGAGTAATAAGTATAATTATTATAGTTCTAGCGATAATAACTGCACAATATCGGTAATGTGCATGTTATATTGATAATATTGGGAGTAATAAGTATATTTATTATAGTTCTGACGATAATAACAGTATAATATGGGTAATAATGCATGGTATATTGATAATATTGGGAGTAGTAAGTATAATTATTGTAGTTCTCGCGATAATAACTGCATAATATGGGTAATAATGCATGTTATATTGATAATATTGGGAGTAATAAGAATATTTATTGTAGTTCTCGCGATAATAACTGCTTAATATGGGTAATAATGCATAACATATTGATAAAATTAGGAGTAATAAGTATAATTATTATAGTTCTAGCGATAATAACTGCATAATAGGGGTAATAATGCATGATATATTGATAATATTGCGAGTAATAAGTATAATTATCATAGTTCTAGCAATTATAACTGCATAATATGGGTAATAATGCTTGTTATATTGATAAAATGAGAAGTAATGAGTATAATTATTATAGTTCTGGCGATAATAACTGTATAATATGGGTAATAATGCATAACATATTGATAAAATTAGGAGTATTAAGTATAATTATTATAGCTCTAGCGATAATAACTGCATAATAGGGGTAATAATGCATGTTATACTGATAATAATATAAGTAATAAGTATAACTATTATAGTTCTAACGATAATAACTGTATAATATGGGTAATAATGCATGTTATACTAATAATAATATAAGTAATATGTATAACTATTATAGTTCTAGCGATAATAACTGTATAATATGATTAATAATGCATAACATATTGATAAAATTAGGAGTAATCAGTATAATTATTATAGTTCTAGCGATAATAACTGCATAATATCGGTAATAGTGTATGTTATATTGATAATATTGGGAGTAATAAGTATATTTATTATAGTTCTGACGATAATAACAATATAATATGGGTGATGATGCATGTTATATTGATAATATTGGGAGTTATAAGTATAATTATTGTAGTTCTAGCGATAATAACTGCATAATATGGGTAATAATGCATGTTATATTGATAAAATGAGGAGTAATAAGTATAATTATTATAGCTCTAGCGATAATAACTGCATAATAGGGGTAATAATGCATGTTATACTGATAATAATATAAGTAATAAGTATAACTATTATAGTTCTAGCGATAATAACTGTATAATATGGGTAATAATGCATAACATATTGATAAAATTAGGAGTAATAAGTATAATTATTATAGTTCTAGCGATAATAACTGCACAATATCGGTAATGTGCATGTTATATTGATAATATTGGGAGTAATAAGTATATTTATTATAGTTCTGACGATAATAACAGTATAATATGGGTAATAATGCATGGTATATTGATAATATTGGGAGTAATAAGTATAATTATTGTAGTTCTCGCGATAATAACTGCATAATATGGGTAATAATGCATGTTATATTGATAATATTGGGAGTAATAAGAATACGTATTGTAGTTCTCGCGATAATAACTGCTTAATATGGGTAATAATGCATAACATATTGATAAAATTAGGAGTAATAAGTATAATTATTATAGTTCTAGCGATAATAACTGCATAATAGGGGTAATAATGCATGATATATTGATAATATTGCGAGTAATAAGTATAATTATCATAGTTCTAGCAATAATAACTGCATAATATCGGTAATAGTGTATGTTATATTGATAATATTGGGAGTAATAAGTATATTTATTATAGTTCTGGCGATAATAACTGTATAATATGGGTAATAATGCATAACATATTGATAAAATTAGGAGTATTAAGTATAATTATTATAGCTCTAGCGATAATAACTGCATAATAGGGGTAATAATGCATGTTATACTGACAATAATATAAGTAATAAGTATAACTATTATAGTTCTAACGATAATAACTGTATAATATGGGTAATAATGCATGTTATACTAATAATAATATAAGTAATATGTATAACTATTATAGTTCTAGCGATAATAACTGTATAATATGATTAATAATGCATAACATATTGATAAAATTAGGAGTAATCAGTATAATTATTATAGTTCTAGCGATAATAACTGCATAATATCGGTAATAGTGTATGTTATATTGATAATATTGGGAGTAATAAGTATATTTATTATAGTTCTGACGATAATAACAGTATAATATGGGTGATAATGCATGTTATATTGATAATATTGGGAGTTATAAGTATAATTATTGTAGTTCTAGCGATAATAACTGCATAATATGGGTAATAATGCATGTTATATTGATAAAATGAGGAGTAATAAGTATAATTGTTATAGTTCTATCGATAATAACTGCACAATATCGGTAATAGTGCATGTTACATTGATAATAATAAAAGTAATAAGTATAATTAATATAGTTCGAGCGATAATAACTGCATAATATGGGTAATAATGCATGTTATATTGGTAAAATGAGGAGTAATAAGTATAATTGTTATAGTTCTGGCGATAAGAACTGCATAGTATTGGTAATCATGCATGTTACATTGATAACAGTAAAAGTAATAAGTATAATTATTGTAGTTCTAGCGATAATAACTGCATAGTATGGGTAATTATGCATGTTATATTGATAATATTGGGAGTAATAAGTATATTTATTATAGGTCTGACGATAATAACTGTATAATATGGGTAATAATGCATAACATATTGATAAAATTAGGAGTATTAAGTATAATTATTACAGCTCTAGCGATAATAACTGCATAATAGGGGTAATAATGCATGTTATACTGATAATAATATAAGTTATAAGTATAACTATTATAGTTCTAACGATAATAACTGTATAATATGGGTAATAATGCATAACATATTGATAAAATTAGGAGTAATAAGTATAATTATTATAGTTCTAGCGATAATAACTGCACAATATCGGTAATAGTGCATGTTATATTGATAATATTGGGAGTAATAAGTATATTTATTATAGGTCTGACTATAGTAACAGTATAATATGGGTGATAATGCATGTTATATTGATAATATTGGGAGTAATAAGTATATTTATTATAGTTCTGACGATAATAACTGTATAATATGGGTAATAATGCATGTTATATTGATAATATTTGGAGTCATATGTATAATTATTGTAGTTCTCGCGATAATAACTGCATAATAGGGGTAATAATGCATGTTATACTGATAATAATATAAGTAATAAGTATAACTATTATAGTTCTAACGATAATAACTGTATAATATGGGTAATAATGCATGTTATATTGATAAAATGAGGAGTAATAAGTATAATTCTTATAGTTCTAGCGATAATAACTGCATAATATGGGTAATAATGCATGTTATATTGATAAAATGAGAAGTAATAAGTATAATTATTATAGTTCTGGCGATAATAACTGTATAATATGGGTAATAATGCATAACATATTGATAAAATTAGGAGTATTTAGTATAATTATTATAGCTCTAGCGATAATAACTGCATAATAGGGGTAATAATGCATGTTATACTGATAATAATATAAGTAATAAGTATAACTATTATAGTTCTAGCGATAATAACTGTATAATATGGGTAATAATGCATAACATATTGATAAAATTAGGAGTAATAAGTATAATTATTATAGTTCTAGCGATAATAACTGCACAATATCGGTAATGTGCATGTTATATTGATAATATTGGGAGTAATAAGTATATTTATTATAGTTCTGACGATAATAACAGTATAATATGGGTAATAATGCATGGTATATTGATAATATTGGGAGTAATAAGTATAATTATTGTAGTTCTCGCGATAATAACTGCATAATATGGGTAATAATGCATGTTATATTGATAATATTGGGAGTAATAAGAATATTTATTGTAGTTCTCGCGATAATAACTGCTTAATATGGGTAATAATGCATAACATATTGATAAAATTAGGAGTAATAAGTATAATTATTATAGTTCTAGCGATAATAACTGCATAATAGGGGTAATAATGCATGATATATTGATAATATTGCGAGTAATAAGTATAATTATCATAGTTCTAGCAATAATAACTGCATAATATGGGTAATAATGCATGTTATATTGATAAAATGAGAAGTAATGAGTATAATTATTATAGTTCTGGCGATAATAACTGTATAATATGGGTAATAATGCATAACATATTGATAAAATTAGGAGTATTAAGTATAATTATTATAGCTCTAGCGATAATAACTGCATAATAGGGGTAATAATGCATGTTATACTGATAATAATATAAGTAATAAGTATAACTATTATAGTTCTGACGATAATAACTGTATAATATGGGTAATAATGCATGGTATATAGATAATATTGGGAGTAATAAGTATAATTATTGTAGTTCTGGCGATAATAACTGTATAATATGGGTAATAATGCATGTTATACTGATAATAATATAAGTAATAAGTATAAGTATTATAGTTCTAGCGTTAATAACTGTATAATATGGCTAATAATGCATAACATATTGATAAAATTAAGAGTAATAAGTATAATTATTATAGTTCTAGCGATAATAACTGCACAATATCGGTAATGTGCATGTTATATTGATAACATTGGGTGTAATAAGTATATTTATTATAGTTCTGACGATAATAACAGTATAATATGGGTAATAATGCATGGTATATTGATAATATTGGGAGTAATAAGTATAATTATTGTAGTTCTCGCGATAATAACTGCATAATATGGGTAATAATGCATGTTATATTGATAATATTGGGAGTAATAAGAATATTTATTGTAGTTCTCGCGATAATAACTGCTTAATATGGGTAATAATGCATAACATATTGATAAAATGAGAAGTAATGAGTATAATTATTATAGTTCTGGCGATAATAACTGTATAATATGGGTAATAATGCATAACATATTGATAAAATTAGGAGTATTAAGTATAATTATTATAGCTCTAGCGATAATAACTGCATAATAGGGGTAATAATGCATGTTATACTGATAATAATATAAGTAATAAGTATAACTATTATAGTTCTAACGATAATAACTGTATAATATGGGTAATAATGCATGTTATACTAATAATAATATAAGTAATATGTATAACTATTGTAGTTCTAGCGATAATAACTGTATAATATGATTAATAATGCATAACATATTGATAAAATTAGGAGTAATCAGTATAATTATTATAGTTCTAGCGATAATAACTGCATAATGTCGGTAATAGTGTATGTTATATTGATAATATTGGGAGTAATAAGTATATTTATTATAGTTCTGACGATAATAACAGTATAATATGGGTGATAATGCATGTTATATTGATAATATTGGGAGTTATAAGTATAATTGTTGTAGTTCTAGCGATAATAACTGCATAATATGGGTAATAATGCATGTTATATTGATAAAATGAGGAGTAATAAGTATAATTATTATAGCTCTAGCGATAATAACTGCATAATAGGGGTAATAATGCATGTTATACTGATAATAATATAAGTAATAAGTATAACTATTATAGTTCTAGCGATAATAACTGTATAATATGGGTAATAATGCATAACATATTGATAAAATTAGGAGTAATAAGTATAATTATTATAGTTCTAGCGATAATAACTGCACAATATCGGTAATGTGCATGTTATATTGATAATATTGGGAGTAATAAGTATATTTATTATAGTTCTGACGATAATAACAGTATAATATGGGTAATAATGCATGGTATATTGATAATATTGGGAGTAATAAGTATAATTATTGTAGTTCTCGCGATAATAACTGCATAATATGGGTAATAATGCATGTTATATTGATAATATTGGGAGTAATAAGAATATTTATTGTAGTTCTCGCGATAATAACTGCTTAATATGGGTAATAGTGCATAACATATTGATAAAATTAGGAGTAATAAGTATAATTATTATAGTTCTAGCGATAATAACTGCATAATAGGGGTAATAATGCATGATATATTGATAATATTGCGAGTAATAAGTATAATTATCATAGTTCTAGCAATAATAACTGCATAATATCGGTAATAGTGTATGTTATATTGATAATATTGGGAGTAATAAGTATATTTATTATAGTTCTGACGATAATAACAGTATAATATGGGTAATAATACATGTTATATTGATAATATTTGGAGTGTTAAGTATAATTATTGTAGTTCTCGCGATAATAACTGCATAATATGGGTAATAATGCATGTTATATTGATAATATTGGTAGTAATAAGAATAATTATTGTAGTTCTCGCGATAATAACTGCTTAATATGGATAATAATGCATAACATATTGATAAAATTAGGAGTAATAAGTATAATTATTATAGTTCTAGCGATAATAACTGCATAATAGGGGTAATAATGCATGATATATTGATAATATTGCGAGTAATAAGTATAATTATCATAGTTCTAGCAATAATAACTGCATAATATCGGTAATAGTGTATGTTATATTGATAATATAGGGAGTAATAAGTATATTTATTATAGTTCTGACGATAATAACAGTATAATATGGGTAATAATGCATGTTATATTGATAATATTGGGAGTAATAAGTATATTTATTATAGTTCTGACGATAATAACTGCATAATATCGGTAATAGTGTATGTTATATTGATAATATTGGGAGTAATAAGTATATTTATTATAGTTCTGGCGATAATAACTGTATAATATGGGTAATAATGCATAACATATTGATAAAATTAGGAGTATTAAGTATAATTATTATAGCTCTAGCGATAATAACTGCATAATAGGGGTAATAATGCATGTTATACTGACAATAATATAAGTAATAAGTATAACTATTATATTTCTAACGATAATAACTGCATAATAGGGGTAATAATGCATGTTATACTGATAATAATATAAGTAATAAGTATAACTATTATAGTTCTAGCGATAATAACTGTATAATATGGGTAATAATGCATAACATATTGATAAAATTAGGAGTAATAAGTATAATTATTATAGTTCTAGCGATAATAACTGCATAATAGGGGTAATAATGCATGATATATTGATAATATTGCGAGTAATAAGTATAATTATCATAGTTCTAGCAATAATAACTGCATAATATGGGTAATAATGCATGTTATATTGATAAAATGAGAAGTAATGAGTATAATTATTATAGTTCTGGCGATAATAACTGTATAATATGGGTAATAATGCATAACATATTGATAAAAATAGGAGTATTAAGTATAATTATTATAGCTCTAGCGATAATAACTGCATAATAGGGGTAATAATGCATGTTATACTGATAATAATATAAGTAATAAGTATAACTATTATAGTTCTAGCGTTAATAACTGTATAATATGGGTAATAATGCATAACATATTGATAAAATTAGGAGTAATAAGTATAATTATTATAGTTCTAGCGATAATAACTGCACAATATCGGTAATGTGCATGTTATATTGATAATATTGGGAGTAATAAGTATATTTATTATAGTTCTGACGATAATAACAGTATAATATGGGTGATGATGCATGGTATATTGATAATATTGGGAGTAATAAGTATAATTATTGTAGTTCTCGCGATAATAACTGCATAATATGGGTAATAATGCATGTTATATTGATAATATTGGGAGTAATAAGAATATTTATTGTAGTTCTCGCGATAATAACTGCTTAATATGGGTAATAATGCATAACATATTGATAAAATTAGGAGTAATAAGTATAATTATTATAGTTCTAGCGATAATAACTGCATAATAGGGGTAATAATGCATGATATATTGATAATATTGCGAGTATTAAGTATAATTATTATAGCTCTAGCGATAATAACTGCATAATAGGGGTAATAATGCATGTTATACTGATAATAATATAAGTAATAAGTATAACTATTATAGTTCTAACGATAATAACTGTATAATATGGGTAATAATGCATGTTATACTAATAATAATATAAGTAATATGTATAACTATTATAGTTCTAGCGATAATAACTGTATAATATGATTAATAATGCATAACATATTGATAAAATTAGGAGTAATCAGTATAATTATTATAGTTCTAGCGATAATAACTGCATAATATCGGTAATAGTGTATGTTATATTGATAATATTGGGAGTAATAAGTATATTTATTATAGTTCTGACGATAATAACAATATAATATGGGTGATGATGCATGTTATATTGATAATATTGGGAGTTATAAGTATAATTATTGTAGTTCTAGCGATAATAACTGCATAATATGGGTAATAATGCATGTTATATTGATAAAATGAGGAGTAATAAGTATAATTATTATAGCTCTAGCGATAATAACTGCATAATAGGGGTAATAATGCATTTTATACTGATAATAATATAAGTAATAAGTATAACTATTATAGTTCTAGCGATAATAACTGTATAATATGGGTAATAATGCATAACATATTGATAAAATTAGGAGTAATAAGTATAATTATTATAGTTCTAGCGATAATAACTGCACAATATCGGTAATGTGCATGTTATATTGATAATATTGGGAGTAATAAGTATATTTATTATAGTTCTGACGATAATAACAGTATAATATGGGTGATGATGCATGGTATATTGATAATATTGGGAGTAATAAGTATAATTATTGTAGTTCTCGCGATAATAACTGCATAATATGGGTAATAATGCATGTTATGTTGATAATATTGGGAGTAATAAGAATATTTATTGTAGTTCTCGCGATAATAACTGCTTAATATGGGTAATAATGCATAACATATTGATAAAATTAGGAGTAATAAGTATAATTATTATAGTTCTAGCGATAATAACTGCATAATAGGGGTAATAATGCATGATATATTGATAATATTGCGAGTAATAAGTATAATTATCATAGTTCTAGCAATAATAACTGCATAATATGGGTAATAATGCTTGTTATATTGATAAAATGAGAAGTAATGAGTATAATTATTATAGTTCTGGCGATAATAACTGTATAATATGGGTAATAATGCATAACATATTGATAAAATTAGGAGTATTAAGTATAATTATTATAGCTCTAGCGATAATAACTGCATAATAGGGGTAATAATGCATGTTATACTGATAATAATATAAGTAATAAGTATAACTATTATAGTTCTAACGATAATAACTGTATAATATGGGTAATAATGCATGTTATACTAATAATAATATAAGTAATATGTATAACTATTATAGTTCTAGCGATAATAACTGTATAATATGATTAATAATGCATAACATATTGATAAAATTAGGAGTAATCAGTATAATTATTATAGTTCTAGCGATAATAACTGCATAATATCGGTAATAGTGTATGTTATATTGATAATATTGGGAGTAATAAGTATATTTATTATAGTTCTGACGATAATAACAATATAATATGGGTGATGATGCATGTTATATTGATAATATTGGGAGTTATAAGTATAATTATTGTAGTTCTAGCGATAATAACTGCATAATATGGGTAATAATGCATGTTATATTGATAAAATGAGGAGTAATAAGTATAATTATTATAGCTCTAGCGATAATAACTGCATAATAGGGGTAATAATGCATTTTATACTGATAATAATATAAGTAATAAGTATAACTATTATAGTTCTAGCGATAATAACTGTATAATATGGGTAATAATGCATAACATATTGATAAAATTAGGAGTAATAAGTATAATTATTATAGTTCTAGCGATAATAACTGCACAATATCGGTAATGTGCATGTTATATTGATAATATTGGGAGTAATAAGTATATTTATTATAGTTCTGACGATAATAACAGTATAATATGGGTAATAATGCATGGTATATTGATAATATTGGGAGTAATAAGTATAATTATTGTAGTTCTCGCGATAATAACTGCATAATATGGGTAATAATGCATGTTATATTGATAATATTGGGAGTAATAAGAATATTTATTGTAGTTCTCGCGATAATAACTGCTTAATATGGGTAATAATGCATAACATATTGATAAAATTAGGAGTAATAAGTATAATTATTATAGTTCTAGCGATAATAACTGCATAATAGGGGTAATAATGCATGATATATTGATAATATTGTGAGTAATAAGTACAATTATCATAGTTCTAGCAATAATAACTGCATAATATCGGTAATAGTGTATGTTATATTGATAATATTGGGAGTAATAAGTATATTTATTATAGTTCTGACGATAATAACAGTATAATATGGGTAATAATACATGTTATATTGATAATATTTGGAGTGTTAAGTATAATTATTGTAGTTCTCGCGATAATAACTGCATAATATGGGTAATAATGCATGTTATATTGATAATATTGGGAGTAATAAGAATATTTATTGTAGTTCTCGCGATAATAACTGCTTAATAGGGGTAATAATGCATAACATATTGATAAAATTAGGAGTAATAAGTATAATTATTATAGTTCTAGCGATAATAACTGCATAATAGGGGTAATAATGCATGATATATTGATAATATTGCGAGTAATAAGTATAATTATCATAGTTCTAGCAATAATAACTGCATAATATCGGTAATAGTGTATGTTATATTGATAATATTGGGAGTAATAAGTATATTTATTATAGTTCTGACGATAATAACAGTATAATATGGGTAATAATACATGTTATATTGATAATATTTGGAGTGTTAAGTATAATTATTGCAGTTCTCGCGATAATAACTGCATAATATGGGTAATAATGCATGTTATATTGATAATATTGGGAGTAATAAGTATATTTATTATAGTTCTGGCGATAATAACTGTATAATATGGGTAATAATGCATAACATATTGATAAAATTAGGAGTATTAAGTATAATTATTATAGCTCTAGCGATAATAACTGCATAATAGGGGTAATAATGCATGTTATACTGACAATAATATAAGTAATAAGTATAACTATTATAGTTCTAACGATAATAACTGCATAATAGGGGTAATAATGCATGTTATACTGATAATAATATAAGTAATAAGTATAACTATTATAGTTCTAGCGATAATAACTGTATAATATGGGTAATAATGCATAACATATTGATAAAATTAGGAGTAATAAGTATAATTATTATAGTTCTAGCGATAATAACTGCATAATAGGGGTAATAATGCATGATATATTGATAATATTGCGAGTAATAAGTATAATTATCATAGTTCTAGCAATAATAACTGCATAATATGGGTAATAATGCATGTTATATTGATAAAATGAGAAGTAATGAGTATAATTATTATAGTTCTGGCGATAATAACTGTATAATATGGGTAATAATGCATAACATATTGATAAAAATAGGAGTATTAAGTATAATTATTATAGCTCTAGCGATAATAACTGCATAATAGGGGTAATAATGCATGTTATACTGATAATAATATAAGTAATAAGTATAACTATTATAGTTCTAGCGTTAATAACTGTATAATATGGGTAATAATGCATAACATATTGATAAAATTAGGAGTAATAAGTATAATTATTATAGTTCTAGCGATAATAACTGCACAATATCGGTAATGTGCATGTTATATTGATAATATTGGGAGTAATAAGTATATTTATTATAGTTCTGACGATAATAACAGTATAATATGGGTGATGATGCATGGTATATTGATAATATTGGGAGTAATAAGTATAATTATTGTAGTTCTCGCGATAATAACTGCATAATATGGGTAATAATGCATGTTATATTGATAATATTGGGAGTAATAAGAATATTTATTGTAGTTCTCGCGATAATAACTGCTTAATATGGGTAATAATGCATAACATATTGATAAAATTAGGAGTAATAAGTATAATTATTATAGTTCTAGCGATAATAACTGCATAATAGGGGTAATAATGCATGATATATTGATAATATTGCGAGTATTAAGTATAATTATTATAGCTCTAGCGATAATAACTGCATAATAGGGGTAATAATGCATGTTATACTGATAATAATATAAGTAATAAGTATAACTATTATAGTTCTAACGATAATAACTGTATAATATGGGTAATAATGCATGTTATACTAATAATAATATAAGTAATATGTATAACTATTATAGTTCTAGCGATAATAACTGTATAATATGATTAATAATGCATAACATATTGATAAAATTAGGAGTAATCAGTATAATTATTATAGTTCTAGCGATAATAACTGCATAATATCGGTAATAGTGTATGTTATATTGATAATATTGGGAGTAATAAGTATATTTATTATAGTTCTGACGATAATAACAATATAATATGGGTGATGATGCATGTTATATTGATAATATTGGGAGTTATAAGTATAATTATTGTAGTTCTAGCGATAATAACTGCATAATATGGGTAATAATGCATGTTATATTGATAAAATGAGGAGTAATAAGTATAATTATTATAGCTCTAGCGATAATAACTGCATAATAGGGGTAATAATGCATTTTATACTGATAATAATATAAGTAATAAGTATAACTATTATAGTTCTAGCGATAATAACTGTATAATATGGGTAATAATGCATAACATATTGATAAAATTAGGAGTAATAAGTATAATTATTATAGTTCTAGCGATAATAACTGCACAATATCGGTAATGTGCATGTTATATTGATAATATTGGGAGTAATAAGTATATTTATTATAGTTCTGACGATAATAACAGTATAATATGGGTGATGATGCATGGTATATTGATAATATTGGGAGTAATAAGTATAATTATTGTAGTTCTCGCGATAATAACTGCATAATATGGGTAATAATTCATGTTATGTTGATAATATTGGGAGTAATAAGAATATTTATTGTAGTTCTCGCGATAATAACTGCTTAATATGGGTAATAATGCATAACATATTGATAAAATTAGGAGTAATAAGTATAATTATTATAGTTCTAGCGATAATAACTGCATAATAGGGGTAATAATGCATGATATATTGATAATATTGCGAGTAATAAGTATAATTATCATAGTTCTAGCAATAATAACTGCATAATATGGGTAATAATGCTTGTTATATTGATAAAATGAGAAGTAATGAGTATAATTATTATAGTTCTGGCGATAATAACTGTATAATATGGGTAATAATGCATAACATATTGATAAAATTAGGAGTATTAAGTATAATTATTATAGCTCTAGCGATAATAACTGCATAATAGGGGTAATAATGCATGTTATACTGATAATAATATAAGTAATAAGTATAACTATTATAGTTCTAACGATAATAACTGTATAATATGGGTAATAATGCATGTTATACTAATAATAATATAAGTAATATGTATAACTATTATAGTTCTAGCGATAATAACTGTATAATATGATTAATAATGCATAACATATTGATAAAATTAGGAGTAATCAGTATAATTATTATAGTTCTAGCGATAATAACTGCATAATATCGGTAATAGTGTATGTTATATTGATAATATTGGGAGTAATAAGTATATTTATTATAGTTCTGACGATAATAACAATATAATATGGGTGATGATGCATGTTATATTGATAATATTGGGAGTTATAAGTATAATTATTGTAGTTCTAGCGATAATAACTGCATAATATGGGTAATAATGCATGTTATATTGATAAAATGAGGAGTAATAAGTATAATTATTATAGCTCTAGCGATAATAACTGCATAATAGGGGTAATAATGCATTTTATACTGATAATAATATAAGTAATAAGTATAACTATTATAGTTCTAGCGATAATAACTGTATAATATGGGTAATAATGCATAACATATTGATAAAATTAGGAGTAATAAGTATAATTATTATAGTTCTAGCGATAATAACTGCACAATATCGGTAATGTGCATGTTATATTGATAATATTGGGAGTAATAAGTATATTTATTATAGTTCTGACGATAATAACAGTATAATATGGGTAATAATGCATGGTATATTGATAATATTGGGAGTAATAAGTATAATTATTGTAGTTCTCGCGATAATAACTGCATAATATGGGTAATAATGCATGTTATATTGATAATATTGGGAGTAATAAGAATATTTATTGTAGTTCTCGCGATAATAACTGCTTAATATGGGTAATAATGCATAACATATTGATAAAATTAGGAGTAATAAGTATAATTATTATAGTTCTAGCGATAATAACTGCATAATAGGGGTAATAATGCATGATATATTGATAATATTGTGAGTAATAAGTACAATTATCATAGTTCTAGCAATAATAACTGCATAATATCGGTAATAGTGTATGTTATATTGATAATATTGGGAGTAATAAGTATATTTATTATAGTTCTGACGATAATAACAGTATAATATGGGTAATAATACATGTTATATTGATAATATTTGGAGTGTTAAGTATAATTATTGTAGTTCTCGCGATAATAACTGCATAATATGGGTAATAATGCATGTTATATTGATAATATTGGGAGTAATAAGAATATTTATTGTAGTTCTCGCGATAATAACTGCTTAATAGGGGTAATAATGCATAACATATTGATAAAATTAGGAGTAATAAGTATAATTATTATAGTTCTAGCGATAATAACTGCATAATAGGGGTAATAATGCATGATATATTGATAATATTGCGAGTAATAAGTATAATTATCATAGTTCTAGCAATAATAACTGCATAATATCGGTAATAGTGTATGTTATATTGATAATATTGGGAGTAATAAGTATATTTATTATAGTTCTGACGATAATAACAGTATAATATGGGTAATAATACATGTTATATTGATAATATTTGGAGTGTTAAGTATAATTATTGCAGTTCTCGCGATAATAACTGCATAATATGGGTAATAATGCATGTTATATTGATAATATTGGGAGTAATAAGAATAATTATTGTAGTTCTCGCGATAATAATTGCTTAATATGGGTAATAATGCATAACATATTGATAAAATTAGGAGTAATAAGTATAATTATTATAGTTCTAGCGATAATAACTGCATAGTAGGGGTAATAATGCATGATATATTGATAATATTGCGAGTAATAAGTATAATTATCATAGTTCTAGCAATAATAACTGCATAATATCGGTAATAGTGTATGTTATATTGATAATATTGGGAGTAATAAGTATATTTATTATAGTTCTGGCGATAATAACTGTATAATATGGGTAATAATGCATAACATATTGATAAAATTAGGAGTATTAAGTATAATTATTATAGCTCTAGCGATAATAACTGCATAATAGGGGTAATAATGCATGTTATACTGACAATAATATAAGTAATAAGTATAACTATTATAGTTCTAACGATAATAACTGTATAATATGGGTAATAATGCATGTTATACTAATAATAATATAAGTAATATGTATAACTATTATAGTTCTAGCGATAATAACTGTATAATATGATTAATAATGCAGAACATATTGATAAAATTAGGAGTAATCAGTATAATTATTATAGTTCTAGCGATAATAACTGCATAATATCGGTAATAGTGTATGTTATATTGATAATATTGGGAGTAATAAGTATATTTATTATAGTTCTGACGATAATAACAGTATAATATGGGTGATAATGCATGTTATATTGATAATATTGGGAGTTATAAGTATAATTATTGTAGTTCTAGCGATAATAACTGCATAATATGGGTAATAATGCATGTTATATTGATAAAATGAGGAGTAATAAGTATAATTGTTATAGTTCTATCGATAATAACTGCACAATATCGGTAATAGTGCATGTTACATTGATAATAATAAAAGTAATAAGTATAATTAATATAGTTCGAGCGATAATAACTGCATAATATGGGTAATAATGCATGTTATATTGGTAAAATGAGGAGTAATAAGTATAATTGTTATAGTTCTGGCGATAAGAACTGCATAGTATTGGTAATCATGCATGTTACATTGATAACAGTAAAAGTAATAAGTATAATTATTGTAGTTCTAGCGATAATAACTGCATAGTATGGGTAATTATGCATGTTATATTGATAATATTGGGAGTAATAAGTATATTTATTATAGGTCTGACGATAATAACTGTATAATATGGGTAATAATGCATAACATATTGATAAAATTAGGTGTATTAAGTATAATTATTACAGCTCTAGCGATAATAACTGCATAATAGGGGTAATAATGCATGTTATACTGATAATAATATAAGTTATAAGTATAACTATTATAGTTCTAACGATAATAACTGTATAATATGGGTAATAATGCATAACATATTGATAAAATTAGGAGTAATAAGTATAATTATTATAGTTCTAGCGATAATAACTGCACAATATCGGTAATAGTGCATGTTATATTGATAATATTGGGAGTAATAAGTATATTTATTATAGTTCTGACTATAATAACAGTATAATATGGGTGATAATGCATGTTATATTGATAATATTGGGAGTAATAAGTATATTTATTATAGTTCTGACGATAATAACTGTATAATATGGGTAATAATGCATGTTATATTGATAATATTTGGAGTCATAAGTATAATTATTGTAGTTCTAGCGATAATAACTGCATAATATGGGTAATAATGCATGTTATATTGATAATATTGGGAGTAATAAGAATATTTATTGTAGTTCTCGCGATAATAACTGCTTAATATGGGTAATAATGCATAACATATTGATAAAATTAGGAGTAATAAGTATAATTATTATAGTTCTAGCGATAATAACTGCATAATAGGGGTAATAATGCATGATATATTGATAATATTGTGAGTAATAAGTATAATTATCATAGTTCTAGCAATAATAACTGCATAATATCGGTAATAGTGTATGTTATATTGATAATATTGGGAGTAATAAGTATATTTATTATAGTTCTGACGATAATAACAGTATAATATGGGTAATAATACATGTTATATTGATAATATTTGGAGTGTTAAGTATAATTATTGTAGTTCTCGCGATAATAACTGCATAATATGGGTAATAATGCATGTTATATTGATAATATTGGGAGTAATAAGAATATTTATTGTAGTTCTCGCGATAATAACTGCTTAATAGGGGTAATAATGCATAACATATTGATAAAATTAGGAGTAATAAGTATAATTATTATAGTTCTAGCGATAATAACTGCATAATAGGGGTAATAATGCATGATATATTGATAATATTGCGAGTAATAAGTATAATTATCATAGTTCTAGCAATAATAACTGCATAATATCGGTAATAGTGTATGTTATATTGATAATATTGGGAGTAATAAGTATATTTATTATAGTTCTGACGATAATAACAGTATAATATGGGTAATAATACATGTTATATTGATAATATTTGGAGTGTTAAGTATAATTATTGCAGTTCTCGCGATAATAACTGCATAATATGGGTAATAATGCTTGTTATATTGATAATATTGGGAGTAATAAGAATATTTATTGTAGTTCTCGCGATAATAACTGCTTAATATGGGTAATAATGCATAACATATTGATAAAATTAGGAGTAATAAGTATAATTATTATAGTTCTAGCGATAATAACTGCATAATAGGGGTAATAATGCATGATATATTGATAATATTGCGAGTAATAAGTATAATTATCATAGTTCTAGCAATAATAACTGCATAATATCGGTAATAGTGTATGTTATATTGATAATATTGGGAGTAATAAGTATAATTATTATAGTTCTGGCGATAATAACTGTATAATATGGGTAATAATGCATAACATATTGATAAAATTAGGAGTATTAAGTATAATTATTATAGCTCTAGCGATAATAACTGCATAATAGGGGTAATAATGCATGTTATACTGACAATAATATAAGTAATAAGTATAACTATTATAGTTCTAACGATAATAACTGTATAATATGGGTAATAATGCATGTTATACTAATAATAATATAAGTAATATGTATAACTATTATAGTTCTAGCGATAATAACTGTATAATATGATTAATAATGCAGAACATATTGATAAAATTAGGAGTAATCAGTATAATTATTATAGTTCTAGCGATAATAACTGCATAATATCGGTAATAGTGTATGTTATATTGATAATATTGGGAGTAATAAGTATATTTATTATAGTTCTGACGATAATAACAGTATAATATGGGTGATAATGCATGTTATATTGATAATATTGGGAGTTATAAGTATAATTATTGTAGTTCTAGCGATAATAACTGCATAATATGGGTAATAATGCATGTTATATTGATAAAATGAGGAGTAATAAGTATAATTGTTATAGTTCTATCGATAATAACTGCACAATATCGGTAATAGTGCATGTTACATTGATAATAATAAAAGTAATAAGTATAATTAATATAGTTCGAGCGATAATAACTGCATAATATGGGTAATAATGCATGTTATATTGGTAAAATGAGGAGTAATAAGTATAATTGTTATAGTTCTGGCGATAAGAACTGCATAGTATTGGTAATCATGCATGTTACATTGATAACAGTAAAAGTAATAAGTATAATTATTGTAGTTCTAGCGATAATAACTGCATAGTATGGGTAATTATGCATGTTATATTGATAATATTGGGAGTAATAAGTATAATTATTGTAGTTCTCGCGATAATAACTGCATAATATGGGTAATAATGCATGTTATATTGATAATATTGGGAGTAATAAGAATATTTATTATAGTTCTAGCGATAATAACTGTATAATATGATTAATAATGCATAACATATTGATAAAATTAGGAGTAATCAGTATAATTATTATAGTTCTAGCGATAATAACTGCATAATATCGGTAATAGTGTATGTTATATTGATAATATTGGGAGTAATAAGTATATTTATTATAGTTCTGACGATAATAACAATATAATATGGGTGATAATGCATGTTATATTGATAATATTGGGAGTTATAAGTATAATTATTGTAGTTCTAGCGATAATAACTGCATAATATGGGTAATAATGCATGTTATATTGATAAAATGAGGAGTAATAAGTATAATTATTATAGCTCTAGCGATAATAACTGCATAATAGGGGTAATAATGCATGTTATACTGATAATAATATAAGTAATAAGTATAACTATTATAGTTCTAGCGATAATAACTGTATAATATGGGTAATAATGCATAACATATTGATAAAATTAGGAGTAATAAGTATAATTATTATAGTTCTAGCGATAATAACTGCACAATATCGGTAATGTGCATGTTATATTGATAATATTGGGAGTAATAAGTATATTTATTATAGTTCTGACGATAATAACAGTATAATATGGGTAATAATGCATGGTATATTGATAATATTGGGAGTAATAAGTATAATTATTGTAGTTCTCGCGATAATAACTGCATAATATGGGTAATAATGCATGTTATATTGATAATATTGGGAGTAATAAGAATATTTATTGTAGTTCTCGCGATAATAACTGCTTAATATGGGTAATAATGCATAACATATTGATAAAATTAGGAGTAATAAGTATAATTATTATAGTTCTAGCGATAATAACTGCATAATAGGGGTAATAATGCATGATATATTGATAATATTGCGAGTAATAAGTATAATTATCATAGTTCTAGCAATAATAACTGCATAATATCGGTAATAGTGTATGTTATATTGATAATATTGGGAGTAATAAGTATATTTATTATAGTTCTGACGATAATAACAGTATAATATGGGTAATAATACATGTTATATTGATAATATTTGGAGTATTAAGTATAATTATTGTAGTTCTCGCGATAATAACTGCATAATATGGGTAATAATGCATGTTATATTGATAATATTGGGAGTAATAAGAATATTTATTGTAGTTCTCGCGATAATAACTGCTTAATAGGGGTAATAATGCATAACATATTGATAAAATTAGGAGTAATAAGTATAATTATTATAGTTCTAGCGATAATAACTGCATAATAGGGGTAATAATGCATGATATATTGATAATATTGCGAGTAATAAGTATAATTATCATAGTTCTAGCAATAATAACTGCATAATATCGGTAATAGTGTATGTTATATTGATAATATTGGGAGTAATAAGTATATTTATTATAGTTCTGACGATAATAACAGTATAATATGGGTAATAATACATGTTATATTGATAATATTGGGAGTTATAAGTATAATTATTGTAGTTCTAGCGATAATAACTGCATAATATGGGTAATAATGCATGTTATATTGATAAAATGAGGAGTAATAAGTATAATTATTATAGCTCTAGCGATAATAACTGCATAATAGGGGTAATAATGCATGTTATACTGATAATAATATAAGTAATAAGTATAACTATTATAGTTCTAGCGATAATAACTGTATAATATGGGTAATAATGCATAACATATTGATAAAATTAGGAGTAATAAGTATAATTATTATAGTTCTAGCGATAATAACTGCACAATATCGGTAATGTGCATGTTATATTGATAATATTGGGAGTAATAAGTATATTTATTATAGTTCTGACGATAATAACAGTATAATATGGGTAATAATGCATGGTATATTGATAATATTGGGAGTAATAAGTATAATTATTGTAGTTCTCGCGATAATAACTGCATAATATGGGTAATAATGCATGTTATATTGATAATATTGGGAGTAATAAGAATATTTATTGTAGTTCTCGCGATAATAACTGCTTAATATGGGTAATAATGCATAACATATTGATAAAATTAGGAGTAATAAGTATAATTATTATAGTTCTAGCGATAATAACTGCATAATAGGGGTAATAATGCATGATATATTGATAATATTGCGAGTAATAAGTATAATTATCATAGTTCTAGCAATAATAACTGCATAATATCGGTAATAGTGTATGTTATATTGATAATATTGGGAGTAATAAGTATATTTATTATAGTTCTGACGATAATAACAGTATAATATGGGTGATAATGCATGTTATATTGATAATATTGGGAGTTATAAGTATAATTATTGTAGTTCTAGCGATAATAACTGCATAATATGGGTAATAATGCATGTTATATTGATAAAATGAGGAGTAATAAGTATAATTGTTATAGTTCTATCGATAATAACTGCACAATATCGGTAATAGTGCATGTTACATTGATAATAATAAAAGTAATAAGTATAATTAATATAGTTCGAGCGATAATAACTGCATAATATGGGTAATAATGCATGTTATATTGGTAAAATGAGGAGTAATAAGTATAATTGTTATAATTCTGGCGATAAGAACTGCATAGTATTGGTAATCATGCATGTTACATTGATAACAGTAAAAGTAATAAGTATAATTATTGTAGTTCTAGCGATAATAACTGCATAGTATGGGTAATTATGCATGTTATATTGATAATATTGGGAGTAATAAGTATAATTATTGTAGTTCTCGCGATAATAACTGCATAATATGGGTAATAATGCATGTTATATTGATAATATTGGGAGTAATAAGAATATTTATTATAGTTCTAGCGATAATAACTGTATAATATGATTAATAATGCATAACATATTGATAAAATTAGGAGTAATCAGTATAATTATTATAGTTCTAGCGATAATAACTGCATAATATCGGTAATAGTGTATGTTATATTGATAATATTGGGAGTAATAAGTATATTTATTATAGTTCTGACGATAATAACAATATAATATGGGTGATAATGCATGTTATATTGATAATATTGGGAGTTATAAGTATAATTATTGTAGTTCTAGCGATAATAACTGCATAATATGGGTAATAATGCATGTTATATTGATAAAATGAGGAGTAATAAGTATAATTATTATAGCTCTAGCGATAATAACTGCATAATAGGGGTAATAATGCATGTTATACTGATAATAATATAAGTAATAAGTATAACTATTATAGTTCTAGCGATAATAACTGTATAATATGGGTAATAATGCATAACATATTGATAAAATTAGGAGTAATAAGTATAATTATTATAGTTCTAGCGATAATAACTGCACAATATCGGTAATGTGCATGTTATATTGATAATATTGGGAGTAATAAGTATATTTATTATAGTTCTGACGATAATAACAGTATAATATGGGTAATAATGCATGGTATATTGATAATATTGGGAGTAATAAGTATAATTATTGTAGTTCTCGCGATAATAACTGCATAATATGGGTAATAATGCATGTTATATTGATAATATTGGGAGTAATAAGAATATTTATTGTAGTTCTCGCGATAATAACTGCTTAATATGGGTAATAATGCATAACATATTGATAAAATTAGGAGTAATAAGTATAATTATTATAGTTCTAGCGATAATAACTGCATAATAGGGGTAATAATGCATGATATATTGATAATATTGCGAGTAATAAGTATAATTATCATAGTTCTAGCAATAATAACTGCATAATATCGGTAATAGTGTATGTTATATTGATAATATTGGGAGTAATAAGTATATTTATTATAGTTCTGACGATAATAACAGTATAATATGGGTAATAATACATGTTATATTGATAATATTTGGAGTATTAAGTATAATTATTGTAGTTCTCGCGATAATAACTGCATAATATGGGTAATAATGCATGTTATATTGATAATATTGGGAGTAATAAGAATATTTATTGTAGTTCTCGCGATAATAACTGCTTAATAGGGGTAATAATGCATAACATATTGATAAAATTAGGAGTAATAAGTATAATTATTATAGTTCTAGCGATAATAACTGCATAATAGGGGTAATAATGCATGATATATTGATAATATTGCGAGTAATAAGTATAATTATCATAGTTCTAGCAATAATAACTGCATAATATCGGTAATAGTGTATGTTATATTGATAATATTGGGAGTAATAAGTATATTTATTATAGTTCTGACGATAATAACAGTATAATATGGGTAATAATACATGTTATATTGATAATATTTGGAGTGTTAAGTATAATTATTGCAGTTCTCGCGATAATAACTGCATAATATGGGTAATAATGCATGTTATATTGATAATATTGGGAGTAATAAGAATAATTATTGTAGTTCTCGCGATAATAATTGCTTAATATGGGTAATAATGCATAACATATTGATAAAATTAGGAGTAATAAGTATAATTATTATAGTTCTAGCGATAATAACTGCATAATAGGGGTAATAATGCATGATATATTGATAATATTGCGAGTAATAAGTATAATTATCATAGTTCTAGCAATAATAACTGCATAATATCGGTAATAGTGTATGTTATATTGATAATATTGGGAGTAATAAGTATATTTATTATAGTTCTGGCGATAATAACTGTATAATATGGGTAATAATGCATAACATATTGATAAAATTAGGAGTATTAAGTATAATTATTATAGCTCTAGCGATAATAACTGCATAATAGGGGTAATAATGCATGTTATATTGACAATAATATAAGTAATAAGTATAACTATTATAGTTCTAACGATAATAACTGTATAATATGGGTAATAATGCATGTTATACTAATAATAATATAAGTAATATGTATAACTATTATAGTTCTAGCGATAATAACTGTATAATATGATTAATAATGCATAACATATTGATAAAATTAGGAGTAATCAGTATAATTATTATAGTTCTAGCGATAATAACTGCATAATATCGGTAATAGTGTATGTTATATTGATAATATTGGGAGTAATAAGTATATTTATTATAGTTCTGACGATAATAACAGTATAATATGGCTGATAATGCATGTTATATTGATAATATTGGGAGTTATAAGTATAATTATTGTAGTTCTAGCGATAATGACTGCATAATATGGGTAATAATGCATGTTATATTGATAAAATGAGGAGTAATAAGTATAATTGTTATAGTTCTATCGATAATAACTGCACAATATCGGTAATAGTGCATGTTACATTGATAATAATAAAAGTAATAAGTATAATTAATATAGTTCGAGCGATAATAACTGCATAATATGGGTAATAATGCATGTTATATTGGTAAAATGAGGAGTAATAAGTATAATTGTTATAGTTCTGGCGATAAGAACTGCATAGTATTGGTAATCATGCATGTTACATTGATAACAGTAAAAGTAATAAGTATAATTATTGTAGTTCTAGCGATAATAACTGCATAGTATGGGTAATTATGCATGTTATATTGATAATATTGGGAGTAATAAGTATATTTATTATAGGTCTGACGATAATAACTGTATAATATGGGTAATAATGCATAACATATTGATAAAATTAGGAGTATTAAGTATAATTATTACAGCTCTAGCGATAATAACTGCATAATAGGGGTAATAATGCATGTTATACTGATAATAATATAAGTTATAAGTATAACTATTATAGTTCTAACGATAATAACTGTATAATATGGGTAATAATGCATAACATATTGATAAAATTAGGAGTAATAAGTATAATTATTATAGTTCTAGCGATAATAACTGCACAATATCGGTAATAGTGCATGTTATATTGATAATATTGGGAGTAATAAGTATATTTATTATAGTTCTGACTATAATAACAGTATAATATGGGTGATAATGCATGTTATATTGATAATATTGGGAGTAATAAGTATATTTATTATAGTTCTGACGATAATAACTGTATAATATGGGTAATAATGCATGTTATATTGATAATATTTGGAGTCATAAGTATAATTATTGTAGTTCTCGCGATAATAACTGCATAATAGGGGTAATAATGCATGTTATACTGATAATAATATAAGTAATAAGTATAACTATTATAGTTCTAGCGATAATAACTGTATAATATGGGTAATAATGCATAACATATTGATAAAATTAGGAGTAATAAGTATAATTATTATAGTTCTAGCGATAATAACTGCATAATAGGGGTAATAATGCATGATATATTGATAATATTGCGAGTAATAAGTATAATTATCATGGTTCTAGCAATAATAACTGCATAATATGGGTAATAATGCATGTTATATTGATAAAATGAGAAGTAATGAGTATAATTATTATAGTTCTGGCGATAATAACTGTATAATATGGGTAATAATGCATAACATATTGATAAAATTAGGAGTATTAAGTATAATTATTATAGCTCTAGCGATAATAACTGCATAATAGGGGTAATAATGCATGTTATACTGATAATAATATAAGTAATAAGTATAACTATTATAGTTCTGACGATAATAACTGTATAATATGGGTAATAATGCATGGTATATAGATAATATTGGGAGTAATAAGTATAATTATTGTAGTTCTGGCGATAATAACTGTATAATATGGGTAATAATGCATGTTATACTGATAATAATATAAGTAATAGGTATAAGTATTATAGTTCTAGCGTTAATAACTGTATAATATGGCTAATAATGCATAACATATTGATAAAATTAAGAGTAATAAGTATAATTATTATAGTTCTAGCGATAATAACTGCACAATATAGGTAATGTGCATGTTATATTGATAACATTGGGTGTAATAAGTATATTTATTATAGTTCTGACGATAATAACAGTATAATATGGGTAATAATGCATGGTATATTGATAATATTGGGAGTAATAAGTATAATTATTGTAGTTCTCGCGATAATAACTGCATAATATGGGTAATAATGCATGTTATATTGATAATATTGGGAGTAATAAGAATATTTATTGTAGTTCTCGCGATAATAACTGCTTAATATGGGTAATAATGCATAACATATTGATAAAATTAGGAGTAATAAGTATAATTATTATAGTTCTAGCGATAATAACTGCATAATAGGGGTAATAATGCATGATATATTGATAATATTGCGAGTAATAAGTATAATTATCATAGTTCTAGCAATAATAACTGCATAATATGGGTAATAATGCATGTTATATTGATAAAATGAGAAGTAATGAGTATAATTATTATAGTTCTGGCGATAATAACTGTATAATATGGGTAATAATGCATAACATATTGATAAAATTAGGAGTATTAAGTATAATTATTATAGCTCTAGCGATAATAACTGCATAATAGGGGTAATAATGCATGTTATACTGATAATAATATAAGTAATAAGTATAACTATTATAGTTCTAACGATAATAACTGTATAATATGGGTAATAATGCATGTTATACTAATAATAATATAAGTAATATGTATAACTATTGTAGTTCTAGCGATAATAACTGTATAATATGATTAATAATGCATAACATATTGATAAAATTAGGAGTAATCAGTATAATTATTATAGTTCTAGCGATAATAACTGCATAATGTCGGTAATAGTGTATGTTATATTGATAATATTGGGAGTAATAAGTATATTTATTATAGTTCTGACGATAATAACAGTATAATATGGGTAATAATACATGTTATATTCATAATATTTGGAGTGTTAAGTATAATTATTGTAGTTCTCGCGATAATAACTGCATAATATGGGTAATAATGCATGTTATATTGATAATATTGGTAGTAATAAGAATAATTATTGTAGTTCTCGCGATAATAACTGCTTAATATGGATAATAATGCATAACATATTGATAAAATTAGGAGTAATAAGTATAATTATTATAGTTCTAGCGATAATAACTGCATAATAGGGGTAATAATGCATGATATATTGATAATATTGCGAGTAATAAGTATAATTATCATAGTTCTAGCAATAATAACTGCATAATATCGGTAATAGTGTATGTTATATTGATAATATAGGGAGTAATAAGTATATTTATTATAGTTCTGACGATAATAACAGTATAATATGGGTAATAATGCATGTTATATTGATAATATTGGGAGTAATAAGTATATTTATTATAGTTCTGACGATAATAACTGCATAATATCGGTAATAGTGTATGTTATATTGATAATATTGGGAGTAATAAGTATATTTATTATAGTTCTGGCGATAATAACTGTATAATATGGGTAATAATGCATAACATATTGATAAAATTAGGAGTATTAAGTATAATTATTATAGCTCTAGCGATAATAACTGCATAATAGGGGTAATAATGCATGTTATACTGACAATAATATAAGTAATAAGTATAACTATTATAGTTCTAACGATAATAACTGCATAATAGGGGTAATAATGCATGTTATACTGATAATAATATAAGTAATAAGTATAACTATTATAGTTCTAGCGATAATAACTGTATAATATGGGTAATAATGCATAACATATTGATAAAATTAGGAGTAATAAGTATAATTATTATAGTTCTAGCGATAATAACTGCATAATAGGGGTAATAATGCATGATATATTGATAATATTGCGAGTTATAAGTATAATTATCATAGTTCTAGCAATAATAACTGCATAATATGGGTAATAATGCATGTTATATTGATAAAATGAGAAGTAATGAGTATAATTATTATAGTTCTGGCGATAATAACTGTATAATATGGGTAATAATGCATAACATATTGATAAAAATAGGAGTATTAAGTATAATTATTATAGCTCTAGCGATAATAACTGCATAATAGGGGTAATAATGCATGTTATACTGATAATAATATAAGTAATAAGTATAACTATTATAGTTCTAGCGTTAATAACTGTATAATATGGGTAATAATGCATAACATATTGATAAAATTAGGAGTAATAAGTATAATTATTATAGTTCTAGCGATAATAACTGCACAATATCGGTAATGTGCATGTTATATTGATAATATTGGGAGTAATAAGTATATTTATTATAGTTCTGACGATAATAACAGTATAATATGGGTAATAATGCATGGTATATTGATAATATTGGGAGTAATAAGTATAATTATTGTAGTTCTCGCGATAATAACTGCATAATATGGGTAATAATGCATGTTATATTGATAATATTGGGAGTAATAAGAATATTTATTGTAGTTCTCGCGATAATAACTGCTTAATATGGGTAATAATGCATAACATATTGATAAAATTAGGAGTAATAAGTATAATTATCATAGTTCTAGCAATAATAACTGCATAATATGGGTAATAATGCTTGTTATATTGATAAAATGAGAAGTAATGAGTATAATTATTATAGTTCTGGCGATAATAACTGTATAATATGGGTAATAATGCATAACATATTGATAAAATTAGGAGTATTAAGTATAATTATTATAGCTCTAGCGATAATAACTGCATAATAGGGGTAATAATGCATGTTATACTGATAATAATATAAGTAATAAGTATAACTATTATAGTTCTAGCGATAATAACTGTATAATATGATTAATAATGCATAACATATTGATAAAATTAGGAGTAATCAGTATAATTATTGTAGTTCTAGCGATAATAACTGCATAATATGGGTAATAATGCATGTTATATTGATAAAATGAGGAGTAATAAGTATAATTATTATAGCTCTAGCGATAATAACTGCATAATAGGGGTAATAATGCATGTTATACTGATAATAATATAAGTAATAAGTATAACTATTATAGTTCTAGCGATAATAACTGTATAATATGGGTAATAATGCATAACATATTGATAAAATTACGAGTAATAAGTATAATTATTATAGTTCTAGCGATAATAACTGCACAATATCGGTAATGTGCATGTTATATTGATAATATTGGGAGTAATAAGTATATTTATTATAGTTCTGACGATAATAACAGTATAATATGGGTAATAATACATGTTATATTCATAATATTTGGAGTGTTAAGTATAATTATTGTAGTTCTCGCGATAATAACTGCATAATATGGGTAATAATGCATGTTATATTGATAATATTGGTAGTAATAAGAATAATTATTGTAGTTCTCGCGATAATAACTGCTTAATATGGATAATAATGCATAACATATTGATTAAATTAGGAGTAATAAGTATAATTATTATAGTTCTAGCGATAATAACTGCATAATAGGGGTAATAATGCATGATATATTGATAATATTGCGAGTAATAAGTATAATTATCATAGTTCTAGCAATAATAACTGCATAATATCGGTAATAGTGTATGTTATATTGATAATATAGGGAGTAATAAGTATATTTATTATAGTTCTGACGATAATAACAGTATAATATGGGTAATAATGCATGTTATATTGATAATATTGGGAGTAATAAGTATATTTATTATAGTTCTGACGATAATAACTGCATAATATCGGTAATAGTGTATGTTATATTGATAATATTGGGAGTAATAAGTATATTTATTATAGTTCTGGCGATAATAACTGTATAATATGGGTAATAATGCATAACATATTGATAAAATTAGGAGTATTAAGTATAATTATTATAGCTCTAGCGATAATAACTGCATAATAGGGGTAATAATGCATGTTATACTGACAATAATATAAGTAATAAGTATAACTATTATAGTTCTAACGATAATAACTGCATAATAGGGGTAATAATGCATGTTATACTGATAATAATATAAGTAATAAGTATAACTATTATAGTTCTAGCGATAATAACTGTATAATATGGGTAATAATGCATAACATATTGATAAAATTAGGAGTAATAAGTATAATTATTATAGTTCTAGCGATAATAACTGCATAATAGGGGTAATAATGCATGATATATTGATAATATTGCGAGTAATAAGTATAATTATCATAGTTCTAGCAATAATAACTGCATAATATGGGTAATAATGCATGTTATATTGATAAAATGAGAAGTAATGAGTATAATTATTATAGTTCTGGCGATAATAACTGTATAATATGGGTAATAATGCATAACATATTGATAAAAATAGGAGTATTAAGTATAATTATTATAGCTCTAGCGATAATAACTGCATAATAGGGGTAATAATGCATGTTATACTGATAATAATATAAGTAATAAGTATAACTATTATAGTTCTAGCGTTAATAACTGTATAATATGGGTAATAATGCATAACATATTGATAAAATTAGGAGTAATAAGTATAATTATTATAGTTCTAGCGATAATAACTGCACAATATCGGTAATGTGCATGTTATATTGATAATATTGGGAGTAATAAGTATATTTATTATAGTTCTGACGATAATAACAGTATAATATGGGTAATAATGCATGGTATATTGATAATATTGGGAGTAATAAGTATAATTATTGTAGTTCTCGCGATAATAACTGCATAATATGGGTAATAATGCATGTTATATTGATAATATTGGGAGTAATAAGAATATTTATTGTAGTTCTCGCGATAATAACTGCTTAATATGGGTAATAATGCATAACATATTGATAAAATTAGGAGTAATAAGTATAATTATCATAGTTCTAGCAATAATAACTGCATAATATGGGTAATAATGCTTGTTATATTGATAAAATGAGAAGTAATGAGTATAATTATTATAGTTCTGGCGATAATAACTGTATAATATGGGTAATAATGCATAACATATTGATAAAATTAGGAGTATTAAGTATAATTATTATAGCTCTAGCGATAATAACTGCATAATAGGGGTAATAATGCATGTTATACTGATAATAATATAAGTAATAAGTATAACTATTATAGTTCTAGCGATAATAACTGTATAATATGATTAATAATGCATAACATATTGATAAAATTAGGAGTAATCAGTATAATTATTATAGTTCTAGCGATAATAACTGCATAATATCGGTAATAGTGTATGTTATATTGATAATATTGGGAGTAATAAGTATATTTATTATAGTTCTGACGATAATAACAATATAATATGGGTGATAATGCATGTTATATTGATAATATTGGGAGTTATAAGTATAATTATTGTAGTTCTAGCGATAATAACTGCATAATATGGGTAATAATGCATGTTATATTGATAAAATGAGGAGTAATAAGTATAATTATTATAGCTCTAGCGATAATAACTGCATAATAGGGGTAATAATGCATGTTATACTGATAATAATATAAGTAATAAGTATAACTATTATAGTTCTAGCGATAATAACTGTATAATATGGGTAATAATGCATAACATATTGATAAAATTACGAGTAATAAGTATAATTATTATAGTTCTAGCGATAATAACTGCACAATATCGGTAATGTGCATGTTATATTGATAATATTGGGAGTAATAAGTATATTTATTATAGTTCTGACGATAATAACAGTATAATATGGGTAATAATGCATGGTATATTGATAATATTGGGAGTAATAAGTATAATTATTGTAGTTCTCGCGATAATAACTGCATAATATGGGTAATAATGCATGTTATATTGATAATATTGGGAGTAATAAGAATATTTATTGTAGTTCTCGCGATAATAACTGCTTAATATGGGTAATAATGCATAACATATTGATAAAATTAGGAGTAATAAGTATAATTATTATAGTTCTAGCGATAATAACTGCATAATAGGGGTAATAATGCATGATATATTGATAATATTGTGAGTAATAAGTATAATTATCATAGTTCTAGCAATAATAACTGCATAATATCGGTAATAGTGTACGTTATATTGATAATATTGGGAGTAATAAGTATATTTATTATAGTTCTGACGATAATAACAGTATAATATGGGTAATAATACATGTTATATTGATAATATTTGGAGTGTTAAGTATAATTATTGTAGTTCTCGCGATAATAACTGCATAATATGGGTAATAATGCATGTTATATTGATAATATTGGGAGTAATAAGAATATTTATTGTAGTTCTCGCGATAATAACTGCTTAATAGGGGTAATAATGCATAACATATTGATAAAATTAGGAGTAATAAGTATAATTATTATAGCTCTAGCGATAATAACTGCATAATAGGGGTAATAATGCATGTTATACTGACAATAATATAAGTAATAAGTATAACTATTATAGTTCTAACGATAATAACTGTATAATATGGGTAATAATGCATGTTATACTAATAATAATATAAGTAATATGTATAACTATTATAGTTCTAGCGATAATAACTGTATAATATGATTAATAATGCATAACATATTGATAAAATTAGGAGTAATCAGTATAATTATTATAGTTCTAGCGATAATAACTGCATAATATCGGTAATAGTGTATGTTATATTGATAATATTGGGAGTAATAAGTATATTTATTATAGTTCTGACGATAATAACAGTATAATATGGGTGATAATGCATGTTATATTGATAATATTGGGAGTTATAAGTATAATTATTGTAGTTCTAGCGATAATAACTGCATAATATGGGTAATAATGCATGTTATATTGATAAAATGAGGAGTAATAAGTATAATTGTTATAGTTCTATCGATAATAACTGCACAATATCGGTAATAGTGCATGTTACATTGATAATAATAAAAGTAATAAGTATAATTAATATAGTTCGAGCGATAATAACTGCATAATATGGGTAATAATGCATGTTATATTGGTAAAATGAGGAGTAATAAGTATAATTGTTATAGTTCTGGCGATAAGAACTGCATAGTATTGGTAATCATGCATGTTACATTGATAACAGTAAAAGTAATAAGTATAATTATTGTAGTTCTAGCGATAATAACTGCATAGTATGGGTAATTATGCATGTTATATTGATAATATTGGGAGTAATAAGTATATTTATTATAGGTCTGACGATAATAGCTGTATAATATGGGTAATAATGCATAACATATTGATAAGATTAGGTGTATTAAGTATAATTATTACAGCTCTAGCGATAATAACTGCCTAATAGGGGTAATAATGCATGTTATACTGATAATAATATAAGTTATAAGTATAACTATTATAGTTCTAACGATAATAACTGTATAATATGGGTAATAATGCATAACATATTGATAAAATTAGGAGTATTAAGTATAATTATTATAGCTCTAGCGATAATAACTGCATAATAGGGGTAATAATGCATGTTATACTGATAATAATATAAGTAATAAGTATAACTATTATAGTTCTAGCGATAATAACTGTATAATATGATTAATAATGCATAACATATTGATAAAATTAGGAGTAATCAGTATAATTATTATAGTTCTAGCGATAATAACTGCATAATATCGGTAATAGTGTATGTTATATTGATAATATTGGGAGTAATAAGTATATTTATTATAGTTCTGACGATAATAACAATATAATATGGGTGATAATGCATGTTATATTGATAATATTGGGAGTTATAAGTATAATTATTGTAGTTCTAGCGATAATAACTGCATAATATGGGTAATAATGCATGTTATATTGATAAAATGAGGAGTAATAAGTATAATTATTATAGCTCTAGCGATAATAACTGCATAATAGGGGTAATAATGCATGTTATACTGATAATAATATAAGTAATAAGTATAACTATTATAGTTCTAGCGATAATAACTGTATAATATGGGTAATAATGCATAACATATTGATAAAATTACGAGTAATAAGTATAATTATTATAGTTCTAGCGATAATAACTGCACAATATCGGTAATGTGCATGTTATATTGATAATATTGGGAGTAATAAGTATATTTATTATAGTTCTGACGATAATAACAGTATAATATGGGTAATAATGCATGGTATATTGATAATATTGGGAGTAATAAGTATAATTATTGTAGTTCTCGCGATAATAACTGCATAATATGGGTAATAATGCATGTTATATTGATAATATTGGGAGTAATAAGAATATTTATTGTAGTTCTCGCGATAATAACTGCTTAATATGGGTAATAATGCATAACATATTGATAAAATTAGGAGTAATAAGTATAATTATTATAGTTCTAGCGATAATAACAGTATAATATGGGTAATAATGCATGGTATATTGATAATATTGGGAGTAATAAGTATAATTATTGTAGTTCTCGCGATAATAACTGCATAATATGGGTAATAATGCATGTTATATTGATAATATTGGGAGTAATAAGAATATTTATTGTAGTTCTCGCGATAATAACTGCTTAATATGGGTAATAATGCATAACATATTGATAAAATTAGGAGTAATAAGTATAATTATTATAGTTCTAGCGATAATAACTGCATAATAGGGGTAATAATGCATGATATATTGATAATATTGCGAGTAATAAGTATAATTATCATAGTTCTAGCAATAATAACTGCATAATATCGGTAATAGTGTATGTTATATTGATAATATTGGGAGTAATAAGTATATTTATTATAGTTCTGACGATAATAACAGTATAATATGGGTAATAATACATGTTATATTGATAATATTTGGAGTGTTAAGTATAATTATTGCAGTTCTCGCGATAATAACTGCATAATATGGGTAATAATGCATGTTATATTGATAATATTGGGAGTAATAAGAATAATTATTGTAGTTCTCGCGATAATAACTGCTTAATATGGGTAATAATGCATAACATATTGATAAAATTAGGAGTAATATGTATAATTATTATAGTTCTAGCGATAATAACTGCATAATAGGGGTAATAATGCATGATATATTGATAATATTGCGAGTAATAAGTATAATTATCATAGTTCTAGCAATAATAACTGCATAATATCGGTAATAGTGTATGTTATATTGATAATATTGGGAGTAATAAGTATATTTATTATAGGTCTGACGATAATAACTGTATAATATGGGTAATAATGCATAACATATTGATAAAATTAGGAGTATTAAGTATAATTATTACAGCTCTAGCGATAATAACTGCATAATAGGGGTAATAATGCATGTTATACTGATAATAATATAAGTTATAAGTATAACTATTATAGTTCTAACGATAATAACTGTATAATATGGGTAATAATGCATAACATATTGATAAAATTAGGAGTAATAAGTATAATTATTATAGTTCTAGCGATAATAACTGCACAATATCGGTAATAGTGCATGTTATATTGATAATATTGGGAGTAATAAGTATATTTATTATAGTTCTGACTATAATAACAGTATAATATGGGTGATAATGCATGTTATATTGATAATATTGGGAGTACTAAGTATATTTATTATAGTTCTGACGATGATAACTGTATAATATGGGTAATAATGCATGTTATATTGATAATATTTGGAGTCATAAGTATAATTATTGTAGTTCTCGCGATAATAACTGCATAATAGGGGTAATAATGCATGTTATACTGATAATAATATAAGTAATATGTATAACTATTATAGTTCTAACGATAATAACTGTATAATATGGGTAATAATGCATGTTATATTGATAAAATGAGGAGTAATAAGTATAATTCTTATAGTTCTAGCGATAATAACTGCATAATATGGGTAATAATGCATGTTATATTGATAAAATGAGAAGTAATAAGTATAATTATTATAGTTCTGGCGATAATAACTGTATAATATGGGTAATAATGCATAACATATTGATAAAATTAGGAGTATTAAGTATAATTATTATAGCTCTAGCGATAATAACTGCATAATAGGGGTAATAATGCATGTTATACTGATAATAATATAAGTAATAAGTATAACTATTATAGTTCTAGCGATAATAACTGTATAATATGGGTAATAATGCATAACATATTGATAAAATTAGGAGTAATAAGTATAATTATTATAGTTCTAGCGATAATAACTGCACAATATCGGTAATGTGCATGTTATATTGATAATATTGGGAGTAATAAGTATATTTATTATAGTTCTGACGATAATAACAGTATAATATGGGGAATAATGCATGGTATATTGATAATATTGGGAGTAATAAGTATAATTATCGTAGTTCTCGCGATAATAACTGCATAATATGGGTAATAATGCATGTTATATTGATAATATTGGGAGTAATAAGAATATTTATTGTAGTTCTCGCGATAATAACTGCTTAATATGGGTAATAATGCATAACATATTGATAAAATTAGGAGTAATAAGTATAATTATTATAGTTCTAGCGATAATAACTGCATAATAGGGGTAATAATGCATGATATATTGATAATATTGCGAGTAATAAGTATAATTATCATAGTTCTAGCAATAATAACTGCATAATATCGGTAATAGTGTATGTTATATTGATAATATTGGGAGTAATAAGTATATTTATTATAGTTCTGACGATAATAACAGTATAATATGGGTAATAATACATGTTATATTGATAATATTTGGAGTGTTAAGTATAATTATTGCAGTTCTCGCGATAATAACTGCATAATATGGGTAATAATGCATGTTATATTGATAATATTGGGAGTAATAAGAATAATTATTGTAGTTCTCGCGATAATAACTGCTTAATATGGGTAATAATGCATAACATATTGATAAAATTAGGAGTAATATGTATAATTATTATAGTTCTAGCGATAATAACTGCATAATAGGGGTAATAATGCATGTTATACTGATAATAATATAAGTAATAAGTATAACTATTATAGTTCTAACGATAATAACTGTATAATATGGGTAATAATGCATGTTATATTGATAAAATGAGGAGTAATAAGTATAATTCTTATAGTTCTAGCGATAATAACTGCATAATATGGGTAATAATGCATGTTATATTGATAAAATGAGAAGTAATAAGTATAATTATTATAGTTCTGGCGATAATAACTGTATAATATGGGTAATAATGCATAACATATTGATAAAATTAGGAGTATTAAGTATAATTATTATATCTCTAGCGATAATAACTGCATAATAGGGGTAATAATGCATGTTATACTGATAATAATATAAGTAATAAGTATAACTATTATAGTTCTAGCAATAATAACTGTATAATATGGGTAATAATGCATAACATATTGATAATATTGGGAGTAATAAGTATATTTATTATAGTTCTGACGATAATAACAGTATAATATGGGTAATAATGCATGGTATATTGATAATATTGGGAGTAATAAGTATAATTATTGTAGTTCTCGCGATAATAACTGCATAATATGGGTAATAATGCATGTTATATTGATAATATTGGGAGTAATAAGAATATTTATTGTAGTTCTCGCGATAATAACTGCTTAATATGGGTAATAATGCATAACATATTGATAAAATTAGGAGTAATAAGTATAATTATTATAGTTCTAGCGATAATAACTGCATAATAGGGGTAATAATGCATGATATATTGATAATATTGCGAGTAATAAGTATAATTATCATAGTTCTAGCAATAATAACTGCATAATATCGGTAATAGTGTATGTTATATTGATAATATTGGGAGTAATAAGTATATTTATTATAGTTCTGACGATAATAACAGTATAATATGGGTAATAATACATGTTATATTGATAATATTTGGAGTGTTAAGTATAATTATTGCAGTTCTCGCGATAATAACTGCATAATATGGGTAATAATGCATGTTATATTGATAATATTGGGAGTAATAAGAATAATTATTGTAGTTCTCGCGATAATAACTGCTTAATATGGGTAATAATGCATAACATATTGATAAAATTAGGAGTAATATGTATAATTATTATAGTTCTAGCGATAATAACTGCATAATAGGGGTAATAATGCATGATATATTGATAATATTGCGAGTAATAAGTATAATTATCATAGTTCTAGCAATAATAACTGCATAATATCGGTAATAGTGTATGTTATATTGATAATATTGGGAGTAATAAGTATATTTATTATAGGTCTGACGATAATAACTGTATAATATGGGTAATAATGCATAACATATTGATAAAATTAGGAGTATTAAGTATAATTATTACAGCTCTAGCGATAATAACTGCATAATAGGGGTAATAATGCATGTTATACTGATAATAATATAAGTTATAAGTATAACTATTATAGTTCTAACGATAATAACTGTATAATATGGGTAATAATGCATAACATATTGATAAAATTAGGAGTAATAAGTATAATTATTATAGTTCTAGCGATAATAACTGCACAATATCGGTAATAGTGCATGTTATATTGATAATATTGGGAGTAATAAGTATATTTATTATAGTTCTGACTATAATAACAGTATAATATGGGTGATAATGCATGTTATATTGATAATATTGGGAGTACTAAGTATATTTATTATAGTTCTGACGATGATAACTGTATAATATGGGTAATAATGCATGTTATATTGATAATATTTGGAGTCATAAGTATAATTATTGTAGTTCTCGCGATAATAACTGCATAATAGGGGTAATAATGCATGTTATACTGATAATAATATAAGTAATATGTATAACTATTATAGTTCTAACGATAATAACTGTATAATATGGGTAATAATGCATGTTATATTGATAAAATGAGGAGTAATAAGTATAATTCTTATAGTTCTAGCGATAATAACTGCATAATATGGGTAATAATGCATGTTATATTGATAAAATGAGAAGTAATAAGTATAATTATTATAGTTCTGGCGATAATAACTGTATAATATGGGTAATAATGCATAACATATTGATAAAATTAGGAGTATTAAGTATAATTATTATAGCTCTAGCGATAATAACTGCATAATAGGGGTAATAATGCATGTTATACTGATAATAATATAAGTAATAAGTATAACTATTATAGTTCTAGCGATAATAACTGTATAATATGGGTAATAATGCATAACATATTGATAAAATTAGGAGTAATAAGTATAATTATTATAGTTCTAGCGATAATAACTGCACAATATCGGTAATGTGCATGTTATATTGATAATATTGGGAGTAATAAGTATATTTATTATAGTTCTGACGATAATAACAGTATAATATGGGGAATAATGCATGGTATATTGATAATATTGGGAGTAATAAGTATAATTATCGTAGTTCTCGCGATAATAACTGCATAATATGGGTAATAATGCATGTTATATTGATAATATTGGGAGTAATAAGAATATTTATTGTAGTTCTCGCGATAATAACTGCTTAATATGGGTAATAATGCATAACATATTGATAAAATTAGGAGTAATAAGTATAATTATTATATTTCTAGCGATAATAACTGCATAATAGGGGTAATAATGCATGATATATTGATAATATTGCGAGTAATAAGTATAATTATCATAGTTCTAGCAATAATAACTGCATAATATGGGTAATAATGCATGTTATATTGATAAAATGAGAAGTAATGAGTATAATTATTATAGTTCTGGCGATAATAACTGTATAATATGGGTAATAATGCATAACATATTGATAAAATTAGGAGTATTAAGTATAATTATTATAGCTCTAGCGATAATAACTGCATAATAGGGGTAATAATGCATGTTATACTGATAATAATATAAGTAATAAGTATAACTATTATAGTTCTAGCGATAATAACTGTATAATATGGGTAATAATGCATAACATATTGATAAAATTAGGAGTAATAAGTATAATTATTATAGTTCTAGCGATAATAACTGCACAATATCGGTAATGTGCATGTTATATTGATAATATTGGGAGTAATAAGTATATTTATTATAGTTCTAGCGATAATAACTGTATAATATGATTAATAATGCATAACATATTGATAAAATTAGGAGTAATCAGTATAATTATTATAGTTCTAGCGATAATAACTGCATAATATCGGTAATAGTGTATGTTATATTGATAATATTGGGAGTAATAAGTATAACTATTATAGTTCTAACGATAATAACTGTATAATATGGGTAATAATGCATAACATATTGATAAAATTAGGAGTAATAAGTATAATTATTATAGTTCTAGCGATAATAACTGCACAATATCGGTAATGTGCATGTTATATTGATAATATTGGGAGTAATAAGTATAATTATTATAGTTCTGGCGATAATAACTGTATAATATGGGTAATAATGCATAACATATTGATAAAATTAGGAGTATTAAGTATAATTATTATAGCTCTAGCGATAATAACTGCATAATAGGGGTAATAATGCATGTTATACTGATAATAATATAAGTAATAAGTATAACTATTATAGTTCTAGCGATAATAACTGTATAATATGGGTAATAATGCATAACATATTGATAAAATTAGGAGTAATAAGTATAATTATTATAGTTCTAGCGATAATAACTGCACAATATCGGTAATGTGCATGTTATATTGATAATATTGGGAGTAATAAGTATATTTATTATAGTTCTGACGATAATAACAGTATAATATGGGGAATAATGCATGGTATATCGATAATATTGGGAGTAATAAGTATAATTATTGTAGTTCTCGCGATAATAACTGCATAATATGGGTAATAATGCATGTTATATTGATAATATTGGGAGTAATAAGAATATTTATTGTAGTTCTCGCGATAATAACTGCTTAATATGGGTAATAATGCATAACATATTGATAAAATTAGGAGTAATAAGTATAATTATTATAGTTCTAGCGATAATAACTGCATAATAGGGGTAATAATGCATGATATATTGATAATATTGCGAGTAATAAGTATAATTATCATAGTTCTAGCAATAATAACTGCATAATATGGGTAATAATGCATGTTATATTGATAAAATGAGAAGTAATGAGAATAATTATTATAGTTCTGGCGATAATAACTGTATAATATGGGTAATAATGCATAACATATTGATAAAATTAGGAGTATTAAGTATAATTATTATAGCTCTAGCGATAATAACTGCATAATAGGGGTAATAATGCATGTTATACTGATAATAATATAAGTAATAAGTATAACTATTATAGTTCTAGCGATAATAACTGTATAATATGGGTAATAATGCATAACATATTGGTAAAATTAGGAGTAATAAGTATAATTATTATAGTTCTAGCGATAATAACTGCACAATATCGGTAATGTGCATGTTATATTGATAAAATTAGGAGTAATAAGTATAATTATTATAGTTCTAGCGATAATAACTGCATAATAGGGGTAATAATGCATGATATATTGATAATATTGCGAGTAATAAGTATAATTATCATAGTTCTAGCAATAATAACTGCATAATATGGGTAATAATGCATGTTATATTGATAAAATGAGAAGTAATGAGTATAATTATTATAGTTCTGGCGATAATAACTGTATAATATGGGTAATAATGCATAACATATTGATAAAATTAGGAGTATTAAGTATAATTATTATAGCTCTAGCGATAATAACTGCATAATAGGGGTAATAATGCATGTTATACTGATAATAATATAAGTAATAACTATTATAGTTCTAGCGATAATAACTGTATAATATGGGTAATAATGCATAACATATTGATAAAATTAGGAGTAATAAGTATAATTATTATAGTTCTAGCGATAATAACTGCACAATATCGGTAATGTGCATGTTATATTGATAATATTGGGAGTAATAAGTATATTTATTATAGTTCTAGCGATAATAACTGTATAATATGATTAATAATGCATAACATATTGATAAAATTAGGAGTAATCAGTATAATTATTATAGTTCTAGCGATAATAACTGCATAATATCGGTAATAGTGTATGTTATATTGATAATATTGGGAGTAATAAGTATAACTATTATAGTTCTAACGATAATAACTGTATAATATGGGTAATAATGCATAACATATTGATAAAATTAGGAGTAATAAGTATAATTATTATAGTTCTAGCGATAATAACTGCACAATATCGGTAATGTGCATGTTATATTGATAATATTGGGAGTAATAAGTATATTTATTATAGTTCTGACGATAATAACAGTATAATATGGGGAATAATGCATGGTATATTGATAATATTGGGAGTAATAAGTATAATTATTGTAGTTCTCGCGATAATAACTGCATAATATGGGTAATAATGCATGTTATATTGATAATATTGGGAGTAATAAGAATATTTATTGTAGTTCTCGCGATAATAACTGCTTAATATGGGTAATAATGCATAACATATTGATAAAATTAGGAGTAATAAGTATAATTATTATAGTTCTAGCGATAATAACTGCATAATAGGGGTAATAATGCATGATATATTGATAATATTGCGAGTAATAAGTATAATTATCATAGTTCTAGCAATAATAACTGCATAATATGGGTAATAATGCATGTTATATTGATAAAATGAGAAGTAATGAGTATAATTATTATAGTTCTGGCGATAATAACTGTATAATATGGGTAATAATGCATAACATATTGATAAAATTAGGAGTATTAAGTATAATTATTATAGCTCTAGCGATAATAACTGCATAATAGGGGTAATAATGCATGTTATACTGATAATAATATAAGTAATAAGTATAACTATTATAGTTCTAGCGATAATAACTGTATAATATGGGTAATAATGCATAACATATTGATAAAATTAGGAGTAATAAGTATAATTATTATAGTTCTAGCGATAATAACTGCACAATATCGGTAATGTGCATGTTATATTGATAATATTGGGAGTAATAAGTATATTTATTATAGTTCTAGCGATAATAACTGTATAATATGATTAATAATGCATAACATATTGATAAAATTAGGAGTAATCAGTATAATTATTATAGTTCTAGCGATAATAACTGCACAATATCGGTAATAGCGCATGTTATATTGATAATATTGGGAGTAATAAGTATATTTATTATAGTTCTGACTATAATAACAGTATAATATGGGTGATAATGCATGTTATATTGATAATATTGGGAGTAATAAGTATATTTATTATAGTTCTGACGATAATAACTGTATAATATGGGTAATAATGCATGTTATATTGATAATATTTGGAGTCATAAGTATAATTATTGTAGTTCTCGCGATAATAACTGCATAATAGGGGTAATAATGCATGTTATACTGATAATAATATAAGTAATAAGTATAACTATTATAGTTCTAACGATAATAACTGTATAATATGGGTAATAATGCATAACATATTGATAAAATTAGGAGTAATAAGTATAATTATTATAGTTCTAGCGATAATAACTGCATAATAGGGGTAATAATGCATGATATATTGATAATATTGTGAGTAATAAGTATAATTATCATAGTTCTAGCAATAATAACTGCATAATATGGGTAATAATGCATGTTATATTGATAATATTGGGAGTAACAAGAATATTTATTATAGTTCTAGCGATAATAACTGTATAATATGATTAATAATGCATAACATATTGATAAAATTAGGAGTAATCAGTATAATTATTATAGTTCTAGCGATAATAACTGCATAATATCGGTAATAGTGTATGTTATATTGATAATATTGGGAGTAATAAGTATATTTATTATAGTTCTGACGATAATAACAGTATAATATGGGTAATAATGCATGTTATATTGATAATATTGGGAGTAATAAGTATATTTATTATAGTTCTGACTATAATAACAGTATAATATGGGTGATAATGCATGTTATATTGATAATATTGGGAGTAATAAGTATATTTATTATAGTTCTGACGATAATAACTGTATAATATGGGTAATAATGCATGTTATATTGATAATATTTGGAGTCATAAGTATAATTATTGTAGTTCTCGCGATAATAACTGCATAATAGGGGTAATAATGCATGTTATACTGATAATAATATAAGTAATAAGTATAACTATTATAGTTCTAACGATAATAACTGTATAATATGGGTAATAATGCATGTTATATTGATAAAATGAGGAGTAATAAGTATGATTCTTATAGTTCTAGCGATAATAACTGCATAATATGGGTAATAATGCATGTTATATTGATAAAATGAGAAGTAATAAGTATAATTATTATAGTTCTGGCGATAATAACTGTATAATATGGGTAATAATGCATAACATATTGATAAAATTAGGAGTAATAAGTATAATTATTATAGTTCTAGCGATAATAACTGCATAATAGGGGTAATAATGCATGTTATACTGATAATAATATAAGTAATAAGTATAACTATTATAGTTCTAGCGATAATAACTGTATAATATGGGTAATAATGCATAACATATTGATAAAATTAGGAGTAATAAGTATAATTATTATAGTTCTAGCGATAATAACTGCACAATATCGGTAATGTGCATGTTATATTGATAATATTGGGAGTAATAAGTATATTTATTATAGTTCTGACGATAATAACAGTATAATATGGGTAATAATGCATGGTATATTGATAATATTGGGAGTAATAAGTATAATTATTGTAGTTCTCGCGATAATAACTGCATAATATGGGTAATAATGCATGTTATATTGATAATATTGGGAGTAACAAGAATATTTATTATAGTTCTAGCGATAATAACTGTATAATATGATTAATAATGCATAACATATTGATAAAATTAGGAGTAATCAGTATAATTATTATAGTTCTAGCGATAATAACTGCATAATATCGGTAATAGTGTATGTTATATTGATAATATTGGGAGTAATAAGTATATTTATTATAGTTCTGACGATAATAACAGTATAATATGGGTAATAATGCATGTTATATTGATAATATTGGGAGTAATAAGTATATTTATTATAGTTCTGACTATAATAACAGTATAATATGGGTGATAATGCATGTTATATTGATAATATTGGGAGTAATAAGTATATTTATTATAGTTCTGACGATAATAACTGTATAATATGGGTAATAATGCATGTTATATTGATAATATTTGGAGTCATAAGTATAATTATTGTAGTTCTCGCGATAATAACTGCATAATAGGGGTAATAATGCATGTTATACTGATAATAATATAAGTAATAAGTATAACTATTATAGTTCTAACGATAATAACTGTATAATATGGGTAATAATGCATGTTATATTCATAAAATGAGGAGTAATAAGTATGATTCTTATAGTTCTAGCGATAATAACTGCATAATATGGGTAATAATGCATGTTATATTGATAAAATGAGAAGTAATAAGTATAATTATTATAGTTCTGGCGATAATAACTGTATAATATGGGTAATAATGCATAACATATTGATAAAATTAGGAGTAATAAGTATAATTATTATAGTTCTAGCGATAATAACTGCATAATAGGGGTAATAATGCATGATATATTGATAATATTGCGAGTAATAAGTATAATTATCATAGTTCTAGCAATAATAACTGCATAATATGGGTAATAATGCATGTTATATTGATAAAATGAGAAGTAATGAGTATAATTATTATAGTTCTGGCGATAATAACTGTATAATATGGGTAATAATGCATAACATATTGATAAAATTAGGAGTATTAAGTATAATTATTATAGTTCTAGCGATAATAACTGCACAATATCGGTAATGTGCATGTTATATTGATAATATTGGGAGTAATAAGTATATTTATTATAGTTCTGACCATAATAACAGTATAATATGGGTAATAATGCATGGTATATTGATAATATTGGGAGTAATAAGTATAATTATTGTAGTTCTCGCGATAATAACTGCATAATATGGGTAATAATGCATGTTATATTGATAATATTGGGAGTAATAAGAATATTTATTGTAGTTCTCGCGATAATAACTGCTTAATATGGGTAATAATGCATAACATATTGATAAAATTAGGCGTAATAAGTATAATTATTATAGTTCTAGCGATAATAACTGCATGATAGGGGTAATAATGCATGATATATTGATAATATTGCGAGTAATAAGTATAATTATCATAGTTCTAGCAATAATAACTGCATAATATGGGTAATAATGCATGTTATTTTGATAAAATGAGAAGTAATGAGTATAATTATTATAGTTCTGGCGATAATAACTGTATAATATGGGTAATAATGCATAACATATTGATAAAATTAGGAGTATTAAGTATAATTATTATAGCTCTAGCGATAATAACTGCATAATAGGGGTAATAATGCATGTTATACTGATAATAATATAAGTAATAAGTATAACTATTATAGTTCTGACGATAATAACTGTATAATATGGGTAATAATGCATGGTATATTGATAATATTGGGAGTAATAAGTATAATTATTGTAGTTCTCGCGATAATAACTGCATAATATGGGTAATAATGCATGTTATATTGATAATATTGGGAGTAATAAGAATATTTATTATAGTTCTAGCGATAATAACTGTATAATATGATTAATAATGCATAACATATTGATAAAATTAGGAGTAATCAGTATAATTATTATAGTTCTAGCGATAATAACTGCATAATATCGGTAATAGTGTATGTTATATTGATAATATTGGGAGTAATAAGTATATTTATTATAGTTCTGACGATAATAACAGTATAATATGGGTAATAATGCATGTTATATTGATAATATTGGGAGTAATAAGTATATTTATTATAGTTCTAGCAATAATAACTGCATAATATGGGTAATAATGCATGTTATATTGATAAAATGAGAAGTAATGAGTATAATTATTATAGTTCTGGCGATAATAACTGTATAATATGGGTAATAATGCATAACATATTGATAAAATTAGGAGTATTAAGTATAATTATTATAGTTCTAGCGATAATAACTGCATAATAGGGGTAATAATGCATGTTATACTGATAATAATATAAGTAATAAGTATAACTATTATAGTTCTGACGATAATAACTGTATAATATGGGTAATAATGCATGGTATATTGATAATATTGGGAGTAATAAGTATAATTATTGTAGTTCTCGCGATAATAACTGCATAATATGGGTAATAATGCATGTTATATTGATAATATTGGGAGTAATAAGAATATTTATTATAGTTCTAGCGATAATAACTGTATAATATGATTAATAATGCATAACATATTGATAAAATTAGGAGTAATCAGTATAATTATTATAGTTCTAGCGATAATAACTGCATAATATCGGTAATAGTGTATGTTATATTGATAATATTGGGAGTAATAAGTATATTTATTATAGTTCTGACGATAATAACAGTATAATATGGGTAATAATGCATGTTATATTGATAATATTGGGAGTAATAAGTATATTTATTATAGTTCTAGCAATAATAACTGCATAATATGGGTAATAATGCATGTTATATTGATAAAATGAGAAGTAATGAGTATAATTATTATAGTTCTGGCGATAATAACTGTATAATATGGGTAATAATGCATAACATATTGATAAAATTAGGAGTATTAAGTATAATTATTATAGTTCTAGCGATAATAACTGCATAATAGGGGTAATAATGCATGTTATACTGATAATAATATAAGTAATAAGTATAACTATTATAGTTCTGACGATAATAACTGTATAATATGGGTAATAATGCATGGTATATTGATAATATTGGGAGTAATAAGTATAATTATTGTAGTTCTCGCGATAATAACTGCATAATATGGGTAATAATGCATGTTATATTGATAATATTGGGAGTAATAAGAATATTTATTATAGTTCTAGCGATAATAACTGTATAATATGATTAATAATGCATAACATATTGATAAAATTAGGAGTAATCAGTATAATTATTATAGTTCTAGCGATAATAACTGCATAATATCGGTAATAGTGTATGTTATATTGATAATATTGGGAGTAATAAGTATATTTATTATAGTTCTGACGATAATAACAGTATAATATGGGTAATAATGCATGTTATATTGATAATATTGGGAGTAATAAGTATATTTATTATAGTTCTGACGATAATAACTGTATAATATGGGTAATAATGCATAACATATTAATAAAATTAGGAGTAATAAGTATATTTATTATAGTTCTGACGATAATAACAGTATAATATGGGTAATAATGCATAGTATATTGATAATATTGGGAGTAATAAGTATAATTATTGTAGTTCTCGCGATAATAACTGCATAATATGGGTAATAATGCATGTTATATTGATAATATTGGGAGTAATAAGAATATTTATTGTAGTTCTCGCGATAATAACTGCTTAATATCGGTAATAATGCATAACATATTGATAAAATTAGGAGTAATAAGTATAATTATTATAGTTCTAGCGATAATAACTGCATAATAGGGGTAATAATGCATGATATATTGATAATATTGCGAGTAATAAGTCTAATTATCATAGTTCTAGCAATAATAACTGCATAATATGGGTAATAATGCATGTTATATTGATAAAATGAGAAGTAATGAGTATAATTATTATAGTTCTGGCGATAATAACTGTATAATATGGGTAATAATGCATAACATATTGATAAAATTAGGAGTAATAAGTATAATTATTATAGTTCTAGCGATAATAACTGCACAATATCGGTAATGTGCATGTTATATTGATAATATTGGGAGTAATAAGTATAATTATTATAGTTCTGGCGATAATAACTGTATAATATGGGTAATAATGCATAACATATTGATAAAATTAGGAGTATTAAGTATAATTATTATAGCTCTAGCGATAATAACTGCATAATAGGGGTAATAATGCATGTTATACTGATAATAATATAAGTAATAAGTATAACTATTATAGTTCTAGCGATAATAACTGTATAATATGGGTAATAATGCATAACATATTGATAAAATTAGGAGTAATAAGTATAATTATTATAGTTCTAGCGATAATAACTGCACAATATCGGTAATGTGCATGTTATATTGATAATATTGGGAGTAATAAGTATATTTATTATAGTTCTGACGATAATAACAGTATAATATGGGGAATAATGCATGGTATATCGATAATATTGGGAGTAATAAGTATAATTATTGTAGTTCTCGCGATAATAACTGCATAATATGGGTAATAATGCATGTTATATTGATAATATTGGGAGTAATAAGAATATTTATTGTAGTTCTCGCGATAATAACTGCTTAATATGGGTAATAATGCATAACATATTGATAAAATTAGGAGTAATAAGTATAATTATTATAGTTCTAGCGATAATAACTGCATAATAGGGGTAATAATGCATGATATATTGATAATATTGCGAGTAATAAGTATAATTATCATAGTTCTAGCAATAATAACTGCATAATATGGGTAATAATGCATGTTATATTGATAAAATGAGAAGTAATGAGAATAATTATTATAGTTCTGGCGATAATAACTGTATAATATGGGTAATAATGCATAACATATTGATAAAATTAGGAGTATTAAGTATAATTATTATAGCTCTAGCGATAATAACTGCATAATAGGGGTAATAATGCATGTTATACTGATAATAATATAAGTAATAAGTATAACTATTATAGTTCTAGCGATAATAACTGTATAATATGGGTAATAATGCATAACATATTGGTAAAATTAGGAGTAATAAGTATAATTATTATAGTTCTAGCGATAATAACTGCACAATATCGGTAATGTGCATGTTATATTGATAAAATTAGGAGTAATAAGTATAATTATTATAGTTCTAGCGATAATAACTGCATAATAGGGGTAATAATGCATGATATATTGATAATATTGCGAGTAATAAGTATAATTATCATAGTTCTAGCAATAATAACTGCATAATATGGGTAATAATGCATGTTATATTGATAAAATGAGAAGTAATGAGTATAATTATTATAGTTCTGGCGATAATAACTGTATAATATGGGTAATAATGCATAACATATTGATAAAATTAGGAGTATTAAGTATAATTATTATAGCTCTTGCGATAATAACTGCATAATAGGGGTAATAATGCATGTTATACTGATAATAATATAAGTAATAACTATTATAGTTCTAGCGATAATAACTGTATAATATGGGTAATAATGCATAACATATTGATAAAATTAGGAGTAATAAGTATAATTATTATAGTTCTAGCGATAATAACTGCACAATATCGGTAATGTGCATGTTATATTGATAATATTGGGAGTAATAAGTATATTTATTATAGTTCTAGCGATAATAACTGTATAATATGATTAATAATGCATAACATATTGATAAAATTAGGAGTAATCAGTATAATTATTATAGTTCTAGCGATAATAACTGCATAATATCGGTAATAGTGTATGTTATATTGATAATATTGGGAGTAATAAGTATAACTATTATAGTTCTAACGATAATAACTGTATAATATGGGTAATAATGCATAACATATTGATAAAATTAGGAGTAATAAGTATAATTATTATAGTTCTAGCGATAATAACTGCATAATAGGGGTAATAATGCATGTTATACTGATAATAATATAAGTAATAAGTATAACTATTATAGTTCTAGCGATAATAACTGTATAATATGGGTAATAATGCATAACATATTGGTAAAATTAGGAGTAATAAGTATAATTATTATAGTTCTAGCGATAATAACTGCACAATATCGGTAATGTGCATGTTATATTGATAAAATTAGGAGTAATAAGTATAATTATTATAGTTCTAGCGATAATAACTGCATAATAGGGGTAATAATGCATGATATATTGATAATATTGCGAGTAATAAGTATAATTATCATAGTTCTAGCAATAATAACTGCATAATATGGGTAATAATGCATGTTATATTGATAAAATGAGAAGTAATGAGTATAATTATTATAGTTCTGGCGATAATAACTGTATAATATGGGTAATAATGCATAACATATTGATAAAATTAGGAGTATTAAGTATAATTATTATAGCTCTAGCGATAATAACTGCATAATAGGGGTAATAATGCATGTTATACTGATAATAATATAAGTAATAACTATTATAGTTCTAGCGATAATAACTGTATAATATGGGTAATAATGCATAACATATTGATAAAATTAGGAGTAATAAGTATAATTATTATAGTTCTAGCGATAATAACTGCACAATATCGGTAATGTGCATGTTATATTGATAATATTGGGAGTAATAAGTATATTTATTATAGTTCTAGCGATAATAACTGTATAATATGATTAATAATGCATAACATATTGATAAAATTAGGAGTAATCAGTATAATTATTATAGTTCTAGCGATAATAACTGCATAATATCGGTAATAGTGTATGTTATATTGATAATATTGGGAGTAATAAGTATAACTATTATAGTTCTAACGATAATAACTGTATAATATGGGTAATAATGCATAACATATTGATAAAATTAGGAGTAATAAGTATAATTATTATAGTTCTAGCGATAATAACTGCACAATATCGGTAATGTGCATGTTATATTGATAATATTGGGAGTAATAAGTATAATTATTATAGTTCTGGCGATAATAACTGTATAATATGGGTAATAATGCATAACATATTGATAAAATTAGGAGTATTAAGTATAATTATTATAGCTCTAGCGATAATAACTGCATAATAGGGGTAATAATGCATGTTATACTGATAATAATATAAGTAATAAGTATAACTATTATAGTTCTAGCGATAATAACTGTATAATATGGGTAATAATGCATAACATATTGATAAAATTAGGAGTAATAAGTATAATTATTATAGTTCTAGCGATAATAACTGCACAATATCGGTAATGTGCATGTTATATTGATAATATTGGGAGTAATAAGTATATTTATTATAGTTCTGACGATAATAACAGTATAATATGGGGAATAATGCATGGTATATCGATAATATTGGGAGTAATAAGTATAATTATTGTAGTTCTCGCGATAATAACTGCATAATATGGGTAATAATGCATGTTATATTGATAATATTGGGAGTAATAAGAATATTTATTGTAGTTCTCGCGATAATAACTGCTTAATATGGGTAATAATGCATAACATATTGATAAAATTAGGAGTAATAAGTATAATTATTATAGTTCTAGCGATAATAACTGCATAATAGGGGTAATAATGCATGATATATTGATAATATTGCGAGTAATAAGTATAATTATCATAGTTCTAGCAATAATAACTGCATAATATGGGTAATAATGCATGTTATATTGATAAAATGAGAAGTAATGAGAATAATTATTATAGTTCTGGCGATAATAACTGTATAATATGGGTAATAATGCATAACATATTGATAAAATTAGGAGTATTAAGTATAATTATTATAGCTCTAGCGATAATAACTGCATAATAGGGGTAATAATGCATGTTATACTGATAATAATATAAGTAATAAGTATAACTATTATAGTTCTAGCGATAATAACTGTATAATATGGGTAATAATGCATAACATATTGGTAAAATTAGGAGTAATAAGTATAATTATTATAGTTCTAGCGATAATAACTGCACAATATCGGTAATGTGCATGTTATATTGATAAAATTAGGAGTAATAAGTATAATTATTATAGTTCTAGCGATAATAACTGCATAATAGGGGTAATAATGCATGATATATTGATAATATTGCGAGTAATAAGTATAATTATCATAGTTCTAGCAATAATAACTGCATAATATGGGTAATAATGCATGTTATATTGATAAAATGAGAAGTAATGAGTATAATTATTATAGTTCTGGCGATAATAACTGTATAATATGGGTAATAATGCATAACATATTGATAAAATTAGGAGTATTAAGTATAATTATTATAGCTCTAGCGATAATAACTGCATAATAGGGGTAATAATGCATGTTATACTGATAATAATATAAGTAATAACTATTATAGTTCTAGCGATAATAACTGTATAATATGGGTAATAATGCATAACATATTGATAAAATTAGGAGTAATAAGTATAATTATTATAGTTCTAGCGATAATAACTGCACAATATCGGTAATGTGCATGTTATATTGATAATATTGGGAGTAATAAGTATATTTATTATAGTTCTAGCGATAATAACTGTATAATATGATTAATAATGCATAACATATTGATAAAATTAGGAGTAATCAGTATAATTATTATAGTTCTAGCGATAATAACTGCATAATATCGGTAATAGTGTATGTTATATTGATAATATTGGGAGTAATAAGTATAACTATTATAGTTCTAACGATAATAACTGTATAATATGGGTAATAATGCATAACATATTGATAAAATTAGGAGTAATAAGTATAATTATTATAGTTCTAGCGATAATAACTGCATAATAGGGGTAATAATGCATGTTATACTGATAATAATATAAGTAATAAGTATAACTATTATAGTTCTAGCGATAATAACTGTATAATATGGGTAATAATGCATAACATATTGGTAAAATTAGGAGTAATAAGTATAATTATTATAGTTCTAGCGATAATAACTGCACAATATCGGTAATGTGCATGTTATATTGATAAAATTAGGAGTAATAAGTATAATTATTATAGTTCTAGCGATAATAACTGCATAATAGGGGTAATAATGCATGATATATTGATAATATTGCGAGTAATAAGTATAATTATCATAGTTCTAGCAATAATAACTGCATAATATGGGTAATAATGCATGTTATATTGATAAAATGAGAAGTAATGAGTATAATTATTATAGTTCTGGCGATAATAACTGTATAATATGGGTAATAATGCATAACATATTGATAAAATTAGGAGTATTAAGTATAATTATTATAGCTCTAGCGATAATAACTGCATAATAGGGGTAATAATGCATGTTATACTGATAATAATATAAGTAATAACTATTATAGTTCTAGCGATAATAACTGTATAATATGGGTAATAATGCATAACATATTGATAAAATTAGGAGTAATAAGTATAATTATTATAGTTCTAGCGATAATAACTGCACAATATCGGTAATGTGCATGTTATATTGATAATATTGGGAGTAATAAGTATATTTATTATAGTTCTAGCGATAATAACTGTATAATATGATTAATAATGCATAACATATTGATAAAATTAGGAGTAATCAGTATAATTATTATAGTTCTAGCGATAATAACTGCATAATATCGGTAATAGTGTATGTTATATTGATAATATTGGGAGTAATAAGTATAACTATTATAGTTCTAACGATAATAACTGTATAATATGGGTAATAATGCATAACATATTGATAAAATTAGGAGTAATAAGTATAATTATTATAGTTCTAGCGATAATAACTGCACAATATCGGTAATGTGCATGTTATATTGATAATATTGGGAGTAATAAGTATATTTATTATAGTTCTGACGATAATAACAGTATAATATGGGGAATAATGCATGGTATATTGATAATATTGGGAGTAATAAGTATAATTATTGTAGTTCTCGCGATAATAACTGCATAATATGGGTAATAATGCATGTTATATTGATAATATTGGGAGTAATAAGAATATTTATTGTAGTTCTCGCGATAATAACTGCTTAATATGGGTAATAATGCATAACATATTGATAAAATTAGGAGTAATAAGTATAATTATTATAGTTCTAGCGATAATAACTGCATAATAGGGGTAATAATGCATGATATATTGATAATATTGCGAGTAATAAGTATAATTATCATAGTTCTAGCAATAATAACTGCATAATATGGGTAATAATGCATGTTATATTGATAAAATGAGAAGTAATGAGTATAATTATTATAGTTCTGGCGATAATAACTGTATAATATGGGTAATAATGCATAACATATTGATAAAATTAGGAGTATTAAGTATAATTATTATAGCTCTAGCGATAATAACTGCATAATAGGGGTAATAATGCATGTTATACTGATAATAATATAAGTAATAAGTATAACTATTATAGTTCTAGCGATAATAACTGTATAATATGGGTAATAATGCATAACATATTGATAAAATTAGGAGTAATAAGTATAATTATTATAGTTCTAGCGATAATAACTGCACAATATCGGTAATGTGCATGTTATATTGATAATATTGGGAGTAATAAGTATATTTATTATAGTTCTAGCGATAATAACTGTATAATATGATTAATAATGCATAACATATTGATAAAATTAGGAGTAATCAGTATAATTATTATAGTTCTAGCGATAATAACTGCACAATATCGGTAATAGCGCATGTTATATTGATAATATTGGGAGTAATAAGTATATTTATTATAGTTCTGACTATAATAACAGTATAATATGGGTGATAATGCATGTTATATTGATAATATTGGGAGTAATAAGTATATTTATTATAGTTCTGACGATAATAACTGTATAATATGGGTAATAATGCATGTTATATTGATAATATTTGGAGTCATAAGTATAATTATTGTAGTTCTCGCGATAATAACTGCATAATAGGGGTAATAATGCATGTTATACTGATAATAATATAAGTAATAAGTATAACTATTATAGTTCTAACGATAATAACTGTATAATATGGGTAATAATGCATGTTATATTGATAAAATAAGGAGTACTAAGTATAATTCTTATAGTTCTAGCGATAATAACTGCATAATATGGGTAATAATGCATGTTATATTGATAAAATGAGAAGTAATAAGTATAATTATTATAGTTCTGGCGATAATAACTGTATAATATGGGTAATAATGCATAACATATTGATAAAATTAGGAGTAATAAGTATAATTATTATAGTTCTAGCGATAATAACTGCATAATAGGGGTAATAATGCATGTTATACTGATAATAATATAAGTAATAAGTATAACTATTATAGTTCTAGCGATAATAACTGTATAATATGGGTAATAATGCATAACATATTGATAAAATTAGGAGTAATAAGTATAATTATTATAGTTCTAGCGATAATAACTGCATAATAGGGGTAATAATGCATGATATATTGATAATATTGCGAGTAATAAGTATAATTATCATAGTTCTAGCAATAATAACTGCATAATATGGGTAATAATGCATGTTATATTGATAATATTGGGAGTAACAAGAATATTTATTATAGTTCTAGCGATAATAACTGTATAATATGATTAATAATGCATAACATATTGATAAAATTAGGAGTAATCAGTATAATTATTATAGTTCTAGCGATAATAACTGCATAATATCGGTAATAGTGTATGTTATATTGATAATATTGGGAGTAATAAGTATATTTATTATAGTTCTGACGATAATAACAGTATAATATGGGTAATAATGCATGTTATATTGATAATATTGGGAGTAATAAGTATATTTATTATAGTTCTGACTATAATAACAGTATAATATGGGTGATAATGCATGTTATATTGATAATATTGGGAGTAATAAGTATATTTATTATAGTTCTGACGATAATAACTGTATAATATGGGTAATAATGCATGTTATATTGATAATATTTGGAGTCATAAGTATAATTATTGTAGTTCTCGCGATAATAACTGCATAATAGGGGTAATAATGCATGTTATACTGATAATAATATAAGTAATAAGTATAACTATTATAGTTCTAACGATAATAACTGTATAATATGGGTAATAATGCATGTTATATTGATAAAATGAGGAGTAATAAGTATGATTCTTATAGTTCTAGCGATAATAACTGCATAATATGGGTAATAATGCATGTTATATTGATAGAATGAGAAGTAATAAGTATAATTATTATAGTTCTGGCGATAATAACTGTATAATATGGGTAATAATGCATAACATATTGATAAAATTAGGAGTAATAAGTATAATTATTATAGTTCTAGCGATAATAACTGCATAATAGGGGTAATAATGCATGTTATACTGATAATAATATAAGTAATAAGTATAACTATTATAGTTCTAGCGATAATAACTGTATAATATGGGTAATAATGCATAACATATTGATAAAATTAGGAGTAATAAGTATAATTATTATAGTTCTAGCGATAATAACTGCACAATATCGGTAATGTGCATGTTATATTGATAATATTGGGAGTAATAAGTATATTTATTATAGTTCTGACGATAATAACAGTATAATATGGGTAATAATGCATGGTATATTGATAATATTGGGAGTAATAAGTATAATTATTGTAGTTCTCGCGATAATAACTGCATAATATGGGTAATAGTGCATGTTATATTGATAATATTGGGAGTAATAAGAATATTTATTGTAGTTCTCGCGATAATAACTGCTTAATATGGGTAATAATGCATAACATATTGATAAAATTAGGAGTAATAAGTATAATTATTATAGTTCTAGCGATAATAACTGCATAATAGGGGTAATAATGCATGATATATTGATAATATTGCGAGTAATAAGTATAATTATCATAGTTCTAGCAATAATAACTGCATAATATGGGTAATAATGCATGTTATATTGATAAAATGAGAAGTAATGAGTATAATTATTATAGTTCTGGCGATAATAACTGTATAATATGGGTAATAATGCATAACATATTGATAAAATTAGGAGTATTAAGTATAATTATTATAGCTCTAGCGATAATAACTGCATAATAGGGGTAATAATGCATGTTATACTGATAATAATATAAGTAATAAGTATAACTATTATAGTTCTGACGATAATAACTGTATAATATGGGTAATAATGCATGGTATATTGATAATATTGGGAGTAATAAGTATAATTATTGTAGTTCTCGCGATAATAACTGCATAATATGGGTAATAATGCATGTTATATTGATAATATTGGGAGTAACAAGAATATTTATTATAGTTCTAGCGATAATAACTGTATAATATGATTAATAATGCATAACATATTGATAAAATTAGGAGTAATCAGTATAATTATTATAGTTCTAGCGATAATAACTGCATAATAGGGGTAATAATGCATGATATATTGATAATATTGCGAGTAATAAGTATAATTATCATAGTTCTAGCAATAATAACTGCATAATATGGGTAATAATGCATGTTATATTGATAAAATGAGAAGTAATGAGTATAATTATTATAGTTCTGGCGATAATAACTGTATAATATGGGTAATAATGCATAACATATTGATAAAATTAGGAGTATTAAGTATAATTATTATAGCTCTAGCGATAATAACTGCATAATAGGGGTAATAATGCATGTTATACTGATAATAATATAAGTAATAAGTATAACTATTATAGTTCTGACGATAATAACTGTATAATATGGGTAATAATGCATGGTATATTGATAATATTGGGAGTAATAAGTATAATTATTGTAGTTCTCGCGATAATAACTGCATAATATGGGTAATAATGCATGTTATATTGATAATATTGGGAGTAACAAGAATATTTATTATAGTTCTAGCGATAATAACTGTATAATATGATTAATAATGCATAACATATTGATAAAATTAGGAGTAATCAGTATAATTATTATAGTTCTAGCGATAATAACTGCATAATATCGGTAATAGTGTATGTTATATTGATAATATTGGGAGTAATAAGTATATTTATTATAGTTCTGACGATAATAACAGTATAATATGGGTAATAATGCATGTTATATTGATAATATTGGGAGTAATAAGTATATTTATTATAGTTCTGACTATAATAACAGTATAATATGGGTGATAATGCATGTTATATTGATAATATTGGGAGTAATAAGTATATTTATTATAGTTCTGACGATAATAACTGTATAATATGGGTAATAATGCATGTTATATTGATAATATTTGGAGTCATAAGTATAATTATTGTAGTTCTCGCGATAATAACTGCATAATAGGGGTAATAATGCATGTTATACTGATAATAATATAAGTAATAAGTATAACTATTATAGTTCTAACGATAATAACTGTATAATATGGGTAATAATGCATGTTATATTCATAAAATGAGGAGTAATAAGTATGATTCTTATAGTTCTAGCGATAATAACTGCATAATATGGGTAATAATGCATGTTATATTGATAAAATGAGAAGTAATAAGTATAATTATTATAGTTCTGGCGATAATAACTGTATAATATGGGTAATAATGCATAACATATTGATAAAATTAGGAGTAATAAGTATAATTATTATAGTTCTAGCGATAATAACTGCATAATAGGGGTAATAATGCATGATATATTGATAATATTGCGAGTAATAAGTATAATTATCATAGTTCTAGCAATAATAACTGCATAATATGGGTAATAATGCATGTTATATTGATAAAATGAGAAGTAATGAGTATAATTATTATAGTTCTGGCGATAATAACTGTATAATATGGGTAATAATGCATAACATATTGATAAAATTAGGAGTATTAAGTATAATTATTATAGTTCTAGCGATAATAACTGCACAATATCGGTAATGTGCATGTTATATTGATAATATTGGGAGTAATAAGTATATTTATTATAGTTCTGACCATAATAACAGTATAATATGGGTAATAATGCATGGTATATTGATAATATTGGGAGTAATAAGTATAATTATTGTAGTTCTCGCGATAATAACTGCATAATATGGGTAATAATGCATGTTATATTGATAATATTGGGAGTAATAAGAATATTTATTGTAGTTCTCGCGATAATAACTGCTTAATATGGGTAATAATGCATAACATATTGATAAAATTAGGAGTAATAAGTATAATTATTATAGTTCTAGCGATAATAACTGCATGATAGGGGTAATAATGCATGATATATTGATAATATTGCGAGTAATAAGTATAATTATCATAGTTCTAGCAATAATAACTGCATAATATGGGTAATAATGCATGTTATTTTGATAAAATGAGAAGTAATGAGTATAATTATTATAGTTCTGGCGATAATAACTGTATAATATGGGTAATAATGCATAACATATTGATAAAATTAGGAGTATTAAGTATAATTATTATAGCTCTAGCGATAATAACTGCATAATAGGGGTAATAATGCATGTTATACTGATAATAATATAAGTAATAAGTATAACTATTATAGTTCTGACGATAATAACTGTATAATATGGGTAATAATGCATGGTATATTGATAATATTGGGAGTAATAAGTATAATTATTGTAGTTCTCGCGATAATAACTGCATAATATGGGTAATAATGCATGTTATATTGATAATATTGGGAGTAATAAGAATATTTATTATAGTTCTAGCGATAATAACTGTATAATATGATTAATAATGCATAACATATTGATAAAATTAGGAGTAATCAGTATAATTATTATAGTTCTAGCGATAATAACTGCATAATATCGGTAATAGTGTATGTTATATTGATAATATTGGGAGTAATAAGTATATTTATTATAGTTCTGACGATAATAACAGTATAATATGGGTAATAATGCATGTTATATTGATAATATTGGGAGTAATAAGTATATTTATTATAGTTCTAGCAATAATAACTGCATAATATGGGTAATAATGCATGTTATATTGATAAAATGAGAAGTAATGAGTATAATTATTATAGTTCTGGCGATAATAACTGTATAATATGGGTAATAATGCATAACATATTGATAAAATTAGGAGTATTAAGTATAATTATTATAGTTCTAGCGATAATAACTGCATAATAGGGGTAATAATGCATGTTATACTGATAATAATATAAGTAATAAGTATAACTATTATAGTTCTGGCGATAATAACTGTATAATATGGGTAATAATGCATAACATATTGATAAAATTAGGAGTATTAAGTATAATTATTATAGCTCTAGCGATAATAACTGCATAATAGGGGTAATAATGCATGTTATACTGATAATAATATAAGTAATAAGTATAACTATTATAGTTCTAGCGATAATAACTGTATAATATGGGTAATAATGCATAACATATTGATAAAATTAGGAGTAATAAGTATAATTATTATAGTTCTAGCGATAATAACTGCACAATATCGGTAATGTGCATGTTATATTGATAATATTGGGAGTAATACGTATATTTATTATAGTTCTGACGATAATAACAGTATAATATGGGTAATAATGCATGGTATATTGATAATATTGGGAGTAATAAGTATAATTATTGTAGTTCTCGCGATAATAACTGCATAATATGGGTAATAATGCATGTTATATTGATAATATTGGGAGTAATAAGAATATTTATTGTAGTTCTCGCGATAATAACTGCTTAATATGGGTAATAATGCATAACATATTGATAAAATGAGAAGTAATGAGTATAATTATTATAGTTCTGGCGATAATAACTGTATAATATGGGTAATAATGCATAACATATTGATAAAATTAGGAGTATTAAGTATAATTATTATAGCTCTAGCGATAATAACTGCATAATAGGGGTAATAATGCATGTTATACTGATAATAATATAAGTAATAAGTATAACTATTATAGTTCGAACGATAATAACTGTATAATATGGGTAATAATGCATGTTATACTAATAATAATATAAGTAATATGTATAACTATTATAGTTCTAGCGATAATAACTGTATAATATGATTAATAATGCATAACATATTGATAAAATTAGGAGTAATCAGTATAATTATTATAGTTCTAGCGATAATAACTGCATAATATCGGTAATAGTGTATGTTATATTGATAATATTGGGAGTAATAAGTATATTTATTATAGTTCTGACGATAATAACAGTATAATATGGGTGATAATGCATGTTATATTGATAATATTGGGAGTTATAAGTACAATTATTGTAGTTCTAGCGATAATAACTGCATAATATGGGTAATAATGCATGTTATATTGATAATATTGGGAGTAATAAGTATATTTGTTATAGTTCTGACGATAATAACAGTATAATATGGGTAATAGTGCATGTTATATTGATAAAATTGGGAGCAATAGGTATATTTATTATAGTTCTGACGATAATAACAGTATAATACGGGTAATAATGCAAGTTATATTGATAATATTGGGAGTAATAAGTATATTTATTATAGTTCTGACGATAATAACAGTATAATATGGGTAATAATGCATGTTATATTGATAATATTGGGAGTAATAAGTATATTTATTATAGTTCTGACGATAATAACTGTATAATATGGGTAATAATGCATAACATATTAATAAAATTAGGAGTATTAAGTATAATTATTATAGTTCTAGCGATAATAACTGCATAATGTTGGTAATAATGCATGATATATTGATAATATTGCGAGTAATAAGTATAATTATCATAGTTCTAGCAATAATAACTGCATAATATCGGTAATAGTGTATGTTATATTGATAATATTGGGAGTAATAAGTATATTTATTATAGTTCTGACGATAATAACAGTATAATATGGGTAATAATGCATGTTATATTGATAATATTGGGAGTAATAAGTATATTTATTATAGTTCTGACGATAATAACTGTATAATATGGGTAATAATGCATGTTATATTGATAAAATTGGGAGTAATAAGTATATTTATTATAGTTCTGACGATAATAACAGTATAATACGGGTAATAATACATGTTATGTTGATAATATTGGGAGTACTAAGTATAATTATCATAGTTCTAGCAATAATAATTGCATAATTAGGGTAATAATGCATGTTATATTGATAAAATGAGGAGTAATAAGTATAATTATTATAGTTCTGGCGATAATAACTGTATAATATGGGTAATAATGCATAACATATTGATAAAATTAGGAGTATTAAGTATAATTATTATAGCTCTAGCGATAATAACTGCATAATAGGGGTAATAATGCATGTTATACTGATAATAATATAAGTAATAAGTATAACTATTATAGTTCTAGCGATAATAACTGTATAATATGGGTAATAATGCATAACATATTGATAAAATTAGGAGTAATAAGTATAATTATTATAGTTCTAGCGATAATAACTGCACAATATCGGTAATGTGCATGTTATATTGATAATATTGGGAGTAATACGTATATTTATTATAGTTCTGACGATAATAACAGTATAATATGGGTAATAATGCATGGTATATTGATAATATTGGGAGTAATAAGTATAATTATTGTAGTTCTCGCGATAATAACTGCATAATATGGGTAATAATGCATGTTATATTGATAATATTGGGAGTAATAAGAATATTTATTGTAGTTCTCGCGATAATAACTGCTTAATATGGGTAATAATGCATAACATATTGATAAAATTAGGAGTAATAAGTATAATTATTATAGTTCTAGCGATAATAACTGCATAATAGGGGTAGTAATGCATGATATATTGATAATATTGCGAGTAATAAGTATAATTATCATAGTTCTAGCAATAATAACTGCATAATATGGGTAATAATGCATGTTATATTGATAAAATGAGAAGTAATGAGTATAATTATTATAGTTCTGGCGATAATAACTGTATAATATGGGTAATAATGCATAACATATTGATAAAATTAGGAGTATTAAGTATAATTATTATAGCTCTAGCGATAATAACTGCATAATAGGGGTAATAATGCATGTTATACTGATAATAATATAAGTAATAAGTATAACTATTATAGTTCGAACGATAATAACTGTATAATATGGGTAATAATGCATGTTATACTAATAATAATATAAGTAATATGTATAACTATTATAGTTCTAGCGATAATAACTGTATAATATGATTAATAATGCATAACATATTGATAAAATTAGGAGTAATCAGTATAATTATTATAGTTCTAGCGATAATAACTGCATAATATCGGTAATAGTGTATGTTATATTGATAATATTGGGAGTAATAAGTATATTTATTATAGTTCTGACGATAATAACAGTATAATATGGGTGATAATGCATGTTATATTGATAATATTGGGAGTTATAAGTACAATTATTGTAGTTCTAGCGATAATAACTGCATAATATGGGTAATAATGCATGTTATATTGATAATATTGGGAGTAATAAGTATATTTGTTATAGTTCTGACGATAATAACAGTATAATATGGGTAATAGTGCATGTTATATTGATAAAATTGGGAGCAATAGGTATATTTATTATAGTTCTGACGATAATAACAGTATAATACGGGTAATAATGCAAGTTATATTGATAATATTGGGAGTAATAAGTATATTTATTATAGTTCTGACGATAATAACAGTATAATATGGGTAATAATGCATGTTATATTGATAATATTTGGAGTGTTAAGTATAATTATTGTAGTTCTCGCGATAATAACTGCATAATATGGGTAATAATGCATGTTATATTGATAATATTGGGAGTAATAAGAATAATTATTGTAGTTCTCGCGATAATAACTGCTTAATATGGGTAATAATGCATAACATATTGATAAAATTAGGAGTCATAAGTATAATTATCATAGTTCTAGCTATAATAATTGCATAATTAGGGTAATAATGCATGTTATATTGATAAAATGAGGAGTAATAAGTATAATTATTATAGTTCTGGCGATAATAACTGTATAATATGGGTAATAATGCATAACATATTGATAAAATTAGGAGTATTAAGTATAATTATTATAGCTCTAGCGATAATAACTGCATAATAGGGGTAATAATGCATGTTATACTGATAATAATATAAGTAATAAGTATAACTATTATAGTTCTAGCGATAATAACTGTATAATATGGGTAATAATGCATAACATATTGATAAAATTAGGAGTAATAAGTATAATTATTATAGTTCTAGCGATAATAACTGCACAATATCGGTAATGTGCATGTTATATTGATAATATTGGGAGTAATACGTATATTTATTATAGTTCTGACGATAATAACAGTATAATATGGGTAATAATGCATGGTATATTGATAATATTGGGAGTAATAAGTATAATTATTGTAGTTCTCGCGATAATAACTGCATAATATGGGTAATAATGCATGTTATATTGATAATATTGGGAGTAATAAGAATATTTATTGTAGTTCTCGCGATAATAACTGCTTAATATGGGTAATAATGCATAACATATTGATAAAATTAGGAGTAATAAGTATAATTATTATAGTTCTAGCGATAATAACTGCATAATAGGGGTAGTAATGCATGATATATTGATAATATTGCGAGTAATAAGTATAATTATCATAGTTCTAGCAATAATAACTGCATAATATGGGTAATAATGCATGTTATATTGATAAAATGAGAAGTAACGAGTATAATTATTATAGTTCTGGCGATAATAACTGTATAATATGGGTAATAATGCATAACATATTGATAAAATTAGGAGTATTAAGTATAATTATTATAGCTCTAGCGATAATAACTGCATAATAGGGGTAATAATGCATGTTATACTGATAATAATATAAGTAATAAGTATAACTATTATAGTTCGAACGATAATAACTGTATAATATGGGTAATAATGCATGTTATACTAATAATAATATAAGTAATATGTATAACTATTATAGTTCTAGCGATAATAACTGTATAATATGATTAATAATGCATAACATATTGATAAAATTAGGAGTAATCAGTATAATTATTATAGTTCTAGCGATAATAACTGCATAATATCGGTAATAGTGTATGTTATATTGATAATATTGGGAGTAATAAGTATATTTATTATAGTTCTGACGATAATAACAGTATAATATGGGTGATAATGCATGTTATATTGATAATATTGGGAGTTATAAGTACAATTATTGTAGTTCTAGCGATAATAACTGCATAATATGGGTAATAATGCATGTTATATTGATAATATTGGGAGTAATAAGTATATTTGTTATAGTTCTGACGATAATAACAGTATAATATGGGTAATAGTGCATGTTATATTGATAAAATTGGGAGCAATAGGTATATTTATTATAGTTCTGACGATAATAACAGTATAATACGGGTAATAATGCAAGTTATATTGATAATATTGGGAGTAATAAGTATATTTATTATAGTTCTGACGATAATAACAGTATAATATGGGTAATAATGCATGTTATATTGATAATATTGGGAGTAATAAGTATATTTATTATAGTTCTGACGATAATAACTGTATAATATGGGTAATAATGCATAACATATTAATAAAATTAGGAGTAATAAGTATAATTATTATAGTTCTAGCGATAATAACTGCATAATAGGGGTAATAATGCATGATATATTGATAATATTGCGAGTAATAAGTATAATTATCATAGTTCTAGCAATAATAACTGCATAATATGGGTAATAATGCATGTTATATTGATAAAATGAGAAGTAATGAGTATAATTCTTATAGTTCTGGCGATAATAACTGTATAATATGGGTAATAATGCATAACATATTGATAAAATTAGGAGTATTAAGTATAATTATTATAGCTCTAGCGATAATAACTGCATAATAGGGGTAATAATGCATGTTATACTGATAATAATATAAGTAATAAGTATAACTATTATAGTTCTAACGATAATAACTGTATAATATGGGTAATAATGCATGTTATACTAATAATAATATAAGTAATATGTATAACTATTATAGTTTTAGCGATAATAACTGTATAATATGGGTAATAATGCATAACATATTGATAAAATTAGGAGTAATAAGTATAATTATTATAGCTCTAGCGATAATAACTGCACAATATCGGTAATGTGCATGTGATATTGATAATATTGGGAGTAATAAGTATATTTATTATAGTTCTGACGATAATAACAGTATAATATGGGTAATAATGCATGGTATATTGATAATATTGGGAGTAATAAGTATAATTATTGTAGTTCTCGCGATAATAACTGCATAATATGGGTAATAATGCATGTTATATTGATAATATTGGGAGTAATAAGAATAATTATTGTAGTTCTCGCGATAATAACTGCTTAATATGGGTAATAATGCATAACATATTGATAAAATTAGGAGTCATAAGTATAATTATCATAGTTCTAGCTATAATAATTGCATAATTAGGGTAATAATGCATGTTATATTGATAAAATGAGGAGTAATAAGTATAATTATTATAGTTCTGGCGATAATAACTGTATAATATGGGTAATAATGCATAACATATTGATAAAATTAGGAGTATTAAGTATAATTATTATAGCTCTAGCGATAATAACTGCATAATAGGGGTAATAATGCATGTTATACTGATAATAATATAAGTAATAAGTATAACTATTATAGTTCTAGCGATAATAACTGTATAATATGGGTAATAATGCATAACATATTGATAAAATTAGGAGTAATAAGTATAATTATTATAGTTCTAGCGATAATAACTGCACAATATCGGTAATGTGCATGTTATATTGATAATATTGGGAGTAATACGTATATTTATTATAGTTCTGACGATAATAACAGTATAATATGGGTAATAATGCATGGTATATTGATAATATTGGGAGTAATAAGTATAATTATTGTAGTTCTCGCGATAATAACTGCATAATATGGGTAATAATGCATGTTATATTGATAATATTGGGAGTAATAAGAATATTTATTGTAGTTCTCGCGATAATAACTGCTTAATATGGGTAATAATGCATAACATATTGATAAAATTAGGAGTAATAAGTATAATTATTATAGTTCTAGCGATAATAACTGCATAATAGGGGTAGTAATGCATGATATATTGATAATATTGCGAGTAATAAGTATAATTATCATAGTTCTAGCAATAATAACTGCATAATATGGGTAATAATGCATGTTATATTGATAAAATGAGAAGTAACGAGTATAATTATTATAGTTCTGGCGATAATAACTGTATAATATGGGTAATAATGCATAACATATTGATAAAATTAGGAGTATTAAGTATAATTATTATAGCTCTAGCGATAATAACTGCATAATAGGGGTAATAATGCATGTTATACTGATAATAATATAAGTAATAAGTATAACTATTATAGTTCGAACGATAATAACTGTATAATATGGGTAATAATGCATGTTATACTAATAATAATATAAGTAATATGTATAACTATTATAGTTCTAGCGATAATAACTGTATAATATGATTAATAATGCATAACATATTGATAAAATTAGGAGTAATCAGTATAATTATTATAGTTCTAGCGATAATAACTGCATAATATCGGTAATAGTGTATGTTATATTGATAATATTGGGAGTAATAAGTATATTTATTATAGTTCTGACGATAATAACAGTATAATATGGGTGATAATGCATGTTATATTGATAATATTGGGAGTTATAAGTACAATTATTGTAGTTCTAGCGATAATAACTGCATAATATGGGTAATAATGCATGTTATATTGATAATATTGGGAGTAATAAGTATATTTGTTATAGTTCTGACGATAATAACAGTATAATATGGGTAATAGTGCATGTTATATTGATAAAATTGGGAGCAATAGGTATATTTATTATAGTTCTGACGATAATAACAGTATAATACGGGTAATAATGCAAGTTATATTGATAATATTGGGAGTAATAAGTATATTTATTATAGTTCTGACGATAATAACAGTATAATATGGGTAATAATGCATGTTATATTGATAATATTGGGAGTAATAAGTATATTTATTATAGTTCTGACGATAATAACTGTATAATATGGGTAATAATGCATAACATATTAATAAAATTAGGAGTAATAAGTATAATTATTATAGTTCTAGCGATAATAACTGCATAATAGGGGTAATAATGCATGATATATTGATAATATTGCGAGTAATAAGTATAATTATCATAGTTCTAGCAATAATAACTGCATAATATGGGTAATAATGCATGTTATATTGATAAAATGAGAAGTAATGAGTATAATTCTTATAGTTCTGGCGATAATAACTGTATAATATGGGTAATAATGCATAACATATTGATAAAATTAGGAGTATTAAGTATAATTATTATAGCTCTAGCGATAATAACTGCATAATAGGGGTAATAATGCATGTTATACTGATAATAATATAAGTAATAAGTATAACTATTATAGTTCTAACGATAATAACTGTATAATATGGGTAATAATGCATGTTATACTAATAATAATATAAGTAATATGTATAACTATTATAGTTTTAGCGATAATAACTGTATAATATGGGTAATAATGCATAACATATTGATAAAATTAGGAGTAATAAGTATAATTATTATAGCTCTAGCGATAATAACTGCACAATATCGGTAATGTGCATGTGATATTGATAATATTGGGAGTAATAAGTATATTTATTATAGTTCTGACGATAATAACAGTATAATATGGGTAATAATGCATGGTATATTGATAATATTGGGAGTAATAAGTATAATTATTGTAGTTCTCGCGATAATAACTGCATAATATGGGTAATAATGCATGTTATATTGATAATATTGGGAGTAATAAGTATAATTATTATAGTTCTAGCGATAATAACTGCATAATAGGGGTAATAATGCATGATATATTGATAATATTGCGAGTAATAAGTATAATTATCATAGTTCTAGCAATAATAACTGCATAATATGGGTAATAATGCATGTTATATTGATAAAATGAGGAGTAATAAGTATAATTATTATAGTTCTGGCGATAATAACTGCTTAATATGGGTAATAATGCATAACATATTGATAAAATTAGGAGTCATAAGTATAATTATTATAGTTCTAGCGATAATAACTGCATAATAGGGGTAATAATGCATGATATATTGATAATATTGCGAGTAATAAGTATAATTATCATAGTTCTAGCAATAATAACTGCATAATATGGGTAACAATGCATGTTGTACTGATAATAATATAAGAAACAAGTAAAACTATTATAGTTCTAGCGATAATAACTGCATAATATGGGTAATAATGCATGTTATATTGATAATATTGGGAGTAATAAGTATATTTGTTATAGTTCTGACGATAATAACAGTATAATATGGGTAATAATGCATGTTATATTGATAATATTGGGAGTAATAAGAATATTTATTGTAGTTCTCGCGATAATAACTGCTTAATATGGGTAATAATGCATAACATATTGATAAAATTAGGAGTAATAAGTATAATTATTATAGTTCTAGCGATAATAACTGCATAATAGGGGTAGTAATGCATGATATATTGATAATATTGCGAGTAATAAGTATAATTATCATAGTTCTAGCAATAATAACTGCATAATATGGGTAATAATGCATGTTATATTGATAAAATGAGAAGTAATGAGTATAATTATTATAGTTCTGGCGATAATAACTGTATAATATGGGTAATAATGCATAACATATTGATAAAATTAGGAGTATTAAGTATAATTATTATAGCTCTAGCGATAATAACTGCATAATAGGGGTAATAATGCATGTTATACTGATAATAATATAAGTAATAAGTATAACTATTATAGTTCGAACGATAATAACTGTATAATATGGGTAATAATGCATGTTATACTATTAATAATATAAGTAATATGTATAACTATTATAGTTCTAGCGATAATAACTGTATAATATGATTAATAATGCATAACATATTGATAAAATTAGGAGTAATCAGTATAATTATTATAGTTCTAGCGATAATAACTGCATAATATCGGTAATAGTGTATGTTATATTGATAATATTGGGAGTAATAAGTATATTTATTATAGTTCTGACGATAATAACAGTATAATATGGGTGATAATGCATGTTATATTGATAATATTGGGAGTTATAAGTACAATTATTGTAGTTCTAGCGATAATAACTGCATAATATGGGTAATAATGCATGTTATATTGATAATATTGGGAGTAATAAGTATATTTGTTATAGTTCTGACGATAATAACAGTATAATATGGGTAATAGTGCATGTTATATTGATAAAATTGGGAGCAATAGGTATATTTATTATAGTTCTGACGATAATAACAGTATAATACGGGTAATAATGCAAGTTATATTGATAATATTGGGAGTAATAAGTATATTTATTATAGTTCTGACGATAATAACAGTATAATATGGGTAATAATGCATGTTATATTGATAATATTGGGAGTAATAAGTATATTTATTATAGTTCTGACGATAGTAACTGTATAATATGGGTAATAATGCATGTTATATTGATAATATTGGGATTTATAAGTACAATTATTGTAGTTCTAGCGATAATAACTGCATAATATGGGTAATAATGCATGTTATATTGATAATATTGGGAGTAATAAGTATATTTATTATAGTTCTGACGATAATAACTGTATAATATGGGTAATAATGCATAACATATTAATAAAATTAGGAGTATTAAGTATAATTATTATAGTTCTAGCGATAATAACTGCATAATGTTGGTAATAATGCATGATATATTGATAATATTGCGAGTAATAAGTATAATTATCATAGTTCTAGCAATAATAACTGCATAATATCGGTAATAGTGTATGTTATATTGATAATATTGGGAGTAATAAGTATATTTATTATAGTTCTGACGATAATAACAGTATAATATGGGTAATAATGCATGTTATATTGATAATATTGGGAGTAATAAGTATATTTATTATAGTTCTGACGATAATAACTGTATAATATGGGTAATAATGCATGTTATATTGATAAAATTGGGAGTAATAAGTATATTTATTATAGTTCTGACGATAATAACAGTATAATACGGGTAATAATACATGTTATGTTGATAATATTGGGAGTACTAAGTATAATTATCATAGTTCTAGCAATAATAATTGCATAATTAGGGTAATAATGCATTTTATATTGATAAAATGAGGAGTAATAAGTATAATTATTATAGTTCTGGCGATAATAACTGTATAATATGGGTAATAATGCATAACATATTGATAAAATTAGGAGTATTAAGTATAATTATTATAGCTCTAGCGATAATAACTGCATAATAGGGGTAATAATGCATGTTATACTGATAATAATATAAGTAATAAGTATAACTATTATAGTTCTAGCGATAATAACTGTATAATATGGGTATTAATGCATGTTATATTGATAATATTGGGAGTAATAAGTATATTTGTTATAGTTCTGACGATAATAACAGTATAATATGGGTAATAATGCATGTTATATTGATAAAATTGGGAGTAATATGTATATTTATTATAGTTCTGACGATAATAACAGTATAATACGGGTAATAATACATGTTATGTTGATAATATTGGGAGTACTAAGTATAATTATCATAGTTCTAGCAATAATAATTGCATAATTAGGGTAATAATGCATTTTATATTGATAAAATGAGGAGTAATAAGTATAATTATTATAGTTCTGGCGATAATAACTGTATAATATGGGTAATAATGCATAACATATTGATAAAATTAGGAGTATTAAGTATAATTATTATAGCTCTAGCGATAATAACTGCATAATAGGGGTAATAATGCATGTTATACTGATAATAATATAAGTAATAAGTATAATTATTATAGTTCTAGCGATAATAACTGCACAATATCGGTAATGTGCATGTTATATTGATAATATTGGGAGTAATACGTATATTTATTATAGTTCTGACGATAATAACAGTATAATATGGGTAATAATGCATGGTATATTGATAATATTGGGAGTAATAAGTATAATTATAGTAGTTCTCGCGATAATAACTGCATAATATGGGTAATAATGCATGTTATATTGATAATATTGGGAGTAATAAGAATATTTATTGTAGTTCTCGCGATAATAACTGCTTAATATGGGTAATAATGCATAACATATTGATAAAATTAGGAGTAATAAGTATAGTTATTATAGCTCTAGCGATAATAACTGCATAATAGGGGTAATAATGCATGTTATACTGATAATAATATAAGTAATAAGTATAACTATTATAGTTCTAGCGATAATAACTGTATAATATGGGTAATAATGCATAACATATTGATAAAATTAGGAGTAATAAGTATAATTATTATAGTTCTAGCGAAAATAACTGCACAACATAGGTAGTAGTGCATGTTATATTGATAATATTGGGAGTAATAAGTATATTTATTATAGTTCTGTCGATAATAACAGTATAATATGGGTGATAATGCATGTTATATTGATAATATTGGGAGTAATAAGTATAATTATTATAGTTCTAGCGATAATAACTGCATACTATGGGTAATAATGCATGTTATATTGATAAAGTTAGGAGTAATAAGTATAATTATTATAGTTCTGGCGATAATAACTGCATAGTATTGGTAATAATGCATGTAACATTGATAATAGTAAAAATAATAAGAATAACTATTGTAGTTCTAGCGATAATAACTGCATAATATGGGTAATAATGCATGATATATTGATAATATTGCGAGTAATAAGTACAATTATTATAGTTCGACCGATAACAACTGCATAATATCGGTAATAGTGTATGTTATATTGATAATATTGGGAGTAATAAGTATAATTATTATAGTTCTGTTGATAATAACTGCATAATATGGGTAATCATGCATGTTATATTGATAATATTGGGAGTAATAAGTATATTTATTATAGTTCTGACGATAATAACCGTATAATATGGGTAATAATGCATGTTATATTGATAATATTGGGAGTAATAAGTATATTTATTATAGTTCTGACGATAATAACTGTATAATATGGGTAATAATGCATAACATATTAATAAAATTAGGAGTATTAAGTATAATTATTATAGTTCTAGCGATAATAACTGCATAATATGGGTAATAATGCATGTTATATTGATAATATTGGGAGTAATAAGTATAATTATTGTAGTTCTCGCGATAATAACTGCTTAATATGGGTAATAATGCATAACATATTGATAAAATTAGGAGTAATAAGTATAATTGTTATAGTTCTAGCGATAATAACTGCATAATAGGGGTAATAATGCATGATATATTGATAATATCGCGAGTAATAAGTATAATTATCATAGTTCTAGCAATAATAACTGCATAATATGGGTAATAATGCATGTTATATTGATAAAATGAGGAGTAATAAGTATAATTATTATAGTTCTGGCGATAATAACTGCATAATATGGGTAATAATGCTTGCTATATTGATAATATTGGGAGTAATAAGTATATTTATTAGAGTTCTGACGATAATAACCGTATAATATGGGTAATAATGCATGTTATATTGATAATATTGGGAGTAATAAGAATAATTATTGTAGTTCTCGCGATAATAACTGCTTAATATGGGTAATAATGCATAACATATTGATAAAATTAGGAGTAATAAGTATAATTATTATAGTTCTAGCGATAATAACTGCATAATAGGGGTAATAATGCATGATATATTGATAATATTGCGAGTAATAAGTATAATTATCATAGTTCTAGCAATAATAACTGCATAATATCGGTAATAGTGTATGTTATATTGATAATATTGGGAGTAATAAGTATATTTATTATAGTTCTGACGATAATAACAGTATAATATGGGTAATAATACATGTTATATTGATAATATTTGGAGTGTTAAGTATAATTATTGTAGTTCTCGCGATAATAACTGCATAATATGGGTAATAATGCATGTTATATTGATAATATTGGGAGTAATAAGTATAATTATTATAGTTCTAGCGATAATAACTGCATAATATGGGTAATAATGCATGTTATATTGATAAAGTTAGGAGTAATAAGTATAATTATTATAGTTCTGGCGATAATAACTGCATAGTATTGGTAATAATGCATGTAACATTGATAATAGTAAAAATAATAAGAATAACTATTGTAGTTCTAGCGATAATAACTGCATAATATGGGTAATAATGCATGATATATTGATAATATTGCGAGTAATAAGTATAATTATCATAGTTCTAGCAATAATAACTGCATAATATCGGTAATAGTGTATGTTATATTGATAATATTGGGAGTAATAAGTATATTTATTATAGTTCTGACGATAATAACAGTATAATATGGGTAATAATACATGTTATATTGATAATATTTGGAGTGTTAAGTATAATTATTGTAGTTCTCGCGATAATAACTGCATAATATGGGTAATAATGCATGTTATATTGATAATATTGGGAGTAATAAGTATAATTATTATAGTTCTAGCGATAATAACTGCATAATATAGGTAATAATGCATGTTATACTAATAATAATATAAGTAATATGTATAACTATTATAGTTCTAGCGATAATAACTGTATAATATGATTAATAATGCATAACATATTGATAAAATTAGGAGTAATCAGTATAATTATTATAGTTCTAGCGATAATAACTGCATAATATCGGTAATAGTGTATGTTATATTGATAATATTGGGAGTAATAAGTATATTTATTATAGTTCTGACGATAATAACAGTATAATATGGGTGATAATGCATGTTATATTGATAAAGTTAGGAGTAATAAGTATAATTATTATAGTTCTGGCGATAATAACTGCATAGTATTGGTAATAATGCATGTAACATTGATAATAGTAAAAATAATAAGAATAACTATTGTAGTTCTAGCGATAATAACTGCATAATATGGGTAATAATGCATGATATATTGATAATATTGCGAGTAATAAGTACAATTATTATAGTTCGACCGATAACAACTGCATAATATGGGTAATAGTGCATGTTATATTGATAAAGTTAGGAGTAATAAGTATAATTATTATAGTTCTGGCGATAATAACTGCATAATATGGGTAATAATGCATGTTATATTGATAATATTGGGAGTAATAAGTATATTTATTATAGTTCTGACGATAATAACCGTATAATATGGGTAATAATGCATGTTATATTGATAATATTCGGAGTAATAAGTATAATTATTATATTTCTGGCGATAATAACTGCATAATATGGGTAACAATGCATGTTGTACTGATAATAATATAAGAAACAAGTAAAACTATTATAGTTCTAGCGATAATAACTGCATAATATGGGTAATAATGCATGTTATATTGATAAAATGAGGAGTAATAAGTGTAATTATTATAGTTCTGGCGATAATAACTGTATAATATGGGTAATAATGCATAACATATTGATAAAATTAGGAGTATTAAGTATAATTATTATAGCTCTAGCGATAATAACTGCATAATAGGGGTAATAATGCATGTTATACTGATAATAATATAAGTAATAAGTATAACTATTATAGTTCTAGCGATAATAACTGTATAATATGGGTAATAATGCATAACATATTGATAAAATTAGGAGTAATAAGCATAATTATTATAGTTCTAGCGATAATAACTGCACAATATCGGTAATGTGCATGTTATATTGATAATATTGGGAGTAATACGTATATTTATTATAGTTCTGACGATAATAACAGTATAATATGGGTAATAATGCATGTTATATTGATAATATTGGGAGTAATAAGTATAATTGTTATAGTTCTAGCGATAATAACTGCATAATAGGGGTAATAATGCATGATATATTGATAATATCGCGAGTAATAAGTACAATTATCATAGTTCTAGCAATAATAACTGCATAATATGGGTAATAATGCATGTTATATTGATAAAATGAGGAGTAATAAGTATAATTATTATAGTTCTGGCGATAATAACTGCATAATATGGGTAATAATGCTTGCTATATTGATAATATTGGGAGTAATAAGTATATTTATTAGAGTTCTGACGATAATAACCGTATAATATGGGTAATAATGCATGTTATATTGATAATATTGGGAGTAATAAGAATAATTATTGTAGTTCTCGCGATAATAACTGCTTAATATGGGTAATAATGCATAACATATTGATAAAATTAGGAGTAATAAGTATAATTATTATAGTTCTAGCGATAATAACTGCATAATAGGGGTAATAATGCATGATATATTGATAATATTGCGAGTAATAAGTATAATTATCATAGTTCTAGCAATAATAACTGCATAATATCGGTAATAGTGTATGTTATATTGATAATATTGGGAGTAATAAGTATATTTATTATAGTTCTGACGATAATAACAGTATAATATGGGTAATAATGCATGTTATATTGATAATATTGGGAGTGATAAGTATATTTATTATAGTTCTGACGATAATAACTGTATAATATGGGTAATAATGCATAACATATTAATAAAATTAGGAGTATTAAGTATAATTATTATAGTTCTAGCGATAATAACTGCATAATGTGGGTAATAATGCATGATATATTGATAATATTGCGAGTAATAAGTATAATTATCATAGTTCTAGCAATAATAACTGCATAATATCGGTAATAGTGTATGTTATATTGATAATATTGGGAGTAATAAGTATATTTATTATAGTTCTGGCGATAATAACTGTATAATATGGGTAATAATGCATAACATATTGATAAAATTAGGAGTATTAAGTATAATTATTATAGCTCTAGCGATAATAGCTGCATAATAGGGGTAATAATGCATGTTATACTGATAATAATATAAGTAATAAGTATAACTATTATAGTTCTAACGATAATAACTGTATAATATGGGTAATAATGCATGTTATACTAATAATAATATAAGTAATATGTATAACTATTATAGTTCTAGCGATAATAACTGTATAATATGATTAATAATGCATAACATATTGATAAAATTAGGAGTAATCAGTATAATTATTATAGTTCTAGCGATAATAACTGCATAATATCGGTAATAGTGTATGTTATATTGATAATATTGGGAGTAATAAGTATATTTATTATAGCTCTGACGATAATAACAGTATAATATGGGTGATAATGCATGTTATATTGATAATATTGGGAGTTATAAGTATAATTATTGTAGTTCTAGCGATAATAACTGCATAATGTGGGTAATAATGCATGTTATACTGATAATATTGGAGTAATAAGTATAATTATTATAGTTCTGGCGATAATAACTGCATAATATGGGTAATAATGCATGTTATATTGATAATATTGGGAGTAATAAGTATATTTATTATAGTTCTGACGATAATAACCGTATAATATGGGTAATAATGCATGTTATATTGATAATATTCGGAGTAATAAGTATAATTATTATATTTCTGGCGATAATAACTGCATAATATGGGTAACAATGCATGTTGTACTGATAATAATATAAGAAACAAGTAAAACTATTATAGTTCTAGCGATAATAACTGCATAATATGGGTAATATTGCATGTTATATTGATAATATTGGGAGTAATAAGTATATTTGTTATAGTTCTGACGATAATAACAGTATAATATGGGTAATAATGCATGTTATATTGATAAAATTGGGAGTAATAAGTATATTTATTATAGTTCTGACGATAATAACAGTATAATACGGGTAATAATACATGTTATGTTGATAATATTGGGAGTACTAAGTATAATTATCATAGTTCTAGCAATAATAATTGCATAATTAGGGTAATAATGCATGTTATATTGATAAAATGAGGAGTAATAAGTATAATTATTATAGTTCTGGCGATAATAACTGTATAATATGGGTAATAATGCATAACATATTGATAAAATTAGGAGTATTAAGTATAATTATTATAGCTCTAGCGATAATAACTGCATAATAGGGGTAATAATGCATGTTATACTGATAATAATATAAGTAATAAGTATAACTATTATAGTTCTAGCGATAATAACTGTATAATATGGGTAATAATGCATAACATATTGATAAAATTAGGAGTAATAAGTATAATTATTATAGTTCTAGCGATAATAACTGCACAATATCGGTAATGTGCATGTTATATTGATAATATTGGGAGTAATACGTATATTTATTATAGTTCTGACGATAATAACAGTATAATATGGGTAATAATGCATGGTATATTGATAATATTGGGAGTAATAAGTATAATTATTGTAGTTCTCGCGATAATAACTGCATAATATGGGTAATAATGCATGTTATATTGATAATATTGGGAGTAATAAGAATATTTATTGTAGTTCTCGCGATAATAACTGCTTAATATGGGTAATAATGCATAACATATTGATAAAATTAGGAGTAATAAGTATAATTATTATAGTTCTAGCGATAATAACTGCATAATAGGGGTAATAATGCATGATATATTGATAATATTGCGAGTAATAAGTATAATTATCATAGTTCTAGCAATAATAACTGCATAATATGGGTAATAATGCATGTTATATTGATAAAATGAGAAGTAATGAGTATAATTATTATAGTTCTGGCGATAATAACTGTATAATATGGGTAATAATGCATAACATATTGATAAAATTAGGAGTAATAAGTATAATTATTATATTTCTGGCGATAATAACTGCATAATATGGGTAACAATGCATGTTGTACTGATAATAATATAAGAAACAAGTAAAACTATTATAGTTCTAGCGATAATAACTGCATAATATGGGTAATAATGCATGTTATATTGATAATATTGAAGTAATAAGTATATTTGTTATAGTTCTGACGATAATAACAGTATAATATGGGTAATAATGCATGTTATATTGATAAAATTCGGAGTAATAAGTATATTTATTATAGCTCTGACGACAATAACTGCATAATAGGGGTAATAATGCATGTTATGCTGATAATAATATAAGTAATAAGTATAACTATTATAGTTCTAGCGATAATTACTGTATAATATGGGTAATAATGCATAACATATTGATAAAATTAGGAGTAATAAGTATAATTATTATAGTTCTCGCGATAATAACTGCATAATATGGGTAATAATGCATGTTATATTGATAATATTGGGAGTAATAAGAATATTTATTGTAGTTCTCGCGATAATAACTGCTTAATATGGGTAATAATGCATAACATATTGATAAAATTAGGAGTAATAAGTATAATTATTATAGTTCTAGCGATAATAACTGCATAATAGGGGTAATAATGCATAACATATTGATAAAATTAGGCTTAATAAGTATAATTATCATAGTTCTAGCAATAATAACTGCATAATATCGGTAATAGTGTATGTTATATTGATAATATTGGGAGTAATAAGTATATTTATTATAGTTCTGACGATAATAACAGTATAATATGGGTAATAATGCATGTTATATTGATAATATTTGGAGTGTTAAGTATAATTATTGTAGTTCTCGCGATAATAACTGCATAATATGGGTAATAATGCATGTTATATTGATAATATTGGGAGTAATAAGAATAATTATTGTAGTTCTCGCGATAATAACTGCATAATATGGGTAATAATGCATGTTATATTGATAATATTGGGAGTAATAAGTATATTTATTATAGTTCTGACGATAATAACCGTATAATATGGGTAATAATGCATGTTATATTGATAATATTGGAAGTAATAAGTATATTTATTATAGTTCTGACGATAATAACTGTATAATATGGGTAATAATGCATAACATATTAATAAAATTAGGAGTATTAAGTATAATTATTATAGTTCTAGCGATAATAACTGCATAATATGGGTAATAATGCATGTTATATTGATAATATTGGGAGTAATAAGTATATTATTGTAGTTCTCGCGATAATAACTGCTTAATATGGGTAATAATGCATAACATATTGATAAAATTAGGAGTAATAAGTATAATTGTTATAGTTCTAGCGATAATAACTGCATAATAGGGGTAATAATGCATGATATATTGATAATATCGCGAGTAATAAGTATAATTATCATAGTTCTAGCAATAATAACTGCATAATATGGGTAATAATGCATGTTATATTGATAAAATGAGGAGTAATAAGTATAATTATTATAGTTCTGGCGATAATAACTGCATAATATGGGTAATAATGCTTGCTATATTGATAATATTGGGAGTAATAAGTATATTTATTAGAGTTCTGACGATAATAACCGTATAATATGGGTAATAATGCATGTTATATTGATAATATTGGGAGTAATAAGAATAATTATTGTAGTTCCCGCGATAATAACTGCTTAATATGGGTAATAATGCATAACATATTGATAAAATTAGGAGTAATAAGTATAATTATTATAGTTCTAGCGATAATAACTGCATAATAGGGGTAATAATGCATGATATATTGATAATATTGCGAGTAATAAGTATAATTATCATAGTTCTAGCAATAATAACTGCATAATATCGGTAATAGTGTATGTTATATTGATAATATTGGGAGTAATAAGTATATTTATTATAGTTCTGACGATAATAACAGTATAATATGGGTAATAATGCATGTTATATTGATAAAATTGGGAGTAATAAGTATATTTATTATAGTTCTGACGATAATAACTGTATAATATGGGTAATAATGCATAACATATTAATAAAATTAGGAGTATTAAGTATAATTATTATAGTTCTAGCGATAATAACTGCATAATGTGGGTAATAATGCATGATATATTGATAATATTGCGAGTAATAAGTATAATTATCATAGTTCTAGCAATAATAACTGCATAATATCGGTAATAGTGTATGTTATATTGATAATATTGGGAGTAATAAGTATATTTATTATAGTTCTGGCGATAATAACTGTATAATATGGGTAATAATGCATAACATATTGATAAAATTAGGAGTATTAAGTATAATTATTATAGCTCTAGCGATAATAGCTGCATAATAGGGGTAATAATGCATGTTATACTGATAATAATATAAGTAATAAGTATAACTATTATAGTTCTAACGATAATAACTGTATAATATGGGTAATAATGCATGTTATACTAATAATAATATAAGTAATATGTATAACTATTATAGTTCTAGCGATAATAACTGTATAATATGATTAATAATGCATAACATATTGATAAAATTAGGAGTAATCAGTATAATTATTATAGTTCTAGCGATAATAACTGCATAATATCGGTAATAGTGTATGTTATATTGATAATATTGGGAGTAATAAGTATATTTATTATAGTTCTGACGATAATAACAGTATAATATGGGTAATAATACATGTTATATTGATAATATTTGGAGTGTTAAGTATAATTATTGTAGTTCTCGCGATAATAACTGCATAATATGGGTAATAATGCATGTTATATTGATAATATTGGGAGTAATAAGTATAATTATTATAGTTCTAGCGATAATAACTGCATAATATGGGTAATAATGCATGTTATATTGATAAAGTTAGGAGTAATAAGTATAATTATTATAGTTCTGGCGATAATAACTGCATAGTATTGGTAATAATGCATGTAACATTGATAATAGTAAAAATAATAAGAATAACTATTGTAGTTCTAGCGATAATAACTGCATAATATGGGTAATAATGCATGATATATTGATAATATTGCGAGTAATAAGTACAATTATTATAGTTCGACCGATAACAACTGCATAATATGGGTAATAGTGCATGTTATATTGATAAAGTTAGGAGTAATAAGTATAATTATTATAGTTCTGGCGATAATAACTGCATAATATGGGTAATAATGCATGTTATACTGATAATAATATAAGTAATATGTATAACTATTATGGTTCTAGCGACAATAACTGTATAATATGGGTAATAATGCATAACATATTGATAAAATTAGGAGTAATAAGTATAATTATTATAGTTCTAGCGATAATAACTGCATAATATCGGTAATAGTGTATGTTATATTGATAATATTGGGAGTAATAAGTATAATTATTATAGTTCAGTTGATAATAACTGCATAATATGGGTAATCATGCATGTTATATTGATAATATTGGGAGTAATAAGTATATTTATTATAGTTCTGACGATAATAACCGTATAATATGGGTAATAATGCATGTTATACTGATAATAATATAAGTAATATGTATAACTATTATGGTTCTAGCGACAATAACTGTATAATATGGGTAATAATGCATAACATATTGATAAAATTAGGAGTAATAAGTATAATTATTATAGTTCTAGCGATAATAACTGCATAATATCGGTAATAGTGTATGTTATATTGATAATATTGGGAGTAATAAGTACAATTATTATAGTTCTGTTGATAATAACTGCATAATATGGGTAATCATGCATGTTATATTGATAATATTGGGAGTAATAAGTATATTTATTATAGTTCTGACGATAATAACCGTATAATATTGGTAATAATGCATGTTATATTGATAATATTGGGAGTAATAAGTATATTTATTATAGTTCTGACGATAATAACTGTATAATATGGGTAATAATGCATAACATATTAATAAAATTAGGAGTATTAAGTATAATTATTATAGTTCTAGCGATAATAACTGCATAATATGGGTAATAATGCATGTTATATTGATAATATTGGGAGTAATAAGTATAATTATTGTAGTTCTCGCGATAATAACTGCTTAATATGGGTAATAATGCATAACATATTGATAAAATTAGGAGTAATAAGTATAATTGTTATAGTTCTAGCGATAATAACTGCATAATAGGGGTAATAATGCATGATATATTGATAATATCGCGAGTAATAAGTATAATTATCATAGTTCTAGCAATAATAACTGCATAATATGGGTAATAATGCATGTTATATTGATAAAATGAGGAGTAATAAGTATAATTATTATAGTTCTGGCGATAATAACTGCATAATATGGGTAATAATGCTTGCTATATTGATAATATTGGGAGTAATAAGTATATTTATTAGAGTTCTGGCGATAATAACCGTATAATATGGGTAATAATGCATGTTATATTGATAATATTGGGAGTAATAAGAATAATTATTGTAGTTCTCGCGATAATAACTGCTTAATATGGGTAATAATGCATAACATATTGATAAAATTAGGAGTAATAAGTATAATTATTATAGTTCTAGCGATAATAACTGCATAATAGGGGTAATAATGCATGATATATTGATAATATTGCGAGTAATAAGTATAATTATCATAGTTCTAGCAATAATAACTGCATAATATCGGTAATAGTGTATGTTATATTGATAATATTGGGAGTAATAAGTATATTTATTATAGTTCTGACGATAATAACAGTATAATATGGGTAATAATGCATGTTATATTGATAATATTGGGAGTAATAAGTATATTTATTATAGTTCTGACGATAATAACTGTATAATATGGGTAATAATGCATAACATATTAATAAAATTAGGAGTATTAAGTATAATTATTATAGTTCTAGCGATAATAACTGCATAGTGTGGGTAATAATGCATGATATATTGATAATATTGCGAGTAATAAGTATAATTATCATAGTTCTAGCAATAATAACTGCATAATATCGGTAATAGTGTATGTTATATTGATAATATTGGGAGTAATAAGTATGTTTATTATAGTTCTGGCGATAATAACTGTATAATATGGGTAATAATGCATAACATATTGATAAAATTAGGAGTATTAAGTATAATTATTATAGCTCTAGCGATAATAGCTGCATAATAGGGGTAATAATGCATGTTATACTGATAATAATATAAGTAATAAGTATAACTATTATAGTTCTAACGATAATAACTGTATAATATGGGTAATAATGCATGTTATACTAATAATAATATAAGTAATATGTATAACTATTATAGTTCTAGCGATAATAACTGTATAATATGATTAATAATGCATAACATATTGATAAAATTAGGAGTAATCAGTATAATTATTATAGTTCTAGCGATAATAACTGCATAATATCGGTAATAGTGTATGTTATATTGATAATATTGGGAGTAATAAGTATATTTATTATAGTTCTGGCGATAATAACTGTATAATATGGGTAATAATGCATAACATATTGATAAAATTAGGAGTATTAAGTATAATTATTATAGCTCTAGCGATAATAGCTGCATAATAGGGGTAATAATGCATGTTATACTGATAATAATATAAGTAATAAGTATAACTATTATAGTTCTAACGTTAATAACTGTATAATATGGGTAATAATGCATGTTATACTAATAATAATATAAGTAATATGTATAACTATTATAGTTCTAGCGATAATAACTGTATAATATGATTAATAATGCATAACATATTGATAAAATTAGGAGTAATCAGTATAATTATTATAGTTCTAGCGATAATAACTGCATAATATCGGTAATAGTGTATGTTATATTGATAATATTGGGAGTAATAAGTATATTTATTATAGTTCTGACGATAATAACAGTATAATATGGGTGATAATGCATGTTATATTGATAATATTGGGAGTTATAAGTATAATTATTGTAGTTCTAGCGATAATAACTGCATAATGTGGGTAATAATGCATGTTATATTGATAAAATGAGGAGTAATAAGTATAATTATTATAGTTCTGGCGATAATAACTGCTTAATATGGGTAATAATGCATAACATATTGATAAAATTAGGAGTCATAAGTATAATTATTATAGTTCTAGCGATAATAACTGCATAATAGGGGTAATAATGCATGATATATTAATAATATTGCGTGTAATAAGTATAATTATCATAGTTCTAGCAATAATAACTGCATAATATGGGTAATAATGCATGTTATATTGATAATATTCGGAGTAATAAGTATAATTATTATATTTCTGGCGATAATAACTGCATAATATGGGTAATAATGCATGTTGTACTGATAATAATATAAGAAACAAGTAAAACTATTATAGTTCTAGCGATAATAACTGCATAATATGGGTAATAATGCATGTTATACTAATAATAATATAAGTAATATGTATAACTATTATAGTTCTAGCGATAATAACTGCATAATATGGGTAATAATGCATAACATATTGATGAAATTAGGAGTAATAAGTATAATTATTATAGTTCTAGCGATAATAACTGCATAATATGGGTAATAGTGCATGTTATATTGATAATATTGGGAGTAATAAGTATATTTATTATAGTTCTGACGATAATAACAGTATAATATGGGTAATAATGCATGTTATATTGATAATATTGGGAGTAATAAGTATAATTATTGTAGTTCTCGCTATAATAACTGCTTAATATGGGTAATAATGCACAACATATTGATAAAATCAGGAGTAATCAGTATAATCATTATAGTTCTAGCGATAATAACTGCATAATAGGGGTAATAATGCATGATATATTGATAATATCGCGAGTAATAAGTATAATTATCATAGTTCTAGCAATAATAACTGCATAATATGGGTAATAATGCATGTTATATTGATAAAATGAGGAGTAATAAGTATAATTATTATAGTTCTGGCGATAATAACTGCATAATTAGGGTAATAATGCATGTTATATGGATAAAATGAGGAGTAATAAGTATAATTATTTTAGTTCTGGCGATAATAACTGCATAATAGGGGTAATAATGCATGTTATACTGATAATAATATAAGTAATAAGTATAACTATTATAGTTCTAACGAAAATAACTGTATAATATGGGTAATAATGCATGTTATACTAATAATAATATAAGTAATAAGTATAACTATTATAGTTCTAGCGATAATAACTGTATAATATGGGTAATAATGCATAACATATTGATAAAATTAGGAGTAATATGTATAATTATTATAGTTCTGGCGATAATAACTGCATAATATGGGTAATAATGCATGTTATATTGATAATATTGGGAGTAATAAGTCTATTTATTATAGTTCTGACGATAATAACAGTATAATATGGGTAATAGTGCATGTTATATTGATAATATTCGGAGTAATAAGTATAATTATTATATTTCTGGCGATAATAACTGCATAATATGGGTAATAATGCATGTTGTACTGATAATAATATAAGAAACAAGTAAAACTATTATAGTTCTAGCGATAATAACTGCATAATATGGGTAATAATGCATGTTATACTAATAATAATATATGTAATATGTATAACTATTATAGTTCTAGCGATAATAACTGCATAATATCGGTAATAGTGTATGTTATATTGATAATATTGGGAGTAATAAGTATATTTATTATAGTTCTGACGATAATAACAGTATAATATGGGTGATAATGCATGTTATATTGATAATATTGGGAGTTATAAGTATAATTATTGTAGTTCTAGCGATAATAACTGCATAATATGGGTAATAATGCATGTTATATTGATAATATTGGGAGTAATAAGTATATTTGTTATAGTTCTGACGATAATAACAGTATAATACGGGTAATAATGCATGTTATATTGATAAAATTAGGAGTATTAAGTATAATTATTATAGCTCTAGCGATAATAACTGCATAATAGGGGTAATAATGCATGTTATACTGATAATAATATAAGTAATAAGTATAACTATTATAGTTCTAGCGATAATAACTGTATAATATGTGTAATAATGCATAACATATTGATAAAATTAGGAGTAATAAGTATAATTATTATAGTTCTGGCGATAATAACTGCATAATATGGGTAATAATGCATGTTATATTGATAATATTGGGAGTAATAAGTATATTTATTATAGTTCTGACGATAATAACCGTATAATATGGGTAATAATGCATGTTGTATTGATAATATTCGGAGTAATAAGTATAATTATTATATTTCTGGCGATAATAACTGCATAATATGGGTAACAATGCATGTTATATTGATAATATTGGGAGTAATAAGTATATTTATTATAGTTCTGACGATAATAACAGTATAATATGGGTAATAATGCATGTTATATTGATAATATTCGGAGTAATAAGTATAATTATTATATTTCTGGCGATAATAACTGCATAATATGGGTAATAATGCATGTTGTACTGATAATAATATAAGAAACAAGTAAAACTATTATAGTTCTAGCGATAATAACTGCATAATATGGGTAATAATGCATGTTATATTGATAAAATGAGGAGTAATAAGTATAATTATTATAATTCTGGCGATAATAACTGCATAATATGGGTAATAATGCTTGCTATATTGATAATATTGGGAGTAATAAGTATATTTATTAGAGTTCTGGCGATAATAACCGTATAATATGGGTAATAATGCATGTTATATTGATAATATTGGGAGTAATAAGAATAATTATTGTAGTTCTCGCGATAATAACTGCTTAATATGGGTAATAATGCATAACATATTGATAAAATTAGGAGTAATAAGTATAATTATTATAGTTCTAGCGATAATAACTGCATAATAGGGGTAATAATGCATGATATATTGATAATATTGCGAGTAATAAGTATAATTATCATAGTTCTAGCAATAATAACTGCATAATATCGGTAATAGTGTATGTTATATTGATAATATTGGGAGTAATAAGTATATTTATTATAGTTCTGACGATAATAACAGTATAATATGGGTAATAATGCATGTTATATTGATAATATTGGGAGTAATAAGTATATTTATTATAGTTCTGACGATAATAACTGTATAATATGGGTAATAATGCATAACATATTAATAAAATTAGGAGTATTAAGTATAATTATTATAGTTCTAGCGATAATAACTGCATAATGTGGGTAATAATGCATGATATATTGATAATATTGCGAGTAATAAGTATAATTACCATAGTTCTAGCAATAATAACTGCATAATATCGGTAATAGTGTATGTTATATTGATAATATTGGGAGTAATAAGTATATTTATTATAGTTCTGGCGATAATAACTGTATAATATGGGTAATAATGCATAACATATTGATAAAATTAGGAGTATTAAGTATAATTATTATAGCTCTAGCGATAATAGCTGCATAATAGGGGTAATAATGCATGTTATACTGATAATAATATAAGTAATAAGTATAACTATTATAGTTCTAACGATAATAACTGTATAATATGGGTAATAATGCATGTTATACTAATAATAATATAAGTAATATGTATAACTATTATAGTTCTAGCGATAATAACTGTATAATATGATTAATAATGCATAACATATTGATAAAATTAGGAGTAATCAGTATAATTATTATAGTTCTAGCGATAATAACTGCATAATATCGGTAATAGTGTATGTTATATTGATAATATTGGGAGTAATAAGTATATTTATTATAGTTCTGGCGATAATAACTGTATAATATGGGTAATAATGCATGTTGTACTGATAATAATATAAGAAACAAGTAAAACTATTATAGTTCTAGCGATAATAACTGCATAATGTGGGTAATAATGCATGATATATTAATAATATTGCGAGTAATAAGTATAATTATCATAGTTCTAGCAATAATAACTGCATAATATGGGTAATAATGCATGTTATATTGATAATATTCGGAGTAATAAGTATAATTATTATATTTCTGGCGATAATAACTGCATAATATGGGTAATAATGCATGTTGTACTGATAATAATATAAGAAACAAGTAAAACTATTATAGTTCTAGCGATAATAACTGCATAATATGGGTAATAATGCATGTTATACTAATAATAATATAAGTAATATGTATAACTATTATAGTTCTAGCGATAATAACTGCATAATATGGGTAATAATGCATAACATATTGATGAAATTAGGAGTAATAAGTATAATTATTATAGTTCTAGCGATAATAACTGCATAATATGGGTAATAGTGCATGTTATATTGATAATATTGGGAGTAATAAGTCTATTTATTATAGTTCTGACGATAATAACAGTATAATATGGGTAATAGTGCATGTTATATTGATAATATTCGGAGTAATAAGTATAATTATTATATTTCTGGCGATAATAACTGCATAATATGGGTAATAATGCATGTTGTACTGATAATAATATAAGAAACAAGTAAAACTATTATAGTTCTAGCGATAATAACTGCATAATATGGGTAATAATGCATGTTATACTAATAATAATATATGTAATATGTATAACTATTATAGTTCTAGCGATAATAACTGCATAATATCGGTAATAGTGTATGTTATATTGATAATATTGGGAGTAATAAGTATATTTATTATAGTTCTGACGATAATAACAGTATAATATGGGTGATAATGCATGTTATATTGATAATATTGGGAGTTATAAGTATAATTATTGTAGTTCTAGCGATAATAACTGCATAATATGGGTAATATTGCATGTTGTACTGATAATAATATAAGAAACAAGTAAAACTATTATAGTTGTAGCGATAATAACTGCATAATATGGGTAATAATGCATGTTATACTAATAATAATATAAGTAATATGTATAACTATTATAGTTCTAGCGATAATAACTGCATAATATCGGTAATAGTGTATGTTATATTGATAATATTGGGAGTAATAAGTACATTTATTATAGTTCTGACGATAATAACAGTATAATATGGGTGATAATGCATGTTATATTGATAATATTGGGAGTTATAAGTATAATTATTGTAGTTCTAGCGATAATAACTGCATAATATGGGTAATAATGCATGTTATATTGATAATATTGGGAGTAATAAGTATATTTGTTATAGTTCTGACGATAATAACAGTATAATACGGGTAATAATGCATGTTATATTGATAAAATTAGGAGTATTAAGTATAATTATTATAGCTCTAGCGATAATAACTACATAATAGGGGTAATAATGCATGTTATACTGATAATAATATAAGTAATAAGTATAACTATTATAGTTCTAGCGATAATAACTGTATAATATGGGTAATAATGCATAACATATTGATAAAATTAGGAGTAATATGTATAATTATTATATTTCTGGCGATAATAACTGCATAATATGGGTAACAATGCATGTTGTACTGATAATAATATAAGAAACAAGTAAAACTATTATAGTTCTAGCGATAATAACTGCATAATATGGGTAATAATGCATGTTATACTAATAATAATATAAGTAATATGTATAACTATTATAGTTCTAGCGATAATAACTGTATAATATGATTAATAATGCATAACATATTGATAAAATTAGGAGTAATCAGTATAATTATTATAGTTCTAGCGATAATAACTGCATAATATGGGTAATAATGCATGTTATATTGATAATATTGGGAGTAATAAGTATATTTATTATAGTTCTGACGATAATAACAGTATAATATGGGTGATAATGCATGTTATATTGATAATATTGGGAGTTATAAGTATAATTATTGTAGTTCTAGCGATAATAACTGCATAATATGGGTAATAATGCATGTTATACTGATAATAATATAAGTAACAAGTAAAACTATTATATTTCTAGCGATAATAACTGCATAATAGGGGTAATAATGCATGTTATACTGATAATAATATAAGTAATAAGTATAACTATTATAGTTCTAGCGATAATAACTGTATAATATGATTAATAATGCATAACATATTGATAAAATTAGGAGTAATCAGTATAATTATCATAGTTCTAGCGATAATAACTGCATAATAGGGGTAATAATGCATGTTATACTGATAATAATATAAGTAATAAGTATAACTATTATAGTTCTAACGATAATAACTGTATAATATGGGTAATAATGCATAACATATTGATAAAATTAGGAGTAATAAGTATAATTATTATAGTTCTAGCGATAATAACTGCATAATATCGGTAGTAGTGTATGTTATATTGATAATATTGGGAGTAATAAGTATATTTATTATAGTTCTGACGATAATAACCGTATAATATGGGTAATAATGCATGTTGTATTGATAATATTCGGAGTAATAAGTATAATTATTATATTTCTGGCGATAATAACTGCATAATATGGGTAACAATGCATGTTATATTGATAATATTGGGAGTAATAAGTATATTTATTATAGTTCTGACGATAATAACAGTATAATATGGGTAATAATGCATGTTATATTGATAATATTCGGAGTAATAAGTATAATTATTATATTTCTGGCGATAATAACTGCATAATATGGGTAATAATGCATGTTGTACTGATAATAATATAAGAAACAAGTAAAACTATTATAGTTCTAGCGATAATAACTGCATAATATGGGTAATAATGCATGTTATACTAATAATAATATAAGTAATATGTATAACTATTATAGTTCTAGCGATAATAACTGCATAATATGGGTAATAATGCATAACATATTGATGAAATTAGGAGTAATAAGTATAATTATTATAGTTCTAGCGATAATAACTGCTTAATGTGGGTAATAATGCATAACATATTGATAAAATTAGGAGTAATAAGTATAATTGTTATAGTTCTAGCGATAATAACTGCATAATAGGGGTAATAATGCATGATATATTGATAATATCGCGAGTAATAAGTATAATTATCATAGTTCTAGCAATAATAACTGCATAATATGGGTAATAATGCATGTTATATTGATAAAATGAGGAGTAATAAGTATAATTATTATAATTCTGGCGATAATAACTGCATAATATGGGTAATAATGCTTGCTATATTGATAATATTGGGAGTAATAAGTATATTTATTAGAGTTCTGGCGATAATAACCGTATAATATGGGTAATAATGCATGTTATATTGATAATATTGGGAGTAATAAGAATAATTATTGTAGTTCTCGCGATAATAACTGCTTAATATGGGTAATAATGCATAACATATTGATAAAATTAGGAGTAATAAGTATAATTATTATAGTTCTAGCGATAATAACTGCATAATAGGGGTAATAATGCATGATATATTGATAATATTGCGAGTAATAAGTATAATTATCATAGTTCTAGCAATAATAACTGCATAATATCGGTAATAGTGTATGTTATATTGATAATATTGGGAGTAATAAGTATATTTATTATAGTTCTGACGATAATAACAGTATAATATGGGTAATAATGCATGTTATATTGATAATATTGGTAGTAATAAGTATATTTATTATAGTTCTGACGATAATAACTGTATAATATGGGTAATAATGCATAACATATTAATAAAATTAGGAGTATTAAGTATAATTATTATAGTTCTAGCGATAATAACTGCATAATGTGGGTAATAATGCATGATATATTGATAATATTGCGAGTAATAAGTATAATTACCATAGTTCTAGCAATAATAACTGCATAATATCGGTAATAGTGTATGTTATATTGATAATATTGGGAGTAATAAGAATATTTATTATAGTTCTGGCGATAATAACTGTATAATATGGGTAATAATGCATAACATATTGATAAAATTAGGAGTATTAAGTATAATTATTATAGCTCTAGCGATAATAGCTGCATAATAGGGGTAATAATGCATGTTACACTGATAACAATATAAGTAATAAGTATAACTATTATAGTTCTAACGATAATAACTGTATAATATGGGTAATAATGCATGTTATACTAATAATAATATAAGTAATATGTATAACTATTATAGTTCTAGCGATAATAACTGTATAATATGATTAATAATGCATAACATATTGATAAAATTAGGAGTAATCAGTATAATTATTATAGTTCTAGCGATAATAACTGCATAATATCGGTAATAGTGTATGTTATATTGATAATATTGGGAGTAATAAGTATATTTATTATAGTTCTGGCGATAATAACTGTATAATATGGGTAATAATGCATGTTGTACTGATAATAATATAAGAAACAAGTAAAGCTATTATAGTTCTAGCGATAATAACTGCATAATGTGGGTAATAATGCATGATATATTAATAATATTGCGAGTAATAAGTATAATTATCATAGTTCTAGCAATAATAACTGCATAATATGGGTAATAATGCATGTTATATTGATAATATTCGGAGTAATAAGTATAATTATTATATTTCTGGCGATAATAACTGCATAATATGGGTAATAATGCATGTTGTACTGATAATAATATAAGAAACAAGTAAAACTATTATAGTTCTAGCGATAATAACTGCATAATATGGGTAATAATGCATGTTATACTAATAATAATATAAGTAATATGTATAACTATTATAGTTCTAGCGATAATAACTGCATAATATGGGAAATAATGCATAACATATTGATGAAATTAGGAGTAATAAGTATAATTATTATAGTTCTAGCGATAATAACTGCATAATATGGGTAATAGTGCATGTTATATTGATAATATTGGGAGTAATAAGTCTATTTATTATAGTTCTGACGATAATAACAGTATAATATGGGTAATAGTGCATGTTATATTGATAATATTCGGAGTAATAAGTATAATTATTATATTTCTGGCGATAATAACTGCATAATATGGGTAATAATGCATGTTGTACTGATAATAATATAAGAAACAAGTAAAACTATTATAGTTCTAGCGATAATAACTGCATAATATGGGTAATAATGCATGTTATACTAATAATAATATATGTAATATGTATAACTATTATAGTTCTAGCGATAATAACTGCATAATATCGGTAATAGTGTATGTTATATTGATAATATTGGGAGTAATAAGTATATTTATTATAGTTCTGACGATAATAACAGTATAATATGGGTGATAATGCATGTTATATTGATAATATTGGGAGTTATAAGTATAATTATTGTAGTTCTAGCGATAATAACTGCATAATATGGGTAATATTGCATGTTGTACTGATAATAATATAAGAAACAAGTAAAACTATTATAGTTGTAGCGATAATAACTGCATAATATGGGTAATAATGCATGTTATACTAATAATAATATAAGTAATATGTATAACTATTATAGTTCTAGCGATAATAACTGCATAATATCGGTAATAGTGTATGTTATATTGATAATATTGGGAGTAATAAGTACATTTATTATAGTTCTGACGATAATAACAGTATAATATGGGTGATAATGCATGTTATATTGATAATATTGGGAGTTATAAGTATAATTATTGTAGTTCTAGCGATAATAACTGCATAATATGGGTAATAATGCATGTTATATTGATAATATTGGGAGTAATAAGTATATTTGTTATAGTTCTGACGATAATAACAGTATAATACGGGTAATAATGCATGTTATATTGATAAAATTAGGAGTATTAAGTATAATTATTATAGCTCTAGCGATAATAACTACATAATAGGGGTAATAATGCATGTTATACTGATAATAATATAAGTAATAAGTATAACTATTATAGTTCTAGCGATAATAACTGTATAATATGGGTAATAATGCATAACATATTGATAAAATTAGGAGTAATATGTATAATTATTATATTTCTGGCGATAATAACTGCATAATATGGGTAACAATGCATGTTGTACTGATAATAATATAAGAAACAAGTAAAACTATTATAGTTCTAGCGATAATAACTGCATAATATGGGTAATAATGCATGTTATACTAATAATAATATAAGTAATATGTATAACTATTATAGTTCTAGCGATAATAACTGTATAATATGATTAATAATGCATAACATATTGATAAAATTAGGAGTAATCAGTATAATTATTATAGTTCTAGCGATAATAACTGCATAATATGGGTAATAATGCATGTTATATTGATAATATTGGGAGTAATAAGTATATTTATTATAGTTCTGACGATAATAACAGTATAATATGGGTGATAATGCATGTTATATTGATAATATTGGGAGTTATAAGTATAATTATTGTAGTTCTAGCGATAATAACTGCATAATATGGGTAATAATGCATGTTATACTGATAATAATATAAGTAACAAGTAAAACTATTATATTTCTAGCGATAATAACTGCATAATAGGGGTAATAATGCATGTTATACTGATAATAATATAAGTAATAAGTATAACTATTATAGTTCTAGCGATAATAACTGTATAATATGATTAATAATGCATAACATATTGATAAAATTAGGAGTAATCAGTATAATTATCATAGTTCTAGCGATAATAACTGCATAATAGGGGTAATAATGCATGTTATACTGATAATAATATAAGTAATAAGTATAACTATTATAGTTCTAACGATAATAACTGTATAATATGGGTAATAATGCATAACATATTGATAAAATTAGGAGTAATAAGTATAATTATTATAGTTCTAGCGATAATAACTGCATAATATCGGTAGTAGTGTATGTTATATTGATAATATTGGGAGTAATAAGTATATTTATTATAGTTCTGACGATAATAACAGTATAATATGGGTGATAATGCATGTTATATTGATAATATTGGGAGTAATAAGTATAATTATTGTAGTTCTAGCGATAATAACTGCATAATAGGGGTAATAATGCATGTTATACTGATAATAATGTAAGTAATAAGTATAACTGTTATAATTCTAGCGATAATAACTGTATAATATGGGTAATAATGCATGTTATACTAATATTAATATAAGTAATATGTATAACTATTATAGTTCTAGCGATAATAACTGCATAATATCGGTAATAGTGTATGTTATATTGATAATATTGGGAGTAATAAGTATATTTATTATAGTCCTGACGATAATAACAGTATAATATGGGTAATAATGCATGTTATACTAATAATAATATAAGTAATATGTATAACTATTATAGTTCCAGCGATAATAACTGTATAATATGATTAATAATGCATAACATATTGATAAAATTAGGAGTAATCAGTATAATTATTGTAGTTCTAGCGATAATAACTGCATAATATGGGTAATAATGCATGTTATATTGATAATATTGGGAGTAATAAGTATATTTGTTATAGTTCTGACGATAATAACAGTATAATACGGGTAATAATGCATGTTATATTGATAAAATTAGGAGTATTAAGTATAATTATTATAGCTCTAGCGATAATAACTGCATAATAGGGGTAATAATGCATGTTATACTGATAATAATATAAGAAACAAGTAAAACTATTATAGTTCTAGCGATAATAACTGCGTAATATGGGTAATAATGCATGTTATACTAATAATAATATAAGTAATATGTATAACTATTATAGTTCTAGCGATAATAACTGCATAATATCGGTAATAGTGTATGTTATATTGATAATATTGGGAGTAATAAGTATATTTATTATAGTTCTGACGATAGTAACAGTATAATATGGGTGATAATGCATGTTATATTGATAATATTGGGAGTTATAAGTATAATTATTGTAGTTCTAGCGATAATAACTGCATAATATGGGTAATAATGCATGTTATATTGATAATATTGGGAGTAATAAGTATATTTATTATAGTTCTGACGATAATAACTGTATAATATGGGTAATAATGCATGTTATATTGATAATATTGGGAGTAATAAGTATAATTATCATAGTTCTAGCAATAATAACTGCATAATTAGGGTAATAATGCATGTTATATTGATAAAATGAGGAGTAATATGTATAATTATTATAGTTCTGGCGATAATAACTGTATAATATGGGTAATAATGCATAACATATTGATAAAATTAGGAGTATTAAGTATAATTATTATAGTTCTAGCGACAATAACTGCATAATGGGGGTAATAATGCATGTTATACTGACAATAATATAAGTAATAAGTATAACTATTATAGTGCTAGCGATAGTAACTGTATAATATGGGTAATAATGCATATCATATTGATAAAATTAGGAGTAATAAGTATAATTATTATAGTTCTATCGATAATAACTGCGCAATATCGGTAATAGTGCATGTTATATTGATAATAATAAAAGTAATAAGTATAATTATTATAGTTCGAGGGATAATAACTGCATAATATGGGTAATAGTGCATGTTATATTGATAATGTTAGGAGTAATAAGTATAATTATTATAGTTCTGGCGATAATAACTGCATAATTAGGGTAATAATGCATGTTATATTGATAAAATGAGGAGTAATAAGTATAATTATTATAACTCTGGCGATAATAACTGTATAATATGGGTAATAATGCTTGTTGTACTGATAATAATATAAGAAACAAGTGAAACTATTATAGTTTTAGCGATAATAACTGCATAATATCGGTAATAGTGTATGTTATATTGATAATATTGGGAGTAATAAGTATATTTATTATAGTTCTGACGATAGTAACAGTATAATATGGGTGATAATGCATGTTATATTGATAATATTGGGAGTTATAAGTATAATTATTGTAGTTCTAGCGATAATAACTGCATAATATGGGTAATAATGCATGTTATATTGATAATATTGGGTGTAATAAGTATATTTATTATAGTTCTGACGATAATAACAGTATAATATGGGTAATAATGCTTGTTGTACTGATAATAATATAAGAAACAAGTGAAACTATTATAGTTTTAGCGATAATAACTGCATAATATGGGCAATAATTCATGTTATACTGATAATAATATAAGTAATATGTATAACTATTATAGTTCTAGCGATAATAACTGTATAATATGGGTAATAATGGATAACATATTGATAAAAATTGGAGTAATAAGTATAATTATTATAGTTCTAGCCATAATAACTGCATAATATCGGTAATAGTGTATGTTATATTGATAATATTGGGAGTAATAAGTATATTTATTATAGTTCTGACGATAATAACTGTATAATATGGGTAATAATGCATGTTATATTGATAATATTGGGAGTAATAAGTATAATTATCATAGTTCTAGCAATAATAACTGCATAATTAGGGTAATAATGCATGTTATATTGATAAAATGAGGAGTAATATGTATAATTATTATAGTTCTGGCGATAATAACTGTATAATATGGGTAATAATGCATAACATATTGATAAAATTAGGAGTATTAAGTATAATTATTATAGTTCTAGCGACAATAACTGCATAATGGGGGTAATAATGCATGTTATACTGACAATAATATAAGTAATAAGTATAACTATTATAGTGCTAGCGATAGTAACTGTATAATATGGGTAATAATGCATATCATATTGATAAAATTAGGAGTAATAAGTATAATTATTATAGTTCTATCGATAATAACTGCGCAATATCGGTAATAGTGCATGTTATATTGATAATAATAAAAGTAATAAGTATAATTATTATAGTTCGAGGGATAATAACTGCATAATATGGGTAATAGTGCATGTTATATTGATAATGTTAGGAGTAATAAGTATAATTATTATAGTTCTGGCGATAATAACTGCATAATTAGGGTAATAATGCATGTTATATTGATAAAATGAGGAGTAATAAGTATAATTATTATAACTCTGGCGATAATAACTGTATAATATGGGTAATAATGCATAACATATTGATAAAATTAGGAGTATTAAGTATAATTATTATAGTTCTAGCGACAATAACTGCATAATGGGGGTAATAATGCATGTTATACTGACAATAATATAAGTAATAAGTATAACTATTATAGTGCTAGCGATAGTAACTGTATAATATGGGTAATAATGCATATCATATTGATAAAATTAGGAGTAATAAGTATAATTATTATAGTTCTATCGATAATAACTGCGCAATATCGGTAATAGTGCATGTTATATTGATAATAATAAAAGTAATAAGTATAATTATTATAGTTCGAGGGATAATAACTGCATAATATGGGTAATAGTGCATGTTATATTGATAATGTTAGGAGTAATAAGTATAATTATTATAGTTCTGGCGATAATAACTGCATAGTATTGGTAATAATGCATGTTACATTGATAATAGTAAAAGTAATAAGTATAATTATTGTAGTTCTAGCGATAATAACTGCATAATATGGGTCACAATGCATGATATGTTGGTAATATTGCGAATAATAAGTATAATTATCATAGTTCTAGCAATAATAACTGCATAATATGGGTAATAATGCATGTTATATTGATAATATTGGGAGTAATAAGTATATTTATTATAGTTCTGACGATAATAAGAGTATAATATGGGTAATAATGCATGTTATATTGATAATATTGGGAGTAATAAGTATAATTATTGTAGTTCTCGCGATAATAACTGAATGATATGGGTAATAATGCATGTTATATTGATAATACTGGGAGTAATAAGTATATGTATTATAGTTCTGACGATAATAACAGTATAATATGGGTTATAATGCATGTTATATTGATAATATTGGGAGTAATAAGTATAGTTATTGTAGTTCTAGCGATAATAACTGAACGATATGGGTAATAATGCATGTTATATTGATAATATTAGGAGTAATAAGTATAATTATTATATTTCTGGCGATAATAACTGCATAATATCGGTAATAGTGTATGTTATAGAGATAATATTGGGAGTAATAAGTATATTTATTATAGTTCTGACGATAATAACTGTATCATATGGGTAATAATGCATAACATATTAATAAAATTAGGAGTAATAAGTATATTTATTATAGTTCTGACGATAATAACAGTATAATATGGGTAATAATGCATGGTATATTGATAATATTTGGAGTGTTAAGTATAATTATTATAGTTCTAGCGATAATAACTGCATAATATCGGTAATAGTGTATGTTATATTGATAATATTGGGAGTAATAAGTATATTTATTATAGTTCTGACGATAATAACAGTATAATATGGGTGATAATGCATGTTATATTGATAATATTGGGAGTTATAAGTATAATTATTGTAGTTCTAGCGATAATAACTGCATAATATGGGTAATAATGCATGTTAAATTGATAATATTGGGAGTAATAAGTATATTTGTTATAGTTCTGACGATAATAACAGTATAATACGGGTAATAATGCATGTTATATTGATAAAATTAGGAGTATTAAGTATAATTATTATAGCTCTAGCGATAATAGCTGCATAATAGGGGTAATAATGCATGTTACACTGATAATAATATAAGTAATAAGTATAACTATTATAGTTCTAGCGATAATAACTGTATAATATGGGTAATAATGCATAACATATTGATAAAATTAGGAGTAATAAGTATAATTATTATAGTTCTGGCGATAATAACTGCATAATATGGGTAATAATGCATGTTATATTGATAAAATGAGATGTAATGAGTATAATTATTATAGTTCTGGCGATAATAACTGTATAATATGGGTAATAATGCATAACATATTGATAAAATTAGGAGTATTAAGTATAATTATTATAGCTCTAGCGATAATAACTGCATAATAGGGGTAATAATGCATGTTATACTGATAATAATATAAGTAATAAGTATAACTATTATAGTTCTAACGATAATAACTGTATAATATGGGTAATAATGCATAACATATTGATAAAATTAGGAGTAATATGTATAATTATTATAGTCCTAGCGATAATAACTGCACAATATCGGTAATAGTGCATGTTATATTGATAATATTGTGAGTAATAAGTATATTTATTATAGTTCTGACGATATTAACAGTATAATATGGGTGATAATGCATGTTATATTGATAATATTGGGAGCAATAAGTATAATTATTGTAGTTCTAGCGATAATAACTGCATAATATGGGTAATAATGCATGTTATATTGATAAAATGAGGAGTAATAAGTATAATTATTATAGTTCTGGCGATAATAACTGCATAATATCGGTAATAATGCATGTTATATTGATAATATTGGGAGTAATAAGTATATTTATTATAGTTCTGACGATAATAAACGTATAATATGGGTAATAATGCATGTTATATTGATAATATTGGGAGTAATAAGTATATTTATTATAGTTCTGACGATAATAACTGTATAATATGGGTAATAATGCATAACATATTAATAAAATTAGGAGTATTAAGTATAATTATTATAGTTCTAGCGATAATAACTGCATAATAGGGGTAATAATGCATAACATATTGATAAAATTAGGAGTAATATGTATAATTATTATAGTCCTAGCGATAATAACTGCACAATATCGGTAATAGTGCATGTTATATTGATAATATTGTGAGTAATAAGTATATTTATTATAGTTCTGACGATATTAACAGTATAATATGGGTGATAATGCATGTTATATTGATAATATTGGGAGTAATAAGTATAATTATTGTAGTTCTAGCGATAATAACTGCATAATATGGGTAATAATGCATGTTATATTGATAAAATGAGGAGTAATAAGTATAATTATTATAGTTCTGGCGATAATAACTGCATAATATCGGTAATAATGCATGTTATATTGATAATATTGGGAGTAATAAGTATATTTATTATAGTTCTGACGATAATAAACGTATAATATGGGTAATAATGCATGTTATATTGATAATATTGGGAGTAATAAGTATATTTATTATAGTTCTGACGATAATAACAGTATAATATGGGTAATAATGCATGTTATATTGATAATATTTGCAGTCATAAGTATAATTATTGTAGTTCTCGCGATAATAACTGCATAATATGGATAATAATGCATGTTATATTGATAATATTGGGAGTAATAAGTATAATTATTGTAGTTCTCGCTATAATAACTGCTTAATATGGGTAATAATGCACAACATATTGATAAAATTAGGAGTAATAAGTATAATTATTATAGTTCTAGCGATAATAACTGCATAATAGGCGTAATAATGCATGATATATTGATAATATCGCGAGTAGCAAGTATAATTATCATAGTTCTAGCAATAATAACTGCATATTATGGGTAACAATGCATGTTATATTGATAAAATGAGGAGTAATAAGTATAATTATTATAGTTCTGGCGATAATAACTGCATAATAGGGGTAATAATGCATGTTATACTGATAATAATATAAGGAATAAGTATAACTATTATAGTTCTAACGAAAATAACTGTATAATATGGGTAATAATGCATGTTATACTAATAATAATATAAGTAATATGTATAACTATTATAGTTCTAGCGATAATAACTGCATAATATCGGTAATAGTGTATGTTATATTGATAATATTGGGAGTAATAAGTATATTTATTATAGTTCTGACGATAATAACAGTATAATATGGGTGATAATGCATGTTATATTGATAATATTGGGAGTTATAAGTATAATTATTGTAGTTCTAGCGATAATAACTGCATAATATGGGTAATAATGCATGTTATATTGATAATATTGGGAGTAATATGTATATTTGTTATAGTTCTGACGATAATAACAGTATAATACGGGTAAAAATGCATGTTATATTGATAAAATTAGGAGTATTAAGTATAATTATTATAGCTCTAGCGACAATAACTGCATAATAGGGGTAATAATGCATGTTATACTGATAACAATATAAGTAATAAGTATAACTATTATAGTTCTAGCGATAATAACTGTATAATATGGGTAATAATGCATAACATATTGATAAAATTAGGAGTAATATGTATAATTATTATAGTTCTGGCGATAATAACTGCATAATATGGGTAATAATGCATGTTACATTGATAATATTGGGAGTAATAAGTATATTTATTATAGTTCTGACGATAATAACCGTATAATATGGGTAATAATGCATGTTGTATTGATAATATTCGGAGTAATAAGTATAATTATTATATTTCTGGCGATAATAACTGCATAATATGGGTAACAATGCATGTTGTACTGATAATAATATAAGAAACAAGTAAAACTATTATAGTTCTAGCGATAATAACTGCATAATATGGGTAATAATGCATGTTATACTAATAATAATATAAGTAAAATGTATAACTATTATAGTTCCAGCGATAATAACTGTATAATATGATTAATAATGCATAACATATTGATAAAATTAGGAGTAATCGGTATAATTATTATATTTCTGGCGATAATAACTGCATCATATGGGTAACAATGCATGTTGTACTGATAATAATATAAGAAACAAGTAAAACTATTATAGTTCTAGCGATAATAACTGCATAATATGGGTAATAATGCATGTTATACTAATAATAATATAAGCAATATGTATAACTATTATAGTTCTAGCTATAATAACTGCATAATATCGGTAATAATGCATGTTATATTGATAAAATTGGGAGTAATAAGTATATTTATTATATTTCTGACGATAATAACCGTATAATATGGGTAATAATGCATGTTGTATTGATAATATTCGGAGTAATAAGTATAATTATTATATTTCTGGCGATAATAACTGCATAATATGGGTAACAATGCATGTTGTACTGATAATAATATAAGAAACAAGTAAAACTATTATAGTTCTAGCGATAATAACTGCATAATATGGGTAATAATGCATGTTATACTAATAATAATATAAGTAATATGTATAACTATTATAGTTCTAGCGATAATAACTGTATAATATGATTAATAATGCATAACATATTGATAAAATTAGGAGTAATCAGTATAATTATTATAGTTCTAGCGATAATAACTGCATAATATGGGTAATAATGCATGTTATATTGATAATATTGGAAATAATAAGTATATTTATTATAGTTCTGACGATAATAACCGTATAATATGGGTAATAATGCATGTTGTATTGATAATATTCGGAGTAATAAGTATATTTATTATAGTTCTGACGATAATAACAGTATAATATGGGTAATAATGCATGTTATATTGATAATATTCGGAGTAATAAGTATAATTATTATATTTCTGGCGATAATAACTGCATAATATGGGTAATAATGCATGTTGTACTGATAATAATATAAGAAACAAGTAAAACTATTATAGTTCTAGCGATAATAACTGCATAATATGGGTAATAATGCATGTTATACTAATAATAATATAAGTAATATGTATAACTATTATAGTTCTAGCGATAATAACTGCATAATATCGGTAATAGTGTATGTTATATTGATAATATTGGGAGTAATAAGTATATTTATTATAGTTCTGACGATAATAACTGTATAATATGGGTGATAATGCATGTTATATTGATAATATTGGGAGTTATAAGTATAATTATTGTAGTTCTAGCGATAATAACTGCATAATATGGGTAATAATGCATGTTATATTGATAATATTGGGAGTAATAAGTATATTTGTTATAGTTCTGACGATAATAACAGTATAATATGGGTAATAATGCATGTTGTATTGATAATATTCGGAGTAATAAGTATAATTATTATATTTCTGGCGATAATAACTGCATAATATGGGTAACAATGCATGTTGTACTGATAATAATATAAGAAACAAGTAAAACTATTATAGTTCTAGCGATAATAACTGCATAATATGGGTAATAATGCATGTTATACCAATAATAATATAAGTAATATGTATAACTATTATAGTTCCAGCGATAATAACTGTATAATATGATTAATAATGCATAACATATTGATAAAATTAGGAGTAATCAGTATAATTATTGTAGTTCTAGCGATAATAACTGCATAATATGGGTAATAATGCATGTTATATTGATAATATTGGGAGTAATAAGTATATTTGTTATAGTTCTGACGATAATAACAGTATAATATGGGTAATAATGCATGTTGTATTGATAATATTCGGAGTAATAAGTATAATTATTATATTTCTGGCGATAATAACTGCATAATATGGATAACAATGCATGTTGTACTGATAATAATATAAGAAACAAGTAAAACTATTATAGTTCTAGCGATAATAACTGCATAATATGGGTAATAATGCATGTTATACTAATAATAATATAAGTAATATGTATAACTATTATAGTTCTAGCTATAATAACTGCATAATATCGGTAATAATGCATGTTATATTGATAAAATTGGGAGTAATAAGTATATTTATTATATTTCTGACGATAATAACCGTATAATATGGGTAATAATGCATGTTGTATTGATAATATTCGGAGTAATAAGTATAATTATTATATTTCTGGCGATAATAACTGCATAATATGGGTAACAATGCATGTTGTACTGATAATAATATAAGAAACAAGTAAAACTATTATAGTTCTAGCGATAATAACTGCATAATATGGGTAATAATGCATGTTATACTAATAATAATATAAGTAATATGTATAACTATTATAGTTCTAGCGATAATAACTGTATAATATGATTAATAATGCATAACATATTGATAAAATTAGGAGTAATCAGTATAATTATCATAGTTCTAGCGATAATAACTGCATAATATGGGTAATAATGCATGTTATATTGATAATATTGGGAGTAATAAGTATATTTATTATAGTTCTGACGATAATAACAGTATAATATGGGTGATAATGCATGTTATATTGATAATATTGGGAGTTATAAGTATAATTATTGTAGTTCTAGCGATAATAACTGCATAATATGGGTAATAATGCATGTTATACTGATAATAATATAAGTAACAAGTAAAACTATTATAGTTCTAGCGATAATAACTGCATAATAGGGGTAATAATGCATGTTATACTGATAATAATATAAGTAATAAGTATAACTATTATAGTTCTAGCGATAATAACTGTATAATATGATTAATAATGCATAACATATTGATAAAATTAGGCAATAATCAGTATAATTATTATAGTTCTAGCGATAATAACTGCATAATTAGGGTAATAATGCATAACATATTGATAAAATTAGGAGTAATAAGTATAATTATTATAGTCCTAGCGATAATAACTGCAAAATATCGGTAATAGTGCATGTTATATTGATAATATTGGGAGTAATAAGTATATTTATTATAGTTCTGACGATAATAACAGTATAATATGGGTAATAATGCATGTTATACTAATAATAATATAAGTAATATGTATAACTATTATAGTTCCAGCGATAATAACTGTATAATATGATTAATAATGCATAACATATTGATAAAGTTAGGAGTAATCAGTATAATTATTGTAGTTCTAGCGATAATAACTGCATAATATGGGTAATAATGCATGTTATATTGATAATATTGGGAGTAATAAGTATATTTGTTATAGTTCTGACGATAATAACAGTATAATATGGGTAATAATGCATGTTGTATTGATAATATTCGGAGTAATAAGTATAATTATTATATTTCTGGCGATGATAACTGCATAATATGGGTAACAATGCATGTTGTACTGATAATAATATAAGAAACAAGTAAAACTATTATAGTTCTAGCGATAATAACTGCATAATATGGGTAATAATGCATGTTATACTAATAATAATATAAGTAATATGTATAACTATTATAGTTCTAGCGATAATAACTGCATAATATCGGTAATAGTGTATGTTATATTGATAACATTGGGAGTAATAAGTATATTTATTATAGTTCTGACGATAATAACAGTATAATATGGGTAATAATGCATGTTATACTAATAATAATATAAGTAATATGTATAACTATTATAGTTCTAGCGATAATAACTGCATAATATCGGTAATAGTGTATGTTATATTGATAATATTGGGAGTAATAAGTATATTTATTATAGTTCTGACGATAATAACCGTATAATATGGGTAATAATGCATGTTGTATTGATAATATTCGGAGTAATAAGTATATTTATTATAGTTCTGACGATAATAACAGTATAATATGGGTAATAATGCATGTTGTATTGATAATATTCGGAGTAATAAGTATAATTATTATATTTCTGGCGATAATAACTGCATAATATGGGTAATAATGCATGTTGTACTGATAATAATATAAGAAACAAGTAAAACTATTATAGTTCTAGCGATAATAACTGCATAATATGGGTAATAATGCATGTTATACTAATAATAATATAAGTAATATGTATAACTATTATAGTTCTAGCGATAATAACTGCATAATATCGGTAATAGTGTATGTTATATTGATAATATTGGGAGTAATAAGTATATTTATTATAGTTCTGACGATAATAACAGTATAATATGGGTGATAATGCATGTTATATTGATAATATTGGGAGTTATAAGTATAATTATTGTAGTTCTAGCGATAATAACTGCATAATATGGGTAATAATGCATGTTATATTGATAATATTGGGAGTAATAAGTATAATTATTGTAGTTCTCGCGATAATATCTGCATAATATGGGTAATAATGCATGTTATATTGATAAAATGAGGAGTAATAAGTACAATTATTATAGTTCTGGCGATAATAACTGTATAATATGGGTAATAATGCATAACATATTGATAGAATTAGGAGTATTAAGTATAATTATTATAGCTCTAGCGATAATAACTGCATAATAGGGGTAATAATGCATGTTATACTGATAATAATATAAGTAATAAGTATAAGTATTATAGTTCTAGCGGTAATAACTGTATAATATGGGTAATAATGCATAACATATTGATAAAATTAGGAGTAATAAGTATAATTATTATAGTTCTAGCGATAATAACTGCACAATATCGGTAATAGTGCATGTTATATTGATAATATTCGGAGTAATAAGTATATTTATTATAGTTCTGACGATAATAACTGTATAATATGGGTAATAATGCATAACATATTAATAAAATTAGGAGTATTAAGTATAATTATTATAGTTCTAGCAATAATAGCTGCATAATATGGGTAATAATGCATGTTATATTGATAAAATGAGGAGTAATAAGTATAATTATTATAGTTCTGGCGATAATAACTGCATAATATGGGTAATAATGCTTGCTATATTGATAATATTGGGAGTAATAAGTATATTTATTAGAGTTCTGACGATAATAACCGTATAATATGGGTAATAATGCATGTTATATTGATGATATTCGGAGTAATAAGTATAATTATTATATTTCTGGCAATAATAACTGCATAATATGGGAAATAATGCATGTTATATTGATAATATTGGGAGTAATAAGTATATTTGTTATAGTTCTGACGATAATAACAGTATAATATGGGTAATAATGCATGTTATATTGATAAAATTGGGAGTAATAAGTATATTTATTATAGTTCTGACGATAATAACAGTATAATACGGGTAATAATGCATGTTATATTGATAATATTGGGAGTAATAAGTATAATTATCATAGTTCTAGCGATAATAATTGTATAATATGGGTAATAATGCATAACATATTGATAAAATTAGGAGTAATAAATATAATTATTGTAGTTCTAGCGATAATAACTGCACAATATCGGTAATAGTGCATGTTATATTGATAATATTGGGAGTAATAAGTATATTTATTATAGTTCTGACGATAATAACCGTATAATATGGGTAATAATGCATGTTGTATTGATAATATTCGGAGTAATAAGTATAATTATTATATTTCTGGCGATAATAACTGCATAATATGGGTAACAATGCATGTTGTACTGATAATAATATAAGAAACAAGTAAAACTATTATAGTTCTAGCGATAATAACTGCATAATATGGGTAATAATGCATGTTATACTAATAATAATATAAGTAATGTGTATAACTATTATAGTCCTAGCGATAATAACTGTATAATATGATTAATAATGCATAACATATTGATAAAATTAGGAGTAATCAGTATAATTATTATAGTTCTAGCGATAATAACTGCATAATATCGGTAATAGTGTATGTTATATTGATAATATTGGGAGTAATAAGTATATTTATTATAGTTCTGACGATAATAACTGTATAATATGGGTAATAATGCATAACATATTGATAAAATTAGGAGTAATAAGTATAATTATTATAGTTCTGGCGATAATAACTGCATAATATGGGTAATAATGCATGTTATATTGATAAAATGAGATGTAATGAGTATAATTATTATAGTTCTGGCGATAATAACTGTATAATATGGGTAATAATGCATAACATATTGATAAAATTAGGAGTATTAAGTATAATTATTATAGCTCTAGCGATAATAACTGCATAATAGGGGTAATAATGCATGTTATACTGATAATAATATAAGTAATAAGTATAACTATTATAGTTCTAACGATAATAACTGTATAATATGGGTAATAATGCATAACATATTGATAAAATTAGGAGTAATATGTATAATTATTATAGTCCTAGCGATAATAACTGCACAATATCGGTAATAGTGCATGTTATATTGATAATATTGTGAGTAATAAGTATATTTATTATAGTTCTGACGATATTAACAGTATAATATGGGTGATAATGCATGTTATATTGATAATATTGGGAGCAATAAGTATAATTATTGTAGTTCTAGCGATAATAACTGCATAATATGGGTAATAATGCATGTTATATTGATAAAATGAGGAGTAATAAGTATAATTATTATAGTTCTGGCGATAATAACTGCATAATATCGGTAATAATGCATGTTATATTGATAATATTGGGAGTAATAAGTATATTTATTATAGTTCTGACGATAATAAACGTATAATATGGGTAATAATGCATGTTATATTGATAATATTGGGAGTAATAAGTATATTTATTATAGTTCTGACGATAATAACTGTATAATATGGGTAATAATGCATAACATATTAATAAAATTAGGAGTATTAAGTATAATTATTATAGTTCTAGCGATAATAACTGCATAATAGGGGTAATAATGCATAACATATTGATAAAATTAGGAGTAATATGTATAATTATTATAGTCCTAGCGATAATAACTGCACAATATCGGTAATAGTGCATGTTATATTGATAATATTGTGAGTAATAAGTATATTTATTATAGTTCTGACGATATTAACAGTATAATATGGGTGACAATGCATGTTATATTGATAATATTGGGAGTAATAAGTATAATTATTGTAGTTCTAGCGATAATAACTGCATAATATGGGTAATAATGCATGTTATATTGATAAAATGAGGAGTAATAAGTATAATTATTATAGTTCTGGCGATAATAACTGCATAATATCGGTAATAATGCATGTTATATTGATAATATTGGGAGTAATAAGTATATTTATTATAGTTCTGACGATAATAAACGTATAATATGGGTAATAATGCATGTTATATTGATAATATTGGGAGTAATAAGTATATTTATTATAGTTCTGACGATAATAACAGTATAATATGGGTAATAATGCATGTTATATTGATAATATTTGCAGTCATAAGTATAATTATTGTAGTTCTCGCGATAATAACTGCATAATATGGATAATAATGCATGTTATATTGATAATATTGGGAGTAATAAGTATAATTATTGTAGTTCTCGCTATAATAACTGCTTAATATGGGTAATAATGCACAACATATTGATAAAATTAGGAGTAATAAGTATAATTATTATAGTTCTAGCGATAATAACTGCATAATAGGCGTAATAATGCATGATATATTGATAATATCGCGAGTAGCAAGTATAATTATCATAGTTCTAGCAATAATAACTGCATATTATGGGTAATAATGCATGTTATATTGATAAAATGAGGAGTAATAAGTATAATTATTATAGTTCTGGCGATAATAACTGCATAATAGGGGTAATAATGCATGTTATACTGATAATAATATAAGGAATAAGTATAACTATTATAGTTCTAACGAAAATAACTGTATAATATGGGTAATAATGCATGTTATACTAATAATAATATAAGTAATATGTATAACTATTATAGTTCTAGCGATAATAACTGCATAATATCGGTAATAGTGTATGTTATATTGATAATATTGGGAGTAATAAGTATATTTATTATAGTTCTGACGATAATAACAGTATAATATGGGTGATAATGCATGTTATATTGATAATATTGGGAGTTATAAGTATAACTATTGTAGTTCTAGCGATAATAACTGCATAATATGGGTAATAATGCATGTTATATTGATAATATTGGGAGTAATATGTATATTTGTTATAGTTCTGACGATAATAACAGTATAATACGGGTAAAAATGCATGTTATATTGATAAAATTCGGAGTATTAAGTATAATTATTATAGCTCTAGCGACAATAACTGCATAATAGGGGTAATAATGCATGTTATACTGATAACAATATAAGTAATAAGTATAACTATTATAGTTCTAGCGATAATAACTGTATAATATGGGTAATAATGCATAACATATTGATAAAATTAGGAGTAATATGTATAATTATTATAGTTCTGGCGATAATAACTGCATAATATGGGTAATCATGCATGTTACATTGATAATATTGGGAGTAATAAGTATATTTATTATAGTTCTGACGATAATAACCGTATAATATGGGTAATAATGCATGTTGTATTGATAATATTCGGAGTAATAAGTATAATTATTATATTTCTGGCGATAATAACTGCATAATATGGGTAACAATGCATGTTGTACTGATAATAATATAAGAAACAAGTAAAACTATTATAGTTCTAGCGATAATAACTGCATAATATGGGTAATAATGCATGTTATACTAATAATAATATAAGTAAAATGTATAACTATTATAGTTCCAGCGATAATAACTGTATAATATGATTAATAATGCATAACATATTGATAAAATTAGGAGTAATCAGTATAATTATTATATTTCTGGCGATAATAACTGCATCATATGGGTAACAATGCATGTTGTACTGATAATAATATAAGAAACAAGTAAAACTATTATAGTTCTAGCGATAATAACTGCATAATATGGGTAATAATGCATGTTATACTAATAATAATATAAGTAATATGTATAACTATTATAGTTCTAGCGATAATAACTGCATAATATCGGTAATAGTGTATGTTATATTGATAATATTGGGAGTAATAAGTATATTTATTATAGTTCTGACGATAATAACTGTATAATATGGGTGATAATGCATGTTATATTGATAATATTGGGAGTTATAAGTATAGTTATTGTAGTTCTAGCGATAATAACTGCATAATATGGGTAATAATGCATGTTATATTGATAATATTGGGAGTAATAAGTATATTTGTTATAGTTCTGACGATAATAACAGTATAATATGGGTAATAATGCATGTTGTATTGATAATATTCGGAGTAATAAGTATAATTATTATATTTCTGGCGATAATAACTGCATAATATGGGTAACAATGCATGTTGTACTGATAATAATATAAGAAACAAGTAAAACTATTATAGTTCTAGCGATAATAACTGCATAATATGGGTAATAATGCATGTTATACCAATAATAATATAAGTAATATGTATAACTATTATAGTTCCAGCGATAATAACTGTATAATATGATTAATAATGCATAACATATTGATAAAATTAGGAGTAATCAGTATAATTATTGTAGTTCTAGCGATAATAACTGCATAATATGGGTAATAATGCATGTTATATTGATAATATTGGGAGTAATAAGTATATTTGTTATAGTTCTGACGATAATAACAGTATAATATGGGTAATAATGCATGTTGTATTGATAATATTCGGAGTAATAAGTATAATTATTATATTTCTGGCGATAATAACTGCATAATATGGATAACAATGCATGTTGTACTGATAATAATATAAGAAACAAGTAAAACTATTATAGTTCTAGCGATAATAACTGCATAATAGGGGTAATAATGCATGTTATACTGATAATAATATAAGTAATAAGTATAACTATTATAGTTCTAACGATAATAACTGTATAATATGGGTAATAATGCATAACATATTGATAAAATTAGGAGTAATAAGTATAATTATTATAGTTCTAGCGATAATAACTGCATAATATCGGTAGTAGTGTATGTTATATTGATAATATTGGGAGTAATAAGTATATTTATTATAGTTCTGACGATAATAACAGTATAATATGGGTGATAATGCATGTTATATTGATAATATTGGGAGTAATAAGTATAATTATTGTAGTTCTAGCGATAATAACTGCATAATAGGGGTAATAATGCATGTTATACTGATAATAATGTAAGTAATAAGTATAACTGTTATAATTCTAGCGATAATAACTGTATAATATGGGTAATAATGCATAACATATTGATGAAATTAGGAGTAATAAGTATAATTATTATAGTTCTAGCGATAATAACTGCATAATATGGGTAATAGTGCATGTTATATTGATAATATTGGGAGTTATAAGTATAATTATTGTAGTTCTAGCGATAATAACTGCATAATATGGGTAATAATGCATGTTATATTGATAATATTGGGAGTAATAAGTATATTTGTTATAGTTCTGACGATAATAACAGTATAATACGGGTAATAATGCATGTTATATTGATAAAATTAGGAGTATTAAGTATAATTATTATAGCTCTAGCGATAATAACTGCATAATAGGGGTAATAATGCATGTTATACTGATAACAATATAAGTAATAAGTATAACTATTATAGTTCTAGCGATAATAACTGTATAATATGGGTAATAATGCATAACATATTGATAAAATTAGGAGTAATATGTATAATTATTATAGTTCTGGCGATAATAACTGCATAATATGGGTAATAATGCATGTTATATTGATAATATTGGGAGTAATAAGTATATTTATTATAGTTCTGGCGATAATAACAGTATAATATGGGTAATAATGCATGTTATATTGATAATATTCGGAGTAATAAGTATAATTATTATATTTCTGGCGATAATAACTGCATAATATGGGTAATAATGCATGTTGTACTGATAATAATATAAGAAACAAGTAAAACTATTATAGTTCTAGCGATAATAACTGCATAATATGGGTAATAATGCATGTTATACTAATAATAATATAAGTAATATGTATAACTATTATAGTTCTAGCGATAATAACTCCATAATATCGGTAATAGTGTATGTTATATTGATAATATTGGGAGTAATAAGTATATTTATTATAGTTCTGACGATAATAACAGTATAATATGGGTGATAATGCATGTTATATTGATAATATTGGGAGTTATAAGTATAATTATTGTAGTTCTAGCGATAATAACTGCATAATATGGGTAATAATGCATGTTATATTAATAATATTGGGAGTAATAAGTATATTTGTTATAGTTCTGACGATAATAACAGCATAATACGGGTAATAATGCATGTTATATTGATTAAATTAGGAGTATTAAGTATAATTATTATAGCTCTAGCGATAATAACTGCATAATAGGGGTAATAATGCATGTTATACGGATAATAATATAAGTAATAAGTATAACTATTATAGTTCTAGCGATAATAACTGTATAATATGATTAATAATGCATAACATATTGATAAAATTAGGAGTAATCAGTATAATTATTGTAGTTCTAGCGATAATAACTGCATAATATGGGTAATAATGCATGTTATATTGATAATAATGGGAGTAATAAGTATATTTGTTATAGTTCTGACGATAATAACAGTATAATATGGGTAATAATGCATGTTGTATTGATGATATTCGGAGTAATAAGTATAACTATTATATTTCTGGCGATAATAACTGCATAATATGGGTAATAATGCATGTTGTACTGATAATAATATAAGAAACAAGTAAAACTATTATAGTTCTAGCGACAATAACTGTATAATATGGGTAATAATGCATAACATATTGATAAAATGAGGAGTAATAAGTATAATTATTATAGTTCTGGCGATAATAACTGCATAATATCGGTAATAATGCATGTTATATTGATAATATTGGGAGTAATAAGTATATTTATTATAGTTCTGACGATAATAACTGTATAATATGGGTAATAATGCATAACATATTAATAAAATTAGGAGTATTAAGTATATTTATTATAGTTCTGACGATAATAACAGTATAATATGGGTAATAATGCATGTTATATTGATAATATTCGGAGTAATAAGTATAATTATTATATTTCTGGCGATAATAACTGCATAATATGGGTAATAATGCATAACATATTAATAAAATTAGGAGTATTAAGTATAATTATTATAGTTCTAGCGATAATAACTGCATAATAGGAGTAATAATGCATGTTATACTGATAATAATGTAAGTAATAAGTATAACTGTTATAATTCTAGCGATAATAACTGTATAATATGGGTAATAATGCATAACATATTGATGAAATTAGGAGTAATAAGTATAATTATTATAGTTCTAGCGATAATAACTGCATAATATGGATAATAGTGCATGTTATATTGATAATATTGGGAGTAATAAGTATATTTATTATAGTTCTGACGATAATAACAGTATAATATGGGTGATAATGCATGTTATATTGATAATATTGGGAGTTATAAGTATAATTATTGTAGTTCTAGCGATAATAACTGCATAATATGGGTAATAATGCATGTTATATTGATAATATTGGGAGTAATAAGTATATTTGTTATAGTTCTGACGATAATAACAGTATAATACGGGTAATAATGCATGTTATATTGATTAAATTAGGAGTATTAAGTATAATTATTATAGCTCTAGCGATAATAACTGCATAATAGGGGTAATAATGCATGTTATACTGATAATAATATAAGTAATAAGTATAACTATTATAGTTCTAGCGATAATAACTGTATAATATGATTAATAATGCATAACATATTGATAAAATTAGGAGTAATCAGTATAATTATTGTAGTTCTAGCGATAATAACTGCATAATATGGGTAATAATGCATGTTATATTGATAATAATGGGAGTAATAAGTATATTTGTTATAGTTCTGACGATAATAACAGTATAATATGGGTAATAATGCATGTTATATTGATAATATTGGAAGTAATAAGAATATTTATTGTATTTCTCGCGATAATAACTGCTTAATATGGGTAATAATGCATAACATATTGATAAAATTAGGAGTAATAAGTATAATTATTATAGTTCTAGCGATAATAACTGCATAATAGGGGTAATAATGCATGATATATTGATAATATTGCGAGTAATAAGTATAATTATCATAGTTCTAGCAATAATAACTGCATAATATGGGTAATAATGCATAACATATTGATAAAATTAGGAGTATTAAGTATAATAATTATAGCTCTAGCGATAATAACTGCATAATAGGGGTAATAATGCATGTTATACTGATAATAATATAAGAAACAAGTAAAACTATTATAGTTCTAGCGATAATAACTGCATAATATGGGTAATAATGCATGTTATACTGATAATAATACAAGTAATATGTATAACTATTATAGTTCTAGCGACAATAACTGTATAATATGGGTAATAATGCATAACATATTGATAAAATTAGGAGTAATAAGTATAATTATTATAGTTCTAGCGATAATAACTGCATAATATCGGCAGTAGTGTATGTTATATTGATAATATTGGGAGTAATAAGTATATTTGTTATAGTTCTGACGATAATAACAGTATAATACGGGTAATAATGCATGTTATATTGATAAAATTAGGAGTATTAAGTATAATTATTATAGCTCTAGCGATAATAACTGCATAATAGGGGTAATAATGCATGTTATACTGATAACAATATAAGTAATAAGTATAACTATTATAGTTCTAGCGATAATAACTGTATAATATGGGTAATAATGCATAACATATTGATAAAATTAGGAGTAATATGTATAATTATTATAGTTCTGGCGATAATAACTGCATAATATGGGTAATAATGCATGTTATATTGATAATATTGGGAGTAATAAGTATATTTATTATAGTTCTGGCGATAATAACAGTATAATATGGGTAATAATGCATGTTATATTGATAATATTCGGAGTAATAAGTATAATTATTATATTTCTGGCGATAATAACTGCATAATATGGGTAATAATGCATGTTGTACTGATAATAATATAAGAAACAAGTAAAACTATTATAGTTCTAGCGATAATAACTGCATAATATGGGTAATAATGCATGTTATACTAATAATAATATAAGTAATATGTATAACTATTATAGTTCTAGCGATAATAACTCCATAATATCGGTAATAGTGTATGTTATATTGATAATATTGGGAGTAATAAGTATATTTATTATAGTTCTGACGATAATAACAGTATAATATGGGTGATAATGCATGTTATATTGATAATATTGGGAGTTATAAGTATAATTATTGTAGTTCTAGCGATAATAACTGCATAATATGGGTAATAATGCATGTTATATTAATAATATTGGGAGTAATAAGTATATTTGTTATAGTTCTGACGATAATAACAGCATAATACGGGTAATAATGCATGTTATATTGATTAAATTAGGAGTATTAAGTATAATTATTATAGCTCTAGCGATAATAACTGCATAATAGGGGTAATAATGCATGTTATACTGATAATAATATAAGTAATAAGTATAACTATTATAGTTCTAGCGATAATAACTGTATAATATGATTAATAATGCATAACATATTGATAAAATTAGGAGTAATCAGTATAATTATTGTAGTTCTAGCGATAATAACTGCATAATATGGGTAATAATGCATGTTATATTGATAATAATGGGAGTAATAAGTATATTTGTTATAGTTCTGACGATAATAACAGTATAATATGGGTAATAATGCATGTTGTATTGATGATATTCGGAGTAATAAGTATAACTATTATATTTCTGGCGATAATAACTGCATAATATGGGTAATAATGCATGTTGTACTGATAATAATATAAGAAACAAGTAAAACTATTATAGTTCTAGCGACAATAACTGTATAATATGGGTAATAATGCATAACATATTGATAAAATGAGGAGTAATAAGTATAATTATTATAGTTCTGGCGATAATAACTGCATAATATCGGTAATAATGCATGTTATATTGATAATATTGGGAGTAATAAGTATATTTATTATAGTTCTGACGATAATAACTGTATAATATGGGTAATAATGCATAACATATTAATAAAATTAGGAGTATTAAGTATATTTATTATAGTTCTGACGATAATAACAGTATAATATGGGTAATAATGCATGTTATATTGATAATATTCGGAGTAATAAGTATAATTATTATATTTCTGGCGATAATAACTGCATAATATGGGTAATAATGCATAACATATTAATAAAATTAGGAGTATTAAGTATAATTATTATAGTTCTAGCGATAATAACTGCATAATAGGGGTAATAATGCATGTTATACTGATAATAATGTAAGTAATAAGTATAACTGTTATAATTCTAGCGATAATAACTGTATAATATGGGTAATAATGCATAACATATTGATGAAATTAGGAGTAATAAGTATAATTATTATAGTTCTAGCGATAATAACTGCATAATATGGATAATAGTGCATGTTATATTGATAATATTGGGAGTAATAAGTATATTTATTATAGTTCTGACGATAATAACAGTATAATATGGGTGATAATGCATGTTATATTGATAATATTGGGAGTTATAAGTATAATTATTGTAGTTCTAGCGATAATAACTGCATAATATGGGTAATAATGCATGTTATATTGATAATATTGGGAGTAATAAGTATATTTGTTATAGTTCTGACGATAATAACAGTATAATACGGGTAATAATGCATGTTATATTGATTAAATTAGGAGTATTAAGTATAATTATTATAGCTCTAGCGATAATAACTGCATAATAGGGGTAATAATGCATGTTATACTGATAATAATATAAGTAATAAGTATAACTATTATAGTTCTAGCGATAATAACTGTATAATATGATTAATAATGCATAACATATTGATAAAATTAGGAGTAATCAGTATAATTATTGTAGTTCTAGCGATAATAACTGCATAATATGGGTAATAATGCATGTTATATTGATAATAATGGGAGTAATAAGTATATTTGTTATAGTTCTGACGATAATAACAGTATAATATGGGTAATAATGCATGTTATATTGATAATATTGGAAGTAATAAGAATATTTATTGTATTTCTCGCGATAATAACTGCTTAATATGGGTAATAATGCATAACATATTGATAAAATTAGGAGTAATAAGTATAATTATTATAGTTCTAGCGATAATAACTGCATAATAGGGGTAATAATGCATGATATATTGATAATATTGCGAGTAATAAGTATAATTATCATAGTTCTAGCAATAATAACTGCATAATATGGGTAATAATGCATAACATATTGATAAAATTAGGAGTATTAAGTATAATAATTATAGCTCTAGCGATAATAACTGCATAATAGGGGTAATAATGCATGTTATACTGATAATAATATAAGAAACAAGTAAAACTATTATAGTTCTAGCGATAATAACTGCATAATATGGGTAATAATGCATGTTATACTGATAATAATACAAGTAATATGTATAACTATTATAGTTCTAGCGACAATAACTGTATAATATGGGTAATAATGCATAACATATTGATAAAATTAGGAGTAATAAGTATAATTATTATAGTTCTAGCGATAATAACTGCATAATATCGGCAGTAGTGTATGTTATATTGATAATATTGTGAGTAATAAGTATATTTATTATAGTTCTGACGATATTAACAGTATAATATGGGTGATAATGCATGTTATATTGATAATATTGGGAGTAATAAGTATAATTATTGTAGTTCTAGCGATAATAACTGCATAATATGGGTAATAATGCATGTTATATTGATAAAATGAGGAGTAATAAGTATAATCATTATAGTTCTGGCGATAATAACTGCATAATATCGGTAATAATGCATGTTATATTGATAATATTGGGAGTAATAAGTATATTTATTATAGTTCTGACGATAATAAACGTATAATATGGGTAATAATGCATGTTATATTGATAATATTGGGAGTAATAAGTATATTTATTATAGTTCTGACGATAATAACTGTATAATATGGGTAATAATGCATAACATATTAATAAAATTAGGAGTATTAAGTATAATTATTATAGTTCTAGCGATAATAACTGCATAATAGGGGTAATAATGCATGTTATACTGATAATAATGTAAGTAATAAGTATAACTGTTATAATTCTAGCGATAATAACTGTATAATATGGGTAATAATGCACAACATATTGATGAAATTAGGAGTAATAAGTAGAATTATTATAGTTCTAGCGATAATAACTGCATAATATGGGTAATAGTGCATGTTATATTGATAATATTGGGAGTAATATGTATATTTATTATAGTTCTGACGATAATAACAGTATAATATGGGTAATAATGCATGTTATATTGATAATATTTGCAGTCATAAGTATAATTATTGTAGTTCTCGCGATAATAACTGCATAATATGGATAATAATGCATGTTATATTGATAATATTGGGAGTAATAAGTATAATTATTGTAGTTCTCGCTATAATAACTGCTTAATATGGGTAATAATGCACAACATATTGATAAAATTAGGAGTAATAAGTATAATTATTATAGTTCTAGCGATAATAACTGCATAATAGGGGTAATAATGCATGTTATATTGATAAAATGAGGAGTAATAAGTATAATTATTATAGTTCTGGCGATAATAACTGCATAATAGGGGTAATAATGCATGTTATACTGATAGTAATATAAGGAATAAGTATAACTATTATAGTTCTAACGAAAATAACTGTATAATATGGGTAATAATGCATGTTATACTAATAATAATATAAGTAATATGTATAACTATTATAGTTCTAGCGATAATAACTGCATAATATCGGTAATAGTGTATGTTATATTGATAATATTGGGAGTAATAAGTATATTTATTATAGCTCTGCCGATAATAACAGTATAATATGGGTGATAATGCATGTTATATTGATAATATTGGGAGTTATAAGTATAATTATTGTAGTTCGAGCGATAATAACTGCATAATATGGGTAATAATGCATGTTATATTGATAATATTGGGAGTAATAAGTATATTTGTTATAGTTCTGACGATAATAACAGTATAATACGGGTAATAATGCATGTTATATTGATAAAATTAGGAGTATTAAGTATAATTATTATAGCTCTAGCGATAATAACTGCATAATAGGGGTAATAATGCATGTTATACTGATAATAATATAAGTAATAAGTATAACTATTATAGTTCTAGCGATAATAACTGTATAATATGGGTAATAATGCATAACATATTGATAAAATTGGGAGTAATAAGTATATTTATTATAGTTCTGACGATAATAACCGTATAATATGGGTAATAATGCATGTTGTATTGATAATATTCGGAGTAATAAGTATAATTATTATATTTCTGGCGATAATAACTGCATAATATGGGTAACAATGCATGTTGTACTGATAATAATATAAGAAACAAGTAAAACTATTATAGTTCTAGCGATAATAACTGCATAATATGGGTAATAATGCATGTTATACTAATAATAATATAAGTAATATGTATAACTATTATAGTTCCAGCGATAATAACTGTATAATATGATTAATAATGCATAACATATTGATAAAATTAGGAGTAATCAGTATAATTATTGTAGTTCTAGCGATAATAACTGCATAATATGGGTAATAATGCATGTTATATTGATAATATTGGGAGTAATAAGTATATTTGTTATAGTTCTGACGATAATAACAGTATAATATGGGTAAATATGCATGTTGTATTGATAATATTCGGAGTAATAAGTATAATTATTATATTTCTGGCGATAATAACTGCATAATATGGGTAACAATGCATGTTGTACTGATAATAATATAAGAAACAAGTAAAACTATTATAGTTCTAGCGATAATAACTGCATAATATGGGTAATAATGCATGTTATACTAATAATAATATAAGTAATATGTATAACTATTATAGTTCTAGCTATAATAACTGTATAATATGGGTAATAATGCATAACATATTGATAAAATTAGGAGTAATAAGTATAATTATTATAGTTCTGGCGATAATAACTGCATAATATGGGTAATAATGCATGTTATATTGATAATATTGGAAGTAATAAGAATATTTATTGTATTTCTCGCGATAATAACTGCTTAATATGGGTAATAATGCATAACATATTGATAAAATTAGGAGTAATAAGTATAATTATTATAGTTCTAGCGATAATAACTGCATAATAGGGGTAATAATGCATGATATATTGATAATATTGCGAGTAATAAGTATAATTATCATAGTTCTAGCAATAATAACTGCATAATATGGGTAATAATGCATGTTATATTGATAAAATGAGATGTAATGAGTATAATTATTATAGTTCTGGCGATAATAACTGTATAATATTTTGTAATAATGCATAACATATTGATAAAATTAGGAGTATTAAGTATAATAATTATAGCTCTAGCGATAATAACTGCATAATAGGGGTAATAATGCATGTTATACTGATAATAATATAAGAAACAAGTAAAACTATTATAGTTCTAGCGATAATAACTGCATAATATGGGTAATAATGCATGTTATACTGACAATAATACAAGTAATATGTATAACTATTATAGTTCTAGCGACAATAACTGTATAATATGGGTAATAATGCATAACATATTGATAAAATTAGGAGTAATAAGTATAATTATTATAGTTCTAGCGATAATAACTGCATAATATCGGCAGTAGTGTATGTTATATTGATAATATTGTGAGTAATAAGTATATTTATTATAGTTCTGACGATATTAACAGTATAATATGGGTGATAATGCATGTTATATTGATAATATTGGGAGTAATAAGTATAATTATTGTAGTTCTAGCGATAATAACTGCATAATATGGGTAATAATGCATGTTATATTGATAAAATGAGGAGTAATAAGTATGATCATTATAGTTCTGGCGATAATAACTGCATAATATCGGTAATAATGCATGTTATATTGATAATATTGGGAGTAATAAGTATATTTATTATAGTTCTGACGATAATAACTGTATAATGTGGGTAATAATGCATAACATATTAATAAAGTTAGGAGTATTAAGTATAATTATTATAGTTCTAGCGATAATAACTGCATAATAGGGGTAATAATGCATGTTATACTGATAATAATGTAAGTAATAAGTATAACTGTTATAATTCTAGCGATAATAACTGTATAATATGGGTAATAATGCACAACATATTGATGAAATTAGGAGTAATAAGTATAATTATTATAGTTCTAGCGATAATAACTGCATAATATGGGTAATAGTGCATGTTATATTGATAATATTGGGAGTAATATGTATATTTATTATAGTTCTGACGATATTAACAGTATAATATGGGTAATAATGCATGTTATATTGATAATATTTGCAGTCATAAGTATAATTATTGTAGTTCTCGCGATAATAACTGCATAATATGGATAATAATGCATGTTATATTGATAATATTGGGAGTAATAAGTATAATTATTGTAGTTCTCGCTATAATAACTGCTTAATATGGGTAATAATGCACAACATATTGATAAAATTAGGAGTAATAAGTATAATTATTATAGTTCTAGCGATAATAACTGCATAATAGGGGTAATAATGCATGATATATTGATAATATCGCGAGTAATAAGTATAATTATCATAGTTCTAGCAATAATAACTGCATAATATGGGTAATAATGCATGTTATATTGATAAAATGAGGAGTAATAAGTATAATTCTTATAGTTCTGGCGGTAATAACTGCATAATTAGGGTAATAATGCATGTTATATTGATAAAATGAGGAGTAATAAGTATAATTATTATAGCTCTAGCGATAATAACTGCATAATAGGGGTAATAATGCATGTTATACTGATAATAATATAAGTAATAAGTATAACTATTATAGTTCTAGCGATAATAACTGTATAATATGGGTAATAATGCATAACATATTGATAAAATTAGGAGTAATATGTATAATTATTATAGTTCTGGCGATAATAACTGCATAATATGGGTAACAATGCATGTTATATTGATAATATTGGGAGTAATAAGTATATTTGTTATAGTTCTGACGATAATAACAGTATAATATGGGTAATAATGCATGTTGTATTGATAATATTCGGAGTAATAAGTATAATTATTATATTTCTGGCGATAATAACTGCATAATATGGGTAACAATGCATGTTGTACTGATAATAATATAAGAAACAAGTAAAACTATTATAGTTGTAGCGATAATAACTGCATAATATGGGTAATAATGCATGTTATACTAATAATAATATAAGTAATATGTATAACTGTTATAGTTCTAGCTATAATAACTGCATAATATCGGTAATAATGCATGTTATATTGATAAAATTGGGAGTAATAAGTACATTTATTATATTTCTGACGATAATAACCGTATAATATGGGTACTAATGCATGTTGTATTGATAATATTCGGAGTAATAAGTATAATTATTATATTTCTGGCGATAATAACTGCATAATATGGGTAACAATGCATGTTGTACTGATAATAATATAAGAAACAAGTAAAACTATTATAGTTCTAGCGATAATAACTGCATAATATGGGTAATAATGCATGTTATACTAATAATAATATAAGTAATATGTATAACTATTATAGTTCTAGCGATAATAACTGTATAATATGATTAATAATGCATAACATATTGATAAAATTAGGAGTAATCAGTATAATTATTATAGTTCTAGCGATAATAACTGCATAATATGGGTAATAATGCATGTTATATTGATAATATTGGGAGTAATAAGTATATTTATTATAGTTCTGACGATAATAACAGTATAATATGGGTGATAATGCATGTTATATTGATAATATTGGGAGTTATAAGTATAATTATTGTAGTTCTAGCGATAATAACTGCATAATATGGGTAATAATGCATGTTATACTGATAATAATATAAGTAATAAGTAAAACTATTATAGTTCTAGCGATAATAACTGCATAATAGGGGTAATAATGCATGTTATACTGATAATAATATAAGTAATAAGTATAACTATTATAGTTCTAGCGATAATAACTGTATAATATGATTAATAATGCATAACATATTGATAAAATTAGGAGTAATCAGTATAATTATTATAGTTCTAGCGATAATAACTGCATAATAGGGGTAATAATGCATGTTATACTGATAATAATATAAGTAATAAGTATAACTATTATAGTTCTAACGATAATAACTGTATAATATGGGTAATAATGCATAACATATTGATAAAATTAGGAGTATTAAGTATAATTATTATAGTTCTGGCGATAATAACTGCATAATATCGGTAATAATGCATGTTATATTGATAATATTGGGAGTAATAAGTATATTTATTATAGTTCTGACGATAATAACAGTATAATATGGGTGATAATGCATGTTATATTGATAATATTGGGAGTTATAAGTATAATTATTGTAGTTCTAGCGATAATAACTGCATAATATGGATAATAATGCATGTTATATTGATAATATTGGGAGTAATAAGTATAATTATTGTAGTTCTCGCTATAATAACTGCTTAATATGGGTAATAATGCACAACATATTGATAAAATTAGGAGTAATAAGTATAATTATTATAGTTCTAGCGATAATAACTGCATAATAGGGGTAATAATGCATGATATATTGATAATATCGCGAGTAATAAGTATAATTATCATAGTTCTAGCAATAATAACTGCATAATATGGGTAATAATGCATGTTATATTGATAAAATGAGGAGTAATAAGTATAATTATTATAGTTCTGGCGGTAATAACTGCATAATTAGGGTAATAATGCATGTTATATTGATAAAATGAGGAGTAATAAGTATAATTATTATAGCTCTAGCGATAATAACTGCATAATAGGGGTAATAATGCATGTTATACTGATAATAATATAAGTAATAAGTATAACTATTATAGTTCTAGCGATAATAACTGTATAATATGGGTAATAATGCATAACATATTGATAAAATTAGGAGTAATATGTATAATTATTATAGTTCTGGCGATAATAACTGCATAATATGGGTAACAATGTATGTTGTACTGATAATAATATAAGAAACAAGTAAAACTATTATAGTTCTAGCGATAATAACTGCATAATATGGGTAATAATGCATGTTATACTGATAATAATACACGTAATATGTATAACTATTATAGTTCTAGCGACAATAACTGTATAATATGGGTAATAATGCATAACATATTGATAAAATTAGGAGTAATAAGTATAATTATTATAGTTCTAGCGATAATAACTGCATAATATCGGCAGTAGTGTATGTTATATTGATAATATTGTGAGTAATAAGTATATTTATTATAGTTCTGACGATATTAACAGTATAATATGGGTGATAATGCATGTTATATTGATAATATTGGGAGTAATAAGTATAATTATTGTAGTTCTAGCGATAATAACTGCATAATATGGATAATAATGCATGTTATATTGATAATATTGGGAGTAATAAGTATAATTATTGTAGTTCTCGCTATAATAACTGCTTAATATGGGTAATAATGCACAACATATTGATAAAATTAGGAGTAATAAGTATAATTATTATAGTTCTAGCGATAATAACTGCATAATAGGGGTAATAATGCATGATATATTGATAATATCGCGAGTAATAAGTATAATTATCATAGTTCTAGCAATAATAACTGCATAATATGGGTAATAATGCATGTTATATTGATAAAATGAGGAGTAATAAGTATAATTATTATAGTTCTGGCGGTAATAACTGCATAATTAGGGTAATAATGCATGTTATATTGATAAAATGAGGAGTAATAAGTATAATTATTATAGCTCTAGCGATAATAACTGCATAATAGGGGTAATAATGCATGTTATACTGATAATAATATAAGTAATAAGTATAACTATTATAGTTCTAGCGATAATAACTGTATAATATGGGTAATAATGCATAACATATTGATAAAATTAGGAGTAATATGTATAATTATTATAGTTCTGGCGATAATAACTGCATAATATGGGTAACAATGTATGTTGTACTGATAATAATATAAGAAACAAGTAAAACTATTATAGTTCTAGCGATAATAACTGCAAAATATGGGTAATAATGCATGTTATACTGATAATAATACAAGTAATATGTATAACTATTATAGTTCTAGCGACAATAACTGTATAATATGGGTAATAATGCATAACATATTGATAAAATTAGGAGTAATAAGTATAATTATTATAGTTCTAGCGATAATAACTGCATAATATCGGCAGTAGTGTATGTTATATTGATAATATTGTGAGTAATAAGTATATTTATTATAGTTCTGACGATATTAACAGTATAATATGGGTGATAATGCATGTTATATTGATAATATTGGGAGTAATAAGTATAATTATTGTAGTTCTAGCGATAATAACTGCATAATATGGGTAATAATGCATGTTATATTGATAAAATGAGGAGTAATAAGTATAATCATTATAGTTCTGGCGATAATAACTGCATAATATCGGTAATAATGCATGTTATATTGATAATATTGGGAGTAATAAGTATATTTATTATAGTTCTGACGATAATAAACGTATAATATGGGTAATAATGCATGTTATATTGATAATATTGGGAGTAATAAGTATATTTATTATAGTTCTGACGATAATAACTGTATAATATGGGTAATAATGCATAACATATTAATAAAATTAGGAGTATTAAGTATAATTATTATAGTTCTAGCGATAATAACTGCATAATAGGGGTAATAATGCATGTTATACTGATAATAATGTAAGTAATAAGTATAACTGTTATAATTCTAGCGATAATAACTGTATAATATGGGTAATAATGCACAACATATTGATGAAATTAGGAGTAATAAGTATAATTATTATAGTTCTAGCGATAATAACTGCATAATATGGGTAATAGTGCATGTTATATTGATAATATTGGGAGTAATAAGTATATTTATTATAGTTCTGACGATAATAACAGTATAATATGGGTAATAATGCATGTTATATTGATAATATTTGCAGTCATAAGTATAATTATTGTAGTTCTCGCGATAATAACTGCATAATATGGATAATAATGCATGTTATATTGATAATTTTGGGAGTAATAAGTATAATTATTGTAGTTCTCGCTATAATAACTGCTTAATATGGGTAATAATGCACAACATATTGATAAAATTAGGAGTAATAAGTATAATTATTATAGTTCTAGCGATAATAACTGCATAATAGGGGTAATAATGCATGATATATTGATAATATCGCGAGTAATAAGTATAATTATCATAGTTCTAGCAATAATAACTGCATAATATGGGTAATAATGCATGTTATATTGATAAAATGAGGAGTAATAAGTATAATTATTATAGTTCTGGCGATAATAACTGCATAATTAGGGTAATAATGCATGTTATATTGATAAAATGAGGAGTAATAAGTATAATTATTATAGTTCTGGCGATAATAACTGCATAATAGGGGTAATAATGCATGTTATACTGATAATAATATAAGTAATAAGTATAACTATTATAGTTCTAACGAAAATAACTGTATAATATGGGTAATAATGCATGTTATACTAATAATAATATAAGTAATATGTATAACTATTATAGTTCTAGCGATAATAACTGCATAATATCGGTAATAGTGTATGTTATATTGATAATATTGGGAGTAATAAGTATATTTATTATAGTTCTGACGATAATAACAGTATAATATGGGTAATAATGCATAACATATTAATAAAATTAGGAGTATTAAGTATAATTATTATAGTTCTAGCGATAATAACTGCATAATAGGGGTAATAATGCATGTTATACTGATAATAATGTAAGTAATAAGTATAACTGTTATAATTCTAGCGATAATAACTGTATAATATGGGTAATAATGCATAACATATTGATGAAATTAGGAGTAATAAGTATAATTATTATAGTTCTAGCGATAATAACTGCATAATATGGGTAATAGTGCATGTTATATTGATAATATTGGGAGTAATAAGTATATTTATTATAGTTCTGACGATAATAACAGTATAATATGGGTAATAATGCATGTTATATTGATAATATTTGCAGTCATAAGTATAATTATTGTAGTTCTCGCGATAATAACTGCATAATATGGATAATAATGCATGTTATATTGATAATTTTGGGAGTAATAAGTATAATTATTATAGTTCTAGCGATAATAACTGCATAATAGGGGTAATAATGCATGATATATTGATAATATCGCGAGTAATAAGTATAATTATCATAGTTCTAGCAATAATAACTGCATAATATGGGTAATAATGCATGTTATATTGATAAAATGAGGAGTAATAAGTATAATTATTATAGTTCTGGCGATAATAACTGCATAATTAGGGTAATAATGCATGTTATATTGATAAAATGAGGAGTAATAAGTATAATTATTATAGTTCTGGCGATAATAACTGCATAATAGGGGTAATAATGCATGTTATACTGATAATAATATAAGTAATAAGTATAACTATTATAGTTCTAACGAAAATAACTGTATAATATGGGTAATAATGCATGTTATACTAATAATAATATAAGTAATATGTATAACTATTATAGTTCCAGCGATAATAACTGTATAATATGATTAATAATGCATAACATATTGATAAAATTAGGAGTAATCAGTATAATTATTGTAGTTCTAGCGATAATAACTGCATAATATGGGTAATAATGCATGTTATATTGATAATATTGGGAGTAATAAGTATATTTGTTATAGTTCTGGCGATAATAACTGCATAATATCGGTAATAATGCATGTTATATTGATAATATTGGGAGTACTAAGTATAATTATTATATTTCTGGCGATAATAACTGCATAATATGGGTAACAATGCATGTTATATTGATAATATTGGGAGTAATAAGTATATTTATTATAGTTCTGACGATAATAACAGTATAATATGGGTAATAATGCATGTTATATTGATAATATTCGGAGTAATAAGTATAATTATTATAGTTCTGGCGATAATAACTGCATAATATGGGTAATAATGCATGTTGTACTGATAATAATATAAGAAACAAGTAAAACTATTATAGTTCTAGCGATAATAACTGCATAATATGGGTAATAATGCATGTTATACTAATAATAATATAAGTAATATGTATAACTATTATAGTTCTAGCGATAATAACTGCATAATATCGGTAATAGTGTATGTTATATTGATAATATTGGGCGTAATAAGTATATTTATTATAGTTCTGACGATAATAACAGTATAATATGGGTGATAATGCATGTTATATTGATAATATTGGGAGTTATAAGTATAATTATTGTAGTTCTAGCGATAATAACTGCATAATATGGGTAATAATGCATGTTATATTGATAATATTGGGAGTAATAAGTATATTTGTTATAGTTCTGACGATAATAACAGTATAATACGGGTAATAATGCATGTTATATTGATAAAATTAGGAGTATTAAGTATAATTATTATAGCTCTAGCGATAATAACTGCATAATAGGGGTAATAATGCATGTTATACTGATAATAATATAAGTAATAAGTATAACTATTATAGTTCTAGCGATAATAACTGTATAATATGGGTAATAATGCATAACATATTGATAAAATTAGGAGTAATAAGTATAGTTATTATAGTTCTGGCGATAGTAACTGCATAATATGGGTAATAATGCATAACATATTGATAAAATTAGGAGTAATAAGTATAATTATTATAGTTCTGGCGATAATAACTGCATAATATGGGTAATAATGCATGTTATATTGATAATATTGGGAGTAATAAGTATATTTATTATAGTTCTGACGATAATAACCGTATAATATGGGTAATAATGCATGTTGTATTGATAATATTCGAAGTAATAAGTATAATTATTATATATCTGGCGATAATAACTGCATAATATGGGTAACAATGCATGTTGTACTGATAATAATATAAGAAACAAGTAAAACTATTATAGTTCTAGCGATAATAACTGCATAATATGGGTAATAATGCATGTTATACTAATAATAATATAAGTAATATGTATAACTATTATAGTTCCAGCGATAATAACTGTATAATATGATTAATAATGCATAACATATTGATAAAATTAGGAGTAATCAGTATAATTATTGTAGTTCTAGCGATAATAACTCCATAATATGGGTAATAATGCATGTTATATTGATAATATTGGGAGTAATAAGTATATTTATTATAGTTCTGACGATAATAACATTATAATATGGGTGATAATGCATGTTATATTGATAATATTGGGAGTTATAAGTATAATTATTGTAGTTCTAGCGATAATAACTGCATAATATGGGTAATAATGCATGTTAAATTGATAATATTGGGAGTAATAAGTATATTTGTTATAGTTCTGACGATAATAACAGTATAATACGGGTAATAATGCATGTTATATTGATAAAATTAGGAGTATTAAGTATAATTATTATAGCTCTAGCGATAATAACTGCATAATAGGGGTAATAATGCATGTTATACTGATAATAATATAAGTAATAAGTATAACTATTATAGTTCTAACGATAATAACTGTATAATATGGGTAATAATGCATAACATATTGATAAAATTAGGAGTAATAAGTATAATTATTATAGTTCTAGCGGTAATAACTGCACAATATGGGTAATAATGCATGTTATATTGATAATATTGGAAGTAATAAGAATATTTATTGTATTTCTCGCGATAATAACTGCTTAATATGGGTAATAATGCATAACATATTGATAAAATTAGGAGTAATAAGTATAATTATTATAGTTCTAGCGATAATAACTGCATAATAGGGGTAATAATGCATGTTATACTGATAATAATATAAGTAATAAGTATAACTATTATAGTTCTAACGATAATAACTGTATAATATGGTAATAATGCATAACATATTGATAAAATTAGGAGTAATAAGTATAATTATTATAGTTCTAGCGATAATAACTGCATAATATGGGTAATAATGCATGTTATATTGATAATATTGGGAGTAATAAGTATATTTATTATAGTTCTGACGATAATAACAGTTTAATATGGGTAATAATGCATGTTATATTGATAATATTCGGAGTAATAAGTATAATTATTTTATTTCTGGCCATAATAACTGCATAATAGGGGTAATAATGCATGTTATACTGATAATAATATAAGTAATAAGTATAACTATTATAGTTCTAACGAAAATTACTGTATAATATGGGTAATAATGCATGTTATACTAATAATAATATAAGTAATATGTATAACTATTATAGTTCTAGCGATAATAACTGCATAATATCGGTAATAGTGTATGTTATATTGATAATATTGGGAGTAATAAGTATATTTATTATAGTTCTGACGATAATAACCGTATAATATGGGTAATAATGCATGTTGTATTGATAATATTCGGAGTACTAAGTATAATTATTATATTTCTGGCGATAATAACTGCATAATATGGGTAACAATGCATGTTATATTGATAATATTGGGAGTAATAAGTATATTTATTATAGTTCTGACGATAATAACAGTATAATATGGGTAATAATGCATGTTATATTGATAATATTCCGAGTAATAAGTATAATTATTATATTTCTGGCGATAATAACTGCATAATATGGGTAATAATGCATGTTGTACTGATAATAATATAAGAAACAAGTAAAACTATTATAGTTCTAGCGATAATAACTGCATAATATGGGTAATAATGCATGTTATACTAATAATAATATAAGTAATATGTATAACTATTATAGTTCTAGCGATAATAACTGCATAATATCGGTAATAGTGTATGTTATATTGATAATATTGGGCGTAATAAGTATATTTATTATAGTTCTGACGATAATAACAGTATAATATGGGTGATAATGCATGTTATATTGATAATATTGGGAGTTATAAGTATAATTATTGTAGTTCTAGCGATAATAACTGCATAATATGGGTAATAATGCATGTTATATTGATAATATTGGGAGTAATAAGTATATTTGTTATAGTTCTGACGATAATAACAGTATAATACGGGTAATAATGCATGTTATATTGATAAAATTAGGAGTATTAAGTATAATTATTATAGCTCTAGCGATAATAACTGCATAATAGGGATAATAATGCATGTTATACTGATAATAATATAAGTAATAAGTATAACTATTATAGTTCTAGCGATAATAACTGTATAATATGGGTAATAATGCATAACATATTGATAAAATTAGGAGTAATAAGTATAATTATTATAGTTCTGGCGATAGTAACTGCATAATATGGGTAATAATGCATGTTATATTGATAATATTGAGAGTAATAAGTATATTTATTATAGTTCTGACGATAATAACCGTATAATATGGGTAATAATGCATGTTGTATTGATAGTATTCGGAGTAATAAGTATAATTATTATATTTCTGGCGATAATAACTGCATAATATGGGTAACAATGCATGTTGTACTGATAATAATATAAGAAACAAGTAAAACTATTATAGTTCTAGCGATAATAACTGCATAATATCGGTAATAATGCATGTTATATTGATAATATTGGGAGTACTAAGTATAATTATTATATTTCTGGCGATAATAACTGCATAATATGGGTAACAATGCATGTTATATTGATAATATTGGGAGTAATAAGTATATTTATTATAGTTCTGACGATAATAACAGTATAATATGGGTAATAATGCATGTTATATTGATAATATTCGGAGTAATAAGTATAATTATTATAGTTCTGGCGATAATAACTGCATAATATGGGTAATAATGCATGTTGTACTGATAATAATATAAGAAACAAGTAAAACTATTATAGTTCTAGCGATAATAACTGCATAATATGGGTAATAATGCATGTTATACTAATAATAATATAAGTAATATGTATAACTATTATAGTTCCAGCGATAATAACTGTATAATATGATTAATAATGCATAACATATTGATAAAATTAGGAGTAATCAGTATAATTATTGTAGTTCTAGCGATAATAACTCCATAATATGGGTAATAATGCATGTTATATTGATAATATTGGGAGTAATAAGTATATTTATTATAGTTCTGACGATAATAACATTATAATATGGGTGATAATGCATGTTATATTGATAATATTGGGAGTTATAAGTATAATTATTGTAGTTCTAGCGATAATAACTGCATAATATGGGTAATAATGCATGTTAAATTGATAATATTGGGAGTAATAAGTATATTTGTTATAGTTCTGACGATAATAACAGTATAATACGGGTAATAATGCATGTTATATTGATAAAATTAGGAGTATTAAGTATAATTATTATAGCTCTAGCGATAATAACTGCATAATAGGGGTAATAATGCATGTTATACTGATAATAATATAAGTAATAAGTATAACTATTATAGTTCTAACGATAATAACTGTATAATATGGGTAATAATGCATAACATATTGATAAAATTAGGAGTAATAAGTATAATTATTATAGTTCTAGCGGTAATAACTGCACAATATGGGTAATAATGCATGTTATATTGATAATATTGGAAGTAATAAGAATATTTATTGTATTTCTCGCGATAATAACTGCTTAATATGGGTAATAATGCATAACATATTGATAAAATTAGGAGTAATAAGTATAATTATTATAGTTCTAGCGATAATAACTGCATAATAGGGGTAATAATGCATGTTATACTGATAATAATATAAGTAATAAGTATAACTATTATAGTTCTAACGATAATAACTGTATAATATGGTAATAATGCATAACATATTGATAAAATTAGGAGTAATAAGTATAATTATTATAGTTCTAGCGATAATAACTGCATAATATGGGTAATAATGCATGTTATATTGATAATATTGGGAGTAATAAGTATATTTATTATAGTTCTGACGATAATAACAGTATAATATGGGTAATAATGCATGTTATATTGATAATATTCGGAGTAATAAGTATAATTATTTTATTTCTGGCCATAATAACTGCATAATAGGGGTAATAATGCATGTTATACTGATAATAATATAAGTAATAAGTATAACTATTATAGTTCTAACGAAAATTACTGTATAATATGGGTAATAATGCATGTTATACTAATAATAATATAAGTAATATGTATAACTATTATAGTTCTAGCGATAATAACTGCATAATATCGGTAATAGTGTATGTTATATTGATAATATTGGGAGTAATAAGTATATTTATTATAGTTCTGACGATAATAACAGTATAATATGGGTAATAATGCATTTTATACTAATAATAATATAAGTAATATGTATAACTATTATAGTTCCAGCGATAATAACTGTATAATATGATTAATAATGCATAACATATTGATAAAATTAGGAGTAATCAGTATAATTATTGTAGTTCTAGCGATAATAACTGCATAATATGGGTAATAATGCATGTTATATTGATAATATTGGGAGTAATAAGTATATTTGTTATAGTTCTGACGATAATAACAGTATAATACGGGTAATAATGCATGTTATATTGATAAAATTAGGAGTATTAAGTATAATTATTATAGCTCTAGCGATAATAACTGCATAATAGGGGTAATAATGCATGTTATACTGATAATAATATAAGTAATAAGTATAACTATTATAGTTCTAGCGATAATAACTGTATAATATGGGTAATAATGCATAACATATTGATAAAATTAGGAGTAATAAGTATAGTTATTATAGTTCTGGCGATAGTAACTGCATAATATGGGTAATAATGCATAACATATTGATAAAATTAGGAGTAATAAGTATAATTATTATAGTTCTGGCGATAATAACTGCATAATATGGGTAATAATGCATGTTATATTGATAATATTGGGAGTAATAAGTATATTTATTATAGTTCTGACGATAATAACCGTATAATATGGGTAATAATGCATGTTGTATTGATAATATTCGAAGTAATAAGTATAATTATTATATATCTGGCGATAATAACTGCATAATATGGGTAACAATGCATGTTGTACTGATAATAATATAAGAAACAAGTAAAACTATTATAGTTCTAGCGATAATAACTGCATAATATCGGTAATAATGCATGTTATATTGATAATATTGGGAGTACTAAGTATAATTATTATATTTCTGGCGATAATAACTGCATAATATGGGTAACAATGCATGTTATATTGATAATATTGGGAGTAATAAGTATATTTATTATAGTTCTGACGATAATAACAGTATAATATGGGTAATAATGCATGTTATATTGATAATATTCGGAGTAATAAGTATAATTATTATAGTTCTGGCGATAATAACTGCATAATATGGGTAATAATGCATGATGTACTGATAATAATATAAGAAACAAGTAAAACTATTATAGTTCTAGCGATAATAACTGCATAATATGGGTAATAATGCATGTTATACTAATAATAATATAAGTAATATGTATAACTATTATAGTTCTAGCGATAATAACTGCATAATATCGGTAATAGTGTATGTTATATTGATAATATTGGGCGTAATAAGTATATTTATTATAGTTCTGACGATAATAACAGTATAATATGGGTGATAATGCATGTTATATTGATAATATTGGGAGTTATAAGTATAATTATTGTAGTTCTAGCGATAATAACTGCATAATATGGGTAATAATGCATGTTATATTGATAATATTGGGAGTAATAAGTATATTTGTTATAGTTCTGACGATAATAACAGTATAATACGGGTAATAATGCATGTTATATTGATAAAATTAGGAGTATTAAGTATAATTATTATAGCTCTAGCGATAATAACTGCATAATAGGGGTAATAATGCATGTTATACTGATAATAATATAAGTAATAAGTATAACTATTATAGTTCTAGCGATAATAACTGTATAATATGGGTAATAATGCATAACATATTGATAAAATTAGGAGTAATAAGTATAATTATTATAGTTCTGGCGATAATAACTGCATAATATGGGTAATAATGCATGTTATATTGATAATATTGGGAGTAATAAGTATATTTATTATAGTTCTGACGATAATAACCGTATAATATGGGTAATAATGCATGTTGTATTGATAATATTCGAAGTAATAAGTATAATTATTATATATCTGGCGATAATAACTGCATAATATGGGTAACAATGCATGTTGTACTGATAATAATATAAGAAACAAGTAAAACTATTATAGTTCTAGCGATAATAACTGCATAATATGGGTAATAATGCATGTTATACTAATAATAATATAAGTAATATGTATAACTATTATAGTTCCAGCGATAATAACTGTATAATATGATTAATAATGCATAACATATTGATAAAATTAGGAGTAATCAGTATAATTATTGTAGTTCTAGCGATAATAACTCCATAATATGGGTAATAATGCATGTTATATTGATAATATTGGGAGTAATAAGTATATTTATTATAGTTCTGACGATAATAACATTATAATATGGGTGATAATGCATGTTATATTGATAATATTGGGAGTTATAAGTATAATTATTGTAGTTCTAGCGATAATAACTGCATAATATGGGTAATAATGCATGTTAAATTGATAATATTGGGAGTAATAAGTATATTTGTTATAGTTCTGACGATAATAACAGTATAATACGGGTAATAATGCATGTTATATTGATAAAATTAGGAGTATTAAGTATAATTATTATAGCTCTAGCGATAATAACTGCATAATAGGGGTAATAATGCATGTTATACTGATAATAATATAAGTAATAAGTATAACTATTATAGTTCTAACGATAATAACTGTATAATATGGGTAATAATGCATAACATATTGATAAAATTAGGAGTAATAAGTATAATTATTATAGTTCTAGCGGTAATAACTGCACAATATGGGTAATAATGCATGTTATATTGATAATATTGGAAGTAATAAGAATATTTATTGTATTTCTCGCGATAATAACTGCTTAATATGGGTAATAATGCATAACATATTGATAAAATTAGGAGTAATAAGTATAATTATTATAGTTCTAGCGATAATAACTGCATAATAGGGGTAATTATGCATGTTATACTGATAATAATATAAGTAATAAGTATAACTATTATAGTTCTAACGATAATAACTGTATAATATGGTAATAATGCACAACATATTGATAAAATTAGGAGTAATAAGTATAATTATTATAGTTCTAGCGATAATAACTGCATAATATGGGTAATAATGCATGTTATATTGATAATATTGGGAGTAATAAGTATATTTATTATAGTTCTGACGATAATAACAGTATAATATGGGTAATAATGCATGTTATATTGATAATATTCGGAGTAATAAGTATAATTATTTTATTTCTGGCCATAATAACTGCATAATAGGGGTAATAATGCATGTTATACTGATAATAATATAAGTAATAAGTATAACTATTATAGTTCTAACGAAAATTACTGTATAATATGGGTAATAATGCATGTTATACGAATAATAATATAAGTAATATGTATAACTATTATAGTTCTAGCGATAATAACTGCATAATATCGGTAATAGTGTATGTTATATTGATAATATTGGGAGTAATAAGTATATTTATTATAGTTCTGACGATAATAACAGTATAATATGGGTAATAATGCATTTTATACTAATAATAATATAAGTAATATGTATAACTATTATAGTTCCAGCGATAATAACTGTATAATATGATTAATAATGCATAACATATTGATAAAATTAGGAGTAATCAGTATAATTATTGTAGTTCTAGCGATAATAACTGCATAATATGGGTAATAATGCATGTTATATTGATAATATTGGGAGTAATAAGTATATTTGTTATAGTTCTGACGATAATAACAGTATAATACGGGTAATAATGCATGTTATATTGATAAAATTAGGAGTATTAAGTATAATTATTATAGCTCTAGCGATAATAACTGCATAATAGGGGTAATAATGCATGTTATACTGATAATAATATAAGTAATAAGTATAACTATTATAGTTCTAGCGATAATAACTGTATAATATGGGTAATAATGCATAACATATTGATAAAATTAGGAGTAATATGTATAATTATTATAGTTCTGGCGATAATAACTGCATAATATGGGTAATAATGCATGTTATATTGATAATATTGGGAGTAATAAGTATATTTATTATAGTTCTGACGATAATAACAGTATAATATGGGTAATAATGCATGTTATATTGATAATATTCGGAGTAATAAGTATAATTATTATATTTCTGGCGATAATAACTGCATAATATGGGTAATAATGCATGTTGTACTGATAATAATATAAGAAACAAGTAAAACTATTATAGTTCTAGCGATAATAACTGCATAATATGGGTAATAATGCATGTTATACTAATAATAATATAAGTAATCTGTATAACTATTATAGTTCTAGCGATAATAACTGCATAATATCGGTAATAGTGTATGTTATATTGATAATATTGGGAGTAATAAGTATATTTATTATAGTTCTAACGATAATAACCGTATAATATGGGTAATAATGCATGTTGTATTGATAATATTCGGAGTACTAAGTATAATTATTATATTTCTGGCGATAATAACTGCATAATATGGGTAACAATGCATGTTATATTGATAATATTGGGAGTAATAAGTATATTTATTATAGTTCTGACGATAATAACAGTATAATATGGGTAATAATGCATGTTATATTGATAATATTCCGAGTAATAAGTATAATTATTATATTTCTGGCGATAATAACTGCATAATATGGGTAATAATGCATGTTGTACTGATAATAATATAAGAAACAAGTAAAACTATTATAGTTCTAGCGATAATAACTGCATAATATGGGTAATAATGCATGTTATACTAATAATAATATAAGTAATATGTATAACTATTATAGTTCTAGCGATAATAACTGCATAATATCGGTAATAGTGTATGTTATATTGATAATATTGGGCGTAATAAGTATATTTATTATAGTTCTGACGATAATAACAGTATAATATGGGTGATAATGCATGTTATATTGATAATATTGGGAGTTATAAGTATAATTATTGTAGTTCTAGCGATAATAACTGCATAATATGGGTAATAATGCATGTTATATTGATAATATTGGGAGTAATAAGTATATTTGTTATAGTTCTGACGATAATAACAGTATAATACGGGTAATAATGCATGTTATATTGATAAAATTAGGAGTATTAAGTATAATTATTATAGCTCTAGCGATAATAACTGCATAATAGGGATAATAATGCATGTTATACTGATAATAATATAAGTAATAAGTATAACTATTATAGTTCTAGCGATAATAACTGTATAAAATGGGTAATAATGCATAACATATTGATAAAATTAGGAGTAATAAGTATAATTATTATAGTTCTGGCGATAGTAACTGCATAATATGGGTAATAATGCATGTTATATTGATAATATTGAGAGTAATAAGTATATTTATTATAGTTCTGACGATAATAACCGTATAATATGGGTAATAATGCATGTTGTATTGATAATATTCGGAGTAATAAGTATAATTATTATATTTCTGGCGATAATAACTGCATAATATGGGTAACAATGCATGTTGTACTGATAATAATATAAGAAACAAGTAAAACTATTATAGTTCTAGCGATAATAACTGCATAATATGGGTAACAATGCATGTTATATTGATAAAATGAGATGTAATGAGTATAATTATTATAGTTCTGGCGATAATAACTGTATAATATGGGTAATAATGCATAACATATTGATAAAATTAGGAGTATTAAGTATAATAATTATAGCTCTAGCGATAATAACTGCATAATAGGGGTAATAATGCATGTTATACTGATAATAATATAAGAAACAAGTAAAACTATTATAGTTCTAGCAATAATAACTGCATAATATGGGTAATAATGCATGTTATATTGATAAAATGAGGAGTAATAAGTATAATTATTATAGTTCTGGCGGTAATAACTGCATAATTAGGGTAATAATGCATGTTATATTGATAAAATGAGGAGTAATAAGTATAATTATTATAGCTCTAGCGATAATAACTGCATAATAGGGGTAATAATGCATGTTATACTGATAATAATATAAGTAATAAGTATAACTATTATAGTTCTAGCGATAATAACTGTATAATATGGGTAATAATGCATAACATATTGATAAAATTAGGAGTAATATGTATAATTATTATAGTTCTGGCGATAATAACTGCATAATATGGGTAATAATGCATGTTATACTAATAATAATATAAGTAATATGTATAACTATTATAGTTCTAGCGATAATAACTGTATAATATGATTAATAATGCATAACATATTGATAAAATTAGGAGTAATCAGTATAATTATTATAGTTCTAGCGATAATAACTGCATAATATGGGTAATAATGCATGTTATATTGATAATATTGGGAGTAATAAGTATATTTATTATAGTTCTGACGATAATAACAGTATAATATGGGTGATAATGCATGTTATATTGATAATATTGGGAGTTATAAGTATAATTATTGTAGTTCTAGCGATAATAACTGCATAATATGGGTAATAATGCATGTTATACTGATAATAATATAAGTAATAAGTAAAACTATTATAGTTCTAGCGATAATAACTGCATAATAGGGGTAATAATGCATGTTATACTGATAATAATATAAGTAATAAGTATAACTATTATAGTTCTAGCGATAATAACTGTATAATATGATTAATAATGCATAACATATTGATAAAATTAGGAGTAATCAGTATAATTATTATAGTTCTAGCGATAATAACTGCATAATAGGGGTAATAATGCATGTTATACTGATAATAATATAAGTAATAAGTATAACTATTATAGTTCTAACGATAATAACTGTATAATATGGGTAATAATGCATAACATATAGATAAAATTAGGAGTATTAAGTATAATTATTATAGTTCTGGCGATAATAACTGCATAATATCGGTAATAATGCATGTTATATTGATAATATTGGGAGTAATAAGTATATTTATTATAGTTCTGACGATAATAACTGTATAATATGGGTAATAATGCATAACATATTAATAAAATTAGGAGTATTAAGTATAATTATTATAGTTCTAGCGATAATAACTGCATAATAGGGGTAATAATGCATGTTATACTGATAATAATGTAAGTAATAAGTATAACTGTTATAATTCTAGCGATAATAACTGTATAATATGGGTAATAATGCATAACATTTTGATGAAATTAGGAGTAATAAGTATAATTATTATAGTTCTAGCGATAATAACTGCATAATATGGGTAATAGTGCATGTTATATTGATAATATTGGGAGTAATAAGTATATTTATTATAGTTCTGACGATAATAACAGTATAATATGGGTAATAATGCATGTTATATTGATAATATTTGCAGTCATAAGTATAATTATTGTAGTTCTCGCGATAATAACTGCATAATATGGATAATAATGCATGTTATATTGATAATTTTGGGAGTAATAAGGATAATTATTGTAGTTCTCGCTATAATAACTGCTTAATATGGGTAATAATGCACAACATATTGATAAAATTAGGAGTAATAAGTATAATTATTATAGTTCTAGCGATAATAACTGCATAATAGGGGTAATAATGCATGATATATTGATAATATCGCGAGTAATAAGTATAATTATCATAGTTCTAGCAATAATAACTGCATAATATGGGTAATAATGCATGTTATATTGATAAAATGAGGAGTAATAAGTATAATTATTATAGTTCTGGCGATAATAACTGCATAATTAGGGTAATAATGCATGTTATATTGATAAAATGAGGAGTAATAAGTATAATTATTATAGTTCTGGCGATAATAACTGCATAATAGGGGTAATAATGCATGTTATACTGATAATAATATAAGTAATAAGTATAACTATTATAGTTCTAACGAAAATAACTGTATAATATGGGTAATAATGCATGTTATACTAATAATAATATAAGTAATATGTATAACTATTATAGTTCTAGCGATAATAACTGCATAATATCGGTAATAGTGTATGTTATATTGATAATATTGGGAGTAATAAGTATATTTATTATAGTTCTGACGATAATAACAGTATAATATGGGTAATAATGCATAACATATTAATAAAATTAGGAGTATTAAGTATAATTATTATAGTTCTAGCGATAATAACTGCATAATAGGGGTAATAATGCATGTTATACTGATAATAATGTAAGTAATAAGTATAACTGTTATAATTCTAGCGATAATAACTGTATAATATGGGTAATAATGCATAACATATTGATGAAATTAGGAGTAATAAGTATAATTATTATAGTTCTAGCGATAATAACTGCATAATATGGGTAATAGTGCATGTTATATTGATAATATTGGGAGTAATAAGTATATTTATTATAGTTCTGACGATAATAACAGTATAATATGGGTAATAATGCATGTTATATTGATAATATTTGCAGTCATAAGTATAGTTATTGTAGTTCTCGCGATAATAACTGCATAATATGGATAATAATGCATGTTATATTGATAATTTTGGGAGTAATAAGTATAATTATTATAGTTCTAGCGATAATAACTGCATAATAGGGGTAATAATGCATGATATATTGATAATATCGCGAGTAATAAGTATAATTATCATAGTTCTAGCAATAATAACTGCATAATATGGGTAATAATGCATGTTATATTGATAAAATGAGGAGTAATAAGTATAATTATTATAGTTCTGGCGATAATAACTGCATAATTAGGGTAATAATGCATGTTATATTGATAAAATGAGGAGTAATAAGTATAATTATTATAGTTCTGGCGATAATAACTGCATAATAGGGGTAATAATGCATGTTATACTGATAATAATATAAGTAATAAGTATAACTATTATAGTTCTAACGAAAATAACTGTATAATATGGGTAATAATGCATGTTATACTAATAATAATATAAGTAATATGTATAACTATTATAGTTCCAGCGATAATAACTGTATAATATGATTAATAATGCATAACATATTGATAAAATTAGGAGTAATCAGTATAATTATTGTAGTTCTAGCGATAATAACTGCATAATATGGGTAATAATGCATGTTATATTGATAATATTGGGAGTAATAAGTATATTTGTTATAGTTCTGGCGATAATAACTGCATAATATCGGTAATAATGCATGTTATATTGATAATATTGGGAGTACTAAGTATAATTATTATATTTCTGGCGATAATAACTGCATAATATGGGTAACAATGCATGTTATATTGATAATATTGGGAGTAATAAGTATATTTATTATAGTTCTGACGATAATAACAGTATAATATGGGTAATAATGCATGTTATATTGATAATATTCGGAGTAATAAGTATAATTATTATAGTTCTGGCGATAATAACTGCATAATATGGGTAATAATGCATGTTGTACTGATAATAATATAAGAAACAAGTAAAACTATTATAGTTCTAGCGATAATAACTGCATAATATGGGTAATAATGCATGTTATACTAATAATAATATAAGTAATATGTATAACTATTATAGTTCTAGCGATAATAACTGCATAATATCGGTAATAGTGTATGTTATATTGATAATATTGGGCGTAATAAGTATATTTATTATAGTTCTGACGATAATAACAGTATAATATGGGTGATAATGCATGTTATATTGATAATATTGGGAGTTATAAGTATAATTATTGTAGTTCTAGCGATAATAACTGCATAATATGGGTAATAATGCATGTTATATTGATAATATTGGGAGTAATAAGTATATTTGTTATAGTTCTGACGATAATAACAGTATAATACGGGTAATAATGCATGTTATATTGATAAAATTAGGAGTATTAAGTATAATTATTATAGCTCTAGCGATAATAACTGCATAATAGGGGTAATAATGCATGTTATACTGATAATAATATAAGTAATAAGTATAACTATTATAGTTCTAGCGATAATAACTGTATAATATGGGTAATAATGCATAACATATTGATAAAATTAGGAGTAATAAGTATAGTTATTATAGTTCTGGCGATAGTAACTGCATAATATGGGTAATAATGCATAACATATTGATAAAATTAGGAGTAATAAGTATAATTATTATAGTTCTGGCGATAATAACTGCATAATATGGGTAATAATGCATGTTATATTGATAATATTGGGAGTAATAAGTATATTTATTATAGTTCTGACGATAATAACCGTATAATATGGGTAATAATGCATGTTGTATTGATAATATTCGAAGTAATAAGTATAATTATTATATATCTGGCGATAATAACTGCATAATATGGGTAACAATGCATGTTGTACTGATAATAATATAAGAAACAAGTAAAACTATTATAGTTCTAGCGATAATAACTGCATAATATGGGTAATAATGCATGTTATACTAATAATAATATAAGTAATATGTATAACTATTATAGTTCCAGCGATAATAACTGTATAATATGATTAATAATGCATAACATATTGATAAAATTAGGAGTAATCAGTATAATTATTGTAGTTCTAGCGATAATAACTCCATAATATGGGTAATAATGCATGTTATATTGATAATATTGGGAGTAATAAGTATATTTATTATAGTTCTGACGATAATAACATTATAATATGGGTGATAATGCATGTTATATTGATAATATTGGGAGTTATAAGTATAATTATTGTAGTTCCAGCGATAATAACTGCATAATATGGGTAATAATGCATGTTAAATTGATAATATTGGGAGTAATAAGTATATTTGTTATAGTTCTGACGATAATAACAGTATAATACGGGTAATAATGCATGTTATATTGATAAAATTAGGAGTATTAAGTATAATTATTATAGCTCTAGCGATAATAACTGCATAATAGGGGTAATAATGCATGTTATACTGATAATAATATAAGTAATAAGTATAACTATTATAGTTCTAACGATAATAACTGTATAATATGGGTAATAATGCATAACATATTGATAAAATTAGGAGTAATAAGTATAATTATTATAGTTCTAGCGGTAATAACTGCACAATATGGGTAATAATGCATGTTATATTGATAATATTGGAAGTAATAAGAATATTTATTGTATTTCTCGCGATAATAACTGCTTAATATGGGTAATAATGCATAACATATTGATAAAATTAGGAGTAATAAGTATAATTATTATAGTTCTAGCGATAATAACTGCATAATAGGGGTAATAATGCATGTTATACTGATAATAATATAAGTAATAAGTATAACTATTATAGTTCTAACGATAATAACTGTATAATATGGTAATAATGCATAACATATTGATAAAATTAGGAGTAATAAGTATAATTATTATAGTTCTAGCGATAATAACTGCATAATATGGGTAATAATGCATGTTATATTGATAATATTGGGAGTAATAAGTATATTTATTATAGTTCTGACGATAATAACAGTTTAATATGGGTAATAATGCATGTTATGTTGATAATATTCGGAGTAATAAGTATAATTATTTTATTTCTGGCCATAATAACTGCATAATAGGGGTAATAATGCATGTTATACTGATAATAATATAAGTAATAAGTATAACTATTATAGTTCTAACGAAAATTACTGTATAATATGGGTAATAATGCATGTTATACTAATAATAATATAAGTAATATGTATAACTATTATAGTTCTAGCGATAATAACTGCATAATATCGGTAATAGTGTATGTTATATTGATAATATTGGGAGTAATAAGTATATTTATTATAGTTCTGACGATAATAACAGTATAATATGGGTAATAATGCATTTTATACTAATAATAATATAAGTAATATGTATAACTATTATAGTTCCAGCGATAATAACTGTATAATATGATTAATAATGCATAACATATTGATAAAATTAGGAGTAATCAGTATAATTATTGTAGTTCTAGCGATAATAACTGCATAATATGGGTAATAATGCATGTTATATTGATAATATTGGGAGTAATAAGTATATTTGTTATAGTTCTGACGATAATAACAGTATAATACGGGTAATAATGCATGTTATATTGATAAAATTAGGAGTATTAAGTATAATTATTATAGCTCTAGCGATAATAACTGCATAATAGGGGTAATAATGCATGTTATACTGATAATAATATAAGTAATAAGTATAACTATTATAGTTCTGGCGATAATAACTGCATAATATGGGTAATAATGCATGTTATATTGATAATATTGGGAGTAATAAGTATATTTATTATAGTTCTGACGATAATAACAGTATAATATGGGTAATAATGCATGTTATATTGATAATATTCGGAGTAATAAGTATAATTATTATATTTCTGGCGATAATAACTGCATAATATGGGTAATAATGCATGTTGTACTGATAATAATATAAGTAATCTGTATAACTATTATAGTTCTAGCGATAATAACTGCATAATATCGGTAATAGTGTATGTTATATTGATAATATTGGGAGTAATAAGTATATTTATTATAGTTCTGACGATAATAACCGTATAATATGGGTAATAATGCATGTTATATTGATAATATTCCGAGTAATAAGTATAATTATTATATTTCTGGCGATAATAACTGCATAATATGGGTAATAATGCATGTTGTACTGATAATAATATAAGAAACAAGTAAAACTATTATAGTTCTAGCGATAATAACTGCATAATATGGGTAATAATGCATGTTATACTAATAATAATATAAGTAATATGTATAACTATTATAGTTCTAGCGATAATAACTGCATAATATCGGTAATAGTGTATGTTATATTGATAATATTGGGCGTAATAAGTATATTTATTATAGTTCTGACGATAATAACAGTATAATATGGGTGATAATGCATGTTATATTGATAATATTGGGAGTTATAAGTATAATTATTGTAGTTCTAGCGATAATAACTGCATAATATGGGTAATAATGCATGTTATATTGATAATATTGGGAGTAATAAGTATATTTGTTATAGTTCTGACGATAATAACAGTATAATACGGGTAATAATGCATGTTATATTGATAAAATTAGGAGTATTAAGTATAATTATTATAGCTCTAGCGATAATAACTGCATAATAGGGATAATAATGCATGTTATACTGATAATAATATAAGTAATAAGTATAACTATTATAGTTCTAGCGATAATAACTGTATAATATGGGTAATAATGCATAACATATTGATAAAATTAGGAGTAATAAGTATAGTTATTATAGTTCTGGCGATAGTAACTGCATAATATGGGTAATAATGCATGTTATATTGATAATATTGAGAGTAATAAGTATATTTATTATAGTTCTGACGATAATAACCGTATAATATGGGTAATAATGCATGTTGTATTGATAATATTCGGAGTAATAAGTATAATTATTATATTTCTGGCGATAATAACTGCATAATATGGGTAACAATGCATGTTGTACTGATAATAATATAAGAAACAAGTAAAACTATTATAGTTCTAGCGATAATAACTGCATAATATCGGTAATAATGCATGTTATATTGATAATATTGGGAGTACTAAGTATAATTATTATATTTCTGGCGATAATAACTGCATAATATGGGTAACAATGCATGTTATATTGATAATATTGGGAGTAATAAGTATATTTATTATAGTTCTGACGATAATAACAGTATAATATGGGTAATAATGCATGTTATATTGATAATATTCGGAGTAATAAGTATAATTATTATAGTTCTGGCGATAATAACTGCATAATATGGGTAATAATGCATGTTGTACTGATAATAATATAAGAAACAAGTAAAACTATTATAGTTCTAGCGATAATAACTGCATAATATGGGTAATAATGCATGTTATACTAATAATAATATAAGTAATATGTATAACTATTATAGTTCCAGCGATAATAACTGTATAATATGATTAATAATGCATAACATATTGATAAAATTAGGAGTAATCAGTATAATTATTGTAGTTCTAGCGATAATAACTCCATAATATGGGTAATAATGCATGTTATATTGATAATATTGGGAGTAATAAGTATATTTATTATAGTTCTGACGATAATAACATTATAATATGGGTGATAATGCATGTTATATTGATAATATTGGGAGTTATAAGTATAATTATTGTAGTTCTAGCGATAATAACTGCATAATATGGGTAATAATGCATGTTAAATTGATAATATTGGGAGTAATAAGTATATTTGTTATAGTTCTGACGATAATAACAGTATAATACGGGTAATAATGCATGTTATATTGATAAAATTAGGAGTATTAAGTATAATTATTATAGCTCTAGCGATAATAACTGCATAATAGGGGTAATAATGCATGTTATACTGATAATAATATAAGTAATAAGTATAACTATTATAGTTCTAACGATAATAACTGTATAATATGGGTAATAATGCATAACATATTGATAAAATTAGGAGTAATAAGTATAATTATTATAGTTCTAGCGGTAATAACTGCACAATATGGGTAATAATGCATGTTATATTGATAATATTGGAAGTAATAAGAATATTTATTGTATTTCTCGCGATAATAACTGCTTAATATGGGTAATAATGCATAACATATTGATAAAATTAGGAGTAATAAGTATAATTATTATAGTTCTAGCGATAATAACTGCATAATAGGGGTAATAATGCATGTTATACTGATAATAATATAAGTAATAAGTATAACTATTATAGTTCTAACGATAATAACTGTATAATATGGTAATAATGCATAACATATTGATAAAATTAGGAGTAATAAGTATAATTATTATAGTTCTAGCGATAATAACTGCATAATATGGGTAATAATGCATGTTATATTGATAATATTGGGAGTAATAAGTATATTTATTATAGTTCTGACGATAATAACAGTATAATATGGGTAATAATGCATGTTATATTGATAATATTCGGAGTAATAAGTATAATTATTTTATTTCTGGCCATAATAACTGCATAATAGGGGTAATAATGCATGTTATACTGATAATAATATAAGTAATAAGTATAACTATTATAGTTCTAACGAAAATTACTGTATAATATGGGTAATAATGCATGTTATACTAATAATAATATAAGTAATATGTATAACTATTATAGTTCTAGCGATAATAACTGCATAATATCGGTAATAGTGTATGTTATATTGATAATATTGGGAGTAATAAGTATATTTATTATAGTTCTGACGATAATAACAGTATAATATGGGTAATAATGCATTTTATACTAATAATAATATAAGTAATATGTATAACTATTATAGTTCCAGCGATAATAACTGTATAATATGATTAATAATGCATAACATATTGATAAAATTAGGAGTAATCAGTATAATTATTGTAGTTCTAGCGATAATAACTGCATAATATGGGTAATAATGCATGTTATATTGATAATATTGGGAGTAATAAGTATATTTATTATAGTTCTGACGATAATAACCGTATAATATGGGTAATAATGCATGTTGTATTGATAATATTCGAAGTAATAAGTATAATTATTATATATCTGGCGATAATAACTGCATAATATGGGTAACAATGCATGTTGTACTGATAATAATATAAGAAACAAGTAAAACTATTATAGTTCTAGCGATAATAACTGCATAATATCGGTAATAATGCATGTTATATTGATAATATTGGGAGGACTAAGTATAATTATTATATTTCTGGCGATAATAACTGCATAATATGGGTAACAATGCATGTTATATTGATAATATTGGGAGTAATAAGTATATTTATTATAGTTCTGACGATAATAACAGTATAATATGGGTAATAATGCATGTTATATTGATAATATTCGGAGTAATAAGTATAATTATTATAGTTCTGGCGATAATAACTGCATAATATGGGTAATAATGCATGTTATATTGATAATATTGGGAGTAATAAGTATATTTATTATAGTTCTGACGATAATAACCGTATAATATGGGTAATAATGCATGTTGTATTGATAATATTCGAAGTAATAAGTATAATTATTATATATCTGGCGATAATAACTGCATAATATGGGTAACAATCCATGTTGTACTGATAATAATATAAGAAACAAGTAAAACTATTATAGTTCTAGCGATAATAACTGCATAATATGGGTAATAATGCATGTTATACTAATAATAATATAAGTAATATGTATAACTATTATAGTTCCAGCGATAATAACTGTATAATATGATTAATAATGCATAACATATTGATAAAATTTGGAGTAATCAGTATAATTATTGTAGTTCTAGCGATAATAACTCCATAATATGGGTAATAATGCATGTTATATTGATAATATTGGGAGTAATAAGTATATTTATTATAGTTCTGACGATAATAACATTATAATATGGGTGATAATGCATGTTATATTGATAATATTGGGAGTTATAAGTATAATTATTGTAGTTCTAGCGATAATAACTGCATAATCTGGGTAATAATGCATGTTAAATTGATAATATTGGGAGTAATAAGTATATTTGCTACAGTTCTGACGATAATAACAGTATAATACGGGTAATAATGCATGTTATATTGATAAAATTAGGAGTATTAAGTATAATTATTATAGCTCTAGCGATAATAACTGCATAATAGGGGTAATAATGCATGTTATACTGATAATAATATAAGTAATAAGTATAACTATTATAGTTCTAACGATAATAACTGTATAATATGGGTAATAATGCATAACATATTGATAAAATTAGGAGTAATAAGTATAATTATTATAGTTCTAGCGGTAATAACTGCACAATATGGGTAATAATGCATGTTATATTGATAATATTGGAAGTAATAAGAATATTTATTGTATTTCTCGCGATAATAACTGCTTAATATGGGTAATAATGCATAACATATTGATAAAATTAGGAGTAATAAGTATAATTATTATAGTTCTAGCGATAATAACTGCATAATAGGGGTAATAATGCATGTTATACTGATAATAATATAAGTAATAAGTATAACTATTATAGTTCTAACGATAATAACTGTATAATATGGTAATAATGCATAACATATTGATAAAATTAGGAGTAATAAGTATAATTATTATAGTTCTAGCGATAATAACTGCATAATATGGGTAATAATGCATGTTATATTGATAATATTGGGAGTAATAAGTATATTTATTATAGTTCTGACGATAATAACAGTATAATATGGGTAATAATGCATGTTATATTGATAATATTCGGAGTAATAAGTATAATTATTTTATTTCTGGCCATAATAACTGCATAATAGGGGTAATAATGCATGTTATACTGATAATAATATAAGTAATAAGTATAACTATTATAGTTCTAACGAAAATTACTGTATAATATGGGTAATAATGCATGTTATACTAATAATAATATAAGTAATATGTATAACTATTATAGTTCTAGCGATAATAACTGCATAATATCGGTAATAGTGTATGTTATATTGATAATATTGGGAGTAATAAGTATATTTATTATAGTTCTGACGATAATAACAGTATAATATGGGTAATAATGCATTTTATACTAATAATAATATAAGTAATATGTATAACTATTATAGTTCCAGCGATAATAACTGTATAATATGATTAATAATGCATAACATATTGATAAAATTAGGAGTAATCAGTATAATTATTGTAGTTCTAGCGATAATAACTGCATAATATGGGTAATAATGCATGTTATATTGATAATATTGGGAGTAATAAGTATATTTGTTATAGTTCTGACGATAATAACAGTATAATACGGGTAATAATGCATGTTATATTGATAAAATTAGGAGTATTAAGTATAATTATTATAGCTCTAGCGATAATAACTGCATAATAGGGGTAATAATGCATGTTATACTGATAATAATATAAGTAATAAGTATAACTATTATAGTTCTAGCGATAATAACTGTATAATATGGGTAATAATGCATAACATATTGATAAAATTAGGAGTAATATGTATAATTATTATAGTTCTGGCGATAATAACTGCATAATATGGGTAATAATGCATGTTATATTGATAATATTGGGAGTAATAAGTATATTTATTATAGTTCTGACGATAATAACAGTATAATATGGGTAATAATGCATGTTATATTGATAATATTCGGAGTAATAAGTATAATTATTATATTTCTGGCGATAATAACTGCATAATATGGGTAATAATGCATGTTGTACTGATAATAATATAAGAAACAAGTAAAACTATTATAGTTCTAGCGATAATAACTGCATAATATGGGTAATAATGCATGTTATACTAATAATAATATAAGTAATCTGTATAACTATTATAGTTCTAGCGATAATAACTGCATAATATCGGTAATAGTGTATGTTATATTGATAATATTGGGAGTAATAAGTATATTTATTATAGTTCTGACGATAATAACCGTATAATATGGGTAATAATGCATGTTGTATTGATAATATTCGGAGTACTAAGTATAATTATTATATTTCTGGCGATAATAACTGCATAATATGGGTAACAATGCATGTTATATTGATAATATTGGGAGTAATAAGTATATTTATTATAGTTCTGACGATAATAACAGTATAATATGGGTGATAATGCATGTTATATTGATAATATTGGGAGTTATAAGTATAATTATTGTAGTTCTAGCGATAATAACTGCATAATATGGGTAATAATGCATGTTATATTGATAATATTGGGAGTAATAAGTATATTTGTTATAGTTCTGACGATAATAACAGTATAATACGGGTAATAATGCATGTTATATTGATAAAATTAGGAGTATTAAGTATAATTATTATAGCTCTAGCGATAATAACTGCATAATAGGGATAATAATGCATGTTATACTGATAATAATATAAGTAATAAGTATAACTATTATAGTTCTAGCGATAATAACTGTATAAAATGGGTAATAATGCATAACATATTGATAAAATTAGGAGTAATAAGTATAATTATTATAGTTCTGGCGATAGTAACTGCATAATATGGGTAATAATGCATGTTATATTGATAATATTGAGAGTAATAAGTATATTTATTATAGTTCTGACGATAATAACCGTATAATATGGGTAATAATGCATGTTGTATTGATAATATTCGGAGTAATAAGTATAATTATTATATTTCTGGCGATAATAACTGCATAATATGGGTAACAATGCATGTTGTACTGATAATAATATAAGAAACAAGTAAAACTATTATAGTTCTAGCGATAATAACTGCATAATATGGGTAATAATGCATGTTATATTGATAAAATGAGATGTAATGAGTATAATTATTATAGTTCTGGCGATAATAACTGTATAATATGGGTAATAATGCATAACATATTGATAAAATTAGGAGTATTAAGTATAATAATTATAGCTCTAGCGATAATAACTGCATAATAGGGGTAATAATGCATGTTATACTGATAATAATATAAGAAACAAGTAAAACTATTATAGTTCTAGCAATAATAACTGCATAATATGGGTAATAATGCATGTTATATTGATAAAATGAGGAGTAATAAGTATAATTATTATAGTTCTGGCGGTAATAACTGCATAATTAGGGTAATAATGCATGTTATATTGATAAAATGAGGAGTAATAAGTATAATTATTATAGCTCTAGCGATAATAACTGCATAATAGGGGTAATAATGCATGTTATACTGATAATAATATAAGTAATAAGTATAACTATTATAGTTCTAGCGATAATAACTGTATAATATGGGTAATAATGCATAACATATTGATAAAATTAGGAGTAATATGTATAATTATTATAGTTCTGGCGATAATAACTGCATAATATGGGTAATAATGCATGTTATACTAATAATAATATAAGTAATCTGTATAACTATTATAGTTCTAGCGATAATAACTGCATAATATCGGTAATAGTGTATGTTATATTGATAATATTGGGAGTAATAAGTATATTTATTATAGTTCTGACGATAATAACCGTATAATATGGGTAATAATGCATGTTGTATTGATAATATTCGGAGTACTAAGTATAATTATTATATTTCTGGCGATAATAACTGCATAATATGGGTAACAATGCATGTTATATTGATAATATTGGGAGTAATAAGTATATTTATTATAGTTCGGACGATAATAACAGTATAATATGGGTAATAATGCATGTTATATTGATAATATTCCGAGTAATAAGTATAATTATTATATTTCTGGCGATAATAACTGCATAATATGGGTAATAATGCATGTTGTACTGATAATAATATAAGAAACAAGTAAAACTATTATAGTTCTAGCGATAATAACTGCATAATATGGGTAATAATGCATGTTATACTAATAATAATATAAGTAATATGTATAACTATTATAGTTCTAGCGATAATAACTGCATAATATCGGTAATAGTGTATGTTATATTGATAATATTGGGCGTAATAAGTATATTTATTATAGTTCTGACGATAATAACAGTATAATATGGGTGATAATGCATGTTATATTGATAATATTGGGAGTTATAAGTATAATTATTGTAGTTCTAGCGATAATAACTGCATAATATGGGTAATAATGCATGTTATATTGATAATATTGGGAGTAATAAGTATATTTGTTATAGTTCTGACGATAATAACAGTATAATACGGGTAATAATGCATGTTATATTGATAAAATTAGGAGTATTAAGTATAATTATTATAGCTCTAGCGATAATAACTGCATAATAGGGATAATAATGCATGTTATACTGATAATAATATAAGTAATAAGTATAACTATTATAGTTCTAGCGATAATAACTGTATAAAATGGGTAATAATGCATAACATATTGATAAAATTAGGAGTAATAAGTATAATTATTATAGTTCTGGCGATAGTAACTGCATAATATGGGTAATAATGCATGTTATATTGATAATATTGAGAGTAATAAGTATATTTATTATAGTTCTGACGATAATAACCGTATAATATGGGTAATAATGCATGTTGTATTGATAATATTCGGAGTAATAAGTATAATTATTATATTTCTGGCGATAATAACTGCATAATATGGGTAACAATGCATGTTGTACTGATAATAATATAAGAAACAAGTAAAACTATTATAGTTCTAGCGATAATAACTGCATAATATGGGTAATAATGCATGTTATATTGATAAAATGAGATGTAATGAGTATAATTATTATAGTTCTGGCGATAATAACTGTATAATATGGGTAATAATGCATAACATATTGATAAAATTAGGAGTATTAAGTATAATAATTATAGCTCTAGCGATAATAACTGCATAATAGGGGTAATAATGCATGTTATACTGATAATAATATAAGAAACAAGTAAAACTATTATAGTTCTAGCAATAATAACTGCATAATATGGGTAATAATGCATGTTATATTGATAAAATGAGGAGTAATAAGTATAATTATTATAGTTCTGGCGGTAATAACTGCATAATTAGGGTAATAATGCATGTTATATTGATAAAATGAGGAGTAATAAGTATAATTATTATAGCTCTAGCGATAATAACTGCATAATAGGGGTAATAATGCATGTTATACTGATAATAATATAAGTAATAAGTATAACTATTATAGTTCTAGCGATAATAACTGTATAATATGGGTAATAATGCATAACATATTGATAAAATTAGGAGTAATATGTATAATTATTATAGTTCTGGCGATAATAACTGCATAATATGGGTAATAATGCATGTTATACTAATAATAATATAAGTAATATGTATAACTATTATAGTTCTAGCGATAATAACTGTATAATATGATTAATAATGCATAACATATTGATAAAATTAGGAGTAATCAGTATAATTATTATAGTTCTAGCGATAATAACTGTATAATATGGGTAATAATGCATGTTATATTGATAATATTGGGAGTAATAAGTATATTTATTATAGTTCTGACGATAATAACAGTATAATATGGGTGATAATGCATGTTATATTGATAATATTGGGAGTTATAAGTATAATTATTGTAGTTCTAGCGATAATAACTGCATAATATGGGTAATAATGCATGTTATACTGATAATAATATAAGTAATAAGTAAAACTATTATAGTTCTAGCGATAATAACTGCATAATAGGGGTAATAATGCATGTTATACTGATAATAATATAAGTAATAAGTATAACTATTATAGTTCTAGCGATAATAACTGTATAATATGATTAATAATGCATAACATATTGATAAAATTAGGAGTAATCAGTATAATTATTATAGTTCTAGCGATAATAACTGCATAATAGGGGTAATAATGCATGTTATACTGATAATAATATAAGTAATAAGTATAACTATTATAGTTCTAACGATAATAACTGTATAATATGGGTAATAATGCATAACATATAGATAAAATTAGGAGTATTAAGTATAATTATTATAGTTCTGGCGATAATAACTGCATAATATCGGTAATAATGCATGTTATATTGATAATATTGGGAGTAATAAGTATATTTATTATAGTTCTGACGATAATAACTGTATAATATGGGTAATAATGCATAACATATTAATAAAATTAGGAGTATTAAGTATAATTATTATAGTTCTAGCGATAATAACTGCATAATAGGGGTAATAATGCATGTTATACTGATAATAATGTAAGTAATAAGTATAACTGTTATAATTCTAGCGATAATAACTGTATAATATGGGTAATAATGCATAACATTTTGATGAAATTAGGAGTAATAAGTATAATTATTATAGTTCTAGCGATAATAACTGCATAATATGGGTAATAGTGCATGTTATATTGATAATATTGGGAGTAATAAGTATATTTATTATAGTTCTGACGATAATAACAGTATAATATGGGTAATAATGCATGTTATATTGATAATATTTGCAGTCATAAGTATAATTATTGTAGTTCTCGCGATAATAACTGCATAATATGGATAATAATGCATGTTATATTGATAATTTTGGGAGTAATAAGGATAATTATTGTAGTTCTCGCTATAATAACTGCTTAATATGGGTAATAATGCACAACATATTGATAAAATTAGGAGTAATAAGTATAATTATTATAGTTCTAGCGATAATAACTGCATAATAGGGGTAATAATGCATGATATATTGATAATATCGCGAGTAATAAGTATAATTATCATAGTTCTAGCAATAATAACTGCATAATATGGGTAATAATGCATGTTATATTGATAAAATGAGGAGTAATAAGTATAATTATTATAGTTCTGGCGATAATAACTGCATAATTAGGGTAATAATGCATGTTATATTGATAAAATGAGGAGTAATAAGTATAATTATTATAGTTCTGGCGATAATAACTGCATAATAGGGGTAATAATGCATGTTATACTGATAATAATATAAGTAATAAGTATAACTATTATAGTTCTAACGAAAATAACTGTATAATATGGGTAATAATGCATGTTATACTAATAATAATATAAGTAATATGTATAACTATTATAGTTCTAGCGATAATAACTGCATAATATCGGTAATAGTGTATGTTATATTGATAATATTGGGAGTAATAAGTATATTTATTATAGTTCTGACGATAATAACAGTATAATATGGGTAATAATGCATAACATATTAATAAAATTAGGAGTATTAAGTATAATTATTATAGTTCTAGCGATAATAACTGCATAATAGGGGTAATAATGCATGTTATACTGATAATAATGTAAGTAATAAGTATAACTGTTATAATTCTAGCGATAATAACTGTATAATATGGGTAATAATGCATAACATATTGATGAAATTAGGAGTAATAAGTATAATTATTATAGTTCTAGCGATAATAACTGCATAATATGGGTAATAGTGCATGTTATATTGATAATATTGGGAGTAATAAGTATATTTATTATAGTTCTGACGATAATAACAGTATAATATGGGTAATAATGCATGTTATATTGATAATATTTGCAGTCATAAGTATAATTATTGTAGTTCTCGCGATAATAACTGCATAATATGGATAATAATGCATGTTATATTGATAATTTTGGGAGTAATAAGTATAATTATTATAGTTCTAGCGATAATAACTGCATAATAGGGGTAATAATGCATGATATATTGATAATATCGCGAGTAATAAGTATAATTATCATAGTTCTAGCAATAATAACTGCATAATATGGGTAATAATGCATGTTATATTGATAAAATGAGGAGTAATAAGTATTATTATTATAGTTCTGGCGATAATAACTGCATAATTAGGGTAATAATGCATGTTATATTGATAAAATGAGGAGTAATAAGTATAATTATTATAGTTCTGGCGATAATAACTGCATAATAGGGGTAATAATGCATGTTATACTGATAATAATATAAGTAATAAGTATAATTATTATAGTTCTAACGAAAATAACTGTATAATATGGGTAATAATGCATGTTATACTAATAATAATATAAGTAATATGTATAACTATTATAGTTCCAGCGATAATAACTGTATAATATGATTAATAATGCATAACATATTGATAAAATTAGGAGTAATCAGTATAATTATTGTAGTTCTAGCGATAATAACTGCATAATATGGGTAATAATGCATGTTATATTGATAATATTGGGAGTAATAAGTATATTTGTTATAGTTCTGGCGATAATAACTGCATAATATCGGTAATAATGCATGTTATATTGATAATATTGGGAGTTATAAGTATAATTATTGTAGTTCTAGCGATAATAACTGCATAATATGGGTAATAATGCATGTTATATTGATAATATTGGGAGTAATAAGTATATTTGTTATAGTTCTGACGATAATAACAGTATAATACGGGTAATAATGCATGTTATATTGATAAAATTAGGAGTATTAAGTATAATTATTATAGCTCTAGCGATAATAACTGCATAATAGGGGTAATAATGCATGTTATACTGATAATAATATAAGTAATAAGTATAACTATTATAGTTCTAGCGATAATAACTGTATAATATGGGTAATAATGCATAACATATTGATAAAATTAGGAGTAATAAGTATAGTTATTATAGTTCTGGCGATAGTAACTGCATAATATGGGTAATAATGCATAACATATTGATAAAATTAGGAGTAATAAGTATAATTATTATAGTTCTGGCGATAATAACTGCATAATATGGGTAATAATGCATGTTATATTGATAATATTGGGAGTAATAAGTATATTTATTATAGTTCTGACGATAATAACCGTATAATATGGGTAATAATGCATGTTGTATTGATAATATTCGAAGTAATAAGTATAATTATTATATATCTGGCGATAATAACTGCATAATATGGGTAACAATGCATGTTGTACTGATAATAATATAAGAAACAAGTAAAACTATTATAGTTCTAGCGATAATAACTGCATAATATGGGCAATAATGCATGTTATACTAATAATAATATAAGTAATATGTATAACTATTATAGTTCCAGCGATAATAACTGTATAATATGATTAATAATGCATAACATATTGATAAAATTAGGAGTAATCAGTATAATTATTGTAGTTCTAGCGATAGTAACTCCATAATATGGGTGATAATGCATGTTATATTGATAATATTGGGTGTAATAAGTATATTTATTATAGTTCTGACGATAATAACAGTATAATATGGGTAATAATGCATGGTATATTGATAATATTGGGAGTAATAAGTATAATTATTGTAGTTCTCGCGATAATAACTGCATAATATGGGTAATAATGCATGTTATATTGATAATATTGGAAGTAATAAGAATATTTATTGTAGTTCTCGCGATAATAACTGCTTAATATGGGTAATAATGCATAACATATTGATAAAATTAGGAGTAATAAGTATAATTATTATAGTTCTAGCGGTAATAACTGCATCATAGGGGTAATAATGCATGATATATTGATAATATTGCGAGTAATAAGTATAATTATCATAGTTCTAGTAATAATAACTGCATAATATGGGTAATAATGCATGTTATATTGATAAAATGAGAAGTAATGAGTATAATTATTATAGTTCTGGCGATAATAACTGAATAATATGGGTAATAATGCATAACATATTGATAAAATTGGGAGTATTAAGTATAATTATTATAGCTCTAGCGATAATAACTGCATAATAGGGGTAATAATGCATGTTATACTGATAATAATATAAGTAATAAGTATAACTATTATAGTTCTAACGATAATAACTGTATAATATGGGTAATAATGCATAACATATTGATAAAATTAGGAGTAATAAGTATAATTATTATAGTTCTAGCGATAATAACTGCACAATATGGGTAATAATGCATGTTATATTGATAATATTGTAAGTAATAAGAATATTTATTGTATTTCTCGCGATAATAACTGCTTAATATGGGTAATAATGCATAACATATTGATAAAATTAGGAGTAATAAGTATAATTATTATAGTTCTAGCGATAATAACTGCATAATAGGGGTAATAATGCATGTTATACTGATAATAATATAAGTAATAAGTATAACTATTATAGTTCCAGCGATAATAACTGTATAATATGATTAATAATGCATAACATATTGATAAAATTAGGAGTAATCAGTATAATTATTGTAGTTCTAGCGATAATAACTGCATAATATGGGTAATAATGCATGTTATATTGATAATATTGGGAGTAATAAGTATATTTGTTATAGTTCTGACGATAATAACAGTATAATACGGGTAATAATGCATGTTATATTGATAAAATTAGGAGTATTAAGTATAATTATTATAGCTCTAGCGATAATAACTGCATAATAGGGGTAATAATGCATGTTATACTGATAATAATATAAGTAATAAGTATAACTATTATAGTTCTAGCGATAATAACTGTATAATATGGGTAATAATGCATAACATATTGATAAAATTAGGAGTAATAAGTATAGTTATTATAGTTCTGGCGATAGTAACTGCATAATATGGGTAATAATGCATAACATATTGATAAAATTAGGAGTAATAAGTATAATTATTATAGTTCTGGCGATAATAACTGCATAATATGGGTAATAATGCATGTTATATTGATAATATTGGGAGTAATAAGTATATTTATTATAGTTCTGACGATAATAACCGTATAATATGGGTAATAATGCATGTTGTATTGATAATATTCGAAGTAATAAGTATAATTATTATATATCTGGCGATAATAACTGCATAATATGGGTAACAATGCATGTTGTACTGATAATAATATAAGAAACAAGTAAAACTATTATAGTTCTAGCGATAATAACTGCATAATATCGGTAATAATGCATGTTATATTGATAATATTGGGAGGACTAAGTATAATTATTATATTTCTGGCGATAATAACTGCATAATATGGGTAACAATGCATGTTATATTGATAATATTGGGAGTAATAAGTATATTTATTATAGTTCTGACGATAATAACAGTATAATATGGGTAATAATGCATGTTATATTGATAATATTCGGAGTAATAAGTATAATTATTATAGTTCTGGCGATAATAACTGCATAATATGGGTAATAATGCATGTTGTACTGATAATAATATAAGAAACAAGTAAAACTATTATAGTTCTAGCGATAATAACTGCATAATATGGGTAATAATGCATGTTATACTAATAATAATATAAGTAATATGTATAACTATTATAGTTCTAGCGATAATAACTGCATAATATCGGTAATAGTGTATGTTATATTGATAATATTGGGCGTAATAAGTATATTTATTATAGTTCTGACGATAATAACAGTATAATATGGGTGATAATGCATGTTATATTGATAATATTGGGAGTTATAAGTATAATTATTGTAGTTCTAGCGATAATAACTGCATAATATGGGTAATAATGCATGTTATATTGATAATATTGGGAGTAATAAGTATATGTGTTATAGTTCTGACGATAATAACAGTATAATACGGGTAATAATGCATGTTATATTGATAAAATTAGGAGTATTAAGTATAATTATTATAGCTCTAGCGATAATAACTGCATAATAGGGGTAATAATGCATGTTATACTGATAATAATATAAGTAATAAGTATAACTATTATAGTTCTAGCGATAATAACTGTATAATATGGGTAATAATGCATAACATATTGATAAAATTAGGAGTAATAAGTATAGTTATTATAGTTCTGGCGATAGTAACTGCATAATATGGGTAATAATGCATAACATATTGATAAAATTAGGAGTAATAAGTATAATTATTATAGTTCTGGCGATAATAACTGCATAATATGGGTAATAATGCATGTTATATTGATAATATTGGGAGTAATAAGTATATTTATTATAGTTCTGACGATAATAACCGTATAATATGGGTAATAATGCATGTTGTATTGATAATATTCGAAGTAATAAGTATAATTATTATATATCTGGCGATAATAACTGCATAATATGGGTAACAATGCATGTTGTACTGATAATAATATAAGAAACAAGTAAAACTATTATAGTTCTAGCGATAATAACTGCATAATATGGGTAATAATGCATGTTATACTAATAATAATATAAGTAATATGTATAACTATTATAGTTCCAGCGATAATAACTGTATAATATGATTAATAATGCATAACATATTGATAAAATTAGGAGTAATCAGTATAATTATTGTAGTTCTAGCGATAATAACTCCATAATATGGGTAATAATGCATGTTATATTGATAATATTGGGAGTAATAAGTATATTTATTATAGTTCTGACGATAATAACATTATAATATGGGTGATAATGCATGTTATATTGATAATATTGGGAGTTATAAGTATAATTATTGTAGTTCTAGCGATAATAACTGCATAATAGGGGTAATAATGCATGTTATACTGATAATAATATAAGTAATAAGTATAACTATTATAGTTCTAACGATAATAACTGTATAATATGGGTAATAATGCATAACATATTGATAAAATTAGGAGTAATAAGTATAATTATTATAGTTCTAGCGGTAATAACTGCACAATATGGGTAATAATGCATGTTATATTGATAATATTGGAAGTAATAAGAATATTTATTGTATTTCTCGCGATAATAACTGCTTAATATGGGTAATAATGCATAACATATTGATAAAATTAGGAGTAATAAGTATAATTATTATAGTTCTAGCGATAATAACTGCATAATAGGGGTAATAATGCATGTTATACTGATAATAATATAAGTAATAAGTATAACTATTATAGTTCTAACGATAATAACTGTATAATATGGTAATAATGCATAACATATTGATAAAATTAGGAGTAATAAGTATAATTATTATAGTTCTAGCGATAATAACTGCATAATATGGGTAATAATGCATGTTATATTGATAATATTGGGAGTAATAAGTATATTTATTATAGTTCTGACGATAATAACAGTATAATATGGGTAATAATGCATGTTATATTGATAATATTCGGAGTAATAAGTATAATTATTTTATTTCTGGCCATAATAACTGCATAATAGGGGTAATAATGCATGTTATACTGATAATAATATAAGTAATAAGTATAACTATTATAGTTCTAACGAAAATTACTGTATAATATGGGTAATAATGCATGTTATACTAATAATAATATAAGTAATATGTATAACTATTATAGTTCTAGCGATAATAACTGCATAATATCGGTAATAGTGTATGTTATATTGATAATATTGGGAGTAATAAGTATATTTATTATAGTTCTGACGATAATAACAGTATAATATGGGTAATAATGCATTTTATACTAATAATAATATAAGTAATATGTATAACTATTATAGTTCCAGCGATAATAACTGTATAATATGATTAATAATGCATAACATATTGATAAAATTAGGAGTAATCAGTATAATTATTGTAGTTCTAGCGATAATAACTGCATAATATGGGTAATAATGCATGTTATATTGATAATATTGGGAGTAATAAGTATATTTGTTATAGTTCTGACGATAATAACAGTATAATACGGGTAATAATGCATGTTATATTGATAAAATTAGGAGTATTAAGTATAATTATTATAGCTCTAGCGATAATAACTGCATAATAGGGGTAATAATGCATGTTATACTGATAATAATATAAGTAATAAGTATAACTATTATAGTTCTAGCGATAATAACTGTATAATATGGGTAATAATGCATAACATATTGATAAAATTAGGAGTAATATGTATAATTATTATAGTTCTGGCGATAATAACTGCATAATATGGGTAATAATGCATGTTATATTGATAATATTGGGAGTAATAAGTATATTTATTATAGTTCTGACGATAATAACAGTATAATATGGGTAATAATGCATGTTATATTGATAATATTCGGAGTAATAAGTATAATTATTATATTTCTGGCGATAATAACTGCATAATATGGGTAATAATGCATGTTGTACTGATAATAATATAAGAAACAAGTAAAACTATTATAGTTCTAGCGATAATAACTGCATAATATGGGTAATAATGCATGTTATACTAATAATAATATAAGTAATCTGTATAACTATTATAGTTCTAGCGATAATAACTGCATAATATCGGTAATAGTGTATGTTATATTGATAATATTGGGAGTAATAAGTATATTTATTATAGTTCTGACGATAATAACCGTATAATATGGGTAATAATGCATGTTGTATTGATAATATTCGGAGTACTAAGTATAATTATTATATTTCTGGCGATAATAACTGCATAATATGGGTAACAATGCATGTTATATTGATAATATGGGGAGTAATAAGTATATTTATTATAGTTCTGACGATAATAACAGTATAATATGGGTGATAATGCATGTTATATTGATAATATTGGGAGTTATAAGTATAATTATTGTAGTTCTAGCGATAATAACTGCATAATATGGGTAATAATGCATGTTATATTGATAATATTGGGAGTAATAAGTATATTTGTTATAGTTCTGACGATAATAACAGTATAATACGGGTAATAATGCATGTTATATTGATAAAATTAGGAGTATTAAGTATAATTATTATAGCTCTAGCGATAATAACTGCATAATAGGGATAATAATGCATGTTATACTGATAATAATATAAGTAATAAGTATAACTATTATAGTTCTAGCGATAATAACTGTATAAAATGGGTAATAATGCATAACATATTGATAAAATTAGGAGTAATAAGTATAATTATTATAGTTCTGGCGATAGTAACTGCATAATATGGGTAATAATGCATGTTATATTGATAATATTGAGAGTAATAAGTATATTTATTATAGTTCTGACGATAATAACCGTATAATATGGGTAATAATGCATGTTGTATTGATAATATTCGGAGTAATAAGTATAATTATTATATTTCTGGCGATAATAACTGCATAATATGGGTAACAATGCATGTTGTACTGATAATAATATAAGAAACAAGTAAAACTATTATAGTTCTAGCGATAATAACTGCATAATATGGGTAATAATGCATGTTATATTGATAAAATGAGATGTAATGAGTATAATTATTATAGTTCTGGCGATAATAACTGTATAATATGGGTAATAATGCATAACATATTGATAAAATTAGGAGTATTAAGTATAATAATTATAGCTCTAGCGATAATAACTGCATAATAGGGGTAATAATGCATGTTATACTGATAATAATATAAGAAACAAGTAAAACTATTATAGTTCTAGCAATAATAACTGCATAATATGGGTAATAATGCATGTTATATTGATAAAATGAGGAGTAATAAGTATAATTATTATAGTTCTGGCGGTAATAACTGCATAATTAGGGTAATAATGCATGTTATATTGATAAAATGAGGAGTAATAAGTATAATTATTATAGCTCTAGCGATAATAACTGCATAATAGGGGTAATAATGCATGTTATACTGATAATAATATAAGTAATAAGTATAACTATTATAGTTCTAGCGATAATAACTGTATAATATGGGTAATAATGCATAACATATTGATAAAATTAGGAGTAATATGTATAATTATTATAGTTCTGGCGATAATAACTGCATAATATGGGTAATAATGCATGTTATACTAATAATAATATAAGTAATCTGTATAACTATTATAGTTCTAGCGATAATAACTGCATAATATCGGTAATAGTGTATGTTATATTGATAATATTGGGAGTAATAAGTATATTTATTATAGTTCTGACGATAATAACCGTATAATATGGGTAATAATGCATGTTGTATTGATAATATTCGGAGTACTAAGTATAATTATTATATTTCTGGCGATAATAACTGCATAATATGGGTAACAATGCATGTTATATTGATAATATTGGGAGTAATAAGTATATTTATTATAGTTCGGACGATAATAACAGTATAATATGGGTAATAATGCATGTTATATTGATAATATTCCGAGTAATAAGTATAATTATTATATTTCTGGCGATAATAACTGCATAATATGGGTAATAATGCATGTTGTACTGATAATAATATAAGAAACAAGTAAAACTATTATAGTTCTAGCGATAATAACTGCATAATATGGGTAATAATGCATGTTATACTAATAATAATATAAGTAATATGTATAACTATTATAGTTCTAGCGATAATAACTGCATAATATCGGTAATAGTGTATGTTATATTGATAATATTGGGCGTAATAAGTATATTTATTATAGTTCTGACGATAATAACAGTATAATATGGGTAATAATGCATGTTATATTGATAATATTTGCAGTCATAAGTATAATTATTGTAGTTCTCGCGATAATAACTGCATAATATGGATAATAATGCATGTTATATTGATAATTTTGGGAGTAATAAGGATAATTATTGTAGTTCTCGCTATAATAACTGCTTAATATGGGTAATAATGCACAACATATTGATAAAATTAGGAGTAATAAGTATAATTATTATAGTTCTAGCGATAATAACTGCATAATAGGGGTAATAATGCATGATATATTGATAATATCGCGAGTAATAAGTATAATTATCATAGTTCTAGCAATAATAACTGCATAATATGGGTAATAATGCATGTTATATTGATAAAATGAGGAGTAATAAGTATAATTATTATAGTTCTGGCGATAATAACTGCATAATTAGGGTAATAATGCATGTTATATTGATAAAATGAGGAGTAATAAGTATAATTATTATAGTTCTGGCGATAATAACTGCATAATAGGGGTAATAATGCATGTTATACTGATAATAATATAAGTAATAAGTATAACTATTATAGTTCTAACGAAAATAACTGTATAATATGGGTAATAATGCATGTTATACTAATAATAATATAAGTAATATGTATAACTATTATAGTTCTAGCGATAATAACTGCATAATATCGGTAATAGTGTATGTTATATTGATAATATTGGGAGTAATAAGTATATTTATTATAGTTCTGACGATAATAACAGTATAATATGGGTAATAATGCATAACATATTAATAAAATTAGGAGTATTAAGTATAATTATTATAGTTCTAGCGATAATAACTGCATAATAGGGGTAATAATGCATGTTATACTGATAATAATGTAAGTAATAAGTATAACTGTTATAATTCTAGCGATAATAACTGTATAATATGGGTAATAATGCATAACATATTGATGAAATTAGGAGTAATAAGTATAATTATTATAGTTCTAGCGATAATAACTGCATAATATGGGTAATAGTGCATGTTATATTGATAATATTGGGAGTAATAAGTATATTTATTATAGTTCTGACGATAATAACAGTATAATATGGGTAATAATGCATGTTATATTGATAATATTTGCAGTCATAAGTATAATTATTGTAGTTCTCGCGATAATAACTGCATAATATGGATAATAATGCATGTTATATTGATAATTTTGGGAGTAATAAGTATAATTATTATAGTTCTAGCGATAATAACTGCATAATAGGGGTAATAATGCATGATATATTGATAATATCGCGAGTAATAAGTATAATTATCATAGTTCTAGCAATAATAACTGCATAATATGGGTAATAATGCATGTTATATTGATAAAATGAGGAGTAATAAGTATTATTATTATAGTTCTGGCGATAATAACTGCATAATTAGGGTAATAATGCATGTTATATTGATAAAATGAGGAGTAATAAGTATAATTATTATAGTTCTGGCGATAATAACTGCATAATAGGGGTAATAATGCATGTTATACTGATAATAATATAAGTAATAAGTATAATTATTATAGTTCTAACGAAAATAACTGTATAATATGGGTAATAATGCATGTTATACTAATAATAATATAAGTAATATGTATAACTATTATAGTTCCAGCGATAATAACTGTATAATATGATTAATAATGCATAACATATTGATAAAATTAGGAGTAATCAGTATAATTATTGTAGTTCTAGCGATAATAACTGCATAATATGGGTAATAATGCATGTTATATTGATAATATTGGGAGTAATAAGTATATTTGTTATAGTTCTGGCGATAATAACTGCATAATATCGGTAATAATGCATGTTATATTGATAATATTGGGAGTTATAAGTATAATTATTGTAGTTCTAGCGATAATAACTGCATAATATGGGTAATAATGCATGTTATATTGATAATATTGGGAGTAATAAGTATATTTGTTATAGTTCTGACGATAATAACAGTATAATACGGGTAATAATGCATGTTATATTGATAAAATTAGGAGTATTAAGTATAATTATTATAGCTCTAGCGATAATAACTGCATAATAGGGGTAATAATGCATGTTATACTGATAATAATATAAGTAATAAGTATAACTATTATAGTTCTAGCGATAATAACTGTATAATATGGGTAATAATGCATAACATATTGATAAAATTAGGAGTAATAAGTATAGTTATTATAGTTCTGGCGATAGTAACTGCATAATATGGGTAATAATGCATAACATATTGATAAAATTAGGAGTAATAAGTATAATTATTATAGTTCTGGCGATAATAACTGCATAATATGGGTAATAATGCATGTTATATTGATAATATTGGGAGTAATAAGTATATTTATTATAGTTCTGACGATAATAACCGTATAATATGGGTAATAATGCATGTTGTATTGATAATATTCGAAGTAATAAGTATAATTATTATATATCTGGCGATAATAACTGCATAATATGGGTAACAATGCATGTTGTACTGATAATAATATAAGAAACAAGTAAAACTATTATAGTTCTAGCGATAATAACTGCATAATATGGGTAATAATGCATGTTATACTAATAATAATATAAGTAATATGTATAACTATTATAGTTCCAGCGATAATAACTGTATAATATGATTAATAATGCATAACATATTGATAAAATTAGGAGTAATCAGTATAATTATTGTAGTTCTAGCGATAATAACTCCATAATATGGGTAATAATGCATGTTATATTGATAATATTGGGAGTAATAAGTATATTTATTATAGTTCTGACGATAATAACATTATAATATGGGTGATAATGCATGTTATATTGATAATATTGGGTGTAATAAGTATATTTATTATAGTTCTGACGATAATAACAGTATAATATGGGTAATAATGCATGGTATATTGATAATATTGGGAGTAATAAGTATAATTATTGTAGTTCTCGCGATAATAACTGCATAATATGGGTAATAATGCATGTTATATTGATAATATTGGAAGTAATAAGAATATTTATTGTAGTTCTCGCGATAATAACTGCTTAATATGGGTAATAATGCATAACATATTGATAAAATTAGGAGTAATAAGTATAATTATTATAGTTCTAGCGGTAATAACTGCATCATAGGGGTAATAATGCATGATATATTGATAATATTGCGAGTAATAAGTATAATTATCATAGTTCTAGTAATAATAACTGCATAATATGGGTAATAATGCATGTTATATTGATAAAATGAGAAGTAATGAGTATAATTATTATAGTTCTGGCGATAATAACTGAATAATATGGGTAATAATGCATAACATATTGATAAAATTGGGAGTATTAAGTATAATTATTATAGCTCTAGCGATAATAACTGCATAATAGGGGTAATAATGCATGTTATACTGATAATAATATAAGTAATAAGTATAACTATTATAGTTCTAACGATAATAACTGTATAATATGGGTAATAATGCATAACACATTGATAAAATTAGGAGTAATAAGTATAATTATTATAGTTCTAGCGATAATAACTGCACAATATGGGTAATAATGCATGTTATATTGATAATATTGGAAGTAATAAGAATATTTATTGTATTTCTCGCGATAATAACTGCTTAATATGGGTAATAATGCATAACATATTGATAAAATTAGGAGTAATAAGTATAATTATTATAGTTCTAGCGATAATAACTGCATAATAGGGGTAATAATGCATGTTATACTGATAATAATATAAGTAATAAGTATAACTATTATAGTTCTAACGATAATAACTGTATAATATGGTAATAATGCATAACATATTGATAAAATTAGGAGTAATAAGTATAATTATTATAGTTCTAGCGATAATAACTGCATAATATGGGTAATAATGCATGTTATATTGATAATATTGGGAGTAATAAGTATATTTATTATAGTTCTGTCGATAATAACAGTATAATATGGGTAATAATGCATGTTATATTGATAATATTCGGAGTAATAAGTATAATTATTTTATTTCTGGCGATAATAACTGCATAATAGGGGTAATAATGCATGTTATACTGATAATAATATAAGTAATAAGTATAACTATTATAGTTCTAACGAAAATTACTGTATAATATGGGTAAGAATGCATGTTATACTAATAATAATATAAGTAATATGTATAACTATTATAGTTCTAGCGATAATAACTGCATAATATCGGTAATAGTGTATGTTATATTGATAATATTGGGAGTAATAAGTATATTTATTATAGTTCTGACGATAATAACAGTATAATATGGGTAATAATGCATGTTATACTAATAATAATATAAGTAATATGTATAACTATTATAGTTCCAGCGATAATAACTGTATAATATGATTAATAATGCATAACATATTGATAAAATTAGGAGTAATCAGTATAATTATTGTAGTTCTAGCGATAATAACTGCATAATATGGGTAATAATGCATGTTATATTGATAAAATGAGGAGTAATAAGTATTATTATTATAGTTCTGGCGATAATAACTGCATAATTAGGGTAATAATGCATGTTATATTGATAAAATGAGGAGTAATAAGTATAATTATTATAGTTCTGGCGATAATAACTGCATAATAGGGGTAATAATGCATGTTATACTGATAATAATATAAGTAATAAGTATAATTATTATAGTTCTAACGAAAATAACTGTATAATATGGGTAATAATGCATGTTATACTAATAATAATATAAGTAATATGTATAACTATTATAGTTCCAGCGATAATAACTGTATAATATGATTAATAATGCATAACATATTGATAAAATTAGGAGTAATCAGTATAATTATTGTAGTTCTAGCGATAATAACTGCATAATATGGGTAATAATGCATGTTATATTGATAATATTGGGAGTAATAAGTATATTTGTTATAGTTCTGGCGATAATAACTGCATAATATCGGTAATAATGCATGTTATATTGATAATATTGGGAGTTATAAGTATAATTATTGTAGTTCTAGCGATAATAACTGCATAATATGGGTAATAATGCATGTTATATTGATAATATTGGGAGTAATAAGTATATTTGTTATAGTTCTGACGATAATAACAGTATAATACGGGTAATAATGCATGTTATATTGATAAAATTAGGAGTATTAAGTATAATTATTATAGCTCTAGCGATAATAACTGCATAATAGGGGTAATAATGCATGTTATACTGATAATAATATAAGTAATAAGTATAACTATTATAGTTCTAGCGATAATAACTGTATAATATGGGTAATAATGCATAACATATTGATAAAATTAGGAGTAATAAGTATAGTTATTATAGTTCTGGCGATAGTAACTGCATAATATGGGTAATAATGCATAACATATTGATAAAATTAGGAGTAATAAGTATAATTATTATAGTTCTGGCGATAATAACTGCATAATATGGGTAGTAATGCATGTTATATTGATAATATTGGGAGTAATAAGTATATTTATTATAGTTCTGACGATAATAACCGTATAATATGGGTAATAATGCATATTATATTGATAATATTGGGAGTAATAAGTATATTTATTATAGTTCTGACGATAATAACCGTATAATATGGGTAATAATGCATGTTGTATTGATAATATTCGGAGTAATAAGTATAATTATTATATATCTGGCGATAATAACTGCATAATATGGGTAACAATGCATGTTGTACTGATAATAATATAAGAAACAAGTAAAACTATTATAGTTCTAGCGATAATAACTGCATAATATGGGTAATAATGCATGTTATACTAATAATAATATAAGTAATATGTATAACTATTATAGTTCCAGCGATAATAACTGTATAATATGATTAATAATGCATAACATATTGATAAAATTAGGAGTAATCAGTATAATTATTGTAGTTCTAGCGATAATAACTGCATAATATGGGTAATAATGCATGTTATATTGATAATATTGGGAGTAATAAGTATATTTATTATAGTTCTGACGATAATAACATTATAATATGGGTGATAATGCATGTTATATTGATAATATTGGGAGTTATAAGTATAATTATTGTAGTTCTAGCGATAATAACTGCATAATATGGGTAATAATGCATGTTAAATTGATAATATTGGGAGTAATAAGTATATTTGTTATAGTTCTGACGATAATAACAGTATAATACGGGTAATAATGCATGTTATATTGATAAAATTAGGAGTATTAAGTATAATTATTATAGCTCTAGCGATAATAACTGCATAATAGGGGTAATAATGCATGTTATACTGATAATAATATAAGTAATAAGTATAACTATTATAGTTCTAGCGATAATAAGTGTATAATATGGGTAATAATGCATAACATATTGATAAAATTAGGAGTAATAAGTATAATTATTATAGTTCTAGCGATAATAACTGCACAATATCGGTAATGTGCATGTTATATTGATAATATTGGGAGTAATAAGTATATTTATTATAGTTCTGACGATAATAACAGTATAATATGGGTAATAATGCATGGTATATTGATAATATTGGGAGTAATAAGTATAATTATTGTAGTTCTCGCGATAATAACTGCATAATATGGGTAATAATGCATGTTATATTGATAATATTGGAAGTAATAAGAATATTTATTGTAGTTCTCGCGATAATAACTGCTTAATATGGGTAATAATGCATAACATATTGATAAAATTAGGAGTAATAAGTATAATTATTATAGTTCTAGCGGTAATAACTGCATAATAGGGGTAATAATGCATGATATATTGATAATATTGCGAGTAATAAGTATAATTATCATAGTTCTAGTAATAATAACTGCATAATATGGGTAACAATGCATGTTATATTTATAAAATTAGAAGTAATGAGTATAATTATTATAGTTCTGGCGATAATAACTGTATAATATGGGTAATAATGCATAACATATTGATAAAATTAGGAGTATTAAGTATAATTATTATAGCTCTAGCGATAATAACTGCATAATAGGGGTAATAATGCATGTTATACTGATAATAATATAAGTAATAAGTATAACTATTATAGTTCTAACGATAATAACTGTATAATATGGGTAATAATGCATAACATATTGATAAAATTAGGAGTAATAAGTATAATTATTATAGTTCTAGCGATAATAACTGCACAATATGGGTAATAATGCATGTTATATTGATAATATTGGAAGTAATAAGAATATTTATTGTATTTCTCGCGATAATAACTGCTTAATATGGGTAATAATGCATAACATATTGATAAAATTAGGAGTAATAAGTATAATTATTATAGTTCTAGCGATAATAACTGCATAATAGGGGTAATAATGCATGACATATTGATAATATTGCGAGTAATAAGTATAATTATCATAGTTCTAGCAATAATAACTGCATAATATGGGTAATAATGCATGTTATACAGATAAAATGAGATGTAATGAGTATAATTATTATAGTTCTGGCGATAATAACTGTATAATATGGGTAATAATGCATGTTATATTGATAATATTCGGAGAAATAAGTATAATTATTGTATTTCTGGCGATAATAACTGCATAATATGGGTAATAATGCATGTTGTACTGATAATACTATAAGAAACAAGTAAAACTATTATAGTTCTAGCGATAATAACTGTATAATATGGGTAATAATGCATAACATATTGATAAAATTAGGAGTAATAAGTATAATTATTATAGTTCTAGCGATAATAACTGCATAATAGGGGTAATAATGCATGATATATTGATAATATTGCGAGTAATTAGTATAATTATCATAGTTCTAGCAATAATAACTGCATAATATGGGTAATAATGCATGTTATATTGATAAAATGAGAAGTAATGAGCATAATTATTATAGTTCTGGCGATAATAACTGTATAATATGGGTAATAATGCATGTTATACTAATAATAATATGAGTAATATGTATAACTATTATAGTTCTAGCGATAATAACTGCATAATATCGGTAATAGTGTATGTTATATTGATAATATTGGGAGTAATAAGTATATTTATTATAGTTCTGACGATAATAACAGTATAATATGGGTAATAATGCATGTTATATTGATAATATTGGGAGTAATAAGTATATTTGTTATAGTTCTGACGATAATAACAGTATAATACGGGTAATAATGCATGTTATACTGATAATAATATAAGTAATAAGTATAACTATTATAGTTCTAGCGATAATAACTGTATAATATGGGTAATAATGCATAACATATTGATAAAATTAGGAGTAATATGTATAATTATTATAGTTCTGGCGATAATAACTGCATAATATGGGTAATAATGCATGTTAAATTGATAATATTGGGAGTAATAAGTATATTTGTTATAGTTCTGACGATAATAACAGTATAATACGGGTAATAATGCATGTTAAATTGATAATATTGGGAGTAATAAGTATATTTGTTATAGTTCTGACGATAATAACAGTATAATACGGGTAATAATGCATGTTATATTGATAAAATTAGGAGTATTAAGTATAATTATTATAGCTCTAGCGATAATAACTGCATAACAGGGGTAATAATGCATGTTATACTGATAATAATATAAGTAATAAGTATAACTATTATAGTTCTAGCGATAATAACTGTATAATATGGGTAATAATGCATAACATATTCATAAAATTAGGAGTAATAAGTATAATTATTATAGTTCTAGCGATAATAACTGCACAATATCGGTAATGTGCATGTTATATTGATAATATTGGGAGTAATAAGTATATTTATTATAGCTCTGACGATAATAACAGTATAATATGGGTAATAATGCATGGTATATTGATAATATTGGGAGTAATAAGTATAATTATTGTAGTTCTCGCGATAATAACTGCATAATATGCGTAATAATGCATGTTATATTGGTAATATTGGAAGTAATAAGAATATTTATTGTAGTTCTCGCGATAATAACTGCTTAATATGGGTAATGATGCATAACATATTGATAAAATTAGGAGTAATAAGTATAATTATTATAGTTCTAGCGGTAATAACTGCATAATAGGGGTAATAATGCATGATATATTGATAATATTGCGAGTAATAAGTATAATTATCATAGTTCTAGCAATAATAACTGCATAATATGGGTAATAATGCATGTTATATTGATAAAATGAGAATTAATGAGTATAATTATTATAGTTCTGGCGATAATAACTGTATAATATGGGTAATAATGCATAACATATTGATAAAATTAGGAGTATTAAGTATAATTATTATAGCTCTAGCGATAATAACTGCATAATAGGGGTAATAATGCATGTTATACTGATAATAATATAAGTAATAAGTATAACTATTATAGTTCTAACGATAATAACTGTATAATATGGGTAATAATGCATAACATATTGATAAAATTAGGAGTAATAAGTATAATTATTATAGTTCTAGCGATAATAACTGCACAATATGGGTAATAATGCATGTTATATTGATAATATTGGAAGTAATAAGAATATTTATTGTATTTCTCGCGATAATAACTGCTTAATATGGGTAATAATGCATAACATATTGATAAAATTAGGAGTAATAAGTATAATTATTATAGTTCTAGCGATAATAACTGCATAATAGGGGTAATAATGCATGACATATTGATAATATTGCGAGTAATAAGTAGAATTATCATAGTTCTAGCAATAATAACTGCATAATATGGGTAATAATGCATGTTATATTGATAAAATGAGATGTAATGAGTATAATTATTATAGTTCTGGCGATAATAACTGTATAATATGGGTAATAATGCATAACATATTGATAAAATTAGGAGTATTAAGTATAATTATTATAGCTCTAGCGATAATAACTGCATAATAGGGGTAATAATGCATGTTATACTGATAATAATATAAGTAATAAGTATAACTATTATAGTTCTAACGATAATAACTGTATAATATGGGTAATAATGCATAACATATTGATAAAATTAGGAGTAATAAGTATAATTATTATAGTCCTAGCGATAATAACTGCACAATATCGGTAATAGTGCATGTTATATTGATAATATTGGGAGCAATAAGTATATTTATTATAGTTCTGACGATAATATCAGTATAATATGGGTAATAATGCATGTTATATTGATAATATTCGGAGTAATAAGTATAACTATTATATTTCTGGCGATAATAACTGCATAATATGGGTAATAATGCATGTTGTACTGATAATAATATAAGAAACAAGTAAAACTATTATAGTTCTAGCGATAATAACTGCATAATAGGGGTAATAATGCATGTTATACTGATAATAATATAAGAAACAAGTAAAACTATTATAGTTCTAGCGATAATAACTGCATAATATGGGTAATAATGCATGTTATATTGATAAAATGAGGAGTAATATGTATAATTATTATAGTTCTGGCGATAATAACTGCATAATATGAGTAATAATGCATGTTATATTGATAATATTGGGAGTAATAAGTATATTTATTATAGTTCTGACGATAATAAACGTATAATATGGGTAATAATGCATGTTATATTGATAATATTGGGAGTAATAAGTATATTTATTATAGTTCTGACGATAATAACTGTATAATATGGGTAATAATGCATAACATATTAATAAAATTAGGAGTATTAAGTATAATTATTATAGTTCTAGCGTTAATAACTGCATAATAGGGGTAATAATGCATGTTATACTGATAATAATGTAAGTAATAAGTATAACTGTTATAATTCTAGCGATAATAACTGTATAATATGGGTAATAATGCATAACATATTGATGAAATTAGGAGTAATAAGTATAATTATTATAGTTCTCGCGATAATAACTGCATAATATGGATAATAATGCATGTTATATTGATAATATTGGGAGTAATAAGTATAATTATTGTAGTTCTAGCTATAATAACTGCTTAATATGGGTAATAATGCACAACATATTGATAAAATTAGGAGTAATAAGTATAATTATTATAGTTCTAGCGATAATAACTGCATAATAGGGGTAATAATGCATGATATATTGATAATATCGCGAGTAATAAGTATAATTATCATAGTTCTAGCAATAATAACTGCATAATATGGGTAATAATGCATGTTATATTGATAAAATGAGGAGTAATAAGTATAATTATTATAGTTCTGGCGATTATAACTGCATAATTAGGGTAATAATGCATGTTATATTGATAAAATGAGGAGTAATAAGTATAATTATTATAGCTCTAGCGATAATAACTGCATAATAGGGGTAATAATGCATGTTATACTGATAATAATATAAGTAATAAGTATAACTATTATAGTTCTAACGATAATAACTGTATAATATGGGTAATAATGCATAACATATTGATAAAATTAGGAGTAATAAGTATAATTATTATAGTTCTAGCGATAATAACTGCACAATATGGGTAATAATGCATGTTATATTGATAATATTGGAAGTAATAAGAATATTTATTGTATTTCTCGCGATAATAACTGCTTAATATGGGTAATAATGCATAACATATTGATAAAATTAGGAGTAATAAGTATAATTATTATAGTTCTAGCGATAATAACTGCATAATAGGGGTAATAATGCATGACATATTGATAATATTGCGAGTAATAAGTATAATTATCATAGTTCTAGCAATAATAACTGCATAATATGGGTAATAATGCATGTTATACAGATAAAATGAGATGTAATGAGTATAATTATTATAGTTCTGGCGATAATAACTGTATAATATGGGTAATAATGCATGTTATATTGATAATATTCGGAGAAATAAGTATAATTATTGTATTTCTGGCGATAATAACTGCATAATATGGGTAATAATGCATGTTGTACTGATAATACTATAAGAAACAAGTAAAACTATTATAGTTCTAGCGATAATAACTGTATAATATTGGTAATAATGCATAACATATTGATAAAATTAGGAGTAATAAGTATAATTATTATAGTTCTAGCGATAATAACTGCATAATAGGGGTAATAATGCATGATATATTGATAATATTGCGAGTAATTAGGATAATTATCATAGTTCTAGCAATAATAACTGCATAATATGGGTAATAATGCATGTTATATTGATAAAATGAGAAGTAATGAGCATAATTATTATAGTTCTGGCGATAATAACTGTATAATATGGGTAATAATGCATGTTATACTAATAATAATATGAGTAATATGTATAACTATTATAGTTCTAGCGATAATAACTGCATAATATCGGTAATAGTGTATGTTATATTGATAATATTGGGAGTAATAAGTATATTTATTATAGTTCTGACGATAATAACAGTATAATATGGGTAATAATGCATGTTATATTGATAATATTGGGAGCAATAAGTATATTTATTATAGTTCTGACGATAATATCAGTATAATATGGGTAATAATGCATGTTATATTGATAATATTCGGAGTAATAAGTATAACTATTATATTTCTGGCGATAATAACTGCATAATATGGGTAATAATGCATGTTGTACTGATAATAATATAAGAAACAAGTAAAACTATTATAGTTCTAGCGATAATAACTGCATAATAGGGGTAATAATGCATGTTATACTGATAATAATATAAGAAACAAGTAAAACTATTATAGTTCTAGCGATAATAACTGCATAATATGGGTAATAATGCATGTTATATTGATAAAATGAGGAGTAATATGTATAATTATTATAGTTCTGGCGATAATAACTGCATAATATGAGTAATAATGCATGTTATATTGATAATATTGGGAGTAATAAGTATATTTATTATAGTTCTGACGATAATAAACGTATAATATGGGTAATAATGCATGTTATATTGATAATATTGGGAGTAATAAGTATATTTATTATAGTTCTGACGATAATAACTGTATAATATGGGTAATAATGCATAACATATTAATAAAATTAGGAGTATTAAGTATAATTATTATAGTTCTAGCGTTAATAACTGCATAATAGGGGTAATAATGCATGTTATACTGATAATAATGTAAGTAATAAGTATAACTGTTATAATTCTAGCGATAATAACTGTATAATATGGGTAATAATGCATAACATATTGATGAAATTAGGAGTAATAAGTATAATTATTATAGTTCTCGCGATAATAACTGCATAATATGGATAATAATGCATGTTATATTGATAATATTGGGAGTAATAAGTATAATTATTGTAGTTCTAGCTATAATAACTGCTTAATATGGGTAATAATGCACAACATATTGATAAAATTAGGAGTAATAAGTATAATTATTATAGTTCTAGCGATAATAACTGCATAATAGGGGTAATAATGCATGATATATTGATAATATCGCGAGTAATAAGTATAATTATCATAGTTCTAGCAATAATAACTGCATAATATGGGTAATAATGCATGTTATATTGATAAAATGAGGAGTAATAAGTATAATTATTATAGTTCTGGCGATTATAACTGCATAATTAGGGTAATAATGCATGTTATATTGATAAAATGAGGAGTAATAAGTATAATTATTATAGCTCTAGCGATAATAACTGCATAATAGGGGTAATAATGCATGTTATACTGATAATAATATAAGTAATAAGTATAACTATTATAGTTCTAACGATAATAACTGTATAATATGGGTAATAATGCATAACATATTGATAAAATTAGGAGTAATAAGTATAATTATTATAGTTCTAGCGATAATAACTGCACAATATGGGTAATAATGCATGTTATATTGATAATATTGGAAGTAATAAGAATATTTATTGTATTTCTCGCGATAATAACTGCTTAATATGGGTAATAATGCATAACATATTGATAAAATTAGGAGTAATAAGTATAATTATTATAGTTCTAGCGATAATAACTGCATAATAGGGGTAATAATGCATGACATATTGATAATATTGCGAGTAATAAGTATAATTATCATAGTTCTAGCAATAATAACTGCATAATATGGGTAATAATGCATGTTATACAGATAAAATGAGATGTAATGAGTATAATTATTATAGTTCTGGCGATAATAACTGTATAATATGGGTAATAATGCATGTTATATTGATAATATTCGGAGAAATAAGTATAATTATTGTATTTCTGGCGATAATAACTGCATAATATGGGTAATAATGCATGTTGTACTGATAATACTATAAGAAACAAGTAAAACTATTATAGTTCTAGCGATAATAACTGTATAATATTGGTAATAATGCATAACATATTGATAAAATTAGGAGTAATAAGTATAATTATTATAGTTCTAGCGATAATAACTGCATAATAGGGGTAATAATGCATGATATATTGATAATATTGCGAGTAATTAGGATAATTATCATAGTTCTAGCAATAATAACTGCATAATATGGGTAATAATGCATGTTATATTGATAAAATGAGAAGTAATGAGCATAATTATTATAGTTCTGGCGATAATAACTGTATAATATGGGTAATAATGCATGTTATACTAATAATAATATGAGTAATATGTATAACTATTATAGTTCTAGCGATAATAACTGCATAATATCGGTAATAGTGTATGTTATATTGATAATATTGGGAGTAATAAGTATATTTATTATAGTTCTGACGATAATAACAGTATAATATGGGTAATAATGCATGTTATATTGATAATATTGGGAGTAATAAGTATATTTGTTATAGTTCTGACGATAATAACAGTATAATACGGGTAATAATGCATGTTATATTGATAAAATTAGGAGTATTAAGTATAATTATTATAGCTCTAGCGATAATAACTGCATAATAGGGGTAATAATGCATGTTATACTGATAATAATATAAGTAATAAGTATAACTATTATAGTTCTAGCGATAATAACTGTATAATATGGGTAATAATGCATAACATATTGATAAAATTAGGAGTAATATGTATAATTATTATAGTTCTGGCGATAATAACTGCATAATATGGGTAATAATGCATGTTAAATTGATAATATTGGGAGTAATAAGTATATTTGTTATAGTTCTGACGATAATAACAGTATAATACGAGTAATAATGCATGTTATATTGATAAAATTAGGAGTATTAAGTATAATTATTATAGCTCTAGCGATAATAACTGCATAACAGGGGTAATAATGCATGTTATACTGATAATAATATAAGTAATAAGTATAACTATTATAGTTCTAGCGATAATAACTGTATAATATGGGTAATAATGCATAACATATTCATAAAATTAGGAGTAATAAGTATAATTATTATAGTTCTAGCGATAATAACTGCACAATATCGGTAATGTGCATGTTATATTGATAATATTGGGAGTAATAAGTATATTTATTATAGCTCTGACGATAATAACAGTATAATATGGGTAATAATGCATGGTATATTGATAATATTGGGAGTAATAAGTATAATTATTGTAGTTCTCGCGATAATAACTGCATAATATGCGTAATAATGCATGTTATATTGGTAATATTGGAAGTAATAAGAATATTTATTGTAGTTCTCGCGATAATAACTGCTTAATATGGGTAATGATGCATAACATATTGATAAAATTAGGAGTAATAAGTATAATTATTATAGTTCTAGCGGTAATAACTGCATAATAGGGGTAATAATGCATGATATATTGATAATATTGCGAGTAATAAGTATAATTATCATAGTTCTAGCAATAATAACTGCATAATATGGGTAATAATGCATGTTATATTGATAAAATGAGAATTAATGAGTATAATTATTATAGTTCTGGCGATAATAACTGTATAATATGGGTAATAATGCATAACATATTGATAAAATTAGGAGTATTAAGTATAATTATTATAGCTCTAGCGATAATAACTGCATAATAGGGGTAATAATGCATGTTATACTGATAATAATATAAGTAATAAGTATAACTATTATAGTTCTAACGATAATAACTGTATAATATGGGTAATAATGCATAACATATTGATAAAATTAGGAGTAATAAGTATAATTATTATAGTTCTAGCGATAATAACTGCACAATATGGGTAATAATGCATGTTATATTGATAATATTGGAAGTAATAAGAATATTTATTGTATTTCTCGCGATAATAACTGCTTAATATGGGTAATAATGCATAACATATTGATAAAATTAGGAGTAATAAGTATAATTATTATAGTTCTAGCGATAATAACTGCATAATAGGGGTAATAATGCATGACATATTGATAATATTGCGAGTAATAAGTAGAATTATCATAGTTCTAGCAATAATAACTGCATAATATGGGTAATAATGCATGTTATATTGATAAAATGAGATGTAATGAGTATAATTATTATAGTTCTGGCGATAATAACTGTATAATATGGGTAATAATGCATAACATATTGATAAAATTAGGAGTATTAAGTATAATTATTATAGCTCTAGCGATAATAACTGCATAATAGGGGTAATAATGCATGTTATACTGATAATAATATAAGTAATAAGTATAACTATTATAGTTCTAACGATAATAACTGTATAATATGGGTAATAATGCATAACATATTGATGAAATTAGGAGTAATAAGTATAATTATTATAGTTCTCGCGATAATAACTGCATAATATGGATAATAATGCATGTTATATTGATAATATTGGGAGTAATAAGTATAATTATTGTAGTTCTAGCTATAATAACTGCTTAATATGGGTAATAATGCACAACATATTGATAAAATTAGGAGTAATAAGTATAATTATTATAGTTCTAGCGATAATAACTGCATAATAGGGGTAATAATGCATGACATATTGATAATATTGCGAGTAATAAGTATAATTATCATAGTTCTAGCAATAATAACTGCATAATATGGGTAATAATGCATGTTATACAGATAAAATGAGATGTAATGAGTATAATTATTATAGTTCTGGCGATAATAACTGTATAATATGGGTAATAATGCATGTTATATTGATAATATTCGGAGAAATAAGTATAATTATTGTATTTCTGGCGATAATAACTGCATAATATGGGTAATAATGCATGTTGTACTGATAATACTATAAGAAACAAGTAAAACTATTATAGTTCTAGCGATAATAACTGTATAATATTGGTAATAATGCATAACATATTGATAAAATTAGGAGTAATAAGTATAATTATTATAGTTCTAGCGATAATAACTGCATAATAGGGGTAATAATGCATGATATATTGATAATATTGCGAGTAATTAGTATAATTATCATAGTTCTAGCAATAATAACTGCATAATATGGGTAATAATGCATGTTATATTGATAAAATGAGAAGTAATGAGCATAATTATTATAGTTCTGGCGATAATAACTGTATAATATGGGTAATAATGCATGTTATACTAATAATAATATGAGTAATATGTATAACTATTATAGTTCTAGCGATAATAACTGCATAATATCGGTAATAGTGTATGTTATATTGATAATATTGGGAGTAATAAGTATATTTATTATAGTTCTGACGATAATAACAGTATAATATGGGTAATAATGCATGTTATATTGATAATATTGGGAGTAATAAGTATATTTGTTATAGTTCTGACGATAATAACAGTATAATACGGGTAATAATGCATGTTATATTGATAAAATTAGGAGTATTAAGTATAATTATTATAGCTCTAGCGATAATAACTGCATAATAGGGGTAATAATGCATGTTATACTGATAATAATATAAGTAATAAGTATAACTATTATAGTTCTAGCGATAATAACTGTATAATATGGGTAATAATGCATAACATATTGATAAAATTAGGAGTAATATGTATAATTATTATAGTTCTGGCGATAATAACTGCATAATATGGGTAATAATGCATGTTAAATTGATAATATTGGGAGTAATAAGTATATTTGTTATAGTTCTGACGATAATAACAGTATAATACGGGTAATAATGCATGTTATATTGATAAAATTAGGAGTATTAAGTATAATTATTATAGCTCTAGCGATAATAACTGCATAACAGGGGTAATAATGCATGTTATACTGATAATAATATAAGTAATAAGTATAACTATTATAGTTCTAGCGATAATAACTGTATAATATGGGTAATAATGCATAACATATTCATAAAATTAGGAGTAATAAGTATAATTATTATAGTTCTAGCGATAATAACTGCACAATATCGGTAATGTGCATGTTATATTGATAATATTGGGAGTAATAAGTATATTTATTATAGCTCTGACGATAATAACAGTATAATATGGGTAATAATGCATGGTATATTGATAATATTGGGAGTAATAAGTATAATTATTGTAGTTCTCGCGATAATAACTGCATAATATGCGTAATAATGCATGTTATATTGGTAATAATATAAGTAATAAGTATAACTATTATAGTTCTAGCGATAATAACTGTATAATATGGGTAATAATGCATAACATATTGATAAAATTAGGAGTAATATGTATAATTATTATAGTTCTGGCGATAATAACTGCATAATATGGGTAATAATGCATGTTAAATTGATAATATTGGGAGTAATAAGTATATTTGTTATAGTTCTGACGATAATAACAGTATAATACGGGTAATAATGCATGTTATATTGATAAAATTAGGAGTATTAAGTATAATTATTATAGCTCTAGCGATAATAACTGCATAACAGGGGTAATAATGCATGTTATACTGATAATAATATAAGTAATAAGTATAACTATTATAGTTCTAGCGATAATAACTGTATAATATGGGTAATAATGCATAACATATTCATAAAATTAGGAGTAATAAGTATAATTATTATAGTTCTAGCGATAATAACTGCACAATATCGGTAATGTGCATGTTATATTGATAATATTGGGAGTAATAAGTATATTTATTATAGCTCTGACGATAATAACAGTATAATATGGGTAATAATGCATGGTATATTGATACTATTGGGAGTAATAAGTATAATTATTGTAGTTCTCGCGATAATAACTGCATAATATGCGTAATAATGCATGTTATATTGGTAATATTGGAAGTAATAAGAATATTTATTGTAGTTCTCGCGATAATAACTGCTTAATATGGGTAATGATGCATAACATATTGATAAAATTAGGAGTAATAAGTATAATTATTATAGTTCTAGCGGTAATAACTGCATAATAGGGGTAATAATGCATGATATATTGATAATATTGCGAGTAATAAGTATAATTATCATAGTTCTAGCAATAATAACTGCATAATATGGGTAATAATGCATGTTATATTGATAAAATGAGAATTAATGAGTATAATTATTATAGTTCTGGCGATAATAACTGTATAATATGGGTAATAATGCATAACATATTGATAAAATTAGGAGTATTAAGTATAATTATTATAGCTCTAGCGATAATAACTGCATAATAGGGGTAATAATGCATGTTATACTGATAATAATATAAGTAATAAGTATAACTATTATAGTTCTAACGATAATAACTGTATAATATGGGTAATAATGCATAACATATTGATAAAATTAGGAGTAATAAGTATAATTATTATAGTTCTAGCGATAATAACTGCACAATATGGGTAATAATGCATGTTATATTGATAATATTGGAAGTAATAAGAATATTTATTGTATTTCTCGCGATAATAACTGCTTAATATGGGTAATAATGCATAACATATTGATAAAATTAGGAGTAATAAGTATAATTATTATAGTTCTAGCGATAATAACTGCATAATAGGGGTAATAATGCATGACATATTGATAATATTGCGAGTAATAAGTAGAATTATCATAGTTCTAGCAATAATAACTGCATAATATGGGTAATAATGCATGTTATATTGATAAAATGAGATGTAATGAGTATAATTATTATAGTTCTGGCGATAATAACTGTATAATATGGGTAATAATGCATAACATATTGATAAAATTAGGAGTATTAAGTATAATTATTATAGCTCTAGCGATAATAACTGCATAATAGGGGTAATAATGCATGTTATACTGATAATAATATAAGTAATAAGTATAACTATTATAGTTCTAACGATAATAACTGTATAATATGGGTAATAATGCATAACATATTGATAAAATTAGGAGTAATAAGTATAATTATTATAGTCCTAGCGATAATAACTGCACAATATCGGTAATAGTGCATGTTATATTGATAATATTGGGAGCAATAAGTATATTTATTATAGTTCTGACGATAATATCAGTATAATATGGGTAATAATGCATGTTATATTGATAATATTCGGAGTAATAAGTATAACTATTATATTTCTGGCGATAATAACTGCATAATATGGGTAATAATGCATGTTGTACTGATAATAATATAAGAAACAAGTAAAACTATTATAGTTCTAGCGATAATAACTGCATAATAGGGGTAATAATGCATGTTATACTGATAATAATATAAGAAACAAGTAAAACTATTATAGTTCTAGCGATAATAACTGCATAATATGGGTAATAATGCATGTTATATTGATAAAATGAGGAGTAATAAGTATAATTATTATAGTTCTGGCGATAATAACTGCATAATATGAGTAATAATGCATGTTATATTGATAATATTGGGAGTAATAAGTATATTTATTATAGTTCTGACGATAATAAACGTATAATATGGGTAATAATGCATGTTATATTGATAATATTGGGAGTAATAAGTATATTTATTATAGTTCTGACGATAATAACTGTATAATATGGGTAATAATGCATAACATATTAATAAAATTAGGAGTATTAAGTATAATTATTATAGTTCTAGCGTTAATAACTGCATAATAGGGGTAATAATGCATGTTATACTGATAATAATGTAAGTAATAAGTATAACTGTTATAATTCTAGCGATAATAACTGTATAATATGGGTAATAATGCATAACATATTGATGAAATTAGGAGTAATAAGTATAATTATTATAGTTCTCGCGATAATAACTGCATAATATGGATAATAATGCATGTTATATTGATAATATTGGGAGTAATAAGTATAATTATTGTAGTTCTAGCTATAATAACTGCTTAATATGGGTAATAATGCACAACATATTGATAAAATTAGGAGTAATAAGTATAATTATTATAGTTCTAGCGATAATAACTGCATAATAGGGGTAATAATGCATGATATATTGATAATATCGCGAGTAATAAGTATAATTATCATAGTTCTAGCAATAATAACTGCATAATATGGGTAATAATGCATGTTATATTGATAAAATGAGGAGTAATAAGTATAATTATTATAGTTCTGGCGATTATAACTGCATAATTAGGGTAATAATGCATGTTATATTGATAAAATGAGGAGTAATAAGTATAATTATTATAGTTCTGGCTTTAATAACTGCATAATAGGGGTAATAATGCATGTTATACTGATAATAATATAAGTAATAAGTATAACTATTATAGTTCTAACGAAAATAACTGTATAATATGGGTAATAATGCATGTTATACTAATAATAATATAAGTAATATGTATAACTATTATAGTTCTGGCGATAATAACTGCATAATATGGGTAATAATGCATGTTATACTAATAATAATATAAGTAATATGTATAACTATTATAGTTCTAGCGATAATAACTGCATAATATCGGTAATAGTGTATGTTATATTGATAAAATTGGGAGTAATAAGTATATTTATTATAGTTCTGACGATAATAACAGTATAATATGGGTGATAATGCATGTTATATTGATAATATTGGGAGTTATAAATATAATTATTGTAGTTCTAGCGATAATAACTGCATAATATGGGTAATAATGCATGTTATATTGATAATATTGGGAGTAATAAGTATATTTGTTATAGTTCTGACGATAATAACAGTATAATACGGGTAATAATGCATGTTATATTGATAAAATTAGGAGTATTAAGTATAATAATAATAGCTCTAGCGATAATACTGCATAATATGGGTAATAATGCATGTTATACTAATAATAATATAAGTAATATGTATAACTATTATAGTTCTAGCGATAATAACTGTATAATATGGGTAATAATGCATAACATATTGATAAAATTAGGAGTAATAAGTATAATTATTATAGTTCTGGCGATAATAACTGCATAATATGGGTAATAATTCATGTTATATTGATAATATTGGGAGTAATAAGTATATTTATTATAGTTCTGACGATAATAACCGTATAATATGGGTAATAATGCATGTTGTATTGATAATATTCGGAGTAATAAGTATAATTATTATATTTCTGGCGATAATAACTGCATAATATGGGTAACAATGCATGTTATATTGATAATATTGGGAGTAATAAGTATATTTATTATAGTTCTGACGATAATAACAGTATAATATGGGTAATAATGCATGTTATATTGATAATATTCGGAGTAATAAGTATAATTATTATATTTCTGGCGATAATAACTGCATAATATGGGTAATAATGCATGTTGTACTGATAATAATATTAGAAACAAGTAAAACTATTATAGTTCTAGCGATAATAACTGTATAATATGGGTAATAATGCATAACATATTGATAAAATTAGGAGTAATAAGTATAATTATTATAGTTCTAGCGATAATAACTGCACAATATCGGTAATAATGCATGTTATATTGATAATATTGGGAGTAATAAGTATATTTATTATAGTTCTCACGATAATAACAGTATAATATGGGTGATAATGCATGTTATATTGATAATATTGGGAGTTATAAGTATAATTATTGTAGTTCTAGCGATAATAACTGCATAATAGGGGTAATAATGCATGATATATTGATAGTATTGCGAGTAATAAGTATAATTATCATAGTTCTAGCAATAATAACTGCATAATATGGGTAATAATGCATGTTATATTGATAAAATGAGATGTAATGAGTATAATTATTATAGTTCTGGCGATAATAACTGTATAATATGGGTAATAATGCATAACATATTGATAAAATTAGGAGTATTAAGTATAATTATTATAGCTCTAGCGATAATAACTGCATAATAGGGGTAATAATGCATGTTATACTGATAATAATATAAGTAATAAGTATAACTATTATAGTTCTAACGATAATAACTGTATAATATGGGTAATAATGCATAACATATTGATAAAATTGGGAGTAATAAGTATAATTATTATAGTCCTAGCGATAATAACTGCACAATATCGGTAACAGTTCATGTTATATTGATAATATTGGGAGTAATAAGTATAATTATCATAGTTCTAGCAATAATAACTGCATAATATGGGTAATAATGCATGTTATATTGATAAAATGAGATGTAATGAGTATAATTATTATAGTTCTGGCGATAATAACTGTATAATATGGGTAATAATGCATAACATATTGATAAAATTAGGAGTATTAAGTACAATTATTATAGCTCTAGCGATAATAACTGCATAATAGGGGTAATAATGCATGTTATACTGATAATAATATAAGTAATAAGTATAACTATTATAGTTCTAACGATAATAACTGCACAATATGGGTAATAATGCATGTTATATTGATAAAATGAGGAGTAATAAGTATAATTATTATATTTCTGGCGATAATAACTGCATAATATGGGTAATAATGCATGTTATATTGATAGTATTGGGAGTAATAAGTATATTTATTATAGTTCTGACGATAATAAACGTATAATATGGGTAATAATGCATGTTATATTGATAATATTGGGAGTAATAAGTATATTTATTATAGTTCTGACGATAATAACTGTATAATATGGGTAATAATGCATAACATATTAGTAAAATTAGGAGTATTAAGTATAATTATTATAGTTCTAGCGTTAATAACTGCATAATAGGGGTAATAATGCATGTTATACTGATAATAATGTAAGTAATAAGTATAACTGTTATAATTCTAGCGATAATAACTGTATAATATGGGTAATAATGCATAACATATTGATAAAATTAGGAGTAATAAGTATAATTATTATAGTTCTGGCGATAATAACTGCATAATATGGGTAATAATGCATGTTATATTGATAATATTGGAAGTAATAAGAATATTTATTGTATTTCTCGCGATAATAACTGCTTAATATGGGTAATAATGCATAACATATTGATAAAATTAGGAGTAATAAGTATAATTATTATAGTTCTAGCGATAATAACTGCATAATAGGGGTAATAATGCATGATATATTGATAACATTGCGAGTAATAAGTATAATTATCATAGTTCTAGCAATAATAACTGCATAATATGGGTAATAATGCATGTTATATTGATAAAATGAGATGTAATGAGTATAATTATTATAGTTCTGGCGATAATAACTGTATAATATGGGTAATAATGCATAACATATTGATAAAATTAGGAGTATTAAGTATAATTATTATAGCTCTAGCGATAATAACTGCATAATAGGGGTAATAATGCATGTTATACTGATAATAATATAAGTAATAAGTATAACTATTATAGTTCTAACGATAATAACTGTATAATATGGGTAATAATGCATAACATATTGATAAAATTAGGAGTAATAAGTATAATTATTATAGTCCTAGCGATAATAACTGCACAATATCGGTAATAGTGCATGTTATATTGATAATATTGGGAGTAATAAGTATATTTATTATAGTTCTGACGATAATAACAGTATAATATGGGTAATAATGCATGTTATATTGATAATATTCGGAGTAATAAGTATAACTATTATATTTCTGGCGATAATAACTGCATAATATGGGTAATAATGCATGTTGTACTGATAATAATATAAGAAACAAGTAAAACTATTATAGTTCTAGCGATAATAACTGCATAATAGGGGTAATAATGCATGTTATACTGATAATAATATAAGAAACAAGTAAAACTATTATAGTTCTAGCGATAATAACTGCATAATATGGGTAATAATGCATGTTATATTGATAAAATGAGGAGTAATAAGTATAATTATTATAGTTCTGGCGATAATAACTGCATAATATGGGTAATAATGCATGTTATATTGATAATATTGGGAGTAATAAGTATATTTATTATAGTTCTGACGATAATAAACGTATAATATGGGTAATAATGCATGTTATATTGATAATATTGGGAGTAATAAGTATATTTATTATAGTTCTGACGATAATGACTGTATAATATGGGTAATAATGCATAACATATTAATAAAATTAGGAGTATTAAGTATAATTATTATAGTTCTTGCGTTAATAACTGCATAATAGGGGTAATAATGCATGTTATACTGATAATAATGTAAGTAATAAGTATAACTGTTATAATTCTAGCGATAATAACTGTATAATATGGGTAATAATGCATAACATATTGATGAAATTAGGAGTAATAAGTATAATTATTATAGTTCTAGCGATAATAACTGCATAATATGGGTAATAGTGCATGTTATATTGATAATACTGGGAGTAATAAGTATATTTATTATAGTTCTGACGATAATAACAGTATAATATGGGTAATAATGCATGTTATATTGATAATATTTGCAGTCATAAGTATAATTATTGTAGTTCTCGCGATAATAACTGCATAATATGGATAATAATGCATGTTATATTGATAATATTGGGAGTAATAAGTATAACTATTGTAGTTCTCGCTATAATAACTGCTTAATATGGGTAATAATGCACAACATATTGATAAAATTAGGAGTAATAAGTATAATTATTATAGTTCTAGCGATAATAACTGCATAATAGGGGTAATAATGCATGATATATTGATAATATCGCGAGTAATAAGTATAATTATCATAGTTCTAGCAATAATAACTGCATAATATGGGTAATAATGCATGTTATATTGATAAAATGAGGAGTAATAAGTATAATTATTATAGTTCTGGCCATAATAACTGCATAATAGGGGTAATAATGCATGTTATACTGATAATAATATAAGTAATAAGTATAACTATTATAGTTCTAACGATAATAACTGTATAATATGATTAATAATGCATAACATATTGATAAAATTAGGAGTAATCAGTATAATTATTGTAGTTCTAGCGATAATAACTGCATAATATGGGTAATAATGCATGTTATATTGATAATATTGGGAGTAATAAGTATATTTGTTATAGTTCTGACGATAATAACAGAATAATATGGGTAATAATGGATGTTATATTGATAAAATTGGGAGTAATAAGTATATTTATTATAGTTCTGACGATAATAACTGCATAATAGGGGTAACAATGCATGTTATACTGATAATAATGTAAGTAATAAGTATAACTATTACAATTCTAGCGATAATAACTGTATAATATGGGTAATAATGCATAATATATTGATGAAATTAGGAGTAATAAGTATTATTATTATAGTTCTAGCGATAATAACTGCATAATATGGGTAATAGTGCATGTTACATTGATAATATTGGGAGTAATAAGTATATTTATTATAGTTCTGACGATAATAACAGAATAATATGGGTAATAATGGATGTTATATTGATAAAATTGGGAGTAATAAGTATATTTATTATAGTTCTGACGATAATAACTGCATAATATGGGTAATAATGCATGTTATATTGATAATATTTGGAGTCATAAGTATAATTATTGTAGTTCTCGCGATAATAACTGCATAATATGGGTAATAATGCATGTTATATTGATAAAATGAGGAGTAATAAGTATAATTATTATAGTTCTGGCGATAATAACTGCATAATATGGGTAACAATGCATTTTGTACTGATAATAATATAAGAAACAAGTAAAACTATTATAGTTCTAGCGATAATAACTGCATAATATGGGTAATAATGCATTTTATACTAATAATAATATAAGTGATATGTATAACTATTATAGTTCTAGCGATAATAGCTGTATAATATGGGTAATAATGCATAACATATTGATAAAATTAGGAGTAATAAGTATAATTATTATAGTTATGGCGATAATAACTGCATAATATGGATAATAATGCATGTTATATTGATAATATTGCAAGTAATAAGAATATTTATTGTATTTCTCGCGATAATAACTGCTTAATATGGGTAATAATGCATAACATATTGATAAAATTAGGAGTAATAAGTATAATTATTATAGTTCTAGCGATAATAACTGCATAATAGGGGTAATAATGCATGATATATTGATAATATTGCGAGTAATAAGTATAATTATCATAGTTCTAGCAATAATAACTGCATAATATGGGTAATAATGCATGTTATATTGATAAAATGAGATGTAATTAGTATAATTATTATAGTTCTGGCGATAATAACTGTATAATATGGGTAATAATGCATAACATATTGATAAAATTAGGAGTATTAAGTATAATTATTATAGCTCTAGCGATAATAACTGCATAATAGGGGTAATAATGCATGTTATACTGATAATAATATAAGTAATAAGTATAACTATTATAGTTCTAACGATAATAACTGTATAATATGGGTAATAATGCATAACATATTGATAAAATTGGGAGTAATAAGTATAATTATTATAGTCCTAGCGATAATAACTGCACAATATCGGTAATAGTTCATGTTATATTGATAATATTGGGAGTAATAAGTATAATTATTATAGTTCGAGCGATGACAACTGCCTAATATGGGTAATAGTGCATGTTACATTGATAAAGTTAGGAGTAATAAGTATAATTATTATAGTTCTGGCGATAATAACTGCATAGTATTGGTAATAATGCATGTAACATTGATAATAGTAAAAGTAATAAGAATAATTATTGTAGTTCTAGCGATAATAACTGCATAATATGGGCAGTAATGCATGATATGTTGATAATATTGCGAATAATAAGTATAATTATCATAGTTCTAGCTATAATACCTGCATAATATGGGTAATAATGCATGTTATACTGACAATAATATAAGTAATATGTATAACTATTATAGTTCTAGCGATAATAACTGCATAATAGGGGTAATAATGCATGTTATACTGATAATAATGTACGTAATAAGTATAATTATTGTAGTTCTAGCGATAATAACTGTATAATATGGGTAATAATGCATAACATATTGATAAAATTAGGAGTAATAAGTATAATTATTATAGTTCTAGCGATTATAACTGCACAATATCGATAATAGTGCAGGTTATATTGATAAAATGAGAAGTAATGAGTATAATTATTATAGTTCTGGCGATAATAACTGTATAATATGGGTAATAATGCATAACATATAGATAAAATTAGGAGTATTAAGTATAATTATTATAGCTCTAGCGATAATAACTGCATAATAGGGGTAATAATGCATGTTATACTGATAATAATATAAGTAATAAGTATAACTATTATAGTTCTAACGATAATAACTGTATAATATGGGTAATAATGCATGTTATACTAATAATAATATAAGTAATATGTATAACTATTATAGTTCTAGCGATAATAACTGTATAATATGATTAATAATGCACAACATATTGATAAAATTAGGAGTAATCAGTATAATTATTATAGTTCTAGCGATAATAACTGCATAATATCGGTAATACTGTATGTTATATTGACAATATTGGGAGTAATAAGTATATTTATTATAGTTCTGACGATAATAACAGTATAATATTGGTGTTAATGCATGTTATATTGATAATATTGGGAGTTATAAGTATAATTATTGTAGTTCTAGCGATAATAACTGCATAATATGGGTAATAATGCATGTTATATTGATAAAATGAGGAGTAATAAGTATAATTATTATAGTTCTGGCGATAATAACTGCATAATATGGGTAATAATGCATGTTATACTGATAATATTGGAGTAATAAGTATAACTATTATAGTTCTAACGATAATAACTGTATAATATGGGTAATAATGCATGTTATACTAATAATAATATAAGTAATATGTATAACTATTATAGTTCTAGCGATAATAACTGTATAATATGATTAATAATGCATAACATATTGATAAAATTAGGAGTAATCAGTATAATTATTATAGTTCTAGCGATAATAACTGCATAATATCGGTAATAGTGTATGTTATATTGATAATATTGGGAGTAATAAGTATATTTATTATAGTTCTGACGATAATAACAGTATAATATGGGTAATAATGCATAACATATTAATAAAATTAGGAGTATTATGTATAATTATTACAGCTCTAGCGATAATAACTGCATAATAGGGGTAATAATGCATGTTATACTGATAATAATATAAGTAATAAGTATAACTATTATATTTCTAACGATAATAACTGTATAATATGGGTAATAATGCATGTTATATTGATAAAATGAGGAGTAATAAGTATAATTCTTATAGTTCTAGCGATAATAACTGCATAATATGGGTAATAATGCATGTTATATTGATAAAATGAGAAGTAAGAAGTATAATTATTATAGTTCTGGCGATAATAACTGTATAATATGGGTAATAATGCATAACATATTGATAAAATTAGGAGTATTAAGTATAATTATTATAGCTCTAGCGATAATAACTGCATAATAGGGGTAATAATGCATGTTATACTGATAATAATATAAGTAATAAGTATAACTATTATAGTTCTAGCGATAATAACTGTATAATATGGGTAATAATGCATAACATATTGATAAAATTAGGAGTAATAAGTATAATTATTATAGTTCTAGCGATAATAACTGCACAATATCGGTAATAGTGCATGTTATATTGATAATATTGGGAGTAATAAGTATATTTATTATAGTTCTGACTATAATAACAGTATAATATGGGTGATAATGCATGTTATATTGATAATATTGGGAGTAATAAGTATATTTATTATAGTTCTGACGATAATAACTGTATAATATGGGTAATAATGCATGTTATATTGATAATATTTGGAGTCATAAATATAATTATTGTAGTTCTCGCGATAATAACTGCATAATAGGGGTAATAATGCATGTTATACTGATAATAATATAAGTAATAAGTATAACTATTATAGTTCTAACGATAGTAACTGTATAATATGGGTAATAATGCATGTTATATTGATAAAATGAGGAGTAATAAGTATAATTCTTATAGTTCTAGCGATAATAACTGCATAATATGGGTAATAATGCATGTTATATTGATAAAATGAGAAGTAATAAATATAATTATTATAGTTCTGGCGATAATAACTGTATAATATGGGTAATAATGCATAACATATTGATAAAATTAGGAGTATTAAGTATAATTATTATAGCTCTAGCGATAATAACTGCATAATAGGGGTAAAAATGCATGTTATACTGATAAAAATATAAGTAATAAGTATAACTATTATAGTTCTAACGATAATAACTGCATAATAGGGGTAATAATGCATGTTATACTGATAATAATATAAGTAATAAGTATAACTATTATAGTTCTAACGATAGTAACTGTATAATATGGGTAATAATGCATGTTATATTGATAAAATGAGGAGTAATAAGTATAATTCTTATAGTTCTAGCGATAATAACTGCATAATATGGGTAATAATGCATGTTATATTGATAAAATGAGAAGTAATAAATATAATTATTATAGTTCTGGCGATAATAACTGTATAATATGGGTAATAATGCATAACATATTGATAAAATTAGGAGTATTAAGTATAATTATTATAGCTCTAGCGATAATAACTGCATAATAGGGGTAAAAATGCATGTTATACTGATAAAAATATAAGTAATAAGTATAACTATTATAGTTCTAGCGATAATAACTGTATAATATGATTAATAATGCATAACATATTGATAAAATTAGGAGTAATCAGTATAATTATTATAGTTCTAGCGATAATAACTGCATAATATCGGTAATAGTGTATGTTATATTGATAATATTGGGAGTAATAAGTATATTTATTATAGTTCTGACGATAATAACAGTATAATATGGGTAATAATGCATGTTATATTGATAATATTGGGAGTAATAAGTATATTTATTATAGTTCTGACGATAATAACTGTATAATATGGGTAATAATGCATAACATATTAATAAAATTAGGAGTAATAAGTATATTTATTATAGTTCTGACGATAATAACAGTATAATATGGGTAATAATGCATGGTATATTGATAATATTGGGAGTAATAAGTATAATTATTGTAGTTCTCGCGATAATAACTGCATAATATCGGTAATAGTGTATGTTATATTGATAATATTGGGAGTAATAAGTATATTTATTATAGTTCTGACGATAATAACAGTATAATATGGGTAATAATGCATGTTATATTGATAATATTGGGAGTAATAAGTATATTTATTATAGTTCTGACGATAATAACTGTATAATATGGGTAATAATGCATAACATATTAATAAAATTAGGAGTATTAAGTATAATTATTATAGTTCTAGCGATAATAACTGCATAATGTGGGTAATAATGCATGATATATTGATAATATTGCGAGTAATAAGTATAATTATCATAGTTCTAGCAATAATAACTGCATAATATCGGTAATAGTGTATGTTATATTGATAATATTGGGAGTAATAAGTATATTTATTATAGTTCTGGCGATAATAACTGTATAATATGGGTAATAATGCATAACATATTGATAAAATTAGGAGTATTAAGTATAATTATTATAGCTCTAGCGATAATAACTGCATAATAGGGGTACTAATGCATGTTATACTGATAATAATATAAGTAATAAGTATAACTATTATAGTTCTAACGATAATAACTGTATAATATGGGTAATAATGCATGTTATACTAATAATAATATAAGTAATATGTATAACTATTATAGTTCTAGCGATAATAACTGTATAATATGATTAATAATGCATAACATATTGATAAAATTAGGAGTAATCAGTATAATTATTATAGTTCTAGCGATAATAACTGCATAATATCGGTAATAGTGTATGTTATATTGATAATATTGGGAGTAATAAGTATATTTATTATAGTTCTGACGATAATAACAGTATAATATGGGTGATAATGCATGTTATATTGATAATATTGGGAGGTATAAGTATAATTATTGTAGTTCTAGCGATAATAACTGCATAATATGGGTAATAATGCATGTTATATTGATAATATTGGGAGTAATAAGTATATTTATTATAGTTCTGACGATAATAACTGTATAATATGGGTAATAATGCATAACATATTAATAAAATTAGGAGTATTAAATATAATTATTATAGTTCTAGCGATAATAACTGCATAATGTGGGTAATAATGCATGATATATTGATAATATTGCGAGTAATAAGTATAATTATCATAGTTCTAGCAATAATAACTGCATAATATCGGTAATAGTGTATGTTATATTGATAATATTGGGAGTAATAAGTATATTTATTATAGTTCTGACGATAATAACAGTATAATATGGGTAATAATGCATGTTATATTGATAATATTTGGAGTGTTAAGTATAATTATTGTAGTTCTCGCGATAATAACTGCATAATATGGGTAATAATGCATGTTATATTGATAATGTTGGGAGTAATAAGAATAATTATTGTAGTTCTCGCGATAATAACTGCTTAATATGGGTAATAATGCATAACATATTGATAAAATTAGGAGTAATAAGTATAATTATTATAGTTCTAGCGATAATAACTGCATAATAGGGGTAATAATGCATGATATATTGATAATATTGCGAGTAATAAGTATAATTATCATAGTTCTAGCAATAATAACTGCATAATATCGGTAATAGTGTATGTTATATTGATAATATTGGGAGTAATAAGTATATTTATTATAGTTCTGACGATAATAACAGTATAATATGGGTAATAATGCATAACATATTGATAGAATTAGGAGTATTAAGTATAATTATTATAGCTCTAGCGATAATAACTGCATAATAGGGGTAATAATGCATGATATATTGATAATATTGCGAGCAATAAGAATAATTATCATAGTTCTAGCAATAATAACTGCATAATATGGGTAATAATGCATGTTATATTGATAAAATGAGGAGTAATAAGTATAATTATTATAGTTCTGGCGATAATAACTGTATAATATGGGTAATAATGCATAACATATTGATAGAATTAGGAGTATTAAGTATAATTATTATAGCTCTAGCGATAATAACTGCATAATAGGGGTAATAATGCATGTTATACTGATAATAATATAAGTAATAAGTATAAATATTATAGTTCTAGCGTTAATAACTGTATAATATGGGTAATAATGCATAACATATTGATAAAATTAGGAGTAATAAGTATAATTATTATAGTTCTAGCGATAATAACTGCACAATATCGGTAATGTGCATGTTATATTGATAATATTGGGAGTAATAAGTATATTTATTATAGTTCTGACGATAATAACAGTATAATATGGGTAATAATGCATGGTATATTGATAATATTGGGAGTAATAAGTATAATTATTGTAGTTCTCGCGATAATAACTGCATAATATGGGTAATAATGCATGTTATATTGATAATATTGGGAGTAATAAGAATATTTATTGTAGTTCTCGCGATAATAACTGCTTAATATGGGTAATAATGCATAACATATTGATAAAATTAGGAGTAATAAGTATAATTATTATAGTTCTAGCGATAATAACTGCATAATGTGGGTAATAATGCATGATATATTGATAATATTGCGAGTAATAAGTATAATTATCATAGTCCTAGCAATAATAACTGCATAATATCGGTAATAGTGTATGTTATATTGATAATATTGGGAGTAATAAGTATATTTATTATAGTTCTGGCGATAATAACTGCATAATATGGGTAATAATGCATGTTATATTGATAATATTGGGAGCAATAAGAATATTTATTGTAGTTCTCGCGATAATAACTGCTTAATATGGGTAATAATGCATAACATATTGATAAAATTAGGAGTAATAAGTATAATTATTATAGTTCTAGCGATAATAACTGCATAATAGGGGTAATAATGCGTGATATATTCATAATATTGCGAGTAATAAGTATAATTATCATAGTTCTAGCAATAATAACTGCATAATATGGGTAATAATGCATGTTATATTGATAAAATGAGAAGTAATGAGTATAATTATTATAGTTCTGGCGATAATAACTGTATAATATGGGTAATAATGCATAACATACTGATAAAATTAGGAGTATTAAGTATAATTATTATAGCTCTAGCGATAATAACTGCATAATAGGGGTAATAATGCATGTTATACTGATAATAATATAAGTAATAAGTATAACTATTATAGTTCTAACGATAATATCTGTATAATATGGGTAATAATGCATGTTATACTAATAATAATATAAGTAATATGTATAACTATTATAGTTCTAGCGATAATAACTGTATAATATGATTAATAAGGCATAACATATTGATAAAATTAGGAGTAATCAGTATAATTATTATAGTTCTAGCGATAATAACTGCATAATATCGGTAATAGTGTATGTTATATTGATAATATTGGGAGTAATAAGTATATTTATTATAGTTCTGACGATAATAACAGTATAATATGGGTGATAATGCATGTTATATTGATAATATTGGGAGTTATAAGTATAATTATTGTAGTTCTAGCGATAATAACTGCATAATATGGGTAATAATGCATGTTATATTGATAATATTGGGAGTAATAAGTATATTTGTTATAGTTCTGACGATAATAACAGTATAATATGGGTAATAGTGCATGTTATATTGATAAAATTGGGAGCAATAGGTATATTTATTATAGTTCTGACGATAATAACAGTATAATACGGGTAATAATGCATGTGATATTGATAATATTGGGAGTAATAAGTATATTTATTATTGTTCTGACGATAATAACTGTATAATATGGGTAATAATGCATAACATATTAATAAAATTAGGAGTATTAAGTATAATTATTATAGTTCTAGCGATAATAACTGCATAATGTGGGTAATAATGCATGATATATTGATAATATTGCGAGTAATAAGTATAATTATCATAGTTCTAGCAATAATAACTGCATAATATCGGTAATAGTGTATGTTATATTGATAATATTGGAAGTAATAAGTATATTTATTATAGTTCTGACGATAATAACAGTATAATATGGGTAATAATGCATGTTATATTGATAATATTTGGAGTGTTAAGTATAATTATTGTAGTTCTCGCGATAATAACTGCATAATATGGGTAATAATGCATGTTATATTGATAATATTGGGAGTAATAAGAATAATTATTGTAGTTCTCGCGATAATAACTGCTTAATATGGGTAATAATGCATAACATATTGATAAAATTAGGAGTAATAAGTATAATTATTATAGTTCTAGCGATAATAACTGCATAATAGGGGTAATAATGCATGATATATTGATAATATTGCGAGTAATAAGTATAATTATCATAGTTCTAGCAATAATAACTGCATAATATCGGTAATAGTGTATGTTATATTGATAATATTGGGAGTAATAAGTATATTTATTATAGTTCTGACGATAATAACAGTATAATATGGGTAATAATGCATGTTATATTGATAATATTGGGAGTAATAAGTATATTTATTATAGTTCTGACGATAATAACTGTATAATATGGGTAATAATGCATAACATATTAATAAAATTAGGAGTAATAAGTATATTTATTATAGTTCTGACGATAATAACAGTATAATATGGGTAATAATGCATGGTATATTGATAATATTGGGAGTAATAAGTATAATTATTGTAGTTCTCGCGATAATAACTGCATAATATGGGTAATAATGCATGTTATATTGATAATATTGGGAGTAATAAGAATATTTATTGTAGTTCTCGCGATAATAACTGCTTAATATGGGTAATAATGCATAACATATTGATAAAATTAGGAGTAATAAGTATAATTATTATAGTTCTAGCGATAATAACTGCATAATAGGGGTAATAATGCATGATATATTGATAATATTGCGAGTAATAAGTATAATTATCATAGTTCTAGCAATAATAACTGCATAATATGGGTAATAATGCATGTTATATTGATAAAATGAGAAGTAATGAGTATAATTATTATAGTTCTGGCGATAATAACTGTATAATATGGGTAATAATGCATAACATATTTATAAAATTAGGAGTATTAAGTATAATTATTATAGCTCTAGCGATAATAACTGCATAATAGGGGTAATAATGCATGTTTTACTGATAATAATATAAGTAATAAGTATAACTATTATAGTTCTAACGATAATAACTGTATAATATGGGTAATAATGCATGTTATACTAATAATAATATAAGTAATATGTATAACTATTATAGTTCTAGCGATAATAACTGTATAATATGATTAATAATGCATAACATATTGATAAAATTAGGAGTAATCAGTATAATTATTATAGTTCTAGCGATAATAACTGCATAATATCGGTAATAGTGAATGTTATATTGATAATATTGGGAGTAATAAGTATATTTATTATAGTTCTGACGATAATAACAGTATAATATGGGTGATAATGCATGTTATATTGATAATATTGGGAGTTATAAGTATAATTATTGTAGTTCTAGCGATAATAACTGCATAATATGGGTAATAATGCATGTTATATTGATAATATTGGGAGTAATAAGTATATTTGTTATAGTTCTGACGATAATAACAGTATAATATGGGTAATAGTGCATGTTATATTGATAAAATTCGGAGCAATAGGTATATTTATTATAGTTCTGACGATAATAACAGTATAATACGGGTAATAATGCATGTTATATTGATAATATTGGGAGTAATAAGTATATTTATTATAGTTCTGACGATAATAACAGTATAATATGGGTAATAATGCATGTTATATTGATAATATTGGGAGTAATAAGTATATTTATTATAGTTCTGACGATAATAACTGTATAATATGGGTAATAATGCATAACATATTAATAAAATTAGGAGTATTAAGTATAATTATTATAGTTCTAGCGATAATAACTGCATAATATGGGTAATAATGCATGTTATATTGATAATATTGGGAGTAATAAGAATAATTATTGTAGTTCTCGCGATAATAACTGCTTAATATGGGTAATAATGCATAACATGTTGATAAAATTAGGAGTAATAAGTATAATTATTATAGTTCTAGCGATAATAACTGCATAATAGGGGTAATAATGCATGATATGTTGATAATATTGCGAGTAATAAGTATAATTATCATAGTTCTAGCAATAATAACTGCATAATATCGGTAATAGTGTATGTTATATTGATAATATTGGGAGTAATAAGTATATTTATTATAGTTCTGACGATAATAACAGTATAATATGGGTAATAATGCATAACATATTGATAGAATTAGGAGTATTAAGTATAATTATTATAGCTCTAGCGAAAATAACTGCATAATAGGGGTAATAATGCATGATATATTGATAATATTGCGAGTAATAAGTATAATTATCATAGTTCTAGCAATAATAACTGCATAATATGGGTAATAATGCATGTTATATTGATAAAATGAGGAGTAATAAGTATAATTATTATAGTTCTGGCGATAATAACTGTATAATATGGGTAATAATGCATAACATATTGATAGAATTAGGAGTATTAAGTATAATTATTATAGCTCTAGCGATAATAACTGCATAATAGGGGTAATAATGCATGTTATATTGATAATATTGGGAGTAATAAGAATATTTATTGTAGTTCTCGCGATAATAACTGCTTAATATGGGTAATAATGCATAACATATTGATAAAATTAGGAGTAATAAGTATAATTATTATAGTTCTAGCGATAATAACTGCATAATAGGGGTAATAATGCATGATATATTGATAATATTGCGAGTAATAAGTATAATTATCATAGTTCTAGCAATAATAACTGCATAATATGGGTAATAATGCATGTTATATTGATAAAATGAGAAGTAATGAGTATAATTATTATAGTTCTGGCGATAATAACTGTATAATATGGGTAATAATGCATAACATATTGATAAAATTAGGAGTATTAAGTATAATTATTATAGCTCTAGCGATAATAACTGCATAATAGGGGTAATAATGCATGTTTTACTGATAATAATATAAGTAATAAGTATAACTATTATAGTTCTAACGATAATAACTGTATAATATGGGTAATAATGCATGTTATACTAATAATAATATAAGTAATATGTATAACTATTATAGTTCTAGCGATAATAACTGTATAATATGATTAATAATGCATAACATATTGATAAAATTAGGAGTAATCAGTATAATTATTATAGTTCTAGCGATAATAACTGCATAATATCGGTAATAGTGAATGTTATATTGATAATATTGGGAGTAATAAGTATATTTATTATAGTTCTGACGATAATAACAGTATAATATGGGTGATAATGCATGTTATATTGATAATATTGGGAGTTATAAGTATAATTATTATAGCTCTAGCGATAATAACTGCATAATAGGGGTAATAATGCATGATATATTGATAATATTGCGAGTAATAAGAATAATTATCATAGTTCTAGCAATAATAACTGCATAATATGGGTAATAATGCATGTTATATTGATAAAATGAGGAGTAATAAGTATAATTATTATAGTTCTGGCGATAATAACTGTATAATATGGGTAATAATGCATAACATATTGATAGAATTAGGAGTATTAAGTATAATTATTATAGCTCTAGCGATAATAACTGCATAATAGGGGTAATAATGCATGTTATACTGATAATAATATAAGTAATAAGTATAAATATTATAGTTCTAGCGTTAATAACTGTATAATATGGGTAATAATGCATAACATATTGATAAAATTAGGAGTAATAAGTATAATTATTATAGTTCTAGCGATAATAACTGCACAATATCGGTAATGTGCATGTTATATTGATAATATTGGGAGTAATAAGTATATTTATTATAGTTCTGACGATAATAACAGTATAATATGGGTAATAATGCATGGTATATTGATAATATTGGGAGTAATAAGTATAATTATTGTAGTTCTCGCGATAATAACTGCATAATATGGGTAATAATGCATGTTATATTGATAATATTGGGAGTAATAAGAATATTTATTGTAGTTCTCGCGATAATAACTGCTTAATATGGGTAATAATGCATAACATATTGATAAAATTAGGAGTAATAAGTATAATTATTATAGTTCTAGCGATAATAACTGCATAATGTGGGTAATAATGCATGATATATTGATAATATAGGATCATTGAACGTGATTATAATGAAAAAATAAATTTATTAAAGTAAATTTACATATGAAGCGTGCTCGTCGTGTACATGCTCGTCTTAACGCGTCGTATCTTAGACTCTCCCGCGAACGCCCGATCGCCGCCAATATATATCACCCGAACGTTCTTTTGTTTTTTGCGTACGTGAATCCTGCCACGCGCCACCGATTGCCACGCGCCACCAAAACCGGCACGTGCCCCAAAATCGGCACGTGTCGTCCCTACGCCGATTCCAAGAACTTGGCCTCGGAATCGGCTACAATGTTTCGCCAAGACCGGCGCAACATCAAATCCTACACTCGGCCGTCCTGCACCGACATTCGACCCCGAATGTCTTCCTCTTCATCGTTATCTTGCCGATTGAATGCCATTTCTTCCTCTTCGCAGTATTCCGGGTCATCATCATCGTCTCTAACCCACAACTTCATAAAGTCTGCGGCCGTTGATGTCCGTTGGGGTCCCTCGTTTTCGCCGACCTTTTCTACAATATAACGATTATTACGAAGAACCTTCGTTATTTCGTACGGGCCCAAAAACTTCGCCGCAAATTTCGACCCCGGTGTTTGCTGCGTTCGCTTTATGGCAACCAAATCACCCTCTCGGTATATGCGCGCCTGCTTCCGCTTTCTATCAAATCCTCGTCGGTTTTCTTCCTGGATTTCAGCGATCTTTTCCTTCGCCTGGGCACGCAATTCTTCCCTATCGTCTTGAAACGAGTTGACCCATTCCTTCTCGAGTAGCTCTCGAACATTATCGTCCTCGCGTAGTCGTGCGTGTGTTCCAAACAACAAATGGAACGGCGTCGTGTTAATGCTTCGATGCACCGTCGTGTTTAGATACTGCTGAGCGACACTCAAGTATCTATGCCATTCAGCAGGCTTCGGAGCAGTCAATTTCGTCAAGAGCGGTATAAGCGTTCGATCAATTCTTTCTACCTGCCCGTTCGCTCTCGGGATTCCGGTCGTCGTCAAAATATGTTGGATTCCTTCGTGTTGACAATACTCTTTAAAATCGCCAGATGTAAATCCCGTACCTCGATCAGAGACTATTCTACGCGGATTACCGAAAACTGTAGATTGTTTTTTCAGACGGTCCAATATCTCGGCGGTGCCCGTCGACTTCGTGGCATACAGCCACGTGAACTTACTAAAACTATCGACAACCACAAATATATGTCTGTAGCTCTTCTTCGTCGTGGCCAGCGGACCCAGATGATCGACGTGAAAGGTGTCCAGTGGAATTTCGCCCTTATCGATAGTAAACAGGAATCCTTCTTGCTTTCCCTGTTTCTTCTCGGCTAAAATGCAACTTATGCAATTCTGAACTATCTTTTCTGTCTTCGCTTGCAGGTTGGGTATGTAATAGTCTCGTTTAACTATAGCTTTCGTCTTTGCTACTGAAAAGTGTCCCCTTTCGTGAGCCCTTCGTATAACCTGGGAATACATCGCCTTTGGGACTACCAAACAGTAGTCGTCGTCCATTTCTTTAAATAATAGCCCGTTCCTCATAACATACCCTGAGATCTCCTTTTCTTTCATTCGGGCAATTATTTTCTTGGTCTCGTCGTCGTTGTGTTGTGCCTTCCTGAGTCGACTAGTCAAGCTTTCGTCACTCTCATCAATAAGTAAACACGTCGGTAGCGGGTTTCGGCTTAAGGCGTCGACGTGGGGCATGTTTTTTCCGGAGCGGTGCTCGATTTCGTAATTAAACTCCTCGAGCAGGAGCGCCCATCGCGCCACGCGGACGCACAAATCTTTCTTCGCCATGGTCAGGGTAAACGCGCGACAATCGGTGACGATCTTAAACGCGATGCCGAGCAAGTAAACCCTAAACCTTCGCAATGCCCTAACTATCGCGAGAACCTCAAGCTCGTAGCTTGTATAATTTTCTTCGGCGGGAGTCGTCTTTCCACTCGCGTAATAGATCGGGTGCCACTTACTATCGTCGCTACTCCGTTGCAACAAAATCGCGCCATAACCGTGCATTGATGCATCCGTATGCAACTCTGTCTCGGCGCCGGCCCTATACAAACTTAATACTGGCTTGTTGACTAACATAAGCTTCAGTCGGTCGAACGCGTCTTTTTCCTTCGTACCGAATCTAAACTTTGCATCGGCCTTCAACAAATTCGACAATGGCCGCGCAATTATCGAGTATCCCGGCATGAATTTCCTGAAATACCCCGTCAATCCGAGAAAAGACTGGATTTGTCGCACGCTCGTGGGTATCGGAAATTTTTTTACAGCTTCCGTCTTTCGCTCTGATGGGCTAACGCATCCGTTCTCGATCACGTGCCCTAAGTATTCTACCTTCGTTTGTAATAAACTACACTTCTTCCAGTTAATGATTAAACCATTTCGACTCGCGACTTCTAACACTCGCGCAAGATATTTCAATCCCGTTTCAAAATCTACTGAGGGTATTATTAAATCGTCTATATAAACTAGTAGCACATGCTCGCGAATAAGGTCTCGGAAAACAGCGTTGATAAATTTTTGAAAAATTGCAGGTGAGTTACAGAGTCCAAACGGCACTCTGAGAAACTCATAGTGCCCATCAGGAACTATGAATGCGGTGTATTTTCGACTTGATTCTTCTATTTCTACGTGAAAAAATCCGTTCTTTAGATCTAACGTGCTGAATACCCTCGCACTTTGCAGTGCATCCAGATGATCTTCTATTAAAGGCAGCGGATACCGATCTTTGACTATCTTTTTATTTAATAACCGAAAATCTACGCAGAGTCTGTTCGATCCGTCTTTCTTCTTTACTAAAACAACTGGGCTTGCGTACTCGGAAACGGATGGCTGTACAATGCCGTCATTGAGCCATTCTTCAATCTGCTTATTGACTATGTCTTTTTCGACCGCCGATAATCGTCTCGCGCGCTGATAAACGGGTTCCTCGTCTTTTGGAACTAAAATCATCTTAACATTCGCGTCTTGGGTTCGTCTTGGTTTATAATTATCTATTAAGTCTCGTATCGCCTGTTTATGTACATCTTCCTGAATATTTGCTAAATCTACACTATCGGTCCCCTGTTCGCAAACTACGTCGATCTGACAAATTTCGGCAAAACTGCAATCTTTTTCATTCAACGGCTTAATCGTAGCTTTTCCACGCTTAACATTTAGTTCGATCTCGTCAAGAAAGTCTTTCCCGATCAACAACGAATATCGCGTCAATACATCCGAAACGACATTAATACATATCGCGTACGAATGATCATCAACCGTTAGCTTCGCGTGAAACTTGCCCATCGTTGCGTTTTCCTCGGTGCCTATCCCTCGGAACGGCGTGATATCATTCTCGAGTCGTGGTGAACCGATTTTCGTGTACGCGTTCGCGCTCATGATCGTGATATCGCTTCCCGTATCTACAATCGCTTGGATCGGAACATCGTTAATCAAAACGTCTTTAACATGCTTATTTAGTCTCGACTGGGACACCGCGCAACTATTTTTCGAAACGTCGCTCTTTTTTATGCAATTACGCGCGATGTGACCGTGTTCATTACATTTAAAACATTTCAGGCCCTTACCTTTCGTCGGACAATCTGCGCTTACGTGATCTTTCATGCCGCAATTAAAACAACGCTTTGACATACCTTGATCCCTCTTAGTATATGAGTCTTTCTTTTCGCTTCTTTCACCTGTAACGTCTTTAGAGTTCTTATCTATCTTACGCCGTGCCGCCATTCTGTCCCCGTTCTTCGAGCCAGTCGATGTCCCTGCGAAACCCTTGTCCTCTAGGGAGATCTCCTCGAACGCCTGCAGGATCTGCTCCTTCGTCGTGAACGCCTGAACTCGTGCCATGTTGCGCAGGTTCCGGTCTGGGATGCCATCGATTATGTAGCCCATGATCTCGTCGTCGTCGATAGCGATTCGATTCCCCATTATTACCTTCTCGTGAACGTAGCTGTGGAATGTTTCGTCTTCTTTCCACACTCTGTCTTCGAATTGTCGTCTTAGAGCGATCTTATTTGGGCGGTGGTAAAACATACCCCGGAGCCCCGCGAGTAACTGGTCCGACGTCATGTACATGTACTCTGGTTTCGAATGAAACCATTCCCATGCACTTTCCTTCAGCCGCTTGCCGATCACTATCTTCGTCATGTCGTCGTCGAGCTTATAGGTCATCTTCAGGAACTTCACCTGTTTCTCCCATGTTTCATACATCTCCGAATTCCCGGAGAAATTACCCAGAAGATCTGCCACTGCCTCTACGTTCACTTTCTGCGGTATAGGGAGCGTTTGCACTGATTGGCTTGACGTCGATTGTCCGTCGCTTTGAAGATCGGCACTTCGGCGTAACATCTGGATTTCGCGACGGGCTAACTCAAGTTCTCTCTCGAGCACTTCTTTCTCCCGTCGGCAGACCTCGATTTCCCTTCGTCGCAGCATTTCGTCTTTTTCGCTGCTTGCAAGTTCGTCGTCACTGTCGTGCGGTGATTTTCCGCCACATGCACCATCACTGTTTATGCACATTGTCATCCACGCACCACTGGGATCGTCGAGATTCAAGCGACCTATCAATTCGTTCTTGCTACCTTTGGTAGCCAGTCCTTTTGCCCTTAGAATCTCCTTCAATTCAGCGAGCGTGAATGATTTCGGTTCTTTAGCACTTTCCATTTGGTATCACTTTTATCGTCACACGTGTCTTTAACTCAAAAGTCTTTAACTTGAAATCGCCTTTAAATCGTCTCTAAATAGTCTTTGAATCGTCTTAAAATCGTCTTGAAATCGTCTTGAAATCGTCTTAAAATCGTCTTAAAATCGTCTTGAAATCGTCTTAAAATCGTCTTCACACACTTCACTTTCACTAATAACTCACACTCGATCCCGGCTGAGCCCCCAAAATTTATAGGATCATTGAACGTGATTATAATGAAAAAATAAATTTATTAAAGTAAATTTACATATGAAGCGTGCTCGTCGTGTACATGCTCGTCTTAACGCGTCGTATCTTAGACTCTCCCGCGAACGCCCGATCGCCGCCAATATATATCACCCGAACGTTCTTTTGTTTTTTGCGTACGTGAATCCTGCCACGCGCCACCGATTGCCACGCGCCACCAAAACCGGCACGTGCCCCAAAATCGGCACGTGTCGTCCCTACGCCGATTCCAAGAACTTGGCCTCGGAATCGGCTACAATGTTTCGCCAAGACCGGCGCAACATCAAATCCTACAATAATATTGCGAGTAATAAGTATAATTATCATATTCCTAGCAATAATAACTGCATAATATCGGTAATAGTGTATGTTATATTGATAATATTGGGAGTAATAAGTATATTTATTATAGTTCTGGCGATAATAACTGCATAATATGGGTAATAATGCATGTTATATTGATAATATTGGGAGCAATAAGAATATTTATTGTAGTTCTCGCGATAATAACTGCTTAATATGGGTAATAATGCATAACATATTGATAAAATTAGGAGTAATAAGTATAATTATTATAGTTCTAGCGATAATAACTGCATAATAGGGGTAATAATGCATGATATATTGATAATATTGCGAGTAATAAGTATAATTATCATAGTTCTAGCAATAATAACTGCATAATATGGGTAATAATGCATGTTATATTGATAAAATGAGAAGTAATGAGTATAATTATTATAGTTCTGGCGATAATAACTGTATAATATGGGTAATAATGCATAACATATTGATAGAATTAGGAGTATTAAGTATAATTATTATAGCTCTAGCGATAATAACTGCATAATAGGGGTAATAATGCATGTTATACTGATAATAATATAAGTAATAAGTATAAATATTATAGTTCTAGCGTTAATAACTGTATAATATGGGTAATAATGCATAACATATTGATAAAATTAGGAGTAATAAGTATAATTATTATAGTTCTAGCGATAATAACTGCACAATATCGGTAATGTGCATGTTATATTGATAATATTGGGAGTAATAAGTATATTTATTATAGTTCTGACGATAATAACAGTATAATATGGGTAATAATGCATGGTATATTGATAATATTGGGAGTAATAAGTATAATTATTGTAGTTCTCGCGATAATAACTGCATAATATGGGTAATAATGCATGTTATATTGATAATATTGGGAGTAATAAGAATATTTATTGTAGTTCTCGCGATAATAACTGCTTAATATGGGTAATAATGCATAACATATTGATAAAATTAGGAGTAATAAGTATAATTATTATAGTTCTAGCGATAATAACTGCATAATGTGGGTAATAATGCATGATATATTGATAATATTGCGAGTAATAAGTATAATTATCATAGTCCTAGCAATAATAACTGCATAATATCGGTAATAGTGTATGTTATATTGATAATATTGGGAGTAATAAGTATATTTATTATAGTTCTGGCGATAATAACTGCATAATATGGGTAATAATGCATGTTATATTGATAATATTGGGAGCAATAAGAATATTTATTGTAGTTCTCGCGATAATAACTGCTTAATATGGGTAATAATGCATAACATATTGATAAAATTAGGATTAATAAGTATAATTATTATAGTTCTAGCGATAATAACTGCATAATAGGGGTAATAATGCATGATATATTGATAATATTGCGAGTAATAAGTATAATTATCATAGTTCTAGCAATAATAACTGCATAATATGGGTAATAATGCATGTTATATTGATAAAATGAGAAGTAATGAGTATAATTATTATAGTTCTGGCGATAATAACTGTATAATATGGGTAATAATGCATAACATACTGATAAAATTAGGAGTATTAAGTATAATTAATATAGCTCTAGCGATAATAACTGCATAATAGGGGTAATAATGCATGTTATACTGATAATAATATAAGTAATAAGTATAACTATTATAGTTCTAACGATAATAACTGTATAATATGGGTAATAATGCATGTTATATTGATAATATTTGGAGTGTTAAGTATAATTATTGTAGTTCTCGCGATAATAACTGCATAATATGGGTAATAATGCATGTTATATTGATAATATTGGGAGTAATAAGTATAATTATTATAGTTCTAGCGATAATAACTGCATAATAGGGGTAATAATGCATGATATATTGATAATATTGCGAGTAATAAGTATAATTATCATAGTTCTAGCAATAATAACTGCATAATATCGGTAATAGTGTATGTTATATTGATAATATTGGGAGTAATAAGTATATTTATTATAGTTCTGACGATAATAACAGTATAATATGGGTAATAATGCATGTTATATTGATAATATTGGGAGTAATAAGTATATTTATTATAGTTCTGACGATAATAACTGTATAATATGGGTAATAATGCATAACATATTAATAAAATTAGGAGTAATAAGTATATTTATTATAGTTCTGACGATAATAACAGTATAATATGGGTAATAATGCATGGTATATTGATAATATTGGGAGTAATAAGTATAATTATTGTAGTTCTCGCGATAATAACTGCATAATAGGGGTAATAATGCATGATATATTGATAATATTGCGAGTAATAAGTATAATTATCATAGTTCTAGCAATAATAACTGCATAATATGGGTAATAATGCATGTTATATTGATAAAATGAGAAGTAATGAGTATAATTATTATAGTTCTGGCGATAATAACTGTATAATATGGGTAATAATGCATAACATATTGATAAAATTAGGAGTAATCAGTATAATTATTATAGTTCTAGCGATAATAACTGCATAATATCGGTAATAGTGAATGTTATATTGATAATATTGGGAGTAATAAGTATATTTATTATAGTTCTGACGATAATAACAGTATAATATGGGTGATAATGCATGTTATATTGATAATATTGGGAGTTATAAGTATAATTATTGTAGTTCTAGCGATAATAACTGCATAATATGGGTAATAATGCATGTTATATTGATAATATTGGGAGTAATAAGTATATTTGTTATAGTTCTGACGATAATAACAGTATAATATGGGTAATAGTGCATGTTATATTGATAAAATTCGGAGCAATAGGTATATTTATTATAGTTCTGACGATAATAACAGTATAATACGGGTAATAATGCATGTTATATTGATAATATTGGGAGTAATAAGTATATTTATTATAGTTCTGACGATAATAACAGTATAATATGGGTAATAATGCATGTTATATTGATAATATTGGGAGTAATAAGTATATTTATTATAGTTCTGACGATAATAACTGTATAATATGGGTAATAATGCATAACATATTAATAAAATTAGGAGTATTAAGTATAATTATTATAGTTCTAGCGATAATAACTGCATAATATGGGTAATAATGCATGTTATATTGATAATATTGGGAGTAATAAGAATAATTATTGTAGTTCTCGCGATAATAACTGCTTAATATGGGTAATAATGCATAACATGTTGATAAAATTAGGAGTAATTAGTATAATTATTATAGTTCTAGCGATAATAACTGCATAATAGGGGTAATAATGCATGATATGTTGATAATATTGCGAGTAATAAGTATAATTATCATAGTTCTAGCAATAATAACTGCATAATATCGGTAATAGTGTATGTTATATTGATAATATTGGGAGTAATAAGTATATTTATTATAGTTCTGACGATAATAACAGTATAATATGGGTAATAATGCATAACATATTGATAGAATTAGGAGTATTAAGTATAATTATTATAGCTCTAGCGAAAATAACTGCATAATAGGGGTAATAATGCATGATATATTGATAATATTGCGAGTAATAAGTATAATTATCATAGTTCTAGCAATAATAACTGCATAATATGGGTAATAATGCATGTTATATTGATAAAATGAGGAGTAATAAGTATAATTATTATAGTTCTGGCGATAATAACTGTATAATATGGGTAATAATGCATAACATATTGATAAAATTAGGAGTAATAAGTATAATTATTATAGTTCTAGCGATAATAACTGCACAATATCGGTAATGTGCATGTTATATTGATAATATTGGGAGTAATAAGTATATTTATTATAGTTCTGACGATAATAACAGTATAATATGGGTAATAATGCATGGTAGGTTGATAATATTGGGAGTAATAAGTATAATTATTGTAGTTCTCGCGATAATAACTGCATAATATGGGTAATAATGCATGTTATATTGATAATATTGGGAGTAATAAGAATATTTATTGTAGTTCTCGCGATAATAACTGCTTAATATGGGTAATAATGCATAACATATTGATAAAATTAGGAGTAATAAGTATAATTATTATAGTTCTAGCGATAATAACTGCATAATAGGGGTAATAATGCATGATATATTGATAATATTGCGAGTAATAAGTATAATTATCATAGTTCTAGCAATAATAACTGCATAATATGGGTAATAATGCATGTTATATTGATAAAATGAGAAGTAATGAGTATAATTATTATAGTTCTGGCGATAATAACTGTATAATATGGGTAATAATGCATAACATATTGATAAAATTAGGAGTATTAAGTATAATTATTATAGCTCTAGCGATAATAACTGCATAATAGGGGTAATAATGCATGTTATACTGATAATAATATAAGTAATAAGTATAACTATTATAGTTCTAACGATAATAACTGTATAATATGGGTAATAATGCATGTTATACTAATAATAATATAAGTAATATGTATAACTATTGTAGTTCTAGCGATAATAACTGTATAATATGATTAATAATGCATAACATATTGATAAAATTAGGAGTAATCAGTATAATTATTATAGTTCTAGCGATAATAACTGCATAATATCGGTAATAGTGTATGTTATATTGATAATATTGGGAGTAATAAGTATATTTATTATAGTTCTGACGATAATATCAGTATAATATGGGTGATAATGCATGTTATATTGATAATATTGGGAGTTATAAGTATAATTGTTGTAGTTCTAGCGATAATAACTGCATAATATGGGTAATAATGCATGTTATATTGATAAAATGAGGAGTAATAAGTATAATTATTATAGCTCTAGCGATAATAACTGCATAATAGGGGTAATAATGCATGTTATACTGATAATAATATAAGTAATAAGTATAACTATTATAGTTCTAGCGATAATAACTGTATAATATGGGTAATAATGCATAACATATTGATAAAATTAGGAGTAATAAGTATAATTATTATAGCTCTAGCGATAATAACTGCACAATATCGCTAATGTGCATGTTATATTGATAATATTGGGAGTAATAAGTATATTTATTATAGTTCTGACGATAATAACAGTATAATATGGGTAATAATGCATGGTATATTGATAATATTGGGAGTAATAAGTATAATTATTGTAGTTTTCGCGATAATAACTGCATAATATGGGTAATAATGCATGTTATATTGATAATATTGGGAGTAATAAGAATATTTATTGTAGTTCTCGCGATAATAACTGCTTAATATGGGTAATAATGCATAACATATTGATAAAATTAGGAGTAATAAGTGTAATTATTATAGTTCTAGCGATAATAACTGCATAATAGGGGTAATAATGCATGATATATTGATAATATTGCGAGTAATAAGTATAATTATCATAGTTCTAGCAATAATAACTGCATAATATCGGTAATAGTGTATGTTATATTGATAATATTGGGAGTAATAAGTATATTTATTATAGTTCTGACGATAATAACAGTATAATATGGGTAATAATACATGTTATATTGATAATATTTGGAGTGTTAAGTATAATTATTGTAGTTCTCGCGATAATAACTGCATAATATGGGTAATAATGCATGTTATATTGATAATATTGGGAGTAATAAGAATAATTATTGTAGTTCTCGCGATAATAACTGCTTAATATGGGTAATAATGCATAACATATTGATAAAATTAGGAGTAATAAGTATAATTATTATAGTTCTAGCGATAATAACTGCATAATAGGGGTAATAATGCATGATATATTGATAATATTGCGAGTAATAAGTATAATTATCATAGTTCTAGCAATAATAACTGCATAATATCGGTAATATTGTATGTTATATTGATAATATTGGGAGTAATAAGTATATTTATTATAGTTCTGACGATAATAACAGTATAATATGGGTAATAATGCATGTTATATTGATAATATTGGGAGTAATAAGTATATTTATTATAGTTCTGACGATAATAACTGTATAATATGGGTAATAATGCATAACATATTAATAAAATTAGGAGTATTAAGTATAATTATTATAGTTCTGGCGATAATAACTGCATAATGTGGGTAATAATGCATGATATATTGATAATATTGCGAGTAATAAGTATAATTATCATAGTTCTAGCAATAATAACTGCATAATATCGGTAATAGTGTATGTTATATTGATAATATTGGGAGTAATAAGTATATTTATTATAGTTCTGGCGATAATAACTGTATAATATGGGTAATAATGCATAACATATTGATAAAATTAGGAGTATTAAGTATAATTATTATAGCTCTAGCGATAATAACTGCATAATAGGGGTAATAATGCATGTTATACTGACAATAATATAAGTAATAAGTATAACTATTATAGTTCTAACGATAATAACTGTATAATATGGGTAATAATGCATGTTATACTAATAATAATATAAGTAATATGTATAACTATTATAGTTCTAGCGATAATAACTGTATAATATGATTAATAATGCATAACATATTGATAAAGTTAGGAGTAATCAGTATAATTATTATAGTTCTAGCGATAATAACTGCATAATATCGGTAATAGTGTATGTTATATTGATAATATTGGGAGTAATAAGTATATTTATTATAGTTCTGACGATAATAACAGTATAATATGGGTGATAATGCATGTTATATTGATAATATTGGGAGTTATAAGTATAATTATTGTAGTTCTAGCGATAATAACTGCATAATATGGGTAATAATGCATGTTATATTGATAAAATGAGGAGTGATAAGTATAATTATTATAGTTCTATCGATAATAACTGCACAATATCGGTAATAGTGCATGTTACATTGATAATAATAAAAGTAATAAGTATAATTAATATAGTTCGAGCGATAATAACTGCATAATATGGGTAATAATGCATGTTATATTGGTAAAATGAGGAGTAATAAGTATAATTGTTATAGTTCTGGCGATAAGAACTGCATAGTATTGGTAATCATGCATGTTACATTGATAACAGTAAAAGTAATAAGTATAATTATTGTAGTTCTAGCGATAATAACTGCATAGTATGGGTAATTATGCATGTTATATTGATAATATTGGGAGTAATAAGTATATTTATTATAGGTCTGACGATAATAACTGTATAATATGGGTAATAATGCATAACATATTGATAAAATTAGGAGTATTAAGTATAATTATTACAGCTCTAGCGATAATAACTGTATAATATGGGTAATAATGCATGTTATATTGATAAAATGAGAAGTGATAAGTATAATTATTATAGTTCTGGCGATAATAACTGTATAATATGGGTAATAATGCATAACATATTGATAAAATTAGGAGTATTAAGTATAATTATTATAGCTCTAGCGATAATAACTGCATAATAGGGGTAATAATGCATGTTATACTGATAATAATATAAGTAATAAGTATAACTATTATAGTTCTAGCGATAATAACTGTATAATATGGGTAATAATGCATAACATATTGATAAAATTAGGAGTAATAAGTATAATTATTATAGCTCTAGCGATAATAACTGCATAATAGGGGTAATAATGCATGTTATACTGATAATAATATAAGTAATAAGTATAACTATTATAGTTCTAGCGATAATAACTGTATAATATGGGTAATAATGCATAACATATTGATAAAATTAGGAGTAATAAGTATAATTATTATAGTTCTAGCGATAATAACTGCACAATATCGGTAATGTGCATGTTATATTGATAATATTGGGAGTAATAAGTATATTTATTATAGTTCTGACGATAATAACAGTATAATATGGGTAATAATGCATGGTATATTGATAATATTGGGAGTAATAAGTATAATTATTGTAGTTCTCGCGATAATAACTGCATAATATGGGTAATAATGCATGTTATATTGATAATATTGGGAGTAATAAGAATAATTATTGTAGTTCTCGCGATAATAACTGCTTAATATGGGTAATAATGCATAACATATTGATAAAATTAGGAGTAATAAGTATAATTATTATAGTTCTAGCGATAATAACTGCATAATAGGGGTAATAATGCATGATATATTGATAATATTGCGAGTAATAAGTATAATTATCATAGTTCTAGCAATAATAACTGCATAATATCGGTAATAGTGTATGTTATATTGATAATATTGGGAGTAATAAGTATATTTATTATAGTTCTGACGATAATAACAGTATAATATGGGTAATAATGCATGTTATATTGATAATATTCGGAGTAATAAGTATATTTATTATAGTTCTGACGATAATAACTGTATAATATGGGTAATAATGGATAACATATTAATAAAATTAGGAGTATTAAGTATAATTATTATAGTTCTAGCGATAATAACTGCATAATGTGGGTAATAATGCATGATATATTGATAATATTGCGAGTAATAAGTATAATTATCATAGTTCTAGCAATAATAACTGCATAATATCGGTAATAGTGTATGTTATATTGATAATATTGGGAGTAATAAGTATATTTATTATAGTTCTGGCGATAATAACTGTATAATATGGGTAATAATGCATAACATATTGATAAAATTAGGAGTATTAAGTATAATTATTATAGCTCTAGCGATAATAACTGCATAATAGGGGTAATAATGCATGTTATACTGACAATAATATAAGTAATAAGTATAACTGTTATAGTTCTAACGATAATAACTGTATAATATGGGTAATAATGCATGTTATACTAATAATAATATAAGTAATATGTATAACTATTATAGTTCTAGCGATAATAACTGTATAATATGATTAATAATGCATAACATATTGATAAAATTAGGAGTAATCAGTATAATTATTATAGTTCTAGCGATAATAACTGCATAATATCGGTAATAGTGTATGTTATATTGATAATATTGGGAGTAATAAGTATATTTATTATAGTTCTGACGATAATAACAATATAATATGGGTGATAATGCATGTTATATTGATAATATTGGGAGTTATAAGTATAATTATTGTAGTTCTAGCGATAATAACTGCATAATATGGGTAATAATGCATGTTATATTGATAAAATGAGGAGTAATAAGTATAATTATTATAGCTCTAGCGATAATAACTGCATAATAGGGGTAATAATGCATGTTATACTGATAATAATATAAGTAATAAGTATAACTATTATAGTTCTAGCGATAATAACTGTATAATATGGGTAATAATGCATAACATATTGATAAAATTAGGAGTAATAAGTATAATTATTATAGTTCTAGCGATAATAACTGCACAATATCGGTAATGTGCATGTTATATTGATAATATTGGGAGTAATAAGTATATTTATTATAGTTCTGACGATAATAACAGTATAATATGGGTAATAATGCATGGTATATTGATAATATTGGGAGTAATAAGTATAATTATTGTAGTTCTCGCGATAATAACTGCATAATATGGGTAATAATGCATGTTATATTGATAATATTGGGAGTAATAAGAATATTTATTGTAGTTCTCGCGATAATAACTGCTTAATATGGGTAATAATGCATAAAATATTGATAAAATTAGGAGTAATAAGTATAATTATTATAGTTCTAGCGATAATAACTGCATAATAGGGGTAATAATGCATGATATATTGATAATATTGCGAGTAATAAGTATAATTATCATAGTTCTAGCAATAATAACTGCATAATATCGGTAATAGTGTATGTTATATTGATAATATTGGGAGTAATAAGTATATTTATTATAGTTCTGACGATAATAACAGTATAATATGATTAATAATACATGTTATATTGATAATATTTGGAGTGTTAAGTATAATTATTGTAGTTCTCGCGATGATAACTGCATAATATGGGTAATAATGCATGTTATATTGATAATATTGGGAGCAATAAGAATATTTATTGTAGTTCTCGCGATAATAACTGCTTAATATGGGTAATAATGCATAACATATTCATAAAATTAGGAGTAATAAGTATAATTATTATGATTCTAGCGATAATAACTGCATAATAGGGGTAATAATGCATGATATATTGATAATATTGCGAGTAATAAGTATAATTATCATAGTTCTAGCAATAATAACTGCATAATATCGGTAATAGTGTATGTTATATTGATAATATTGGGAGTAATAAGTATATTTATTATAGTTCTGACGATAATAACAGTATAATATGGGTAATAATACATGTTATATTGATAATATTTGGAGTGTTAAGTATAATTATTGTAGTTCTCGCGATAATAACTGCATAATATGGGTAATAATGCATGTTATATTGATAATATTGGGAGTAATAAGAATACTTATTGTAGTTCTCGCGATAATAACTGCTTAATATGGGTAATAATGCATAACATATTGATAAAATTAGGAGTAATAAGTATAATTATTATAGTTCTAGCGATAATAACTGCATAATAGGGGTAATAATGCATGATATATTGATAATATTGCGAGTAATAAGTATAATTATCATAGTTCTAGCAATAATAACTGCATAATATCGGTAATAGTGTATGTTATATTGATAATATTGGGAGTAATAAGTATATTTATTATAGTTCTGGCGATAATAACTGTATAATATGGGTAATAATGCATAACATATTGATAAAATTAGGAGTATTAAGTATAATTATTATAGCTCTAGCGATAATAACTGCATAATAGGGGTAATAATGCATGTTATACTGACAATAATATAAGTAATAAGTATAACTGTTATAGTTCTAACGATAATAACTGTATAATATGGGTAATAATGCATGTTATACTAATAATAATATAAGTAATATGTATAACTATTATAGTTCTAGCGATAATAACTGTATAATATGATTAATAATGCATAACATATTGATAAAATTAGGAGTAATCAGTATAATTATTATAGTTCTAGCGATAATAACTGCATAATATCGGTAATAGTGTATGTTATATTGATAATATTGGGAGTAATAAGTATATTTATTATAGTTCTGACGATAATAACAGTATAATATGGGTGATAATGCATAACATATTGATAAAATTAGGAGTATTAAGTATAATTATTACAGCTCTAGCGATAATAACTGCATAATAGGGGTAATAATGCATGTTATACTGATAATAATATAAGTAATAAGTATAACTATTATAGTTCTAACGATAATAACTGTATAATATGGGTAATAATGCATGTTATATTGATAAAATGAGGAGTAATAAGTATAATTCTTATAGTTCTAGCGATAATAACTGCATAATATGGGTAATAATGCATGTTATATTGATAAAATGAGAAGTAATAAGTATAATTATTATAGTTCTGGCGATAATAACTGTATAATATGGGTAATAATGCATAACATATTGATAAAATTAGGAGTATTAAGTATAATTATTATAGCTCTAGCGATAATAACTGCATAATAGGGGTAATAATGCATGTTATACTGATAATAATATAAGTAATAAGGATAACTATTATAGTTCTAGCGATAATAACTGTATAATATGGGTAATAATGCATAACATATTGATAAAATTAGGAGTAATAAGTATAATTATTATAGTTCTAGCGATAATAACTGCACAATATCGGTAATGTGCATGTTATATTGATAATATTGGGAGTAATAAGTATATTTATTATAGTTCTGACGATAATAACAGTATAATATGGGTAATAATGCATGGTATATTGATAATATTGGGAGTAATAAGTATAATTATTGTAGTTCTCGCGATAATAACTGCATAATATGGGTAATAATGCATGTTATATTGATAAAATGAGAATAATGAGTATAATTATTATAGTTCTGGCGATAATAACTGTATAATATGGGTAATAATGCATAACATATTGATAAAATTAGGAGTATTAAGTATAATTATTATAGCTCTAGCGATAATAACTGCATAATAGGGGTAATAATGCATGTTATACTGATAATAATATAAGTAATAAGTATAACTATTATAGTTCTAACGATAATAACTGTATAATATGGGTAATAATGCATGTTATACTAATAATAATATAAGTAATATGTATAACTATTATAGTTCTAGCGATAATAACTGTATAATATGATTAATAATGCATAACATATTGATAAAATTAGGAGTAATCAGTATAGTTATTATAGTTCTAGCGATAATAACTGCATAATATCGGTAATAGTGTATGTTATATTGATAATATTGGGAGTAATAAGTATATTTATTATAGTTCTGACGATAATAACAGTATAATATGGGTAATAATGCATGTTATATTGATAATATTGGGAGTAATAAGTATATTTATTATAGTTCTGACGATAATAACTGTATAATATGGGTAATAATGCATAACATATTAATAAAATTAGGAGTAATAAGTATATTTATTATAGTTCTGACGATAATAACAGTATAATATGGGTAATAATGCATGGTATATTGATAATATTGGGAGTAGTAAGTATAATTATTGTAGTTCTCGCGATAATAACTGCATAATATGGGTAATAATGCATGTTATATTGATAATATTGGGAGTAATAAGAATATTTATTGTAGTTCTCGCGATAATAACTGCTTAATATGGGTAATAATGCATAACATATTGATAAAATTAGGAGTAATAAGTATAATTATTATAGTTCTAGCGATAATAACTGCATAATAGGGGTAATAATGCATGATATATTGATAATATTGCGAGTAATAAGCATAATTATCATAGTTCTAGCAATAATAACTGCATAATATGGGTAATAATCCATGTTATATTGATAAAATGAGAAGTAATGAGTATAATTATTATAGTTCTGGCGATAATAACTGTATAATATGGGTAATAATGCATAACATATTGATAAAATTAGGAGTATTAAGTATAATTATTATAGCTCTAGCGATAATAACTGCATAATAGGGGTAATAATGCATGTTATACTGACAATAATATAAGTAATAAGTATAACTGTTATAGTTCTAACGATAATAACTGTATAATATGGGTAATAATGCATGTTATACTAATAATAATATAAGTAATATGTATAACTATTATAGTTCTAGCGATAATAACTGTATAATATGATTAATAATGCATAACATATTGATAAAATTAGGAGTAATCAGTATAATTATTATAGTTCTAGCGATAATAACTGCATAATATCGGTAATAGTGTATGTTATATTGATAATATTGGGAGTAATAAGTATATTTATTATAGTTCTGACGATAATAACAGTATAATATGGGTGATAATGCATAACATATTGATAAAATTAGGAGTATTAAGTATAATTATTACAGCTCTAGCGATAATAACTGCATAATAGGGGTAATAATGCATGTTATACTGATAATAATATAAGTAATAAGTATAACTATTATAGTTCTAACGATAATAACTGTATAATATGGGTAATAATGCATGTTATATTGATAAAATGAGGAGTAATAAGTATAATTCTTATAGTTCTAGCGATAATAACTGCATAATATGGGTAATAATGCATGTTATATTGATAAAATGAGAAGTAATAAGTATAATTATTATAGTTCTGGCGATAATAACTGTATAATATGGGTAATAATGCATAACATATTGATAAAATTAGGAGTATTAAGTATAATTATTATAGCTCTAGCGATAATAACTGCATAATAGGGGTAATAATGCATGTTATACTGATAATAATATAAGTAATAAGGATAACTATTATAGTTCTAGCGATAATAACTGTATAATATGGGTAATAATGCATAACATATTGATAAAATTAGGAGTAATAAGTATAATTATTATAGTTCTAGCGATAATAACTGCACAATATCGGTAATGTGCATGTTATATTGATAATATTGGGAGTAATAAGTATATTTATTATAGTTCTGACGATAATAACAGTATAATATGGGTAATAATGCATGGTATATTGATAATATTGGGAGTAATAAGTATAATTATTGTAGTTCTCGCGATAATAACTGCATAATATGGGTAATAATGCATGTTATATTGATAAAATGAGAATAATGAGTATAATTATTATAGTTCTGGCGATAATAACTGTATAATATGGGTAATAATGCATAACATATTGATAAAATTAGGAGTATTAAGTATAATTATTATAGCTCTAGCGATAATAACTGCATAATAGGGGTAATAATGCATGTTATACTGATAATAATATAAGTAATAAGTATAACTATTATAGTTCTAACGATAATAACTGTATAATATGGGTAATAATGCATGTTATACTAATAATAATATAAGTAATATGTATAACTATTATAGTTCTAGCGATAATAACTGTATAATATGATTAATAATGCATAACATATTGATAAAATTAGGAGTAATCAGTATAGTTATTATAGTTCTAGCGATAATAACTGCATAATATCGGTAATAGTGTATGTTATATTGATAATATTGGGAGTAATAAGTATATTTATTATAGTTCTGACGATAATAACAGTATAATATGGGTAATAATGCATGTTATATTGATAATATTGGGAGTAATAAGTATATTTATTATAGTTCTGACGATAATAACTGTATAATATGGGTAATAATGCATAACATATTAATAAAATTAGGAGTAATAAGTATATTTATTATAGTTCTGACGATAATAACAGTATAATATGGGTAATAATGCATGGTATATTGATAATATTGGGAGTAGTAAGTATAATTATTGTAGTTCTCGCGATAATAACTGCATAATATGGGTAATAATGCATGTTATATTGATAATATTGGGAGTAATAAGAATATTTATTGTAGTTCTCGCGATAATAACTGCTTAATATGGGTAATAATGCATAACATATTGATAAAATTAGGAGTAATAAGTATAATTATTATAGTTAGAGCGATAATAACTGCATAATAGGGGTAATAATGCATGATATATTGATAATATTGCGAGTAATAAGCATAATTATCATAGTTCTAGCAATAATAACTGCATAATATGGGTAATAATCCATGTTATATTGATAAAATGAGAAGTAATGAGTATAATTATTATAGTTCTGGCGATAATAACTGTATAATATGGGTAATAATGCATAACATATTGATAAAATTAGGAGTATTAAGTATAATTATTATAGCTCTAGCGATAATAACTGCATAATAGGGGTAATAATGCATGTTATACTGACAATAATATAAGTAATAAGTATAACTGTTATAGTTCTAACGATAATAACTGTATAATATGGGTAATAATGCATGTTATACTAATAATAATATAAGTAATATGTATAACTATTATAGTTCTAGCGATAATAACTGTATAATATGATTAATAATGCATAACATATTGATAAAATTAGGAGTAAGCAGTATAATTATTATAGTTCTAGCGATAATAACTGCATAATATCGGTAATAGTGTATGTTATATTGATAATATTGGGAGTAGTAAGTATATTTATTATAGTTCTGACGATAATAACAGTATAATATGGGTGATAATGCATGTTATATTGATAATATTGGGAGTTATAAGTATAATTATTGTAGTTCTAGCGATAATAACTGCATAATATGGGTAATAATGCATGTTATATTGATAAAATGAGGAGTAATAAGTATAATTGTTATAGTTCTATCGATAATAACTGCACAATATCGGTAATAGTGCATGTTACATTGATAATAATAAAAGTAATAAGTATAATTAATATAGTTCGAGCGATAATAACTGCATAATATGGGTAATAATGCATGTTATATTGGTAAAATGAGGAGTAATAAGTATAATTGTTATAGTTCTGGCGATAAGAACTGCATAGTATTGGTAATCATGCATGTTACATTGATAACAGTAAAAGTAATAAGTATAATTATTGTAGTTCTAGCGATAATAACTGCATAGTATGGGTAATTATGCATGTTATATTGATAATATTGGGAGTAATAAGTATATTTATTATAGGTCTGACGATAATAACTGTATAATATGGGTAATAATGCATAACATATTGATAAAATTAGGAGTATTAAGTATAATTATTACAGCTCTAGCGATAATAACTGCATAATAGGGGTAATAATGCATGTTATACTGATAATAATATAAGTTATAAGTATAACTATTATAGTTCTAACGATAATAACTGTATAATATGGGTAATAATGCATAACATATTGATAAAATTAGGAGTAATAAGTATAATTATTATAGTTCTAGCGATAATAACTGCACAATATCGGTAATAGTGCATGTTATATTGATAATATTGGGAGTAATAAGTATATTTATTATAGTTCTGACTATAATAACAGTATAATATGGGTGATAATGCATGTTATATTGATAATATTGGGAGTAATAAGTATATTTATTATAGTTCTGACGATAATAACTGTATAATATGGGTAATAATGCATGTTATATTGATAATATTTGGAGTCATAAGTATAATTATTGTAGTTCTCGCGATAATAACTGCATAATAGGGGTAATAATGCATGTTATACTGATAATAATATAAGTAATAAGTATAACTATTATAGTTGTAACGATAATAACTGTATAATATGGGTAATAATGCATGTTATATTGATAAAATGAGGAGTAATAAGTATAATTCTTATAGTTCTAGCGATAATAACTGCATAATATGGGTAATAATGCATGTTATATTGATAAAATGAGAAGTAATAAGTATAATTATTATAGTTCTGGCGATAATAACTGTATAATATGGGTAATAATGCATAACATATTGATAAAATTAGGAGTATTAAGTATAATTATTATAGCTCTAGCGATAATAACTGCATAATAGGGGTAATAATGCATGTTATACTGATAATAATATAAGTAATAAGTATAACTATTATAGTTCTAGCGATAATAACTGTATAATATGGGTAATAATGCATAACATATTGATAAAATTAGGAGCAATAAGTATAATTATTATAGTTCTAGCGATAATAACTGCACAATATCGGTAATGTGCATGTTATATTGATAATATTGGGAGTAATAAGTATATTTATTATAGTTCTGACGATAATAACAGTATAATATGGGTAATAATGCATGGTATATTGATAATATTGGGAGTAATAAGTATAATTATTGTAGTTCTCGCGATAATAACTGCATAATATGGGTAATAATGCATGTTATATTGATAATATTGGGAGTAATAAGAATATTTATTGTAGTTCTCGCGATAATAACTGCTTAATATGGGTAATAATGCATAACATATTGATAAAATTAGGAGTAATAAGTATAATTATTATAGTTCTAGCGATAATAACTGCATAATAGGGGTAATAATGCATGATATATTGATAATATTGCGAGTAATAAGTATAATTATCATAGTTCTAGCAATAATAACTGCATAATATGGGTAATAATGCATGTTATATTGATAAAATGAGAAGTAATGAGTATAATTATTATAGTTCTGGCGATAATAACTGTATAATATGGGTAATAATGCATAACATATTGATAAAATTAGGAGTATTAAGTATAATTATTATAGCTCTAGCGATAATAACTGCATAATAGGGGTAATAATGCATGTTATACTGATAATAATATAAGTAATAAGTATAACTATTATAGTTCTAACGATAATAACTGTATAATATGGGTAATAATGCATGTTATACTAATAATAATATAAGTAATATGTATAACTATTATAGTTCTAGCGATAATAACTGTATAATATGGGTAATAATGCATGTTATACTAATAATAATATAAGTAATATGTATAACTATTATAGTTCTAGCGATAATAACTGTATAATATGATTAATAATGCATAACATATTGATAAAATTAGGAGTAATCAGTATAATTATTATAGTTCTAGCGATAATAACTGCATAATAGGGGTAATAATGCATGATATATTGATAATATTGCGAGTAATAAGTATAATTATCATAGTTCTAGCAATAATAACTGCATAATATCGGTAATAGTGTATGTTATATTGATAATATTGGGAGTAATAAGTATATTTATTATAGTTCTGACGATAATAACAGTATAATATGGGTAATAATACATGTTATATTGATAATATTTGGAGTGTTAAGTATAATTATTGTAGTTCTCGCGATAATAACTGCATAATATGGGTAATAATGCATGTTATATTGATAATATTGGGAGTAATAAGAATATTTATTGTAGTTCTCGCGATAATAACTGCTTAATATGGGTAATAATGCATAACATATTGATAAAATTAGGAGTAATAAGTATAATTATTATAGTTCTAGCGATAATAACTGCATAATAGGGGCAATAATGCATGATATATTGATAATATTGCGAGTAATAAGTATAATTATCATAGTTCTAGCAATAATAACTGCATAATATCGGTAATAGTGTATGTTATATTGATAATATTGGGAGTAATAAGTATATTTATTATAGTTCTGACGGTAATAACAGTATAATATGGGTAATAATACATGTTGTATTGATAATATTTGGAGTGTTAAGTATAATTATTGTAGTTCTCGCGATAATAACTGCATAATATGGGTAATAATGCATGTTATATTGATAATATTGGGAGTAATAAGAATAATTATTGTAGTTCTCGCGATAATAACTGCTTAATATGGGTAATAATGCATAACATATTGATAAAATTAGGAGTAATAAGTATAATTATTATAGTTCTAGCGATAATAATTGCATAATAGGGGTAATAATGCATGATATATTGATAATATTGCGAGTAATAAGTATAATTATCATAGTTCTAGCAATAATAACTGCATAATATCGGTAATAGTGTATGTTATATTGATAATATTGGGAGTAATAAGTATATTTATTATAGTTCTGACGATAATAACAGTATAATATGGGTAATAATGCATGTTATATTGATAATATTCGGAGTAATAAGTATATTTATTATAGTTCTGACGATAATAACTGTATAATATAGGTGATAATGCATAACATATTAATAAAATTAGGAGTATTAAGTATAATTATTATAGTTCTAGCGATAATAACTGCATAATGTGGGTAATAATGCATGATATATTGATAATATTGCGAGTAATAAGTATAATTATCATAGTTCTAGCAATAATAACTGCATAATATCGGTAATAGTGTATGTTATATTGATAATATTGGGAGTAATAAGTATATTTATTATAGTTCTGACGATAATAACAGTATAATATGGGTAATAATGCATGTTATATTGATAATATTGGGAGTAATAAGTATATTTATTATAGTTCTGACGATAATAACTGTATAATATAGGTGATAATGCATAACATATTAATAAAATTAGGAGTATTAAGTATAATTATTATAGTTCTAGCGATAATAACTGCATAATGTGGGTAATAATGCATGATATATTGATAATATTGCGAGTAATAAGTATAATTATCATAGTTCTAGCAATAATAACTGCATAATATCGGTAATAGTGTATGTTATATTGATAATATTGGGAGTAATAAGTATATTTATTATAGTTCTGACGATAATAACAGTATAATATGGGTAATAATGCATGTTATATTGATAATATTGGGAGTAATAAATATATTTATTATAGTTCTGACGATAATAACTGTATAATATGGGTAATAATGCATAACATATTAATAAAATTAGGAGTAATAAGTATATTTATTATAGTTCTGACGATAATAACAGTATAATATGGGTAATAATGCATGGTATATTGATAATATTGGGAGTAATAAGTATAATTATTGTAGTTCTCGCGATAATAACTGCATAATATGGGTAATAATGCATGTTATATTGATAATATTGGGAGTAATAAGAATATTTATTGTAGTTCTCGCGATAATAACTGCTTAATATGGGTAATAATGCATAACATATTGATAAAATTAGGAGTAATAAGTATAATTATTATAGTTCTAGCGATAATAACTGCATAATAGGGGTAATAATGCATGATATATTGATAATATTGCGAGTAATAAGTATAATTATCATAGTTCTAGCAATAATAACTGCATAATATGGGTAATAATCCATGTTATATTGATAAAATGAGAAGTAATGAGTATAATTATTATAGTTCTGGCGATAATAACTGTATAATATGGGTAATAATGCATAATATATTGATAAAATTAGGAGTATTAAGTATAATTATTATAGCTCTAGCGATAATAACTGCATAATAGGGGTAGTAATGCATGTTATACTGATAATAATATAAGTAATAAGTATAACTATTATAGTTCTAACGATAATAACTGTATAATATGGGTAATAACGCATGTTATACTAATAATAATATAAGTAATATGTATAACTATTATAGTTCTAGCGATAATAACTGTATAATATGATTAATAATGCATAACATATTGATAAAATTAGGAGTAATCAGTATATTTATTATAGTTCTGACGATAATAACAGTATAATATGGGTAATAATGCATGGTATATTGATAATATTGGGAGTAATAAGTATAATTATTGTAGTTCTCGCGATAATAACTGCATAATTGGGTAATAATGCATGTTATATTGATAATATTGGGAGTAATAAGAATATTTATTGTAGTTCTCGCGATAATAACTGCTTAATATGGGTAATAATGCATAACATATTGATAAAATTAGGAGTAATAAGTATAATTATTATAGTTCTAGCGATAATAACTGCATAATAGGGGTAATAATGCATGATATATTGATAATATTGCGAGTAATAAGTATAATTATCATAGTTCTAGCAATAATAACTGCATAATATGGGTAATAATGCATGTTATATTGATAAAATGAGAAGTAATGAGTATAATTATTATAGTTCTGGCGATAATAACTGTATAATATGGGTAATAATGCATAACATATTGATAAAATTAGGAGTATTAAGTATAATTATTATAGCTCTAGCGATAATAACTGCATAATAGGGGTAATAATGCATGTTATACTGACAATAATATAAGTAATAAGTATAACTGTTATAGTTCTAACGATAATACCTGTATAATATGGGTAATAATGCATAACATATTGATAAAATTAGGAGTAATAAGTATAATTATTATAGTTCTAGCGATAATAACTGCACAATTTCGGTAATAGTGCATGTTATATTGATAATATTGGGAGTAATAAGTATATTTATTATAGTTCTGACTATAATAACAGTATAATATGGGTGATAATGCATGTTATATTGATAATATTGGGAGTAATAAGTATATTTATTATAGTTCTGACGATAATAACTGTATAATATGGGTAATAATGCATGTTATATTGATAATATTTGGAGTCATAAGTATAATTATTGTAGTTCTCGCGATAATAACTGCATAATAGGGGTAATAATGCATGTTATACTGATAATAATATAAGTAATAAGTATAACTATTATAGTTCTAGCGATAATAACTGTATAATATGGGTAATAATGCATAACATATTGATAAAATTAGGAGTAATAAGTATAATTATTATAGTTCTAGCGATAATAACTGCACAATATCGGTAATGTGCATGTTATATTGATAATATTGGGAGTAATAAGTATATTTATTATAGTTCTGACGATAATAACAGTATAATATGGGTAATAATGCATGGTATATTGATAATATTGGGAGTAATAAGTATAATTATTGTAGTTCTCGCGATAATAACTGCATAATATGGGTAATAATGCATGTTATATTGATAATATTGGGAGTAATAAGAATATTTATTGTAGTTCTCGCGATAATAACTGCTTAATATGGGTAATAATGCATAACATATTGATAAAATTAGGAGTAATAAGTATAATTATTATAGTTCTAGCGATAATAACTGCATAATAGGGGTAATAATGCATGATATATTGATAATATTGCGAGTAATAAGTATAATTATCATAGTTCTAGCAATAATAACTGCATAATATGGGTAATAATGCATGTTATATTGATAAAATGAGAAGTAATGAGTATAATTATTATAGTTCTGGCGATAATAACTGTATAATATGGGTAATAATGCATAACATATTGATAAAATTAGGAGTATTAAGTATAATTATTATAGCTCTAGCGATAATAACTGCATAATAGGGGTAATAATGCATGTTATACTGATAATAATATAAGTAATAAGTATAACTATTATAGTTCTAACGATAATAACTGTATAATATGGGTAATAATGCATGTTATACTAATAATAATATAAGTAATATGTATAACTATTATAGTTCTAGCGATAATAACTGTATAATATGGGTAATAATGCATGTTATACTAATAATAATATAAGTAATATGTATAACTATTATAGTTCTAGCGATAATAACTGTATAATATGATTAATAATGCATAACATATTGATAAAATTAGGAGTAATCAGTATAATTATTATAGTTCTAGCGATAATAACTGCATAATAGGGGTAATAATGCATGATATATTGATAATATTGCGAGTAATAAGTATAATTATCATAGTTCTAGCAATAATAACTGCATAATATCGGTAATAGTGTATGTTATATTGATAATATTGGGAGTAATAAGTATATTTATTATAGTTCTGACGATAATAACAGTATAATATGGGTAATAATACATGTTATATTGATAATATTTGGAGTGTTAAGTATAATTATTGTAGTTCTCGCGATAATAACTGCATAATATGGGTAATAATGCATGTTATATTGATAATATTGGGAGTAATAAGAATATTTATTGTAGTTCTCGCGATAATAACTGCTTAATATGGGTAATAATGCATAACATATTGATAAAATTAGGAGTAATAAGTATAATTATTATAGTTCTAGCGATAATAACTGCATAATAGGGGTAATAATGCATGATATATTGATAATATTGCGAGTAATAAGTATAATTATCATAGTTCTAGCAATAATAACTGCATAATATCGGTAATAGTGTATGTTATATTGATAATATTGGGAGTAATAAGTATATTTATTATAGTTCTGACGGTAATAACAGTATAATATGGGTAATAATACATGTTGTATTGATAATATTTGGAGTGTTAAGTATAATTATTGTAGTTCTCGCGATAATAACTGCTTTATATGGGTAATAATGCATAACATATTGATAAAATTAGGAGTAATAAGTATAATTATTATAGTTCTAGCGATAATAACTGCATAATAGGGGTAATAATGCATGATATATTGATAATATTGCGAGTAATAAGTATAATTATCATAGTTCTAGCAATAATAACTGCATAATATGGGTAATAATGCATGTTATATTGATAAAATGAGAAGTAATGAGTATAATTATTATAGTTCTGGCGATAATAACTGTATAATATGGGTAATAATGCATAACATATTGATAAAATTAGGAGTATTAAGTATAATTATTATAGCTCTAGCGATAATAACTGCATAATAGGGGTAATAATGCATGTTATACTGATAATAATATAAGTAATAAGTATAACTATTATAGTTCTAACGATAATAACTGTATAATATGGGTAATAATGCATGTTATACTAATAATAATATAAGTAATATGTATAACTATTATAGTTCTAGCGATAATAACTGTATAATATGGGTAATAATGCATGTTATACTAATAATAATATAAGTAATATGTATAACTATTATAGTTCTAGCGATAATAACTGTATAATATGATTAATAATGCATAACATATTGATAAAATTAGGAGTAATCAGTATAATTATTATAGTTCTAGCGATAATAACTGCATAATAGGGGTAATAATGCATGATATATTGATAATATTGCGAGTAATAAGTATAATTATCATAGTTCTAGCAATAATAACTGCATAATATCGGTAATAGTGTATGTTATATTGATAATATTGGGAGTAATAAGTATATTTATTATAGTTCTGACGATAATAACAGTATAATATGGGTAATAATACATGTTATATTGATAATATTTGGAGTGTTAAGTATAATTATTGTAGTTCTCGCGATAATAACTGCATAATATGGGTAATAATGCATGTTATATTGATAATATTGGGAGTAATAAGTATATTTATTATAGTTCTGGCGATAATAACTGTATAATATGGGTAATAATGCATAACATATTAATAAAATTAGGAGTATTAAGTATAATTATTATAGTTCTAGCGATAATAACTGCATAATGTGGGTAATAATGCATGATATATTGATAATATTGCGAGTAATAAGTATAATTATCATAGTTCTAGCAATAATAACTGCATAATATCGGTAATAGTGTATGTTATATTGATAATATTGGGAGTAATAAGTATATTTATTATAGTTCTGACGATAATAACAGTATAATATGGGTAATAATGCATGTTATATTGATAATATTGGGAGTAATAAGTATATTTATTATAGTTCTGACGATAATAACTGTATAATATAGGTGATAATGCATAACATATTAATAAAATTAGGAGTATTAAGTATAATTATTATAGTTCTAGCGATAATAACTGCATAATGTGGGTAATAATGCATGATATATTGATAATATTGCGAGTAATAAGTATAATTATCATAGTTCTAGCAATAATAACTGCATAATATCGGTAATAGTGTATGTTATATTGATAATATTGGGAGTAATAAGTATATTTATTATAGTTCTGACGATAATAACAGTATAATATGGGTAATAATGCATGTTATATTGATAATATTGGGAGTAATAAATATATTTATTATAGTTCTGACGATAATAACTGTATAATATGGGTAATAATGCATAACATATTAATAAAATTAGGAGTAATAAGTATATTTATTATAGTTCTGACGATAATAACAGTATAATATGGGTAATAATGCATGGTATATTGATAATATTGGGAGTAATAAGTATAATTATTGTAGTTCTCGCGATAATAACTGCATAATATGGGTAATAATGCATGTTATATTGATAATATTGGGAGTAATAAGAATATTTATTGTAGTTCTCGCGATAATAACTGCTTAATATGGGTAATAATGCATAACATATTGATAAAATTAGGAGTAATAAGTATAATTATTATAGTTCTAGCGATAATAACTGCATAATAGGGGTAATAATGCATGATATATTGATAATATTGCGAGTAATAAGTATAATTATCATAGTTCTAGCAATAATAACTGCATAATATGGGTAATAATCCATGTTATATTGATAAAATGAGAAGTAATGAGTATAATTATTATAGTTCTGGCGATAATAACTGTATAATATGGGTAATAATGCATAATATATTGATAAAATTAGGAGTATTAAGTATAATTATTATAGCTCTAGCGATAATAACTGCATAATAGGGGTAGTAATGCATGTTATACTGATAATAATATAAGTAATAAGTATAACTATTATAGTTCTAACGATAATAACTGTATAATATGGGTAATAACGCATGTTATACTAATAATAATATAAGTAATATGTATAACTATTATAGTTCTAGCGATAATAACTGTATAATATGATTAATAATGCATAACATATTGATAAAATTAGGAGTAATCAGTATATTTATTATAGTTCTGACGATAATAACAGTATAATATGGGTAATAATGCATGGTATATTGATAATATTGGGAGTAATAAGTATAATTATTGTAGTTCTCGCGATAATAACTGCATAATTGGGTAATAATGCATGTTATATTGATAATATTGGGAGTAATAAGAATATTTATTGTAGTTCTCGCGATAATAACTGCTTAATATGGGTAATAATGCATAACATATTGATAAAATTAGGAGTAATAAGTATAATTATTATAGTTCTAGCGATAATAACTGCATAATAGGGGTAATAATGCATGATATATTGATAATATTGCGAGTAATAAGTATAATTATCATAGTTCTAGCAATAATAACTGCATAATATGGGTAATAATGCATGTTATATTGATAAAATGAGAAGTAATGAGTATAATTATTATAGTTCTGGCGATAATAACTGTATAATATGGGTAATAATGCATAACATATTGATAAAATTAGGAGTATTAAGTATAATTATTATAGCTCTAGCGATAATAACTGCATAATAGGGGTAATAATGCATGTTATACTGACAATAATATAAGTAATAAGTATAACTGTTATAGTTCTAACGATAATACCTGTATAATATGGGTAATAATGCATAACATATTGATAAAATTAGGAGTAATAAGTATAATTATTATAGTTCTAGCGATAATAACTGCACAATTTCGGTAATAGTGCATGTTATATTGATAATATTGGGAGTAATAAGTATATTTATTATAGTTCTGACTATAATAACAGTATAATATGGGTGATAATGCATGTTATATTGATAATATTGGGAGTAATAAGTATATTTATTATAGTTCTGACGATAATAACTGTATAATATGGGTAATAATGCATGTTATATTGATAATATTTGGAGTCATAAGTATAATTATTGTAGTTCTCGCGATAATAACTGCATAATAGGGGTAATAATGCATGTTATACTGATAATAATATAAGTAATAAGTATAACTATTATAGTTCTAGCGATAATAACTGTATAATATGGGTAATAATGCATAACATATTGATAAAATTAGGAGTAATAAGTATAATTATTATAGTTCTAGCGATAATAACTGCACAATATCGGTAATGTGCATGTTATATTGATAATATTGGGAGTAATAAGTATATTTATTATAGTTCTGACGATAATAACAGTATAATATGGGTAATAATGCATGGTATATTGATAATATTGGGAGTAATAAGTATAATTATTGTAGTTCTCGCGATAATAACTGCATAATATGGGTAATAATGCATGTTATATTGATAATATTGGGAGTAATAAGAATATTTATTGTAGTTCTCGCGATAATAACTGCTTAATATGGGTAATAATGCATAACATATTGATAAAATTAGGAGTAATAAGTATAATTATTATAGTTCTAGCGATAATAACTGCATAATAGGGGTAATAATGCATGATATATTGATAATATTGCGAGTAATAGGTATAATTATCATAGTTCTAGCAATAATAACTGCATAATATGGGTAATAATGCATGTTATATTGATAAAATGAGAAGTAATGAGTATAATTATTATAGTTCTGGCGATAATAACTGTATAATATGGGTAATAATGCATAACATATTGATAAAATTAGGAGTATTAAGTATAATTATTATAGCTCTAGCGATAATAACTGCATAATAGGGGTAATAATGCATGTTATACTGATAATAATATAAGTAATAAGTATAACTATTATAGCTCTAACGATAATAACTGTATAATATGGGTAATAATGCATGTTATACTAATAATAATATAAGTAATATGTATAACTATTATAGTTCTAGCGATAATAACTGTATAATATGGGTAATAATGCATGTTATACTAATAATAATATAAGTAATATGTATAACTATTATAGTTCTAGCGATAATAACTGTATAATATGATTAATAATGCATAACATATTGATAAAATTAGGAGTAATCAGTATAATTATTATAGTTCTAGCGATAATAACTGCATAATAGGGGTAATAATGCATGATATATTGATAATATTGCGAGTAATAAGTATAATTATCATAGTTCTAGCAATAATAACTGCATAATATCGGTAATAGTGTATGTTATATTGATAATATTGGGAGTAATAAGTATATTTATTATAGTTCTGACGATAATAACAGTATAATATGGGTAATAATACATGTTATATTGATAATATTTGGAGTGTTAAGTATAATTATTGTAGTTCTCGCGATAATAACTGCATAATATGGGTAATAATGCATGTTATATTGATAATATTGGGAGTAATAAGAATATTTATTGTAGTTCTCGCGATAATAACTGCTTAATATGGGTAATAATGCATAACATATTGATAAAATTAGGAGTAATAAGTATAATTATTATAGTTCTAGCGATAATAACTGCATAATAGGGGTAATAATGCATGATATATTGATAATATTGCGAGTAATAAGTATAATTATCATAGTTCTAGCAATAATAACTGCATAATATCGGTAATAGTGTATGTTATATTGATAATATTGGGAGTAATAAGTATATTTATTATAGTTCTGACGGTAATAACAGTATAATATGGGTAATAATACATGTTGTATTGATAATATTTGGAGTGTTAAGTATAATTATTGTAGTTCTCGCGATAATAACTGCTTAATATGGGTAATAATGCATAACATATTGATAAAATTAGGAGTAATAAGTATAATTATTATAGTTCTAGCGATAATAACTGCATAATAGGGGTAATAATGCATGATATATTGATAATATTGCGAGTAATAAGTATAATTATCATAGTTCTAGCAATAATAACTGCATAATATGGGTCATAATGCATGTTATATTGATAAAATGAGGAGTAATAAGTATAATTATTATAGTTCTGGCGAGAATAACTGTATAATATGGGTAATAATGCATAACATATTCATAAAATTAGGAGTATTAAGTATAATTATTATAGCTCTAGCGATAATAACTGCATAATAGGGGTAATAATGCATGTTATACTGATAATAATATAAGTAATAAGTATAACTATTATAGTTCTAGCGATAATAACTGTATAATATGGGTAATAATGCATAACATATTGATAAAATTAGGAGTAATAAGTATAATTATTAGAGTTCTAGCGAAAATAACTGCACAACATCGGTAGTAGTGCATGTTATATTGATAATACTGGGAGTAGTAAGTATATTTATTATAGTTCTGTCGATAATAACAGTATAATATGGGTGATAATGCATGTTATATTGATAATATTGGGAGTAATAAGTATAATTATTATAGTTCTAGCGATAATAACTGCATGATATGGGTAATAATGCATGTTATATTGATAAAGTTAGGAGTAATAAGTATAATTATTATAGTTCTGGCGATAATAACTGCATAGTATTGGTAATAATGCATGTAACATTGATAATAGTAAAAATAATAAGAATAACTATTGTAGTTCTAGCGATAATAACTGCATAATATGGGTAATAATGCATGATATATTGATAATATTGCGAGTAATAAGTACAATTATTATAGTTCGACCGATAACAACTGCATAATATGGGTAATAGTGCATGTTATATTGATAAAGTTAGGAGTAATAAGTATAATTATTATAGTTCTGGCGATAATAACTGCATAATATGGGTAATAATGCATGTTATACTGATAATAATATAAGTAATATGTATAACTATTATGGTTCTAGCGACAATAACTGTATAATATGGGTAATAATGCATAACATATTGATAAAATTAGGAGTAATAAGTATAATTATTATAGTTCTAGCGATAATAACTGCATAATATCGGTAATAGTGTATGTTATATTGATAATATTGGGAGTAATAAGTATAATTATTATAGTTCTGTTGATAATAACTGCATAATATGGGTAATCATGCATGTTGTATTGATAATATTGGGAGTAATAAGTATATTTATTATAGTTCTGACGATAATAACCGTATAATATGGGTAATAATGCATGTTATACTGATAATAATATAAGTAATATGTATAACTATTATTGTTCTAGCGACAATAACTGTATAATATGGGTAATAATGCATAACATATTGATAAAATTAGGAGTAATAAGTATAATTATTATAGTTCTAGCGATAATAACTGCATAATATCGGTAATAGTGTATGTTATATTGATAATATTGGGAGTAATAAGTATAATTATTATAGTTCTGTTGATAATAACTGCATAATATGGGTAATCATGCATGTTATATTGATAACATTGGGAGTAATAAGTATATTTATTATAGTTCTGACGATAATAACCGTATAATATGGGTAATAATGCATGTTATATTGATAATATTGGGAGTAATAAGTATATTTGTTATAGTTCTGACGATAATAACAGTATAATATGGGTAATAATGCATGTTATATTGATAATATTGGGAGTAATAAGTATATTTATTATAGTTCTGACGATAATAACTGTATAATATGGGTAATAATGCATAACATATTAATAAAATTAGGAGTATTAAGTATAATTATTATAGTTCTAGCGATAATAACTGCATAATGTGGGTAATAATGCATGATATATTGATAATATTGCGAGTAATAAGTATAATTATCATAGTTCTAGCAATAATAACTGCATAATATCGGTAATGTGCATGTTATATTAATAATATTGGGAGTAATACGTATATTTATTATAGTTCTGACGATAATAACAGTATAATATGGGTAATAATGCATGGTATATTGATAATATTGGGAGTAATAAGTATAATTATTGTAGTTCTCGCGATAATAACTGCATAATATGGGTAATAATGCATGTTATATTGATAATATTGGGAGTAATAAGGATATTTATTGTAGTTCTCGCGATAATAACTGCTTAATATGGGTAATAATGCATAACATATTGATAAAATTAGGAGTAATAAGTATAATTATTATAGTTCTAGCGATAATAACTGCATAATATCGGTAATAGTGTATGTTATATTGATAATATTGGGAGTAATAAGTATAATTATTATAGTTCTGTTGATAATAACTGCATAATATGGGTAATCATGCATGTTGTATTGATAATATTGGGAGTAATAAGTATATTTATTATAGTTCTGACGATAATAACCGTATAATATGGGTAATAATGCATGTTATACTGATAATAATATAAGTAATATGTATAACTATTATTGTTCTAGCGACAATAACTGTATAATATGGGTAATAATGCATAACATATTGATAAAATTAGGAGTAATAAGTATAATTATTATAGTTCTAGGGATAATAACTGCATAATATCGGTAATAGTGTATGTTATATTGATAATATTGGGAGTAATAAGTATAATTATTATAGTTCTGTTGATAATAACTGCATAATATGGGTAATCATGCATGTTATATTGATAACATTGGGAGTAATAAGTATATTTATTATAGTTCTGACGATAATAACCGTATAATATGGGTAATAATGCATGTTATATTGATAATATTGGGAGTAATAAGTATATTTATTATAGTTCTGACGATAATAACAGTATAATATGGGTAATAATGCATGTTATATTGATAATATTGGGAGTAATAAGTATATTTATTATAGTTCTGACGATAATAACTGTATAATATGGGTAATAATGCATAACATATTAATAAAATTAGGAGTATTAAGTATAATTATTATAGTTCTAGCGATAATAACTGCATAATGTGGGTAATAATGCATGATATATTGATAATATTGCGAGTAATAAGTATAATTATCATAGTTCTAGCAATAATAACTGCATAATATCGGTAATGTGCATGTTATATTAATAATATTGGGAGTAATACGTATATTTATTATAGTTCTGACGATAATAACAGTATAATATGGGTAATAATGCATGGTATATTGATAATATTGGGAGTAATAAGTATAATTATTGTAGTTCTCGCGATAATAACTGCATAATATGGGTAATAATGCATGTTATATTGATAATATTGGGAGTAATAAGAATATTTATTGTAGTTCTCGCGATAATAACTGCTTAATATGGGTAATAATGCATAACATATTGATAAAATTAGGAGTAATAAGTATAATTATTATAGTTCTAGCGATAATAACTGCATAATAGGGGTAATAATGCATGATATATTGATAATATTGCGAGAAATAAGTATAATTATCATAGTTCTAACGATAATAACTGTATAATATGGGTAATAATGCATGTTATACTAATAATAATATAAGTAATATGTATAACTATTATAGTTCTAGCGATAATAACTGTATAATATGATTAATAATGCATAACATATTGATAAAATTAGGAGTAATCAGTATAATTATTATAGTTCTAGCGATAATAACTGCATAATATCGGTAATAGTGTATGTTATATTGATAATATTGGGAGTAATAAGTATATTTGTTATAGTTCTGACGATAATAACAGTATAATATGGGTGATAATGCATGTTATATTGATAATATTGGGAGTTATAAGTATAATTATTGTAGTTCTAGCGATCATAACTGCATAATATGGGTAATAATGCATGTTATATTGATAATATTGGGAGTAATAAGTATATTTGTTATAGTTCTGACGATAATAACAGTATAATATGGGTAATAGTGCATGTTATATTGATAAAATTGGGAGCAATAGGTATATTTATTATAGTTCTGACGATAATAACAGTATAATACGGGTAATAATGCATGTTATATTGATAATATTGGGAGTAATAAGTATATTTATTATAGTTCTGACGATAATAACAGTATAATATGGGTAATAATGCATGTTATATTGATAATATTGGGAGTAATAAGTATATTTATTATAGTTCTGACGATAATAACTGTATAATATGGGTAATAATGCATAACATATTAATAAAATTAGGAGTATTAAGTATAATTATTATAGTTCTAGCGATAATAACTGCATAATGTGGGTAATAATGCATGATATATTGATAATATTGCGAGTAATAAGTATAATTATCATAGTTCTAGCAATAATAACTGCATAATATCGGTAATAGTGTATGTTATATTGATAATATTGGGAGTAATAAGTATATTTATTATAGTTCTGACGATAATAACAGTATAATATGGGTAATAATGCATGTTATATTGATAATATTTGGAGTGTTAAGTATAATTATTGTAGTTCTCGCGATAATAACTGCATAATATGGGTAATAATGCATGTTATATTGATAATATTGGGAGTAATAAGAATAATTATTGTAGTTCTCGCGATAATAACTGCTTAATATGGGTAATAATGCATAACATATTGATAAAATTAGGAGTAATAAGTATAATTATTATAGTTCTGGCGAGAATAACTGTATAATATGGGTAATAATGCATAACATATTCATAAAATTAGGAGTAATAAGTATAATTATTATAGTTCTAGCGATAATAACTGCATAATATCGGTAATAGTGTATGTTATATTGATAATATTGGGAGTAATAAGTATAATTATTATAGTTCTGTTGATAATAACTGCATAATATGGGTAATCATGCATGTTATATTGATAATATTGGGAGTAATAAGTATATTTATTATAGTTCTGACGATAATAACCGTATAATATGGGTAATAATGCATGTTATACTGATAATAATATAAGTAATATGTATAACTATTATGGTTCTAGCGACAATAACTGTATAATATGGGTAATAATGCATAACATATTGATAAAATTAGGAGTAATAAGTATAATTATTATAGTTCTAGCGATAATAACTGCATAATATCGGTAATAGTGTATGTTATATTGATAATATTGGGAGTAATAAGTATAATTATTATAGTTCTGTTGATAATAACTGCATAATATGGGTAATCATGCATGTTATATTGATAATATTGGGAGTAATAAGTATATTTATTATAGTTCTGACGATAATAACCGTATAATATGGGTAATAATGCATGTTATATTGATAATATTGGGAGTAATAAGTATATTTATTATAGTTCTGACGATAATAACTGTATAATATGGGTAATAATGCATAACATATTAATAAAATTAGGAGTATTAAGTATAATTATTATAGTTCTAGCGATAATAACTGCATAATATGGGTAATAATGCATGTTATATTGATAATATTGGGAGTAATAAGTATAATTATTGAAGTTCTCGCGATAATAACTGCTTAATATGGGTAATAATGCATAACATATTGATAAAATTAGGAGTAATAAGTATAATTGTTATAGTTCTAGCGATAATAACTGCATAATAGGGGTAATAATGCATGATATATTGATAATATCGCGAGTAATAAGTATAATTATCATAGTTCTAGCAATAATAACTGCATAATATGGGTAATAATGCATGTTATATTGATAAAATGAGGAGTAATAAGTATAATTATTATAGTTCTGGCGATAATAACTGCATAATATGGGTAATAATGCTTGCTATATTGATAATATTGCGAGTAATAAGTATAATTATCATAGTTCTAGCAATAATAACTGCATAATATCGGTAATAGTGTATGTTATATTGATAATATTGGGAGTAATAAGTATATTTATTATAGTTCTGACGATAATAACAGTATAATATGGGTAATAATGCATGTTATATTGATAATATTGGGAGTAATAAGTATATTTATTATAGTTCTGACGATAATAACTGTATAATATGGGTAATAATGCATAACATATTAATAAAATTAGGAGTATTAAGTATAATTATTATAGTTCTAGCGATAATAACTGCATAATGTGGGTAATAATGCATGATATATTGATAATATTGCGAGTAATAAGTATAATTATCATAGTTCTAGCAATAATAACTGCATAATATCGGTAATAGTGTATGTTATATTGATAATATTGGGAGTACTAAGTATATTTATTATAGTTCTGGCGATAATAACTGTATAATATGGGTAATAATGCATAACATATTGATAAAATTAGGAGTATTAAGTATAATTATTATAGCTCTAGCGATAATAGCTGCATAATAGGGGTAATAATGCATGTTATACTGATAATAATATAAGTAATAAGTATAACTATTATAGTTCTAACGATAATTACTGTATAATATGGGTAATAATGCATGTTATACTAATAATAATATAAGTAATATGTATACCTATTATAGTTCTAGCGATAATAACTGTATAAAATGATTAATAATGCATAACATATTGATAAAATTAGGAGTAATCAGTATAATTATTATAGTTCTAGCGATAATAACTGCATAATATCGGTAATAGTGTATGTTATATTGATAATATTGAGAGTAATAAGTATATTTATCATAGTTCTAGCAATAATAACTGCATAATATGGGTCATAATGCATGTTATATTGATAAAATGAGGAGTAATAAGTATAATTATTATAGTTCTGGCGAGAATAACTGTATAATATGGGTAATAATGCATAACATATTCATAAAATTAGGAGTATTAAGTATAATTATTATAGCTCTAGCGATAATAACTGCATAATAGGGGTAATAATGCATGTTATACTGATAATAATATAAGTAATAAGTATAACTATTATAGTTCTAGCGATAATAACTGTATAATATGGGTAATAATGCATAACATATTGATAAAATTAGGAGTAATAAGTATAATTATTAGAGTTCTAGCGAAAATAACTGCACAACAGCGGTAGTAGTGCATGTTATATTGATAATACTGGGAGTAGTAAGTATATTTATTATAGTTCTGTTGATAATAACTGCATAATATGGGTAATCATGCATGTTATATTGATAACATTGGGAGTAATAAGTATATTTATTATAGTTCTGACGATAATAACCGTATAATATGGGTAATAATGCATGTTATATTGATAATATTGGGAGTAATAAGTATATTTATTATAGTTCTGACGATAATAACAGTATAATATGGGTAATAATGCATGCTATATTGATAATATTGGGAGTAATAAGTATATTTATTATAGTTCTGACGATAATAACTGTATAATATGGGTAATAATGCATAACATATTAATAAAATTAGGAGTATTAAGTATAATTATTATAGTTCTAGCGATAATAACTGCATAATGTGGGTAATAATGCATGATATATTGATAATATTGCGAGTAATAAGTATAATTATCATAGTTCTAGCAATAATAACTGCATAATATCGGTAATGTGCATGTTATATTAATAATATTGGGAGTAATACGTATATTTATTATAGTTCTGACGATAATAACAGTATAATATGGGTAATAATGCATGGTATATTGATAATATTGGGAGTAATAAGTATAATTATTGTAGTTCTCGCGATAATAACTGCATAATATGGGTAATAATGCATGTTATATTGATAATATTGGGAGTAATAAGAATATTTATTGTAGTTCTCGCGATAATAACTGCTTAATATGGGTAATAATGCATAACATATTGATAAAATTAGGAGTAATAAGTATAATTATTATAGTTCTAGCGATAATAACTGCATAATAGGGGTAATAATGCATGATATATTGATAATATTGCGAGTAATAAGTATAATTATCATAGTTCTAACGATAATAACTGTATAATATGGGTAATAATGCATGTTATACTAATAATAATATAAGTAATATGTATAACTATTATAGTTCTAGCGATAATAACTGTATAATATGATTAATAATGCATAACATATTGATAAAATTAGGAGTAATCAGTATAATTATTATAGTTCTAGCGATAATAACTGCATAATATCGGTAATAGCGTATGTTATATTGATAATATTGGGAGTAATAAGTATATTTATTATAGTTCTGACGATAATAACAGTATAATATGGGTGATAATGCATGTTATATTGATAATATTGGGAGTTATAAGTATAATTATTGTAGTTCTAGCGATAATAACTGCATAATATGGGTAATAATGCATGTTATATTGATAATATTGGGAGTAATATGTATATTTGTTATAGTTCTGACGATAATAACAGTATAATATGGGTAATAGTGCATGTTATATTGATAAAATTGGGAGCAATAGGTATATTTATTATAGTTCTGACGATAATAACAGTATAATACGGGTAATAATGCATGTTATATTGATAATATTGGGAGTAATAAGTATATTTATTATAGTTCTGACGATAATAACAGTATAATATGGGTAATAATGCATGTTATATTGATAATATTGGGAGTAATAAGTATATTTATTATAGTTCTGACGATAATAACTGTATAATATGGGTAATAATGCATAACATATTAATAAAATTAGGAGTATTAAGTATAATTATTATAGTTCTAGCGATAATAACTGCATAATGTGGGTAATAATGCATGATATATTGATAATATTGCGAGTAATATGTATAATTATCATAGTTCTAGCAATAATAACTGCATAATATCGGTAATAGTGTATGTTATATTGATAATATTGGGAGTAATGAGTATATTTATTATAGTTCTGACGATAATAACAGTATAATATGGGTAATAATGCATGTTATATTGATAATATTTGGAGTGTTAAGTATAATTATTGTAGTTCTCGCGATAATAACTGCATAATATGGGTAATAATGCATGTTATATTGATAATATTGGGAGTAATAAGAATAATTATTGTAGTTCTCGCGATAATAACTGCTTAATATGGGTAATAATGCATAACATATTGATAAAATTAGGAGTAATAAGTATAATTATTATAGTTCTGGCGAGAATAACTGTATAATATGGGTAATAATGCATAACATATTCATAAAATTAGGAGTATTAAGTATAATTATTATAGCTCTAGCGATAATAACTGCATAATAGGGGTAATAATGCATGTTATACTGATAATAATATAAGTAATAAGTATAACTATTATAGTTCTAGCGATAATAACTGTATAATATGGGTAATAATGCATAACATATTGATAAAATTAGGAGTAATAAGTATAATTATTATAGTTCTAGCGAAAATAACTGCACAACATCGGTAGTAGTGCATGTTATATTGATAATATTGGGAGTAATAAGTATATTTATTATAGTTCTGTGGATAATAACAGTATAATATGGGTGATAATGCATGTTATATTGATAATATTGGGAGTAATAAGTATAATTATTATAGTTCTAGCGATAATAACTGCATAATATGGGTAATAATGCATGTTATATTGATAATATTGCGAGTAATAAGTACAATTATTATAGTTCGACCGATAACAACTGCATAATATGGGTAATAGTGCATGTTATATTGATAAAGTTAGGAGTAATAAGTATAATTATTATAGTTCTGGCGATAATAACTGCATAATATGGGTAATAATGCATGTCATACTGATAATAATATAAGTAATATGTATAACTATTATGGTTCTAGCGACAATAACTGTATAATATGGGTAATAATGCATAACATATTGATAAAATTAGGAGTAATAAGTATAATTATTATAGTTCTAGCGATAATAACTGCATAATATCGGTAATAGTGTATGTTATATTGATAATATTGGGAGTAATAAGTATAATTATTATAGTTCTGTTGATAATAACTGCATAATATGGGTAATCATGCATGTTATATTGATAATATTGGGAGTAATAAGTATATTTATTATAGTTCTGACGATAATAACCGTATAATATGGGTAATAATGCATGTTATACTGATAATAATATAAGTAATATGTATAACTATTATGGTTCTAGCGACAATAACTGTATAATATGGGTAATAATGCATAACATATTGATAAAATTAGGAGTAATAAGTATAATTATTATAGTTCTAGCGATAATAACTGCATAATATCGGTAATAGTGTATGTTATATTGATAATATTGGGAGTAATAAGTATAATTATTATAGTTCTGTTGATAATAACTGCATAATATGGGTAATCATGCATGTTATATTGATAATATTGGGAGTAATAAGTATATTTATTATAGTTCTGACCATAATAACCGTATAATATGGGTAATAATGCATGTTATATTGATAATATTGGGAGTAATAAGTATATTTATTATAGTTCTGACGATAATAACTGTATAATATGGGTAATAATGCATAACATATTAATAAAATTAGGAGTATTAAGTATAATTATTATAGTTCTAGCGATAATAACTGCATAATATGGGTAATAATGCATGTTATATTGATAATATTGGGAGTAATAAGTATAATTATTGTAGTTCTGGCGATAATAACTGCTTAATATGGGTAATAATGCATAACATATTGATAAAATTAGGAGTAATAAGTATAATTGTTATAGTTCTAGCGATAATAACTGCATAATAGGGGTAATAATGCATGATATATTGATAATATCGCGAGTAATAAGTATAATTATCATAGTTCTAGCAATAATAACTGCATAATATGGGTAATAATGCATGTTATATTGATAAAATGAGGAGTAATAAGTATAATTATTATAGTTCTGGCGATAATAACTGCATAATATGGGTAATAATGCTTGCTATATTGATAATATTGGGAGTAATAAGTATATTTATTAGAGTTCTGACGATAATAACCGTATAATATGGGTAATAATGCATGTTATATTGATAATATTGGGAGTAATAAGAATAATTATTATAGTTCTGGCGAGAATAACTGTATAATATGGGTAATAATGCATAACATATTGATAAAATTAGGAGTAATAAGTATAATTATTATAGTTCTAGCGATAATAACTGCATAATATCGGTAATAGTGTATGTTATATTGATAATATTGGGAGTAATAAGTATAATTATTATAGTTCTGTTGATAATAACTGCATAATATGGGTAATCATGCATGTTATATTGATAATATTGGGAGTAATAAGTATATTTATTATAGTTCTGACGATAATAACTGTATAATATGGGTAATAATGCATAACATATTAATAAAATTAGGAGTATTAAGTATAATTATTATAGTTCTAGCGATAATAACTGCATAATGTGGGTAATAATGCATGATATATTGATAATATTGCGAGTAATAAGTATAATTATCATAGTTCTAGCAATAATAACTGCATAATATCGGTAATAGTGTATGTTATATTGATAATATTGGGAGTAATAAGTATATTTATTATAGTTCTGACGATAATAACAGTATAATATGGGTAATAATGCATGTTATATTGATAATATTGGGAGTAATAAGTATATTTATTATAGTTCTGACGATAATAACTGTATAATATGGGTAATAATGCATAACATATTAATAAAATTAGGAGTATTAAGTATAATTATTATAGTTCTAGCGATAATAACTGCATAATGTGGGTAATAATGCATGATATATTGATAATATTGCGAGTAATAAGTATAATTATCATAGTTCTAGCAATAATAACTGCATAATATCGGTAATAGTGTATGTTATATTGATAATATTGGGAGTACTAAGTATATTTATTATAGTTCTGGCGATAATAACTGTATAAAATGATTAATAATGCATAACATATTGATAAAATTAGGAGTAATCAGTATAATTATTATAGTTCTAGCGATAATAACTGCATAATATCGGTAATAGTGTATGTTATATTGATAATATTGAGAGTAATAAGTATATTTATCATAGTTCTAGCAATAATAACTGCATAATATGGGTCATAATGCATGTTATATTGATAAAATGAGGAGTAATAAGTATAATTATTATAGTTCTGGCGAGAATAACTGTATAATATGGGTAATAATGCATAACATATTCATAAAATTAGGAGTATTAAGTATAATTATTATAGCTCTAGCGATAATAACTGCATAATAGGGGTAATAATGCATGTTATACTGATAATAATATAAGTAATAAGTATAACTATTATAGTTCTAGCGATAATAACTGTATAATATGGGTAATAATGCATAACATAGTGATAAAATTAGGAGTAATAAGTATAATTATTAGAGTTCTAGCGAAAATAACTGCACAACATCGGTAGTAGTGCATGTTATATTGATAATACTGGGAGTAGTAAGTATATTTATTATAGTTCTGTCGATAATAACAGTATAATATGGGTGATAATGCATGTTATATTGATAATATTGGGAGTAATAAGTATAATTATTATAGTTCTAGCGATAATAACTGCATAATATGGGTAATAATGCATGTTATATTGATAAAGTTAGGAGTAATAAGTATAATTATTATAGTTCTGGCGATAATAACTGCATAGTATTGGTAATAATGCATGTAACATTGATAATAGTAAAAATAATAAGAATAACTATTGTAGTTCTAGCGATAATAACTGCATAATATGGGTAATAATGCATGATATATTGATAATATTGCGAGTAATAAGTACAATTATTATAGTTCGACCGATAACAACTGCATAATATGGGTAATAGTGCATGTTATATTGATAAAGTTAGGAGTAATAAGTATAATTATTATAGCTCTGGCGATAATAACTGCATAATATGGGTAATAATGCATGTTATACTGATAATAATATAAGTAATATGTATAACTATTATGGTTCTAGCGACAATAACTGTATAATATGGGTAATAATGCATAACATATTGATAAAATTAGGAGTAATAAGTATAATTATTATAGTTCTAGCGATAATAACTGCATAATATCGGTAATAGTGTATGTTATATTGATAATATTGGGAGTAATAAGTATAATTATTATAGTTCTGTTGATAATAACTGCATAATATGGGTAATCATGCATGTTATATTGATAATATTGGGAGTAATAAGTATATTTATTATAGTTCTGACGATAATAACCGTATAATATGGGTAATAATGCATGTTATACTGATAATAATATAAGTAATATGTATAACTATTATGGTTCTAGCGACAATAACTGTATAATATGGGTAATAATGCATAACATATTGATACAATTAGGAGTAATAAGTATAATTATTATAGTTCTAGCGATAATAACTGCATAATATCGGTAATAGTGTATGTTATATTGATAATATTGGGAGTAATAAGTATAATTATTATAGTTCTGTTGATAATAACTGCATAATATGGGTAATCATGCATGTTATATTGATAATATTGGGAGTAATAAGTATATTTATTATAGTTCTGACGATAATAACCGTATAATATGGGTAATAATGCATGTTATATTGATAATATTGGGAGTAATAAGTATATTTATTATAGTTCTGACGATAATAACAGTATAATATGGGTAATAATGCATGTTATATTGATAATATTGGGAGTAATAAGTATATTTATTATAGTTCTGACGATAATAACTGTATAATATGGGTAATAATGCATAACATATTAATAAAATTAGGAGTATTAAGTATAATTATTATAGTTCTAGCGATAATAACTGCATAATGTGGGTAATAATGCATGATATATTGATAATATTGCGAGTAATAAGTATAATTATCATAGTTCTAGCAATAATAACTGCATAATATCGGTAATGTGCATGTTATATTGATAATATTGGGAGTAATACGTATATTTATTATAGTTCTGACGATAATAACAGTATAATATGGGTAATAATGCATGGTATATTGATAATATTGGGAGTAATAAGTACAATTATTGTAGTTCTCGCGATAATAACTGCATAATATGGGTAATAATGCATGTTATATTGATAATATTGGGAGCAATAAGAATATTTATTGTAGTTCTCGCGATAATAACTGCTTAATATGGGTAATAATGCATAACATATTGATAAAATTAGGAGTAATAAGTATAATTATTATAGTTCTAGCGATAATAACTGCATAATAGGGGTAATAATGCATGATATATTGATAATATTGCGGGTAATAAGTATAATTATCATAGTTCTAGCAATAATAACTGCATAATATGGGTAATAATGCATGTTATATTGATAAAATGAGAAGTAATGAGTATAATTATTATAGTTCTGGCGATAATAACTGTATAATATGGGTAATAATGCATAACATATTGATAAAATTAGGAGTATTAAGTATAATTATTATAGCTCTAGCGATAATAACTGCATAATAGGGATAATAATGCATGTTATACTGATAATAATATAAGTAATAAGTATAACTATTATAGTTCTAACGATAATAACTGTATAATATGGGTAATAATGCATGTTATACTAATAATAATATAAGTAATATGTATAACTATTATAGTTCTAGCGATAATAACTGTATAATATGATTAATAATGCATAACATATTGATAAAATTAGGAGTAATCAGTATAATTATTATAGTTCTAGCGATAATAACTGCATAATATGGGTAATAATGCATGTTATATTGATAATATTGGGAGTAATAAGTATATTTATTATAGTTCTGACGATAATAACAGTATAATATGGGTAATAATGCATGTTATATTGATAATATTGGGAGTAATAAGTATATTTATTATAGTTCTGACGATAATAACTGTATAATATGGGTAATAATGCATAACATATTAATAAAATTAGGAGTATTAAGTATAATTATTATAGTTCTAGCGATAATAACTGCATAATGTGGGTAATAATGCATGATATATTGATAATATTGCGAGTAATAAGTATAATTATCATAGTTCTAGCAATAATAACTGCATAATATCGGTAATAGTGTATGTTATATTGATAATATTGGGAGTAATAAGTATATTTATTATAGTTCTGACGATAATAACAGTATAATATGGGTAATAATGCATGTTATATTGATAATATTTGGAGTGTTAAGTATAATTATTGTAGTTCTCGCGATAATAACTGCATAATATGGGTAATAATGCATGTTGGATTGATAATATTGGGAGTAATAAGAATAATTATTGTAGTTCTGACGATAATAACTGTATAATATGGGTAATAATGCATGTTATATTGATAAAATTGGGAGTAATAAGTATAATTATTATAGTTCTAGCGATAATAACTGCATAATAGGGGTAATAATGCATGATATATTGATAATATTGCGAGTAATAAGTATAATTATCATAGTTCTAGCAATAATAACTGCATAATATCGGTAATAGTGTATGTTATATTGATAATATTGGGAGTAATAAGTATATTTATTATAGTTCTGACGATAATAACAGTATAATATGGGTAATAATGCATGTTATATTGATAATGTTGGGAGTAATAAGTATATTTATTATAGTTCTGACGATAATAACTGTATAATATGGGTAATAATGCATGTTATATTGATAAAATTGGGAGTAATAAGTATATTTATTATAGTTCTGACGATAATAACAGTATAATACGGGTAATAATACATGTTATATTGATAATATTTGGAGTGTTAAGTATAATTATTGTAGTTCTCGCGATAATAACTGCATAATATGGGTAATAATGCATGTTATATTGATAATATTGGGAGTAATAAGAATAATTATTGTAGTTCTCGCGATAATAACTGCTTAATATGGGTAATAATGCATAACATATTGATAAAATTAGGAGTAATAAGTATAATTATTATCGTTCTAGCGATAATAACTGCATAATAGGGGTAATAATGCATGATATAGTGATAATATTGCGAGTAATAAGTATAATTATCATAGTTCTAGCAATAATAACTGCATAATATGGGTAATAATGCATGTTATATTGATAAAATGAGGAGTAATAAGTATAATTATTATAGTTCTGGCGATAATAACTGTATAATATGGGTAAAAATGCATAACATATTGATAGAATTAGGAGTATTAAGTATAATTATTATAGCTCTAGCGATAATAACTGCATAATAGGGGTAATAATGCATGTTATACTGATAATAATATAAGTAATAAGTATAAGTATTATAGTTCTAGCGATAATAACTGTATAATATGGGTAATAATGCATAACATATTGATAAAATTAGGAGTAATAAGTATAATTATTATAGTTCTAGCGATAATAACTGCACAATATCGGTAATAGTGCATGTTATATTGATAATATTCGGAGTAATAAGTATATTTATTATAGTTCTGACGATAATAACTGTATAATATGGGTAATAATGCATGTTATATTGATAATATTTGGAGTCATAAGTATAATTATTGTAGTTCTCGCGATAATAACTGCATAATATGGGTAATAATGCATGTTATATTGATAATATTGGGAGTAATAAGTATAATTATTGTAGTTCTAGCGATAATAACTGCATAATATGGGTAATAATGCATGTTATATTGATAAAGTTAGGAGTAATAAGTATAATTATTATAGTTCTGGCGATAATAACTGCATAGTATTGGTAATAATGCATGTAACATTGATAATAGTAAAAATTATAAGAATAACTATTGTAGTTCTAGCGATAATAACTGCATAATATGGGTAATAATGCATGATATATTGATAATATTGCGAGTAATAAGTACAATTATTATAGTTCGACCGATAACAACTGCATAATATGGGTAATAGTGCATGTTATATTGATAAAGTTAGGAGTAATAAGTATAATTATTATAGTTCTGGCGATAATAACTGCATAATATGGGTAATAATGCATGTTATACTGATAATAATATAAGTAATATGTATAACTATTATGGTTCTAGCGACAATAACTGTATAATATGGGTAATAATGCATAACATATTGATAAAATTAGGAGTAATAAGTATAATTATTATAGTTCTAGCGATAATAACTGCATAATATCGGTAATAGTGTATGTTATATTGATAATATTGGGAGTAATAAGTATAATTATTATAGTTCTGTTGATAATAACTGCATAATATGGGTAATCATGCATGTTATATTGATAATATTGGGAGTAATAAGTATATTTATTATAGTTCTGACGATAATAACCGTATAATATGGGTAATAATGCATGTTATATTGATAATATTGGGAGTAATAAGTATATTTATTATAGTTCTGACGATAATAACAGTATAATATGGGTAATAATGCATGTTATATTGATAATATTGGGAGTAATAAGTATATTTATTATAGTTCTGACGATAATAACTGTATAATATGGGTAATAATGCATAACATATTAATAAAATTAGGAGTATTAAGTATAATTATTATAGTTCTAGCGATAATAACTGCATAATGTGGGTAATAATGCATGATATATTGATAATATTGCGAGTAATAAGTATAATTATCATAGTTCTAGCAATAATAACTGCATAATATCGGTAATGTGCATGTTATATTGATAATATTGGGAGTAATACGTATATTTATTATAGTTCTGACGATAATAACAGTATAATATGGGTAATAATGCATGGTATATTGATAATATTGGGAGTAATAAGTACAATTATTGTAGTTCTCGCGATAATAACTGCATAATATGGGTAATAATGCATGTTATATTGATAATATTGGGAGCAATAAGAATATTTATTGTAGTTCTCGCGATAATAACTGCTTAATATGGGTAATAATGCATAACATATTGATAAAATTAGGAGTAATAAGTATAATTATTATAGTTCTAGCGATAATAACTGCATAATAGGGGTAATAATGCATGATATATTGATAATATTGCGGGTAATAAGTATAATTATCATAGTTCTAGCAATAATAACTGCATAATATGGGTAATAATGCATGTTATATTGATAAAATGAGAAGTAATGAGTATAATTATTATAGTTCTGGCGATAATAACTGTATAATATGGGTAATAATGCATAACATATTGATAAAATTAGGAGTATTAAGTATAATTATTATAGCTCTAGCGATAATAACTGCATAATAGGGATAATAATGCATGTTATACTGATAATAATATAAGTAATAAGTATAACTATTATAGTTCTAACGATAATAACTGTATAATATGGGTAATAATGCATGTTATACTAATAATAATATAAGTAATATGTATAACTATTATAGTTCTAGCGATAATAACTGTATAATATGATTAATAATGCATAACATATTGATAAAATTAGGAGTAATCAGTATAATTATTATAGTTCTAGCGATAATAACTGCATAATATGGGTAATAATGCATGTTATATTGATAATATTGGGAGTAATAAGTATATTTATTATAGTTCTGACGATAATAACAGTATAATATGGGTAATAATGCATGTTATATTGATAATATTGGGAGTAATAAGTATATTTATTATAGTTCTGACGATAATAACTGTATAATATGGGTAATAATGCATAACATATTAATAAAATTAGGAGTATTAAGTATAATTATTATAGTTCTAGCGATAATAACTGCATAATGTGGGTAATAATGCATGATATATTGATAATATTGCGAGTAATAAGTATAATTATCATAGTTCTAGCAATAATAACTGCATAATATCGGTAATAGTGTATGTTATATTGATAATATTGGGAGTAATAAGTATATTTATTATAGTTCTGACGATAATAACAGTATAATATGGGTAATAATGCATGTTATATTGATAATATTTGGAGTGTTAAGTATAATTATTGTAGTTCTCGCGATAATAACTGCATAATATGGGTAATAATGCATGTTGGATTGATAATATTGGGAGTAATAAGAATAATTATTGTAGTTCTGACGATAATAACTGTATAATATGGGTAATAATGCATGTTATATTGATAAAATTGGGAGTAATAAGTATAATTATTATAGTTCTAGCGATAATAACTGCATAATAGGGGTAATAATGCATGATATATTGATAATATTGCGAGTAATAAGTATAATTATCATAGTTCTAGCAATAATAACTGCATAATATCGGTAATAGTGTATGTTATATTGATAATATTGGGAGTAATAAGTATATTTATTATAGTTCTGACGATAATAACAGTATAATATGGGTAATAATGCATGTTATATTGATAATGTTGGGAGTAATAAGTATATTTATTATAGTTCTGACGATAATAACTGTATAATATGGGTAATAATGCATGTTATATTGATAAAATTGGGAGTAATAAGTATATTTATTATAGTTCTGACGATAATAACAGTATAATACGGGTAATAATACATGTTATATTGATAATATTTGGAGTGTTAAGTATAATTATTGTAGTTCTCGCGATAATAACTGCATAATATGGGTAATAATGCATGTTATATTGATAATATTGGGAGTAATAAGAATAATTATTGTAGTTCTCGCGATAATAACTGCTTAATATGGGTAATAATGCATAACATATTGATAAAATTAGGAGTAATAAGTATAATTATTATCGTTCTAGCGATAATAACTGCATAATAGGGGTAATAATGCATGATATAGTGATAATATTGCGAGTAATAAGTATAATTATCATAGTTCTAGCAATAATAACTGCATAATATGGGTAATAATGCATGTTATATTGATAAAATGAGGAGTAATAAGTATAATTATTATAGTTCTGGCGATAATAACTGTATAATATGGGTAAAAATGCATAACATATTGATAGAATTAGGAGTATTAAGTATAATTATTATAGCTCTAGCGATAATAACTGCATAATAGGGGTAATAATGCATGTTATACTGATAATAATATAAGTAATAAGTATAAGTATTATAGTTCTAGCGATAATAACTGTATAATATGGGTAATAATGCATAACATATTGATAAAATTAGGAGTAATAAGTATAATTATTATAGTTCTAGCGATAATAACTGCACAATATCGGTAATAGTGCATGTTATATTGATAATATTCGGAGTAATAAGTATATTTATTATAGTTCTGACGATAATAACTGTATAATATGGGTAATAATGCATGTTATATTGATAATATTTGGAGTCATAAGTATAATTATTGTAGTTCTCGCGATAATAACTGCATAATATGGGTAATAATGCATGTTATATTGATAATATTGGGAGTAATAAGTATAATTATTGTAGTTCTAGCGATAATAACTGCATAATATGGGTAATAATGCATGTTATATTGATAAAGTTAGGAGTAATAAGTATAATTATTATAGTTCTGGCGATAATAACTGCATAGTATTGGTAATAATGCATGTAACATTGATAATAGTAAAAATTATAAGAATAACTATTGTAGTTCTAGCGATAATAACTGCATAATATGGGTAATAATGCATGATATATTGATAATATTGCGAGTAATAAGTACAATTATTATAGTTCGACCGATAACAACTGCATAATATGGGTAATAGTGCATGTTATATTGATAAAGTTAGGAGTAATAAGTATAATTATTATAGTTCTGGCGATAATAACTGCATAATATGGGTAATAATGCATGTTATACTGATAATAATATAAGTAATATGTATAACTATTATGGTTCTAGCGACAATAACTGTATAATATGGGTAATAATGCATAACATATTGATAAAATTAGGAGTAATAAGTATAATTATTATAGTTCTAGCGATAATAACTGCATAATATCGGTAATAGTGTATGTTATATTGATAATATTGGGAGTAATAAGTATAATTATTATAGTTCTGTTGATAATAACTGCATAATATGGGTAATCATGCATGTTATATTGATAATATTGGGAGTAATAAGTATATTTATTATAGTTCTGACGATAATAACCGTATAATATGGGTAATAATGCATGTTATACTGATAATAATATAAGTAATATGTATAACTATTATGGTTCTAGCGACAATAACTGTATAATATGGGTAATAATGCATAACATATTGATAAAATTAGGAGTAATAAGTGTAATTATTATAGTTCTAGCGATAATAACTGCATAATATCGGTAATAGTGTATGTTATATTGATAATATTGGGAGTAATAAGTATAATTATTATAGTTCTGTTGATAATAACTGCATAATATGGGTAATCATGCATGTTATATTGATAATATTGGGAGTAATAAGTATATTTATTATAGTTCTGGCGATAATAACCGTATAATATGGGTAATAATGCATGTTATATTGATAATATTGGGAGTAATAAGTATATTTATTATAGTTCTGACGATAATAACAGTATAATATGGGTAATAATGCATGTTATATTGATAATATTGGGAGTAATAAGTATATTTACTATAGTTCTGACGATAATAACTGTATAATATGGGTAATAATGCATAACATATTAATAAAATTAGGAGTATTAAGTATAATTATTATAGTTCTAGCGATAATAACTGCATAATGTGGGTAATAATGCATGATATATTGATAATATTGCGAGTAATAAGTATAATTATCATAGTTCTAGCAATAATAACTGCATAATATCGGTAATAGTGTATGTTATATTGATAATATTGGGAGTAATAAGTATATTTATTATAGTTCTGACGATAATAACAGTATAATATGGGTAATAATGCATGTTATATTGATAATATTTGGAGTGTTAAGTATAATTATTGTAGTTCTCGCGATAATAACTGCATAATATGGGTAATAATGCATGTTGGATTGATAATATTGGGAGTAATAAGAATAATTATTGTAGTTCTCGCGATAATAACTGCTTAATATGGGTAATAATGCATAACATATTGATAAAATTAGGAGTAATAAGTATAATTATTATAGTTCTAGCGATAATAACTGCATAATAGGGGTAATAATGCATAATATATTGATAATATTGCGAGTAATAAGTATAATTATCATAGTTCTAGCAATAATAACTGCATAATATCGGTAATAGTGTATGTTATATTGATAATATTGGGAGTAATAAGTATATTTATTATAGTTCTGACGATAATAACAGTATAATATGGGTAATAATACATGTTATATTGATAATATTTGGAGTGTTAAGTATAATTATTGTAGTTCTCGCGATAATAACTGCATAATATGGGTAATAATGCATGTTATATTGATAATATTGGGAGTAATAAGAATAATTATTGTAGTTCTCGCGATAATAACTGCTTAATATGGGTAATAATGCATAACATATTGATAAAATTAGGAGTAATAAGTATAATTATTATAGTTCTAGCGATAATAACTGCATAATATCGGTAATAGTGTATGTTATATTGATAATATTGGGAGTAATAAGTATAATTATTATAGTTCTGTTGATAATAACTGCATAATATGGGTAATCATGCATGTTATATTGATAATATTGGGAGTAATAAGTATATTTATTATAGTTCTGACGATAATAACCGTATAATATGGGTAATAATGCATGTTATACTGATAATAATATAAGTAATATGTATAACTATTATGGTTCTAGCGACAATAACTGCATAATATGGGTAATAATGCATAACATATTGATAAAATTAGGAGTAATAAGTATAATTATTATAGTTCTTGCGATAATAACTGCATAATATCGGTAATAGTGTATGTTATATTGATAATATTGGGAGTAATAAGTATAATTATTATAGTTCTGTTGATAATAACTGCATAATATGGGTAATCATGCATGTTATATTGATAATATTGGGAGTAATAAGTATATTTATTATAGTTCTGACGATAATAACCGTATAATATGGGTAATAATGCATGTTATATTGATAATATTGGGAGTAATAAGTATATTTATTATAGTTCTGACGATAATAACAGTATAATATGGGTAATAATGCATGTTATATTGATAATATTGGGAGTAATAAGTATATTTATTATAGTTCTGACGATAATAACTGTATAATATGGGTAATAATGCATAACATATTAATAAAATTAGGAGTATTAAGTATAATTATTATAGTTCTAGCGATAATAACTGCATAATGTGGGTAATAATGCATGATATATTGATAATATTGCGAGTAATAAGTATAATTATCATAGTTCTAGCAATAATAACTGCATAATATCGGTAATGTGCATGTTATATTAATAATATTGGGAGTAATACGTATATTTATTATAGTTCTGACGATAATAACAGTATAATATGGGTAATAATGCATGGTATATTGATAATATTGGGAGTAATAAGTATAATTATTGTAGTTCTCGCGATAATAACTGCATAATATGGGTAATAATGCATGTTATATTGATAATATTGGGAGTAATAAGAATATTTATTGTAGTTCTCGCGATAATAACTGCTTAATATGGGTAATAATGCATAACATATTGATAAAATTAGGAGTAATAAGTATAATTATTATAGTTCTAGCGATAATAACTGCATAATAGGGGTAATAATGCATGATATATTGATAATATTGCGAGTAATAAGTATAATTATCATAGTTCTAACGATAATAACTGTATAATATGGGTAATAATGCATGTTATACTAATAATAATATAAGTAATATGTATAACTATTATAGTTCTAGCGATAATAACTGTATAATATGATTAATAATGCATAACATATTGATAAAATTAGGAGTAATCAGTATAATTATTATAGTTCTAGCGATAATAACTGCATAATATCGGTAATAGTGTATGTTATATTGATAATATTGGGAGTAATAAGTATATTTATTATAGTTCTGACGATAATAACAGTATAATATGGGTGATAATGCATGTTATATTGATAATATTGGGAGTTATAAGTATAATTATTGTAGTTCTAGCGATAATAACTGCATAATATGGGTAATAATGCATGTTATATTGATAATATTGGGAGTAATAAGTATATTTGTTATAGTTCTGACGATAATAACAGTATAATATGGGTAATAGTGCATGTTATATTGATAAAATTGGGAGCAATAGGTATATTTATTATAGTTCTGACGATAATAACAGTATAATACGGGTAATAATGCATGTTATATTGATAATATTGGGAGTAATAAGTATATTTATTATAGTTCTGACGATAATAACAGTATAATATGGGTAATAATGCATGTTATATTGATAATATTGGGAGTAATAAGTATATTTATTATAGTTCTGACGATAATAACTGTATAATATGGGTAATAATGCATAACATATTAATAAAATTAGGAGTATTAAGTATAATTATTATAGTTCTAGCGATAATAACTGCATAATGTGGGTAATAATGCATGATATATTGATAATATTGCGAGTAATAAGTATAATTATCATAGTTCTAGCAATAATAACTGCATAATATCGGTAATAGTGTATGTTATATTGATAATATTGGGAGTAATAAGTATATTTATTATAGTTCTGACGATAATAACAGTATAATATGGGTAATAATGCATGTTATATTGATAATATTTGGAGTGTTAAGTATAATTATTGTAGTTCTCGCGATAATAACTGCATAATATGGGTAATAATGCATGTTATATTGATAATATTGGGAGTAATAAGAATAATTATTGTAGTTCTCGCGATAATAACTGCTTAATATGGGTAATAATGCATAACATATTGATAAAATTAGGAGTAATAAGTATAATTATTATAGTTCTAGCGATAATAACTGCATAACAGGGGTAATAATGCATGATATATTGATAATATTGCGAGTAATAAGTATAATTATCATAGTTCTAGCAATAATAACTGCATAATATCGGTAATAGTGTATGTTATATTGATAATATTGGGAGTAATAAGTATATTTATTATAGTTCTGACGATAATAACAGTATAATATGGGTAATAATGCATGTTATATTGATAATATTGGGAGTAATAAGTATATTTATTATAGTTCTGACGATAATAACTGTATAATATGGGTAATAATGCATGTTATATTGATAAAATTGGGAGTAATAAGTATATTTATTATAGTTCTGACGATAATAACAGTATAATACGGGTAATAATACATGTTATGTTGATAATATTGGGAGTACTAAGTATAATTATCATAGTTCTAGCAATAATAATTGCATAATTAGGGTAATAATGCATGTTATATTGATAAAATGAGGAGTAATAAGTATAATTATTATAGTTCTGGCGATAATAACTGTATAATATGGGTAATAATGCATAACATATTGATAAAATTAGGAGTATTAAGTATAATTATTATAGCTCTAGCGATAATAACTGCATAATAGGGGTAATAATGCATGTTATATTGATAATATTGGGAGTAATAAGTATATTTATTATAGTTCTGACGATAATAACTGTATAATATGGGTAATAATGCATAACATATTAATAAAATTAGGAGTATTAAGTATAATTATTATAGTTCTAGCGATAATAACTGCATAATGTGGGTAATAATGCATGATATATTGATAATATTGCGAGTAATAAGTATAATTATCATAGTTCTAGCAATAATAACTGCATAATATCGGTAATAGTGTATGTTATATTGATAATATTGGGAGTAATAAGTATATTTATTATAGTTCTGACGATAATAACAGTATAATATGGGTAATAATGCATGTTATATTGATAATATTTGGAGTGTTAAGTATAATTATTGTAGTTCTCGCGATAATAACTGCATAATATGGGTAATAATGCATGTTATATTGATAATATTGGGAGTAATAAGAATAATTATTGTAGTTCTCGCGATAATAACTGCTTAATATGGGTAATAATGCATAACATATTGATAAAATTAGGAGTAATAAGTATAATTATTATAGTTCTAGCGATAATAACTGCATAACAGGGGTAATAATGCATGATATATTGATAATATTGCGAGTAATAAGTATAATTATCATAGTTCTAGCAATAATAACTGCATAATATCGGTAATAGTGTATGTTATATTGATAATATTGGGAGTAATAAGTATATTTATTATAGTTCTGACGATAATAACAGTATAATATGGGTAATAATGCATGTTATATTGATAATATTGGGAGTAATAAGTATATTTATTATAGTTCTGACGATAATAACTGTATAATATGGGTAATAATGCATGTTATATTGATAAAATTGGGAGTAATAAGTATATTTATTATAGTTCTGACGATAATAACAGTATAATACGGGTAATAATACATGTTATGTTGATAATATTGGGAGTACTAAGTATAATTATCATAGTTCTAGCAATAATAATTGCATAATTAGGGTAATAATGCATGTTATATTGATAAAATGAGGAGTAATAAGTATAATTATTATAGTTCTGGCGATAATAACTGTATAATATGGGTAATAATGCATAACATATTGATAAAATTAGGAGTATTAAGTATAATTATTATAGCTCTAGCGATAATAACTGCATAATAGGGGTAATAATGCATGTTATACTGATAATAATATAAGTAATAAGTATAACTATTATAGTTCTAGCGATAATAACTGTATAATATGGGTAATAATGCATAACATATTGATAAAATTAGGAGTAATAAGTATAATTATCATAGTTCTAGCAATAATAACTGCATAATATCGGTAATGTGCATGTTATATTAATAATATTGGGAGTAATACGTATATTTATTATAGTTCTGACGATAATAACAGTATAATATGGGTAATAATGCATGGTATATTGATAATATTGGGAGTAATAAGTATAATTATTGTAGTTCTCGCGATAATAACTGCATAATATGGGTAATAATGCATCTTATATTGATAATATTGGGAGTAATAAGAATATTTATTGTAGTTCTCGCGATAATAACTGCTTAATATGGGTAATAATGCATAACATATTGATAAAATTAGGAGTAATAAGTATAATTATTATAGTTCTAGCGATAATAACTGCATAATAGGGGTAATAATGCATGATATATTGATAATATTGCGAGTAATAAGTATAATTATCATAGTTCTAACGATAATAACTGTATAATATGGGTAATAATGCATGTTATACTAATAATAATATAAGTAATATGTATAACTATTATAGTTCTAGCGATAATAACTGTATAATATGATTAATAATGCATAACATATTGATAAAATTAGGAGTAATCAGTATAATTATTATAGTTCTAGCGATAATAACTGCATAATATCGGTAATAGTGTATGTTATATTGATAATATTGGGAGTAATAAGTATATTTATTATAGTTCTGACGATAATAACAGTATAATATGGGTGATAATGCATGTTATATTGATAATATTGGGAGTTATAAGTATAATTATTGTAGTTCTAGCGATAATAACTGCATAATATGGGTAATAATGCATGTTATATTGATAATATTGGGAGTAATAAGTATATTTGTTATAGTTCTGACGATAATAACAGTATAATATGGGTAATAGTGCATGTTATATTGATAAAATTGGGAGCAATAGGTATATTTATTATAGTTCTGACGATAATAACAGTATAATACGGGTAATAATGCATGTTATATTGATAATATTGGGAGTAATAAGTATATTTATTATAGTTCTGACGATAATAACAGTATAATATGGGTAATAATGCATGTTATATTGATAATATTGGGAGTAATAAGTATATTTATTATAGTTCTGACGATAATAACTGTATAATATGGGTAATAATGCATGTTATATTGATAAAATTGGGAGTAATAAGTATATTTATTATAGTTCTGACGATAATAACAGTATAATACGGGTAATAATACATGTTATGTTGATAATATTGGGAGTACTAAGTATAATTATCATAGTTCTAGCAATAATAATTGCATAATTAGGGAAATAATGCATGTTATATTGATAAAATGAGGAGTAATAAGTATAATTATTATAGTTCTGGCGATAATAACTGTATAATATGGGTAATAATGCATAACATATTGATAAAATTAGGAGTATTAAGTATAATTATTATAGCTCTAGCGATAATAACTGCATAATAGGGGTAATAATGCATGTTATACTGATAATAATATAAGTAATAAGTATAACTATTATAGTTCTAGCGATAATAACTGTATAATATGGGTAATAATGCATAACATATTGATAAAATTAGGAGTAATAAGTATAATTATTATAGTTCTAGCGATAATAACTGCACAATATCGGTAATGTGCATGTTATATTGATAATATTGGGAGTAATAAGTATATTTATTATAGTTCTGACGATAATAACAGTATAATACGGGTAATAATGCATGGTATATTGATAATACTGGGAGTAATAAGTATAATTATTGTAGTTCTCGCGATAATAACTGCATAATATGGGTAATAATGCATGTTATATTGTAAATATTGGGAGTAATAAGAATATTTATTGTAGTTCTCGCGATAATAACTGCTTAATATGGGTAATAATGCATAACATATTGATAAAATTAGGAGTAATAAGTATAATTATTATAGTTCTAGCGATAATAACTGCATAATAGGGGTAATAATGCATGATATATTGATAATATTGCGAGTAATAAGTATAATTATCATAGTTCTAGCAATAATAACTGCATAATATCGGTAATAGTGTATGTTATATTGATAATATTGGGAGTAATAAGTATATTTATTATAGTTCTGACCATAATAACAGTATAATATGGGTAATAATACATGTTATATTGATAATATTTGGAGTGTTAAGTATAATTATTGTAGTTCTCGCGATAATAACTGCATAATATGGGTAATAATGCATGTTATATTGATAATATTGGGAGTAATAAGTATATTTGTTATAGTTCTGACGATAATAACAGTATAATATGGGTAATAGTGCATGTTATATTGATAAAATTGGGAGCAATAGGTATATTTATTATAGTTCTGACGATAATAACAGTATAATACGGGTAATAATGCATGTTATATTGATAATATTTGGAGTGTTAAGTATAATTATTGTAGTTCTCGCGATAATAACTGCATAATATGGGTAATAATGCATGTTATATTGATAATATTGGGAGTAATAAGAATAATTATTGTAGTTCTCGCGATAATAACTGCTTAATATGGGTAATAATGCATAACATATTGATAAAATTAGGAGTAATAAGTATAATTATTATAGTTCTAGCGATAATAACTGCATAATATCGGTAATAGTGTATGTTATATTGATAATATTGGGAGTAATAAGTATAATTATTATAGTTCTGTTGATAATAACTGCATAATATGGGTAATCATGCATGTTATATTGATAATATTGGGAGTAATAAGTATATTTATTATAGTTCTGACGATAATAACCGTATAATATGGGTAATAATGCATGTTATACTGATAATAATATAAGTAATATGTATAACTATTATGGTTCTAGCGACAATAACTGTATAATATGGGTAATAATGCATAACATATTGATAAAATTAGGAGTAATAAGTATAATTATTATAGTTCTTGCGATAATAACTGCATAATATCGGTAATAGTGTATGTTATATTGATAATATTGGGAGTAATAAGTATAATTATTATAGTTCTGTTGATAATAACTGCATAATATGGGTAATCATGCATGTTATATTGATAATATTGGGAGTAATAAGTATATTTATTATAGTTCTGACGATAATAACCGTATAATATGGGTAATAATGCATGTTATATTGATAATATTGGGAGTAATAAGTATATTTATTATAGTTCTGACGATAATAACAGTATAATATGGGTAATAATGCATGTTATATTGATAATATTGGGAGTAATAAGTATATTTATTATAGTTCTGACGATAATAACAGTATAATATGGGTGATAATGCATGTTATATTGATAATATTGGGAGTTATAAGTATAATTATTGTAGTTCTAGCGATAATAACTGCATAATATGGGTAATAATGCATGTTATATTGATAATATTGGGAGTAATAAGTATATTTATTATAGTTCTGACGATAATAACTGTATAATATGGGTAATAATGCATAACATATTAATAAAATTAGGAGTATTAAGTATAATTATTATAGTTCTAGCGATAATAACTGCATAATGTGGGTAATAATGCATGATATATTGATAATATTGCGAGTAATAAGTATAATTATCATAGTTCTAGCAATAATAACTGCATAATATCGGTAATAGTGTATGTTATATTGATAATATTGGGAGTAATAAGTATATTTATTATAGTTCTGACGATAATAACAGTATAATATGGGTAATAATGCATGTTATATTGATAATATTTGGAGTGTTAAGTATAATTATTGTAGTTCTCGCGATAATAACTGCATAATATGGGTAATAATGCATGTTATATTGATAATATTGGGAGTAATAAGAATAATTATTGTAGTTCTCGCGATAATAACTGCTTAATATGGGTAATAATGCATAACATATTGATAAAATTAGGAGTAATAAGTATAATTATTATAGTTCTAGCGATAATAACTGCATAATGGGGGTAATAATGCATGATATATTGATAATATTGCGAGTAATAAGTATAATTATCATAGTTCTAGCAATAATAACTGCATAATATCGGTAATAGTGTATGTTATATTGATAATATTGGGAGTAATAAGTATATTTATTATAGTTCTGACGATAATAACAGTATAATATGGGTAATAATGCATGTTATATTGATAATATTGGGAGTAATAAGTATATTTATTATAGTTCTGACGATAATAACTGTATAATATGGGTAATAATGCATGTTATATTGATAAAATTGGGAGTAATAAGTATATTTATTATAGTTCTGACGATAATAACAGTATAATACGGGTAATAATACATGTTATGTTGATAATATTGGGAGTACTAAGTATAATTATCATAGTTCTAGCAATAATAATTGCATAATTAGGGTAATAATGCATGTTATATTGATAAAATGAGGAGTAATAAGTATAATTATTATAGTTCTGGCGATAATAACTGTATAATATGGGTAATAATGCATAACATATTGATAAAATTAGGAGTATTAAGTATAATTATTATAGCTCTAGCGATAATAACTGCATAATAGGGGTAATAATGCATGTTATACTGATAATAATATAAGTAATAAGTATAACTATTATAGTTCTAGCGATAATAACTGTATAATATGGGTAATAATGCATAACATATTGATAAAATTAGGAGTAATAAGTATAATTATCATAGTTCTAGCAATAATAACTGCATAATATCGGTAATGTGCATGTTATATTAATAATATTGGGAGTAATACGTATATTTATTATAGTTCTGACGATAATAACAGTATAATATGGGTAATAATGCATGGTATATTGATAATATTGGGAGTAATAAGTATAATTATTGTAGTTCTCGCGATAATAACTGCATAATATGGGTAATAATGCATGTTATATTGATAATATTGGGAGTAATAAGAATATTTATTGTAGTTCTCGCGATAATAACTGCTTAATATGGGTAATAATGCATAACATATTGATAAAATTAGGAGTAATAAGTATAATTATTATAGTTCTAGCGATAATAACTGCATAATAGGGGTAATAATGCATGATATATTGATAATATTGCGAGTAATAAGTATAATTATCATAGTTCTAACGATAATAACTGTATAATATGGGTAATAATGCATGTTATACTAATAATAATATAAGTAATATGTATAACTATTATAGTTCTAGCGATAATAACTGTATAATATGATTAATAATGCATAACATATTGATAAAATTAGGAGTAATCAGTATAATTATTATAGTTCTAGCGATAATAACTGCATAATATCGGTAATAGTGTATGTTATATTGATAATATTGGGAGTAATAAGTATATTTATTATAGTTCTGACGATAATAACAGTATAATATGGGTGATAATGCATGTTATATTGATAATATTGGGAGTTATAAGTATAATTATTGTAGTTCTAGCGATAATAACTGCATAATATGGGTAATAATGCATGTTATATTGATAATATTGGGAGTAATAAGTATATTTGTTATAGTTCTGACGATAATAACAGTATAATATGGGTAATAGTGCATGTTATATTGATAAAATTGGGAGCAATAGGTATATTTATTATAGTTCTGACGATAATAACAGTATAATACGGGTAATAATGCATGTTATATTGATAATATTGGGAGTAATAAGTATATTTATTATAGTTCTGACGATAATAACAGTATAATATGGGTAATAATGCATGTTATATTGATAATATTGGGAGTAATAAGTATATTTATTATAGTTCTGACGATAATAACTGTATAATATGGGTAATAATGCATGTTATATTGATAAAATTGGGAGTAATAAGTATATTTATTATAGTTCTGACGATAATAACAGTATAATACGGGTAATAATACATGTTATGTTGATAATATTGGGAGTACTAAGTATAATTATCATAGTTCTAGCAATAATAATTGCATAATTAGGGTAATAATGCATGTTATATTGATAAAATGAGGAGTAATAAGTATAATTATTATAGTTCTGGCGATAATAACTGTATAATATGGGTAATAATGCATAACATATTGATAAAATTAGGAGTATTAAGTATAATTATTATAGCTCTAGCGATAATAACTGCATAATAGGGGTAATAATGCATGTTATACTGATAATAATATAAGTAATAAGTATAACTATTATAGTTCTAGCGATAATAACTGTATAATATGGGTAATAATGCATAACATATTGATAAAATTAGGAGTAATAAGTATAATTATTATAGTTCTAGCGATAATAACTGCACAATATCGGTAATGTGCATGTTATATTGATAATATTGGGAGTAATAAGTATATTTATTATAGTTCTGACGATAATAACAGTATAATATGGGTAATAATGCATGGTATATTGATAATATTGGGAGTAATAAGTATAATTATTGTAGTTCTCGCGATAATAACTGCATAATATGGGTAATAATGCATGTTATATTGTAAATATTGGGAGTAATAAGAATATTTATTGTAGTTCTCGCGATAATAACTGCTTAATATGGGTAATAATGCATAACATATTGATAAAATTAGGAGTAATAAGTATAATTATTATAGTTCTAGCGATAATAACTGCATAATAGGGGTAATAATGCATGATATATTGATATTATTGCGAGTAATAAGTATAATTATCATAGTTCTAGCAATAATAACTGCATAATATCGGTAATAGTGTATGTTATATTGATAATATTGGGAGTAATAAGTATATTTATTATAGTTCTGACCATAATAACAGTATAATATGGGTAATAATACATGTTATATTGATAATATTTGGAGTGTTAAGTATAATTATTGTAGTTCTCGCGATAATAACTGCATAATATGGGTAATAATGCATGTTATATTGATAATATTGGGAGTAATAAGTATATTTGTTATAGTTCTGACGATAATAACAGTATAATATGGGTAATAGTGCATGTTATATTGATAAAATTGGGAGCAATAGGTATATTTATTATAGTTCTGACGATAATAACAGTATAATACGGGTAATAATGCATGTTATATTGATAATATTTGGAGTGTTAAGTATAATTATTGTAGTTCTCGCGATAATAACTGCATAATATGGGTAATAATGCATGTTATATTGATAATATTGGGAGTAATAAGAATAATTATTGTAGTTCTCGCGATAATAACTGCTTAATATGGGTAATAATGCATAACATATTGATAAAATTAGGAGTAATAAGTATAATTATTATAGTTCTAGCGATAATAACTGCATAATAGGGGTAATAATGCATGATATATTGATAATATTGCGAGTAATAAGTATAATTATCATAGTTCTAGCAATAATAACTGCATAATATGGGTAATAATGCATGTTATATTGATAAAATGAGGAGTAATAAGTATAATTATTATAGTTCTGGCGATAATAACTGTATAATATGGGTAAAAATGCATAACATATTGATAGAATTAGGAGTATTAAGTATAATTATTATAGCTCTAGCGATAATAACTGCATAATAGGGGTAATAATGCATGTTATACTGATAATAATATAAGTAATAAGTATAAGTATTATAGTTCTAGCGATAATAACTGTATAATATGGGTAATAATGCATAACATATTGATAAAATTAGGAGTATTAAGTATAATTATTATAGTTCTAGCGATAATAACTGCACAATATCGGTAATAGTGCATGTTATATTGATAATATTCGGAGTAATAAGTATATTTATTATAGTTCTGACGATAATAACTGTATAATATGGGTAATAATGCATGTTATATTGATAATATTTGGAGTCATAAGTATAATTATTGTAGTTCTCGCGATAATAACTGCATAATATGGGTAATAATGCATGTTATATTGATAATATTGGGAGTAATAAGTATAATTATTGTAGTTCTCGCGATAATAACTGCTTAATATGGGTAATAATGCATAACATATTGATAAAATTAGGAGTCATAAGTATAATTATTATAGTTCTAGCGATAATAACTGCATAATAGGGGTAATAATGCATGATATATTAATAATATTGCGAGTAATAAGTGTAATTATCATAGTTCTAGCAATAATAACTGCATAATATGGGTAATAATGCATGTTATATTGATAAAATGAGGAGTAATAAGTATAATTATTATAGTTCTGGCGAGAATAACTGTATAATATGGGTAATAATGCATAACATATTCATAAAATTAGGAGTATTAAGTATAATTATTATAGCTCTAGCGATAATAACTGCATAATAGGGGTAATAATGCATGTTATACTGATAATAATATAAGTAATAAGTATAACTATTATAGTTCTAGCGATAATAACTGTATAATATGGGTAATAATGCATAACATATTGATAAAATTAGGAGTAATAAGTATAATTATTATAGTTCTAGCGAAAATAACTGCACAACATCGGTAGTAGTGCATGTTATATTGATAATATTGGGAGTAATAAGTATATTTATTATAGTTCTGTGGATAATAACAGTATAATATGGGTGATAATGCATGTTATATTGATAATATTGGGAGTAATAAGTATAATTATTATAGTTCTAGCGATAATAACTGCATAATATGGGTAATAATGCATGTTATATTGATAAAGTTAGGAGTAATAAGTATAATTATTATAGTTCTGGCGATAATAACTGCATAGTATTGGTAATAATGCATGTAACATTGATAATAGTAAAAATAATAAGAATAACTATTGTAGTTCTAGCGATAATAACTGCATAATATGGGTAATAATGCATGTTATATTGATAATATTGCGAGTAATAAGTACAATTATTATAGTTCGACCGATAACAACTGCATAATATGGGTAATAGTGCATGTTATATTGATAAAGTTAGGAGTAATAAGTATAATTATTATAGTTCTGGCGATAATAACTGCATAATATGGGTAATAATGCATGTTATATTGATAATATTGGGAGTAATAAGTATATTTATTATAGTTCTGACGATAATAACAGTATAATATGGGTAATAATGCATGTTATATTGATAATATTGGGAGTAATAAGTATATTTATTATAGTTCTGACGATAATAACTGTATAATATGGGTAATAATGCATAACATATTAATAAAATTAGGAGTATTAAGTATAACTATTATGGTTCTAGCGACAATAACTGTATAATATGGGTAATAATGCATAACATATTGATAAAATTACGAGTAATAAGTATAATTATCATAGTTCTAGCGATAATAACTGCATAATATCGGTAATAGTGTATGTTATATTGATAATATTGGGAGTAATAAGTATAATTACTATAGTTCCGTTGATAATAACTGCATAATATGGGTAATCATGCATGTTATATTGATAATATTGGGAGTAATAAGTATATTTATTATAGTTCTGACGATAATAACTGTATAATATGGGTAATAATGCATAACATATTAATAAAATTAGGAGTATTAAGTATAACTATTATGGTTCTAGCGACAATAACTGTATAATATGGGTAATAATGCATAACATATTGATAAAATTACGAGTAATAAGTATAATTATCATAGTTCTAGCGATAATAACTGCATAATATCGGTAATAGTGTATGTTATATTGATAATATTGGGAGTAATAAGTATAATTATTATAGTTCTGTTGATAATAACTGCATAATATGGGTAATCATGCATGTTATATTGATAATATTTGGAGTAATAAGTATATTTATTATAGTTCTGACGATAATAACCGTATAATATGGGTAATAATGCATGTTATATTGATAATATTGGGAGTAATAAGTATATTTATTATAGTTCTGACGATAATAACAGTATAATATGGGTAATAATGCATGTTATATTGATAATATTGGGAGTAATAAGTATATTTATTATAGTTCTGACGATAATAACTGTATAATATGGGTAATAATGCATAACATATTAATAAAATTAGGAGTATTAAGTATAATTATTATAGTTCTAGCGATAATAACTGCATAATGTGGGTAATAATGCATGATATATTGATAATATTGCGAGTAATAAGTATAATTATCATAGTTCTAGCAATAATAACTGCATAATATCGGTAATGTGCATGTTATATTGATAATATTGGGAGTAATACGTATATTTATTATAGTTCTGACGATAATAACAGTATAATATGGGTAACAATGCATGGTATATTGATAATATTGGGAGTAATAAGTATAATTATTGTAGTTCTCGCGATAATAACTGCATAATATGGGTAATAATGCATGTTATATTGATAATATTGGGAGTAATACGAATATTTATTGTAGTTCTCGCGATAATAACTGCTTAATATGGGTAATAATGCATAACATATTGATAAAATTAGGAGTAATAAGTATAATTATTATAGTTCTAGCGATAATAACTGCATAATAGGGGTAATAATGCATGATATATTGATAATATTGCGAGTAATAAGTATAATTATCATAGTTCTAGCAATAATAACTGCATAATATGGGTAATAATGCATGTTATACTAATAATAATATAAGTAATATGTATAACTATTATAGTTCTAGCGATAATAACTGTATAATATGATTAATAATGCATAACATATTGATAAAATTAGGAGTAATCAGTATAATTATTATAGTTCTAGCGATAATAACTGCATAATATCGGTAATAGTGTATGTTATATTGATAATATTGGGAGTAATAAGTATATTTATTATAGTTCTGACGATAATAACAGTATAATATGGGTGATAATGCATGTTATATTGATAATATTGCGAGTAATAAGTATAATTATCATAGTTCTAGCAATAATAACTGCATAATATCGGTAATAGTGTATGTTATATTGATAATATTGGGAGTAATAAGTATATTTATTATAGTTCTGACGATAATAACAGTATAATACGGGTAATAATACATGTTATGTTGATAATATTGGGAGTACTAAGTATAATTATCATAGTTCTAGCAATAATAATTGCATAATTAGGGTAATAATGCATGTTATATTGATAAAATGAGGAGTAATAAGTATAATTATTATAGTTCTGGCGATAATAACTGTATAATATGGGTAATAATGCATAACATATTGATAAAATTAGGAGTATTAAGTATAATTATTATAGCTCTAGCGATAATAACTGCATAATAGGGGTAATAATGCATGATATAGTGATAATATTGCGAGTAATAAGTATAATTATCATAGTTCTAGCAATAATAACTGCATCATATGGGTAATAATGCATGTTATATTGATAAAATGAGGAGTAATAAGTATAATTATTATAGTTCTGGCGATAATAACTGTATAATATGGGTAAAAATGCATAACATATTGATAGAATTAGGAGTATTAAGTATAATTATTATAGCTCTAGCGATAATAACTGCATAATAGGGGTAATAATGCATGTTATACTGATAATAATATAAGTAATAAGTATAAGTATTATAGTTCTAGCGATAATAACTGTATAATATGGGTAATAATGCATAACATATTGATAAAATTAGGAGTAATAAGTATAATTATTATAGTTCTAGCGATAATAACTGCACAATATCGGTAATAGTGCATGTTATATTGATAATATTCGGAGTAATAAGTATATTTATTATAGTTCTGACGATAATAACTGTATAATATGGGTAATAATGCATGTTATATTGATAATATTTGGAGTCATAAGTATAATTATTGTAGTTCTCGCGATAATAACTGCATAATATGGGTAATAATGCATGTTATATTGATAATATTGGGAGTAATAAGTATAATTATTGTAGTTCTCGCGATAATAACTGCTTAATATGGGTAATAATGCATAACATATTGATAAAATTAGGAGTCATAAGTATAATTATTATAGTTCTAGCGATAATAACTGCATAATAGGCGTAATAATGCATGATATATTAATAACATTGCAAGTAATAAGTATAATTATCATAGTTCTAGCAATAATAACTGCATAATATGGGTAATAATGCATGTTATATTGATAAAATGAGGAGTAATAAGTATAATTATTATAGTTCTGGCGAGAATAACTGTATAATATGGGTAATAATGCATAACATATTCATAAAATTAGGAGTATTAAGTATAATTATTATAGCTCTAGCGATAATAACTGCATAATAGGGGTAATAATGCATGTTATACTGATAATAATATAAGTAATAAGTATAACTATTATAGTTCTAGCGATAATAACTGTATAATATGGGTAATAATGCATAACATATTGATAAAATTAGGAGTAATAAGTATAATTATTATAGTTCTAGCGAAAATAACTGCACAACATCGGCAGTAGTGCATGTTATATTGATAATATTGGGAGTAATAAGTATATTTATTATAGTTCTGACGATAATAACCGTATAATATGGGTAATAATGCATGTTATATTGATAATATTGGGAGTAATAAGTATATTTATTATAGTTCTGACGATAATAACAGTATAATATGGGTACTAATGCATGTTATATTGATAATATTGGGAGTAATAAGTATATTTATTATAGTTCTGACGATAATAACTGTATAATATGGGTAATAATGCATAACATATTAATAAAATTAGGAGTATTAAGTATAATTATTATAGTTCTAGCGATAATAACTGCATAATGTGGGTAACAATGCATGATATATTGATAATATTGCGAGTAATAAGTATAATTATCATAGTTCTAGCAATAATAACTGCATAATATCGGTAATGTGCATGTTATATTGATAATATTGGGAGTAATACGTATATTATAGTTCTGACGATAATAACAGTATAATATGGGTAATAATGCATGGTATATTGATAATATTGGGAGTAATAAGTATAATTATTGTAGTTCTCGCGATAATAACTGCATAATATGGGTAATAATGCATGTTATATTGATAATATTGGGAGTAATAAGAATATTTATTGTAGTTCTCGCGATAATAACTGCTTAATATGGGTAATAATGCATAACATATTGATAAAATTAGGAGTAATAAGTATAATTATTATAGTTCTAGCGATAATAACTGCATAATAGGGGTAATAATGCATGATATATTGATAATATTGCGAGTAATAAGTATAATTATCATAGTTCTAGCGATAATAACTGCACAATATCGGTAATAGTGCATGTTATATTGATAATATTGGGAGTAATAAGTATATTTATTATAGTTCTGACCATAATAACAGTATAATATGGGTAATAATACATGTTATATTGATAATATTTGGAGTGTTAAGTATAATTATTGTAGTTCTCGCGATAATAACTGCATAATATGGGTAATAATGCATGTTATATTGATAATATTGGGAGTAATAAGTATAATTATTGTAGTTCTCGCGATAATAACTGCTTAATATGGGTAATAATGCATAACATATTGATAAAATTAGGAGTAATAAGTATAATTATTATAGTTCTAGCGATAATAACTGCATAATAGGGGTAATAATGCATGATATAGTGATAATATTGCGAGTAATAAGTATAATTATCATAGTTCTAGCAATAATAACTGCATAATATGGGTAATAATGCATGTTATATTGATAAAATGAGGAGTAATAAGTATAATTATTATAGTTCTGGCGATAATAACTGTATAATATGGGTAATAATGCATAACATATTGATAAAATTAGGAGTAATAAGTATAATTATTATAGTTCTAGCGATAATAACTGCATAATAGGGGTAATAATGCATGTTATACTGATAATAATATAAGTAATAAGTATAACTATTATAGTTCTAGCGATAATAACTGTATAATATGGGTAATAATGCATAACATATTGATAAAATTAGGAGTAATAAGTATAATTATTATAGTTCTAGCGAAAATAACTGCACAACATCGGTAGTAGTGCATGTTATATTGATAATATTGGGAGTAATAAGTATATTTATTATAGTTCTGACGATAATAACAGTATAATATGGGTGATAATGCATGTTATATTGATAATATTGGGAGTTATAAGTATAATTATTGTAGTTCTAGCGATAATAACTGCATAATGTGGGTAATAATGCATGTTATATTGATAAAATGAGGAGTAATAAGTATAATTATTATAGTTCTGGCGATAATAACTGCATAATATGGGTAATAATGCATGTTATACTGATAATATTGGAGTAATAAGTATAATTATTATAGTTCTGGCGATAATAACTGCATAATATGGGTAATAATGCATGTTATATTGATAATATTGGGAGTAATAAGTATATTTATTATAGTTCTGACGATAATAACCGTATAATATGGGTAATAATGCATGTTATATTGATAATATTCGGAGTAATAAGTATAATTATTATATTTCTGGCGATAATAACTGCATAATATGGGTAACAATGCATGTTGTACTGATAATAATATAAGAAACAAGTAAAACTATTATAGTTCTAGCGATAATAACTGCATAATATGGGTAATAATGCATGTTATATTGATAATATTGAAGTAATAAGTATATTTGGTATAGTTCTGACGATAATAACAGTATAATATGGGTAATAATGCATGTTATATTGGTAAAATTGGGAGTATTAAGTATATTTATTATAGTTCTGACGATAATAACAGTATAATACGGGTAATAATACATGTTATGTTGATAATATTGGGAGTACTAAGTATAATTATCATAGTTCTAGCAATAATAATTGCATAATTAGGGTAATAATGCATGTTATGCTGATAATAATATAAGTAATAAGTATAACTATTATAGTTCTAGCGATAATTACTGTATAATATGGGTAATAATGCATAACATATTGATAAAATTAGGAGTAATAAGTATAATTATTATAGTTCTAGCGATAATAACTGCACAATATCGGTAATGTGCATGTTATATTGATAATATTGGGAGTAATAAGTATATTTATTATAGTTCTGACGATAATAACAGTATAATATGAGTAATAATGCATGGTATATTGATAATATTGGGAGTAATAAGTATAATTATTGTAGTTCTCGCGATAATAACTGCATAATATGGGTAATAATGCATGTTATATTGATAATATTGGGAGTAATAAGAGTATTTATTGTAGTTCTCGCGATAATAACTGCTTAATATGGGTAATAATGCATAACATATTGATAAAATTAGGAGTAATAAGTATAATTATTATAGTTCTAGCGATAATAACTGCATAATAGGGGTAATAATGCATAACATATTGATAAAATTAGGAGTAATAAGTATAATTATCATAGTTCTAGCAATAATAACTGCATAATATCGGTAATAGTGTATGTTATATTGATAATATTGGGAGTAATAAGTATATTTATTATAGTTCTGACGATAATAACAGTATAATATGGGTAATAATGCATGTTATATTGATAATATTTGGAGTGTTAAGTATAATTATTGTAGTTCTCGCGATAATAACTGCATAATATGGGTAATAATGCATGTTATATTGATAATATTGGGAGTAATAAGAATAATTATTGTAGTTCTCGCGATAATAACTGCTTAATATGGGTAATAATGCATAACATATTGATAAAATTAGGAGTAATGAGTATAATTATTATAGTTCTAGCGATAATAACTGCATAATAGGGGTAATAATGCATGATATATTGATAATATTGCGAGTAATAAGTATAATTATCATAGTTCTAGCAATAATAACTGCATAATATCGGTAATAGTGTTTGTTATATTGATAATATTGGGAGTAATAAGTATATTTATTATAGTTCTGACGATAATAACAGTATAATATGGGTAATAATACATGTTATATTGATAATATTTGGAGTGTTAAGTATAATTATTGTAGTTCTCGCGATAATAACTGCATAATATGGGTAATAATGCATGTTATATTGATAATATTGGGAGTAATAAGAATAATTATTGTAGTTCTCGCGATAATAACTGCTTAATATGGGTAATAATGCATAACATATTGATAAAATTAGGAGTAATAAGTATAATTATTATAGTTCTAGCGATAATAAGTGCATAATAGGGGTAATAATGCATGATATATTGATAATATTGCGAGTAATACGTATAATTATCATAGTTCTAGCAATAATAACTGCATAATATGGGTAATAATGCATGTTATATTGATAAAATGAGGAGTAATAAGTATAATTATTATAGTTCTGGCGATAATAACTGTATAATATGGGTAATAATGCATAACATATTGATAGAATTAGGAGTATTAAGTATAATTATTATAGCTCTAGCGATAATAACTGCATAATAGGGGTAATAATGCATGTTATACTGATAATAATATAAGTAATAAGTATAAGTATTATAGTTCTAGCGATAATAACTGTATAATATGGGTAATAATGCATAACATATTGATAAAATTAGGAGTAATAAGTATAATTATTATAGTTCTAGCGATAATAACTGCACAATATCGGTAATAGTGCATGTTATATTGATAATATTCGGAGTAATAAGTATATTTATTATAGTTCTGACGATAATAACTGTATAATATGGGTAATAATGCATGTTATATTGATAATATTTGGAGTCATAAGTATAATTATTGTAGTTCTCGCGATAATAACTGCATAATATGGGTAATAATGCATGTTATATTGATAATATTGGGAGTAATAAGTATAATTATTGTAGTTCTCGCGATAATAACTGCTTAATATGGGTAATAATGCATAACATATTGATAAAATTAGGAGTCATAAGTATAATTATTATAGTTCTAGCGATAATAACTGCATAATAGGCGTAATAATGCATGATATATTAATAACATTGCAAGTAATAAGTATAATTATCATAGTTCTAGCAATAATAACTGCATAATATGGGTAATAATGCATGTTATATTGATAAAATGAGGAGTAATAAGTATAATTATTATAGTTCTGGCGAGAATAACTGTATAATATGGGTAATAATGCATAACATATTCATAAAATTAGGAGTATTAAGTATAATTATTATAGCTCTAGCGATAATAACTGCATAATAGGGGTAATAATGCATGTTATACTGATAATAATATAAGTAATAAGTATAACTATTATAGTTCTAGCGATAATAACTGTATAATATGGGTAATAATGCATAACATATTGATAAAATTAGGAGTAATAAGTATAATTATTATAGTTCTAGCGAAAATAACTGCACAACATCGGCAGTAGTGCATGTTATATTGATAATATTGGGAGTAATAAGTATATTTATTATAGTTCTGACGATAATAACCGTATAATATGGGTAATAATGCATGTTATATTGATAATATTGGGAGTAATAAGTATATTTATTATAGTTCTGACGATAATAACAGTATAATATGGGTACTAATGCATGTTATATTGATAATATTGGGAGTAATAAGTATATTTATTATAGTTCTGACGATAATAACTGTATAATATGGGTAATAATGCATAACATATTAATAAAATTAGGAGTATTAAGTATAATTATTATAGTTCTAGCGATAATAACTGCATAATGTGGGTAACAATGCATGATATATTGATAATATTGCGAGTAATAAGTATAATTATCATAGTTCTAGCAATAATAACTGCATAATATCGGTAATGTGCATGTTATATTGATAATATTGGGAGTAATACGTATATTATAGTTCTGACGATAATAACAGTATAATATGGGTAATAATGCATGGTATATTGATAATATTGGGAGTAATAAGTATAATTATTGTAGTTCTCGCGATAATAACTGCATAATATGGGTAATAATGCATGTTATATTGATAATATTGGGAGTAATAAGAATATTTATTGTAGTTCTCGCGATAATAACTGCTTAATATGGGTAATAATGCATAACATATTGATAAAATTAGGAGTAATAAGTATAATTATTATAGTTCTAGCGATAATAACTGCATAATAGGGGTAATAATGCATGATATATTGATAATATTGCGAGTAATAAGTATAATTATCATAGTTCTAGCGATAATAACTGCACAATATCGGTAATAGTGCATGTTATATTGATAATATTGGGAGTAATAAGTATATTTATTATAGTTCTGACCATAATAACAGTATAATATGGGTAATAATACATGTTATATTGATAATATTTGGAGTGTTAAGTATAATTATTGTAGTTCTCGCGATAATAACTGCATAATATGGGTAATAATGCATGTTATATTGATAATATTGGGAGTAATAAGTATAATTATTGTAGTTCTCGCGATAATAACTGCTTAATATGGGTAATAATGCATAACATATTGATAAAATTAGGAGTAATAAGTATAATTATTATAGTTCTAGCGATAATAACTGCATAATAGGGGTAATAATGCATGATATAGTGATAATATTGCGAGTAATAAGTATAATTATCATAGTTCTAGCAATAATAACTGCATAATATGGGTAATAATGCATGTTATATTGATAAAATGAGGAGTAATAAGTATAATTATTATAGTTCTGGCGATAATAACTGTATAATATGGGTAATAATGCATAACATATTGATAAAATTAGGAGTAATAAGTATAATTATTATAGTTCTAGCGATAATAACTGCATAATAGGGGTAATAATGCATGTTATACTGATAATAATATAAGTAATAAGTATAACTATTATAGTTCTAGCGATAATAACTGTATAATATGGGTAATAATGCATGTTATACTGATAATATTGGAGTAATAAGTATAATTATTATAGTTCTGGCGATAATAACTGCATAATATGGGTAATAATGCATGTTATATTGATAATATTGGGAGTAATAAGTATATTTATTATAGTTCTGACGATAATAACCGTATAATATGGGTAATAATGCATGTTATATTGATAATATTCGGAGTAATAAGTATAATTATTATATTTCTGGCGATAATAACTGCATAATATGGGTAACAATGCATGTTGTACTGATAATAATATAAGAAACAAGTAAAACTATTATAGTTCTAGCGATAATAACTGCATAATATGGGTAATAATGCATGTTATATTGATAATATTGAAGTAATAAGTATATTTGGTATAGTTCTGACGATAATAACAGTATAATATGGGTAATAATGCATGTTATATTGGTAAAATTGGGAGTATTAAGTATATTTATTATAGTTCTGACGATAATAACAGTATAATACGGGTAATAATACATGTTATGTTGATAATATTGGGAGTACTAAGTATAATTATCATAGTTCTAGCAATAATAATTGCATAATTAGGGTAATAATGCATGTTATGCTGATAATAATATAAGTAATAAGTATAACTATTATAGTTCTAGCGATAATTACTGTATAATATGGGTAATAATGCATAACATATTGATAAAATTAGGAGTAATAAGTATAATTATTATAGTTCTAGCGATAATAACTGCACAATATCGGTAATGTGCATGTTATATTGATAATATTGGGAGTAATAAGTATATTTATTATAGTTCTGACGATAATAACAGTATAATATGAGTAATAATGCATGGTATATTGATAATATTGGGAGTAATAAGTATAATTATTGTAGTTCTCGCGATAATAACTGCATAATATGGGTAATAATGCATGTTATATTGATAATATTGGGAGTAATAAGAGTATTTATTGTAGTTCTCGCGATAATAACTGCTTAATATGGGTAATAATGCATAACATATTGATAAAATTAGGAGTAATAAGTATAATTATTATAGTTCTAGCGATAATAACTGCATAATAGGGGTAATAATGCATAACATATTGATAAAATTAGGAGTAATAAGTATAATTATCATAGTTCTAGCAATAATAACTGCATAATATCGGTAATAGTGTATGTTATATTGATAATATTGGGAGTAATAAGTATATTTATTATAGTTCTGACGATAATAACAGTATAATATGGGTAATAATGCATGTTATATTGATAATATTTGGAGTGTTAAGTATAATTATTGTAGTTCTCGCGATAATAACTGCATAATATGGGTAATAATGCATGTTATATTGATAATATTGGGAGTAATAAGAATAATTATTGTAGTTCTCGCGATAATAACTGCTTAATATGGGTAATAATGCATAACATATTGATAAAATTAGGAGTAATAAGTATAATTATTATAGTTCTAGCGATAATAACTGCATAATAGGGGTAATAATGCATAACATATTGATAAAATTAGGAGTAATAAGTATAATTATCATAGTTCTAGCAATAATAACTGCATAATATCGGTAATAGTGCATGTTATATTGATAATATTGGGAGTAATAAGTATATTTATTATAGTTCTGACGATAATAACAGCATAATATGGGTAATAATGCATGTTATACTAATAATAATATAAGTAATATGTATAAATATTATAGTTCCAGCGATAATAACTGTATAATATGATTAATAATGCATAACATATTGATAAAGTTAGGAGTAATCAGTATAATTATTGTAGTTCTAGCGATAATAACTGCATAATATGGGTAATAATGCATGTTATATTGATAATATTGGGAGTAATAAGTATATTTGTTATAGTTCTGACGATAATAACAGTATAATATGGGTAATAATGCATGTTGTATTGATAATATTCGGAGTAATAAGTATAATTATTATATTTCTGGCGATAATAACTGCATAATATGGGTAACAATGCATGTTGTACTGATAATAATATAAGAAACAAGTAAAACTATTATAGTTCTAGCGATAATAACTGCATAATATGGGTAATAATGCATGTTATACTAATAATAATATAAGTAATATGTATAACTATTATAGTTCTAGCGATAATAACTGTATAATATGGGTAATAATGCATAACATATTGATAAAATTAGGAGTAATCAGTATAATTATTATAGTTCTAGCGATAATAACTGCATAATATCGGTAATAGTGTATGTTATATTGATAATATTGGGAGTAATAAGTATATTTATTATAGTTCTGACGATAATAACAGTATAATATGGGTAATAATGCATGTTATATTGATAATATTGGGAGTAATAAGTATAATTATCATAGTTCTAGCAATAATAACTGCATAATTAGGGTAATAATGCATGTCATATTGATAAAATGAGGAGTAATAAGTAAAATTATTATAGTTCTGGCGATAACAACTGTATAATATGGGTAATAATGCATAACATATTGATAAAATTAGGAGTATTAAGTATAATTATTATAGCTCTAGCGATAATAACTGCATAATAGGGGTAATAATGCATGTTATACTGATAATAATATAAGTAATAAGTATAACTATTATAGTTCTAACGATAATAACTGTATAATATGGGTAATAATGCATAACATATTGATAAAATTAGGAGTAATAAGTATAATTATTATAGTCCTAGCGATAATAACTGCAAAATATCGGTAATAGTGCATGTTATATTGATAATATTGGGAGTAATAAGTATATTTATTATAGTTCTGACGATAATAACAGTATAATATGGGTAATAATGCATGTTATATTGATAATATTCGGAGTAATAAGTATAACTATTATATTTCTGGCAATAATAACTGCATAATATGGGTAATAATGCATGTTGTACTGATAATAATATAAGAAACAAGTAAAACTATTATAGTTCTAGCGACAATAACTGTATAATATGGGTAATAATGCATAACATATTGATAAAATTAGGAGTAATAAGTATAATTATTATAGTTCTAGCGATAATAACTGCATAATATCGGTAGTAGTGTATGTTATATTGATAATATTGGGAGTAATGAGTATATTTATTATAGTTCTGACGATAATAACAGTATATTATGGGTGATAATGCATGTTATATTCATAATATTGGGAGTAATAAGTATAATTATTGTAGTTCTAGCGATAATAACTGCATAATATGGGTAATAATGCATGTTATATTGATAAAATTGGGAGTAATAAGTATATTTATTATATTTCTGACGATAATAACCGTATAATATGGGTAATAATGCATGTTGTATTGATAATATTCGGAGTAATAAGTATAATTATTATATTTCTGGCGATAATAACTGCATAATATGGGTAACAATGCATGTTGTACTGATAATAATATAAGAAACAAGTAAAACTATTATAGTTCTAGCGATAATAACTGCATAATATGGGTAATAATGCATGTTATACTAATAATAATATAAGTAATATGTATAACTATTATAGTTCTAGCGATAATAACTGTATAATATGATTAATAATGCATAACATATTGATAAAATTAGGAGTAATCAGTATAATTATTGTAGTTCTAGCGATAATAACTGCATAATATGGGTAATAATGCATGTTATATTGATAATATTGGGAGTAACAAGTATATTTATTATAGTTCTGACGATAATAACAGTATAATATGGGTGATAATGCATGTTATATTGATAATATTGGGAGTTATAAGTATAATTATTGTAGTTCTAGCGATAATAACTGCATAATATGGGTAATAATGCATGTTATACTGATAATAATATAAGTAATAAGTAAAACTATTATAGTTCTAGCGATAATAACTGCATAATAGGGGTAATAATGCATGTTATACTGATAATAATATAAGTAATAAGTATAACTATTATAGTTCTAGCGATAATAACTGTATAATATGATTAATAATGCATAACATATTGATAAAATTAGGAGTAATCAGTATAATTATTATAGTTCTAGCGATAATAACTGCATAATTAGGGTAATAATGCATGTTATATTGATAAAATGAGGAGTAATAAGTATAATTATTATAGTTCTGGCGGTAATAACTGCATAATAGGGGTAATAATGCATGTTATACTGATAATAATATAAGTAATAAGTATAACTATTATAGTTCTAACGAAAATAACTGTATAATATGGGTAATAATGCATGTTATACTAATAATAATATAAGTAATATGTATAACTATTATAGTTCTAGCGATAATAACTGCATAATATCGGTAATAGTGTATGTTATATTGATAATATTGGGAGTAATAAGTATATTTATTATAGTTCTGACGATAATAACAGTATAATATGGGTAATAATGCATGTTATACTAATAATAATATAAGTAATATGTATAACTATTATAGTTCTGGCGATAACAACTGTATAATATGGGTAATAATGCATAACATATTGATAAAATTAGGGGTATTAAGTATAATTATTATAGCTCTAGCGATAATAACTGCATAATAGGGGTAATAATGCATGTTATACTGATAATAATATAAGTAATAAGTATAACTATTATAGTTCTAACGATAATAACTGTATAATATGGGTAATAATGCATAACATATTGATAAAATTAGGAGTAATAAGTATAATTATTATAGTCCTAGCGATAATAACTGCAAAATATCGGTAATAGTGCATGTTATATTGATAATATTGGGAGTAATAAGTATATTTATTATAGTTCTGACGATAATAACAGTATAATATGGGTAATAATGCATGTTATACTAATAATAATATAAGTAATATGTATAACTATTATAGTTCTGGCGATAACAACTGTATAATATGGGTAATAATGCATAACATATTGATAAAATTAGGAGTATTAAGTATAATTATTATAGCTCTAGCGATAATAACTGCATAATAGGGGTAATAATGCATGTTATACTGATAATAATATAAGTAATAAGTATAACTATTATAGTTCTAACGATAATAACTGTATAATATGGGTAATAATGCATAACATATTGATAAAATTAGGAGTAATAAGTATAATTATTATAGTCCTAGCGATAATAACTGCAAAATATCGGTAATAGTGCATGTTATATTGATAATATTGGGAGTAATAAGTATATTTATTATAGTTCTGACGATAATAACAGCATAATATGGGTAATAATGCATGTTATACTAATAATAATATAAGTAATATGTATAAATATTATAGTTCCAGCGATAATAACTGTATAATATGATTAATAATGCATAACATATTGATAAAGTTAGGAGTAATCAGTATAATTATTGTAGTTCTAGCGATAATAACTGCATAATATGGGTAATAATGCATGTTATATTGATAATATTGGGAGTAATAAGTATATTTGTTATAGTTCTGACGATAATAACAGTATAATATGGGTAATAATGCATGGTATATTGATAATATTGGGAGTAATAAGTATAATTATTGTAGTTCTCGCGATAATAACTGCATAATATGGGTAATAATGCATGTTATATTGATAATATTGGGAGTAATAAGAATATTTATTGTAGTTCTCGCGATAATAACTGCTTAATATGGGTAATAATGCATAACATATTGATAAAATTAGGAGTAATAAGTATAATTATTATAGTTCTAGCGATAATAACTGCATAATAGGGGTAATAATGCATGATATATTGATAATATTGCGAGTAATAAGTATAATTATCATAGTTCTAGCGATAATAACTGCACAATATCGGTAATAGTGCATGTTATATTGATAATATTGGGAGTAATAAGTATATTTATTATAGTTCTGACCATAATAACAGTATAATATGGGTAATAATACATGTTATATTGATAATATTTGGAGTGTTAAGTATAATTATTGTAGTTCTCGCGATAATAACTGCATAATATGGGTAATAATGCATGTTATATTGATAATATTGGGAGTAATAAGTATAATTATTGTAGTTCTCGCGATAATAACTGCTTAATATGGGTAATAATGCATAACATATTGATAAAATTAGGAGTAATAAGTATAATTATTATAGTTCTAGCGATAATAACTGCATAATAGGGGTAATAATGCATGATATAGTGATAATATTGCGAGTAATAAGTATAATTATCATAGTTCTAGCAATAATAACTGCATAATATGGGTAATAATGCATGTTATATTGATAAAATGAGGAGTAATAAGTATAATTATTATAGTTCTGGCGATAATAACTGTATAATATGGGTAATAATGCATAACATATTGATAAAATTAGGAGTAATAAGTATAATTATTATAGTTCTAGCGATAATAACTGCATAATAGGGGTAATAATGCATGTTATACTGATAATAATATAAGTAATAAGTATAACTATTATAGTTCTAGCGATAATAACTGTATAATATGGGTAATAATGCATGTTATACTGATAATATTGGAGTAATAAGTATAATTATTATAGTTCTGGCGATAATAACTGCATAATATGGGTAATAATGCATGTTATATTGATAATATTGGGAGTAATAAGTATATTTATTATAGTTCTGACGATAATAACCGTATAATATGGGTAATAATGCATGTTATATTGATAATATTCGGAGTAATAAGTATAATTATTATATTTCTGGCGATAATAACTGCATAATATGGGTAACAATGCATGTTGTACTGATAATAATATAAGAAACAAGTAAAACTATTATAGTTCTAGCGATAATAACTGCATAATATGGGTAATAATGCATGTTATATTGATAATATTGAAGTAATAAGTATATTTGGTATAGTTCTGACGATAATAACAGTATAATATGGGTAATAATGCATGTTATATTGGTAAAATTGGGAGTATTAAGTATATTTATTATAGTTCTGACGATAATAACAGTATAATACGGGTAATAATACATGTTATGTTGATAATATTGGGAGTACTAAGTATAATTATCATAGTTCTAGCAATAATAATTGCATAATTAGGGTAATAATGCATGTTATGCTGATAATAATATAAGTAATAAGTATAACTATTATAGTTCTAGCGATAATTACTGTATAATATGGGTAATAATGCATAACATATTGATAAAATTAGGAGTAATAAGTATAATTATTATAGTTCTAGCGATAATAACTGCACAATATCGGTAATGTGCATGTTATATTGATAATATTGGGAGTAATAAGTATATTTATTATAGTTCTGACGATAATAACAGTATAATATGAGTAATAATGCATGGTATATTGATAATATTGGGAGTAATAAGTATAATTATTGTAGTTCTCGCGATAATAACTGCATAATATGGGTAATAATGCATGTTATATTGATAATATTGGGAGTAATAAGAGTATTTATTGTAGTTCTCGCGATAATAACTGCTTAATATGGGTAATAATGCATAACATATTGATAAAATTAGGAGTAATAAGTATAATTATTATAGTTCTAGCGATAATAACTGCATAATAGGGGTAATAATGCATAACATATTGATAAAATTAGGAGTAATAAGTATAATTATCATAGTTCTAGCAATAATAACTGCATAATATCGGTAATAGTGTATGTTATATTGATAATATTGGGAGTAATAAGTATATTTATTATAGTTCTGACGATAATAACAGTATAATATGGGTAATAATGCATGTTATATTGATAATATTTGGAGTGTTAAGTATAATTATTGTAGTTCTCGCGATAATAACTGCATAATATGGGTAATAATGCATGTTATATTGATAATATTGGGAGTAATAAGAATAATTATTGTAGTTCTCGCGATAATAACTGCTTAATATGGGTAATAATGCATAACATATTGATAAAATTAGGAGTAATAAGTATAATTATTATAGTTCTAGCGATAATAACTGCATAATAGGGGTAATAATGCATAACATATTGATAAAATTAGGAGTAATAAGTATAATTATCATAGTTCTAGCAATAATAACTGCATAATATCGGTAATAGTGCATGTTATATTGATAATATTGGGAGTAATAAGTATATTTATTATAGTTCTGACGATAATAACAGCATAATATGGGTAATAATGCATGTTATACTAATAATAATATAAGTAATATGTATAAATATTATAGTTCCAGCGATAATAACTGTATAATATGATTAATAATGCATAACATATTGATAAAGTTAGGAGTAATCAGTATAATTATTGTAGTTCTAGCGATAATAACTGCATAATATGGGTAATAATGCATGTTATATTGATAATATTGGGAGTAATAAGTATATTTGTTATAGTTCTGACGATAATAACAGTATAATATGGGTAATAATGCATGTTGTATTGATAATATTCGGAGTAATAAGTATAATTATTATATTTCTGGCGATAATAACTGCATAATATGGGTAACAATGCATGTTGTACTGATAATAATATAAGAAACAAGTAAAACTATTATAGTTCTAGCGATAATAACTGCATAATATGGGTAATAATGCATGTTATACTAATAATAATATAAGTAATATGTATAACTATTATAGTTCTAGCGATAATAACTGTATAATATGGGTAATAATGCATAACATATTGATAAAATTAGGAGTAATCAGTATAATTATTATAGTTCTAGCGATAATAACTGCATAATATCGGTAATAGTGTATGTTATATTGATAATATTGGGAGTAATAAGTATATTTATTATAGTTCTGACGATAATAACAGTATAATATGGGTAATAATGCATGTTATATTGATAATATTGGGAGTAATAAGTATAATTATCATAGTTCTAGCAATAATAACTGCATAATTAGGGTAATAATGCATGTCATATTGATAAAATGAGGAGTAATAAGTAAAATTATTATAGTTCTGGCGATAACAACTGTATAATATGGGTAATAATGCATAACATATTGATAAAATTAGGAGTATTAAGTATAATTATTATAGCTCTAGCGATAATAACTGCATAATAGGGGTAATAATGCATGTTATACTGATAATAATATAAGTAATAAGTATAACTATTATAGTTCTAACGATAATAACTGTATAATATGGGTAATAATGCATAACATATTGATAAAATTAGGAGTAATAAGTATAATTATTATAGTCCTAGCGATAATAACTGCAAAATATCGGTAATAGTGCATGTTATATTGATAATATTGGGAGTAATAAGTATATTTATTATAGTTCTGACGATAATAACAGTATAATATGGGTAATAATGCATGTTATATTGATAATATTCGGAGTAATAAGTATAACTATTATATTTCTGGCAATAATAACTGCATAATATGGGTAATAATGCATGTTGTACTGATAATAATATAAGAAACAAGTAAAACTATTATAGTTCTAGCGACAATAACTGTATAATATGGGTAATAATGCATAACATATTGATAAAATTAGGAGTAATAAGTATAATTATTATAGTTCTAGCGATAATAACTGCATAATATCGGTAGTAGTGTATGTTATATTGATAATATTGGGAGTAATGAGTATATTTATTATAGTTCTGACGATAATAACAGTATATTATGGGTGATAATGCATGTTATATTCATAATATTGGGAGTAATAAGTATAATTATTGTAGTTCTAGCGATAATAACTGCATAATATGGGTAATAATGCATGTTATATTGATAAAATTGGGAGTAATAAGTATATTTATTATATTTCTGACGATAATAACCGTATAATATGGGTAATAATGCATGTTGTATTGATAATATTCGGAGTAATAAGTATAATTATTATATTTCTGGCGATAATAACTGCATAATATGGGTAACAATGCATGTTGTACTGATAATAATATAAGAAACAAGTAAAACTATTATAGTTCTAGCGATAATAACTGCATAATATGGGTAATAATGCATGTTATACTAATAATAATATAAGTAATATGTATAACTATTATAGTTCTAGCGATAATAACTGTATAATATGATTAATAATGCATAACATATTGATAAAATTAGGAGTAATCAGTATAATTATTGTAGTTCTAGCGATAATAACTGCATAATATGGGTAATAATGCATGTTATATTGATAATATTGGGAGTAATAAGTATATTTATTATAGTTCTGACGATAATAACAGTATAATATGGGTGATAATGCATGTTATATTGATAATATTGGGAGTTATAAGTATAATTATTGTAGTTCTAGCGATAATAACTGCATAATATGGGTAATAATGCATGTTATACTGATAATAATATAAGTAATAAGTAAAACTATTATAGTTCTAGCGATAATAACTGCATAATAGGGGTAATAATGCATGTTATACTGATAATAATATAAGTAATAAGTATAACTATTATAGTTCTAGCGATAATAACTGTATAATATGATTAATAATGCATAACATATTGATAAAATTAGGAGTAATCAGTATAATTATTATAGTTCTAGCGATAATAACTGCATAATTAGGGTAATAATGCATGTTATATTGATAAAATGAGGAGTAATAAGTATAATTATTATAGTTCTGGCGGTAATAACTGCATAATAGGGGTAATAATGCATGTTATACTGATAATAATATAAGTAATAAGTATAACTATTATAGTTCTAACGAAAATAACTGTATAATATGGGTAATAATGCATGTTATACTAATAATAATATAAGTAATATGTATAACTATTATAGTTCTAGCGATAATAACTGCATAATATCGGTAATAGTGTATGTTATATTGATAATATTGGGAGTAATAAGTATATTTATTATAGTTCTGACGATAATAACAGTATAATATGGGTAATAATGCATGTTATACTAATAATAATATAAGTAATATGTATAACTATTATAGTTCTGGCGATAACAACTGTATAATATGGGTAATAATGCATAACATATTGATAAAATTAGGAGTATTAAGTATAATTATTATAGCTCTAGCGATAATAACTGCATAATAGGGGTAATAATGCATGTTATACTGATAATAATATAAGTAATAAGTATAACTATTATAGTTCTAACGATAATAACTGTATAATATGGGTAATAATGCATAACATATTGATAAAATTAGGAGTAATAAGTATAATTATTATAGTCCTAGCGATAATAACTGCAAAATATCGGTAATAGTGCATGTTATATTGATAATATTGGGAGTAATAAGTATATTTATTATAGTTCTGACGATAATAACAGTATAATATGGGTAATAATGCATGTTATACTAATAATAATATAAGTAATATGTATAACTATTATAGTTCTGGCGATAACAACTGTATAATATGGGTAATAATGCATAACATATTGATAAAATTAGGAGTATTAAGTATAATTATTATAGCTCTAGCGATAATAACTGCATAATAGGGGTAATAATGCATGTTATACTGATAATAATATAAGTAATAAGTATAACTATTATAGTTCTAACGATAATAACTGTATAATATGGGTAATAATGCATAACATATTGATAAAATTAGGAGTAATAAGTATAATTATTATAGTCCTAGCGATAATAACTGCAAAATATCGGTAATAGTGCATGTTATATTGATAATATTGGGAGTAATAAGTATATTTATTATAGTTCTGACGATAATAACAGCATAATATGGGTAATAATGCATGTTATACTAATAATAATATAAGTAATATGTATAAATATTATAGTTCCAGCGATAATAACTGTATAATATGATTAATAATGCATAACATATTGATAAAGTTAGGAGTAATCAGTATAATTATTGTAGTTCTAGCGATAATAACTGCATAATATGGGTAATAATGCATGTTATATTGATAATATTGGGAGTAATAAGTATATTTGTTATAGTTCTGACGATAATAACAGTATAATATGGGTAATAATGCATGTTGTATTGATAATATTCGGAGTAATAAGTATAATTATTATATTTCTGGCGATAATAACTGCATAATATGGGTAACAATGCATGTTGTACTGATAATAATATAAGAAACAAGTAAAACTATTATAGTTCTAGCGATAATAACTGCATAATATGGGTAATAATGCATGTTATACTAATAATAATATAAGTAATATGTATAACTATTATAGTTCTAGCGATAATAACTGTATAATATGGGTAATAATGCATAACATATTGATAAAATTAGGAGTAATCAGTATAATTATTATAGTTCTAGCGATAATAACTGCATAATATCGGTAATAGTGTATGTTATATTGATAATATTGGGAGTAATAAGTATATTTATTATAGTTCTGACGATAATAACAGTATAATATGGGTAATAATGCATGTTATATTGATAATATTGGGAGTAATAAGTATAATTATCATAGTTCTAGCAATAATAACTGCATAATTAGGGTAATAATGCATGTCATATTGATAAAATGAGGAGTAATAAGTAAAATTATTATAGTTCTGGCGATAACAACTGTATAATATGGGTAATAATGCATAACATATTGATAAAATTAGGAGTATTAAGTATAATTATTATAGCTCTAGCGATAATAACTGCATAATAGGGGTAATAATGCATGTTATACTGATAATAATATAAGTAATAAGTATAACTATTATAGTTCTAACGATAATAACTGTATAATATGGGTAATAATGCATAACATATTCATAAAATTAGGAGTAATAAGTATAATTATTATAGTCCTAGCGATAATAACTGCAAAATATCGGTAATAGTGCATGTTATATTGATAATATTGGGAGTAATAAGTATATTTATTATAGTTCTGACGATAATAACAGTATAATATGGGTAATAATGCATGTTATATTGATAATATTCGGAGTAATAAGTATAACTATTATATTTCTGGCAATAATAACTGCATAATATGGGTAATAATGCATGTTGTACTGATAATAATATAAGAAACGAGTAAAACTATTATAGTTCTAGCGACAATAACTGTATAATATGGGTAATAATGCATAACATATTGATAAAATTAGGAGCAATAAGTATAATTATTATAGTTCTAGCGATAATAACTGCATAATATCGGTAGTAGTGTATGTTATATTGATAATATTGGGAGTAATGAGTATATTTATTATAGTTCTGACGATAATAACAGTATATTATGGGTGATAATGCATGTTATATTCATAATATTGGGAGTAATAAGTATAATTATTGTAGTTCTAGCGATAATAACTGCATAATATGGGTAATAATGCATGTTATATTGATAAAATGAGGAGTAATAAGTATAATTATTATAGTTCTGGCGATAATAACTGCATAATATCGGTAATAATGCATGTTATATTGATAATATTGGGAGTAATAAGTATAATTATTGTAGTTCTCGCTATAATAACTGCTTAATATGGGTAATAATGCACAACATATTGATAAAATTAGGAGTAATCAGTATAATCATTATAGTTCTAGCGATAATAACTGCATAATAGGGGTAATAATGCATGATATATTGATAATATCGCGAGTAATAAGTATAATTATCATAGTTCTAGCAATAATAACTGCATAATATGGGTAATAATGCATGTTATATTGATAAAATGAGGAGTAATAAGTATAATTATTATAGTTCTGGCGATAATAACTGCATAATTAGGGTAATAATGCATGTTATATGGATAAAATGAGGAGTAATAAGTATAATTATTTTAGTTCTGGCGATAATAACTGCATAATAGGGGTAATAATGCATGTTATACTGATAATAATATAAGTAATAAGTATAACTATTATAGTTCTAACGAAAATAACTGTATAATATGGGTAATAATGCATGTTATACTAATAATAATATAAGTAATAAGTATAACTATTATAGTTCTAGCGATAATAACTGTATAATATGGGTAATAATGCATAACATATTGATAAAATTAGGAGTAATATGTATAATTATTATAGTTCTGGCGATAATAACTGCATAATATGGGTAATAATGCATGTTATATTGATAATATTGGGAGTAATAAGTCTATTTATTATAGTTCTGACGATAATAACCGTATAATATGGGTAATAATGCATGTTGTATTGATAATATTCGGAGTAATAAGTATAATTATTATATTTCTGGCGATAATAACTGCATAATATGGGTAACAATGCATGTTATATTGATAATATTGGGAGTAATAAGTATATTTATTATAGTTCTGACGATAATAACAGTATAATATGGGTAATAATGCATGTTATATTGATAATATTCGGAGTAATAAGTATAATTATTATATTTCTGGCGATAATAACTGCATAATATGGGTAATAATGCATGTTGTACTGATAATAATATAAGTAACAAGTAAAACTATTATAGTTCTAGCGATAATAACTGCATAATAGGGGTAATAATGCATGTTATACTGATAATAATATAAGTAATAAGTATAACTATTATAGTTCTAGCGATAATAACTGTATAATATGATTAATAATGCATAACATATTGATAAAATTAGGAGTAATCAGTATAATTATTGTAGTTCTAGCGATAATAACTGCATAATATGGGTAATAATGCATGTTATATTGATAATATTGGGAGTAATAAGTATATTTGTTATAGTTCTGACGATAATAACAGTATAATATGGGTAATAATGCATGTTGTATTGATAATATTCGGAGTAATAAGTATAATTATTATATTTCTGGCGATAATAACTGCATAATATGGGTAACAATGCATGTTGTACTGATAATAATATAAGAAACAAGTAAAACTATTATAGTTCTAGCGATAATAACTGCATAATATGGGTGATAATGCATGTTATACTAATAATAATATAAGTAATATGTATAACTATTATAGTTCTAGCTATAATAACTGCATAATATCGGTAATAATGCATGTTATATTGATAAAATTGGGAGTAATAAGTATATTTATTATATTTCTGACGATAATAACCGTATAATATGGGTAATAATGCATGTTGTATTGATAATATTCGGAGTAATAAGTATAATTATTATATTTCTGGCGATAATAACTGCATAATATGGGTAACAATGCATGTTGTACTGATAATAATATAAGTAATAAGTAAAACTATTATAGTTCTAGCGATAATAACTGCATAATAGGGGTAATAATGCATGTTATACTGATAGTAATATAAGTAATGAGTATAACTATTATAGTTCTAGCGATTATAACTGTATAATATGATTAATAATGCATAACATATTGATAAAATTAGGAGTAATCAGTATAATTATTATAGTTCTAGCGATAATAACTGCATAATTAGGGTAATAATGCATGTTATATTGATAAAATGAGGAGTAATAAGTATAATTATTATAGTTCTGGCGATAATAACTGCATAATAGGGGTAATAATGCATGTTATACTGATAATAATATAAGTAATAAGTATAACTATTATAGTTCTAACGAAAATAACTGTATAATATGGGTAATAATGCATGTTATACTAATAATAATATAAGTAATATGTATAACTATTATAGTTCTAGCGATAATAACTGCATAATATCGGTAATAGTGTATGTTATATTGATAATATTGGGAGTAATAAGTATATTTATTATAGTTCTGACGATAATAACAGTATAATATGGGTAATAATGCATGTTATATTGATAATATTGGGAGTAATAAGTATATTTATTATAGTTCTGACGATAATAACAGTATAATATGGGTAATAATGCATGTTATATTGATAATATTCGGAGTAATAAGTATAATTATTATATTTCTGGCGATAATAACTGCATAATATGGGTAATAATGCATGTTGTACTGATAATAATATAAGTAACAAGTAAAACTATTATAGTTCTAGCGATAATAACTGCATAATAGGGGTAATAATGCATGTTATACTGATAATAATATAAGTAATAAGTATAACTATTATAGTTCTAGCGATAATAACTGTATAATATGATTAATAATGCATAACATATTGATAAAATTAGGAGTAATCAGTATAATTATTGTAGTTCTAGCGATAATAACTGCATAATATGGGTAATAATGCATGTTATATTGATAATATTGGGAGTAATAAGTATATTTGTTATAGTTCTGACGATAATAACAGTATAATATGGGTAATAATGCATGTTGTATTGATAATATTCGGAGTAATAAGTATAATTATTATATTTCTGGCGATAATAACTGCATAATATGGGTAACAATGCATGTTGTACTGATAATAATATAAGAAACAAGTAAAACTATTATAGTTCTAGCGATAATAACTGCATAATATGGGTGATAATGCATGTTATACTAATAATAATATAAGTAATATGTATAACTATTATAGTTCTAGCTATAATAACTGCATAATATCGGTAATAATGCATGTTATATTGATAAAATTGGGAGTAATAAGTATATTTATTATATTTCTGACGATAATAACCGTATAATATGGGTAATAATGCATGTTGTATTGATAATATTCGGAGTAATAAGTATAATTATTATATTTCTGGCGATAATAACTGCATAATATGGGTAACAATGCATGTTGTACTGATAATAATATAAGTAATAAGTAAAACTATTATAGTTCTAGCGATAATAACTGCATAATAGGGGTAATAATGCATGTTATACTGATAGTAATATAAGTAATGAGTATAACTATTATAGTTCTAGCGATTATAACTGTATAATATGATTAATAATGCATAACATATTGATAAAATTAGGAGTAATCAGTATAATTATTATAGTTCTAGCGATAATAACTGCATAATTAGGGTAATAATGCATGTTATATTGATAAAATGAGGAGTAATAAGTATAATTATTATAGTTCTGGCGATAATAACTGCATAATAGGGGTAATAATGCATGTTATACTGATAATAATATAAGTAATAAGTATAACTATTATAGTTCTAACGAAAATAACTGTATAATATGGGTAATAATGCATGTTATACTAATAATAATATAAGTAATATGTATAACTATTATAGTTCTAGCGATAATAACTGCATAATATCGGTAATAGTGTATGTTATATTGATAATATTGGGAGTAATAAGTATATTTATTATAGTTCTGACGATAATGACAGTATAATATGGGTAATAATGCATGTTATACTAATAATAACATGAGTAATATGTATAACTATTATAGTTCTGGCGATAACAACTGTATAATATGGGTAATAATGCATAACATATTGATAAAATTAGGAGTATTAAGTATAATTATTATAGCTCTAGCGATAATAACTGCATAATAGGGGTAATAATGCATGTTATACTGATAATAATATAAGTAATAAGTATAACTATTATAGTTCTAACGATAATAACTGTATAATATGGGTAATAATGCATAACATATTGATAAAATTAGGAGTAATAAGTATAATTATTATAGTCCTAGCGATAATAACTGCAAAATATCGGTAATAGTGCATGTTATATTGATAATATTGGGAGTAATAAGTATATTTATTATAGTTCTGACGATAATAACAGTATAATATGGGTAATAATGCATGTTATATTGATAATATTCGGAGTAATAAGTATAACTATTATATTTCTGGCAATAATAACTGCATAATATGGGTAATAATGCATGTTGTACTGATAATAATATAAGAAACGAGTAAAACTATTATAGTTCTAGCGACAATAACTGTATAATATGGGTAATAATGCATAACATATTGATAAAATTAGGAGTAATAAGTATAATTATTATAGTTCTAGCGATAATAACTGCATAATATCGGTAGTAGTGTATGTTATATTGATAATATTGGGAGTAATGAGTATATTTATTATAGTTCTGACGATAATAACAGTATATTATGGGTGATAATGCATGTTATATTCATAATATTGGGAGTAATAAGTATAATTATTGTAGTTCTAGCGATAATAACTGCATAATATGGGTAATAATGCATGTTATATTGATAAAATGAGGAGTAATAAGTATAATTATTATAGTTCTGGCGATAATAACTGCATAATATCGGTAATAATGCATGTTATATTGATAATATTGGGAGTAATAAGTATAATTATTGTAGTTCTCGCTATAATAACTGCTTAATATGGGTAATAATGCACAACATATTGATAAAATTAGGAGTAATCAGTATAATCATTATAGTTCTAGCAATAATAACTGCATAATAGGGGTAATAATGCATGATATATTGATAATATCGCGAGTAATAAGTATAATTATCATAGTTCTAGCAATAATAACTGCATAATATGGGTAATAATGCATGTTATATTGATAAAATGAGGAGTAATAAGTATAATTATTATAGTTCTGGCGATAATAACTGCATAATTAGGGTAATAATGCATGTTATATGGATAAAATGAGGAGTAATAAGTATAATTATTTTAGTTCTGGCGATAATAACTGCATAATAGGGGTAATAATGCATGTTATACTGATAATAATATAAGTAATAAGTATAACTATTATAGTTCTAACGAAAATAACTGTATAATATGGGTAATAATGCATGTTATACTAATAATAATATAAGTAATAAGTATAACTATTATAGTTCTAGCGATAATAACTGTATAATATGGGTAATAATGCATAACATATTGATAAAATTAGGAGTAATATGTATAATTATTATAGTTCTGGCGATAATAACTGCATAATATGGGTAATAATGCATGTTATATTGATAATATTGGGAGTAATAAGTCTATTTATTATAGTTCTGACGATAATAACCGTATAATATGGGTAATAATGCATGTTGTATTGATAATATTCGGAGTAATAAGTATAATTATTATATTTCTGGCGATAATAACTGCATAATATGGGTAACAATGCATGTTATATTGATAATATTGGGAGTAATAAGTATATTTATTATAGTTCTGACGATAATAACAGTATAATATGGGTAATAATGCATGTTATATTGATAATATTCGGAGTAATAAGTATAATTATTATATTTCTGGCGATAATAACTGCATAATATGGGTAATAATGCATAACATATTGATAAAATTAGGAGTAATCAGTATAATTATTGTAGTTCTAGCGATAATAACTGCATAATATGGGTAATAATGCATGTTATATTGATAATATTGGGAGTAATAAGTATATTTGTTATAGTTCTGACGATAATAACAGTATAATATGGGTAATAATGCATGTTGTATTGATAATATTCGGAGTAATAAGTATAATTATTATATTTCTGGCGATAATAACTGCATAATATGGGTAACAATGCATGTTGTACTGATAATAATATAAGAAACAAGTAAAACTATTATTGTTCTAGCGATAATAACTGCATAATATGGGTGATAATGCATGTTATACTAATAATAATATAAGTAATATGTATAACTATTATAGTTCTAGCTATAATAACTGCATAATATCGGTAATAATGCATGTTATATTGATAAAATTGGGAGTAATAAGTATATTTATTATATTTCTGACGATAATAACCGTATAATATGGGTAATAATGCATGTTGTATTGATAATATTCGGAGTAATAAGTATAATTATTATATTTCTGGCGATAATAACTGCATAATATGGGTAACAATGCATGTTGTACTGATAATAATATAAGTAATAAGTAAAACTATTATAGTTCTAGCGATAATAACTGCATAATAGGGGTAATAATGCATGTTATACTGATAGTAATATAAGTAATGAGTATAACTATTATAGTTCTAGCGATTATAACTGTATAATATGATTAATAATGCATAACATATTGATAAAATTAGGAGTAATCAGTATAATTATTATAGTTCTAGCGATAATAACTGCATAATTAGGGTAATAATGCATGTTATATTGATAAAATGAGGAGTAATAAGTATAATTATTATAGTTCTGGCGATAATAACTGCATAATAGGGGTAATAATGCATGTTATACTGATAATAATATAAGTAATAAGTATAACTATTATAGTTCTAACGAAAATAACTGTATAATATGGGTAATAATGCATGTTATACTAATAATAATATAAGTAATATGTATAACTATTATAGTTCTAGCGATAATAACTGCATAATATCGGTAATAGTGTATGTTATATTGATAATATTGGGAGTAATAAGTATATTTATTATAGTTCTGACGATAATAACAGTATAATATGGGTAATAATGCATGTTATACTAATAATAATATGAGTAATATGTATAACTATTATAGTTCTGGCGATAACAACTGTATAATATGGGTAATAATGCATAACATATTGATAAAATTAGGAGTATTAAGTATAATTATTATAGCTCTAGCGATAATAACTGCATAATAGGGGTAATAATGCATGTTATACTGATAATAATATAAGTAATAAGTATAACTATTATAGTTCTAACGATAATAACTGTATAATATGGGTAATAATGCATAACATATTGATAAAATTAGGAGTAATAAGTATAATTATTATAGTCCTAGCGATAATAACTGCAAAATATCGGTAATAGTGCATGTTATATTGATAATATTGGGAGTAATAAGTATATTTATTATAGTTCTGACGATAATAACAGTATAATATGGGTAATAATGCATGTTATATTGATAATATTCGGAGTAATAAGTATAACTATTATATTTCTGGCAATAATAACTGCATAATATGGGTAATAATGCATGTTGTACTGATAATAATATAAGAAACGAGTAAAACTATTATAGTTCTAGCGACAATAACTGTATAATATGGGTAATAATGCATAACATATTGATAAAATTAGGAGTAATAAGTATAATTATTATAGTTCTAGCGATAATAACTGCATAATATCGGTAGTAGTGTATGTTATATTGATAATATTGGGAGTAATGAGTATATTTATTATAGTTCTGACGATAATAACAGTATATTATGGGTGATAATGCATGTTATATTCATAATATTGGGAGTAATAAGTATAATTATTGTAGTTCTAGCGATAATAACTGCATAATATGGGTAATAATGCATGTTATATTGATAAAATGAGGAGTAATAAGTATAATTATTATAGTTCTGGCGATAATAACTGCATAATATCGGTAATAATGCATGTTATATTGATAATATTGGGAGTAATAAGTATAATTATTGTAGTTCTCGCTATAATAACTGCTTAATATGGGTAATAATGCACAACATATTGATAAAATTAGGAGTAATCAGTATAATCATTATAGTTCTAGCAATAATAACTGCATAATAGGGGTAATAATGCATGATATATTGATAATATCGCGAGTAATAAGTATAATTATCATAGTTCTAGCAATAATAACTGCATAATATGGGTAATAATGCATGTTATATTGATAAAATGAGGAGTAATAAGTATAATTATTATAGTTCTGGCGATAATAACTGCATAATTAGGGTAATAATGCATGTTATATGGATAAAATGAGGAGTAATAAGTATAATTATTTTAGTTCTGGCGATAATAACTGCATAATAGGGGTAATAATGCATGTTATACTGATAATAATATAAGTAATAAGTATAACTATTATAGTTCTAACGAAAATAACTGTATAATATGGGTAATAATGCATGTTATACTAATAATAATATAAGTAATAAGTATAACTATTATAGTTCTAGCGATAATAACTGTATAATATGGGTAATAATGCATAACATATTGATAAAATTAGGAGTAATATGTATAATTATTATAGTTCTGGCGATAATAACTGCATAATATGGGTAATAATGCATGTTATATTGATAATATTGGGAGTAATAAGTCTATTTATTATAGTTCTGACGATAATAACCGTATAATATGGGTAATAATGCATGTTGTATTGATAATATTCGGAGTAATAAGTATAATTATTATATTTCTGGCGATAATAACTGCATAATATGGGTAACAATGCATGTTATATTGATAATATTGGGAGTAATAAGTATATTTATTATAGTTCTGACGATAATAACAGTATAATATGGGTAATAATGCATGTTATATTGATAATATTCGGAGTAATAAGTATAATTATTATATTTCTGGCGATAATAACTGCATAATATGGGTAATAATGCATGTTGTACTGATAATAATATAAGTAACAAGTAAAACTATTATAGTTCTAGCGATAATAACTGCATAATAGGGGTAATAATGCATGTTATACTGATAATAATATAAGTAATAAGTATAACTATTATAGTTCTAGCGATAATAACTGTATAATATGATTAATAATGCATAACATATTGATAAAATTAGGAGTAATCAGTATAATTATTGTAGTTCTAGCGATAATAACTGCATAATATGGGTAATAATGCATGTTATATTGATAATATTGGGAGTAATAAGTATATTTGTTATAGTTCTGACGATAATAACAGTATAATATGGGTAATAATGCATGTTGTATTGATAATATTCGGAGTAATAAGTATAATTATTATATTTCTGGCGATAATAACCGCATAATATGGGTAACAATGCATGTTGTACTGATAATAATATAAGAAACAAGTAAAACTATTATAGTTCTAGCGATAATAACTGCATAATATGGGTGATAATGCATGTTATACTAATAATAATATAAGTAATATGTATAACTATTATAGTTCTAGCTATAATAACTGCATAATATCGGTAATAATGCATGTTATATTGATAAAATTGGGAGTAATAAGTATATTTATTATATTTCTGACGATAATAACCGTATAATATGGGTAATAATGCATGTTGTATTGATAATATTCGGAGTAATAAGTATAATTATTATATTTCTGGCGATAATAACTGCATAATATGGGTAACAATGCATGTTGTACTGATAATAATATAAGTAATAAGTAAAACTATTATAGTTCTAGCGATAATAACTGCATAATAGGGGTAATAATGCATGTTATACTGATAGTAATATAAGTAATGAGTATAACTATTATAGTTCTAGCGATTATAACTGTATAATATGATTAATAATGCATAACATATTGATAAAATTAGGAGTAATCAGTATAATTATTATAGTTCTAGCGATAATAACTGCATAATTAGGGTAATAATGCATGTTATATTGATAAAATGAGGAGTAATAAGTATAATTATTATAGTTCTGGCGATAATAACTGCATAATAGGGGTAATAATGCATGTTATACTGATAATAATATAAGTAATAAGTATAACTATTATAGTTCTAACGAAAATAACTGTATAATATGGGTAATAATGCATGTTATACTAATAATAATATAAGTAATATGTATAACTATTATAGTTCTAGCGATAATAACTGCATAATATCGGTAATAGTGTATGTTATATTGATAATATTGGGAGTAATAAGTATATTTATTATAGTTCTGACGATAATAACAGTATAATATGGGTAATAATGCATGTTATACTAATAATAATATGAGTAATATGTATAACTATTATAGTTCTGGCGATAACAACTGTATAATATGGGTAATAATGCATAACATATTGATAAAATTAGGAGTATTAAGTATAATTATTATAGCTCTAGCGATAATAACTGCATAATAGGGGTAATAATGCATGTTATACTGATAATAATATAAGTAATAAGTATAACTATTATAGTTCTAACGATAATAACTGTATAATATGGGTAATAATGCATAACATATTGATAAAATTAGGAGTAATAAGTATAATTATTATAGTCCTAGCGATAATAACTGCAAAATATCGGTAATAGTGCATGTTATATTGATAATATTGGGAGTAATAAGTATATTTATTATAGTTCTGACGATAATAACAGTATAATATGGGTAATAATGCATGTTATACTAATAATAATATAAGTAATATGTATAACTATTATAGTTCCAGCGATAATAACTGTATAATATGATTAATAATGCATAACATATTGATAAAGTTAGGAGTAATCAGTATAATTATTGTAGTTCTAGCGATAATAACTGCATAATATGGGTAATAATGCATGTTATATTGATAATATTGGGAGTAATAAGTATATTTGTTATAGTTCTGACGATAATACCAGTATAATATGGGTAATAATGCATGTTGTATTGATAATATTCGGAGTAATAAGTATAATTATTATATTTCTGGCGATAATAACTGCATAATATGGGTAACAATGCATGTTGTACTGATAATAATATAAGAAACAAGTAAAACTATTATAGTTCTAGCGATAATAACTGCATAATATGGGTAATAATGCATGTTATACTAATAATAATATAAGTAATATGTATAACTATTATAGTTCTAGCGATAATAACTGTATAATATGGGTAATAATGCATAACATATTGATAAAATTAGGAGTAATCAGTATAATTATTATAGTTCTAGCGATAATAACTGCATAATATCGGTAATAGTGTATGTTATATTGATAATATTGGGAGTAATAATTATATTTATTATAGTTCTGACGATAATAACAGTATAATATGGGTAATAATGCATGTTATATTGATAATATTGGGAGTAATAAGTATAATTATCATAGTTCTAGCAATAATAACTGCATAATTAGGCTAATAATGCATGTCATATTGATAAAATGAGGAGTAATAAGTAAAATTATTATAGTTCTGGCGATAACAACTGTATAATATGGGTAATAATGCATAACAGATTGATAAAATTAGGAGTATTAAGTATAATTATTATAGCTCTAGCGATAATAACTGCATAATAGGGGTAATAATGCATGTTATACTGATAATAATATAAGTAATAAGTATAACTATTATAGTTCTAACGATAATAACTGTATAATATGATTAATAATGCATAACATATTGATAAAATTAGGAGTAATCAGTATAATCATTATAGTTCTAGCGATAATAACTGCATAATATCGGTAATAGTGTATGTTATATTGATAATATTGGGAGTAATAAGTATATTTATTATAGTCCTGACGATAATAACAGTATAATATGGGTGATAATGCATGTTATATTGATAATATTGGGAGTTATAAGTATAATTATTGTAGTTCTAGCGATAATAACTGCATAATATGGGTAATAATGCATGTTATATTGATAATATTGGGAGTAATAAGTATATTTGTTATAGTTCTGACGATAATACCAGTATAATATGGGTAATAATGCATGTTGTATTGATAATATTCGGAGTAATAAGTATAATTATTATATTTCTGGCGATAATAACTGCATAATATGGGTAACAATGCATGTTGTACTGATAATAATATAAGAAACAAGTAAAACTATTATAGTTCTAGCGATAATAACTGCATAATATGGGTAATAATGCATGTTATACTAATAATAATATAAGTAATATGTATAACTATTATAGTTCTAGCGATAATAACTGTATAATATGGGTAATAATGCATAACATATTGATAAAATTAGGAGTAATCAGTATAATTATTATAGTTCTAGCGATAATAACTGCATAATATCGGTAATAGTGTATGTTATATTGATAATATTGGGAGTAATAATTATATTTATTATAGTTCTGACGATAATAACAGTATAATATGGGTAATAATGCATGTTATATTGATAATATTGGGAGTAATAAGTATAATTATCATAGTTCTAGCAATAATAACTGCATAATTAGGCTAATAATGCATGTCATATTGATAAAATGAGGAGTAATAAGTAAAATTATTATAGTTCTGGCGATAACAACTGTATAATATGGGTAATAATGCATAACAGATTGATAAAATTAGGAGTATTAAGTATAATTATTATAGCTCTAGCGATAATAACTGCATAATAGGGGTAATAATGCATGTTATACTGATAATAATATAAGTAATAAGTATAACTATTATAGTTCTAACGATAATAACTGTATAATATGGGTAATAATGCATAACATATTGATAAAATTAGGAGTAATAAGTATAATTATTATAGTCCTAGCGATAATAACTGCAAAATATCGGTAATAGTGCATGTTATATTGATAATATTGGGAGTAATAAGTATATTTATTATAGTTCTGACGATAATAACAGTATAATATGGGTAATAATGCATGTTATATTGATAATATTCGGAGTAATAAGTATAACTATTATATTTCTGGCAATAATAACTGCATAATATGGGTAATAATGCATGTTGTACTGATAATAATATAAGAAACAAGTAAAACTATTATAGTTCTAGCGACAATAACTGTATAATATGGGTAATAATGCATAACATATTGATAAAATTAGGAGTAATAAGTATAATTATTATAGTTCTAGCGATAATAACTGCATAATATCGGTAGTAGTGTATGTTATATTGATAATATCGGGAGTAATAAGTATATTTATTATAGTTCTGACGATAATAACAGTATATTATGGGTAATAATGCATGTTATACTGATAATAATGTAAGTAATAAGTATAACTGTTATAATTCTAGCGATAATAACTGTATAATATGGGTAATAATGCATAACATATTGATGAAATTAGGAGTAATAAGTATAATTATTATAGTTCTAGCGATAATAACTGCATAATATGGGTAATAGTGCATGTTATATTGATAATATTGGGAGTAACAAGTATATTTATTATAGTTCTGACGATAATAACAGTATAATATGGGTAATAATGCATGTTATATTGATAATATTTGCAGTCATAAGTATAATTATTGTAGTTCTCGCGATAATAACTGCATAATATGGATAATAATGCATGTTATATTGATAATATTGGGAGTAATAAGTATAATTATTGTAGTTCTCGCTATAATAACTGCTTAATATGGGTAATAATGCACAACATATTGATAAAATTAGGAGTAATCAGTATAATCATTATAGTTCTAGCGATAATAACTGCATAATAGGGGTAATAATGCATGATATATTGATAATATCGCGAGTAATAAGTATAATTATCATAGTTCTAGCAATAATAACTGCATAATATGGGTAATAATGCATGTTATATTGATAAAATGAGGAGTAATAAGTATAATTATTATAGTTCTGGCGATAATAACTGCATAATTAGGGTAATAATGCATGTTATATGGATAAAATGAGGAGTAATAAGTATAATTATTTTAGTTCTGGCGATAATAACTGCATAATAGGGGTAATAATGCATGTTATACTGATAATAATATAAGTAATAAGTATAACTATTATAGTTCTAACGAAAATAACTGTATAATATGGGTAATAATGCATGTTATACTAATAATAATATAAGTAATAAGTATAACTATTATAGTTCTAGCGATAATAACTGTATAATATGGGTAATAATGCATAACATATTGATAAAATTAGGAGTAATATGTATAATTATTATAGTTCTGGCGATAATAACTGCATAATATGGGTAATAATGCATGTTATATTGATAATATTGGGAGTAATAAGTCTATTTATTATAGTTCTGACGATAATAACAGTATAATATGGGTAATAATGCATGTTATATTGATAATATTCGGAGTAATAAGTATAATTATTATATTTCTGGCGATAATAACTGCATAATATGGGTAATAATGCATGTTGTACTGATAATAATATAAGAAACAAGTAAAACTATTATAGTTCTAGCGATAATAACTGCATAATATGGGTAATAATGCATGTTATACTAATAATAATATAAGTAATATGTATAACTATTATAGTTCTAGCGATAATAACTGCATAATATCGGTAATAGTGTATGTTATATTGATAATATTGGGAGTAATAAGTATATTTATTATAGTTCTGACGATAATAACAGTATAATATGGGTGATAATGCATGTTATATTGATAATATTGGGAGTTATAAGTATAATTATTGTAGTTCTAGCGATAATAACTGCATAATATGGGTAATAATGCATGTTATATTGATAATATTGGGAGTAATAAGTATATTTGTTATAGTTCTGACGATAATAACAGTATAATACGGGTAATAATGCATGTTATATTGATAAAATTAGGAGTATTAAGTATAATTATTATAGCTCTAGCGATAATAACTGCATAATAGGGGTAATAATGCATGTTATACTGATAATAATATAAGTAATAAGTATAACTATTATAGTTCTAACGATAATAACTGTATAATATGGGTAATAATGCATAACATATTGATAAAATTAGGAGTAATAAGTATAATTATTATAGTCCTAGCGATAATAACTGCAAAATATCGGTAATAGTGCATGTTATATTGATAATATTGGGAGTAATAAGTATATTTATTATAGTTCTGACGATAATAACAGTATAATATGGGTAATAATGCATGTTATATTGATAATATTCGGAGTAATAAGTATAACTATTATATTTCTGGCAATAATAACTGCATAATATGGGTAATAATGCATGTTGTACTGATAATAATATAAGAAACAAGTAAAACTATTATAGTTCTAGCGACAATAACTGTATAATATGGGTAATAATGCATAACATATTGATAAAATTAGGAGTAATAAGTATAATTATTATAGTTCTAGCGATAATAACTGCATAATATCGGTAGTAGTGTATGTTATATTGATAATATTGGGAGTAATAAGTATATTTATTATAGTTCTGACGATAATAACAGTATATTATGGGTAATAATGCATGTTATACTGATAATAATGTAAGTAATAAGTATAACTGTTATAATTCTAGCGATAATAACTGTATAATATGGGTAATAATGCATAACATATTGATGAAATTAGGAGTAATAAGTATAATTATTATAGTTCTAGCGATAATAACTGCATAATATGGGTAATAATGCATGTTGTACTGATAATAATATAAGAAACAAGTAAAACTATTATAGTTCTAGCGACAATAACTGTATAATATGGGTAATAATGCATAACATATTGATAAAATTAGGAGTAATAAGTATAATTATTATAGTTCTAGCGATAATAACTGCATAATATCGGTAGTAGTGTATGTTATATTGATAATATTGGGAGTAATGAGTATATTTATTATAGTTCTGACGATAATAACAGTATATTATGGGTGATAATGCATGTTATATTCATAATATTGGGAGTAATAAGTATAATTATTGTAGTTCTAGCGATAATAACTGCATAATATGGGTAATAATGCATGTTATATTGATAAAATGAGGAGTAATAAGTATAATTATTATAGTTCTGGCGATAATAACTGCATAATATCGGTAATAATGCATGTTATATTGATAATATTGGGAGTAATAAGTATAATTATTGTAGTTCTCGCTATAATAACTGCTTAATATGGGTAATAATGCACAACATATTGATAAAATTAGGAGTAATCAGTATAATCATTATAGTTCTAGCAATAATAACTGCATAATAGGGGTAATAATGCATGATATATTGATAATATCGCGAGTAATAAGTATAATTATCATAGTTCTAGCAATAATAACTGCATAATATGGGTAATAATGCATGTTATATTGATAAAATGAGGAGTAATAAGTATAATTATTATAGTTCTGGCGATAATAACTGCATAATTAGGGTAATAATGCATGTTATATGGATAAAATGAGGAGTAATAAGTATAATTATTTTAGTTCTGGCGATAATAACTGCATAATAGGGGTAATAATGCATGTTATACTGATAATAATATAAGTAATAAGTATAACTATTATAGTTCTAACGAAAATAACTGTATAATATGGGTAATAATGCATGTTATACTAATAATAATATAAGTAATAAGTATAACTATTATAGTTCTAGCGATAATAACTGTATAATATGGGTAATAATGCATAACATATTGATAAAATTAGGAGTAATATGTATAATTATTATAGTTCTGGCGATAATAACTGCATAATATGGGTAATAATGCATGTTATATTGATAATATTGGGAGTAATAAGTCTATTTATTATAGTTCTGACGATAATAACCGTATAATATGGGTAATAATGCATGTTGTATTGATAATATTCGGAGTAATAAGTATAATTATTATATTTCTGGCGATAATAACTGCATAATATGGGTAACAATGCATGTTATATTGATAATATTGGGAGTAATAAGTATATTTATTATAGTTCTGACGATAATAACAGTATAATATGGGTAATAATGCATGTTATATTGATAATATTCGGAGTAATAAGTATAATTATTATATTTCTGGCGATAATAACTGCATAATATGGGTAATAATGCATGTTGTACTGATAATAATATAAGTAACAAGTAAAACTATTATAGTTCTAGCGATAATAACTGCATAATAGGGGTAATAATGCATGTTATACTGATAATAATATAAGTAATAAGTATAACTATTATAGTTCTAGCGATAATAACTGTATAATATGATTAATAATGCATAACATATTGATAAAATTAGGAGTAATCAGTATAATTATTGTAGTTCTAGCGATAATAACTGCATAATATGGGTAATAATGCATGTTATATTGATAATATTGGGAGTAATAAGTATATTTGTTATAGTTCTGACGATAATAACAGTATAATATGGGTAATAATGCATGTTATATTGATAATATTCGGAGTAATAAGTATAATTATTATATTTCTGGCGATAATAACTGCATAATATGGGTAACAATGCATGTTGTACTGATAATAATATAAGAAACAAGTAAAACTATTATAGTTCTAGCGATAATAACTGCATAATATGGGTGATAATGCATGTTATACTAATAACAATATAAGTAATATGTATAACTATTATAGTTCTAGCTATAATAACTGCATAATATCGGTAATAATGCATGTTATATTGATAAAATTGGGAGTAATAAGTATATTTATTATATTTCTGACGATAATAACCGTATAATATGGGTAATAATGCATGTTGTATTGATAATATTCGGAGTAATAAGTATAATTATTATATTTCTGGCGATAATAACTGCATAATATGGGTAACAATGCATGTTGTACTGATAATAATATAAGTAATAAGTAAAACTATTATAGTTCTAGCGATAATAACTGCATAATAGGGGTAATAATGCATGTTATACTGATAGTAATATAAGTAATGAGTATAACTATTATAGTTCTAGCGATTATAACTGTATAATATGATTAATAATGCATAACATATTGATAAAATTAGGAGTAATCAGTATAATTATTATAGTTCTAGCGATAATAACTGCATAATTAGGGTAATAATGCATGTTATATTGATAAAATGAGGAGTAATAAGTATAATTATTATAGTTCTGGCGATAATAACTGCATAATAGGGGTAATAATGCATGTTATACTGATAATAATATAAGTAATAAGTATAACTATTATAGTTCTAACGAAAATAACTGTATAATATGGGTAATAATGCATGTTATACTAATAATAATATAAGTAATATGTATAACTATTATAGTTCTAGCGATAATAACTGCATAATATCGGTAATAGTGTATGTTATATTGATAATATTGGGAGTAATAAGTATATTTATTATAGTTCTGACGATAATAACAGTATAATATGGGTAATAATGCATGTTATACTAATAATAATATGAGTAATATGTATAACTATTATAGTTCTGGCGATAACAACTGTATAATATGGGTAATAATGCATAACATATTGATAAAATTAGGAGTATTAAGTATAATTATTATAGCTCTAGCGATAATAACTGCATAATAGGGGTAATAATGCATGTTATACTGATAATAATATAAGTAATAAGTATAACTATTATAGTTCTAACGATAATAACTGTATAATATGGGTAATAATGCATAACATATTGATAAAATTAGGAGTAATAAGTATAATTATTATAGTCCTAGCGATAATAACTGCAAAATATCGGTAATAGTGCATGTTATATTGATAATATTGGGAGTAATAAGTATATTTATTATAGTTCTGACGATAATAACAGTATAATATGGGTAATAATGCATGTTATACTAATAATAATATAAGTAATATGTATAACTATTATAGTTCCAGCGATAATAACTGTATAATATGATTAATAATGCATAACATATTGATAAAGTTAGGAGTAATCAGTATAATTATTGTAGTTCTAGCGATAATAACTGCATAATATGGGTAATAATGCATGTTATATTGATAATATTGGGAGTAATAAGTATATTTGTTATAGTTCTGACGATAATACCAGTATAATATGGGTAATAATGCATGTTGTATTGATAATATTCGGAGTAATAAGTATAATTATTATATTTCTGGCGATAATAACTGCATAATATGGGTAACAATGCATGTTGTACTGATAATAATATAAGAAACAAGTAAAACTATTATAGTTCTAGCGATAATAACTGCATAATATGGGTAATAATGCATGTTATACTAATAATAATATAAGTAATATGTATAACTATTATAGTTCTAGCGATAATAACTGTATAATATGGGTAATAATGCATAACATATTGATAAAATTAGGAGTAATCAGTATAATTATTATAGTTCTAGCGATAATAACTGCATAATATCGGTAATAGTGTATGTTATATTGATAATATTGCGAGTAATAATTATATTTATTATAGTTCTGACGATAATAACAGTATAATATGGGTAATAATGCATGTTATATTGATAATATTGGGAGTAATAAGTATAATTATCATAGTTCTAGCAATAATAACTGCATAATTAGGCTAATAATGCATGTCATATTGATAAAATGAGGAGTAATAAGTAAAATTATTATAGCTCTAGCGATAATAACTGCATAATAGGGGTAATAATGCATGTTATACTGATAATAATATAAGTAATAAGTATAACTATTATAGTTCTAACGATAATAACTGTATAATATGATTAATAATGCATAACATATTGATAAAATTAGGAGTAATCAGTATAATCATTATAGTTCTAGCGATAATAACTGCATAATATCGGTAATAGTGTATGTTATATTGATAATATTGGGAGTAATAAGTATATTTATTATAGTCCTGACGATAATAACAGTATAATATGGGTGATAATGCATGTTATATTGATAATATTGGGAGTTATAAGTATAATTATTGTAGTTCTAGCGATAATAACTGCATAATATGGGTAATAATGCATGTTATATTGATAATATTGGGAGTAATAAGTATATTTGTTATAGTTCTGACGATAATACCAGTATAATATGGGTAATAATGCATGTTGTATTGATAATATTCGGAGTAATAAGTATAATTATTATATTTCTGGCGATAATAACTGCATAATATGGGTAACAATGCATGTTGTACTGATAATAATATAAGAAACAAGTAAAACTATTATAGTTCTAGCGATAATAACTGCATAATATGGGTAATAATGCATGTTATACTAATAATAATATAAGTAATATGTATAACTATTATAGTTCTAGCGATAATAACTGTATAATATGGGTAATAATGCATAACATATTGATAAAATTAGGAGTAATCAGTATAATTATTATAGTTCTAGCGATAATAACTGCATAATATCGGTAATAGTGTATGTTATATTGATAATATTGGGAGTAATAATTATATTTATTATAGTTCTGACGATAATAACAGTATAATATGGGTAATAATGCATGTTATATTGATAATATTGGGAGTAATAGGTATAATTATCATAGTTCTAGCAATAATAACTGCATAATTAGGCTAATAATGCATGTCATATTGATAAAATGAGGAGTAATAAGTAAAATTATTATAGTTCTGGCGATAACAACTGTATAATATGGGTAATAATGCATAACAGATTGATAAAATTAGGAGTATTAAGTATAATTATTATAGCTCTAGCGATAATAACTGCATAATAGGGGTAATAATGCATGTTATACTGATAATAATATAAGTAATAAGTATAACTATTATAGTTCTAACGATAATAACTGTATAATATGGGTAATAATGCATAACATATTGATAAAATTAGGAGTAATAAGTATAATTATTATAGTCCTAGCGATAATAACTGCAAAATATCGGTAATAGTGCATGTTATATTGATAATATTGGGAGTAATAAGTATATTTATTATAGTTCTGACGATAATAACAGTATAATATGGGTAATAATGCATGTTATATTGATAATATTCGGAGTAATAAGTATAACTATTATATTTCTGGCAATAATAACTGCATAATATGGGTAATAATGCATGTTGTACTGATAATAATATAAGAAACAAGTAAAACTATTATAGTTCTAGCGACAATAACTGTATAATATGGGTAATAATGCATAACATATTGATAAAATTAGGAGTAATAAGTATAATTATTATAGTTCTAGCGATAATAACTGCATAATATCGGTAGTAGTGTATGTTATATTGATAATATCGGGAGTAATAAGTATATTTATTATAGTTCTGACGATAATAACAGTATATTATGGGTAATAATGCATGTTATACTGATAATAATGTAAGTAATAAGTATAACTGTTATAATTCTAGCGATAATAACTGTATAATATGGGTAATAATGCATAACATATTGATGAAATTAGGAGTAATAAGTATAATTATTATAGTTCTAGCGATAATAACTGCATAATATGGGTAATAGTGCATGTTATATTGATAATATTGGGAGTAACAAGTATATTTATTATAGTTCTGACGATAATAACAGTATAATATGGGTAATAATGCATGTTATATTGATAATATTTGCAGTCATAAGTATAATTATTGTAGTTCTCGCGATAATAACTGCATAATATGGATAATAATGCATGTTATATTGATAATATTGGGAGTAATAAGTATAATTATTGTAGTTCTCGCTATAATAACTGCTTAATATGGGTAATAATGCACAACATATTGATAAAATTAGGAGTAATCAGTATAATCATTATAGTTCTAGCGATAATAACTGCATAATAGGGGTAATAATGCATGATATATTGATAATATCGCGAGTAATAAGTATAATTATCATAGTTCTAGCAATAATAACTGCATAATATGGGTAATAATGCATGTTATATTGATAAAATGAGGAGTAATAAGTATAATTATTATAGTTCTGGCGATAATAACTGCATAATTAGGGTAATAATGCATGTTATATGGATAAAATGAGGAGTAATAAGTATAATTATTTTAGTTCTGGCGATAATAACTGCATAATAGGGGTAATAATGCATGTTATACTGATAATAATATAAGTAATAAGTATAACTATTATAGTTCTAACGAAAATAACTGTATAATATGGGTAATAATGCATGTTATACTAATAATAATATAAGTAATAAGTATAACTATTATAGTTCTAGCGATAATAACTGTATAATATGGGTAATAATGCATAACATATTGATAAAATTAGGAGTAATATGTATAATTATTATAGTTCTGGCGATAATAACTGCATAATATGGGTAATAATGCATGTTATATTGATAATATTGGGAGTAATAAGTCTATTTATTATAGTTCTGACGATAATAACAGTATAATATGGGTAATAATGCATGTTATATTGATAATATTCGGAGTAATAAGTATAATTATTATATTTCTGGCGATAATAACTGCATAATATGGGTAATAATGCATGTTGTACTGATAATAATATAAGAAACAAGTAAAACTATTATAGTTCTAGCGATAATAACTGCATAATATGGGTAATAATGCATGTTATACTAATAATAATATAAGTAATATGTATAACTATTATAGTTCTAGCGATAATAACTGCATAATATCGGTAATAGTGTATGTTATATTGATAATATTGGGAGTAATAAGTATATTTATTATAGTTCTGACGATAATAACAGTATAATATGGGTGATAATGCATGTTATATTGATAATATTGGGAGTTATAAGTATAATTATTGTAGTTCTAGCGATAATAACTGCATAATATGGGTAATAATGCATGTTATATTGATAATATTGGGAGTAATAAGTATATTTGTTATAGTTCTGACGATAATAACAGTATAATACGGGTAATAATGCATGTTATATTGATAAAATTAGGAGTATTAAGTATAATTATTATAGCTCTAGCGATAATAACTGCATAATAGGGGTAATAATGCATGTTATACTGATAATAATATAAGTAATAAGTATAACTATTATAGTTCTAACGATAATAACTGTATAATATGGGTAATAATGCATAACATATTGATAAAATTAGGAGTAATAAGTATAATTATTATAGTCCTAGCGATAATAACTGCAAAATATCGGTAATAGTGCATGTTATATTGATAATATTGGGAGTAATAAGTATATTTATTATAGTTCTGACGATAATAACAGTATAATATGGGTAATAATGCATGTTATATTGATAATATTCGGAGTAATAAGTATAACTATTATATTTCTGGCAATAATAACTGCATAATATGGGTAATAATGCATGTTGTACTGATAATAATATAAGAAACAAGTAAAACTATTATAGTTCTAGCGACAATAACTGTATAATATGGGTAATAATGCATAACATATTGATAAAATTAGGAGTAATAAGTATAATTATTATAGTTCTAGCGATAATAACTGCATAATATCGGTAGTAGTGTATGTTATATTGATAATATTGGGAGTAATAAGTATATTTATTATAGTTCTGACGATAATAACAGTATATTATGGGTAATAATGCATGTTATACTGATAATAATGTAAGTAATAAGTATAACTGTTATAATTCTAGCGATAATAACTGTATAATATGGGTAATAATGCATAACATATTGATGAAATTAGGAGTAATAAGTATAATTATTATAGTTCTAGCGATAATAACTGCATAATATGGGTAATAGTGCATGTTATATTGATAATATTGGGAGTAATAAGTATATTTATTATAGTTCTGACGATAATAACAGTATAATATGGGTAATAATGCATGTTATATTGATAATATTTGCAGTCATAAGTATAATTATTGTAGTTCTCGCGATAATAACTGCATAATATGGATAATAATGCATGTTATATTGATAATATTGGGAGTAATAAGTATAATTATTGTAGTTCTCGCTATAATAACTGCTTAATATGGGTAATAATGCACAACATATTGATAAAATTAGGAGTAATCAGTATAATCATTATAGTTCTAGCGATAATAACTGCATAATAGGGGTAATAATGCATGATATATTGATAATATTGGGAGTAACAAGTATATTTATTATAGTTCTGACGATAATAACAGTATAATATGGGTAATAATGCATGTTATATTGATAATATTTGCAGTCATAAGTATAATTATTGTAGTTCTCGCGATAATAACTGCATAATATGGATAATAATGCATGTTATATTGATAATATTGGGAGTAATAAGTATATTTGTTATAGTTCTGACGATAATACCAGTATAATATGGGTAATAATGCATGTTGTATTGATAATATTCGGAGTAATAAGTATAATTATTATATTTCTGGCGATAATAACTGCATAATATGGGTAACAATGCATGTTGTACTGATAATAATATAAGAAACAAGTAAAACTATTATAGTTCTAGCGATAATAACTGCATAATATGGGTAATAATGCATGTTATACTAATAATAATATAAGTAATATGTATAACTATTATAGTTCTAGCGATAATAACTGTATAATATGGGTAATAATGCATAACATATTGATAAAATTAGGAGTAATCAGTATAATTATTATAGTTCTAGCGATAATAACTGCATAATATCGGTAATAGTGTATGTTATATTGATAATATTGGGAGTAATAATTATATTTATTATAGTTCTGACGATAATAACAGTATAATATGGGTAATAATGCATGTTATATTGATAATATTGGGAGTAATAAGTATAATTATCATAGTTCTAGCAATAATAACTGCAAAATTAGGCTAATAATGCATGTCATATTGATAAAATGAGGAGTAATAAGTAAAATTATTATAGTTCTGGCGATAACAACTGTATAATATGGGTAATAATGCATAACAGATTGATAAAATTAGGAGTATTAAGTATAATTATTATAGCTCTAGCGATAATAACTGCATAATAGGGGTAATAATGCATGTTATACTGATAATAATATAAGTAATAAGTATAACTATTATAGTTCTAACGATAATAACTGTATAATATGGGTAATAATGCATAACATATTGATAAAATTAGGAGTAATAAGTATAATTATTATAGTCCTAGCGATAATAACTGCAAAATATCGGTAATAGTGCATGTTATATTGATAATATTGGGAGTAATAAGTATATTTATTATAGTTCTGACGATAATAACAGTATAATATGGGTAATAATGCATGTTATATTGATAATATTCGGAGTAATAAGTATAACTATTATATTTCTGGCAATAATAACTGCATAATATGGGTAATAATGCATGTTGTACTGATAATAATATAAGAAACAAGTAAAACTATTATAGTTCTAGCGACAATAACTGTATAATATGGGTAATAATGCATAACATATTGATAAAATTAGGAGTAATAAGTATAATTATTATAGTTCTAGCGATAATAACTGCATAATATCGGTAGTAGTGTATGTTATATTGATAATATCGGGAGTAATAAGTATATTTATTATAGTTCTGACGATAATAACAGTATATTATGGGTAATAATGCATGTTATACTGATAATAATGTAAGTAATAAGTATAACTGTTATAATTCTAGCGATAATAACTGTATAATATGGGTAATAATGCATAACATATTGATGAAATTAGGAGTAATAAGTATAATTATTATCGTTCTAGCGATAATAACTGCATAATATGGGTAATAGTGCATGTTATATTGATAATATTGGGAGTAACAAGTATATTTATTATAGTTCTGACGATAATAACAGTATAATATGGGTAATAATGCATGTTATATTGATAATATTTGCAGTCATAAGTATAATTATTGTAGTTCTCGCGATAATAACTGCATAATATGGATAATAATGCATGTTATATTGATAATATTGGGAGTAATAAGTATAATTATTGTAGTTCTCGCTATAATAACTGCTTAATATGGGTAATAATGCACAACATATTGATAAAATTAGGAGTAATCAGTATAATCATTATAGTTCTAGCGATAATAACTGCATAATAGGGGTAATAATGCATGATATATTGATAATATCGCGAGTAATAAGTATAATTATCATAGTTCTAGCAATAATAACTGCATAATATGGGTAATAATGCATGTTATATTGATAAAATGAGGAGTAATAAGTATAATTATTATAGTTCTGGCGATAATAACTGCATAATTAGGGTAATAATGCATGTTATATGGATAAAATGAGGAGTAATAAGTATAATTATTTTAGTTCTGGCGATAATAACTGCATAATAGGGGTAATAATGCATGTTATACTGATAATAATATAAGTAATAAGTATAACTATTATAGTTCTAACGAAAATAACTGTATAATATGGGTAATAATGCATGTTATACTAATAATAATATAAGTAATAAGTATAACTATTATAGTTCTAGCGATAATAACTGTATAATATGGGTAATAATGCATAACATATTGATAAAATTAGGAGTAATATGTATAATTATTATAGTTCTGGCGATAATAACTGCATAATATGGGTAATAATGCATGTTATATTGATAATATTGGGAGTAATAAGTCTATTTATTATAGTTCTGACGATAATAACAGTATAATATGGGTAATAATGCATGTTATATTGATAATATTCGGAGTAATAAGTATAATTATTATATTTCTGGCGATAATAACTGCATAATATGGGTAATAATGCATGTTATATTGATAATATTGGGAGTAATAAGTATATTTATTATAGTTCTGACGATAATAACAGTATAATATGGGTAATAATGCATGTTATATTGATAATATTCGGAGTAATAAGTATAATTATTATATTTCTGGCGATAATAACTGCATAATAGGGGTAATAATGCATGTTATACTGATAATAATATAAGTAATAAGTATAACTATTATAGTTCTAGCGATAATAACTGTATAATATGATTAATAATGCATAACATATTGATAAAATTAGGAGTAATCAGTATAATTATTATAGTTCTAGCGATAATAACTGCATAATAGGGGTAATAATGCATGTTATACTGATAATAATATAAGTAATAAGTATAACTATTATAGTTCTAACGATAATAACTGTATAATATGGGTAATAATGCATAACATATTGATAAAATTAGGAGTAATAAGTATAATTATTATAGTTCTAGCGATAATAACTGCATAATATCGGTAGTAGTGTATGTTATATTGATAATATTGGGAGTAATAAGTATATTTATTATAGTTCTGACGATAATAACAGTATAATATGGATGATAACGCATGTTATATTGATAATATTGGGAGTAATAAGTATAATTATTGTAGTTCTAGCGATAATAACTGCATAATAGGGGCAATAGTGCATGTTGTATTGATAATATTGGGAGTAATAAGTATATTTATTATAGTTCTGACGATAATAACAGTATAATATGGGTAATAATGCATGTTATATTGATAATATTTGCAGTCATAAGTATAATTATTGTAGTTCTCGCGATAATAACTGCATAATATGGATAATAATGCATGTTATATTGATAATTTTGGGAGTAATAAGTATAATTATTGTAGTTCTCGCTACAATAACTGCTTAATATGGGTAATAATGCACAACATATTGATGAAATTAGGAGTAATAAGTATAATTATTATAGTTCTAGCGATAATAACTGCATAATATGGGTAATAGTGCATGTTATATTGATAATATTGGGAGTAATAAGTATATTTATTATAGTTCTGACGATAATAGCAGTATAATATGGGTGATAATGCATGTTATATTGATAATATTGGGAGTTATAAGTATAATTATTGTAGTTCTGACGATAATAACAGTATAATATGGATGATAACGCATGTTATATTGATAATATTGGGAGTAATAAGTATAATTATTGTAGTTCTAGCGATAATAACTGCATAATAGGGGCAATAGTGCATGTTGTATTGATAATATTGGGAGTAATAAGTATATTTATTATAGTTCTGACGATAATAACAGTATAATATGGGTAATAATGCATGTTATATTGATAATATTTGCAGTCATAAGTATAATTATTGTAGTTCTCGCGATAATAACTGCATAATATGGATAATAATGCATGTTATATTGATAATTTTGGGAGTAATAAGTATAATTATTGTAGTTCTCGCTACAATAACTGCTTAATATGGGTAATAATGCACAACATATTGATGAAATTAGGAGTATTAAGTATAATTATTATAGCTCTAGCGATAATAACTGCATAATAGGGGTAATAATGCATGTTATACTGATAATAATATAAGTAATAAGTATAACTATTATAGTTCTAGCGATAATAACTGTATAATATGGGTAATAATGCATAACATATTGATAAAATTAGGAGTAATATGTATAATTATTATAGTTCTGGCGATAATAACTGCATAATATGGGTAATAATGCATGTTATACTGATAATATTGGGAGTAATAAGTATATTTATTATAGTTCTGGCGATAATAACAGTATAATATGGGTGATAATGCATGTTATATTGATAATATTGGGAGTTATAAGTATAATTATTGTAGTTCTAGCGATAATAACTGCATAATATGGGTAATAATGCATGTTATATTGATAATATTGGGAGTAATAAGTATATTTGTTATAGTTCTGACGATAATAACAGTATAATACGGGTAATAATGTATGTTATATTGATAAAATTAGGAGTATTAAGTATAATTATTATAGCTCTAGCGATAATAACTCCATAAGAGGGGTAATAATGCATGTTACACTGATAATAATATAAGTAATAAGTATAACTATTATAGTTCTAGCGATAATAACTGTATAATATGGGTAATAATGCATAACATATTGATAAAATTAGGAGTAATAAGTATAATTATTATAGTTCTGGCGATAATAACTGCATAATATGGGTAATAATGCATGTTATATTGATAATATTGGAAGTAATAAGAATATTTATTGTATTTCTCGCGATAATAACTGCTTAATATGGGTAATAATGCATAACATATTGATAAAATTAGGAGTAATAAGTATAATTATTATAGTTCTAGCGATAATAACTGCATAATAGGGGTAATAATGCATGATATATTGATAATATCGCGAGTAATAAGTATAATTATCATAGTTCTAGCAATAATAACTGCATAATATGGGTAATAATGCATGTTATATTGATAAAATGAGATGTAATGAGTATAATTATTATAGTTCTGGCGATAATAACTGTATAATATGGGTAATAATGCATAACATATTGATAAAATTAGGAGTATTAAGTATAATAATTATAGCTCTAGCGATAATAACTGCATAATAGGGGTAATAATGCATGTTATACTGATAATAATATAAGAAACAAGTAAAACTATTATAGTTCTAGCGATAATAACTGCATAATATGGGTAATAATGCATGTTATACTGATAATAATACAAGTAATATGTATAACTATTATAGTTCTAGCGACAATAACTGTATAATATGGGTAATAATGCATAACATATTGATAAAATTAGGAGTAATAAGTATAATTATTATAGTTCTAGCGATAATAACTGCATAATATCGGCAGTAGTGTATGTTATATTGATAATATTGTGAGTAATAAGTATATTTATTATAGTTCTGACGATATTAACAGTATAATATGGGTGATAATGCATGTTATATTGATAATATTGGGAGTAATAAGTATAATTATTGTAGTTCTCGCGATAATAACTGCATAATATGGGTAATAATGCATGTTATATTGATAATATTGGAAGTAATAAGAATATTTATTGTAGTTCTCGCGATAATAACTGCTTAATATGGGTAATAATGCATAACATATTGATAAAATTAGGAGTAATAAGTATAATTATTATAGCTCTAGCGATAATAACTGCATAATAGGGGTAATAATGCATGTTATACTGATAATAATATAAGTAATAAGTATAACTATTATAGTCCTAGCGATAATAACTGTATAATATGATTAATAATGCATAACATATTGATAAAATTAGGAGTAATCAGTATAATCATTATAGTTCTAGCGATAATAACTGCATAATATCGGTAATAGTGTATGTTATATTGATAATATTGGGAGTAATAAGTATATTTATTATAGTTCTGACGATAATAACAGTATAATATGGGTGATAATGCATGTTATATTGATAATATTGGGAGTTATAAGTATAATTATTGTAGTTCTAGCGATAATAACTGCATAATATGGGTAATAATGCATGTTATATTGATAATATTGGGAGTTATAAGTATAATTATTGTAGTTCTAGCGATAATAACTGCATAATATGGGTAATAATGCATGTTATACTGATAATAATATAAGTAATAAGTATAACTATTATAGTTCTAGCGATAATAACTGTATAATATGATTAATAATGCATAACATATTGATAAAATTAGGAGTAATCAGTATAATTATTATAGTTCTAGCGATAATAACTGCATAATAGGGGTAATAATGCATGTTATACTGATAATAATATAAGTAATAAGTATAACTATTATAGTTCTAACGATAATAACTGTATAATATGGGTAATAATGCATAACATATTGATAAAATTAGGAGTAATAAGTATAATTATTATAGTTCTAGCGATAATAACTGCATAATATCGGTAGTAGTGTATGTTATATTGATAATATTGGGAGTAATAAGTATATTTATTATAGTTCTGACGATAATAACAGTATAATATGGATGATAACGCATGTTATATTGATAATATTGGGAGTAATAAGTATAATTATTGTAGTTCTAGCGATAATAACTGCATAATAGGGGCAATAGTGCATGTTGTATTGATAATATTGGGAGTAATAAGTATATTTATTATAGTTCTGACGATAATAACAGTATAATATGGGTAATAATGCATGTTATATTGATAATATTTGCAGTCATAAGTATAATTATTGTAGTTCTCGCGATAATAACTGCATAATATGGATAATAATGCATGTTATATTGATAATTTTGGGAGTAATAAGTATAATTATTGTAGTTCTCGCTACAATAACTGCTTAATATGGGTAATAATGCACAACATATTGATGAAATTAGGAGTAATAAGTATAATTATTATAGTTCTAGCGATAATAACTGCATAATATGGGTAATAGTGCATGTTATATTGATAATATTGGGAGTAATAAGTATATTTATTATAGTTCTGACGATAATAGCAGTATAATATGGGTGATAATGCATGTTATATTGATAATATTGGGAGTTATAAGTATAATTATTGTAGTTCTAGCGATAATAACTGCATAATATGGGTAATAATGCATGTTATATTGATAATATTGGGAGTAATAAGTATATTTGTTATAGTTCTGACGATAATAACAGTATAATACGGGTAATAATGCATGTTATATTGATAAAATTAGGAGTATTAAGTATAATTATTATAGCTCTAGCGATAATAACTGCATAATAGGGGTAATAATGCATGTTATACTGATAATAATATAAGTAATAAGTATAACTATTATAGTTCTAGCGATAATAACTGTATAATATGGGTAATAATGCATAACATATTGATAAAATTAGGAGTAATATGTATAATTATTATAGTTCTGGCGATAATAACTGCATAATATGGGTAATAATGCATGTTATACTGATAATATTGGGAGTAATAAGTATATTTATTATAGTTCTGGCGATAATAACAGTATAATATGGGTGATAATGCATGTTATATTGATAATATTGGGAGTTATAAGTATAATTATTGTAGTTCTAGCGATAATAACTGCATAATATGGGTAATAATGCATGTTATATTGATAATATTGGGAGTAATAAGTATATTTGTTATAGTTCTGACGATAATAACAGTATAATACGGGTAATAATGTATGTTATATTGATAAAATTAGGAGTATTAAGTATAATTATTATAGCTCTAGCGATAATAACTCCATAAGAGGGGTAATAATGCATGTTACACTGATAATAATATAAGTAATAAGTATAACTATTATAGTTCTAGCGATAATAACTGTATAATATGGGTAATAATGCATAACATATTGATAAAATTAGGAGTAATAAGTATAATTATTATAGTTCTGGCGATAATAACTGCATAATATGGGTAATAATGCATGTTATATTGATAATATTGGAAGTAATAAGAATATTTATTGTATTTCTCGCGATAATAACTGCTTAATATGGGTAATAATGCATAACATATTGATAAAATTAGGAGTAATAAGTATAATTATTATAGTTCTAGCGATAATAACTGCATAATAGGGGTAATAATGCATGATATATTGATAATATCGCGAGTAATAAGTATAATTATCATAGTTCTAGCAATAATAACTGCATAATATGGGTAATAATGCATGTTATATTGATAAAATGAGATGTAATGAGTATAATTATTATAGTTCTGGCGATAATAACTGTATAATATGGGTAATAATGCATAACATATTGATAAAATTAGGAGTATTAAGTATAATAATTATAGCTCTAGCGATAATAACTGCATAATAGGGGTAATAATGCATGTTATACTGATAATAATATAAGAAACAAGTAAAACTATTATAGTTCTAGCGATAATAACTGCATAATATGGGTAATAATGCATGTTATACTGATAATAATACAAGTAATATGTATAACTATTATAGTTCTAGCGACAATAACTGTATAATATGGGTAATAATGCATAACATATTGATAAAATTAGGAGTAATAAGTATAATTATTATAGTTCTAGCGATAATAACTGCATAATATCGGCAGTAGTGTATGTTATATTGATAATATTGTGAGTAATAAGTATATTTATTATAGTTCTGACGATATTAACAGTATAATATGGGTGATAATGCATGTTATATTGATAATATTGGGAGTAATAAGTATAATTATTGTAGTTCTCGCGATAATAACTGCATAATATGGGTAATAATGCATGTTATATTGATAATATTGGAAGTAATAAGAATATTTATTGTAGTTCTCGCGATAATAACTGCTTAATATGGGTAATAATGCATAACATATTGATAAAATTAGGAGTAATAAGTATAATTATTATAGCTCTAGCGATAATAACTGCATAATAGGGGTAATAATGCATGTTATACTGATAATAATATAAGTAATAAGTATAACTATTATAGTCCTAGCGATAATAACTGTATAATATGATTAATAATGCATAACATATTGATAAAATTAGGAGTAATCAGTATAATCATTATAGTTCTAGCGATAATAACTGCATAATATCGGTAATAGTGTATGTTATATTGATAATATTGGGAGTAATAAGTATATTTATTATAGTTCTGACGATAATAACAGTATAATATGGGTGATAATGCATGTTATATTGATAATATTGGGAGTTATAAGTATAATTATTGTAGTTCTAGCGATAATAACTGCATAATATGGGTAATAATGCATGTTATATTGATAAAATTAGGAGTATTAAGTATAATTATTATAGCTCTAGCGATAATAACTGCATAATAGGGGTAATAATGCATGTTACACTGATAATAATATAAGTAATAAGTATAACTATTATAGTTCTAGCGATAATAACTGTATAATATGGGTAATAATGCATAACATATTGATAAAATTAGGAGTAATAAGTATAATTATTATAGTTCTGGCGATAATAACTGCATAATATGGGTAATAATGCATGTTATATTGATAATATTGGAAGTAATAAGAATATTTATTGTAGTTCTCGCGATAATAACTGCTTAATATGGGTAATAATGCATAACATATTGATAAAATTAGGAGTAATCAGTATAATTATTATAGCTCTAGCGATAATAACTGCATAATAGGGGTAATAATGCATGTTATACTGATAATAATATAAGTAATAAGTATAACTATTATAGTCCTAGCGATAATAACTGTATAATATGATTAATAATGCATAACATATTGATAAAATTAGGAGTAATCAGTATAATCATTATAGTTCTAGCGATAATAACTGCATAATATCGGTAATAGTGTATGTTATATTGATAATATTGGGAGTAATAAGTATATTTATTATAGTTCTGACGATAATAACAGTATAATATGGGTGATAATGCATGTTATATTGATAATATTGGGAGTTATAAGTATAATTATTGTAGTTCTAGCGATAATAACTGCATAATATGGGTAATAATGCATGTTATATTGATAATATTGGGAGTAATAAGTATATTTGTTATAGTTCTGACGATAATAACAGTATAATACGGGTAATAATGTATGTTATATTGATAAAATTAGGAGTATTAAGTATAATTATTATAGCTCTAGCGATAATAACTGCATAATAGGGGTAATAATGCATGTTACACTGATAATAATATAAGTAATAAGTATAACTATTATAGTTCTAGCGATAATAACTGTATAATATGGGTAATAATGCATAACATATTGATAAAATTAGGAGTAATAAGTATAATTATTATAGTTCTGGCGATAATAACTGCATAATATGGGTAATAATGCATGTTATATTGATAATATTGGAAGTAATAAGAATATTTATTGTATTTCTCGCGATAATAACTGCTTAATATGGGTAATAATGCATAACATATTGATAAAATTAGGAGTAATAAGTATAATTATTATAGTTCTAGTGATAATAACTGCATAATAGGGGTAATAATGCATGATATATTGATAATATCGCGAGTAATAAGTATAATTATCATAGTTCTAGCAATAATAACTGCATAATATGGGTAATAATGCATGTTATATTGATAAAATGAGATGTAATGAGTATAATTATTATAGTTCTGGCGATAATAACTGTATAATATGGGTAATAATGCATAACATATTGATAAATTTAGGAGTATTAAGTATAATAATTATAGCTCTAGCGATAATAACTGCATAATAGGGGTAATAATGCATGTTATACTGATAATAATACAAGTAATATGTATAACTATTATAGTTCTAGCGACAATAACTGTATAATATGGGTAATAATGCATAACATATTGATAAAATTAGGAGTAATAAGTATAATTATTATAGTTCTAGCGATAATAACTGCATAATATCGGCAGTAGTGTATGTTATATTGATAATATTGTGAGTAATAAGTATATTTGTTATAGTTCTGACGATATTAACAGTATAATATGGGTGATAATGCATGTTATATTGATAATATTGGGAGTAATAAGTATAATTATTGTAGTTCTAGCGATAATAACTGCATAATATGGGCAATAATGCATGTTATATTGATAAAATGAGGAGTAATAAGTATAATCATTATAGTTCTGGCGATAATAACTGCATAATATCGGTAATAATGCATGTTATATTGATAATATTGGGAGTAATAAGTATATTTATTATAGTTCTGACGATAATAAACGTATAATATGGGTAATAATGCATGTTATATTGATAATATTGGGAGTAATAGGTATATTTATTATAGTTCTGACGATAATAACTGTATAATATGGGTAATAATGCATAACATATTAATAAAATTAGGAGTATTAAGTATAATTATTATAGTTCTAGCGATAATAACTGCATAATAGGGGTAATAATGCATGATATATTGATAATATCGCGAGTAATAAGTATAATTATCATAGTTCTAGCAATAATAACTGCATAATATGGGTAATAATGCATGTTATATTGATAATATTGGGAGTAATAAGTATATTTATTATAGTTCTGACGATAATAACCGTATAATATGGGTAATAATGCATGTTGTATTGATAATATTCGGAGTAATAAGTATAATTATTATATTTCTGGCGATAATAACTGCATAATATGGGTAACAATGCATGTTGTACTGATAATAATATAAGAAACAAGTAAAACTATTATAGTTCTAGCGATAATAACTGCATAATATGGGTAATAATGCATGTTATACTAATAATAATATAAGTAATATGTATAACTATTATAGTTCTAGCGATAATAACTGTATAATATGATTAATAATGCATAACATATTGATAAAATTAGGAGTAATCAGTATAATTATTATAGTTCTAGCGATAATAACTGCATAATATGGGTAATAATGCATGTTATATTGATAATATTGGGAGTAATAAGTATATTTATTATAGTTCTGACGATAATAACAGTATAATATGGGTGATAATGCATGTTATATTGATAATATTGGGAGTTATAAGTATAATTATTGTAGTTCTAGCGATAATAACTGCATAATATGGGTAATAATGCATGTTATACTGATAATAATATAAGTAATAAGTAAAACTATTATAGTTCTAGCGATAATAACTGCATAATAGGGGTAATAATGCATGTTATACTGATAATAATATAAGTAATAAGTATAACTATTATAATTCTAGCGATAATAACTGTATAATATGATTAATAATGCATAACATATTGATAAAATTAGGAGTAATCAGTATAATTATTATAGTTCTTGCGATAATAACTGCATAATAGGGGTAATAATGCATGTTATACTGATAATAATATAAGTAATAAGTATAACTATTATAGTTCTAACGATAATAACTGTATAATATGGGTAATAATGCATAACATAATGATAAAATTAGGAGTATTAAGTATAATTATTATAGTTCTGGCGATAATAACTGCATAATATCGGTAATAATGCATGTTATATTGATAATATTGGGAGTAATAAGTATATTTATTTTAGTTCTGACGATAATAACAGTATAATATGGGTAATAATGCATGTTATATTGATAACATTTGCAGTCATAAGTATAATTATTGTAGTTCTCGCGATAATAACTGCATAATATGGATAATAATGCATGTTATATTGATAATTTTGGGAGTAATAAGTATAATTATTGTAGTTCTAGCGATAATAACTGCATAATATGGGTAATAATGCATAACATATTGATAAAATTAGGAGTAATAAGTATAATTATTATAGCTCTAGCGATAATAACTGCATAATAGGGGTAATAATGCATGTTATACTGATAATAATATAAGTAATAAGTATAACTATTATAGTCCTAGCGATAATAACTGTATAATATGATTAATAATGCATAACATATTGATAAAATTAGGAGTAATCAGTATAATCATTATAGTTCTAGCGATAATAACTGCATAATATCGGTAATAGTGTATGTTATATTGATAATATTGGGAGTAATAAGTATATTTATTATAGTTCTGACGATAATAACAGTATAATATGGGTGATAATGCATGTTATATTGATAATATTGGGAGTTATAAGTATAATTATTGTAGTTCTAGCGATAATAACTGCATAATATGGGTAATAATGCATGTTATATTGATAATATTGGGAGTAATAAGTATATTTGTTATAGTTCTGACGATAATAACAGTATAATACGGGTAATAATGTATGTTATATTGATAAAATTAGGAGTATTAAGTATAATTATTATAGCTCTAGCGATAATAACTGCATAATAGGGGTAATAATGCATGTTACACTGATAATAATATAAGTAATAAGTATAACTATTATAGTTCTAACGAAAATAACTGTATAATATGGGTAATAATGCATGTTATACTAATAATAATATAAGTAATATGTATAACTATTATAGTTCCAGCGATAATAACTGTATAATATGATTAATAATGCATAACATATTGATAAAATTAGGAGTAATCAGTATAGTTATTGTAGTTCTAGCGATAATAACTGCATAATATGGGTAATAATGCATGTTATATTGATAATATTGGGAGTAATAAGTATAATTATTGTAGTTCTAGCGATAATAACTGTATAATATGGGTAATAATGCATGTTATATTGATAAAATGAGGAGTAATAAGTATAATCATTATAGTTCTGGCGATAATAACTGCATAATATCCGTAATAATGCATGTTATATTGATAATATTGGGAGTAATAAGTATATTTATTATAGTTCTGACGATAATAAACGTATAATATGGGTAATAATGCATGTTATATTGATAATATTGGGAGTAATAAGTATATTTATTATAGTTCTGACGATAATAACTGTATAATATGGGTAATAATGCATAACATATTAATAAAATTAGGAGTATTAAGTATAATTATTATAGTTCTAGCGATAATAACTGCATAATAGGGGTAATAATGCATGATATATTGATAATATCGCGAGTAATAAGTATAATTATCATAGTTCTAGCAATAATAACTGCATAATATGGGTAATAATGCATGTTATATTGATAAAATGAGGAGTAATAAGTATAATTATTATAGTTCTGGCGGTAATAACTGCATAATTAGGGTCATAATGCATGTTATATTGATAAAATGAGGAGTAATAAGTATAATTATTATAGTTCTGGCGATAATAACTGCATAATAGGGGTAATAATGCATGTTATACTGATAATAATATAAGGAATAAGTATAACTATTATAGTTCTAACGAAAATAACTGTATAATATGGGTAATAATGCATGTTATACTAATAATAATATAAGTAATATGTATAACTATTATAGTTCTAGCGATAATAACTGCATAATATCGGTAATAGTGTATGTTATATTGATAATATTGGGAGCAATAAGTATATTTATTATAGCTCTGACGATAATAACAGTATAATATGGGTGATAATGCATGTTATATTGATAATATTGGGAGTTATAAGTATAATTATTGTAGTTCTAGCGATAATAACTGCATAATATGGGTAATAATGCATGTTATATTGATAATATTGGGAGTAATAAGTATATTTGTTATAGTTCTGACGATAATAACAGTATAATACGGGTAATAATGCATGTTATATTGATAAAATTAGGAGTATTAAGTATAATTATTATAGCTCTAGCGATAATAACTGCATAATAGGGGTAATAATGCATGTTATACTGATAATAATATAAGTAATAAGTATAACTATTATAGTTCTAGCGATAATAACTGTATAATATGATTAATAATGCATAACATATTGATAAAATTAGGAGTAATCAGTATAATTATTGTAGTTCTAGCGATAATAACTGCATAATATGGGTAATAATGCATGCTATATTGATAATATTGGGAGTAATAAGTATATTTGTTATAGTTCTGACGATAATAACAGTATAATATGGGTAATAATGCATGTTGTATTGATAATATTCGGAGTAATAAGTATAATTATTATATTTCTGGCGATAATAACTGCATAATATGGGTAACAATGCATGTTGTACTGATAATAATATAAGAAACAAGTAAAACTATTATAGTTCTAGCGATAATAACTGCATAATATGGGTAATAATGCATGTTATACTAATAATAATATAAGTAATATGTATAACTATTATAGTTCTAGCTATAATAACTGCATAATATCGGTAATAATGCATGTTATATTGATAAAATTGGGAGTAATAAGTATATTTATTATATTTCTGACGATAATAACCGTATAATATGGGTACTAATGCATGTTGTATTGATAATATTCGGAGTAATAAGTATAATTATTATATTTGTGGCGATAATAACTGCATAATATGGGTAACAATGCATGTTATACTGATAATAATATAAGTAATAAGTATAACTATTATAGTTCTAGCGATAATAACTGTATAATATGATTAATAATGCATAACATATTGATAAAATTAGGAGTAATCAGTATAATTATTATAGTTCTTGCGATAATAACTGCATAATATGGATAATAATGCATGTTATACTGATAATAATATAAGTAATAAGTATAACTATTATAGTTCTAACGATAATAACTGTATAATATGGGTAATAATGCATAACATATTGATAAAATTAGGAGTATTAAGTATAATTATTATAGTTCTGGCGATAATAACTGCATAATATCGGTAATAATGCATGTTATATTGATAATATTGGGAGTAATAAGTATATTTATTATAGTTCTGACGATAATAACTGTATAATATGGGTAATAATGCATAACATATTAATAAAATTAGGAGTATTAAGTATAATTATTATAGTTCTAGCGATAATAACTGCATAATAGGGGTAATAATGCATGTTATACTGATAATAATGTAAGTAATAAGTATAACTGTTATAATTCTAGCGATAATAACTGTATAATATGGGTAATAATGCATAACATATTGATGAAATTAGGAGTAATAAGTATAATTATTATAGTTCTAGCGATAATAACTGCATAATATGGGTAATAGTGCATGTTATATTGATAATATTGGGAGTAATAAGTATATTTATTATAGTTCTGACGATAATAACAGTATAATATGGGTAATAATGCATGTTATATTGATAATATTTGCAGTCATAAGTATAATTATTGTAGTTCTCGCGATAATAACTGCATAATATGGATAATAATGCATGTTATATTGATAATTTTGGGAGTAATAAGTATAATTATTGTAGTTCTCGCTATAATAACTGCTTAATATGGGTAATAATGCACAACATATTGATAAAATTAGGAGTAATAAGTATAATTATTATAGTTCTAGCGATAATAACTGCATAATAGGGGTAATAATGCATGATATATTGATAATATCGCGAGTAATAAGTATAATTATCATAGTTCTAGCAATAATAACTGCATAATATGTGTAATAATGCATGTTATATTGATAAAATGAGGAGTAATAAGTATAATTATTATAGTTCTGGCGATAATAACTGCATAATTAGGGTAATAATGCATGTTATATTGATAAAATGAGGAGTAATAAGTATAATTATTATAGTTCTGGCGATAATAACTGCATAATAGGGGTAATAATGCATGTTATACTGATAATAATATAAGTAATAAGTAAAACTATTATAGTTCTAGCGATAATAACTGCATAATAGGGGTAATAATGCATGTTATACTGATAATAATATAAGTAATAAGTATAACTATTATAATTCTAGCGATAATAACTGTATAATATGATTAATAATGCATAACATATTGATAAAATTAGGAGTAATCAGTATAATTATTATAGTTCTTGCGATAATAACTGCATAATAGGGGTAATAATGCATGTTATACTGATAATAATATAAGTAATAAGTATAACTATTATAGTTCTAACGATAATAACTGTATAATATGGGTAATAATGCATAACATAATGATAAAATTAGGAGTATTAAGTATAATTATTATAGTTCTGGCGATAATAACTGCATAATATCGGTAATAATGCATGTTATATTGATAATATTGGGAGTAATAAGTATATTTATTTTAGTTCTGACGATAATAACAGTATAATATGGGTAATAATGCATGTTATATTGATAACATTTGCAGTCATAAGTATAATTATTGTAGTTCTCGCGATAATAACTGCATAATATGGATAATAATGCATGTTATATTGATAATTTTGGGAGTAATAAGTATAATTATTGTAGTTCTAGCGATAATAACTGCATAATATGGGTAATAATGCATAACATATTGATAAAATTAGGAGTAATAAGTATAATTATTATAGCTCTAGCGATAATAACTGCATAATAGGGGTAATAATGCATGTTATACTGATAATAATATAAGTAATAAGTATAACTATTATAGTCCTAGCGATAATAACTGTATAATATGATTAATAATGCATAACATATTGATAAAATTAGGAGTAATCAGTATAATCATTATAGTTCTAGCGATAATAACTGCATAATATCGGTAATAGTGTATGTTATATTGATAATATTGGGAGTAATAAGTATATTTATTATAGTTCTGACGATAATAACAGTATAATATGGGTGATAATGCATGTTATATTGATAATATTGGGAGTTATAAGTATAATTATTGTAGTTCTAGCGATAATAACTGCATAATATGGGTAATAATGCATGTTATATTGATAATATTGGGAGTAATAAGTATATTTGTTATAGTTCTGACGATAATAACAGTATAATACGGGTAATAATGTATGTTATATTGATAAAATTAGGAGTATTAAGTATAATTATTATAGCTCTAGCGATAATAACTGCATAATAGGGGTAATAATGCATGTTACACTGATAATAATATAAGTAATAAGTATAACTATTATAGTTCTAACGAAAATAACTGTATAATATGGGTAATAATGCATGTTATACTAATAATAATATAAGTAATATGTATAACTATTATAGTTCCAGCGATAATAACTGTATAATATGATTAATAATGCATAACATATTGATAAAATTAGGAGTAATCAGTATAGTTATTGTAGTTCTAGCGATAATAACTGCATAATATGGGTAATAATGCATGTTATATTGATAATATTGGGAGTAATAAGTATAATTATTGTAGTTCTAGCGATAATAACTGTATAATATGGGTAATAATGCATGTTATATTGATAAAATGAGGAGTAATAAGTATAATCATTATAGTTCTGGCGATAATAACTGCATAATATCCGTAATAATGCATGTTATATTGATAATATTGGGAGTAATAAGTATATTTATTATAGTTCTGACGATAATAAACGTATAATATGGGTAATAATGCATGTTATATTGATAATATTGGGAGTAATAAGTATATTTATTATAGTTCTGACGATAATAACTGTATAATATGGGTAATAATGCATAACATATTAATAAAATTAGGAGTATTAAGTATAATTATTATAGTTCTAGCGATAATAACTGCATAATAGGGGTAATAATGCATGATATATTGATAATATCGCGAGTAATAAGTATAATTATCATAGTTCTAGCAATAATAACTGCATAATATGGGTAATAATGCATGTTATATTGATAAAATGAGGAGTAATAAGTATAATTATTATAGTTCTGGCGGTAATAACTGCATAATTAGGGTCATAATGCATGTTATATTGATAAAATGAGGAGTAATAAGTATAATTATTATAGTTCTGGCGATAATAACTGCATAATAGGGGTAATAATGCATGTTATACTGATAATAATATAAGGAATAAGTATAACTATTATAGTTCTAACGAAAATAACTGTATAATATGGGTAATAATGCATGTTATACTAATAATAATATAAGTAATATGTATAACTATTATAGTTCTAGCGATAATAACTGCATAATATCGGTAATAGTGTATGTTATATTGATAATATTGGGAGCAATAAGTATATTTATTATAGCTCTGACGATAATAACAGTATAATATGGGTGATAATGCATGTTATATTGATAATATTGGGAGTTATAAGTATAATTATTGTAGTTCTAGCGATAATAACTGCATAATATGGGTAATAATGCATGTTATATTGATAATATTGGGAGTAATAAGTATATTTGTTATAGTTCTGACGATAATAACAGTATAATACGGGTAATAATGCATGTTATATTGATAAAATTAGGAGTATTAAGTATAATTATTATAGCTCTAGCGATAATAACTGCATAATAGGGGTAATAATGCATGTTATACTGATAATAATATAAGTAATAAGTATAACTATTATAGTTCTAGCGATAATAACTGTATAATATGATTAATAATGCATAACATATTGATAAAATTAGGAGTAATCAGTATAATTATTGTAGTTCTAGCGATAATAACTGCATAATATGGGTAATAATGCATGCTATATTGATAATATTGGGAGTAATAAGTATATTTGTTATAGTTCTGACGATAATAACAGTATAATATGGGTAATAATGCATGTTGTATTGATAATATTCGGAGTAATAAGTATAATTATTATATTTCTGGCGATAATAACTGCATAATATGGGTAACAATGCATGTTGTACTGATAATAATATAAGAAACAAGTAAAACTATTATAGTTCTAGCGATAATAACTGCATAATATGGGTAATAATGCATGTTATACTAATAATAATATAAGTAATATGTATAACTATTATAGTTCTAGCTATAATAACTGCATAATATCGGTAATAATGCATGTTATATTGATAAAATTGGGAGTAATAAGTATATTTATTATATTTCTGACGATAATAACCGTATAATATGGGTACTAATGCATGTTGTATTGATAATATTCGGAGTAATAAGTATAATTATTATATTTGTGGCGATAATAACTGCATAATATGGGTAACAATGCATGTTATACTGATAATAATATAAGTAATAAGTATAACTATTATAGTTCTAGCGATAATAACTGTATAATATGATTAATAATGCATAACATATTGATAAAATTAGGAGTAATCAGTATAATTATTATAGTTCTTGCGATAATAACTGCATAATATGGATAATAATGCATGTTATACTGATAATAATATAAGTAATAAGTATAACTATTATAGTTCTAACGATAATAACTGTATAATATGGGTAATAATGCATAACATATTGATAAAATTAGGAGTATTAAGTATAATTATTATAGTTCTGGCGATAATAACTGCATAATATCGGTAATAATGCATGTTATATTGATAATATTGGGAGTAATAAGTATATTTATTATAGTTCTGACGATAATAACTGTATAATATGGGTAATAATGCATAACATATTAATAAAATTAGGAGTATTAAGTATAATTATTATAGTTCTAGCGATAATAACTGCATAATAGGGGTAATAATGCATGTTATACTGATAATAATGTAAGTAATAAGTATAACTGTTATAATTCTAGCGATAATAACTGTATAATATGGGTAATAATGCATAACATATTGATGAAATTAGGAGTAATAAGTATAATTATTATAGTTCTAGCGATAATAACTGCATAATATGGGTAATAGTGCATGTTATATTGATAATATTGGGAGTAATAAGTATATTTATTATAGTTCTGACGATAATAACAGTATAATATGGGTAATAATGCATGTTATATTGATAATATTTGCAGTCATAAGTATAATTATTGTAGTTCTCGCGATAATAACTGCATAATATGGATAATAATGCATGTTATATTGATAATTTTGGGAGTAATAAGTATAATTATTGTAGTTCTCGCTATAATAACTGCTTAATATGGGTAATAATGCACAACATATTGATAAAATTAGGAGTAATAAGTATAATTATTATAGTTCTAGCGATAATAACTGCATAATAGGGGTAATAATGCATGATATATTGATAATATCGCGAGTAATAAGTATAATTATCATAGTTCTAGCAATAATAACTGCATAATATGTGTAATAATGCATGTTATATTGATAAAATGAGGAGTAATAAGTATAATTATTATAGTTCTGGCGATAATAACTGCATAATTAGGGTAATAATGCATGTTATATTGATAAAATGAGGAGTAATAAGTATAATTATTATAGTTCTGGCGATAATAACTGCATAATAGGGGTAATAATGCATGTTATACTGATAATAATATAAGTAATAAGTATAACTATTATAGTTCTAACGAAAATAACTGTATAATATGGGTAATAATGCATGTTATACTAATAATAATATAAGTAATATGTATAACTATTATAGTTCTAGCGATAATAACTGCATAATATCGGTAATAGTGTATGTTATATTGATAATATTGGGAGTAATAAGTATATTTATTATAGTTCTGACGATAATAACAGTATAATATGGGTAATAATGCATGTTATACTAATAATAATATAAGTAATATGTATAACTATTATAGTTCCAGCGATAATAACTGTATAATATGATTAATAATGCATAACATATTGATAAAATTAGGAGTAATCAGTATAATTATTGTAGTTCTAGCGATAATAACTGCATAATATGGGTAATAATGCATGTTATATTGATAATATTGGGAGTAATAAGTATATTTGTTATAGTTCTGACGATAATAACAGTATAATATGGGTAATAATGCATGTTGTATTGATAATATTCGGAGTAATAAGTATAATTATTATATTTCTGGCGATAATAACTGCATAATATGGGTAACAATGTATGTTGTACTGATAATAATATAAGAAACAAGTAAAACTATTATAGTTCTAGCGATAATAACTGCATAATATGGGTAATAATGCATGTTATACTAATAATAATATAAGTAATATGTCTAACTATTATAGTTCTAGCGATAATAACTGTATAATATGGGTAATAATGCATAACATATTGATAAAATTAGGAGTAATAAGTATAATTATTATAGTTCTGGCGATAATAACTGCATAATATGGGTAATAATGCATGTTATATTGATAATATTGGAAGTAATAAGAATATTTATTGTATTTCTCGCGATAATAACTGCTTAATATGGGTAATAAGACATAACATATTGATAAAATTAGGAGTAATAAGTATAATTATTATAGTTCTAGCGATAATAACTGCATAATAGGGGTAATAATGCATGATATATTGATAATATTGCGAGTAATAAGTATAATTATCATAGTTCTAGCAATAATAACTGCATAATATGGGTAATAATGCATGTTATATTGATAAAATGAGATGTAATGAGTATAATTATTATAGTTCTGGCGATAATAACTGTATAATATGGGTAATAATGCATAACATATTGATAAAATTAGGAGTATTAAGTATAATAATTATAGCTCTAGCGATAATAACTGCATAATAGGGGTAATAATGCATGTTATACTGATAATAATATAAGAAACAAGTAAAACTATTATAGTTCTAGCGATAATAACTGCATAATATGGGTAATAATGCATGTTATACTGATAATAATACAAGTAATATGTATAACTATTATAGTTCTAGCGACAATAACTGTATAATATGGGTAATAATGCATAACATATTGATAAAATTAGGAGTAATAAGTATAATTATTATAGTTCTAGCGATAATAACTGCATAATATCGGCAGTAGTGTATGTTATATTGATAATATTGTGAGTAATAAGTATATTTATTATAGTTCTGACGATATTAACAGTATAATATGGGTGATAATGCATGTTATATTGATAATATTGGGAGTAATAAGTATAATTATTGTAGTTCTAGCGATAATAACTGCATAATATGGGTAATAATGCATGTTATATTGATAAAATGAGGAGTAATAAGTATAATCATTATAGTTCTGGCGATAATAACTGCATAATATCGGTAATAATGCATGTTATATTGATAATATTGGGAGTAATAAGTATATTTATTATAGTTCTGACGATAATAACTGTATAATATGGGTAATAATGCATAACATATTAATAAAATTAGGAGTATTAAGTATAATTATTATAGTTCTAGCGATAATAACTGCATAATATGGGTAATAGTGCATGTTATATTGATAATATTGGGAGTAATATGTATATTTATTATAGTTCTGACGATAATAACAGTATAATATGGGTAATAATGCATGTTATATTGATAATATTTGCAGTCATAAGTATAATTATTGTAGTTCTCGCGATAATAACTGCATAATATGGATAATAATGCATGTTATATTGATAATATTGGGAGTAATAAGTATAATTATTGTAGTTCTCGCTATAATAACTGCTTAATATGGGTAATAATGCACAACATATTGATAAAATTAGGAGTAATAAGTATAATTATTATAGTTCTAGCGATAATAACTGCATAATAGGGGTAATAATGCATGATATATTGATAATATCGCGAGTAATAAGTATAATTATCATAGTTATAGCAATAATAACTGCATAATATGGGTAATAATGCATGTTATATTGATAAAATGAGGAGTAATAAGTATAATTATTATAGTTCTGGCGATAATAACTGCATAATAGGGGTAATAATGCATGTTATACTGATAATAATATAAGGAATAAGTATAACTATTATAGTTCTAACGAAAATAACTGTATAATATGGGTAATAATGCATGTTATACTAATAATAATATAAGTAATATGTATAACTATTATAGTTCTAGCGATAATAACTGCATAATATCGGTAATAGTGTATGTTATATTGATAATATTGGGAGTAATAAGTATATTTATTATAGCTCTGACGATAATAACAGTATAATATGGGTGATAATGCATGTTATATTGATAATATTGGGAGTTATAAGTATAATTATTGTAGTTCTAGCGATAATAACTGCATAATATGGGTAATAATGCATGTTATATTGATAATATTGGGAGTAATAAGTATATTTGTTATAGTTCTGACGATAATAACAGTATAATACGGGTAATAATGCATGTTATATTGATAAAATTAGGAGTATTAAGTATAATTATTATAGCTCTAGCGATAATAACTGCATAATAGGTTTAATAATGCATGTTATACTGATAATAATATAAGTAATAAGTATAACTATTATAGTTCTAGCGATAATAACTGTATAATATGGGTAATAATGCATAACATATTGATAAAATTAGGAGTAACATGTATAATTATTATAGTTCTGGCGATAATAACTGCATAATATGGGTAATAATGCATGTTATACTAATAATAATATAAGTAATATGTATAACTATTATAGTTCCAGCGATAATAACTGTATAATATGATTAATAATGCATAACATATTGATAAAATTAGGAGTAATCAGTATAATTATTGTAGTTCTAGCGATAATAACTGCATAATATGGGTAATAATGCATGTTATATTGATAATATTGGGAGTAATAAGTATATTTGTTATAGTTCTGACGATAATAACAGTATAATATGGGTAATAATGCATGTTATACTAATAATAATATAAGTAATATGTATAACTATTATAGTTCTAGCGATAATAACTGTATAATATCGGTAATAGTGTATGTTATATTGATAATATTGGGAGTAATAAGTATATTTATTATAGTTCTGACGATAATAAACGTATAATATGGGTAATAATGCATGTTATATTGATAATATTGGGAGTAATAAGTATATTTATTATAGTTCTGACGATAATAAACGTATAATATGGGTAATAATGCATGTTATATTGATAACATTGGGAGTAATAAGTATATTTATTATAGTTCTGACGATAATAACTGTATAATATGGGTAATAATGCATAACATATTAATAAAATTAGGAGTATTAAGTATAATTATTATAGTTCTAGCGATAATAACTGCATAATAGGGGTAATAATGCATGATATATTGATAATATCGCGAGTAATAAGTATAATTATCATAGTTCTAGCAATAATAACTGCATAATATGGGTAATAATGCATGTTATATTGATAAAATGAGGAGTAATAAGTATAATTATTATAGTTCTGGCGGTAATAACTGCATAATTAGGGTCATAATGCATGTTATATTGATAAAATGAGGAGTAATAAGTATAATTATTATAGTTCTGGCGATAATAACTGCATAATAGGGGTAATAATGCATGTTATACTGATAATAATATAAGGAATAAGTATAACTATTATAGTTCTAACGAAAATAACTGTATAATATGGGTAATAATGCATGTTATACTAATAATAATATAAGTAATATGTATAACTATTATAGTTCTAGCGATAATAACTGCATAATATCGGTAATAGTGTATGTTATATTGATAATATTGGGAGCAATAAGTATATTTATTATAGCTCTGACGATAATAACAGTATAATATGGGTGATAATGCATGTTATATTGATAATATTGGGAGTTATAAGTATAATTATTGTAGTTCTAGCGATAATAACTGCATAATATGGGTAATAATGCATGTTATATTGATAATATTGGGAGTAATAAGTATATTTGTTATAGTTCTGACGATAATAACAGTATAATACGGGTAATAATGCATGTTATATTGATAAAATTAGGAGTATTAAGTATAATTATTATAGCTCTAGCGATAATAACTGCATAATAGGGGTAATAATGCATGTTATACTGATAATAATATAAGTAATAAGTATAACTATTATAGTTCTAGCGATAATAACTGTATAATATGATTAATAATGCATAACATATTGATAAAATTAGGAGTAATCAGTATAATTATTGTAGTTCTAGCGATAATAACTGCATAATATGGGTAATAATGCATGTTATATTGATAATATTGGGAGTAATAAGTATATTTGTTATAGTTCTGACGATAATAACAGTATAATATGGGTAATAATGCATGTTGTATTGATAATATTCGGAGTAATAAGTATAATTATTATATTTCTGGCGATAATAACTGCATAATATGGGTAACAATGCATGTTGTACTGATAATAATATAAGAAACAAGTAAAACTATTATAGTTCTAGCGATAATAACTGCATAATATGGGTAATAATGCATGTTATACTAATAATAATATAAGTAATATGTATAACTATTATAGTTCTAGCTATAATAACTGCATAATATCGGTAATAATGCATGTTATATTGATAAAATTGGGAGTAATAAGTATATTTATTATATTTCTGACGATAATAACCGTATAATATGGGTACTAATGCATGTTGTATTGATAATATTCGGAGTAATAAGTATAATTATTATATTTGTGGCGATAATAACTGCATAATATGGGTAACAATGCATGTTATACTGATAATAATATAAGTAATAAGTATAACTATTATAGTTCTAGCGATAATAACTGTATAATATGATTAATAATGCATAACATATTGATAAAATTAGGAGTAATCAGTATAATTATTATAGTTCTTGCGATAATAACTGCATAATAGGGATAATAATGCATGTTATACTGATAATAATATAAGTAATAAGTATAACTATTATAGTTCTAACGATAATAACTGTATAATATGGGTAATAATGCATAACATATTGATAAAATTAGGAGTATTAAGTATAATTATTATAGTTCTGGCGATAATAACTGCATAATATCGGTAATAATGCATGTTATATTGATAATATTGGGAGTAATAAGTATATTTATTATAGTTCTGACGATAATAACTGTATAATATGGGTAATAATGCATAACATATTAATAAAATTAGGAGTATTAAGTATAATTATTATAGTTCTAGCGATAATAACTGCATAATAGGGGTAATAATGCATGTTATACTGATAATAATGTAAGTAATAAGTATAACTGTTATAATTCTAGCGATAATAACTGTATAATATGGGTAATAATGCATAACATATTGATGAAATTAGGAGTAATAAGTATAATTATTATAGTTCTAGCGATAATAACTGCATAATATGGGTAATAGTGCATGTTATATTGATAATATTGGGAGTAATAAGTATATTTATTATAGTTCTGACGATAATAACAGTATAATATGGGTAATAATGCATGTTATATTGATAATATTTGCAGTCATAAGTATAATTATTGTAGTTCTCGCGATAATAACTGCATAATATGGATAATAATGCATGTTATATTGATAATTTTGGGAGTAATAAGTATAATTATTGTAGTTCTCGCTATAATAACTGCTTAATATGGGTAATAATGCACAACATATTGATAAAATTAGGAGTAATAAGTATAATTATTATAGTTCTAGCGATAATAACTGCATAATAGGGGTAATAATGCATGATATATTGATAATATCGCGAGTAATAAGTATAATTATCATAGTTCTAGCAATAATAACTGCATAATATGGGTAATAATGCATGTTATATTGATAAAATGAGGAGTAATAAGTATAATTATTATAGTTCTGGCGATAATAACTGCATAATTAGGGTAATAATGCATGTTATATTGATAAAATGAGGAGTAATAAGTATAATTATTATAGTTCTGGCGATAATAACTGCATAATAGGGGTAATAATGCATGTTATACTGATAATAATATAAGTAATAAGTATAACTATTATAGTTCTAACGAAAATAACTGTATAATATGGGTAATAATGCATGTTATACTAATAATAATATAAGTAATATGTATAACTATTATAGTTCTAGCGATAATAACTGCATAATATCGGTAATAGTGTATGTTATATTGATAATATTGGGAGTAATAAGTATATTTATTATAGTTCTGACGATAATAACAGTATAATATGGGTAATAATGCATGTTATACTAATAATAATATAAGTAATATGTATAACTATTATAGTTCCAGCGATAATAACTGTATAATATGATTAATAATGCATAACATATTGATAAAATTAGGAGTAATCAGTATAATTATTGTAGTTCTAGCGATAATAACTGCATAATATGGGTAATAATGCATGTTATATTGATAATATTGGGAGTAATAAGTATATTTGTTATAGTTCTGACGATAATAACAGTATAATATGGGTAATAATGCATGTTGTATTGATAATATTCGGAGTAATAAGTATAATTATTATATTTCTGGCGATAATAACTGCATAATATGGGTAACAATGTATGTTGTACTGATAATAATATAAGAAACAAGTAAAACTATTATAGTTCTAGCGATAATAACTGCATAATATGGGTAATAATGCATGTTATACTAATAATAATATAAGTAATATGTCTAACTATTATAGTTCTAGCGATAATAACTGTATAATATGGGTAATAATGCATAACATATTGATAAAATTAGGAGTAATAAGTATAATTATTATAGTTCTGGCGATAATAACTGCATAATATGGGTAATAATGCATGTTATATTGATAATATTGGAAGTAATAAGAATATTTATTGTATTTCTCGCGATAATAACTGCTTAATATGGGTAATAAGACATAACATATTGATAAAATTAGGAGTAATAAGTATAATTATTATAGTTCTAGCGATAATAACTGCATAATAGGGGTAATAATGCATGATATATTGATAATATTGCGAGTAATAAGTATAATTATCATAGTTCTAGCAATAATAACTGCATAATATGGGTAATAATGCATGTTATATTGATAAAATGAGATGTAATGAGTATAATTATTATAGTTCTGGCGATAATAACTGTATAATATGGGTAATAATGCATAACATATTGATAAAATTAGGAGTATTAAGTATAATAATTATAGCTCTAGCGATAATAACTGCATAATAGGGGTAATAATGCATGTTATACTGATAATAATATAAGAAACAAGTAAAACTATTATAGTTCTAGCGATAATAACTGCATAATATGGGTAATAATGCATGTTATACTGATAATAATACAAGTAATATGTATAACTATTATAGTTCTAGCGACAATAACTGTATAATATGGGTAATAATGCATAACATATTGATAAAATTAGGAGTAATAAGTATAATTATTATAGTTCTAGCGATAATAACTGCATAATATCGGCAGTAGTGTATGTTATATTGATAATATTGTGAGTAATAAGTATATTTATTATAGTTCTGACGATATTAACAGTATAATATGGGTGATAATGCATGTTATATTGATAATATTGGGAGTAATAAGTATAATTATTGTAGTTCTAGCGATAATAACTGCATAATATGGGTAATAATGCATGTTATATTGATAAAATGAGGAGTAATAAGTATAATCATTATAGTTCTGGCGATAATAACTGCATAATATCGGTAATAATGCATGTTATATTGATAATATTGGGAGTAATAAGTATATTTATTATAGTTCTGACGATAATAACTGTATAATATGGGTAATAATGCATAACATATTAATAAAATTAGGAGTATTAAGTATAATTATTATAGTTCTAGCGATAATAACTGCATAATATGGGTAATAGTGCATGTTATATTGATAATATTGGGAGTAATATGTATATTTATTATAGTTCTGACGATAATAACAGTATAATATGGGTAATAATGCATGTTATATTGATAATATTTGCAGTCATAAGTATAATTATTGTAGTTCTCGCGATAATAACTGCATAATATGGATAATAATGCATGTTATATTGATAATATTGGGAGTAATAAGTATAATTATTGTAGTTCTCGCTATAATAACTGCTTAATATGGGTAATAATGCACAACATATTGATAAAATTAGGAGTAATAAGTATAATTATTATAGTTCTAGCGATAATAACTGCATAATAGGGGTAATAATGCATGATATATTGATAATATCGCGAGTAATAAGTATAATTATCATAGTTATAGCAATAATAACTGCATAATATGGGTAATAATGCATGTTATATTGATAAAATGAGGAGTAATAAGTATAATTATTATAGTTCTGGCGATAATAACTGCATAATAGGGGTAATAATGCATGTTATACTGATAATAATATAAGGAATAAGTATAACTATTATAGTTCTAACGAAAATAACTGTATAATATGGGTAATAATGCATGTTATACTAATAATAATATAAGTAATATGTATAACTATTATAGTTCTAGCGATAATAACTGCATAATATCGGTAATAGTGTATGTTATATTGATAATATTGGGAGTAATAAGTATATTTATTATAGCTCTGACGATAATAACAGTATAATATGGGTGATAATGCATGTTATATTGATAATATTGGGAGTTATAAGTATAATTATTGTAGTTCTAGCGATAATAACTGCATAATATGGGTAATAATGCATGTTATATTGATAATATTGGGAGTAATAAGTATATTTGTTATAGTTCTGACGATAATAACAGTATAATACGGGTAATAATGCATGTTATATTGATAAAATTAGGAGTATTAAGTATAATTATTATAGCTCTAGCGATAATAACTGCATAATAGGTTTAATAATGCATGTTATACTGATAATAATATAAGTAATAAGTATAACTATTATAGTTCTAGCGATAATAACTGTATAATATGGGTAATAATGCATAACATATTGATAAAATTAGGAGTAACATGTATAATTATTATAGTTCTGGCGATAATAACTGCATAATATGGGTAATAATGCATGTTATACTAATAATAATATAAGTAATATGTATAACTATTATAGTTCCAGCGATAATAACTGTATAATATGATTAATAATGCATAACATATTGATAAAATTAGGAGTAATCAGTATAATTATTGTAGTTCTAGCGATAATAACTGCATAATATGGGTAATAATGCATGTTATATTGATAATATTGGGAGTAATAAGTATATTTGTTATAGTTCTGACGATAATAACAGTATAATATGGGTAATAATGCATGTTGTATTGATAATATTCGGAGTAATAAGTATAATTATTATATTTCTGGCGATAATAACTGCATAATATGGGTATCAATGTATGTTGTACTGATAATAATATAAGAAACAAGTAAAACTATTATAGTTCTAGCGATAATAACTGCATAATATGGGTAATAATGCATGTTATACTAATAATAATATAAGTAATATGTATAACTATTATAGTTCTAGCGATAATAACTGTATAATATGGGTAATAATGCATAACATATTGATAAAATTAGGAGTAATCAGTATAATTATTATAGTTCTAGCGATAATAACTGCATAATATCGGTAATAGTGTATGTTATATTGATAATATTGGGAGTAATAAGTATATTTTTTATAGTGCTGACGATAATAACAGTATAATACGGGTAATAATGCATGTTATATTGATAATATTGGGAGTAATAAGTATAATTATTGTAGTTCTCGCTATAATAACTGCTTAATATGGGTAATAATGCACAACATATTGAAAAAATTAGGAGTAATAAGTATAATTATTATAGTTCTGGCGATAACAACTGTATAATATGGGTAATAATGCATAACATATTGATAAAATTAGGAGTATTAAGTATAATTATTATAGCTCTAGCGATAATAACTGCATAATAGGGGTAATAATGCATGTTATACTGATAATAATATAAGTAATAAGTATAACTATTATAGTTCTAACGATAATAACTGTATAATATGGGTAATAATGCATAACATATTGATAAAATTAGGAGTATTAAGTATAATTATTATAGTTCTGGCGATAATAACTGCATAATATCGGTAATAATGCATGTTATATTGATAATATTGGGAGTAATAAGTATATTTATTATAGTTCTGACGATAATAACTGTATAATATGGGTAATAATGCATAACATATTAATAAAATTAGGAGTATTAAGTATAATTATTATAGTTCTAGCGATAATAACTGCATAATAGGGGTAATAATGCATGTTATACTGATAATAATGTAAGTAATAAGTATAACTGTTATAATTCTAGCGATAATAACTGTATAATATGGGTAATAATGCATAACATATTGATGAAATTAGGAGTAATAAGTATAATTATTATAGTTCTAGCGATAATAACTGCATAATATGGGTAATAGTGCATGTTATATTGATAATATTGGGAGTAATAAGCATATTTATTATAGTTCTGACGATAATAACAGTATAATATGGGTAATAATGCATGTTATATTGATAATATTTGCAGTCATAAGTATAATTATTGTAGTTCTCGCGATAATAACTGCATAATATGGATAATAATGCATGTTATATTGATAATTTTGGGAGTAATAAGTATAATTATTGTAGTTCTCGCTATAATAACTGCTTAATATGGGTAATAATGCACAACATATTGATAAAATTAGGAGTAATAAGTATAATTATTATATTTCTAGCGATAAAAACTGCATACTAGGGGTAATAATGCATGATATATTGATAATATCGCGAGTAATAAGTATAATTATCATAGTTCTAGCAATAATAACTGCCTAATATGGGTAATAATGCATGTTATATTGATAAAATGAGGAGTAATAAGTATAATTATTATAGTTCTGGCGATAATAACTGCATAATTAGGGTAATAATGCATGTTATATTGATAAAATGAGGAGTAATAAGTATAATTATTATAGTTCTGGCGATAATAACTGCATAATAGGGGTAATAATGCATGTTATACTGATAATAATATAAGTAATAAGTATAACTATTATAGTTCTAACGAAAATAACTGTATAATATGGGTAATAATGCATGCTATACTAATAATAATATAAGTAATATGTATAACTATTATAGTTCTAGCGATAATAACTGCATAATATCGGTAATAGTGTATGTTATATTGATAACATTGGGAGTAATAAGTATATTTATTATAGTTCTGACGATAATAACAGTATAATATGGGTAATAATGCATGTTATACTAATAATAATATAAGTAATATGTATAACTATTATAGTTCCAGCGATAATAACTGTATAATATGATTAATAATGCATAACATATTGATAAAATTAGGAGTAATCAGTATAATTATTGTAGTTCTAGCGATAATAACTGCATAATATGGGTAATAATGCATGTTATATTGATAATATTGGGAGTAATAAGTATATTTGTTATAGTTCTGACGATAATAACAGTATAATATGGGTAATAATGCATGTTGTATTGATAATATTCGGAGTAATAAGTATAATTATTATATTTCTGGCGATAATAACTGCATAATATGGGTAACAATGTATGTTGTACTGATAATAATATAAGAAACAAGTAAAACTATTATAGTTCTTGCGATAATAACTGCATAATATGGGTAATAATGCATGTTATACTAATAATAATATAAGTAATATGTATAACTATTATAGTTCTAGCGATAATAACTGTATAATATGGGTAATAATGCATAACATATTGATAAAATTAGGAGTAATCAGTATAATTATTATAGTTCTAGCGATAATAACTGCATAATATCGGTAATAGTGTATGTTATATTGATAATATTGGGAGTAATAAGTATATTTTTTATAGTGCTGACGATAATAACAGTATAATACGGGTAATAATGCATGTTATATTGATAATATTGGGAGTAATAAGTATAATTATCATAGTTCTAGCAATAATAACTGCATAATTAGGGTAATAATGCATGTCATATTGATAAAATGAGGAGTAATAAGTATAATTATTATAGTTCTGGCGATAACAACTGTATAATATGGGTAATAATGCATAACATATTAATAAAATTAGGAGTATTAAGTATAATTATTATAGTTCTAGCGATAATAACTGCATAATAGGGGTAATAATGCATGTTATACTGATAATAATGTAAGTAATAAGTATAACTGTTATAATTCTAGCGATAATAACTGTATAATATGGGTAATAATGCATAACATATTGATGAAATTAGGAGTAATAAGTATAATTATTATAGTTCTAGCGATAATAACTGCATAATATGGGTAATAGTGCATGTTATATTGATAATATTGGGAGTAATAAGTATATTTATTATAGTTCTGACGATAATAACAGTATAATATGGGTAATAATGCATGTTATATTGATAATATTTGCAGTCATAAGTATAATTATTGTAGTTCTCGCGATAATAACTGCATAATATGGATAATAATGCATGTTATATTGATAATTTTGGGAGTAATAAGTATAATTATTGTAGTTCTCGCTATAATAACTGCTTAATATGGGTAATAATGCACAACATATTGATAAAATTAGGAGTAATAAGTATAATTATTATATTTCTAGCGATAAAAACTGCATAATAGGGGTAATAATGCATGATATATTGATAATATCGCGAGTAATAAGTATAATTATCATAGTTCTAGCAATAATAACTGCCTAATATGGGTAATAATGCATGTTATATTGATAAAATGAGGAGTAATAAGTATAATTATTATAGTTCTGGCGATAATAACTGCATAATTAGGGTAATAATGCATGTTATATTGATAAAATGAGGAGTAATAAGTATAATTATTATAGTTCTGGCGATAATAACTGCATAATAGGGGTAATAATGCATGTTATACTGATAATAATATAAGTAATAAGTATAACTATTATAGTTCTAACGAAAATAACTGTATAATATGGGTAATAATGCATGCTATACTAATAATAATATAAGTAATATGTATAACTATTATAGTTCTAGCGATAATAACTGCATAATATCGGTAATAGTGTATGTTATATTGATAACATTGGGAGTAATAAGTATATTTATTATAGTTCTGACGATAATAACAGTATAATATGGGTAATAATGCATGTTATACTAATAATAATATAAGTAATATGTATAACTATTATAGTTCCAGCGATAATAACTGTATAATATGATTAATAATGCATAACATATTGATAAAATTAGGAGTAATCAGTATAATTATTGTAGTTCTAGCGATAATAACTGCATAATATGGGTAATAATGCATGTTATATTGATAATATTGGGAGTAATAAGTATATTTGTTATAGTTCTGACGATAATAACAGTATAATATGGGTAATAATGCATGTTGTATTGATAATATTCGGAGTAATAAGTATAATTATTATATTTCTGGCGATAATAACTGCATAATATGGGTAACAATGTATGTTGTACTGATAATAATATAAGAAACAAGTAAAACTATTATAGTTCTTGCGATAATAACTGCATAATAGGGGTAATAATGCATGTTATACTGATAATAATATAAGTAATAAGTATAACTATTATAGTTCTAACGATAATAACTGTATAATATGGGTAGTAATGCATAACATATTGATAAAATTAGGAGTAATAAGTATAATTATTATAGTCCTAGCGATAATAACTGCAAAATATCGGTAATAGTGCATGTTATATTGATAATATTGGGAGTAATAAGTATATTTATTATAGTTCTGACGATAATAACAGTATAATATGTGTAATAATGCATGTTATATTGATAATATTCAGAGTAATAAGTATAACTATTATATTTCTGGCAATAATAACTGCATAATATGGGTAATAATGCATGTTATATTGATAAAATGAGGAGTAATAAGTATAATTATTATAGTTCTGGCGATAATAACTGCATAATAGGGGTAATAATGCATGCTATACTGATAATAATATAAGTAATAAGTATAACTATTATAGTTCTAACGAAAATAACTGTATGATATGGGTAATAATGCATGTTATACTAATAATAATATAAGTAATATGTATACCTATTATAGTTCTAGCGATAATAACTGCATAATATCGGTAATAGTGTATGTTATATTGATAATATTGGGAGTAATAAGTATATTTATTATAGTTCTGACGATAATAACAGTATAATATGGGTGATAATGCATGTTATATTGATAATATTGGGAGTTATAAGTATAATTATTGTAGTTCAAGCGATAATAACTGCATAATATGGGTAATAATGCATGTTATATTGATAATATTGGGAGTAATAAGTATATTTGTTATAGTTCTGACGATAATAACAGTATAATATGGGTAATAATGCATGTTATATTGATAATATTCGGAGTAATAAGTATAATTACTATATTTCTGGCGATAATAACTGCATAATAGGGGTAATAATGCATGTTATTACTGATAATAATATAAGTAATAAGTATAACTATTATAGTTCTAACGAAAATAACTGTATAATATGGGTAATAATGCATGTTATACTAATAATAATATAAGTAATATGTATAACTATTATAGTTCTAGCGATAATAACTGCATAATATCGGTAATAGTGTATGTTATATTGATAATATTGGGAGTAATAAGTATATTTATTATAGTTCTGACGATAATAACAGTATAATATGGGTAATAATGCATGTTATACTAATAATAATATAAGTAATATGTATAACTATTATAGTTCCAGCGATAATAACTGTATAATATGATTAATAATGCATAACATATTGATAAAATTAGGAGTAATCAGTATAATTATTGTAGTTCTAGCGATAATAACTGCATAATATGGGTAATAATGCATGTTATATTGATAATATTGGGAGTAATAAGTATATTTGTTATAGTTCTGACGATAATAACAGTATAATACGGGTAATAATGCACGTTATATTGATAAAATTAGGAGTATTAAGTATAATTATTATAGCTCTAGCGATAATAACTGCATAATATGGGTAACAATGCATGTTGTACTGATAATAATATAAGAAACAAGTAAAACTATTATAGTTCTAGCGATAATAACTGCATAATATGGGTAATAATGCATGTTATACTAATAATAATATAAGTAATATGTATAACTATTATAGTTCTAGCGATAATAACTGTATAATATGGGTAATAATGCATAACATATTGATAAAATTAGGAGTAATATGTATAATTATTATAGTTCTGGCGATAATAACTGCATAATAGGGGTAATAATGCATGTTATACTGATAATAATATAAGCAATAAGTATAACTATTATAGTTCTAACGATAATAACTGTATAATATGGGTAATAATGCATAACATATTGATAAAATTAGGAGTAATAAGTATAATTATTATAGTTCTGGCGATAATAACTGCATAATATGGGTAATAATGCATGTTATATTGATAATATTGGGAGTAATAAGTATATTTATTATAGTTCTGACGATAATAACCGTATAATATGGGTAATAATGCATGTTGTATTGATAATATTCGGAGTAATAAGTATAATTATTATATATCTGGCGATAATAACTGCATAATATGGGTAACAATGCATGTTGTACTGATAATAATATAAGAAACAAGTAAAACTATTATAGTTCTAGCGATAATAACTGCATAATATGCGTAATAATGCATGTTATACTAATAATAATATAAGTAATATGTATAACTATTATAGTTCCAGCGATAATAACTGTATAATATGATTAATAATGCATAACATATTGATAAAATTAGGAGTAATCAGTATAATTATTGTAGTTCTAGCGATAATAACTGCATAATATGGGTAATAATGCATGTTATATTGATAATATTGGGAGTAATAAGTATATTTATTATAGTTCTGACGATAATAACATTATAATATGGGTGATAATGCATGTTATATTGATAATATTGGGAGTAATAAGTATAACTATCATAGTTCTAGCAATAACAACTGCATAATTAGGGTAATAATGCATGTCATATTGATAAAATGAGGAGTAATAAGTATAATTATTATAGTTCTGGCGATAACAACTGTATAATATGGGTAATAATGCATAACATATTGATAAAATTAGGAGTATTAAGTATAATTATTATAGCTCTAGCGATAATAACTGCATAATAGGGGTAATAATGCATGTTATACTGATAATAATATAAGTAATAAGTATAACTATTATAGTTCTAACGATAATAACTGTATAATATGGGTAATAATGCATAACATATTGATAAAATTAGGAGTAATATGTATAATTATTATAGTCCTAGCGATAATAACTGCAAAATATCGGTAATAGTGCATGTTATATTGATAATATTGGGAGTAATAAGTATATTTATTATAGTTCTGACGATAATAACAGTATAATATGGGTAATAATGCATGTTATATTGATAATATTCGGAGTAATAAGTATAACTATTATATTTCTGGCAATAATAACTGCATAATATGGGTAATAATGCATGTTATATTGATAAAATGAGGAGTAATAAGTATAATTATTATAGTTCTGGCGATAATAACTGCATAATATCGGTAATAGTGTATGTTATATTGATAATATTGGGAGTAATAAGTATATTTATTATAGTTCTGACGATAATAACAGTATAATATGGGTGATAATGCATGTTATATTGATAATATTCGGAGTAATAAGTATAATTATTATATATCTGGCGATAATAACTGCATAATATGGGTAACAATGCATGTTGTACTGATAATAATATAAGAAACAAGTAAAACTATTATAGTTCTAGCGATAATAACTGCATAATATGCGTAATAATGCATGTTATACTAATAATAATATAAGTAATATGTATAACTATTATAGTTCCAGCGATAATAACTGTATAATATGATTAATAATGCATAACATATTGATAAAATTAGGAGTAATCAGTATAATTATTGTAGCTCTAGCGATAATAACTGCATAATAGGGGTAATAATGCATGTTATACTGATAATAATATAAGTAATAAGTATAACTATTATAGTTCTAACGATAATAACTATAATATGGGTAATAATGCATAACATATTGATAAAATTAGGAGTAATAAGTATAATTATTATAGTTCTAGCAATAATAACTGCACAATATGGGTAATAATGCATGTTATATTGATAATATTGGAAGTAATAAGAATATTTATTGTATTTCTCGCGATAATAACTGCTTAATATGGGTAATAATGCATAACATATTGATAAAATTAGGAGTAATAAGTATAATTATTATAGTTCTAGCGATAATAACTGCATAATAGGGGTAATAATGCATGACATATTGATAATATTGCGAGTAATAAGTATAATTATCATAGTTCTAGCAATAATAACTGCATAATATGGGTAATAATGCATGTTATATAGATAAAATGAGATGTAATGAGTATAATTATTATAGTTCTGGCGATAATAACTGTATAATATGGGTAATAATGCATGTTATATTGATAATATTCGGAGTAATAAGTATAACTATTATAGTTCTAACGAAAATAACTGTATAATATGGGTAATAATGCATGTTATACTAATAATAATATGAGTAATATGTATAACTATTATAGTTCTAGCGATAATAACTGCATAATATCGGTAATAGTGTATGTTATATTGATAATATTGGGAGTAATAAGTATATTTATTATAGTTCTGACGATAATAACAGTATAATATGGGTAATAATGCATGTTATACTAATAATAATATAAGTAATATGTATAACTATTATAGTTCCAGCGATAATAACTGTATAATATGATTAATAATGCATAACATATTGATAAAATTAGGAGTAATCAGTATAATTATTGTAGTTCTAGCGATAATAACTGCATAATATGGGTAATAATGCATGTTATATTGATAATATTGGGAGTAATAAGTATATTTGTTATAGTTCTGACGATAATAACAGTATAATACGGGTAATAATGCATGTTATATTGATAATATTCGGAGTAATAAGTATAATTATTATATTTCTGTCGATAATAACTGCATAATATGGGTAATAATGCATGTTGTACTGATAATAATATAAGAAACAAGTAAAACTATTATAGTTCTAGCGATAATAACTGCATAATATGGGTAATAATGCATGTTATACTGACAATAATATAAGTAATATGTATAACTATTATAGTTCTAGCGATAATAACTGCATAATAGGGGTAATAATGCATGTTATACTGATAATAATGTACGTAATAAGTATAATTATTGTAGTTCTAGCGATAATAACTGTATAATATGGGTAATAATGCATAACATATTGATAAAATTAGGAGTAATAAGTATAATTATTATAGTTCTAGCGATTATAACTGCACAATATCGATAATAGTGCAGGTTATATTGATAAAATGAGAAGTAATGAGTATAATTATTATAGTTCTGGCGATAATAACTGTATAATATGGGTAATAATGCATAACATATAGATAAAATTAGGAGTATTAAGTATAATTATTATAGCTCTAGCGATAATAACTGCATAATAGGGGTAGTAATGCATGTTATACTGATAATAATATAAGTAATAAGTATAACTATTATAGTTCTAACGATAATAACTGTATAATATGGGTAATAATGCATGTTATACTAATAATAATATAAGTAATATGTATAACTATTATAGTTCTAGCGATAATAACTGTATAATATGATTAATAATGCACAACATATTGATAAAATTAGGAGTAATCAGTATAATTATTATAGTTCTAGCGATAATAACTGCATAATATCGGTAATACTGTATGTTATATTGACAATATTGGGAGTAATAAGTATATTTATTATAGTTCTGACGATAATAACAGTATAATATTGGTGTTAATGCATGTTATATTGATAATATTGGGAGTTATAAGTATAATTATTGTAGTTCTAGCGATAATAACTGCATAATATGGGTAATAATGCATGTTATATTGATAAAATGAGGAGTAATAAGTATAATTATTATAGTTCTGGCGATAATAACTGCATAATATGGGTAATAATGCATGTTATACTGATAATATTGGAGTAATAAGTATAACTATTATAGTTCTAACGATAATAACTGTATAATATGGGTAATAATGCATGTTATACTAATAATAATATAAGTAATATGTATAACTATTATAGTTCTAGCGATAATAACTGTATAATATGATTAATAATGCATAACATATTGATAAAATTAGGAGTAATCAGTATAATTATTATAGTTCTAGCGATAATAACTGCATAATATCGGTAATAGTGTATGTTATATTGATAATATTGGGAGTAATAAGTATATTTATTATAGTTCTGACGATAATAACAGTATAATATGGGTAATAATGCATAACATATTAATAAAATTAGGAGTATTATGTATAATTATTACAGCTCTAGCGATAATAACTGCATAATAGGGGTAATAATGCATGTTATACTGATAATAATATAAGTAATAAGTATAACTATTATATTTCTAACGATAATAACTGTATAATATGGGTAATAATGCATGTTATATTGATAAAATGAGGAGTAATAAGTATAATTCTTATAGTTCTAGCGATAATAACTGCATAATATGGGTAATAATGCATGTTATATTGATAAAATGAGAAGTAAGAAGTATAATTATTATAGTTCTGGCGATAATAACTGTATAATATGGGTAATAATGCATAACATATTGATAAAATTAGGAGTATTAAGTATAATTATTATAGCTCTAGCGATAATAACTGCATAATAGGGGTAATAATGCATGTTATACTGATAATAATATAAGTAATAAGTATAACTATTATAGTTCTAGCGATAATAACTGTATAATATGGGTAATAATGCATAACATATTGATAAAATTAGGAGTAATAAGTATAATTATTATAGTTCTAGCGATAATAACTGCACAATATCGGTAATAGTGCATGTTATATTGATAATATTGGGAGTAATAAGTATATTTATTATAGTTCTGACTATAATAACAGTATAATATGGGTGATAATGCATGTTATATTGATAATATTGGGAGTAATAAGTATATTTATTATAGTTCTGACGATAATAACTGTATAATATGGGTAATAATGCATGTTATATTGATAATATTTGGAGTCATAAATATAATTATTGTAGTTCTCGCGATAATAACTGCATAATAGGGGTAATAATGCATGTTATACTGATAATAATATAAGTAATAAGTATAACTATTATAGTTCTAACGATAGTAACTGTATAATATGGGTAATAATGCATGTTATATTGATAAAATGAGGAGTAATAAGTATAATTCTTATAGTTCTAGCGATAATAACTGCATAATATGGGTAATAATGCATGTTATATTGATAAAATGAGAAGTAATAAATATAATTATTATAGTTCTGGCGATAATAACTGTATAATATGGGTAATAATGCATAACATATTGATAAAATTAGGAGTATTAAGTATAATTATTATAGCTCTAGCGATAATAACTGCATAATAGGGGTAAAAATGCATGTTATACTGATAAAAATATAAGTAATAAGTATAACTATTATAGTTCTAACGATAATAACTGCATAATAGGGGTAATAATGCATGTTATACTGATAATAATATAAGTAATAAGTATAACTATTATAGTTCTAACGATAGTAACTGTATAATATGGGTAATAATGCATGTTATATTGATAAAATGAGGAGTAATAAGTATAATTCTTATAGTTCTAGCGATAATAACTGCATAATATGGGTAATAATGCATGTTATATTGATAAAATGAGAAGTAATAAATATAATTATTATAGTTCTGGCGATAATAACTGTATAATATGGGTAATAATGCATAACATATTGATAAAATTAGGAGTATTAAGTATAATTATTATAGCTCTAGCGATAATAACTGCATAATAGGGGTAAAAATGCATGTTATACTGATAAAAATATAAGTAATAAGTATAACTATTATAGTTCTAGCGATAATAACTGTATAATATGATTAATAATGCATAACATATTGATAAAATTAGGAGTAATCAGTATAATTATTATAGTTCTAGCGATAATAACTGCATAATATCGGTAATAGTGTATGTTATATTGATAATATTGGGAGTAATAAGTATATTTATTATAGTTCTGACGATAATAACAGTATAATATGGGTAATAATGCATGTTATATTGATAATATTGGGAGTAATAAGTATATTTATTATAGTTCTGACGATAATAACTGTATAATATGGGTAATAATGCATAACATATTAATAAAATTAGGAGTAATAAGTATATTTATTATAGTTCTGACGATAATAACAGTATAATATGGGTAATAATGCATGGTATATTGATAATATTGGGAGTAATAAGTATAATTATTGTAGTTCTCGCGATAATAACTGCATAATATCGGTAATAGTGTATGTTATATTGATAATATTGGGAGTAATAAGTATATTTATTATAGTTCTGACGATAATAACAGTATAATATGGGTAATAATGCATGTTATATTGATAATATTGGGAGTAATAAGTATATTTATTATAGTTCTGACGATAATAACTGTATAATATGGGTAATAATGCATAACATATTAATAAAATTAGGAGTATTAAGTATAATTATTATAGTTCTAGCGATAATAACTGCATAATGTGGGTAATAATGCATGATATATTGATAATATTGCGAGTAATAAGTATAATTATCATAGTTCTAGCAATAATAACTGCATAATATCGGTAATAGTGTATGTTATATTGATAATATTGGGAGTAATAAGTATATTTATTATAGTTCTGGCGATAATAACTGTATAATATGGGTAATAATGCATAACATATTGATAAAATTAGGAGTATTAAGTATAATTATTATAGCTCTAGCGATAATAACTGCATAATAGGGGTACTAATGCATGTTATACTGATAATAATATAAGTAATAAGTATAACTATTATAGTTCTAACGATAATAACTGTATAATATGGGTAATAATGCATGTTATACTAATAATAATATAAGTAATATGTATAACTATTATAGTTCTAGCGATAATAACTGTATAATATGATTAATAATGCATAACATATTGATAAAATTAGGAGTAATCAGTATAATTATTATAGTTCTAGCGATAATAACTGCATAATATCGGTAATAGTGTATGTTATATTGATAATATTGGGAGTAATAAGTATATTTATTATAGTTCTGACGATAATAACAGTATAATATGGGTGATAATGCATGTTATATTGATAATATTGGGAGGTATAAGTATAATTATTGTAGTTCTAGCGATAATAACTGCATAATATGGGTAATAATGCATGTTATATTGATAATATTGGGAGTAATAAGTATATTTATTATAGTTCTGACGATAATAACTGTATAATATGGGTAATAATGCATAACATATTAATAAAATTAGGAGTATTAAATATAATTATTATAGTTCTAGCGATAATAACTGCATAATGTGGGTAATAATGCATGATATATTGATAATATTGCGAGTAATAAGTATAATTATCATAGTTCTAGCAATAATAACTGCATAATATCGGTAATAGTGTATGTTATATTGATAATATTGGGAGTAATAAGTATATTTATTATAGTTCTGACGATAATAACAGTATAATATGGGTAATAATGCATGTTATATTGATAATATTTGGAGTGTTAAGTATAATTATTGTAGTTCTCGCGATAATAACTGCATAATATGGGTAATAATGCATGTTATATTGATAATGTTGGGAGTAATAAGAATAATTATTGTAGTTCTCGCGATAATAACTGCTTAATATGGGTAATAATGCATAACATATTGATAAAATTAGGAGTAATAAGTATAATTATTATAGTTCTAGCGATAATAACTGCATAATAGGGGTAATAATGCATGATATATTGATAATATTGCGAGTAATAAGTATAATTATCATAGTTCTAGCAATAATAACTGCATAATATCGGTAATAGTGTATGTTATATTGATAATATTGGGAGTAATAAGTATATTTATTATAGTTCTGACGATAATAACAGTATAATATGGGTAATAATGCATAACATATTGATAGAATTAGGAGTATTAAGTATAATTATTATAGCTCTAGCGATAATAACTGCATAATAGGGGTAATAATGCATGATATATTGATAATATTGCGAGTAATAAGAATAATTATCATAGTTCTAGCAATAATAACTGCATAATATGGGTAATAATGCATGTTATATTGATAAAATGAGGAGTAATAAGTATAATTATTATAGTTCTGGCGATAATAACTGTATAATATGGGTAATAATGCATAACATATTGATAGAATTAGGAGTATTAAGTATAATTATTATAGCTCTAGCGATAATAACTGCATAATAGGGGTAATAATGCATGTTATACTGATAATAATATAAGTAATAAGTATAAATATTATAGTTCTAGCGTTAATAACTGTATAATATGGGTAATAATGCATAACATATTGATAAAATTAGGAGTAATAAGTATAATTATTATAGTTCTAGCGATAATAACTGCACAATATCGGTAATGTGCATGTTATATTGATAATATTGGGAGTAATAAGTATATTTATTATAGTTCTGACGATAATAACAGTATAATATGGGTAATAATGCATGGTATATTGATAATATTGGGAGTAATAAGTATAATTATTGTAGTTCTCGCGATAATAACTGCATAATATGGGTAATAATGCATGTTATATTGATAATATTGGGAGTAATAAGAATATTTATTGTAGTTCTCGCGATAATAACTGCTTAATATGGGTAATAATGCATAACATATTGATAAAATTAGGAGTAATAAGTATAATTATTATAGTTCTAGCGATAATAACTGCATAATGTGGGTAATAATGCATGATATATTGATAATATTGCGAGTAATAAGTATAATTATCATAGTCCTAGCAATAATAACTGCATAATATCGGTAATAGTGTATGTTATATTGATAATATTGGGAGTAATAAGTATATTTATTATAGTTCTGGCGATAATAACTGCATAATATGGGTAATAATGCATGTTATATTGATAATATTGGGAGCAATAAGAATATTTATTGTAGTTCTCGCGATAATAACTGCTTAATATGGGTAATAATGCATAACATATTGATAAAATTAGGAGTAATAAGTATAATTATTATAGTTCTAGCGATAATAACTGCATAATAGGGGTAATAATGCGTGATATATTGATAATATTGCGAGTAATAAGTATAATTATCATAGTTCTAGCAATAATAACTGCATAATATGGGTAATAATGCATGTTATATTGATAAAATGAGAAGTAATGAGTATAATTATTATAGTTCTGGCGATAATAACTGTATAATATGGGTAATAATGCATAACATACTGATAAAATTAGGAGTATTAAGTATAATTATTATAGCTCTAGCGATAATAACTGCATAATAGGGGTAATAATGCATGTTATACTGATAATAATATAAGTAATAAGTATAACTATTATAGTTCTAACGATAATATCTGTATAATATGGGTAATAATGCATGTTATACTAATAATAATATAAGTAATATGTATAACTATTATAGTTCTAGCGATAATAACTGTATAATATGATTAATAAGGCATAACATATTGATAAAATTAGGAGTAATCAGTATAATTATTATAGTTCTAGCGATAATAACTGCATAATATCGGTAATAGTGTATGTTATATTGATAATATTGGGAGTAATAAGTATATTTATTATAGTTCTGACGATAATAACAGTATAATATGGGTGATAATGCATGTTATATTGATAATATTGGGAGTTATAAGTATAATTATTGTAGTTCTAGCGATAATAACTGCATAATATGGGTAATAATGCATGTTATATTGATAATATTGGGAGTAATAAGTATATTTGTTATAGTTCTGACGATAATAACAGTATAATATGGGTAATAGTGCATGTTATATTGATAAAATTGGGAGCAATAGGTATATTTATTATAGTTCTGACGATAATAACAGTATAATACGGGTAATAATGCATGTGATATTGATAATATTGGGAGTAATAAGTATATTTATTATTGTTCTGACGATAATAACTGTATAATATGGGTAATAATGCATAACATATTAATAAAATTAGGAGTATTAAGTATAATTATTATAGTTCTAGCGATAATAACTGCATAATGTGGGTAATAATGCATGATATATTGATAATATTGCGAGTAATAAGTATAATTATCATAGTTCTAGCAATAATAACTGCATAATATCGGTAATAGTGTATGTTATATTGATAATATTGGAAGTAATAAGTATATTTATTATAGTTCTGACGATAATAACAGTATAATATGGGTAATAATGCATGTTATATTGATAATATTTGGAGTGTTAAGTATAATTATTGTAGTTCTCGCGATAATAACTGCATAATATGGGTAATAATGCATGTTATATTGATAATATTGGGAGTAATAAGAATAATTATTGTAGTTCTCGCGATAATAACTGCTTAATATGGGTAATAATGCATAACATATTGATAAAATTAGGAGTAATAAGTATAATTATTATAGTTCTAGCGATAATAACTGCATAATAGGGGTAATAATGCATGATATATTGATAATATTGCGAGTAATAAGTATAATTATCATAGTTCTAGCAATAATAACTGCATAATATCGGTAATAGTGTATGTTATATTGATAATATTGGGAGTAATAAGTATATTTATTATAGTTCTGACGATAATAACAGTATAATATGGGTAATAATGCATGTTATATTGATAATATTGGGAGTAATAAGTATATTTATTATAGTTCTGACGATAATAACTGTATAATATGGGTAATAATGCATAACATATTAATAAAATTAGGAGTAATAAGTATATTTATTATAGTTCTGACGATAATAACAGTATAATATGGGTAATAATGCATGGTATATTGATAATATTGGGAGTAATAAGTATAATTATTGTAGTTCTCGCGATAATAACTGCATAATATGGGTAATAATGCATGTTATATTGATAATATTGGGAGTAATAAGAATATTTATTGTAGTTCTCGCGATAATAACTGCTTAATATGGGTAATAATGCATAACATATTGATAAAATTAGGAGTAATAAGTATAATTATTATAGTTCTAGCGATAATAACTGCATAATAGGGGTAATAATGCATGATATATTGATAATATTGCGAGTAATAAGTATAATTATCATAGTTCTAGCAATAATAACTGCATAATATGGGTAATAATGCATGTTATATTGATAAAATGAGAAGTAATGAGTATAATTATTATAGTTCTGGCGATAATAACTGTATAATATGGGTAATAATGCATAACATATTTATAAAATTAGGAGTATTAAGTATAATTATTATAGCTCTAGCGATAATAACTGCATAATAGGGGTAATAATGCATGTTTTACTGATAATAATATAAGTAATAAGTATAACTATTATAGTTCTAACGATAATAACTGTATAATATGGGTAATAATGCATGTTATACTAATAATAATATAAGTAATATGTATAACTATTATAGTTCTAGCGATAATAACTGTATAATATGATTAATAATGCATAACATATTGATAAAATTAGGAGTAATCAGTATAATTATTATAGTTCTAGCGATAATAACTGCATAATATCGGTAATAGTGAATGTTATATTGATAATATTGGGAGTAATAAGTATATTTATTATAGTTCTGACGATAATAACAGTATAATATGGGTGATAATGCATGTTATATTGATAATATTGGGAGTTATAAGTATAATTATTGTAGTTCTAGCGATAATAACTGCATAATATGGGTAATAATGCATGTTATATTGATAATATTGGGAGTAATAAGTATATTTGTTATAGTTCTGACGATAATAACAGTATAATATGGGTAATAGTGCATGTTATATTGATAAAATTCGGAGCAATAGGTATATTTATTATAGTTCTGACGATAATAACAGTATAATACGGGTAATAATGCATGTTATATTGATAATATTGGGAGTAATAAGTATATTTATTATAGTTCTGACGATAATAACAGTATAATATGGGTAATAATGCATGTTATATTGATAATATTGGGAGTAATAAGTATATTTATTATAGTTCTGACGATAATAACTGTATAATATGGGTAATAATGCATAACATATTAATAAAATTAGGAGTATTAAGTATAATTATTATAGTTCTAGCGATAATAACTGCATAATATGGGTAATAATGCATGTTATATTGATAATATTGGGAGTAATAAGAATAATTATTGTAGTTCTCGCGATAATAACTGCTTAATATGGGTAATAATGCATAACATGTTGATAAAATTAGGAGTAATAAGTATAATTATTATAGTTCTAGCGATAATAACTGCATAATAGGGGTAATAATGCATGATATGTTGATAATATTGCGAGTAATAAGTATAATTATCATAGTTCTAGCAATAATAACTGCATAATATCGGTAATAGTGTATGTTATATTGATAATATTGGGAGTAATAAGTATATTTATTATAGTTCTGACGATAATAACAGTATAATATGGGTAATAATGCATAACATATTGATAGAATTAGGAGTATTAAGTATAATTATTATAGCTCTAGCGAAAATAACTGCATAATAGGGGTAATAATGCATGATATATTGATAATATTGCGAGTAATAAGTATAATTATCATAGTTCTAGCAATAATAACTGCATAATATGGGTAATAATGCATGTTATATTGATAAAATGAGGAGTAATAAGTATAATTATTATAGTTCTGGCGATAATAACTGTATAATATGGGTAATAATGCATAACATATTGATAGAATTAGGAGTATTAAGTATAATTATTATAGCTCTAGCGATAATAACTGCATAATAGGGGTAATAATGCATGTTATATTGATAATATTGGGAGTAATAAGAATATTTATTGTAGTTCTCGCGATAATAACTGCTTAATATGGGTAATAATGCATAACATATTGATAAAATTAGGAGTAATAAGTATAATTATTATAGTTCTAGCGATAATAACTGCATAATAGGGGTAATAATGCATGATATATTGATAATATTGCGAGTAATAAGTATAATTATCATAGTTCTAGCAATAATAACTGCATAATATGGGTAATAATGCATGTTATATTGATAAAATGAGAAGTAATGAGTATAATTATTATAGTTCTGGCGATAATAACTGTATAATATGGGTAATAATGCATAACATATTGATAAAATTAGGAGTATTAAGTATAATTATTATAGCTCTAGCGATAATAACTGCATAATAGGGGTAATAATGCATGTTTTACTGATAATAATATAAGTAATAAGTATAACTATTATAGTTCTAACGATAATAACTGTATAATATGGGTAATAATGCATGTTATACTAATAATAATATAAGTAATATGTATAACTATTATAGTTCTAGCGATAATAACTGTATAATATGATTAATAATGCATAACATATTGATAAAATTAGGAGTAATCAGTATAATTATTATAGTTCTAGCGATAATAACTGCATAATATCGGTAATAGTGAATGTTATATTGATAATATTGGGAGTAATAAGTATATTTATTATAGTTCTGACGATAATAACAGTATAATATGGGTGATAATGCATGTTATATTGATAATATTGGGAGTTATAAGTATAATTATTATAGCTCTAGCGATAATAACTGCATAATAGGGGTAATAATGCATGATATATTGATAATATTGCGAGTAATAAGAATAATTATCATAGTTCTAGCAATAATAACTGCATAATATGGGTAATAATGCATGTTATATTGATAAAATGAGGAGTAATAAGTATAATTATTATAGTTCTGGCGATAATAACTGTATAATATGGGTAATAATGCATAACATATTGATAGAATTAGGAGTATTAAGTATAATTATTATAGCTCTAGCGATAATAACTGCATAATAGGGGTAATAATGCATGTTATACTGATAATAATATAAGTAATAAGTATAAATATTATAGTTCTAGCGTTAATAACTGTATAATATGGGTAATAATGCATAACATATTGATAAAATTAGGAGTAATAAGTATAATTATTATAGTTCTAGCGATAATAACTGCACAATATCGGTAATGTGCATGTTATATTGATAATATTGGGAGTAATAAGTATATTTATTATAGTTCTGACGATAATAACAGTATAATATGGGTAATAATGCATGGTATATTGATAATATTGGGAGTAATAAGTATAATTATTGTAGTTCTCGCGATAATAACTGCATAATATGGGTAATAATGCATGTTATATTGATAATATTGGGAGTAATAAGAATATTTATTGTAGTTCTCGCGATAATAACTGCTTAATATGGGTAATAATGCATAACATATTGATAAAATTAGGAGTAATAAGTATAATTATTATAGTTCTAGCGATAATAACTGCATAATGTGGGTAATAATGCATGATATATTGATAATATAGGATCATTGAACGTGATTATAATGAAAAAATAAATTTATTAAAGTAAATTTACATATGAAGCGTGCTCGTCGTGTACATGCTCGTCTTAACGCGTCGTATCTTAGACTCTCCCGCGAACGCCCGATCGCCGCCAATATATATCACCCGAACGTTCTTTTGTTTTTTGCGTACGTGAATCCTGCCACGCGCCACCGATTGCCACGCGCCACCAAAACCGGCACGTGCCCCAAAATCGGCACGTGTCGTCCCTACGCCGATTCCAAGAACTTGGCCTCGGAATCGGCTACAATGTTTCGCCAAGACCGGCGCAACATCAAATCCTACACTCGGCCGTCCTGCACCGACATTCGACCCCGAATGTCTTCCTCTTCATCGTTATCTTGCCGATTGAATGCCATTTCTTCCTCTTCGCAGTATTCCGGGTCATCATCATCGTCTCTAACCCACAACTTCATAAAGTCTGCGGCCGTTGATGTCCGTTGGGGTCCCTCGTTTTCGCCGACCTTTTCTACAATATAACGATTATTACGAAGAACCTTCGTTATTTCGTACGGGCCCAAAAACTTCGCCGCAAATTTCGACCCCGGTGTTTGCTGCGTTCGCTTTATGGCAACCAAATCACCCTCTCGGTATATGCGCGCCTGCTTCCGCTTTCTATCAAATCCTCGTCGGTTTTCTTCCTGGATTTCAGCGATCTTTTCCTTCGCCTGGGCACGCAATTCTTCCCTATCGTCTTGAAACGAGTTGACCCATTCCTTCTCGAGTAGCTCTCGAACATTATCGTCCTCGCGTAGTCGTGCGTGTGTTCCAAACAACAAATGGAACGGCGTCGTGTTAATGCTTCGATGCACCGTCGTGTTTAGATACTGCTGAGCGACACTCAAGTATCTATGCCATTCAGCAGGCTTCGGAGCAGTCAATTTCGTCAAGAGCGGTATAAGCGTTCGATCAATTCTTTCTACCTGCCCGTTCGCTCTCGGGATTCCGGTCGTCGTCAAAATATGTTGGATTCCTTCGTGTTGACAATACTCTTTAAAATCGCCAGATGTAAATCCCGTACCTCGATCAGAGACTATTCTACGCGGATTACCGAAAACTGTAGATTGTTTTTTCAGACGGTCCAATATCTCGGCGGTGCCCGTCGACTTCGTGGCATACAGCCACGTGAACTTACTAAAACTATCGACAACCACAAATATATGTCTGTAGCTCTTCTTCGTCGTGGCCAGCGGACCCAGATGATCGACGTGAAAGGTGTCCAGTGGAATTTCGCCCTTATCGATAGTAAACAGGAATCCTTCTTGCTTTCCCTGTTTCTTCTCGGCTAAAATGCAACTTATGCAATTCTGAACTATCTTTTCTGTCTTCGCTTGCAGGTTGGGTATGTAATAGTCTCGTTTAACTATAGCTTTCGTCTTTGCTACTGAAAAGTGTCCCCTTTCGTGAGCCCTTCGTATAACCTGGGAATACATCGCCTTTGGGACTACCAAACAGTAGTCGTCGTCCATTTCTTTAAATAATAGCCCGTTCCTCATAACATACCCTGAGATCTCCTTTTCTTTCATTCGGGCAATTATTTTCTTGGTCTCGTCGTCGTTGTGTTGTGCCTTCCTGAGTCGACTAGTCAAGCTTTCGTCACTCTCATCAATAAGTAAACACGTCGGTAGCGGGTTTCGGCTTAAGGCGTCGACGTGGGGCATGTTTTTTCCGGAGCGGTGCTCGATTTCGTAATTAAACTCCTCGAGCAGGAGCGCCCATCGCGCCACGCGGACGCACAAATCTTTCTTCGCCATGGTCAGGGTAAACGCGCGACAATCGGTGACGATCTTAAACGCGATGCCGAGCAAGTAAACCCTAAACCTTCGCAATGCCCTAACTATCGCGAGAACCTCAAGCTCGTAGCTTGTATAATTTTCTTCGGCGGGAGTCGTCTTTCCACTCGCGTAATAGATCGGGTGCCACTTACTATCGTCGCTACTCCGTTGCAACAAAATCGCGCCATAACCGTGCATTGATGCATCCGTATGCAACTCTGTCTCGGCGCCGGCCCTATACAAACTTAATACTGGCTTGTTGACTAACATAAGCTTCAGTCGGTCGAACGCGTCTTTTTCCTTCGTACCGAATCTAAACTTTGCATCGGCCTTCAACAAATTCGACAATGGCCGCGCAATTATCGAGTATCCCGGCATGAATTTCCTGAAATACCCCGTCAATCCGAGAAAAGACTGGATTTGTCGCACGCTCGTGGGTATCGGAAATTTTTTTACAGCTTCCGTCTTTCGCTCTGATGGGCTAACGCATCCGTTCTCGATCACGTGCCCTAAGTATTCTACCTTCGTTTGTAATAAACTACACTTCTTCCAGTTAATGATTAAACCATTTCGACTCGCGACTTCTAACACTCGCGCAAGATATTTCAATCCCGTTTCAAAATCTACTGAGGGTATTATTAAATCGTCTATATAAACTAGTAGCACATGCTCGCGAATAAGGTCTCGGAAAACAGCGTTGATAAATTTTTGAAAAATTGCAGGTGAGTTACAGAGTCCAAACGGCACTCTGAGAAACTCATAGTGCCCATCAGGAACTATGAATGCGGTGTATTTTCGACTTGATTCTTCTATTTCTACGTGAAAAAATCCGTTCTTTAGATCTAACGTGCTGAATACCCTCGCACTTTGCAGTGCATCCAGATGATCTTCTATTAAAGGCAGCGGATACCGATCTTTGACTATCTTTTTATTTAATAACCGAAAATCTACGCAGAGTCTGTTCGATCCGTCTTTCTTCTTTACTAAAACAACTGGGCTTGCGTACTCGGAAACGGATGGCTGTACAATGCCGTCATTGAGCCATTCTTCAATCTGCTTATTGACTATGTCTTTTTCGACCGCCGATAATCGTCTCGCGCGCTGATAAACGGGTTCCTCGTCTTTTGGAACTAAAATCATCTTAACATTCGCGTCTTGGGTTCGTCTTGGTTTATAATTATCTATTAAGTCTCGTATCGCCTGTTTATGTACATCTTCCTGAATATTTGCTAAATCTACACTATCGGTCCCCTGTTCGCAAACTACGTCGATCTGACAAATTTCGGCAAAACTGCAATCTTTTTCATTCAACGGCTTAATCGTAGCTTTTCCACGCTTAACATTTAGTTCGATCTCGTCAAGAAAGTCTTTCCCGATCAACAACGAATATCGCGTCAATACATCCGAAACGACATTAATACATATCGCGTACGAATGATCATCAACCGTTAGCTTCGCGTGAAACTTGCCCATCGTTGCGTTTTCCTCGGTGCCTATCCCTCGGAACGGCGTGATATCATTCTCGAGTCGTGGTGAACCGATTTTCGTGTACGCGTTCGCGCTCATGATCGTGATATCGCTTCCCGTATCTACAATCGCTTGGATCGGAACATCGTTAATCAAAACGTCTTTAACATGCTTATTTAGTCTCGACTGGGACACCGCGCAACTATTTTTCGAAACGTCGCTCTTTTTTATGCAATTACGCGCGATGTGACCGTGTTCATTACATTTAAAACATTTCAGGCCCTTACCTTTCGTCGGACAATCTGCGCTTACGTGATCTTTCATGCCGCAATTAAAACAACGCTTTGACATACCTTGATCCCTCTTAGTATATGAGTCTTTCTTTTCGCTTCTTTCACCTGTAACGTCTTTAGAGTTCTTATCTATCTTACGCCGTGCCGCCATTCTGTCCCCGTTCTTCGAGCCAGTCGATGTCCCTGCGAAACCCTTGTCCTCTAGGGAGATCTCCTCGAACGCCTGCAGGATCTGCTCCTTCGTCGTGAACGCCTGAACTCGTGCCATGTTGCGCAGGTTCCGGTCTGGGATGCCATCGATTATGTAGCCCATGATCTCGTCGTCGTCGATAGCGATTCGATTCCCCATTATTACCTTCTCGTGAACGTAGCTGTGGAATGTTTCGTCTTCTTTCCACACTCTGTCTTCGAATTGTCGTCTTAGAGCGATCTTATTTGGGCGGTGGTAAAACATACCCCGGAGCCCCGCGAGTAACTGGTCCGACGTCATGTACATGTACTCTGGTTTCGAATGAAACCATTCCCATGCACTTTCCTTCAGCCGCTTGCCGATCACTATCTTCGTCATGTCGTCGTCGAGCTTATAGGTCATCTTCAGGAACTTCACCTGTTTCTCCCATGTTTCATACATCTCCGAATTCCCGGAGAAATTACCCAGAAGATCTGCCACTGCCTCTACGTTCACTTTCTGCGGTATAGGGAGCGTTTGCACTGATTGGCTTGACGTCGATTGTCCGTCGCTTTGAAGATCGGCACTTCGGCGTAACATCTGGATTTCGCGACGGGCTAACTCAAGTTCTCTCTCGAGCACTTCTTTCTCCCGTCGGCAGACCTCGATTTCCCTTCGTCGCAGCATTTCGTCTTTTTCGCTGCTTGCAAGTTCGTCGTCACTGTCGTGCGGTGATTTTCCGCCACATGCACCATCACTGTTTATGCACATTGTCATCCACGCACCACTGGGATCGTCGAGATTCAAGCGACCTATCAATTCGTTCTTGCTACCTTTGGTAGCCAGTCCTTTTGCCCTTAGAATCTCCTTCAATTCAGCGAGCGTGAATGATTTCGGTTCTTTAGCACTTTCCATTTGGTATCACTTTTATCGTCACACGTGTCTTTAACTCAAAAGTCTTTAACTTGAAATCGCCTTTAAATCGTCTCTAAATAGTCTTTGAATCGTCTTAAAATCGTCTTGAAATCGTCTTGAAATCGTCTTAAAATCGTCTTAAAATCGTCTTGAAATCGTCTTAAAATCGTCTTCACACACTTCACTTTCACTAATAACTCACACTCGATCCCGGCTGAGCCCCCAAAATTTATAGGATCATTGAACGTGATTATAATGAAAAAATAAATTTATTAAAGTAAATTTACATATGAAGCGTGCTCGTCGTGTACATGCTCGTCTTAACGCGTCGTATCTTAGACTCTCCCGCGAACGCCCGATCGCCGCCAATATATATCACCCGAACGTTCTTTTGTTTTTTGCGTACGTGAATCCTGCCACGCGCCACCGATTGCCACGCGCCACCAAAACCGGCACGTGCCCCAAAATCGGCACGTGTCGTCCCTACGCCGATTCCAAGAACTTGGCCTCGGAATCGGCTACAATGTTTCGCCAAGACCGGCGCAACATCAAATCCTACAATAATATTGCGAGTAATAAGTATAATTATCATATTCCTAGCAATAATAACTGCATAATATCGGTAATAGTGTATGTTATATTGATAATATTGGGAGTAATAAGTATATTTATTATAGTTCTGGCGATAATAACTGCATAATATGGGTAATAATGCATGTTATATTGATAATATTGGGAGCAATAAGAATATTTATTGTAGTTCTCGCGATAATAACTGCTTAATATGGGTAATAATGCATAACATATTGATAAAATTAGGAGTAATAAGTATAATTATTATAGTTCTAGCGATAATAACTGCATAATAGGGGTAATAATGCATGATATATTGATAATATTGCGAGTAATAAGTATAATTATCATAGTTCTAGCAATAATAACTGCATAATATGGGTAATAATGCATGTTATATTGATAAAATGAGAAGTAATGAGTATAATTATTATAGTTCTGGCGATAATAACTGTATAATATGGGTAATAATGCATAACATATTGATAGAATTAGGAGTATTAAGTATAATTATTATAGCTCTAGCGATAATAACTGCATAATAGGGGTAATAATGCATGTTATACTGATAATAATATAAGTAATAAGTATAAATATTATAGTTCTAGCGTTAATAACTGTATAATATGGGTAATAATGCATAACATATTGATAAAATTAGGAGTAATAAGTATAATTATTATAGTTCTAGCGATAATAACTGCACAATATCGGTAATGTGCATGTTATATTGATAATATTGGGAGTAATAAGTATATTTATTATAGTTCTGACGATAATAACAGTATAATATGGGTAATAATGCATGGTATATTGATAATATTGGGAGTAATAAGTATAATTATTGTAGTTCTCGCGATAATAACTGCATAATATGGGTAATAATGCATGTTATATTGATAATATTGGGAGTAATAAGAATATTTATTGTAGTTCTCGCGATAATAACTGCTTAATATGGGTAATAATGCATAACATATTGATAAAATTAGGAGTAATAAGTATAATTATTATAGTTCTAGCGATAATAACTGCATAATGTGGGTAATAATGCATGATATATTGATAATATTGCGAGTAATAAGTATAATTATCATAGTCCTAGCAATAATAACTGCATAATATCGGTAATAGTGTATGTTATATTGATAATATTGGGAGTAATAAGTATATTTATTATAGTTCTGGCGATAATAACTGCATAATATGGGTAATAATGCATGTTATATTGATAATATTGGGAGCAATAAGAATATTTATTGTAGTTCTCGCGATAATAACTGCTTAATATGGGTAATAATGCATAACATATTGATAAAATTAGGATTAATAAGTATAATTATTATAGTTCTAGCGATAATAACTGCATAATAGGGGTAATAATGCATGATATATTGATAATATTGCGAGTAATAAGTATAATTATCATAGTTCTAGCAATAATAACTGCATAATATGGGTAATAATGCATGTTATATTGATAAAATGAGAAGTAATGAGTATAATTATTATAGTTCTGGCGATAATAACTGTATAATATGGGTAATAATGCATAACATACTGATAAAATTAGGAGTATTAAGTATAATTAATATAGCTCTAGCGATAATAACTGCATAATAGGGGTAATAATGCATGTTATACTGATAATAATATAAGTAATAAGTATAACTATTATAGTTCTAACGATAATAACTGTATAATATGGGTAATAATGCATGTTATATTGATAATATTTGGAGTGTTAAGTATAATTATTGTAGTTCTCGCGATAATAACTGCATAATATGGGTAATAATGCATGTTATATTGATAATATTGGGAGTAATAAGTATAATTATTATAGTTCTAGCGATAATAACTGCATAATAGGGGTAATAATGCATGATATATTGATAATATTGCGAGTAATAAGTATAATTATCATAGTTCTAGCAATAATAACTGCATAATATCGGTAATAGTGTATGTTATATTGATAATATTGGGAGTAATAAGTATATTTATTATAGTTCTGACGATAATAACAGTATAATATGGGTAATAATGCATGTTATATTGATAATATTGGGAGTAATAAGTATATTTATTATAGTTCTGACGATAATAACTGTATAATATGGGTAATAATGCATAACATATTAATAAAATTAGGAGTAATAAGTATATTTATTATAGTTCTGACGATAATAACAGTATAATATGGGTAATAATGCATGGTATATTGATAATATTGGGAGTAATAAGTATAATTATTGTAGTTCTCGCGATAATAACTGCATAATAGGGGTAATAATGCATGATATATTGATAATATTGCGAGTAATAAGTATAATTATCATAGTTCTAGCAATAATAACTGCATAATATGGGTAATAATGCATGTTATATTGATAAAATGAGAAGTAATGAGTATAATTATTATAGTTCTGGCGATAATAACTGTATAATATGGGTAATAATGCATAACATATTGATAAAATTAGGAGTAATCAGTATAATTATTATAGTTCTAGCGATAATAACTGCATAATATCGGTAATAGTGAATGTTATATTGATAATATTGGGAGTAATAAGTATATTTATTATAGTTCTGACGATAATAACAGTATAATATGGGTGATAATGCATGTTATATTGATAATATTGGGAGTTATAAGTATAATTATTGTAGTTCTAGCGATAATAACTGCATAATATGGGTAATAATGCATGTTATATTGATAATATTGGGAGTAATAAGTATATTTGTTATAGTTCTGACGATAATAACAGTATAATATGGGTAATAGTGCATGTTATATTGATAAAATTCGGAGCAATAGGTATATTTATTATAGTTCTGACGATAATAACAGTATAATACGGGTAATAATGCATGTTATATTGATAATATTGGGAGTAATAAGTATATTTATTATAGTTCTGACGATAATAACAGTATAATATGGGTAATAATGCATGTTATATTGATAATATTGGGAGTAATAAGTATATTTATTATAGTTCTGACGATAATAACTGTATAATATGGGTAATAATGCATAACATATTAATAAAATTAGGAGTATTAAGTATAATTATTATAGTTCTAGCGATAATAACTGCATAATATGGGTAATAATGCATGTTATATTGATAATATTGGGAGTAATAAGAATAATTATTGTAGTTCTCGCGATAATAACTGCTTAATATGGGTAATAATGCATAACATGTTGATAAAATTAGGAGTAATTAGTATAATTATTATAGTTCTAGCGATAATAACTGCATAATAGGGGTAATAATGCATGATATGTTGATAATATTGCGAGTAATAAGTATAATTATCATAGTTCTAGCAATAATAACTGCATAATATCGGTAATAGTGTATGTTATATTGATAATATTGGGAGTAATAAGTATATTTATTATAGTTCTGACGATAATAACAGTATAATATGGGTAATAATGCATAACATATTGATAGAATTAGGAGTATTAAGTATAATTATTATAGCTCTAGCGAAAATAACTGCATAATAGGGGTAATAATGCATGATATATTGATAATATTGCGAGTAATAAGTATAATTATCATAGTTCTAGCAATAATAACTGCATAATATGGGTAATAATGCATGTTATATTGATAAAATGAGGAGTAATAAGTATAATTATTATAGTTCTGGCGATAATAACTGTATAATATGGGTAATAATGCATAACATATTGATAAAATTAGGAGTAATAAGTATAATTATTATAGTTCTAGCGATAATAACTGCACAATATCGGTAATGTGCATGTTATATTGATAATATTGGGAGTAATAAGTATATTTATTATAGTTCTGACGATAATAACAGTATAATATGGGTAATAATGCATGGTAGGTTGATAATATTGGGAGTAATAAGTATAATTATTGTAGTTCTCGCGATAATAACTGCATAATATGGGTAATAATGCATGTTATATTGATAATATTGGGAGTAATAAGAATATTTATTGTAGTTCTCGCGATAATAACTGCTTAATATGGGTAATAATGCATAACATATTGATAAAATTAGGAGTAATAAGTATAATTATTATAGTTCTAGCGATAATAACTGCATAATAGGGGTAATAATGCATGATATATTGATAATATTGCGAGTAATAAGTATAATTATCATAGTTCTAGCAATAATAACTGCATAATATGGGTAATAATGCATGTTATATTGATAAAATGAGAAGTAATGAGTATAATTATTATAGTTCTGGCGATAATAACTGTATAATATGGGTAATAATGCATAACATATTGATAAAATTAGGAGTATTAAGTATAATTATTATAGCTCTAGCGATAATAACTGCATAATAGGGGTAATAATGCATGTTATACTGATAATAATATAAGTAATAAGTATAACTATTATAGTTCTAACGATAATAACTGTATAATATGGGTAATAATGCATGTTATACTAATAATAATATAAGTAATATGTATAACTATTGTAGTTCTAGCGATAATAACTGTATAATATGATTAATAATGCATAACATATTGATAAAATTAGGAGTAATCAGTATAATTATTATAGTTCTAGCGATAATAACTGCATAATATCGGTAATAGTGTATGTTATATTGATAATATTGGGAGTAATAAGTATATTTATTATAGTTCTGACGATAATATCAGTATAATATGGGTGATAATGCATGTTATATTGATAATATTGGGAGTTATAAGTATAATTGTTGTAGTTCTAGCGATAATAACTGCATAATATGGGTAATAATGCATGTTATATTGATAAAATGAGGAGTAATAAGTATAATTATTATAGCTCTAGCGATAATAACTGCATAATAGGGGTAATAATGCATGTTATACTGATAATAATATAAGTAATAAGTATAACTATTATAGTTCTAGCGATAATAACTGTATAATATGGGTAATAATGCATAACATATTGATAAAATTAGGAGTAATAAGTATAATTATTATAGCTCTAGCGATAATAACTGCACAATATCGCTAATGTGCATGTTATATTGATAATATTGGGAGTAATAAGTATATTTATTATAGTTCTGACGATAATAACAGTATAATATGGGTAATAATGCATGGTATATTGATAATATTGGGAGTAATAAGTATAATTATTGTAGTTTTCGCGATAATAACTGCATAATATGGGTAATAATGCATGTTATATTGATAATATTGGGAGTAATAAGAATATTTATTGTAGTTCTCGCGATAATAACTGCTTAATATGGGTAATAATGCATAACATATTGATAAAATTAGGAGTAATAAGTGTAATTATTATAGTTCTAGCGATAATAACTGCATAATAGGGGTAATAATGCATGATATATTGATAATATTGCGAGTAATAAGTATAATTATCATAGTTCTAGCAATAATAACTGCATAATATCGGTAATAGTGTATGTTATATTGATAATATTGGGAGTAATAAGTATATTTATTATAGTTCTGACGATAATAACAGTATAATATGGGTAATAATACATGTTATATTGATAATATTTGGAGTGTTAAGTATAATTATTGTAGTTCTCGCGATAATAACTGCATAATATGGGTAATAATGCATGTTATATTGATAATATTGGGAGTAATAAGAATAATTATTGTAGTTCTCGCGATAATAACTGCTTAATATGGGTAATAATGCATAACATATTGATAAAATTAGGAGTAATAAGTATAATTATTATAGTTCTAGCGATAATAACTGCATAATAGGGGTAATAATGCATGATATATTGATAATATTGCGAGTAATAAGTATAATTATCATAGTTCTAGCAATAATAACTGCATAATATCGGTAATATTGTATGTTATATTGATAATATTGGGAGTAATAAGTATATTTATTATAGTTCTGACGATAATAACAGTATAATATGGGTAATAATGCATGTTATATTGATAATATTGGGAGTAATAAGTATATTTATTATAGTTCTGACGATAATAACTGTATAATATGGGTAATAATGCATAACATATTAATAAAATTAGGAGTATTAAGTATAATTATTATAGTTCTGGCGATAATAACTGCATAATGTGGGTAATAATGCATGATATATTGATAATATTGCGAGTAATAAGTATAATTATCATAGTTCTAGCAATAATAACTGCATAATATCGGTAATAGTGTATGTTATATTGATAATATTGGGAGTAATAAGTATATTTATTATAGTTCTGGCGATAATAACTGTATAATATGGGTAATAATGCATAACATATTGATAAAATTAGGAGTATTAAGTATAATTATTATAGCTCTAGCGATAATAACTGCATAATAGGGGTAATAATGCATGTTATACTGACAATAATATAAGTAATAAGTATAACTATTATAGTTCTAACGATAATAACTGTATAATATGGGTAATAATGCATGTTATACTAATAATAATATAAGTAATATGTATAACTATTATAGTTCTAGCGATAATAACTGTATAATATGATTAATAATGCATAACATATTGATAAAGTTAGGAGTAATCAGTATAATTATTATAGTTCTAGCGATAATAACTGCATAATATCGGTAATAGTGTATGTTATATTGATAATATTGGGAGTAATAAGTATATTTATTATAGTTCTGACGATAATAACAGTATAATATGGGTGATAATGCATGTTATATTGATAATATTGGGAGTTATAAGTATAATTATTGTAGTTCTAGCGATAATAACTGCATAATATGGGTAATAATGCATGTTATATTGATAAAATGAGGAGTGATAAGTATAATTATTATAGTTCTATCGATAATAACTGCACAATATCGGTAATAGTGCATGTTACATTGATAATAATAAAAGTAATAAGTATAATTAATATAGTTCGAGCGATAATAACTGCATAATATGGGTAATAATGCATGTTATATTGGTAAAATGAGGAGTAATAAGTATAATTGTTATAGTTCTGGCGATAAGAACTGCATAGTATTGGTAATCATGCATGTTACATTGATAACAGTAAAAGTAATAAGTATAATTATTGTAGTTCTAGCGATAATAACTGCATAGTATGGGTAATTATGCATGTTATATTGATAATATTGGGAGTAATAAGTATATTTATTATAGGTCTGACGATAATAACTGTATAATATGGGTAATAATGCATAACATATTGATAAAATTAGGAGTATTAAGTATAATTATTACAGCTCTAGCGATAATAACTGTATAATATGGGTAATAATGCATGTTATATTGATAAAATGAGAAGTGATAAGTATAATTATTATAGTTCTGGCGATAATAACTGTATAATATGGGTAATAATGCATAACATATTGATAAAATTAGGAGTATTAAGTATAATTATTATAGCTCTAGCGATAATAACTGCATAATAGGGGTAATAATGCATGTTATACTGATAATAATATAAGTAATAAGTATAACTATTATAGTTCTAGCGATAATAACTGTATAATATGGGTAATAATGCATAACATATTGATAAAATTAGGAGTAATAAGTATAATTATTATAGCTCTAGCGATAATAACTGCATAATAGGGGTAATAATGCATGTTATACTGATAATAATATAAGTAATAAGTATAACTATTATAGTTCTAGCGATAATAACTGTATAATATGGGTAATAATGCATAACATATTGATAAAATTAGGAGTAATAAGTATAATTATTATAGTTCTAGCGATAATAACTGCACAATATCGGTAATGTGCATGTTATATTGATAATATTGGGAGTAATAAGTATATTTATTATAGTTCTGACGATAATAACAGTATAATATGGGTAATAATGCATGGTATATTGATAATATTGGGAGTAATAAGTATAATTATTGTAGTTCTCGCGATAATAACTGCATAATATGGGTAATAATGCATGTTATATTGATAATATTGGGAGTAATAAGAATAATTATTGTAGTTCTCGCGATAATAACTGCTTAATATGGGTAATAATGCATAACATATTGATAAAATTAGGAGTAATAAGTATAATTATTATAGTTCTAGCGATAATAACTGCATAATAGGGGTAATAATGCATGATATATTGATAATATTGCGAGTAATAAGTATAATTATCATAGTTCTAGCAATAATAACTGCATAATATCGGTAATAGTGTATGTTATATTGATAATATTGGGAGTAATAAGTATATTTATTATAGTTCTGACGATAATAACAGTATAATATGGGTAATAATGCATGTTATATTGATAATATTCGGAGTAATAAGTATATTTATTATAGTTCTGACGATAATAACTGTATAATATGGGTAATAATGGATAACATATTAATAAAATTAGGAGTATTAAGTATAATTATTATAGTTCTAGCGATAATAACTGCATAATGTGGGTAATAATGCATGATATATTGATAATATTGCGAGTAATAAGTATAATTATCATAGTTCTAGCAATAATAACTGCATAATATCGGTAATAGTGTATGTTATATTGATAATATTGGGAGTAATAAGTATATTTATTATAGTTCTGGCGATAATAACTGTATAATATGGGTAATAATGCATAACATATTGATAAAATTAGGAGTATTAAGTATAATTATTATAGCTCTAGCGATAATAACTGCATAATAGGGGTAATAATGCATGTTATACTGACAATAATATAAGTAATAAGTATAACTGTTATAGTTCTAACGATAATAACTGTATAATATGGGTAATAATGCATGTTATACTAATAATAATATAAGTAATATGTATAACTATTATAGTTCTAGCGATAATAACTGTATAATATGATTAATAATGCATAACATATTGATAAAATTAGGAGTAATCAGTATAATTATTATAGTTCTAGCGATAATAACTGCATAATATCGGTAATAGTGTATGTTATATTGATAATATTGGGAGTAATAAGTATATTTATTATAGTTCTGACGATAATAACAATATAATATGGGTGATAATGCATGTTATATTGATAATATTGGGAGTTATAAGTATAATTATTGTAGTTCTAGCGATAATAACTGCATAATATGGGTAATAATGCATGTTATATTGATAAAATGAGGAGTAATAAGTATAATTATTATAGCTCTAGCGATAATAACTGCATAATAGGGGTAATAATGCATGTTATACTGATAATAATATAAGTAATAAGTATAACTATTATAGTTCTAGCGATAATAACTGTATAATATGGGTAATAATGCATAACATATTGATAAAATTAGGAGTAATAAGTATAATTATTATAGTTCTAGCGATAATAACTGCACAATATCGGTAATGTGCATGTTATATTGATAATATTGGGAGTAATAAGTATATTTATTATAGTTCTGACGATAATAACAGTATAATATGGGTAATAATGCATGGTATATTGATAATATTGGGAGTAATAAGTATAATTATTGTAGTTCTCGCGATAATAACTGCATAATATGGGTAATAATGCATGTTATATTGATAATATTGGGAGTAATAAGAATATTTATTGTAGTTCTCGCGATAATAACTGCTTAATATGGGTAATAATGCATAAAATATTGATAAAATTAGGAGTAATAAGTATAATTATTATAGTTCTAGCGATAATAACTGCATAATAGGGGTAATAATGCATGATATATTGATAATATTGCGAGTAATAAGTATAATTATCATAGTTCTAGCAATAATAACTGCATAATATCGGTAATAGTGTATGTTATATTGATAATATTGGGAGTAATAAGTATATTTATTATAGTTCTGACGATAATAACAGTATAATATGATTAATAATACATGTTATATTGATAATATTTGGAGTGTTAAGTATAATTATTGTAGTTCTCGCGATGATAACTGCATAATATGGGTAATAATGCATGTTATATTGATAATATTGGGAGCAATAAGAATATTTATTGTAGTTCTCGCGATAATAACTGCTTAATATGGGTAATAATGCATAACATATTCATAAAATTAGGAGTAATAAGTATAATTATTATGATTCTAGCGATAATAACTGCATAATAGGGGTAATAATGCATGATATATTGATAATATTGCGAGTAATAAGTATAATTATCATAGTTCTAGCAATAATAACTGCATAATATCGGTAATAGTGTATGTTATATTGATAATATTGGGAGTAATAAGTATATTTATTATAGTTCTGACGATAATAACAGTATAATATGGGTAATAATACATGTTATATTGATAATATTTGGAGTGTTAAGTATAATTATTGTAGTTCTCGCGATAATAACTGCATAATATGGGTAATAATGCATGTTATATTGATAATATTGGGAGTAATAAGAATACTTATTGTAGTTCTCGCGATAATAACTGCTTAATATGGGTAATAATGCATAACATATTGATAAAATTAGGAGTAATAAGTATAATTATTATAGTTCTAGCGATAATAACTGCATAATAGGGGTAATAATGCATGATATATTGATAATATTGCGAGTAATAAGTATAATTATCATAGTTCTAGCAATAATAACTGCATAATATCGGTAATAGTGTATGTTATATTGATAATATTGGGAGTAATAAGTATATTTATTATAGTTCTGGCGATAATAACTGTATAATATGGGTAATAATGCATAACATATTGATAAAATTAGGAGTATTAAGTATAATTATTATAGCTCTAGCGATAATAACTGCATAATAGGGGTAATAATGCATGTTATACTGACAATAATATAAGTAATAAGTATAACTGTTATAGTTCTAACGATAATAACTGTATAATATGGGTAATAATGCATGTTATACTAATAATAATATAAGTAATATGTATAACTATTATAGTTCTAGCGATAATAACTGTATAATATGATTAATAATGCATAACATATTGATAAAATTAGGAGTAATCAGTATAATTATTATAGTTCTAGCGATAATAACTGCATAATATCGGTAATAGTGTATGTTATATTGATAATATTGGGAGTAATAAGTATATTTATTATAGTTCTGACGATAATAACAGTATAATATGGGTGATAATGCATAACATATTGATAAAATTAGGAGTATTAAGTATAATTATTACAGCTCTAGCGATAATAACTGCATAATAGGGGTAATAATGCATGTTATACTGATAATAATATAAGTAATAAGTATAACTATTATAGTTCTAACGATAATAACTGTATAATATGGGTAATAATGCATGTTATATTGATAAAATGAGGAGTAATAAGTATAATTCTTATAGTTCTAGCGATAATAACTGCATAATATGGGTAATAATGCATGTTATATTGATAAAATGAGAAGTAATAAGTATAATTATTATAGTTCTGGCGATAATAACTGTATAATATGGGTAATAATGCATAACATATTGATAAAATTAGGAGTATTAAGTATAATTATTATAGCTCTAGCGATAATAACTGCATAATAGGGGTAATAATGCATGTTATACTGATAATAATATAAGTAATAAGGATAACTATTATAGTTCTAGCGATAATAACTGTATAATATGGGTAATAATGCATAACATATTGATAAAATTAGGAGTAATAAGTATAATTATTATAGTTCTAGCGATAATAACTGCACAATATCGGTAATGTGCATGTTATATTGATAATATTGGGAGTAATAAGTATATTTATTATAGTTCTGACGATAATAACAGTATAATATGGGTAATAATGCATGGTATATTGATAATATTGGGAGTAATAAGTATAATTATTGTAGTTCTCGCGATAATAACTGCATAATATGGGTAATAATGCATGTTATATTGATAAAATGAGAATAATGAGTATAATTATTATAGTTCTGGCGATAATAACTGTATAATATGGGTAATAATGCATAACATATTGATAAAATTAGGAGTATTAAGTATAATTATTATAGCTCTAGCGATAATAACTGCATAATAGGGGTAATAATGCATGTTATACTGATAATAATATAAGTAATAAGTATAACTATTATAGTTCTAACGATAATAACTGTATAATATGGGTAATAATGCATGTTATACTAATAATAATATAAGTAATATGTATAACTATTATAGTTCTAGCGATAATAACTGTATAATATGATTAATAATGCATAACATATTGATAAAATTAGGAGTAATCAGTATAGTTATTATAGTTCTAGCGATAATAACTGCATAATATCGGTAATAGTGTATGTTATATTGATAATATTGGGAGTAATAAGTATATTTATTATAGTTCTGACGATAATAACAGTATAATATGGGTAATAATGCATGTTATATTGATAATATTGGGAGTAATAAGTATATTTATTATAGTTCTGACGATAATAACTGTATAATATGGGTAATAATGCATAACATATTAATAAAATTAGGAGTAATAAGTATATTTATTATAGTTCTGACGATAATAACAGTATAATATGGGTAATAATGCATGGTATATTGATAATATTGGGAGTAGTAAGTATAATTATTGTAGTTCTCGCGATAATAACTGCATAATATGGGTAATAATGCATGTTATATTGATAATATTGGGAGTAATAAGAATATTTATTGTAGTTCTCGCGATAATAACTGCTTAATATGGGTAATAATGCATAACATATTGATAAAATTAGGAGTAATAAGTATAATTATTATAGTTCTAGCGATAATAACTGCATAATAGGGGTAATAATGCATGATATATTGATAATATTGCGAGTAATAAGCATAATTATCATAGTTCTAGCAATAATAACTGCATAATATGGGTAATAATCCATGTTATATTGATAAAATGAGAAGTAATGAGTATAATTATTATAGTTCTGGCGATAATAACTGTATAATATGGGTAATAATGCATAACATATTGATAAAATTAGGAGTATTAAGTATAATTATTATAGCTCTAGCGATAATAACTGCATAATAGGGGTAATAATGCATGTTATACTGACAATAATATAAGTAATAAGTATAACTGTTATAGTTCTAACGATAATAACTGTATAATATGGGTAATAATGCATGTTATACTAATAATAATATAAGTAATATGTATAACTATTATAGTTCTAGCGATAATAACTGTATAATATGATTAATAATGCATAACATATTGATAAAATTAGGAGTAATCAGTATAATTATTATAGTTCTAGCGATAATAACTGCATAATATCGGTAATAGTGTATGTTATATTGATAATATTGGGAGTAATAAGTATATTTATTATAGTTCTGACGATAATAACAGTATAATATGGGTGATAATGCATAACATATTGATAAAATTAGGAGTATTAAGTATAATTATTACAGCTCTAGCGATAATAACTGCATAATAGGGGTAATAATGCATGTTATACTGATAATAATATAAGTAATAAGTATAACTATTATAGTTCTAACGATAATAACTGTATAATATGGGTAATAATGCATGTTATATTGATAAAATGAGGAGTAATAAGTATAATTCTTATAGTTCTAGCGATAATAACTGCATAATATGGGTAATAATGCATGTTATATTGATAAAATGAGAAGTAATAAGTATAATTATTATAGTTCTGGCGATAATAACTGTATAATATGGGTAATAATGCATAACATATTGATAAAATTAGGAGTATTAAGTATAATTATTATAGCTCTAGCGATAATAACTGCATAATAGGGGTAATAATGCATGTTATACTGATAATAATATAAGTAATAAGGATAACTATTATAGTTCTAGCGATAATAACTGTATAATATGGGTAATAATGCATAACATATTGATAAAATTAGGAGTAATAAGTATAATTATTATAGTTCTAGCGATAATAACTGCACAATATCGGTAATGTGCATGTTATATTGATAATATTGGGAGTAATAAGTATATTTATTATAGTTCTGACGATAATAACAGTATAATATGGGTAATAATGCATGGTATATTGATAATATTGGGAGTAATAAGTATAATTATTGTAGTTCTCGCGATAATAACTGCATAATATGGGTAATAATGCATGTTATATTGATAAAATGAGAATAATGAGTATAATTATTATAGTTCTGGCGATAATAACTGTATAATATGGGTAATAATGCATAACATATTGATAAAATTAGGAGTATTAAGTATAATTATTATAGCTCTAGCGATAATAACTGCATAATAGGGGTAATAATGCATGTTATACTGATAATAATATAAGTAATAAGTATAACTATTATAGTTCTAACGATAATAACTGTATAATATGGGTAATAATGCATGTTATACTAATAATAATATAAGTAATATGTATAACTATTATAGTTCTAGCGATAATAACTGTATAATATGATTAATAATGCATAACATATTGATAAAATTAGGAGTAATCAGTATAGTTATTATAGTTCTAGCGATAATAACTGCATAATATCGGTAATAGTGTATGTTATATTGATAATATTGGGAGTAATAAGTATATTTATTATAGTTCTGACGATAATAACAGTATAATATGGGTAATAATGCATGTTATATTGATAATATTGGGAGTAATAAGTATATTTATTATAGTTCTGACGATAATAACTGTATAATATGGGTAATAATGCATAACATATTAATAAAATTAGGAGTAATAAGTATATTTATTATAGTTCTGACGATAATAACAGTATAATATGGGTAATAATGCATGGTATATTGATAATATTGGGAGTAGTAAGTATAATTATTGTAGTTCTCGCGATAATAACTGCATAATATGGGTAATAATGCATGTTATATTGATAATATTGGGAGTAATAAGAATATTTATTGTAGTTCTCGCGATAATAACTGCTTAATATGGGTAATAATGCATAACATATTGATAAAATTAGGAGTAATAAGTATAATTATTATAGTTAGAGCGATAATAACTGCATAATAGGGGTAATAATGCATGATATATTGATAATATTGCGAGTAATAAGCATAATTATCATAGTTCTAGCAATAATAACTGCATAATATGGGTAATAATCCATGTTATATTGATAAAATGAGAAGTAATGAGTATAATTATTATAGTTCTGGCGATAATAACTGTATAATATGGGTAATAATGCATAACATATTGATAAAATTAGGAGTATTAAGTATAATTATTATAGCTCTAGCGATAATAACTGCATAATAGGGGTAATAATGCATGTTATACTGACAATAATATAAGTAATAAGTATAACTGTTATAGTTCTAACGATAATAACTGTATAATATGGGTAATAATGCATGTTATACTAATAATAATATAAGTAATATGTATAACTATTATAGTTCTAGCGATAATAACTGTATAATATGATTAATAATGCATAACATATTGATAAAATTAGGAGTAAGCAGTATAATTATTATAGTTCTAGCGATAATAACTGCATAATATCGGTAATAGTGTATGTTATATTGATAATATTGGGAGTAGTAAGTATATTTATTATAGTTCTGACGATAATAACAGTATAATATGGGTGATAATGCATGTTATATTGATAATATTGGGAGTTATAAGTATAATTATTGTAGTTCTAGCGATAATAACTGCATAATATGGGTAATAATGCATGTTATATTGATAAAATGAGGAGTAATAAGTATAATTGTTATAGTTCTATCGATAATAACTGCACAATATCGGTAATAGTGCATGTTACATTGATAATAATAAAAGTAATAAGTATAATTAATATAGTTCGAGCGATAATAACTGCATAATATGGGTAATAATGCATGTTATATTGGTAAAATGAGGAGTAATAAGTATAATTGTTATAGTTCTGGCGATAAGAACTGCATAGTATTGGTAATCATGCATGTTACATTGATAACAGTAAAAGTAATAAGTATAATTATTGTAGTTCTAGCGATAATAACTGCATAGTATGGGTAATTATGCATGTTATATTGATAATATTGGGAGTAATAAGTATATTTATTATAGGTCTGACGATAATAACTGTATAATATGGGTAATAATGCATAACATATTGATAAAATTAGGAGTATTAAGTATAATTATTACAGCTCTAGCGATAATAACTGCATAATAGGGGTAATAATGCATGTTATACTGATAATAATATAAGTTATAAGTATAACTATTATAGTTCTAACGATAATAACTGTATAATATGGGTAATAATGCATAACATATTGATAAAATTAGGAGTAATAAGTATAATTATTATAGTTCTAGCGATAATAACTGCACAATATCGGTAATAGTGCATGTTATATTGATAATATTGGGAGTAATAAGTATATTTATTATAGTTCTGACTATAATAACAGTATAATATGGGTGATAATGCATGTTATATTGATAATATTGGGAGTAATAAGTATATTTATTATAGTTCTGACGATAATAACTGTATAATATGGGTAATAATGCATGTTATATTGATAATATTTGGAGTCATAAGTATAATTATTGTAGTTCTCGCGATAATAACTGCATAATAGGGGTAATAATGCATGTTATACTGATAATAATATAAGTAATAAGTATAACTATTATAGTTGTAACGATAATAACTGTATAATATGGGTAATAATGCATGTTATATTGATAAAATGAGGAGTAATAAGTATAATTCTTATAGTTCTAGCGATAATAACTGCATAATATGGGTAATAATGCATGTTATATTGATAAAATGAGAAGTAATAAGTATAATTATTATAGTTCTGGCGATAATAACTGTATAATATGGGTAATAATGCATAACATATTGATAAAATTAGGAGTATTAAGTATAATTATTATAGCTCTAGCGATAATAACTGCATAATAGGGGTAATAATGCATGTTATACTGATAATAATATAAGTAATAAGTATAACTATTATAGTTCTAGCGATAATAACTGTATAATATGGGTAATAATGCATAACATATTGATAAAATTAGGAGCAATAAGTATAATTATTATAGTTCTAGCGATAATAACTGCACAATATCGGTAATGTGCATGTTATATTGATAATATTGGGAGTAATAAGTATATTTATTATAGTTCTGACGATAATAACAGTATAATATGGGTAATAATGCATGGTATATTGATAATATTGGGAGTAATAAGTATAATTATTGTAGTTCTCGCGATAATAACTGCATAATATGGGTAATAATGCATGTTATATTGATAATATTGGGAGTAATAAGAATATTTATTGTAGTTCTCGCGATAATAACTGCTTAATATGGGTAATAATGCATAACATATTGATAAAATTAGGAGTAATAAGTATAATTATTATAGTTCTAGCGATAATAACTGCATAATAGGGGTAATAATGCATGATATATTGATAATATTGCGAGTAATAAGTATAATTATCATAGTTCTAGCAATAATAACTGCATAATATGGGTAATAATGCATGTTATATTGATAAAATGAGAAGTAATGAGTATAATTATTATAGTTCTGGCGATAATAACTGTATAATATGGGTAATAATGCATAACATATTGATAAAATTAGGAGTATTAAGTATAATTATTATAGCTCTAGCGATAATAACTGCATAATAGGGGTAATAATGCATGTTATACTGATAATAATATAAGTAATAAGTATAACTATTATAGTTCTAACGATAATAACTGTATAATATGGGTAATAATGCATGTTATACTAATAATAATATAAGTAATATGTATAACTATTATAGTTCTAGCGATAATAACTGTATAATATGGGTAATAATGCATGTTATACTAATAATAATATAAGTAATATGTATAACTATTATAGTTCTAGCGATAATAACTGTATAATATGATTAATAATGCATAACATATTGATAAAATTAGGAGTAATCAGTATAATTATTATAGTTCTAGCGATAATAACTGCATAATAGGGGTAATAATGCATGATATATTGATAATATTGCGAGTAATAAGTATAATTATCATAGTTCTAGCAATAATAACTGCATAATATCGGTAATAGTGTATGTTATATTGATAATATTGGGAGTAATAAGTATATTTATTATAGTTCTGACGATAATAACAGTATAATATGGGTAATAATACATGTTATATTGATAATATTTGGAGTGTTAAGTATAATTATTGTAGTTCTCGCGATAATAACTGCATAATATGGGTAATAATGCATGTTATATTGATAATATTGGGAGTAATAAGAATATTTATTGTAGTTCTCGCGATAATAACTGCTTAATATGGGTAATAATGCATAACATATTGATAAAATTAGGAGTAATAAGTATAATTATTATAGTTCTAGCGATAATAACTGCATAATAGGGGCAATAATGCATGATATATTGATAATATTGCGAGTAATAAGTATAATTATCATAGTTCTAGCAATAATAACTGCATAATATCGGTAATAGTGTATGTTATATTGATAATATTGGGAGTAATAAGTATATTTATTATAGTTCTGACGGTAATAACAGTATAATATGGGTAATAATACATGTTGTATTGATAATATTTGGAGTGTTAAGTATAATTATTGTAGTTCTCGCGATAATAACTGCATAATATGGGTAATAATGCATGTTATATTGATAATATTGGGAGTAATAAGAATAATTATTGTAGTTCTCGCGATAATAACTGCTTAATATGGGTAATAATGCATAACATATTGATAAAATTAGGAGTAATAAGTATAATTATTATAGTTCTAGCGATAATAATTGCATAATAGGGGTAATAATGCATGATATATTGATAATATTGCGAGTAATAAGTATAATTATCATAGTTCTAGCAATAATAACTGCATAATATCGGTAATAGTGTATGTTATATTGATAATATTGGGAGTAATAAGTATATTTATTATAGTTCTGACGATAATAACAGTATAATATGGGTAATAATGCATGTTATATTGATAATATTCGGAGTAATAAGTATATTTATTATAGTTCTGACGATAATAACTGTATAATATAGGTGATAATGCATAACATATTAATAAAATTAGGAGTATTAAGTATAATTATTATAGTTCTAGCGATAATAACTGCATAATGTGGGTAATAATGCATGATATATTGATAATATTGCGAGTAATAAGTATAATTATCATAGTTCTAGCAATAATAACTGCATAATATCGGTAATAGTGTATGTTATATTGATAATATTGGGAGTAATAAGTATATTTATTATAGTTCTGACGATAATAACAGTATAATATGGGTAATAATGCATGTTATATTGATAATATTGGGAGTAATAAGTATATTTATTATAGTTCTGACGATAATAACTGTATAATATAGGTGATAATGCATAACATATTAATAAAATTAGGAGTATTAAGTATAATTATTATAGTTCTAGCGATAATAACTGCATAATGTGGGTAATAATGCATGATATATTGATAATATTGCGAGTAATAAGTATAATTATCATAGTTCTAGCAATAATAACTGCATAATATCGGTAATAGTGTATGTTATATTGATAATATTGGGAGTAATAAGTATATTTATTATAGTTCTGACGATAATAACAGTATAATATGGGTAATAATGCATGTTATATTGATAATATTGGGAGTAATAAATATATTTATTATAGTTCTGACGATAATAACTGTATAATATGGGTAATAATGCATAACATATTAATAAAATTAGGAGTAATAAGTATATTTATTATAGTTCTGACGATAATAACAGTATAATATGGGTAATAATGCATGGTATATTGATAATATTGGGAGTAATAAGTATAATTATTGTAGTTCTCGCGATAATAACTGCATAATATGGGTAATAATGCATGTTATATTGATAATATTGGGAGTAATAAGAATATTTATTGTAGTTCTCGCGATAATAACTGCTTAATATGGGTAATAATGCATAACATATTGATAAAATTAGGAGTAATAAGTATAATTATTATAGTTCTAGCGATAATAACTGCATAATAGGGGTAATAATGCATGATATATTGATAATATTGCGAGTAATAAGTATAATTATCATAGTTCTAGCAATAATAACTGCATAATATGGGTAATAATCCATGTTATATTGATAAAATGAGAAGTAATGAGTATAATTATTATAGTTCTGGCGATAATAACTGTATAATATGGGTAATAATGCATAATATATTGATAAAATTAGGAGTATTAAGTATAATTATTATAGCTCTAGCGATAATAACTGCATAATAGGGGTAGTAATGCATGTTATACTGATAATAATATAAGTAATAAGTATAACTATTATAGTTCTAACGATAATAACTGTATAATATGGGTAATAACGCATGTTATACTAATAATAATATAAGTAATATGTATAACTATTATAGTTCTAGCGATAATAACTGTATAATATGATTAATAATGCATAACATATTGATAAAATTAGGAGTAATCAGTATATTTATTATAGTTCTGACGATAATAACAGTATAATATGGGTAATAATGCATGGTATATTGATAATATTGGGAGTAATAAGTATAATTATTGTAGTTCTCGCGATAATAACTGCATAATTGGGTAATAATGCATGTTATATTGATAATATTGGGAGTAATAAGAATATTTATTGTAGTTCTCGCGATAATAACTGCTTAATATGGGTAATAATGCATAACATATTGATAAAATTAGGAGTAATAAGTATAATTATTATAGTTCTAGCGATAATAACTGCATAATAGGGGTAATAATGCATGATATATTGATAATATTGCGAGTAATAAGTATAATTATCATAGTTCTAGCAATAATAACTGCATAATATGGGTAATAATGCATGTTATATTGATAAAATGAGAAGTAATGAGTATAATTATTATAGTTCTGGCGATAATAACTGTATAATATGGGTAATAATGCATAACATATTGATAAAATTAGGAGTATTAAGTATAATTATTATAGCTCTAGCGATAATAACTGCATAATAGGGGTAATAATGCATGTTATACTGACAATAATATAAGTAATAAGTATAACTGTTATAGTTCTAACGATAATACCTGTATAATATGGGTAATAATGCATAACATATTGATAAAATTAGGAGTAATAAGTATAATTATTATAGTTCTAGCGATAATAACTGCACAATTTCGGTAATAGTGCATGTTATATTGATAATATTGGGAGTAATAAGTATATTTATTATAGTTCTGACTATAATAACAGTATAATATGGGTGATAATGCATGTTATATTGATAATATTGGGAGTAATAAGTATATTTATTATAGTTCTGACGATAATAACTGTATAATATGGGTAATAATGCATGTTATATTGATAATATTTGGAGTCATAAGTATAATTATTGTAGTTCTCGCGATAATAACTGCATAATAGGGGTAATAATGCATGTTATACTGATAATAATATAAGTAATAAGTATAACTATTATAGTTCTAGCGATAATAACTGTATAATATGGGTAATAATGCATAACATATTGATAAAATTAGGAGTAATAAGTATAATTATTATAGTTCTAGCGATAATAACTGCACAATATCGGTAATGTGCATGTTATATTGATAATATTGGGAGTAATAAGTATATTTATTATAGTTCTGACGATAATAACAGTATAATATGGGTAATAATGCATGGTATATTGATAATATTGGGAGTAATAAGTATAATTATTGTAGTTCTCGCGATAATAACTGCATAATATGGGTAATAATGCATGTTATATTGATAATATTGGGAGTAATAAGAATATTTATTGTAGTTCTCGCGATAATAACTGCTTAATATGGGTAATAATGCATAACATATTGATAAAATTAGGAGTAATAAGTATAATTATTATAGTTCTAGCGATAATAACTGCATAATAGGGGTAATAATGCATGATATATTGATAATATTGCGAGTAATAAGTATAATTATCATAGTTCTAGCAATAATAACTGCATAATATGGGTAATAATGCATGTTATATTGATAAAATGAGAAGTAATGAGTATAATTATTATAGTTCTGGCGATAATAACTGTATAATATGGGTAATAATGCATAACATATTGATAAAATTAGGAGTATTAAGTATAATTATTATAGCTCTAGCGATAATAACTGCATAATAGGGGTAATAATGCATGTTATACTGATAATAATATAAGTAATAAGTATAACTATTATAGTTCTAACGATAATAACTGTATAATATGGGTAATAATGCATGTTATACTAATAATAATATAAGTAATATGTATAACTATTATAGTTCTAGCGATAATAACTGTATAATATGGGTAATAATGCATGTTATACTAATAATAATATAAGTAATATGTATAACTATTATAGTTCTAGCGATAATAACTGTATAATATGATTAATAATGCATAACATATTGATAAAATTAGGAGTAATCAGTATAATTATTATAGTTCTAGCGATAATAACTGCATAATAGGGGTAATAATGCATGATATATTGATAATATTGCGAGTAATAAGTATAATTATCATAGTTCTAGCAATAATAACTGCATAATATCGGTAATAGTGTATGTTATATTGATAATATTGGGAGTAATAAGTATATTTATTATAGTTCTGACGATAATAACAGTATAATATGGGTAATAATACATGTTATATTGATAATATTTGGAGTGTTAAGTATAATTATTGTAGTTCTCGCGATAATAACTGCATAATATGGGTAATAATGCATGTTATATTGATAATATTGGGAGTAATAAGAATATTTATTGTAGTTCTCGCGATAATAACTGCTTAATATGGGTAATAATGCATAACATATTGATAAAATTAGGAGTAATAAGTATAATTATTATAGTTCTAGCGATAATAACTGCATAATAGGGGTAATAATGCATGATATATTGATAATATTGCGAGTAATAAGTATAATTATCATAGTTCTAGCAATAATAACTGCATAATATCGGTAATAGTGTATGTTATATTGATAATATTGGGAGTAATAAGTATATTTATTATAGTTCTGACGGTAATAACAGTATAATATGGGTAATAATACATGTTGTATTGATAATATTTGGAGTGTTAAGTATAATTATTGTAGTTCTCGCGATAATAACTGCTTTATATGGGTAATAATGCATAACATATTGATAAAATTAGGAGTAATAAGTATAATTATTATAGTTCTAGCGATAATAACTGCATAATAGGGGTAATAATGCATGATATATTGATAATATTGCGAGTAATAAGTATAATTATCATAGTTCTAGCAATAATAACTGCATAATATGGGTAATAATGCATGTTATATTGATAAAATGAGAAGTAATGAGTATAATTATTATAGTTCTGGCGATAATAACTGTATAATATGGGTAATAATGCATAACATATTGATAAAATTAGGAGTATTAAGTATAATTATTATAGCTCTAGCGATAATAACTGCATAATAGGGGTAATAATGCATGTTATACTGATAATAATATAAGTAATAAGTATAACTATTATAGTTCTAACGATAATAACTGTATAATATGGGTAATAATGCATGTTATACTAATAATAATATAAGTAATATGTATAACTATTATAGTTCTAGCGATAATAACTGTATAATATGGGTAATAATGCATGTTATACTAATAATAATATAAGTAATATGTATAACTATTATAGTTCTAGCGATAATAACTGTATAATATGATTAATAATGCATAACATATTGATAAAATTAGGAGTAATCAGTATAATTATTATAGTTCTAGCGATAATAACTGCATAATAGGGGTAATAATGCATGATATATTGATAATATTGCGAGTAATAAGTATAATTATCATAGTTCTAGCAATAATAACTGCATAATATCGGTAATAGTGTATGTTATATTGATAATATTGGGAGTAATAAGTATATTTATTATAGTTCTGACGATAATAACAGTATAATATGGGTAATAATACATGTTATATTGATAATATTTGGAGTGTTAAGTATAATTATTGTAGTTCTCGCGATAATAACTGCATAATATGGGTAATAATGCATGTTATATTGATAATATTGGGAGTAATAAGTATATTTATTATAGTTCTGGCGATAATAACTGTATAATATGGGTAATAATGCATAACATATTAATAAAATTAGGAGTATTAAGTATAATTATTATAGTTCTAGCGATAATAACTGCATAATGTGGGTAATAATGCATGATATATTGATAATATTGCGAGTAATAAGTATAATTATCATAGTTCTAGCAATAATAACTGCATAATATCGGTAATAGTGTATGTTATATTGATAATATTGGGAGTAATAAGTATATTTATTATAGTTCTGACGATAATAACAGTATAATATGGGTAATAATGCATGTTATATTGATAATATTGGGAGTAATAAGTATATTTATTATAGTTCTGACGATAATAACTGTATAATATAGGTGATAATGCATAACATATTAATAAAATTAGGAGTATTAAGTATAATTATTATAGTTCTAGCGATAATAACTGCATAATGTGGGTAATAATGCATGATATATTGATAATATTGCGAGTAATAAGTATAATTATCATAGTTCTAGCAATAATAACTGCATAATATCGGTAATAGTGTATGTTATATTGATAATATTGGGAGTAATAAGTATATTTATTATAGTTCTGACGATAATAACAGTATAATATGGGTAATAATGCATGTTATATTGATAATATTGGGAGTAATAAATATATTTATTATAGTTCTGACGATAATAACTGTATAATATGGGTAATAATGCATAACATATTAATAAAATTAGGAGTAATAAGTATATTTATTATAGTTCTGACGATAATAACAGTATAATATGGGTAATAATGCATGGTATATTGATAATATTGGGAGTAATAAGTATAATTATTGTAGTTCTCGCGATAATAACTGCATAATATGGGTAATAATGCATGTTATATTGATAATATTGGGAGTAATAAGAATATTTATTGTAGTTCTCGCGATAATAACTGCTTAATATGGGTAATAATGCATAACATATTGATAAAATTAGGAGTAATAAGTATAATTATTATAGTTCTAGCGATAATAACTGCATAATAGGGGTAATAATGCATGATATATTGATAATATTGCGAGTAATAAGTATAATTATCATAGTTCTAGCAATAATAACTGCATAATATGGGTAATAATCCATGTTATATTGATAAAATGAGAAGTAATGAGTATAATTATTATAGTTCTGGCGATAATAACTGTATAATATGGGTAATAATGCATAATATATTGATAAAATTAGGAGTATTAAGTATAATTATTATAGCTCTAGCGATAATAACTGCATAATAGGGGTAGTAATGCATGTTATACTGATAATAATATAAGTAATAAGTATAACTATTATAGTTCTAACGATAATAACTGTATAATATGGGTAATAACGCATGTTATACTAATAATAATATAAGTAATATGTATAACTATTATAGTTCTAGCGATAATAACTGTATAATATGATTAATAATGCATAACATATTGATAAAATTAGGAGTAATCAGTATATTTATTATAGTTCTGACGATAATAACAGTATAATATGGGTAATAATGCATGGTATATTGATAATATTGGGAGTAATAAGTATAATTATTGTAGTTCTCGCGATAATAACTGCATAATTGGGTAATAATGCATGTTATATTGATAATATTGGGAGTAATAAGAATATTTATTGTAGTTCTCGCGATAATAACTGCTTAATATGGGTAATAATGCATAACATATTGATAAAATTAGGAGTAATAAGTATAATTATTATAGTTCTAGCGATAATAACTGCATAATAGGGGTAATAATGCATGATATATTGATAATATTGCGAGTAATAAGTATAATTATCATAGTTCTAGCAATAATAACTGCATAATATGGGTAATAATGCATGTTATATTGATAAAATGAGAAGTAATGAGTATAATTATTATAGTTCTGGCGATAATAACTGTATAATATGGGTAATAATGCATAACATATTGATAAAATTAGGAGTATTAAGTATAATTATTATAGCTCTAGCGATAATAACTGCATAATAGGGGTAATAATGCATGTTATACTGACAATAATATAAGTAATAAGTATAACTGTTATAGTTCTAACGATAATACCTGTATAATATGGGTAATAATGCATAACATATTGATAAAATTAGGAGTAATAAGTATAATTATTATAGTTCTAGCGATAATAACTGCACAATTTCGGTAATAGTGCATGTTATATTGATAATATTGGGAGTAATAAGTATATTTATTATAGTTCTGACTATAATAACAGTATAATATGGGTGATAATGCATGTTATATTGATAATATTGGGAGTAATAAGTATATTTATTATAGTTCTGACGATAATAACTGTATAATATGGGTAATAATGCATGTTATATTGATAATATTTGGAGTCATAAGTATAATTATTGTAGTTCTCGCGATAATAACTGCATAATAGGGGTAATAATGCATGTTATACTGATAATAATATAAGTAATAAGTATAACTATTATAGTTCTAGCGATAATAACTGTATAATATGGGTAATAATGCATAACATATTGATAAAATTAGGAGTAATAAGTATAATTATTATAGTTCTAGCGATAATAACTGCACAATATCGGTAATGTGCATGTTATATTGATAATATTGGGAGTAATAAGTATATTTATTATAGTTCTGACGATAATAACAGTATAATATGGGTAATAATGCATGGTATATTGATAATATTGGGAGTAATAAGTATAATTATTGTAGTTCTCGCGATAATAACTGCATAATATGGGTAATAATGCATGTTATATTGATAATATTGGGAGTAATAAGAATATTTATTGTAGTTCTCGCGATAATAACTGCTTAATATGGGTAATAATGCATAACATATTGATAAAATTAGGAGTAATAAGTATAATTATTATAGTTCTAGCGATAATAACTGCATAATAGGGGTAATAATGCATGATATATTGATAATATTGCGAGTAATAGGTATAATTATCATAGTTCTAGCAATAATAACTGCATAATATGGGTAATAATGCATGTTATATTGATAAAATGAGAAGTAATGAGTATAATTATTATAGTTCTGGCGATAATAACTGTATAATATGGGTAATAATGCATAACATATTGATAAAATTAGGAGTATTAAGTATAATTATTATAGCTCTAGCGATAATAACTGCATAATAGGGGTAATAATGCATGTTATACTGATAATAATATAAGTAATAAGTATAACTATTATAGCTCTAACGATAATAACTGTATAATATGGGTAATAATGCATGTTATACTAATAATAATATAAGTAATATGTATAACTATTATAGTTCTAGCGATAATAACTGTATAATATGGGTAATAATGCATGTTATACTAATAATAATATAAGTAATATGTATAACTATTATAGTTCTAGCGATAATAACTGTATAATATGATTAATAATGCATAACATATTGATAAAATTAGGAGTAATCAGTATAATTATTATAGTTCTAGCGATAATAACTGCATAATAGGGGTAATAATGCATGATATATTGATAATATTGCGAGTAATAAGTATAATTATCATAGTTCTAGCAATAATAACTGCATAATATCGGTAATAGTGTATGTTATATTGATAATATTGGGAGTAATAAGTATATTTATTATAGTTCTGACGATAATAACAGTATAATATGGGTAATAATACATGTTATATTGATAATATTTGGAGTGTTAAGTATAATTATTGTAGTTCTCGCGATAATAACTGCATAATATGGGTAATAATGCATGTTATATTGATAATATTGGGAGTAATAAGAATATTTATTGTAGTTCTCGCGATAATAACTGCTTAATATGGGTAATAATGCATAACATATTGATAAAATTAGGAGTAATAAGTATAATTATTATAGTTCTAGCGATAATAACTGCATAATAGGGGTAATAATGCATGATATATTGATAATATTGCGAGTAATAAGTATAATTATCATAGTTCTAGCAATAATAACTGCATAATATCGGTAATAGTGTATGTTATATTGATAATATTGGGAGTAATAAGTATATTTATTATAGTTCTGACGGTAATAACAGTATAATATGGGTAATAATACATGTTGTATTGATAATATTTGGAGTGTTAAGTATAATTATTGTAGTTCTCGCGATAATAACTGCTTAATATGGGTAATAATGCATAACATATTGATAAAATTAGGAGTAATAAGTATAATTATTATAGTTCTAGCGATAATAACTGCATAATAGGGGTAATAATGCATGATATATTGATAATATTGCGAGTAATAAGTATAATTATCATAGTTCTAGCAATAATAACTGCATAATATGGGTCATAATGCATGTTATATTGATAAAATGAGGAGTAATAAGTATAATTATTATAGTTCTGGCGAGAATAACTGTATAATATGGGTAATAATGCATAACATATTCATAAAATTAGGAGTATTAAGTATAATTATTATAGCTCTAGCGATAATAACTGCATAATAGGGGTAATAATGCATGTTATACTGATAATAATATAAGTAATAAGTATAACTATTATAGTTCTAGCGATAATAACTGTATAATATGGGTAATAATGCATAACATATTGATAAAATTAGGAGTAATAAGTATAATTATTAGAGTTCTAGCGAAAATAACTGCACAACATCGGTAGTAGTGCATGTTATATTGATAATACTGGGAGTAGTAAGTATATTTATTATAGTTCTGTCGATAATAACAGTATAATATGGGTGATAATGCATGTTATATTGATAATATTGGGAGTAATAAGTATAATTATTATAGTTCTAGCGATAATAACTGCATGATATGGGTAATAATGCATGTTATATTGATAAAGTTAGGAGTAATAAGTATAATTATTATAGTTCTGGCGATAATAACTGCATAGTATTGGTAATAATGCATGTAACATTGATAATAGTAAAAATAATAAGAATAACTATTGTAGTTCTAGCGATAATAACTGCATAATATGGGTAATAATGCATGATATATTGATAATATTGCGAGTAATAAGTACAATTATTATAGTTCGACCGATAACAACTGCATAATATGGGTAATAGTGCATGTTATATTGATAAAGTTAGGAGTAATAAGTATAATTATTATAGTTCTGGCGATAATAACTGCATAATATGGGTAATAATGCATGTTATACTGATAATAATATAAGTAATATGTATAACTATTATGGTTCTAGCGACAATAACTGTATAATATGGGTAATAATGCATAACATATTGATAAAATTAGGAGTAATAAGTATAATTATTATAGTTCTAGCGATAATAACTGCATAATATCGGTAATAGTGTATGTTATATTGATAATATTGGGAGTAATAAGTATAATTATTATAGTTCTGTTGATAATAACTGCATAATATGGGTAATCATGCATGTTGTATTGATAATATTGGGAGTAATAAGTATATTTATTATAGTTCTGACGATAATAACCGTATAATATGGGTAATAATGCATGTTATACTGATAATAATATAAGTAATATGTATAACTATTATTGTTCTAGCGACAATAACTGTATAATATGGGTAATAATGCATAACATATTGATAAAATTAGGAGTAATAAGTATAATTATTATAGTTCTAGCGATAATAACTGCATAATATCGGTAATAGTGTATGTTATATTGATAATATTGGGAGTAATAAGTATAATTATTATAGTTCTGTTGATAATAACTGCATAATATGGGTAATCATGCATGTTATATTGATAACATTGGGAGTAATAAGTATATTTATTATAGTTCTGACGATAATAACCGTATAATATGGGTAATAATGCATGTTATATTGATAATATTGGGAGTAATAAGTATATTTGTTATAGTTCTGACGATAATAACAGTATAATATGGGTAATAATGCATGTTATATTGATAATATTGGGAGTAATAAGTATATTTATTATAGTTCTGACGATAATAACTGTATAATATGGGTAATAATGCATAACATATTAATAAAATTAGGAGTATTAAGTATAATTATTATAGTTCTAGCGATAATAACTGCATAATGTGGGTAATAATGCATGATATATTGATAATATTGCGAGTAATAAGTATAATTATCATAGTTCTAGCAATAATAACTGCATAATATCGGTAATGTGCATGTTATATTAATAATATTGGGAGTAATACGTATATTTATTATAGTTCTGACGATAATAACAGTATAATATGGGTAATAATGCATGGTATATTGATAATATTGGGAGTAATAAGTATAATTATTGTAGTTCTCGCGATAATAACTGCATAATATGGGTAATAATGCATGTTATATTGATAATATTGGGAGTAATAAGGATATTTATTGTAGTTCTCGCGATAATAACTGCTTAATATGGGTAATAATGCATAACATATTGATAAAATTAGGAGTAATAAGTATAATTATTATAGTTCTAGCGATAATAACTGCATAATATCGGTAATAGTGTATGTTATATTGATAATATTGGGAGTAATAAGTATAATTATTATAGTTCTGTTGATAATAACTGCATAATATGGGTAATCATGCATGTTGTATTGATAATATTGGGAGTAATAAGTATATTTATTATAGTTCTGACGATAATAACCGTATAATATGGGTAATAATGCATGTTATACTGATAATAATATAAGTAATATGTATAACTATTATTGTTCTAGCGACAATAACTGTATAATATGGGTAATAATGCATAACATATTGATAAAATTAGGAGTAATAAGTATAATTATTATAGTTCTAGGGATAATAACTGCATAATATCGGTAATAGTGTATGTTATATTGATAATATTGGGAGTAATAAGTATAATTATTATAGTTCTGTTGATAATAACTGCATAATATGGGTAATCATGCATGTTATATTGATAACATTGGGAGTAATAAGTATATTTATTATAGTTCTGACGATAATAACCGTATAATATGGGTAATAATGCATGTTATATTGATAATATTGGGAGTAATAAGTATATTTATTATAGTTCTGACGATAATAACAGTATAATATGGGTAATAATGCATGTTATATTGATAATATTGGGAGTAATAAGTATATTTATTATAGTTCTGACGATAATAACTGTATAATATGGGTAATAATGCATAACATATTAATAAAATTAGGAGTATTAAGTATAATTATTATAGTTCTAGCGATAATAACTGCATAATGTGGGTAATAATGCATGATATATTGATAATATTGCGAGTAATAAGTATAATTATCATAGTTCTAGCAATAATAACTGCATAATATCGGTAATGTGCATGTTATATTAATAATATTGGGAGTAATACGTATATTTATTATAGTTCTGACGATAATAACAGTATAATATGGGTAATAATGCATGGTATATTGATAATATTGGGAGTAATAAGTATAATTATTGTAGTTCTCGCGATAATAACTGCATAATATGGGTAATAATGCATGTTATATTGATAATATTGGGAGTAATAAGAATATTTATTGTAGTTCTCGCGATAATAACTGCTTAATATGGGTAATAATGCATAACATATTGATAAAATTAGGAGTAATAAGTATAATTATTATAGTTCTAGCGATAATAACTGCATAATAGGGGTAATAATGCATGATATATTGATAATATTGCGAGAAATAAGTATAATTATCATAGTTCTAACGATAATAACTGTATAATATGGGTAATAATGCATGTTATACTAATAATAATATAAGTAATATGTATAACTATTATAGTTCTAGCGATAATAACTGTATAATATGATTAATAATGCATAACATATTGATAAAATTAGGAGTAATCAGTATAATTATTATAGTTCTAGCGATAATAACTGCATAATATCGGTAATAGTGTATGTTATATTGATAATATTGGGAGTAATAAGTATATTTGTTATAGTTCTGACGATAATAACAGTATAATATGGGTGATAATGCATGTTATATTGATAATATTGGGAGTTATAAGTATAATTATTGTAGTTCTAGCGATCATAACTGCATAATATGGGTAATAATGCATGTTATATTGATAATATTGGGAGTAATAAGTATATTTGTTATAGTTCTGACGATAATAACAGTATAATATGGGTAATAGTGCATGTTATATTGATAAAATTGGGAGCAATAGGTATATTTATTATAGTTCTGACGATAATAACAGTATAATACGGGTAATAATGCATGTTATATTGATAATATTGGGAGTAATAAGTATATTTATTATAGTTCTGACGATAATAACAGTATAATATGGGTAATAATGCATGTTATATTGATAATATTGGGAGTAATAAGTATATTTATTATAGTTCTGACGATAATAACTGTATAATATGGGTAATAATGCATAACATATTAATAAAATTAGGAGTATTAAGTATAATTATTATAGTTCTAGCGATAATAACTGCATAATGTGGGTAATAATGCATGATATATTGATAATATTGCGAGTAATAAGTATAATTATCATAGTTCTAGCAATAATAACTGCATAATATCGGTAATAGTGTATGTTATATTGATAATATTGGGAGTAATAAGTATATTTATTATAGTTCTGACGATAATAACAGTATAATATGGGTAATAATGCATGTTATATTGATAATATTTGGAGTGTTAAGTATAATTATTGTAGTTCTCGCGATAATAACTGCATAATATGGGTAATAATGCATGTTATATTGATAATATTGGGAGTAATAAGAATAATTATTGTAGTTCTCGCGATAATAACTGCTTAATATGGGTAATAATGCATAACATATTGATAAAATTAGGAGTAATAAGTATAATTATTATAGTTCTGGCGAGAATAACTGTATAATATGGGTAATAATGCATAACATATTCATAAAATTAGGAGTAATAAGTATAATTATTATAGTTCTAGCGATAATAACTGCATAATATCGGTAATAGTGTATGTTATATTGATAATATTGGGAGTAATAAGTATAATTATTATAGTTCTGTTGATAATAACTGCATAATATGGGTAATCATGCATGTTATATTGATAATATTGGGAGTAATAAGTATATTTATTATAGTTCTGACGATAATAACCGTATAATATGGGTAATAATGCATGTTATACTGATAATAATATAAGTAATATGTATAACTATTATGGTTCTAGCGACAATAACTGTATAATATGGGTAATAATGCATAACATATTGATAAAATTAGGAGTAATAAGTATAATTATTATAGTTCTAGCGATAATAACTGCATAATATCGGTAATAGTGTATGTTATATTGATAATATTGGGAGTAATAAGTATAATTATTATAGTTCTGTTGATAATAACTGCATAATATGGGTAATCATGCATGTTATATTGATAATATTGGGAGTAATAAGTATATTTATTATAGTTCTGACGATAATAACCGTATAATATGGGTAATAATGCATGTTATATTGATAATATTGGGAGTAATAAGTATATTTATTATAGTTCTGACGATAATAACTGTATAATATGGGTAATAATGCATAACATATTAATAAAATTAGGAGTATTAAGTATAATTATTATAGTTCTAGCGATAATAACTGCATAATATGGGTAATAATGCATGTTATATTGATAATATTGGGAGTAATAAGTATAATTATTGAAGTTCTCGCGATAATAACTGCTTAATATGGGTAATAATGCATAACATATTGATAAAATTAGGAGTAATAAGTATAATTGTTATAGTTCTAGCGATAATAACTGCATAATAGGGGTAATAATGCATGATATATTGATAATATCGCGAGTAATAAGTATAATTATCATAGTTCTAGCAATAATAACTGCATAATATGGGTAATAATGCATGTTATATTGATAAAATGAGGAGTAATAAGTATAATTATTATAGTTCTGGCGATAATAACTGCATAATATGGGTAATAATGCTTGCTATATTGATAATATTGCGAGTAATAAGTATAATTATCATAGTTCTAGCAATAATAACTGCATAATATCGGTAATAGTGTATGTTATATTGATAATATTGGGAGTAATAAGTATATTTATTATAGTTCTGACGATAATAACAGTATAATATGGGTAATAATGCATGTTATATTGATAATATTGGGAGTAATAAGTATATTTATTATAGTTCTGACGATAATAACTGTATAATATGGGTAATAATGCATAACATATTAATAAAATTAGGAGTATTAAGTATAATTATTATAGTTCTAGCGATAATAACTGCATAATGTGGGTAATAATGCATGATATATTGATAATATTGCGAGTAATAAGTATAATTATCATAGTTCTAGCAATAATAACTGCATAATATCGGTAATAGTGTATGTTATATTGATAATATTGGGAGTACTAAGTATATTTATTATAGTTCTGGCGATAATAACTGTATAATATGGGTAATAATGCATAACATATTGATAAAATTAGGAGTATTAAGTATAATTATTATAGCTCTAGCGATAATAGCTGCATAATAGGGGTAATAATGCATGTTATACTGATAATAATATAAGTAATAAGTATAACTATTATAGTTCTAACGATAATTACTGTATAATATGGGTAATAATGCATGTTATACTAATAATAATATAAGTAATATGTATACCTATTATAGTTCTAGCGATAATAACTGTATAAAATGATTAATAATGCATAACATATTGATAAAATTAGGAGTAATCAGTATAATTATTATAGTTCTAGCGATAATAACTGCATAATATCGGTAATAGTGTATGTTATATTGATAATATTGAGAGTAATAAGTATATTTATCATAGTTCTAGCAATAATAACTGCATAATATGGGTCATAATGCATGTTATATTGATAAAATGAGGAGTAATAAGTATAATTATTATAGTTCTGGCGAGAATAACTGTATAATATGGGTAATAATGCATAACATATTCATAAAATTAGGAGTATTAAGTATAATTATTATAGCTCTAGCGATAATAACTGCATAATAGGGGTAATAATGCATGTTATACTGATAATAATATAAGTAATAAGTATAACTATTATAGTTCTAGCGATAATAACTGTATAATATGGGTAATAATGCATAACATATTGATAAAATTAGGAGTAATAAGTATAATTATTAGAGTTCTAGCGAAAATAACTGCACAACAGCGGTAGTAGTGCATGTTATATTGATAATACTGGGAGTAGTAAGTATATTTATTATAGTTCTGTTGATAATAACTGCATAATATGGGTAATCATGCATGTTATATTGATAACATTGGGAGTAATAAGTATATTTATTATAGTTCTGACGATAATAACCGTATAATATGGGTAATAATGCATGTTATATTGATAATATTGGGAGTAATAAGTATATTTATTATAGTTCTGACGATAATAACAGTATAATATGGGTAATAATGCATGCTATATTGATAATATTGGGAGTAATAAGTATATTTATTATAGTTCTGACGATAATAACTGTATAATATGGGTAATAATGCATAACATATTAATAAAATTAGGAGTATTAAGTATAATTATTATAGTTCTAGCGATAATAACTGCATAATGTGGGTAATAATGCATGATATATTGATAATATTGCGAGTAATAAGTATAATTATCATAGTTCTAGCAATAATAACTGCATAATATCGGTAATGTGCATGTTATATTAATAATATTGGGAGTAATACGTATATTTATTATAGTTCTGACGATAATAACAGTATAATATGGGTAATAATGCATGGTATATTGATAATATTGGGAGTAATAAGTATAATTATTGTAGTTCTCGCGATAATAACTGCATAATATGGGTAATAATGCATGTTATATTGATAATATTGGGAGTAATAAGAATATTTATTGTAGTTCTCGCGATAATAACTGCTTAATATGGGTAATAATGCATAACATATTGATAAAATTAGGAGTAATAAGTATAATTATTATAGTTCTAGCGATAATAACTGCATAATAGGGGTAATAATGCATGATATATTGATAATATTGCGAGTAATAAGTATAATTATCATAGTTCTAACGATAATAACTGTATAATATGGGTAATAATGCATGTTATACTAATAATAATATAAGTAATATGTATAACTATTATAGTTCTAGCGATAATAACTGTATAATATGATTAATAATGCATAACATATTGATAAAATTAGGAGTAATCAGTATAATTATTATAGTTCTAGCGATAATAACTGCATAATATCGGTAATAGCGTATGTTATATTGATAATATTGGGAGTAATAAGTATATTTATTATAGTTCTGACGATAATAACAGTATAATATGGGTGATAATGCATGTTATATTGATAATATTGGGAGTTATAAGTATAATTATTGTAGTTCTAGCGATAATAACTGCATAATATGGGTAATAATGCATGTTATATTGATAATATTGGGAGTAATATGTATATTTGTTATAGTTCTGACGATAATAACAGTATAATATGGGTAATAGTGCATGTTATATTGATAAAATTGGGAGCAATAGGTATATTTATTATAGTTCTGACGATAATAACAGTATAATACGGGTAATAATGCATGTTATATTGATAATATTGGGAGTAATAAGTATATTTATTATAGTTCTGACGATAATAACAGTATAATATGGGTAATAATGCATGTTATATTGATAATATTGGGAGTAATAAGTATATTTATTATAGTTCTGACGATAATAACTGTATAATATGGGTAATAATGCATAACATATTAATAAAATTAGGAGTATTAAGTATAATTATTATAGTTCTAGCGATAATAACTGCATAATGTGGGTAATAATGCATGATATATTGATAATATTGCGAGTAATATGTATAATTATCATAGTTCTAGCAATAATAACTGCATAATATCGGTAATAGTGTATGTTATATTGATAATATTGGGAGTAATGAGTATATTTATTATAGTTCTGACGATAATAACAGTATAATATGGGTAATAATGCATGTTATATTGATAATATTTGGAGTGTTAAGTATAATTATTGTAGTTCTCGCGATAATAACTGCATAATATGGGTAATAATGCATGTTATATTGATAATATTGGGAGTAATAAGAATAATTATTGTAGTTCTCGCGATAATAACTGCTTAATATGGGTAATAATGCATAACATATTGATAAAATTAGGAGTAATAAGTATAATTATTATAGTTCTGGCGAGAATAACTGTATAATATGGGTAATAATGCATAACATATTCATAAAATTAGGAGTATTAAGTATAATTATTATAGCTCTAGCGATAATAACTGCATAATAGGGGTAATAATGCATGTTATACTGATAATAATATAAGTAATAAGTATAACTATTATAGTTCTAGCGATAATAACTGTATAATATGGGTAATAATGCATAACATATTGATAAAATTAGGAGTAATAAGTATAATTATTATAGTTCTAGCGAAAATAACTGCACAACATCGGTAGTAGTGCATGTTATATTGATAATATTGGGAGTAATAAGTATATTTATTATAGTTCTGTGGATAATAACAGTATAATATGGGTGATAATGCATGTTATATTGATAATATTGGGAGTAATAAGTATAATTATTATAGTTCTAGCGATAATAACTGCATAATATGGGTAATAATGCATGTTATATTGATAATATTGCGAGTAATAAGTACAATTATTATAGTTCGACCGATAACAACTGCATAATATGGGTAATAGTGCATGTTATATTGATAAAGTTAGGAGTAATAAGTATAATTATTATAGTTCTGGCGATAATAACTGCATAATATGGGTAATAATGCATGTCATACTGATAATAATATAAGTAATATGTATAACTATTATGGTTCTAGCGACAATAACTGTATAATATGGGTAATAATGCATAACATATTGATAAAATTAGGAGTAATAAGTATAATTATTATAGTTCTAGCGATAATAACTGCATAATATCGGTAATAGTGTATGTTATATTGATAATATTGGGAGTAATAAGTATAATTATTATAGTTCTGTTGATAATAACTGCATAATATGGGTAATCATGCATGTTATATTGATAATATTGGGAGTAATAAGTATATTTATTATAGTTCTGACGATAATAACCGTATAATATGGGTAATAATGCATGTTATACTGATAATAATATAAGTAATATGTATAACTATTATGGTTCTAGCGACAATAACTGTATAATATGGGTAATAATGCATAACATATTGATAAAATTAGGAGTAATAAGTATAATTATTATAGTTCTAGCGATAATAACTGCATAATATCGGTAATAGTGTATGTTATATTGATAATATTGGGAGTAATAAGTATAATTATTATAGTTCTGTTGATAATAACTGCATAATATGGGTAATCATGCATGTTATATTGATAATATTGGGAGTAATAAGTATATTTATTATAGTTCTGACCATAATAACCGTATAATATGGGTAATAATGCATGTTATATTGATAATATTGGGAGTAATAAGTATATTTATTATAGTTCTGACGATAATAACTGTATAATATGGGTAATAATGCATAACATATTAATAAAATTAGGAGTATTAAGTATAATTATTATAGTTCTAGCGATAATAACTGCATAATATGGGTAATAATGCATGTTATATTGATAATATTGGGAGTAATAAGTATAATTATTGTAGTTCTGGCGATAATAACTGCTTAATATGGGTAATAATGCATAACATATTGATAAAATTAGGAGTAATAAGTATAATTGTTATAGTTCTAGCGATAATAACTGCATAATAGGGGTAATAATGCATGATATATTGATAATATCGCGAGTAATAAGTATAATTATCATAGTTCTAGCAATAATAACTGCATAATATGGGTAATAATGCATGTTATATTGATAAAATGAGGAGTAATAAGTATAATTATTATAGTTCTGGCGATAATAACTGCATAATATGGGTAATAATGCTTGCTATATTGATAATATTGGGAGTAATAAGTATATTTATTAGAGTTCTGACGATAATAACCGTATAATATGGGTAATAATGCATGTTATATTGATAATATTGGGAGTAATAAGAATAATTATTATAGTTCTGGCGAGAATAACTGTATAATATGGGTAATAATGCATAACATATTGATAAAATTAGGAGTAATAAGTATAATTATTATAGTTCTAGCGATAATAACTGCATAATATCGGTAATAGTGTATGTTATATTGATAATATTGGGAGTAATAAGTATAATTATTATAGTTCTGTTGATAATAACTGCATAATATGGGTAATCATGCATGTTATATTGATAATATTGGGAGTAATAAGTATATTTATTATAGTTCTGACGATAATAACTGTATAATATGGGTAATAATGCATAACATATTAATAAAATTAGGAGTATTAAGTATAATTATTATAGTTCTAGCGATAATAACTGCATAATGTGGGTAATAATGCATGATATATTGATAATATTGCGAGTAATAAGTATAATTATCATAGTTCTAGCAATAATAACTGCATAATATCGGTAATAGTGTATGTTATATTGATAATATTGGGAGTAATAAGTATATTTATTATAGTTCTGACGATAATAACAGTATAATATGGGTAATAATGCATGTTATATTGATAATATTGGGAGTAATAAGTATATTTATTATAGTTCTGACGATAATAACTGTATAATATGGGTAATAATGCATAACATATTAATAAAATTAGGAGTATTAAGTATAATTATTATAGTTCTAGCGATAATAACTGCATAATGTGGGTAATAATGCATGATATATTGATAATATTGCGAGTAATAAGTATAATTATCATAGTTCTAGCAATAATAACTGCATAATATCGGTAATAGTGTATGTTATATTGATAATATTGGGAGTACTAAGTATATTTATTATAGTTCTGGCGATAATAACTGTATAAAATGATTAATAATGCATAACATATTGATAAAATTAGGAGTAATCAGTATAATTATTATAGTTCTAGCGATAATAACTGCATAATATCGGTAATAGTGTATGTTATATTGATAATATTGAGAGTAATAAGTATATTTATCATAGTTCTAGCAATAATAACTGCATAATATGGGTCATAATGCATGTTATATTGATAAAATGAGGAGTAATAAGTATAATTATTATAGTTCTGGCGAGAATAACTGTATAATATGGGTAATAATGCATAACATATTCATAAAATTAGGAGTATTAAGTATAATTATTATAGCTCTAGCGATAATAACTGCATAATAGGGGTAATAATGCATGTTATACTGATAATAATATAAGTAATAAGTATAACTATTATAGTTCTAGCGATAATAACTGTATAATATGGGTAATAATGCATAACATAGTGATAAAATTAGGAGTAATAAGTATAATTATTAGAGTTCTAGCGAAAATAACTGCACAACATCGGTAGTAGTGCATGTTATATTGATAATACTGGGAGTAGTAAGTATATTTATTATAGTTCTGTCGATAATAACAGTATAATATGGGTGATAATGCATGTTATATTGATAATATTGGGAGTAATAAGTATAATTATTATAGTTCTAGCGATAATAACTGCATAATATGGGTAATAATGCATGTTATATTGATAAAGTTAGGAGTAATAAGTATAATTATTATAGTTCTGGCGATAATAACTGCATAGTATTGGTAATAATGCATGTAACATTGATAATAGTAAAAATAATAAGAATAACTATTGTAGTTCTAGCGATAATAACTGCATAATATGGGTAATAATGCATGATATATTGATAATATTGCGAGTAATAAGTACAATTATTATAGTTCGACCGATAACAACTGCATAATATGGGTAATAGTGCATGTTATATTGATAAAGTTAGGAGTAATAAGTATAATTATTATAGCTCTGGCGATAATAACTGCATAATATGGGTAATAATGCATGTTATACTGATAATAATATAAGTAATATGTATAACTATTATGGTTCTAGCGACAATAACTGTATAATATGGGTAATAATGCATAACATATTGATAAAATTAGGAGTAATAAGTATAATTATTATAGTTCTAGCGATAATAACTGCATAATATCGGTAATAGTGTATGTTATATTGATAATATTGGGAGTAATAAGTATAATTATTATAGTTCTGTTGATAATAACTGCATAATATGGGTAATCATGCATGTTATATTGATAATATTGGGAGTAATAAGTATATTTATTATAGTTCTGACGATAATAACCGTATAATATGGGTAATAATGCATGTTATACTGATAATAATATAAGTAATATGTATAACTATTATGGTTCTAGCGACAATAACTGTATAATATGGGTAATAATGCATAACATATTGATACAATTAGGAGTAATAAGTATAATTATTATAGTTCTAGCGATAATAACTGCATAATATCGGTAATAGTGTATGTTATATTGATAATATTGGGAGTAATAAGTATAATTATTATAGTTCTGTTGATAATAACTGCATAATATGGGTAATCATGCATGTTATATTGATAATATTGGGAGTAATAAGTATATTTATTATAGTTCTGACGATAATAACCGTATAATATGGGTAATAATGCATGTTATATTGATAATATTGGGAGTAATAAGTATATTTATTATAGTTCTGACGATAATAACAGTATAATATGGGTAATAATGCATGTTATATTGATAATATTGGGAGTAATAAGTATATTTATTATAGTTCTGACGATAATAACTGTATAATATGGGTAATAATGCATAACATATTAATAAAATTAGGAGTATTAAGTATAATTATTATAGTTCTAGCGATAATAACTGCATAATGTGGGTAATAATGCATGATATATTGATAATATTGCGAGTAATAAGTATAATTATCATAGTTCTAGCAATAATAACTGCATAATATCGGTAATGTGCATGTTATATTGATAATATTGGGAGTAATACGTATATTTATTATAGTTCTGACGATAATAACAGTATAATATGGGTAATAATGCATGGTATATTGATAATATTGGGAGTAATAAGTACAATTATTGTAGTTCTCGCGATAATAACTGCATAATATGGGTAATAATGCATGTTATATTGATAATATTGGGAGCAATAAGAATATTTATTGTAGTTCTCGCGATAATAACTGCTTAATATGGGTAATAATGCATAACATATTGATAAAATTAGGAGTAATAAGTATAATTATTATAGTTCTAGCGATAATAACTGCATAATAGGGGTAATAATGCATGATATATTGATAATATTGCGGGTAATAAGTATAATTATCATAGTTCTAGCAATAATAACTGCATAATATGGGTAATAATGCATGTTATATTGATAAAATGAGAAGTAATGAGTATAATTATTATAGTTCTGGCGATAATAACTGTATAATATGGGTAATAATGCATAACATATTGATAAAATTAGGAGTATTAAGTATAATTATTATAGCTCTAGCGATAATAACTGCATAATAGGGATAATAATGCATGTTATACTGATAATAATATAAGTAATAAGTATAACTATTATAGTTCTAACGATAATAACTGTATAATATGGGTAATAATGCATGTTATACTAATAATAATATAAGTAATATGTATAACTATTATAGTTCTAGCGATAATAACTGTATAATATGATTAATAATGCATAACATATTGATAAAATTAGGAGTAATCAGTATAATTATTATAGTTCTAGCGATAATAACTGCATAATATGGGTAATAATGCATGTTATATTGATAATATTGGGAGTAATAAGTATATTTATTATAGTTCTGACGATAATAACAGTATAATATGGGTAATAATGCATGTTATATTGATAATATTGGGAGTAATAAGTATATTTATTATAGTTCTGACGATAATAACTGTATAATATGGGTAATAATGCATAACATATTAATAAAATTAGGAGTATTAAGTATAATTATTATAGTTCTAGCGATAATAACTGCATAATGTGGGTAATAATGCATGATATATTGATAATATTGCGAGTAATAAGTATAATTATCATAGTTCTAGCAATAATAACTGCATAATATCGGTAATAGTGTATGTTATATTGATAATATTGGGAGTAATAAGTATATTTATTATAGTTCTGACGATAATAACAGTATAATATGGGTAATAATGCATGTTATATTGATAATATTTGGAGTGTTAAGTATAATTATTGTAGTTCTCGCGATAATAACTGCATAATATGGGTAATAATGCATGTTGGATTGATAATATTGGGAGTAATAAGAATAATTATTGTAGTTCTGACGATAATAACTGTATAATATGGGTAATAATGCATGTTATATTGATAAAATTGGGAGTAATAAGTATAATTATTATAGTTCTAGCGATAATAACTGCATAATAGGGGTAATAATGCATGATATATTGATAATATTGCGAGTAATAAGTATAATTATCATAGTTCTAGCAATAATAACTGCATAATATCGGTAATAGTGTATGTTATATTGATAATATTGGGAGTAATAAGTATATTTATTATAGTTCTGACGATAATAACAGTATAATATGGGTAATAATGCATGTTATATTGATAATGTTGGGAGTAATAAGTATATTTATTATAGTTCTGACGATAATAACTGTATAATATGGGTAATAATGCATGTTATATTGATAAAATTGGGAGTAATAAGTATATTTATTATAGTTCTGACGATAATAACAGTATAATACGGGTAATAATACATGTTATATTGATAATATTTGGAGTGTTAAGTATAATTATTGTAGTTCTCGCGATAATAACTGCATAATATGGGTAATAATGCATGTTATATTGATAATATTGGGAGTAATAAGAATAATTATTGTAGTTCTCGCGATAATAACTGCTTAATATGGGTAATAATGCATAACATATTGATAAAATTAGGAGTAATAAGTATAATTATTATCGTTCTAGCGATAATAACTGCATAATAGGGGTAATAATGCATGATATAGTGATAATATTGCGAGTAATAAGTATAATTATCATAGTTCTAGCAATAATAACTGCATAATATGGGTAATAATGCATGTTATATTGATAAAATGAGGAGTAATAAGTATAATTATTATAGTTCTGGCGATAATAACTGTATAATATGGGTAAAAATGCATAACATATTGATAGAATTAGGAGTATTAAGTATAATTATTATAGCTCTAGCGATAATAACTGCATAATAGGGGTAATAATGCATGTTATACTGATAATAATATAAGTAATAAGTATAAGTATTATAGTTCTAGCGATAATAACTGTATAATATGGGTAATAATGCATAACATATTGATAAAATTAGGAGTAATAAGTATAATTATTATAGTTCTAGCGATAATAACTGCACAATATCGGTAATAGTGCATGTTATATTGATAATATTCGGAGTAATAAGTATATTTATTATAGTTCTGACGATAATAACTGTATAATATGGGTAATAATGCATGTTATATTGATAATATTTGGAGTCATAAGTATAATTATTGTAGTTCTCGCGATAATAACTGCATAATATGGGTAATAATGCATGTTATATTGATAATATTGGGAGTAATAAGTATAATTATTGTAGTTCTAGCGATAATAACTGCATAATATGGGTAATAATGCATGTTATATTGATAAAGTTAGGAGTAATAAGTATAATTATTATAGTTCTGGCGATAATAACTGCATAGTATTGGTAATAATGCATGTAACATTGATAATAGTAAAAATTATAAGAATAACTATTGTAGTTCTAGCGATAATAACTGCATAATATGGGTAATAATGCATGATATATTGATAATATTGCGAGTAATAAGTACAATTATTATAGTTCGACCGATAACAACTGCATAATATGGGTAATAGTGCATGTTATATTGATAAAGTTAGGAGTAATAAGTATAATTATTATAGTTCTGGCGATAATAACTGCATAATATGGGTAATAATGCATGTTATACTGATAATAATATAAGTAATATGTATAACTATTATGGTTCTAGCGACAATAACTGTATAATATGGGTAATAATGCATAACATATTGATAAAATTAGGAGTAATAAGTATAATTATTATAGTTCTAGCGATAATAACTGCATAATATCGGTAATAGTGTATGTTATATTGATAATATTGGGAGTAATAAGTATAATTATTATAGTTCTGTTGATAATAACTGCATAATATGGGTAATCATGCATGTTATATTGATAATATTGGGAGTAATAAGTATATTTATTATAGTTCTGACGATAATAACCGTATAATATGGGTAATAATGCATGTTATATTGATAATATTGGGAGTAATAAGTATATTTATTATAGTTCTGACGATAATAACAGTATAATATGGGTAATAATGCATGTTATATTGATAATATTGGGAGTAATAAGTATATTTATTATAGTTCTGACGATAATAACTGTATAATATGGGTAATAATGCATAACATATTAATAAAATTAGGAGTATTAAGTATAATTATTATAGTTCTAGCGATAATAACTGCATAATGTGGGTAATAATGCATGATATATTGATAATATTGCGAGTAATAAGTATAATTATCATAGTTCTAGCAATAATAACTGCATAATATCGGTAATGTGCATGTTATATTGATAATATTGGGAGTAATACGTATATTTATTATAGTTCTGACGATAATAACAGTATAATATGGGTAATAATGCATGGTATATTGATAATATTGGGAGTAATAAGTACAATTATTGTAGTTCTCGCGATAATAACTGCATAATATGGGTAATAATGCATGTTATATTGATAATATTGGGAGCAATAAGAATATTTATTGTAGTTCTCGCGATAATAACTGCTTAATATGGGTAATAATGCATAACATATTGATAAAATTAGGAGTAATAAGTATAATTATTATAGTTCTAGCGATAATAACTGCATAATAGGGGTAATAATGCATGATATATTGATAATATTGCGGGTAATAAGTATAATTATCATAGTTCTAGCAATAATAACTGCATAATATGGGTAATAATGCATGTTATATTGATAAAATGAGAAGTAATGAGTATAATTATTATAGTTCTGGCGATAATAACTGTATAATATGGGTAATAATGCATAACATATTGATAAAATTAGGAGTATTAAGTATAATTATTATAGCTCTAGCGATAATAACTGCATAATAGGGATAATAATGCATGTTATACTGATAATAATATAAGTAATAAGTATAACTATTATAGTTCTAACGATAATAACTGTATAATATGGGTAATAATGCATGTTATACTAATAATAATATAAGTAATATGTATAACTATTATAGTTCTAGCGATAATAACTGTATAATATGATTAATAATGCATAACATATTGATAAAATTAGGAGTAATCAGTATAATTATTATAGTTCTAGCGATAATAACTGCATAATATGGGTAATAATGCATGTTATATTGATAATATTGGGAGTAATAAGTATATTTATTATAGTTCTGACGATAATAACAGTATAATATGGGTAATAATGCATGTTATATTGATAATATTGGGAGTAATAAGTATATTTATTATAGTTCTGACGATAATAACTGTATAATATGGGTAATAATGCATAACATATTAATAAAATTAGGAGTATTAAGTATAATTATTATAGTTCTAGCGATAATAACTGCATAATGTGGGTAATAATGCATGATATATTGATAATATTGCGAGTAATAAGTATAATTATCATAGTTCTAGCAATAATAACTGCATAATATCGGTAATAGTGTATGTTATATTGATAATATTGGGAGTAATAAGTATATTTATTATAGTTCTGACGATAATAACAGTATAATATGGGTAATAATGCATGTTATATTGATAATATTTGGAGTGTTAAGTATAATTATTGTAGTTCTCGCGATAATAACTGCATAATATGGGTAATAATGCATGTTGGATTGATAATATTGGGAGTAATAAGAATAATTATTGTAGTTCTGACGATAATAACTGTATAATATGGGTAATAATGCATGTTATATTGATAAAATTGGGAGTAATAAGTATAATTATTATAGTTCTAGCGATAATAACTGCATAATAGGGGTAATAATGCATGATATATTGATAATATTGCGAGTAATAAGTATAATTATCATAGTTCTAGCAATAATAACTGCATAATATCGGTAATAGTGTATGTTATATTGATAATATTGGGAGTAATAAGTATATTTATTATAGTTCTGACGATAATAACAGTATAATATGGGTAATAATGCATGTTATATTGATAATGTTGGGAGTAATAAGTATATTTATTATAGTTCTGACGATAATAACTGTATAATATGGGTAATAATGCATGTTATATTGATAAAATTGGGAGTAATAAGTATATTTATTATAGTTCTGACGATAATAACAGTATAATACGGGTAATAATACATGTTATATTGATAATATTTGGAGTGTTAAGTATAATTATTGTAGTTCTCGCGATAATAACTGCATAATATGGGTAATAATGCATGTTATATTGATAATATTGGGAGTAATAAGAATAATTATTGTAGTTCTCGCGATAATAACTGCTTAATATGGGTAATAATGCATAACATATTGATAAAATTAGGAGTAATAAGTATAATTATTATCGTTCTAGCGATAATAACTGCATAATAGGGGTAATAATGCATGATATAGTGATAATATTGCGAGTAATAAGTATAATTATCATAGTTCTAGCAATAATAACTGCATAATATGGGTAATAATGCATGTTATATTGATAAAATGAGGAGTAATAAGTATAATTATTATAGTTCTGGCGATAATAACTGTATAATATGGGTAAAAATGCATAACATATTGATAGAATTAGGAGTATTAAGTATAATTATTATAGCTCTAGCGATAATAACTGCATAATAGGGGTAATAATGCATGTTATACTGATAATAATATAAGTAATAAGTATAAGTATTATAGTTCTAGCGATAATAACTGTATAATATGGGTAATAATGCATAACATATTGATAAAATTAGGAGTAATAAGTATAATTATTATAGTTCTAGCGATAATAACTGCACAATATCGGTAATAGTGCATGTTATATTGATAATATTCGGAGTAATAAGTATATTTATTATAGTTCTGACGATAATAACTGTATAATATGGGTAATAATGCATGTTATATTGATAATATTTGGAGTCATAAGTATAATTATTGTAGTTCTCGCGATAATAACTGCATAATATGGGTAATAATGCATGTTATATTGATAATATTGGGAGTAATAAGTATAATTATTGTAGTTCTAGCGATAATAACTGCATAATATGGGTAATAATGCATGTTATATTGATAAAGTTAGGAGTAATAAGTATAATTATTATAGTTCTGGCGATAATAACTGCATAGTATTGGTAATAATGCATGTAACATTGATAATAGTAAAAATTATAAGAATAACTATTGTAGTTCTAGCGATAATAACTGCATAATATGGGTAATAATGCATGATATATTGATAATATTGCGAGTAATAAGTACAATTATTATAGTTCGACCGATAACAACTGCATAATATGGGTAATAGTGCATGTTATATTGATAAAGTTAGGAGTAATAAGTATAATTATTATAGTTCTGGCGATAATAACTGCATAATATGGGTAATAATGCATGTTATACTGATAATAATATAAGTAATATGTATAACTATTATGGTTCTAGCGACAATAACTGTATAATATGGGTAATAATGCATAACATATTGATAAAATTAGGAGTAATAAGTATAATTATTATAGTTCTAGCGATAATAACTGCATAATATCGGTAATAGTGTATGTTATATTGATAATATTGGGAGTAATAAGTATAATTATTATAGTTCTGTTGATAATAACTGCATAATATGGGTAATCATGCATGTTATATTGATAATATTGGGAGTAATAAGTATATTTATTATAGTTCTGACGATAATAACCGTATAATATGGGTAATAATGCATGTTATACTGATAATAATATAAGTAATATGTATAACTATTATGGTTCTAGCGACAATAACTGTATAATATGGGTAATAATGCATAACATATTGATAAAATTAGGAGTAATAAGTGTAATTATTATAGTTCTAGCGATAATAACTGCATAATATCGGTAATAGTGTATGTTATATTGATAATATTGGGAGTAATAAGTATAATTATTATAGTTCTGTTGATAATAACTGCATAATATGGGTAATCATGCATGTTATATTGATAATATTGGGAGTAATAAGTATATTTATTATAGTTCTGGCGATAATAACCGTATAATATGGGTAATAATGCATGTTATATTGATAATATTGGGAGTAATAAGTATATTTATTATAGTTCTGACGATAATAACAGTATAATATGGGTAATAATGCATGTTATATTGATAATATTGGGAGTAATAAGTATATTTACTATAGTTCTGACGATAATAACTGTATAATATGGGTAATAATGCATAACATATTAATAAAATTAGGAGTATTAAGTATAATTATTATAGTTCTAGCGATAATAACTGCATAATGTGGGTAATAATGCATGATATATTGATAATATTGCGAGTAATAAGTATAATTATCATAGTTCTAGCAATAATAACTGCATAATATCGGTAATAGTGTATGTTATATTGATAATATTGGGAGTAATAAGTATATTTATTATAGTTCTGACGATAATAACAGTATAATATGGGTAATAATGCATGTTATATTGATAATATTTGGAGTGTTAAGTATAATTATTGTAGTTCTCGCGATAATAACTGCATAATATGGGTAATAATGCATGTTGGATTGATAATATTGGGAGTAATAAGAATAATTATTGTAGTTCTCGCGATAATAACTGCTTAATATGGGTAATAATGCATAACATATTGATAAAATTAGGAGTAATAAGTATAATTATTATAGTTCTAGCGATAATAACTGCATAATAGGGGTAATAATGCATAATATATTGATAATATTGCGAGTAATAAGTATAATTATCATAGTTCTAGCAATAATAACTGCATAATATCGGTAATAGTGTATGTTATATTGATAATATTGGGAGTAATAAGTATATTTATTATAGTTCTGACGATAATAACAGTATAATATGGGTAATAATACATGTTATATTGATAATATTTGGAGTGTTAAGTATAATTATTGTAGTTCTCGCGATAATAACTGCATAATATGGGTAATAATGCATGTTATATTGATAATATTGGGAGTAATAAGAATAATTATTGTAGTTCTCGCGATAATAACTGCTTAATATGGGTAATAATGCATAACATATTGATAAAATTAGGAGTAATAAGTATAATTATTATAGTTCTAGCGATAATAACTGCATAATATCGGTAATAGTGTATGTTATATTGATAATATTGGGAGTAATAAGTATAATTATTATAGTTCTGTTGATAATAACTGCATAATATGGGTAATCATGCATGTTATATTGATAATATTGGGAGTAATAAGTATATTTATTATAGTTCTGACGATAATAACCGTATAATATGGGTAATAATGCATGTTATACTGATAATAATATAAGTAATATGTATAACTATTATGGTTCTAGCGACAATAACTGCATAATATGGGTAATAATGCATAACATATTGATAAAATTAGGAGTAATAAGTATAATTATTATAGTTCTTGCGATAATAACTGCATAATATCGGTAATAGTGTATGTTATATTGATAATATTGGGAGTAATAAGTATAATTATTATAGTTCTGTTGATAATAACTGCATAATATGGGTAATCATGCATGTTATATTGATAATATTGGGAGTAATAAGTATATTTATTATAGTTCTGACGATAATAACCGTATAATATGGGTAATAATGCATGTTATATTGATAATATTGGGAGTAATAAGTATATTTATTATAGTTCTGACGATAATAACAGTATAATATGGGTAATAATGCATGTTATATTGATAATATTGGGAGTAATAAGTATATTTATTATAGTTCTGACGATAATAACTGTATAATATGGGTAATAATGCATAACATATTAATAAAATTAGGAGTATTAAGTATAATTATTATAGTTCTAGCGATAATAACTGCATAATGTGGGTAATAATGCATGATATATTGATAATATTGCGAGTAATAAGTATAATTATCATAGTTCTAGCAATAATAACTGCATAATATCGGTAATGTGCATGTTATATTAATAATATTGGGAGTAATACGTATATTTATTATAGTTCTGACGATAATAACAGTATAATATGGGTAATAATGCATGGTATATTGATAATATTGGGAGTAATAAGTATAATTATTGTAGTTCTCGCGATAATAACTGCATAATATGGGTAATAATGCATGTTATATTGATAATATTGGGAGTAATAAGAATATTTATTGTAGTTCTCGCGATAATAACTGCTTAATATGGGTAATAATGCATAACATATTGATAAAATTAGGAGTAATAAGTATAATTATTATAGTTCTAGCGATAATAACTGCATAATAGGGGTAATAATGCATGATATATTGATAATATTGCGAGTAATAAGTATAATTATCATAGTTCTAACGATAATAACTGTATAATATGGGTAATAATGCATGTTATACTAATAATAATATAAGTAATATGTATAACTATTATAGTTCTAGCGATAATAACTGTATAATATGATTAATAATGCATAACATATTGATAAAATTAGGAGTAATCAGTATAATTATTATAGTTCTAGCGATAATAACTGCATAATATCGGTAATAGTGTATGTTATATTGATAATATTGGGAGTAATAAGTATATTTATTATAGTTCTGACGATAATAACAGTATAATATGGGTGATAATGCATGTTATATTGATAATATTGGGAGTTATAAGTATAATTATTGTAGTTCTAGCGATAATAACTGCATAATATGGGTAATAATGCATGTTATATTGATAATATTGGGAGTAATAAGTATATTTGTTATAGTTCTGACGATAATAACAGTATAATATGGGTAATAGTGCATGTTATATTGATAAAATTGGGAGCAATAGGTATATTTATTATAGTTCTGACGATAATAACAGTATAATACGGGTAATAATGCATGTTATATTGATAATATTGGGAGTAATAAGTATATTTATTATAGTTCTGACGATAATAACAGTATAATATGGGTAATAATGCATGTTATATTGATAATATTGGGAGTAATAAGTATATTTATTATAGTTCTGACGATAATAACTGTATAATATGGGTAATAATGCATAACATATTAATAAAATTAGGAGTATTAAGTATAATTATTATAGTTCTAGCGATAATAACTGCATAATGTGGGTAATAATGCATGATATATTGATAATATTGCGAGTAATAAGTATAATTATCATAGTTCTAGCAATAATAACTGCATAATATCGGTAATAGTGTATGTTATATTGATAATATTGGGAGTAATAAGTATATTTATTATAGTTCTGACGATAATAACAGTATAATATGGGTAATAATGCATGTTATATTGATAATATTTGGAGTGTTAAGTATAATTATTGTAGTTCTCGCGATAATAACTGCATAATATGGGTAATAATGCATGTTATATTGATAATATTGGGAGTAATAAGAATAATTATTGTAGTTCTCGCGATAATAACTGCTTAATATGGGTAATAATGCATAACATATTGATAAAATTAGGAGTAATAAGTATAATTATTATAGTTCTAGCGATAATAACTGCATAACAGGGGTAATAATGCATGATATATTGATAATATTGCGAGTAATAAGTATAATTATCATAGTTCTAGCAATAATAACTGCATAATATCGGTAATAGTGTATGTTATATTGATAATATTGGGAGTAATAAGTATATTTATTATAGTTCTGACGATAATAACAGTATAATATGGGTAATAATGCATGTTATATTGATAATATTGGGAGTAATAAGTATATTTATTATAGTTCTGACGATAATAACTGTATAATATGGGTAATAATGCATGTTATATTGATAAAATTGGGAGTAATAAGTATATTTATTATAGTTCTGACGATAATAACAGTATAATACGGGTAATAATACATGTTATGTTGATAATATTGGGAGTACTAAGTATAATTATCATAGTTCTAGCAATAATAATTGCATAATTAGGGTAATAATGCATGTTATATTGATAAAATGAGGAGTAATAAGTATAATTATTATAGTTCTGGCGATAATAACTGTATAATATGGGTAATAATGCATAACATATTGATAAAATTAGGAGTATTAAGTATAATTATTATAGCTCTAGCGATAATAACTGCATAATAGGGGTAATAATGCATGTTATATTGATAATATTGGGAGTAATAAGTATATTTATTATAGTTCTGACGATAATAACTGTATAATATGGGTAATAATGCATAACATATTAATAAAATTAGGAGTATTAAGTATAATTATTATAGTTCTAGCGATAATAACTGCATAATGTGGGTAATAATGCATGATATATTGATAATATTGCGAGTAATAAGTATAATTATCATAGTTCTAGCAATAATAACTGCATAATATCGGTAATAGTGTATGTTATATTGATAATATTGGGAGTAATAAGTATATTTATTATAGTTCTGACGATAATAACAGTATAATATGGGTAATAATGCATGTTATATTGATAATATTTGGAGTGTTAAGTATAATTATTGTAGTTCTCGCGATAATAACTGCATAATATGGGTAATAATGCATGTTATATTGATAATATTGGGAGTAATAAGAATAATTATTGTAGTTCTCGCGATAATAACTGCTTAATATGGGTAATAATGCATAACATATTGATAAAATTAGGAGTAATAAGTATAATTATTATAGTTCTAGCGATAATAACTGCATAACAGGGGTAATAATGCATGATATATTGATAATATTGCGAGTAATAAGTATAATTATCATAGTTCTAGCAATAATAACTGCATAATATCGGTAATAGTGTATGTTATATTGATAATATTGGGAGTAATAAGTATATTTATTATAGTTCTGACGATAATAACAGTATAATATGGGTAATAATGCATGTTATATTGATAATATTGGGAGTAATAAGTATATTTATTATAGTTCTGACGATAATAACTGTATAATATGGGTAATAATGCATGTTATATTGATAAAATTGGGAGTAATAAGTATATTTATTATAGTTCTGACGATAATAACAGTATAATACGGGTAATAATACATGTTATGTTGATAATATTGGGAGTACTAAGTATAATTATCATAGTTCTAGCAATAATAATTGCATAATTAGGGTAATAATGCATGTTATATTGATAAAATGAGGAGTAATAAGTATAATTATTATAGTTCTGGCGATAATAACTGTATAATATGGGTAATAATGCATAACATATTGATAAAATTAGGAGTATTAAGTATAATTATTATAGCTCTAGCGATAATAACTGCATAATAGGGGTAATAATGCATGTTATACTGATAATAATATAAGTAATAAGTATAACTATTATAGTTCTAGCGATAATAACTGTATAATATGGGTAATAATGCATAACATATTGATAAAATTAGGAGTAATAAGTATAATTATCATAGTTCTAGCAATAATAACTGCATAATATCGGTAATGTGCATGTTATATTAATAATATTGGGAGTAATACGTATATTTATTATAGTTCTGACGATAATAACAGTATAATATGGGTAATAATGCATGGTATATTGATAATATTGGGAGTAATAAGTATAATTATTGTAGTTCTCGCGATAATAACTGCATAATATGGGTAATAATGCATCTTATATTGATAATATTGGGAGTAATAAGAATATTTATTGTAGTTCTCGCGATAATAACTGCTTAATATGGGTAATAATGCATAACATATTGATAAAATTAGGAGTAATAAGTATAATTATTATAGTTCTAGCGATAATAACTGCATAATAGGGGTAATAATGCATGATATATTGATAATATTGCGAGTAATAAGTATAATTATCATAGTTCTAACGATAATAACTGTATAATATGGGTAATAATGCATGTTATACTAATAATAATATAAGTAATATGTATAACTATTATAGTTCTAGCGATAATAACTGTATAATATGATTAATAATGCATAACATATTGATAAAATTAGGAGTAATCAGTATAATTATTATAGTTCTAGCGATAATAACTGCATAATATCGGTAATAGTGTATGTTATATTGATAATATTGGGAGTAATAAGTATATTTATTATAGTTCTGACGATAATAACAGTATAATATGGGTGATAATGCATGTTATATTGATAATATTGGGAGTTATAAGTATAATTATTGTAGTTCTAGCGATAATAACTGCATAATATGGGTAATAATGCATGTTATATTGATAATATTGGGAGTAATAAGTATATTTGTTATAGTTCTGACGATAATAACAGTATAATATGGGTAATAGTGCATGTTATATTGATAAAATTGGGAGCAATAGGTATATTTATTATAGTTCTGACGATAATAACAGTATAATACGGGTAATAATGCATGTTATATTGATAATATTGGGAGTAATAAGTATATTTATTATAGTTCTGACGATAATAACAGTATAATATGGGTAATAATGCATGTTATATTGATAATATTGGGAGTAATAAGTATATTTATTATAGTTCTGACGATAATAACTGTATAATATGGGTAATAATGCATGTTATATTGATAAAATTGGGAGTAATAAGTATATTTATTATAGTTCTGACGATAATAACAGTATAATACGGGTAATAATACATGTTATGTTGATAATATTGGGAGTACTAAGTATAATTATCATAGTTCTAGCAATAATAATTGCATAATTAGGGAAATAATGCATGTTATATTGATAAAATGAGGAGTAATAAGTATAATTATTATAGTTCTGGCGATAATAACTGTATAATATGGGTAATAATGCATAACATATTGATAAAATTAGGAGTATTAAGTATAATTATTATAGCTCTAGCGATAATAACTGCATAATAGGGGTAATAATGCATGTTATACTGATAATAATATAAGTAATAAGTATAACTATTATAGTTCTAGCGATAATAACTGTATAATATGGGTAATAATGCATAACATATTGATAAAATTAGGAGTAATAAGTATAATTATTATAGTTCTAGCGATAATAACTGCACAATATCGGTAATGTGCATGTTATATTGATAATATTGGGAGTAATAAGTATATTTATTATAGTTCTGACGATAATAACAGTATAATACGGGTAATAATGCATGGTATATTGATAATACTGGGAGTAATAAGTATAATTATTGTAGTTCTCGCGATAATAACTGCATAATATGGGTAATAATGCATGTTATATTGTAAATATTGGGAGTAATAAGAATATTTATTGTAGTTCTCGCGATAATAACTGCTTAATATGGGTAATAATGCATAACATATTGATAAAATTAGGAGTAATAAGTATAATTATTATAGTTCTAGCGATAATAACTGCATAATAGGGGTAATAATGCATGATATATTGATAATATTGCGAGTAATAAGTATAATTATCATAGTTCTAGCAATAATAACTGCATAATATCGGTAATAGTGTATGTTATATTGATAATATTGGGAGTAATAAGTATATTTATTATAGTTCTGACCATAATAACAGTATAATATGGGTAATAATACATGTTATATTGATAATATTTGGAGTGTTAAGTATAATTATTGTAGTTCTCGCGATAATAACTGCATAATATGGGTAATAATGCATGTTATATTGATAATATTGGGAGTAATAAGTATATTTGTTATAGTTCTGACGATAATAACAGTATAATATGGGTAATAGTGCATGTTATATTGATAAAATTGGGAGCAATAGGTATATTTATTATAGTTCTGACGATAATAACAGTATAATACGGGTAATAATGCATGTTATATTGATAATATTTGGAGTGTTAAGTATAATTATTGTAGTTCTCGCGATAATAACTGCATAATATGGGTAATAATGCATGTTATATTGATAATATTGGGAGTAATAAGAATAATTATTGTAGTTCTCGCGATAATAACTGCTTAATATGGGTAATAATGCATAACATATTGATAAAATTAGGAGTAATAAGTATAATTATTATAGTTCTAGCGATAATAACTGCATAATATCGGTAATAGTGTATGTTATATTGATAATATTGGGAGTAATAAGTATAATTATTATAGTTCTGTTGATAATAACTGCATAATATGGGTAATCATGCATGTTATATTGATAATATTGGGAGTAATAAGTATATTTATTATAGTTCTGACGATAATAACCGTATAATATGGGTAATAATGCATGTTATACTGATAATAATATAAGTAATATGTATAACTATTATGGTTCTAGCGACAATAACTGTATAATATGGGTAATAATGCATAACATATTGATAAAATTAGGAGTAATAAGTATAATTATTATAGTTCTTGCGATAATAACTGCATAATATCGGTAATAGTGTATGTTATATTGATAATATTGGGAGTAATAAGTATAATTATTATAGTTCTGTTGATAATAACTGCATAATATGGGTAATCATGCATGTTATATTGATAATATTGGGAGTAATAAGTATATTTATTATAGTTCTGACGATAATAACCGTATAATATGGGTAATAATGCATGTTATATTGATAATATTGGGAGTAATAAGTATATTTATTATAGTTCTGACGATAATAACAGTATAATATGGGTAATAATGCATGTTATATTGATAATATTGGGAGTAATAAGTATATTTATTATAGTTCTGACGATAATAACAGTATAATATGGGTGATAATGCATGTTATATTGATAATATTGGGAGTTATAAGTATAATTATTGTAGTTCTAGCGATAATAACTGCATAATATGGGTAATAATGCATGTTATATTGATAATATTGGGAGTAATAAGTATATTTATTATAGTTCTGACGATAATAACTGTATAATATGGGTAATAATGCATAACATATTAATAAAATTAGGAGTATTAAGTATAATTATTATAGTTCTAGCGATAATAACTGCATAATGTGGGTAATAATGCATGATATATTGATAATATTGCGAGTAATAAGTATAATTATCATAGTTCTAGCAATAATAACTGCATAATATCGGTAATAGTGTATGTTATATTGATAATATTGGGAGTAATAAGTATATTTATTATAGTTCTGACGATAATAACAGTATAATATGGGTAATAATGCATGTTATATTGATAATATTTGGAGTGTTAAGTATAATTATTGTAGTTCTCGCGATAATAACTGCATAATATGGGTAATAATGCATGTTATATTGATAATATTGGGAGTAATAAGAATAATTATTGTAGTTCTCGCGATAATAACTGCTTAATATGGGTAATAATGCATAACATATTGATAAAATTAGGAGTAATAAGTATAATTATTATAGTTCTAGCGATAATAACTGCATAATGGGGGTAATAATGCATGATATATTGATAATATTGCGAGTAATAAGTATAATTATCATAGTTCTAGCAATAATAACTGCATAATATCGGTAATAGTGTATGTTATATTGATAATATTGGGAGTAATAAGTATATTTATTATAGTTCTGACGATAATAACAGTATAATATGGGTAATAATGCATGTTATATTGATAATATTGGGAGTAATAAGTATATTTATTATAGTTCTGACGATAATAACTGTATAATATGGGTAATAATGCATGTTATATTGATAAAATTGGGAGTAATAAGTATATTTATTATAGTTCTGACGATAATAACAGTATAATACGGGTAATAATACATGTTATGTTGATAATATTGGGAGTACTAAGTATAATTATCATAGTTCTAGCAATAATAATTGCATAATTAGGGTAATAATGCATGTTATATTGATAAAATGAGGAGTAATAAGTATAATTATTATAGTTCTGGCGATAATAACTGTATAATATGGGTAATAATGCATAACATATTGATAAAATTAGGAGTATTAAGTATAATTATTATAGCTCTAGCGATAATAACTGCATAATAGGGGTAATAATGCATGTTATACTGATAATAATATAAGTAATAAGTATAACTATTATAGTTCTAGCGATAATAACTGTATAATATGGGTAATAATGCATAACATATTGATAAAATTAGGAGTAATAAGTATAATTATCATAGTTCTAGCAATAATAACTGCATAATATCGGTAATGTGCATGTTATATTAATAATATTGGGAGTAATACGTATATTTATTATAGTTCTGACGATAATAACAGTATAATATGGGTAATAATGCATGGTATATTGATAATATTGGGAGTAATAAGTATAATTATTGTAGTTCTCGCGATAATAACTGCATAATATGGGTAATAATGCATGTTATATTGATAATATTGGGAGTAATAAGAATATTTATTGTAGTTCTCGCGATAATAACTGCTTAATATGGGTAATAATGCATAACATATTGATAAAATTAGGAGTAATAAGTATAATTATTATAGTTCTAGCGATAATAACTGCATAATAGGGGTAATAATGCATGATATATTGATAATATTGCGAGTAATAAGTATAATTATCATAGTTCTAACGATAATAACTGTATAATATGGGTAATAATGCATGTTATACTAATAATAATATAAGTAATATGTATAACTATTATAGTTCTAGCGATAATAACTGTATAATATGATTAATAATGCATAACATATTGATAAAATTAGGAGTAATCAGTATAATTATTATAGTTCTAGCGATAATAACTGCATAATATCGGTAATAGTGTATGTTATATTGATAATATTGGGAGTAATAAGTATATTTATTATAGTTCTGACGATAATAACAGTATAATATGGGTGATAATGCATGTTATATTGATAATATTGGGAGTTATAAGTATAATTATTGTAGTTCTAGCGATAATAACTGCATAATATGGGTAATAATGCATGTTATATTGATAATATTGGGAGTAATAAGTATATTTGTTATAGTTCTGACGATAATAACAGTATAATATGGGTAATAGTGCATGTTATATTGATAAAATTGGGAGCAATAGGTATATTTATTATAGTTCTGACGATAATAACAGTATAATACGGGTAATAATGCATGTTATATTGATAATATTGGGAGTAATAAGTATATTTATTATAGTTCTGACGATAATAACAGTATAATATGGGTAATAATGCATGTTATATTGATAATATTGGGAGTAATAAGTATATTTATTATAGTTCTGACGATAATAACTGTATAATATGGGTAATAATGCATGTTATATTGATAAAATTGGGAGTAATAAGTATATTTATTATAGTTCTGACGATAATAACAGTATAATACGGGTAATAATACATGTTATGTTGATAATATTGGGAGTACTAAGTATAATTATCATAGTTCTAGCAATAATAATTGCATAATTAGGGTAATAATGCATGTTATATTGATAAAATGAGGAGTAATAAGTATAATTATTATAGTTCTGGCGATAATAACTGTATAATATGGGTAATAATGCATAACATATTGATAAAATTAGGAGTATTAAGTATAATTATTATAGCTCTAGCGATAATAACTGCATAATAGGGGTAATAATGCATGTTATACTGATAATAATATAAGTAATAAGTATAACTATTATAGTTCTAGCGATAATAACTGTATAATATGGGTAATAATGCATAACATATTGATAAAATTAGGAGTAATAAGTATAATTATTATAGTTCTAGCGATAATAACTGCACAATATCGGTAATGTGCATGTTATATTGATAATATTGGGAGTAATAAGTATATTTATTATAGTTCTGACGATAATAACAGTATAATATGGGTAATAATGCATGGTATATTGATAATATTGGGAGTAATAAGTATAATTATTGTAGTTCTCGCGATAATAACTGCATAATATGGGTAATAATGCATGTTATATTGTAAATATTGGGAGTAATAAGAATATTTATTGTAGTTCTCGCGATAATAACTGCTTAATATGGGTAATAATGCATAACATATTGATAAAATTAGGAGTAATAAGTATAATTATTATAGTTCTAGCGATAATAACTGCATAATAGGGGTAATAATGCATGATATATTGATATTATTGCGAGTAATAAGTATAATTATCATAGTTCTAGCAATAATAACTGCATAATATCGGTAATAGTGTATGTTATATTGATAATATTGGGAGTAATAAGTATATTTATTATAGTTCTGACCATAATAACAGTATAATATGGGTAATAATACATGTTATATTGATAATATTTGGAGTGTTAAGTATAATTATTGTAGTTCTCGCGATAATAACTGCATAATATGGGTAATAATGCATGTTATATTGATAATATTGGGAGTAATAAGTATATTTGTTATAGTTCTGACGATAATAACAGTATAATATGGGTAATAGTGCATGTTATATTGATAAAATTGGGAGCAATAGGTATATTTATTATAGTTCTGACGATAATAACAGTATAATACGGGTAATAATGCATGTTATATTGATAATATTTGGAGTGTTAAGTATAATTATTGTAGTTCTCGCGATAATAACTGCATAATATGGGTAATAATGCATGTTATATTGATAATATTGGGAGTAATAAGAATAATTATTGTAGTTCTCGCGATAATAACTGCTTAATATGGGTAATAATGCATAACATATTGATAAAATTAGGAGTAATAAGTATAATTATTATAGTTCTAGCGATAATAACTGCATAATAGGGGTAATAATGCATGATATATTGATAATATTGCGAGTAATAAGTATAATTATCATAGTTCTAGCAATAATAACTGCATAATATGGGTAATAATGCATGTTATATTGATAAAATGAGGAGTAATAAGTATAATTATTATAGTTCTGGCGATAATAACTGTATAATATGGGTAAAAATGCATAACATATTGATAGAATTAGGAGTATTAAGTATAATTATTATAGCTCTAGCGATAATAACTGCATAATAGGGGTAATAATGCATGTTATACTGATAATAATATAAGTAATAAGTATAAGTATTATAGTTCTAGCGATAATAACTGTATAATATGGGTAATAATGCATAACATATTGATAAAATTAGGAGTATTAAGTATAATTATTATAGTTCTAGCGATAATAACTGCACAATATCGGTAATAGTGCATGTTATATTGATAATATTCGGAGTAATAAGTATATTTATTATAGTTCTGACGATAATAACTGTATAATATGGGTAATAATGCATGTTATATTGATAATATTTGGAGTCATAAGTATAATTATTGTAGTTCTCGCGATAATAACTGCATAATATGGGTAATAATGCATGTTATATTGATAATATTGGGAGTAATAAGTATAATTATTGTAGTTCTCGCGATAATAACTGCTTAATATGGGTAATAATGCATAACATATTGATAAAATTAGGAGTCATAAGTATAATTATTATAGTTCTAGCGATAATAACTGCATAATAGGGGTAATAATGCATGATATATTAATAATATTGCGAGTAATAAGTGTAATTATCATAGTTCTAGCAATAATAACTGCATAATATGGGTAATAATGCATGTTATATTGATAAAATGAGGAGTAATAAGTATAATTATTATAGTTCTGGCGAGAATAACTGTATAATATGGGTAATAATGCATAACATATTCATAAAATTAGGAGTATTAAGTATAATTATTATAGCTCTAGCGATAATAACTGCATAATAGGGGTAATAATGCATGTTATACTGATAATAATATAAGTAATAAGTATAACTATTATAGTTCTAGCGATAATAACTGTATAATATGGGTAATAATGCATAACATATTGATAAAATTAGGAGTAATAAGTATAATTATTATAGTTCTAGCGAAAATAACTGCACAACATCGGTAGTAGTGCATGTTATATTGATAATATTGGGAGTAATAAGTATATTTATTATAGTTCTGTGGATAATAACAGTATAATATGGGTGATAATGCATGTTATATTGATAATATTGGGAGTAATAAGTATAATTATTATAGTTCTAGCGATAATAACTGCATAATATGGGTAATAATGCATGTTATATTGATAAAGTTAGGAGTAATAAGTATAATTATTATAGTTCTGGCGATAATAACTGCATAGTATTGGTAATAATGCATGTAACATTGATAATAGTAAAAATAATAAGAATAACTATTGTAGTTCTAGCGATAATAACTGCATAATATGGGTAATAATGCATGTTATATTGATAATATTGCGAGTAATAAGTACAATTATTATAGTTCGACCGATAACAACTGCATAATATGGGTAATAGTGCATGTTATATTGATAAAGTTAGGAGTAATAAGTATAATTATTATAGTTCTGGCGATAATAACTGCATAATATGGGTAATAATGCATGTTATATTGATAATATTGGGAGTAATAAGTATATTTATTATAGTTCTGACGATAATAACAGTATAATATGGGTAATAATGCATGTTATATTGATAATATTGGGAGTAATAAGTATATTTATTATAGTTCTGACGATAATAACTGTATAATATGGGTAATAATGCATAACATATTAATAAAATTAGGAGTATTAAGTATAACTATTATGGTTCTAGCGACAATAACTGTATAATATGGGTAATAATGCATAACATATTGATAAAATTACGAGTAATAAGTATAATTATCATAGTTCTAGCGATAATAACTGCATAATATCGGTAATAGTGTATGTTATATTGATAATATTGGGAGTAATAAGTATAATTACTATAGTTCCGTTGATAATAACTGCATAATATGGGTAATCATGCATGTTATATTGATAATATTGGGAGTAATAAGTATATTTATTATAGTTCTGACGATAATAACTGTATAATATGGGTAATAATGCATAACATATTAATAAAATTAGGAGTATTAAGTATAACTATTATGGTTCTAGCGACAATAACTGTATAATATGGGTAATAATGCATAACATATTGATAAAATTACGAGTAATAAGTATAATTATCATAGTTCTAGCGATAATAACTGCATAATATCGGTAATAGTGTATGTTATATTGATAATATTGGGAGTAATAAGTATAATTATTATAGTTCTGTTGATAATAACTGCATAATATGGGTAATCATGCATGTTATATTGATAATATTTGGAGTAATAAGTATATTTATTATAGTTCTGACGATAATAACCGTATAATATGGGTAATAATGCATGTTATATTGATAATATTGGGAGTAATAAGTATATTTATTATAGTTCTGACGATAATAACAGTATAATATGGGTAATAATGCATGTTATATTGATAATATTGGGAGTAATAAGTATATTTATTATAGTTCTGACGATAATAACTGTATAATATGGGTAATAATGCATAACATATTAATAAAATTAGGAGTATTAAGTATAATTATTATAGTTCTAGCGATAATAACTGCATAATGTGGGTAATAATGCATGATATATTGATAATATTGCGAGTAATAAGTATAATTATCATAGTTCTAGCAATAATAACTGCATAATATCGGTAATGTGCATGTTATATTGATAATATTGGGAGTAATACGTATATTTATTATAGTTCTGACGATAATAACAGTATAATATGGGTAACAATGCATGGTATATTGATAATATTGGGAGTAATAAGTATAATTATTGTAGTTCTCGCGATAATAACTGCATAATATGGGTAATAATGCATGTTATATTGATAATATTGGGAGTAATACGAATATTTATTGTAGTTCTCGCGATAATAACTGCTTAATATGGGTAATAATGCATAACATATTGATAAAATTAGGAGTAATAAGTATAATTATTATAGTTCTAGCGATAATAACTGCATAATAGGGGTAATAATGCATGATATATTGATAATATTGCGAGTAATAAGTATAATTATCATAGTTCTAGCAATAATAACTGCATAATATGGGTAATAATGCATGTTATACTAATAATAATATAAGTAATATGTATAACTATTATAGTTCTAGCGATAATAACTGTATAATATGATTAATAATGCATAACATATTGATAAAATTAGGAGTAATCAGTATAATTATTATAGTTCTAGCGATAATAACTGCATAATATCGGTAATAGTGTATGTTATATTGATAATATTGGGAGTAATAAGTATATTTATTATAGTTCTGACGATAATAACAGTATAATATGGGTGATAATGCATGTTATATTGATAATATTGCGAGTAATAAGTATAATTATCATAGTTCTAGCAATAATAACTGCATAATATCGGTAATAGTGTATGTTATATTGATAATATTGGGAGTAATAAGTATATTTATTATAGTTCTGACGATAATAACAGTATAATACGGGTAATAATACATGTTATGTTGATAATATTGGGAGTACTAAGTATAATTATCATAGTTCTAGCAATAATAATTGCATAATTAGGGTAATAATGCATGTTATATTGATAAAATGAGGAGTAATAAGTATAATTATTATAGTTCTGGCGATAATAACTGTATAATATGGGTAATAATGCATAACATATTGATAAAATTAGGAGTATTAAGTATAATTATTATAGCTCTAGCGATAATAACTGCATAATAGGGGTAATAATGCATGATATAGTGATAATATTGCGAGTAATAAGTATAATTATCATAGTTCTAGCAATAATAACTGCATCATATGGGTAATAATGCATGTTATATTGATAAAATGAGGAGTAATAAGTATAATTATTATAGTTCTGGCGATAATAACTGTATAATATGGGTAAAAATGCATAACATATTGATAGAATTAGGAGTATTAAGTATAATTATTATAGCTCTAGCGATAATAACTGCATAATAGGGGTAATAATGCATGTTATACTGATAATAATATAAGTAATAAGTATAAGTATTATAGTTCTAGCGATAATAACTGTATAATATGGGTAATAATGCATAACATATTGATAAAATTAGGAGTAATAAGTATAATTATTATAGTTCTAGCGATAATAACTGCACAATATCGGTAATAGTGCATGTTATATTGATAATATTCGGAGTAATAAGTATATTTATTATAGTTCTGACGATAATAACTGTATAATATGGGTAATAATGCATGTTATATTGATAATATTTGGAGTCATAAGTATAATTATTGTAGTTCTCGCGATAATAACTGCATAATATGGGTAATAATGCATGTTATATTGATAATATTGGGAGTAATAAGTATAATTATTGTAGTTCTCGCGATAATAACTGCTTAATATGGGTAATAATGCATAACATATTGATAAAATTAGGAGTCATAAGTATAATTATTATAGTTCTAGCGATAATAACTGCATAATAGGCGTAATAATGCATGATATATTAATAACATTGCAAGTAATAAGTATAATTATCATAGTTCTAGCAATAATAACTGCATAATATGGGTAATAATGCATGTTATATTGATAAAATGAGGAGTAATAAGTATAATTATTATAGTTCTGGCGAGAATAACTGTATAATATGGGTAATAATGCATAACATATTCATAAAATTAGGAGTATTAAGTATAATTATTATAGCTCTAGCGATAATAACTGCATAATAGGGGTAATAATGCATGTTATACTGATAATAATATAAGTAATAAGTATAACTATTATAGTTCTAGCGATAATAACTGTATAATATGGGTAATAATGCATAACATATTGATAAAATTAGGAGTAATAAGTATAATTATTATAGTTCTAGCGAAAATAACTGCACAACATCGGCAGTAGTGCATGTTATATTGATAATATTGGGAGTAATAAGTATATTTATTATAGTTCTGACGATAATAACCGTATAATATGGGTAATAATGCATGTTATATTGATAATATTGGGAGTAATAAGTATATTTATTATAGTTCTGACGATAATAACAGTATAATATGGGTACTAATGCATGTTATATTGATAATATTGGGAGTAATAAGTATATTTATTATAGTTCTGACGATAATAACTGTATAATATGGGTAATAATGCATAACATATTAATAAAATTAGGAGTATTAAGTATAATTATTATAGTTCTAGCGATAATAACTGCATAATGTGGGTAACAATGCATGATATATTGATAATATTGCGAGTAATAAGTATAATTATCATAGTTCTAGCAATAATAACTGCATAATATCGGTAATGTGCATGTTATATTGATAATATTGGGAGTAATACGTATATTATAGTTCTGACGATAATAACAGTATAATATGGGTAATAATGCATGGTATATTGATAATATTGGGAGTAATAAGTATAATTATTGTAGTTCTCGCGATAATAACTGCATAATATGGGTAATAATGCATGTTATATTGATAATATTGGGAGTAATAAGAATATTTATTGTAGTTCTCGCGATAATAACTGCTTAATATGGGTAATAATGCATAACATATTGATAAAATTAGGAGTAATAAGTATAATTATTATAGTTCTAGCGATAATAACTGCATAATAGGGGTAATAATGCATGATATATTGATAATATTGCGAGTAATAAGTATAATTATCATAGTTCTAGCGATAATAACTGCACAATATCGGTAATAGTGCATGTTATATTGATAATATTGGGAGTAATAAGTATATTTATTATAGTTCTGACCATAATAACAGTATAATATGGGTAATAATACATGTTATATTGATAATATTTGGAGTGTTAAGTATAATTATTGTAGTTCTCGCGATAATAACTGCATAATATGGGTAATAATGCATGTTATATTGATAATATTGGGAGTAATAAGTATAATTATTGTAGTTCTCGCGATAATAACTGCTTAATATGGGTAATAATGCATAACATATTGATAAAATTAGGAGTAATAAGTATAATTATTATAGTTCTAGCGATAATAACTGCATAATAGGGGTAATAATGCATGATATAGTGATAATATTGCGAGTAATAAGTATAATTATCATAGTTCTAGCAATAATAACTGCATAATATGGGTAATAATGCATGTTATATTGATAAAATGAGGAGTAATAAGTATAATTATTATAGTTCTGGCGATAATAACTGTATAATATGGGTAATAATGCATAACATATTGATAAAATTAGGAGTAATAAGTATAATTATTATAGTTCTAGCGATAATAACTGCATAATAGGGGTAATAATGCATGTTATACTGATAATAATATAAGTAATAAGTATAACTATTATAGTTCTAGCGATAATAACTGTATAATATGGGTAATAATGCATAACATATTGATAAAATTAGGAGTAATAAGTATAATTATTATAGTTCTAGCGAAAATAACTGCACAACATCGGTAGTAGTGCATGTTATATTGATAATATTGGGAGTAATAAGTATATTTATTATAGTTCTGACGATAATAACAGTATAATATGGGTGATAATGCATGTTATATTGATAATATTGGGAGTTATAAGTATAATTATTGTAGTTCTAGCGATAATAACTGCATAATGTGGGTAATAATGCATGTTATATTGATAAAATGAGGAGTAATAAGTATAATTATTATAGTTCTGGCGATAATAACTGCATAATATGGGTAATAATGCATGTTATACTGATAATATTGGAGTAATAAGTATAATTATTATAGTTCTGGCGATAATAACTGCATAATATGGGTAATAATGCATGTTATATTGATAATATTGGGAGTAATAAGTATATTTATTATAGTTCTGACGATAATAACCGTATAATATGGGTAATAATGCATGTTATATTGATAATATTCGGAGTAATAAGTATAATTATTATATTTCTGGCGATAATAACTGCATAATATGGGTAACAATGCATGTTGTACTGATAATAATATAAGAAACAAGTAAAACTATTATAGTTCTAGCGATAATAACTGCATAATATGGGTAATAATGCATGTTATATTGATAATATTGAAGTAATAAGTATATTTGGTATAGTTCTGACGATAATAACAGTATAATATGGGTAATAATGCATGTTATATTGGTAAAATTGGGAGTATTAAGTATATTTATTATAGTTCTGACGATAATAACAGTATAATACGGGTAATAATACATGTTATGTTGATAATATTGGGAGTACTAAGTATAATTATCATAGTTCTAGCAATAATAATTGCATAATTAGGGTAATAATGCATGTTATGCTGATAATAATATAAGTAATAAGTATAACTATTATAGTTCTAGCGATAATTACTGTATAATATGGGTAATAATGCATAACATATTGATAAAATTAGGAGTAATAAGTATAATTATTATAGTTCTAGCGATAATAACTGCACAATATCGGTAATGTGCATGTTATATTGATAATATTGGGAGTAATAAGTATATTTATTATAGTTCTGACGATAATAACAGTATAATATGAGTAATAATGCATGGTATATTGATAATATTGGGAGTAATAAGTATAATTATTGTAGTTCTCGCGATAATAACTGCATAATATGGGTAATAATGCATGTTATATTGATAATATTGGGAGTAATAAGAGTATTTATTGTAGTTCTCGCGATAATAACTGCTTAATATGGGTAATAATGCATAACATATTGATAAAATTAGGAGTAATAAGTATAATTATTATAGTTCTAGCGATAATAACTGCATAATAGGGGTAATAATGCATAACATATTGATAAAATTAGGAGTAATAAGTATAATTATCATAGTTCTAGCAATAATAACTGCATAATATCGGTAATAGTGTATGTTATATTGATAATATTGGGAGTAATAAGTATATTTATTATAGTTCTGACGATAATAACAGTATAATATGGGTAATAATGCATGTTATATTGATAATATTTGGAGTGTTAAGTATAATTATTGTAGTTCTCGCGATAATAACTGCATAATATGGGTAATAATGCATGTTATATTGATAATATTGGGAGTAATAAGAATAATTATTGTAGTTCTCGCGATAATAACTGCTTAATATGGGTAATAATGCATAACATATTGATAAAATTAGGAGTAATGAGTATAATTATTATAGTTCTAGCGATAATAACTGCATAATAGGGGTAATAATGCATGATATATTGATAATATTGCGAGTAATAAGTATAATTATCATAGTTCTAGCAATAATAACTGCATAATATCGGTAATAGTGTTTGTTATATTGATAATATTGGGAGTAATAAGTATATTTATTATAGTTCTGACGATAATAACAGTATAATATGGGTAATAATACATGTTATATTGATAATATTTGGAGTGTTAAGTATAATTATTGTAGTTCTCGCGATAATAACTGCATAATATGGGTAATAATGCATGTTATATTGATAATATTGGGAGTAATAAGAATAATTATTGTAGTTCTCGCGATAATAACTGCTTAATATGGGTAATAATGCATAACATATTGATAAAATTAGGAGTAATAAGTATAATTATTATAGTTCTAGCGATAATAAGTGCATAATAGGGGTAATAATGCATGATATATTGATAATATTGCGAGTAATACGTATAATTATCATAGTTCTAGCAATAATAACTGCATAATATGGGTAATAATGCATGTTATATTGATAAAATGAGGAGTAATAAGTATAATTATTATAGTTCTGGCGATAATAACTGTATAATATGGGTAATAATGCATAACATATTGATAGAATTAGGAGTATTAAGTATAATTATTATAGCTCTAGCGATAATAACTGCATAATAGGGGTAATAATGCATGTTATACTGATAATAATATAAGTAATAAGTATAAGTATTATAGTTCTAGCGATAATAACTGTATAATATGGGTAATAATGCATAACATATTGATAAAATTAGGAGTAATAAGTATAATTATTATAGTTCTAGCGATAATAACTGCACAATATCGGTAATAGTGCATGTTATATTGATAATATTCGGAGTAATAAGTATATTTATTATAGTTCTGACGATAATAACTGTATAATATGGGTAATAATGCATGTTATATTGATAATATTTGGAGTCATAAGTATAATTATTGTAGTTCTCGCGATAATAACTGCATAATATGGGTAATAATGCATGTTATATTGATAATATTGGGAGTAATAAGTATAATTATTGTAGTTCTCGCGATAATAACTGCTTAATATGGGTAATAATGCATAACATATTGATAAAATTAGGAGTCATAAGTATAATTATTATAGTTCTAGCGATAATAACTGCATAATAGGCGTAATAATGCATGATATATTAATAACATTGCAAGTAATAAGTATAATTATCATAGTTCTAGCAATAATAACTGCATAATATGGGTAATAATGCATGTTATATTGATAAAATGAGGAGTAATAAGTATAATTATTATAGTTCTGGCGAGAATAACTGTATAATATGGGTAATAATGCATAACATATTCATAAAATTAGGAGTATTAAGTATAATTATTATAGCTCTAGCGATAATAACTGCATAATAGGGGTAATAATGCATGTTATACTGATAATAATATAAGTAATAAGTATAACTATTATAGTTCTAGCGATAATAACTGTATAATATGGGTAATAATGCATAACATATTGATAAAATTAGGAGTAATAAGTATAATTATTATAGTTCTAGCGAAAATAACTGCACAACATCGGCAGTAGTGCATGTTATATTGATAATATTGGGAGTAATAAGTATATTTATTATAGTTCTGACGATAATAACCGTATAATATGGGTAATAATGCATGTTATATTGATAATATTGGGAGTAATAAGTATATTTATTATAGTTCTGACGATAATAACAGTATAATATGGGTACTAATGCATGTTATATTGATAATATTGGGAGTAATAAGTATATTTATTATAGTTCTGACGATAATAACTGTATAATATGGGTAATAATGCATAACATATTAATAAAATTAGGAGTATTAAGTATAATTATTATAGTTCTAGCGATAATAACTGCATAATGTGGGTAACAATGCATGATATATTGATAATATTGCGAGTAATAAGTATAATTATCATAGTTCTAGCAATAATAACTGCATAATATCGGTAATGTGCATGTTATATTGATAATATTGGGAGTAATACGTATATTATAGTTCTGACGATAATAACAGTATAATATGGGTAATAATGCATGGTATATTGATAATATTGGGAGTAATAAGTATAATTATTGTAGTTCTCGCGATAATAACTGCATAATATGGGTAATAATGCATGTTATATTGATAATATTGGGAGTAATAAGAATATTTATTGTAGTTCTCGCGATAATAACTGCTTAATATGGGTAATAATGCATAACATATTGATAAAATTAGGAGTAATAAGTATAATTATTATAGTTCTAGCGATAATAACTGCATAATAGGGGTAATAATGCATGATATATTGATAATATTGCGAGTAATAAGTATAATTATCATAGTTCTAGCGATAATAACTGCACAATATCGGTAATAGTGCATGTTATATTGATAATATTGGGAGTAATAAGTATATTTATTATAGTTCTGACCATAATAACAGTATAATATGGGTAATAATACATGTTATATTGATAATATTTGGAGTGTTAAGTATAATTATTGTAGTTCTCGCGATAATAACTGCATAATATGGGTAATAATGCATGTTATATTGATAATATTGGGAGTAATAAGTATAATTATTGTAGTTCTCGCGATAATAACTGCTTAATATGGGTAATAATGCATAACATATTGATAAAATTAGGAGTAATAAGTATAATTATTATAGTTCTAGCGATAATAACTGCATAATAGGGGTAATAATGCATGATATAGTGATAATATTGCGAGTAATAAGTATAATTATCATAGTTCTAGCAATAATAACTGCATAATATGGGTAATAATGCATGTTATATTGATAAAATGAGGAGTAATAAGTATAATTATTATAGTTCTGGCGATAATAACTGTATAATATGGGTAATAATGCATAACATATTGATAAAATTAGGAGTAATAAGTATAATTATTATAGTTCTAGCGATAATAACTGCATAATAGGGGTAATAATGCATGTTATACTGATAATAATATAAGTAATAAGTATAACTATTATAGTTCTAGCGATAATAACTGTATAATATGGGTAATAATGCATGTTATACTGATAATATTGGAGTAATAAGTATAATTATTATAGTTCTGGCGATAATAACTGCATAATATGGGTAATAATGCATGTTATATTGATAATATTGGGAGTAATAAGTATATTTATTATAGTTCTGACGATAATAACCGTATAATATGGGTAATAATGCATGTTATATTGATAATATTCGGAGTAATAAGTATAATTATTATATTTCTGGCGATAATAACTGCATAATATGGGTAACAATGCATGTTGTACTGATAATAATATAAGAAACAAGTAAAACTATTATAGTTCTAGCGATAATAACTGCATAATATGGGTAATAATGCATGTTATATTGATAATATTGAAGTAATAAGTATATTTGGTATAGTTCTGACGATAATAACAGTATAATATGGGTAATAATGCATGTTATATTGGTAAAATTGGGAGTATTAAGTATATTTATTATAGTTCTGACGATAATAACAGTATAATACGGGTAATAATACATGTTATGTTGATAATATTGGGAGTACTAAGTATAATTATCATAGTTCTAGCAATAATAATTGCATAATTAGGGTAATAATGCATGTTATGCTGATAATAATATAAGTAATAAGTATAACTATTATAGTTCTAGCGATAATTACTGTATAATATGGGTAATAATGCATAACATATTGATAAAATTAGGAGTAATAAGTATAATTATTATAGTTCTAGCGATAATAACTGCACAATATCGGTAATGTGCATGTTATATTGATAATATTGGGAGTAATAAGTATATTTATTATAGTTCTGACGATAATAACAGTATAATATGAGTAATAATGCATGGTATATTGATAATATTGGGAGTAATAAGTATAATTATTGTAGTTCTCGCGATAATAACTGCATAATATGGGTAATAATGCATGTTATATTGATAATATTGGGAGTAATAAGAGTATTTATTGTAGTTCTCGCGATAATAACTGCTTAATATGGGTAATAATGCATAACATATTGATAAAATTAGGAGTAATAAGTATAATTATTATAGTTCTAGCGATAATAACTGCATAATAGGGGTAATAATGCATAACATATTGATAAAATTAGGAGTAATAAGTATAATTATCATAGTTCTAGCAATAATAACTGCATAATATCGGTAATAGTGTATGTTATATTGATAATATTGGGAGTAATAAGTATATTTATTATAGTTCTGACGATAATAACAGTATAATATGGGTAATAATGCATGTTATATTGATAATATTTGGAGTGTTAAGTATAATTATTGTAGTTCTCGCGATAATAACTGCATAATATGGGTAATAATGCATGTTATATTGATAATATTGGGAGTAATAAGAATAATTATTGTAGTTCTCGCGATAATAACTGCTTAATATGGGTAATAATGCATAACATATTGATAAAATTAGGAGTAATAAGTATAATTATTATAGTTCTAGCGATAATAACTGCATAATAGGGGTAATAATGCATAACATATTGATAAAATTAGGAGTAATAAGTATAATTATCATAGTTCTAGCAATAATAACTGCATAATATCGGTAATAGTGCATGTTATATTGATAATATTGGGAGTAATAAGTATATTTATTATAGTTCTGACGATAATAACAGCATAATATGGGTAATAATGCATGTTATACTAATAATAATATAAGTAATATGTATAAATATTATAGTTCCAGCGATAATAACTGTATAATATGATTAATAATGCATAACATATTGATAAAGTTAGGAGTAATCAGTATAATTATTGTAGTTCTAGCGATAATAACTGCATAATATGGGTAATAATGCATGTTATATTGATAATATTGGGAGTAATAAGTATATTTGTTATAGTTCTGACGATAATAACAGTATAATATGGGTAATAATGCATGTTGTATTGATAATATTCGGAGTAATAAGTATAATTATTATATTTCTGGCGATAATAACTGCATAATATGGGTAACAATGCATGTTGTACTGATAATAATATAAGAAACAAGTAAAACTATTATAGTTCTAGCGATAATAACTGCATAATATGGGTAATAATGCATGTTATACTAATAATAATATAAGTAATATGTATAACTATTATAGTTCTAGCGATAATAACTGTATAATATGGGTAATAATGCATAACATATTGATAAAATTAGGAGTAATCAGTATAATTATTATAGTTCTAGCGATAATAACTGCATAATATCGGTAATAGTGTATGTTATATTGATAATATTGGGAGTAATAAGTATATTTATTATAGTTCTGACGATAATAACAGTATAATATGGGTAATAATGCATGTTATATTGATAATATTGGGAGTAATAAGTATAATTATCATAGTTCTAGCAATAATAACTGCATAATTAGGGTAATAATGCATGTCATATTGATAAAATGAGGAGTAATAAGTAAAATTATTATAGTTCTGGCGATAACAACTGTATAATATGGGTAATAATGCATAACATATTGATAAAATTAGGAGTATTAAGTATAATTATTATAGCTCTAGCGATAATAACTGCATAATAGGGGTAATAATGCATGTTATACTGATAATAATATAAGTAATAAGTATAACTATTATAGTTCTAACGATAATAACTGTATAATATGGGTAATAATGCATAACATATTGATAAAATTAGGAGTAATAAGTATAATTATTATAGTCCTAGCGATAATAACTGCAAAATATCGGTAATAGTGCATGTTATATTGATAATATTGGGAGTAATAAGTATATTTATTATAGTTCTGACGATAATAACAGTATAATATGGGTAATAATGCATGTTATATTGATAATATTCGGAGTAATAAGTATAACTATTATATTTCTGGCAATAATAACTGCATAATATGGGTAATAATGCATGTTGTACTGATAATAATATAAGAAACAAGTAAAACTATTATAGTTCTAGCGACAATAACTGTATAATATGGGTAATAATGCATAACATATTGATAAAATTAGGAGTAATAAGTATAATTATTATAGTTCTAGCGATAATAACTGCATAATATCGGTAGTAGTGTATGTTATATTGATAATATTGGGAGTAATGAGTATATTTATTATAGTTCTGACGATAATAACAGTATATTATGGGTGATAATGCATGTTATATTCATAATATTGGGAGTAATAAGTATAATTATTGTAGTTCTAGCGATAATAACTGCATAATATGGGTAATAATGCATGTTATATTGATAAAATTGGGAGTAATAAGTATATTTATTATATTTCTGACGATAATAACCGTATAATATGGGTAATAATGCATGTTGTATTGATAATATTCGGAGTAATAAGTATAATTATTATATTTCTGGCGATAATAACTGCATAATATGGGTAACAATGCATGTTGTACTGATAATAATATAAGAAACAAGTAAAACTATTATAGTTCTAGCGATAATAACTGCATAATATGGGTAATAATGCATGTTATACTAATAATAATATAAGTAATATGTATAACTATTATAGTTCTAGCGATAATAACTGTATAATATGATTAATAATGCATAACATATTGATAAAATTAGGAGTAATCAGTATAATTATTGTAGTTCTAGCGATAATAACTGCATAATATGGGTAATAATGCATGTTATATTGATAATATTGGGAGTAACAAGTATATTTATTATAGTTCTGACGATAATAACAGTATAATATGGGTGATAATGCATGTTATATTGATAATATTGGGAGTTATAAGTATAATTATTGTAGTTCTAGCGATAATAACTGCATAATATGGGTAATAATGCATGTTATACTGATAATAATATAAGTAATAAGTAAAACTATTATAGTTCTAGCGATAATAACTGCATAATAGGGGTAATAATGCATGTTATACTGATAATAATATAAGTAATAAGTATAACTATTATAGTTCTAGCGATAATAACTGTATAATATGATTAATAATGCATAACATATTGATAAAATTAGGAGTAATCAGTATAATTATTATAGTTCTAGCGATAATAACTGCATAATTAGGGTAATAATGCATGTTATATTGATAAAATGAGGAGTAATAAGTATAATTATTATAGTTCTGGCGGTAATAACTGCATAATAGGGGTAATAATGCATGTTATACTGATAATAATATAAGTAATAAGTATAACTATTATAGTTCTAACGAAAATAACTGTATAATATGGGTAATAATGCATGTTATACTAATAATAATATAAGTAATATGTATAACTATTATAGTTCTAGCGATAATAACTGCATAATATCGGTAATAGTGTATGTTATATTGATAATATTGGGAGTAATAAGTATATTTATTATAGTTCTGACGATAATAACAGTATAATATGGGTAATAATGCATGTTATACTAATAATAATATAAGTAATATGTATAACTATTATAGTTCTGGCGATAACAACTGTATAATATGGGTAATAATGCATAACATATTGATAAAATTAGGGGTATTAAGTATAATTATTATAGCTCTAGCGATAATAACTGCATAATAGGGGTAATAATGCATGTTATACTGATAATAATATAAGTAATAAGTATAACTATTATAGTTCTAACGATAATAACTGTATAATATGGGTAATAATGCATAACATATTGATAAAATTAGGAGTAATAAGTATAATTATTATAGTCCTAGCGATAATAACTGCAAAATATCGGTAATAGTGCATGTTATATTGATAATATTGGGAGTAATAAGTATATTTATTATAGTTCTGACGATAATAACAGTATAATATGGGTAATAATGCATGTTATACTAATAATAATATAAGTAATATGTATAACTATTATAGTTCTGGCGATAACAACTGTATAATATGGGTAATAATGCATAACATATTGATAAAATTAGGAGTATTAAGTATAATTATTATAGCTCTAGCGATAATAACTGCATAATAGGGGTAATAATGCATGTTATACTGATAATAATATAAGTAATAAGTATAACTATTATAGTTCTAACGATAATAACTGTATAATATGGGTAATAATGCATAACATATTGATAAAATTAGGAGTAATAAGTATAATTATTATAGTCCTAGCGATAATAACTGCAAAATATCGGTAATAGTGCATGTTATATTGATAATATTGGGAGTAATAAGTATATTTATTATAGTTCTGACGATAATAACAGCATAATATGGGTAATAATGCATGTTATACTAATAATAATATAAGTAATATGTATAAATATTATAGTTCCAGCGATAATAACTGTATAATATGATTAATAATGCATAACATATTGATAAAGTTAGGAGTAATCAGTATAATTATTGTAGTTCTAGCGATAATAACTGCATAATATGGGTAATAATGCATGTTATATTGATAATATTGGGAGTAATAAGTATATTTGTTATAGTTCTGACGATAATAACAGTATAATATGGGTAATAATGCATGGTATATTGATAATATTGGGAGTAATAAGTATAATTATTGTAGTTCTCGCGATAATAACTGCATAATATGGGTAATAATGCATGTTATATTGATAATATTGGGAGTAATAAGAATATTTATTGTAGTTCTCGCGATAATAACTGCTTAATATGGGTAATAATGCATAACATATTGATAAAATTAGGAGTAATAAGTATAATTATTATAGTTCTAGCGATAATAACTGCATAATAGGGGTAATAATGCATGATATATTGATAATATTGCGAGTAATAAGTATAATTATCATAGTTCTAGCGATAATAACTGCACAATATCGGTAATAGTGCATGTTATATTGATAATATTGGGAGTAATAAGTATATTTATTATAGTTCTGACCATAATAACAGTATAATATGGGTAATAATACATGTTATATTGATAATATTTGGAGTGTTAAGTATAATTATTGTAGTTCTCGCGATAATAACTGCATAATATGGGTAATAATGCATGTTATATTGATAATATTGGGAGTAATAAGTATAATTATTGTAGTTCTCGCGATAATAACTGCTTAATATGGGTAATAATGCATAACATATTGATAAAATTAGGAGTAATAAGTATAATTATTATAGTTCTAGCGATAATAACTGCATAATAGGGGTAATAATGCATGATATAGTGATAATATTGCGAGTAATAAGTATAATTATCATAGTTCTAGCAATAATAACTGCATAATATGGGTAATAATGCATGTTATATTGATAAAATGAGGAGTAATAAGTATAATTATTATAGTTCTGGCGATAATAACTGTATAATATGGGTAATAATGCATAACATATTGATAAAATTAGGAGTAATAAGTATAATTATTATAGTTCTAGCGATAATAACTGCATAATAGGGGTAATAATGCATGTTATACTGATAATAATATAAGTAATAAGTATAACTATTATAGTTCTAGCGATAATAACTGTATAATATGGGTAATAATGCATGTTATACTGATAATATTGGAGTAATAAGTATAATTATTATAGTTCTGGCGATAATAACTGCATAATATGGGTAATAATGCATGTTATATTGATAATATTGGGAGTAATAAGTATATTTATTATAGTTCTGACGATAATAACCGTATAATATGGGTAATAATGCATGTTATATTGATAATATTCGGAGTAATAAGTATAATTATTATATTTCTGGCGATAATAACTGCATAATATGGGTAACAATGCATGTTGTACTGATAATAATATAAGAAACAAGTAAAACTATTATAGTTCTAGCGATAATAACTGCATAATATGGGTAATAATGCATGTTATATTGATAATATTGAAGTAATAAGTATATTTGGTATAGTTCTGACGATAATAACAGTATAATATGGGTAATAATGCATGTTATATTGGTAAAATTGGGAGTATTAAGTATATTTATTATAGTTCTGACGATAATAACAGTATAATACGGGTAATAATACATGTTATGTTGATAATATTGGGAGTACTAAGTATAATTATCATAGTTCTAGCAATAATAATTGCATAATTAGGGTAATAATGCATGTTATGCTGATAATAATATAAGTAATAAGTATAACTATTATAGTTCTAGCGATAATTACTGTATAATATGGGTAATAATGCATAACATATTGATAAAATTAGGAGTAATAAGTATAATTATTATAGTTCTAGCGATAATAACTGCACAATATCGGTAATGTGCATGTTATATTGATAATATTGGGAGTAATAAGTATATTTATTATAGTTCTGACGATAATAACAGTATAATATGAGTAATAATGCATGGTATATTGATAATATTGGGAGTAATAAGTATAATTATTGTAGTTCTCGCGATAATAACTGCATAATATGGGTAATAATGCATGTTATATTGATAATATTGGGAGTAATAAGAGTATTTATTGTAGTTCTCGCGATAATAACTGCTTAATATGGGTAATAATGCATAACATATTGATAAAATTAGGAGTAATAAGTATAATTATTATAGTTCTAGCGATAATAACTGCATAATAGGGGTAATAATGCATAACATATTGATAAAATTAGGAGTAATAAGTATAATTATCATAGTTCTAGCAATAATAACTGCATAATATCGGTAATAGTGTATGTTATATTGATAATATTGGGAGTAATAAGTATATTTATTATAGTTCTGACGATAATAACAGTATAATATGGGTAATAATGCATGTTATATTGATAATATTTGGAGTGTTAAGTATAATTATTGTAGTTCTCGCGATAATAACTGCATAATATGGGTAATAATGCATGTTATATTGATAATATTGGGAGTAATAAGAATAATTATTGTAGTTCTCGCGATAATAACTGCTTAATATGGGTAATAATGCATAACATATTGATAAAATTAGGAGTAATAAGTATAATTATTATAGTTCTAGCGATAATAACTGCATAATAGGGGTAATAATGCATAACATATTGATAAAATTAGGAGTAATAAGTATAATTATCATAGTTCTAGCAATAATAACTGCATAATATCGGTAATAGTGCATGTTATATTGATAATATTGGGAGTAATAAGTATATTTATTATAGTTCTGACGATAATAACAGCATAATATGGGTAATAATGCATGTTATACTAATAATAATATAAGTAATATGTATAAATATTATAGTTCCAGCGATAATAACTGTATAATATGATTAATAATGCATAACATATTGATAAAGTTAGGAGTAATCAGTATAATTATTGTAGTTCTAGCGATAATAACTGCATAATATGGGTAATAATGCATGTTATATTGATAATATTGGGAGTAATAAGTATATTTGTTATAGTTCTGACGATAATAACAGTATAATATGGGTAATAATGCATGTTGTATTGATAATATTCGGAGTAATAAGTATAATTATTATATTTCTGGCGATAATAACTGCATAATATGGGTAACAATGCATGTTGTACTGATAATAATATAAGAAACAAGTAAAACTATTATAGTTCTAGCGATAATAACTGCATAATATGGGTAATAATGCATGTTATACTAATAATAATATAAGTAATATGTATAACTATTATAGTTCTAGCGATAATAACTGTATAATATGGGTAATAATGCATAACATATTGATAAAATTAGGAGTAATCAGTATAATTATTATAGTTCTAGCGATAATAACTGCATAATATCGGTAATAGTGTATGTTATATTGATAATATTGGGAGTAATAAGTATATTTATTATAGTTCTGACGATAATAACAGTATAATATGGGTAATAATGCATGTTATATTGATAATATTGGGAGTAATAAGTATAATTATCATAGTTCTAGCAATAATAACTGCATAATTAGGGTAATAATGCATGTCATATTGATAAAATGAGGAGTAATAAGTAAAATTATTATAGTTCTGGCGATAACAACTGTATAATATGGGTAATAATGCATAACATATTGATAAAATTAGGAGTATTAAGTATAATTATTATAGCTCTAGCGATAATAACTGCATAATAGGGGTAATAATGCATGTTATACTGATAATAATATAAGTAATAAGTATAACTATTATAGTTCTAACGATAATAACTGTATAATATGGGTAATAATGCATAACATATTGATAAAATTAGGAGTAATAAGTATAATTATTATAGTCCTAGCGATAATAACTGCAAAATATCGGTAATAGTGCATGTTATATTGATAATATTGGGAGTAATAAGTATATTTATTATAGTTCTGACGATAATAACAGTATAATATGGGTAATAATGCATGTTATATTGATAATATTCGGAGTAATAAGTATAACTATTATATTTCTGGCAATAATAACTGCATAATATGGGTAATAATGCATGTTGTACTGATAATAATATAAGAAACAAGTAAAACTATTATAGTTCTAGCGACAATAACTGTATAATATGGGTAATAATGCATAACATATTGATAAAATTAGGAGTAATAAGTATAATTATTATAGTTCTAGCGATAATAACTGCATAATATCGGTAGTAGTGTATGTTATATTGATAATATTGGGAGTAATGAGTATATTTATTATAGTTCTGACGATAATAACAGTATATTATGGGTGATAATGCATGTTATATTCATAATATTGGGAGTAATAAGTATAATTATTGTAGTTCTAGCGATAATAACTGCATAATATGGGTAATAATGCATGTTATATTGATAAAATTGGGAGTAATAAGTATATTTATTATATTTCTGACGATAATAACCGTATAATATGGGTAATAATGCATGTTGTATTGATAATATTCGGAGTAATAAGTATAATTATTATATTTCTGGCGATAATAACTGCATAATATGGGTAACAATGCATGTTGTACTGATAATAATATAAGAAACAAGTAAAACTATTATAGTTCTAGCGATAATAACTGCATAATATGGGTAATAATGCATGTTATACTAATAATAATATAAGTAATATGTATAACTATTATAGTTCTAGCGATAATAACTGTATAATATGATTAATAATGCATAACATATTGATAAAATTAGGAGTAATCAGTATAATTATTGTAGTTCTAGCGATAATAACTGCATAATATGGGTAATAATGCATGTTATATTGATAATATTGGGAGTAATAAGTATATTTATTATAGTTCTGACGATAATAACAGTATAATATGGGTGATAATGCATGTTATATTGATAATATTGGGAGTTATAAGTATAATTATTGTAGTTCTAGCGATAATAACTGCATAATATGGGTAATAATGCATGTTATACTGATAATAATATAAGTAATAAGTAAAACTATTATAGTTCTAGCGATAATAACTGCATAATAGGGGTAATAATGCATGTTATACTGATAATAATATAAGTAATAAGTATAACTATTATAGTTCTAGCGATAATAACTGTATAATATGATTAATAATGCATAACATATTGATAAAATTAGGAGTAATCAGTATAATTATTATAGTTCTAGCGATAATAACTGCATAATTAGGGTAATAATGCATGTTATATTGATAAAATGAGGAGTAATAAGTATAATTATTATAGTTCTGGCGGTAATAACTGCATAATAGGGGTAATAATGCATGTTATACTGATAATAATATAAGTAATAAGTATAACTATTATAGTTCTAACGAAAATAACTGTATAATATGGGTAATAATGCATGTTATACTAATAATAATATAAGTAATATGTATAACTATTATAGTTCTAGCGATAATAACTGCATAATATCGGTAATAGTGTATGTTATATTGATAATATTGGGAGTAATAAGTATATTTATTATAGTTCTGACGATAATAACAGTATAATATGGGTAATAATGCATGTTATACTAATAATAATATAAGTAATATGTATAACTATTATAGTTCTGGCGATAACAACTGTATAATATGGGTAATAATGCATAACATATTGATAAAATTAGGAGTATTAAGTATAATTATTATAGCTCTAGCGATAATAACTGCATAATAGGGGTAATAATGCATGTTATACTGATAATAATATAAGTAATAAGTATAACTATTATAGTTCTAACGATAATAACTGTATAATATGGGTAATAATGCATAACATATTGATAAAATTAGGAGTAATAAGTATAATTATTATAGTCCTAGCGATAATAACTGCAAAATATCGGTAATAGTGCATGTTATATTGATAATATTGGGAGTAATAAGTATATTTATTATAGTTCTGACGATAATAACAGTATAATATGGGTAATAATGCATGTTATACTAATAATAATATAAGTAATATGTATAACTATTATAGTTCTGGCGATAACAACTGTATAATATGGGTAATAATGCATAACATATTGATAAAATTAGGAGTATTAAGTATAATTATTATAGCTCTAGCGATAATAACTGCATAATAGGGGTAATAATGCATGTTATACTGATAATAATATAAGTAATAAGTATAACTATTATAGTTCTAACGATAATAACTGTATAATATGGGTAATAATGCATAACATATTGATAAAATTAGGAGTAATAAGTATAATTATTATAGTCCTAGCGATAATAACTGCAAAATATCGGTAATAGTGCATGTTATATTGATAATATTGGGAGTAATAAGTATATTTATTATAGTTCTGACGATAATAACAGCATAATATGGGTAATAATGCATGTTATACTAATAATAATATAAGTAATATGTATAAATATTATAGTTCCAGCGATAATAACTGTATAATATGATTAATAATGCATAACATATTGATAAAGTTAGGAGTAATCAGTATAATTATTGTAGTTCTAGCGATAATAACTGCATAATATGGGTAATAATGCATGTTATATTGATAATATTGGGAGTAATAAGTATATTTGTTATAGTTCTGACGATAATAACAGTATAATATGGGTAATAATGCATGTTGTATTGATAATATTCGGAGTAATAAGTATAATTATTATATTTCTGGCGATAATAACTGCATAATATGGGTAACAATGCATGTTGTACTGATAATAATATAAGAAACAAGTAAAACTATTATAGTTCTAGCGATAATAACTGCATAATATGGGTAATAATGCATGTTATACTAATAATAATATAAGTAATATGTATAACTATTATAGTTCTAGCGATAATAACTGTATAATATGGGTAATAATGCATAACATATTGATAAAATTAGGAGTAATCAGTATAATTATTATAGTTCTAGCGATAATAACTGCATAATATCGGTAATAGTGTATGTTATATTGATAATATTGGGAGTAATAAGTATATTTATTATAGTTCTGACGATAATAACAGTATAATATGGGTAATAATGCATGTTATATTGATAATATTGGGAGTAATAAGTATAATTATCATAGTTCTAGCAATAATAACTGCATAATTAGGGTAATAATGCATGTCATATTGATAAAATGAGGAGTAATAAGTAAAATTATTATAGTTCTGGCGATAACAACTGTATAATATGGGTAATAATGCATAACATATTGATAAAATTAGGAGTATTAAGTATAATTATTATAGCTCTAGCGATAATAACTGCATAATAGGGGTAATAATGCATGTTATACTGATAATAATATAAGTAATAAGTATAACTATTATAGTTCTAACGATAATAACTGTATAATATGGGTAATAATGCATAACATATTCATAAAATTAGGAGTAATAAGTATAATTATTATAGTCCTAGCGATAATAACTGCAAAATATCGGTAATAGTGCATGTTATATTGATAATATTGGGAGTAATAAGTATATTTATTATAGTTCTGACGATAATAACAGTATAATATGGGTAATAATGCATGTTATATTGATAATATTCGGAGTAATAAGTATAACTATTATATTTCTGGCAATAATAACTGCATAATATGGGTAATAATGCATGTTGTACTGATAATAATATAAGAAACGAGTAAAACTATTATAGTTCTAGCGACAATAACTGTATAATATGGGTAATAATGCATAACATATTGATAAAATTAGGAGCAATAAGTATAATTATTATAGTTCTAGCGATAATAACTGCATAATATCGGTAGTAGTGTATGTTATATTGATAATATTGGGAGTAATGAGTATATTTATTATAGTTCTGACGATAATAACAGTATATTATGGGTGATAATGCATGTTATATTCATAATATTGGGAGTAATAAGTATAATTATTGTAGTTCTAGCGATAATAACTGCATAATATGGGTAATAATGCATGTTATATTGATAAAATGAGGAGTAATAAGTATAATTATTATAGTTCTGGCGATAATAACTGCATAATATCGGTAATAATGCATGTTATATTGATAATATTGGGAGTAATAAGTATAATTATTGTAGTTCTCGCTATAATAACTGCTTAATATGGGTAATAATGCACAACATATTGATAAAATTAGGAGTAATCAGTATAATCATTATAGTTCTAGCGATAATAACTGCATAATAGGGGTAATAATGCATGATATATTGATAATATCGCGAGTAATAAGTATAATTATCATAGTTCTAGCAATAATAACTGCATAATATGGGTAATAATGCATGTTATATTGATAAAATGAGGAGTAATAAGTATAATTATTATAGTTCTGGCGATAATAACTGCATAATTAGGGTAATAATGCATGTTATATGGATAAAATGAGGAGTAATAAGTATAATTATTTTAGTTCTGGCGATAATAACTGCATAATAGGGGTAATAATGCATGTTATACTGATAATAATATAAGTAATAAGTATAACTATTATAGTTCTAACGAAAATAACTGTATAATATGGGTAATAATGCATGTTATACTAATAATAATATAAGTAATAAGTATAACTATTATAGTTCTAGCGATAATAACTGTATAATATGGGTAATAATGCATAACATATTGATAAAATTAGGAGTAATATGTATAATTATTATAGTTCTGGCGATAATAACTGCATAATATGGGTAATAATGCATGTTATATTGATAATATTGGGAGTAATAAGTCTATTTATTATAGTTCTGACGATAATAACCGTATAATATGGGTAATAATGCATGTTGTATTGATAATATTCGGAGTAATAAGTATAATTATTATATTTCTGGCGATAATAACTGCATAATATGGGTAACAATGCATGTTATATTGATAATATTGGGAGTAATAAGTATATTTATTATAGTTCTGACGATAATAACAGTATAATATGGGTAATAATGCATGTTATATTGATAATATTCGGAGTAATAAGTATAATTATTATATTTCTGGCGATAATAACTGCATAATATGGGTAATAATGCATGTTGTACTGATAATAATATAAGTAACAAGTAAAACTATTATAGTTCTAGCGATAATAACTGCATAATAGGGGTAATAATGCATGTTATACTGATAATAATATAAGTAATAAGTATAACTATTATAGTTCTAGCGATAATAACTGTATAATATGATTAATAATGCATAACATATTGATAAAATTAGGAGTAATCAGTATAATTATTGTAGTTCTAGCGATAATAACTGCATAATATGGGTAATAATGCATGTTATATTGATAATATTGGGAGTAATAAGTATATTTGTTATAGTTCTGACGATAATAACAGTATAATATGGGTAATAATGCATGTTGTATTGATAATATTCGGAGTAATAAGTATAATTATTATATTTCTGGCGATAATAACTGCATAATATGGGTAACAATGCATGTTGTACTGATAATAATATAAGAAACAAGTAAAACTATTATAGTTCTAGCGATAATAACTGCATAATATGGGTGATAATGCATGTTATACTAATAATAATATAAGTAATATGTATAACTATTATAGTTCTAGCTATAATAACTGCATAATATCGGTAATAATGCATGTTATATTGATAAAATTGGGAGTAATAAGTATATTTATTATATTTCTGACGATAATAACCGTATAATATGGGTAATAATGCATGTTGTATTGATAATATTCGGAGTAATAAGTATAATTATTATATTTCTGGCGATAATAACTGCATAATATGGGTAACAATGCATGTTGTACTGATAATAATATAAGTAATAAGTAAAACTATTATAGTTCTAGCGATAATAACTGCATAATAGGGGTAATAATGCATGTTATACTGATAGTAATATAAGTAATGAGTATAACTATTATAGTTCTAGCGATTATAACTGTATAATATGATTAATAATGCATAACATATTGATAAAATTAGGAGTAATCAGTATAATTATTATAGTTCTAGCGATAATAACTGCATAATTAGGGTAATAATGCATGTTATATTGATAAAATGAGGAGTAATAAGTATAATTATTATAGTTCTGGCGATAATAACTGCATAATAGGGGTAATAATGCATGTTATACTGATAATAATATAAGTAATAAGTATAACTATTATAGTTCTAACGAAAATAACTGTATAATATGGGTAATAATGCATGTTATACTAATAATAATATAAGTAATATGTATAACTATTATAGTTCTAGCGATAATAACTGCATAATATCGGTAATAGTGTATGTTATATTGATAATATTGGGAGTAATAAGTATATTTATTATAGTTCTGACGATAATAACAGTATAATATGGGTAATAATGCATGTTATATTGATAATATTGGGAGTAATAAGTATATTTATTATAGTTCTGACGATAATAACAGTATAATATGGGTAATAATGCATGTTATATTGATAATATTCGGAGTAATAAGTATAATTATTATATTTCTGGCGATAATAACTGCATAATATGGGTAATAATGCATGTTGTACTGATAATAATATAAGTAACAAGTAAAACTATTATAGTTCTAGCGATAATAACTGCATAATAGGGGTAATAATGCATGTTATACTGATAATAATATAAGTAATAAGTATAACTATTATAGTTCTAGCGATAATAACTGTATAATATGATTAATAATGCATAACATATTGATAAAATTAGGAGTAATCAGTATAATTATTGTAGTTCTAGCGATAATAACTGCATAATATGGGTAATAATGCATGTTATATTGATAATATTGGGAGTAATAAGTATATTTGTTATAGTTCTGACGATAATAACAGTATAATATGGGTAATAATGCATGTTGTATTGATAATATTCGGAGTAATAAGTATAATTATTATATTTCTGGCGATAATAACTGCATAATATGGGTAACAATGCATGTTGTACTGATAATAATATAAGAAACAAGTAAAACTATTATAGTTCTAGCGATAATAACTGCATAATATGGGTGATAATGCATGTTATACTAATAATAATATAAGTAATATGTATAACTATTATAGTTCTAGCTATAATAACTGCATAATATCGGTAATAATGCATGTTATATTGATAAAATTGGGAGTAATAAGTATATTTATTATATTTCTGACGATAATAACCGTATAATATGGGTAATAATGCATGTTGTATTGATAATATTCGGAGTAATAAGTATAATTATTATATTTCTGGCGATAATAACTGCATAATATGGGTAACAATGCATGTTGTACTGATAATAATATAAGTAATAAGTAAAACTATTATAGTTCTAGCGATAATAACTGCATAATAGGGGTAATAATGCATGTTATACTGATAGTAATATAAGTAATGAGTATAACTATTATAGTTCTAGCGATTATAACTGTATAATATGATTAATAATGCATAACATATTGATAAAATTAGGAGTAATCAGTATAATTATTATAGTTCTAGCGATAATAACTGCATAATTAGGGTAATAATGCATGTTATATTGATAAAATGAGGAGTAATAAGTATAATTATTATAGTTCTGGCGATAATAACTGCATAATAGGGGTAATAATGCATGTTATACTGATAATAATATAAGTAATAAGTATAACTATTATAGTTCTAACGAAAATAACTGTATAATATGGGTAATAATGCATGTTATACTAATAATAATATAAGTAATATGTATAACTATTATAGTTCTAGCGATAATAACTGCATAATATCGGTAATAGTGTATGTTATATTGATAATATTGGGAGTAATAAGTATATTTATTATAGTTCTGACGATAATGACAGTATAATATGGGTAATAATGCATGTTATACTAATAATAACATGAGTAATATGTATAACTATTATAGTTCTGGCGATAACAACTGTATAATATGGGTAATAATGCATAACATATTGATAAAATTAGGAGTATTAAGTATAATTATTATAGCTCTAGCGATAATAACTGCATAATAGGGGTAATAATGCATGTTATACTGATAATAATATAAGTAATAAGTATAACTATTATAGTTCTAACGATAATAACTGTATAATATGGGTAATAATGCATAACATATTGATAAAATTAGGAGTAATAAGTATAATTATTATAGTCCTAGCGATAATAACTGCAAAATATCGGTAATAGTGCATGTTATATTGATAATATTGGGAGTAATAAGTATATTTATTATAGTTCTGACGATAATAACAGTATAATATGGGTAATAATGCATGTTATATTGATAATATTCGGAGTAATAAGTATAACTATTATATTTCTGGCAATAATAACTGCATAATATGGGTAATAATGCATGTTGTACTGATAATAATATAAGAAACGAGTAAAACTATTATAGTTCTAGCGACAATAACTGTATAATATGGGTAATAATGCATAACATATTGATAAAATTAGGAGTAATAAGTATAATTATTATAGTTCTAGCGATAATAACTGCATAATATCGGTAGTAGTGTATGTTATATTGATAATATTGGGAGTAATGAGTATATTTATTATAGTTCTGACGATAATAACAGTATATTATGGGTGATAATGCATGTTATATTCATAATATTGGGAGTAATAAGTATAATTATTGTAGTTCTAGCGATAATAACTGCATAATATGGGTAATAATGCATGTTATATTGATAAAATGAGGAGTAATAAGTATAATTATTATAGTTCTGGCGATAATAACTGCATAATATCGGTAATAATGCATGTTATATTGATAATATTGGGAGTAATAAGTATAATTATTGTAGTTCTCGCTATAATAACTGCTTAATATGGGTAATAATGCACAACATATTGATAAAATTAGGAGTAATCAGTATAATCATTATAGTTCTAGCAATAATAACTGCATAATAGGGGTAATAATGCATGATATATTGATAATATCGCGAGTAATAAGTATAATTATCATAGTTCTAGCAATAATAACTGCATAATATGGGTAATAATGCATGTTATATTGATAAAATGAGGAGTAATAAGTATAATTATTATAGTTCTGGCGATAATAACTGCATAATTAGGGTAATAATGCATGTTATATGGATAAAATGAGGAGTAATAAGTATAATTATTTTAGTTCTGGCGATAATAACTGCATAATAGGGGTAATAATGCATGTTATACTGATAATAATATAAGTAATAAGTATAACTATTATAGTTCTAACGAAAATAACTGTATAATATGGGTAATAATGCATGTTATACTAATAATAATATAAGTAATAAGTATAACTATTATAGTTCTAGCGATAATAACTGTATAATATGGGTAATAATGCATAACATATTGATAAAATTAGGAGTAATATGTATAATTATTATAGTTCTGGCGATAATAACTGCATAATATGGGTAATAATGCATGTTATATTGATAATATTGGGAGTAATAAGTCTATTTATTATAGTTCTGACGATAATAACCGTATAATATGGGTAATAATGCATGTTGTATTGATAATATTCGGAGTAATAAGTATAATTATTATATTTCTGGCGATAATAACTGCATAATATGGGTAACAATGCATGTTATATTGATAATATTGGGAGTAATAAGTATATTTATTATAGTTCTGACGATAATAACAGTATAATATGGGTAATAATGCATGTTATATTGATAATATTCGGAGTAATAAGTATAATTATTATATTTCTGGCGATAATAACTGCATAATATGGGTAATAATGCATAACATATTGATAAAATTAGGAGTAATCAGTATAATTATTGTAGTTCTAGCGATAATAACTGCATAATATGGGTAATAATGCATGTTATATTGATAATATTGGGAGTAATAAGTATATTTGTTATAGTTCTGACGATAATAACAGTATAATATGGGTAATAATGCATGTTGTATTGATAATATTCGGAGTAATAAGTATAATTATTATATTTCTGGCGATAATAACTGCATAATATGGGTAACAATGCATGTTGTACTGATAATAATATAAGAAACAAGTAAAACTATTATTGTTCTAGCGATAATAACTGCATAATATGGGTGATAATGCATGTTATACTAATAATAATATAAGTAATATGTATAACTATTATAGTTCTAGCTATAATAACTGCATAATATCGGTAATAATGCATGTTATATTGATAAAATTGGGAGTAATAAGTATATTTATTATATTTCTGACGATAATAACCGTATAATATGGGTAATAATGCATGTTGTATTGATAATATTCGGAGTAATAAGTATAATTATTATATTTCTGGCGATAATAACTGCATAATATGGGTAACAATGCATGTTGTACTGATAATAATATAAGTAATAAGTAAAACTATTATAGTTCTAGCGATAATAACTGCATAATAGGGGTAATAATGCATGTTATACTGATAGTAATATAAGTAATGAGTATAACTATTATAGTTCTAGCGATTATAACTGTATAATATGATTAATAATGCATAACATATTGATAAAATTAGGAGTAATCAGTATAATTATTATAGTTCTAGCGATAATAACTGCATAATTAGGGTAATAATGCATGTTATATTGATAAAATGAGGAGTAATAAGTATAATTATTATAGTTCTGGCGATAATAACTGCATAATAGGGGTAATAATGCATGTTATACTGATAATAATATAAGTAATAAGTATAACTATTATAGTTCTAACGAAAATAACTGTATAATATGGGTAATAATGCATGTTATACTAATAATAATATAAGTAATATGTATAACTATTATAGTTCTAGCGATAATAACTGCATAATATCGGTAATAGTGTATGTTATATTGATAATATTGGGAGTAATAAGTATATTTATTATAGTTCTGACGATAATAACAGTATAATATGGGTAATAATGCATGTTATACTAATAATAATATGAGTAATATGTATAACTATTATAGTTCTGGCGATAACAACTGTATAATATGGGTAATAATGCATAACATATTGATAAAATTAGGAGTATTAAGTATAATTATTATAGCTCTAGCGATAATAACTGCATAATAGGGGTAATAATGCATGTTATACTGATAATAATATAAGTAATAAGTATAACTATTATAGTTCTAACGATAATAACTGTATAATATGGGTAATAATGCATAACATATTGATAAAATTAGGAGTAATAAGTATAATTATTATAGTCCTAGCGATAATAACTGCAAAATATCGGTAATAGTGCATGTTATATTGATAATATTGGGAGTAATAAGTATATTTATTATAGTTCTGACGATAATAACAGTATAATATGGGTAATAATGCATGTTATATTGATAATATTCGGAGTAATAAGTATAACTATTATATTTCTGGCAATAATAACTGCATAATATGGGTAATAATGCATGTTGTACTGATAATAATATAAGAAACGAGTAAAACTATTATAGTTCTAGCGACAATAACTGTATAATATGGGTAATAATGCATAACATATTGATAAAATTAGGAGTAATAAGTATAATTATTATAGTTCTAGCGATAATAACTGCATAATATCGGTAGTAGTGTATGTTATATTGATAATATTGGGAGTAATGAGTATATTTATTATAGTTCTGACGATAATAACAGTATATTATGGGTGATAATGCATGTTATATTCATAATATTGGGAGTAATAAGTATAATTATTGTAGTTCTAGCGATAATAACTGCATAATATGGGTAATAATGCATGTTATATTGATAAAATGAGGAGTAATAAGTATAATTATTATAGTTCTGGCGATAATAACTGCATAATATCGGTAATAATGCATGTTATATTGATAATATTGGGAGTAATAAGTATAATTATTGTAGTTCTCGCTATAATAACTGCTTAATATGGGTAATAATGCACAACATATTGATAAAATTAGGAGTAATCAGTATAATCATTATAGTTCTAGCAATAATAACTGCATAATAGGGGTAATAATGCATGATATATTGATAATATCGCGAGTAATAAGTATAATTATCATAGTTCTAGCAATAATAACTGCATAATATGGGTAATAATGCATGTTATATTGATAAAATGAGGAGTAATAAGTATAATTATTATAGTTCTGGCGATAATAACTGCATAATTAGGGTAATAATGCATGTTATATGGATAAAATGAGGAGTAATAAGTATAATTATTTTAGTTCTGGCGATAATAACTGCATAATAGGGGTAATAATGCATGTTATACTGATAATAATATAAGTAATAAGTATAACTATTATAGTTCTAACGAAAATAACTGTATAATATGGGTAATAATGCATGTTATACTAATAATAATATAAGTAATAAGTATAACTATTATAGTTCTAGCGATAATAACTGTATAATATGGGTAATAATGCATAACATATTGATAAAATTAGGAGTAATATGTATAATTATTATAGTTCTGGCGATAATAACTGCATAATATGGGTAATAATGCATGTTATATTGATAATATTGGGAGTAATAAGTCTATTTATTATAGTTCTGACGATAATAACCGTATAATATGGGTAATAATGCATGTTGTATTGATAATATTCGGAGTAATAAGTATAATTATTATATTTCTGGCGATAATAACTGCATAATATGGGTAACAATGCATGTTATATTGATAATATTGGGAGTAATAAGTATATTTATTATAGTTCTGACGATAATAACAGTATAATATGGGTAATAATGCATGTTATATTGATAATATTCGGAGTAATAAGTATAATTATTATATTTCTGGCGATAATAACTGCATAATATGGGTAATAATGCATGTTGTACTGATAATAATATAAGTAACAAGTAAAACTATTATAGTTCTAGCGATAATAACTGCATAATAGGGGTAATAATGCATGTTATACTGATAATAATATAAGTAATAAGTATAACTATTATAGTTCTAGCGATAATAACTGTATAATATGATTAATAATGCATAACATATTGATAAAATTAGGAGTAATCAGTATAATTATTGTAGTTCTAGCGATAATAACTGCATAATATGGGTAATAATGCATGTTATATTGATAATATTGGGAGTAATAAGTATATTTGTTATAGTTCTGACGATAATAACAGTATAATATGGGTAATAATGCATGTTGTATTGATAATATTCGGAGTAATAAGTATAATTATTATATTTCTGGCGATAATAACCGCATAATATGGGTAACAATGCATGTTGTACTGATAATAATATAAGAAACAAGTAAAACTATTATAGTTCTAGCGATAATAACTGCATAATATGGGTGATAATGCATGTTATACTAATAATAATATAAGTAATATGTATAACTATTATAGTTCTAGCTATAATAACTGCATAATATCGGTAATAATGCATGTTATATTGATAAAATTGGGAGTAATAAGTATATTTATTATATTTCTGACGATAATAACCGTATAATATGGGTAATAATGCATGTTGTATTGATAATATTCGGAGTAATAAGTATAATTATTATATTTCTGGCGATAATAACTGCATAATATGGGTAACAATGCATGTTGTACTGATAATAATATAAGTAATAAGTAAAACTATTATAGTTCTAGCGATAATAACTGCATAATAGGGGTAATAATGCATGTTATACTGATAGTAATATAAGTAATGAGTATAACTATTATAGTTCTAGCGATTATAACTGTATAATATGATTAATAATGCATAACATATTGATAAAATTAGGAGTAATCAGTATAATTATTATAGTTCTAGCGATAATAACTGCATAATTAGGGTAATAATGCATGTTATATTGATAAAATGAGGAGTAATAAGTATAATTATTATAGTTCTGGCGATAATAACTGCATAATAGGGGTAATAATGCATGTTATACTGATAATAATATAAGTAATAAGTATAACTATTATAGTTCTAACGAAAATAACTGTATAATATGGGTAATAATGCATGTTATACTAATAATAATATAAGTAATATGTATAACTATTATAGTTCTAGCGATAATAACTGCATAATATCGGTAATAGTGTATGTTATATTGATAATATTGGGAGTAATAAGTATATTTATTATAGTTCTGACGATAATAACAGTATAATATGGGTAATAATGCATGTTATACTAATAATAATATGAGTAATATGTATAACTATTATAGTTCTGGCGATAACAACTGTATAATATGGGTAATAATGCATAACATATTGATAAAATTAGGAGTATTAAGTATAATTATTATAGCTCTAGCGATAATAACTGCATAATAGGGGTAATAATGCATGTTATACTGATAATAATATAAGTAATAAGTATAACTATTATAGTTCTAACGATAATAACTGTATAATATGGGTAATAATGCATAACATATTGATAAAATTAGGAGTAATAAGTATAATTATTATAGTCCTAGCGATAATAACTGCAAAATATCGGTAATAGTGCATGTTATATTGATAATATTGGGAGTAATAAGTATATTTATTATAGTTCTGACGATAATAACAGTATAATATGGGTAATAATGCATGTTATACTAATAATAATATAAGTAATATGTATAACTATTATAGTTCCAGCGATAATAACTGTATAATATGATTAATAATGCATAACATATTGATAAAGTTAGGAGTAATCAGTATAATTATTGTAGTTCTAGCGATAATAACTGCATAATATGGGTAATAATGCATGTTATATTGATAATATTGGGAGTAATAAGTATATTTGTTATAGTTCTGACGATAATACCAGTATAATATGGGTAATAATGCATGTTGTATTGATAATATTCGGAGTAATAAGTATAATTATTATATTTCTGGCGATAATAACTGCATAATATGGGTAACAATGCATGTTGTACTGATAATAATATAAGAAACAAGTAAAACTATTATAGTTCTAGCGATAATAACTGCATAATATGGGTAATAATGCATGTTATACTAATAATAATATAAGTAATATGTATAACTATTATAGTTCTAGCGATAATAACTGTATAATATGGGTAATAATGCATAACATATTGATAAAATTAGGAGTAATCAGTATAATTATTATAGTTCTAGCGATAATAACTGCATAATATCGGTAATAGTGTATGTTATATTGATAATATTGGGAGTAATAATTATATTTATTATAGTTCTGACGATAATAACAGTATAATATGGGTAATAATGCATGTTATATTGATAATATTGGGAGTAATAAGTATAATTATCATAGTTCTAGCAATAATAACTGCATAATTAGGCTAATAATGCATGTCATATTGATAAAATGAGGAGTAATAAGTAAAATTATTATAGTTCTGGCGATAACAACTGTATAATATGGGTAATAATGCATAACAGATTGATAAAATTAGGAGTATTAAGTATAATTATTATAGCTCTAGCGATAATAACTGCATAATAGGGGTAATAATGCATGTTATACTGATAATAATATAAGTAATAAGTATAACTATTATAGTTCTAACGATAATAACTGTATAATATGATTAATAATGCATAACATATTGATAAAATTAGGAGTAATCAGTATAATCATTATAGTTCTAGCGATAATAACTGCATAATATCGGTAATAGTGTATGTTATATTGATAATATTGGGAGTAATAAGTATATTTATTATAGTCCTGACGATAATAACAGTATAATATGGGTGATAATGCATGTTATATTGATAATATTGGGAGTTATAAGTATAATTATTGTAGTTCTAGCGATAATAACTGCATAATATGGGTAATAATGCATGTTATATTGATAATATTGGGAGTAATAAGTATATTTGTTATAGTTCTGACGATAATACCAGTATAATATGGGTAATAATGCATGTTGTATTGATAATATTCGGAGTAATAAGTATAATTATTATATTTCTGGCGATAATAACTGCATAATATGGGTAACAATGCATGTTGTACTGATAATAATATAAGAAACAAGTAAAACTATTATAGTTCTAGCGATAATAACTGCATAATATGGGTAATAATGCATGTTATACTAATAATAATATAAGTAATATGTATAACTATTATAGTTCTAGCGATAATAACTGTATAATATGGGTAATAATGCATAACATATTGATAAAATTAGGAGTAATCAGTATAATTATTATAGTTCTAGCGATAATAACTGCATAATATCGGTAATAGTGTATGTTATATTGATAATATTGGGAGTAATAATTATATTTATTATAGTTCTGACGATAATAACAGTATAATATGGGTAATAATGCATGTTATATTGATAATATTGGGAGTAATAAGTATAATTATCATAGTTCTAGCAATAATAACTGCATAATTAGGCTAATAATGCATGTCATATTGATAAAATGAGGAGTAATAAGTAAAATTATTATAGTTCTGGCGATAACAACTGTATAATATGGGTAATAATGCATAACAGATTGATAAAATTAGGAGTATTAAGTATAATTATTATAGCTCTAGCGATAATAACTGCATAATAGGGGTAATAATGCATGTTATACTGATAATAATATAAGTAATAAGTATAACTATTATAGTTCTAACGATAATAACTGTATAATATGGGTAATAATGCATAACATATTGATAAAATTAGGAGTAATAAGTATAATTATTATAGTCCTAGCGATAATAACTGCAAAATATCGGTAATAGTGCATGTTATATTGATAATATTGGGAGTAATAAGTATATTTATTATAGTTCTGACGATAATAACAGTATAATATGGGTAATAATGCATGTTATATTGATAATATTCGGAGTAATAAGTATAACTATTATATTTCTGGCAATAATAACTGCATAATATGGGTAATAATGCATGTTGTACTGATAATAATATAAGAAACAAGTAAAACTATTATAGTTCTAGCGACAATAACTGTATAATATGGGTAATAATGCATAACATATTGATAAAATTAGGAGTAATAAGTATAATTATTATAGTTCTAGCGATAATAACTGCATAATATCGGTAGTAGTGTATGTTATATTGATAATATCGGGAGTAATAAGTATATTTATTATAGTTCTGACGATAATAACAGTATATTATGGGTAATAATGCATGTTATACTGATAATAATGTAAGTAATAAGTATAACTGTTATAATTCTAGCGATAATAACTGTATAATATGGGTAATAATGCATAACATATTGATGAAATTAGGAGTAATAAGTATAATTATTATAGTTCTAGCGATAATAACTGCATAATATGGGTAATAGTGCATGTTATATTGATAATATTGGGAGTAACAAGTATATTTATTATAGTTCTGACGATAATAACAGTATAATATGGGTAATAATGCATGTTATATTGATAATATTTGCAGTCATAAGTATAATTATTGTAGTTCTCGCGATAATAACTGCATAATATGGATAATAATGCATGTTATATTGATAATATTGGGAGTAATAAGTATAATTATTGTAGTTCTCGCTATAATAACTGCTTAATATGGGTAATAATGCACAACATATTGATAAAATTAGGAGTAATCAGTATAATCATTATAGTTCTAGCGATAATAACTGCATAATAGGGGTAATAATGCATGATATATTGATAATATCGCGAGTAATAAGTATAATTATCATAGTTCTAGCAATAATAACTGCATAATATGGGTAATAATGCATGTTATATTGATAAAATGAGGAGTAATAAGTATAATTATTATAGTTCTGGCGATAATAACTGCATAATTAGGGTAATAATGCATGTTATATGGATAAAATGAGGAGTAATAAGTATAATTATTTTAGTTCTGGCGATAATAACTGCATAATAGGGGTAATAATGCATGTTATACTGATAATAATATAAGTAATAAGTATAACTATTATAGTTCTAACGAAAATAACTGTATAATATGGGTAATAATGCATGTTATACTAATAATAATATAAGTAATAAGTATAACTATTATAGTTCTAGCGATAATAACTGTATAATATGGGTAATAATGCATAACATATTGATAAAATTAGGAGTAATATGTATAATTATTATAGTTCTGGCGATAATAACTGCATAATATGGGTAATAATGCATGTTATATTGATAATATTGGGAGTAATAAGTCTATTTATTATAGTTCTGACGATAATAACAGTATAATATGGGTAATAATGCATGTTATATTGATAATATTCGGAGTAATAAGTATAATTATTATATTTCTGGCGATAATAACTGCATAATATGGGTAATAATGCATGTTGTACTGATAATAATATAAGAAACAAGTAAAACTATTATAGTTCTAGCGATAATAACTGCATAATATGGGTAATAATGCATGTTATACTAATAATAATATAAGTAATATGTATAACTATTATAGTTCTAGCGATAATAACTGCATAATATCGGTAATAGTGTATGTTATATTGATAATATTGGGAGTAATAAGTATATTTATTATAGTTCTGACGATAATAACAGTATAATATGGGTGATAATGCATGTTATATTGATAATATTGGGAGTTATAAGTATAATTATTGTAGTTCTAGCGATAATAACTGCATAATATGGGTAATAATGCATGTTATATTGATAATATTGGGAGTAATAAGTATATTTGTTATAGTTCTGACGATAATAACAGTATAATACGGGTAATAATGCATGTTATATTGATAAAATTAGGAGTATTAAGTATAATTATTATAGCTCTAGCGATAATAACTGCATAATAGGGGTAATAATGCATGTTATACTGATAATAATATAAGTAATAAGTATAACTATTATAGTTCTAACGATAATAACTGTATAATATGGGTAATAATGCATAACATATTGATAAAATTAGGAGTAATAAGTATAATTATTATAGTCCTAGCGATAATAACTGCAAAATATCGGTAATAGTGCATGTTATATTGATAATATTGGGAGTAATAAGTATATTTATTATAGTTCTGACGATAATAACAGTATAATATGGGTAATAATGCATGTTATATTGATAATATTCGGAGTAATAAGTATAACTATTATATTTCTGGCAATAATAACTGCATAATATGGGTAATAATGCATGTTGTACTGATAATAATATAAGAAACAAGTAAAACTATTATAGTTCTAGCGACAATAACTGTATAATATGGGTAATAATGCATAACATATTGATAAAATTAGGAGTAATAAGTATAATTATTATAGTTCTAGCGATAATAACTGCATAATATCGGTAGTAGTGTATGTTATATTGATAATATTGGGAGTAATAAGTATATTTATTATAGTTCTGACGATAATAACAGTATATTATGGGTAATAATGCATGTTATACTGATAATAATGTAAGTAATAAGTATAACTGTTATAATTCTAGCGATAATAACTGTATAATATGGGTAATAATGCATAACATATTGATGAAATTAGGAGTAATAAGTATAATTATTATAGTTCTAGCGATAATAACTGCATAATATGGGTAATAATGCATGTTGTACTGATAATAATATAAGAAACAAGTAAAACTATTATAGTTCTAGCGACAATAACTGTATAATATGGGTAATAATGCATAACATATTGATAAAATTAGGAGTAATAAGTATAATTATTATAGTTCTAGCGATAATAACTGCATAATATCGGTAGTAGTGTATGTTATATTGATAATATTGGGAGTAATGAGTATATTTATTATAGTTCTGACGATAATAACAGTATATTATGGGTGATAATGCATGTTATATTCATAATATTGGGAGTAATAAGTATAATTATTGTAGTTCTAGCGATAATAACTGCATAATATGGGTAATAATGCATGTTATATTGATAAAATGAGGAGTAATAAGTATAATTATTATAGTTCTGGCGATAATAACTGCATAATATCGGTAATAATGCATGTTATATTGATAATATTGGGAGTAATAAGTATAATTATTGTAGTTCTCGCTATAATAACTGCTTAATATGGGTAATAATGCACAACATATTGATAAAATTAGGAGTAATCAGTATAATCATTATAGTTCTAGCAATAATAACTGCATAATAGGGGTAATAATGCATGATATATTGATAATATCGCGAGTAATAAGTATAATTATCATAGTTCTAGCAATAATAACTGCATAATATGGGTAATAATGCATGTTATATTGATAAAATGAGGAGTAATAAGTATAATTATTATAGTTCTGGCGATAATAACTGCATAATTAGGGTAATAATGCATGTTATATGGATAAAATGAGGAGTAATAAGTATAATTATTTTAGTTCTGGCGATAATAACTGCATAATAGGGGTAATAATGCATGTTATACTGATAATAATATAAGTAATAAGTATAACTATTATAGTTCTAACGAAAATAACTGTATAATATGGGTAATAATGCATGTTATACTAATAATAATATAAGTAATAAGTATAACTATTATAGTTCTAGCGATAATAACTGTATAATATGGGTAATAATGCATAACATATTGATAAAATTAGGAGTAATATGTATAATTATTATAGTTCTGGCGATAATAACTGCATAATATGGGTAATAATGCATGTTATATTGATAATATTGGGAGTAATAAGTCTATTTATTATAGTTCTGACGATAATAACCGTATAATATGGGTAATAATGCATGTTGTATTGATAATATTCGGAGTAATAAGTATAATTATTATATTTCTGGCGATAATAACTGCATAATATGGGTAACAATGCATGTTATATTGATAATATTGGGAGTAATAAGTATATTTATTATAGTTCTGACGATAATAACAGTATAATATGGGTAATAATGCATGTTATATTGATAATATTCGGAGTAATAAGTATAATTATTATATTTCTGGCGATAATAACTGCATAATATGGGTAATAATGCATGTTGTACTGATAATAATATAAGTAACAAGTAAAACTATTATAGTTCTAGCGATAATAACTGCATAATAGGGGTAATAATGCATGTTATACTGATAATAATATAAGTAATAAGTATAACTATTATAGTTCTAGCGATAATAACTGTATAATATGATTAATAATGCATAACATATTGATAAAATTAGGAGTAATCAGTATAATTATTGTAGTTCTAGCGATAATAACTGCATAATATGGGTAATAATGCATGTTATATTGATAATATTGGGAGTAATAAGTATATTTGTTATAGTTCTGACGATAATAACAGTATAATATGGGTAATAATGCATGTTATATTGATAATATTCGGAGTAATAAGTATAATTATTATATTTCTGGCGATAATAACTGCATAATATGGGTAACAATGCATGTTGTACTGATAATAATATAAGAAACAAGTAAAACTATTATAGTTCTAGCGATAATAACTGCATAATATGGGTGATAATGCATGTTATACTAATAACAATATAAGTAATATGTATAACTATTATAGTTCTAGCTATAATAACTGCATAATATCGGTAATAATGCATGTTATATTGATAAAATTGGGAGTAATAAGTATATTTATTATATTTCTGACGATAATAACCGTATAATATGGGTAATAATGCATGTTGTATTGATAATATTCGGAGTAATAAGTATAATTATTATATTTCTGGCGATAATAACTGCATAATATGGGTAACAATGCATGTTGTACTGATAATAATATAAGTAATAAGTAAAACTATTATAGTTCTAGCGATAATAACTGCATAATAGGGGTAATAATGCATGTTATACTGATAGTAATATAAGTAATGAGTATAACTATTATAGTTCTAGCGATTATAACTGTATAATATGATTAATAATGCATAACATATTGATAAAATTAGGAGTAATCAGTATAATTATTATAGTTCTAGCGATAATAACTGCATAATTAGGGTAATAATGCATGTTATATTGATAAAATGAGGAGTAATAAGTATAATTATTATAGTTCTGGCGATAATAACTGCATAATAGGGGTAATAATGCATGTTATACTGATAATAATATAAGTAATAAGTATAACTATTATAGTTCTAACGAAAATAACTGTATAATATGGGTAATAATGCATGTTATACTAATAATAATATAAGTAATATGTATAACTATTATAGTTCTAGCGATAATAACTGCATAATATCGGTAATAGTGTATGTTATATTGATAATATTGGGAGTAATAAGTATATTTATTATAGTTCTGACGATAATAACAGTATAATATGGGTAATAATGCATGTTATACTAATAATAATATGAGTAATATGTATAACTATTATAGTTCTGGCGATAACAACTGTATAATATGGGTAATAATGCATAACATATTGATAAAATTAGGAGTATTAAGTATAATTATTATAGCTCTAGCGATAATAACTGCATAATAGGGGTAATAATGCATGTTATACTGATAATAATATAAGTAATAAGTATAACTATTATAGTTCTAACGATAATAACTGTATAATATGGGTAATAATGCATAACATATTGATAAAATTAGGAGTAATAAGTATAATTATTATAGTCCTAGCGATAATAACTGCAAAATATCGGTAATAGTGCATGTTATATTGATAATATTGGGAGTAATAAGTATATTTATTATAGTTCTGACGATAATAACAGTATAATATGGGTAATAATGCATGTTATACTAATAATAATATAAGTAATATGTATAACTATTATAGTTCCAGCGATAATAACTGTATAATATGATTAATAATGCATAACATATTGATAAAGTTAGGAGTAATCAGTATAATTATTGTAGTTCTAGCGATAATAACTGCATAATATGGGTAATAATGCATGTTATATTGATAATATTGGGAGTAATAAGTATATTTGTTATAGTTCTGACGATAATACCAGTATAATATGGGTAATAATGCATGTTGTATTGATAATATTCGGAGTAATAAGTATAATTATTATATTTCTGGCGATAATAACTGCATAATATGGGTAACAATGCATGTTGTACTGATAATAATATAAGAAACAAGTAAAACTATTATAGTTCTAGCGATAATAACTGCATAATATGGGTAATAATGCATGTTATACTAATAATAATATAAGTAATATGTATAACTATTATAGTTCTAGCGATAATAACTGTATAATATGGGTAATAATGCATAACATATTGATAAAATTAGGAGTAATCAGTATAATTATTATAGTTCTAGCGATAATAACTGCATAATATCGGTAATAGTGTATGTTATATTGATAATATTGCGAGTAATAATTATATTTATTATAGTTCTGACGATAATAACAGTATAATATGGGTAATAATGCATGTTATATTGATAATATTGGGAGTAATAAGTATAATTATCATAGTTCTAGCAATAATAACTGCATAATTAGGCTAATAATGCATGTCATATTGATAAAATGAGGAGTAATAAGTAAAATTATTATAGCTCTAGCGATAATAACTGCATAATAGGGGTAATAATGCATGTTATACTGATAATAATATAAGTAATAAGTATAACTATTATAGTTCTAACGATAATAACTGTATAATATGATTAATAATGCATAACATATTGATAAAATTAGGAGTAATCAGTATAATCATTATAGTTCTAGCGATAATAACTGCATAATATCGGTAATAGTGTATGTTATATTGATAATATTGGGAGTAATAAGTATATTTATTATAGTCCTGACGATAATAACAGTATAATATGGGTGATAATGCATGTTATATTGATAATATTGGGAGTTATAAGTATAATTATTGTAGTTCTAGCGATAATAACTGCATAATATGGGTAATAATGCATGTTATATTGATAATATTGGGAGTAATAAGTATATTTGTTATAGTTCTGACGATAATACCAGTATAATATGGGTAATAATGCATGTTGTATTGATAATATTCGGAGTAATAAGTATAATTATTATATTTCTGGCGATAATAACTGCATAATATGGGTAACAATGCATGTTGTACTGATAATAATATAAGAAACAAGTAAAACTATTATAGTTCTAGCGATAATAACTGCATAATATGGGTAATAATGCATGTTATACTAATAATAATATAAGTAATATGTATAACTATTATAGTTCTAGCGATAATAACTGTATAATATGGGTAATAATGCATAACATATTGATAAAATTAGGAGTAATCAGTATAATTATTATAGTTCTAGCGATAATAACTGCATAATATCGGTAATAGTGTATGTTATATTGATAATATTGGGAGTAATAATTATATTTATTATAGTTCTGACGATAATAACAGTATAATATGGGTAATAATGCATGTTATATTGATAATATTGGGAGTAATAGGTATAATTATCATAGTTCTAGCAATAATAACTGCATAATTAGGCTAATAATGCATGTCATATTGATAAAATGAGGAGTAATAAGTAAAATTATTATAGTTCTGGCGATAACAACTGTATAATATGGGTAATAATGCATAACAGATTGATAAAATTAGGAGTATTAAGTATAATTATTATAGCTCTAGCGATAATAACTGCATAATAGGGGTAATAATGCATGTTATACTGATAATAATATAAGTAATAAGTATAACTATTATAGTTCTAACGATAATAACTGTATAATATGGGTAATAATGCATAACATATTGATAAAATTAGGAGTAATAAGTATAATTATTATAGTCCTAGCGATAATAACTGCAAAATATCGGTAATAGTGCATGTTATATTGATAATATTGGGAGTAATAAGTATATTTATTATAGTTCTGACGATAATAACAGTATAATATGGGTAATAATGCATGTTATATTGATAATATTCGGAGTAATAAGTATAACTATTATATTTCTGGCAATAATAACTGCATAATATGGGTAATAATGCATGTTGTACTGATAATAATATAAGAAACAAGTAAAACTATTATAGTTCTAGCGACAATAACTGTATAATATGGGTAATAATGCATAACATATTGATAAAATTAGGAGTAATAAGTATAATTATTATAGTTCTAGCGATAATAACTGCATAATATCGGTAGTAGTGTATGTTATATTGATAATATCGGGAGTAATAAGTATATTTATTATAGTTCTGACGATAATAACAGTATATTATGGGTAATAATGCATGTTATACTGATAATAATGTAAGTAATAAGTATAACTGTTATAATTCTAGCGATAATAACTGTATAATATGGGTAATAATGCATAACATATTGATGAAATTAGGAGTAATAAGTATAATTATTATAGTTCTAGCGATAATAACTGCATAATATGGGTAATAGTGCATGTTATATTGATAATATTGGGAGTAACAAGTATATTTATTATAGTTCTGACGATAATAACAGTATAATATGGGTAATAATGCATGTTATATTGATAATATTTGCAGTCATAAGTATAATTATTGTAGTTCTCGCGATAATAACTGCATAATATGGATAATAATGCATGTTATATTGATAATATTGGGAGTAATAAGTATAATTATTGTAGTTCTCGCTATAATAACTGCTTAATATGGGTAATAATGCACAACATATTGATAAAATTAGGAGTAATCAGTATAATCATTATAGTTCTAGCGATAATAACTGCATAATAGGGGTAATAATGCATGATATATTGATAATATCGCGAGTAATAAGTATAATTATCATAGTTCTAGCAATAATAACTGCATAATATGGGTAATAATGCATGTTATATTGATAAAATGAGGAGTAATAAGTATAATTATTATAGTTCTGGCGATAATAACTGCATAATTAGGGTAATAATGCATGTTATATGGATAAAATGAGGAGTAATAAGTATAATTATTTTAGTTCTGGCGATAATAACTGCATAATAGGGGTAATAATGCATGTTATACTGATAATAATATAAGTAATAAGTATAACTATTATAGTTCTAACGAAAATAACTGTATAATATGGGTAATAATGCATGTTATACTAATAATAATATAAGTAATAAGTATAACTATTATAGTTCTAGCGATAATAACTGTATAATATGGGTAATAATGCATAACATATTGATAAAATTAGGAGTAATATGTATAATTATTATAGTTCTGGCGATAATAACTGCATAATATGGGTAATAATGCATGTTATATTGATAATATTGGGAGTAATAAGTCTATTTATTATAGTTCTGACGATAATAACAGTATAATATGGGTAATAATGCATGTTATATTGATAATATTCGGAGTAATAAGTATAATTATTATATTTCTGGCGATAATAACTGCATAATATGGGTAATAATGCATGTTGTACTGATAATAATATAAGAAACAAGTAAAACTATTATAGTTCTAGCGATAATAACTGCATAATATGGGTAATAATGCATGTTATACTAATAATAATATAAGTAATATGTATAACTATTATAGTTCTAGCGATAATAACTGCATAATATCGGTAATAGTGTATGTTATATTGATAATATTGGGAGTAATAAGTATATTTATTATAGTTCTGACGATAATAACAGTATAATATGGGTGATAATGCATGTTATATTGATAATATTGGGAGTTATAAGTATAATTATTGTAGTTCTAGCGATAATAACTGCATAATATGGGTAATAATGCATGTTATATTGATAATATTGGGAGTAATAAGTATATTTGTTATAGTTCTGACGATAATAACAGTATAATACGGGTAATAATGCATGTTATATTGATAAAATTAGGAGTATTAAGTATAATTATTATAGCTCTAGCGATAATAACTGCATAATAGGGGTAATAATGCATGTTATACTGATAATAATATAAGTAATAAGTATAACTATTATAGTTCTAACGATAATAACTGTATAATATGGGTAATAATGCATAACATATTGATAAAATTAGGAGTAATAAGTATAATTATTATAGTCCTAGCGATAATAACTGCAAAATATCGGTAATAGTGCATGTTATATTGATAATATTGGGAGTAATAAGTATATTTATTATAGTTCTGACGATAATAACAGTATAATATGGGTAATAATGCATGTTATATTGATAATATTCGGAGTAATAAGTATAACTATTATATTTCTGGCAATAATAACTGCATAATATGGGTAATAATGCATGTTGTACTGATAATAATATAAGAAACAAGTAAAACTATTATAGTTCTAGCGACAATAACTGTATAATATGGGTAATAATGCATAACATATTGATAAAATTAGGAGTAATAAGTATAATTATTATAGTTCTAGCGATAATAACTGCATAATATCGGTAGTAGTGTATGTTATATTGATAATATTGGGAGTAATAAGTATATTTATTATAGTTCTGACGATAATAACAGTATATTATGGGTAATAATGCATGTTATACTGATAATAATGTAAGTAATAAGTATAACTGTTATAATTCTAGCGATAATAACTGTATAATATGGGTAATAATGCATAACATATTGATGAAATTAGGAGTAATAAGTATAATTATTATAGTTCTAGCGATAATAACTGCATAATATGGGTAATAGTGCATGTTATATTGATAATATTGGGAGTAATAAGTATATTTATTATAGTTCTGACGATAATAACAGTATAATATGGGTAATAATGCATGTTATATTGATAATATTTGCAGTCATAAGTATAATTATTGTAGTTCTCGCGATAATAACTGCATAATATGGATAATAATGCATGTTATATTGATAATATTGGGAGTAATAAGTATAATTATTGTAGTTCTCGCTATAATAACTGCTTAATATGGGTAATAATGCACAACATATTGATAAAATTAGGAGTAATCAGTATAATCATTATAGTTCTAGCGATAATAACTGCATAATAGGGGTAATAATGCATGATATATTGATAATATTGGGAGTAACAAGTATATTTATTATAGTTCTGACGATAATAACAGTATAATATGGGTAATAATGCATGTTATATTGATAATATTTGCAGTCATAAGTATAATTATTGTAGTTCTCGCGATAATAACTGCATAATATGGATAATAATGCATGTTATATTGATAATATTGGGAGTAATAAGTATATTTGTTATAGTTCTGACGATAATACCAGTATAATATGGGTAATAATGCATGTTGTATTGATAATATTCGGAGTAATAAGTATAATTATTATATTTCTGGCGATAATAACTGCATAATATGGGTAACAATGCATGTTGTACTGATAATAATATAAGAAACAAGTAAAACTATTATAGTTCTAGCGATAATAACTGCATAATATGGGTAATAATGCATGTTATACTAATAATAATATAAGTAATATGTATAACTATTATAGTTCTAGCGATAATAACTGTATAATATGGGTAATAATGCATAACATATTGATAAAATTAGGAGTAATCAGTATAATTATTATAGTTCTAGCGATAATAACTGCATAATATCGGTAATAGTGTATGTTATATTGATAATATTGGGAGTAATAATTATATTTATTATAGTTCTGACGATAATAACAGTATAATATGGGTAATAATGCATGTTATATTGATAATATTGGGAGTAATAAGTATAATTATCATAGTTCTAGCAATAATAACTGCAAAATTAGGCTAATAATGCATGTCATATTGATAAAATGAGGAGTAATAAGTAAAATTATTATAGTTCTGGCGATAACAACTGTATAATATGGGTAATAATGCATAACAGATTGATAAAATTAGGAGTATTAAGTATAATTATTATAGCTCTAGCGATAATAACTGCATAATAGGGGTAATAATGCATGTTATACTGATAATAATATAAGTAATAAGTATAACTATTATAGTTCTAACGATAATAACTGTATAATATGGGTAATAATGCATAACATATTGATAAAATTAGGAGTAATAAGTATAATTATTATAGTCCTAGCGATAATAACTGCAAAATATCGGTAATAGTGCATGTTATATTGATAATATTGGGAGTAATAAGTATATTTATTATAGTTCTGACGATAATAACAGTATAATATGGGTAATAATGCATGTTATATTGATAATATTCGGAGTAATAAGTATAACTATTATATTTCTGGCAATAATAACTGCATAATATGGGTAATAATGCATGTTGTACTGATAATAATATAAGAAACAAGTAAAACTATTATAGTTCTAGCGACAATAACTGTATAATATGGGTAATAATGCATAACATATTGATAAAATTAGGAGTAATAAGTATAATTATTATAGTTCTAGCGATAATAACTGCATAATATCGGTAGTAGTGTATGTTATATTGATAATATCGGGAGTAATAAGTATATTTATTATAGTTCTGACGATAATAACAGTATATTATGGGTAATAATGCATGTTATACTGATAATAATGTAAGTAATAAGTATAACTGTTATAATTCTAGCGATAATAACTGTATAATATGGGTAATAATGCATAACATATTGATGAAATTAGGAGTAATAAGTATAATTATTATCGTTCTAGCGATAATAACTGCATAATATGGGTAATAGTGCATGTTATATTGATAATATTGGGAGTAACAAGTATATTTATTATAGTTCTGACGATAATAACAGTATAATATGGGTAATAATGCATGTTATATTGATAATATTTGCAGTCATAAGTATAATTATTGTAGTTCTCGCGATAATAACTGCATAATATGGATAATAATGCATGTTATATTGATAATATTGGGAGTAATAAGTATAATTATTGTAGTTCTCGCTATAATAACTGCTTAATATGGGTAATAATGCACAACATATTGATAAAATTAGGAGTAATCAGTATAATCATTATAGTTCTAGCGATAATAACTGCATAATAGGGGTAATAATGCATGATATATTGATAATATCGCGAGTAATAAGTATAATTATCATAGTTCTAGCAATAATAACTGCATAATATGGGTAATAATGCATGTTATATTGATAAAATGAGGAGTAATAAGTATAATTATTATAGTTCTGGCGATAATAACTGCATAATTAGGGTAATAATGCATGTTATATGGATAAAATGAGGAGTAATAAGTATAATTATTTTAGTTCTGGCGATAATAACTGCATAATAGGGGTAATAATGCATGTTATACTGATAATAATATAAGTAATAAGTATAACTATTATAGTTCTAACGAAAATAACTGTATAATATGGGTAATAATGCATGTTATACTAATAATAATATAAGTAATAAGTATAACTATTATAGTTCTAGCGATAATAACTGTATAATATGGGTAATAATGCATAACATATTGATAAAATTAGGAGTAATATGTATAATTATTATAGTTCTGGCGATAATAACTGCATAATATGGGTAATAATGCATGTTATATTGATAATATTGGGAGTAATAAGTCTATTTATTATAGTTCTGACGATAATAACAGTATAATATGGGTAATAATGCATGTTATATTGATAATATTCGGAGTAATAAGTATAATTATTATATTTCTGGCGATAATAACTGCATAATATGGGTAATAATGCATGTTATATTGATAATATTGGGAGTAATAAGTATATTTATTATAGTTCTGACGATAATAACAGTATAATATGGGTAATAATGCATGTTATATTGATAATATTCGGAGTAATAAGTATAATTATTATATTTCTGGCGATAATAACTGCATAATAGGGGTAATAATGCATGTTATACTGATAATAATATAAGTAATAAGTATAACTATTATAGTTCTAGCGATAATAACTGTATAATATGATTAATAATGCATAACATATTGATAAAATTAGGAGTAATCAGTATAATTATTATAGTTCTAGCGATAATAACTGCATAATAGGGGTAATAATGCATGTTATACTGATAATAATATAAGTAATAAGTATAACTATTATAGTTCTAACGATAATAACTGTATAATATGGGTAATAATGCATAACATATTGATAAAATTAGGAGTAATAAGTATAATTATTATAGTTCTAGCGATAATAACTGCATAATATCGGTAGTAGTGTATGTTATATTGATAATATTGGGAGTAATAAGTATATTTATTATAGTTCTGACGATAATAACAGTATAATATGGATGATAACGCATGTTATATTGATAATATTGGGAGTAATAAGTATAATTATTGTAGTTCTAGCGATAATAACTGCATAATAGGGGCAATAGTGCATGTTGTATTGATAATATTGGGAGTAATAAGTATATTTATTATAGTTCTGACGATAATAACAGTATAATATGGGTAATAATGCATGTTATATTGATAATATTTGCAGTCATAAGTATAATTATTGTAGTTCTCGCGATAATAACTGCATAATATGGATAATAATGCATGTTATATTGATAATTTTGGGAGTAATAAGTATAATTATTGTAGTTCTCGCTACAATAACTGCTTAATATGGGTAATAATGCACAACATATTGATGAAATTAGGAGTAATAAGTATAATTATTATAGTTCTAGCGATAATAACTGCATAATATGGGTAATAGTGCATGTTATATTGATAATATTGGGAGTAATAAGTATATTTATTATAGTTCTGACGATAATAGCAGTATAATATGGGTGATAATGCATGTTATATTGATAATATTGGGAGTTATAAGTATAATTATTGTAGTTCTGACGATAATAACAGTATAATATGGATGATAACGCATGTTATATTGATAATATTGGGAGTAATAAGTATAATTATTGTAGTTCTAGCGATAATAACTGCATAATAGGGGCAATAGTGCATGTTGTATTGATAATATTGGGAGTAATAAGTATATTTATTATAGTTCTGACGATAATAACAGTATAATATGGGTAATAATGCATGTTATATTGATAATATTTGCAGTCATAAGTATAATTATTGTAGTTCTCGCGATAATAACTGCATAATATGGATAATAATGCATGTTATATTGATAATTTTGGGAGTAATAAGTATAATTATTGTAGTTCTCGCTACAATAACTGCTTAATATGGGTAATAATGCACAACATATTGATGAAATTAGGAGTATTAAGTATAATTATTATAGCTCTAGCGATAATAACTGCATAATAGGGGTAATAATGCATGTTATACTGATAATAATATAAGTAATAAGTATAACTATTATAGTTCTAGCGATAATAACTGTATAATATGGGTAATAATGCATAACATATTGATAAAATTAGGAGTAATATGTATAATTATTATAGTTCTGGCGATAATAACTGCATAATATGGGTAATAATGCATGTTATACTGATAATATTGGGAGTAATAAGTATATTTATTATAGTTCTGGCGATAATAACAGTATAATATGGGTGATAATGCATGTTATATTGATAATATTGGGAGTTATAAGTATAATTATTGTAGTTCTAGCGATAATAACTGCATAATATGGGTAATAATGCATGTTATATTGATAATATTGGGAGTAATAAGTATATTTGTTATAGTTCTGACGATAATAACAGTATAATACGGGTAATAATGTATGTTATATTGATAAAATTAGGAGTATTAAGTATAATTATTATAGCTCTAGCGATAATAACTCCATAAGAGGGGTAATAATGCATGTTACACTGATAATAATATAAGTAATAAGTATAACTATTATAGTTCTAGCGATAATAACTGTATAATATGGGTAATAATGCATAACATATTGATAAAATTAGGAGTAATAAGTATAATTATTATAGTTCTGGCGATAATAACTGCATAATATGGGTAATAATGCATGTTATATTGATAATATTGGAAGTAATAAGAATATTTATTGTATTTCTCGCGATAATAACTGCTTAATATGGGTAATAATGCATAACATATTGATAAAATTAGGAGTAATAAGTATAATTATTATAGTTCTAGCGATAATAACTGCATAATAGGGGTAATAATGCATGATATATTGATAATATCGCGAGTAATAAGTATAATTATCATAGTTCTAGCAATAATAACTGCATAATATGGGTAATAATGCATGTTATATTGATAAAATGAGATGTAATGAGTATAATTATTATAGTTCTGGCGATAATAACTGTATAATATGGGTAATAATGCATAACATATTGATAAAATTAGGAGTATTAAGTATAATAATTATAGCTCTAGCGATAATAACTGCATAATAGGGGTAATAATGCATGTTATACTGATAATAATATAAGAAACAAGTAAAACTATTATAGTTCTAGCGATAATAACTGCATAATATGGGTAATAATGCATGTTATACTGATAATAATACAAGTAATATGTATAACTATTATAGTTCTAGCGACAATAACTGTATAATATGGGTAATAATGCATAACATATTGATAAAATTAGGAGTAATAAGTATAATTATTATAGTTCTAGCGATAATAACTGCATAATATCGGCAGTAGTGTATGTTATATTGATAATATTGTGAGTAATAAGTATATTTATTATAGTTCTGACGATATTAACAGTATAATATGGGTGATAATGCATGTTATATTGATAATATTGGGAGTAATAAGTATAATTATTGTAGTTCTCGCGATAATAACTGCATAATATGGGTAATAATGCATGTTATATTGATAATATTGGAAGTAATAAGAATATTTATTGTAGTTCTCGCGATAATAACTGCTTAATATGGGTAATAATGCATAACATATTGATAAAATTAGGAGTAATAAGTATAATTATTATAGCTCTAGCGATAATAACTGCATAATAGGGGTAATAATGCATGTTATACTGATAATAATATAAGTAATAAGTATAACTATTATAGTCCTAGCGATAATAACTGTATAATATGATTAATAATGCATAACATATTGATAAAATTAGGAGTAATCAGTATAATCATTATAGTTCTAGCGATAATAACTGCATAATATCGGTAATAGTGTATGTTATATTGATAATATTGGGAGTAATAAGTATATTTATTATAGTTCTGACGATAATAACAGTATAATATGGGTGATAATGCATGTTATATTGATAATATTGGGAGTTATAAGTATAATTATTGTAGTTCTAGCGATAATAACTGCATAATATGGGTAATAATGCATGTTATATTGATAATATTGGGAGTTATAAGTATAATTATTGTAGTTCTAGCGATAATAACTGCATAATATGGGTAATAATGCATGTTATACTGATAATAATATAAGTAATAAGTATAACTATTATAGTTCTAGCGATAATAACTGTATAATATGATTAATAATGCATAACATATTGATAAAATTAGGAGTAATCAGTATAATTATTATAGTTCTAGCGATAATAACTGCATAATAGGGGTAATAATGCATGTTATACTGATAATAATATAAGTAATAAGTATAACTATTATAGTTCTAACGATAATAACTGTATAATATGGGTAATAATGCATAACATATTGATAAAATTAGGAGTAATAAGTATAATTATTATAGTTCTAGCGATAATAACTGCATAATATCGGTAGTAGTGTATGTTATATTGATAATATTGGGAGTAATAAGTATATTTATTATAGTTCTGACGATAATAACAGTATAATATGGATGATAACGCATGTTATATTGATAATATTGGGAGTAATAAGTATAATTATTGTAGTTCTAGCGATAATAACTGCATAATAGGGGCAATAGTGCATGTTGTATTGATAATATTGGGAGTAATAAGTATATTTATTATAGTTCTGACGATAATAACAGTATAATATGGGTAATAATGCATGTTATATTGATAATATTTGCAGTCATAAGTATAATTATTGTAGTTCTCGCGATAATAACTGCATAATATGGATAATAATGCATGTTATATTGATAATTTTGGGAGTAATAAGTATAATTATTGTAGTTCTCGCTACAATAACTGCTTAATATGGGTAATAATGCACAACATATTGATGAAATTAGGAGTAATAAGTATAATTATTATAGTTCTAGCGATAATAACTGCATAATATGGGTAATAGTGCATGTTATATTGATAATATTGGGAGTAATAAGTATATTTATTATAGTTCTGACGATAATAGCAGTATAATATGGGTGATAATGCATGTTATATTGATAATATTGGGAGTTATAAGTATAATTATTGTAGTTCTAGCGATAATAACTGCATAATATGGGTAATAATGCATGTTATATTGATAATATTGGGAGTAATAAGTATATTTGTTATAGTTCTGACGATAATAACAGTATAATACGGGTAATAATGCATGTTATATTGATAAAATTAGGAGTATTAAGTATAATTATTATAGCTCTAGCGATAATAACTGCATAATAGGGGTAATAATGCATGTTATACTGATAATAATATAAGTAATAAGTATAACTATTATAGTTCTAGCGATAATAACTGTATAATATGGGTAATAATGCATAACATATTGATAAAATTAGGAGTAATATGTATAATTATTATAGTTCTGGCGATAATAACTGCATAATATGGGTAATAATGCATGTTATACTGATAATATTGGGAGTAATAAGTATATTTATTATAGTTCTGGCGATAATAACAGTATAATATGGGTGATAATGCATGTTATATTGATAATATTGGGAGTTATAAGTATAATTATTGTAGTTCTAGCGATAATAACTGCATAATATGGGTAATAATGCATGTTATATTGATAATATTGGGAGTAATAAGTATATTTGTTATAGTTCTGACGATAATAACAGTATAATACGGGTAATAATGTATGTTATATTGATAAAATTAGGAGTATTAAGTATAATTATTATAGCTCTAGCGATAATAACTCCATAAGAGGGGTAATAATGCATGTTACACTGATAATAATATAAGTAATAAGTATAACTATTATAGTTCTAGCGATAATAACTGTATAATATGGGTAATAATGCATAACATATTGATAAAATTAGGAGTAATAAGTATAATTATTATAGTTCTGGCGATAATAACTGCATAATATGGGTAATAATGCATGTTATATTGATAATATTGGAAGTAATAAGAATATTTATTGTATTTCTCGCGATAATAACTGCTTAATATGGGTAATAATGCATAACATATTGATAAAATTAGGAGTAATAAGTATAATTATTATAGTTCTAGCGATAATAACTGCATAATAGGGGTAATAATGCATGATATATTGATAATATCGCGAGTAATAAGTATAATTATCATAGTTCTAGCAATAATAACTGCATAATATGGGTAATAATGCATGTTATATTGATAAAATGAGATGTAATGAGTATAATTATTATAGTTCTGGCGATAATAACTGTATAATATGGGTAATAATGCATAACATATTGATAAAATTAGGAGTATTAAGTATAATAATTATAGCTCTAGCGATAATAACTGCATAATAGGGGTAATAATGCATGTTATACTGATAATAATATAAGAAACAAGTAAAACTATTATAGTTCTAGCGATAATAACTGCATAATATGGGTAATAATGCATGTTATACTGATAATAATACAAGTAATATGTATAACTATTATAGTTCTAGCGACAATAACTGTATAATATGGGTAATAATGCATAACATATTGATAAAATTAGGAGTAATAAGTATAATTATTATAGTTCTAGCGATAATAACTGCATAATATCGGCAGTAGTGTATGTTATATTGATAATATTGTGAGTAATAAGTATATTTATTATAGTTCTGACGATATTAACAGTATAATATGGGTGATAATGCATGTTATATTGATAATATTGGGAGTAATAAGTATAATTATTGTAGTTCTCGCGATAATAACTGCATAATATGGGTAATAATGCATGTTATATTGATAATATTGGAAGTAATAAGAATATTTATTGTAGTTCTCGCGATAATAACTGCTTAATATGGGTAATAATGCATAACATATTGATAAAATTAGGAGTAATAAGTATAATTATTATAGCTCTAGCGATAATAACTGCATAATAGGGGTAATAATGCATGTTATACTGATAATAATATAAGTAATAAGTATAACTATTATAGTCCTAGCGATAATAACTGTATAATATGATTAATAATGCATAACATATTGATAAAATTAGGAGTAATCAGTATAATCATTATAGTTCTAGCGATAATAACTGCATAATATCGGTAATAGTGTATGTTATATTGATAATATTGGGAGTAATAAGTATATTTATTATAGTTCTGACGATAATAACAGTATAATATGGGTGATAATGCATGTTATATTGATAATATTGGGAGTTATAAGTATAATTATTGTAGTTCTAGCGATAATAACTGCATAATATGGGTAATAATGCATGTTATATTGATAAAATTAGGAGTATTAAGTATAATTATTATAGCTCTAGCGATAATAACTGCATAATAGGGGTAATAATGCATGTTACACTGATAATAATATAAGTAATAAGTATAACTATTATAGTTCTAGCGATAATAACTGTATAATATGGGTAATAATGCATAACATATTGATAAAATTAGGAGTAATAAGTATAATTATTATAGTTCTGGCGATAATAACTGCATAATATGGGTAATAATGCATGTTATATTGATAATATTGGAAGTAATAAGAATATTTATTGTAGTTCTCGCGATAATAACTGCTTAATATGGGTAATAATGCATAACATATTGATAAAATTAGGAGTAATCAGTATAATTATTATAGCTCTAGCGATAATAACTGCATAATAGGGGTAATAATGCATGTTATACTGATAATAATATAAGTAATAAGTATAACTATTATAGTCCTAGCGATAATAACTGTATAATATGATTAATAATGCATAACATATTGATAAAATTAGGAGTAATCAGTATAATCATTATAGTTCTAGCGATAATAACTGCATAATATCGGTAATAGTGTATGTTATATTGATAATATTGGGAGTAATAAGTATATTTATTATAGTTCTGACGATAATAACAGTATAATATGGGTGATAATGCATGTTATATTGATAATATTGGGAGTTATAAGTATAATTATTGTAGTTCTAGCGATAATAACTGCATAATATGGGTAATAATGCATGTTATATTGATAATATTGGGAGTAATAAGTATATTTGTTATAGTTCTGACGATAATAACAGTATAATACGGGTAATAATGTATGTTATATTGATAAAATTAGGAGTATTAAGTATAATTATTATAGCTCTAGCGATAATAACTGCATAATAGGGGTAATAATGCATGTTACACTGATAATAATATAAGTAATAAGTATAACTATTATAGTTCTAGCGATAATAACTGTATAATATGGGTAATAATGCATAACATATTGATAAAATTAGGAGTAATAAGTATAATTATTATAGTTCTGGCGATAATAACTGCATAATATGGGTAATAATGCATGTTATATTGATAATATTGGAAGTAATAAGAATATTTATTGTATTTCTCGCGATAATAACTGCTTAATATGGGTAATAATGCATAACATATTGATAAAATTAGGAGTAATAAGTATAATTATTATAGTTCTAGTGATAATAACTGCATAATAGGGGTAATAATGCATGATATATTGATAATATCGCGAGTAATAAGTATAATTATCATAGTTCTAGCAATAATAACTGCATAATATGGGTAATAATGCATGTTATATTGATAAAATGAGATGTAATGAGTATAATTATTATAGTTCTGGCGATAATAACTGTATAATATGGGTAATAATGCATAACATATTGATAAATTTAGGAGTATTAAGTATAATAATTATAGCTCTAGCGATAATAACTGCATAATAGGGGTAATAATGCATGTTATACTGATAATAATACAAGTAATATGTATAACTATTATAGTTCTAGCGACAATAACTGTATAATATGGGTAATAATGCATAACATATTGATAAAATTAGGAGTAATAAGTATAATTATTATAGTTCTAGCGATAATAACTGCATAATATCGGCAGTAGTGTATGTTATATTGATAATATTGTGAGTAATAAGTATATTTGTTATAGTTCTGACGATATTAACAGTATAATATGGGTGATAATGCATGTTATATTGATAATATTGGGAGTAATAAGTATAATTATTGTAGTTCTAGCGATAATAACTGCATAATATGGGCAATAATGCATGTTATATTGATAAAATGAGGAGTAATAAGTATAATCATTATAGTTCTGGCGATAATAACTGCATAATATCGGTAATAATGCATGTTATATTGATAATATTGGGAGTAATAAGTATATTTATTATAGTTCTGACGATAATAAACGTATAATATGGGTAATAATGCATGTTATATTGATAATATTGGGAGTAATAGGTATATTTATTATAGTTCTGACGATAATAACTGTATAATATGGGTAATAATGCATAACATATTAATAAAATTAGGAGTATTAAGTATAATTATTATAGTTCTAGCGATAATAACTGCATAATAGGGGTAATAATGCATGATATATTGATAATATCGCGAGTAATAAGTATAATTATCATAGTTCTAGCAATAATAACTGCATAATATGGGTAATAATGCATGTTATATTGATAATATTGGGAGTAATAAGTATATTTATTATAGTTCTGACGATAATAACCGTATAATATGGGTAATAATGCATGTTGTATTGATAATATTCGGAGTAATAAGTATAATTATTATATTTCTGGCGATAATAACTGCATAATATGGGTAACAATGCATGTTGTACTGATAATAATATAAGAAACAAGTAAAACTATTATAGTTCTAGCGATAATAACTGCATAATATGGGTAATAATGCATGTTATACTAATAATAATATAAGTAATATGTATAACTATTATAGTTCTAGCGATAATAACTGTATAATATGATTAATAATGCATAACATATTGATAAAATTAGGAGTAATCAGTATAATTATTATAGTTCTAGCGATAATAACTGCATAATATGGGTAATAATGCATGTTATATTGATAATATTGGGAGTAATAAGTATATTTATTATAGTTCTGACGATAATAACAGTATAATATGGGTGATAATGCATGTTATATTGATAATATTGGGAGTTATAAGTATAATTATTGTAGTTCTAGCGATAATAACTGCATAATATGGGTAATAATGCATGTTATACTGATAATAATATAAGTAATAAGTAAAACTATTATAGTTCTAGCGATAATAACTGCATAATAGGGGTAATAATGCATGTTATACTGATAATAATATAAGTAATAAGTATAACTATTATAATTCTAGCGATAATAACTGTATAATATGATTAATAATGCATAACATATTGATAAAATTAGGAGTAATCAGTATAATTATTATAGTTCTTGCGATAATAACTGCATAATAGGGGTAATAATGCATGTTATACTGATAATAATATAAGTAATAAGTATAACTATTATAGTTCTAACGATAATAACTGTATAATATGGGTAATAATGCATAACATAATGATAAAATTAGGAGTATTAAGTATAATTATTATAGTTCTGGCGATAATAACTGCATAATATCGGTAATAATGCATGTTATATTGATAATATTGGGAGTAATAAGTATATTTATTTTAGTTCTGACGATAATAACAGTATAATATGGGTAATAATGCATGTTATATTGATAACATTTGCAGTCATAAGTATAATTATTGTAGTTCTCGCGATAATAACTGCATAATATGGATAATAATGCATGTTATATTGATAATTTTGGGAGTAATAAGTATAATTATTGTAGTTCTAGCGATAATAACTGCATAATATGGGTAATAATGCATAACATATTGATAAAATTAGGAGTAATAAGTATAATTATTATAGCTCTAGCGATAATAACTGCATAATAGGGGTAATAATGCATGTTATACTGATAATAATATAAGTAATAAGTATAACTATTATAGTCCTAGCGATAATAACTGTATAATATGATTAATAATGCATAACATATTGATAAAATTAGGAGTAATCAGTATAATCATTATAGTTCTAGCGATAATAACTGCATAATATCGGTAATAGTGTATGTTATATTGATAATATTGGGAGTAATAAGTATATTTATTATAGTTCTGACGATAATAACAGTATAATATGGGTGATAATGCATGTTATATTGATAATATTGGGAGTTATAAGTATAATTATTGTAGTTCTAGCGATAATAACTGCATAATATGGGTAATAATGCATGTTATATTGATAATATTGGGAGTAATAAGTATATTTGTTATAGTTCTGACGATAATAACAGTATAATACGGGTAATAATGTATGTTATATTGATAAAATTAGGAGTATTAAGTATAATTATTATAGCTCTAGCGATAATAACTGCATAATAGGGGTAATAATGCATGTTACACTGATAATAATATAAGTAATAAGTATAACTATTATAGTTCTAACGAAAATAACTGTATAATATGGGTAATAATGCATGTTATACTAATAATAATATAAGTAATATGTATAACTATTATAGTTCCAGCGATAATAACTGTATAATATGATTAATAATGCATAACATATTGATAAAATTAGGAGTAATCAGTATAGTTATTGTAGTTCTAGCGATAATAACTGCATAATATGGGTAATAATGCATGTTATATTGATAATATTGGGAGTAATAAGTATAATTATTGTAGTTCTAGCGATAATAACTGTATAATATGGGTAATAATGCATGTTATATTGATAAAATGAGGAGTAATAAGTATAATCATTATAGTTCTGGCGATAATAACTGCATAATATCCGTAATAATGCATGTTATATTGATAATATTGGGAGTAATAAGTATATTTATTATAGTTCTGACGATAATAAACGTATAATATGGGTAATAATGCATGTTATATTGATAATATTGGGAGTAATAAGTATATTTATTATAGTTCTGACGATAATAACTGTATAATATGGGTAATAATGCATAACATATTAATAAAATTAGGAGTATTAAGTATAATTATTATAGTTCTAGCGATAATAACTGCATAATAGGGGTAATAATGCATGATATATTGATAATATCGCGAGTAATAAGTATAATTATCATAGTTCTAGCAATAATAACTGCATAATATGGGTAATAATGCATGTTATATTGATAAAATGAGGAGTAATAAGTATAATTATTATAGTTCTGGCGGTAATAACTGCATAATTAGGGTCATAATGCATGTTATATTGATAAAATGAGGAGTAATAAGTATAATTATTATAGTTCTGGCGATAATAACTGCATAATAGGGGTAATAATGCATGTTATACTGATAATAATATAAGGAATAAGTATAACTATTATAGTTCTAACGAAAATAACTGTATAATATGGGTAATAATGCATGTTATACTAATAATAATATAAGTAATATGTATAACTATTATAGTTCTAGCGATAATAACTGCATAATATCGGTAATAGTGTATGTTATATTGATAATATTGGGAGCAATAAGTATATTTATTATAGCTCTGACGATAATAACAGTATAATATGGGTGATAATGCATGTTATATTGATAATATTGGGAGTTATAAGTATAATTATTGTAGTTCTAGCGATAATAACTGCATAATATGGGTAATAATGCATGTTATATTGATAATATTGGGAGTAATAAGTATATTTGTTATAGTTCTGACGATAATAACAGTATAATACGGGTAATAATGCATGTTATATTGATAAAATTAGGAGTATTAAGTATAATTATTATAGCTCTAGCGATAATAACTGCATAATAGGGGTAATAATGCATGTTATACTGATAATAATATAAGTAATAAGTATAACTATTATAGTTCTAGCGATAATAACTGTATAATATGATTAATAATGCATAACATATTGATAAAATTAGGAGTAATCAGTATAATTATTGTAGTTCTAGCGATAATAACTGCATAATATGGGTAATAATGCATGCTATATTGATAATATTGGGAGTAATAAGTATATTTGTTATAGTTCTGACGATAATAACAGTATAATATGGGTAATAATGCATGTTGTATTGATAATATTCGGAGTAATAAGTATAATTATTATATTTCTGGCGATAATAACTGCATAATATGGGTAACAATGCATGTTGTACTGATAATAATATAAGAAACAAGTAAAACTATTATAGTTCTAGCGATAATAACTGCATAATATGGGTAATAATGCATGTTATACTAATAATAATATAAGTAATATGTATAACTATTATAGTTCTAGCTATAATAACTGCATAATATCGGTAATAATGCATGTTATATTGATAAAATTGGGAGTAATAAGTATATTTATTATATTTCTGACGATAATAACCGTATAATATGGGTACTAATGCATGTTGTATTGATAATATTCGGAGTAATAAGTATAATTATTATATTTGTGGCGATAATAACTGCATAATATGGGTAACAATGCATGTTATACTGATAATAATATAAGTAATAAGTATAACTATTATAGTTCTAGCGATAATAACTGTATAATATGATTAATAATGCATAACATATTGATAAAATTAGGAGTAATCAGTATAATTATTATAGTTCTTGCGATAATAACTGCATAATATGGATAATAATGCATGTTATACTGATAATAATATAAGTAATAAGTATAACTATTATAGTTCTAACGATAATAACTGTATAATATGGGTAATAATGCATAACATATTGATAAAATTAGGAGTATTAAGTATAATTATTATAGTTCTGGCGATAATAACTGCATAATATCGGTAATAATGCATGTTATATTGATAATATTGGGAGTAATAAGTATATTTATTATAGTTCTGACGATAATAACTGTATAATATGGGTAATAATGCATAACATATTAATAAAATTAGGAGTATTAAGTATAATTATTATAGTTCTAGCGATAATAACTGCATAATAGGGGTAATAATGCATGTTATACTGATAATAATGTAAGTAATAAGTATAACTGTTATAATTCTAGCGATAATAACTGTATAATATGGGTAATAATGCATAACATATTGATGAAATTAGGAGTAATAAGTATAATTATTATAGTTCTAGCGATAATAACTGCATAATATGGGTAATAGTGCATGTTATATTGATAATATTGGGAGTAATAAGTATATTTATTATAGTTCTGACGATAATAACAGTATAATATGGGTAATAATGCATGTTATATTGATAATATTTGCAGTCATAAGTATAATTATTGTAGTTCTCGCGATAATAACTGCATAATATGGATAATAATGCATGTTATATTGATAATTTTGGGAGTAATAAGTATAATTATTGTAGTTCTCGCTATAATAACTGCTTAATATGGGTAATAATGCACAACATATTGATAAAATTAGGAGTAATAAGTATAATTATTATAGTTCTAGCGATAATAACTGCATAATAGGGGTAATAATGCATGATATATTGATAATATCGCGAGTAATAAGTATAATTATCATAGTTCTAGCAATAATAACTGCATAATATGTGTAATAATGCATGTTATATTGATAAAATGAGGAGTAATAAGTATAATTATTATAGTTCTGGCGATAATAACTGCATAATTAGGGTAATAATGCATGTTATATTGATAAAATGAGGAGTAATAAGTATAATTATTATAGTTCTGGCGATAATAACTGCATAATAGGGGTAATAATGCATGTTATACTGATAATAATATAAGTAATAAGTAAAACTATTATAGTTCTAGCGATAATAACTGCATAATAGGGGTAATAATGCATGTTATACTGATAATAATATAAGTAATAAGTATAACTATTATAATTCTAGCGATAATAACTGTATAATATGATTAATAATGCATAACATATTGATAAAATTAGGAGTAATCAGTATAATTATTATAGTTCTTGCGATAATAACTGCATAATAGGGGTAATAATGCATGTTATACTGATAATAATATAAGTAATAAGTATAACTATTATAGTTCTAACGATAATAACTGTATAATATGGGTAATAATGCATAACATAATGATAAAATTAGGAGTATTAAGTATAATTATTATAGTTCTGGCGATAATAACTGCATAATATCGGTAATAATGCATGTTATATTGATAATATTGGGAGTAATAAGTATATTTATTTTAGTTCTGACGATAATAACAGTATAATATGGGTAATAATGCATGTTATATTGATAACATTTGCAGTCATAAGTATAATTATTGTAGTTCTCGCGATAATAACTGCATAATATGGATAATAATGCATGTTATATTGATAATTTTGGGAGTAATAAGTATAATTATTGTAGTTCTAGCGATAATAACTGCATAATATGGGTAATAATGCATAACATATTGATAAAATTAGGAGTAATAAGTATAATTATTATAGCTCTAGCGATAATAACTGCATAATAGGGGTAATAATGCATGTTATACTGATAATAATATAAGTAATAAGTATAACTATTATAGTCCTAGCGATAATAACTGTATAATATGATTAATAATGCATAACATATTGATAAAATTAGGAGTAATCAGTATAATCATTATAGTTCTAGCGATAATAACTGCATAATATCGGTAATAGTGTATGTTATATTGATAATATTGGGAGTAATAAGTATATTTATTATAGTTCTGACGATAATAACAGTATAATATGGGTGATAATGCATGTTATATTGATAATATTGGGAGTTATAAGTATAATTATTGTAGTTCTAGCGATAATAACTGCATAATATGGGTAATAATGCATGTTATATTGATAATATTGGGAGTAATAAGTATATTTGTTATAGTTCTGACGATAATAACAGTATAATACGGGTAATAATGTATGTTATATTGATAAAATTAGGAGTATTAAGTATAATTATTATAGCTCTAGCGATAATAACTGCATAATAGGGGTAATAATGCATGTTACACTGATAATAATATAAGTAATAAGTATAACTATTATAGTTCTAACGAAAATAACTGTATAATATGGGTAATAATGCATGTTATACTAATAATAATATAAGTAATATGTATAACTATTATAGTTCCAGCGATAATAACTGTATAATATGATTAATAATGCATAACATATTGATAAAATTAGGAGTAATCAGTATAGTTATTGTAGTTCTAGCGATAATAACTGCATAATATGGGTAATAATGCATGTTATATTGATAATATTGGGAGTAATAAGTATAATTATTGTAGTTCTAGCGATAATAACTGTATAATATGGGTAATAATGCATGTTATATTGATAAAATGAGGAGTAATAAGTATAATCATTATAGTTCTGGCGATAATAACTGCATAATATCCGTAATAATGCATGTTATATTGATAATATTGGGAGTAATAAGTATATTTATTATAGTTCTGACGATAATAAACGTATAATATGGGTAATAATGCATGTTATATTGATAATATTGGGAGTAATAAGTATATTTATTATAGTTCTGACGATAATAACTGTATAATATGGGTAATAATGCATAACATATTAATAAAATTAGGAGTATTAAGTATAATTATTATAGTTCTAGCGATAATAACTGCATAATAGGGGTAATAATGCATGATATATTGATAATATCGCGAGTAATAAGTATAATTATCATAGTTCTAGCAATAATAACTGCATAATATGGGTAATAATGCATGTTATATTGATAAAATGAGGAGTAATAAGTATAATTATTATAGTTCTGGCGGTAATAACTGCATAATTAGGGTCATAATGCATGTTATATTGATAAAATGAGGAGTAATAAGTATAATTATTATAGTTCTGGCGATAATAACTGCATAATAGGGGTAATAATGCATGTTATACTGATAATAATATAAGGAATAAGTATAACTATTATAGTTCTAACGAAAATAACTGTATAATATGGGTAATAATGCATGTTATACTAATAATAATATAAGTAATATGTATAACTATTATAGTTCTAGCGATAATAACTGCATAATATCGGTAATAGTGTATGTTATATTGATAATATTGGGAGCAATAAGTATATTTATTATAGCTCTGACGATAATAACAGTATAATATGGGTGATAATGCATGTTATATTGATAATATTGGGAGTTATAAGTATAATTATTGTAGTTCTAGCGATAATAACTGCATAATATGGGTAATAATGCATGTTATATTGATAATATTGGGAGTAATAAGTATATTTGTTATAGTTCTGACGATAATAACAGTATAATACGGGTAATAATGCATGTTATATTGATAAAATTAGGAGTATTAAGTATAATTATTATAGCTCTAGCGATAATAACTGCATAATAGGGGTAATAATGCATGTTATACTGATAATAATATAAGTAATAAGTATAACTATTATAGTTCTAGCGATAATAACTGTATAATATGATTAATAATGCATAACATATTGATAAAATTAGGAGTAATCAGTATAATTATTGTAGTTCTAGCGATAATAACTGCATAATATGGGTAATAATGCATGCTATATTGATAATATTGGGAGTAATAAGTATATTTGTTATAGTTCTGACGATAATAACAGTATAATATGGGTAATAATGCATGTTGTATTGATAATATTCGGAGTAATAAGTATAATTATTATATTTCTGGCGATAATAACTGCATAATATGGGTAACAATGCATGTTGTACTGATAATAATATAAGAAACAAGTAAAACTATTATAGTTCTAGCGATAATAACTGCATAATATGGGTAATAATGCATGTTATACTAATAATAATATAAGTAATATGTATAACTATTATAGTTCTAGCTATAATAACTGCATAATATCGGTAATAATGCATGTTATATTGATAAAATTGGGAGTAATAAGTATATTTATTATATTTCTGACGATAATAACCGTATAATATGGGTACTAATGCATGTTGTATTGATAATATTCGGAGTAATAAGTATAATTATTATATTTGTGGCGATAATAACTGCATAATATGGGTAACAATGCATGTTATACTGATAATAATATAAGTAATAAGTATAACTATTATAGTTCTAGCGATAATAACTGTATAATATGATTAATAATGCATAACATATTGATAAAATTAGGAGTAATCAGTATAATTATTATAGTTCTTGCGATAATAACTGCATAATATGGATAATAATGCATGTTATACTGATAATAATATAAGTAATAAGTATAACTATTATAGTTCTAACGATAATAACTGTATAATATGGGTAATAATGCATAACATATTGATAAAATTAGGAGTATTAAGTATAATTATTATAGTTCTGGCGATAATAACTGCATAATATCGGTAATAATGCATGTTATATTGATAATATTGGGAGTAATAAGTATATTTATTATAGTTCTGACGATAATAACTGTATAATATGGGTAATAATGCATAACATATTAATAAAATTAGGAGTATTAAGTATAATTATTATAGTTCTAGCGATAATAACTGCATAATAGGGGTAATAATGCATGTTATACTGATAATAATGTAAGTAATAAGTATAACTGTTATAATTCTAGCGATAATAACTGTATAATATGGGTAATAATGCATAACATATTGATGAAATTAGGAGTAATAAGTATAATTATTATAGTTCTAGCGATAATAACTGCATAATATGGGTAATAGTGCATGTTATATTGATAATATTGGGAGTAATAAGTATATTTATTATAGTTCTGACGATAATAACAGTATAATATGGGTAATAATGCATGTTATATTGATAATATTTGCAGTCATAAGTATAATTATTGTAGTTCTCGCGATAATAACTGCATAATATGGATAATAATGCATGTTATATTGATAATTTTGGGAGTAATAAGTATAATTATTGTAGTTCTCGCTATAATAACTGCTTAATATGGGTAATAATGCACAACATATTGATAAAATTAGGAGTAATAAGTATAATTATTATAGTTCTAGCGATAATAACTGCATAATAGGGGTAATAATGCATGATATATTGATAATATCGCGAGTAATAAGTATAATTATCATAGTTCTAGCAATAATAACTGCATAATATGTGTAATAATGCATGTTATATTGATAAAATGAGGAGTAATAAGTATAATTATTATAGTTCTGGCGATAATAACTGCATAATTAGGGTAATAATGCATGTTATATTGATAAAATGAGGAGTAATAAGTATAATTATTATAGTTCTGGCGATAATAACTGCATAATAGGGGTAATAATGCATGTTATACTGATAATAATATAAGTAATAAGTATAACTATTATAGTTCTAACGAAAATAACTGTATAATATGGGTAATAATGCATGTTATACTAATAATAATATAAGTAATATGTATAACTATTATAGTTCTAGCGATAATAACTGCATAATATCGGTAATAGTGTATGTTATATTGATAATATTGGGAGTAATAAGTATATTTATTATAGTTCTGACGATAATAACAGTATAATATGGGTAATAATGCATGTTATACTAATAATAATATAAGTAATATGTATAACTATTATAGTTCCAGCGATAATAACTGTATAATATGATTAATAATGCATAACATATTGATAAAATTAGGAGTAATCAGTATAATTATTGTAGTTCTAGCGATAATAACTGCATAATATGGGTAATAATGCATGTTATATTGATAATATTGGGAGTAATAAGTATATTTGTTATAGTTCTGACGATAATAACAGTATAATATGGGTAATAATGCATGTTGTATTGATAATATTCGGAGTAATAAGTATAATTATTATATTTCTGGCGATAATAACTGCATAATATGGGTAACAATGTATGTTGTACTGATAATAATATAAGAAACAAGTAAAACTATTATAGTTCTAGCGATAATAACTGCATAATATGGGTAATAATGCATGTTATACTAATAATAATATAAGTAATATGTCTAACTATTATAGTTCTAGCGATAATAACTGTATAATATGGGTAATAATGCATAACATATTGATAAAATTAGGAGTAATAAGTATAATTATTATAGTTCTGGCGATAATAACTGCATAATATGGGTAATAATGCATGTTATATTGATAATATTGGAAGTAATAAGAATATTTATTGTATTTCTCGCGATAATAACTGCTTAATATGGGTAATAAGACATAACATATTGATAAAATTAGGAGTAATAAGTATAATTATTATAGTTCTAGCGATAATAACTGCATAATAGGGGTAATAATGCATGATATATTGATAATATTGCGAGTAATAAGTATAATTATCATAGTTCTAGCAATAATAACTGCATAATATGGGTAATAATGCATGTTATATTGATAAAATGAGATGTAATGAGTATAATTATTATAGTTCTGGCGATAATAACTGTATAATATGGGTAATAATGCATAACATATTGATAAAATTAGGAGTATTAAGTATAATAATTATAGCTCTAGCGATAATAACTGCATAATAGGGGTAATAATGCATGTTATACTGATAATAATATAAGAAACAAGTAAAACTATTATAGTTCTAGCGATAATAACTGCATAATATGGGTAATAATGCATGTTATACTGATAATAATACAAGTAATATGTATAACTATTATAGTTCTAGCGACAATAACTGTATAATATGGGTAATAATGCATAACATATTGATAAAATTAGGAGTAATAAGTATAATTATTATAGTTCTAGCGATAATAACTGCATAATATCGGCAGTAGTGTATGTTATATTGATAATATTGTGAGTAATAAGTATATTTATTATAGTTCTGACGATATTAACAGTATAATATGGGTGATAATGCATGTTATATTGATAATATTGGGAGTAATAAGTATAATTATTGTAGTTCTAGCGATAATAACTGCATAATATGGGTAATAATGCATGTTATATTGATAAAATGAGGAGTAATAAGTATAATCATTATAGTTCTGGCGATAATAACTGCATAATATCGGTAATAATGCATGTTATATTGATAATATTGGGAGTAATAAGTATATTTATTATAGTTCTGACGATAATAACTGTATAATATGGGTAATAATGCATAACATATTAATAAAATTAGGAGTATTAAGTATAATTATTATAGTTCTAGCGATAATAACTGCATAATATGGGTAATAGTGCATGTTATATTGATAATATTGGGAGTAATATGTATATTTATTATAGTTCTGACGATAATAACAGTATAATATGGGTAATAATGCATGTTATATTGATAATATTTGCAGTCATAAGTATAATTATTGTAGTTCTCGCGATAATAACTGCATAATATGGATAATAATGCATGTTATATTGATAATATTGGGAGTAATAAGTATAATTATTGTAGTTCTCGCTATAATAACTGCTTAATATGGGTAATAATGCACAACATATTGATAAAATTAGGAGTAATAAGTATAATTATTATAGTTCTAGCGATAATAACTGCATAATAGGGGTAATAATGCATGATATATTGATAATATCGCGAGTAATAAGTATAATTATCATAGTTATAGCAATAATAACTGCATAATATGGGTAATAATGCATGTTATATTGATAAAATGAGGAGTAATAAGTATAATTATTATAGTTCTGGCGATAATAACTGCATAATAGGGGTAATAATGCATGTTATACTGATAATAATATAAGGAATAAGTATAACTATTATAGTTCTAACGAAAATAACTGTATAATATGGGTAATAATGCATGTTATACTAATAATAATATAAGTAATATGTATAACTATTATAGTTCTAGCGATAATAACTGCATAATATCGGTAATAGTGTATGTTATATTGATAATATTGGGAGTAATAAGTATATTTATTATAGCTCTGACGATAATAACAGTATAATATGGGTGATAATGCATGTTATATTGATAATATTGGGAGTTATAAGTATAATTATTGTAGTTCTAGCGATAATAACTGCATAATATGGGTAATAATGCATGTTATATTGATAATATTGGGAGTAATAAGTATATTTGTTATAGTTCTGACGATAATAACAGTATAATACGGGTAATAATGCATGTTATATTGATAAAATTAGGAGTATTAAGTATAATTATTATAGCTCTAGCGATAATAACTGCATAATAGGTTTAATAATGCATGTTATACTGATAATAATATAAGTAATAAGTATAACTATTATAGTTCTAGCGATAATAACTGTATAATATGGGTAATAATGCATAACATATTGATAAAATTAGGAGTAACATGTATAATTATTATAGTTCTGGCGATAATAACTGCATAATATGGGTAATAATGCATGTTATACTAATAATAATATAAGTAATATGTATAACTATTATAGTTCCAGCGATAATAACTGTATAATATGATTAATAATGCATAACATATTGATAAAATTAGGAGTAATCAGTATAATTATTGTAGTTCTAGCGATAATAACTGCATAATATGGGTAATAATGCATGTTATATTGATAATATTGGGAGTAATAAGTATATTTGTTATAGTTCTGACGATAATAACAGTATAATATGGGTAATAATGCATGTTATACTAATAATAATATAAGTAATATGTATAACTATTATAGTTCTAGCGATAATAACTGTATAATATCGGTAATAGTGTATGTTATATTGATAATATTGGGAGTAATAAGTATATTTATTATAGTTCTGACGATAATAAACGTATAATATGGGTAATAATGCATGTTATATTGATAATATTGGGAGTAATAAGTATATTTATTATAGTTCTGACGATAATAAACGTATAATATGGGTAATAATGCATGTTATATTGATAACATTGGGAGTAATAAGTATATTTATTATAGTTCTGACGATAATAACTGTATAATATGGGTAATAATGCATAACATATTAATAAAATTAGGAGTATTAAGTATAATTATTATAGTTCTAGCGATAATAACTGCATAATAGGGGTAATAATGCATGATATATTGATAATATCGCGAGTAATAAGTATAATTATCATAGTTCTAGCAATAATAACTGCATAATATGGGTAATAATGCATGTTATATTGATAAAATGAGGAGTAATAAGTATAATTATTATAGTTCTGGCGGTAATAACTGCATAATTAGGGTCATAATGCATGTTATATTGATAAAATGAGGAGTAATAAGTATAATTATTATAGTTCTGGCGATAATAACTGCATAATAGGGGTAATAATGCATGTTATACTGATAATAATATAAGGAATAAGTATAACTATTATAGTTCTAACGAAAATAACTGTATAATATGGGTAATAATGCATGTTATACTAATAATAATATAAGTAATATGTATAACTATTATAGTTCTAGCGATAATAACTGCATAATATCGGTAATAGTGTATGTTATATTGATAATATTGGGAGCAATAAGTATATTTATTATAGCTCTGACGATAATAACAGTATAATATGGGTGATAATGCATGTTATATTGATAATATTGGGAGTTATAAGTATAATTATTGTAGTTCTAGCGATAATAACTGCATAATATGGGTAATAATGCATGTTATATTGATAATATTGGGAGTAATAAGTATATTTGTTATAGTTCTGACGATAATAACAGTATAATACGGGTAATAATGCATGTTATATTGATAAAATTAGGAGTATTAAGTATAATTATTATAGCTCTAGCGATAATAACTGCATAATAGGGGTAATAATGCATGTTATACTGATAATAATATAAGTAATAAGTATAACTATTATAGTTCTAGCGATAATAACTGTATAATATGATTAATAATGCATAACATATTGATAAAATTAGGAGTAATCAGTATAATTATTGTAGTTCTAGCGATAATAACTGCATAATATGGGTAATAATGCATGTTATATTGATAATATTGGGAGTAATAAGTATATTTGTTATAGTTCTGACGATAATAACAGTATAATATGGGTAATAATGCATGTTGTATTGATAATATTCGGAGTAATAAGTATAATTATTATATTTCTGGCGATAATAACTGCATAATATGGGTAACAATGCATGTTGTACTGATAATAATATAAGAAACAAGTAAAACTATTATAGTTCTAGCGATAATAACTGCATAATATGGGTAATAATGCATGTTATACTAATAATAATATAAGTAATATGTATAACTATTATAGTTCTAGCTATAATAACTGCATAATATCGGTAATAATGCATGTTATATTGATAAAATTGGGAGTAATAAGTATATTTATTATATTTCTGACGATAATAACCGTATAATATGGGTACTAATGCATGTTGTATTGATAATATTCGGAGTAATAAGTATAATTATTATATTTGTGGCGATAATAACTGCATAATATGGGTAACAATGCATGTTATACTGATAATAATATAAGTAATAAGTATAACTATTATAGTTCTAGCGATAATAACTGTATAATATGATTAATAATGCATAACATATTGATAAAATTAGGAGTAATCAGTATAATTATTATAGTTCTTGCGATAATAACTGCATAATAGGGATAATAATGCATGTTATACTGATAATAATATAAGTAATAAGTATAACTATTATAGTTCTAACGATAATAACTGTATAATATGGGTAATAATGCATAACATATTGATAAAATTAGGAGTATTAAGTATAATTATTATAGTTCTGGCGATAATAACTGCATAATATCGGTAATAATGCATGTTATATTGATAATATTGGGAGTAATAAGTATATTTATTATAGTTCTGACGATAATAACTGTATAATATGGGTAATAATGCATAACATATTAATAAAATTAGGAGTATTAAGTATAATTATTATAGTTCTAGCGATAATAACTGCATAATAGGGGTAATAATGCATGTTATACTGATAATAATGTAAGTAATAAGTATAACTGTTATAATTCTAGCGATAATAACTGTATAATATGGGTAATAATGCATAACATATTGATGAAATTAGGAGTAATAAGTATAATTATTATAGTTCTAGCGATAATAACTGCATAATATGGGTAATAGTGCATGTTATATTGATAATATTGGGAGTAATAAGTATATTTATTATAGTTCTGACGATAATAACAGTATAATATGGGTAATAATGCATGTTATATTGATAATATTTGCAGTCATAAGTATAATTATTGTAGTTCTCGCGATAATAACTGCATAATATGGATAATAATGCATGTTATATTGATAATTTTGGGAGTAATAAGTATAATTATTGTAGTTCTCGCTATAATAACTGCTTAATATGGGTAATAATGCACAACATATTGATAAAATTAGGAGTAATAAGTATAATTATTATAGTTCTAGCGATAATAACTGCATAATAGGGGTAATAATGCATGATATATTGATAATATCGCGAGTAATAAGTATAATTATCATAGTTCTAGCAATAATAACTGCATAATATGGGTAATAATGCATGTTATATTGATAAAATGAGGAGTAATAAGTATAATTATTATAGTTCTGGCGATAATAACTGCATAATTAGGGTAATAATGCATGTTATATTGATAAAATGAGGAGTAATAAGTATAATTATTATAGTTCTGGCGATAATAACTGCATAATAGGGGTAATAATGCATGTTATACTGATAATAATATAAGTAATAAGTATAACTATTATAGTTCTAACGAAAATAACTGTATAATATGGGTAATAATGCATGTTATACTAATAATAATATAAGTAATATGTATAACTATTATAGTTCTAGCGATAATAACTGCATAATATCGGTAATAGTGTATGTTATATTGATAATATTGGGAGTAATAAGTATATTTATTATAGTTCTGACGATAATAACAGTATAATATGGGTAATAATGCATGTTATACTAATAATAATATAAGTAATATGTATAACTATTATAGTTCCAGCGATAATAACTGTATAATATGATTAATAATGCATAACATATTGATAAAATTAGGAGTAATCAGTATAATTATTGTAGTTCTAGCGATAATAACTGCATAATATGGGTAATAATGCATGTTATATTGATAATATTGGGAGTAATAAGTATATTTGTTATAGTTCTGACGATAATAACAGTATAATATGGGTAATAATGCATGTTGTATTGATAATATTCGGAGTAATAAGTATAATTATTATATTTCTGGCGATAATAACTGCATAATATGGGTAACAATGTATGTTGTACTGATAATAATATAAGAAACAAGTAAAACTATTATAGTTCTAGCGATAATAACTGCATAATATGGGTAATAATGCATGTTATACTAATAATAATATAAGTAATATGTCTAACTATTATAGTTCTAGCGATAATAACTGTATAATATGGGTAATAATGCATAACATATTGATAAAATTAGGAGTAATAAGTATAATTATTATAGTTCTGGCGATAATAACTGCATAATATGGGTAATAATGCATGTTATATTGATAATATTGGAAGTAATAAGAATATTTATTGTATTTCTCGCGATAATAACTGCTTAATATGGGTAATAAGACATAACATATTGATAAAATTAGGAGTAATAAGTATAATTATTATAGTTCTAGCGATAATAACTGCATAATAGGGGTAATAATGCATGATATATTGATAATATTGCGAGTAATAAGTATAATTATCATAGTTCTAGCAATAATAACTGCATAATATGGGTAATAATGCATGTTATATTGATAAAATGAGATGTAATGAGTATAATTATTATAGTTCTGGCGATAATAACTGTATAATATGGGTAATAATGCATAACATATTGATAAAATTAGGAGTATTAAGTATAATAATTATAGCTCTAGCGATAATAACTGCATAATAGGGGTAATAATGCATGTTATACTGATAATAATATAAGAAACAAGTAAAACTATTATAGTTCTAGCGATAATAACTGCATAATATGGGTAATAATGCATGTTATACTGATAATAATACAAGTAATATGTATAACTATTATAGTTCTAGCGACAATAACTGTATAATATGGGTAATAATGCATAACATATTGATAAAATTAGGAGTAATAAGTATAATTATTATAGTTCTAGCGATAATAACTGCATAATATCGGCAGTAGTGTATGTTATATTGATAATATTGTGAGTAATAAGTATATTTATTATAGTTCTGACGATATTAACAGTATAATATGGGTGATAATGCATGTTATATTGATAATATTGGGAGTAATAAGTATAATTATTGTAGTTCTAGCGATAATAACTGCATAATATGGGTAATAATGCATGTTATATTGATAAAATGAGGAGTAATAAGTATAATCATTATAGTTCTGGCGATAATAACTGCATAATATCGGTAATAATGCATGTTATATTGATAATATTGGGAGTAATAAGTATATTTATTATAGTTCTGACGATAATAACTGTATAATATGGGTAATAATGCATAACATATTAATAAAATTAGGAGTATTAAGTATAATTATTATAGTTCTAGCGATAATAACTGCATAATATGGGTAATAGTGCATGTTATATTGATAATATTGGGAGTAATATGTATATTTATTATAGTTCTGACGATAATAACAGTATAATATGGGTAATAATGCATGTTATATTGATAATATTTGCAGTCATAAGTATAATTATTGTAGTTCTCGCGATAATAACTGCATAATATGGATAATAATGCATGTTATATTGATAATATTGGGAGTAATAAGTATAATTATTGTAGTTCTCGCTATAATAACTGCTTAATATGGGTAATAATGCACAACATATTGATAAAATTAGGAGTAATAAGTATAATTATTATAGTTCTAGCGATAATAACTGCATAATAGGGGTAATAATGCATGATATATTGATAATATCGCGAGTAATAAGTATAATTATCATAGTTATAGCAATAATAACTGCATAATATGGGTAATAATGCATGTTATATTGATAAAATGAGGAGTAATAAGTATAATTATTATAGTTCTGGCGATAATAACTGCATAATAGGGGTAATAATGCATGTTATACTGATAATAATATAAGGAATAAGTATAACTATTATAGTTCTAACGAAAATAACTGTATAATATGGGTAATAATGCATGTTATACTAATAATAATATAAGTAATATGTATAACTATTATAGTTCTAGCGATAATAACTGCATAATATCGGTAATAGTGTATGTTATATTGATAATATTGGGAGTAATAAGTATATTTATTATAGCTCTGACGATAATAACAGTATAATATGGGTGATAATGCATGTTATATTGATAATATTGGGAGTTATAAGTATAATTATTGTAGTTCTAGCGATAATAACTGCATAATATGGGTAATAATGCATGTTATATTGATAATATTGGGAGTAATAAGTATATTTGTTATAGTTCTGACGATAATAACAGTATAATACGGGTAATAATGCATGTTATATTGATAAAATTAGGAGTATTAAGTATAATTATTATAGCTCTAGCGATAATAACTGCATAATAGGTTTAATAATGCATGTTATACTGATAATAATATAAGTAATAAGTATAACTATTATAGTTCTAGCGATAATAACTGTATAATATGGGTAATAATGCATAACATATTGATAAAATTAGGAGTAACATGTATAATTATTATAGTTCTGGCGATAATAACTGCATAATATGGGTAATAATGCATGTTATACTAATAATAATATAAGTAATATGTATAACTATTATAGTTCCAGCGATAATAACTGTATAATATGATTAATAATGCATAACATATTGATAAAATTAGGAGTAATCAGTATAATTATTGTAGTTCTAGCGATAATAACTGCATAATATGGGTAATAATGCATGTTATATTGATAATATTGGGAGTAATAAGTATATTTGTTATAGTTCTGACGATAATAACAGTATAATATGGGTAATAATGCATGTTGTATTGATAATATTCGGAGTAATAAGTATAATTATTATATTTCTGGCGATAATAACTGCATAATATGGGTATCAATGTATGTTGTACTGATAATAATATAAGAAACAAGTAAAACTATTATAGTTCTAGCGATAATAACTGCATAATATGGGTAATAATGCATGTTATACTAATAATAATATAAGTAATATGTATAACTATTATAGTTCTAGCGATAATAACTGTATAATATGGGTAATAATGCATAACATATTGATAAAATTAGGAGTAATCAGTATAATTATTATAGTTCTAGCGATAATAACTGCATAATATCGGTAATAGTGTATGTTATATTGATAATATTGGGAGTAATAAGTATATTTTTTATAGTGCTGACGATAATAACAGTATAATACGGGTAATAATGCATGTTATATTGATAATATTGGGAGTAATAAGTATAATTATTGTAGTTCTCGCTATAATAACTGCTTAATATGGGTAATAATGCACAACATATTGAAAAAATTAGGAGTAATAAGTATAATTATTATAGTTCTGGCGATAACAACTGTATAATATGGGTAATAATGCATAACATATTGATAAAATTAGGAGTATTAAGTATAATTATTATAGCTCTAGCGATAATAACTGCATAATAGGGGTAATAATGCATGTTATACTGATAATAATATAAGTAATAAGTATAACTATTATAGTTCTAACGATAATAACTGTATAATATGGGTAATAATGCATAACATATTGATAAAATTAGGAGTATTAAGTATAATTATTATAGTTCTGGCGATAATAACTGCATAATATCGGTAATAATGCATGTTATATTGATAATATTGGGAGTAATAAGTATATTTATTATAGTTCTGACGATAATAACTGTATAATATGGGTAATAATGCATAACATATTAATAAAATTAGGAGTATTAAGTATAATTATTATAGTTCTAGCGATAATAACTGCATAATAGGGGTAATAATGCATGTTATACTGATAATAATGTAAGTAATAAGTATAACTGTTATAATTCTAGCGATAATAACTGTATAATATGGGTAATAATGCATAACATATTGATGAAATTAGGAGTAATAAGTATAATTATTATAGTTCTAGCGATAATAACTGCATAATATGGGTAATAGTGCATGTTATATTGATAATATTGGGAGTAATAAGCATATTTATTATAGTTCTGACGATAATAACAGTATAATATGGGTAATAATGCATGTTATATTGATAATATTTGCAGTCATAAGTATAATTATTGTAGTTCTCGCGATAATAACTGCATAATATGGATAATAATGCATGTTATATTGATAATTTTGGGAGTAATAAGTATAATTATTGTAGTTCTCGCTATAATAACTGCTTAATATGGGTAATAATGCACAACATATTGATAAAATTAGGAGTAATAAGTATAATTATTATATTTCTAGCGATAAAAACTGCATACTAGGGGTAATAATGCATGATATATTGATAATATCGCGAGTAATAAGTATAATTATCATAGTTCTAGCAATAATAACTGCCTAATATGGGTAATAATGCATGTTATATTGATAAAATGAGGAGTAATAAGTATAATTATTATAGTTCTGGCGATAATAACTGCATAATTAGGGTAATAATGCATGTTATATTGATAAAATGAGGAGTAATAAGTATAATTATTATAGTTCTGGCGATAATAACTGCATAATAGGGGTAATAATGCATGTTATACTGATAATAATATAAGTAATAAGTATAACTATTATAGTTCTAACGAAAATAACTGTATAATATGGGTAATAATGCATGCTATACTAATAATAATATAAGTAATATGTATAACTATTATAGTTCTAGCGATAATAACTGCATAATATCGGTAATAGTGTATGTTATATTGATAACATTGGGAGTAATAAGTATATTTATTATAGTTCTGACGATAATAACAGTATAATATGGGTAATAATGCATGTTATACTAATAATAATATAAGTAATATGTATAACTATTATAGTTCCAGCGATAATAACTGTATAATATGATTAATAATGCATAACATATTGATAAAATTAGGAGTAATCAGTATAATTATTGTAGTTCTAGCGATAATAACTGCATAATATGGGTAATAATGCATGTTATATTGATAATATTGGGAGTAATAAGTATATTTGTTATAGTTCTGACGATAATAACAGTATAATATGGGTAATAATGCATGTTGTATTGATAATATTCGGAGTAATAAGTATAATTATTATATTTCTGGCGATAATAACTGCATAATATGGGTAACAATGTATGTTGTACTGATAATAATATAAGAAACAAGTAAAACTATTATAGTTCTTGCGATAATAACTGCATAATATGGGTAATAATGCATGTTATACTAATAATAATATAAGTAATATGTATAACTATTATAGTTCTAGCGATAATAACTGTATAATATGGGTAATAATGCATAACATATTGATAAAATTAGGAGTAATCAGTATAATTATTATAGTTCTAGCGATAATAACTGCATAATATCGGTAATAGTGTATGTTATATTGATAATATTGGGAGTAATAAGTATATTTTTTATAGTGCTGACGATAATAACAGTATAATACGGGTAATAATGCATGTTATATTGATAATATTGGGAGTAATAAGTATAATTATCATAGTTCTAGCAATAATAACTGCATAATTAGGGTAATAATGCATGTCATATTGATAAAATGAGGAGTAATAAGTATAATTATTATAGTTCTGGCGATAACAACTGTATAATATGGGTAATAATGCATAACATATTAATAAAATTAGGAGTATTAAGTATAATTATTATAGTTCTAGCGATAATAACTGCATAATAGGGGTAATAATGCATGTTATACTGATAATAATGTAAGTAATAAGTATAACTGTTATAATTCTAGCGATAATAACTGTATAATATGGGTAATAATGCATAACATATTGATGAAATTAGGAGTAATAAGTATAATTATTATAGTTCTAGCGATAATAACTGCATAATATGGGTAATAGTGCATGTTATATTGATAATATTGGGAGTAATAAGTATATTTATTATAGTTCTGACGATAATAACAGTATAATATGGGTAATAATGCATGTTATATTGATAATATTTGCAGTCATAAGTATAATTATTGTAGTTCTCGCGATAATAACTGCATAATATGGATAATAATGCATGTTATATTGATAATTTTGGGAGTAATAAGTATAATTATTGTAGTTCTCGCTATAATAACTGCTTAATATGGGTAATAATGCACAACATATTGATAAAATTAGGAGTAATAAGTATAATTATTATATTTCTAGCGATAAAAACTGCATAATAGGGGTAATAATGCATGATATATTGATAATATCGCGAGTAATAAGTATAATTATCATAGTTCTAGCAATAATAACTGCCTAATATGGGTAATAATGCATGTTATATTGATAAAATGAGGAGTAATAAGTATAATTATTATAGTTCTGGCGATAATAACTGCATAATTAGGGTAATAATGCATGTTATATTGATAAAATGAGGAGTAATAAGTATAATTATTATAGTTCTGGCGATAATAACTGCATAATAGGGGTAATAATGCATGTTATACTGATAATAATATAAGTAATAAGTATAACTATTATAGTTCTAACGAAAATAACTGTATAATATGGGTAATAATGCATGCTATACTAATAATAATATAAGTAATATGTATAACTATTATAGTTCTAGCGATAATAACTGCATAATATCGGTAATAGTGTATGTTATATTGATAACATTGGGAGTAATAAGTATATTTATTATAGTTCTGACGATAATAACAGTATAATATGGGTAATAATGCATGTTATACTAATAATAATATAAGTAATATGTATAACTATTATAGTTCCAGCGATAATAACTGTATAATATGATTAATAATGCATAACATATTGATAAAATTAGGAGTAATCAGTATAATTATTGTAGTTCTAGCGATAATAACTGCATAATATGGGTAATAATGCATGTTATATTGATAATATTGGGAGTAATAAGTATATTTGTTATAGTTCTGACGATAATAACAGTATAATATGGGTAATAATGCATGTTGTATTGATAATATTCGGAGTAATAAGTATAATTATTATATTTCTGGCGATAATAACTGCATAATATGGGTAACAATGTATGTTGTACTGATAATAATATAAGAAACAAGTAAAACTATTATAGTTCTTGCGATAATAACTGCATAATAGGGGTAATAATGCATGTTATACTGATAATAATATAAGTAATAAGTATAACTATTATAGTTCTAACGATAATAACTGTATAATATGGGTAGTAATGCATAACATATTGATAAAATTAGGAGTAATAAGTATAATTATTATAGTCCTAGCGATAATAACTGCAAAATATCGGTAATAGTGCATGTTATATTGATAATATTGGGAGTAATAAGTATATTTATTATAGTTCTGACGATAATAACAGTATAATATGTGTAATAATGCATGTTATATTGATAATATTCAGAGTAATAAGTATAACTATTATATTTCTGGCAATAATAACTGCATAATATGGGTAATAATGCATGTTATATTGATAAAATGAGGAGTAATAAGTATAATTATTATAGTTCTGGCGATAATAACTGCATAATAGGGGTAATAATGCATGCTATACTGATAATAATATAAGTAATAAGTATAACTATTATAGTTCTAACGAAAATAACTGTATGATATGGGTAATAATGCATGTTATACTAATAATAATATAAGTAATATGTATACCTATTATAGTTCTAGCGATAATAACTGCATAATATCGGTAATAGTGTATGTTATATTGATAATATTGGGAGTAATAAGTATATTTATTATAGTTCTGACGATAATAACAGTATAATATGGGTGATAATGCATGTTATATTGATAATATTGGGAGTTATAAGTATAATTATTGTAGTTCAAGCGATAATAACTGCATAATATGGGTAATAATGCATGTTATATTGATAATATTGGGAGTAATAAGTATATTTGTTATAGTTCTGACGATAATAACAGTATAATATGGGTAATAATGCATGTTATATTGATAATATTCGGAGTAATAAGTATAATTACTATATTTCTGGCGATAATAACTGCATAATAGGGGTAATAATGCATGTTATTACTGATAATAATATAAGTAATAAGTATAACTATTATAGTTCTAACGAAAATAACTGTATAATATGGGTAATAATGCATGTTATACTAATAATAATATAAGTAATATGTATAACTATTATAGTTCTAGCGATAATAACTGCATAATATCGGTAATAGTGTATGTTATATTGATAATATTGGGAGTAATAAGTATATTTATTATAGTTCTGACGATAATAACAGTATAATATGGGTAATAATGCATGTTATACTAATAATAATATAAGTAATATGTATAACTATTATAGTTCCAGCGATAATAACTGTATAATATGATTAATAATGCATAACATATTGATAAAATTAGGAGTAATCAGTATAATTATTGTAGTTCTAGCGATAATAACTGCATAATATGGGTAATAATGCATGTTATATTGATAATATTGGGAGTAATAAGTATATTTGTTATAGTTCTGACGATAATAACAGTATAATACGGGTAATAATGCACGTTATATTGATAAAATTAGGAGTATTAAGTATAATTATTATAGCTCTAGCGATAATAACTGCATAATATGGGTAACAATGCATGTTGTACTGATAATAATATAAGAAACAAGTAAAACTATTATAGTTCTAGCGATAATAACTGCATAATATGGGTAATAATGCATGTTATACTAATAATAATATAAGTAATATGTATAACTATTATAGTTCTAGCGATAATAACTGTATAATATGGGTAATAATGCATAACATATTGATAAAATTAGGAGTAATATGTATAATTATTATAGTTCTGGCGATAATAACTGCATAATAGGGGTAATAATGCATGTTATACTGATAATAATATAAGCAATAAGTATAACTATTATAGTTCTAACGATAATAACTGTATAATATGGGTAATAATGCATAACATATTGATAAAATTAGGAGTAATAAGTATAATTATTATAGTTCTGGCGATAATAACTGCATAATATGGGTAATAATGCATGTTATATTGATAATATTGGGAGTAATAAGTATATTTATTATAGTTCTGACGATAATAACCGTATAATATGGGTAATAATGCATGTTGTATTGATAATATTCGGAGTAATAAGTATAATTATTATATATCTGGCGATAATAACTGCATAATATGGGTAACAATGCATGTTGTACTGATAATAATATAAGAAACAAGTAAAACTATTATAGTTCTAGCGATAATAACTGCATAATATGCGTAATAATGCATGTTATACTAATAATAATATAAGTAATATGTATAACTATTATAGTTCCAGCGATAATAACTGTATAATATGATTAATAATGCATAACATATTGATAAAATTAGGAGTAATCAGTATAATTATTGTAGTTCTAGCGATAATAACTGCATAATATGGGTAATAATGCATGTTATATTGATAATATTGGGAGTAATAAGTATATTTATTATAGTTCTGACGATAATAACATTATAATATGGGTGATAATGCATGTTATATTGATAATATTGGGAGTAATAAGTATAACTATCATAGTTCTAGCAATAACAACTGCATAATTAGGGTAATAATGCATGTCATATTGATAAAATGAGGAGTAATAAGTATAATTATTATAGTTCTGGCGATAACAACTGTATAATATGGGTAATAATGCATAACATATTGATAAAATTAGGAGTATTAAGTATAATTATTATAGCTCTAGCGATAATAACTGCATAATAGGGGTAATAATGCATGTTATACTGATAATAATATAAGTAATAAGTATAACTATTATAGTTCTAACGATAATAACTGTATAATATGGGTAATAATGCATAACATATTGATAAAATTAGGAGTAATATGTATAATTATTATAGTCCTAGCGATAATAACTGCAAAATATCGGTAATAGTGCATGTTATATTGATAATATTGGGAGTAATAAGTATATTTATTATAGTTCTGACGATAATAACAGTATAATATGGGTAATAATGCATGTTATATTGATAATATTCGGAGTAATAAGTATAACTATTATATTTCTGGCAATAATAACTGCATAATATGGGTAATAATGCATGTTATATTGATAAAATGAGGAGTAATAAGTATAATTATTATAGTTCTGGCGATAATAACTGCATAATATCGGTAATAGTGTATGTTATATTGATAATATTGGGAGTAATAAGTATATTTATTATAGTTCTGACGATAATAACAGTATAATATGGGTGATAATGCATGTTATATTGATAATATTCGGAGTAATAAGTATAATTATTATATATCTGGCGATAATAACTGCATAATATGGGTAACAATGCATGTTGTACTGATAATAATATAAGAAACAAGTAAAACTATTATAGTTCTAGCGATAATAACTGCATAATATGCGTAATAATGCATGTTATACTAATAATAATATAAGTAATATGTATAACTATTATAGTTCCAGCGATAATAACTGTATAATATGATTAATAATGCATAACATATTGATAAAATTAGGAGTAATCAGTATAATTATTGTAGCTCTAGCGATAATAACTGCATAATAGGGGTAATAATGCATGTTATACTGATAATAATATAAGTAATAAGTATAACTATTATAGTTCTAACGATAATAACTATAATATGGGTAATAATGCATAACATATTGATAAAATTAGGAGTAATAAGTATAATTATTATAGTTCTAGCAATAATAACTGCACAATATGGGTAATAATGCATGTTATATTGATAATATTGGAAGTAATAAGAATATTTATTGTATTTCTCGCGATAATAACTGCTTAATATGGGTAATAATGCATAACATATTGATAAAATTAGGAGTAATAAGTATAATTATTATAGTTCTAGCGATAATAACTGCATAATAGGGGTAATAATGCATGACATATTGATAATATTGCGAGTAATAAGTATAATTATCATAGTTCTAGCAATAATAACTGCATAATATGGGTAATAATGCATGTTATATAGATAAAATGAGATGTAATGAGTATAATTATTATAGTTCTGGCGATAATAACTGTATAATATGGGTAATAATGCATGTTATATTGATAATATTCGGAGTAATAAGTATAACTATTATAGTTCTAACGAAAATAACTGTATAATATGGGTAATAATGCATGTTATACTAATAATAATATGAGTAATATGTATAACTATTATAGTTCTAGCGATAATAACTGCATAATATCGGTAATAGTGTATGTTATATTGATAATATTGGGAGTAATAAGTATATTTATTATAGTTCTGACGATAATAACAGTATAATATGGGTAATAATGCATGTTATACTAATAATAATATAAGTAATATGTATAACTATTATAGTTCCAGCGATAATAACTGTATAATATGATTAATAATGCATAACATATTGATAAAATTAGGAGTAATCAGTATAATTATTGTAGTTCTAGCGATAATAACTGCATAATATGGGTAATAATGCATGTTATATTGATAATATTGGGAGTAATAAGTATATTTGTTATAGTTCTGACGATAATAACAGTATAATACGGGTAATAATGCATGTTATATTGATAATATTCGGAGTAATAAGTATAATTATTATATTTCTGTCGATAATAACTGCATAATATGGGTAATAATGCATGTTGTACTGATAATAATATAAGAAACAAGTAAAACTATTATAGTTCTAGCGATAATAACTGCATAATATGGGTAATAATGCATGTTATACTGACAATAATATAAGTAATATGTATAACTATTATAGTTCTAGCGATAATAACTGCATAATAGGGGTAATAATGCATGTTATACTGATAATAATGTACGTAATAAGTATAATTATTGTAGTTCTAGCGATAATAACTGTATAATATGGGTAATAATGCATAACATATTGATAAAATTAGGAGTAATAAGTATAATTATTATAGTTCTAGCGATTATAACTGCACAATATCGATAATAGTGCAGGTTATATTGATAAAATGAGAAGTAATGAGTATAATTATTATAGTTCTGGCGATAATAACTGTATAATATGGGTAATAATGCATAACATATAGATAAAATTAGGAGTATTAAGTATAATTATTATAGCTCTAGCGATAATAACTGCATAATAGGGGTAGTAATGCATGTTATACTGATAATAATATAAGTAATAAGTATAACTATTATAGTTCTAACGATAATAACTGTATAATATGGGTAATAATGCATGTTATACTAATAATAATATAAGTAATATGTATAACTATTATAGTTCTAGCGATAATAACTGTATAATATGATTAATAATGCACAACATATTGATAAAATTAGGAGTAATCAGTATAATTATTATAGTTCTAGCGATAATAACTGCATAATATCGGTAATACTGTATGTTATATTGACAATATTGGGAGTAATAAGTATATTTATTATAGTTCTGACGATAATAACAGTATAATATTGGTGTTAATGCATGTTATATTGATAATATTGGGAGTTATAAGTATAATTATTGTAGTTCTAGCGATAATAACTGCATAATATGGGTAATAATGCATGTTATATTGATAAAATGAGGAGTAATAAGTATAATTATTATAGTTCTGGCGATAATAACTGCATAATATGGGTAATAATGCATGTTATACTGATAATATTGGAGTAATAAGTATAACTATTATAGTTCTAACGATAATAACTGTATAATATGGGTAATAATGCATGTTATACTAATAATAATATAAGTAATATGTATAACTATTATAGTTCTAGCGATAATAACTGTATAATATGATTAATAATGCATAACATATTGATAAAATTAGGAGTAATCAGTATAATTATTATAGTTCTAGCGATAATAACTGCATAATATCGGTAATAGTGTATGTTATATTGATAATATTGGGAGTAATAAGTATATTTATTATAGTTCTGACGATAATAACAGTATAATATGGGTAATAATGCATAACATATTAATAAAATTAGGAGTATTATGTATAATTATTACAGCTCTAGCGATAATAACTGCATAATAGGGGTAATAATGCATGTTATACTGATAATAATATAAGTAATAAGTATAACTATTATATTTCTAACGATAATAACTGTATAATATGGGTAATAATGCATGTTATATTGATAAAATGAGGAGTAATAAGTATAATTCTTATAGTTCTAGCGATAATAACTGCATAATATGGGTAATAATGCATGTTATATTGATAAAATGAGAAGTAAGAAGTATAATTATTATAGTTCTGGCGATAATAACTGTATAATATGGGTAATAATGCATAACATATTGATAAAATTAGGAGTATTAAGTATAATTATTATAGCTCTAGCGATAATAACTGCATAATAGGGGTAATAATGCATGTTATACTGATAATAATATAAGTAATAAGTATAACTATTATAGTTCTAGCGATAATAACTGTATAATATGGGTAATAATGCATAACATATTGATAAAATTAGGAGTAATAAGTATAATTATTATAGTTCTAGCGATAATAACTGCACAATATCGGTAATAGTGCATGTTATATTGATAATATTGGGAGTAATAAGTATATTTATTATAGTTCTGACTATAATAACAGTATAATATGGGTGATAATGCATGTTATATTGATAATATTGGGAGTAATAAGTATATTTATTATAGTTCTGACGATAATAACTGTATAATATGGGTAATAATGCATGTTATATTGATAATATTTGGAGTCATAAATATAATTATTGTAGTTCTCGCGATAATAACTGCATAATAGGGGTAATAATGCATGTTATACTGATAATAATATAAGTAATAAGTATAACTATTATAGTTCTAACGATAGTAACTGTATAATATGGGTAATAATGCATGTTATATTGATAAAATGAGGAGTAATAAGTATAATTCTTATAGTTCTAGCGATAATAACTGCATAATATGGGTAATAATGCATGTTATATTGATAAAATGAGAAGTAATAAATATAATTATTATAGTTCTGGCGATAATAACTGTATAATATGGGTAATAATGCATAACATATTGATAAAATTAGGAGTATTAAGTATAATTATTATAGCTCTAGCGATAATAACTGCATAATAGGGGTAAAAATGCATGTTATACTGATAAAAATATAAGTAATAAGTATAACTATTATAGTTCTAACGATAATAACTGCATAATAGGGGTAATAATGCATGTTATACTGATAATAATATAAGTAATAAGTATAACTATTATAGTTCTAACGATAGTAACTGTATAATATGGGTAATAATGCATGTTATATTGATAAAATGAGGAGTAATAAGTATAATTCTTATAGTTCTAGCGATAATAACTGCATAATATGGGTAATAATGCATGTTATATTGATAAAATGAGAAGTAATAAATATAATTATTATAGTTCTGGCGATAATAACTGTATAATATGGGTAATAATGCATAACATATTGATAAAATTAGGAGTATTAAGTATAATTATTATAGCTCTAGCGATAATAACTGCATAATAGGGGTAAAAATGCATGTTATACTGATAAAAATATAAGTAATAAGTATAACTATTATAGTTCTAGCGATAATAACTGTATAATATGATTAATAATGCATAACATATTGATAAAATTAGGAGTAATCAGTATAATTATTATAGTTCTAGCGATAATAACTGCATAATATCGGTAATAGTGTATGTTATATTGATAATATTGGGAGTAATAAGTATATTTATTATAGTTCTGACGATAATAACAGTATAATATGGGTAATAATGCATGTTATATTGATAATATTGGGAGTAATAAGTATATTTATTATAGTTCTGACGATAATAACTGTATAATATGGGTAATAATGCATAACATATTAATAAAATTAGGAGTAATAAGTATATTTATTATAGTTCTGACGATAATAACAGTATAATATGGGTAATAATGCATGGTATATTGATAATATTGGGAGTAATAAGTATAATTATTGTAGTTCTCGCGATAATAACTGCATAATATCGGTAATAGTGTATGTTATATTGATAATATTGGGAGTAATAAGTATATTTATTATAGTTCTGACGATAATAACAGTATAATATGGGTAATAATGCATGTTATATTGATAATATTGGGAGTAATAAGTATATTTATTATAGTTCTGACGATAATAACTGTATAATATGGGTAATAATGCATAACATATTAATAAAATTAGGAGTATTAAGTATAATTATTATAGTTCTAGCGATAATAACTGCATAATGTGGGTAATAATGCATGATATATTGATAATATTGCGAGTAATAAGTATAATTATCATAGTTCTAGCAATAATAACTGCATAATATCGGTAATAGTGTATGTTATATTGATAATATTGGGAGTAATAAGTATATTTATTATAGTTCTGGCGATAATAACTGTATAATATGGGTAATAATGCATAACATATTGATAAAATTAGGAGTATTAAGTATAATTATTATAGCTCTAGCGATAATAACTGCATAATAGGGGTACTAATGCATGTTATACTGATAATAATATAAGTAATAAGTATAACTATTATAGTTCTAACGATAATAACTGTATAATATGGGTAATAATGCATGTTATACTAATAATAATATAAGTAATATGTATAACTATTATAGTTCTAGCGATAATAACTGTATAATATGATTAATAATGCATAACATATTGATAAAATTAGGAGTAATCAGTATAATTATTATAGTTCTAGCGATAATAACTGCATAATATCGGTAATAGTGTATGTTATATTGATAATATTGGGAGTAATAAGTATATTTATTATAGTTCTGACGATAATAACAGTATAATATGGGTGATAATGCATGTTATATTGATAATATTGGGAGGTATAAGTATAATTATTGTAGTTCTAGCGATAATAACTGCATAATATGGGTAATAATGCATGTTATATTGATAATATTGGGAGTAATAAGTATATTTATTATAGTTCTGACGATAATAACTGTATAATATGGGTAATAATGCATAACATATTAATAAAATTAGGAGTATTAAATATAATTATTATAGTTCTAGCGATAATAACTGCATAATGTGGGTAATAATGCATGATATATTGATAATATTGCGAGTAATAAGTATAATTATCATAGTTCTAGCAATAATAACTGCATAATATCGGTAATAGTGTATGTTATATTGATAATATTGGGAGTAATAAGTATATTTATTATAGTTCTGACGATAATAACAGTATAATATGGGTAATAATGCATGTTATATTGATAATATTTGGAGTGTTAAGTATAATTATTGTAGTTCTCGCGATAATAACTGCATAATATGGGTAATAATGCATGTTATATTGATAATGTTGGGAGTAATAAGAATAATTATTGTAGTTCTCGCGATAATAACTGCTTAATATGGGTAATAATGCATAACATATTGATAAAATTAGGAGTAATAAGTATAATTATTATAGTTCTAGCGATAATAACTGCATAATAGGGGTAATAATGCATGATATATTGATAATATTGCGAGTAATAAGTATAATTATCATAGTTCTAGCAATAATAACTGCATAATATCGGTAATAGTGTATGTTATATTGATAATATTGGGAGTAATAAGTATATTTATTATAGTTCTGACGATAATAACAGTATAATATGGGTAATAATGCATAACATATTGATAGAATTAGGAGTATTAAGTATAATTATTATAGCTCTAGCGATAATAACTGCATAATAGGGGTAATAATGCATGATATATTGATAATATTGCGAGTAATAAGAATAATTATCATAGTTCTAGCAATAATAACTGCATAATATGGGTAATAATGCATGTTATATTGATAAAATGAGGAGTAATAAGTATAATTATTATAGTTCTGGCGATAATAACTGTATAATATGGGTAATAATGCATAACATATTGATAGAATTAGGAGTATTAAGTATAATTATTATAGCTCTAGCGATAATAACTGCATAATAGGGGTAATAATGCATGTTATACTGATAATAATATAAGTAATAAGTATAAATATTATAGTTCTAGCGTTAATAACTGTATAATATGGGTAATAATGCATAACATATTGATAAAATTAGGAGTAATAAGTATAATTATTATAGTTCTAGCGATAATAACTGCACAATATCGGTAATGTGCATGTTATATTGATAATATTGGGAGTAATAAGTATATTTATTATAGTTCTGACGATAATAACAGTATAATATGGGTAATAATGCATGGTATATTGATAATATTGGGAGTAATAAGTATAATTATTGTAGTTCTCGCGATAATAACTGCATAATATGGGTAATAATGCATGTTATATTGATAATATTGGGAGTAATAAGAATATTTATTGTAGTTCTCGCGATAATAACTGCTTAATATGGGTAATAATGCATAACATATTGATAAAATTAGGAGTAATAAGTATAATTATTATAGTTCTAGCGATAATAACTGCATAATGTGGGTAATAATGCATGATATATTGATAATATTGCGAGTAATAAGTATAATTATCATAGTCCTAGCAATAATAACTGCATAATATCGGTAATAGTGTATGTTATATTGATAATATTGGGAGTAATAAGTATATTTATTATAGTTCTGGCGATAATAACTGCATAATATGGGTAATAATGCATGTTATATTGATAATATTGGGAGCAATAAGAATATTTATTGTAGTTCTCGCGATAATAACTGCTTAATATGGGTAATAATGCATAACATATTGATAAAATTAGGAGTAATAAGTATAATTATTATAGTTCTAGCGATAATAACTGCATAATAGGGGTAATAATGCGTGATATATTGATAATATTGCGAGTAATAAGTATAATTATCATAGTTCTAGCAATAATAACTGCATAATATGGGTAATAATGCATGTTATATTGATAAAATGAGAAGTAATGAGTATAATTATTATAGTTCTGGCGATAATAACTGTATAATATGGGTAATAATGCATAACATACTGATAAAATTAGGAGTATTAAGTATAATTATTATAGCTCTAGCGATAATAACTGCATAATAGGGGTAATAATGCATGTTATACTGATAATAATATAAGTAATAAGTATAACTATTATAGTTCTAACGATAATATCTGTATAATATGGGTAATAATGCATGTTATACTAATAATAATATAAGTAATATGTATAACTATTATAGTTCTAGCGATAATAACTGTATAATATGATTAATAAGGCATAACATATTGATAAAATTAGGAGTAATCAGTATAATTATTATAGTTCTAGCGATAATAACTGCATAATATGGGTGATAATGCATGTTATATTGATAATATTGGGAGTTATAAGTATAATTATTGTAGTTCTAGCGATAATAACTGCATAATATGGGTAATAATGCATGTTATATTGATAATATTGGGAGTAATAAGTATATTTGTTATAGTTCTGACGATAATAACAGTATAATATGGGTAATAGTGCATGTTATATTGATAAAATTGGGAGCAATAGGTATATTTATTATAGTTCTGACGATAATAACAGTATAATACGGGTAATAATGCATGTGATATTGATAATATTGGGAGTAATAAGTATATTTATTATTGTTCTGACGATAATAACTGTATAATATGGGTAATAATGCATAACATATTAATAAAATTAGGAGTATTAAGTATAATTATTATAGTTCTAGCGATAATAACTGCATAATGTGGGTAATAATGCATGATATATTGATAATATTGCGAGTAATAAGTATAATTATCATAGTTCTAGCAATAATAACTGCATAATATCGGTAATAGTGTATGTTATATTGATAATATTGGAAGTAATAAGTATATTTATTATAGTTCTGACGATAATAACAGTATAATATGGGTAATAATGCATGTTATATTGATAATATTTGGAGTGTTAAGTATAATTATTGTAGTTCTCGCGATAATAACTGCATAATATGGGTAATAATGCATGTTATATTGATAATATTGGGAGTAATAAGAATAATTATTGTAGTTCTCGCGATAATAACTGCTTAATATGGGTAATAATGCATAACATATTGATAAAATTAGGAGTAATAAGTATAATTATTATAGTTCTAGCGATAATAACTGCATAATAGGGGTAATAATGCATGATATATTGATAATATTGCGAGTAATAAGTATAATTATCATAGTTCTAGCAATAATAACTGCATAATATCGGTAATAGTGTATGTTATATTGATAATATTGGGAGTAATAAGTATATTTATTATAGTTCTGACGATAATAACAGTATAATATGGGTAATAATGCATGTTATATTGATAATATTGGGAGTAATAAGTATATTTATTATAGTTCTGACGATAATAACTGTATAATATGGGTAATAATGCATAACATATTAATAAAATTAGGAGTAATAAGTATATTTATTATAGTTCTGACGATAATAACAGTATAATATGGGTAATAATGCATGGTATATTGATAATATTGGGAGTAATAAGTATAATTATTGTAGTTCTCGCGATAATAACTGCATAATATGGGTAATAATGCATGTTATATTGATAATATTGGGAGTAATAAGAATATTTATTGTAGTTCTCGCGATAATAACTGCTTAATATGGGTAATAATGCATAACATATTGATAAAATTAGGAGTAATAAGTATAATTATTATAGTTCTAGCGATAATAACTGCATAATAGGGGTAATAATGCATGATATATTGATAATATTGCGAGTAATAAGTATAATTATCATAGTTCTAGCAATAATAACTGCATAATATGGGTAATAATGCATGTTATATTGATAAAATGAGAAGTAATGAGTATAATTATTATAGTTCTGGCGATAATAACTGTATAATATGGGTAATAATGCATAACATATTTATAAAATTAGGAGTATTAAGTATAATTATTATAGCTCTAGCGATAATAACTGCATAATAGGGGTAATAATGCATGTTTTACTGATAATAATATAAGTAATAAGTATAACTATTATAGTTCTAACGATAATAACTGTATAATATGGGTAATAATGCATGTTATACTAATAATAATATAAGTAATATGTATAACTATTATAGTTCTAGCGATAATAACTGTATAATATGATTAATAATGCATAACATATTGATAAAATTAGGAGTAATCAGTATAATTATTATAGTTCTAGCGATAATAACTGCATAATATCGGTAATAGTGAATGTTATATTGATAATATTGGGAGTAATAAGTATATTTATTATAGTTCTGACGATAATAACAGTATAATATGGGTGATAATGCATGTTATATTGATAATATTGGGAGTTATAAGTATAATTATTGTAGTTCTAGCGATAATAACTGCATAATATGGGTAATAATGCATGTTATATTGATAATATTGGGAGTAATAAGTATATTTGTTATAGTTCTGACGATAATAACAGTATAATATGGGTAATAGTGCATGTTATATTGATAAAATTCGGAGCAATAGGTATATTTATTATAGTTCTGACGATAATAACAGTATAATACGGGTAATAATGCATGTTATATTGATAATATTGGGAGTAATAAGTATATTTATTATAGTTCTGACGATAATAACAGTATAATATGGGTAATAATGCATGTTATATTGATAATATTGGGAGTAATAAGTATATTTATTATAGTTCTGACGATAATAACTGTATAATATGGGTAATAATGCATAACATATTAATAAAATTAGGAGTATTAAGTATAATTATTATAGTTCTAGCGATAATAACTGCATAATATGGGTAATAATGCATGTTATATTGATAATATTGGGAGTAATAAGAATAATTATTGTAGTTCTCGCGATAATAACTGCTTAATATGGGTAATAATGCATAACATGTTGATAAAATTAGGAGTAATAAGTATAATTATTATAGTTCTAGCGATAATAACTGCATAATAGGGGTAATAATGCATGATATGTTGATAATATTGCGAGTAATAAGTATAATTATCATAGTTCTAGCAATAATAACTGCATAATATCGGTAATAGTGTATGTTATATTGATAATATTGGGAGTAATAAGTATATTTATTATAGTTCTGACGATAATAACAGTATAATATGGGTAATAATGCATAACATATTGATAGAATTAGGAGTATTAAGTATAATTATTATAGCTCTAGCGAAAATAACTGCATAATAGGGGTAATAATGCATGATATATTGATAATATTGCGAGTAATAAGTATAATTATCATAGTTCTAGCAATAATAACTGCATAATATGGGTAATAATGCATGTTATATTGATAAAATGAGGAGTAATAAGTATAATTATTATAGTTCTGGCGATAATAACTGTATAATATGGGTAATAATGCATAACATATTGATAGAATTAGGAGTATTAAGTATAATTATTATAGCTCTAGCGATAATAACTGCATAATAGGGGTAATAATGCATGTTATATTGATAATATTGGGAGTAATAAGAATATTTATTGTAGTTCTCGCGATAATAACTGCTTAATATGGGTAATAATGCATAACATATTGATAAAATTAGGAGTAATAAGTATAATTATTATAGTTCTAGCGATAATAACTGCATAATAGGGGTAATAATGCATGATATATTGATAATATTGCGAGTAATAAGTATAATTATCATAGTTCTAGCAATAATAACTGCATAATATGGGTAATAATGCATGTTATATTGATAAAATGAGAAGTAATGAGTATAATTATTATAGTTCTGGCGATAATAACTGTATAATATGGGTAATAATGCATAACATATTGATAAAATTAGGAGTATTAAGTATAATTATTATAGCTCTAGCGATAATAACTGCATAATAGGGGTAATAATGCATGTTTTACTGATAATAATATAAGTAATAAGTATAACTATTATAGTTCTAACGATAATAACTGTATAATATGGGTAATAATGCATGTTATACTAATAATAATATAAGTAATATGTATAACTATTATAGTTCTAGCGATAATAACTGTATAATATGATTAATAATGCATAACATATTGATAAAATTAGGAGTAATCAGTATAATTATTATAGTTCTAGCGATAATAACTGCATAATATCGGTAATAGTGAATGTTATATTGATAATATTGGGAGTAATAAGTATATTTATTATAGTTCTGACGATAATAACAGTATAATATGGGTGATAATGCATGTTATATTGATAATATTGGGAGTTATAAGTATAATTATTATAGCTCTAGCGATAATAACTGCATAATAGGGGTAATAATGCATGATATATTGATAATATTGCGAGTAATAAGAATAATTATCATAGTTCTAGCAATAATAACTGCATAATATGGGTAATAATGCATGTTATATTGATAAAATGAGGAGTAATAAGTATAATTATTATAGTTCTGGCGATAATAACTGTATAATATGGGTAATAATGCATAACATATTGATAGAATTAGGAGTATTAAGTATAATTATTATAGCTCTAGCGATAATAACTGCATAATAGGGGTAATAATGCATGTTATACTGATAATAATATAAGTAATAAGTATAAATATTATAGTTCTAGCGTTAATAACTGTATAATATGGGTAATAATGCATAACATATTGATAAAATTAGGAGTAATAAGTATAATTATTATAGTTCTAGCGATAATAACTGCACAATATCGGTAATGTGCATGTTATATTGATAATATTGGGAGTAATAAGTATATTTATTATAGTTCTGACGATAATAACAGTATAATATGGGTAATAATGCATGGTATATTGATAATATTGGGAGTAATAAGTATAATTATTGTAGTTCTCGCGATAATAACTGCATAATATGGGTAATAATGCATGTTATATTGATAATATTGGGAGTAATAAGAATATTTATTGTAGTTCTCGCGATAATAACTGCTTAATATGGGTAATAATGCATAACATATTGATAAAATTAGGAGTAATAAGTATAATTATTATAGTTCTAGCGATAATAACTGCATAATGTGGGTAATAATGCATGATATATTGATAATATAGGATCATTGAACGTGATTATAATGAAAAAATAAATTTATTAAAGTAAATTTACATATGAAGCGTGCTCGTCGTGTACATGCTCGTCTTAACGCGTCGTATCTTAGACTCTCCCGCGAACGCCCGATCGCCGCCAATATATATCACCCGAACGTTCTTTTGTTTTTTGCGTACGTGAATCCTGCCACGCGCCACCGATTGCCACGCGCCACCAAAACCGGCACGTGCCCCAAAATCGGCACGTGTCGTCCCTACGCCGATTCCAAGAACTTGGCCTCGGAATCGGCTACAATGTTTCGCCAAGACCGGCGCAACATCAAATCCTACACTCGGCCGTCCTGCACCGACATTCGACCCCGAATGTCTTCCTCTTCATCGTTATCTTGCCGATTGAATGCCATTTCTTCCTCTTCGCAGTATTCCGGGTCATCATCATCGTCTCTAACCCACAACTTCATAAAGTCTGCGGCCGTTGATGTCCGTTGGGGTCCCTCGTTTTCGCCGACCTTTTCTACAATATAACGATTATTACGAAGAACCTTCGTTATTTCGTACGGGCCCAAAAACTTCGCCGCAAATTTCGACCCCGGTGTTTGCTGCGTTCGCTTTATGGCAACCAAATCACCCTCTCGGTATATGCGCGCCTGCTTCCGCTTTCTATCAAATCCTCGTCGGTTTTCTTCCTGGATTTCAGCGATCTTTTCCTTCGCCTGGGCACGCAATTCTTCCCTATCGTCTTGAAACGAGTTGACCCATTCCTTCTCGAGTAGCTCTCGAACATTATCGTCCTCGCGTAGTCGTGCGTGTGTTCCAAACAACAAATGGAACGGCGTCGTGTTAATGCTTCGATGCACCGTCGTGTTTAGATACTGCTGAGCGACACTCAAGTATCTATGCCATTCAGCAGGCTTCGGAGCAGTCAATTTCGTCAAGAGCGGTATAAGCGTTCGATCAATTCTTTCTACCTGCCCGTTCGCTCTCGGGATTCCGGTCGTCGTCAAAATATGTTGGATTCCTTCGTGTTGACAATACTCTTTAAAATCGCCAGATGTAAATCCCGTACCTCGATCAGAGACTATTCTACGCGGATTACCGAAAACTGTAGATTGTTTTTTCAGACGGTCCAATATCTCGGCGGTGCCCGTCGACTTCGTGGCATACAGCCACGTGAACTTACTAAAACTATCGACAACCACAAATATATGTCTGTAGCTCTTCTTCGTCGTGGCCAGCGGACCCAGATGATCGACGTGAAAGGTGTCCAGTGGAATTTCGCCCTTATCGATAGTAAACAGGAATCCTTCTTGCTTTCCCTGTTTCTTCTCGGCTAAAATGCAACTTATGCAATTCTGAACTATCTTTTCTGTCTTCGCTTGCAGGTTGGGTATGTAATAGTCTCGTTTAACTATAGCTTTCGTCTTTGCTACTGAAAAGTGTCCCCTTTCGTGAGCCCTTCGTATAACCTGGGAATACATCGCCTTTGGGACTACCAAACAGTAGTCGTCGTCCATTTCTTTAAATAATAGCCCGTTCCTCATAACATACCCTGAGATCTCCTTTTCTTTCATTCGGGCAATTATTTTCTTGGTCTCGTCGTCGTTGTGTTGTGCCTTCCTGAGTCGACTAGTCAAGCTTTCGTCACTCTCATCAATAAGTAAACACGTCGGTAGCGGGTTTCGGCTTAAGGCGTCGACGTGGGGCATGTTTTTTCCGGAGCGGTGCTCGATTTCGTAATTAAACTCCTCGAGCAGGAGCGCCCATCGCGCCACGCGGACGCACAAATCTTTCTTCGCCATGGTCAGGGTAAACGCGCGACAATCGGTGACGATCTTAAACGCGATGCCGAGCAAGTAAACCCTAAACCTTCGCAATGCCCTAACTATCGCGAGAACCTCAAGCTCGTAGCTTGTATAATTTTCTTCGGCGGGAGTCGTCTTTCCACTCGCGTAATAGATCGGGTGCCACTTACTATCGTCGCTACTCCGTTGCAACAAAATCGCGCCATAACCGTGCATTGATGCATCCGTATGCAACTCTGTCTCGGCGCCGGCCCTATACAAACTTAATACTGGCTTGTTGACTAACATAAGCTTCAGTCGGTCGAACGCGTCTTTTTCCTTCGTACCGAATCTAAACTTTGCATCGGCCTTCAACAAATTCGACAATGGCCGCGCAATTATCGAGTATCCCGGCATGAATTTCCTGAAATACCCCGTCAATCCGAGAAAAGACTGGATTTGTCGCACGCTCGTGGGTATCGGAAATTTTTTTACAGCTTCCGTCTTTCGCTCTGATGGGCTAACGCATCCGTTCTCGATCACGTGCCCTAAGTATTCTACCTTCGTTTGTAATAAACTACACTTCTTCCAGTTAATGATTAAACCATTTCGACTCGCGACTTCTAACACTCGCGCAAGATATTTCAATCCCGTTTCAAAATCTACTGAGGGTATTATTAAATCGTCTATATAAACTAGTAGCACATGCTCGCGAATAAGGTCTCGGAAAACAGCGTTGATAAATTTTTGAAAAATTGCAGGTGAGTTACAGAGTCCAAACGGCACTCTGAGAAACTCATAGTGCCCATCAGGAACTATGAATGCGGTGTATTTTCGACTTGATTCTTCTATTTCTACGTGAAAAAATCCGTTCTTTAGATCTAACGTGCTGAATACCCTCGCACTTTGCAGTGCATCCAGATGATCTTCTATTAAAGGCAGCGGATACCGATCTTTGACTATCTTTTTATTTAATAACCGAAAATCTACGCAGAGTCTGTTCGATCCGTCTTTCTTCTTTACTAAAACAACTGGGCTTGCGTACTCGGAAACGGATGGCTGTACAATGCCGTCATTGAGCCATTCTTCAATCTGCTTATTGACTATGTCTTTTTCGACCGCCGATAATCGTCTCGCGCGCTGATAAACGGGTTCCTCGTCTTTTGGAACTAAAATCATCTTAACATTCGCGTCTTGGGTTCGTCTTGGTTTATAATTATCTATTAAGTCTCGTATCGCCTGTTTATGTACATCTTCCTGAATATTTGCTAAATCTACACTATCGGTCCCCTGTTCGCAAACTACGTCGATCTGACAAATTTCGGCAAAACTGCAATCTTTTTCATTCAACGGCTTAATCGTAGCTTTTCCACGCTTAACATTTAGTTCGATCTCGTCAAGAAAGTCTTTCCCGATCAACAACGAATATCGCGTCAATACATCCGAAACGACATTAATACATATCGCGTACGAATGATCATCAACCGTTAGCTTCGCGTGAAACTTGCCCATCGTTGCGTTTTCCTCGGTGCCTATCCCTCGGAACGGCGTGATATCATTCTCGAGTCGTGGTGAACCGATTTTCGTGTACGCGTTCGCGCTCATGATCGTGATATCGCTTCCCGTATCTACAATCGCTTGGATCGGAACATCGTTAATCAAAACGTCTTTAACATGCTTATTTAGTCTCGACTGGGACACCGCGCAACTATTTTTCGAAACGTCGCTCTTTTTTATGCAATTACGCGCGATGTGACCGTGTTCATTACATTTAAAACATTTCAGGCCCTTACCTTTCGTCGGACAATCTGCGCTTACGTGATCTTTCATGCCGCAATTAAAACAACGCTTTGACATACCTTGATCCCTCTTAGTATATGAGTCTTTCTTTTCGCTTCTTTCACCTGTAACGTCTTTAGAGTTCTTATCTATCTTACGCCGTGCCGCCATTCTGTCCCCGTTCTTCGAGCCAGTCGATGTCCCTGCGAAACCCTTGTCCTCTAGGGAGATCTCCTCGAACGCCTGCAGGATCTGCTCCTTCGTCGTGAACGCCTGAACTCGTGCCATGTTGCGCAGGTTCCGGTCTGGGATGCCATCGATTATGTAGCCCATGATCTCGTCGTCGTCGATAGCGATTCGATTCCCCATTATTACCTTCTCGTGAACGTAGCTGTGGAATGTTTCGTCTTCTTTCCACACTCTGTCTTCGAATTGTCGTCTTAGAGCGATCTTATTTGGGCGGTGGTAAAACATACCCCGGAGCCCCGCGAGTAACTGGTCCGACGTCATGTACATGTACTCTGGTTTCGAATGAAACCATTCCCATGCACTTTCCTTCAGCCGCTTGCCGATCACTATCTTCGTCATGTCGTCGTCGAGCTTATAGGTCATCTTCAGGAACTTCACCTGTTTCTCCCATGTTTCATACATCTCCGAATTCCCGGAGAAATTACCCAGAAGATCTGCCACTGCCTCTACGTTCACTTTCTGCGGTATAGGGAGCGTTTGCACTGATTGGCTTGACGTCGATTGTCCGTCGCTTTGAAGATCGGCACTTCGGCGTAACATCTGGATTTCGCGACGGGCTAACTCAAGTTCTCTCTCGAGCACTTCTTTCTCCCGTCGGCAGACCTCGATTTCCCTTCGTCGCAGCATTTCGTCTTTTTCGCTGCTTGCAAGTTCGTCGTCACTGTCGTGCGGTGATTTTCCGCCACATGCACCATCACTGTTTATGCACATTGTCATCCACGCACCACTGGGATCGTCGAGATTCAAGCGACCTATCAATTCGTTCTTGCTACCTTTGGTAGCCAGTCCTTTTGCCCTTAGAATCTCCTTCAATTCAGCGAGCGTGAATGATTTCGGTTCTTTAGCACTTTCCATTTGGTATCACTTTTATCGTCACACGTGTCTTTAACTCAAAAGTCTTTAACTTGAAATCGCCTTTAAATCGTCTCTAAATAGTCTTTGAATCGTCTTAAAATCGTCTTGAAATCGTCTTGAAATCGTCTTAAAATCGTCTTAAAATCGTCTTGAAATCGTCTTAAAATCGTCTTCACACACTTCACTTTCACTAATAACTCACACTCGATCCCGGCTGAGCCCCCAAAATTTATAGGATCATTGAACGTGATTATAATGAAAAAATAAATTTATTAAAGTAAATTTACATATGAAGCGTGCTCGTCGTGTACATGCTCGTCTTAACGCGTCGTATCTTAGACTCTCCCGCGAACGCCCGATCGCCGCCAATATATATCACCCGAACGTTCTTTTGTTTTTTGCGTACGTGAATCCTGCCACGCGCCACCGATTGCCACGCGCCACCAAAACCGGCACGTGCCCCAAAATCGGCACGTGTCGTCCCTACGCCGATTCCAAGAACTTGGCCTCGGAATCGGCTACAATGTTTCGCCAAGACCGGCGCAACATCAAATCCTACAATAATATTGCGAGTAATAAGTATAATTATCATATTCCTAGCAATAATAACTGCATAATATCGGTAATAGTGTATGTTATATTGATAATATTGGGAGTAATAAGTATATTTATTATAGTTCTGGCGATAATAACTGCATAATATGGGTAATAATGCATGTTATATTGATAATATTGGGAGCAATAAGAATATTTATTGTAGTTCTCGCGATAATAACTGCTTAATATGGGTAATAATGCATAACATATTGATAAAATTAGGAGTAATAAGTATAATTATTATAGTTCTAGCGATAATAACTGCATAATAGGGGTAATAATGCATGATATATTGATAATATTGCGAGTAATAAGTATAATTATCATAGTTCTAGCAATAATAACTGCATAATATGGGTAATAATGCATGTTATATTGATAAAATGAGAAGTAATGAGTATAATTATTATAGTTCTGGCGATAATAACTGTATAATATGGGTAATAATGCATAACATATTGATAGAATTAGGAGTATTAAGTATAATTATTATAGCTCTAGCGATAATAACTGCATAATAGGGGTAATAATGCATGTTATACTGATAATAATATAAGTAATAAGTATAAATATTATAGTTCTAGCGTTAATAACTGTATAATATGGGTAATAATGCATAACATATTGATAAAATTAGGAGTAATAAGTATAATTATTATAGTTCTAGCGATAATAACTGCACAATATCGGTAATGTGCATGTTATATTGATAATATTGGGAGTAATAAGTATATTTATTATAGTTCTGACGATAATAACAGTATAATATGGGTAATAATGCATGGTATATTGATAATATTGGGAGTAATAAGTATAATTATTGTAGTTCTCGCGATAATAACTGCATAATATGGGTAATAATGCATGTTATATTGATAATATTGGGAGTAATAAGAATATTTATTGTAGTTCTCGCGATAATAACTGCTTAATATGGGTAATAATGCATAACATATTGATAAAATTAGGAGTAATAAGTATAATTATTATAGTTCTAGCGATAATAACTGCATAATGTGGGTAATAATGCATGATATATTGATAATATTGCGAGTAATAAGTATAATTATCATAGGCCTAGCAATAATAACTGCATAATATCGGTAATAGTGTATGTTATATTGATAATATTGGGAGTAATAAGTATATTTATTATAGTTCTGGCGATAATAACTGCATAATATGGGTAATAATGCATGTTATATTGATAATATTGGGAGCAATAAGAATATTTATTGTAGTTCTCGCGATAATAACTGCTTAATATGGGTAATAATGCATAACATATTGATAAAATTAGGATTAATAAGTATAATTATTATAGTTCTAGCGATAATAACTGCATAATAGGGGTAATAATGCATGATATATTGATAATATTGCGAGTAATAAGTATAATTATCATAGTTCTAGCAATAATAACTGCATAATATGGGTAATAATGCATGTTATATTGATAAAATGAGAAGTAATGAGTATAATTATTATAGTTCTGGCGATAATAACTGTATAATATGGGTAATAATGCATAACATACTGATAAAATTAGGAGTATTAAGTATAATTAATATAGCTCTAGCGATAATAACTGCATAATAGGGGTAATAATGCATGTTATACTGATAATAATATAAGTAATAAGTATAACTATTATAGTTCTAACGATAATAACTGTATAATATGGGTAATAATGCATGTTATATTGATAATATTTGGAGTGTTAAGTATAATTATTGTAGTTCTCGCGATAATAACTGCATAATATGGGTAATAATGCATGTTATATTGATAATATTGGGAGTAATAAGTATAATTATTATAGTTCTAGCGATAATAACTGCATAATAGGGGTAATAATGCATGATATATTGATAATATTGCGAGTAATAAGTATAATTATCATAGTTCTAGCAATAATAACTGCATAATATCGGTAATAGTGTATGTTATATTGATAATATTGGGAGTAATAAGTATATTTATTATAGTTCTGACGATAATAACAGTATAATATGGGTAATAATGCATGTTATATTGATAATATTGGGAGTAATAAGTATATTTATTATAGTTCTGACGATAATAACAGTATAATATGGGTAATAATGCATGGTATATTGATAATATTGGGAGTAATAAGTATAATTATTGTAGTTCTCGCGATAATAACTGCATAATAGGGGTAATAATGCATGTTATACTGATAATAATATAAGTAATAAGTATAACTATTATAGTTCTAACGATAATAACTGTATAATATGGGTAATAATGCATGTTATACTAATAATAATATAAGTAATATGTATAACTATTGTAGTTCTAGCGATAATAACTGTATAATATGATTAATAATGCATAACATATTGATAAAATTAGGAGTAATCAGTATAATTATTATAGTTCTAGCGATAATAACTGCATAATATCGGTAATAGTGTATGTTATATTGATAATATTGGGAGTAATAAGTATATTTATTATAGTTCTGACGATAATATCAGTATAATATGGGTGATAATGCATGTTATATTGATAATATTGGGAGTTATAAGTATAATTGTTGTAGTTCTAGCGATAATAACTGCATAATATGGGTAATAATGCATGTTATATTGATAAAATGAGGAGTAATAAGTATAATTATTATAGCTCTAGCGATAATAACTGCATAATAGGGGTAATAATGCATGTTATACTGATAATAATATAAGTAATAAGTATAACTATTATAGTTCTAGCGATAATAACTGTATAATATGGGTAATAATGCATAACATATTGATAAAATTAGGAGTAATAAGTATAATTATTATAGCTCTAGCGATAATAACTGCACAATATCGCTAATGTGCATGTTATATTGATAATATTGGGAGTAATAAGTATATTTATTATAGTTCTGACGATAATAACAGTATAATATGGGTAATAATGCATGGTATATTGATAATATTGGGAGTAATAAGTATAATTATTGTAGTTTTCGCGATAATAACTGCATAATATGGGTAATAATGCATGTTATATTGATAATATTGGGAGTAATAAGAATATTTATTGTAGTTCTCGCGATAATAACTGCTTAATATGGGTAATAATGCATAACATATTGATAAAATTAGGAGTAATAAGTGTAATTATTATAGTTCTAGCGATAATAACTGCATAATAGGGGTAATAATGCATGATATATTGATAATATTGCGAGTAATAAGTATAATTATCATAGTTCTAGCAATAATAACTGCATAATATCGGTAATAGTGTATGTTATATTGATAATATTGGGAGTAATAAGTATATTTATTATAGTTCTGACGATAATAACAGTATAATATGGGTAATAATACATGTTATATTGATAATATTTGGAGTGTTAAGTATAATTATTGTAGTTCTCGCGATAATAACTGCATAATATGGGTAATAATGCATGTTATATTGATAATATTGGGAGTAATAAGAATAATTATTGTAGTTCTCGCGATAATAACTGCTTAATATGGGTAATAATGCATAACATATTGATAAAATTAGGAGTAATAAGTATAATTATTATAGTTCTAGCGATAATAACTGCATAATAGGGGTAATAATGCATGATATATTGATAATATTGCGAGTAATAAGTATAATTATCATAGTTCTAGCAATAATAACTGCATAATATCGGTAATATTGTATGTTATATTGATAATATTGGGAGTAATAAGTATATTTATTATAGTTCTGACGATAATAACAGTATAATATGGGTAATAATGCATGTTATATTGATAATATTGGGAGTAATAAGTATATTTATTATAGTTCTGACGATAATAACTGTATAATATGGGTAATAATGCATAACATATTAATAAAATTAGGAGTATTAAGTATAATTATTATAGTTCTGGCGATAATAACTGCATAATGTGGGTAATAATGCATGATATATTGATAATATTGCGAGTAATAAGTATAATTATCATAGTTCTAGCAATAATAACTGCATAATATCGGTAATAGTGTATGTTATATTGATAATATTGGGAGTAATAAGTATATTTATTATAGTTCTGGCGATAATAACTGTATAATATGGGTAATAATGCATAACATATTGATAAAATTAGGAGTATTAAGTATAATTATTATAGCTCTAGCGATAATAACTGCATAATAGGGGTAATAATGCATGTTATACTGACAATAATATAAGTAATAAGTATAACTATTATAGTTCTAACGATAATAACTGTATAATATGGGTAATAATGCATGTTATACTAATAATAATATAAGTAATATGTATAACTATTATAGTTCTAGCGATAATAACTGTATAATATGATTAATAATGCATAACATATTGATAAAGTTAGGAGTAATCAGTATAATTATTATAGTTCTAGCGATAATAACTGCATAATATCGGTAATAGTGTATGTTATATTGATAATATTGGGAGTAATAAGTATATTTATTATAGTTCTGACGATAATAACAGTATAATATGGGTGATAATGCATGTTATATTGATAATATTGGGAGTTATAAGTATAATTATTGTAGTTCTAGCGATAATAACTGCATAATATGGGTAATAATGCATGTTATATTGATAAAATGAGGAGTGATAAGTATAATTATTATAGTTCTATCGATAATAACTGCACAATATCGGTAATAGTGCATGTTACATTGATAATAATAAAAGTAATAAGTATAATTAATATAGTTCGAGCGATAATAACTGCATAATATGGGTAATAATGCATGTTATATTGGTAAAATGAGGAGTAATAAGTATAATTGTTATAGTTCTGGCGATAAGAACTGCATAGTATTGGTAATCATGCATGTTACATTGATAACAGTAAAAGTAATAAGTATAATTATTGTAGTTCTAGCGATAATAACTGCATAGTATGGGTAATTATGCATGTTATATTGATAATATTGGGAGTAATAAGTATATTTATTATAGGTCTGACGATAATAACTGTATAATATGGGTAATAATGCATAACATATTGATAAAATTAGGAGTATTAAGTATAATTATTACAGCTCTAGCGATAATAACTGTATAATATGGGTAATAATGCATGTTATATTGATAAAATGAGAAGTGATAAGTATAATTATTATAGTTCTGGCGATAATAACTGTATAATATGGGTAATAATGCATAACATATTGATAAAATTAGGAGTATTAAGTATAATTATTATAGCTCTAGCGATAATAACTGCATAATAGGGGTAATAATGCATGTTATACTGATAATAATATAAGTAATAAGTATAACTATTATAGTTCTAGCGATAATAACTGTATAATATGGGTAATAATGCATAACATATTGATAAAATTAGGAGTAATAAGTATAATTATTATAGCTCTAGCGATAATAACTGCATAATAGGGGTAATAATGCATGTTATACTGATAATAATATAAGTAATAAGTATAACTATTATAGTTCTAGCGATAATAACTGTATAATATGGGTAATAATGCATAACATATTGATAAAATTAGGAGTAATAAGTATAATTATTATAGTTCTAGCGATAATAACTGCACAATATCGGTAATGTGCATGTTATATTGATAATATTGGGAGTAATAAGTATATTTATTATAGTTCTGACGATAATAACAGTATAATATGGGTAATAATGCATGGTATATTGATAATATTGGGAGTAATAAGTATAATTATTGTAGTTCTCGCGATAATAACTGCATAATATGGGTAATAATGCATGTTATATTGATAATATTGGGAGTAATAAGAATAATTATTGTAGTTCTCGCGATAATAACTGCTTAATATGGGTAATAATGCATAACATATTGATAAAATTAGGAGTAATAAGTATAATTATTATAGTTCTAGCGATAATAACTGCATAATAGGGGTAATAATGCATGATATATTGATAATATTGCGAGTAATAAGTATAATTATCATAGTTCTAGCAATAATAACTGCATAATATCGGTAATAGTGTATGTTATATTGATAATATTGGGAGTAATAAGTATATTTATTATAGTTCTGACGATAATAACAGTATAATATGGGTAATAATGCATGTTATATTGATAATATTCGGAGTAATAAGTATATTTATTATAGTTCTGACGATAATAACTGTATAATATGGGTAATAATGGATAACATATTAATAAAATTAGGAGTATTAAGTATAATTATTATAGTTCTAGCGATAATAACTGCATAATGTGGGTAATAATGCATGATATATTGATAATATTGCGAGTAATAAGTATAATTATCATAGTTCTAGCAATAATAACTGCATAATATCGGTAATAGTGTATGTTATATTGATAATATTGGGAGTAATAAGTATATTTATTATAGTTCTGGCGATAATAACTGTATAATATGGGTAATAATGCATAACATATTGATAAAATTAGGAGTATTAAGTATAATTATTATAGCTCTAGCGATAATAACTGCATAATAGGGGTAATAATGCATGTTATACTGACAATAATATAAGTAATAAGTATAACTGTTATAGTTCTAACGATAATAACTGTATAATATGGGTAATAATGCATGTTATACTAATAATAATATAAGTAATATGTATAACTATTATAGTTCTAGCGATAATAACTGTATAATATGATTAATAATGCATAACATATTGATAAAATTAGGAGTAATCAGTATAATTATTATAGTTCTAGCGATAATAACTGCATAATATCGGTAATAGTGTATGTTATATTGATAATATTGGGAGTAATAAGTATATTTATTATAGTTCTGACGATAATAACAATATAATATGGGTGATAATGCATGTTATATTGATAATATTGGGAGTTATAAGTATAATTATTGTAGTTCTAGCGATAATAACTGCATAATATGGGTAATAATGCATGTTATATTGATAAAATGAGGAGTAATAAGTATAATTATTATAGCTCTAGCGATAATAACTGCATAATAGGGGTAATAATGCATGTTATACTGATAATAATATAAGTAATAAGTATAACTATTATAGTTCTAGCGATAATAACTGTATAATATGGGTAATAATGCATAACATATTGATAAAATTAGGAGTAATAAGTATAATTATTATAGTTCTAGCGATAATAACTGCACAATATCGGTAATGTGCATGTTATATTGATAATATTGGGAGTAATAAGTATATTTATTATAGTTCTGACGATAATAACAGTATAATATGGGTAATAATGCATGGTATATTGATAATATTGGGAGTAATAAGTATAATTATTGTAGTTCTCGCGATAATAACTGCATAATATGGGTAATAATGCATGTTATATTGATAATATTGGGAGTAATAAGAATAATTATTGTAGTTCTCGCGATAATAACTGCTTAATATGGGTAATAATGCATAACATATTGATAAAATTAGGAGTAATAAGTATAATTATTATAGTTCTAGCGATAATAACTGCATAATAGGGGTAATAATGCATGATATATTGATAATATTGCGAGTAATAAGTATAATTATCATAGTTCTAGCAATAATAACTGCATAATATCGGTAATAGTGTATGTTATATTGATAATATTGGGAGTAATAAGTATATTTATTATAGTTCTGACGATAATAACAGTATAATATGATTAATAATACATGTTATATTGATAATATTTGGAGTGTTAAGTATAATTATTGTAGTTCTCGCGATGATAACTGCATAATATGGGTAATAATGCATGTTATATTGATAATATTGGGAGCAATAAGAATATTTATTGTAGTTCTCGCGATAATAACTGCTTAATATGGGTAATAATGCATAACATATTCATAAAATTAGGAGTAATAAGTATAATTATTATGATTCTAGCGATAATAACTGCATAATAGGGGTAATAATGCATGATATATTGATAATATTGCGAGTAATAAGTATAATTATCATAGTTCTAGCAATAATAACTGCATAATATCGGTAATAGTGTATGTTATATTGATAATATTGGGAGTAATAAGTATATTTATTATAGTTCTGACGATAATAACAGTATAATATGGGTAATAATACATGTTATATTGATAATATTTGGAGTGTTAAGTATAATTATTGTAGTTCTCGCGATAATAACTGCATAATATGGGTAATAATGCATGTTATATTGATAATATTGGGAGTAATAAGAATACTTATTGTAGTTCTCGCGATAATAACTGCTTAATATGGGTAATAATGCATAACATATTGATAAAATTAGGAGTAATAAGTATAATTATTATAGTTCTAGCGATAATAACTGCATAATAGGGGTAATAATGCATGATATATTGATAATATTGCGAGTAATAAGTATAATTATCATAGTTCTAGCAATAATAACTGCATAATATCGGTAATAGTGTATGTTATATTGATAATATTGGGAGTAATAAGTATATTTATTATAGTTCTGGCGATAATAACTGTATAATATGGGTAATAATGCATAACATATTGATAAAATTAGGAGTATTAAGTATAATTATTATAGCTCTAGCGATAATAACTGCATAATAGGGGTAATAATGCATGTTATACTGACAATAATATAAGTAATAAGTATAACTGTTATAGTTCTAACGATAATAACTGTATAATATGGGTAATAATGCATGTTATACTAATAATAATATAAGTAATATGTATAACTATTATAGTTCTAGCGATAATAACTGTATAATATGATTAATAATGCATAACATATTGATAAAATTAGGAGTAATCAGTATAATTATTATAGTTCTAGCGATAATAACTGCATAATATCGGTAATAGTGTATGTTATATTGATAATATTGGGAGTAATAAGTATATTTATTATAGTTCTGACGATAATAACAGTATAATATGGGTGATAATGCATAACATATTGATAAAATTAGGAGTATTAAGTATAATTATTACAGCTCTAGCGATAATAACTGCATAATAGGGGTAATAATGCATGTTATACTGATAATAATATAAGTAATAAGTATAACTATTATAGTTCTAACGATAATAACTGTATAATATGGGTAATAATGCATGTTATATTGATAAAATGAGGAGTAATAAGTATAATTCTTATAGTTCTAGCGATAATAACTGCATAATATGGGTAATAATGCATGTTATATTGATAAAATGAGAAGTAATAAGTATAATTATTATAGTTCTGGCGATAATAACTGTATAATATGGGTAATAATGCATAACATATTGATAAAATTAGGAGTATTAAGTATAATTATTATAGCTCTAGCGATAATAACTGCATAATAGGGGTAATAATGCATGTTATACTGATAATAATATAAGTAATAAGGATAACTATTATAGTTCTAGCGATAATAACTGTATAATATGGGTAATAATGCATAACATATTGATAAAATTAGGAGTAATAAGTATAATTATTATAGTTCTAGCGATAATAACTGCACAATATCGGTAATGTGCATGTTATATTGATAATATTGGGAGTAATAAGTATATTTATTATAGTTCTGACGATAATAACAGTATAATATGGGTAATAATGCATGGTATATTGATAATATTGGGAGTAATAAGTATAATTATTGTAGTTCTCGCGATAATAACTGCATAATATGGGTAATAATGCATGTTATATTGATAAAATGAGAATAATGAGTATAATTATTATAGTTCTGGCGATAATAACTGTATAATATGGGTAATAATGCATAACATATTGATAAAATTAGGAGTATTAAGTATAATTATTATAGCTCTAGCGATAATAACTGCATAATAGGGGTAATAATGCATGTTATACTGATAATAATATAAGTAATAAGTATAACTATTATAGTTCTAACGATAATAACTGTATAATATGGGTAATAATGCATGTTATACTAATAATAATATAAGTAATATGTATAACTATTATAGTTCTAGCGATAATAACTGTATAATATGATTAATAATGCATAACATATTGATAAAATTAGGAGTAATCAGTATAGTTATTATAGTTCTAGCGATAATAACTGCATAATATCGGTAATAGTGTATGTTATATTGATAATATTGGGAGTAATAAGTATATTTATTATAGTTCTGACGATAATAACAGTATAATATGGGTAATAATGCATGTTATATTGATAATATTGGGAGTAATAAGTATATTTATTATAGTTCTGACGATAATAACTGTATAATATGGGTAATAATGCATAACATATTAATAAAATTAGGAGTAATAAGTATATTTATTATAGTTCTGACGATAATAACAGTATAATATGGGTAATAATGCATGGTATATTGATAATATTGGGAGTAGTAAGTATAATTATTGTAGTTCTCGCGATAATAACTGCATAATATGGGTAATAATGCATGTTATATTGATAATATTGGGAGTAATAAGAATATTTATTGTAGTTCTCGCGATAATAACTGCTTAATATGGGTAATAATGCATAACATATTGATAAAATTAGGAGTAATAAGTATAATTATTATAGTTCTAGCGATAATAACTGCATAATAGGGGTAATAATGCATGATATATTGATAATATTGCGAGTAATAAGCATAATTATCATAGTTCTAGCAATAATAACTGCATAATATGGGTAATAATCCATGTTATATTGATAAAATGAGAAGTAATGAGTATAATTATTATAGTTCTGGCGATAATAACTGTATAATATGGGTAATAATGCATAACATATTGATAAAATTAGGAGTATTAAGTATAATTATTATAGCTCTAGCGATAATAACTGCATAATAGGGGTAATAATGCATGTTATACTGACAATAATATAAGTAATAAGTATAACTGTTATAGTTCTAACGATAATAACTGTATAATATGGGTAATAATGCATGTTATACTAATAATAATATAAGTAATATGTATAACTATTATAGTTCTAGCGATAATAACTGTATAATATGATTAATAATGCATAACATATTGATAAAATTAGGAGTAATCAGTATAATTATTATAGTTCTAGCGATAATAACTGCATAATATCGGTAATAGTGTATGTTATATTGATAATATTGGGAGTAGTAAGTATATTTATTATAGTTCTGACGATAATAACAGTATAATATGGGTGATAATGCATGTTATATTGATAATATTGGGAGTTATAAGTATAATTATTGTAGTTCTAGCGATAATAACTGCATAATATGGGTAATAATGCATGTTATATTGATAAAATGAGGAGTAATAAGTATAATTGTTATAGTTCTATCGATAATAACTGCACAATATCGGTAATAGTGCATGTTACATTGATAATAATAAAAGTAATAAGTATAATTAATATAGTTCGAGCGATAATAACTGCATAATATGGGTAATAATGCATGTTATATTGGTAAAATGAGGAGTAATAAGTATAATTGTTATAGTTCTGGCGATAAGAACTGCATAGTATTGGTAATCATGCATGTTACATTGATAACAGTAAAAGTAATAAGTATAATTATTGTAGTTCTAGCGATAATAACTGCATAGTATGGGTAATTATGCATGTTATATTGATAATATTGGGAGTAATAAGTATATTTATTATAGGTCTGACGATAATAACTGTATAATATGGGTAATAATGCATAACATATTGATAAAATTAGGAGTATTAAGTATAATTATTACAGCTCTAGCGATAATAACTGCATAATAGGGGTAATAATGCATGTTATACTGATAATAATATAAGTTATAAGTATAACTATTATAGTTCTAACGATAATAACTGTATAATATGGGTAATAATGCATAACATATTGATAAAATTAGGAGTAATAAGTATAATTATTATAGTTCTAGCGATAATAACTGCACAATATCGGTAATAGTGCATGTTATATTGATAATATTGGGAGTAATAAGTATATTTATTATAGTTCTGACTATAATAACAGTATAATATGGGTGATAATGCATGTTATATTGATAATATTGGGAGTAATAAGTATATTTATTATAGTTCTGACGATAATAACTGTATAATATGGGTAATAATGCATGTTATATTGATAATATTTGGAGTCATAAGTATAATTATTGTAGTTCTCGCGATAATAACTGCATAATAGGGGTAATAATGCATGTTATACTGATAATAATATAAGTAATAAGTATAACTATTATAGTTGTAACGATAATAACTGTATAATATGGGTAATAATGCATGTTATATTGATAAAATGAGGAGTAATAAGTATAATTCTTATAGTTCTAGCGATAATAACTGCATAATATGGGTAATAATGCATGTTATATTGATAAAATGAGAAGTAATAAGTATAATTATTATAGTTCTGGCGATAATAACTGTATAATATGGGTAATAATGCATAACATATTGATAAAATTAGGAGTATTAAGTATAATTATTATAGCTCTAGCGATAATAACTGCATAATAGGGGTAATAATGCATGTTATACTGATAATAATATAAGTAATAAGTATAACTATTATAGTTCTAGCGATAATAACTGTATAATATGGGTAATAATGCATAACATATTGATAAAATTAGGAGCAATAAGTATAATTATTATAGTTCTAGCGATAATAACTGCACAATATCGGTAATGTGCATGTTATATTGATAATATTGGGAGTAATAAGTATATTTATTATAGTTCTGACGATAATAACAGTATAATATGGGTAATAATGCATGGTATATTGATAATATTGGGAGTAATAAGTATAATTATTGTAGTTCTCGCGATAATAACTGCATAATATGGGTAATAATGCATGTTATATTGATAATATTGGGAGTAATAAGAATATTTATTGTAGTTCTCGCGATAATAACTGCTTAATATGGGTAATAATGCATAACATATTGATAAAATTAGGAGTAATAAGTATAATTATTATAGTTCTAGCGATAATAACTGCATAATAGGGGTAATAATGCATGATATATTGATAATATTGCGAGTAATAAGTATAATTATCATAGTTCTAGCAATAATAACTGCATAATATGGGTAATAATGCATGTTATATTGATAAAATGAGAAGTAATGAGTATAATTATTATAGTTCTGGCGATAATAACTGTATAATATGGGTAATAATGCATAACATAGTGATAAAATTAGGAGTATTAAGTATAATTATTATAGCTCTAGCGATAATAACTGCATAATAGGGGTAATAATGCATGTTATACTGATAATAATATAAGTAATAAGTATAACTATTATAGTTCTAACGATAATAACTGTATAATATGGGTAATAATGCATGTTATACTAATAATAATATAAGTAATATGTATAACTATTATAGTTCTAGCGATAATAACTGTATAATATGGGTAATAATGCATGTTATACTAATAATAATATAAGTAATATGTATAACTATTATAGTTCTAGCGATAATAACTGTATAATATGATTAATAATGCATAACATATTGATAAAATTAGGAGTAATCAGTATAATTATTATAGTTCTAGCGATAATAACTGCATAATAGGGGTAATAATGCATGATATATTGATAATATTGCGAGTAATAAGTATAATTATCATAGTTCTAGCAATAATAACTGCATAATATCGGTAATAGTGTATGTTATATTGATAATATTGGGAGTAATAAGTATATTTATTATAGTTCTGACGATAATAACAGTATAATATGGGTAATAATACATGTTATATTGATAATATTTGGAGTGTTAAGTATAATTATTGTAGTTCTCGCGATAATAACTGCATAATATGGGTAATAATGCATGTTATATTGATAATATTGGGAGTAATAAGAATATTTATTGTAGTTCTCGCGATAATAACTGCTTAATATGGGTAATAATGCATAACATATTGATAAAATTAGGAGTAATAAGTATAATTATTATAGTTCTAGCGATAATAACTGCATAATAGGGGCAATAATGCATGATATATTGATAATATTGCGAGTAATAAGTATAATTATCATAGTTCTAGCAATAATAACTGCATAATATCGGTAATAGTGTATGTTATATTGATAATATTGGGAGTAATAAGTATATTTATTATAGTTCTGACGGTAATAACAGTATAATATGGGTAATAATACATGTTGTATTGATAATATTTGGAGTGTTAAGTATAATTATTGTAGTTCTCGCGATAATAACTGCATAATATGGGTAATAATGCATGTTATATTGATAATATTGGGAGTAATAAGAATAATTATTGTAGTTCTCGCGATAATAACTGCTTAATATGGGTAATAATGCATAACATATTGATAAAATTAGGAGTAATAAGTATAATTATTATAGTTCTAGCGATAATAATTGCATAATAGGGGTAATAATGCATGATATATTGATAATATTGCGAGTAATAAGTATAATTATCATAGTTCTAGCAATAATAACTGCATAATATCGGTAATAGTGTATGTTATATTGATAATATTGGGAGTAATAAGTATATTTATTATAGTTCTGACGATAATAACAGTATAATATGGGTAATAATGCATGTTATATTGATAATATTCGGAGTAATAAGTATATTTATTATAGTTCTGACGATAATAACTGTATAATATAGGTGATAATGCATAACATATTAATAAAATTAGGAGTATTAAGTATAATTATTATAGTTCTAGCGATAATAACTGCATAATGTGGGTAATAATGCATGATATATTGATAATATTGCGAGTAATAAGTATAATTATCATAGTTCTAGCAATAATAACTGCATAATATCGGTAATAGTGTATGTTATATTGATAATATTGGGAGTAATAAGTATATTTATTATAGTTCTGACGATAATAACAGTATAATATGGGTAATAATGCATGTTATATTGATAATATTGGGAGTAATAAGTATATTTATTATAGTTCTGACGATAATAACTGTATAATATAGGTGATAATGCATAACATATTAATAAAATTAGGAGTATTAAGTATAATTATTATAGTTCTAGCGATAATAACTGCATAATGTGGGTAATAATGCATGATATATTGATAATATTGCGAGTAATAAGTATAATTATCATAGTTCTAGCAATAATAACTGCATAATATCGGTAATAGTGTATGTTATATTGATAATATTGGGAGTAATAAGTATATTTATTATAGTTCTGACGATAATAACAGTATAATATGGGTAATAATGCATGTTATATTGATAATATTGGGAGTAATAAATATATTTATTATAGTTCTGACGATAATAACTGTATAATATGGGTAATAATGCATAACATATTAATAAAATTAGGAGTAATAAGTATATTTATTATAGTTCTGACGATAATAACAGTATAATATGGGTAATAATGCATGGTATATTGATAATATTGGGAGTAATAAGTATAATTATTGTAGTTCTCGCGATAATAACTGCATAATATGGGTAATAATGCATGTTATATTGATAATATTGGGAGTAATAAGAATATTTATTGTAGTTCTCGCGATAATAACTGCTTAATATGGGTAATAATGCATAACATATTGATAAAATTAGGAGTAATAAGTATAATTATTATAGTTCTAGCGATAATAACTGCATAATAGGGGTAATAATGCATGATATATTGATAATATTGCGAGTAATAAGTATAATTATCATAGTTCTAGCAATAATAACTGCATAATATGGGTAATAATCCATGTTATATTGATAAAATGAGAAGTAATGAGTATAATTATTATAGTTCTGGCGATAATAACTGTATAATATGGGTAATAATGCATAATATATTGATAAAATTAGGAGTATTAAGTATAATTATTATAGCTCTAGCGATAATAACTGCATAATAGGGGTAGTAATGCATGTTATACTGATAATAATATAAGTAATAAGTATAACTATTATAGTTCTAACGATAATAACTGTATAATATGGGTAATAACGCATGTTATACTAATAATAATATAAGTAATATGTATAACTATTATAGTTCTAGCGATAATAACTGTATAATATGATTAATAATGCATAACATATTGATAAAATTAGGAGTAATCAGTATATTTATTATAGTTCTGACGATAATAACAGTATAATATGGGTAATAATGCATGGTATATTGATAATATTGGGAGTAATAAGTATAATTATTGTAGTTCTCGCGATAATAACTGCATAATTGGGTAATAATGCATGTTATATTGATAATATTGGGAGTAATAAGAATATTTATTGTAGTTCTCGCGATAATAACTGCTTAATATGGGTAATAATGCATAACATATTGATAAAATTAGGAGTAATAAGTATAATTATTATAGTTCTAGCGATAATAACTGCATAATAGGGGTAATAATGCATGATATATTGATAATATTGCGAGTAATAAGTATAATTATCATAGTTCTAGCAATAATAACTGCATAATATGGGTAATAATGCATGTTATATTGATAAAATGAGAAGTAATGAGTATAATTATTATAGTTCTGGCGATAATAACTGTATAATATGGGTAATAATGCATAACATATTGATAAAATTAGGAGTATTAAGTATAATTATTATAGCTCTAGCGATAATAACTGCATAATAGGGGTAATAATGCATGTTATACTGACAATAATATAAGTAATAAGTATAACTGTTATAGTTCTAACGATAATACCTGTATAATATGGGTAATAATGCATAACATATTGATAAAATTAGGAGTAATAAGTATAATTATTATAGTTCTAGCGATAATAACTGCACAATTTCGGTAATAGTGCATGTTATATTGATAATATTGGGAGTAATAAGTATATTTATTATAGTTCTGACTATAATAACAGTATAATATGGGTGATAATGCATGTTATATTGATAATATTGGGAGTAATAAGTATATTTATTATAGTTCTGACGATAATAACTGTATAATATGGGTAATAATGCATGTTATATTGATAATATTTGGAGTCATAAGTATAATTATTGTAGTTCTCGCGATAATAACTGCATAATAGGGGTAATAATGCATGTTATACTGATAATAATATAAGTAATAAGTATAACTATTATAGTTCTAGCGATAATAACTGTATAATATGGGTAATAATGCATAACATATTGATAAAATTAGGAGTAATAAGTATAATTATTATAGTTCTAGCGATAATAACTGCACAATATCGGTAATGTGCATGTTATATTGATAATATTGGGAGTAATAAGTATATTTATTATAGTTCTGACGATAATAACAGTATAATATGGGTAATAATGCATGGTATATTGATAATATTGGGAGTAATAAGTATAATTATTGTAGTTCTCGCGATAATAACTGCATAATATGGGTAATAATGCATGTTATATTGATAATATTGGGAGTAATAAGAATATTTATTGTAGTTCTCGCGATAATAACTGCTTAATATGGGTAATAATGCATAACATATTGATAAAATTAGGAGTAATAAGTATAATTATTATAGTTCTAGCGATAATAACTGCATAATAGGGGTAATAATGCATGATATATTGATAATATTGCGAGTAATAAGTATAATTATCATAGTTCTAGCAATAATAACTGCATAATATGGGTAATAATGCATGTTATATTGATAAAATGAGAAGTAATGAGTATAATTATTATAGTTCTGGCGATAATAACTGTATAATATGGGTAATAATGCATAACATATTGATAAAATTAGGAGTATTAAGTATAATTATTATAGCTCTAGCGATAATAACTGCATAATAGGGGTAATAATGCATGTTATACTGATAATAATATAAGTAATAAGTATAACTATTATAGTTCTAACGATAATAACTGTATAATATGGGTAATAATGCATGTTATACTAATAATAATATAAGTAATATGTATAACTATTATAGTTCTAGCGATAATAACTGTATAATATGGGTAATAATGCATGTTATACTAATAATAATATAAGTAATATGTATAACTATTATAGTTCTAGCGATAATAACTGTATAATATGATTAATAATGCATAACATATTGATAAAATTAGGAGTAATCAGTATAATTATTATAGTTCTAGCGATAATAACTGCATAATAGGGGTAATAATGCATGATATATTGATAATATTGCGAGTAATAAGTATAATTATCATAGTTCTAGCAATAATAACTGCATAATATCGGTAATAGTGTATGTTATATTGATAATATTGGGAGTAATAAGTATATTTATTATAGTTCTGACGATAATAACAGTATAATATGGGTAATAATACATGTTATATTGATAATATTTGGAGTGTTAAGTATAATTATTGTAGTTCTCGCGATAATAACTGCATAATATGGGTAATAATGCATGTTATATTGATAATATTGGGAGTAATAAGAATATTTATTGTAGTTCTCGCGATAATAACTGCTTAATATGGGTAATAATGCATAACATATTGATAAAATTAGGAGTAATAAGTATAATTATTATAGTTCTAGCGATAATAACTGCATAATAGGGGTAATAATGCATGATATATTGATAATATTGCGAGTAATAAGTATAATTATCATAGTTCTAGCAATAATAACTGCATAATATCGGTAATAGTGTATGTTATATTGATAATATTGGGAGTAATAAGTATATTTATTATAGTTCTGACGGTAATAACAGTATAATATGGGTAATAATACATGTTGTATTGATAATATTTGGAGTGTTAAGTATAATTATTGTAGTTCTCGCGATAATAACTGCTTAATATGGGTAATAATGCATAACATATTGATAAAATTAGGAGTAATAAGTATAATTATTATAGTTCTAGCGATAATAACTGCATAATAGGGGTAATAATGCATGATATATTGATAATATTGCGAGTAATAAGTATAATTATCATAGTTCTAGCAATAATAACTGCATAATATGGGTAATAATGCATGTTATATTGATAAAATGAGAAGTAATGAGTATAATTATTATAGTTCTGGCGATAATAACTGTATAATATGGGTAATAATGCATAACATATTGATAAAATTAGGAGTATTAAGTATAATTATTATAGCTCTAGCGATAATAACTGCATAATAGGGGTAATAATGCATGTTATACTGATAATAATATAAGTAATAAGTATAACTATTATAGTTCTAACGATAATAACTGTATAATATGGGTAATAATGCATGTTATACTAATAATAATATAAGTAATATGTATAACTATTATAGTTCTAGCGATAATAACTGTATAATATGGGTAATAATGCATGTTATACTAATAATAATATAAGTAATATGTATAACTATTATAGTTCTAGCGATAATAACTGTATAATATGATTAATAATGCATAACATATTGATAAAATTAGGAGTAATCAGTATAATTATTATAGTTCTAGCGATAATAACTGCATAATAGGGGTAATAATGCATGATATATTGATAATATTGCGAGTAATAAGTATAATTATCATAGTTCTAGCAATAATAACTGCATAATATCGGTAATAGTGTATGTTATATTGATAATATTGGGAGTAATAAGTATATTTATTATAGTTCTGACGATAATAACAGTATAATATGGGTAATAATACATGTTATATTGATAATATTTGGAGTGTTAAGTATAATTATTGTAGTTCTCGCGATAATAACTGCATAATATGGGTAATAATGCATGTTATATTGATAATATTGGGAGTAATAAGTATATTTATTATAGTTCTGACGATAATAACAGTATAATATGGGTAATAATGCATGTTATATTGATAATATTCGGAGTAATAAGTATATTTATTATAGTTCTGACGATAATAACTGTATAATATAGGTGATAATGCATAACATATTAATAAAATTAGGAGTATTAAGTATAATTATTATAGTTCTAGCGATAATAACTGCATAATGTGGGTAATAATGCATGATATATTGATAATATTGCGAGTAATAAGTATAATTATCATAGTTCTAGCAATAATAACTGCATAATATCGGTAATAGTGTATGTTATATTGATAATATTGGGAGTAATAAGTATATTTATTATAGTTCTGACGATAATAACAGTATAATATGGGTAATAATGCATGTTATATTGATAATATTGGGAGTAATAAGTATATTTATTATAGTTCTGACGATAATAACTGTATAATATAGGTGATAATGCATAACATATTAATAAAATTAGGAGTATTAAGTATAATTATTATAGTTCTAGCGATAATAACTGCATAATGTGGGTAATAATGCATGATATATTGATAATATTGCGAGTAATAAGTATAATTATCATAGTTCTAGCAATAATAACTGCATAATATCGGTAATAGTGTATGTTATATTGATAATATTGGGAGTAATAAGTATATTTATTATAGTTCTGACGATAATAACAGTATAATATGGGTAATAATGCATGTTATATTGATAATATTGGGAGTAATAAATATATTTATTATAGTTCTGACGATAATAACTGTATAATATGGGTAATAATGCATAACATATTAATAAAATTAGGAGTAATAAGTATATTTATTATAGTTCTGACGATAATAACAGTATAATATGGGTAATAATGCATGGTATATTGATAATATTGGGAGTAATAAGTATAATTATTGTAGTTCTCGCGATAATAACTGCATAATATGGGTAATAATGCATGTTATATTGATAATATTGGGAGTAATAAGAATATTTATTGTAGTTCTCGCGATAATAACTGCTTAATATGGGTAATAATGCATAACATATTGATAAAATTAGGAGTAATAAGTATAATTATTATAGTTCTAGCGATAATAACTGCATAATAGGGGTAATAATGCATGATATATTGATAATATTGCGAGTAATAAGTATAATTATCATAGTTCTAGCAATAATAACTGCATAATATGGGTAATAATCCATGTTATATTGATAAAATGAGAAGTAATGAGTATAATTATTATAGTTCTGGCGATAATAACTGTATAATATGGGTAATAATGCATAATATATTGATAAAATTAGGAGTATTAAGTATAATTATTATAGCTCTAGCGATAATAACTGCATAATAGGGGTAGTAATGCATGTTATACTGATAATAATATAAGTAATAAGTATAACTATTATAGTTCTAACGATAATAACTGTATAATATGGGTAATAACGCATGTTATACTAATAATAATATAAGTAATATGTATAACTATTATAGTTCTAGCGATAATAACTGTATAATATGATTAATAATGCATAACATATTGATAAAATTAGGAGTAATCAGTATATTTATTATAGTTCTGACGATAATAACAGTATAATATGGGTAATAATGCATGGTATATTGATAATATTGGGAGTAATAAGTATAATTATTGTAGTTCTCGCGATAATAACTGCATAATTGGGTAATAATGCATGTTATATTGATAATATTGGGAGTAATAAGAATATTTATTGTAGTTCTCGCGATAATAACTGCTTAATATGGGTAATAATGCATAACATATTGATAAAATTAGGAGTAATAAGTATAATTATTATAGTTCTAGCGATAATAACTGCATAATAGGGGTAATAATGCATGATATATTGATAATATTGCGAGTAATAAGTATAATTATCATAGTTCTAGCAATAATAACTGCATAATATGGGTAATAATGCATGTTATATTGATAAAATGAGAAGTAATGAGTATAATTATTATAGTTCTGGCGATAATAACTGTATAATATGGGTAATAATGCATAACATATTGATAAAATTAGGAGTATTAAGTATAATTATTATAGCTCTAGCGATAATAACTGCATAATAGGGGTAATAATGCATGTTATACTGACAATAATATAAGTAATAAGTATAACTGTTATAGTTCTAACGATAATACCTGTATAATATGGGTAATAATGCATAACATATTGATAAAATTAGGAGTAATAAGTATAATTATTATAGTTCTAGCGATAATAACTGCACAATTTCGGTAATAGTGCATGTTATATTGATAATATTGGGAGTAATAAGTATATTTATTATAGTTCTGACTATAATAACAGTATAATATGGGTGATAATGCATGTTATATTGATAATATTGGGAGTAATAAGTATATTTATTATAGTTCTGACGATAATAACTGTATAATATGGGTAATAATGCATGTTATATTGATAATATTTGGAGTCATAAGTATAATTATTGTAGTTCTCGCGATAATAACTGCATAATAGGGGTAATAATGCATGTTATACTGATAATAATATAAGTAATAAGTATAACTATTATAGTTCTAGCGATAATAACTGTATAATATGGGTAATAATGCATAACATATTGATAAAATTAGGAGTAATAAGTATAATTATTATAGTTCTAGCGATAATAACTGCACAATATCGGTAATGTGCATGTTATATTGATAATATTGGGAGTAATAAGTATATTTATTATAGTTCTGACGATAATAACAGTATAATATGGGTAATAATGCATGGTATATTGATAATATTGGGAGTAATAAGTATAATTATTGTAGTTCTCGCGATAATAACTGCATAATATGGGTAATAATGCATGTTATATTGATAATATTGGGAGTAATAAGAATATTTATTGTAGTTCTCGCGATAATAACTGCTTAATATGGGTAATAATGCATAACATATTGATAAAATTAGGAGTAATAAGTATAATTATTATAGTTCTAGCGATAATAACTGCATAATAGGGGTAATAATGCATGATATATTGATAATATTGCGAGTAATAAGTATAATTATCATAGTTCTAGCAATAATAACTGCATAATATGGGTAATAATGCATGTTATATTGATAAAATGAGAAGTAATGAGTATAATTATTATAGTTCTGGCGATAATAACTGTATAATATGGGTAATAATGCATAACATATTGATAAAATTAGGAGTATTAAGTATAATTATTATAGCTCTAGCGATAATAACTGCATAATAGGGGTAATAATGCATGTTATACTGATAATAATATAAGTAATAAGTATAACTATTATAGTTCTAACGATAATAACTGTATAATATGGGTAATAATGCATGTTATACTAATAATAATATAAGTAATATGTATAACTATTATAGTTCTAGCGATAATAACTGTATAATATGGGTAATAATGCATGTTATACTAATAATAATATAAGTAATATGTATAACTATTATAGTTCTAGCGATAATAACTGTATAATATGATTAATAATGCATAACATATTGATAAAATTAGGAGTAATCAGTATAATTATTATAGTTCTAGCGATAATAACTGCATAATAGGGGTAATAATGCATGATATATTGATAATATTGCGAGTAATAAGTATAATTATCATAGTTCTAGCAATAATAACTGCATAATATCGGTAATAGTGTATGTTATATTGATAATATTGGGAGTAATAAGTATATTTATTATAGTTCTGACGATAATAACAGTATAATATGGGTAATAATACATGTTATATTGATAATATTTGGAGTGTTAAGTATAATTATTGTAGTTCTCGCGATAATAACTGCATAATATGGGTAATAATGCATGTTATATTGATAATATTGGGAGTAATAAGAATATTTATTGTAGTTCTCGCGATAATAACTGCTTAATATGGGTAATAATGCATAACATATTGATAAAATTAGGAGTAATAAGTATAATTATTATAGTTCTAGCGATAATAACTGCATAATAGGGGTAATAATGCATGATATATTGATAATATTGCGAGTAATAAGTATAATTATCATAGTTCTAGCAATAATAACTGCATAATATCGGTAATAGTGTATGTTATATTGATAATATTGGGAGTAATAAGTATATTTATTATAGTTCTGACGGTAATAACAGTATAATATGGGTAATAATACATGTTGTATTGATAATATTTGGAGTGTTAAGTATAATTATTGTAGTTCTCGCGATAATAACTGCTTAATATGGGTAATAATGCATAACATATTGATAAAATTAGGAGTAATAAGTATAATTATTATAGTTCTAGCGATAATAACTGCATAATAGGGGTAATAATGCATGATATATTGATAATATTGCGAGTAATAAGTATAATTATCATAGTTCTAGCAATAATAACTGCATAATATGGGTAATAATGCATGTTATATTGATAAAATGAGAAGTAATGAGTATAATTATTATAGTTCTGGCGATAATAACTGTATAATATGGGTAATAATGCATAACATATTGATAAAATTAGGAGTATTAAGTATAATTATTATAGCTCTAGCGATAATAACTGCATAATAGGGGTAATAATGCATGTTATACTGATAATAATATAAGTAATAAGTATAACTATTATAGTTCTAACGATAATAACTGTATAATATGGGTAATAATGCATGTTATACTAATAATAATATAAGTAATATGTATAACTATTATAGTTCTAGCGATAATAACTGTATAATATGGGTAATAATGCATGTTATACTAATAATAATATAAGTAATATGTATAACTATTATAGTTCTAGCGATAATAACTGTATAATATGATTAATAATGCATAACATATTGATAAAATTAGGAGTAATCAGTATAATTATTATAGTTCTAGCGATAATAACTGCATAATAGGGGTAATAATGCATGATATATTGATAATATTGCGAGTAATAAGTATAATTATCATAGTTCTAGCAATAATAACTGCATAATATCGGTAATAGTGTATGTTATATTGATAATATTGGGAGTAATAAGTATATTTATTATAGTTCTGACGATAATAACAGTATAATATGGGTAATAATACATGTTATATTGATAATATTTGGAGTGTTAAGTATAATTATTGTAGTTCTCGCGATAATAACTGCATAATATGGGTAATAATGCATGTTATATTGATAATATTGGGAGTAATAAGTATATTTATTATAGTTCTGACGATAATAACAGTATAATATGGGTAATAATGCATGTTATATTGATAATATTCGGAGTAATAAGTATATTTATTATAGTTCTGACGATAATAACTGTATAATATAGGTGATAATGCATAACATATTAATAAAATTAGGAGTATTAAGTATAATTATTATAGTTCTAGCGATAATAACTGCATAATGTGGGTAATAATGCATGATATATTGATAATATTGCGAGTAATAAGTATAATTATCATAGTTCTAGCAATAATAACTGCATAATATCGGTAATAGTGTATGTTATATTGATAATATTGGGAGTAATAAGTATATTTATTATAGTTCTGACGATAATAACAGTATAATATGGGTAATAATGCATGTTATATTGATAATATTGGGAGTAATAAGTATATTTATTATAGTTCTGACGATAATAACTGTATAATATAGGTGATAATGCATAACATATTAATAAAATTAGGAGTATTAAGTATAATTATTATAGTTCTAGCGATAATAACTGCATAATGTGGGTAATAATGCATGATATATTGATAATATTGCGAGTAATAAGTATAATTATCATAGTTCTAGCAATAATAACTGCATAATATCGGTAATAGTGTATGTTATATTGATAATATTGGGAGTAATAAGTATATTTATTATAGTTCTGACGATAATAACAGTATAATATGGGTAATAATGCATGTTATATTGATAATATTGGGAGTAATAAATATATTTATTATAGTTCTGACGATAATAACTGTATAATATGGGTAATAATGCATAACATATTAATAAAATTAGGAGTAATAAGTATATTTATTATAGTTCTGACGATAATAACAGTATAATATGGGTAATAATGCATGGTATATTGATAATATTGGGAGTAATAAGTATAATTATTGTAGTTCTCGCGATAATAACTGCATAATATGGGTAATAATGCATGTTATATTGATAATATTGGGAGTAATAAGAATATTTATTGTAGTTCTCGCGATAATAACTGCTTAATATGGGTAATAATGCATAACATATTGATAAAATTAGGAGTAATAAGTATAATTATTATAGTTCTAGCGATAATAACTGCATAATAGGGGTAATAATGCATGATATATTGATAATATTGCGAGTAATAAGTATAATTATCATAGTTCTAGCAATAATAACTGCATAATATGGGTAATAATCCATGTTATATTGATAAAATGAGAAGTAATGAGTATAATTATTATAGTTCTGGCGATAATAACTGTATAATATGGGTAATAATGCATAATATATTGATAAAATTAGGAGTATTAAGTATAATTATTATAGCTCTAGCGATAATAACTGCATAATAGGGGTAGTAATGCATGTTATACTGATAATAATATAAGTAATAAGTATAACTATTATAGTTCTAACGATAATAACTGTATAATATGGGTAATAACGCATGTTATACTAATAATAATATAAGTAATATGTATAACTATTATAGTTCTAGCGATAATAACTGTATAATATGATTAATAATGCATAACATATTGATAAAATTAGGAGTAATCAGTATATTTATTATAGTTCTGACGATAATAACAGTATAATATGGGTAATAATGCATGGTATATTGATAATATTGGGAGTAATAAGTATAATTATTGTAGTTCTCGCGATAATAACTGCATAATTGGGTAATAATGCATGTTATATTGATAATATTGGGAGTAATAAGAATATTTATTGTAGTTCTCGCGATAATAACTGCTTAATATGGGTAATAATGCATAACATATTGATAAAATTAGGAGTAATAAGTATAATTATTATAGTTCTAGCGATAATAACTGCATAATAGGGGTAATAATGCATGATATATTGATAATATTGCGAGTAATAAGTATAATTATCATAGTTCTAGCAATAATAACTGCATAATATGGGTAATAATGCATGTTATATTGATAAAATGAGAAGTAATGAGTATAATTATTATAGTTCTGGCGATAATAACTGTATAATATGGGTAATAATGCATAACATATTGATAAAATTAGGAGTATTAAGTATAATTATTATAGCTCTAGCGATAATAACTGCATAATAGGGGTAATAATGCATGTTATACTGACAATAATATAAGTAATAAGTATAACTGTTATAGTTCTAACGATAATACCTGTATAATATGGGTAATAATGCATAACATATTGATAAAATTAGGAGTAATAAGTATAATTATTATAGTTCTAGCGATAATAACTGCACAATTTCGGTAATAGTGCATGTTATATTGATAATATTGGGAGTAATAAGTATATTTATTATAGTTCTGACTATAATAACAGTATAATATGGGTGATAATGCATGTTATATTGATAATATTGGGAGTAATAAGTATATTTATTATAGTTCTGACGATAATAACTGTATAATATGGGTAATAATGCATGTTATATTGATAATATTTGGAGTCATAAGTATAATTATTGTAGTTCTCGCGATAATAACTGCATAATAGGGGTAATAATGCATGTTATACTGATAATAATATAAGTAATAAGTATAACTATTATAGTTCTAGCGATAATAACTGTATAATATGGGTAATAATGCATAACATATTGATAAAATTAGGAGTAATAAGTATAATTATTATAGTTCTAGCGATAATAACTGCACAATATCGGTAATGTGCATGTTATATTGATAATATTGGGAGTAATAAGTATATTTATTATAGTTCTGACGATAATAACAGTATAATATGGGTAATAATGCATGGTATATTGATAATATTGGGAGTAATAAGTATAATTATTGTAGTTCTCGCGATAATAACTGCATAATATGGGTAATAATGCATGTTATATTGATAATATTGGGAGTAATAAGAATATTTATTGTAGTTCTCGCGATAATAACTGCTTAATATGGGTAATAATGCATAACATATTGATAAAATTAGGAGTAATAAGTATAATTATTATAGTTCTAGCGATAATAACTGCATAATAGGGGTAATAATGCATGATATATTGATAATATTGCGAGTAATAAGTATAATTATCATAGTTCTAGCAATAATAACTGCATAATATGGGTAATAATGCATGTTATATTGATAAAATGAGAAGTAATGAGTATAATTATTATAGTTCTGGCGATAATAACTGTATAATATGGGTAATAATGCATAACATATTGATAAAATTAGGAGTATTAAGTATAATTATTATAGCTCTAGCGATAATAACTGCATAATAGGGGTAATAATGCATGTTATACTGATAATAATATAAGTAATAACTATAACTATTATAGTTCTAACGATAATAACTGTATAATATGGGTAATAATGCATGTTATACTAATAATAATATAAGTAATATGTATAACTATTATAGTTCTAGCGATAATAACTGTATAATATGGGTAATAATGCATGTTATACTAATAATAATATAAGTAATATGTATAACTATTATAGTTCTAGCGATAATAACTGTATAATATGATTAATAATGCATAACATATTGATAAAATTAGGAGTAATCAGTATAATTATTATAGTTCTAGCGATAATAACTGCATAATAGGGGTAATAATGCATGATATATTGATAATATTGCGAGTAATAAGTATAATTATCATAGTTCTAGCAATAATAACTGCATAATATCGGTAATAGTGTATGTTATATTGATAATATTGGGAGTAATAAGTATATTTATTATAGTTCTGACGATAATAACAGTATAATATGGGTAATAATACATGTTATATTGATAATATTTGGAGTGTTAAGTATAATTATTGTAGTTCTCGCGATAATAACTGCATAATATGGGTAATAATGCATGTTATATTGATAATATTGGGAGTAATAAGAATATTTATTGTAGTTCTCGCGATAATAACTGCTTAATATGGGTAATAATGCATAACATATTGATAAAATTAGGAGTAATAAGTATAATTATTATAGTTCTAGCGATAATAACTGCATAATAGGGGTAATAATGCATGATATATTGATAATATTGCGAGTAATAAGTATAATTATCATAGTTCTAGCAATAATAACTGCATAATATCGGTAATAGTGTATGTTATATTGATAATATTGGGAGTAATAAGTATATTTATTATAGTTCTGACGGTAATAACAGTATAATATGGGTAATAATACATGTTGTATTGATAATATTTGGAGTGTTAAGTATAATTATTGTAGTTCTCGCGATAATAACTGCTTAATATGGGTAATAATGCATAACATATTGATAAAATTAGGAGTAATAAGTATAATTATTATAGTTCTAGCGATAATAACTGCATAATAGGGGTAATAATGCATGATATATTGATAATATTGCGAGTAATAAGTATAATTATCATAGTTCTAGCAATAATAACTGCATAATATGGGTCATAATGCATGTTATATTGATAAAATGAGGAGTAATAAGTATAATTATTATAGTTCTGGCGAGAATAACTGTATAATATGGGTAATAATGCATAACATATTCATAAAATTAGGAGTATTAAGTATAATTATTATAGCTCTAGCGATAATAACTGCATAATAGGGGTAATAATGCATGTTATACTGATAATAATATAAGTAATAAGTATAACTATTATAGTTCTAGCGATAATAACTGTATAATATGGGTAATAATGCATAACATATTGATAAAATTAGGAGTAATAAGTATAATTATTAGAGTTCTAGCGAAAATAACTGCACAACATCGGTAGTAGTGCATGTTATATTGATAATACTGGGAGTAGTAAGTATATTTATTATAGTTCTGTCGATAATAACAGTATAATATGGGTGATAATGCATGTTATATTGATAATATTGGGAGTAATAAGTATAATTATTATAGTTCTAGCGATAATAACTGCATGATATGGGTAATAATGCATGTTATATTGATAAAGTTAGGAGTAATAAGTATAATTATTATAGTTCTGGCGATAATAACTGCATAGTATTGGTAATAATGCATGTAACATTGATAATAGTAAAAATAATAAGAATAACTATTGTAGTTCTAGCGATAATAACTGCATAATATGGGTAATAATGCATGATATATTGATAATATTGCGAGTAATAAGTACAATTATTATAGTTCGACCGATAACAACTGCATAATATGGGTAATAGTGCATGTTATATTGATAAAGTTAGGAGTAATAAGTATAATTATTATAGTTCTGGCGATAATAACTGCATAATATGGGTAATAATGCATGTTATACTGATAATAATATAAGTAATATGTATAACTATTATGGTTCTAGCGACAATAACTGTATAATATGGGTAATAATGCATAACATATTGATAAAATTAGGAGTAATAAGTATAATTATTATAGTTCTAGCGATAATAACTGCATAATATCGGTAATAGTGTATGTTATATTGATAATATTGGGAGTAATAAGTATAATTATTATAGTTCTGTTGATAATAACTGCATAATATGGGTAATCATGCATGTTATATTGATAACATTGGGAGTAATAAGTATATTTATTATAGTTCTGACGATAATAACCGTATAATATGGGTAATAATGCATGTTATATTGATAATATTGGGAGTAATAAGTATATTTGTTATAGTTCTGACGATAATAACAGTATAATATGGGTAATAATGCATGTTATATTGATAATATTGGGAGTAATAAGTATATTTATTATAGTTCTGACGATAATAACTGTATAATATGGGTAATAATGCATAACATATTAATAAAATTAGGAGTATTAAGTATAATTATTATAGTTCTAGCGATAATAACTGCATAATGTGGGTAATAATGCATGATATATTGATAATATTGCGAGTAATAAGTATAATTATCATAGTTCTAGCAATAATAACTGCATAATATCGGTAATGTGCATGTTATATTAATAATATTGGGAGTAATACGTATATTTATTATAGTTCTGACGATAATAACAGTATAATATGGGTAATAATGCATGGTATATTGATAATATTGGGAGTAATAAGTATAATTATTGTAGTTCTCGCGATAATAACTGCATAATATGGGTAATAATGCATGTTATATTGATAATATTGGGAGTAATAAGAATATTTATTGTAGTTCTCGCGATAATAACTGCTTAATATGGGTAATAATGCATAACATATTGATAAAATTAGGAGTAATAAGTATAATTATTATAGTTCTAGCGATAATAACTGCATAATATCGGTAATAGTGTATGTTATATTGATAATATTGGGAGTAATAAGTATAATTATTATAGTTCTGTTGATAATAACTGCATAATATGGGTAATCATGCATGTTGTATTGATAATATTGGGAGTAATAAGTATATTTATTATAGTTCTGACGATAATAACCGTATAATATGGGTAATAATGCATGTTATACTGATAATAATATAAGTAATATGTATAACTATTATTGTTCTAGCGACAATAACTGTATAATATGGGTAATAATGCATAACATATTGATAAAATTAGGAGTAATAAGTATAATTATTATAGTTCTAGGGATAATAACTGCATAATATCGGTAATAGTGTATGTTATATTGATAATATTGGGAGTAATAAGTATAATTATTATAGTTCTGTTGATAATAACTGCATAATATGGGTAATCATGCATGTTATATTGATAACATTGGGAGTAATAAGTATATTTATTATAGTTCTGACGATAATAACCGTATAATATGGGTAATAATGCATGTTATATTGATAATATTGGGAGTAATAAGTATATTTATTATAGTTCTGACGATAATAACAGTATAATATGGGTAATAATGCATGTTATATTGATAATATTGGGAGTAATAAGTATATTTATTATAGTTCTGACGATAATAACTGTATAATATGGGTAATAATGCATAACATATTAATAAAATTAGGAGTATTAAGTATAATTATTATAGTTCTAGCGATAATAACTGCATAATGTGGGTAATAATGCATGATATATTGATAATATTGCGAGTAATAAGTATAATTATCATAGTTCTAGCAATAATAACTGCATAATATCGGTAATGTGCATGTTATATTAATAATATTGGGAGTAATACGTATATTTATTATAGTTCTGACGATAATAACAGTATAATATGGGTAATAATGCATGGTATATTGATAATATTGGGAGTAATAAGTATAATTATTGTAGTTCTCGCGATAATAACTGCATAATATGGGTAATAATGCATGTTATATTGATAATATTGGGAGTAATAAGAATATTTATTGTAGTTCTCGCGATAATATCTGCTTAATATGGGTAATAATGCATAACATATTGATAAAATTAGGAGTAATAAGTATAATTATTATAGTTCTAGCGATAATAACTGCATAATAGGGGTAATAATGCATGATATATTGATAATATTGCGAGAAATAAGTATAATTATCATAGTTCTAACGATAATAACTGTATAATATGGGTAATAATGCATGTTATACTAATAATAATATAAGTAATATGTATAACTATTATAGTTCTAGCGATAATAACTGTATAATATGATTAATAATGCATAACATATTGATAAAATTAGGAGTAATCAGTATAATTATTATAGTTCTAGCGATAATAACTGCATAATATCGGTAATAGTGTATGTTATATTGATAATATTGGGAGTAATAAGTATATTTGTTATAGTTCTGACGATAATAACAGTATAATATGGGTGATAATGCATGTTATATTGATAATATTGGGAGTTATAAGTATAATTATTGTAGTTCTAGCGATAATAACTGCATAATATGGGTAATAATGCATGTTATATTGATAATATTGGGAGTAATAAGTATATTTGTTATAGTTCTGACGATAATAACAGTATAATATGGGTAATAGTGCATGTTATATTGATAAAATTGGGAGCAATAGGTATATTTATTATAGTTCTGACGATAATAACAGTATAATACGGGTAATAATGCATGTTATATTGATAATATTGGGAGTAATAAGTATATTTATTATAGTTCTGACGATAATAACAGTATAATATGGGTAATAATGCATGTTATATTGATAATATTGGGAGTAATAAGTATATTTATTATAGTTCTGACGATAATAACTGTATAATATGGGTAATAATGCATAACATATTAATAAAATTAGGAGTATTAAGTATAATTATTATAGTTCTAGCGATAATAACTGCATAATGTGGGTAATAATGCATGATATATTGATAATATTGCGAGTAATAAGTATAATTATCATAGTTCTAGCAATAATAACTGCATAATATCGGTAATAGTGTATGTTATATTGATAATATTGGGAGTAATAAGTATATTTATTATAGTTCTGACGATAATAACAGTATAATATGGGTAATAATGCATGTTATATTGATAATATTTGGAGTGTTAAGTATAATTATTGTAGTTCTCGCGATAATAACTGCATAATATGGGTAATAATGCATGTTATATTGATAATATTGGGAGTAATAAGAATAATTATTGTAGTTCTCGCGATAATAACTGCTTAATATGGGTAATAATGCATAACATATTGATAAAATTAGGAGTAATAAGTATAATTATTATAGTTCTGGCGAGAATAACTGTATAATATGGGTAATAATGCATAACATATTCATAAAATTAGGAGTAATAAGTATAATTATTATAGTTCTGGCGATAATAACTGCATAATATGGGTAATAATGCATGTCATACTGATAATAATATAAGTAATATGTATAACTATTATGGTTCTAGCGACAATAACTGTATAATATGGGTAATAATGCATAACATATTGATAAAATTAGGAGTAATAAGTATAATTATTATAGTTCTAGCGATAATAACTGCATAATATCGGTAATAGTGTATGTTATATTGATAATATTGGGAGTAATAAGTATAATTATTATAGTTCTGTTGATAATAACTGCATAATATGGGTAATCATGCATGTTATATTGATAATATTGGGAGTAATAAGTATATTTATTATAGTTCTGACGATAATAACCGTATAATATGGGTAATAATGCATGTTATACTGATAATAATATAAGTAATATGTATAACTATTATGGTTCTAGCGACAATAACTGTATAATATGGGTAATAATGCATAACATATTGATAAAATTAGGAGTAATAAGTATAATTATTATAGTTCTAGCGATAATAACTGCATAATATCGGTAATAGTGTATGTTATATTGATAATATTGGGAGTAATAAGTATAATTATTATAGTTCTGTTGATAATAACTGCATAATATGGGTAATCATGCATGTTATATTGATAATATTGGGAGTAATAAGTATATTTATTATAGTTCTGACGATAATAACCGTATAATATGGGTAATAATGCATGTTATATTGATAATATTGGGAGTAATAAGTATATTTATTATAGTTCTGACGATAATAACTGTATAATATGGGTAATAATGCATAACATATTAATAAAATTAGGAGTATTAAGTATAATTATTATAGTTCTAGCGATAATAACTGCATAATATGGGTAATAATGCATGTTATATTGATAATATTGGGAGTAATAAGTATAATTATTGAAGTTCTCGCGATAATAACTGCTTAATATGGGTAATAATGCATAACATATTGATAAAATTAGGAGTAATAAGTATAATTGTTATAGTTCTAGCGATAATAACTGCATAATAGGGGTAATAATGCATGATATATTGATAATATCGCGAGTAATAAGTATAATTATCATAGTTCTAGCAATAATAACTGCATAATATGGGTAATAATGCATGTTATATTGATAAAATGAGGAGTAATAAGTATAATTATTATAGTTCTGGCGATAATAACTGCATAATATGGGTAATAATGCTTGCTATATTGATAATATTGCGAGTAATAAGTATAATTATCATAGTTCTAGCAATAATAACTGCATAATATCGGTAATAGTGTATGTTATATTGATAATATTGGGAGTAATAAGTATATTTATTATAGTTCTGACGATAATAACAGTATAATATGGGTAATAATGCATGTTATATTGATAATATTGGGAGTAATAAGTATATTTATTATAGTTCTGACGATAATAACTGTATAATATGGGTAATAATGCATAACATATTAATAAAATTAGGAGTATTAAGTATAATTATTATAGTTCTAGCGATAATAACTGCATAATGTGGGTAATAATGCATGATATATTGATAATATTGCGAGTAATAAGTATAATTATCATAGTTCTAGCAATAATAACTGCATAATATCGGTAATAGTGTATGTTATATTGATAATATTGGGAGTACTAAGTATATTTATTATAGTTCTGGCGATAATAACTGTATAATATGGGTAATAATGCATAACATATTGATAAAATTAGGAGTATTAAGTATAATTATTATAGCTCTAGCGATAATAGCTGCATAATAGGGGTAATAATGCATGTTATACTGATAATAATATAAGTAATAAGTATAACTATTATAGTTCTAACGATAATTACTGTATAATATGGGTAATAATGCATGTTATACTAATAATAATATAAGTAATATGTATACCTATTATAGTTCTAGCGATAATAACTGTATAAAATGATTAATAATGCATAACATATTGATAAAATTAGGAGTAATCAGTATAATTATTATAGTTCTAGCGATAATAACTGCATAATATCGGTAATAGTGTATGTTATATTGATAATATTGAGAGTAATAAGTATATTTATCATAGTTCTAGCAATAATAACTGCATAATATGGGTCATAATGCATGTTATATTGATAAAATGAGGAGTAATAAGTATAATTATTATAGTTCTGGCGAGAATAACTGTATAATATGGGTAATAATGCATAACATATTCATAAAATTAGGAGTATTAAGTATAATTATTATAGCTCTAGCGATAATAACTGCATAATAGGGGTAATAATGCATGTTATACTGATAATAATATAAGTAATAAGTATAACTATTATAGTTCTAGCGATAATAACTGTATAATATGGGTAATAATGCATAACATATTGATAAAATTAGGAGTAATAAGTATAATTATTAGAGTTCTAGCGAAAATAACTGCACAACAGCGGTAGTAGTGCATGTTATATTGATAATACTGGGAGTAGTAAGTATATTTATTATAGTTCTGTTGATAATAACTGCATAATATGGGTAATCATGCATGTTATATTGATAACATTGGGAGTAATAAGTATATTTATTATAGTTCTGACGATAATAACCGTATAATATGGGTAATAATGCATGTTATATTGATAATATTGGGAGTAATAAGTATATTTATTATAGTTCTGACGATAATAACAGTATAATATGGGTAATAATGCATGCTATATTGATAATATTGGGAGTAATAAGTATATTTATTATAGTTCTGACGATAATAACTGTATAATATGGGTAATAATGCATAACATATTAATAAAATTAGGAGTATTAAGTATAATTATTATAGTTCTAGCGATAATAACTGCATAATGTGGGTAATAATGCATGATATATTGATAATATTGCGAGTAATAAGTATAATTATCATAGTTCTAGCAATAATAACTGCATAATATCGGTAATGTGCATGTTATATTAATAATATTGGGAGTAATACGTATATTTATTATAGTTCTGACGATAATAACAGTATAATATGGGTAATAATGCATGGTATATTGATAATATTGGGAGTAATAAGTATAATTATTGTAGTTCTCGCGATAATAACTGCATAATATGGGTAATAATGCATGTTATATTGATAATATTGGGAGTAATAAGAATATTTATTGTAGTTCTCGCGATAATAACTGCTTAATATGGGTAATAATGCATAACATATTGATAAAATTAGGAGTAATAAGTATAATTATTATAGTTCTAGCGATAATAACTGCATAATAGGGGTAATAATGCATGATATATTGATAATATTGCGAGTAATAAGTATAATTATCATAGTTCTAACGATAATAACTGTATAATATGGGTAATAATGCATGTTATACTAATAATAATATAAGTAATATGTATAACTATTATAGTTCTAGCGATAATAACTGTATAATATGATTAATAATGCATAACATATTGATAAAATTAGGAGTAATCAGTATAATTATTATAGTTCTAGCGATAATAACTGCATAATATCGGTAATAGCGTATGTTATATTGATAATATTGGGAGTAATAAGTATATTTATTATAGTTCTGACGATAATAACAGTATAATATGGGTGATAATGCATGTTATATTGATAATATTGGGAGTTATAAGTATAATTATTGTAGTTCTAGCGATAATAACTGCATAATATGGGTAATAATGCATGTTATATTGATAATATTGGGAGTAATATGTATATTTGTTATAGTTCTGACGATAATAACAGTATAATATGGGTAATAGTGCATGTTATATTGATAAAATTGGGAGCAATAGGTATATTTATTATAGTTCTGACGATAATAACAGTATAATACGGGTAATAATGCATGTTATATTGATAATATTGGGAGTAATAAGTATATTTATTATAGTTCTGACGATAATAACAGTATAATATGGGTAATAATGCATGTTATATTGATAATATTGGGAGTAATAAGTATATTTATTATAGTTCTGACGATAATAACTGTATAATATGGGTAATAATGCATAACATATTAATAAAATTAGGAGTATTAAGTATAATTATTATAGTTCTAGCGATAATAACTGCATAATGTGGGTAATAATGCATGATATATTGATAATATTGCGAGTAATATGTATAATTATCATAGTTCTAGCAATAATAACTGCATAATATCGGTAATAGTGTATGTTATATTGATAATATTGGGAGTAATGAGTATATTTATTATAGTTCTGACGATAATAACAGTATAATATGGGTAATAATGCATGTTATATTGATAATATTTGGAGTGTTAAGTATAATTATTGTAGTTCTCGCGATAATAACTGCATAATATGGGTAATAATGCATGTTATATTGATAATATTGGGAGTAATAAGAATAATTATTGTAGTTCTCGCGATAATAACTGCTTAATATGGGTAATAATGCATAACATATTGATAAAATTAGGAGTAATAAGTATAATTATTATAGTTCTGGCGAGAATAACTGTATAATATGGGTAATAATGCATAACATATTCATAAAATTAGGAGTATTAAGTATAATTATTATAGCTCTAGCGATAATAACTGCATAATAGGGGTAATAATGCATGTTATACTGATAATAATATAAGTAATAAGTATAACTATTATAGTTCTAGCGATAATAACTGTATAATATGGGTAATAATGCATAACATATTGATAAAATTAGGAGTAATAAGTATAATTATTATAGTTCTAGCGAAAATAACTGCACAACATCGGTAGTAGTGCATGTTATATTGATAATATTGGGAGTAATAAGTATATTTATTATAGTTCTGTGGATAATAACAGTATAATATGGGTGATAATGCATGTTATATTGATAATATTGGGAGTAATAAGTATAATTATTATAGTTCTAGCGATAATAACTGCATAATATGGGTAATAATGCATGTTATATTGATAATATTGCGAGTAATAAGTACAATTATTATAGTTCGACCGATAACAACTGCATAATATGGGTAATAGTGCATGTTATATTGATAAAGTTAGGAGTAATAAGTATAATTATTATAGTTCTGGCGATAATAACTGCATAATATGGGTAATAATGCATGTCATACTGATAATAATATAAGTAATATGTATAACTATTATGGTTCTAGCGACAATAACTGTATAATATGGGTAATAATGCATAACATATTGATAAAATTAGGAGTAATAAGTATAATTATTATAGTTCTAGCGATAATAACTGCATAATATCGGTAATAGTGTATGTTATATTGATAATATTGGGAGTAATAAGTATAATTATTATAGTTCTGTTGATAATAACTGCATAATATGGGTAATCATGCATGTTATATTGATAATATTGGGAGTAATAAGTATATTTATTATAGTTCTGACGATAATAACCGTATAATATGGGTAATAATGCATGTTATACTGATAATAATATAAGTAATATGTATAACTATTATGGTTCTAGCGACAATAACTGTATAATATGGGTAATAATGCATAACATATTGATAAAATTAGGAGTAATAAGTATAATTATTATAGTTCTAGCGATAATAACTGCATAATATCGGTAATAGTGTATGTTATATTGATAATATTGGGAGTAATAAGTATAATTATTATAGTTCTGTTGATAATAACTGCATAATATGGGTAATCATGCATGTTATATTGATAATATTGGGAGTAATAAGTATATTTATTATAGTTCTGACCATAATAACCGTATAATATGGGTAATAATGCATGTTATATTGATAATATTGGGAGTAATAAGTATATTTATTATAGTTCTGACGATAATAACTGTATAATATGGGTAATAATGCATAACATATTAATAAAATTAGGAGTATTAAGTATAATTATTATAGTTCTAGCGATAATAACTGCATAATATGGGTAATAATGCATGTTATATTGATAATATTGGGAGTAATAAGTATAATTATTGTAGTTCTGGCGATAATAACTGCTTAATATGGGTAATAATGCATAACATATTGATAAAATTAGGAGTAATAAGTATAATTGTTATAGTTCTAGCGATAATAACTGCATAATAGGGGTAATAATGCATGATATATTGATAATATCGCGAGTAATAAGTATAATTATCATAGTTCTAGCAATAATAACTGCATAATATGGGTAATAATGCATGTTATATTGATAAAATGAGGAGTAATAAGTATAATTATTATAGTTCTGGCGATAATAACTGCATAATATGGGTAATAATGCTTGCTATATTGATAATATTGGGAGTAATAAGTATATTTATTAGAGTTCTGACGATAATAACCGTATAATATGGGTAATAATGCATGTTATATTGATAATATTGGGAGTAATAAGAATAATTATTATAGTTCTGGCGAGAATAACTGTATAATATGGGTAATAATGCATAACATATTGATAAAATTAGGAGTAATAAGTATAATTATTATAGTTCTAGCGATAATAACTGCATAATATCGGTAATAGTGTATGTTATATTGATAATATTGGGAGTAATAAGTATAATTATTATAGTTCTGTTGATAATAACTGCATAATATGGGTAATCATGCATGTTATATTGATAATATTGGGAGTAATAAGTATATTTATTATAGTTCTGACGATAATAACTGTATAATATGGGTAATAATGCATAACATATTAATAAAATTAGGAGTATTAAGTATAATTATTATAGTTCTAGCGATAATAACTGCATAATGTGGGTAATAATGCATGATATATTGATAATATTGCGAGTAATAAGTATAATTATCATAGTTCTAGCAATAATAACTGCATAATATCGGTAATAGTGTATGTTATATTGATAATATTGGGAGTAATAAGTATATTTATTATAGTTCTGACGATAATAACAGTATAATATGGGTAATAATGCATGTTATATTGATAATATTGGGAGTAATAAGTATATTTATTATAGTTCTGACGATAATAACTGTATAATATGGGTAATAATGCATAACATATTAATAAAATTAGGAGTATTAAGTATAATTATTATAGTTCTAGCGATAATAACTGCATAATGTGGGTAATAATGCATGATATATTGATAATATTGCGAGTAATAAGTATAATTATCATAGTTCTAGCAATAATAACTGCATAATATCGGTAATAGTGTATGTTATATTGATAATATTGGGAGTACTAAGTATATTTATTATAGTTCTGGCGATAATAACTGTATAAAATGATTAATAATGCATAACATATTGATAAAATTAGGAGTAATCAGTATAATTATTATAGTTCTAGCGATAATAACTGCATAATATCGGTAATAGTGTATGTTATATTGATAATATTGAGAGTAATAAGTATATTTATCATAGTTCTAGCAATAATAACTGCATAATATGGGTCATAATGCATGTTATATTGATAAAATGAGGAGTAATAAGTATAATTATTATAGTTCTGGCGAGAATAACTGTATAATATGGGTAATAATGCATAACATATTCATAAAATTAGGAGTATTAAGTATAATTATTATAGCTCTAGGGATAATAACTGCATAATAGGGGTAATAATGCATGTTATACTGATAATAATATAAGTAATAAGTATAACTATTATAGTTCTAGCGATAATAACTGTATAATATGGGTAATAATGCATAACATAGTGATAAAATTAGGAGTAATAAGTATAATTATTAGAGTTCTAGCGAAAATAACTGCACAACATCGGTAGTAGTGCATGTTATATTGATAATACTGGGAGTAGTAAGTATATTTATTATAGTTCTGTCGATAATAACAGTATAATATGGGTGATAATGCATGTTATATTGATAATATTGGGAGTAATAAGTATAATTATTATAGTTCTAGCGATAATAACTGCATAATATGGGTAATAATGCATGTTATATTGATAAAGTTAGGAGTAATAAGTATAATTATTATAGTTCTGGCGATAATAACTGCATAGTATTGGTAATAATGCATGTAACATTGATAATAGTAAAAATAATAAGAATAACTATTGTAGTTCTAGCGATAATAACTGCATAATATGGGTAATAATGCATGATATATTGATAATATTGCGAGTAATAAGTACAATTATTATAGTTCGACCGATAACAACTGCATAATATGGGTAATAGTGCATGTTATATTGATAAAGTTAGGAGTAATAAGTATAATTATTATAGCTCTGGCGATAATAACTGCATAATATGGGTAATAATGCATGTTATACTGATAATAATATAAGTAATATGTATAACTATTATGGTTCTAGCGACAATAACTGTATAATATGGGTAATAATGCATAACATATTGATAAAATTAGGAGTAATAAGTATAATTATTATAGTTCTAGCGATAATAACTGCATAATATCGGTAATAGTGTATGTTATATTGATAATATTGGGAGTAATAAGTATAATTATTATAGTTCTGTTGATAATAACTGCATAATATGGGTAATCATGCATGTTATATTGATAATATTGGGAGTAATAAGTATATTTATTATAGTTCTGACGATAATAACCGTATAATATGGGTAATAATGCATGTTATACTGATAATAATATAAGTAATATGTATAACTATTATGGTTCTAGCGACAATAACTGTATAATATGGGTAATAATGCATAACATATTGATAAAATTAGGAGTAATAAGTATAATTATTATAGTTCTAGCGATAATAACTGCATAATATCGGTAATAGTGTATGTTATATTGATAATATTGGGAGTAATAAGTATAATTATTATAGTTCTGTTGATAATAACTGCATAATATGGGTAATCATGCATGTTATATTGATAATATTGGGAGTAATAAGTATATTTATTATAGTTCTGACGATAATAACCGTATAATATGGGTAATAATGCATGTTATATTGATAATATTGGGAGTAATAAGTATATTTATTATAGTTCTGACGATAATAACAGTATAATATGGGTAATAATGCATGTTATATTGATAATATTGGGAGTAATAAGTATATTTATTATAGTTCTGACGATAATAACTGTATAATATGGGTAATAATGCATAACATATTAATAAAATTAGGAGTATTAAGTATAATTATTATAGTTCTAGCGATAATAACTGCATAATGTGGGTAATAATGCATGATATATTGATAATATTGCGAGTAATAAGTATAATTATCATAGTTCTAGCAATAATAACTGCATAATATCGGTAATGTGCATGTTATATTGATAATATTGGGAGTAATACGTATATTTATTATAGTTCTGACGATAATAACAGTATAATATGGGTAATAATGCATGGTATATTGATAATATTGGGAGTAATAAGTACAATTATTGTAGTTCTCGCGATAATAACTGCATAATATGGGTAATAATGCATGTTATATTGATAATATTGGGAGCAATAAGAATATTTATTGTAGTTCTCGCGATAATAACTGCTTAATATGGGTAATAATGCATAACATATTGATAAAATTAGGAGTAATAAGTATAATTATTATAGTTCTAGCGATAATAACTGCATAATAGGGGTAATAATGCATGATATATTGATAATATTGCGGGTAATAAGTATAATTATCATAGTTCTAGCAATAATAACTGCATAATATGGGTAATAATGCATGTTATATTGATAAAATGAGAAGTAATGAGTATAATTATTATAGTTCTGGCGATAATAACTGTATAATATGGGTAATAATGCATAACATATTGATAAAATTAGGAGTATTAAGTATAATTATTATAGCTCTAGCGATAATAACTGCATAATAGGGATAATAATGCATGTTATACTGATAATAATATAAGTAATAAGTATAACTATTATAGTTCTAACGATAATAACTGTATAATATGGGTAATAATGCATGTTATACTAATAATAATATAAGTAATATGTATAACTATTATAGTTCTAGCGATAATAACTGTATAATATGATTAATAATGCATAACATATTGATAAAATTAGGAGTAATCAGTATAATTATTATAGTTCTAGCGATAATAACTGCATAATATGGGTAATAATGCATGTTATATTGATAATATTGGGAGTAATAAGTATATTTATTATAGTTCTGACGATAATAACAGTATAATATGGGTAATAATGCATGTTATATTGATAATATTGGGAGTAATAAGTATATTTATTATAGTTCTGACGATAATAACTGTATAATATGGGTAATAATGCATAACATATTAATAAAATTAGGAGTATTAAGTATAATTATTATAGTTCTAGCGATAATAACTGCATAATGTGGGTAATAATGCATGATATATTGATAATATTGCGAGTAATAAGTATAATTATCATAGTTCTAGCAATAATAACTGCATAATATCGGTAATAGTGTATGTTATATTGATAATATTGGGAGTAATAAGTATATTTATTATAGTTCTGACGATAATAACAGTATAATATGGGTAATAATGCATGTTATATTGATAATATTTGGAGTGTTAAGTATAATTATTGTAGTTCTCGCGATAATAACTGCATAATATGGGTAATAATGCATGTTGGATTGATAATATTGGGAGTAATAAGAATAATTATTGTAGTTCTGACGATAATAACTGTATAATATGGGTAATAATGCATGTTATATTGATAAAATTGGGAGTAATAAGTATAATTATTATAGTTCTAGCGATAATAACTGCATAATAGGGGTAATAATGCATGATATATTGATAATATTGCGAGTAATAAGTATAATTATCATAGTTCTAGCAATAATAACTGCATAATATCCGTAATAGTGTATGTTATATTGATAATATTGGGAGTAATAAGTATATTTATTATAGTTCTGACGATAATAACAGTATAATATGGGTAATAATGCATGTTATATTGATAATGTTGGGAGTAATAAGTATATTTATTATAGTTCTGACGATAATAACTGTATAATATGGGTAATAATGCATGTTATATTGATAAAATTGGGAGTAATAAGTATATTTATTATAGTTCTGACGATAATAACAGTATAATACGGGTAATAATACATGTTATATTGATAATATTTGGAGTGTTAAGTATAATTATTGTAGTTCTCGCGATAATAACTGCATAATATGGGTAATAATGCATGTTATATTGATAATATTGGGAGTAATAAGAATAATTATTGTAGTTCTCGCGATAATAACTGCTTAATATGGGTAATAATGCATAACATATTGATAAAATTAGGAGTAATAAGTATAATTATTATCGTTCTAGCGATAATAACTGCATAATAGGGGTAATAATGCATGATATAGTGATAATATTGCGAGTAATAAGTATAATTATCATAGTTCTAGCAATAATAACTGCATAATATGGGTAATAATGCATGTTATATTGATAAAATGAGGAGTAATAAGTATAATTATTATAGTTCTGGCGATAATAACTGTATAATATGGGTAAAAATGCATAACATATTGATAGAATTAGGAGTATTAAGTATAATTATTATAGCTCTAGCGATAATAACTGCATAATAGGGGTAATAATGCATGTTATACTGATAATAATATAAGTAATAAGTATAAGTATTATAGTTCTAGCGATAATAACTGTATAATATGGGTAATAATGCATAACATATTGATAAAATTAGGAGTAATAAGTATAATTATTATAGTTCTAGCGATAATAACTGCACAATATCGGTAATAGTGCATGTTATATTGATAATATTCGGAGTAATAAGTATATTTATTATAGTTCTGACGATAATAACTGTATAATATGGGTAATAATGCATGTTATATTGATAATATTTGGAGTCATAAGTATAATTATTGTAGTTCTCGCGATAATAACTGCATAATATGGGTAATAATGCATGTTATATTGATAATATTGGGAGTAATAAGTATAATTATTGTAGTTCTAGCGATAATAACTGCATAATATGGGTAATAATGCATGTTATATTGATAAAGTTAGGAGTAATAAGTATAATTATTATAGTTCTGGCGATAATAACTGCATAGTATTGGTAATAATGCATGTAACATTGATAATAGTAAAAATTATAAGAATAACTATTGTAGTTCTAGCGATAATAACTGCATAATATGGGTAATAATGCATGATATATTGATAATATTGCGAGTAATAAGTACAATTATTATAGTTCGACCGATAACAACTGCATAATATGGGTAATAGTGCATGTTATATTGATAAAGTTAGGAGTAATAAGTATAATTATTATAGTTCTGGCGATAATAACTGCATAATATGGGTAATAATGCATGTTATACTGATAATAATATAAGTAATATGTATAACTATTATGGTTCTAGCGACAATAACTGTATAATATGGGTAATAATGCATAACATATTGATAAAATTAGGAGTAATAAGTATAATTATTATAGTTCTAGCGATAATAACTGCATAATATCGGTAATAGTGTATGTTATATTGATAATATTGGGAGTAATAAGTATAATTATTATAGTTCTGTTGATAATAACTGCATAATATGGGTAATCATGCATGTTATATTGATAATATTGGGAGTAATAAGTATATTTATTATAGTTCTGACGATAATAACCGTATAATATGGGTAATAATGCATGTTATACTGATAATAATATAAGTAATATGTATAACTATTATGGTTCTAGCGACAATAACTGTATAATATGGGTAATAATGCATAACATATTGATAAAATTAGGAGTAATAAGTGTAATTATTATAGTTCTAGCGATAATAACTGCATAATATCGGTAATAGTGTATGTTATATTGATAATATTGGGAGTAATAAGTATAATTATTATAGTTCTGTTGATAATAACTGCATAATATGGGTAATCATGCATGTTATATTGATAATATTGGGAGTAATAAGTATATTTATTATAGTTCTGGCGATAATAACCGTATAATATGGGTAATAATGCATGTTATATTGATAATATTGGGAGTAATAAGTATATTTATTATAGTTCTGACGATAATAACAGTATAATATGGGTAATAATGCATGTTATATTGATAATATTGGGAGTAATAAGTATATTTACTATAGTTCTGACGATAATAACTGTATAATATGGGTAATAATGCATAACATATTAATAAAATTAGGAGTATTAAGTATAATTATTATAGTTCTAGCGATAATAACTGCATAATGTGGGTAATAATGCATGATATATTGATAATATTGCGAGTAATAAGTATAATTATCATAGTTCTAGCAATAATAACTGCATAATATCGGTAATAGTGTATGTTATATTGATAATATTGGGAGTAATAAGTATATTTATTATAGTTCTGACGATAATAACAGTATAATATGGGTAATAATGCATGTTATATTGATAATATTTGGAGTGTTAAGTATAATTATTGTAGTTCTCGCGATAATAACTGCATAATATGGGTAATAATGCATGTTGGATTGATAATATTGGGAGTAATAAGAATAATTATTGTAGTTCTCGCGATAATAACTGCTTAATATGGGTAATAATGCATAACATATTGATAAAATTAGGAGTAATAAGTATAATTATTATAGTTCTAGCGATAATAACTGCATAATAGGGGTAATAATGCATAATATATTGATAATATTGCGAGTAATAAGTATAATTATCATAGTTCTAGCAATAATAACTGCATAATATCGGTAATAGTGTATGTTATATTGATAATATTGGGAGTAATAAGTATATTTATTATAGTTCTGACGATAATAACAGTATAATATGGGTAATAATACATGTTATATTGATAATATTTGGAGTGTTAAGTATAATTATTGTAGTTCTCGCGATAATAACTGCATAATATGGGTAATAATGCATGTTATATTGATAATATTGGGAGTAATAAGAATAATTATTGTAGTTCTCGCGATAATAACTGCTTAATATGGGTAATAATGCATAACATATTGATAAAATTAGGAGTAATAAGTATAATTATTATAGTTCTAGCGATAATAACTGCATAATATCGGTAATAGTGTATGTTATATTGATAATATTGGGAGTAATAAGTATAATTATTATAGTTCTGTTGATAATAACTGCATAATATGGGTAATCATGCATGTTATATTGATAATATTGGGAGTAATAAGTATATTTATTATAGTTCTGACGATAATAACCGTATAATATGGGTAATAATGCATGTTATACTGATAATAATATAAGTAATATGTATAACTATTATGGTTCTAGCGACAATAACTGCATAATATGGGTAATAATGCATAACATATTGATAAAATTAGGAGTAATAAGTATAATTATTATAGTTCTTGCGATAATAACTGCATAATATCGGTAATAGTGTATGTTATATTGATAATATTGGGAGTAATAAGTATAATTATTATAGTTCTGTTGATAATAACTGCATAATATGGGTAATCATGCATGTTATATTGATAATATTGGGAGTAATAAGTATATTTATTATAGTTCTGACGATAATAACCGTATAATATGGGTAATAATGCATGTTATATTGATAATATTGGGAGTAATAAGTATATTTATTATAGTTCTGACGATAATAACAGTATAATATGGGTAATAATGCATGTTATATTGATAATATTGGGAGTAATAAGTATATTTATTATAGTTCTGACGATAATAACTGTATAATATGGGTAATAATGCATAACATATTAATAAAATTAGGAGTATTAAGTATAATTATTATAGTTCTAGCGATAATAACTGCATAATGTGGGTAATAATGCATGATATATTGATAATATTGCGAGTAATAAGTATAATTATCATAGTTCTAGCAATAATAACTGCATAATATCGGTAATGTGCATGTTATATTAATAATATTGGGAGTAATACGTATATTTATTATAGTTCTGACGATAATAACAGTATAATATGGGTAATAATGCATGGTATATTGATAATATTGGGAGTAATAAGTATAATTATTGTAGTTCTCGCGATAATAACTGCATAATATGGGTAATAATGCATGTTATATTGATAATATTGGGAGTAATAAGAATATTTATTGTAGTTCTCGCGATAATAACTGCTTAATATGGGTAATAATGCATAACATATTGATAAAATTAGGAGTAATAAGTATAATTATTATAGTTCTAGCGATAATAACTGCATAATAGGGGTAATAATGCATGATATATTGATAATATTGCGAGTAATAAGTATAATTATCATAGTTCTAACGATAATAACTGTATAATATGGGTAATAATGCATGTTATACTAATAATAATATAAGTAATATGTATAACTATTATAGTTCTAGCGATAATAACTGTATAATATGATTAATAATGCATAACATATTGATAAAATTAGGAGTAATCAGTATAATTATTATAGTTCTAGCGATAATAACTGCATAATATCGGTAATAGTGTATGTTATATTGATAATATTGGGAGTAATAAGTATATTTATTATAGTTCTGACGATAATAACAGTATAATATGGGTGATAATGCATGTTATATTGATAATATTGGGAGTTATAAGTATAATTATTGTAGTTCTAGCGATAATAACTGCATAATATGGGTAATAATGCATGTTATATTGATAATATTGGGAGTAATAAGTATATTTGTTATAGTTCTGACGATAATAACAGTATAATATGGGTAATAGTGCATGTTATATTGATAAAATTGGGAGCAATAGGTATATTTATTATAGTTCTGACGATAATAACAGTATAATACGGGTAATAATGCATGTTATATTGATAATATTGGGAGTAATAAGTATATTTATTATAGTTCTGACGATAATAACAGTATAATATGGGTAATAATGCATGTTATATTGATAATATTGGGAGTAATAAGTATATTTATTATAGTTCTGACGATAATAACTGTATAATATGGGTAATAATGCATAACATATTAATAAAATTAGGAGTATTAAGTATAATTATTATAGTTCTAGCGATAATAACTGCATAATGTGGGTAATAATGCATGATATATTGATAATATTGCGAGTAATAAGTATAATTATCATAGTTCTAGCAATAATAACTGCATAATATCGGTAATAGTGTATGTTATATTGATAATATTGGGAGTAATAAGTATATTTATTATAGTTCTGACGATAATAACAGTATAATATGGGTAATAATGCATGTTATATTGATAATATTGGGAGTAATAAGTATATTTATTATAGTTCTGACGATAATAACTGTATAATATGGGTAATAATGCATGTTATATTGATAAAATTGGGAGTAATAAGTATATTTATTATAGTTCTGACGATAATAACAGTATAATACGGGTAATAATACATGTTATGTTGATAATATTGGGAGTACTAAGTATAATTATCATAGTTCTAGCAATAATAATTGCATAATTAGGGTAATAATGCATGTTATATTGATAAAATGAGGAGTAATAAGTATAATTATTATAGTTCTGGCGATAATAACTGTATAATATGGGTAATAATGCATAACATATTGATAAAATTAGGAGTATTAAGTATAATTATTATAGCTCTAGCGATAATAACTGCATAATAGGGGTAATAATGCATGTTATACTGATAATAATATAAGTAATAAGTATAACTATTATAGTTCTAGCGATAATAACTGTATAATATGGGTAATAATGCATAACATATTGATAAAATTAGGAGTAATAAGTATAATTATCATAGTTCTAGCAATAATAACTGCATAATATCGGTAATGTGCATGTTATATTAATAATATTGGGAGTAATACGTATATTTATTATAGTTCTGACGATAATAACAGTATAATATGGGTAATAATGCATGGTATATTGATAATATTGGGAGTAATAAGTATAATTATTGTAGTTCTCGCGATAATAACTGCATAATATGGGTAATAATGCATGTTATATTGATAATATTGGGAGTAATAAGAATATTTATTGTAGTTCTCGCGATAATAACTGCTTAATATGGGTAATAATGCATAACATATTGATAAAATTAGGAGTAATAAGTATAATTATTATAGTTCTAGCGATAATAACTGCATAATAGGGGTAATAATGCATGATATATTGATAATATTGCGAGTAATAAGTATAATTATCATAGTTCTAACGATAATAACTGTATAATATGGGTAATAATGCATGTTATACTAATAATAATATAAGTAATATGTATAACTATTATAGTTCTAGCGATAATAACTGTATAATATGATTAATAATGCATAACATATTGATAAAATTAGGAGTAATCAGTATAATTATTATAGTTCTAGCGATAATAACTGCATAATATCGGTAATAGTGTATGTTATATTGATAATATTGGGAGTAATAAGTATATTTATTATAGTTCTGACGATAATAACAGTATAATATGGGTGATAATGCATGTTATATTGATAATATTGGGAGTTATAAGTATAATTATTGTAGTTCTAGCGATAATAACTGCATAATATGGGTAATAATGCATGTTATATTGATAATATTGGGAGTAATAAGTATATTTGTTATAGTTCTGACGATAATAACAGTATAATATGGGTAATAGTGCATGTTATATTGATAAAATTGGGAGCAATAGGTATATTTATTATAGTTCTGACGATAATAACAGTATAATACGGGTAATAATGCATGTTATATTGATAATATTGGGAGTAATAAGTATATTTATTATAGTTCTGACGATAATAACAGTATAATATGGGTAATAATGCATGTTATATTGATAATATTGGGAGTAATAAGTATATTTATTATAGTTCTGACGATAATAACTGTATAATATGGGTAATAATGCATGTTATATTGATAAAATTGGGAGTAATAAGTATATTTATTATAGTTCTGACGATAATAACAGTATAATACGGGTAATAATACATGTTATGTTGATAATATTGGGAGTACTAAGTATAATTATCATAGTTCTAGCAATAATAATTGCATAATTAGGGAAATAATGCATGTTATATTGATAAAATGAGGAGTAATAAGTATAATTATTATAGTTCTGGCGATAATAACTGTATAATATGGGTAATAATGCATAACATATTGATAAAATTAGGAGTATTAAGTATAATTATTATAGCTCTAGCGATAATAACTGCATAATAGGGGTAATAATGCATGTTATACTGATAATAATATAAGTAATAAGTATAACTATTATAGTTCTAGCGATAATAACTGTATAATATGGGTAATAATGCATAACATATTGATAAAATTAGGAGTAATAAGTATAATTATTATAGTTCTAGCGATAATAACTGCACAATATCGGTAATGTGCATGTTATATTGATAATATTGGGAGTAATAAGTATATTTATTATAGTTCTGACGATAATAACAGTATAATACGGGTAATAATGCATGGTATATTGATAATATTGGGAGTAATAAGTATAATTATTGTAGTTCTCGCGATAATAACTGCATAATATGGGTAATAATGCATGTTATATTGTAAATATTGGGAGTAATAAGAATATTTATTGTAGTTCTCGCGATAATAACTGCTTAATATGGGTAATAATGCATAACATATTGATAAAATTAGGAGTAATAAGTATAATTATTATAGTTCTAGCGATAATAACTGCATAATAGGGGTAATAATGCATGATATATTGATAATATTGCGAGTAATAAGTATAATTATCATAGTTCTAGCAATAATAACTGCATAATATCGGTAATAGTGTATGTTATATTGATAATATTGGGAGTAATAAGTATATTTATTATAGTTCTGACCATAATAACAGTATAATATGGGTAATAATACATGTTATATTGATAATATTTGGAGTGTTAAGTATAATTATTGTAGTTCTCGCGATAATAACTGCATAATATGGGTAATAATGCATGTTATATTGATAATATTGGGAGTAATAAGTATATTTGTTATAGTTCTGACGATAATAACAGTATAATATGGGTAATAGTGCATGTTATATTGATAAAATTGGGAGCAATAGGTATATTTATTATAGTTCTGACGATAATAACAGTATAATACGGGTAATAATGCATGTTATATTGATAATATTTGGAGTGTTAAGTATAATTATTGTAGTTCTCGCGATAATAACTGCATAATATGGGTAATAATGCATGTTATATTGATAATATTGGGAGTAATAAGAATAATTATTGTAGTTCTCGCGATAATAACTGCTTAATATGGGTAATAATGCATAACATATTGATAAAATTAGGAGTAATAAGTATAATTATTATAGTTCTAGCGATAATAACTGCATAATATCGGTAATAGTGTATGTTATATTGATAATATTGGGAGTAATAAGTATAATTATTATAGTTCTGTTGATAATAACTGCATAATATGGGTAATCATGCATGTTATATTGATAATATTGGGAGTAATAAGTATATTTATTATAGTTCTGACGATAATAACCGTATAATATGGGTAATAATGCATGTTATACTGATAATAATATAAGTAATATGTATAACTATTATGGTTCTAGCGACAATAACTGTATAATATGGGTAATAATGCATAACATATTGATAAAATTAGGAGTAATAAGTATAATTATTATAGTTCTTGCGATAATAACTGCATAATATCGGTAATAGTGTATGTTATATTGATAATATTGGGAGTAATAAGTATAATTATTATAGTTCTGTTGATAATAACTGCATAATATGGGTAATCATGCATGTTATATTGATAATATTGGGAGTAATAAGTATATTTATTATAGTTCTGACGATAATAACCGTATAATATGGGTAATAATGCATGTTATATTGATAATATTGGGAGTAATAAGTATATTTATTATAGTTCTGACGATAATAACAGTATAATATGGGTAATAATGCATGTTATATTGATAATATTGGGAGTAATAAGTATATTTATTATAGTTCTGACGATAATAACAGTATAATATGGGTGATAATGCATGTTATATTGATAATATTGGGAGTTATAAGTATAATTATTGTAGTTCTAGCGATAATAACTGCATAATATGGGTAATAATGCATGTTATATTGATAATATTGGGAGTAATAAGTATATTTATTATAGTTCTGACGATAATAACTGTATAATATGGGTAATAATGCATAACATATTAATAAAATTAGGAGTATTAAGTATAATTATTATAGTTCTAGCGATAATAACTGCATAATGTGGGTAATAATGCATGATATATTGATAATATTGCGAGTAATAAGTATAATTATCATAGTTCTAGCAATAATAACTGCATAATATCGGTAATAGTGTATGTTATATTGATAATATTGGGAGTAATAAGTATATTTATTATAGTTCTGACGATAATAACAGTATAATATGGGTAATAATGCATGTTATATTGATAATATTTGGAGTGTTAAGTATAATTATTGTAGTTCTCGCGATAATAACTGCATAATATGGGTAATAATGCATGTTATATTGATAATATTGGGAGTAATAAGAATAATTATTGTAGTTCTCGCGATAATAACTGCTTAATATGGGTAATAATGCATAACATATTGATAAAATTAGGAGTAATAAGTATAATTATTATAGTTCTAGCGATAATAACTGCATAATGGGGGTAATAATGCATGATATATTGATAATATTGCGAGTAATAAGTATAATTATCATAGTTCTAGCAATAATAACTGCATAATATCGGTAATAGTGTATGTTATATTGATAATATTGGGAGTAATAAGTATATTTATTATAGTTCTGACGATAATAACAGTATAATATGGGTAATAATGCATGTTATATTGATAATATTGGGAGTAATAAGTATATTTATTATAGTTCTGACGATAATAACTGTATAATATGGGTAATAATGCATGTTATATTGATAAAATTGGGAGTAATAAGTATATTTATTATAGTTCTGACGATAATAACAGTATAATACGGGTAATAATACATGTTATGTTGATAATATTGGGAGTACTAAGTATAATTATCATAGTTCTAGCAATAATAATTGCATAATTAGGGTAATAATGCATGTTATATTGATAAAATGAGGAGTAATAAGTATAATTATTATAGTTCTGGCGATAATAACTGTATAATATGGGTAATAATGCATAACATATTGATAAAATTAGGAGTATTAAGTATAATTATTATAGCTCTAGCGATAATAACTGCATAATAGGGGTAATAATGCATGTTATACTGATAATAATATAAGTAATAAGTATAACTATTATAGTTCTAGCGATAATAACTGTATAATATGGGTAATAATGCATAACATATTGATAAAATTAGGAGTAATAAGTATAATTATCATAGTTCTAGCAATAATAACTGCATAATATCGGTAATGTGCATGTTATATTAATAATATTGGGAGTAATACGTATATTTATTATAGTTCTGACGATAATAACAGTATAATATGGGTAATAATGCATGGTATATTGATAATATTGGGAGTAATAAGTATAATTATTGTAGTTCTCGCGATAATAACTGCATAATATGGGTAATAATGCATGTTATATTGATAATATTGGGAGTAATAAGAATATTTATTGTAGTTCTCGCGATAATAACTGCTTAATATGGGTAATAATGCATAACATATTGATAAAATTAGGAGTAATAAGTATAATTATTATAGTTCTAGCGATAATAACTGCATAATAGGGGTAATAATGCATGATATATTGATAATATTGCGAGTAATAAGTATAATTATCATAGTTCTAACGATAATAACTGTATAATATGGGTAATAATGCATGTTATACTAATAATAATATAAGTAATATGTATAACTATTATAGTTCTAGCGATAATAACTGTATAATATGATTAATAATGCATAACATATTGATAAAATTAGGAGTAATCAGTATAATTATTATAGTTCTAGCGATAATAACTGCATAATATCGGTAATAGTGTATGTTATATTGATAATATTGGGAGTAATAAGTATATTTATTATAGTTCTGACGATAATAACAGTATAATATGGGTGATAATGCATGTTATATTGATAATATTGGGAGTTATAAGTATAATTATTGTAGTTCTAGCGATAATAACTGCATAATATGGGTAATAATGCATGTTATATTGATAATATTGGGAGTAATAAGTATATTTGTTATAGTTCTGACGATAATAACAGTATAATATGGGTAATAGTGCATGTTATATTGATAAAATTGGGAGCAATAGGTATATTTATTATAGTTCTGACGATAATAACAGTATAATACGGGTAATAATGCATGTTATATTGATAATATTGGGAGTAATAAGTATATTTATTATAGTTCTGACGATAATAACAGTATAATATGGGTAATAATGCATGTTATATTGATAATATTGGGAGTAATAAGTATATTTATTATAGTTCTGACGATAATAACTGTATAATATGGGTAATAATGCATGTTATATTGATAAAATTGGGAGTAATAAGTATATTTATTATAGTTCTGACGATAATAACAGTATAATACGGGTAATAATACATGTTATGTTGATAATATTGGGAGTACTAAGTATAATTATCATAGTTCTAGCAATAATAATTGCATAATTAGGGTAATAATGCATGTTATATTGATAAAATGAGGAGTAATAAGTATAATTATTATAGTTCTGGCGATAATAACTGTATAATATGGGTAATAATGCATAACATATTGATAAAATTAGGAGTATTAAGTATAATTATTATAGCTCTAGCGATAATAACTGCATAATAGGGGTAATAATGCATGTTATACTGATAATAATATAAGTAATAAGTATAACTATTATAGTTCTAGCGATAATAACTGTATAATATGGGTAATAATGCATAACATATTGATAAAATTAGGATTAATAAGTATAATTATTATAGTTCTAGCGATAATAACTGCACAATATCGGTAATGTGCATGTTATATTGATAATATTGGGAGTAATAAGTATATTTATTATAGTTCTGACGATAATAACAGTATAATATGGGTAATAATGCATGGTATATTGATAATATTGGGAGTAATAAGTATAATTATTGTAGTTCTCGCGATAATAACTGCATAATATGGGTAATAATGCATGTTATATTGTAAATATTGGGAGTAATAAGAATATTTATTGTAGTTCTCGCGATAATAACTGCTTAATATGGGTAATAATGCATAACATATTGATAAAATTAGGAGTAATAAGTATAATTATTATAGTTCTAGCGATAATAACTGCATAATAGGGGTAATAATGCATGATATATTGATATTATTGCGAGTAATAAGTATAATTATCATAGTTCTAGCAATAATAACTGCATAATATCGGTAATAGTGTATGTTATATTGATAATATTGGGAGTAATAAGTATATTTATTATAGTTCTGACCATAATAACAGTATAATATGGGTAATAATACATGTTATATTGATAATATTTGGAGTGTTAAGTATAATTATTGTAGTTCTCGCGATAATAACTGCATAATATGGGTAATAATGCATGTTATATTGATAATATTGGGAGTAATAAGTATATTTGTTATAGTTCTGACGATAATAACAGTATAATATGGGTAATAGTGCATGTTATATTGATAAAATTGGGAGCAATAGGTATATTTATTATAGTTCTGACGATAATAACAGTATAATACGGGTAATAATGCATGTTATATTGATAATATTTGGAGTGTTAAGTATAATTATTGTAGTTCTCGCGATAATAACTGCATAATATGGGTAATAATGCATGTTATATTGATAATATTGGGAGTAATAAGAATAATTATTGTAGTTCTCGCGATAATAACTGCTTAATATGGGTAATAATGCATAACATATTGATAAAATTAGGAGTAATAAGTATAATTATTATAGTTCTAGCGATAATAACTGCATAATAGGGGTAATAATGCATGATATATTGATAATATTGCGAGTAATAAGTATAATTATCATAGTTCTAGCAATAATAACTGCATAATATGGGTAATAATGCATGTTATATTGATAAAATGAGGAGTAATAAGTATAATTATTATAGTTCTGGCGATAATAACTGTATAATATGGGTAAAAATGCATAACATATTGATAGAATTAGGAGTATTAAGTATAATTATTATAGCTCTAGCGATAATAACTGCATAATAGGGGTAATAATGCATGTTATACTGATAATAATATAAGTAATAAGTATAAGTATTATAGTTCTAGCGATAATAACTGTATAATATGGGTAATAATGCATAACATATTGATAAAATTAGGAGTATTAAGTATAATTATTATAGTTCTAGCGATAATAACTGCACAATATCGGTAATAGTGCATGTTATATTGATAATATTCGGAGTAATAAGTATATTTATTATAGTTCTGACGATAATAACTGTATAATATGGGTAATAATGCATGTTATATTGATAATATTTGGAGTCATAAGTATAATTATTGTAGTTCTCGCGATAATAACTGCATAATATGGGTAATAATGCATGTTATATTGATAATATTGGGAGTAATAAGTATAATTATTGTAGTTCTCGCGATAATAACTGCTTAATATGGGTAATAATGCATAACATATTGATAAAATTAGGAGTCATAAGTATAATTATTATAGTTCTAGCGATAATAACTGCATAATAGGGGTAATAATGCATGATATATTAATAATATTGCGAGTAATAAGTGTAATTATCATAGTTCTAGCAATAATAACTGCATAATATGGGTAATAATGCATGTTATATTGATAAAATGAGGAGTAATAAGTATAATTATTATAGTTCTGGCGAGAATAACTGTATAATATGGGTAATAATGCATAACATATTCATAAAATTAGGAGTATTAAGTATAATTATTATAGCTCTAGCGATAATAACTGCATAATAGGGGTAATAATGCATGTTATACTGATAATAATATAAGTAATAAGTATAACTATTATAGTTCTAGCGATAATAACTGTATAATATGGGTAATAATGCATGTTATATTGATAAAGTTAGGAGTAATAAGTATAATTATTATAGTTCTGGCGATAATAACTGCATAGTATTGGTAATAATGCATGTAACATTGATAATAGTAAAAATAATAAGAATAACTATTGTAGTTCTAGCGATAATAACTGCATAATATGGGTAATAATGCATGTTATATTGATAATATTGCGAGTAATAAGTACAATTATTATAGTTCGACCGATAACAACTGCATAATATGGGTAATAGTGCATGTTATATTGATAAAGTTAGGAGTAATAAGTATAATTATTATAGTTCTGGCGATAATAACTGCATAATATGGGTAATAATGCATGTTATATTGATAATATTGGGAGTAATAAGTATATTTATTATAGTTCTGACGATAATAACAGTATAATATGGGTAATAATGCATGTTATATTGATAATATTGGGAGTAATAAGTATATTTATTATAGTTCTGACGATAATAACTGTATAAGATGGGTAATAATGCATAACATATTAATAAAATTAGGAGTATTAAGTATAACTATTATGGTTCTAGCGACAATAACTGTATAATATGGGTAATAATGCATAACATATTGATAAAATTACGAGTAATAAGTATAATTATCATAGTTCTAGCGATAATAACTGCATAATATCGGTAATAGTGTATGTTATATTGATAATATTGGGAGTAATAAGTATAATTATTATAGTTCTGTTGATAATAACTGCATAATATGGGTAATCATGCATGTTATATTGATAATATTGGGAGTAATAAGTATATTTATTATAGTTCTGACGATAATAACTGTATAATATGGGTAATAATGCATAACATATTAATAAAATTAGGAGTATTAAGTATAACTATTATGGTTCTAGCGACAATAACTGTATAATATGGGTAATAATGCATAACATATTGATAAAATTACGAGTAATAAGTATAATTATCATAGTTCTAGCGATAATAACTGCATAATATCGGTAATAGTGTATGTTATATTGATAATATTGGGAGTAATAAGTATAATTATTATAGTTCTGTTGATAATAACTGCATAATATGGGTAATCATGCATGTTATATTGATAATATTTGGAGTAATAAGTATATTTATTATAGTTCTGACGATAATAACCGTATAATATGGGTAATAATGCATGTTATATTGATAATATTGGGAGTAATAAGTATATTTATTATAGTTCTGACGATAATAACAGTATAATATGGGTAATAATGCATGTTATATTGATAATATTGGGAGTAATAAGTATATTTATTATAGTTCTGACGATAATAACTGTATAATATGGGTAATAATGCATAACATATTAATAAAATTAGGAGTATTAAGTATAATTATTATAGTTCTAGCGATAATAACTGCATAATGTGGGTAATAATGCATGATATATTGATAATATTGCGAGTAATAAGTATAATTATCATAGTTCTAGCAATAATAACTGCATAATATCGGTAATGTGCATGTTATATTGATAATATTGGGAGTAATACGTATATTTATTATAGTTCTGACGATAATAACAGTATAATATGGGTAACAATGCATGGTATATTGATAATATTGGGAGTAATAAGTATAATTATTGTAGTTCTCGCGATAATAACTGCATAATATGGGTAATAATGCATGTTATATTGATAATATTGGGAGTAATACGAATATTTATTGTAGTTCTCGCGATAATAACTGCTTAATATGGGTAATAATGCATAACATATTGATAAAATTAGGAGTAATAAGTATAATTATTATAGTTCTAGCGATAATAACTGCATAATAGGGGTAATAATGCATGATATATTGATAATATTGCGAGTAATAAGTATAATTATCATAGTTCTAGCAATAATAACTGCATAATATGGGTAATAATGCATGTTATACTAATAATAATATAAGTAATATGTATAACTATTATAGTTCTAGCGATAATAACTGTATAATATGATTAATAATGCATAACATATTGATAAAATTAGGAGTAATCAGTATAATTATTATAGTTCTAGCGATAATAACTGCATAATATCGGTAATAGTGTATGTTATATTGATAATATTGGGAGTAATAAGTATATTTATTATAGTTCTGACGATAATAACAGTATAATATGGGTGATAATGCATGTTATATTGATAATATTGCGAGTAATAAGTATAATTATCATAGTTCTAGCAATAATAACTGCATAATATCGGTAATAGTGTATGTTATATTGATAATATTGGGAGTAATAAGTATATTTATTATAGTTCTGACGATAATAACAGTATAATACGGGTAATAATACATGTTATGTTGATAATATTGGGAGTACTAAGTATAATTATCATAGTTCTAGCAATAATAATTGCATAATTAGGGTAATAATGCATGTTATATTGATAAAATGAGGAGTAATAAGTATAATTATTATAGTTCTGGCGATAATAACTGTATAATATGGGTAATAATGCATAACATATTGATAAAATTAGGAGTATTAAGTATAATTATTATAGCTCTAGCGATAATAACTGCATAATAGGGGTAATAATGCATGATATAGTGATAATATTGCGAGTAATAAGTATAATTATCATAGTTCTAGCAATAATAACTGCATCATATGGGTAATAATGCATGTTATATTGATAAAATGAGGAGTAATAAGTATAATTATTATAGTTCTGGCGATAATAACTGTATAATATGGGTAAAAATGCATAACATATTGATAGAATTAGGAGTATTAAGTATAATTATTATAGCTCTAGCGATAATAACTGCATAATAGGGGTAATAATGCATGTTATACTGATAATAATATAAGTAATAAGTATAAGTATTATAGTTCTAGCGATAATAACTGTATAATATGGGTAATAATGCATAACATATTGATAAAATTAGGAGTAATAAGTATAATTATTATAGTTCTAGCGATAATAACTGCACAATATCGGTAATAGTGCATGTTATATTGATAATATTCGGAGTAATAAGTATATTTATTATAGTTCTGACGATAATAACTGTATAATATGGGTAATAATGCATGTTATATTGATAATATTTGGAGTCATAAGTATAATTATTGTAGTTCTCGCGATAATAACTGCATAATATGGGTAATAATGCATGTTATATTGATAATATTGGGAGTAATAAGTATAATTATTGTAGTTCTCGCGATAATAACTGCTTAATATGGGTAATAATGCATAACATATTGATAAAATTAGGAGTCATAAGTATAATTATTATAGTTCTAGCGATAATAACTGCATAATAGGCGTAATAATGCATGATATATTAATAACATTGCAAGTAATAAGTATAATTATCATAGTTCTAGCAATAATAACTGCATAATATGGGTAATAATGCATGTTATATTGATAAAATGAGGAGTAATAAGTATAATTATTATAGTTCTGGCGAGAATAACTGTATAATATGGGTAATAATGCATAACATATTCATAAAATTAGGAGTATTAAGTATAATTATTATAGCTCTAGCGATAATAACTGCATAATAGGGGTAATAATGCATGTTATACTGATAATAATATAAGTAATAAGTATAACTATTATAGTTCTAGCGATAATAACTGTATAATATGGGTAATAATGCATAACATATTGATAAAATTAGGAGTAATAAGTATAATTATTATAGTTCTAGCGAAAATAACTGCACAACATCGGCAGTAGTGCATGTTATATTGATAATATTGGGAGTAATAAGTATATTTATTATAGTTCTGACGATAATAACCGTATAATATGGGTAATAATGCATGTTATATTGATAATATTGGGAGTAATAAGTATATTTATTATAGTTCTGACGATAATAACAGTATAATATGGGTACTAATGCATGTTATATTGATAATATTGGGAGTAATAAGTATATTTATTATAGTTCTGACGATAATAACTGTATAATATGGGTAATAATGCATAACATATTAATAAAATTAGGAGTATTAAGTATAATTATTATAGTTCTAGCGATAATAACTGCATAATGTGGGTAACAATGCATGATATATTGATAATATTGCGAGTAATAAGTATAATTATCATAGTTCTAGCAATAATAACTGCATAATATCGGTAATGTGCATGTTATATTGATAATATTGGGAGTAATACGTATATTATAGTTCTGACGATAATAACAGTATAATATGGGTAATAATGCATGGTATATTGATAATATTGGGAGTAATAAGTATAATTATTGTAGTTCTCGCGATAATAACTGCATAATATGGGTAATAATGCATGTTATATTGATAATATTGGGAGTAATAAGAATATTTATTGTAGTTCTCGCGATAATAACTGCTTAATATGGGTAATAATGCATAACATATTGATAAAATTAGGAGTAATAAGTATAATTATTATAGTTCTAGCGATAATAACTGCATAATAGGGGTAATAATGCATGATATATTGATAATATTGCGAGTAATAAGTATAATTATCATAGTTCTAGCGATAATAACTGCACAATATCGGTAATAGTGCATGTTATATTGATAATATTGGGAGTAATAAGTATATTTATTATAGTTCTGACCATAATAACAGTATAATATGGGTAATAATACATGTTATATTGATAATATTTGGAGTGTTAAGTATAATTATTGTAGTTCTCGCGATAATAACTGCATAATATGGGTAATAATGCATGTTATATTGATAATATTGGGAGTAATAAGTATAATTATTGTAGTTCTCGCGATAATAACTGCTTAATATGGGTAATAATGCATAACATATTGATAAAATTAGGAGTAATAAGTATAATTATTATAGTTCTAGCGATAATAACTGCATAATAGGGGTAATAATGCATGATATAGTGATAATATTGCGAGTAATAAGTATAATTATCATAGTTCTAGCAATAATAACTGCATAATATGGGTAATAATGCATGTTATATTGATAAAATGAGGAGTAATAAGTATAATTATTATAGTTCTGGCGATAATAACTGTATAATATGGGTAATAATGCATAACATATTGATAAAATTAGGAGTAATAAGTATAATTATTATAGTTCTAGCGATAATAACTGCATAATAGGGGTAATAATGCATGTTATACTGATAATAATATAAGTAATAAGTATAACTATTATAGTTCTAGCGATAATAACTGTATAATATGGGTAATAATGCATAACATATTGATAAAATTAGGAGTAATAAGTATAATTATTATAGTTCTAGCGAAAATAACTGCACAACATCGGTAGTAGTGCATGTTATATTGATAATATTGGGAGTAATAAGTATATTTATTATAGTTCTGACGATAATAACAGTATAATATGGGTGATAATGCATGTTATATTGATAATATTGGGAGTTATAAGTATAATTATTGTAGTTCTAGCGATAATAACTGCATAATGTGGGTAATAATGCATGTTATATTGATAAAATGAGGAGTAATAAGTATAATTATTATAGTTCTGGCGATAATAACTGCATAATATGGGTAATAATGCATGTTATACTGATAATATTGGAGTAATAAGTATAATTATTATAGTTCTGGCGATAATAACTGCATAATATGGGTAATAATGCATGTTATATTGATAATATTGGGAGTAATAAGTATATTTATTATAGTTCTGACGATAATAACCGTATAATATGGGTAATAATGCATGTTATATTGATAATATTCGGAGTAATAAGTATAATTATTATATTTCTGGCGATAATAACTGCATAATATGGGTAACAATGCATGTTGTACTGATAATAATATAAGAAACAAGTAAAACTATTATAGTTCTAGCGATAATAACTGCATAATATGGGTAATAATGCATGTTATATTGATAATATTGAAGTAATAAGTATATTTGGTATAGTTCTGACGATAATAACAGTATAATATGGGTAATAATGCATGTTATATTGGTAAAATTGGGAGTATTAAGTATATTTATTATAGTTCTGACGATAATAACAGTATAATACGGGTAATAATACATGTTATGTTGATAATATTGGGAGTACTAAGTATAATTATCATAGTTCTAGCAATAATAATTGCATAATTAGGGTAATAATGCATGTTATGCTGATAATAATATAAGTAATAAGTATAACTATTATAGTTCTAGCGATAATTACTGTATAATATGGGTAATAATGCATAACATATTGATAAAATTAGGAGTAATAAGTATAATTATTATAGTTCTAGCGATAATAACTGCACAATATCGGTAATGTGCATGTTATATTGATAATATTGGGAGTAATAAGTATATTTATTATAGTTCTGACGATAATAACAGTATAATATGAGTAATAATGCATGGTATATTGATAATATTGGGAGTAATAAGTATAATTATTGTAGTTCTCGCGATAATAACTGCATAATATGGGTAATAATGCATGTTATATTGATAATATTGGGAGTAATAAGAGTATTTATTGTAGTTCTCGCGATAATAACTGCTTAATATGGGTAATAATGCATAACATATTGATAAAATTAGGAGTAATAAGTATAATTATTATAGTTCTAGCGATAATAACTGCATAATAGGGGTAATAATGCATAACATATTGATAAAATTAGGAGTAATAAGTATAATTATCATAGTTCTAGCAATAATAACTGCATAATATCGGTAATAGTGTATGTTATATTGATAATATTGGGAGTAATAAGTATATTTATTATAGTTCTGACGATAATAACAGTATAATATGGGTAATAATGCATGTTATATTGATAATATTTGGAGTGTTAAGTATAATTATTGTAGTTCTCGCGATAATAACTGCATAATATGGGTAATAATGCATGTTATATTGATAATATTGGGAGTAATAAGAATAATTATTGTAGTTCTCGCGATAATAACTGCTTGATATGGGTAATAATGCATAACATATTGATAAAATTAGGAGTAATGAGTATAATTATTATAGTTCTAGCGATAATAACTGCATAATAGGGGTAATAATGCATGATATATTGATAATATTGCGAGTAATAAGTATAATTATCATAGTTCTAGCAATAATAACTGCATAATATCGGTAATAGTGTTTGTTATATTGATAATATTGGGAGTAATAAGTATATTTATTATAGTTCTGACGATAATAACAGTATAATATGGGTAATAATACATGTTATATTGATAATATTTGGAGTGTTAAGTATAATTATTGTAGTTCTCGCGATAATAACTGCATAATATGGGTAATAATGCATGTTATATTGATAATATTGGGAGTAATAAGAATAATTATTGTAGTTCTCGCGATAATAACTGCTTAATATGGGTAATAATGCATAACATATTGATAAAATTAGGAGTAATAAGTATAATTATTATAGTTCTAGCGATAATAAGTGCATAATAGGGGTAATAATGCATGATATATTGATAATATTGCGAGTAATACGTATAATTATCATAGTTCTAGCAATAATAACTGCATAATATGGGTAATAATGCATGTTATATTGATAAAATGAGGAGTAATAAGTATAATTATTATAGTTCTGGCGATAATAACTGTATAATATGGGTAATAATGCATAACATATTGATAGAATTAGGAGTATTAAGTATAATTATTATAGCTCTAGCGATAATAACTGCATAATAGGGGTAATAATGCATGTTATACTGATAATAATATAAGTAATAAGTATAAGTATTATAGTTCTAGCGATAATAACTGTATAATATGGGTAATAATGCATAACATATTGATAAAATTAGGAGTAATAAGTATAATTATTATAGTTCTAGCGATAATAACTGCACAATATCGGTAATAGTGCATGTTATATTGATAATATTCGGAGTAATAAGTATATTTATTATAGTTCTGACGATAATAACTGTATAATATGGGTAATAATGCATGTTATATTGATAATATTTGGAGTCATAAGTATAATTATTGTAGTTCTCGCGATAATAACTGCATAATATGGGTAATAATGCATGTTATATTGATAATATTGGGAGTAATAAGTATAATTATTGTAGTTCTCGCGATAATAACTGCTTAATATGGGTAATAATGCATAACATATTGATAAAATTAGGAGTCATAAGTATAATTATTATAGTTCTAGCGATAATAACTGCATAATAGGCGTAATAATGCATGATATATTAATAACATTGCAAGTAATAAGTATAATTATCATAGTTCTAGCAATAATAACTGCATAATATGGGTAATAATGCATGTTATATTGATAAAATGAGGAGTAATAAGTATAATTATTATAGTTCTGGCGAGAATAACTGTATAATATGGGTAATAATGCATAACATATTCATAAAATTAGGAGTATTAAGTATAATTATTATAGCTCTAGCGATAATAACTGCATAATAGGGGTAATAATGCATGTTATACTGATAATAATATAAGTAATAAGTATAACTATTATAGTTCTAGCGATAATAACTGTATAATATGGGTAATAATGCATAACATATTGATAAAATTAGGAGTAATAAGTATAATTATTATAGTTCTAGCGAAAATAACTGCACAACATCGGCAGTAGTGCATGTTATATTGATAATATTGGGAGTAATAAGTATATTTATTATAGTTCTGACGATAATAACCGTATAATATGGGTAATAATGCATGTTATATTGATAATATTGGGAGTAATAAGTATATTTATTATAGTTCTGACGATAATAACAGTATAATATGGGTACTAATGCATGTTATATTGATAATATTGGGAGTAATAAGTATATTTATTATAGTTCTGACGATAATAACTGTATAATATGGGTAATAATGCATAACATATTAATAAAATTAGGAGTATTAAGTATAATTATTATAGTTCTAGCGATAATAACTGCATAATGTGGGTAACAATGCATGATATATTGATAATATTGCGAGTAATAAGTATAATTATCATAGTTCTAGCAATAATAACTGCATAATATCGGTAATGTGCATGTTATATTGATAATATTGGGAGTAATACGTATATTATAGTTCTGACGATAATAACAGTATAATATGGGTAATAATGCATGGTATATTGATAATATTGGGAGTAATAAGTATAATTATTGTAGTTCTCGCGATAATAACTGCATAATATGGGTAATAATGCATGTTATATTGATAATATTGGGAGTAATAAGAATATTTATTGTAGTTCTCGCGATAATAACTGCTTAATATGGGTAATAATGCATAACATATTGATAAAATTAGGAGTAATAAGTATAATTATTATAGTTCTAGCGATAATAACTGCATAATAGGGGTAATAATGCATGATATATTGATAATATTGCGAGTAATAAGTATAATTATCATAGTTCTAGCGATAATAACTGCACAATATCGGTAATAGTGCATGTTATATTGATAATATTGGGAGTAATAAGTATATTTATTATAGTTCTGACCATAATAACAGTATAATATGGGTAATAATACATGTTATATTGATAATATTTGGAGTGTTAAGTATAATTATTGTAGTTCTCGCGATAATAACTGCATAATATGGGTAATAATGCATGTTATATTGATAATATTGGGAGTAATAAGTATAATTATTGTAGTTCTCGCGATAATAACTGCTTAATATGGGTAATAATGCATAACATATTGATAAAATTAGGAGTAATAAGTATAATTATTATAGTTCTAGCGATAATAACTGCATAATAGGGGTAATAATGCATGATATAGTGATAATATTGCGAGTAATAAGTATAATTATCATAGTTCTAGCAATAATAACTGCATAATATGGGTAATAATGCATGTTATATTGATAAAATGAGGAGTAATAAGTATAATTATTATAGTTCTGGCGATAATAACTGTATAATATGGGTAATAATGCATAACATATTGATAAAATTAGGAGTAATAAGTATAATTATTATAGTTCTAGCGATAATAACTGCATAATAGGGGTAATAATGCATGTTATACTGATAATAATATAAGTAATAAGTATAACTATTATAGTTCTAGCGATAATAACTGTATAATATGGGTAATAATGCATAACATATTGATAAAATTAGGAGTAATAAGTATAATTATTATAGTTCTAGCGAAAATAACTGCACAACATCGGTAGTAGTGCATGTTATATTGATAATATTGGGAGTAATAAGTATATTTATTATAGTTCTGACGATAATAACAGTATAATATGGGTGATAATGCATGTTATATTGATAATATTGGGAGTTATAAGTATAATTATTGTAGTTCTAGCGATAATAACTGCATAATGTGGGTAATAATGCATGTTATATTGATAAAATGAGGAGTAATAAGTATAATTATTATAGTTCTGGCGATAATAACTGCATAATATGGGTAATAATGCATGTTATACTGATAATATTGGAGTAATAAGTATAATTATTATAGTTCTGGCGATAATAACTGCATAATATGGGTAATAATGCATGTTATATTGATAATATTGGGAGTAATAAGTATATTTATTATAGTTCTGACGATAATAACCGTATAATATGGGTAATAATGCATGTTATATTGATAATATTCGGAGTAATAAGTATAATTATTATATTTCTGGCGATAATAACTGCATAATATGGGTAACAATGCATGTTGTACTGATAATAATATAAGAAACAAGTAAAACTATTATAGTTCTAGCGATAATAACTGCATAATATGGGTAATAATGCATGTTATATTGATAATATTGAAGTAATAAGTATATTTGGTATAGTTCTGACGATAATAACAGTATAATATGGGTAATAATGCATGTTATATTGGTAAAATTGGGAGTATTAAGTATATTTATTATAGTTCTGACGATAATAACAGTATAATACGGGTAATAATACATGTTATGTTGATAATATTGGGAGTACTAAGTATAATTATCATAGTTCTAGCAATAATAATTGCATAATTAGGGTAATAATGCATGTTATGCTGATAATAATATAAGTAATAAGTATAACTATTATAGTTCTAGCGATAATTACTGTATAATATGGGTAATAATGCATAACATATTGATAAAATTAGGAGTAATAAGTATAATTATTATAGTTCTAGCGATAATAACTGCACAATATCGGTAATGTGCATGTTATATTGATAATATTGGGAGTAATAAGTATATTTATTATAGTTCTGACGATAATAACAGTATAATATGAGTAATAATGCATGGTATATTGATAATATTGGGAGTAATAAGTATAATTATTGTAGTTCTCGCGATAATAACTGCATAATATGGGTAATAATGCATGTTATATTGATAATATTGGGAGTAATAAGAGTATTTATTGTAGTTCTCGCGATAATAACTGCTTAATATGGGTAATAATGCATAACATATTGATAAAATTAGGAGTAATAAGTATAATTATTATAGTTCTAGCGATAATAACTGCATAATAGGGGTAATAATGCATAACATATTGATAAAATTAGGAGTAATAAGTATAATTATCATAGTTCTAGCAATAATAACTGCATAATATCGGTAATAGTGTATGTTATATTGATAATATTGGGAGTAATAAGTATATTTATTATAGTTCTGACGATAATAACAGTATAATATGGGTAATAATGCATGTTATATTGATAATATTTGGAGTGTTAAGTATAATTATTGTAGTTCTCGCGATAATAACTGCATAATATGGGTAATAATGCATGTTATATTGATAATATTGGGAGTAATAAGAATAATTATTGTAGTTCTCGCGATAATAACTGCTTAATATGGGTAATAATGCATAACATATTGATAAAATTAGGAGTAATGAGTATAATTATTATAGTTCTAGCGATAATAACTGCATAATAGGGGTAATAATGCATGATATATTGATAATATTGCGAGTAATAAGTATAATTATCATAGTTCTAGCAATAATAACTGCATAATATCGGTAATAGTGTTTGTTATATTGATAATATTGGGAGTAATAAGTATATTTATTATAGTTCTGACGATAATAACAGTATAATATGGGTAATAATACATGTTATATTGATAATATTTGGAGTGTTAAGTATAATTATTGTAGTTCTCGCGATAATAACTGCATAATATGGGTAATAATGCATGTTATATTGATAATATTGGGAGTAATAAGAATAATTATTGTAGTTCTCGCGATAATAACTGCTTAATATGGGTAATAATGCATAACATATTGATAAAATTAGGAGTAATAAGTATAATTATTATAGTTCTAGCGATAATAAGTGCATAATAGGGGTAATAATGCATGATATATTGATAATATTGCGAGTAATACGTATAATTATCATAGTTCTAGCAATAATAACTGCATAATATGGGTAATAATGCATGTTATATTGATAAAATGAGGAGTAATAAGTATAATTATTATAGTTCTGGCGATAATAACTGTATAATATGGGTAATAATGCATAACATATTGATAGAATTAGGAGTATTAAGTATAATTATTATAGCTCTAGCGATAATAACTGCATAATAGGGGTAATAATGCATGTTATACTGATAATAATATAAGTAATAAGTATAAGTATTATAGTTCTAGCGATAATAACTGTATAATATGGGTAATAATGCATAACATATTGATAAAATTAGGAGTAATAAGTATAATTATTATAGTTCTAGCGATAATAACTGCACAATATCGGTAATAGTGCATGTTATATTGATAATATTGGGAGTAATAAGTATATTTATTAGAGTTCTGACGATAATAACCGTATAATATGGGTAATAATGCATGTTATATTGATGATATTCGGAGTAATATGTATAATTATTATATTTCTGGCAATAATAACTGCATAATATGGGAAATAATGCATGTTATATTGATAATATTGGGAGTAATAAGTATATTTTTTATAGTTCTGACGATAATAACAGTATAATATGGGTAATAATGCATGTTATATTGATAAAATTGGGAGTAATAAGTATATTTATTATAGTTCTGACGATAATAACAGTATAATACGGGTAATAATGCGTGTTATATTGATAATATTGCGAGTAATAAGTATAATTATCATAGTTCTAGCAATAATAACTGCATAATTAGGGTAATAATGCATGTTATATTGACAAAATGAGGAGAAATAAGTATAATTATTATAGTTCTGGCGATAATAACTGTATAATATGGGTAATAATGCATAACATATTGATAAAATTATGAGAATTAAGTATAATTATTATAGTTCTAGCGATAATAACTGCATAATATCGGTAATAGTGTATGTTATATTGATAATATTGGGAGTAATAAGTATAATTATTATAGTTCTGTTGATAATAACTGCATAATATGGGTAATCATGCATGTTATATTGATAATATTGGGAGTAATAAGTATATTTATTATAGTTCTGACGATAATAACCGTATAATATGGGTAATAATGCATGTTATATTGATAATATTGGGAGTAATAAGTATATTTATTATAGTTCTGACGATAATAACAGTATAATATGGGTAATAATACATGTTATATTGATAATATTTGGAGTGTTAAGTATAATTATTGTAGTTCTCGCGATAATAACTGCATAATATGAGTAATAATGCATGTTATATTGATAATATTGGGAGTAATAAGAATAATTATTGTAGCTCTCGCGATAATAACTGCTTAATATGGGTAATAATGCATAACATATTGATAAAATTAGGAGTAATAAGTATAATTATTATAGTTCTAGCGATAATAAGTGCATAATAGGGGTAATAATGCATGATATATTGATAATATTGCGAGTAATACGTATAATTATCATAGTTCTAGCAATAATAACTGCATAATATGGGTAATAATGCATGTTAAATTGATAAAATGAGGAGTAATAAGTATAATTATTATAGTTCTGGCGATAATAACTGTATAATATGGGTAATAATGCATAACATATTGATAGAATTAGGAGTATTAAGTATAATTATTATAGCTCTAGCGATAATAACTGCATAATAGGGGTAATAATGCATGTTATACTGATAATAATATAAGTAATAAGTATAAGTATTATAGTTCTAGCGATAATAACTGTATAATATGGGTAATAATGCATAACATATTGATAAAATTAGGAGTAATAAGTATAATTATTATAGTTCTAGCGATAATAACTGCACAATATCGGTAATAGTGCATGTTATATTGATAATATTGGGAGTAATAAGTATATTTATTAGAGTTCTGACGATAATAACCGTATAATATGGGTAATAATGCATGTTATATTGATGATATTCGGAGTAATATGTATAATTATTATATTTCTGGCAATAATAACTGCATAATATGGGAAATAATGCATGTTATATTGATAATATTGGGAGTAATAAGTATATTTTTTATAGTTCTGACGATAATAACAGTATAATATGGGTAATAATGCATGTTATATTGATAAAATTGGGAGTAATAAGTATATTTATTATAGTTCTGACGATAATAACAGTATAATACGGGTAATAATGCGTGTTATATTGATAATATTGCGAGTAATAAGTATAATTATCATAGTTCTAGCAATAATAACTGCATAATTAGGGTAATAATGCATGTTATATTGACAAAATGAGGAGAAATAAGTATAATTATTATAGTTCTGGCGATAATAACTGTATAATATGGGTAATAATGCATAACATATTGATAAAATTATGAGAATTAAGTATAATTATTATAGTTCTAGCGATAATAACTGCATAATATCGGTAATAGTGTATGTTATATTGATAATATTGGGAGTAATAAGTATAATTATTATAGTTCTGTTGATAATAACTGCATAATATGGGTAATCATGCATGTTATATTGATAATATTGGGAGTAATAAGTATATTTATTATAGTTCTGACGATAATAACCGTATAATATGGGTAATAATGCATGTTATATTGATAATATTGGGAGTAATAAGTATATTTATTATAGTTCTGACGATAATAACTGTATAATATGGGTAATAATGCATAACATATTAATAAAATTAGGAGTATTAAGTATAATTATTATAGTTCTAGCGATAATAACTGCATAATATGGGTAATAATGCATGTTATATTGATAATATTGGGAGTAATAAGTATAATTATTGTAGTTCTCGCGATAATAACTGCTTAATATGGGTAATAATGCATAACATATTGGTAAAATTAGGAGTAATAAGTATAATTGTTATAGTTCTAGCGATAATAACTGCATAATAGGGGTAATAATGCATGTTATACTGATAATAATGTAAGTAATAAGTATAATTATCATAGTTCTAGCAATAATAACTGCATAATATGGGTAATAATGCATGTTATATTGATAAAATGAGATGTAATGAGTATAATTATTATAGTTCTGGCTATAATAACTGTATAATATGGGTAATAATGCATAACATATTGATAAAATTAGGAGTATTAAGTATAATTATTATAGCTCTAGCGATAATAACTGCATAATAGGGGTAATAATGCATGTTATACTGATAATAATATAAGTAATAAGTATAACTATTATAGTTCTAACGATAATAACTGTATAATATGGGTAATAATGCATAACATATTGATAAAATTAGGAGTAATATGTATAATTATTATAGTCCTAGCGATAATAACTGCACAATATCGGTAATAGTGCATGTTATATTGATAATATTGTGAGTAATAAGTATATTTATTATAGTTCTGACGATATTAACAGTATAATATGGGTGATAATGCATGTTATATTGATAATATTGGGAGTAATAAGTATAATTATTGTAGTTCTAGCGATAATAACTGCATAATATGGGTAATAATGCATGTTATATTGATAATATTGGAAGTAATAAGTATATTTATTGTATTTCTCGCGATAATAACTGCTTAATATGGGTAATAATGCACAACATATTGACAAAATTAGGAGTAATAAGTATAATTATTATAGTTCTAGCGATAATAACTGCATAATATGGGTAATAATGCATGTTATATTGATAAAATGAGGAGTAATAAGTATAATTATTATAGTTCTGGCGATAATAACTGCATAATATCGGTAATAATGCATGTTATATTGATAATATTGGGAGTAATAAGTATATTTATTATAGTTCTGACGATAATAAACGTATAATATGGGTAATAATGCATGTTATATTGATAATATTGGGAGTAATAAGTATATTTATTATAGTTCTGACGATAATAACTGTATAATATGGGTAATAATGCATAACATATTAATAAAATTAGGAGTATTAAGTATAATTATTATAGTTCTAGCGATAATAACTGCATAATAGGGGTAATAATGCATGTTATACTGATAATAATGTAAGTAATAAGTATAACTGTTATAATTCTAGCGATAATAACTGTATAATATGGGTAATAATGCATAACATATTGATGAAATTAGGAGTAATAAGTATAATTATTATAGTTCTAGCGATAATAACTGCATAATATGGGTAATAGTGCATGTTATATCGATAATATTGGGAGTAATAAGTATATTTATTATAGTTCTGACGATAATAACAGTATAATATGGGTAATAATGCATGTTATATTGATAATATTTGCAGTCATAAGTATAATTATTGTAGTTCTCGCGATAATAACTGCATAATATGGATAATAATGCATGTTATATTGATAATATTGGGAGTAATAAGTATAATTATTGTAGTTCTCGCTATAATAACTGCTTAATATGGGTAATAATGCACAACATATTGATAAAATTAGGAGTAATAAGTATAATTATTATAGTTCTAGCGATAATAACTGCATAATAGGGGTAATAATGCATGATATATTGATAATATCGCGAGTAATAAGTATAATTATCATAGTTCTAGCAATAATAACTGCATAATTAGGGTAATAATGCATGTTATATTGATAAAATGGGGAGTAATAAGTATAATTATTATAGTTCTGGCGATAATAACTGCATAATAGGGGTAATAATGCATGTTATACTGATAATAATATAAGGAATAAGTATAACTATTATAGTTCTAACGAAAATAACTGTATAATATGGGTAATAATGCATGTTATACTAATAATAATATAAGTAATATGTATAACTATTATAGTTCTAGCGATAATAACTGCATAATATCGGTAATAGTGTATGTTATATTGATAATATTGGGAGTAATAAGTATATTTATTATAGTTCTGACGATAATAACAGTATAATATGGGTGATAATGCATGTTATATTGATAATATTGGGAGTTATAAGTATAACTATTGTAGTTCTAGCGATAATAACTGCATAATATGGGTAATAATGCATGTTATATTGATAATATTGGGAGTAATAAGTATATTTGTTATAGTTCTGACGATAATAACGGTATAATACGGGTAAAAATGCATGTTATATTGATAAAATTAGGAGTATTAAGTATAATTATTATAGCTCTAGCGACAATAACTGCATAATAGGGGTAATAATGCATGTTATACTGATAATAATATAAGTAATAAGTATAACTATTATAGTTCTAGCGATAATAAATGTATAATATGGGTAATAATGCATAACATATTGATAAAATTAGGAGTAATATGTATAATTATTATAGTTCTGGCGATAATAACTGCATAATATGGGTAATAATGCATGTTACATTGATAATATTGGGAGTAATAAGTATATTTATTATAGTTCTGACGATAATAACCGTATAATATGGGTAATAATGCATGTTGTATTGATAATATTCGGAGTAATAAGTATAATTATTATATTTCTGGCGATAATAACTGCATAATATGGGTAACAATGCATGTTGTACTGATAATAATATAAGAAACAAGTAAAACTATTATAGTTCTAGCGATAATAACTGCATAATATGGGTAATAATGCATGTTATACTAATAATAATATAAGTAAAATGTATAACTATTATAGTTCCAGCGATAATAACTGTATAATATGATTAATAATGCATAACATATTGATAAAATTAGGAGTAATCAGTATAATTATTGTAGTTCTAGCGATAATAACTGCATAATATGGGTAATAATGCATGTTATATTGATAATATTGGGAGTAATGAGTATATTTGTTATAGTTCTGACGATAATAACAGTATAATATGGGTAATAATGCATGTTGTATTGATAATATTCGGAGTAATAAGTATAATTATTATATTTCTGGCGATAATAACTGCATAATATGGGTAACAATGCATGTTGTACTGATAATAATATAAGAAACAAGTAAAACTATTATAGTTCTAGCGATAATAACTGCATAATATGGGTGATAATGCATGTTATACTAATAATAATATAAGTAATATGTATAACTATTATAGTTCTAGCTATAATAACTGCATAATATCGGTAATAATGCATGTTATATTGATAAAATTGGGAGTAATAAGTATATTTATTATATTTCTGACGATAATAACCGTATAATATGGGTAATAATGCATGTTGTATTGATAATATTCGGAGTAATAAGTATAATTATTATATTTCTGGCGATAATAACTGCATAATATGGGTAACAATGCATGTTGTACTGATAATAATATAAGAAACAAGTAAAACTATTATAGTTCTAGCGATAATAACTGCATAATATGGGTAATAATGCATGTTATACTAATAATAATATAAGTAATATGTATAACTATTATAGTTCTAGCGATAATAACTGCATAATATGGGTAATAATGCATGTTATATTGATAATATTGGGGGTAATAAGTATATTTATTATAGTTCTGACGATAATAACAGTATAATATGGGTGATAATGCATGTTATATTGATAATATTGGGAGTTATAAGTATAATTATTGTAGTTCTAGCGATAATAACTGCATAATATGGGTAATAATGCATGTTATACTGATAATAATATAAGTAATAAGTAAAACTATTATAGTTCTAGCGATAATAACTGCATAATAGGGGTAATAATGCATGTTATACTGATAATAATATAAGTAATAAGTATAACTATTATAGTTCTAGCGATAATAACTGTATAATATGATTAATAATGCATAACATATTGATAAAATTAGGAGTAATCAGTATAATTATTATAGTTCTAGCGATAATAACTGCATAATTAGGGTAATAATGCATGTTATATTGATAAAATGAGGAGTAATAAGTATAATTATTATAGTTCTGGCGATAATAACTGCATAATAGGGGTAATAATGCATGTTATACTGATAATAATATAAGTAATAAGTATAACTATTATAGTTCTAACGAAAATAACTGTATAATATGGGTAATAATGCATGTTATACTAATAATAATATAAGTAATATGTATAACTATTATAGTTCTAGCGATAATAACTGCATAATATCGGTAATAGTGTATGTTATATTGATAATATTGGGAGTAATAAGTATATTTATTATAGTTCTGACGATAATAACAGTATAATATGGGTAATAATGCATGTTATACTAATAATAATAATATAAGTAATATGTATAACTATTATAGTTCTGGCGATAACAACTGTATAATATGGGTAATAATGCATAACATATTGATAAAATTAGGAGTATTAAGTATAATTATTATAGCTCTAGCGATAATAACTGCATAATAGGGGTAATAATGCATGTTATACTGATAATAATATAAGTAATAAGTATAACTATTATAGTTCTAACGATAATAACTGTATAATATGGGTAATAATGCATAACATATTGATAAAATTAGGAGTAATAAGTATAATTATTATAGTCCTAGCGATAATAACTGCAAAATATCGGTAATAGTGCATGTTATATTGATAATATTGGGAGTAATAAGTATATTTATTATAGTTCTGACGATAATAACAGTATAATATGGGTAATAATGCATGTTATACTAATAATAATATAAGTAATATGTATAACTATTATAGTTCTGGCGATAACAACTGTATAATATGGGTAATAATGCATAACATATTGATAAAATTAGGAGTATTAAGTATAATTATTATAGCTCTAGCGATAATAACTGCATAATAGGGGTAATAATGCATGTTATACTGATAATAATATAAGTAATAAGTATAACTATTATAGTTCTAACGATAATAACTGTATAATATGGGTAATAATGCATAACATATTGATAAAATTAGGAGTAATAAGTATAATTATTATAGTCCTAGCGATAATAACTGCAAAATATCGGTAATAGTGCATGTTATATTGATAATATTGGGAGTAATAAGTATATTTATTATAGTTCTGACGATAATAACAGCATAATATGGGTAATAATGCATGTTATACTAATAATAATATAAGTAATATGTATAAATATTATAGTTCCAGCGATAATAACTGTATAATATGATTAATAATGCATAACATATTGATAAAGTTAGGAGTAATCAGTATAATTATTGTAGTTCTAGCGATAATAACTGCATAATATGGGTAATAATGCATGTTATATTGATAATATTGGGAGTAATAAGTATATTTGTTATAGTTCTGACGATAATAACAGTATAATATGGGTAATAATGCATGTTGTATTGATAATATTCGGAGTAATAAGTATAATTATTATATTTCTGGCGATAATAACTGCATAATATGGGTAACAATGCATGTTGTACTGATAATAATATAAGAAACAAGTAAAACTATTATAGTTCTAGCGATAATAACTGCATAATATGGGTAATAATGCATGTTATACTAATAATAATATAAGTAATATGTATAACTATTATAGTTCTAGCGATAATAACTGTATAATATGGGTAATAATGCATAACATATTGATAAAATTAGGAGTAATCAGTATAATTATTATAGTTCTAGCGATAATAACTGCATAATATCGGTAATAGTGTATGTTATATTGATAATATTGGGAGTAATAAGTATATTTATTATAGTTCTGACGATAATAACAGTATAATATGGGTAATAATGCATGTTATATTGATAATATTGGGAGTAATAAGTATAATTATCATAGTTCTAGCAATAATAACTGCATAATTAGGGTAATAATGCATGTCATATTGATAAAATGAGGAGTAATAAGTAAAATTATTATAGTTCTGGCGATAACAACTGTATAATATGGGTAATAATGCATAACATATTGATAAAATTAGGAGTATTAAGTATAATTATTATAGCTCTAGCGATAATAACTGCATAATAGGGGTAATAATGCATGTTATACTGATAATAATATAAGTAATAAGTATAACTATTATAGTTCTAACGATAATAACTGTATAATATGGGTAATAATGCATAACATATTGATAAAATTAGGAGTAATAAGTATAATTATTATAGTCCTAGCGATAATAACTGCAAAATATCGGTAATAGTGCATGTTATATTGATAATATTGGGAGTAATAAGTATATTTATTATAGTTCTGACGATAATAACAGTATAATATGGGTAATAATGCATGTTATATTGATAATATTCGGAGTAATAAGTATAACTGTTATATTTCTGGCAATAATAACTGCATAATATGGGTAATAATGCATGTTGTACTGATAATAATATAAGAAACAAGTAAAACTATTATAGTTCTAGCGACAATAACTGTATAATATGGGTAATAATGCATAACATATTGATAAAATTAGGAGTAATAAGTATAATTATTATAGTTCTAGCGATAATAACTGCATAATATCGGTAGTAGTGTATGTTATATTGATAATATTGGGAGTAATGAGTATATTTATTATAGTTCTGACGATAATAACAGTATATTATGGGTGATAATGCATGTTATATTCATAATATTGGGAGTAATAAGTATAATTATTGTAGTTCTAGCGATAATAACTGCATAATATGGGTAATAATGCATGTTATATTGATAAAATTGGTAGTAATAAGTATATTTATTATATTTCTGACGATAATAACCGTATAATATGGGTAATAATGCATGTTGTATTGATAATATTCGGAGTAATAAGTATAATTATTATATTTCTGGCGATAATAACTGCATAATATGGGTAACAATGCATGTTGTACTGATAATAATATAAGAAACAAGTAAAACTATTATAGTTCTAGCGATAATAACTGCATAATATGGGTAATAATGCATGTTATACTAATAATAATATAAGTAATATGTATAACTATTATAGTTCTAGCGATAATAACTGTATAATATGATTAATAATGCATAACATATTGATAAAATTAGGAGTAATCAGTATAATTATTGTAGTTCTAGCGATAATAACTGCATAATATGGGTAATAATGCATGTTATATTGATAATATTGGGAGTAATAAGTATATTTATTATAGTTCTGACGATAATAACAGTATAATATGGGTGATAATGCATGTTATATTGATAATATTGGGAGTTATAAGTATAATTATTGTAGTTCTAGCGATAATAACTGCATAATATGGGTAATAATGCATGTTATACTGATAATAATATAAGTAATAAGTAAAACTATTATAGTTCTAGCGATAATAACTGCATAATAGGGGTAATAATGCATGTTATACTGATAATAATATAAGTAATAAGTATAACTATTATAGTTCTAGCGATAATAACTGTATAATATGATTAATAATGCATAACATATTGATAAAATTAGGAGTAATCAGTATAATTATTATAGTTCTAGCGATAATAACTGCATAATTAGGGTAATAATGCATGTTATATTGATAAAATGAGGAGTAATAAGTATAATTATTATAGTTCTGGCGGTAATAACTGCATAATAGGGGTAATAATGCATGTTATACTGATAATAATATAAGTAATAAGTATAACTATTATAGTTCTAACGAAAATAACTGTATAATATGGGTAATAATGCATGTTATACTAATAATAATATAAGTAATATGTATAACTATTATAGTTCTAGCGATAATAACTGCATAATATCGGTAATAGTGTATGTTATATTGATAATATTGGGAGTAATAAGTATATTTATTATAGTTCTGACGATAATAACAGTATAATATGGGTAATAATGCATGTTATACTAATAATAATATAAGTAATATGTATAACTATTATAGTTCTGGCGATAACAACTGTATAATATGGGTAATAATGCATAACATATTGATAAAATTAGGAGTATTAAGTATAATTATTATAGCTCTAGCGATAATAACTGCATAATAGGGGTAATAATGCATGTTATACTGATAATAATATAAGTAATAAGTATAACTATTATAGTTCTAACGATAATAACTGTATAATATGGGTAATAATGCATAACATATTGATAAAATTAGGAGTAATAAGTATAATTATTATAGTCCTAGCGATAATAACTGCAAAATATCGGTAATAGTGCATGTTATATTGATAATATTGGGAGTAATAAGTATATTTATTATAGTTCTGACGATAATAACAGTATAATATGGGTAATAATGCATGTTATACTAATAATAATATAAGTAATATGTATAACTATTATAGTTCTGGCGATAACAACTGTATAATATGGGTAATAATGCATAACATATTGATAAAATTAGGAGTATTAAGTATAATTATTATAGCTCTAGCGATAATAACTGCATAATAGGGGTAATAATGCATGTTATACTGATAATAATATAAGTAATAAGTATAACTATTATAGTTCTAACGATAATAACTGTATAATATGGGTAATAATGCATAACATATTGATAAAATTAGGAGTAATAAGTATAATTATTACAGTCCTAGCGATAATAACTGCAAAATATCGGTAATAGTGCATGTTATATTGATAATATTGGGAGTAATAAGTATATTTATTATAGTTCTGACGATAATAACAGCATAATATGGGTAATAATGCATGTTATACTAATAATAATATAAGTAACATGTATAAATATTATAGTTCCAGCGATAATAACTGTATAATATGATTAATAATGCATAACATATTGATAAAGTTAGGAGTAATCAGTATAATTATTGTAGTTCTAGCGATAATAACTGCATAATATGGGTAATAATGCATGTTATATTGATAATATTGGGAGTAATAAGTATATTTGTTATAGTTCTGACGATAATAACAGTATAATATGGGTAATAATGCATGTTGTATTGATAATATTCGGAGTAATAAGTATAATTATTATATTTCTGGCGATAATAACTGCATAATATGGGTAACAATGCATGTTGTACTGATAATAATATAAGAAACAAGTAAAACTATTATAGTTCTAGCGATAATAACTGCATAATATGGGTAATAATGCATGTTATACTAATAATAATATAAGTAATATGTATAACTATTATAGTTCTAGCGATAATAACTGTATAATATGGGTAATAATGCATAACATATTGATAAAATTAGGAGTAATCAGTATAATTATTATAGTTCTAGCGATAATAACTGCATAATATCGGTAATAGTGTATGTTATATTGATAATATTGGGAGTAATAAGTATATTTATTATAGTTCTGACGATAATAACAGTATAATATGGGTAATAATGCATGTTATATTGATAATATTGGGAGTAATAAGTATAATTATCATAGTTCTAGCAATAATAACTGCATAATTAGGGTAATAATGCATGTCATATTGATAAAATGAGGAGTAATAAGTAAAATTATTATAGTTCTGGCGATAACAACTGTATAATATGGGTAATAATGCATAACATATTGATAAAATTAGGAGTATTAAGTATAATTATTATAGCTCTAGCGATAATAACTGCATAATAGGGGTAATAATGCATGTTATACTGATAATAATATAAGTAATAAGTATAACTATTATAGTTCTAACGATAATAACTGTATAATATGGGTAATAATGCATAACATATTCATAAAATTAGGAGTAATAAGTATAATTATTATAGTCCTAGCGATAATAACTGCAAAATATCGGTAATAGTGCATGTTATATTGATAATATTGGGAGTAATAAGTATATTTATTATAGTTCTGACGATAATAACAGTATAATATGGGTAATAATGCATGTTATATTGATAATATTCGGAGTAATAAGTATAACTATTATATTTCTGGCAATAATAACTGCATAATATGGGTAATAATGCATGTTGTACTGATAATAATATAAGAAACGAGTAAAACTATTATAGTTCTAGCGACAATAACTGTATAATATGGGTAATAATGCATAACATATTGATAAAATTAGGAGCAATAAGTATAATTATTATAGTTCTAGCGATAATAACTGCATAATATCGGTAGTAGTGTATGTTATATTGATAATATTGGGAGTAATGAGTATATTTATTATAGTTCTGACGATAATAACAGTATATTATGGGTGATAATGCATGTTATATTCATAATATTGGGAGTAATAAGTATAATTATTGTAGTTCTAGCGATAATAACTGCATAATATGGGTAATAATGCATGTTATATTGATAAAATGAGGAGTAATAAGTATAATTATTATAGTTCTGGCGATAATAACTGCATAATATCGGTAATAATGCATGTTATATTGATAATATTGGGAGTAATAAGTATAATTATTGTAGTTCTCGCTATAATAACTGCTTAATATGGGTAATAATGCACAACATATTGATAAAATTAGGAGTAATCAGTATAATCATTATAGTTCTAGCGATAATAACTGCATAATAGGGGTAATAATGCATGATATATTGATAATATCGCGAGTAATAAGTATAATTATCATAGTTCTAGCAATAATAACTGCATAATATGGGTAATAATGCATGTTATATTGATAAAATGAGGAGTAATAAGTATAATTATTATAGTTCTGGCGATAATAACTGCATAATTAGGGTAATAATGCATGTTATATGGATAAAATGAGGAGTAATAAGTATAATTATTTTAGTTATGGCGATAATAACTGCATAATAGGGGTAATAATGCATGTTATACTGATAATAATATAAGTAATAAGTATAACTATTATAGTTCTAACGAAAATAACTGTATAATATGGGTAATAATGCATGTTATACTAATAATAATATAAGTAATAAGTATAACTATTATAGTTCTAGCGATAATAACTGTATAATATGGGTAATAATGCATAACATATTGATAAAATTAGGAGTAATATGTATAATTATTATAGTTCTGGCGATAATAACTGCATAATATGGGTAATAATGCATGTTATATTGATAATATTGGGAGTAATAAGTCTATTTATTATAGTTCTGACGATAATAACCGTATAATATGGGTAATAATGCATGTTGTATTGATAATATTCGGAGTAATAAGTATAATTATTATATTTCTGGCGATAATAACTGCATAATATGGGTAACAATGCATGTTATATTGATAATATTGGGAGTAATAAGTATATTTATTATAGTTCTGACGATAATAACAGTATAATATGGGTAATAATGCATGTTATATTGATAATATTCGGAGTAATAAGTATAATTATTATATTTCTGGCGATAATAACTGCATAATATGGGTAATAATGCATGTTGTACTGATAATAATATAAGTAACAAGTAAAACTATTATAGTTCTAGCGATAATAACTGCATAATAGGGGTAATAATGCATGTTATACTGATAATAATATAAGTAATAAGTATAACTATTATAGTTCTAGCGATAATAACTGTATAATATGATTAATAATGCATAACATATTGATAAAATTAGGAGTAATCAGTATAATTATTGTAGTTCTAGCGATAATAACTGCATAATATGGGTAATAATGCATGTTATATTGATAATATTGGGAGTAATAAGTATATTTGTTATAGTTCTGACGATAATAACAGTATAATATGGGTAATAATGCATGTTGTATTGATAATATTCGGAGTAATAAGTATAATTATTATATTTCTGGCGATAATAACTGCATAATATGGGTAACAATGCATGTTGTACTGATAATAATATAAGAAACAAGTAAAACTATTATAGTTCTAGCGATAATAACTGCATAATATGGGTGATAATGCATGTTATACTAATAATAATATAAGTAATATGTATAACTATTATAGTTCTAGCTATAATAACTGCATAATATCGGTAATAATGCATGTTATATTGATAAAATTGGGAGTAATAAGTATATTTATTATATTTCTGACGATAATAACCGTATAATATGGGTAATAATGCATGTTGTATTGATAATATTCGGAGTAATAAGTATAATTATTATATTTCTGGCGATAATAACTGCATAATATGGGTAACAATGCATGTTGTACTGATAAAAATATAAGTAATAAGTAAAACTATTATAGTTCTAGCGATAATAACTGCATAATAGGGGTAATAATGCATGTTATACTGATAGTAATATAAGTAATGAGTATAACTATTATAGTTCTAGCGATTATAACTGTATAATATGATTAATAATGCATAACATATTGATAAAATTAGGAGTAATCAGTATAATTATTATAGTTCTAGCGATAATAACTGCATAATTAGGGTAATAATGCATGTTATATTGATAAAATGAGGAGTAATAAGTATAATTATTATAGTTCTGGCGATAATAACTGCATAATAGGGGTAATAATGCATGTTATACTGATAATAATATAAGTAATAAGTATAACTATTATAGTTCTAACGAAAATAACTGTATAATATGGGTAATAATGCATGTTATACTAATAATAATATAAGTAATATGTATAACTATTATAGTTCTAGCGATAATAACTGCATAATATCGGTAATAGTGTATGTTATATTGATAATATTGGGAGTAATAAGTATATTTATTATAGTTCTGACGATAATAACAGTATAATATGGGTAATAATGCATGTTATACTAATAATAATATGAGTAATATGTATAACTATTATAGTTCTGGCGATAACAACTGTATAATATGGGTAATAATGCATAACATATTGATAAAATTAGGAGTATTAAGTATAATTATTATAGCTCTAGCGATAATAACTGCATAATAGGGGTAATAATGCATGTTATACTGATAATAATATAAGTAATAAGTATAACTATTATAGTTCTAACGATAATAACTGTATAATATGGGTAATAATGCATAACATATTGATAAAATTAGGAGTAATAAGTATAATTATTATAGTCCTAGCGATAATAACTGCAAAATATCGGTAATAGTGCATGTTATATTGATAATATTGGGAGTAATAAGTATATTTATTATAGTTCTGACGATAATAACAGTATAATATGGGTAATAATGCATGTTATATTGATAATATTCGGAGTAATAAGTATAACTATTATATTTCTGGCAATAATAACTGCATAATATGGGTAATAATGCATGTTGTACTGATAATAATATAAGAAACGAGTAAAACTATTATAGTTCTAGCGACAATAACTGTATAATATGGGTAATAATGCATAACATATTGATAAAATTAGGAGTAATAAGTATAATTATTATAGTTCTAGCGATAATAACTGCATAATATCGGTAGTAGTGTATGTTATATTGATAATATTGGGAGTAATGAGTATATTTATTATAGTTCTGACGATAATAACAGTATATTATGGGTGATAATGCATGTTATATTCATAATATTGGGAGTAATAAGTATAATTATTGTAGTTCTAGCGATAATAACTGCATAATATGGGTAATAATGCATGTTATATTGATAAAATGAGGAGTAATAAGTATAATTATTATAGTTCTGGCGATAATAACTGCATAATATCGGTAATAATGCATGTTATATTGATAATATTGGGAGTAATAAGTATAATTATTGTAGTTCTCGCTATAATAACTGCTTAATATGGGTAATAATGCACAACATATTGATAAAATTAGGAGTAATCAGTATAATCATTATAGTTCTAGCAATAATAACTGCATAATAGGGGTAATAATGCATGATATATTGATAATATCGCGAGTAATAAGTATAATTATCATAGTTCTAGCAATAATAACTGCATAATATGGGTAATAATGCATGTTATATTGATAAAATGAGGAGTAATAAGTATAATTATTATAGTTCTGGCGATAATAACTGCATAATTAGGGTAATAATGCATGTTATATGGATAAAATGAGGAGTAATAAGTATAATTATTTTAGTTCTGGCGATAATAACTGCATAATAGGGGTAATAATGCATGTTATACTGATAATAATATAAGTAATAAGTATAACTATTATAGTTCTAACGAAAATAACTGTATAATATGGGTAATAATGCATGTTATACTAATAATAATATAAGTAATAAGTATAACTATTATAGTTCTAGCGATAATAACTGTATAATATGGGTAATAATGCATAACATATTGATAAAATTAGGAGTAATATGTATAATTATTATAGTTCTGGCGATAATAACTGCATAATATGGGTAATAATGCATGTTATATTGATAATATTGGGAGTAATAAGTCTATTTATTATAGTTCTGACGATAATAACCGTATAATATGGGTAATAATGCATGTTGTATTGATAATATTCGGAGTAATAAGTATAATTATTATATTTCTGGCGATAATAACTGCATAATATGGGTAACAATGCATGTTATATTGATAATATTGGGAGTAATAAGTATATTTATTATAGTTCTGACGATAATAACAGTATAATATGGGTAATAATGCATGTTATATTGATAATATTCGGAGTAATAAGTATAATTATTATATTTCTGGCGATAATAACTGCATAATATGGGTAATAATGCATAACATATTGATAAAATTAGGAGTAATCAGTATAATTATTGTAGTTCTAGCGATAATAACTGCATAATATGGGTAATAATGCATGTTATATTGATAATATTGGGAGTAATAAGTATATTTGTTATAGTTCTGACGATAATAACAGTATAATATGGGTAATAATGCATGTTATATTGATAATATTCGGAGTAATAAGTATAATTATTATATTTCTGGCGATAATAACTGCATAATATGGGTAATAATGCATAACATATTGATAAAATTAGGAGTAATCAGTATAATTATTGTAGTTCTAGCGATAATAACTGCATAATATGGGTAATAATGCATGTTATATTGATAATATTGGGAGTAATAAGTATATTTGTTATAGTTCTGACGATAATAACAGTATAATATGGGTAATAATGCATGTTGTATTGATAATATTCGGAGTAATAAGTATAATTATTATATTTCTGGCGATAATAACTGCATAATATGGGTAACAATGCATGTTGTACTGATAATAATATAAGAAACAAGTAAAACTATTATAGTTCTAGCGATAATAACTGCATAATATGGGTGATAATGCATGTTATACTAATAATAATATAAGTAATATGTATAACTATTATAGTTCTAGCTATAATAACTGCATAATATCGGTAATAATGCATGTTATATTGATAAAATTGGGAGTAATAAGTATATTTATTATATTTCTGACGATAATAACCGTATAATATGGGTAATAATGCATGTTGTATTGATAATATTCGGAGTAATAAGTATAATTATTATATTTCTGGCGATAATAACTGCATAATATGGGTAACAATGCATGTTGTACTGATAATAATATAAGTAATAAGTAAAACTATTATAGTTCTAGCGATAATAACTGCATAATAGGGGTAATAATGCATGTTATACTGATAGTAATATAAGTAATGAGTATAACTATTATAGTTCTAGCGATTATAACTGTATAATATGATTAATAATGCATAACATATTGATAAAATTAGGAGTAATCAGTATAATTATTATAGTTCTAGCGATAATAACTGCATAATTAGGGTAATAATGCATGTTATATTGATAAAATGAGGAGTAATAAGTATAATTATTATAGTTCTGGCGATAATAACTGCATAATAGGGGTAATAATGCATGTTATACTGATAATAATATAAGTAATAAGTATAACTATTATAGTTCTAACGAAAATAACTGTATAATATGGGTAATAATGCATGTTATACTAATAATAATATAAGTAATATGTATAACTATTATAGTTCTAGCGATAATAACTGCATAATATCGGTAATAGTGTATGTTATATTGATAATATTGGGAGTAATAAGTATATTTATTATAGTTCTGACGATAATAACAGTATAATATGGGTAATAATGCATGTTATACTAATAATAATATGAGTAATATGTATAACTATTATAGTTCTGGCGATAACAACTGTATAATATGGGTAATAATGCATAACATATTGATAAAATTAGGAGTATTAAGTATAATTATTATAGCTCTAGCGATAATAACTGCATAATAGGGGTAATAATGCATGTTATACTGATAATAATATAAGTAATAAGTATAACTATTATAGTTCTAACGATAATAACTGTATAATATGGGTAATAATGCATAACATATTGATAAAATTAGGAGTAATAAGTATAATTATTATAGTCCTAGCGATAATAACTGCAAAATATCGGTAATAGTGCATGTTATATTGATAATATTGGGAGTAATAAGTATATTTATTATAGTTCTGACGATAATAACAGTATAATATGGGTAATAATGCATGTTATATTGATAATATTCGGAGTAATAAGTATAACTATTATATTTCTGGCAATAATAACTGCATAATATGGGTAATAATGCATGTTGTACTGATAATAATATAAGAAACGAGTAAAACTATTATAGTTCTAGCGACAATAACTGTATAATATGGGTAATAATGCATAACATATTGATAAAATTAGGAGTAATAAGTATAATTATTATAGTTCTAGCGATAATAACTGCATAATATCGGTAGTAGTGTATGTTATATTGATAATATTGGGAGTAATGAGTATATTTATTATAGTTCTGACGATAATAACAGTATATTATGGGTGATAATGCATGTTATATTCATAATATTGGGAGTAATAAGTATAATTATTGTAGTTCTAGCGATAATAACTGCATAATATGGGTAATAATGCATGTTATATTGATAAAATGAGGAGTAATAAGTATAATTATTATAGTTCTGGCGATAATAACTGCATAATATCGGTAATAATGCATGTTATATTGATAATATTGGGAGTAATAAGTATAATTATTGTAGTTCTCGCTATAATAACTGCTTAATATGGGTAATAATGCACAACATATTGATAAAATTAGGAGTAATCAGTATAATCATTATAGTTCTAGCAATAATAACTGCATAATAGGGGTAATAATGCATGATATATTGATAATATCGCGAGTAATAAGTATAATTATCATAGTTCTAGCAATAATAACTGCATAATATGGGTAATAATGCATGTTATATTGATAAAATGAGGAGTAATAAGTATAATTATTATAGTTCTGGCGATAATAACTGCATAATTAGGGTAATAATGCATGTTATATGGATAAAATGAGGAGTAATAAGTATAATTATTTTAGTTCTGGCGATAATAACTGCATAATAGGGGTAATAATGCATGTTATACTGATAATAATATAAGTAATAAGTATAACTATTATAGTTCTAACGAAAATAACTGTATAATATGGGTAATAATGCATGTTATACTAATAATAATATAAGTAATAAGTATAACTATTATAGTTCTAGCGATAATAACTGTATAATATGGGTAATAATGCATAACATATTGATAAAATTAGGAGTAATATGTATAATTATTATAGTTCTGGCGATAATAACTGCATAATATGGGTAATAATGCATGTTATATTGATAATATTGGGAGTAATAAGTCTATTTATTATAGTTCTGACGATAATAACCGTATAATATGGGTAATAATGCATGTTGTATTGATAATATTCGGAGTAATAAGTATAATTATTATATTTCTGGCGATAATAACTGCATAATATGGGTAACAATGCATGTTATATTGATAATATTGGGAGTAATAAGTATATTTATTATAGTTCTGACGATAATAACAGTATAATATGGGTAATAATGCATGTTATATTGATAATATTCGGAGTAATAAGTATAATTATTATATTTCTGGCGATAATAACTGCATAATATGGGTAATAATGCATGTTGTACTGATAATAATATAAGTAACAAGTAAAACTATTATAGTTCTAGCGATAATAACTGCATAATAGGGGTAATAATGCATGTTATACTGATAATAATATAAGTAATAAGTATAACTATTATAGTTCTAGCGATAATAACTGTATAATATGATTAATAATGCATAACATATTGATAAAATTAGGAGTAATCAGTATAATTATTGTAGTTCTAGCGATAATAACTGCATAATATGGGTAATAATGCATGTTATATTGATAATATTGGGAGTAATAAGTATATTTGTTATAGTTCTGACGATAATAACAGTATAATATGGGTAATAATGCATGTTGTATTGATAATATTCGGAGTAATAAGTATAATTATTATATTTCTGGCGATAATAACTGCATAATATGGGTAACAATGCATGTTGTACTGATAATAATATAAGAAACAAGTAAAACTATTATAGTTCTAGCGATAATAACTGCATAATATGGGTGATAATGCATGTTATACTAATAATAATATAAGTAATATGTATAACTATTATAGTTCTAGCTATAATAACTGCATAATATCGGTAATAATGCATGTTATATTGATAAAATTGGGAGTAATAAGTATATTTATTATATTTCTGACGATAATAACCGTATAATATGGGTAATAATGCATGTTGTATTGATAATATTCGGAGTAATAAGTATAATTATTATATTTCTGGCGATAATAACTGCATAATATGGGTAACAATGCATGTTGTACTGATAATAATATAAGTAATAAGTAAAACTATTATAGTTCTAGCGATAATAACTGCATAATAGGGGTAATAATGCATGTTATACTGATAGTAATATAAGTAATGAGTATAACTATTATAGTTCTAGCGATTATAACTGTATAATATGATTAATAATGCATAACATATTGATAAAATTAGGAGTAATCAGTATAATTATTATAGTTCTAGCGATAATAACTGCATAATTAGGGTAATAATGCATGTTATATTGATAAAATGAGGAGTAATAAGTATAATTATTATAGTTCTGGCGATAATAACTGCATAATAGGGGTAATAATGCATGTTATACTGATAATAATATAAGTAATAAGTATAACTATTATAGTTCTAACGAAAATAACTGTATAATATGGGTAATAATGCATGTTATACTAATAATAATATAAGTAATATGTATAACTATTATAGTTCTAGCGATAATAACTGCATAATATCGGTAATAGTGTATGTTATATTGATAATATTGGGAGTAATAAGTATATTTATTATAGTTCTGACGATAGTAACAGTATAATATGGGTAATAATGCATGTTATACTAATAATAATATGAGTAATATGTATAACTATTATAGTTCTGGCGATAACAACTGTATAATATGGGTAATAATGCATAACATATTGATAAAATTAGGAGTATTAAGTATAATTATTATAGCTCTAGCGATAATAACTGCATAATAGGGGTAATAATGCATGTTATACTGATAATAATATAAGTAATAAGTATAACTATTATAGTTCTAACGATAATAACTGTATAATATGGGTAATAATGCATAACATATTGATAAAATTAGGAGTAATAAGTATAATTATTATAGTCCTAGCGATAATAACTGCAAAATATCGGTAATAGTGCATGTTATATTGATAATATTGGGAGTAATAAGTATATTTATTATAGTTCTGACGATAATAACAGTATAATATGGGTAATAATGCATGTTATACTAATAATAATATAAGTAATATGTATAACTATTATAGTTCCAGCGATAATAACTGTATAATATGATTAATAATGCATAACATATTGATAAAGTTAGGAGTAATCAGTATAATTATTGTAGTTCTAGCGATAATAACTGCATAATATGGGTAATAATGCATGTTATATTGATAATATTGGGAGTAATAAGTATATTTGTTATAGTTCTGACGATAATACCAGTATAATATGGGTAATAATGCATGTTGTATTGATAATATTCGGAGTAATAAGTATAATTATTATATTTCTGGCGATAATAACTGCATAATATGGGTAACAATGCATGTTGTACTGATAATAATATAAGAAACAAGTAAAACTATTATAGTTCTAGCGATAATAACTGCATAATATGGGTAATAATGCATGTTATACTAATAATAATATAAGTAATATGTATAACTATTATAGTTCTAGCGATAATAACTGTATAATATGGGTAATAATGCATAACATATTGATAAAATTAGGAGTAATCAGTATAATTATTATAGTTCTAGCGATAATAACTGCATAATATCGGTAATAGTGTATGTTATATTGATAATATTGGGAGTAATAATTATATTTATTATAGTTCTGACGATAATAACAGTATAATATGGGTAATAATGCATGTTATATTGATAATATTGGGAGTAATAAGTATAATTATCATAGTTCTAGCAATAATAACTGCATAATTAGGCTAATAATGCATGTCATATTGATAAAATGAGGAGTAATAAGTAAAATTATTATAGTTCTGGCGATAACAACTGTATAATATGGGTAATAATGCATAACAGATTGATAAAATTAGGAGTATTAAGTATAATTATTATAGCTCTAGCGATAATAACTGCATAATAGGGGTAATAATGCATGTTATACTGATAATAATATAAGTAATAAGTATAACTATTATAGTTCTAACGATAATAACTGTATAATATGATTAATAATGCATAACATATTGATAAAATTAGGAGTAATCAGTATAATCATTATAGTTCTAGCGATAATAACTGCATAATATCGGTAATAGTGTATGTTATATTGATAATATTGGGAGTAATAAGTATATTTATTATAGTCCTGACGATAATAACAGTATAATATGGGTGATAATGCATGTTATATTGATAATATTGGGAGTTATAAGTATAATTATTGTAGTTCTAGCGATAATAACTGCATAATATGGGTAATAATGCATGTTATATTGATAATATTGGGAGTAATAAGTATATTTGTTATAGTTCTGACGATAATACCAGTATAATATGGGTAATAATGCATGTTGTATTGATAATATTCGGAGTAATAAGTATAATTATTATATTTCTGGCGATAATAACTGCATAATATGGGTAACAATGCATGTTGTACTGATAATAATATAAGAAACAAGTAAAACTATTATAGTTCTAGCGATAATAACTGCATAATATGGGTAATAATGCATGTTATACTAATAATAATATAAGTAATATGTATAACTATTATAGTTCTAGCGATAATAACTGTATAATATGGGTAATAATGCATAACATATTGATAAAATTAGGAGTAATCAGTATAATTATTATAGTTCTAGCGATAATAACTGCATAATATCGGTAATAGTGTATGTTATATTGATAATATTGGGAGTAATAATTATATTTATTATAGTTCTGACGATAATAACAGTATAATATGGGTAATAATGCATGTTATATTGATAATATTGGGAGTAATAAGTATAATTATCATAGTTCTAGCAATAATAACTGCATAATTAGGCTAATAATGCATGTCATATTGATAAAATGAGGAGTAATAAGTAAAATTATTATAGTTCTGGCGATAACAACTGTATAATATGGGTAATAATGCATAACAGATTGATAAAATTAGGAGTATTAAGTATAATTATTATAGCTCTAGCGATAATAACTGCATAATAGGGGTAATAATGCATGTTATACTGATAATAATATAAGTAATAAGCATAACTATTATAGTTCTAACGATAATAACTGTATAATATGGGTAATAATGCATAACATATTGATAAAATTAGGAGTAATAAGTATAATTATTATAGTCCTAGCGATAATAACTGCAAAATATCGGTAATAGTGCATGTTATATTGATAATATTGGGAGTAATAAGTATATTTATTATAGTTCTGACGATAATAACAGTATAATATGGGTAATAATGCACGTTATATTGATAATATTCGGAGTAATAAGTATAACTATTATATTTCTGGCAATAATAACTGCATAATATGGGTAATAATGCATGTTGTACTGATAATAATATAAGAAACAAGTAAAACTATTATAGTTCTAGCGACAATAACTGTATAATATGGGTAATAATGCATAACATATTGATAAAATTAGGAGTAATAAGTATAATTATTATAGTTCTAGCGATAATAACTGCATAATATCGGTAGTAGTGTATGTTATATTGATAATATCGGGAGTAATAAGTATATTTATTATAGTTCTGACGATAATAACAGTATATTATGGGTAATAATGCATGTTATACTGATAATAATGTAAGTAATAAGTATAACTGTTATAATTCTAGCGATAATAACTGTATAATATGGGTAATAATGCATAACATATTGATGAAATTAGGAGTAATAAGTATAATTATTATAGTTCTAGCGATAATAACTGCATAATATGGGTAATAGTGCATGTTATATTGATAATATTGGGAGTAACAAGTATATTTATTATAGTTCTGACGATAATAACAGTATAATATGGGTAATAATGCATGTTATATTGATAATATTTGCAGTCATAAGTATAATTATTGTAGTTCTCGCGATAATAACTGCATAATATGGATAATAATGCATGTTATATTGATAATATTGGGAGTAATAAGTATAATTATTGTAGTTCTCGCTATAATAACTGCTTAATATGGGTAATAATGCACAACATATTGATAAAATTAGGAGTAATCAGTATAATCATTATAGTTCTAGCGATAATAACTGCATAATAGGGGTAATAATGCATGATATATTGATAATATCGCGAGTAATAAGTATAATTATCATAGTTCTAGCAATAATAACTGCATAATATGGGTAATAATGCATGTTATATTGATAAAATGAGGAGTAATAAGTATAATTATTATAGTTCTGGCGATAATAACTGCATAATTAGGGTAATAATGCATGTTATATGGATAAAATGAGGAGTAATAAGTATAATTATTTTAGTTCTGGCGATAATAACTGCATAATAGGGGTAATAATGCATGTTATACTGATAATAATATAAGTAATAAGTATAACTATTATAGTTCTAACGAAAATAACTGTATAATATGGGTAATAATGCATGTTATACTAATAATAATATAAGTAATAAGTATAACTATTATAGTTCTAGCGATAATAACTGTATAATATGGGTAATAATGCATAACATATTGATAAAATTAGGAGTAATATGTATAATTATTATAGTTCTGGCGATAATAACTGCATAATATGGGTAATAATGCATGTTATATTGATAATATTGGGAGTAATAAGTCTATTTATTATAGTTCTGACGATAATAACAGTATAATATGGGTAATAATGCATGTTATATTGATAATATTCGGAGTAATAAGTATAATTATTATATTTCTGGCGATAATAACTGCATAATATGGGTAATAATGCATGTTGTACTGATAATAATATAAGAAACAAGTAAAACTATTATAGTTCTAGCGATAATAACTGCATAATATGGGTAATAATGCATGTTATACTAATAATAATATAAGTAATATGTATAACTATTATAGTTCTAGCGATAATAACTGCATAATATCGGTAATAGTGTATGTTATATTGATAATATTGGGAGTAATAAGTATATTTATTATAGTTCTGACGATAATAACAGTATAATATGGGTGATAATGCATGTTATATTGATAATATTGGGAGTTATAAGTATAATTATTGTAGTTCTAGCGATAATAACTGCATAATATGGGTAATAATGCATGTTATATTGATAATATTGGGAGTAATAAGTATATTTGTTATAGTTCTGACGATAATAACAGTATAATACGGGTAATAATGCATGTTATATTGATAAAATTAGGAGTATTAAGTATAATTATTATAGCTCTAGCGATAATAACTGCATAATAGGGGTAATAATGCATGTTATACTGATAATAATATAAGTAATAAGTATAACTATTATAGTTCTAACGATAATAACTGTATAATATGGGTAATAATGCATAACATATTGATAAAATTAGGAGTAATAAGTATAATTATTATAGTCCTAGCGATAATAACTGCAAAATATCGGTAATAGTGCATGTTATATTGATAATATTGGGAGTAATAAGTATATTTATTATAGTTCTGACGATAATAACAGTATAATATGGGTAATAATGCATGTTATATTGATAATAATCGGAGTAATAAGTATAACTATTATATTTCTGGCAATAATAACTGCATAATATGGGTAATAATGCATGTTGTACTGATAATAATATAAGAAACAAGTAAAACTATTATAGTTCTAGCGACAATAACTGTATAATATGGGTAATAATGCATAACATATTGATAAAATTAGGAGTAATAAGTATAATTATTATAGTTCTAGCGATAATAACTGCATAATATCGGTAGTAGTGTATGTTATATTGATAATATTGGGAGTAATAAGTATATTTATTATAGTTCTGACGATAATAACAGTATATTATGGGTAATAATGCATGTTATACTGATAATAATGTAAGTAATAAGTATAACTGTTATAATTCTAGCGATAATAACTGTATAATATGGGTAATAATGCATAACATATTGATGAAATTAGGAGTAATAAGTATAATTATTATAGTTCTAGCGATAATAACTGCATAATATGGGTAATAATGCATGTTGTACTGATAATAATATAAGAAACAAGTAAAACTATTATAGTTCTAGCGACAATAACTGTATAATATGGGTAATAATGCATAACATATTGATAAAATTAGGAGTAATAAGTATAATTATTATAGTTCTAGCGATAATAACTGCATAATATCGGTAGTAGTGTATGTTATATTGATAATATTGGGAGTAATGAGTATATTTATTATAGTTCTGACGATAATAACAGTATATTATGGGTGATAATGCATGTTATATTCATAATATTGGGAGTAATAAGTATAATTATTGTAGTTCTAGCGATAATAACTGCATAATATGGGTAATAATGCATGTTATATTGATAAAATGAGGAGTAATAAGTATAATTATTATAGTTCTGGCGATAATAACTGCATAATATCGGTAATAATGCATGTTATATTGATAATATTGGGAGTAATAAGTATAATTATTGTAGTTCTCGCTATAATAACTGCTTAATATGGGTAATAATGCACAACATATTGATAAAATTAGGAGTAATCAGTATAATCATTATAGTTCTAGCAATAATAACTGCATAATAGGGGTAATAATGCATGATATATTGATAATATCGCGAGTAATAAGTATAATTATCATAGTTCTAGCAATAATAACTGCATAATATGGGTAATAATGCATGTTATATTGATAAAATGAGGAGTAATAAGTATAATTATTATAGTTCTGGCGATAATAACTGCATAATTAGGGTAATAATGCATGTTATATGGATAAAATGAGGAGTAATAAGTATAATTATTTTAGTTCTGGCGATAATAACTGCATAATAGGGGTAATAATGCATGTTATACTGATAATAATATAAGTAATAAGTATAACTATTATAGTTCTAACGAAAATAACTGTATAATATGGGTAATAATGCATGTTATACTAATAATAATATAAGTAATAAGTATAACTATTATAGTTCTAGCGATAATAACTGTATAATATGGGTAATAATGCATAACATATTGATAAAATTAGGAGTAATATGTATAATTATTATAGTTCTGGCGATAATAACTGCATAATATGGGTAATAATGCATGTTATATTGATAATATTGGGAGTAATAAGTCTATTTATTATAGTTCTGACGATAATAACCGTATAATATGGGTAATAATGCATGTTGTATTGATAATATTCGGAGTAATAAGTATAATTATTATATTTCTGGCGATAATAACTGCATAATATGGGTAACAATGCATGTTATATTGATAATATTGGGAGTAATAAGTATATTTATTATAGTTCTGACGATAATAACAGTATAATATGGGTAATAATGCATGTTATATTGATAATATTCGGAGTAATAAGTATAATTATTATATTTCTGGCGATAATAACTGCATAATATGGGTAATAATGCATGTTGTACTGATAATAATATAAGTAACAAGTAAAACTATTATAGTTCTAGCGATAATAACTGCATAATAGGGGTAATAATGCATGTTATACTGATAATAATATAAGTAATAAGTATAACTATTATAGTTCTAGCGATAATAACTGTATAATATGATTAATAATGCATAACATATTGATAAAATTAGGAGTAATCAGTATAATTATTGTAGTTCTAGCGATAATAACTGCATAATATGGGTAATAATGCATGTTATATTGATAATATTGGGAGTAATAAGTATATTTGTTATAGTTCTGACGATAATAACAGTATAATATGGGTAATAATGCATGTTGTATTGATAATATTCGGAGTAATAAGTATAATTATTATATTTCTGGCGATAATAACTGCATAATATGGGTAACAATGCATGTTGTACTGATAATAATATAAGAAACAAGTAAAACTATTATAGTTCTAGCGATAATAACTGCATAATATGGGTGATAATGCATGTTATACTAATAATAATATAAGTAATATGTATAACTATTATAGTTCTAGCTATAATAACTGCATAATATCGGTAATAATGCATGTTATATTGATAAAATTGGGAGTAATAAGTATATTTATTATATTTCTGACGATAATAACCGTATAATATGGGTAATAATGCATGTTGTATTGATAATATTCGGAGTAATAAGTATAATTATTATATTTCTGGCGATAATAACTGCATAATATGGGTAACAATGCATGTTGTACTGATAATAATATAAGTAATAAGTAAAACTATTATAGTTCTAGCGATAATAACTGCATAATAGGGGTAATAATGCATGTTATACTGATAGTAATATAAGTAATGAGTATAACTATTATAGTTCTAGCGATTATAACTGTATAATATGATTAATAATGCATAACATATTGATAAAATTAGGAGTAATCAGTATAATTATTATAGTTCTAGCGATAATAACTGCATAATTAGGGTAATAATGCATGTTATATTGATAAAATGAGGAGTAATAAGTATAATTATTATAGTTCTGGCGATAATAACTGCATAATAGGGGTAATAATGCATGTTATACTGATAATAATATAAGTAATAAGTATAACTATTATAGTTCTAACGAAAATAACTGTATAATATGGGTAATAATGCATGTTATACTAATAATAATATAAGTAATATGTATAACTATTATAGTTCTAGCGATAATAACTGCATAATATCGGTAATAGTGTATGTTATATTGATAATATTGGGAGTAATAAGTATATTTATTATAGTTCTGACGATAATAACAGTATAATATGGGTAATAATGCATGTTATACTAATAATAATATGAGTAATATGTATAACTATTATAGTTCTGGCGATAACAACTGTATAATATGGGTAATAATGCATAACATATTGATAAAATTAGGAGTATTAAGTATAATTATTATAGCTCTAGCGATAATAACTGCATAATAGGGGTAATAATGCATGTTATACTGATAATAATATAAGTAATAAGTATAACTATTATAGTTCTAACGATAATAACTGTATAATATGGGTAATAATGCATAACATATTGATAAAATTAGGAGTAATAAGTATAATTATTATAGTCCTAGCGATAATAACTGCAAAATATCGGTAATAGTGCATGTTATATTGATAATATTGGGAGTAATAAGTATATTTATTATAGTTCTGACGATAATAACAGTATAATATGGGTAATAATGCATGTTATACTAATAATAATATAAGTAATATGAATAACTATTATAGTTCCAGCGATAATAACTGTATAATATGATTAATAATGCATAACATATTGATAAAGTTAGGAGTAATCAGTATAATTATTGTAGTTCTAGCGATAATAACTGCATAATATGGGTAATAATGCATGTTATATTGATAATATTGGGAGTAATAAGTATATTTGTTATAGTTCTGACGATAATACCAGTATAATATGGGTAATAATGCATGTTGTATTGATAATATTCGGAGTAATAAGTATAATTATTATATTTCTGGCGATAATAACTGCATAATATGGGTAACAATGCATGTTGTACTGATAATAATATAAGAAACAAGTAAAACTATTATAGTTCTAGCGATAATAACTGCATAATATGGGTAATAATGCATGTTATACTAATAATAATATAAGTAATATGTATAACTATTATAGTTCTAGCGATAATAACTGTATAATATGGGTAATAATGCATAACATATTGATAAAATTAGGAGTAATCAGTATAATTATTATAGTTCTAGCGATAATAACTGCATAATATCGGTAATAGTGTATGTTATATTGATAATATTGCGAGTAATAATTATATTTATTATAGTTCTGACGATAATAACAGTATAATATGGGTAATAATGCATGTTATATTGATAATATTGGGAGTAATAAGTATAATTATCATAGTTCTAGCAATAATAACTGCATAATTAGGCTAATAATGCATGTCATATTGATAAAATGAGGAGTAATAAGTAAAATTATTATAGCTCTAGCGATAATAACTGCATAATAGGGGTAATAATGCATGTTATACTGATAATAATATAAGTAATAAGTATAACTATTATAGTTCTAACGATAATAACTGTATAATATGATTAATAATGCATAACATATTGATAAAATTAGGAGTAATCAGTATAATCATTATAGTTCTAGCGATAATAACTGCATAATATCGGTAATAGTGTATGTTATATTGATAATATTGGGAGTAATAAGTATATTTATTATAGTCCTGACGATAATAACAGTATAATATGGGTGATAATGCATGTTATATTGATAATATTGGGAGTTATAAGTATAATTATTGTAGTTCTAGCGATAATAACTGCATAATATGGGTAATAATGCATGTTATATTGATAATATTGGGAGTAATAAGTATATTTGTTATAGTTCTGACGATAATACCAGTATAATATGGGTAATAATGCATGTTGTATTGATAATATTCGGAGTAATAAGTATAATTATTATATTTCTGGCGATAATAACTGCATAATATGGGTAACAATGCATGTTGTACTGATAATAATATAAGAAACAAGTAAAACTATTATAGTTCTAGCGATAATAACTGCATAATATGGGTAATAATGCATGTTATACTAATAATAATATAAGTAATATGTATAACTATTATAGTTCTAGCGATAATAACTGTATAATATGGGTAATAATGCATAACATATTGATAAAATTAGGAGTAATCAGTATAATTATTATAGTTCTAGCGATAATAACTGCATAATATCGGTAATAGTGTATGTTATATTGATAATATTGGGAGTAATAATTATATTTATTATAGTTCTGACGATAATAACAGTATAATATGGGTAATAATGCATGTTATATTGATAATATTGGGAGTAATAGGTATAATTATCATAGTTCTAGCAATAATAACTGCATAATTAGGCTAATAATGCATGTCATATTGATAAAATGAGGAGTAATAAGTAAAATTATTATAGTTCTGGCGATAACAACTGTATAATATGGGTAATAATGCATAACAGATTGATAAAATTAGGAGTATTAAGTATAATTATTATAGCTCTAGCGATAATAACTGCATAATAGGGGTAATAATGCATGTTATACTGATAATAATATAAGTAATAAGTATAACTATTATAGTTCTAACGATAATAACTGTATAATATGGGTAATAATGCATAACATATTGATAAAATTAGGAGTAATAAGTATAATTATTATAGTCCTAGCGATAATAACTGCAAAATATCGGTAATAGTGCATGTTATATTGATAATATTGGGAGTAATAAGTATATTTATTATAGTTCTGACGATAATAACAGTATAATATGGGTAATAATGCATGTTATATTGATAATATTCGGAGTAATAAGTATAACTATTATATTTCTGGCAATAATAACTGCATAATATGGGTAATAATGCATGTTGTACTGATAATAATATAAGAAACAAGTAAAACTATTATAGTTCTAGCGACAATAACTGTATAATATGGGTAATAATGCATAACATATTGATAAAATTAGGAGTAATAAGTATAATTATTATAGTTCTAGCGATAATAACTGCATAATATCGGTAGTAGTGTATGTTATATTGATAATATCGGGAGTAATAAGTATATTTATTATAGTTCTGACGATAATAACAGTATATTATGGGTAATAATGCATGTTATACTGATAATAATGTAAGTAATAAGTATAACTGTTATAATTCTAGCGATAATAACTGTATAATATGGGTAATAATGCATAACATATTGATGAAATTAGGAGTAATAAGTATAATTATTATAGTTCTAGCGATAATAACTGCATAATATGGGTAATAGTGCATGTTATATTGATAATATTGGGAGTAACAAGTATATTTATTATAGTTCTGACGATAATAACAGTATAATATGGGTAATAATGCATGTTATATTGATAATATTTGCAGTCATAAGTATAATTATTGTAGTTCTCGCGATAATAACTGCATAATATGGATAATAATGCATGTTATATTGATAATATTGGGAGTAATAAGTATAATTATTGTAGTTCTCGCTATAATAACTGCTTAATATGGGTAATAATGCACAACATATTGATAAAATTAGGAGTAATCAGTATAATCATTATAGTTCTAGCGATAATAACTGCATAATAGGGGTAATAATGCATGATATATTGATAATATCGCGAGTAATAAGTATAATTATCATAGTTCTAGCAATAATAACTGCATAATATGGGTAATAATGCATGTTATATTGATAAAATGAGGAGTAATAAGTATAATTATTATAGTTCTGGCGATAATAACTGCATAATTAGGGTAATAATGCATGTTATATGGATAAAATGAGGAGTAATAAGTATAATTATTTTAGTTCTGGCGATAATAACTGCATAATAGGGGTAATAATGCATGTTATACTGATAATAATATAAGTAATAAGTATAACTATTATAGTTCTAACGAAAATAACTGTATAATATGGGTAATAATGCATGTTATACTAATAATAATATAAGTAATAAGTATAACTATTATAGTTCTAGCGATAATAACTGTATAATATGGGTAATAATGCATAACATATTGATAAAATTAGGAGTAATATGTATAATTATTATAGTTCTGGCGATAATAACTGCATAATATGGGTAATAATGCATGTTATATTGATAATATTGGGAGTAATAAGTCTATTTATTATAGTTCTGACGATAATAACAGTATAATATGGGTAATAATGCATGTTATATTGATAATATTCGGAGTAATAAGTATAATTATTATATTTCTGGCGATAATAACTGCATAATATGGGTAATAATGCATGTTGTACTGATAATAATATAAGAAACAAGTAAAACTATTATAGTTCTAGCGATAATAACTGCATAATATGGGTAATAATGCATGTTATACTAATAATAATATAAGTAATATGTATAACTATTATAGTTCTAGCGATAATAACTGCATAATATCGGTAATAGTGTATGTTATATTGATAATATTGGGAGTAATAAGTATATTTATTATAGTTCTGACGATAATAACAGTATAATATGGGTGATAATGCATGTTATATTGATAATATTGGGAGTTATAAGTATAATTATTGTAGTTCTAGCGATAATAACTGCATAATATGGGTAATAATGCATGTTATATTGATAATATTGGGAGTAATAAGTATATTTGTTATAGTTCTGACGATAATAACAGTATAATACGGGTAATAATGCATGTTATATTGATAAAATTAGGAGTATTAAGTATAATTATTATAGCTCTAGCGATAATAACTGCATAATAGGGGTAATAATGCATGTTATACTGATAATAATATAAGTAATAAGTATAACTATTATAGTTCTAACGATAATAACTGTATAATATGGGTAATAATGCATAACATATTGATAAAATTAGGAGTAATAAGTATAATTATTATAGTCCTAGCGATAATAACTGCAAAATATCGGTAATAGTGCATGTTATATTGATAATATTGGGAGTAATAAGTATATTTATTATAGTTCTGACGATAATAACAGTATAATATGGGTAATAATGCATGTTATATTGATAATATTCGGAGTAATAAGTATAACTATTATATTTCTGGCAATAATAACTGCATAATATGGGTAATAATGCATGTTGTACTGATAATAATATAAGAAACAAGTAAAACTATTATAGTTCTAGCGACAATAACTGTATAATATGGGTAATAATGCATAACATATTGATAAAATTAGGAGTAATAAGTATAATTATTATAGTTCTAGCGATAATAACTGCATAATATCGGTAGTAGTGTATGTTATATTGATAATATTGGGAGTAATAAGTATATTTATTATAGTTCTGACGATAATAACAGTATATTATGGGTAATAATGCATGTTATACTGATAATAATGTAAGTAATAAGTATAACTGTTATAATTCTAGCGATAATAACTGTATAATATGGGTAATAATGCATAACATATTGATGAAATTAGGAGTAATAAGTATAATTATTATAGTTCTAGCGATAATAACTGCATAATATGGGTAATAGTGCATGTTATATTGATAATATTGGGAGTAATAAGTATATTTATTATAGTTCTGACGATAATAACAGTATAATATGGGTAATAATGCATGTTATATTGATAATATTTGCAGTCATAAGTATAATTATTGTAGTTCTCGCGATAATAACTGCATAATATGGATAATAATGCATGTTATATTGATAATATTGGGAGTAATAAGTATAATTATTGTAGTTCTCGCTATAATAACTGCTTAATATGGGTAATAATGCACAACATATTGATAAAATTAGGAGTAATCAGTATAATCATTATAGTTCTAGCGATAATAACTGCATAATAGGGGTAATAATGCATGATATATTGATAATATTGGGAGTAACAAGTATATTTATTATAGTTCTGACGATAATAACAGTATAATATGGGTAATAATGCATGTTATATTGATAATATTTGCAGTCATAAGTATAATTATTGTAGTTCTCGCGATAATAACTGCATAATATGGATAATAATGCATGTTATATTGATAATATTGGGAGTAATAAGTATATTTGTTATAGTTCTGACGATAATACCAGTATAATATGGGTAATAATGCATGTTGTATTGATAATATTCGGAGTAATAAGTATAATTATTATATTTCTGGCGATAATAACTGCATAATATGGGTAACAATGCATGTTGTACTGATAATAATATAAGAAACAAGTAAAACTATTATAGTTCTAGCGATAATAACTGCATAATATGGGTAATAATGCATGTTATACTAATAATAATATAAGTAATATGTATAACTATTATAGTTCTAGCGATAATAACTGTATAATATGGGTAATAATGCATAACATATTGATAAAATTAGGAGTAATCAGTATAATTATTATAGTTCTAGCGATAATAACTGCATAATATCGGTAATAGTGTATGTTATATTGATAATATTGGGAGTAATAATTATATTTATTATAGTTCTGACGATAATAACAGTATAATATGGGTAATAATGCATGTTATATTGATAATATTGGGAGTAATAAGTATAATTATCATAGTTCTAGCAATAATAACTGCAAAATTAGGCTAATAATGCATGTCATATTGATAAAATGAGGAGTAATAAGTAAAATTATTATAGTTCTGGCGATAACAACTGTATAATATGGGTAATAATGCATAACAGATTGATAAAATTAGGAGTATTAAGTATAATTATTATAGCTCTAGCGATAATAACTGCATAATAGGGGTAATAATGCATGTTATACTGATAATAATATAAGTAATAAGTATAACTATTATAGTTCTAACGATAATAACTGTATAATATGGGTAATAATGCATAACATATTGATAAAATTAGGAGTAATAAGTATAATTATTATAGTCCTAGCGATAATAACTGCAAAATATCGGTAATAGTGCATGTTATATTGATAATATTGGGAGTAATAAGTATATTTATTATAGTTCTGACGATAATAACAGTATAATATGGGTAATAATGCATGTTATATTGATAATATTCGGAGTAATAAGTATAACTATTATATTTCTGGCAATAATAACTGCATAATATGGGTAATAATGCATGTTGTACTGATAATAATATAAGAAACAAGTAAAACTATTATAGTTCTAGCGACAATAACTGTATAATATGGGTAATAATGCATAACATATTGATAAAATTAGGAGTAATAAGTATAATTATTATAGTTCTAGCGATAATAACTGCATAATATCGGTAGTAGTGTATGTTATATTGATAATATCGGGAGTAATAAGTATATTTATTATAGTTCTGACGATAATAACAGTATATTATGGGTAATAATGCATGTTATACTGATAATAATGTAAGTAATAAGTATAACTGTTATAATTCTAGCGATAATAACTGTATAATATGGGTAATAATGCATAACATATTGATGAAATTAGGAGTAATAAGTATAATTATTATCGTTCTAGCGATAATAACTGCATAATATGGGTAATAGTGCATGTTATATTGATAATATTGGGAGTAACAAGTATATTTATTATAGTTCTGACGATAATAACAGTATAATATGGGTAATAATGCATGTTATATTGATAATATTTGCAGTCATAAGTATAATTATTGTAGTTCTCGCGATAATAACTGCATAATATGGATAATAATGCATGTTATATTGATAATATTGGGAGTAATAAGTATAATTATTGTAGTTCTCGCTATAATAACTGCTTAATATGGGTAATAATGCACAACATATTGATAAAATTAGGAGTAATCAGTATAATCATTATAGTTCTAGCGATAATAACTGCATAATAGGGGTAATAATGCATGATATATTGATAATATCGCGAGTAATAAGTATAATTATCATAGTTCTAGCAATAATAACTGCATAATATGGGTAATAATGCATGTTATATTGATAAAATGAGGAGTAATAAGTATAATTATTATAGTTCTGGCGATAATAACTGCATAATTAGGGTAATAATGCATGTTATATGGATAAAATGAGGAGTAATAAGTATAATTATTTTAGTTCTGGCGATAATAACTGCATAATAGGGGTAATAATGCATGTTATACTGATAATAATATAAGTAATAAGTATAACTATTATAGTTCTAACGAAAATAACTGTATAATATGGGTAATAATGCATGTTATACTAATAATAATATAAGTAATAAGTATAACTATTATAGTTCTAGCGATAATAACTGTATAATATGGGTAATAATGCATAACATATTGATAAAATTAGGAGTAATATGTATAATTATTATAGTTCTGGCGATAATAACTGCATAATATGGGTAATAATGCATGTTATATTGATAATATTGGGAGTAATAAGTCTATTTATTATAGTTCTGACGATAATAACAGTATAATATGGGTAATAATGCATGTTATATTGATAATATTCGGAGTAATAAGTATAATTATTATATTTCTGGCGATAATAACTGCATAATATGGGTAATAATGCATGTTATATTGATAATATTGGGAGTAATAAGTATATTTATTATAGTTCTGACGATAATAACAGTATAATATGGGTAATAATGCATGTTATATTGATAATATTCGGAGTAATAAGTATAATTATTATATTTCTGGCGATAATAACTGCATAATAGGGGTAATAATGCATGTTATACTGATAATAATATAAGTAATAAGTATAACTATTATAGTTCTAGCGATAATAACTGTATAATATGATTAATAATGCATAACATATTGATAAAATTAGGAGTAATCAGTATAATTATTATAGTTCTAGCGATAATAACTGCATAATAGGGGTAATAATGCATGTTATACTGATAATAATATAAGTAATAAGTATAACTATTATAGTTCTAACGATAATAACTGTATAATATGGGTAATAATGCATAACATATTGATAAAATTAGGAGTAATAAGTATAATTATTATAGTTCTAGCGATAATAACTGCATAATATCGGTAGTAGTGTATGTTATATTGATAATATTGGGAGTAATAAGTATATTTATTATAGTTCTGACGATAATAACAGTATAATATGGATGATAACGCATGTTATATTGATAATATTGGGAGTAATAAGTATAATTATTGTAGTTCTAGCGATAATAACTGCATAATAGGGGCAATAGTGCATGTTGTATTGATAATATTGGGAGTAATAAGTATATTTATTATAGTTCTGACGATAATAACAGTATAATATGGGTAATAATGCATGTTATATTGATAATATTTGCAGTCATAAGTATAATTATTGTAGTTCTCGCGATAATAACTGCATAATATGGATAATAATGCATGTTATATTGATAATTTTGGGAGTAATAAGTATAATTATTGTAGTTCTCGCTACAATAACTGCTTAATATGGGTAATAATGCACAACATATTGATGAAATTAGGAGTAATAAGTATAATTATTATAGTTCTAGCGATAATAACTGCATAATATGGGTAATAGTGCATGTTATATTGATAATATTGGGAGTAATAAGTATATTTATTATAGTTCTGACGATAATAGCAGTATAATATGGGTGATAATGCATGTTATATTGATAATATTGGGAGTTATAAGTATAATTATTGTAGTTCTGACGATAATAACAGTATAATATGGATGATAACGCATGTTATATTGATAATATTGGGAGTAATAAGTATAATTATTGTAGTTCTAGCGATAATAACTGCATAATAGGGGCAATAGTGCATGTTGTATTGATAATATTGGGAGTAATAAGTATATTTATTATAGTTCTGACGATAATAACAGTATAATATGGGTAATAATGCATGTTATATTGATAATATTTGCAGTCATAAGTATAATTATTGTAGTTCTCGCGATAATAACTGCATAATATGGATAATAATGCATGTTATATTGATAATTTTGGGAGTAATAAGTATAATTATTGTAGTTCTCGCTACAATAACTGCTTAATATGGGTAATAATGCACAACATATTGATGAAATTAGGAGTATTAAGTATAATTATTATAGCTCTAGCGATAATAACTGCATAATAGGGGTAATAATGCATGTTATACTGATAATAATATAAGTAATAAGTATAACTATTATAGTTCTAGCGATAATAACTGTATAATATGGGTAATAATGCATAACATATTGATAAAATTAGGAGTAATAAGTATAATTATTATAGTTCTGGCGATAATAACTGCATAATATGGGTAATAATGCATGTTATATTGATAATATTGGAAGTAATAAGAATATTTATTGTATTTCTCGCGATAATAACTGCTTAATATGGGTAATAATGCATAACATATTGATAAAATTAGGAGTAATAAGTATAATTATTATAGTTCTAGCGATAATAACTGCATAATAGGGGTAATAATGCATGATATATTGATAATATCGCGAGTAATAAGTATAATTATCATAGTTCTAGCAATAATAACTGCATAATATGGGTAATAATGCATGTTATATTGATAAAATGAGATGTAATGAGTATAATTATTATAGTTCTGGCGATAATAACTGTATAATATGGGTAATAATGCATAACATATTGATAAAATTAGGAGTATTAAGTATAATAATTATAGCTCTAGCGATAATAACTGCATAATAGGGGTAATAATGCATGTTATACTGATAATAATATAAGAAACAAGTAAAACTATTATAGTTCTAGCGATAATAACTGCATAATATGGGTAATAATGCATGTTATACTGATAATAATACAAGTAATATGTATAACTATTATAGTTCTAGCGACAATAACTGTATAATATGGGTAATAATGCATAACATATTGATAAAATTAGGAGTAATAAGTATAATTATTATAGTTCTAGCGATAATAACTGCATAATATCGGCAGTAGTGTATGTTATATTGATAATATTGTGAGTAATAAGTATATTTATTATAGTTCTGACGATATTAACAGTATAGTATGGGTGATAATGCATGTTATATTGATAATATTGGGAGTAATAAGTATAATTATTGTAGTTCTCGCGATAATAACTGCATAATATGGGTAATAATGCATGTTATATTGATAATATTGGAAGTAATAAGAATATTTATTGTAGTTCTCGCGATAATAACTGCTTAATATGGGTAATAATGCATAACATATTGATAAAATTAGGAGTAATAAGTATAATTATTATAGCTCTAGCGATAATAACTGCATAATAGGGGTAATAATGCATGTTATACTGATAATAATATAAGTAATAAGTATAACTATTATAGTCCTAGCGATAATAACTGTATAATATGATTAATAATGCATAACATATTGATAAAATTAGGAGTAATCAGTATAATCATTATAGTTCTAGCGATAATAACTGCATAATATCGGTAATAGTGTATGTTATATTGATAATATTGGGAGTAATAAGTATATTTATTATAGTTCTGACGATAATAACAGTATAATATGGGTGATAATGCATGTTATATTGATAATATTGGGAGTTATAAGTATAATTATTGTAGTTCTAGCGATAATAACTGCATAATAGGGGCAATAGTGCATGTTGTATTGATAATATTGGGAGTAATAAGTATATTTATTATAGTTCTGACGATAATAACAGTATAATATGGGTAATAATGCATGTTATATTGATAATATTTGCAGTCATAAGTATAATTATTGTAGTTCTCGCGATAATAACTGCATAATATGGATAATAATGCATGTTATATTGATAATTTTGGGAGTAATAAGTATAATTATTGTAGTTCTCGCTACAATAACTGCTTAATATGGGTAATAATGCACAACATATTGATGAAATTAGGAGTATTAAGTATAATTATTATAGCTCTAGCGATAATAACTGCATAATAGGGGTAATAATGCATGTTATACTGATAATAATATAAGTAATAAGTATAACTATTATAGTTCTAGCGATAATAACTGTATAATATGGGTAATAATGCATAACATATTGATAAAATTAGGAGTAATAAGTATAATTATTATAGTTCTGGCGATAATAACTGCATAATATGGGTAATAATGCATGTTATATTGATAATATTGGAAGTAATAAGAATATTTATTGTATTTCTCGCGATAATAACTGCTTAATATGGGTAATAATGCATAACATATTGATAAAATTAGGAGTAATAAGTATAATTATTATAGTTCTAGCGATAATAACTGCATAATAGGGGTAATAATGCATGATATATTGATAATATCGCGAGTAATAAGTATAATTATCATAGTTCTAGCAATAATAACTGCATAATATGGGTAATAATGCATGTTATATTGATAAAATGAGATGTAATGAGTATAATTATTATAGTTCTGGCGATAATAACTGTATAATATGGGTAATAATGCATAACATATTGATAAAATTAGGAGTATTAAGTATAATAATTATAGCTCTAGCGATAATAACTGCATAATAGGGGTAATAATGCATGTTATACTGATAATAATATAAGAAACAAGTAAAACTATTATAGTTCTAGCGATAATAACTGCATAATATGGGTAATAATGCATGTTATACTGATAATAATACAAGTAATATGTATAACTATTATAGTTCTAGCGACAATAACTGTATAATATGGGTAATAATGCATAACATATTGATAAAATTAGGAGTAATAAGTATAATTATTATAGTTCTAGCGATAATAACTGCATAATATCGGCAGTAGTGTATGTTATATTGATAATATTGTGAGTAATAAGTATATTTATTATAGTTCTGACGATATTAACAGTATAATATGGGTGATAATGCATGTTATATTGATAATATTGGGAGTAATAAGTATAATTATTGTAGTTCTCGCGATAATAACTGCATAATATGGGTAATAATGCATGTTATATTGATAATATTGGAAGTAATAAGAATATTTATTGTAGTTCTCGCGATAATAACTGCTTAATATGGGTAATAATGCATAACATATTGATAAAATTAGGAGTAATAAGTATAATTATTATAGCTCTAGCGATAATAACTGCATAATAGGGGTAATAATGCATGTTATACTGATAATAATATAAGTAATAAGTATAACTATTATAGTCCTAGCGATAATAACTGTATAATATGATTAATAATGCATAACATATTGATAAAATTAGGAGTAATCAGTATAATCATTATAGTTCTAGCGATAATAACTGCATAATATCGGTAATAGTGTATGTTATATTGATAATATTGGGAGTAATAAGTATATTTATTATAGTTCTGACGATAATAACAGTATAATATGGGTGATAATGCATGTTATATTGATAATATTGGGAGTTATAAGTATAATTATTGTAGTTCTAGCGATAATAACTGCATAATATGGGTAATAATGCATGTTATATTGATAATATTGGGAGTTATAAGTATAATTATTGTAGTTCTAGCGATAATAACTGCATAATATGGGTAATAATGCATGTTATACTGATAATAATATAAGTAATAAGTATAACTATTATAGTTCTAGCGATAATAACTGTATAATATGATTAATAATGCATAACATATTGATAAAATTAGGAGTAATAAGTATAATTATTATAGCTCTAGCGATAATAACTGCATAATAGGGGTAATAATGCATGTTATACTGATAATAATATAAGTAATAAGTATAACTATTATAGTCCTAGCGATAATAACTGTATAATATGATTAATAATGCATAACATATTGATAAAATTAGGAGTAATCAGTATAATCATTATAGTTCTAGCGATAATAACTGCATAATATCGGTAATAGTGTATGTTATATTGATAATATTGGGAGTAATAAGTATATTTATTATAGTTCTGACGATAATAACAGTATAATATGGGTGATAATGCATGTTATATTGATAATATTGGGAGTTATAAGTATAATTATTGTAGTTCTAGCGATAATAACTGCATAATATGGGTAATAATGCATGTTATATTGATAATATTGGGAGTTATAAGTATAATTATTGTAGTTCTAGCGATAATAACTGCATAATATGGGTAATAATGCATGTTATACTGATAATAATATAAGTAATAAGTATAACTATTATAGTTCTAGCGATAATAACTGTATAATATGATTAATAATGCATAACATATTGATAAAATTAGGAGTAATCAGTATAATTATTATAGTTCTAGCGATAATAACTGCATAATAGGGGTAATAATGCATGTTATACTGATAATAATATAAGTAATAAGTATAACTATTATAGTTCTAACGATAATAACTGTATAATATGGGTAATAATGCATAACATATTGATAAAATTAGGAGTAATAAGTATAATTATTATAGTTCTAGCGATAATAACTGCATAATATCGGTAGTAGTGTATGTTATATTGATAATATTGGGAGTAATAAGTATATTTATTATAGTTCTGACGATAATAACAGTATAATATGGATGATAACGCATGTTATATTGATAATATTGGGAGTAATAAGTATAATTATTGTAGTTCTAGCGATAATAACTGCATAATAGGGGCAATAGTGCATGTTGTATTGATAATATTGGGAGTAATAAGTATATTTATTATAGTTCTGACGATAATAACAGTATAATATGGGTAATAATGCATGTTATATTGATAATATTTGCAGTCATAAGTATAATTATTGTAGTTCTCGCGATAATAACTGCATAATATGGATAATAATGCATGTTATATTGATAATTTTGGGAGTAATAAGTATAATTATTGTAGTTCTCGCTACAATAACTGCTTAATATGGGTAATAATGCACAACATATTGATGAAATTAGGAGTAATAAGTATAATTATTATAGTTCTAGCGATAATAACTGCATAATATGGGTAATAGTGCATGTTATATTGATAATATTGGGAGTAATAAGTATATTTATTATAGTTCTGACGATAATAGCAGTATAATATGGGTGATAATGCATGTTATATTGATAATATTGGGAGTTATAAGTATAATTATTGTAGTTCTAGCGATAATAACTGCATAATATGGGTAATAATGCATGTTATATTGATAATATTGGGAGTAATAAGTATATTTGTTATAGTTCTGACGATAATAACAGTATAATACGGGTAATAATGCATGTTATATTGATAAAATTAGGAGTATTAAGTATAATTATTATAGCTCTAGCGATAATAACTGCATAATAGGGGTAATAATGCATGTTATACTGATAATAATATAAGTAATAAGTATAACTATTATAGTTCTAGCGATAATAACTGTATAATATGGGTAATAATGCATAACATATTGATAAAATTAGGAGTAATATGTATAATTATTATAGTTCTGGCGATAATAACTGCATAATATGGGTAATAATGCATGTTATACTGATAATATTGGGAGTAATAAGTATATTTATTATAGTTCTGGCGATAATAACAGTATAATATGGGTGATAATGCATGTTATATTGATAATATTGGGAGTTATAAGTATAATTATTGTAGTTCTAGCGATAATAACTGCATAATATGGGTAATAATGCATGTTATATTGATAATATTGGGAGTAATAAGTATATTTGTTATAGTTCTGACGATAATAACAGTATAATACGGGTAATAATGTATGTTATATTGATAAAATTAGGAGTATTAAGTATAATTATTATAGCTCTAGCGATAATAACTCCATAAGAGGGGTAATAATGCATGTTACACTGATAATAATATAAGTAATAAGTATAACTATTATAGTTCTAGCGATAATAACTGTATAATATGGGTAATAATGCATAACATATTGATAAAATTAGGAGTAATAAGTATAATTATTATAGTTCTGGCGATAATAACTGCATAATATGGGTAATAATGCATGTTATATTGATAATATTGGAAGTAATAAGAATATTTATTGTATTTCTCGCGATAATAACTGCTTAATATGGGTAATAATGCATAACATATTGATAAAATTAGGAGTAATAAGTATAATTATTATAGTTCTAGCGATAATAACTGCATAATAGGGGTAATAATGCATGATATATTGATAATATCGCGAGTAATAAGTATAATTATCATAGTTCTAGCAATAATAACTGCATAATATGGGTAATAATGCATGTTATATTGATAAAATGAGATGTAATGAGTATAATTATTATAGTTCTGGCGATAATAACTGTATAATATGGGTAATAATGCATAACATATTGATAAAATTAGGAGTATTAAGTATAATAATTATAGCTCTAGCGATAATAACTGCATAATAGGGGTAATAATGCATGTTATACTGATAATAATATAAGAAACAAGTAAAACTATTATAGTTCTAGCGATAATAACTGCATAATATGGGTAATAATGCATGTTATACTGATAATAATACAAGTAATATGTATAACTATTATAGTTCTAGCGACAATAACTGTATAATATGGGTAATAATGCATAACATATTGATAAAATTAGGAGTAATAAGTATAATTATTATAGTTCTAGCGATAATAACTGCATAATATCGGCAGTAGTGTATGTTATATTGATAATATTGTGAGTAATAAGTATATTTATTATAGTTCTGACGATATTAACAGTATAATATGGGTGATAATGCATGTTATATTGATAATATTGGGAGTAATAAGTATAATTATTGTAGTTCTCGCGATAATAACTGCATAATATGGGTAATAATGCATGTTATATTGATAATATTGGAAGTAATAAGAATATTTATTGTAGTTCTCGCGATAATAACTGCTTAATATGGGTAATAATGCATAACATATTGATAAAATTAGGAGTAATAAGTATAATTATTATAGCTCTAGCGATAATAACTGCATAATAGGGGTAATAATGCATGTTATACTGATAATAATATAAGTAATAAGTATAACTATTATAGTCCTAGCGATAATAACTGTATAATATGATTAATAATGCATAACATATTGATAAAATTAGGAGTAATCAGTATAATCATTATAGTTCTAGCGATAATAACTGCATAATATCGGTAATAGTGTATGTTATATTGATAATATTGGGAGTAATAAGTATATTTATTATAGTTCTGACGATAATAACAGTATAATATGGGTGATAATGCATGTTATATTGATAATATTGGGAGTTATAAGTATAATTATTGTAGTTCTAGCGATAATAACTGCATAATATGGGTAATAATGCATGTTATATTGATAAAATTAGGAGTATTAAGTATAATTATTATAGCTCTAGCGATAATAACTGCATAATAGGGGTAATAATGCATGTTACACTGATAATAATATAAGTAATAAGTATAACTATTATAGTTCTAGCGATAATAACTGTATAATATGGGTAATAATGCATAACATATTGATAAAATTAGGAGTAATAAGTATAATTATTATAGTTCTGGCGATAATAACTGCATAATATGGGTAATAATGCATGTTATATTGATAATATTGGAAGTAATAAGAATATTTATTGTAGTTCTCGCGATAATAACTGCTTAATATGGGTAATAATGCATAACATATTGATAAAATTAGGAGTAATCAGTATAATTATTATAGCTCTAGCGATAATAACTGCATAATAGGGGTAATAATGCATGTTATACTGATAATAATATAAGTAATAAGTATAACTATTATAGTCCTAGCGATGATAACTGTATAATATGATTAATAATGCATAACATATTGATAAAATTAGGAGTAATCAGTATAATCATTATAGTTCTAGCGATAATAACTGCATAATATCGGTAATAGTGTATGTTATATTGATAATATTGGGAGTAATAAGTATATTTATTATAGTTCTGACGATAATAACAGTATAATATGGGTGATAATGCATGTTATATTGATAATATTGGGAGTTATAAGTATAATTATTGTAGTTCTAGCGATAATAACTGCATAATATGGGTAATAATGCATGTTATATTGATAATATTGGGAGTAATAAGTATATTTGTTATAGTTCTGACGATAATAACAGTATAATACGGGTAATAATGTATGTTATATTGATAAAATTAGGAGTATTAAGTATAATTATTATAGCTCTAGCGATAATAACTGCATAATAGGGGTAATAATGCATGTTACACTGATAATAATATAAGTAATAAGTATAACTATTATAGTTCTAGCGATAATAACTGTATAATATGGGTAATAATGCATAACATATTGATAAAATTAGGAGTAATAAGTATAATTATTATAGTTCTGGCGATAATAACTGCATAATATGGGTAATAATGCATGTTATATTGATAATATTGGAAGTAATAAGAATATTTATTGTATTTCTCGCGATAATAACTGCTTAATATGGGTAATAATGCATAACATATTGATAAAATTAGGAGTAATAAGTATAATTATTATAGTTCTAGTGATAATAACTGCATAATAGGGGTAATAATGCATGATATATTGATAATATCGCGAGTAATAAGTATAATTATCATAGTTCTAGCAATAATAACTGCATAATATGGGTAATAATGCATGTTATATTGATAAAATGAGATGTAATGAGTATAATTATTATAGTTCTGGCGATAATAACTGTATAATATGGGTAATAATGCATAACATATTGATAAAATTAGGAGTATTAAGTATAATAATTATAGCTCTAGCGATAATAACTGCATAATAGGGGTAATAATGCATGTTATACTGATAATAATACAAGTAATATGTATAACTATTATAGTTCTAGCGACAATAACTGTATAATATGGGTAATAATGCATAACATATTGATAAAATTAGGAGTAATAGGTATAATTATTATAGTTCTAGCGATAATAACTGCATAATATCGGCAGTAGTGTATGTTATATTGATAATATTGTGAGTAATAAGTATATTTGTTATAGTTCTGACGATATTAACAGTATAATATGGGTGATAATGCATGTTATATTGATAATATTGGGAGTAATAAGTATAATTATTGTAGTTCTAGCGATAATAACTGCATAATATGGGCAATAATGCATGTTATATTGATAAAATGAGGAGTAATAAGTATAATCATTATAGTTCTGGCGATAATAACTGCATAATATCGGTAATAATGCATGTTATATTGATAATATTGGGAGTAATAAGTATATTTATTATAGTTCTGACGATAATAAACGTATAATATGGGTAATAATGCATGTTATATTGATAATATTGGGAGTAATAGGTATATTTATTATAGTTCTGACGATAATAACTGTATAATATGGGTAATAATGCATAACATATTAATAAAATTAGGAGTATTAAGTATAATTATTATAGTTCTAGCGATAATAACTGCATAATAGGGGTAATAATGCATGATATATTGATAATATCGCGAGTAATAAGTATAATTATCATAGTTCTAGCAATAATAACTGCATAATATGGGTAATAATGCATGTTATATTGATAATATTGGGAGTAATAAGTATATTTATTATAGTTCTGACGATAATAACCGTATAATATGGGTAATAATGCATGTTGTATTGATAATATTCGGAGTAATAAGTATAATTATTATATTTCTGGCGATAATAACTGCATAATATGGGTAACAATGCATGTTGTACTGATAATAATATAAGAAACAAGTAAAACTATTATAGTTCTAGCGATAATAACTGCATAATATGGGTAATAATGCATGTTATACTAATAATAATATAAGTAATATGTATAACTATTATAGTTCTAGCGATAATAACTGTATAATATGATTAATAATGCATAACATATTGATAAAATTAGGAGTAATCAGTATAATTATTATAGTTCTAGCGATAATAACTGCATAATATGGGTAATAATGCATGTTATATTGATAATATTGGGAGTAATAAGTATATTTATTATAGTTCTGACGATAATAACAGTATAATATGGGTGATAATGCATGTTATATTGATAATATTGGGAGTTATAAGTATAATTATTGTAGTTCTAGCGATAATAACTGCATAATATGGGTAATAATGCATGTTATACTGATAATAATATAAGTAATAAGTAAAACTATTATAGTTCTAGCGATAATAACTGCATAATAGGGGTAATAATGCATGTTATACTGATAATAATATAAGTAATAAGTATAACTATTATAATTCTAGCGATAATAACTGTATAATATGATTAATAATGCATAACATATTGATAAAATTAGGAGTAATCAGTATAATTATTATAGTTCTTGCGATAATAACTGCATAATAGGGGTAATAATGCATGTTATACTGATAATAATATAAGTAATAAGTATAACTATTATAGTTCTAACGATAATAACTGTATAATATGGGTAATAATGCATAACATAATGATAAAATTAGGAGTATTAAGTATAATTATTATAGTTCTGGCGATAATAACTGCATAATATCGGTAATAATGCATGTTATATTGATAATATTGGGAGTAATAAGTATATTTATTTTAGTTCTGACGATAATAACAGTATAATATGGGTAATAATGCATGTTATATTGATAACATTTGCAGTCATAAGTATAATTATTGTAGTTCTCGCGATAATAACTGCATAATATGGATAATAATGCATGTTATATTGATAATTTTGGGAGTAATAAGTATAATTATTGTAGTTCTAGCGATAATAACTGCATAATATGGGTAATAATGCATAACATATTGATAAAATTAGGAGTAATAAGTATAATTATTATAGCTCTAGCGATAATAACTGCATAATAGGGGTAATAATGCATGTTATACTGATAATAATATAAGTAATAAGTATAACTATTATAGTCCTAGCGATAATAACTGTATAATATGATTAATAATGCATAACATATTGATAAAATTAGGAGTAATCAGTATAATCATTATAGTTCTAGCGATAATAACTGCATAATATCGGTAATAGTGTATGTTATATTGATAATATTGGGAGTAATAAGTATATTTATTATAGTTCTGACGATAATAACAGTATAATATGGGTGATAATGCATGTTATATTGATAATATTGGGAGTTATAAGTATAATTGTTGTAGTTCTAGCGATAATAACTGCATAATATGGGTAATAATGCATGTTATATTGATAATATTGGGAGTAATAAGTATATTTGTTATAGTTCTGACGATAATAACAGTATAATACGGGTAATAATGTATGTTATATTGATAAAATTAGGAGTATTAAGTATAATTATTATAGCTCTAGCGATAATAACTGCATAATAGGGGTAATAATGCATGTTACACTGATAATAATATAAGTAATAAGTATAACTATTATAGTTCTAACGAAAATAACTGTATAATATGGGTAATAATGCATGTTATACTAATAATAATATAAGTAATATGTATAACTATTATAGTTCCAGCGATAATAACTGTATAATATGATTAATAATGCATAACATATTGATAAAATTAGGAGTAATCAGTATAGTTATTGTAGTTCTAGCGATAATAACTGCATAATATGGGTAATAATGCATGTTATATTGATAATATTGGGAGTAATAAGTATAATTATTGTAGTTCTAGCGATAATAACTGTATAATATGGGTAATAATGCATGTTATATTGATAAAATGAGGAGTAATAAGTATAATCATTATAGTTCTGGCGATAATAACTGCATAATATCCGTAATAATGCATGTTATATTGATAATATTGGGAGTAATAAGTATATTTATTATAGTTCTGACGATAATAAACGTATAATATGGGTAATAATGCATGTTATATTGATAATATTGGGAGTAATAAGTATATTTATTATAGTTCTGACGATAATAACTGTATAATATGGGTAATAATGCATAACATATTAATAAAATTAGGAGTATTAAGTATAATTATTATAGTTCTAGCGATAATAACTGCATAATAGGGGTAATAATGCATGATATATTGATAATATCGCGAGTAATAAGTATAATTATCATAGTTCTAGCAATAATAACTGCATAATATGGGTAATAATGCATGTTATATTGATAAAATGAGGAGTAATAAGTATAATTATTATAGTTCTGGCGGTAATAACTGCATAATTAGGGTCATAATGCATGTTATATTGATAAAATGAGGAGTAATAAGTATAATTATTATAGTTCTGGCGATAATAACTGCATAATAGGGGTAATAATGCATGTTATACTGATAATAATATAAGGAATAAGTATAACTATTATAGTTCTAACGAAAATAACTGTATAATATGGGTAATAATGCATGTTATACTAATAATAATATAAGTAATATGTATAACTATTATAGTTCTAGCGATAATAACTGCATAATATCGGTAATAGTGTATGTTATATTGATAATATTGGGAGCAATAAGTATATTTATTATAGCTCTGACGATAATAACAGTATAATATGGGTGATAATGCATGTTATATTGATAATATTGGGAGTTATAAGTATAATTATTGTAGTTCTAGCGATAATAACTGCATAATATGGGTAATAATGCATGTTATATTGATAATATTGGGAGTAATAAGTATATTTGTTATAGTTCTGACGATAATAACAGTATAATACGGGTAATAATGCATGTTATATTGATAAAATTAGGAGTATTAAGTATAATTATTATAGCTCTAGCGATAATAACTGCATAATAGGGGTAATAATGCATGTTATACTGATAATAATATAAGTAATAAGTATAACTATTATAGTTCTAGCGATAATAACTGTATAATATGATTAATAATGCATAACATATTGATAAAATTAGGAGTAATCAGTATAATTATTGTAGTTCTAGCGATAATAACTGCATAATATGGGTAATAATGCATGTTATATTGATAATATTGGGAGTAATAAGTATATTTGTTATAGTTCTGACGATAATAACAGTATAATATGGGTAATAATGCATGTTGTATTGATAATATTCGGAGTAATAAGTATAATTATTATATTTCTGGCGATAATAACTGCATAATATGGGTAACAATGCATGTTGTACTGATAATAATATAAGAAACAAGTAAAACTATTATAGTTCTAGCGATAATAACTGCATAATATGGGTAATAATGCATGTTATACTAATAATAATATAAGTAATATGTATAACTATTATAGTTCTAGCTATAATAACTGCATAATATCGGTAATAATGCATGTTATATTGATAAAATTGGGAGTAATAAGTATATTTATTATATTTCTGACGATAATAACCGTATAATATGGGTACTAATGCATGTTGTATTGATAATATTCGGAGTAATAAGTATAATTATTATATTTGTGGCGATAATAACTGCATAATATGGGTAACAATGCATGTTATACTGATAATAATATAAGTAATAAGTATAACTATTATAGTTCTAGCGATAATAACTGTATAATATGATTAATAATGCATAACATATTGATAAAATTAGGAGTAATCAGTATAATTATTATAGTTCTTGCGATAATAACTGCATAATAGGGATAATAATGCATGTTATACTGATAATAATATAAGTAATAAGTATAACTATTATAGTTCTAACGATAATAACTGTATAATATGGGTAATAATGCATAACATATTGATAAAATTAGGAGTATTAAGTATAATTATTATAGTTCTGGCGATAATAACTGCATAATATCGGTAATAATGCATGTTATATTGATAATATTGGGAGTAATAAGTATATTTATTATAGTTCTGACGATAATAACTGTATAATATGGGTAATAATGCATAACATATTAATAAAATTAGGAGTATTAAGTATAATTATTATAGTTCTAGCGATAATAACTGCATAATAGGGGTAATAATGCATGTTATACTGATAATAATGTAAGTAATAAGTATAACTGTTATAATTCTAGCGATAATAACTGTATAATATGGGTAATAATGCATAACATATTGATGAAATTAGGAGTAATAAGTATAATTATTATAGTTCTAGCGATAATAACTGCATAATATGGGTAATAGTGCATGTTATATTGATAATATTGGGAGTAATAAGTATATTTATTATAGTTCTGACGATAATAACAGTATAATATGGGTAATAATGCATGTTATATTGATAATATTTGCAGTCATAAGTATAATTATTGTAGTTCTCGCGATAATAACTGCATAATATGGATAATAATGCATGTTATATTGATAATTTTGGGAGTAATAAGTATAATTATTGTAGTTCTCGCTATAATAACTGCTTAATATGGGTAATAATGCACAACATATTGATAAAATTAGGAGTAATAAGTATAATTATTATAGTTCTAGCGATAATAACTGCATAATAGGGGTAATAATGCATGATATATTGATAATATCGCGAGTAATAAGTATAATTATCATAGTTCTAGCAATAATAACTGCATAATATGGGTAATAATGCATGTTATATTGATAAAATGAGGAGTAATAAGTATAATTATTATAGTTCTGGCGATAATAACTGCATAATTAGGGTAATAATGCATGTTATATTGATAAAATGAGGAGTAATAAGTATAATTATTATAGTTCTGGCGATAATAACTGCATAATAGGGGTAATAATGCATGTTATACTGATAATAATATAAGTAATAAGTATAACTATTATAGTTCTAACGAAAATAACTGTATAATATGGGTAATAATGCATGTTATACTAATAATAATATAAGTAATATGTATAACTATTATAGTTCTAGCGATAATAACTGCATAATATCGGTAATAGTGTATGTTATATTGATAATATTGGGAGTAATAAGTATATTTATTATAGTTCTGACGATAATAACAGTATAATATGGGTAATAATGCATGTTATACTAATAATAATATAAGTAATATGTATAACTATTATAGTTCCAGCGATAATAACTGTATAATATGATTAATAATGCATAACATATTGATAAAATTAGGAGTAATCAGTATAATTATTGTAGTTCTAGCGATAATAACTGCATAATATGGGTAATAATGCATGTTATATTGATAATATTGGGAGTAATAAGTATATTTGTTATAGTTCTGACGATAATAACAGTATAATATGGGTAATAATGCATGTTGTATTGATAATATTCGGAGTAATAAGTATAATTATTATATTTCTGGCGATAATAACTGCATAATATGGGTAACAATGTATGTTGTACTGATAATAATATAAGAAACAAGTAAAACTATTATAGTTCTAGCGATAATAACTGCATAATATGGGTAATAATGCATGTTATACTAATAATAATATAAGTAATATGTCTAACTATTATAGTTCTAGCGATAATAACTGTATAATATGGGTAATAATGCATAACATATTGATAAAATTAGGAGTAATAAGTATAATTATTATAGTTCTGGCGATAATAACTGCATAATATGGGTAATAATGCATGTTATATTGATAATATTGGAAGTAATAAGAATATTTATTGTATTTCTCGCGATAATAACTGCTTAATATGGGTAATAAGACATAACATATTGATAAAATTAGGAGTAATAAGTATAATTATTATAGTTCTAGCGATAATAACTGCATAATAGGGGTAATAATGCATGATATATTGATAATATTGCGAGTAATAAGTATAATTATCATAGTTCTAGCAATAATAACTGCATAATATGGGTAATAATGCATGTTATATTGATAAAATGAGATGTAATGAGTATAATTATTATAGTTCTGGCGATAATAACTGTATAATATGGGTAATAATGCATAACATATTGATAAAATTAGGAGTATTAAGTATAATAATTATAGCTCTAGCGATAATAACTGCATAATAGGGGTAATAATGCATGTTATACTGATAATAATATAAGAAACAAGTAAAACTATTATAGTTCTAGCGATAATAACTGCATAATATGGGTAATAATGCATGTTATACTGATAATAATACAAGTAATATGTATAACTATTATAGTTCTAGCGACAATAACTGTATAATATGGGTAATAATGCATAACATATTGATAAAATTAGGAGTAATAAGTATAATTATTATAGTTCTAGCGATAATAACTGCATAATATCGGCAGTAGTGTATGTTATATTGATAATATTGTGAGTAATAAGTATATTTATTATAGTTCTGACGATATTAACAGTATAATATGGGTGATAATGCATGTTATATTGATAATATTGGGAGTAATAAGTATAATTATTGTAGTTCTAGCGATAATAACTGCATAATATGGGTAATAATGCATGTTATATTGATAAAATGAGGAGTAATAAGTATAATCATTATAGTTCTGGCGATAATAACTGCATAATATCGGTAATAATGCATGTTATATTGATAATATTGGGAGTAATAAGTATATTTATTATAGTTCTGACGATAATAACTGTATAATATGGGTAATAATGCATAACATATTAATAAAATTAGGAGTATTAAGTATAATTATTATAGTTCTAGCGATAATAACTGCATAATATGGGTAATAGTGCATGTTATATTGATAATATTGGGAGTAATATGTATATTTATTATAGTTCTGACGATAATAACAGTATAATATGGGTAATAATGCATGTTATATTGATAATATTTGCAGTCATAAGTATAATTATTGTAGTTCTCGCGATAATAACTGCATAATATGGATAATAATGCATGTTATATTGATAATATTGGGAGTAATAAGTATAATTATTGTAGTTCTCGCTATAATAACTGCTTAATATGGGTAATAATGCACAACATATTGATAAAATTAGGAGTAATAAGTATAATTATTATAGTTCTAGCGATAATAACTGCATAATAGGGGTAATAATGCATGATATATTGATAATATCGCGAGTAATAAGTATAATTATCATAGTTATAGCAATAATAACTGCATAATATGGGTAATAATGCATGTTATATTGATAAAATGAGGAGTAATAAGTATAATTATTATAGTTCTGGCGATAATAACTGCATAATAGGGGTAATAATGCATGTTATACTGATAATAATATAAGGAATAAGTATAACTATTATAGTTCTAACGAAAATAACTGTATAATATGGGTAATAATGCATGTTATACTAATAATAATATAAGTAATATGTATAACTATTATAGTTCTAGCGATAATAACTGCATAATATCGGTAATAGTGTATGTTATATTGATAATATTGGGAGTAATAAGTATATTTATTATAGCTCTGACGATAATAACAGTATAATATGGGTGATAATGCATGTTATATTGATAATATTGGGAGTTATAAGTATAATTATTGTAGTTCTAGCGATAATAACTGCATAATATGGGTAATAATGCATGTTATATTGATAATATTGGGAGTAATAAGTATATTTGTTATAGTTCTGACGATAATAACAGTATAATACGGGTAATAATGCATGTTATATTGATAAAATTAGGAGTATTAAGTATAATTATTATAGCTCTAGCGATAATAACTGCATAATAGGTTTAATAATGCATGTTATACTGATAATAATATAAGTAATAAGTATAACTATTATAGTTCTAGCGATAATAACTGTATAATATGGGTAATAATGCATAACATATTGATAAAATTAGGAGTAACATGTATAATTATTATAGTTCTGGCGATAATAACTGCATAATATGGGTAATAATGCATGTTATACTAATAATAATATAAGTAATATGTATAACTATTATAGTTCCAGCGATAATAACTGTATAATATGATTAATAATGCATAACATATTGATAAAATTAGGAGTAATCAGTATAATTATTGTAGTTCTAGCGATAATAACTGCATAATATGGGTAATAATGCATGTTATATTGATAATATTGGGAGTAATAAGTATATTTGTTATAGTTCTGACGATAATAACAGTATAATATGGGTAATAATGCATGTTGTATTGATAATATTCGGAGTAATAAGTATAATTATTATATTTCTGGCGATAATAACTGCATAATATGGGTATCAATGTATGTTGTACTGATAATAATATAAGAAACAAGTAAAACTATTATAGTTCTAGCGATAATAACTGCATAATATGGGTAATAATGCATGTTATACTAATAATAATATAAGTAATATGTATAACTATTATAGTTCTAGCGATAATAACTGTATAATATGGGTAATAATGCATAACATATTGATAAAATTAGGAGTAATCAGTATAATTATTATAGTTCTAGCGATAATAACTGCATAATATCGGTAATAGTGTATGTTATATTGATAATATTGGGAGTAATAAGTATATTTATTATAGTTCTGACGATAATAAACGTATAATATGGGTAATAATGCATGTTATATTGATAATATTGGGAGTAATAAGTATATTTATTATAGTTCTGACGATAATAAACGTATAATATGGGTAATAATGCATGTTATATTGATAATATTGGGAGTAATAAGTATATTTATTATAGTTCTGACGATAATAACTGTATAATATGGGTAATAATGCATAACATATTAATAAAATTAGGAGTATTAAGTATAATTATTATAGTTCTAGCGATAATAACTGCATAATAGGGGTAATAATGCATGATATATTGATAATATCGCGAGTAATAAGTATAATTATCATAGTTCTAGCAATAATAACTGCATAATATGGGTAATAATGCATGTTATATTGATAAAATGAGGAGTAATAAGTATAATTATTATAGTTCTGGCGGTAATAACTGCATAATTAGGGTCATAATGCATGTTATATTGATAAAATGAGGAGTAATAAGTATAATTATTATAGTTCTGGCGATAATAACTGCATAATAGGGGTAATAATGCATGTTATACTGATAATAATATAAGGAATAAGTATAACTATTATAGTTCTAACGAAAATAACTGTATAATATGGGTAATAATGCATGTTATACTAATAATAATATAAGTAATATGTATAACTATTATAGTTCTAGCGATAATAACTGCATAATATCGGTAATAGTGTATGTTATATTGATAATATTGGGAGCAATAAGTATATTTATTATAGCTCTGACGATAATAACAGTATAATATGGGTGATAATGCATGTTATATTGATAATATTGGGAGTTATAAGTATAATTATTGTAGTTCTAGCGATAATAACTGCATAATATGGGTAATAATGCATGTTATATTGATAATATTGGGAGTAATAAGTATATTTGTTATAGTTCTGACGATAATAACAGTATAATACGGGTAATAATGCATGTTATATTGATAAAATTAGGAGTATTAAGTATAATTATTATAGCTCTAGCGATAATAACTGCATAATAGGGGTAATAATGCATGTTATACTGATAATAATATAAGTAATAAGTATAACTATTATAGTTCTAGCGATAATAACTGTATAATATGATTAATAATGCATAACATATTGATAAAATTAGGAGTAATCAGTATAATTATTGTAGTTCTAGCGATAATAACTGCATAATATGGGTAATAATGCATGTTATATTGATAATATTGGGAGTAATAAGTATATTTGTTATAGTTCTGACGATAATAACAGTATAATATGGGTAATAATGCATGTTGTATTGATAATATTCGGAGTAATAAGTATAATTATTATATTTCTGGCGATAATAACTGCATAATATGGGTAACAATGCATGTTGTACTGATAATAATATAAGAAACAAGTAAAACTATTATAGTTCTAGCGATAATAACTGCATAATATGGGTAATAATGCATGTTATACTAATAATAATATAAGTAATATGTATAACTATTATAGTTCTAGCTATAATAACTGCATAATATCGGTAATAATGCATGTTATATTGATAAAATTGGGAGTAATAAGTATATTTATTATATTTCTGACGATAATAACCGTATAATATGGGTACTAATGCATGTTGTATTGATAATATTCGGAGTAATAAGTATAATTATTATATTTGTGGCGATAATAACTGCATAATATGGGTAACAATGCATGTTATACTGATAATAATATAAGTAATAAGTATAACTATTATAGTTCTAGCGATAATAACTGTATAATATGATTAATAATGCATAACATATTGATAAAATTAGGAGTAATCAGTATAATTATTATAGTTCTTGCGATAATAACTGCATAATAGGGATAATAATGCATGTTATACTGATAATAATATAAGTAATAAGTATAACTATTATAGTTCTAACGATAATAACTGTATAATATGGGTAATAATGCATAACATATTGATAAAATTAGGAGTATTAAGTATAATTATTATAGTTCTGGCGATAATAACTGCATAATATCGGTAATAATGCATGTTATATTGATAATATTGGGAGTAATAAGTATATTTATTATAGTTCTGACGATAATAACAGTATAATATGGGTAATAATGCATGTTATATTGATAATATTTGCAGTCATAAGTATAATTATTGTAGTTCTCGCGATAATAACTGCATAATATGGATAATAATGCATGTTATATTGATAATTTTGGGAGTAATAAGTATAATTATTGTAGTTCTCGCTATAATAACTGCTTAATATGGGTAATAATGCACAACATATTGATAAAATTAGGAGTAATAAGTATAATTATTATAGTTCTAGCGATAATAACTGCATAATAGGGGTAATAATGCATGATATATTGATAATATCGCGAGTAATAAGTATAATTATCATAGTTCTAGCAATAATAACTGCATAATATGGGTAATAATGCATGTTATATTGATAAAATGAGGAGTAATAAGTATAATTATTATAGTTCTGGCGATAATAACTGCATAATTAGGGTAATAATGCATGTTATATTGATAAAATGAGGAGTAATAAGTATAATTATTATAGTTCTGGCGATAATAACTGCATAATAGGGGTAATAATGCATGTTATACTGATAATAATATAAGTAATAAGTATAACTATTATAGTTCTAACGAAAATAACTGTATAATATGGGTAATAATGCATGTTATACTAATAATAATATAAGTAATATGTATAACTATTATAGTTCTAGCGATAATAACTGCATAATATCGGTAATAGTGTATGTTATATTGATAATATTGGGAGTAATAAGTATATTTATTATAGTTCTGACGATAATAACAGTATAATATGGGTAATAATGCATGTTATACTAATAATAATATAAGTAATATGTATAACTATTATAGTTCCAGCGATAATAACTGTATAATATGATTAATAATGCATAACATATTGATAAAATTAGGAGTAATCAGTATAATTATTGTAGTTCTAGCGATAATAACTGCATAATATGGGTAATAATGCATGTTATATTGATAATATTGGGAGTAATAAGTATATTTGTTATAGTTCTGACGATAATAACAGTATAATATGGGTAATAATGCATGTTGTATTGATAATATTCGGAGTAATAAGTATAATTATTATATTTCTGGCGATAATAACTGCATAATATGGGTAACAATGTATGTTGTACTGATAATAATATAAGAAACAAGTAAAACTATTATAGTTCTAGCGATAATAACTGCATAATATGGGTAATAATGCATGTTATACTAATAATAATATAAGTAATATGTCTAACTATTATAGTTCTAGCGATAATAACTGTATAATATGGGTAATAATGCATAACATATTGATAAAATTAGGAGTAATAAGTATAATTATTATAGTTCTGGCGATAATAACTGCATAATATGGGTAATAATGCATGTTATATTGATAATATTGGAAGTAATAAGAATATTTATTGTATTTCTCGCGATAATAACTGCTTAATATGGGTAATAAGACATAACATATTGATAAAATTAGGAGTAATAAGTATAATTATTATAGTTCTAGCGATAATAACTGCATAATAGGGGTAATAATGCATGATATATTGATAATATTGCGAGTAATAAGTATAATTATCATAGTTCTAGCAATAATAACTGCATAATATGGGTAATAATGCATGTTATATTGATAAAATGAGATGTAATGAGTATAATTATTATAGTTCTGGCGATAATAACTGTATAATATGGGTAATAATGCATAACATATTGATAAAATTAGGAGTATTAAGTATAATAATTATAGCTCTAGCGATAATAACTGCATAATAGGGGTAATAATGCATGTTATACTGATAATAATATAAGAAACAAGTAAAACTATTATAGTTCTAGCGATAATAACTGCATAATATGGGTAATAATGCATGTTATACTGATAATAATACAAGTAATATGTATAACTATTATAGTTCTAGCGACAATAACTGTATAATATGGGTAATAATGCATAACATATTGATAAAATTAGGAGTAATAAGTATAATTATTATAGTTCTAGCGATAATAACTGCATAATATCGGCAGTAGTGTATGTTATATTGATAATATTGTGAGTAATAAGTATATTTATTATAGTTCTGACGATATTAACAGTATAATATGGGTGATAATGCATGTTATATTGATAATATTGGGAGTAATAAGTATAATTATTGTAGTTCTAGCGATAATAACTGCATAATATGGGTAATAATGCATGTTATATTGATAAAATGAGGAGTAATAAGTATAATCATTATAGTTCTGGCGATAATAACTGCATAATATCGGTAATAATGCATGTTATATTGATAATATTGGGAGTAATAAGTATATTTATTATAGTTCTGACGATAATAACTGTATAATATGGGTAATAATGCATAACATATTAATAAAATTAGGAGTATTAAGTATAATTATTATAGTTCTAGCGATAATAACTGCATAATATGGGTAATAGTGCATGTTATATTGATAATATTGGGAGTAATATGTATATTTATTATAGTTCTGACGATAATAACAGTATAATATGGGTAATAATGCATGTTATATTGATAATATTTGCAGTCATAAGTATAATTATTGTAGTTCTCGCGATAATAACTGCATAATATGGATAATAATGCATGTTATATTGATAATATTGGGAGTAATAAGTATAATTATTGTAGTTCTCGCTATAATAACTGCTTAATATGGGTAATAATGCACAACATATTGATAAAATTAGGAGTAATAAGTATAATTATTATAGTTCTAGCGATAATAACTGCATAATAGGGGTAATAATGCATGATATATTGATAATATCGCGAGTAATAAGTATAATTATCATAGTTATAGCAATAATAACTGCATAATATGGGTAATAATGCATGTTATATTGATAAAATGAGGAGTAATAAGTATAATTATTATAGTTCTGGCGATAATAACTGCATAATAGGGGTAATAATGCATGTTATACTGATAATAATATAAGGAATAAGTATAACTATTATAGTTCTAACGAAAATAACTGTATAATATGGGTAATAATGCATGTTATACTAATAATAATATAAGTAATATGTATAACTATTATAGTTCTAGCGATAATAACTGCATAATATCGGTAATAGTGTATGTTATATTGATAATATTGGGAGTAATAAGTATATTTATTATAGCTCTGACGATAATAACAGTATAATATGGGTGATAATGCATGTTATATTGATAATATTGGGAGTTATAAGTATAATTATTGTAGTTCTAGCGATAATAACTGCATAATATGGGTAATAATGCATGTTATATTGATAATATTGGGAGTAATAAGTATATTTGTTATAGTTCTGACGATAATAACAGTATAATACGGGTAATAATGCATGTTATATTGATAAAATTAGGAGTATTAAGTATAATTATTATAGCTCTAGCGATAATAACTGCATAATAGGTTTAATAATGCATGTTATACTGATAATAATATAAGTAATAAGTATAACTATTATAGTTCTAGCGATAATAACTGTATAATATGGGTAATAATGCATAACATATTGATAAAATTAGGAGTAACATGTATAATTATTATAGTTCTGGCGATAATAACTGCATAATATGGGTAATAATGCATGTTATACTAATAATAATATAAGTAATATGTATAACTATTATAGTTCCAGCGATAATAACTGTATAATATGATTAATAATGCATAACATATTGATAAAATTAGGAGTAATCAGTATAATTATTGTAGTTCTAGCGATAATAACTGCATAATATGGGTAATAATGCATGTTATATTGATAATATTGGGAGTAATAAGTATATTTGTTATAGTTCTGACGATAATAACAGTATAATATGGGTAATAATGCATGTTGTATTGATAATATTCGGAGTAATAAGTATAATTATTATATTTCTGGCGATAATAACTGCATAATATGGGTATCAATGTATGTTGTACTGATAATAATATAAGAAACAAGTAAAACTATTATAGTTCTAGCGATAATAACTGCATAATATGGGTAATAATGCATGTTATACTAATAATAATATAAGTAATATGTATAACTATTATAGTTCTAGCGATAATAACTGTATAATATGGGTAATAATGCATAACATATTGATAAAATTAGGAGTAATCAGTATAATTATTATAGTTCTAGCGATAATAACTGCATAATATCGGTAATAGTGTATGTTATATTGATAATATTGGGAGTAATAAGTATATTTTTTATAGTGCTGACGATAATAACAGTATAATACGGGTAATAATGCATGTTATATTGATAATATTGGGAGTAATAAGTATAATTATTGTAGTTCTCGCTATAATAACTGCTTAATATGGGTAATAATGCACAACATATTGAAAAAATTAGGAGTAATAAGTATAATTATTATAGTTCTGGCGATAACAACTGTATAATATGGGTAATAATGCATAACATATTGATAAAATTAGGAGTATTAAGTATAATTATTATAGCTCTAGCGATAATAACTGCATAATAGGGGTAATAATGCATGTTATACTGATAATAATATAAGTAATAAGTATAACTATTATAGTTCTAACGATAATAACTGTATAATATGGGTAATAATGCATAACATATTGATAAAATTAGGAGTATTAAGTATAATTATTATAGTTCTGGCGATAATAACTGCATAATATCGGTAATAATGCATGTTATATTGATAATATTGGGAGTAATAAGTATATTTATTATAGTTCTGACGATAATAACTGTATAATATGGGTAATAATGCATAACATATTAATAAAATTAGGAGTATTAAGTATAATTATTATAGTTCTAGCGATAATAACTGCATAATAGGGGTAATAATGCATGTTATACTGATAATAATGTAAGTAATAAGTATAACTGTTATAATTCTAGCGATAATAACTGTATAATATGGGTAATAATGCATAACATATTGATGAAATTAGGAGTAATAAGTATAATTATTATAGTTCTAGCGATAATAACTGCATAATATGGGTAATAGTGCATGTTATATTGATAATATTGGGAGTAATAAGTATATTTATTATAGTTCTGACGATAATAACAGTATAATATGGGTAATAATGCATGTTATATTGATAATATTTGCAGTCATAAGTATAATTATTGTAGTTCTCGCGATAATAACTGCATAATATGGATAATAATGCATGTTATATTGATAATTTTGGGAGTAATAAGTATAATTATTGTAGTTCTCGCTATAATAACTGCTTAATATGGGTAATAATGCACAACATATTGATAAAATTAGGAGTAATAAGTATAATTATTATATTTCTAGCGATAAAAACTGCATAATAGGGGTAATAATGCATGATATATTGATAATATCGCGAGTAATAAGTATAATTATCATAGTTCTAGCAATAATAACTGCCTAATATGGGTAATAATGCATGTTATATTGATAAAATGAGGAGTAATAAGTATAATTATTATAGTTCTGGCGATAATAACTGCATAATTAGGGTAATAATGCATGTTATATTGATAAAATGAGGAGTAATAAGTATAATTATTATAGTTCTGGCGATAATAACTGCATAATAGGGGTAATAATGCATGTTATACTGATAATAATATAAGTAATAAGTATAACTATTATAGTTCTAACGAAAATAACTGTATAATATGGGTAATAATGCATGCTATACTAATAATAATATAAGTAATATGTATAACTATTATAGTTCTAGCGATAATAACTGCATAATATCGGTAATAGTGTATGTTATATTGATAACATTGGGAGTAATAAGTATATTTATTATAGTTCTGACGATAATAACAGTATAATATGGGTAATAATGCATGTTATACTAATAATAATATAAGTAATATGTATAACTATTATAGTTCCAGCGATAATAACTGTATAATATGATTAATAATGCATAACATATTGATAAAATTAGGAGTAATCAGTATAATTATTGTAGTTCTAGCGATAATAACTGCATAATATGGGTAATAATGCATGTTATATTGATAATATTGGGAGTAATAAGTATATTTGTTATAGTTCTGACGATAATAACAGTATAATATGGGTAATAATGCATGTTGTATTGATAATATTCGGAGTAATAAGTATAATTATTATATTTCTGGCGATAATAACTGCATAATATGGGTAACAATGTATGTTGTACTGATAATAATATAAGAAACAAGTAAAACTATTATAGTTCTTGCGATAATAACTGCATAATATGGGTAATAATGCATGTTATACTAATAATAATATAAGTAATATGTATAACTATTATAGTTCTAGCGATAATAACTGTATAATATGGGTAATAATGCATAACATATTGATAAAATTAGGAGTAATCAGTATAATTATTATAGTTCTAGCGATAATAACTGCATAATATCGGTAATAGTGTATGTTATATTGATAATATTGGGAGTAATAAGTATATTTTTTATAGTGCTGACGATAATAACAGTATAATACGGGTAATAATGCATGTTATATTGATAATATTGGGAGTAATAAGTATAATTATCATAGTTCTAGCAATAATAACTGCATAATTAGGGTAATAATGCATGTCATATTGATAAAATGAGGAGTAATAAGTATAATTATTATAGTTCTGGCGATAACAACTGTATAATATGGGTAATAATGCATAACATATTAATAAAATTAGGAGTATTAAGTATAATTATTATAGTTCTAGCGATAATAACTGCATAATAGGGGTAATAATGCATGTTATACTGATAATAATGTAAGTAATAAGTATAACTGTTATAATTCTAGCGATAATAACTGTATAATATGGGTAATAATGCATAACATATTGATGAAATTAGGAGTAATAAGTATAATTATTATAGTTCTAGCGATAATAACTGCATAATATGGGTAATAGTGCATGTTATATTGATAATATTGGGAGTAATAAGTATATTTATTATAGTTCTGACGATAATAACAGTATAATATGGGTAATAATGCATGTTATATTGATAATATTTGCAGTCATAAGTATAATTATTGTAGTTCTCGCGATAATAACTGCATAATATGGATAATAATGCATGTTATATTGATAATTTTGGGAGTAATAAGTATAATTATTGTAGTTCTCGCTATAATAACTGCTTAATATGGGTAATAATGCACAACATATTGATAAAATTAGGAGTAATAAGTATAATTATTATATTTCTAGCGATAAAAACTGCATAATAGGGGTAATAATGCATGATATATTGATAATATCGCGAGTAATAAGTATAATTATCATAGTTCTAGCAATAATAACTGCCTAATATGGGTAATAATGCATGTTATATTGATAAAATGAGGAGTAATAAGTATAATTATTATAGTTCTGGCGATAATAACTGCATAATTAGGGTAATAATGCATGTTATATTGATAAAATGAGGAGTAATAAGTATAATTATTATAGTTCTGGCGATAATAACTGCATAATAGGGGTAATAATGCATGTTATACTGATAATAATATAAGTAATAAGTATAACTATTATAGTTCTAACGAAAATAACTGTATAATATGGGTAATAATGCATGCTATACTAATAATAATATAAGTAATATGTATAACTATTATAGTTCTAGCGATAATAACTGCATAATATCGGTAATAGTGTATGTTATATTGATAACATTGGGAGTAATAAGTATATTTATTATAGTTCTGACGATAATAACAGTATAATATGGGTAATAATGCATGTTATACTAATAATAATATAAGTAATATGTATAACTATTATAGTTCCAGCGATAATAACTGTATAATATGATTAATAATGCATAACATATTGATAAAATTAGGAGTAATCAGTATAATTATTGTAGTTCTAGCGATAATAACTGCATAATATGGGTAATAATGCATGTTATATTGATAATATTGGGAGTAATAAGTATATTTGTTATAGTTCTGACGATAATAACAGTATAATATGGGTAATAATGCATGTTGTATTGATAATATTCGGAGTAATAAGTATAATTATTATATTTCTGGCGATAATAACTGCATAATATGGGTAACAATGTATGTTGTACTGATAATAATATAAGAAACAAGTAAAACTATTATAGTTCTTGCGATAATAACTGCATAATATGGGTAATAATGCATGTTATACTAATAATAATATAAGTAATATGTATAACTATTATAGTTCTAACGATAATAACTGTATAATATGGGTAGTAATGCATAACATATTGATAAAATTAGGAGTATTAAGTATAATTATTATAGCTCTAGCGATAATAACTGCATAATAGGGGTAATAATGCATGTTATACTGATAATAATATAAGTAATAAGTATAACTATTATAGTTCTAACGATAATAACTGTATAATATGGGTAGTAATGCATAACATATTGATAAAATTAGGAGTAATAAGTATAATTATTATAGTCCTAGCGATAATAACTGCAAAATATCGGTAATAGTGCATGTTATATTGATAATATTGGGAGTAATAAGTATATTTATTATAGTTCTGACGATAATAACAGTATAATATGTGTAATAATGCATGTTATATTGATAATATTCGGAGTAATAAGTATAACTATTATATTTCTGGCAATAATAACTGCATAATATGGGTAATAATGCATGTTATATTGATAAAATGAGGAGTAATAAGTATAATTATTATAGTTCTGGCGATAATAACTGCATAATAGGGGTAATAATGCATGCTATACTGATAATAATATAAGTAATAAGTATAACTATTATAGTTCTAACGAAAATAACTGTATGATATGGGTAATAATGCATGTTATACTAATAATAATATAAGTAATATGTATACCTATTATAGTTCTAGCGATAATAACTGCATAATATCGGTAATAGTGTATGTTATATTGATAATATTGGGAGTAATAAGTATATTTATTATAGTTCTGACGATAATAACAGTATAATATGGGTGATAATGCATGTTATATTGATAATATTGGGAGTTATAAGTATAATTATTGTAGTTCAAGCGATAATAACTGCATAATATGGGTAATAATGCATGTTATATGGATAATATTGGGAGTAATAAGTATATTTGTTATAGTTCTGACGATAATAACAGTATAATATGGGTAATAATGCATGTTATATTGATAATATTCGGAGTAATAAGTATAATTACTATATTTCTGGCGATAATAACTGCATAATAGGGGTAATAATGCATGTTATTACTGATAATAATATAAGTAATAAGTATAACTATTATAGTTCTAACGAAAATAACTGTATAATATGGGTAATAATGCATGTTATACTAATAATAATATAAGTAATATGTATAACTATTATAGTTCTAGCGATAATAACTGCATAATATCGGTAATAGTGTATGTTATATTGATAATATTGGGAGTAATAAGTATATTTATTATAGTTCTGACGATAATAACAGTATAATATGGGTAATAATGCATGTTATACTAATAATAATATAAGTAATATGTATAACTATTATAGTTCCAGCGATAATAACTGTATAATATGATTAATAATGCATAACATATTGATAAAATTAGGAGTAATCAGTATAATTATTGTAGTTCTAGCGATAATAACTGCATAATATGGGTAATAATGCATGTTATATTGATAATATTGGGAGTAATAAGTATATTTGTTATAGTTCTGACGATAATAACAGTATAATACGGGTAATAATGCACGTTATATTGATAAAATTAGGAGTATTAAGTATAATTATTATAGCTCTAGCGATAATAACTGCATAATAGGGGTAATAATGCATGTTATACTGATAATAATATAAGTAATAAGTATAACTATTATAGTTCTAGCGATAATAACTGTATAATATGGGTAATAATGCATAACATATTGATAAAATTAGGAGTAATAAGTATAATTATTATAGTTCTGGCGATAGTAACTGCATAATATGGGTAATAATGCATGTTATATTGATAATATTGGGAGTAATAAGTATATTTATTATAGTTCTGACGATAATAACCGTATAATATGGGTAATAATGCATGTTGTATTGATAATATTCGGAGTAATAAGTATAATTATTATATTTCTGGCGATAATAACTGCATAATATGGGTAACAATGCATGTTGTACTGATAATAATATAAGAAACAAGTAAAACTATTATAGTTCTAGCGATAATAACTGCATAATATGGGTAATAATGCATGTTATACTAATAATAATATAAGTAATATGTATAACTATTATAGTTCTAGCGATAATAACTGTATAATATGGGTAATAATGCATAACATATTGATAAAATTAGGAGTAATATGTATAATTATTATAGTTCTGGCGATAATAACTGCATAATAGGGGTAATAATGCATGTTATACTGATAATAATATAAGCAATAAGTATAACTATTATAGTTCTAACGATAATAACTGTATAATATGGGTAATAATGCATAACATATTGATAAAATTAGGAGTAATAAGTATAATTATTATAGTTCTGGCGATAATAACTGCATAATATGGGTAATAATGCATGTTATATTGATAATATTGGGAGTAATAAGTATATTTATTATAGTTCTGACGATAATAACCGTATAATATGGGTAATAATGCATGTTGTATTGATAATATTCGGAGTAATAAGTATAATTATTATATATCTGGCGATAATAACTGCATAATATGGGTAACAATGCATGTTGTACTGATAATAATATAAGAAACAAGTAAAACTATTATAGTTCTAGCGATAATAACTGCATAATATGCGTAATAATGCATGTTATACTAATAATAATATAAGTAATATGTATAACTATTATAGTTCCAGCGATAATAACTGTATAATATGATTAATAATGCATAACATATTGATAAAATTAGGAGTAATCAGTATAATTATTGTAGTTCTAGCGATAATAACTGCATAATATGGGTAATAATGCATGTTATATTGATAATATTGGGAGTAATAAGTATATTTATTATAGTTCTGACGATAATAACATTATAATATGGGTGATAATGCATGTTATATTGATAATATTGGGAGTAATAAGTATAACTATCATAGTTCTAGCAATAACAACTGCATAATTAGGGTAATAATGCATGTCATATTGATAAAATGAGGAGTAATAAGTATAATTATTATAGTTCTGGCGATAACAACTGTATAATATGGGTAATAATGCATAACATATTGATAAAATTAGGAGTATTAAGTATAATTATTATAGCTCTAGCGATAATAACTGCATAATAGGGGTAATAATGCATGTTATACTGATAATAATATAAGTAATAAGTATAACTATTATAGTTCTAACGATAATAACTGTATAATATGGGTAATAATGCATAACATATTGATAAAATTAGGAGTAATATGTATAATTATTATAGTCCTAGCGATAATAACTGCAAAATATCGGTAATAGTGCATGTTATATTGATAATATTGGGAGTAATAAGTATATTTATTATAGTTCTGACGATAATAACAGTATAATATGGGTAATAATGCATGTTATATTGATAATATTCGGAGTAATAAGTATAACTATTATATTTCTGGCAATAATAACTGCATAATATGGGTAATAATGCATGTTATATTGATAAAATGAGGAGTAATAAGTATAATTATTATAGTTCTGGCGATAATAACTGCATAATAGGGGTAATAATGCATGTTATACTGATAATAATATAAGTAATAAGTATAACTATTATAGTTCTAACGAAAATAACTGTATGATATGGGTAATAATGCATGTTATACTAATAATAATATAAGTAATATGTATACCTATTATAGTTCTAGCGATAATAACTGCATAATATCGGTAATAGTGTATGTTATATTGATAATATTGGGAGTAATAAGTATATTTATTATAGTTCTGACGATAATAACAGTATAATATGGGTGATAATGCATGTTATATTGATAATATTGGGAGTTATAAGTATAATTATTGTAGTTCTAGCGATAATAACTGCATAATATGGGTAATAATGCATGTTATATTGATAATATTGGGAGTAATAAGTATATTTGTTATAGTTCTGACGATAATAACAGTATAATACGGGTAATAATGCATGTTATATTGATAAAATTAGGAGTATTAAGTATAATTATTATAGCTCTAGCGATAATAACTGCATAATAGGGGTAATAATGCATGTTATACTGATAATAATATAAGTAATAAGTATAACTATTATAGTTCTAGCGATAATAACTGTATAATATGGGTAATAATGCATAACATATTGATAAAATTAGGAGTAATAAGTATAATTATTATAGTTCTGGCGATAGTAACTGCATAATATGGGTAATAATGCATGTTATATTGATAATATTGGGAGTAATAAGTATATTTATTATAGTTCTGACGATAATAACCGTATAATATGGGTAATAATGCATGTTGTATTGATAATATTCGGAGTAATAAGTATAATTATTATATTTCTGGCGATAATAACTGCATAATATGGGTAACAATGCATGTTGTACTGATAATAATATAAGAAACAAGTAAAACTATTATAGTTCTAGCGATAATAACTGCATAATATGGGTAATAATGCATGTTATACTAATAATAATATAAGTAATATGTATAACTATTATAGTTCCAGCGATAATAACTGTATAATATGATTAATAATGCATAACATATTGATAAAATTAGGAGTAATCAGTATAATTATTGTAGTTCTAGCGATAATAACTGCATAATATGGGTAATAATGCATGTTATATTGATAATATTGGGAGTAATAAGTATATTTGTTATAGTTCTGACGATAATAACAGTATAATATGGGTAATAATGCATGTTATATTGATAAAATTGGGAGCATTAAGTATATTTATTATATTTCTGACGATAATAACCGTATAATATGGGTAATAATGCATGTTGTATTCATAATATTCGGAGTAATAAGTATAATTATTATATTTCTGACGATAATAACTGCATAATATGGGTAACAATGCATGTTGTACTGATAATAATATAAGAAACAAGTAAAACTATTATAGTTCTAGCGATAATAACTGCATAATATGGGTAATAATGCATGTTATACTAATAATAATATAAGTAATATGTATAACTATTATAGTTCTAGCGATAATAACTGTATAATATGGGTAATAATGCATGTTATTACTGATAATAATATAAGTAATAAGTATAACTATTATAGTTCTAACGAAAATAACTGTATAATATGGGTAATAATGCATGTTATACTAATAATAATATAAGTAATATGTATAACTATTATAGTTCTAGCGATAATAACTGCATAATATCGGTAATAGTGTATGTTATATTGATAATATTGGGAGTAATAAGTATATTTATTATAGTTCTGACGATAATAACAGTATAATATGGGTAATAATGCATGTTATACTAATAATAATATAAGTAATATGTATAACTATTATAGTTCCAGCGATAATAACTGTATAATATGATTAATAATGCATAACATATTGATAAAATTAGGAGTAATCAGTATAATTATTGTAGTTCTAGCGATAATAACTGCATAATATGGGTAATAATGCATGTTATATTGATAATATTGGGAGTAATAAGTATATTTGTTATAGTTCTGACGATAATAACAGTATAATACGGGTAATAATGCACGTTATATTGATAAAATTAGGAGTATTAAGTATAATTATTATAGCTCTAGCGATAATAACTGCATAATAGGGGTAATAATGCATGTTATACTGATAATAATATAAGTAATAAGTATAACTATTATAGTTCTAGCGATAATAACTGTATAATATGGGTAATAATGCATAACATATTGATAAAATTAGGAGTAATAAGTATAATTATTATAGTTCTGGCGATAGTAACTGCATAATATGGGTAATAATGCATGTTATATTGATAATATTGGGAGTAATAAGTATATTTATTATAGTTCTGACGATAATAACCGTATAATATGGGTAATAATGCATGTTGTATTGATAATATTCGGAGTAATAAGTATAATTATTATATTTCTGGCGATAATAACTGCATAATATGGGTAACAATGCATGTTGTACTGATAATAATATAAGAAACAAGTAAAACTATTATAGTTCTAGCGATAATAACTGCATAATATGGGTAATAATGCATGTTATACTAATAATAATATAAGTAATATGTATAACTATTATAGTTCTAGCGATAATAACTGTATAATATGGGTAATAATGCATAACATATTGATAAAATTAGGAGTAATATGTATAATTATTATAGTTCTGGCGATAATAACTGCATAATAGGGGTAATAATGCATGTTATACTGATAATAATATAAGCAATAAGTATAACTATTATAGTTCTAACGATAATAACTGTATAATATGGGTAATAATGCATAACATATTGATAAAATTAGGAGTAATAAGTATAATTATTATAGTTCTGGCGATAATAACTGCATAATATGGGTAATAATGCATGTTATATTGATAATATTGGGAGTAATAAGTATATTTATTATAGTTCTGACGATAATAACTGTATAATATGGGTAATAATGCATAACATATTGATAAAATTAGGAGTAATAAGTATAATTATTATAGTTCTGGCGATAGTAACTGCATAATATGGGTAATAATGCATGTTATATTGATAATATTGGGAGTAATAAGTATATTTATTATAGTTCTGACGATAATAACCGTATAATATGGGTAATAATGCATGTTGTATTGATAATATTCGGAGTAATAAGTATAATTATTATATTTCTGGCGATAATAACTGCATAATATGGGTAACAATGCATGTTGTACTGATAATAATATAAGAAACAAGTAAAACTATTATAGTTCTAGCGATAATAACTGCATAATATGGGTAATAATGCATGTTATACTAATAATAATATAAGTAATATGTATAACTATTATAGTTCCAGCGATAATAACTGTATAATATGATTAATAATGCATAACATATTGATAAAATTAGGAGTAATCAGTATAATTATTGTAGTTCTAGCGATAATAACTGCATAATATGGGTAATAATGCATGTTATATTGATAATATTGGGAGTAATAAGTATATTTGTTATAGTTCTGACGATAATAACAGTATAATATGGGTAATAATGCATGTTATATTGATAAAATTGGGAGCATTAAGTATATTTATTATATTTCTGACGATAATAACCGTATAATATGGGTAATAATGCATGTTGTATTCATAATATTCGGAGTAATAAGTATAATTATTATATTTCTGACGATAATAACTGCATAATATGGGTAACAATGCATGTTGTACTGATAATAATATAAGAAACAAGTAAAACTATTATAGTTCTAGCGATAATAACTGCATAATATGGGTAATAATGCATGTTATACTAATAATAATATAAGTAATATGTATAACTATTATAGTTCTAGCGATAATAACTGTATAATATGGGTAATAATGCATGTTATTACTGATAATAATATAAGTAATAAGTATAACTATTATAGTTCTAACGAAAATAACTGTATAATATGGGTAATAATGCATGTTATACTAATAATAATATAAGTAATATGTATAACTATTATAGTTCTAGCGATAATAACTGCATAATATCGGTAATAGTGTATGTTATATTGATAATATTGGGAGTAATAAGTATATTTATTATAGTTCTGACGATAATAACAGTATAATATGGGTAATAATGCATGTTATACTAATAATAATATAAGTAATATGTATAACTATTATAGTTCCAGCGATAATAACTGTATAATATGATTAATAATGCATAACATATTGATAAAATTAGGAGTAATCAGTATAATTATTGTAGTTCTAGCGATAATAACTGCATAATATGGGTAATAATGCATGTTATATTGATAATATTGGGAGTAATAAGTATATTTGTTATAGTTCTGACGATAATAACAGTATAATACGGGTAATAATGCACGTTATATTGATAAAATTAGGAGTATTAAGTATAATTATTATAGCTCTAGCGATAATAACTGCATAATAGGGGTAATAATGCATGTTATACTGATAATAATATAAGTAATAAGTATAACTATTATAGTTCTAGCGATAATAACTGTATAATATGGGTAATAATGCATAACATATTGATAAAATTAGGAGTAATAAGTATAATTATTATAGTTCTGGCGATAGTAACTGCATAATATGGGTAATAATGCATGTTATATTGATAATATTGGGAGTAATAAGTATATTTATTATAGTTCTGACGATAATAACCGTATAATATGGGTAATAATGCATGTTGTATTGATAATATTCGGAGTAATAAGTATAATTATTATATTTCTGGCGATAATAACTGCATAATATGGGTAACAATGCATGTTGTACTGATAATAATATAAGAAACAAGTAAAACTATTATAGTTCTAGCGATAATAACTGCATAATATGGGTAATAATGCATGTTATACTAATAATAATATAAGTAATATGTATAACTATTATAGTTCTAGCGATAATAACTGTATAATATGGGTAATAATGCATAACATATTGATAAAATTAGGAGTAATATGTATAATTATTATAGTTCTGGCGATAATAACTGCATAATAGGGGTAATAATGCATGTTATACTGATAATAATATAAGCAATAAGTATAACTATTATAGTTCTAACGATAATAACTGTATAATATGGGTAATAATGCATAACATATTGATAAAATTAGGAGTAATAAGTATAATTATTATAGTTCTGGCGATAATAACTGCATAATATGGGTAATAATGCATGTTATATTGATAATATTGGGAGTAATAAGTATATTTATTATAGTTCTGACGATAATAACCGTATAATATGGGTAATAATGCATGTTGTATTGATAATATTCGGAGTAATAAGTATAATTATTATATATCTGGCGATAATAACTGCATAATATGGGTAACAATGCATGTTGTACTGATAATAATATAAGAAACAAGTAAAACTATTATAGTTCTAGCGATAATAACTGCATAATATGCGTAATAATGCATGTTATACTAATAATAATATAAGTAATATGTATAACTATTATAGTTCCAGCGATAATAACTGTATAATATGATTAATAATGCATAACATATTGATAAAATTAGGAGTAATCAGTATAATTATTGTAGTTCTAGCGATAATAACTGCATAATATGGGTAATAATGCATGTTATATTGATAATATTGGGAGTAATAAGTATATTTATTATAGTTCTGACGATAATAACATTATAATATGGGTGATAATGCATGTTATATTGATAATATTGGGAGTAATAAGTATAACTATCATAGTTCTAGCAATAACAACTGCATAATTAGGGTAATAATGCATGTCATATTGATAAAATGAGGAGTAATAAGTATAATTATTATAGTTCTGGCGATAACAACTGTATAATATGGGTAATAATGCATAACATATTGATAAAATTAGGAGTATTAAGTATAATTATTATAGCTCTAGCGATAATAACTGCATAATAGGGGTAATAATGCATGTTATACTGATAATAATATAAGTAATAAGTATAACTATTATAGTTCTAACGATAATAACTGTATAATATGGGTAATAATGCATAACATATTGATAAAATTAGGAGTAATATGTATAATTATTATAGTCCTAGCGATACTAACTGCAAAATATCGGTAATAGTGCATGTTATATTGATAATATTGGGAGTAATAAGTATATTTATTATAGTTCTGACGATAATAACAGTATAATATGGGTAATAATGCATGTTATATTGATAATATTCGGAGTAATAAGTATAACTATTATATTTCTGGCAATAATAACTGCATAATATGGGTAATAATGCATGTTATATTGATAAAATGAGGAGTAATAAGTATAATTATTATAGTTCTGGCGATAATAACTGCATAATATCGGTAATAGTGTATGTTATATTGATAATATTGGGAGTAATAAGTATATTTATTATAGTTCTGACGATAATAACAGTATAATATGGGTGATAATGCATGTTATATTGATAATATTCGGAGTAATAAGTATAATTATTATATATCTGGCGATAATAACTGCATAATATGGGTAACAATGCATGTTGTACTGATAATAATATAAGAAACAAGTAAAACTATTATAGTTCTAGCGATAATAACTGCATAATATGCGTAATAATGCATGTTATACTAATAATAATATAAGTAATATGTATAACTATTATAGTTCCAGCGATAATAACTGTATAATATGATTAATAATGCATAACATATTGATAAAATTAGGAGTAATCAGTATAATTATTGTAGCTCTAGCGATAATAACTGCATAATAGGGGTAATAATGCATGTTATACTGATAATAATATAAGTAATAAGTATAACTATTATAGTTCTAACGATAATAACTATAATATGGGTAATAATGCATAACATATTGATAAAATTAGGAGTAATAAGTATAATTATTATAGTTCTAGCAATAATAACTGCACAATATGGGTAATAATGCATGTTATATTGATAATATTGGAAGTAATAAGAATATTTATTGTATTTCTCGCGATAATAACTGCTTAATATGGGTAATAATGCATAACATATTGATAAAATTAGGAGTAATAAGTATAATTATTATAGTTCTAGCGATAATAACTGCATAATAGGGGTAATAATGCATGACATATTGATAATATTGCGAGTAATAAGTATAATTATCATAGTTCTAGCAATAATAACTGCATAATATGGGTAATAATGCATGTTATATAGATAAAATGAGATGTAATGAGTATAATTATTATAGTTCTGGCGATAATAACTGTATAATATGGGTAATAATGCATGTTATATTGATAATATTCGGAGTAATAAGTATAACTATTATAGTTCTAACGAAAATAACTGTATAATATGGGTAATAATGCATGTTATACTAATAATAATATGAGTAATATGTATAACTATTATAGTTCTAGCGATAATAACTGCATAATATCGGTAATAGTGTATGTTATATTGATAATATTGGGAGTAATAAGTATATTTATTATAGTTCTGACGATAATAACAGTATAATATGGGTAATAATGCATGTTATACTAATAATAATATAAGTAATATGTATAACTATTATAGTTCCAGCGATAATAACTGTATAATATGATTAATAATGCATAACATATTGATAAAATTAGGAGTAATCAGTATAATTATTGTAGTTCTAGCGATAATAACTGCATAATATGGGTAATAATGCATGTTATATTGATAATATTGGGAGTAATAAGTATATTTGTTATAGTTCTGACGATAATAACAGTATAATACGGGTAATAATGCATGTTATATTGATAATATTCGGAGTAATAAGTATAATTATTATATTTCTGTCGATAATAACTGCATAATATGGGTAATAATGCATGTTGTACTGATAATAATATAAGAAACAAGTAAAACTATTATAGTTCTAGCGATAATAACTGCATAATATGGGTAATAATGCATGTTATACTAATAATAATATAAGTAATATGTATAACTATTATAGTTCTAGCGATAATAACTGCATAATATCGGTAATAGTGTATGTTATATTGATAATATTGGGAGTAATAAGTATATTTATTATAGTTCTGACGATAATAACAGTATAATACGGGTAATAATGCATGTTATATTGATAAAATTAGGAGTATTAAGTATAATTATTATAGTTCTAGCGGTAATAACTGCAAAATAGGGGTAATAATGCATGTTATATTGATAATATTGGGAGTAATAAGTATATTTGTTATAGTTCTGACGATAATAACAGTATAATACGGGTAATAATGCATGTTATATTGATAAAATTAGGAGTATTAAGTATAATTATTATAGTTCTAGCGGTAATAACTGCATAATAGGGGTAATAATGCATGATATATTGATAATATTGCGAGTAATAAGTATAATTATCATAGTTCTAGTAATAATAACTGCATAATATGGGTAATAATGCATGTTATATTGATAAAATGAGAAGTAATGAGTATAATTATTATAGTTCTGGCGATAATAACTGTATAATATGGGTAATAATGCATAACATATTGATAAAATTAGGAGTATTAAGTATAATTATTATAGCTCTAGCGATAATAACTGCATAATAGGGGTAATAATGCATGTTATACTGATAATAACATAAGTAATAAGTATAACTATTATAGTTCTAACGATAATAACTGTATAATATGGGTAATAATGCATAACATATTGATAAAATTAGGAGTAATAAGTATAATTATTATAGTTCTAGCGATAATAACTGCACAATATCGGTAATAGTGCATGTTATATTGATAATATTGGGAGTAATAAGTATATTTATTATAGTTCTGACGATAATAACAGTATAATATGGGTAATAATGCATGTTATATTGATAATATTCGGAGTAATAAGTATAACTATTATAGTTCTAACGAAAATAACTGTATAATATGGGTAATAATGCATGTTATACTAATAATAATATGAGTAATATGTATAACTATTATAGTTCTAGCGATAATAACTGCATAATATCGGTAATAGTGTATGTTATATTGATAATATTGGGAGTAATAAGTATATTTATTATAGTTCTGACGATAATAACAGTATAATATGGGTAATAATGCATGTTATATTGATAATATTGGGAGTAATAAGTATATTTGTTATAGTTCTGACGATAATAACAGTATAATACGGGTAATAATGCATGTTATATTGATAAAATTAGGAGTATTAAGTATAATTATTATAGCTCTAGCGATAATAACTGCATAATAGGGGTAATAATGCATGTTATACTGATAATAATATAAGTAATAAGTATAACTATTATAGTTCTAGCGATAATAACTGTATAATATGGGTAATAATGCATAACATATTGATAAAATTAGGAGTAATAAGTATAATTATTATAGTTCTGGCGATAATAACTGCATAATATGGGTAATAATGCATGTTATATTGATAATATTGGGAGTAATAAGTATATTTATTATAGTTCTGACGATAATAACCGTATAATATGGGTAATAATGCATGTTGTATTGATAATACTCGGAGTAATAAGTATAATTATTATATTTCTGGCGATAATAACTGCATAATATGGGTAACAATGCATGTTGTACTGATAATAATATAAGAAACAAGTAAAACTATTATAGTTCTAGCGATAATAACTGCATAATATGGGTAATAATGCATGTTATACTAATAATAATATAAGTAATATGTATAACTATTATAGTTCCAGCGATAATAACTGTATAATATGATTAATAATGCATAACATATTGATAAAATTAGGAGTAATCAGTATAATTATTGTAGTTCTAGCGATAATAACTGCATAATATGGGTAATAATGCATGTTATATTGATAATATTGGGAGTAATAAGTATATTTATTATAGTTCTGACGATAATAACAGTATAATATGGGTGATAATGCATGTTATATTGATAATATTGGGAGTAATAAGTATAATTATTGTAGTTCTCGCGATAATAACTGCATAATATGGGTAATAATGCATGTTATATTGATAATATTGGGAGTAAAAAGAATATTTATTGTAGTTCTCGCGATAATAACTGCTTAATATGGGTAATAATGCATAACATATTGATAAAATTAGGAGTAATAAGTGTAATTATTATAGTTCTAGCGATAATAACTGCATAATAGGGGTAATAATGCATGATATATTGATAATATTGCGAGTAATAAGTATAATTATCATAGTTCTAGCAATAATAACTGCATAATATGGGTAATAATGCATGTTATATTGATAAAATGAGAAGTAATGAGTATAATTATTATAGTTCTGGCGATAATAACTGTATAATATGGGTAATAATGCATAACATATTGATAAAATTAGGAGCATTAAGTATAATTATTATAGCTCTAGCGATAATAACTGCATAATAGGGGTAATAATGCATGTTATACTGATAATAATATAAGTAATAAGTATAACTATTATAGTTCTAACGATAATAACTGTATAATATGGGTAATAATGCATGTTATACTAATAATAATATAAGTAATATGTATAACTATTATAGTTCTAGCGACAATAACTGTATAATATGATTAATAATGCATAACATATTGATAAAATTAGGAGTAATCTGTATAATTATCATAGTTCTAGCAATAATAACTGCATAATATGGGTAATAATGCATGTTATATTGATAAAATGAGAAGTAATGAGTATAATTATTATAGTTCTGACGATAATAACAGTATAATATGGGTGATAATGCATGTTATATTGATAATATTGGGAGTTATAAGTATAATTATTGTAGTTCTAGCGATAATAACTGCATAATATGGGTAATAATGCATGTTATATTGATAATATTGGGAGTAATAAGTATATTTGTTATAGTTCTGACGATAATAACAGTATAATATGGGTAATAGTGCATGTTATATTGATAAAATTGGGAGCAATAGGTATATTTATTATAGTTCTGACGATAATAACAGTATAATACGGGTAATAATGCATGTTATATTGATAATATTGGGAGTAATAAGTATATTTATTATAGTTCTGACGATAATAACAGTATAATATGGGTAATAATGCATGTTATATTGATAATATTGGGAGTAATAAGTATATTTATTATAGTTCTGACGATAATAACTGTATAATATGGGTAATAATGCATAACATATTAATAAAATTAGGAGTATTAAGTATAATTATTATAGTTCTAGCGATAATAACTGCATAATGTGGGTAATAATGCATGATATATTGATAATATTGCGAGTAATAAGTATAATTATCATAGTTCTAGCAATAATAACTGCATAATATCGGTAATAGTGTATGTTATATTGATAATATTGGGAGTAATAAGTATATTTATTATAGTTCTGACGATAATAACAGTATAATATGGGTAATAATGCATGTTATATTGATAATATTTGGAGTGTTAAGTATAATTATTGTAGTTCTCGCGATAATAACTGCATAATATGGGTAATAATGCATGTTATATTGATAACATTGAGAGTAATAAGAATAATTATTGTAGTTCTCGCGATAATAACTACTTAATATGGGTAATAATGCATACCATATTGATAAAATTAGGAGTAATAAGTATAATTATTATAGTTCTAGCGATAATAACTGCATAATAGGGGTAATAATGCATAACATATTGATAAAATTAGGAGTAATAAGTATAATTATTATAGTTCTAGCGATTATAACTGCACAATATCGATAATAGTGCATGTTATATTGATAATATTGGGAGTAATAAGTATATTTATTATAGTTCTAGCGATAATAACTGAATGATATGGGTAATAATGCATAACATATTGATAAAATTAGGAGTAATAAGTATAATTATTATAGTTCTAGCGATAATAACTGCATAATATCGGTAATACTGTATGTTATGTTGATAATATTGGGAGTAATAAGTATATTTATTATAGTTCTGACGATAATAACAGTATAATTTGGGTGATAATGCATGTGTCGAGTCGAATTCCAAGAAAGGGGGGAATCGCGTAGCCCGAAAATTGCGTCGCATAGACGTGCACGTGTTGTTGACCGAGAACACGTGCGCCTATAGTCAGAATCCAGTTTTTTCCAGATCATTCGAGAAACGACAGGTTCGAACGTGTTTGTCCGTTACGTCACGCGAATCGACAGGTTCACCCGGGATCGGTTCGGTTCGGGGACCTTCGTGACCGTTAGGGCTACTCCGCGGAGGTGCGGGGTGGTCGAGCGGAAAGCGAAGCGGTTACGGCACGCGCCAGAAAAATTAGTTGCTAATAGGCAATCGAAACGTTCACGCTGCTTCTAATCGTCCGTCACGGATCATTCATATCAAGTGCGAATATCATTCAGTGTTCGGTGCGAGCTACGATCAGTAGATCAGCCGCATCTTTGCTCGCGTTAACCCATTTCCAATATCGTTGACGAAATTAAAGTGTAGAGTCACGGGAACGCGCGGAATTCCCGACGCGAAGGATCGCGTTCGGTTCTGTCAACAACACGCGGTCTTCGGCACGCGCATTAACTCTTTTTTCTAAGCAAGCCCCGCGCGGCAGCTTCTATCACGGCCCCAGCGCCTATTACAAGCACGCCCCGCGCGGCAGCTTCTATCACGGCCCCAGCGCCTATTATAAGCACGCCCCGCGCGGCAGCTTCTATTACGGCCCTAGCGCCTATTACAATTCCTAGTCCAGCACTAGCGAATTTATTACGGCCCCAGCGCCTATTTACAATTCCTAGTCCAGCACTAGCGAATTTATTACGGCCCCAGCGCCTATTTACATTTCCTAGTCTAGCACTAGCGAATTATAACATCGCGGTTGGATCCAACCCCCTCTCTTCCCCCCCCCTGCTTTCTCTTTCTCTCTCTTGATTAAATTGGGGTATTAACACACACACACACACACACACACGTATACGTTGTTCAATACAAATTGTTGTATCTTCTTCGAGGAGGTTTTTTACTCGGCCTAGCCGGGTTTTTCCTCCTCTGGGGCAATAAATTCTTCTTATTGTCCCCAACATTGAGCTAATTTATTCTAAACCTTTCCCTACCATCCCTTTTTAAAGAAAATATAATTTGAATTGCGGAATCTCGGCACATTGACGAGATTTCGACGAAACATTTGGTGCCTCCTGTGAGGTGCGAGGTCACGATCCTCGTGTTTACAAAGTGAAGTGCATTTTCTCGCAACGAGAGCTGATTACGACAACGCCGTCCAAGGGCACCCTCGCCACGCCGACGCCACTCCAGCTGCCGCCAGCAACGTTGGACAACATTCTACGAAAGATAAGTCTGCATTATCAAATCTGATTTATTCAATTATTGATAATTATTCATTTGCTTCGATCCTCATCGAGTTCATTTGTGTTCTATTGGTGAATTATTACAAATTGTCTCTCCCCCCCCACTCTTTTCGATTCTATTACGTGTCGACATATACGCGCTCTCTAATAATCGTACGTTGCGTAATTGATTCACGTCAATTCGGTATTCTTGTTCAATTATCCGTGAGATTTCCGCCTAGTTTCAATCGCGATATTCTCATTGACGAGATGGAGAACGCGAGCCTGACGCGTAAGCGCGGTTTACTCAAAGCGAGGTTAACGACTTTGCAAACGGCGTTATCAAACGGAAAAATCGATCATGTCGAAGCGACTTTGCGTCTAGCGCGGGTGACTAAATTGTTCGAAGAGTACGAAGATTGTAGTGACGAACTCGCCGCGACGGATCCGGCGAACGAAGAACTCCTTCAATCGGAGGAAGTTCGCGACCGTTATTACGCAATTGCCGGTAAAATAGAGACAATGAATAGAAACCGCGGTTCCGGTGGTAGCTCGACGCGGGTAAACGATTTCACGCTTAACTCTCCCGTCGGACACTCGACCATTATTGAAAAACAGCGCCTCGTAAAACTTCCGACCACGAATCTGCCTAAATTCGACGGGAATTATGAAAATTGGATTTCCTTCAAAAACACGTTTTTGAGCATAATTCACGCGCGTAACGACATTGACGAACTAAACAAATTTCTGTATTTACGTGGCTCATTAACTGGCTCCGCGTCCAACAAGCTAGCCCTTTATGACGCGAGCGCGGAGAATTATGAACAGGCGTGGAATCTTCTAGTCGAGACGTACGAGAAGAAACGCGTTCTTATCGCGAAACATTATGACGCGCTTATCGACGGTCCCACACTCTCAAGGCCGAATGCTGAAAATTTAAACAAACTTGTAGACGACGCGCGTCAGCACGTAAACATCTTGGAAACACTGAACGCTAAACCTACGGACGGTTTTGTAGTTCGGATATTGGAACGCAAACTTCCAACGGAAACTCGAAAAGAGTGGGAGACGACTCTCAATAACGACACCTTCCCGACCCTCGCTCAATTTTGTAAATTCGTGAGCGACGCCGCGTTTCGAGTCGCCACACTGGAACAATTTGAATCCCACGATAAAAAGAATCCGTCTAGACGACAATATTCTGATCGCTCAGAAAACCCGAAGAAATTTAGAAGGGTTGAGTCCGGCGCTCGCGCCTTCGTGACGTCGTACGCCCATTGTTGTCCTCATTGCAAGGGTAGCCACCCCCTTTACAAATGCGCAACTTTCAGCGCTCTGCCGATCGACCAGCGCATAAACATCGTAAAAAACAAACGGCTGTGTAAAAACTGTCTTCGCGAGCACAGGGAACCTTGTCCTTCGATACGGTGCAAAATCTGTAATAAATTTCACCACGCACTTTTGCATATTAAATCCGTTTCCGCTCAGTAAACCCCGAAACGGAATGCAAACATTTTCAAGGCACATCATGCAAATATATTGTAAATCCGTAAACAATAAATTTCAAAAATCATTGCCGTTTCTAACAATTTCCAAAATCGCGGATACGAGCCCGAGCGAAGTATTTCCGCAAGAATCGATTTGCATACCGACTAACATAACTCTAGCCGATCCTCAGTTTCATCTACCGCAGCCGGTGGACGTACTTATCGGTTCGGGTACCACTTTATCTCTTTTATCAATCGGCCAAATTAACTTGTCGCGAGACAACTGTGATTTAATCTTGCAAAAAACTCAAGCTCACAAACGGTTCTTGCCTCTGCAAAAACGGACAATGGAATGTCTCTTAACGATACCTTGTTAACTGGTCCCACTATTCAAAACAGTCTTTTCACGCACCTTTGCGATTTAGAACACACCCTTATGTCGTGACCGCTGATATCGCGCAAATGTACCGACAAGTTGTTGTTCAGCCTGACGATCGTCGATTCCAACAAGTATTATGGTATCACGATAACATCATCAGTACATTCGAACTCAGTAGAGTCACCTTTGGAGTTTCCCCTTCTTCGTACTTAGCAATACGCTCTATAGTACAGCTCGCTAACGATGAACACTTTGAATTTCCAGTCGCATCTCGAATTTTGAAACGAGATCTCTATATGGACGATCTTTTGTCCGGAGCTAATTCTTTAACTGAAATTTTACAATTACGAGACGAAATAATCGCACTTTTGAGAAAGGGAGGATTTAGTATTAGACAATGGGCTTCTAATCACCAACACGCGCTTGATAACCTTGATGAAAAAACGTTATATTTAGACTGTGCCAACGAGGAAAATCCGGTATCGAAAACTCTCAGAATCGTCTGGAATTCGCGTGTAGATAACTTTATATACGCCGTAAACTCCATTGATTCGTCGGTAAAAATAACTAAACGTAACATTTTGTCCAATATTGCAAAAATCTTTGACCCTTTGGGATTATTGGGCCCCGTGGTCTTAGCTGCAAAAATTATTATACAGGAATGCTGGAAATCAAAGGTTCATTCGGACGAGTCGGTTCCGCAAGAATTGCATTCTCGTTGGATTGAGTTCGTTGAGCAATTAAATCTCATCAAAGACTTCTCAATAGAAAGAAACATTCTGATTCCTGACGCGACCAGCATCGAGTTGCATGGATTTTGTGATGCAAGTAAGGTCGGTTACGGAGCATGTTTGTACGTTCGGTCGACGGATTCTTACGAACGAGTAGTTGTCCGATTAGCTTGTGCGAAATCTAGAGTAGCCCCCCTGAAGGAAGTTTCCATTCCGAGACTAGAAGTGTGCGTCGCGCAATTGCTCTCGCGGTTGTACAGCGAGGACCTTCTCGCATTCGATTTCGCGATTTCTCGCATTTTGCTCTGGTCCGATTCGACCATCGTTCCTCATTGGCTGAAACGATCGCCACAATCGCTCAAGGTCTTTGAAGCCAACCGGGTCACCGAAATACAATCTCTAGGAGATAAGGTCGAATGGCGGCACGTCCGAACCAAGGACCATCCAGCTGACTCTTTATCCAGGGGACAACTCCCTTCGGAATTTCTAAACAATAGACTGTGGTTCAACGGTCCTTCGTGGCTCAAACGAAATCCTAACGAGTGGCCTGTCTCCATTCGAATGACTCCATCCGAAATGCCCGGTCTCAGGAAAAATGTTTGCCTGATAACGGACCAAACGCACGCGTTAACGAATCAGCTGCGTTTCCTCACGTCGGTGTAGACTATTTTGGCCCTTTGTACATTAAGGAAAAGAAGTTTCGAAACCGAACTCAAATCAAGGCATATGGGTGCGTCTTCATCTGCATGGCCACCAAGGCCGTACATATCGAAATCGTAAGCGATCTGACAACCGATGGCTTTCTGGGCGCCTTCGGGCGTTTTATCGGTCATAGAGGAATTCCTTCTCACGTTTGCTCCGACAACGGAACAAACTTCGTGGGCGCGAATAATGAATTGCGAGAACTTTATCTCCTGCTTGAATCCGAGCAACATCAGGGTCTAATTAACGAATATGCCGTGCGCAAAAACATTACGTGGCGGTTCAATCCCCCCCTGTCGCCACACTTTGGAGGCGTGTGGGAGTCTGCCGTAAAATCATTTAAACACCATTTCAAGCGAGTGGTAAAAATCAACTTCTTACGTTTGAAGAGTTGAATACGCTCGCGATACAAATCGAAGCAATCCTCAATTCTCGCCCCCTCTGTTCATTATCGAGCGATCCCAACGATCCTCTAGCGTTGACACCTGCTCAACCTTTGATAGAGCGTCCGCTCATCATGCTACATGAAAATGATCTTTCTGACGTTCCAGATAACCGTCTCAAGGTCTGGCAATTTATCAGCAGAGCCCGACAGGACTTTTGGAAACGCTTGCATTTGGAGTCTCTCAACGAGCTCCAGAAGCGACAAAAATGGCACATGTCACGAGGTGAACTGCAACCTGACAGTGTCGTGCTTATCATCGACAAAACCCAACCATGCATGAGGTGGCAGCTGGGAGTAGTCGTCGAGGTCCATCCAGGAGATGATGGAGTTGCACGCGTCGCAACTGTCCGCACGGCGCAAGGATCATTCAAACGGAATATCACCCTCTTATGTCCCCTACTAGACAATGCCTAATTGTCGACAATGTTACATGTACTCATATGTATTAATTGTGAATCTATGATATGTATTACCATTGTATGTCACACATCACGACACATTCATATCGTCTTGCTCACCCGTTCGCAACGGGGGGAGTATGTCGAGTCGAATTCCAAGAAAGGGGGGAATCGCGTAGCCCGAAAATTGCGTCGCATAGACGTGCACGTGTTGTTGACCGAGAACACGTGCGCCTATAGTCAGAATCCAGTTTCTTCCAGATCATTCGAGAAACGACAGGTTCGAACGTGTTTGTCCGTTAAGTCACGCGAATCGACAGGTTCACCCGGGATCGGTTCGGTTCGGGGACCTTCGTGACCGTTAGGGCTACTCCGCGGAGGTGCGGGGTGGTCGAGCGGAAAGCGAAGCGGTTACGGCACGCGCCAGAAAAATTAGTTGCTAATAGGCAATCGAAACGTTCACGCTGCTTCTAATCGTCCGTCACGGATCATTCATATCAAGTGCGAATATCATTCAGTGTTCGGTGCGAGCTACGATCAGTAGATCAGCCGCATCTTTGCTCGCGTTAACCCATTTCCAATATCGTTGACGAAATTAAAGTGTAGAGTCACGGGAACGCGCGGAATTCCCGACGCGAAGGATCGCGTTCGGTTCTGTCAACAACACGCGGTCTTCGGCACGCGCATTAACTCTTTTTTCTAAGCAAGCCCCGCGCGGCAGCTTCTATCACGGCCCCAGCGCCTATTACAAGCACGCCCCGCGCGGCAGCTTCTATCACGGCCCCAGCGCCTATTATAAGCACGCCCCGCGCGGCAGCTTCTATTACGGCCCTAGCGCCTATTACAATTCCTAGTCCAGCACTAGCGAATTTATTACGGCCCCAGCGCCTATTTACAATTCCTAGTCCAGCACTAGCGAATTTATTACGGCCCCAGCGCCTATTTACATTTCCTAGTCTAGCACTAGCGAATTATAACATCGCGGTTGGATCCAACCCCCTCTCTTCCCCCCCCCCTGCTTTCTCTTTCTCTCTCTTGATTAAATTGGGGTATTAACACACACACACACACACACACACACGTATACGTTGTTCAATACAAATTGTTGTATCTTCTTCGAGGAGGTTTTTTACTCGGCCTAGCCGGGTTTTTCCTCCTCTGGGGCAATAAATTCTTCTTATTGTCCCCAACAATGAGCTAATTTATTCTAAACCTTTCCCTACCATCCCTTTTTAAAGAAAATATAATTTGAATTGCGGAATCTCGGCACATTGACGAGATTTCGACGAAACAGCATGTTATATTGATAATATTGGGAGTAATAAGTATAATTATTGTAGTTCTAGCGATAATAACTGCATAATATGGGTAATAATGCATGTTCTATTGATAAAATGAGGAGTAATAAGTATAATTATTATAGTTCTGGCGATAATAAGTGCATACTATGGGTAATAATGCATGTTATATTGATAATATTGGGAGTAATAAGTATATTTATTATAGTTCTGCCGATAATAACCGTATAATATGGGTAATAATGCATGGTATATTGATAATATCGGGAGTAATAAGTATATTTATTATAGTTCTGACGATAATAACTGTATAATATGGGTAATAATGCATAACATGTTAATAAAATTAGGAGTATTAAGTATAATTATTATAGTTCTAGCGATAGTAACTGCATAATAGGGGTAATAATGCATGTTATACTGATAATAATGTAAGTAATAAGTATAACTATTATAACTCTAGCGATAATAACTGTATGATATTATTAATAATGCATAACATATTGATAAAATTAGGAGTAATCAGTATAATTATTATAGTTCTAGCGATAATAACTGCATAATATCGGTAATAGTGTATGTTATATTGATAATATTGGGAGTAATAAGTATATTTATTATAGTTCTGACGATAATAACCGTATAATATGGGTAATAATGCATGTTATATTGATAATATTCGGAGTAATAAGTATAATTATTATATTTCTGGCGATAATAACTGCATAATATGGGTAACAATGCATGTTGTACTGATAATAATATACGAAACAAGTAAAACTATTATAGTTCTAGCGATAATAACTGCATAATATGGGTAATAATGCATGTTATACTAATAATAATACAAGTAATATGTATAACTATTATAGTTCTAGCGATAATAACTGCATAATAGGGGTAATAATGCATGTTATACTGATAATAATGTACGTAATAAGTATAATTATTGTGATTCTAGCGATAATAACTGCATAATATGGGTAATAATGCATAACATATTGATAAAATTAGGAGTAATAAGTATAATTATTATAGTTCTAGCGATAATAACTGCACAATATCGATAATAGTGCATGTTATATTGATAATATTGGGAGTAATAAGTATATTTATTATAGTTCTAGCGATAATAACTGAATGATATGGGTAATAATGCATGTTATATTGATAATATTGGGAGTAATAAGAATAATTATTGTAGTTCTCGCGATAATAACTGCTTAATATGGGTAATAATGCATAACATATTGATAAAATTAGGAGTAATAAGTATAATTATTATAGTTCTAGCGATAATAAGTGCATAATAGGGGTAATAATGCTTGGTATATTGATAATATTGCGAGTAATAAGTATAATTATCATAGTTCTAGCAATAATAACTGCATAATAGGTGTAATAATGCATGATATATTGATATTATTGCGAGTAATAAGTATAATTATCATAGTTCTAGCAATAATAACTGCATAATAGGGGTAATAATGCATGATATATTGATAATATTGCGAGTAATAAGTATAATTATCATAGTTCTAGCAATAATAACTGCATAATATGGGTAATAATGCAAGTTACATTGATAAAATGAGAAGTAATAAGTATAATTATTATAGTTCTGGCGATAATAACTGTATAATATGGGTAATAATGCATAACATATTGATAAAATTAGGAGTCTAAGTATAATTATTATAGTTCTAGCGATAATAACTGCACAATATCGGTAATGTGCATGTTATATTGATAATATTGGGAGTAATAAGTATATTTATTATAGTTCTGACGATAATAACAGTATAATATGGGTAATAATGCATGGTATATTGATAATATTGGGAGTAATAAGTATATTTATTATAGTTCTGACGATAATAACAGTATAATATGGGTAATAATGCATGTTATATTGATAATATTTGGAGTGTTAAGTATAATTATTGTAGTTCTCGCGATAATAACTGCATAATATGGGTAATAATGCATGTTATATTGATAACATTGAGAGTAATAAGAATAATTATTGTAGTTCTCGCGATAATAACTACTTAATATGGGTAATAATGCATACCATATTGATAAAATTAGGAGTAATAAGTATAATTATTATAGTTCTAGCGATAATAACTGCATAATAGGGGTAATAATGCATGATATATTGATAATATTGCGAGTAATAAGTATAATTATCATAGTTCTAGCAATAATAACTGCATAATATCGGTAATAGTGTATGTTATATTGATAATATTGGGAGTAATAAGTATATTTATTATAGTTCTGACGATAATAACAGTATAATATGGGTAATAATGCATAACATATTGATAGAATTAGGAGTATTAAGTATAATTATTATAGCTCTAGCGATAATAACTGCATAATAGGGGTAATAATGCATGATATATTGATAATATTGCGAGTAATAAGTATAATTATCATACTTCTAGCAATAATAACTGCATAATATGGGTAATAATGCATGTTACATTGATAAAATGAGAAGTAATAAGTATAATTATTATAGTTCTGGCGATAATAACTGTATAATATGGGTAATAATGCATAACATATTGATAAAATTAGGAGTATTAAGTATAATTATTACAGCTCTAGCGATAATAACTGCATAATAGGGGTAATAATGCATGTTATACTGATAATAATATAAGTTATAAGTATAACTATTACAGTTCTAACGATAATAACTGTATAATATGGGTAATAATGCATAACATATTGATAAAATTAGGAGTAATAAGTATAATTATTATAGTTCTAGCGATAATAACTGCATAATATGGGTAATAATGCATGTTATATTGATAAAATGAGAAGTAATAAGTATAATTATTATAGTTCTGGCGATAATAACTGTATAATATGGGTAATAATGCATAACATATTGATAAAATTAGGAGTAATAAGTATTATTATTATAGTTCTAGCGATAATAACTGCACAATATCGGTAATGTGCATGTTATATTGATAATATTGGGAGTAATAAGTATATTTATTATAGTTCTGACGATAATAACAGTATAATATGGGTAATAATGCATGGTATATTGATAATATTGGGAGTAATAAGTATATTTATTATAGTTCTGACGATAATAACTGTATAATATGGGTAATAATGCATAACATATTAATAAAATTAGGAATATTAAGTATAATTATTATAGTTCTAGCGATAATAACTGCATAATGTGGGTAATAATGCATGATATATTGATAATATTGCGAGTAATAAGTATAATTATCATAGTTCTAGCAATAATAACTGCATAATATCGGTAATAGTGTATGTTATATTGATAATATTGGGAGTAATAAGTATATTTATTATAGTTCTGACGATAATAACAGTATAATATGGGTAATAATGCATGTTATATTGATAATATTTGGAGTGTTAAGTATAATTATTGTAGTTCTCGCGATAATAACTGCATAATATGGGTAATAATGCATGTTATATTGATAACATTGAGAGTAATAAGAATAATTATTGTAGTTCTCGCGATAATAACTACTTAATATGGGTAATAATGCATACCATATTGATAAAATTAGGAGTAATAAGTATAATTATTATAGTTCTAGCGATAATAACTGCATAATAGGGGTAATAATGCATGATATATTGATAATATTGCGAGTAATAAGTATAATTATCATAGTTCTAGCAATAATAACTGCATAATATCGGTAATAGTGTATGTTATATTGATAATATTGGGAGTAATAAGTATATTTATTATAGTTCTGACGATAATAACAGTATAATATGGGTAATAATGCATAACATATTGATAGAATTAGGAGTATTAAGTATAATTATTATAGCTCTAGCGATAATAACTGCATAATAGGGGTAATAATGCATGATATATTGATAATATTGCGAGTAATAAGTATAATTATCATACTTCTAGCAATAATAACTGCATAATATGGGTAATAATGCATGTTACATTGATAAAATGAGAAGTAATAAGTATAATTATTATAGTTCTGGCGATAATAACTGTATAATATGGGTAATAATGCATAACATATTGATAAAATTAGGAGTATTAAGTATAATTATTACAGCTCTAGCGATAATAACTGCATAATAGGGGTAATAATGCATGTTATACTGATAATAATATAAGTTATAAGTATAACTATTACAGTTCTAACGATAATAACTGTATAATATGGGTAATAATGCATAACATATTGATAAAATTAGGAGTAATAAGTATAATTATTATAGTTCTAGCGATAATAACTGCATAATATGGGTAATAATGCATGTTATATTGATAAAATGAGAAGTAATGAGTATAATTATTATAGTTCTGGCGATAATAACTGTATAATATGGGTAATAATGCATAACATATTGATAAAATTAGGAGTAATAAGTATTATTATTATAGTTCTAGCGATAATAACTGCACAATATCGGTAATGTGCATGTTATATTGATAATATTGGGAGTAATAAGTATATTTATTATAGTTCTGACGATAATAACAGTATAATATGGGTAATAATGCATGGTATATTGATAATATTGGGAGTAATAAGTATATTTATTATAGTTCTGACGATAATAACTGTATAATATGGGTAATAATGCATAACATATTAATAAAATTAGGAATATTAAGTATAATTATTATAGTTCTAGCGATAATAACTGCATAATGTGGGTAATAATGCATGATATATTGATAATATTGCGAGTAATAAGTATAATTATCATAGTTCTAGCAATAATAACTGCATAATATCGGTAATAGTGTATGTTATATTGATAATATTGGGAGTAATAAGTATATTTATTATAGTTCTGACGATAATAACAGTATAATATGGGTAATAATGCATGTTATATTGATAATATTTGGAGTGTTAAGTATAATTATTGTAGTTCTCGCGATAATAACTGCATAATATGGGTAATAATGCATGTTATATTGATAACATTGGGAGTAATAAGAATAATTATTGTAGTTCTCGCGATAATAACTACTTAATATGGGTAATAATGCATACCATATTGATAAAATTAGGAGTAATAAGTATAATTATTATAGTTCTAGCGATAATAACTGCATAATAGGGGTAATAATGCATGATATATTGATAATATTGCGAGTAATAAGTATAATTATCATAGTTCTAGCAATAATAACTGCATAATATCGGTAATAGTGTATGTTATATTGATAATATTGGGAGTAATAAGTATATTTATTATAGTTCTGACGATAATAACAGTATAATATGGGTGATAATGCATGTTATATTGATAATATTGGGAGTTATAAGTATAATTATTGTAGTTCTAGCGATAATAACTGCATAATATGGGTAATAATGCATGTTATATTGATAATATTGGGAGTAATAAGTATATTTGTTATAGTTCTGACCATAATAACAGTATAATATGGGTAATAGTGCATGTTATATTGATAAAATTGGGAGCAATAGGTATATTTATTATAGTTCTGACGATAATAACAGTATAATACGGGTAATAATGTATGTTATATTGATAATATTGGGAGTAATAAGTATATTTATTATAGTTCTGACGATAATAACAGTATAATATGGGTAATAATGCATGTTATATTGATAATATTGGGAGTAATAAGTATATTTATTATAGTTCTGACGATAATAACTGTATAATATGGGTAATAATGCATAACATATTAATAAAATTAGGAGTATTAAGTATAATTATTATAGTTCTAGCGATAATAACTGCATAATGTGGGTAATAATGCATGTTATATTGATAATATTGGGAGTAATAAGAATATTTATTGTAGTTCTCGCGATAATAACTGCTTAATATGGGTAATAATGCATAACATGTTAATAAAATTAGGAGTATTAAGTATAATTATTATAGTTCTAGCGATAATAACTGCATAATAGGGGTAATAATGCATGTTATACTGATAATAATGTAAGTAATCAGTATAACTATTATAACTCTAGCGATAATAACTGTATAATATTATTAATAATGCATAACATATTGATAAAATTAGGAGTAATCAGTATAATTATTATAGTTCTAGCGATAATAACTGCATAATATCGGTAATAGTGTATGTTATATTGATAATATTGGGAGTAATAAGTATATTTATTATAGTTCTGACGATAATAACCGTATAATATGGGTAATAATGCATGTTATATTGATAATATTTGGAGTGTTAAGTATAATTATTGTAGTTCTCGCGATAATAACTGCATAATATGGGTAATAATGCATGTTATATTGATAATATTGGGAGTAATAAGAATAATTATTGTAGTTCTCGCGATAATAACTACTTAATATGGGTAATAATGCATACCATATTGATAAAATTAGGAGTAATAAGTATAATTATTATAGTTCTAGCGATAATAACTGCATAATAGGGGTAATAATGCATGATATATTGATAATATTGCGAGTAATAAGTATAATTATCATAGTTCTAGCAATAATAACTGCATAATATCGGTAATAGTGTATGTTATATTGATAATATTGGGAGTAATAAGTATATTTATTATAGTTCTGACGATAATAACAGTATAATATGGGTAATAATGCATAACATATTGATAGAATTAGGAGTATTAAGTATAATTATTATAGTTCTAGCGATAATAACTGCATAATAGGGGTAATAATGCATGATATATTGATAATATTGCGAGTAATAAGTATAATTATCATAGTTCTAGCAATAATAACTGCATAATATGGGTAATAATGCATGTTATATTGATAAAATGAGAAGTAATGAGTATAATTATTATAGTTCTGGCGATAATAACTGTATAATATGGGTAATAATGCATAACATATTGATAAAATTAGGAGTATTAAGTATAATTATTATAGCTCTAGCGATAATAACTGCATAATAGGGGTAATAATGCATGTTATACTGATAATAATATAAGTAATAAGTATAACTATTATAGTTCTAGCGATAATAACTGTATAATATGATTAATAATGCATAACATATTGATAAAATTAGGAGTAATCAGTATAATTATTATAGTTCTAGCGATAATAACTGCATAATATCGGTAATAGTGTATGTTATATTGATAATATTGGGAGTAATAAGTATATTTATTATAGTTCTGACGATAATAACAGTATAATATGGGTGATAATGCATGTTATATTGATAATATTGGGAGTTATAAGTATAATTATTGTAGTTCTAGCGATAATAACTGCATAATATGGGTAATAATGCATGTTATATTGATAATATTGGGAGTAATAAGTATATTTGTTATAGTTCTGACGATAATAACAGTATAATATGGGTAATAGTGCATGTTATATTGATAAAATTGGGAGCAATAGGTATATTTATTATAGTTCTGACGATAATAACAGTATAATACGGGTAATAATGTATGTTATATTGATAATATTGGGAGTAATAAGTATATTTATTATAGTTCTGACGATAATAACAGTATAATATGGGTAATAATGCATGTTATATTGATAATATTGGGAGTAATAAGTATATTTATTATAGTTCTGACGATAATAACTGTATAATATGGGTAATAATGCATAACATATTAATAAAATTAGGAGTATTAAGTATAATTATTATAGTTCTAGCGATAATAACTGCATAATGTGGGTAATAATGCATGTTATATTGATAATATTGGGAGTAATAAGAATATTTATTGTAGTTCTCGCGATAATAACTGCTTAATATGGGTAATAATGCATAACATGTTAATAAAATTAGGAGTATTAAGTATAATTATTATAGTTCTAGCGATAATAACTGCATAATAGGGGTAATAATGCATGTTATACTGATAATAATGTAAGTAATAAGTATAACTATTATAGTTCTAGCGATAATAACTGTATAATATGGGTAATAATGCATAACATATTGATAAAATTAGGAGTAATAAGTATAATTATTATAGTTCTAGCGATAATAACTGCACAATATCGGTAATGTGCATGTTATATTGATAATATTGGGAGTAATAAGTATAATTATTATAGTTCGAGCGATAACAACTGCCTAATATGGGTAATAGTGCATGTTACATTGAGAAAGTTAGGAGTAATAAGTATAATTATTATAGTTCTGGCGATAATAACTGCATAGTATTGGTAATAATGCATGTAACATTGATAATAGTAAAAGTAATAAGAATAATTATTGTAGTTCTAGCGATAATAACTGCATAATATGGGTAATAATGCATGTTGTACTGATAATAATATAAGAAACAAGTAAAACTCTTATAGTTCTGGCGATAATAACTGCATAATATGGGTAATAATGCATGTTACATTGATAAAATGAGGAGTAATAAGTACAATTATTATAGTTCTGGCGATAATAAGTGCATACTATGGGTAATAATGCATGTTATATTGATAATATTGGGAGTAATAAGTATATTTATTATAGTTCTGCCGATAATAACCGTATCATATGGGTAATAATGCATGTTATATTGATAATATCGGGAGTAATAAGTATATTTATTATAGTTCTGACGATAATAACTGTATAATATGGGTAATAATGCATAACATGTTAATAAAATTAGGAGTATTAAGTATAATTATTATAGTTCTAGCGATAATAACTGCATAATAGGGGTAGTAATGCATGTTATACTGATAATAATGTAAGTAATAAGTATAACTATTATAATTCTAGCGATAATAACTGTATAATATGGGTAATAATGCATAACATATTGATGAAATTAGGAGTAATAAGTATAATTATTATAGTTCTAGCGATAATAACTGCATAATAGTTGTAATAATGAATGATATATTGATAATATTGCGAGTAATAAGTATAATTATCATAGTTCTAGCAATAATAACTGCATAATATGGGTAATAATGCATGTTGTATTGATAAAATGAGAAGTAATGAGTATAATTATTATAGTTCTGGCGATAATAACTGTATAATATGGGTAATAATGCATAACATATTGATAAAATTAGGAGTATTAAGTATAATTATTATAGCTCTAGCGATAATAACTGCATAATAGGGGTAATAATGCATGTTATACTGATAATAATATAAGTAATAAGTATAACTATTATAGTTCTAACGATAATAACTGTATAATATGGGTAATAATGCATGTTATACTAATAATAATATAAGTAATATGTATAACTATTATAGTTCTAGCGATAATAACTGTATAATATGATTAATAATGCATAACATATTGATAAAATTAGGAGTAATCAGTATAATTATTATAGTTCTAGCGTTAATAACTGCATAATATCGGTAATAGTGTATGTTATATTGATAATATTGGGAGTAATAAGTATATTTATTATAGTTCTGACGTTAATAACAGTATAATATGGGTAATAATGCATGTTATATTGATAATATTGGGAGTAATAAGTATATTTATTATAATTCTGACGATAATAACTGTATAATATGGGTAATAATGCATAACATATTAATAAAATTAGGAGTAATAAGTATATTTATTATAGTTCTGACGATAATAACAGTATAATATGGGTAATAATGCATGGTATATTGATAATATTGGGAGTAATAAGTATAATTATTGTAGTTCTCGCGATAATAACTGCATAATATGGGTAATAATGCATGTTATATTGATAATATTGGGAGTAATAAGAATATTTATTGTAGTTCTCGCGATAATAACTGCTTAATATGGGTAATAATGCATAACATATTGATAAAATTAGGAGTAATAAGTATAATTATTATAGTTCTAGCGATAATAACTGCATAATAGGGGTAATAATGCATGATATATTGATAATATTGCGAGTAATAAGTATAATTATCATAGTTCTAGCAATAATAACTGCATAATATGGGTAATAATGCATGTTATATTGATAAAATGAGAAGTAATGAGTATAACTATTATAGTTCTAACGATAATAACTGTATAATATGGGTAATAATGCATGTTATACTAATAATAATATAAGTAATATGTATAACTATTATAGTTCTAGCGATAATAACTGTATAATATGATTAATAATGCATAACATATTGATAAAATTAGGAGTAATCAGTATAATTATTATAGTTCTAGCGATAATAACTGCATAATATCGGTAATAGTGTATGTTATATTGATAATATTGGGAGTAATGAGTATATTTATTATAGTTCTGACGATAATAACAGTATAATATGGGTGATAATGCATGTTATATTGATAATATTGGGAGTTATAAGTATAATTATTGTAGTTCTAGCGATAATAACTGCATAATATGGGTAATAATGCATGTTATATTGATAATATTGGGAGTAATAAGTATAATTATTGTAGTTCTCGCGATAATAACTGCTTAATATGGGAAATAATGCATAACATATTGATAAAATTAGGAGTAATAAGTATAATTATTATAGTTCTCGCGATAATAACTGCTTAATATGGGAAATAATGCATAACATATTGATAAAATTAGGAGTATTAAGTATAATTATTATAGCTCTAGCGATAATAACTGCATAATAGGGGTAATAATGCATGTTATACTGATAATAATATAAGTAATAAGTATAACTATTATAGTTCTAACGATAATAACTGTATAATATGGGTAATAATGCATGTTATACTAATAATAATATAAGTAATATGTATAACTATTATAGTTCTAGCGATAATAACTGTATAATATGATTAATAATGCATAACATATTGATAAAATTAGGAGTAATCAGTATAATTATTATAGTTCTAGCGATAATAACTGCATAATATCGGTAATAGTGTATGTTATATTGATAATATTGGGAGTAATAAGTATATTTATTATAGTTCTGACGATAATAACAGTATAATATGGGTGATAATGCATGTTATATTGATAATATTGGGAGTTATAAGTATAATTATTGTAGTTCTAGCGATAATAACTGCATAATATGGGTAATAATGCATGTTATATTGATAATATTGGGAGTAATAAGTATATTTGTTATAGTTCTGACGATAATAACAGTATAATATGGGTAATAGTGCATGTTATATTGATAAAATTGGGAGCAATAGGTATATTTATTATAGTTCTGACGATAATAACAGTATAATACGGGTAATAATGTATGTTATATTGATAATATTGGGAGTAATAAGTATATTTATTATAGTTCTGACGATAATAACAGTATAATATGGGTAATAATGCATGTTATATTGATAATATTGGGAGTAATAAGTATATTTATTATAGTTCTGACGATAATAACTGTATAATATGGGTAATAATGCATAACATATTAATAAAATTAGGAGTATTAAGTATAATTATTATAGTTCTAGCGATAATAACTGCATAATGTGGGTAATAATGCATGTTATATTGATAATATTGGGAGTAATAAGAATATTTATTGTAGTTCTCGCGATAATAACTGCTTAATATGGGTAATAATGCATAACATGTTAATAAAATTAGGAGTATTAAGTATAATTATTATAGTTCTAGCGATAATAACTGCATAATAGGGGTAATAATGCATGTTATACTGATAATAATGTAAGTAATCAGTATAACTATTATAACTCTAGCGATAATAACTGTATAATATTATTAATAATGCATAACATATTGATAAAATTAGGAGTAATCAGTATAATTATTATAGTTCTAGCGATAATAACTGCATAATATCGGTAATAGTGTATGTTATATTGATAATATTGGGAGTAATAAGTATATTTATTATAGTTCTGACGATAATAACCGTATAATATGGGTAATAATACATGTTATATTGATAATATTTGGAGTGTTAAGTATAATTATTGTAGTTCTCGCGATAATAACTGCATAATATGGGTAATAATGCATGTTATATTGATAATATTGGGAGTAATAAGAATAATTATTGTAGTTCTCGCGATAATAACTACTTAATATGGGTAATAATGCATACCATATTGATAAAATTAGGAGTAATAAGTATAATTATTATAGTTCTAGCGATAATAACTGCATAATAGGGGTAATAATGCATGATATATTGATAATATTGCGAGTAATAAGTATAATTATCATAGTTCTAGCAATAATAACTGCATAATATCGGTAATAGTGTATGTTATATTGATAATATTGGGAGTAATAAGTATATTTATTATAGTTCTGACGATAATAACAGTATAATATGGGTAATAATGCATAACATATTGATAGAATTAGGAGTATTAAGTATAATTATTATAGTTCTAGCGATAATAACTGCATAATAGGGGTAATAATGCATGATATATTGATAATATTGCGAGTAATAAGTATAATTATCATAGTTCTAGCAATAATAACTGCATAATATGGGTAATAATGCATGTTATATTGATAAAATGAGAAGTAATGAGTATAATTATTATAGTTCTGGCGATAATAACTGTATAATATGGGTAATAATGCATAACATATTGATAAAATTAGGAGTATTAAGTATAATTATTATAGCTCTAGCGATAATAACTGCATAATAGGGGTAATAATGCATGTTATACTGATAATAATATAAGTAATAAGTATAACTATTATAGTTCTAACGATAATAACTGTATAATATGGGTAATAATGCATGTTATACTAATAATAATATAAGTAATATGTATAACTATTATAGTTCTAGCGATAATAACTGTATAATATGATTAATAATGCATAACATATTGATAAAATTAGGAGTAATCAGTATAATTATTATAGTTCTAGCGATAATAACTGCATAATATCGGTAATAGTGTATGTTATATTGATAATATTGGGAGTAATAAGTATATTTATTATAGTTCTGACGATAATAACAGTATAATATGGGTGATAATGCATGTTATATTGATAATATTGGGAGTTATAAGTATAATTATTGTAGTTCTAGCGATAATAACTGCATAATATGGGTAATAATGCATGTTATATTGATAATATTGGGAGTAATAAGTATATTTGTTATAGTTCTGACGATAATAACAGTATAATATGGGTAATAGTGCATGTTATATTGATAAAATTGGGAGCAATAGGTATATTTATTATAGTTCTGACGATAATAACAGTATAATACGGGTAATAATGTATGTTATATTGATAATATTGGGAGTAATAAGTATATTTATTATAGTTCTGACGATAATAACAGTATAATATGGGTAATAATGCATGTTATATTGATAATATTGGGAGTAATAAGTATATTTATTATAGTTCTGACGATAATAACTGTATAATATGGGTAATAATGCATAACATATTAATAAAATTAGGAGTATTAAGTATAATTATTATAGTTCTAGCGATAATAACTGCATAATGTGGGTAATAATGCATGTTATATTGATAATATTGGGAGTAATAAGAATATTTATTGTAGTTCTCGCGATAATAACTGCTTAATATGGGTAATAATGCATAACATGTTAATAAAATTAGGAGTATTAAGTATAATTATTATAGTTCTAGCGATAATAACTGCATAATAGGGGTAATAATGCATGTTATACTGATAATAATGTAAGTAATAAGTATAACTATTATAGTTCTAGCGATAATAACTGTATAATATGGGTAATAATGCATAACATATTCATAAAATTAGGAGTAATAAGTATAATTATTATAGTTCTAGCGATAATAACTGCACAATATCGGTAATGTGCATGTTATATTGATAATATTGGGAGTAATAAGTATAATTATTATAGTTCGAGCGATAACAACTGCCTAATATGGGTAATAGTGCATGTTACATTGAGAAAGTTAGGAGTAATAAGTATAATTATTATAGTTCTGGCGATAATAACTGCATAGTATTGGTAATAATGCATGTAACATTGATAATAGTAAAAGTAATAAGAATAATTATTGTAGTTCTAGCGATAATAACTGCATAATATGGGTAATAATGCATGTTGTACTGATAATAATATAAGAAACAAGTAAAACTCTTATAGTTCTGGCGATAATAACTGCATAATATGGGTAATAATGCATGTTACATTGATAAAATGAGGAGTAATAAGTACAATTATTATAGTTCTGGCGATAATAAGTGCATACTATGGGTAATAATGCATGTTATATTGATAATATTGGGAGTAATAAGTATATTTATTATAGTTCTGCCGATAATAACCGTATCATATGGGTAATAATGCATGTTATATTGATAATATCGGGAGTAATAAGTATATTTATTATAGTTCTGACGATAATAACTGTATAATATGGGTAATAATGCATAACATGTTAATAAAATTAGGAGTATTAAGTATAATTATTATAGTTCTAGCGATAATAACTGCATAATAGGGGTAGTAATGCATGTTATACTGATAATAATGTAAGTAATAAGTATAACTATTATAATTCTAGCGATAATAACTGTATAATATGGGTAATAATGCATAACATATTGATGAAATTAGGAGTAATAAGTATAATTATTATAGTTCTAGCGATAATAACTGCATAATAGTTGTAATAATGAATGATATATTGATAATATTGCGAGTAATAAGTATAATTATCATAGTTCTAGCAATAATAACTGCATAATATGGGTAATAATGCATGTTGTATTGATAAAATGAGAAGTAATGAGTATAATTATTATAGTTCTGGCGATAATAACTGTATAATATGGGTAATAATGCATAACATATTGATAAAATTAGGAGTATTAAGTATAATTATTATAGCTCTAGCGATAATAACTGCATAATAGGGGTAATAATGCATGTTATACTGATAATAATATAAGTAATAAGTATAACTATTATAGTTCTAACGATAATAACTGTATAATATGGGTAATAATGCATGTTATACTAATAATAATATAAGTAATATGTATAACTATTATAGTTCTAGCGATAATAACTGTATAATATGATTAATAATGCATAACATATTGATAAAATTAGGAGTAATCAGTATAATTATTATAGTTCTAGCGTTAATAACTGCATAATATCGGTAATAGTGTATGTTATATTGATAATATTGGGAGTAATAAGTATATTTATTATAGTTCTGACGTTAATAACAGTATAATATGGGTAATAATGCATGTTATATTGATAATATTGGGAGTAATAAGTATATTTATTATAATTCTGACGATAATAACTGTATAATATGGGTAATAATGCATAACATATTAATAAAATTAGGAGTAATAAGTATATTTATTATAGTTCTGACGATAATAACAGTATAATATGGGTAATAATGCATGGTATATTGATAATATTGGGAGTAATAAGTATAATTATTGTAGTTCTCGCGATAATAACTGCATAATATGGGTAATAATGCATGTTATATTGATAATATTGGGAGTAATAAGAATATTTATTGTAGTTCTCGCGATAATAACTGCTTAATATGGGTAATAATGCATAACATATTGATAAAATTAGGAGTAATAAGTATAATTATTATAGTTCTAGCGATAATAACTGCATAATAGGGGTAATAATGCATGATATATTGATAATATTGCGAGTAATAAGTATAATTATCATAGTTCTAGCAATAATAACTGCATAATATGGGTAATAATGCATGTTATATTGATAAAATGAGAAGTAATGAGTATAACTATTATAGTTCTAACGATAATAACTGTATAATATGGGTAATAATGCATGTTATACTAATAATAATATAAGTAATATGTATAACTATTATAGTTCTAGCGATAATAACTGTATAATATGATTAATAATGCATAACATATTGATAAAATTAGGAGTAATCAGTATAATTATTATAGTTCTAGCGATAATAACTGCATAATATCGGTAATAGTGTATGTTATATTGATAATATTGGGAGTAATGAGTATATTTATTATAGTTCTGACGATAATAACAGTATAATATGGGTGATAATGCATGTTATATTGATAATATTGGGAGTTATAAGTATAATTATTGTAGTTCTAGCGATAATAACTGCATAATATGGGTAATAATGCATGTTATATTGATAATATTGGGAGTAATAAGTATAATTATTGTAGTTCTCGCGATAATAACTGCTTAATATGGGAAATAATGCATAACATATTGATAAAATTAGGAGTAATAAGTATAATTATTATAGTTCTAGCGATAATAACTGCATAATAGTTGTAATAATGCATGATATATTGATAATATCGCGAGTAATAAGTATAATTATCATAGTTCTAGCAATAATAACTGCATAATATGGGTAATAATGCATGTTATACTAAGAATAATATAAGTAATATGTATAACTATTATAGTTCTAGCGATAATAACAGTATAATATTATTAATAATGCATAACATATTGATAAAATTAGGAGTAATCAGTATAATAATTATAGTTCTAGCGATAATAACTGCATAATATGGGTAATAGTGCATGTTATATTGATAATATTGGGAGTAATAAGTATAATTATTGTAGTTCTCGCGATAATAACTGTATAATATGGGTAATAATGCATGTTATATTGATAATATTGGGAGTAAAAAGAATATTTATTGTAGTTCTCGCGATAATAACTGCTTAATATGGGTAATAATGCATAACATATTGATAAAATTAGGCGTAATAAGTGTAATTATTATAGTTCTAGCGATAATAACTGCATAATAGGGGTAATAATGCATGATATATTGATAATATTGCGAGTAATAAGTATAATTATCATAGTTCTAGCAATAATAACTGCATAATATGGGTAATAATGCATGTTGTATTGATAAAATGAGAAGTAATGAGTATAATTATTATAGTTCTGGCGATAATAACTGTATAATATGGGTAATAATGCATAACATATTGATAAAATTAGGAGTATTAAGTATAATTATTATAGCTCTAGCGATAATAACTGCATAATAGGGGTAATAATGCATGTTATACTGATAATAATATAAGTAATAAGTATAACTATTATAGTTCTAACGATAATAACTGTATAATATGGGTAATAATGCATGTTATACTAATAATAATATAAGTAATATGTATAACTATTATAGTTCTAGCGATAATAACTGTATAATATGATTAATAATGCATAACATATTGATAAAATTAGGAGTAATCAGTATAATTATTATAGTTCTAGCGTTAATAACTGCATAATATCGGTAATAGTGTATGTTATATTGATAATATTGGGAGTAATAAGTATATTTATTATAGTTCTGACGTTAATAACAGTATAATATGGGTAATAATGCATGTTATATTGATAATATTGGGAGTAATAAGTATATTTATTATAATTCTGACGATAATAACTGTATAATATGGGTAATAATGCATAACATATTAATAAAATTAGGAGTAATAAGTATATTTATTATAGTTCTGACGATAATAACAGTATAATATGGGTAATAATGCATGGTATATTGATAATGTTGGGAGTAATAAGTATAATTATTGTAGTTCTCGCGATAATAACTGCATAATATGGGTAATAATGCATGTTATATTGATAATATTGGGAGTAATAAGAATATTTATTGTAGTTCTCGCGATAATAACTGCTTAATATGGGTAATAATGCATAACATATTGATAAAATTAGGAGTATTAAGTATAATTATTATAGTTCTAGCGATAATAACTGCATAATGTGGGTAATAATGCATGATATATTGATAATATTGCGAGTAATAAGTATAATTATCATAGTTCTAGCAATAATAACTGCATAATATCGGTAATAGTGTATGTTATATTGATAATATTGGGAGTAATAAGTATATTTATTATAGTTCTGACGATAATAACAGTATAATATGGGTAATAATGCATGTTATATTGATAATATTGGGAGTAATAAGAATAATTATTGTAGTTCTCGCGATAATAACTACTTAATATGGGTAATAATGCATACCATATTGATAAAATTAGGAGTATTAAGTATAATTATTATAGCTCTAGCGATAATAACTGCATAATAGGGGTAATAATGCATGTTATACTGATAATAATATAAGTAATAAGTATAACTATTATAGTTCTAACGATAATAACTGTATAATATGGGTAATAATGCATGTTATACTAATAATAATATAAGTAATATGTATAACTATTATAGTTCTAGCGATAATAACTGTATAATATGATTAATAATGCATAACATATTGATAAAATTAGGAGTAATCAGTATAATTATTATAGTTCTAGCGATAATAACTGCATAATATCGGTAATAGTGTATGTTATATTGATAATATTGGGAGTAAAAAGTATATTTATTATAGTTCTGACGATAATAACAGTATAATATGGGTGTTAATGCATGTTATATTGATAATATTGGGAGTTATAAGTATAATTATTGTAGTTCTAGCGATAATAACTGCATAATATGGGTAATAATGCATGTTATATTGATAAAATGAGGAGTAATAAGTATAATTATTATAGTTCTGGCGATAATAACTGCATAATATGGGTAATAATAGATGTTATACTGATAATATTGGAGTAATAAGTATAATTATTATAGTTCTGGCGATAATAACTGCATAATATGGGTAATAATGCATGTTACATTGATAATATTGGGAGTAATAAGTATATTTATTATAGTTCTGACGATAATAACCGTATAATATGGGTAATAATGCATGTTATATTGATAATATTCGGAGTAATAAGTATAATTATTATATTTCTGGCGATAATAACTGCATAATATGGGTAACAATGCATGTTGTACTGATAATAATATAAGAAACAAGTAAAACTATTATAGTTCTAGCGATAATAACTGCATAATATGGGTAGTAATGCATGTTATATTGATAATATTGGGAGTAATAAGTATATTTGTTATAGTTCTGACGATAATAACAGTATAATATGGGTAATAATGCATGTTATATTGATAAAATTGGGAGTAATAAGTATATTTATTATAGTTCTGACGATAGTAACAGTATAATACGGGTAATAATACATGTTATGTTGATAATATTGGGAGTACTAAGTATAATTATCATAGTTCTAGCAATAATAATTGCATAATTAGGGTAATAATGCATGTTATATTGATAAAATGAGGAGTAATAAGTATAATTATTATAGTTCTGGCGATAATAACTGTATAATATGGGTAATAATGCATAACATATTGATAAAATTAGGAGTATTAAGTATAATTATTATAGCTCTAGCGACAATAACTGCATAATAAGGGTAATAATGCATGTTATACTGATAATAATATAAGTAATAAGTATATTTATTATAGTTCTGACGATAATAACAGTATAATATGGGTAATAATGCATGTTATATTGATAATATTGGGAGTAATAAGTATATTTATTATAGTTCTGACGATAATAACTGTATAATATGGGTAATAATGCATAACATATTAATAAAATTAGGAGTATTAAGTATAATTATTATAGTTCTAGCGATAATAACTGCATAATGTGGGTAATAATGCATGATATATTGATAATATTGCGAGTAATAAGTATAATTATCATAGTTCTAGCAATAATAACTGCATAATATCGGTAATAGTGTATGTTATATTGATAATATTGGGAGTAATAAGTATATTTATTATAGTTCTGACGATAATAACAGTATAATATGGGTAATAATGCATGTTATATTGATAATATTTGGAGTGTTAAGTATAATTATTGTAGTTCTCGCGATAATAACTGCATAATATGGGTAATAATGCATGTTATATTGATAAAATGAGAAGTAATAAGTATAATTATTATAGTTCTGGCGATAATAACTGTATAATATGGGTAATAATGCATAACATATTGATAAAATTAGGAGTAATAAGTATTATTATTATAGTTCTAGCGATAATAACTGCACAATATCGGTAATGTGCATGTTATATTGATAATATTGGGAGTAATAAGTATATTTATTATAGTTCTGACGATAATAACAGTATAATATGGGTAATAATGCATGGTATATTGATAATATTGGGAGTAATAAGTATAATTATTGTAGTTCTCGCGATAATAACTGCATAATATGGGTAATAATGCATGTTATATTGATAATATTGGGAGTAATAAGTATAATTATTGTAGTTCTCGCGATAATAACTGCTTAATATGGGAAATAATGCATAACATATTGATAAAATTAGGAGTAATAAGTATAATTATTATAGTTCTAGCGATAATAACTGCATAATAGGTGTAATAATGCATGATATATTGATAATATTGCGAGTAATAAGTATAATTATCATAGTTCTAGCAATAATAACTGCATAATAGGGGTAATAATGCATGATATATTGATAATATTGCGAGTAATAAGTATAATTATCATAGTTCTAGCAATAATAACTGCATAATATGGGTAATAATGCATGTTGTATTGATAAAATGAGAAGTAATGAGTATAATTATTATAGTTCTGGCGATAATAACTGTATAATATGGGTAATAATGCATAACATATTGATAAAATTAGGAGTATTAAGTATAATTATTATAGCTCTAGCGATAATAACTGCATAATAGGGGTAATAATGCATGTTATACTGATAATAATATAAGTAATAAGTATAACTATTATAGTTCTAACGATAATAACTGTATAATATGGGTAATAATGCATGTTATACTAATAATAATATAAGTAATATGTATAACTATTATAGTTCTAGCGATAATAACTGTATAATATGATTAATAATGCATAACATATTGATAAAATTAGGAGTAATCAGTATAATTATTATAGTTCTAGCGTTAATAACTGCATAATATCGGTAATAGTGTATGTTATATTGATAATATTGGGAGTAATAAGTATATTTATTATAGTTCTGACGTTAATAACAGTATAATATGGGTAATAATGCATGTTATATTGATAATATTGGGAGTAATAAGTATATTTATTATAATTCTGACGATAATAACTGTATAATATGGGTAATAATGCATAACATATTAATAAAATTAGGAGTAATAAGTATATTTATTATAGTTCTGACGATAATAACAGTATAATATGGGTAATAATGCATGGTATATTGATAATATTGGGAGTAATAAGTATAATTATTGTAGTTCTCGCGATAATAACTGCATAATATGGGTAATAATGCATGTTATATTGATAATATTGGGAGTAATAAGAATATTTATTGTAGTTCTCGCGATAATAACTGCTTAATATGGGTAATAATGCATAACATATTGATAAAATTAGGAGTAATAAGTATAATTATTATAGTTCTAGCGATAATAACTGCATAATAGGGGTAATAATGCATGATATATTGATAATATTGCGAGTAATAAGTATAATTATCATAGTTCTAGCAATAATAACTGCATAATATGGGTAATAATGCATGTTATATTGATAAAATGAGAAGTAATGAGTATAACTATTATAGTTCTAACGATAATAACTGTATAATATGGGTAATAATGCATGTTATACTAATAATAATATAAGTAATATGTATAACTATTATAGTTCTAGCGATAATAACTGTATAATATGATTAATAATGCATAACATATTGATAAAATTAGGAGTAATCAGTATAATTATTATAGTTCTAGCGATAATAACTGCATAATATCGGTAATAGTGTATGTTATATTGATAATATTGGGAGTAATGAGTATATTTATTATAGTTCTGACGATAATAACAGTATAATATGGGTGATAATGCATGTTATATTGATAATATTGGGAGTTATAAGTATAATTATTGTAGTTCTAGCGATAATAACTGCATAATATGGGTAATAATGCATGTTATATTGATAATATTGGGAGTAATAAGTATAATTATTGTAGTTCTAGCAATAATAACTGCATAATATGGGTAATAATGCATGTTATACTAAGAATAATATAAGTAATATGTATAACTATTATAGTTCTAGCGATAATAACAGTATAATATTATTAATAATGCATAACATATTGATAAAATTAGGAGTAATCAGTATAATAATTATAGTTCTAGCGATAATAACTGCATAATATGGGTAATAGTGCATGTTATATTGATAATATTGGGAGTAATAAGTATAATTATTGTAGTTCTCGCGATAATAACTGTATAATATGGGTAATAATGCATGTTATATTGATAATATTGGGAGTAAAAAGAATATTTATTGTAGTTCTCGCGATAATAACTGCTTAATATGGGTAATAATGCATAACATATTGATAAAATTAGGCGTAATAAGTGTAATTATTATAGTTCTAGCGATAATAACTGCATAATAGGGGTAATAATGCATGATATATTGATAATATTGCGAGTAATAAGTATAATTATCATAGTTCTAGCAATAATAACTGCATAATATGGGTAATAATGCATGTTGTATTGATAAAATGAGAAGTGATGAGTATAATTATTATAGTTCTGGCGATAATAACTGTATAATATGGGTAATAATGCATAACATATTGATAAAATTAGGAGTATTAAGTATAATTATTATAGCTCTAGCGATAATAACTGCATAATAGGGGTAATAATGCATGTTATACTGATAATAATATAAGTAATAAGTATAACTATTATAGTTCTAACGATAATAACTGTATAATATGGGTAATAATGCATGTTATACTAATAATAATATAAGTAATATGTATAACTATTATAGTTCTAGCGATAATAACTGTATAATATGATTAATAATGCATAACATATTGATAAAATTAGGAGTAATCAGTATAATTATTATAGTTCTAGCGTTAATAACTGCATAATATCGGTAATAGTGTATGTTATATTGATAATATTGGGAGTAATAAGTATATTTATTATAGTTCTGACGTTAATAACAGTATAATATGGGTAATAATGCATGTTATATTGATAATATTGGGAGTAATAAGTATATTTATTATAATTCTGACGATAATAACTGTATAATATGGGTAATAATGCATAACATATTAATAAAATTAGGAGTAATAAGTATATTTATTATAGTTCTGACGATAATAACAGTATAATATGGGTAATAATGCATGGTATATTGATAATATTGGGAGTAATAAGTATAATTATTGTAGTTCTCGCGATAATAACTGCATAATATGGGTAATAATGCATGTTATATTGATAATATTGGGAGTAATAAGAATATTTATTGTAGTTCTCGCGATAATAACTGCTTAATATGGGTAATAATGCATAACATATTGATAAAATTAGGAGTATTAAGTATAATTATTATAGTTCTAGCGATAATAACTGCATAATGTGGGTAATAATGCATGATATATTGATAATATTGCGAGTAATAAGTATAATTATCATAGTTCTAGCAATAATAACTGCATAATATCGGTAATAGTGTATGTTATATTGATAATATTGGGAGTAATAAGTATATTTATTATAGTTCTGACGATAATAACAGTATAATATGGGTAATAATGCATGTTATATTGATAATATTGGGAGTAATAAGAATAATTATTGTAGTTCTCGCGATAATAACTACTTAATATGGGTAATAATGCATACCATATTGATAAAATTAGGAGTATTAAGTATAATTATTATAGCTCTAGCGATAATAACTGCATAATAGGGGTAATAATGCATGTTATACTGATAATAATATAAGTAATAAGTATAACTATTATAGTTCTAACGATAATAACTGTATAATATGGGTAATAATGCATGTTATACTAATAATAATATAAGTAATATGTATAACTATTATAGTTCTAGCGATAATAACTGTATAATATGATTAATAATGCATAACATATTGATAAAATTAGGAGTAATCAGTATAATTATTATAGTTCTAGCGATAATAACTGCATAATATCGGTAATAGTGTATGTTATATTGATAATATTGGGAGTAAAAAGTATATTTATTATAGTTCTGACGATAATAACAGTATAATATGGGTGTTAATGCATGTTATATTGATAATATTGGGAGTTATAAGTATAATTATTGTAGTTCTAGCGATAATAACTGCATAATATGGGTAATAATGCATGTTATATTGATAAAATGAGGAGTAATAAGTATAATTATTATAGTTCTGGCGATAATAACTGCATAATATGGGTAATAATGCATGTTATACTGATAATATTGGAGTAATAAGTATAATTATTATAGTTCTGGCGATAATAACTGCATAATATGGGTAATAATGCATGTTACATTGATAATATTGGGAGTAATAAGTATATTTATTATAGTTCTGACGATAATAACCGTATAATATGGGTAATAATGCATGTTATATTGATAATATTCGGAGTAATAAGTATAATTATTATATTTCTGGCGATAATAACTGCATAATATGGGTAACAATGCATGTTGTACTGATAATAATATAAGAAACAAGTAAAACTATTATAGTTCTAGCGATAATAACTGCATAATATGGGTAGTAATGCATGTTATATTGATAATATTGGGAGTAATAAGTATATTTGTTATAGTTCTGACGATAATAACAGTATAATATGGGTAATAATGCATGTTATATTGATAAAATTGGGAGTAATAAGTATATTTATTATAGTTCTGACGATAGTAACAGTATAATACGGGTAATAATACATGTTATGTTGATAATATTGGGAGTACTAAGTATAATTATCATAGTTCTAGCAATAATAATTGCATAATTAGGGTAATAATGCATGTTATATTGATAAAATGAGGAGTAATAAGTATAATTATTATAGTTCTGGCGATAATAACTGTATAATATGGGTAATAATGCATAACATATTGATAAAATTAGGAGTATTAAGTATAATTATTATAGCTCTAGCGACAATAACTGCATAATAAGGGTAATAATGCATGTTATACTGATAATAATATAAGTAATAAGTATAACTATTATAGTTCTAGCGATAATAACTGTATAATATGGGTAATAATGCATAACATATTGATAAAATTAGGAGTAATAAGTATAATTATTATAGTTCTAGCGATAATAACTGCATAATAGGGGTAATAATGCATGATATATTGATAATATTGCGAGTAATAAGTATAATTATCATAGTTCTAGCAATAATAACTGCATAATATGGGTAATTATGCATGTTATATTGATAAAATGAGAAGTAATGAGTATAATTATTATAGTTCTGGCGATAATAACTGTATAATATGGGTAATAATGCATAACATATTGATAAAATTAGGAGTATTAAGTATAATTATTATAGCTCTAGCGATAATAACTGCATAATAGGGGTAATAATGCATGTTATACTGATAATAATATAAGTAGTAAGTATAACTATTATAGATCTAACGATAATAACTGTATAATATGGGTAATAATGCATGTTATACTAATAATAATATAAGTAATATGTATAACTATTATAGTTCTAGCGATAATAACTGTATAATATGATTAATAATGCATAACATATTGATAAAATTAGGAGTAATCAGTATAATTATTATAGTTCTAGCGTTAATAACTGCATAATATCGGTAATAGTGTATGTTATATTGATAATATTGGGAGTAATAAGTATATTTATTATAGTTCTGACGATAATAACAGTATAATATGGGTAATAATGCATGTTATATTGATAATATTGGGAGTAATAAGTATATTTATTATAGTTCTGACGATAATAACTGTATAATATGGGTAATAATGCATAACATATTAATAAAATTAGGAGTAATAAGTATATTTATTATATTTCTGACGATAATAACAGTATAATATGGGTAATAATGCATGGTATATTGATAATATTGGGAGTAATAAGTATAATTATTGTAGTTCTCGCGATAATAACTGCATAATATGGGTAATAATGCATGTTATATTGATAATATTGGGAGTAATAAGAATATTTATTGTAGTTCTCGCGATAATAACTGCTTAATATGGGTAATAATGCATAAGATATTGATAAAATTAGGAGTAATAAGTATAATTATTATAGTTCTAGCGATAATAACTGCATAATAGGGGTAATAATGCATGATATATTGATAATATTGGGAGTAATAAGTATATTTATTATAGTTCTGACGATAATAACAGTATAATATGGGTGATAATGCATGTTATATTGATAATATTGGGAGTTATAAGTATAATTATTGTAGTTCTAGCGATAATAACTGCATAATATGGGTAATAATGCATGTTATATTGATAATATTGGGAGTAATAAGTATATTTGTTATAGTTCTGACGATAATAACAGTATAATATGGGTAATAGTGCATGTTATATTGATAAAATTGGGAGCAATAGGTATATTTATTATAGTTCTGACGATAATAACAGTATAATACGGGTAATAATGCATGTTATATTGATAATATTGGGAGTAATAAGTATATTTATTATAGTTCTGACGATAATAACAGTATAATATGGGTAATAATGCATGTTATATTGATAATATTGGGAGTAATAAGTATATTTATTATAGTTCTGACGATAATAACTGTATAATATGGGTAATAATGCATAACATATTAATAAAATTAGGAGTATTAAGTATAATTATTATAGTTCTAGCGATAATAACTGCATAATGTGGGTAATAATGCATGATATATTGATAATATTGCGAGTAATAAGTATAATTATCATAGTTCTAGCAATAATAACTGCATAATATCGGTAATAGTGTATGTTATATTGATAATATTGGGAGTAATAAGTATATTTATTATAGTTCTGACGATAATAACAGTATAATATGGGTAATAATGCATGTTATATTGATAATATTTGGAGTGTTAAGTATAATTATTGTAGTTCTCGCGATAATAACTGCATAATATGGGTAATAATGCATGTTATATTGATAAAATGAGAAGTAATAAGTATAATTATTATAGTTCTGGCGATAATAACTGTATAATATGGGTAATAATGCATAACATATTGATAAAATTAGGAGTAATAAGTATTATTATTATAGTTCTAGCGATAATAACTGCACAATATCGGTAATGTGCATGTTATATTGATAATATTGGGAGTAATAAGTATATTTATTATAGTTCTGACGATAATAACAGTATAATATGGGTAATAATGCATGGTATATTGATAATATTGGGAGTAATAAGTATAATTATTGTAGTTCTCGCGATAATAACTGCATAATATGGGTAATAATGCATGTTATATTGATAATATTGGGAGTAATAAGTATAATTATTGTAGTTCTCGCGATAATAACTGCTTAATATGGGAAATAATGCATAACATATTGATAAAATTAGGAGTAATAAGTATAATTATTATAGTTCTAGCGATAATAACTGCATAATAGGTGTAATAATGCATGATATATTGATAATATTGCGAGTAATAAGTATAATTATCATAGTTCTAGCAATAATAACTGCATAATAGGGGTAATAATGCATGATATATTGATAATATTGCGAGTAATAAGTATAATTATCATAGTTCTAGCAATAATAACTGCATAATATGGGTAATAATGCATGTTGTATTGATAAAATGAGAAGTAATGAGTATAATTATTATAGTTCTGGCGATAATAACTGTATAATATGGGTAATAATGCATAACATATTGATAAAATTAGGAGTATTAAGTATAATTATTATAGCTCTAGCGATAATAACTGCATAATAGGGGTAATAATGCATGTTATACTGATAATAATATAAGTAATAAGTATAACTATTATAGTTCTAACGATAATAACTGTATAATATGGGTAATAATGCATGTTATACTAATAATAATATAAGTAATATGTATAACTATTATAGTTCTAGCGATAATAACTGTATAATATGATTAATAATGCATAACATATTGATAAAATTAGGAGTAATCAGTATAATTATTATAGTTCTAGCGTTAATAACTGCATAATATCGGTAATAGTGTATGTTATATTGATAATATTGGGAGTAATAAGTATATTTATTATAGTTCTGACGTTAATAACAGTATAATATGGGTAATAATGCATGTTATATTGATAATATTGGGAGTAATAAGTATATTTATTATAATTCTGACGATAATAACTGTATAATATGGGTAATAATGCATAACATATTAATAAAATTAGGAGTAATAAGTATATTTATTATAGTTCTGACGATAATAACAGTATAATATGGGTAATAATGCATGGTATATTGATAATATTGGGAGTAATAAGTATAATTATTGTAGTTCTCGCGATAATAACTGCATAATATGGGTAATAATGCATGTTATATTGATAATATTGGGAGTAATAAGAATATTTATTGTAGTTCTCGCGATAATAACTGCTTAATATGGGTAATAATGCATAACATATTGATAAAATTAGGAGTAATAAGTATAATTATTATAGTTCTAGCGATAATAACTGCATAATAGGGGTAATAATGCATGATATATTGATAATATTGCGAGTAATAAGTATAATTATCATAGTTCTAGCAATAATAACTGCATAATATGGGTAATAATGCATGTTATATTGATAAAATGAGAAGTAATGAGTATAACTATTATAGTTCTAACGATAATAACTGTATAATATGGGTAATAATGCATGTTATACTAATAATAATATAAGTAATATGTATAACTATTATAGTTCTAGCGATAATAACTGTATAATATGATTAATAATGCATAACATATTGATAAAATTAGGAGTAATCAGTATAATTATTATAGTTCTAGCGATAATAACTGCATAATATCGGTAATAGTGTATGTTATATTGATAATATTGGGAGTAATGAGTATATTTATTATAGTTCTGACGATAATAACAGTATAATATGGGTGATAATGCATGTTATATTGATAATATTGGGAGTTATAAGTATAATTATTGTAGTTCTAGCGATAATAACTGCATAATATGGGTAATAATGCATGTTATATTGATAATATTGGGAGTAATAAGTATAATTATTGTAGTTCTCGCGATAATAACTGCTTAATATGGGAAATAATGCATAACATATTGATAAAATTAGGAGTAATAAGTATAATTATTATAGTTCTAGCGATAATAACTGCATAATAGTTGTAATAATGCATGATATATTGATAATATCGCGAGTAATAAGTATAATTATCATAGTTCTAGCAATAATAACTGCATAATATGGGTAATAATGCATGTTATACTAAGAATAATATAAGTAATATGTATAACTATTATAGTTCTAGCGATAATAACAGTATAATATTATTAATAATGCATAACATATTGATAAAATTAGGAGTAATCAGTATAATAATTATAGTTCTAGCGATAATAACTGCATAATATGGGTAATAGTGCATGTTATATTGATAATATTGGGAGTAATAAGTATAATTATTGTAGTTCTCGCGATAATAACTGTATAATATGGGTAATAATGCATGTTATATTGATAATATTGGGAGTAAAAAGAATATTTATTGTAGTTCTCGCGATAATAACTGCTTAATATGGGTAATAATGCATAACATATTGATAAAATTAGGCGTAATAAGTGTAATTATTATAGTTCTAGCGATAATAACTGCATAATAGGGGTAATAATGCATGATATATTGATAATATTGCGAGTAATAAGTATAATTATCATAGTTCTAGCAATAATAACTGCATAATATGGGTAATAATGCATGTTGTATTGATAAAATGAGAAGTAATGAGTATAATTATTATAGTTCTGGCGATAATAACTGTATAATATGGGTAATAATGCATAACATATTGATAAAATTAGGAGTATTAAGTATAATTATTATAGCTCTAGCGATAATAACTGCATAATAGGGGTAATAATGCATGTTATACTGATAATAATATAAGTAATAAGTATAACTATTATAGTTCTAACGATAATAACTGTATAATATGGGTAATAATGCATGTTATACTAATAATAATATAAGTAATATGTATAATATAACTATTATAGTTCTAGCGATAATAACTGTATAATATGATTAATAATGCATAACATATTGATAAAATTAGGAGTAATCAGTATAATTATTATAGTTCTAGCGTTAATAACTGCATAATATCGGTAATAGTGTATGTTATATTGATAATATTGGGAGTAATAAGTATATTTATTATAGTTCTGACGTTAATAACAGTATAATATGGGTAATAATGCATGTTATATTGATAATATTGGGAGTAATAAGTATATTTATTATAATTCTGACGATAATAACTGTATAATATGGGTAATAATGCATAACATATTAATAAAATTAGGAGTAATAAGTATATTTATTATAGTTCTGACGATAATAACAGTATAATATGGGTAATAATGCATGGTATATTGATAATATTGGGAGTAATAAGTATAATTATTGTAGTTCTCGCGATAATAACTGCATAATATGGGTAATAATGCATGTTATATTGATAATATTGGGAGTAATAAGAATATTTATTGTAGTTCTCGCGATAATAACTGCTTAATATGGGTAATAATGCATAACATATTGATAAAATTAGGAGTATTAAGTATAATTATTATAGTTCTAGCGATAATAACTGCATAATGTGGGTAATAATGCATGATATATTGATAATATTGCGAGTAATAAGTATAATTATCATAGTTCTAGCAATAATAACTGCATAATATCGGTAATAGTGTATGTTATATTGATAATATTGGGAGTAATAAGTATATTTATTATAGTTCTGACGATAATAACAGTATAATATGGGTAATAATGCATGTTATATTGATAATATTGGGAGTAATAAGAATAATTATTGTAGTTCTCGCGATAATAACTACTTAATATGGGTAATAATGCATACCATATTGATAAAATTAGGAGTATTAAGTATAATTATTATAGCTCTAGCGATAATAACTGCATAATAGGGGTAATAATGCATGTTATACTGATAATAATATAAGTAATAAGTATAACTATTATAGTTCTAACGATAATAACTGTATAATATGGGTAATAATGCATGTTATACTAATAATAATATAAGTAATATGTATAACTATTATAGTTCTAGCGATAATAACTGTATAATATGATTAATAATGCATAACATATTGATAAAATTAGGAGTAATCAGTATAATTATTATAGTTCTAGCGATAATAACTGCATAATATCGGTAATAGTGTATGTTATATTGATAATATTGGGAGTAAAAAGTATATTTATTATAGTTCTGACGATAATAACAGTATAATATGGGTGTTAATGCATGTTATATTGATAATATTGGGAGTTATAAGTATAATTATTGTAGTTCTAGCGATAATAACTGCATAATATGGGTAATAATGCATGTTATATTGATAAAATGAGGAGTAATAAGTATAATTATTATAGTTCTGGCGATAATAACTGCATAATATGGGTAATAATGCATGTTATACTGATAATATTGGAGTAATAAGTATAATTATTATAGTTCTGGCGATAATAACTGCATAATATGGGTAATAATGCATGTTACATTGATAATATTGGGAGTAATAAGTATATTTATTATAGTTCTGACGATAATAACCGTATAATATGGGTAATAATGCATGTTATATTGATAATATTCGGAGTAATAAGTATAATTATTATATTTCTGGCGATAATAACTGCATAATATGGGTAACAATGCATGTTGTACTGATAATAATATAAGAAACAAGTAAAACTATTATAGTTCTAGCGATAATAACTGCATAATATGGGTAGTAATGCATGTTATATTGATAATATTGGGAGTAATAAGTATATTTGTTATAGTTCTGACGATAATAACAGTATAATATGGGTAATAATGCATGTTATATTGATAAAATTGGGAGTAATAAGTATATTTATTATAGTTCTGACGATAGTAACAGTATAATACGGGTAATAATACATGTTATGTTGATAATATTGGGAGTACTAAGTATAATTATCATAGTTCTAGCAATAATAATTGCATAATTAGGGTAATAATGCATGTTATATTGATAAAATGAGGAGTAATAAGTATAATTATTATAGTTCTGGCGATAATAACTGTATAATATGGGTAATAATGCATAACATATTGATAAAATTAGGAGTATTAAGTATAATTATTATAGCTCTAGCGACAATAACTGCATAATAAGGGTAATAATGCATGTTATACTGATAATAATATAAGTAATAAGTATAACTATTATAGTTCTAGCGATAATAACTGTATAATATGGGTAATAATGCATAACATATTGATAAAATTAGGAGTAATAAGTATAATTATTATAGTTCTAGCGATAATAACTGCATAATAGGGGTAATAATGCATGATATATTGATAATATTGCGAGTAATAAGTATAATTATCATAGTTCTAGCAATAATAACTGCATAATATGGGTAATTATGCATGTTATATTGATAAAATGAGAAGTAATGAGTATAATTATTATAGTTCTGGCGATAATAACTGTATAATATGGGTAATAATGCATAACATATTGATAAAATTAGGAGTATTAAGTATAATTATTATAGCTCTAGCGATAATAACTGCATAATAGGGGTAATAATGCATGTTATACTGATAATAATATAAGTAGTAAGTATAACTATTATAGATCTAACGATAATAACTGTATAATATGGGTAATAATGCATGTTATACTAATAATAATATAAGTAATATGTATAACTATTATAGTTCTAGCGATAATAACTGTATAATATGATTAATAATGCATAACATATTGATAAAATTAGGAGTAATCAGTATAATTATTATAGTTCTAGCGTTAATAACTGCATAATATCGGTAATAGTGTATGTTATATTGATAATATTGGGAGTAATAAGTATATTTATTATAGTTCTGACGATAATAACAGTATAATATGGGTAATAATGCATGTTATATTGATAATATTGGGAGTAATAAGTATATTTATTATAGTTCTGACGATAATAACTGTTTAATATGGGTAATAATGCATAACATATTAATAAAATTAGGAGTAATAAGTATATTTATTATAGTTCTGACGATAATAACAGTATAATATGGGTAATAATGCATGGTATATTGATAATATTGGGAGTAATAAGTATAATTATTGTAGTTCTCGCGATAATAACTGCATAATATGGGTAATAATGCATGTTATATTGATAATATTGGGAGTAATAAGAATATTTATTGTAGTTCTCGCGATAATAACTGCTTAATATGGGTAATAATGCATAAGATATTGATAAAATTAGGAGTAATAAGTATAATTATTATAGTTCTAGCGATAATAACTGCATAATAGGGGTAATAATGCATGATATATTGATAATATTGGGAGTAATAAGTATATTTATTATAGTTCTGACGATAATAACAGTATAATATGGGTGATAATGCATGTTATATTGATAATATTGGGAGTTATAAGTATAATTATTGTAGTTCTAGCGATAATAACTGCATAATATGGGTAATAATGCATGTTATATTGATAATATTGGGAGTAATAAGTATATTTGTTATAGTTCTGACGATAATAACAGTATAATATGGGTAATAGTGCATGTTATATTGATAAAATTGGGAGCAATAGGTATATTTATTATAGTTCTGACGATAATAACAGTATAATACGGGTAATAATGCATGTTATATTGATAATATTGGGAGTAATAAGTATATTTATTATAGTTCTGACGATAATAACAGTATAATATGGGTAATAATGCATGTTATATAGATAATATTGGGAGTAATAAGTATATTTATTATAGTTCTGACGATAATAACTGTATAATATGGGTAATAATGCATAACATATTAATAAAATTAGGAGTATTAAGTATAATTATTATAGTTCTAGCGATAATAACTGCATAATGTGGGTAATAATGCATGATATATTGATAATATTGCGAGTAATAAGTATAATTATCATAGTTCTAGCAATAATAACTGCATAATATCGGTAATAGTGTATGTTATATTGATAATATTGGGAGTAATAAGTATATTTATTATAGTTCTGACGATAATAACAGTATAATATGGGTAATAATGCATGTTATATTGATAATATTTGGAGTGTTAAGTATAATTATTGTAGTTCTCGCGATAATAACTGCATAATATGGGTAATAATGCATGTTATATTGATAATATTGGGAGTAATAAGAATAATTATTGTAGTTCTCGCGATAATAACTGCTTAATATGGGTAATAATGCATAACATATTGATAAAATTAGGAGTAATAAGTATAATTATTATAGTTCTAGCGATAATAACTGCATAATAGGGGTAATAATGCATGATGTATTGATAATATTGCGAGTAATAAGTATAATTATCATAGTTCTAGCAATAATAGCTGCATAATATCGGTAATAGTGTATGTTATATTGATAATATTGGGAGTAATAAGTATATTTATTATAGTTCTGACGATAATAACAGTATAATATGGGTAATAATGCATAACATATTGATAAAATTAGGAGTAATAAGTATCATTATTATAGTTCTAGCGATAATAACTGCACAATATCGGTAATGTGCATGTTATATTGATAATATTGGGAGTAATAAGTATATTTATTATAGTTCTGACGATAATAACAGTATAATATGGGTAATAATGCATGGTATATTGATAATATTGGGAGTAATAAGTATAATTATTGTAGTTCTCGCGATAATAACTGCATAATATGGGTAATAATGTATGTTATATTGATAATATTGGGAGTAATAAGAATATTTATTGTAGTTCTCGCGATAATAACTGCTTAATATGGGTAATAATGCATAACATATTGATAAAATTAGGAGTAATAAGTATAATTATTATAGTTCTAGCGATAATAACTGCATAATAGGGGTAATAATGCATGTTATACTGATAATAATATAAGTAATAAGTATAACTATTATAGTTCTAACGATAATAACTGTATAATATGGGTAATAATGCATGTTATACTAATAATAATATAAGTAATATGTATAACTATTATAGTTCTAGCGATAATAACTGTATAATATGATTAATAATGCATAACATATTGATAAAATTAGGAGTAATCAGTATAATTATTATAGTTCTAGCGATAATAACTGCATAATATCGGTAATAGTGTATGTTATATTGATAATATTGGGAGTAATAAGTATATTTATTATAGTTCTGACGATAATAACAGTATAATATGGGTGTTAATGCATGTTATATTGATAATATTGGGAGTTATAAGTATAATTATTGTAGTTCTAGCGATAATAACTGCATAATATGGGTAATAATGCATGTTATATTGATAAAATGAGGAGTAATAAGTATAATTATTATAGTTCTGGCGATAATAACTGCATAATATGGGTAATAATGCATGTTATACTGATAATATTGGAGTAATAAGTATAATTATTACAGTTCTGGCGATAATAACTGCATAATATGGGTAATAATGCATGTTACATTGATAATATTGGGAGTAATAAGTATATTTATTATAGTTCTGACGATAATAACCGTATAATATGGGTAATAATGCATGTTATATTGATAATATTCGGAGTAATAAGTATAATTATTATATTTCTGGCGATAATAACTGCATAATATGGGTAACAATGCATGTTGTACTGATAATAATGTAAGAAACAAGTAAAACTATTATAGTTCTAGCGATAATAACTGCATAATATGGGTAGTAATGCATGTTATATTGATAATATTGGGAGTAATAAGTATATTTGTTATAGTTCTGACGATAATAACAGTATAATATGGGTAATAGTGCATGTTATATTGATAAAATTGGGAGTAATAAGTATATTTATTATAGTTCTGACGATAATAACAGTATAATACGGGTAATAATACATGTTATGTTGATAATATTGGGAGTACTAAGTATAATTATCATAGTTCTAGCAATAATAATTGCATAATTAGGGTAATAATGCATGTTATATTGATAAAATGAGGAGTAATAAGTATAATTATTATAGTTCTGGCGATAATAACTGTATAATATGGGTAATAATGCATAACATATTGATAAAATTAGGAGTATTAAGTATAATTATTATAGCTCTAGCGATAATAACTGCATAATAAGGGTAATAATGCATGTTATACTGATAATAATATAAGTAATAAGTATAACTATTATAGTTCTAGCGATAATAACTGTATAATATGGGTAATAATGCATAACATATTGTTAAAATTAGGAGTAATAAGTACAATTATTATAGTTCTAGCGATAATAACTGCACAATATCGGTAATGTGCATGTTATATTGATAATATTGGGAGTAATAAGTATAATTATTATAGTTCTGGCGATAATAACTGTATAATATGGGTAATAATGCATAACATATTGATAAAATTAGGAGTATTAAGTATAATTTTTATAGCTCTAGCGATAATAACTGCATAATAGGGGTAATTATGCATGTTATACTGATAATAGTATTAGTAATAAGTATAACTATTATAGTTCTAACGATAATAACTGTATAATATGGGTAATAATGCATGTTATACTAATAATAATATAAGTAATATGTATAACTATTATAGTTCTAGCGATAATAACTGTATAATATGATTAATAATGCATAACATATTGATAAAATTAGGAGTAATCAGTATAATTATTATAGTTCTAGCGATAATAACTGCATAATATCGGTAATAGTGTATGTTATATTGATAATATTGGGAGTAATAAGTATATTTATTATAGTTCTGACGATAATAACAGTATAATATGGGTGATAATGCATGTTATATTGATAATATTGGGAGTTATAAGTATAATTATTGTAGTTCTAGCGATAATAACTGCATAATATGGGTAATAATGCATGTTATATTGATAATATTGGGAGTAATAAGTATATTTGTTATCGTTCTGACGATAATAACAGTATAATATGGGTAATAGTGCATGTTATATTGATAAAATTGGGAGCAATAGGTATATTTATTATAGTTCTGACGATAATAACAGTATAATACGGGTAATAATGCATGTTATATTGATAATATTGGGAGTAATAAGTATATTTATTATAGTTCTGACGATAATAACAGTATAATATGGGTAATAATGCATGTTATATTGATAATATTTGGAGTGTTAAGTATAATTATTGTAGTTCTCGCGATAATAACTGCATAATATGGGTAATAATGCATGTTATATTGATAATATTGGGAGTAATAAGAACAATTATTGTAGTTCTCGCGATAATAACTGCTTAATATGGGTAATAATGCATAACATATTGTTAAAATTAGGAGTAATAAGTATAATTATTATAGTTCTAGCGATAATAACTGCATAATAGGGGTAATAATGCATGATATATTGATAATATTGCGAGTAATAAGTATAATTATCATAGTTCTAGCAATAATAACTGCATAATATCGGTAATAGTGTATGTTATATTGATAATATTGGGAGTAATAAGTATATTTATTATAGTTCTGGCGATAATAACTGTATAATATGGGTAATAATGCATAACATATTGATAAAATTAGGAGTATTAAGTATAATTATTATAGCTCTAGCGATAATAACTGCATAATAGGGGTAATAATGCATGTTATACTGATAATAATATAAGTAAGAAGTATAACTATTATAGTTCTAACGATAATAACTGTATAATATGGGTAATAATGCATGTTATACTAATAATAATATAAGTAATATGTATAACTATTATAGTTCTAGCGATAATAACTGTATAATATGATTAATAATGCATAACATATTGATAAAATTAGGAGTAATCAGTATAATTATTATAGTTCTAGCGATAATAACTGCATAATATCGGTAATAGTGTATGTTATATTGATAATATTGGGACTAATAAGTATATTTATTATAGTTCTGACGATAATAACAGTATAATATGGGTGATAATGCATGTTATATTGATAATATTGGGAGTTATAAGTATAATTATTGTAGTTCTAGCGATAATAACTGCATAATATGGGTAATAATGCATGTTATATTGATAAAATGAGGAGTAATAAGTATAATTATTATAGTCCTATCGATAATAACTGCACAATATCGGTAATAGTGCATGTTACATTGATAATAATAAAAGTAATAAGTATAATTAATATAGTTCGAGCGATAATAACTGCATAATATGGGTAATAATGCATGTTATATTGGTAAAATGAGGAGTAATAAGTATAATTGTTATAGTTCTGGCGATAAGAACTGCATAGTATTGGTAATCATGCATGTTACATTGATAACAGTAAAAGTAATAAGTATAATTATTGTAGTTCTAGCGATAATAACTGCATAGTATGGGTAATTATGCATGTTATATTGGTAATATTGGGAGTAATAAGTATATTTATTATAGTTCTGACGATAATAACAGTATAATATGGGTGTTAATGCATGTTATATTGATAATATTGGGAGTTATAAGTATAATTATTGTAGTTCTAGCGATAATAACTGCATAATATGGGTAATAATGCATGTTATATTGATAAAATGAGGAGTAATAAGTATAATTATTATAGTTCTGGCGATAATAACTGCATAATATGGGTAATAATGCATGTTATACTGATAATATTGGAGTAATAAGTATAATTATTATAGTTCTGGCGATAATAACTGCATAATATGGGTAATAATGCATGTTACATTGATAATATTGGGAGTAATAAGTATATTTATTATAGTTCTGACGATAATAACCGTATAATATGGGTAATAATGCATGTTATATTGATAATATTCGGAGTAATAAGTATAATTATTATATTTCTGGCGATAATAACTGCATAATATGGGTAACAATGCATGTTGTACTGATAATAATGTAAGAAACAAGTAAAACTATTATAGTTCTAGCGATAATAACTGCATAATATGGGTAGTAATGCATGTTATACTGATAATAATATAAGTAATAAGTATAACTATTATAGTTCTAGCGATAATAACTGTATAATATGGGTAATAATGCATAACATATTGATAAAATTAGGAGTATTAAGTATAATTATTATAGCTCTAGCGATAATAACTGCATAATAAGGGTAATAATGCATGTTATACTGATAATAATATAAGTAATAAGTATAACTATTATAGTTCTAGCGATAATAACTGTATAATATGGGTAATAATGCATAACATATTGTTAAAATTAGGAGTAATAAGTACAATTATTATAGTTCTAGCGATAATAACTGCACAATATCGGTAATGTGCATGTTATATTGATAATATTGGGAGTAATAAGTATAATTATTATAGTTCTGGCGATAATAACTGTATAATATGGGTAATAATGCATAACATATTGATAAAATTAGGAGTATTAAGTATAATTATTATAGCTCTAGCGATAATAACTGCATAATAGGGGTAATAATGCATGTTATACTGATAATAGTATAAGTAATAAGTATAACTATTATAGTTCTAACGATAATAACTGTATAATATGGGTAATAATGCATGTTATACTAATAATAATATAAGTAATATGTATAACTATTATAGTTCTAGCGATAATAACTGTATAATATGATTAATAATGCATAACATATTGATAAAATTAGGAGTAATCAGTATAATTATTATAGTTCTAGCGATAATAACTGCATAATATCGGTAATAGTGTATGTTATATTGATAATATTGGGAGTAATAAGTATATTTATTATAGTTCTGACGATAATAACAGTATAATATGGGTGATAATGCATGTTATATTGATAATATTGGGAGTTATAAGTATAATTATTGTAGTTCTAGCGATAATAACTGCATAATATGGGTAATAATGCATGTTATATTGATAATATTGGGAGTAATAAGTATATTTGTTATCGTTCTGACGATAATAACAGTATAATATGGGTAATAGTGCATGTTATATTGATAAAATTGGGAGCAATAGGTATATTTATTATAGTTCTGACGATAATAACAGTATAATACGGGTAATAATGCATGTTATATTGATAATATTGGGAGTAATAAGTATATTTATTATAGTTCTGACGATAATAACAGTATAATATGGGTAATAATGCATGTTATATTGATAATATTTGGAGTGTTAAGTATAATTATTGTAGTTCTCGCGATAATAACTGCATAATATGGGTAATAATGCATGTTATATTGATAATATTGGGAGTAATAAGAACAATTATTGTAGTTCTCGCGATAATAACTGCTTAATATGGGTAATAATGCATAACATATTGTTAAAATTAGGAGTAATAAGTATAATTATTATAGTTCTAGCGATAATAACTGCATAATAGGGGTAATAATGCATGATATATTGATAATATTGCGAGTAATAAGTATAATTATCATAGTTCTAGCAATAATAACTGCATAATATCGGTAATAGTGTATGTTATATTGATAATATTGGGAGTAATAAGTATATTTATTATAGTTCTGGCGATAATAACTGTATAATATGGGTAATAATGCATAACATATTGATAAAATTAGGAGTATTAAGTATAATTATTATAGCTCTAGCGATAATAACTGCATAATAGGGGTAATAATGCATGTTATACTGATAATAATATAAGTAAGAAGTATAACTATTATAGTTCTAACGATAATAACTGTATAATATGGGTAATAATGCATGTTATACTAATAATAATATAAGTAATATGTATAACTATTATAGTTCTAGCGATAATAACTGTATAATATGATTAATAATGCATAACATATTGATAAAATTAGGAGTAATCAGTATAATTATTATAGTTCTAGCGATAATAACTGCATAATATCGGTAATAGTGTATGTTATATTGATAATATTGGGACTAATAAGTATATTTATTATAGTTCTGACGATAATAACAGTATAATATGGGTGATAATGCATGTTATATTGATAATATTGGGAGTTATAAGTATAATTATTGTAGTTCTAGCGATAATAACTGCATAATATGGGTAATAATGCATGTTATATTGATAAAATGAGGAGTAATAAGTATAATTATTATAGTCCTATCGATAATAACTGCACAATATCGGTAATAGTGCATGTTACATTGATAATAATAAAAGTAATAAGTATAATTAATATAGTTCGAGCGATAATAACTGCATAATATGGGTAATAATGCATGTTATATTGGTAAAATGAGGAGTAATAAGTATAATTGTTATAGTTCTGGCGATAAGAACTGCATAGTATTGGTAATCATGCATGTTACATTGATAACAGTAAAAGTAATAAGTATAATTATTGTAGTTCTAGCGATAATAACTGCATAGTATGGGTAATTATGCATGTTATATTGGTAATATTGGGAGTAATAAGTATATTTATTATAGTTCTGACGATAATAACAGTATAATATGGGTGTTAATGCATGTTATATTGATAATATTGGGAGTTATAAGTATAATTATTGTAGTTCTAGCGATAATAACTGCATAATATGGGTAATAATGCATGTTATATTGATAAAATGAGGAGTAATAAGTATAATTATTATAGTTCTGGCGATAATAACTGCATAATATGGGTAATAATGCATGTAATACTGATAATATTGGAGTAATAAGTATAATTATTATAGTTCTGGCGATAATAACTGCATAATATGGGTAATAATGCATGTTACATTGATAATATTGGGAGTAATAAGTATATTTATTATAGTTCTGACGATAATAACCGTATAATATGGGTAATAATGCATGTTATATTGATAATATTCGGAGTAATAAGTATAATTATTATATTTCTGGCGATAATAACTGCATAATATGGGTAACAATGCATGTTGTACTGATAATAATGTAAGAAACAAGTAAAACTATTATAGTTCTAGCGATAATAACTGCATAATATGGGTAGTAATGCATGTTATATTGATAATATTGGGAGTAATAAGTATATTTGTTATAGTTCTGACGATAATAACAGTATAATATGGGTAATAGTGCATGTTATATTGATAAAATTGGGAGTAATAAGTATATTTATTATAGTTCTGACGATAATAACAGTATAATACGGGTAATAATACATGTTATGTTGATAATATTGGGAGTACTAAGTATAATTATCATAGTTCTAGCAATAATAATTGCATAATTAGGGTAATAATGCATGTTATATTGATAAAATGAGGAGTAATAAGTATAATTATTATAGTTCTGGCGATAATAACTGTATAATATGGGTAATAATGCATAACATATTGATAAAATTAGGAGTATTAAGTATAATTATTATAGCTCTAGCGATAATAACTGCATAATAAGGGTAATAATGCATGTTATACTGATAATAATATAAGTAATAAGTATAACTATTATAGTTCTAGCGATAATAACTGTATAATATGGGTAATAATGCATAACATATTGTTAAAATTAGGAGTAATAAGTACAATTATTATAGTTCTAGCGATAATAACTGCACAATATCGGTAATGTGCATGTTATATTGATAATATTGGGAGTAATAAGTATAATTATTATAGTTCTGGCGATAATAACTGTATAATATGGGTAATAATGCATAACATATTGATAAAATTAGGAGTATTAAGTATAATTATTATAGCTCTAGCGATAATAACTGCATAATAGGGGTAATAATGCATGTTATAGTGATAATAGTATAAGTAATAAGTATAACTATTATAGTTCTAACGATAATAACTGTATAATATGGGTAATAATGCATGTTATACTAATAATAATATAAGTAATATGTATAACTATTATAGTTCTAGCGATAATAACTGTATAATATGATTAATAATGCGTAACATATTGATAAAATTAGGAGTAATCAGTATAATTATTATAGTTCTAGCGATAATAACTGCATAATATCGGTAATAGTGTATGTTATATTGATAATATTGGGAGCAATAGGTATATTTATTATAGTTCTGACGATAATAACAGTATAATACGGGTAATAATGCATGTTATATTGATAATATTGGGAGTAATAAGTATATTTATTATAGTTCTGACGATAATAACAGTATAATATGGGTAATAATGCATGTTATATTGATAATATTTGGAGTGTTAAGTATAATTATTGTAGTTCTCGCGATAATAACTGCATAATATGGGTAATAATGCATGTTATATTGATAATATTGGGAGTAATAAGAACAATTATTGTAGTTCTCGCGATAATAACTGCTTAATATGGGTAATAATGCATAACATATTGTTAAAATTAGGAGTAATAAGTATAATTATTATAGTTCTAGCGATAATAACTGCATAATAGGGGTAATAATGCATGATATATTGATAATATTGCGAGTAATAAGTATAATTATCATAGTTCTAGCAATAATAACTGCATAATATCGGTAATAGTGTATGTTATATTGATAATATTGGGAGTAATAAGTATATTTATTATAGTTCTGGCGATAATAACTGTATAATATGGGTAATAATGCATAACATATTGATAAAATTAGGAGTATTAAGTATAATTATTATAGCTCTAGCGATAATAACTGCATAATAGGGGTAATAATGCATGTTATACTGATAATAATATAAGTAAGAAGTATAACTATTATAGTTCTAACGATAATAACTGTATAATATGGGTAATAATGCATGTTATACTAATAATAATATAAGTAATATGTATAACTATTATAGTTCTAGCGATAATAACTGTATAATATGATTAATAATGCATAACATATTGATAAAATTAGGAGTAATCAGTATAATTATTATAGTTCTAGCGATAATAACTGCATAATATCGGTAATAGTGTATGTTATATTGATAATATTGGGACTAATAAGTATATTTATTATAGTTCTGACGATAATAACAGTATAATATGGGTGATAATGCATGTTATATTGATAATATTGGGAGTTATAAGTATAATTATTGTAGTTCTAGCGATAATAACTGCATAATATGGGTAATAATGCATGTTATATTGATAAAATGAGGAGTAATAAGTATAATTATTATAGTCCTATCGATAATAACTGCACAATATCGGTAATAGTGCATGTTACATTGATAATAATAAAAGTAATAAGTATAATTAATATAGTTCGAGCGATAATAACTGCATAATATGGGTAATAATGCATGTTATATTGGTAAAATGAGGAGTAATAAGTATAATTGTTATAGTTCTGGCGATAAGAACTGCATAGTATTGGTAATCATGCATGTTACATTGATAACAGTAAAAGTAATAAGTATAATTATTGTAGTTCTAGCGATAATAACTGCATAGTATGGGTAATTATGCATGTTATATTGGTAATATTGGGAGTAATAAGTATATTTATTATAGTTCTGACGATAATAACAGTATAATATGGGTGTTAATGCATGTTATATTGATAATATTGGGAGTTATAAGTATAATTATTGTAGTTCTAGCGATAATAACTGCATAATATGGGTAATAATGCATGTTATATTGATAAAATGAGGAGTAATAAGTATAATTATTATAGTTCTGGCGATAATAACTGCATAATATGGGTAATAATGCATGTTATACTGATAATATTGGAGTAATAAGTATAATTATTATAGTTCTGGCGATAATAACTGCATAATATGGGTAATAATGCATGTTACATTGATAATATTGGGAGTAATAAGTATATTTATTATAGTTCTGACGATAATAACCGTATAATATGGGTAATAATGCATGTTATATTGATAATATTCGGAGTAATAAGTATAATTATTATATTTCTGGCGATAATAACTGCATAATATGGGTAACAATGCATGTTGTACTGATAATAATGTAAGAAACAAGTAAAACTATTATAGTTCTAGCGATAATAACTGCATAATATGGGTAGTAATGCATGTTATACTGATAATAATATAAGTAATAAGTATAACTATTATAGTTCTAGCGATAATAACTGTATAATATGGGTAATAATGCATAACATATTGATAAAATTAGGAGTATTAAGTATAATTATTATAGCTCTAGCGATAATAACTGCATAATAAGGGTAATAATGCATGTTATACTGATAATAATATAAGTAATAAGTATAACTATTATAGTTCTAGCGATAATAACTGTATAATATGGGTAATAATGCATAACATATTGTTAAAATTAGGAGTAATAAGTACAATTATTATAGTTCTAGCGATAATAACTGCACAATATCGGTAATGTGCATGTTATATTGATAATATTGGGAGTAATAAGTATAATTATTATAGTTCTGGCGATAATAACTGTATAATATGGGTAATAATGCATAACATATTGATAAAATTAGGAGTATTAAGTATAATTATTATAGCTCTAGCGATAATAACTGCATAATAGGGGTAATAATGCATGTTATACTGATAATAGTATAAGTAATAAGTATAACTATTATAGTTCTAACGATAATAACTGTATAATATGGGTAATAATGCATGTTATACTAATAATAATATAAGTAATATGTATAACTATTATAGTTCTAGCGATAATAACTGTATAATATGATTAATAATGCATAACATATTGATAAAATTAGGAGTAATCAGTATAATTATTATAGTTCTAGCGATAATAACTGCATAATATCGGTAATAGTGTATGTTATATTGATAATATTGGGAGTAATAAGTATATTTATTATAGTTCTGACGATAATAACAGTATAATATGGGTGATAATGCATGTTATATTGATAATATTGGGAGTTATAAGTATAATTATTGTAGTTCTAGCGATAATAACTGCATAATATGGGTAATAATGCATGTTATATTGATAATATTGGGAGTAATAAGTATATTTGTTATCGTTCTGACGATAATAACAGTATAATATGGGTAATAGTGCATGTTATATTGATAAAATTGGGAGCAATAGGTATATTTATTATAGTTCTGACGATAATAACAGTATAATACGGGTAATAATGCATGTTATATTGATAATATTGGGAGTAATAAGTATATTTATTATAGTTCTGACGATAATAACAGTATAATATGGGTAATAATGCATGTTATATTGATAATATTTGGAGTGTTAAGTATAATTATTGTAGTTCTCGCGATAATAACTGCATAATATGGGTAATAATGCATGTTATATTGATAATATTGGGAGTAATAAGAACAATTATTGTAGTTCTCGCGATAATAACTGCTTAATATGGGTAATAATGCATAACATATTGTTAAAATTAGGAGTAATAAGTATAATTATTATAGTTCTAGCGATAATAACTGCATAATAGGGGTAATAATGCATGATATATTGATAATATTGCGAGTAATAAGTATAATTATCATAGTTCTAGCAATAATAACTGCATAATATCGGTAATAGTGTATGTTATATTGATAATATTGGGAGTAATAAGTATATTTATTATAGTTCTGGCGATAATAACTGTATAATATGGGTAATAATGCATAACATATTGATAAAATTAGGAGTATTAAGTATAATTATTATAGCTCTAGCGATAATAACTGCATAATAGGGGTAATAATGCATGTTATACTGATAATAATATAAGTAAGAAGTATAACTATTATAGTTCTAACGATAATAACTGTATAATATGGGTAATAATGCATGTTATACTAATAATAATATAAGTAATATGTATAACTATTATAGTTCTAGCGATAATAACTGTATAATATGATTAATAATGCATAACATATTGATAAAATTAGGAGTAATCAGTATAATTATTATAGTTCTAGCGATAATAACTGCATAATATCGGTAATAGTGTATGTTATATTGATAATATTGGGACTAATAAGTATATTTATTATAGTTCTGACGATAATAACAGTATAATATGGGTGATAATGCATGTTATATTGATAATATTGGGAGTTATAAGTATAATTATTGTAGTTCTAGCGATAATAACTGCATAATATGGGTAATAATGCATGTTATATTGATAAAATGAGGAGTAATAAGTATAATTATTATAGTCCTATCGATAATAACTGCACAATATCGGTAATAGTGCATGTTACATTGATAATAATAAAAGTAATAAGTATAATTAATATAGTTCGAGCGATAATAACTGCATAATATGGGTAATAATGCATGTTATATTGGTAAAATGAGGAGTAATAAGTATAATTGTTATAGTTCTGGCGATAAGAACTGCATAGTATTGGTAATCATGCATGTTACATTGATAACAGTAAAAGTAATAAGTATAATTATTGTAGTTCTAGCGATAATAACTGCATAGTATGGGTAATTATGCATGTTATATTGGTAATATTGGGAGTAATAAGTATATTTATTATAGTTCTGACGATAATAACAGTATAATATGGGTGTTAATGCATGTTATATTGATAATATTGGGAGTTATAAGTATAATTATTGTAGTTCTAGCGATAATAACTGCATAATATGGGTAATAATGCATGTTATATTGATAAAATGAGGAGTAATAAGTATAATTATTATAGTTCTGGCGATAATAACTGCATAATATGGGTAATAATGCATGTTATACTGATAATATTGGAGTAATAAGTATAATTATTATAGTTCTGGCGATAATAACTGCATAATATGGGTAATAATGCATGTTACATTGATAATATTGGGAGTAATAAGTATATTTATTATAGTTCTGACGATAATAACCGTATAATATGGGTAATAATGCATGTTATATTGATAATATTCGGAGTAATAAGTATAATTATTATATTTCTGGCGATAATAACTGCATAATATGGGTAACAATGCATGTTGTACTGATAATAATGTAAGAAACAAGTAAAACTATTATAGTTCTAGCGATAATAACTGCATAATATGGGTAGTAATGCATGTTATATTGATAATATTGGGAGTAATAAGTATATTTGTTATAGTTCTGACGATAATAACAGTATAATATGGGTAATAGTGCATGTTATATTGATAAAATTGGGAGTAATAAGTATATTTATTATAGTTCTGACGATAATAACAGTATAATACGGGTAATAATACATGTTATGTTGATAATATTGGGAGTACTAAGTATAATTATCATAGTTCTAGCAATAATAATTGCATAATTAGGGTAATAATGCATGTTATATTGATAAAATGAGGAGTAATAAGTATAATTATTATAGTTCTGGCGATAATAACTGTATAATATGGGTAATAATGCATAACATATTGATAAAATTAGGAGTATTAAGTATAATTATTATAGCTCTAGCGATAATAACTGCATAATAAGGGTAATAATGCATGTTATACTGATAATAATATAAGTAATAAGTATAACTATTATAGTTCTAGCGATAATAACTGTATAATATGGGTAATAATGCATAACATATTGTTAAAATTAGGAGTAATAAGTACAATTATTATAGTTCTAGCGATAATAACTGCACAATATCGGTAATGTGCATGTTATATTGATAATATTGGGAGTAATAAGTATAATTATTATAGTTCTGGCGATAATAACTGTATAATATGGGTAATAATGCATAACATATTGATAAAATTAGGAGTATTAAGTATAATTATTATAGCTCTAGCGATAATAACTGCATAATAGGGGTAATAATGCATGTTATACTGATAATAGTATAAGTAATAAGTATAACTATTATAGTTCTAACGATAATAACTGTATAATATGGGTAATAATGCATGTTATACTAATAATAATATAAGTAATATGTATAACTATTATAGTTCTAGCGATAATAACTGTATAATATGATTAATAATGCGTAACATATTGATAAAATTAGGAGTAATCAGTATAATTATTATAGTTCTAGCGATAATAACTGCATAATATCGGTAATAGTGTATGTTATATTGATAATATTGGGAGCAATAGGTATATTTATTATAGTTCTGACGATAATAACAGTATAATACGGGTAATAATGCATGTTATATTGATAATATTGGGAGTAATAAGTATATTTATTATAGTTCTGACGATAATAACAGTATAATATGGGTAATAATGCATGTTATATTGATAATATTTGGAGTGTTAAGTATAATTATTGTAGTTCTCGCGATAATAACTGCATAATATGGGTAATAATGCATGTTATATTGATAATATTGGGAGTAATAAGAACAATTATTGTAGTTCTCGCGATAATAACTGCTTAATATGGGTAATAATGCATAACATATTGTTAAAATTAGGAGTAATAAGTATAATTATTATAGTTCTAGCGATAATAACTGCATAATAGGGGTAATAATGCATGATATATTGATAATATTGCGAGTAATAAGTATAATTATCATAGTTCTAGCAATAATAACTGCATAATATCGGTAATAGTGTATGTTATATTGATAATATTGGGAGTAATAAGTATATTTATTATAGTTCTGGCGATAATAACTGTATAATATGGGTAATAATGCATAACATATTGATAAAATTAGGAGTATTAAGTATAATTATTATAGCTCTAGCGATAATAACTGCATAATAGGGGTAATAATGCATGTTATACTGATAATAATATAAGTAAGAAGTATAACTATTATAGTTCTAACGATAATAACTGTATAATATGGGTAATAATGCATGTTATACTAATAATAATATAAGTAATATGTATAACTATTATAGTTCTAGCGATAATAACTGTATAATATGATTAATAATGCATAACATATTGATAAAATTAGGAGTAATCAGTATAATTATTATAGTTCTAGCGATAATAACTGCATAATATCGGTAATAGTGTATGTTATATTGATAATATTGGGACTAATAAGTATATTTATTATAGTTCTGACGATAATAACAGTATAATATGGGTGATAATGCATGTTATATTGATAATATTGGGAGTTATAAGTATAATTATTGTAGTTCTAGCGATAATAACTGCATAATATGGGTAATAATGCATGTTATATTGATAAAATGAGGAGTAATAAGTATAATTATTATAGTCCTATCGATAATAACTGCACAATATCGGTAATAGTGCATGTTACATTGATAATAATAAAAGTAATAAGTATAATTAATATAGTTCGAGCGATAATAACTGCATAATATGGGTAATAATGCATGTTATATTGGTAAAATGAGGAGTAATAAGTATAATTGTTATAGTTCTGGCGATAAGAACTGCATAGTATTGGTAATCATGCATGTTACATTGATAACAGTAAAAGTAATAAGTATAATTATTGTAGTTCTAGCGATAATAACTGCATAGTATGGGTAATTATGCATGTTATATTGGTAATATTGGGAGTAATAAGTATATTTATTATAGTTCTGACGATAATAACAGTATAATATGGGTGTTAATGCATGTTATATTGATAATATTGGGAGTTATAAGTATAATTATTGTAGTTCTAGCGATAATAACTGCATAATATGGGTAATAATGCATGTTATATTGATAAAATGAGGAGTAATAAGTATAATTATTATAGTTCTGGCGATAATAACTGCATAATATGGGTAATAATGCATGTTATACTGATAATATTGGAGTAATAAGTATAATTATTATAGTTCTGGCGATAATAACTGCATAATATGGGTAATAATGCATGTTACATTGATAATATTGGGAGTAATAAGTATATTTATTATAGTTCTGACGATAATAACCGTATAATATGGGTAATAATGCATGTTATATTGATAATATTCGGAGTAATAAGTATAATTATTATATTTCTGGCGATAATAACTGCATAATATGGGTAACAATGCATGTTGTACTGATAACAATGTAAGAAACAAGTAAAACTATTATAGTTCTAGCGATAATAACTGCATAATATGGGTAGTAATGCATGTTATACTGATAATAATATAAGTAATAAGTATAACTATTATAGTTCTAGCGATAATAACTGTATAATATGGGTAATAATGCATAACATATTGATAAAATTAGGAGTATTAAGTATAATTATTATAGCTCTAGCGATAATAACTGCATAATAAGGGTAATAATGCATGTTATACTGATAATAATATAAGTAATAAGTATAACTATTATAGTTCTAGCGATAATAACTGTATAATATGGGTAATAATGCATAACATATTGTTAAAATTAGGAGTAATAAGTACAATTATTATAGTTCTAGCGATAATAACTGCACAATATCGGTAATGTGCATGTTATATTGATAATATTGGGAGTAATAAGTATAATTATTATAGTTCTGGCGATAATAACTGTATAATATGGGTAATAATGCATAACATATTGATAAAATTAGGAGTATTAAGTATAATTATTATAGCTCTAGCGATAATAACTGCATAATAGGGGTAATAATGCATGTTATACTGATAATAGTATAAGTAATAAGTATAACTATTATAGTTCTAACGATAATAACTGTATAATATGGGTAATAATGCATGTTATACTAATAATAATATAAGTAATATGTATAACTATTATAGTTCTAGCGATAATAACTGTATAATATGATTAATAATGCATAACATATTGATAAAATTAGGAGTAATCAGTATAATTATTATAGTTCTAGCGATAATAACTGCATAATATCGGTAATAGTGTATGTTATATTGATAATATTGGGAGTAATAAGTATATTTATTATAGTTCTGACGATAATAACAGTATAATATGGGTGATAATGCATGTTATATTGATAATATTGGGAGTTATAAGTATAATTATTGTAGTTCTAGCGATAATAACTGCATAATATGGGTAATAATGCATGTTATATTGATAATATTGGGAGTAATAAGTATATTTGTTATCGTTCTGACGATAATAACAGTATAATATGGGTAATAGTGCATGTTATATTGATAAAATTGGGAGCAATAGGTATATTTATTATAGTTCTGACGATAATAACAGTATAATACGGGTAATAATGCATGTTATATTGATAATATTGGGAGTAATAAGTATATTTATTATAGTTCTGACGATAATAACAGTATAATATGGGTAATAATGCATGTTATATTGATAATATTTGGAGTGTTAAGTATAATTATTGTAGTTCTCGCGATAATAACTGCATAATATGGGTAATAATGCATGTTATATTGATAATATTGGGAGTAATAAGAACAATTATTGTAGTTCTCGCGATAATAACTGCTTAATATGGGTAATAATGCATAACATATTGTTAAAATTAGGAGTAATAAGTATAATTATTATAGTTCTAGCGATAATAACTGCATAATAGGGGTAATAATGCATGATATATTGATAATATTGCGAGTAATAAGTATAATTATCATAGTTCTAGCAATAATAACTGCATAATATCGGTAATAGTGTATGTTATATTGATAATATTGGGAGTAATAAGTATATTTATTATAGTTCTGGCGATAATAACTGTATAATATGGGTAATAATGCATAACATATTGATAAAATTAGGAGTATTAAGTATAATTATTATAGCTCTAGCGATAATAACTGCATAATAGGGGTAATAATGCATGTTATACTGATAATAATATAAGTAAGAAGTATAACTATTATAGTTCTAACGATAATAACTGTATAATATGGGTAATAATGCATGTTATACTAATAATAATATAAGTAATATGTATAACTATTATAGTTCTAGCGATAATAACTGTATAATATGATTAATAATGCATAACATATTGATAAAATTAGGAGTAATCAGTATAATTATTATAGTTCTAGCGATAATAACTGCATAATATCGGTAATAGTGTATGTTATATTGATAATATTGGGACTAATAAGTATATTTATTATAGTTCTGACGATAATAACAGTATAATATGGGTGATAATGCATGTTATATTGATAATATTGGGAGTTATAAGTATAATTATTGTAGTTCTAGCGATAATAACTGCATAATATGGGTAATAATGCATGTTATATTGATAAAATGAGGAGTAATAAGTATAATTATTATAGTCCTATCGATAATAACTGCACAATATCGGTAATAGTGCATGTTACATTGATAATAATAAAAGTAATAAGTATAATTAATATAGTTCGAGCGATAATAACTGCATAATATGGGTAATAATGCATGTTATATTGGTAAAATGAGGAGTAATAAGTATAATTGTTATAGTTCTGGCGATAAGAACTGCATAGTATTGGTAATCATGCATGTTACATTGATAACAGTAAAAGTAATAAGTATAATTATTGTAGTTCTAGCGATAATAACTGCATAGTATGGGTAATTATGCATGTTATATTGGTAATATTGGGAGTAATAAGTATATTTATTATAGTTCTGACGATAATAACAGTATAATATGGGTGTTAATGCATGTTATATTGATAATATTGGGAGTTATAAGTATAATTATTGTAGTTCTAGCGATAATAACTGCATAATATGGGTAATAATGCATGTTATATTGATACAATGAGGAGTAATAAGTATAATTATTATAGTTCTGGCGATAATAACTGCATAATATGGGTAATAATGCATGTTATACTGATAATATTGGAGTAATAAGTATAATTATTATAGTTCTGGCGATAATAACTGCATAATATGGGTAATAATGCATGTTATACTAATAATAATATAAGTAATATGTATAACTATTATAGTTCTAGCGATAATAACTGTATAATATGATTAATAATGCATAACATATTGATAAAATTAGGAGTAATCAGTATAATTATTATAGTTCTAGCGATAATAACTGCATAATATCGGTAATAGTGTATGTTATATTGATAATATTGGGACTAATAAGTATATTTATTATAGTTCTGACGATAATAACAGTATAATATGGGTGATAATGCATGTTATATTGATAATATTGGGAGTTATAAGTATAATTATTGTAGTTCTAGCGATAATAACTGCATAATATGGGTAATAATGCATGTTATATTGATAAAATGAGGAGTAATAAGTATAATTATTATAGTCCTATCGATAATAACTGCACAATATCGGTAATAGTGCATGTTACATTGATAATAATAAAAGTAATAAGTATAATTAATATAGTTCGAGCGATAATAACTGCATAATATGGGTAATAATGCATGTTATATTGGTAAAATGAGGAGTAATAAGTATAATTGTTATAGTTCTGGCGATAAGAACTGCATAGTATTGGTAATCATGCATGTTACATTGATAACAGTAAAAGTAATAAGTATAATTATTGTAGTTCTAGCGATAATAACTGCATAGTATGGGTAATTATGCATGTTATATTGGTAATATTGGGAGTAATAAGTATATTTATTATAGTTCTGACGATAATAACAGTATAATATGGGTGTTAATGCATGTTATATTGATAATATTGGGAGTTATAAGTATAATTATTGTAGTTCTAGCGATAATAACTGCATAATATGGGTAATAATGCATGTTATATTGATAAAATGAGGAGTAATAAGTATAATTATTATAGTTCTGGCGATAATAACTGCATAATATGGGTAATAATGCATGTTATACTGATAATATTGGAGTAATAAGTATAATTATTATAGTTCTGGCGATAATAACTGCATAATATGGGTAATAATGCATGTTACATTGATAATATTGGGAGTAATAAGTATATTTATTATAGTTCTGACGATAATAACCGTATAATATGGGTAATAATGCATGTTATATTGATAATATTCGGAGTAATAAGTATAATTATTATATTTCTGGCGATAATAACTGCATAATATGGGTAACAATGCATGTTGTACTGATAACAATGTAAGAAACAAGTAAAACTATTATAGTTCTAGCGATAATAACTGCATAATATGGGTAGTAATGCATGTTATACTGATAATAATATAAGTAATAAGTATAACTATTATAGTTCTAGCGATAATAACTGTATAATATGGGTAATAATGCATAACATATTGATAAAATTAGGAGTATTAAGTATAATTATTATAGCTCTAGCGATAATAACTGCATAATAAGGGTAATAATGCATGTTATACTGATAATAATATAAGTAATAAGTATAACTATTATAGTTCTAGCGATAATAACTGTATAATATGGGTAATAATGCATAACATATTGTTAAAATTAGGAGTAATAAGTACAATTATTATAGTTCTAGCGATAATAACTGCACAATATCGGTAATGTGCATGTTATATTGATAATATTGGGAGTAATAAGTATAATTATTATAGTTCTGGCGATAATAACTGTATAATATGGGTAATAATGCATAACATATTGATAAAATTAGGAGTATTAAGTATAATTATTATAGCTCTAGCGATAATAACTGCATAATAGGGGTAATAATGCATGTTATACTGATAATAGTATAAGTAATAAGTATAACTATTATAGTTCTAACGATAATAACTGTATAATATGGGTAATAATGCATGTTATACTAATAATAATATAAGTAATATGTATAACTATTATAGTTCTAGCGATAATAACTGTATAATATGATTAATAATGCATAACATATTGATAAAATTAGGAGTAATCAGTATAATTATTATAGTTCTAGCGATAATAACTGCATAATATCGGTAATAGTGTATGTTATATTGATAATATTGGGAGTAATAAGTATATTTATTATAGTTCTGACGATAATAACAGTATAATATGGGTGATAATGCATGTTATATTGATAATATTGGGAGTTATAAGTATAATTATTGTAGTTCTAGCGATAATAACTGCATAATATGGGTAATAATGCATGTTATATTGATAATATTGGGAGTAATAAGTATATTTGTTATCGTTCTGACGATAATAACAGTATAATATGGGTAATAGTGCATGTTATATTGATAAAATTGGGAGCAATAGGTATATTTATTATAGTTCTGACGATAATAACAGTATAATACGGGTAATAATGCATGTTATATTGATAATATTGGGAGTAATAAGTATATTTATTATAGTTCTGACGATAATAACAGTATAATATGGGTAATAATGCATGTTATATTGATAATATTTGGAGTGTTAAGTATAATTATTGTAGTTCTCGCGATAATAACTGCATAATATGGGTAATAATGCATGTTATATTGATAATATTGGGAGTAATAAGAACAATTATTGTAGTTCTCGCGATAATAACTGCTTAATATGGGTAATAATGCATAACATATTGTTAAAATTAGGAGTAATAAGTATAATTATTATAGTTCTAGCGATAATAACTGCATAATAGGGGTAATAATGCATGATATATTGATAATATTGCGAGTAATAAGTATAATTATCATAGTTCTAGCAATAATAACTGCATAATATCGGTAATAGTGTATGTTATATTGATAATATTGGGAGTAATAAGTATATTTATTATAGTTCTGGCGATAATAACTGTATAATATGGGTAATAATGCATAACATATTGATAAAATTAGGAGTATTAAGTATAATTATTATAGCTCTAGCGATAATAACTGCATAATAGGGGTAATAATGCATGTTATACTGATAATAATATAAGTAAGAAGTATAACTATTATAGTTCTAACGATAATAACTGTATAATATGGGTAATAATGCATGTTATACTAATAATAATATAAGTAATATGTATAACTATTATAGTTCTAGCGATAATAACTGTATAATATGATTAATAATGCATAACATATTGATAAAATTAGGAGTAATCAGTATAATTATTATAGTTCTAGCGATAATAACTGCATAATATCGGTAATAGTGTATGTTATATTGATAATATTGGGACTAATAAGTATATTTATTATAGTTCTGACGATAATAACAGTATAATATGGGTGATAATGCATGTTATATTGATAATATTGGGAGTTATAAGTATAATTATTGTAGTTCTAGCGATAATAACTGCATAATATGGGTAATAATGCATGTTATATTGATAAAATGAGGAGTAATAAGTATAATTATTATAGTCCTATCGATAATAACTGCACAATATCGGTAATAGTGCATGTTACATTGATAATAATAAAAGTAATAAGTATAATTAATATAGTTCGAGCGATAATAACTGCATAATATGGGTAATAATGCATGTTATATTGGTAAAATGAGGAGTAATAAGTATAATTGTTATAGTTCTGGCGATAAGAACTGCATAGTATTGGTAATCATGCATGTTACATTGATAACAGTAAAAGTAATAAGTATAATTATTGTAGTTCTAGCGATAATAACTGCATAGTATGGGTAATTATGCATGTTATATTGGTAATATTGGGAGTAATAAGTATATTTATTATAGTTCTGACGATAATAACAGTATAATATGGGTGTTAATGCATGTTATATTGATAATATTGGGAGTTATAAGTATAATTATTGTAGTTCTAGCGATAATAACTGCATAATATGGGTAATAATGCATGTTATATTGATACAATGAGGAGTAATAAGTATAATTATTATAGTTCTGGCGATAATAACTGCATAATATGGGTAATAATGCATGTTATACTGATAATATTGGAGTAATAAGTATAATTATTATAGTTCTGGCGATAATAACTGCATAATATGGGTAATAATGCATGTTACATTGATAATATTGGGAGTAATAAGTATATTTATTATAGTTCTGACGATAATAACCGTATAATATGGGTAATAATGCATGTTATATTGATAATATTCGGAGTAATAAGTATAATTATTATATTTCTGGCGATAATAACTGCATAATATGGGTAACAATGCATGTTGTACTGATAATAATGTAAGAAACAAGTAAAACTATTATAGTTCTAGCGATAATAACTGCATAATATGGGTAGTAATGCATGTTATATTGATAATATTGGGAGTAATAAGTATATTTGTTATAGTTCTGACGATAATAACAGTATAATACGGGTAATAATACATGTTATGTTGATAATATTGGGAGTACTAAGTATAATTATCATAGTTCTAGCAATAATAATTGCATAATTAGGGTAATAATGCATGTTATATTGATAAAATGAGGAGTAATAAGTATAATTATTATAGTTCTGGCGATAATAACTGTATAATATGGGTAATAATGCATAACATATTGATAAAATTAGGAGTATTAAGTATAATTATTATAGCTCTAGCGATAATAACTGCATAATAAGGGTAATAATGCATGTTATACTGATAATAATATAAGTAATAAGTATAACTATTATAGTTCTAGCGATAATAACTGTATAATATGGGTAATAATGCATAACATATTGTTAAAATTAGGAGTAATAAGTACAATTATTATAGTTCTAGCGATAATAACTGCACAATATCGGTAATGTGCATGTTATATTGATAATATTGGGAGTAATAAGTATAATTATTATAGTTCTGGCGATAATAACTGTATAATATGGGTAATAATGCATAACATATTGATAAAATTAGGAGTATTAAGTATAATTATTATAGCTCTAGCGATAATAACTGCATAATAGGGGTAATAATGCATGTTATACTGATAATAGTATAAGTAATAAGTATAACTATTATAGTTCTAACGATAATAACTGTATAATATGGGTAATAATGCATGTTATACTAATAATAATATAAGTAATATGTATAACTATTATAGTTCTAGCGATAATAACTGTATAATATGATTAATAATGCGTAACATATTGATAAAATTAGGAGTAATCAGTATAATTATTATAGTTCTAGCGATAATAACTGCATAATATCGGTAATAGTGTATGTTATATTGATAATATTGGGAGCAATAGGTATATTTATTATAGTTCTGACGATAATAACAGTATAATACGAGTAATAATGCATGTTATATTGATAATATTGGGAGTAATAAGTATATTTATTATAGTTCTGACGATAATAACAGTATAATATGGGTAATAATGCATGTTATATTGATAATATTTGGAGTGTTAAGTATAATTATTGTAGTTCTCGCGATAATAACTGCATAATATGGGTAATAATGCATGTTATATTGATAATATTGGGAGTAATAAGAACAATTATTGTAGTTCTCGCGATAATAACTGCTTAATATGGGTAATAATGCATAACATATTGTTAAAATTAGGAGTAATAAGTATAATTATTATAGTTCTAGCGATAATAACTGCATAATAGGGGTAATAATGCATGATATATTGATAATATTGCGAGTAATAAGTATAATTATCATAGTTCTAGCAATAATAACTGCATAATATCGGTAATAGTGTATGTTATATTGATAATATTGGGAGTAATAAGTATATTTATTATAGTTCTGGCGATAATAACTGTATAATATGGGTAATAATGCATAACATATTGATAAAATTAGGAGTATTAAGTATAATTATTATAGCTCTAGCGATAATAACTGCATAATAGGGGTAATAATGCATGTTATACTGATAATAATATAAGTAAGAAGTATAACTATTATAGTTCTAACGATAATAACTGTATAATATGGGTAATAATGCATGTTATACTAATAATAATATAAGTAATATGTATAACTATTATAGTTCTAGCGATAATAACTGTATAATATGATTAATAATGCATAACATATTGATAAAATTAGGAGTAATCAGTATAATTATTATAGTTCTAGCGATAATAACTGCATAATATCGGTAATAGTGTATGTTATATTGATAATATTGGGACTAATAAGTATATTTATTATAGTTCTGACGATAATAACAGTATAATATGGGTGATAATGCATGTTATACTGATAATAATATAAGTAAGAAGTATAACTATTATAGTTCTAACGATAATAACTGTATAATATGGGTAATAATGCATGTTATACTAATAATAATATAAGTAATCAGTATAATTATTATAGTTCTAGCGATAATAACTGCATAATATCGGTAATAGTGTATGTTATATTGATAATATTGGGACTAATAAGTATATTTATTATAGTTCTGACGATAATAACAGTATAATATGGGTGATAATGCATGTTATATTGATAATATTGGGAGTTATAAGTATAATTATTGTAGTTCTAGCGATAATAACTGCATAATATGGGTAATAATGCATGTTATATTGATAAAATGAGGAGTAATAAGTATAATTATTATAGTCCTATCGATAATAACTGCACAATATCGGTAATAGTGCATGTTACATTGATAATAATAAAAGTAATAAGTATAATTAATATAGTTCGAGCGATAATAACTGCATAATATGGGTAATAATGCATGTTATATTGGTAAAATGAGGAGTAATAAGTATAATTGTTATAGTTCTGGCGATAAGAACTGCATAGTATTGGTAATCATGCATGTTACATTGATAACAGTAAAAGTAATAAGTATAATTATTGTAGTTCTAGCGATAATAACTGCATAGTATGGGTAATTATGCATGTTATATTGGTAATATTGGGAGTAATAAGTATATTTATTATAGTTCTGACGATAATAACAGTATAATATGGGTGTTAATGCATGTTATATTGATAATATTGGGAGTTATAAGTATAATTATTGTAGTTCTAGCGATAATAACTGCATAATATGGGTAATAATGCATGTTATATTGATAAAATGAGGAGTAATAAGTATAATTATTATAGTTCTGGCGATAATAACTGCATAATATGGGTAATAATGCATGTTATACTGATAATATTGGAGTAATAAGTATAATTATTATAGTTCTGGCGATAATAACTGCATAATATGGGTAATAATGCATGTTACATTGATAATATTGGGAGTAATAAGTATATTTATTATAGTTCTGACGATAATAACCGTATAATATGGGTAATAATGCATGTTATATTGATAATATTCGGAGTAATAAGTATAATTATTATATTTCTGGCGATAATAACTGCATAATATGGGTAACAATGCATGTTGTACTGATAATAATGTAAGAAACAAGTAAAACTATTATAGTTCTAGCGATAATAACTGCATAATATGGGTAGTAATGCATGTTATACTGATAATAATATAAGTAATAAGTATAACTATTATAGTTCTAGCGATAATAACTGTATAATATGGGTAATAATGCATAACATATTGATAAAATTAGGAGTATTAAGTATAATTATTATAGCTCTAGCGATAATAACTGCATAATAAGGGTAATAATGCATGTTATACTGATAATAATATAAGTAATAAGTATAACTATTATAGTTCTAGCGATAATAACTGTATAATATGGGTAATAATGCATAACATATTGTTAAAATTAGGAGTAATAAGTACAATTATTATAGTTCTAGCGATAATAACTGCACAATATCGGTAATGTGCATGTTATATTGATAATATTGGGAGTAATAAGTATAATTATTATAGTTCTGGCGATAATAACTGTATAATATGGGTAATAATGCATAACATATTGATAAAATTAGGAGTATTAAGTATAATTATTATAGCTCTAGCGATAATAACTGCATAATAGGGGTAATAATGCATGTTATACTGATAATAGTATAAGTAATAAGTATAACTATTATAGTTCTAACGATAATAACTGTATAATATGGGTAATAATGCATGTTATACTAATAATAATATAAGTAATATGTATAACTATTATAGTTCTAGCGATAATAACTGTATAATATGATTAATAATGCATAACATATTGATAAAATTAGGAGTAATCAGTATAATTATTATAGTTCTAGCGATAATAACTGCATAATATCGGTAATAGTGTATGTTATATTGATAATATTGGGAGTAATAAGTATATTTATTGTAGTTCTGACGATAATAACAGTATAATATGGGTGATAATGCATGTTATATTGATAATATTGGGAGTTATAAGTATAATTATTGTAGTTCTAGCGATAATAACTGCATAATATGGGTAATAATGCATGTTATATTGATAATATTGGGAGTAATAAGTATATTTGTTATCGTTCTGACGATAATAACAGTATAATATGGGTAATAGTGCATGTTATATTGATAAAATTGGGAGCAATAGGTATATTTATTATAGTTCTGACGATAATAACAGTATAATACGGGTAATAATGCATGTTATATTGATAATATTTGGAGTGTTAAGTATAATTATTGTAGTTCTCGCGATAATAACTGCATAATATGGGTAATAATGCATGTTATATTGATAATATTGGGAGTAATAAGAACAATTATTGTAGTTCTCGCGATAATAACTGCTTAATATGGGTAATAATGCATAACATATTGTTAAAATTAGGAGTAATAAGTATAATTATTATAGTTCTAGCGATAATAACTGCATAATAGGGGTAATAATGCATGATATATTGATAATATTGCGAGTAATAAGTATAATTATCATAGTTCTAGCAATAATAACTGCATAATATCGGTAATAGTGTATGTTATATTGATAATATTGGGAGTAATAAGTATATTTATTATAGTTCTGGCGATAATAACTGTATAATATGGGTAATAATGCATAACATATTGATAAAATTAGGAGTATTAAGTATAATTATTATAGCTCTAGCGATAATAACTGCATAATAGGGGTAATAATGCATGTTATACTGATAATAATATAAGTAAGAAGTATAACTATTATAGTTCTAACGATAATAACTGTATAATATGGGTAATAATGCATGTTATACTAATAATAATATAAGTAATATGTATAACTATTATAGTTCTAGCGATAATAACTGTATAATATGATTAATAATGCATAACATATTGATAAAATTAGGAGTAATCAGTATAATTATTATAGTTCTAGCGATAATAACTGCATAATATCGGTAATAGTGTATGTTATATTGATAATATTGGGACTAATAAGTATATTTATTATAGTTCTGACGATAATAACAGTATAATATGGGTGATAATGCATGTTATATTGATAATATTGGGAGTTATAAGTATAATTATTGTAGTTCTAGCGATAATAACTGCATAATATGGGTAATAATGCATGTTATATTGATAAAATGAGGAGTAATAAGTATAATTATTATAGTCCTATCGATAATAACTGCACAATATCGGTAATAGTGCATGTTACATTGATAATAATAAAAGTAATAAGTATAATTAATATAGTTCGAGCGATAATAACTGCATAATATGGGTAATAATGCATGTTATATTGGTAAAATGAGGAGTAATAAGTATAATTGTTATAGTTCTGGCGATAAGAACTGCATAGTATTGGTAATCATGCATGTTACATTGATAACAGTAAAAGTAATAAGTATAATTATTGTAGTTCTAGCGATAATAACTGCATAGTATGGGTAATTATGCATGTTATATTGGTAATATTGGGAGTAATAAGTATATTTATTATAGTTCTGACGATAATAACAGTATAATATGGGTGTTAATGCATGTTATATTGATAATATTGGGAGTTATAAGTATAATTATTGTAGTTCTAGCGATAATAACTGCATAATATGGGTAATAATGCATGTTATATTGATACAATGAGGAGTAATAAGTATAATTATTATAGTTCTGGCGATAATAACTGCATAATATGGGTAATAATGCATGTTATACTGATAATATTGGAGTAATAAGTATAATTATTATAGTTCTGGCGATAATAACTGCATAATATGGGTAATAATGCATGTTACATTGATAATATTGGGAGTAATAAGTATATTTATTATAGTTCTGACGATAATAACCGTATAATATGGGTAATAATGCATGTTATATTGATAATATTCGGAGTAATAAGTATAATTATTATATTTCTGGCGATAATAACTGCATAATATGGGTAACAATGCATGTTGTACTGATAATAATGTAAGAAACAAGTAAAACTATTATAGTTCTAGCGATAATAACTGCATAATATGGGTAGTAATGCATGTTATATTGATAATATTGGGAGTAATAAGTATATTTGTTATAGTTCTGACGATAATAACAGTATAATATGGGTAATAGTGCATGTTATATTGATAAAATTGGGAGTAATAAGTATATTTATTATAGTTCTGACGATAATAACAGTATAATACGGGTAATAATACATGTTATGTTGATAATATTGGGAGTACTAAGTATAATTATCATAGTTCTAGCAATAATAATTGCATAATTAGGGTAATAATGCATGTTATATAGATAAAATGAGGAGTAATAAGTATAATTATTATAGTTCTGGCGATAATAACTGTATAATATGGGTAATAATGCATAACATATTGATAAAATTAGGAGTATTAAGTATAATTATTATAGCTCTAGCGATAATAACTGCATAATAAGGGTAATAATGCATGTTATACTGATAATAATATAAGTAATAAGTATAACTATTATAGTTCTAGCGATAATAACTGTATAATATGGGTAATAATGCATAACATATTGTTAAAATTAGGAGTAATAAGTACAATTATTATAGTTCTAGCGATAATAACTGCACAATATCGGTAATGTGCATGTTATATTGATAATATTGGGAGTAATAAGTATAATTATTATAGTTCTGGCGATAATAACTGTATAATATGCGTAATAATGCATAACATATTGATAAAATTAGGAGTATTAAGTATAATTATTATAGCTCTAGCGATAATAACTGCATAATAGGGGTAATAATGCATGTTATACTGATAATAGTATAAGTAATAAGTATAACTATTATAGTTCTAACGATAATAACTGTATAATATGGGTAATAATGCATGTTATACTAATAATAATATAAGTAATATGTATAACTATTATAGTTCTAGCGATAATAACTGTATAATATGATTAATAATGCATAACATATTGATAAAATTAGGAGTAATCAGTATAATTATTATAGTTCTAGCGATAATAACTGCATAATATCGGTAATAGTGTATGTTATATTGATAATATTGGGAGTAATAAGTATATTTATTATAGTTCTGACGATAATAACAGTATAATATGGGTGATAATGCATGTTATATTGATAATATTGGGAGTTATAAGTATAATTATTGTAGTTCTAGCGATAATAACTGCATAATATGGGTAATAATGCATGTTATATTGATAATATTGGGAGTAATAAGTATATTTGTTATCGTTCTGACGATAATAACAGTATAATATGGGTAATAGTGCATGTTATATTGATAAAATTGGGAGCAATAGGTATATTTATTATAGTTCTGACGATAATAACAGTATAATACGGGTAATAATGCATGTTATATTGATAATATTGGGAGTAATAAGTATATTTATTATAGTTCTGACGATAATAACAGTATAATATGGGTAATAATGCATGTTATATTGATAATATTTGGAGTGTTAAGTATAATTATTGTAGTTCTCGCGATAATAACTGCATAATATGGGTAATAATGCATGTTATATTGATAATATTGGGAGTAATAAGAACAATTATTGTAGTTCTCGCGATAATAACTGCTTAATATGGGTAATAATGCATAACATATTGTTAAAATTAGGAGTAATAAGTATAATTATTATAGTTCTAGCGATAATAACTGCATAATAGGGGTAATAATGCATGATATATTGATAATATTGCGAGTAATAAGTATAATTATCATAGTTCTAGCAATAATAACTGCATAATATCGGTAATAGTGTATGTTATATTGATAATATTGGGAGTAATAAGTATATTTATTATAGTTCTGGCGATAATAACTGTATAATATGGGTAATAATGCATAACATATTGATAAAATTAGGAGTATTAAGTATAATTATTATAGCTCTAGCGATAATAACTGCATAATAGGGGTAATAATGCATGTTATACTGATAATAATATAAGTAAGAAGTATAACTATTATAGTTCTAACGATAATAACTGTATAATATGGGTAATAATGCATGTTATACTAATAATAATATAAGTAATATGTATAACTATTATAGTTCTAGCGATAATAACTGTATAATATGATTAATAATGCATAACATATTGATAAAATTAGGAGTAATCAGTATAATTATTATAGTTCTAGCGATAATAACTGCATAATATCGGTAATAGTGTATGTTATATTGATAATATTGGGACTAATAAGTATATTTATTATAGTTCTGACGATAATAACAGTATAATATGGGTGATAATGCATGTTATATTGATAATATTGGGAGTTATAAGTATAATTATTGTAGTTCTAGCGATAATAACTGCATAATATGGGTAATAATGCATGTTATATTGATAAAATGAGGAGTAATAAGTATAATTATTATAGTCCTATCGATAATAACTGCACAATATCGGTAATAGTGCATGTTACATTGATAATAATAAAAGTAATAAGTATAATTAATATAGTTCGAGCGATAATAACTGCATAATATGGGTAATAATGCATGTTATATTGGTAAAATGAGGAGTAATAAGTATAATTGTTATAGTTCTGGCGATAAGAACTGCATAGTATTGGTAATCATGCATGTTACATTGATAACAGTAAAAGTAATAAGTATAATTATTGTAGTTCTAGCGATAATAACTGCATAGTATGGGTAATTATGCATGTTATATTGGTAATATTGGGAGTAATAAGTATATTTATTATAGGTCTGACGATAATAACTGTATAATATGGGTAATAATGCATAACATATTGATAAAATTAGGAGTATTAAGTATAATTATTACAGCTCTAGCGATAATAACTGCATAATAGGGGTAATAATGCATGTTATACTGATAATAATATAAGTAATAAGTATAACTATTATAGTTCTAACGATAATAACTGTATAATATGGGTAATAATGCATGTTATATTGATAAAATGAGGAGTAATAAGTATAATTCTTATAGTTCTAGCGTTAATAACTGCATAATATGGGTAATAATGCATGTTATATTGATAAAATGAGAAGTAATAAGTATAATTATTATAGTTCTGGCGATAATAACTGTATAATATGGGTAATAATGCATAACATATTGATAAAATTAGGAGTATTAAGTATAATTATTATAGCTCTAGCGATAATAACTGCATAATAGGGGTAATAATGCATGTTATACTGATAATAATATAAGTAATAAGTATAACTATTATAGTTCTAGCGATAATAACTGTATAATATGGGTAATAATGCATAACATATTGATAAAATTAGGAGTAATAAGTATAATTATTATAGTTCTAGCGATAATAACTGCACAATATCGGTAATAGTGCATGTTATATTGATAATATTGGGAGTAATAAGTATATTTATTATAGTTCGGACTATAATAACAGTATAATATGGGTGATAATGCATGTTATATTGATAATATTGGGAGTAATAAGTATATTTATTATAGTTCTGACGATAATAACTGTATAATATGGGTAATAATGCATGTTATATTGATAATATTTGGAGTCATAAGTATAATTATTGTAGTTCTCGCGATAATAACTGCATAATAGGGGTAATAATGCATGTTATATTGATAAAATGAGAAGTAATAAATATAATTATTATAGTTCTGGCGATAATAACTGTATAATATGGGTAATAATGCATAACATATTGATAAAATTAGGAGTATTAAGTATAATTATTATAGCTCTAGCGATAATAACTGCATAATAGGGGTAATAATGCATGTTATACTGATAATAATATAAGTAATAAGTATAACTATTATAGTTCTAACGATAATAACTGTATAATATGGGTAATAATGCATGTTATACTAATAATAATATAAGTAATATGTATAACTATTATAGTTCTAGCGATAATAACTGTATAATATGATTAATAATGCATAACATATTGATAAAATTAGGAGTAATCAGTATAATTATTATAGTTCTAGCGATAATAACTGCATAATATCGGTAATAGTGTATGTTATATTGATAATATTGGGAGTAATAAGTATATTTATTATAGTTCTGACGATAATAACAGTATAATATGGGTGATAATGCATGTTATATTGATAATATTGGGAGTTATAAGTATAATTATTGTAGTTCTAGCGATAATAACTGCATAATATGGGTAATAATGCATGTTATATTGATAATATTGGGAGTAATAAGTATATTTATTATAGTTCTGACGATAATAACTGTATAATATGGGTAATAATGCATAACATATTAATAAAATTAGGAGTATTAAGTATAATTATTATAGTTCTAGCGATAATAACTGCATAATGTGGGTAATAATGCATGATATATTGATAATATTGCGAGTAATAAGTATAATTATCATAGTTCTAGCAATAATAACTGCATAATATCGGTAATAGTGTATGTTATATTGATAATATTGGGAGTAATAAGTATATTTATTATAGTTCTGACGATAATAACAGTATAATATGGGTAATAATGCATGTTATATTGATAATATTTGGAGTGTTAAGTATAATTATTGTAGTTCTCGCGATAATAACTGCATAATATGGGTAATAATGCATGTTATATTGATAATATTGGGAGTAATAAGAATAATTATTGTAGTTCTCGCGATAATAACTGCTTAATATGGGTAATAATGCATAACATATTGATAAAATTAGGAGTAATAAGTATAATTATTATAGTTCTAGCGATAATAACTGCATAATAGGGGTAATAATGCATGATATATTGATAATATTGCGAGTAATAAGTATAATTATCATAGTTCTAGCAATAATAACTGCATAATATCGGTAATAGTGTATGTTATATTGATAATATTGGGAGTAATAAGTATATTTATTATAGTTCTGACGATAATAACAGTATAATATGGGTAGTAATGCATAACATATTGATAGAATTAGGAGTATTAAGTATAATTATTATAGCTCTAGCGATAATAACTGCATAATATGGGTAATAATGCATGTTATATTGATAAAATGAGAAGTAATAAGTATAATTATTATAGTTCTGGCGATAATAACTGTATAATATGGGTAATAATGCATAACATATTGATAAAATTAGGAGTATTAAGTATAATTATTATAGCTCTAGCGATAATAACTGCATAATAGGGGTAATAATGCATGTTATACTGATAATAATATAAGTAATAAGTATAACTATTATAGTTCTAGCGATAATAACTGTATAATATGGGTAATAATGCATAACATATTGATAAAATTAGGAGTAATAGGTATAATTATTATAGTTCTAGCGATAATAACTGCACAATATCGGTAATAGTGCATGTTATATTGATAATATTGGGAGTAATAAGTATATTTATTATAGTTCTGACTATAATAACAGTATAATATGGGTGATAATGCATGTTATATTGATAATATTGGGAGTAATAAGTATATTTATTATAGTTCTGACGATAATAACTGTATAATATGGGTAATAATGCATGTTATATTGATAATATTTGGAGTCATAAATATAATTATTGTAGTTCTCGCGATAATAACTGCATAATATCGGTAATAGTGTATGTTATATTGATAATATTGGGAGTAATAAGTATATTTATTATAGTTCTGACGATAATAACAGTATAATATGGGTAATAATGCATGTTATATTGATAATATTGGGAGTAATAAGTATATTTATTATAGTTCTGACGATAATAACTGTATAATATGGGTAATAATGCATAACATATTAATAAAATTAGGAGTATTAAGTATAATTATTATAGTTCTAGCGATAATAACTGCATAATGTGGGTAATAATGCATGATATATTGATAATATTGCGAGTAATAAGTATAATTATCATAGTTCTAGCAATAATAACTGCATAATATCGGTAATAGTGTATGTTATATTGATAATATTGGGAGTAATAAGTATATTTATTATAGTTCTGACGATAATAACAGTATAATATGGGTAATAATGCATGTTATATTGATAATATTTGGAGTGTTAAGTATAATTATTGTAGTTCTCGCGATAATAACTGCATAATATGGGTAATAATGCATAACATATTGATAAAATTAGGAGTAATAAGTATAATTATTATAGTTCTAGCGATAATAACTGCATAATAGGGGTAATAATGCATGATATATTGATAATATTGCGAGTAATAAGTATAATTATCATAGTTCTAGCAATAATGACGATAATAACAGTATAATATGGGTAATAATGCATGGTATATTGATAATATTGGGAGTAATAAGTATAATTATTGTAGTTCTCGCGATAATAACTGCATAATATGGGTAATAATGCATGTTATACTGATAATAATATAAGTAATAAGTATAACTATTATAGTTCTAACGATAATAACTGTATAATATGGGTAATAATGCATGATATATTGATAATATTGCGAGTAATAAGTATAATTATCATAGTTCTAGCAATAATAACTGCATAATATCGGTAATAGTGTATGTTATATTGATAATATTGGGAGTAATAAGTATATTTATTATAGTTCTGACGATAATAACAGTATAATATGGGTAATAATGCATGTTATATTGATAATATTTGGAGTGTTAAGTATAATTATTGTAGTTCTCGCGATAATAACTGCATAATATGGGTAATAATGCATGTTATATTGATAATATTGGGAGTAATAAGAATAATTATTGTAGTTCTCGCGATAATAACTGCTTAATATGGGTAATAATGCATAACATATTGATAAAATTAGGAGTAATAAGTATAATTATTATAGTTCTAGCGATAATAACTGCATAATAGGGGTAATAATGCATGATATATTGATAATATTGCGAGTAATAAGTATAATTATCATAGTTCTAGCAATAATAACTGCATAATATCGGTAATAGTGTATGTTATATTGATAATATTGGGAGTAGTAAGTATATTTATTATAGTTCTGACGATAATAACAGTATAATATGGGTAATAATGCATAACATATTGATAGAATTAGGAGTATTAAGTATAATTATTATAGCTCTAGCGATAATAACTGCATAATAGGGGTAATAATGCATGTTATACTGATAATAATATAAGTAATAAGTATAACTATTATAGTTCTAACGATAATAACTGTATAATATGGGTAATAATGCATGTTATACTAATAATAATATAAGTAATATGTATAACTATTATAGTTCTAGCGATAATAACTGTATAATATGATTAATAATGCTTAACATATTGATAAAATTAGGAGTAATCAGTATAATTATTATAGTTCTAGCGATAATAACTGCATAATATCGGTAATAGTGAATGTTATATTGATAATATTGGGAGTAATAAGTATATTTATTATAGTTCTGACGATAATAACAGTATAATATGGGTGATAATGCATGTTATATTGATAATATTGGGAGTTATAAGTATAATTATTGTAGTTCTAGCGATAATAACTGCATAATATGGGTAATAATGCATGTTATATTGATAATATTGGGAGTAATAAGTATATTTGTTATAGTTCTGACGATAATAACAGTATAATATGGGTAATAGTGCATGTTATATTGATAAAATTGGGAGCAATAGGTATATTTATTATAGTTCTGACGATAATAACAGTATAATACGGGTAATAATGCATGTTATATTGATAATATTGGGAGTAATAAGTATATTTATTATAGCTCTGACGATAATAACAGTATAATATGGGTAATAATGCATGTTATATTGATAATATTGGGAGTAATATGTATATTTATTATAGTTCTGACGATAATAACTGTATAATATGGGTAATAATGCATAACATATTAATAAAATTAGGAGTATTAAGTATAATTATTATAGTTCTAGCGATAATAACTGCATAATGTGGGTAATAATGCATGATATACTGATAATATTGCGAGTAATAAGTATAATTATCATAGTTCTAGCAATAATAACTGCATAATATCGGTAATAGTGTATGTTATATTGATAATATTGGGAGCAATAAGTATATTTATTATAGTTCTGACGATAATAACAGTATAATATGGGTAATAATGCATGTTATATTGATAATATTTGGAGTGTTAAGTATAATTATTGTAGTTCTCGCGATAATAACTGCATAATATGGGTAATAATGCATGTTATATTGATAATATTGGGAGTAATAAGAATAATTATTGTAGTTCTCGCGATAATAACTGCTTAATATGGGTAATAATGCATAACATATTGATAAAATTAGGAGTAATAAGTATAATTATTATAGTTCTAGCGATAATAACTGCATAATAGGGGTAATAATGCATGATATATTGATAATATTGCGAGTAATAAGTATAATTATCATAGTTCTAGCAATAATAACTGCATAATATCGGTAATAGTGTATGTTATATTGATAATATTGGGAGTAATAAGTATATTTATTATAGTTCTGGCGATAATAACTGTATAATATGGGTAATAATGCATAACATATTGATAAAATTAGGAGTATTAAGTATAATTATTATAGCTCTAGCGATAATAACTGCATAATAGGGGTAATAATGCATGTTATACTGATAATAATATAAGTAAGAAGTATAACTATTATAGTTCTAACGATAATAACTGTATAATATGGGTAATAATGCATGTTATACTAATAATAATATAAGTAATATGTATAACTATTATAGTTCTAGCGATAATAACTGTATAATATGATTAATAATGCATAACATATTGATAAAATTAGGAGTAATCAGTATAATTATTATAGTTCTAGCGATAATAACTGCATAATATCGGTAATAGTGTATGTTATATTGATAATATTGGGACTAATAAGTATATTTATTATAGTTCTGACGATAATAACAGTATAATATGGGTGATAATGCATGTTATATTGATAATATTGGGAGTTATAAGTATAATTATTGTAGTTCTAGCGATAATAACTGCATAATATGGGTAATAATGCATGTTATATTGATAAAATGAGGAGTAATAAGTATAATTATTATAGTCCTATCGATAATAACTGCACAATATCGGTAATAGTGCATGTTACATTGATAATAATAAAAGTAATAAGTATAATTAATATAGTTCGAGCGATAATAACTGCATAATATGGGTAATAATGCATGTTATATTGGTAAAATGAGGAGTAATAAGTATAATTGTTATAGTTCTGGCGATAAGAACTGCATAGTATTGGTAATCATGCATGTTACATTGATAACAGTAAAAGTAATAAGTATAATTATTGTAGTTCTAGCGATAATAACTGCATAGTATGGGTAATTATGCATGTTATATTGGTAATATTGGGAGTAATAAGTATATTTATTATAGGTCTGACGATAATAACTGTATAATATGGGTAATAATGCATAACATATTGATAAAATTAGGAGTATTAAGTATAATTATTACAGCTCTAGCGATAATAACTGCATAATAGGGGTAATAATGCATGTTATACTGATAATAATATAAGTAATAAGTATAACTATTATAGTTCTAACGATAATAACTGTATAATATGGGTAATAATGCATGTTATATTGATAAAATGAGGAGTAATAAGTATAATTCTTATAGTTCTAGCGTTAATAACTGCATAATATGGGTAATAATGCATGTTATATTGATAAAATGAGAAGTAATAAGTATAATTATTATAGTTCTGGCGATAATAACTGTATAATATGGGTAATAATGCATAACATATTGATAAAATTAGGAGTATTAAGTATAATTATTATAGCTCTAGCGATAATAACTGCATAATAGGGGTAATAATGCATGTTATACTGATAATAATATAAGTAATAAGTATAACTATTATAGTTCTAGCGATAATAACTGTATAATATGGGTAATAATGCATAACATATTGATAAAATTAGGAGTAATAAGTATAATTATTATAGTTCTAGCGATAATAACTGCACAATATCGGTAATAGTGCATGTTATATTGATAATATTGGGAGTAATAAGTATATTTATTATAGTTCGGACTATAATAACAGTATAATATGGGTGATAATGCATGTTATATTGATAATATTGGGAGTAATAAGTATATTTATTATAGTTCTGACGATAATAACTGTATAATATGGGTAATAATGCATGTTATATTGATAATATTTGGAGTCATAAGTATAATTATTGTAGTTCTCGCGATAATAACTGCATAATAGGGGTAATAATGCATGTTATATTGATAAAATGAGAAGTAATAAATATAATTATTATAGTTCTGGCGATAATAACTGTATAATATGGGTAATAATGCATAACATATTGATAAAATTAGGAGTATTAAGTATAATTATTATAGCTCTAGCGATAATAACTGCATAATAGGGGTAATAATGCATGTTATACTGATAATAATATAAGTAATAAGTATAACTATTATAGTTCTAACGATAATAACTGTATAATATGGGTAATAATGCATGTTATACTAATAATAATATAAGTAATATGTATAACTATTATAGTTCTAGCGATAATAACTGTATAATATGATTAATAATGCATAACATATTGATAAAATTAGGAGTAATCAGTATAATTATTATAGTTCTAGCGATAATAACTGCATAATATCGGTAATAGTGTATGTTATATTGATAATATTGGGAGTAATAAGTATATTTATTATAGTTCTGACGATAATAACAGTATAATATGGGTGATAATGCATGTTATATTGATAATATTGGGAGTTATAAGTATAATTATTGTAGTTCTAGCGATAATAACTGCATAATATGGGTAATAATGCATGTTATATTGATAATATTGGGAGTAATAAGTATATTTATTATAGTTCTGACGATAATAACTGTATAATATGGGTAATAATGCATAACATATTAATAAAATTAGGAGTATTAAGTATAATTATTATAGTTCTAGCGATAATAACTGCATAATGTGGGTAATAATGCATGATATATTGATAATATTGCGAGTAATAAGTATAATTATCATAGTTCTAGCAATAATAACTGCATAATATCGGTAATAGTGTATGTTATATTGATAATATTGGGAGTAATAAGTATATTTATTATAGTTCTGACGATAATAACAGTATAATATGGGTAATAATGCATGTTATATTGATAATATTTGGAGTGTTAAGTATAATTATTGTAGTTCTCGCGATAATAACTGCATAATATGGGTAATAATGCATGTTATATTGATAATATTGGGAGTAATAAGAATAATTATTGTAGTTCTCGCGATAATAACTGCTTAATATGGGTAATAATGCATAACATATTGATAAAATTAGGAGTAATAAGTATAATTATTATAGTTCTAGCGATAATAACTGCATAATAGGGGTAATAATGCATGATATATTGATAATATTGCGAGTAATAAGTATAATTATCATAGTTCTAGCAATAATAACTGCATAATATCGGTAATAGTGTATGTTATATTGATAATATTGGGAGTAATAAGTATATTTATTATAGTTCTGACGATAATAACAGTATAATATGGGTAGTAATGCATAACATATTGATAGAATTAGGAGTATTAAGTATAATTATTATAGCTCTAGCGATAATAACTGCATAATAGGGGTAATAATGCATGATATATTGATAATATTGCGAGTAATAAGTATAATTATCATAGTTCTAGCAATAATAACTGCATAATATGGGTAATAATGCATGTTATATTGATAAAATGAGGAGTAATAAGTATAATTATTATAGTTCTGGCGATAATAACTGTATAATATGGGTAATAATGCATAACATATTGATAGAATTAGGAGTATTAAGTATAATTATTATAGCTCTAGCGATAATAACTGCATAATAGGGGTAATAATGCATGTTATACTGATAATAATATAAGTAATAAGTATAAGTATTATAGTTCTAGCGTTAATAACTGTATAATATGGGTAATAATGCATAACATATTGATAAAATTAGGAGTAATAAGTATAATTATTATAGTTCTAGCGATAATAACTGCACAATATCGGTAATGTGCATGTTATATTGATAATATTGGGAGTAATAAGTATATTTATTATAGTTCTGACGATAATAACAGTATAATATGGGTAATAATGCATGGTATATTGATAATATTGGGAGTAATAAGTATAATTATTGTAGTTCTCGCGATAATAACTGCATAATATGGGTAATAATGCATGTTATATTGATAATATTATGAGTAATAAGAATATTTATTGTAGTTCTCGCGATAATAACTGCTTAATATGGGTAATAATGCATAACATATTGATAAAATTAGGAGTAATAAGTATAATTATTATAGTTCTATCGATAATAACTGCATAATAGGGGTAATAATGCATGATATATTGATAATATTGCGAGTAATAAGTATAATTATCATAGTTCTAGCAATAATAACTGCATAATATGGGTAATAATGCATGTTATATTGATAAAATGAGAAGTAATGAGTATAATTATTATAGTTCTGGCGATAATAACTGTATAATATGGGTAATAATGCATAACATATTGATAAAATTAGGAGTATTAAGTATAATTATTATAGCTCTAGCGATAATAACTGCATAATAGGGGTAATAATGCATGTTATACTGATAATAATATAAGTAATAAGTATAACTATTATAGTTCTAACGATAATAACTGTATAATATGGGTAATAATGCATGTTATACTAATAATAATATAAGTAATATGTATAACTATTATAGTTCTAGCGATAATAACTGTATAATATGGTTAATAATGCATAACATATTGATACAATTAGGAGTAATCAGTATAATTATTATAGTTCTAGCGATAATAACTGCATAATATGGGTAATAATGCATGTTATATTGATAAAATGAGGAGAAATAAGTATAATTATTATAGTTCTATCGATAATAACTGCACAATATCGGTAATAGTGCATGTTACATTGATAATAATAAAAGTAATAAGTATAATTAATATAGTTCGAGCGATAATAACTGCATAATATGGGTAATAATGCATGTTATATTGGTAAAATGAGGAGTAATAAGTATAATTGTTATAGTTCTGGCGATAAGAACTGCATAGTATTGGTAATCATGCATGTTACATTGATAACAGTAAAAGTAATAAGTATAATTATTGTAGTTCTAGCGATAATAACTGCATAGTATGGGTAATTATGCATGTTATATTGATAATATTGGGAGTAATAAGTATATTTATTATAGGTCTGACGATAATAACTGTATAATATGGGTAATAATGCATAACATATTGATAAAATTAGGAGTATTAAGTATAATTATTACAGCTCTAGCGATAATAACTACATAATAGGGGTAATAATGCATGTTATACTGATAATAATATAAGTAATAAGTATAACTATTATAGTTCTAACGATAATAACTGTATAATATGGGTAATAATGCATGTTATATTGATAAAATGAGGAGTAATAAGTATAATTCTTATAGTTCTAGCGATAATAACTGCATAATATGGGTAATAATGCATGTTATATTGATAAAATGAGAAGTAATAAGTATAATTATTATAGTTCTGGCGATAATAACTGTATAATATGGGTAATAATGCATAACATATTGATAAAATTAGGAGTATTAAGTATAATTATTATAGCTCTAGCGATAATAACTGCATAATAGGGGTAATAATGCATGTTATACTGATAATAATATAAGTAATAAGTATAACTATTATAGTTCTAGCGATAATAACTGTATAATATGGGTAATAATGCATAACATATTGATAAAATTAGGAGTAATAGGTATAATTATTATAGTTCTAGCGATAATAACTGCACAATATCGGTAATAGTGCATGTTATATTGATAATATTGGGAGTAATAAGTATATTTATTATAGTTCTGACTATAATAACAGTATAATATGGGTGATAATGCATGTTATATTGATAATATTGGGAGTAATAAGTATATTTATTATAGTTCTGACGATAATAACTGTATAATATGGGTAATAATGCATGTTATATTGATAATATTTGGAGTCATAAATATAATTATTGTAGTTCTCGCGATAATAACTGCATAATATCGGTAATAGTGTATGTTATATTGATAATATTGGGAGTAATAAGTATATTTATTATAGTTCTGACGATAATAACAGTATAATATGGGTAATAATGCATGTTATATTGATAATATTGGGAGTAATAAGTATATTTATTATAGTTCTGACGATAATAACTGTATAATATGGGTAATAATGCATAACATATTAATAAAATTAGGAGTATTAAGTATAATTATTATAGTTCTAGCGATAATAACTGCATAATGTGGGTAATAATGCATGATATATTGATAATATTGCGAGTAATAAGTATAATTATCATAGTTCTAGCAATAATAACTGCATAATATCGGTAATAGTGTATGTTATATTGATAATATTGGGAGTAATAAGTATATTTATTATAGTTCTGACGATAATAACAGTATAATATGGGTAATAATGCATGTTATATTGATAATATTTGGAGTGTTAAGTATAATTATTGTAGTTCTCGCGATAATAACTGCATAATATGGGTAATAATGCATAACATATTGATAAAATTAGGAGTAATAAGTATAATTATTATAGTTCTAGCGATAATAACTGCATAATAGGGGTAATAATGCATGATATATTGATAATATTGCGAGTAATAAGTATAATTATCATAGTTCTAGCAATAATGACGATAATAACAGTATAATATGGGTAATAATGCATGGTATATTGATAATATTGGGAGTAATAAGTATAATTATTGTAGTTCTCGCGATAATAACTGCATAATATGGGTAATAATGCATGTTATACTGATAATAATATAAGTAATAAGTATAACTATTATAGTTCTAACGATAATAACTGTATAATATGGGTAATAATGCATGATATATTGATAATATTGCGAGTAATAAGTATAATTATCATAGTTCTAGCAATAATAACTGCATAATATCGGTAATAGTGTATGTTATATTGATAATATTGGGAGTAATAAGTATATTTATTATAGTTCTGACGATAATAACAGTATAATATGGGTAATAATGCATGTTATATTGATAATATTTGGAGTGTTAAGTATAATTATTGTAGTTCTCGCGATAATAACTGCATAATATGGGTAATAATGCATGTTATATTGATAATATTGGGAGTAATAAGAATAATTATTGTAGTTCTCGCGATAATAACTGCTTAATATGGGTAATAATGCATAACATATTGATAAAATTAGGAGTAATAAGTATAATTATTATAGTTCTAGCGATAATAACTGCATAATAGGGGTAATAATGCATGATATATTGATAATATTGCGAGTAATAAGTATAATTATCATAGTTCTAGCAATAATAACTGCATAATATCGGTAATAGTGTATGTTATATTGATAATATTGGGAGTAGTAAGTATATTTATTATAGTTCTGACGATAATAACAGTATAATATGGGTAATAATGCATAACATATTGATAGAATTAGGAGTATTAAGTATAATTATTATAGCTCTAGCGATAATAACTGCATAATAGGGGTAATAATGCATGTTATACTGATAATAATATAAGTAATAAGTATAACTATTATAGTTCTAACGATAATAACTGTATAATATGGGTAATAATGCATGTTATACTAATAATAATATAAGTAATATGTATAACTATTATAGTTCTAGCGATAATAACTGTATAATATGATTAATAATGCTTAACATATTGATAAAATTAGGAGTAATCAGTATAATTATTATAGTTCTAGCGATAATAACTGCATAATATCGGTAATAGTGAATGTTATATTGATAATATTGGGAGTAATAAGTATATTTATTATAGTTCTGACGATAATAACAGTATAATATGGGTGATAATGCATGTTATATTGATAATATTGGGAGTTATAAGTATAATTATTGTAGTTCTAGCGATAATAACTGCATAATATGGGTAATAATGCATGTTATATTGATAATATTGGGAGTAATAAGTATATTTGTTATAGTTCTGACGATAATAACAGTATAATATGGGTAATAGTGCATGTTATATTGATAAAATTGGGAGCAATAGGTATATTTATTATAGTTCTGACGATAATAACAGTATAATACGGGTAATAATGCATGTTATATTGATAATATTGGGAGTAATAAGTATATTTATTATAGCTCTGACGATAATAACAGTATAATATGGGTAATAATGCATGTTATATTGATAATATTGGGAGTAATATGTATATTTATTATAGTTCTGACGATAATAACTGTATAATATGGGTAATAATGCATAACATATTAATAAAATTAGGAGTATTAAGTATAATTATTATAGTTCTAGCGATAATAACTGCATAATGTGGGTAATAATGCATGATATACTGATAATATTGCGAGTAATAAGTATAATTATCATAGTTCTAGCAATAATAACTGCATAATATCGGTAATAGTGTATGTTATATTGATAATATTGGGAGCAATAAGTATATTTATTATAGTTCTGACGATAATAACAGTATAATATGGGTAATAATGCATGTTATATTGATAATATTTGGAGTGTTAAGTATAATTATTGTAGTTCTCGCGATAATAACTGCATAATATGGGTAATAATGCATGTTATATTGATAATATTGGGAGTAATAAGAATAATTATTGTAGTTCTCGCGATAATAACTGCTTAATATGGGTAATAATGCATAACATATTGATAAAATTAGGAGTAATAAGTATAATTATTATAGTTCTAGCGATAATAACTGCATAATAGGGGTAATAATGCATAATATATTGATAATATTGCGAGTAATAAGTATAATTATCATAGTTCTAGCAATAATAACTGCATAATATCGGTAATAGTGTATGTTATATTGATAATATTGGGAGTAGTAAGTATATTTATTATAGTTCTGACGATAATAACAGTATAATATGGGTAATAATGCATAACATATTGATAGAATTAGGAGTATTAAGTATAATTATTATAGCTCTAGCGATAATAACTGCATAATAGGGGTAATAATGCATGTTATACTGATAATAATATAAGTAATAAGTATAACTATTATAGTTCTAACGATAATAACTGTATAATATGGGTAATAATGCATGTTATACTAATAATAATATAAGTAATATGTATAACTATTATAGTTCTAGCGATAATAACTGTATAATATGATTAATAATGCTTAACATATTGATAAAATTAGGAGTAATCAGTATAATTATTATGGTTCTAGCGATAATAACTGCATAATATCGGTAATAGTGTATGTTATATTGATAATATTGGGAGTAATAAGTATATTTATTATAGTTCTGACGATAATAACAGTATAATATGGGTGATAATGCATGTTATATTGATAATATTGGGAGTTATAAGTATAATTATTGTAGTTCTAGCGATAATAACTGCATAATATGGGTAATAATGCATGTTATATTGATAATATTGGGAGTAATAAGTATATTTGTTATAGTTCTGACGATAATAACAGTATAATATGGGTAATAGTGCATGTTATATTGATAAAATTGGGAGCAATAGGTATATTTATTATAGTTCTGACGATAATAACAGTATAATACGGGTAATAATGCATGTTATATTGATAATATTGGGAGTAATAAGTATATTTATTATAGCTCTGACGATAATAACAGTATAATATGGGTAATAATGCATGTTATATTGATAATATTGGGAGTAATATGTATATTTATTATAGTTCTGACGATAATAACTGTATAATATGGGTAATAATGCATAACATATTAATAAAATTAGGAGTATTAAGTATAATTATTATAGTTCTAGCGATAATAACTGCATAATGTGGGTAATAATGCATGATATACTGATAATATTGCGAGTAATAAGTATAATTATCATAGTTCTAGCAATAATAACTGCATAATATCGGTAATAGTGTATGTTATATTGATAATATTGGGAGCAATAAGTATATTTATTATAGTTCTGACGATAATAACAGTATAATATGGGTAATAATGCATGTTATATTGATAATATTTGGAGTGTTAAGTATAATTATTGTAGTTCTCGCGATAATAACTGCATAATATGGGTAATAATGCATGTTATATTGATAATATTGGGAGTAATAAGAATAATTATTGTAGTTCTCGCGATAATAACTGCTTAATATGGGTAATAATGCATAACATATTGATAAAATTAGGAGTAATAAGTATAATTATTATAGTTCTAGCGATAATAACTGCATAATAGGGGTAATAATGCATAATATATTGATAATATTGCGAGTAATAAGTATAATTATCATAGTTCTAGCAATAATAACTGCATAATATCGGTAATAGTGTATGTTATATTGATAATATTGGGAGTAGTAAGTATATTTATTATAGTTCTGACGATAATAACAGTATAATATGGGTAATAATGCATAACATATTGATGGAATTAGGAGTATTAAGTATAATTATTATAGCTCTAGCGATAATAACTGCATAATAGGGGTAATAATGCATGTTATACTGATAATAATATAAGTAATAAGTATAACTATTATAGTTCTAACGATAATAACTGTATAATATGGGTAATAATGCATGTTATACTAATAATAATATAAGTAATATGTATAACTATTATAGTTCTAGCGATAATAACTGTATAATATGATTAATAATGCTTAACATATTGATAAAATTAGGAGTAATCAGTATAATTATTATGGTTCTAGCGATAATAACTGCATAATATCGGTAATAGTGTATGTTATATTGATAATATTGGGAGTAATAAGTATATTTATTATAGTTCTGACGATAATAACAGTATAATATGGGTGATAATGCATGTTATATTGATAATATTGGGAGTTATAAGTATAATTATTGTAGTTCTAGCGATAATAACTGCATAATATGGGTAATAATGCATGTTATATTGATAAAATGAGGAGTAATAAGTATAATTATTATAGTTCTATCGATAATAACTGCACAATATCGGTAATAGTGCATGTTACATTGATAATAATAAAAGTAATAAGTATAATTAATATAGTTCGAGCGATAATAACTGCATAATATGGGTAATAATGCATGTTATATTGGTAAAATGAGGAGTAATAAGTATAATTGTTATAGTTCTGGCGATAAGAACTGCATAGTATTGGTAATCATGCATGTTACATTGATAACAGTAAAAGTAATAAGTATAATTATTGTAGTTCTAGCGATAATAACTGCATAGTATGGGTAATTATGCATGTTATATTGATAATATTGGGAGTAATAAGTATATTTATTATAGGTCTGACGATAATAACTGTATAATATGGGTAATAATGCATAACATATTGATAAAATTAGGAGTATTAAGTATAATTATTACAGCTCTAGCGATAATAACTGCATAATAGGGGTAATAATGCATGTTATACTGATAATAATATAAGTAATAAGTATAACTATTATAGTTCTAACGATAATAACTGTATAATATGGGTAATAATGCATGTTATATTGATAAAATGAGGAGTAATAAGTATAATTCTTATAGTTCTAGCGATAATAACTGCATAATAAGGGTAATAATGCATGTTATATTGATAAAATGAGAAGTAATAAGTATAATTATTATAGTTCTGGCGATAATAACTGTATAATATGGGTAATAATGCATAACATATTGATACAATTAGGAGTATTAAGTATAATTATTATAGCTCTAGCGGTAATAACTGCATAATAGGGGTAATAATGCATGTTATACTGATAATAATATAAGTAATAAGTATAACTATTATAGTTCTAACGATAATAACTGTATAATATGGGTAATAATGCATGTTATACTAATAATAATATAAGTAATATGTATAACTATTATAGTTCTAGCGATAATAACTGTATAATATGATTAATAATGCATAACATATTGATAAAATTAGGAGTAATCAGTATAATTATTATAGTTCTAGCGATAATAACTGCATAATATCGGTAATAGTGAATGTTATATTGATAATATTGGGAGTAATAAGTATATTTATTATAGTTCTGACGATAATAACAGTATAATATGGGTGATAATGCATGTTATATTGATAATATTGGGAGTTATAAGTATAATTATTGTAGTTCTAGCGATAATAACTGCATAATATGGGTAATAATGCATGTTATATTGATAATATTGGGAGTAATAAGTATATTTGTTATAGTTCTGACGATAATAACAGTATAATATGGGTAATAGTGCATGTTATATTGATAAAACTGGGAGCAATAGGTATATTTATTATAGTTCTGACGATAATAACAGTATAATACGGGTAATAATGGATGTTATATTGATAATATTGGGAGTAATAAGTATATTTATTATAGTTCTGACGATAATAACAGTATAATATGGGTAATAATGCATGTTATATTGATAATATTGGGAGTAATATGTATATTTATTATAGTTCTGACGATAATAACTGTATAATATGGGTAATAATGCATAACATATTAATAAAATTAGGAGTATTAAGTATAATTATTATAGTTCTAGCGATAATAACTGCATAATGTGGGTAATAATGCATGATATACTGATAATATTGCGAGTAATAAGTATAATTATCATAGTTCTAGCAATAATAACTGCATAATATCGGTAATAGTGTATGTTATATTGATAATATTGGGAGCAATAAGTATATTTATTATAGTTCTGACGATAATAACAGTATAATATGGGTAATAATGCATGTTATATTGATAATATTTGGAGTGTTAAGTATAATTATTGTAGTTCTCGCGATAATAACTGCATAATATGGGTAATAATGCATGTTATATTGATAATATTGGGAGTAATAAGAATAATTATTGTAGTTCTCGCGATAATAACTGCTTAATATGGGTAATAATGCATAACATATTGATAAAATTAGGAGTAATAAGTATAATTATTATAGTTCTAGCGATAATAACTGCATAATATCGGTAATAGTGAATGTTATATTGATAATATTGGGAGTAATAAGTATATTTATTATAGTTCTGACGATAATAACAGTATAATATGGGTGATAATGCATGTTATATTGATAATATTGGGACTTATAAGTATAATTATTGTAGTTCTAGCGATAATAACTGCATAATATGGGTAATAATGCATGTTATATTGATAAAATGAGGAGTAATAAGTATAATTATTATAGTTCTATCGATAATAACTGCACAATATCGGTAATAGTGCATGTTACATTGATAATAATAAAAGTAATAAGTATAATTAATATAGTTCGAGCGATAATAACTGCATAATATGGGTAATAATGCATGTTATATTGGTAAAATGAGGAGTAATAAGTATAATTGTTATAGTTCTGGCGATAAGAACTGCATAGTATTGGTAATCATGCATGTTACATTGATAACAGTAAAAGTAATAAGTATAATTATTGTAGTTCTAGCGATAATAACTGCATAGTATGGGTAATTATGCATGTTATATTGATAATATTGGGAGTAATAAGTATATTTATTATAGGTCTGACGATAATAACTGTATAATATGGGTAATAATGCATAACATATTGATAAAATTAGGAGTATTAAGTATAATTATTACAGCTCTAGCGATAATAACTGCATAATAGGGGTAATAATGCATGTTATACTGATAATAATATAAGTAATAAGTATAACTATTATAGTTCTAACGATAATAACTGTATAATATGGGTAATAATGCATGTTATATTGATAAAATGAGGAGTAATAAGTATAATTCTTATAGTTCTAGCGATAATAACTGCGTAATATGGGTAATAATGCATGTTATATTGATAAAATGAGAAGTAATAAGTATAATTATTATAGTTCTGGCGATAATAACTGTATAATATGGGTAATAATGCATAACATATTGATAAAATTAGGAGTATTAAGTATAATTATTATAGCTCTAGCGGTAATAACTGCATAATAGGGGTAATAATGCATGTTATACTGATAATAATATAAGTAATAAGTATAACTATTATAGTTCTAACGATAATAACTGTATAATATGGGTAATAATGCATGTTATACTAATAATAATATAAGTAATATGTATAACTATTATAGTTCTAGCGATAATAACTGTATAATATGATTAATAATGCATAACATATTGATAAAATTAGGAGTAATCAGTATAATTATTATAGTTCTAGCGATAATAACTGCATAATATCGGTAATAGTGAATGTTATATTGATAATATTGGGAGTAATAAGTATATTTATTATAGTTCTGACGATAATAACAGTATAATATGGGTGATAATGCATGTTATATTGATAATATTGGGAGTTATAAGTATAATTATTGCAGTTCTAGCGATAATAACTGCATAATATGGGTAATAATGCATGTTACATTGATAATATTGGGAGTAATAAGTATATTTGTTATAGTTCTGACGATAATAACAGTATAATATGGGTAATAGTGCATGTTATATTGATAAAATTGGGAGCAATAGGTATATTTATTATAGTTGTGACGATAATAACAGTATAATACGGGTAATAATGCATGTGATATTGATAATATTGGGAGTAATAAGTATATTTATTATAGTTCTGACGATAATAACAGTATAATATGGGTAATAATGCATGTTATATTGATAATATTGGGAGTAATAAGTATATTTATTATAGTTCTGACGATAATAACTGTATAATATGGGTAATAATGCATAACATATTAATAAAATTAGGAGTATTAAGTATAATTATTATAGTTCTAGCGATAATAACTGCATAATGTGGGTAATAATGCATGATATATTGATAATATTGCGAGTAATAAGTATAATTATCATAGTTCTAGCAATAATAACTGCATAATATCGTTAATAGTGTATGTTATATTGATAATATTGGGAGTAATAAGTATATTTATTATAGTTCTGACGATAATAACAGTATAATATGGGTAACAATGCATGTTATATTGATAATATTTGGAGTGTTAAGTATAATTATTGTAGTTCTCGCGATAATAACTGCATAATATGGGTAATAATGCATGTTATATTGATAATATTGGGAGTAATAAGAATAATTATTGTAGTTCTCGCGATGATAACTGCTTAATATGGGTAATAATGCATAACATATTGATAAAATTAGGAGTAATAAGTATAATTATTATAGTTCTAGCGATAATAACTGCATAATAGGGGTATTAATGCATGATATATTGATAATATTGCGAGTAATAAGTATAATTATCATAGTTCTAGCAATAATAACTGCATAATATCGGTAATAGTGTATGTTATATTGATAATATTGGGAGTAATAAGTATATTTATTATAGTTCTGACGATAATAACAGTATAATATGGGTAATAATGCATAACATATTGATAGAATTAGGAGTATTAAGTATAATTATTATAGCTCTAGCAATAATAACTGCATAATAGGGGTAATAATGCATGATATATTGATAATATTGCGAGTAATAAGTATAATTATCATAGTTCTAGCAATAATAACTGCATAATATGGGTAATAATGCATGTTATATTGATAAAATGAGGAGTAATAAGTATAATTATTATAGTTCTGGCGATAATAACTGTATAATATGGGTAATAATGCATAACATATTGATAGAATTAGGAGTATTAAGTATAATTATTATAGCTCTAGCGATAATAACTGCATAATAGGGGTAATAATGCATGTTATACTAATAATAATATAAGTAATATGTATAACTATTATAGTTCTAGCGATAATAACTGTATAATATGATTAATAATGCATAACATATTGATAAAATTAGGAGTAATCAGTATAATTATTATGGTTCTAGCGATAATAACTGCATAATATCGGTAATAGTGTATGTTATATTGATAATATTGGGAGTAATAAGTATATTTATTATAGTTCTGACGATAATAACAGTATAATATGGGTGATAATGCATGTTATATTGATAATATTGGGAGTTATAAGTATAATTATTGTAGTTCTAGCGATAATAACTGCATAATATGGGTAATAATGCATGTTATATTGATAAAATGAGGAGTAATAAGTATAATTATTATAGTTCTATCGATAATAACTGCACAATATCGGTAATAGTGCATGTTACATTGATAATAATAAAAGTAATAAGTATAATTAATATAGTTCGAGCGATAATAACTGCATAATATGGGTAATAATGCATGTTATATTGGTAAAATGAGGAGTAATAAGTATAATTGTTATAGTTCTGGCGATAAGAACTGCATAGTATTGGTAATCATGCATGTTACATTGATAACAGTAAAAGTAATAAGTATAATTATTGTAGTTCTAGCGATAATAACTGCATAGTATGGGTAATTATGCATGTTATATTGATAATATTGGGAGTAATAAGTATATTTATTATAGGTCTGACGATAATAACTGTATAATATGGGTAATAATGCATAACATATTGATAAAATTAGGAGTATTAAGTATAATTATTACAGCTCTAGCGATAATAACTGCATAATAGGGGTAATAATGCATGTTATACTGATAATAATATAAGTAATAAGTATAACTATTATAGTTCTAACGATAATAACTGTATAATATGGGTAATAATGCATGTTATATTGATAAAATGAGGAGTAATAAGTATAATTCTTATAGTTCTAGCGATAATAACTGCATAATATGGGTAATAATGCATGTTATATTGATAAAATGAGAAGTAATAAGTATAATTATTATAGTTCTGGCGATAATAACTGTATAATATGGGTAATAATGCATAACATATTGATAAAATTAGGAGTATTAAGTATAATTATTATAGCTCTAGCGATAATAACTGCATAATAGGGGTAATAATGCATGTTATACTGATAATAATATAAGTAATAAGTATAACTATTATAGTTCTAACGATAATAACAGTATAATATGGGTAATAATGCATGTTATATTGATAATATTGGGAGTTATAAGTATAATTATTGTAGTTCTAGCGATAATAACTGCATAATATGGGTAATAATGCATGTTATATTGATAATATTGGGAGTAATAAGTATATTTGTTATAGTTCTGACGATAATAACAGTATAATATGGGTAATAGTGCATGTTATATTGATAAAATTGGGAGCAATAGGTATATTTATTATAGTTCTGACGATAATAACAGTATAATACGGGTAATAATGCATGTGATATTGATAATATTGGGAGTAATAAGTATATTTATTATAGTTTTGACGATAATAACAGTATAATATGGGTAATAATGCATGTTATATTGATAATATTGGGAGTAATAAGTATATTTATTATAGTTCTGACGATAATAACTGTATAATATGGGTAATAATGCATAACATATTAATAAAATTAGGAGTATTAAGTATAATTATTATAGTTCTAGCGATAATAACTGCATAATGTGGGTAAAAATGCATGATATATTGATAATATTGCGAGTAATAAGTATAATTATCATAGTTCTAGCAATAATAACTGCATAATATCGGTAATAGTGTATGTTATATTGATAATATTGGGAGCAATAAGTATATTTATTATAGTTCTGACGATAAAAACAGTATAATATGGGTAATAATGCATGTTATATTGATAATATTTGGAGTGTTAAGTATAATTATTGTAGTTCTCGCGATAATAACTGCATAATATGGGTAATAATGCATGTTACATTGATAATATTGGGAGTAATAAGAATAATTATTGTAGTTCTCGCGATAATAACTGCTTAATATGGGTAATAATGCATAACATATTGATAAAATTAGGAGTAATAAGTATAATTATTATAGTTCTAGCGATAATAACTGCATAATAGGGGTAATAATGCATGATATATTGATAATATTGCGAGTAATAAGTATAATTATCATAGTTCTAGCAATAATAACTGCATAATATCGGTAATAGTGTATGTTATATTGATAATATTGGGAGTAGTAAGTATATTTATTATAGTTCTGACGATAATAACAGTATAATATGGGTAATAATGCATAACATATTGATAGAATTAGGAGTATTAAGTATAATTATTATAGCTCTAGCGATAATAACTGCATAATAGGGGTAATAATGCATGATATATTGATAATATTGCGAGTAATAAGTATAATTATCATAGTTCTAGCAATAATAACTGCATAATATGGGTAATAATGCATGTTATATTGATAAAATGAGGAGTAATAAGTATAATTATTATAGTTCTGGCGATAATAACTGTATAATATGGGTAATAATGCATAACATATTGATAGAATTAGGAGTATTAAGTATAATTATTATAGCTCTAGCGATAATAACTGCATAATAGGGGTAATAATGCATGTTATACTGATAATAATATAAGTAATAAGTATAACTATTATAGTTCTAACGATAATAACTGTATAATATGGGTAATAATGCATGTTATACTAATAATAATATAAGTAATATGTATAACTATTATAGTTCTAGCGATAATAACTGTATAATATGATTAATAATGCATAACATATTGATAAAATTAGGAGTAATCAGTATAATTATTATAGTTCTAGCGATAATAACTGCATAATGTGGGTAATAATGCATGATATATTGATAATATTGCGAGTAATAAGTATAATTATCATAGTTCTAGCAATAATAACTGCATAATATCGGTAATAGTGTATGTTATATTGATAATATTGGGAGTAATAAGTATATTTATTATAGTTCTGTCGATAATAACTGTATAATATGGGTAATAATGCATAACATATTGATAAAATTAGGAGTATTAAGTATAATTATTATAGCTCTAGCGATAATAACTGCATAATAGGGGTAATAATGCATGTTATACTGATAATAATATAAGTAATAAGTATAACTATTATAGTTCTAACGATAATAACTGTATAATATGGGTAATAATGCATGTTATACTAATAATAATATAAGTAATATGTATAACTATTATAGTTCTAGCGATAATAACTGTATAATATGGGTAATAATGCATAACATATTAATAAAATTAGGAGTATTAAGTATAATTATTATAGTTCTAGCGATAATAACTGCATAATGTGGGTAAAAATGCATGATATATTGATAATATTGCGAGTAATAAGTATAATTATCATAGTTCTAGCAATAATAACTGCATAATATCGGTAATAGTGTATGTTATATTGATAATATTGGGAGCAATAAGTATATTTATTATAGTTCTGACGATAAAAACAGTATAATATGGGTAATAATGCATGTTATATTGATAATATTTGGAGTGTTAAGTATAATTATTGTAGTTCTCGCGATAATAACTGCATAATATGGGTAATAATGCATGTTACATTGATAATATTGGGAGTAATAAGAATAATTATTGTAGTTCTCGCGATAATAACTGCTTAATATGGGTAATAATGCATAACATATTGATAAAATTAGGAGTAATAAGTATAATTATTATAGTTCTAGCGATAATAACTGCATAATAGGGGTAATAATGCATGATATATTGATAATATTGCGAGTAATAAGTATAATTATCATAGTTCTAGCAATAATAACTGCATAATATCGGTAATAGTGTATGTTATATTGATAATATTGGGAGTAGTAAGTATATTTATTATAGTTCTGACGATAATAACAGTATAATATGGGTAATAATGCATAACATATTGATAGAATTAGGAGTAGTAAGTATAATTATTATAGCTCTAGCGATAATAACTGCATAATAGGGGTAATAATGCATGATATATTGATAATATTGCGAGTAATAAGTATAATTATCATAGTTCTAGCAATAATAACTGCATAATATGGGTAATAATGCATGTTATATTGATAAAATGAGGAGTAATAAGTATAATTATTATAGTTCTGGCGATAATAACTGTATAATATGGGTAATAATGCATAACATATTGATAGAATTAGGAGTATTAAGTATAATTATTATAGCTCTAGCGATAATAACTGCATAATAGGGGTAATAATGCATGTTATACTGATAATAATATAAGTAATAAGTATAACTATTATAGTTCTAACGATAATAACTGTATAATATGGGTAATAATGCATGTTATACTAATAATAATATAAGTAATATGTATAACTATTATAGTTCTAGCGATAATAACTGTATAATATGATTAATAATGCATAACATATTGATAAAATTAGGAGTAATCAGTATAATTATTATAGTTCTAGCGATAATAACTGCATAATGTGGGTAATAATGCATGATATATTGATAATATTGCGAGTAATAAGTATAATTATCATAGTTCTAGCAATAATAACTGCATAATATCGGTAATAGTGTATGTTATATTGATAATATTGGGAGTAATAAGTATATTTATTATAGTTCTGTCGATAATAACTGTATAATATGGGTAATAATGCATAACATATTGATAAAATTAGGAGTATTAAGTATAATTATTATAGCTCTAGCGATAATAACTGCATAATAGGGGTAATAATGCATGTTATACTGATAATAATATAAGTAATAAGTATAACTATTATAGTTCTAACGATAATAACTGTATAATATGGGTAATAATGCATGTTATACTAATAATAATATAAGTAATATGTATAACTATTATAGTTCTAGCGATAATAACTGTATAATATGATTAATAATGCATAACATATTGATAAAATTAGGAGTAATCAGTATAATTATTATAGTTCTAGCGATAATAACTGCATAATATCGGGAATAGTGTATGTTATATTGATAATATTGGGAGTAATAAGTATATTTATTATAGTTCTGACGATAATAACAGTATAATATGGGTGATAATGCATGTTATATTGATAAAATTAGGAGTAATCAGTATAATTATTATAGTTCTAGCGATAATAACTGCATAATATCGGTAATAGTGTATGTTATATTGATAATATTGGGAGTAATAAGTATATTTATTATAGTTCTGACGATAATAACAGTATAATATGGGTAATAATGCATGTTATATTGATAATATTGGGAGTAATAAGTATATTTATTATAGTTCTGACGATAATAACTGTATAATATGGGTAATAATGCATAACATATTAATAAAATTAGGAGTAATAAGTATATTTATTATAGTTCTGACGATAATAACAGTATAATATGGGTAATAATGCATGGTATATTGATAATATTGGGAGTAATAAGTATAATTATTGTAGTTCTCGCGATAATAACTGCATAATATGGGTAATAATGCATGTTATATTGATAATATTGGGAGTAATAAGAATATTTATTGTAGTTCTCGCGATAATAACTGCTTAATATGGGTAATAATGCATAACATATTGATAAAATTGGGAGTAATAAGTATAATTATTATAGTTCTAGCGATAATAACTGCATAATAGGGGTAATAATGCATGATATATTGATAATATTGCGAGTAATAAGTACAATTATCATAGTTCTAGCAATAATAACTGCATAATATGGGTAATAATGCATGTTATATTGATAAAATGAGAAGTAATGAGTATAATTATTATAGTTCTGGCGATAATAACTGTATAATATGGGTAATAATGCATAACATATTGATAAAATTAGGAGTATTAAGTATAATTATTATAGCTCTAGCGATAATAACTGCATAATAGGGGTAATAATGCATGTTATACTGATAATAATATAAGTAATAAGTATAACTATTATAGTTCTAACGATAATAACTGTATAATATGGGTAATAATGCATGTTATACTAATAATAATATAAGTAATATGTATAACTATTATAGTTCTAGCGATAATAACTGTATAATATGATTAATAATGCATAACATATTGATAAAATTAGGAGTAATCAGTATAATTATTATAGTTCTAGCGATAATAACTGCATAATATCGGTAATAGTGTATGTTATATTGATAATATTGGGAGTAATAAGTATATTTATTATAGTTCTGACGATAATATAAGTATAATATGGGTAATAATGCATGGTATATTGATAATATTGGGAGTAATAAGTATAATTATTGTAGTTCTCGCGATAATAACTGCATAATATGGGTAATAATGCATGTTATATTGATAATATTGGGAGCAATAAGAATATTTATTGTAGTTCTCGCGATAATAACTGCTTAATATGGGTAATAATGCATAACATATTGATAAAATTAGGAGTAATAAGTATAATTATTATAGTTCTAGCGATAATAACTGCATAATAGGGGTAATAATGCATGTTATACTGATAATAATATAAGTAATAAGTATAACTATTATAGTTCTAACGATAATAACTGTATAATATGGGTAATAATGCATGTTATACTAATAATAATATAAGTAATATGTATAACTATTATAGTTCTAGCGATAATAACTGTATAATATGATTAATAATGCATAACATATTGATAAAATTAGGAGTAATCAGTATAATTATTATAGTTCTAGCGATAATAACTGCATAATATCGGTAATAGTGTATGTTATATTGATAATATTGGGAGTAATAAGTATATTTATTATAGTTCTGACGATAATAACAGTATAATATGGGTGATAATGCATGTTATATTGATAAAATGAGGAGTAATAAGTATAATTGTTATAGTTCTATCGATAATAACTGCACAATATCGGTAATAGTGCATGTTACATTGATAATAATAAAAGTAATAAGTATAATTAATATAGTTCGAGCGATAATAACTGCATAATATGGGTAATAATGCATGTTATATTGGTAAAATGAGGAGTAATAAGTATAATTGTTACAGTTCTGGCGATAAGAACTGCATAGTATTGGTAACCATGCATGTTACATTGATAACAGTAAAAGTAATAAGTATAATTATTGTAGTTCTAGCGATAATAACTGCATAGTATGGGTAATTATGCATGTTATATTGATAATATTGGGAGTAATAAGTATATTTATTATAGGTCTGACGATAATAACTGTATAATATGGGTAATAATGCATAACATATTGATAAAATTAGGAGTATTAAGTATAATTATTACAGCTCTAGCGATAATAACTGCATAATAGGGGTAATAATGCATGTTATACTGATAATAATATAAGTTATAAGTATAACTATTATAGTTCTAACGATAATAACTGTATAATATGGGTAATAATGCATAACATATTGATAAAATTAGAAGTAATAAGTATAATTATTATAGTTCTAGCGATAATAACTGCACAATATCGGTAATAGTGCATGTTATATTGATAATATTGGGAGTAATAAGTATATTTATTATAGTTCTGACTATAATAACAGTATAATATGGGTGATAATGCATGTTATATTGATAATATTGGGAGTAATAAGTATATTTATTATAGTTCTGACGATAATAACTGTATAATATGGGTAATAATGCATGTTATACTAATAATAATATAAGTAATATGTATAACTATTATAGTTCTAGCGATAATAACTGCATAATATCGGTAATAGTGTATGTTATATTGATAATATTGGGAGTAATAAGTATATTTATTATAGTTCTGACGATAATAACAGTATAATATGGGTGATAATGCATGTTATATTGATAATATTGGGAGTTATAAGTATAATTATTGTAGTTCTAGCGATAATAACTGCATAATATGGGTAATAATGCATGTTATATTGATAATATTGGGAGTAATAAGTATATTTGTTATAGTTCTGACGATAATAACAGTATAATATGGGTAATAGTGCATGTTATATTGATAAAATTGGGAGCAATAGGTATATTTATTATAGTTGTGACGATAATAACAGTATAATACGGGTAATAATGCATGTGATATTGATAATATTGGGAGTAATAAGTATATTTATTATAGTTCTGACGATAATAACAGTATAATATGGGTAATAATGCATGTTATATTGATAATATTGGGAGTAATAAGTATATTTATTATAGTTCTGACGATAATAACTGTATAATATGGGTAATAATGCATAACATATTAATAAAATTAGGAGTATTAAGTATAATTATTATAGTTCTAGCGATAATAACTGCATAATGTGGGTAATAATGCATGATATATTGATAATATTGCGAGTAATAAGTATAATTATCATAGTTCTAGCAATAATAACTGCATAATATCGTTAATAGTGTATGTTATATTGATAATATTGGGAGTAATAAGTATATTTATTATAGTTCTGACGATAATAACAGTATAATATGGGTAACAATGCATGTTATATTGATAATATTTGGAGTGTTAAGTATAATTATTGTAGTTCTCGCGATAATAACTGCATAATATGGGTAATAATGCATGTTATATTGATAATATTGGGAGTAATAAGAATAATTATTGTAGTTCTCGCGATGATAACTGCTTAATATGGGTAATAATGCATAACATATTGATAAAATTAGGAGTAATAAGTATAATTATTATAGTTCTAGCGATAATAACTGCATAATAGGGGTAATAATGCATGATATATTGATAATATTGCGAGTAATAAGTATAATTATCATAGTTCTAGCAATAATAACTGCATAATATCGGTAATAGTGTATGTTATATTGATAATATTGGGAGTAGTAAGTATATTTATTATAGTTCTGACGATAATAACAGTATAATATGGGTAATAATGCATAACATATTGATAGAATTAGGAGTATTAAGTATAATTATTATAGCTCTAGCGATAATAACTGCATAATAGGGGTAATAATGCATGATATATTGATAATATTGCGAGTAATAAGTATAATTATCATAGTTCTAGCAATAATAACTGCATAATATGGGTAATAATGCATGTTATATTGATAAAATGAGGAGTAATAAGTATAATTATTATAGTTCTGGCGATAATAACTGTATAATATGGGTAATAATGCATAACATATTGATAGAATTAGGAGTATTAAGTATAATTATTATAGCTCTAGCGATAATAACTGCATAATAGGGGTAATAATGCATGTTATACTGATAATAATATAAGTAATAAGTATAACTATTATAGTTCTAACGATAATAACTGTATAATATGGGTAATAATGCATGTTATACTAATAATAATATAAGTAATATGTATAACTATTATAGTTCTAGCGATAATAACTGTATAATATGATTAATAATGCATAACATATTGATAAAATTAGGAGTAATCAGTATAATTATTATAGTTCTAGCGATAATAACTGCATAATGTGGGTAATAATGCATGATATATTGATAATATTGCGAGTAATAAGTATAATTATCATAGTTCTAGCAATAATAACTGCATAATATCGGTAATAGTGTATGTTATATTGATAATATTGGGAGTAATAAGTATATTTATTATAGTTCTGTCGATAATAACTGTATAATATGGGTAATAATGCATAACATATTGATAAAATTAGGAGTATTAAGTATAATTATTATAGCTCTAGCGATAATAACTGCATAATAGGGGTAATAATGCATGTTATACTGATAATAATATAAGTAATAAGTATAACTATTATAGTTCTAACGATAATAACTGTATAATATGGGTAATAATGCATGTTATACTAATAATAATATAAGTAATATGTATAACTATTATAGTTCTAGCGATAATAACTGTATAATATGATTAATAATGCATAACATATTGATAAAATTAGGAGTAATCAGTATAATTATTATAGTTCTAGCGATAATAACTGCATAATATCGGTAATAGTGTATGTTATATTGATAATATTGGGAGTAATAAGTATATTTATTATAGTTCTGACGATAATAACAGTATAATATGGGTGATAATGCATGTTATATTGATAAAATTAGGAGTAATCAGTATAATTATTATAGTTCTAGCGATAATAACTGCATAATATCGGTAATAGTGTATGTTATATTGATAATATTGGGAGTAATAAGTATATTTATTATAGTTCTGACGATAATAACAGTATAATATGGGTAATAATGCATGTTATATTGATAATATTGGGAGTAATAAGTATATTTATTATAGTTCTGACGATAATAACTGTATAATATGGGTAATAATGCATAACATATTAATAAAATTAGGAGTAATAAGTATATTTATTATAGTTCTGACGATAATAACAGTATAATATGGGTAATAATGCATGGTATATTGATAATATTGGGAGTAATAAGTATAATTATTGTAGTTCTCGCGATAATAACTGCATAATATGGGTAATAATGCATGTTATATTGATAAAATGAGAAGTAATGAGTATAATTATTATAGTTCTGGCGATAATAACTGTATAATATGGGTAATAATGCATAACATATTGATAGAATTAGGAGTATTAAGTATAATTATTATAGCTCTAGCGATAATAACTGCATAATAGGGGTAATAATGCATGTTATACTGATAATAATATAAGTAATAAGTATAACTATTATAGTTCTAACGATAATAACTGTATAATATGGGTAATAATGCATGTTATACTAATAATAATATAAGTAATATGTATAACTATTATAGTTCTAGCGATAATAACTGTATAATATGATTAATAATGCATAACATATTGATAAAATTAGGAGTAATCAGTATAATTATTATAGTTCTAGCGATAATAACTGCATAATGTGGGTAATAATGCATGATATATTGATAATATTGCGAGTAATAAGTATAATTATCATAGTTCTAGCAATAATAACTGCATAATATCGGTAATAGTGTATGTTATATTGATAATATTGGGAGTAATAAGTATATTTATTATAGTTCTGTCGATAATAACTGTATAATATGGGTAATAATGCATAACATATTGATAAAATTAGGAGTATTAAGTATAATTATTATAGCTCTAGCGATAATAACTGCATAATAGGGGTAATAATGCATGTTATACTGATAATAATATAAGTAATAAGTATAACTATTATAGTTCTAACGATAATAACTGTATAATATGGGTAATAATGCATGTTATACTAATAATAATATAAGTAATATGTATAACTATTATAGTTCTAGCGATAATAACTGTATAATATGATTAATAATGCATGTTATATTGATAAAATTAGGAGTAATCAGTATAATTATTATAGTTCTAGCGATAATAACTGCATAATATCGGTAATAGTGTATGTTATATTGATAATATTGGGAGTAATAAGTATATTTATTATAGTTCTGACGATAATAACAGTATAATATGGGTAATAATGCATGTTATATTGATAATATTGGGAGTAATAAGTATATTTATTATAGTTCTGACGATAATAACTGTATAATATGGGTAATAATGCATAACATATTAATAAAATTAGGAGTAATAAGTATATTTATTATAGTTCTGACGATAATAACAGTATAATATGGGTAATAATGCATGGTATATTGATAATATTGGGAGTAATAAGTATAATTATTGTAGTTCTCGCGATAATAACTGCATAATATGGGTAATAATGCATGTTATATTGATAAAATGAGAAGTAATGAGTATAATTATTATAGTTCTGGCGATAATAACTGTATAATATGGGTAATAATGCATAACATATTGATAAAATTAGGAGTATTAAGTATAATTATTATAGCTCTAGCGATAATAACTGCATAATAGGGGTAATAATGCATGTTATACTGATAATAATATAAGTAATAAGTATAACTATTATAGTTCTAACGATAATAACTGTATAATATGGGTAATAATGCATGTTATACTAATAATAATATAAGTAATATGTATAACTATTATAGTTCTAGCGATAATAACTGTATAATATGATTAATAATGCATAACATATTGATAAAATTAGGAGTAATCAGTATAATTATTATAGTTCTAGCGATAATAACTGCATAATATCGGTAATAGTGTATGTTATATTGATAATATTGGGAGTAATAAGTATATTTATTATAGTTCTGACGATAATAACAGTATAATATGGGTAATAATGCATGGTATATTGATAATATTGGGAGTAATAAGTATAATTATTGTAGTTCTCGCGATAATAACTGCATAATATGGGTAATAATGCATGTTATATTGATAATATTGGGAGCAATAAGAATATTTATTGTAGTTCTCGCGATAATAACTGCTTAATATGGGTAATAATGCATAACATATTGATAAAATTAGGAGTAATAAGTATAATTATTATAGTTCTAGCGATAATAACTGCATAATAGGGGTAATAATGCATGTTATACTGATAATAATATAAGTAATAAGTATAACTATTATAGTTCTAACGATAATAACTGTATAATATGGGTAATAATGCATGTTATACTAATAATAATATAAGTAATATGTATAACTATTATAGTTCTAGCGATAATAACTGTATAATATGATTAATAATGCATAACATATTGATAAAATTAGGAGTAATCAGTATAATTATTATAGTTCTAGCGATAATAACTGCATAATATCGGTAATAGTGTATGTTATATTGATAATATTGGGAGTAATAAGTATATTTATTATAGTTCTGACGATAATAACAGTATAATATGGGTGATAATGCATGTTATATTGATAAAATGAGGAGTAATAAGTATAATTGTTATAGTTCTATCGATAATAACTGCACAATATCGGTAATAGTGCATGTTACATTGATAATAATAAAAGTAATAAGTATAATTAATATAGTTCGAGCGATAATAACTGCATAATATGGGTAATACGGCATGTTATATTGGTAAAATGAGGAGTAATAAGTATAATTGTTACAGTTCTGGCGATAAGAACTGCATAGTATTGGTAACCATGCATGTTACATTGATAACAGTAAAAGTAATAAGTATAATTATTGTAGTTCTAGCGATAATAACTGCATAGTATGGGTAATTATGCATGTTATATTGATAATATTGGGAGTAATAAGTATATTTATTATAGGTCTGACGATAATAACTGTATAATATGGGTAATAATGCATAACATATTGATAAAATTAGGAGTATTAAGTATAATTATTACAGCTCTAGCGATAATAACTGCATAATAGGGGTAATAATGCATGTTATACTGATAATAATATAAGTTATAAGTATAACTATTATAGTTCTAACGATAATAACTGTATAATATGGGTAATAATGCATAACATATTGATAAAATTAGGAGTAATAAGTATAATTATTATAGTTCTAGCGATAATAACTGCACAATATCGGTAATAGTGCATGTTATATTGATAATATTGGGAGTAATAAGTATATTTATTATAGTTCTGACTATAATAACAGTATAATATGGGTGATAATGCATGTTATATTGATAATATTGGGAGTAATAAGTATATTTATTATAGTTCTGACGATAATAACTGTATAATATGGGTAATAATGCATGTTATACTAATAATAATATAAGTAATATGTATAACTATTATAGTTCTAGCGATAATAACTGCATAATATCGGTAATAGTGTATGTTATATTGATAATATTGGGAGTAATAAGTATATTTATTATAGTTCTGACGATAATAACAGTATAATATGGGTGATAATGCATGTTATATTGATAATATTGGGAGTTATAAGTATAATTATTGTAGTTCTAGCGATAATAACTGCATAATATGGGTAATAATGCATGTTATATTGATAATATTGGGAGTAATAAGTATATTTGTTATAGTTCTGACGATAATAACAGTATAATATGGGTAATAGTGCATGTTATATTGATAAAATTGGGAGCAATAGGTATATTTATTATAGTTGTGACGATAATAACAGTATAATACGGGTAATAATGCATGTGATATTGATAATATTGGGAGTAATAAGTATATTTATTATAGTTCTGACGATAATAACAGTATAATATGGGTAATAATGCATGTTATACTAATAATAATATAAGTAATATGTATAACTATTATAGTTCTGACGATAATAACTGTATAATATGGGTAATAATGCATAACATATTAATAAAATTAGGAGTATTAAGTATAATTATTATAGTTCTAGCGATAATAACTGCATAATGTGGGTAATAATGCATGATATATTGATAATATTGCGAGTAATAAGTATAATTATCATAGTTCTAGCAATAATAACTGCATAATATCGTTAATAGTGTATGTTATATTGATAATATTGGGAGTAATAAGTATATTTATTATAGTTCTGACGATAATAACAGTATAATATGGGTAACAATGCATGTTATATTGATAATATTTGGAGTGTTAAGTATAATTATTGTAGTTCTCGCGATAATAACTGCATAATATGGGTAATAATGCATGTTATATTGATAATATTGGGAGTAATAAGAATAATTATTGTAGTTCTCGCGATGATAACTGCTTAATATGGGTAATAATGCATAACATATTGATAAAATTAGGAGTAATAAGTATAATTATTATAGTTCTAGCGATAATAACTGCATAATAGGGGTATTAATGCATGATATATTGATAATATTGCGAGTAATAAGTATAATTATCATAGTTCTAGCAATAATAACTGCATAATATCGGTAATAGTGTATGTTATATTGATAATATTCGGAGTAATAAGTATATTTATTATAGTTCTGACGATAATAACAGTATAATATGGGTAATAATGCATAACATATTGATAGAATTAGGAGTATTAAGTATAATTATTATAGCTCTAGCGATAATAACTGCATAATAGGGGTAATAATGCATGATATATTGATAATATTGCGAGTAATAAGTATAATTATCATAGTTCTAGCAATAATAACTGCATAATATGGGTAATAATGCATGTTATATTGATAAAATGAGGAGTAATAAGTATAATTATTATAGTTCTGGCGATAATAACTGTATAATATGGGTAATAATGCATAACATATTGATAGAATTAGGAGTATTAAGTATAATTATTATAGCTCTAGCGATAATAACTGCATAATAGGGGTAATAATGCATGTTATACTAATAATAATATAAGTAATATGTATAACTATTATAGTTCTAGCGATAATAACTGTATAATATGATTAATAATGCATAACATATTGATAAAATTAGGAGTAATCAGTATAATTATTATGGTTCTAGCGATAATAACTGCATAATATCGGTAATAGTGTATGTTATATTGATAATATTGGGAGTAATAAGTATATTTATTATAGTTCTGACGATAATAACAGTATAATATGGGTGATAATGCATGTTATATTGATAATATTGGGAGTTATAAGTATAATTATTGTAGTTCTAGCGATAATAACTGCATAATATGGGTAATAATGCATGTTATATTGATAAAATGAGGAGTAATAAGTATAATTATTATAGTTCTATCGATAATAACTGCACAATATCGGTAATAGTGCATGTTACATTGATAATAATAAAAGTAATAAGTATAATTAATATAGTTCGAGCGATAATAACTGCATAATATGGGTAATAATGCATGTTATATTGGTAAAATGAGGAGTAATAAGTATAATTATTATAGTTCTGGCGATAATAACTGTATAATATGGGTAATAATGCATAACATATTGATAAAATTAGGAGTATTAAGTATAATTATTATAGCTCTAGCGATAATAACTGCATAATAGGGGTAATAATGCATGTTATACTGATAATAATATAAGTAATAAGTATAACTATTATAGTTCTAACGATAATAACTGTATAATATGGGTAATAATGCATGTTATGCTAATAATAATATAAGTAATATGTATAACTATTATAGTTCTAGCGATAATAACTGTATAATATGATTAATAATGCATAACATATTGATAAAATTAGGAGTAATCAGTATAATTATTATAGTTCTAGCGATAATAACTGCATAATATCGGTAATAGTGTATGTTATATTGATAATATTGGGAGTAATAAGTATATTTATTATAGTTCTGACGATAATAACAGTATAATATGGGTAATAATGCATGTTATATTGATAATATTGGGAGTAATAAGTATATTTATTATAGTTCTGACGATAATAACTTTATAATATGGGTAATAATGCATAACATATTAATAAAATTAGGAGTAATAAGTATATTTATTATAGTTCTGACGATAATAACAGTATAATATGGGTAATAATGCATGGTATATTGATAATATTGGGAGTAATAAGTATAATTATTGTAGTTCTCGCGATAATAACTGCATAATATGGGTAATAATGCATGTTATATTGATAATATTGGGAGTAATAAGAATATTTATTGTAGTTCTCGCGATAATAACTGCTTAATATGGGTAATAATGCATAACATATTGATAAAATTAGGAGTAATAAGTATAATTATTATAGTTCTAGCGATAATAACTGCATAATAGGGGTAATAATGCATGATATATTGATAATATTGCGAGTAATAAGTACAATTATCATAGTTCTAGCAATAATAACTGCATAATATGGGTAATAATGCATGTTATATTGATAAAATGAGAAGTAATGAGTATAATTATTATAGTTCTGGCGATAATAACTGTATAATATGGGTAATAATGCATAACATATTGATAAAATTAGGAGTATTAAGTATAATTATTATAGCTCTAGCAATAATAACTGCATAATAGGGGTAATAATGCATGTTATACTGATAATAATATAAGTAATAAGTATAACTATTATAGTTCTAACGATAATAACTGTATAATATGGGTAATAATGCATGTTATACTAATAATAATATAAGTAATATGTATAACTATTATAGTTCTAGCGATAATAACTGTATAATATGATTAATAATGCATAACATATTGATAAAATTAGGAGTAATCAGTATAATTATTATAGTTCTAGCGATAATAACTGCATAATATCGGTAATAGTGTATGTTATATTGATAATATTGGGAGTAATAAGTATATTTATTATAGTTCTGACGATAATAACAGTATAATATGGGTGATAATGCATGTTATATTGATAATATTGGGAGTTATAAGTATAATTATTGTAGTTCTAGCGATAATAACTGCATAATATGGGTAATAATGCATGTTATATTGATAATATTGGGAGTAATAAGTATATTTGTTATAGTTCTGACGATAATAACAGTATAATATGGGTAATAGTGCATGTTATATTGATAAAATTGGGAGCAATAGGTATATTTATTATAGTTCTGACGATAATAACAGTATAATACGGGTAATAATGCATGTGATATTGATAATATTGGGAGTAATAAGTATATTTATTATAGTTTTGACGATAATAACAGTATAATATGGGTAATAATGCATGTTATATTGATAATATTGGGAGTAATAAGTATATTTATTATAGTTCTGACGATAATAACTGTATAATATGGGTAATAATGCATAACATATTAATAAAATTAGGAGTATTAAGTATAATTATTATAGTTCTAGCGATAATAACTGCATAATGTGGGTAAAAATGCATGATATATTGATAATATTGCGAGTAATAAGTATAATTATCATAGTTCTAGCAATAATAACTGCATAATATCGGTAATAGTGTATGTTATATTGATAATATTGGGAGCAATAAGTATATTTATTATAGTTCTGACGATAATAACAGTATAATATGGGTAATAATGCATGTTATATTGATAATATTTGGAGTGTTAAGTATAATTATTGTAGTTCTCGCGATAATAACTGCATAATATGGGTAATAATGCATGTTATATTGATAATATTGGGAGTAATAAGAATAATTATTGTAGTTCTCGCGATAATAACTGCTTAATATGGGTAATAATGCATAACATATTGATAAAATTAGGAGTAATAAGTATAATTATTATAGTTCTAGCGATAATAACTGCATAATAGGGGTAATAATGCATGATATATTGATAATATTGCGAGTAATAAGTATAATTATCATAGTTCTAGCAATAATAACTGCATAATATCGGTAATAGTGTATGTTATATTGATAATATTGGGAGTAGTAAGTATATTTATTATAGTTCTGACGATAATAACAGTATAATATGGGTAATAATGCATAACATATTGATAGAATTAGGAGTATTAAGTATAATTATTATAGCTCTAGCGATAATAACTGCATAATAGGGGTAATAATGCATGATATATTGATAATATTGCGAGTAATAAGTATAATTATCATAGTTCTAGCAATAATAACTGCATAATATGGGTAATAATGCATGTTATATTGATAAAATGAGGAGTAATAAGTATAATTATTATAGTTCTGGCGATAATAACTGTATAATATGGGTAATAATGCATAACATATTGATAGAATTAGGAGTATTAAGTATAATTATTATAGCTCTAGCGATAATAACTGCATAATAGGGGTAATAATGCATGTTATACTGATAATAATATAAGTAATAAGTATAACTATTATAGTTCTAACGATAATAACTGTATAATATGGGTAATAATGCATGTTATACTAATAATAATATAAGTAATATGTATAACTATTATAGTTCTAGCGATAATAACTGTATAATATGATTAATAATGCATAACATATTGATAAAATTAGGAGTAACCAGTATAATTATTATAGCTCTAGCGATAATAACTGCATAATAGGGGTAATAATGCATGTTATACTGATAATAATATAAGTAATAAGTATAACTATTATAGTTCTAACGATAATAACTGTATAATATGGGTAATAATGCATGTTATACTAATAATAATATAAGTAATATGTATAACTATTATAGTTCTAGCGATAATAACTGTATAATATGATTAATAATGCATAACATATTGATAAAATTAGGAGTAACCAGTATAATTATTATAGTTCTAGCGATAATAACTGCATAATGTGGGTAATAATGCATGATATATTGATAATATTGCGAGTAATAAGTATAATTATCATAGTTCTAGCAATAATAACTGCATAATATCGGTAATAGTGTATGTTATATTGATAATATTGGGAGTAATAAGTATATTTATTATAGTTCTGGCGATAATAACTGTATAATATGGGTAATAATGCATAACATATTGATAAAATTAGGAGTATTAAGTATAATTATTATAGCTCTAGCGATAATAACTGCATAATAGGGGTAATAATGCATGTTATACTGATAATAATATAAGTAATAAGTATAACTATTATAGTTCTAACGATAATAACTGTATAATATGGGTAATAATGCATGTTATACTAATAATAATATAAGTAATATGTATAACTATTATAGTTCTAGCGATAATAACTGTATAATATGATTAATAATGCATAACATATTGATAAAATTAGGAGTAATCAGTATAATTATTATAGTTCTAGCGATAATAACTGCATAATATCGGGAATAGTGTATGTTATATTGATAATATTGGGAGTAATAAGTATATTTATTATAGTTCTGACGATAATAACAGTATAATATGGGTGATAATGCATGTTATATTGATAAAATTAGGAGTAATCAGTATAATTATTATAGTTCTAGCGATAATAACTGCATAATATCGGTAATAGTGTATGTTATATTGATAATATTGGGAGTAATAAGTATATTTATTATAGTTCTGACGATAATAACAGTATAATATGGGTAATAATGCATGTTATATTGATAATATTGGGAGTAATAAGTATATTTATTATAGTTCTGACGATAATAACTGTATAATATGGGTAATAATGCATAACATATTAATAAAATTAGGAGTAATAAGTATATTTATTATAGTTCTGACGATAATAACAGTATAATATGGGTAATAATGCATGGTATATTGATAATATTGGGAGTAATAAGTATAATTATTGTAGTTCTCGCGATAATAACTGCATAATATGGGTAATAATGCATGTTATATTGATAATATTGGGAGTAATAAGAATATTTATTGTAGTTCTCGCGATAATAACTGCTTAATATGGGTAATAATGCATAACATATTGATAAAATTGGGAGTAATAAGTATAATTATTATAGTTCTAGCGATAATAACTGCATAATAGGGGTAATAATGCATGATATATTGATAATATTGCGAGTAATAAGTATAATTATCATAGTTCTAGCAATAATAACTGCATAATATGGGTAATAATGCATGTTATATTGATAAAATGAGGAGTAATAAGTATAATTATTATAGTTCTGGCGATAATAACTGTATAATATGGGTAATAATGCATAACATATTGATAGAATTAGGAGTATTAAGTATAATTATTATAGCTCTAGCGATAATAACTGCATAATAGGGGTAATAATGCATGTTATACTGATAATAATATAAGTAATAAGTATAACTATTATAGTTCTAACGATAATAACTGTATAATATGGGTAATAATGCATGTTATACTAATAATAATATAAGTAATATGTATAACTATTATAGTTCTAGCGATAATAACTGTATAATATGATTAATAATGCATAACATATTGATAAAATTAGGAGTAACCAGTATAATTATTATAGTTCTAGCGATAATAACTGCATAATGTGGGTAATAATGCATGATATATTGATAATATTGCGAGTAATAAGTATAATTATCATAGTTCTAGCAATAATAACTGCATAATATCGGTAATAGTGTATGTTATATTGATAATATTGGGAGTAATAAGTATATTTATTATAGTTCTGGCGATAATAACTGTATAATATGGGTAATAATGCATAACATATTGATAAAATTAGGAGTATTAAGTATAATTATTATAGCTCTAGCGATAATAACTGCATAATAGGGGTAATAATGCATGTTATACTGATAATAATATAAGTAATAAGTATAACTATTATAGTTCTAACGATAATAACTGTATAATATGGGTAATAATGCATGTTATACTAATAATAATATAAGTAATATGTATAACTATTATAGTTCTAGCGATAATAACTGTATAATATGATTAATAATGCATAACATATTGATAAAATTAGGAGTAATCAGTATAATTATTATAGTTCTAGCGATAATAACTGCATAATATCGGGAATAGTGTATGTTATATTGATAATATTGGGAGTAATAAGTATATTTATTATAGTTCTGACGATAATAACAGTATAATATGGGTGATAATGCATGTTATATTGATAAAATTAGGAGTAATCAGTATAATTATTATAGTTCTAGCGATAATAACTGCATAATATCGGTAATAGTGTATGTTATATTGATAATATTGGGAGTAATAAGTATATTTATTATAGTTCTGACGATAATAACAGTATAATATGGGTAATAATGCATGTTATATTGATAATATTGGGAGTAATAAGTATATTTATTATAGTTCTGACGATAATAACTGTATAATATGGGTAATAATGCATAACATATTAATAAAATTAGGAGTAATAAGTATATTTATTATAGTTCTGACGATAATAACAGTATAATATGGGTAATAATGCATGGTATATTGATAATATTGGGAGTAATAAGTATAATTATTGTAGTTCTCGCGATAATAACTGCATAATATGGGTAATAATGCATGTTATATTGATAATATTGGGAGTAATAAGAATATTTATTGTAGTTCTCGCGATAATAACTGCTTAATATGGGTAATAATGCATAACATATTGATAAAATTGGGAGTAATAAGTATAATTATTATAGTTCTAGCGATAATAACTGCATAATAGGGGTAATAATGCATGATATATTGATAATATTGCGAGTAATAAGTACAATTATCATAGTTCTAGCAATAATAACTGCATAATATGGGTAATAATGCATGTTATATTGATAAAATGAGAAGTAATGAGTATAATTATTATAGTTCTGGCGATAATAACTGTATAATATGGGTAATAATGCATAACATATTGATAAAATTAGGAGTATTAAGTATAATTATTATAGCTCTAGCGATAATAACTGCATAATAGGGGTAATAATGCATGTTATACTGATAATAATATAAGTAATAAGTATAACTATTATAGTTCTAACGATAATAACTGTATAATATGGGTAATAATGCATGTTATACTAATAATAATATAAGTAATATGTATAACTATTATAGTTCTAGCGATAATAACTGTATAATATGATTAATAATGCATAACATATTGATAAAATTAGGAGTAATCAGTATAATTATTATAGTTCTAGCGATAATAACTGCATAATATCGGTAATAGTGTATGTTATATTGATAATATTGGGAGTAATAAGTATATTTATTATAGTTCTGACGATAATAACAGTATAATATGGGTGATAATGCATGTTATATTGATAATATTGGGAGTTATAAGTATAATTATTGTAGTTCTAGCGATAATAACTGCATAATATGGGTAATAATGCATGTTATATTGATAATATTGGGAGTAATAAGTATATTTGTTATAGTTCTGACGATAATAACAGTATAATATGGGTAATAGTGCATGTTATATTGATAAAATTGGGAGCAATAGGTATATTTATTATAGTTCTGACGATAATAACAGTATAATACGGGTAATAATGCATGTGATATTGATAATATTGGGAGTAATAAGTATATTTATTATAGTTTTGACGATAATAACAGTATAATATGGGTAATAATGCATGTTATATTGATAATATTGGGAGTAATAAGTATATTTATTATAGTTCTGACGATAATAACTGTATAATATGGGTAATAATGCATAACATATTAATAAAATTAGGAGTATTAAGTATAATTATTATAGTTCTAGCGATAATAACTGCATAATGTGGGTAAAAATGCATGATATATTGATAATATTGCGAGTAATAAGTATAATTATCATAGTTCTAGCAATAATAACTGCATAATATCGGTAATAGTGTATGTTATATTGATAATATTGGGAGCAATAAGTATATTTATTATAGTTCTGACGATAATAACAGTATAATATGGGTAATAATGTATGTTATATTGATAATATTTGGAGTGTTAAGTATAATTATTGTAGTTCTCGCGATAATAACTGCATAATATGGGTAATAATGCATGTTATATTGATAATATTGGGAGTAATAAGAATAATTATTGTAGTTCTCGCGATAATAACTGCTTAATATGGGTAATAATGCATAACATATTGATAAAATTAGGAGTAATAAGTATAATTATTATAGTTCTAGCGATAATAACTGCATAATAGGGGTAATAATGCATGATATATTGATAATATTGCGAGTAATAAGTATAATTATCATAGTTCTAGCAATAATAACTGCATAATATCGGTAATAGTGTATGTTATATTGATAATATTGGGAGTAGTAAGTATATTTATTATAGTTCTGACGATAATAACAGTATAATATGGGTAATAATGCATAACATATTGATAGAATTAGGAGTATTAAGTATAATTATTATAGCTCTAGCGATAATAACTGCATAATAGGGGTAATAATGCATGATATATTGATAATATTGCGAGTAATAAGTATAATTATCATAGTTCTAGCAATAATAACTGCATAATATGGGTAATAATGCATGTTATATTGATAAAATGAGGAGTAATAAGTATAATTATTATAGTTCTGGCGATAATAACTGTATAATATGGGTAATAATGCATAACATATTGATAGAATTAGGAGTATTAAGTATAATTATTATAGCTCTAGCGATAATAACTGCATAATAGGGGTAATAATGCATGTTATACTGATAATAATATAAGTAATAAGTATAACTATTATAGTTCTAACGATAATAACTGTATAATATGGGTAATAATGCATGTTATACTAATAATAATATAAGTAATATGTATAACTATTATAGTTCTAGCGATAATAACTGTATAATATGATTAATAATGCATAACATATTGATAAAATTAGGAGTAATCAGTATAATTATTATAGTTCTAGCGATAATAACTGCATAATATCGGTAATAGTGTATGTTATATTGATAATATTGGGAGTAATAAGTATATTTATTATAGTTCTGACGATAATAACAGTATAATATGGGTGATAATGCATGTTATATTGATAATATTGGGAGTTATAAGTATAATTATTGTAGTTCTAGCGATAATAACTGCATAATATGGGTAATAATGCATGTTATATTGATAATATTGGGAGTAATAAGTATATTTGTTATAGTTCTGACGATAATAACAGTATAATATGGGTAATAGTGCATGTTATATTGATAAAATTGGGAGCAATAGGTATATTTATTATAGTTCTGACGATAATAACAGTATAATACGGGTAATAATGCATGTGATATTGATAATATTGGGAGTAATAAGTATATCTATTATAGTTTTGACGATAATAACAGTATAATATGGGTAATAATGCATGTTATATTGATAATATTGGGAGTAATAAGTATATTTATTATAGTTCTGACGATAATAACTGTATAATATGGGTAATAATGCATAACATATTAATAAAATTAGGAGTATTAAGTATAATTATTATAGTTCTAGCGATAATAACTGCATAATGTGGGTAAAAATGCATGATATATTGATAATATTGCGAGTAATAAGTATAATTATCATAGTTCTAGCAATAATAACTGCATAATATCGGTAATAGTGTATGTTATATTGATAATATTGGGAGCAATAAGTATATTTATTATAGTTCTGACGATAATAACAGTATAATATGGGTAATAATGTATGTTATATTGATAATATTTGGAGTGTTAAGTATAATTATTGTAGTTCTCGCGATAATAACTGCATAATATGGGTAATAATGCATGTTATATTGATAATATTGGGAGTAATAAGAATAATTATTGTAGTTCTCGCGATAATAACTGCTTAATATGGGTAATAATGCATAACATATTGATAAAATTAGGAGTAATAAGTATAATTATTATAGTTCTAGCGATAATAACTGCATAATAGGGGTAATAATGCATGATATATTGATAATATTGCGAGTAATAAGTATAATTATCATAGTTCTAGCAATAATAACTGCATAATATCGGTAATAGTGTATGTTATATTGATAATATTGGGAGTAGTAAGTATATTTATTATAGTTCTGACGATAATAACAGTATAATATGGGTAATAATGCATAACATATTGATAGAATTAGGAGTATTAAGTATAATTATTATAGCTCTAGCGATAATAACTGCATAATAGGGGTAATAATGCATGATATATTGATAATATTGCGAGTAATAAGTATAATTATCATAGTTCTAGCAATAATAACTGCATAATATGGGTAATAATGCATGTTATATTGATAAAATGAGGAGTAATAAGTATAATTATTATAGTTCTGGCGATAATAACTGTATAATATGGGTAATAATGCATAACATATTGATAGAATTAGGAGTATTAAGTATAATTATTATAGCTCTAGCGATAATAACTGCATAATAGGGGTAATAATGCATGTTATACTGATAATAATATAAGTAATAAGTATAACTATTATAGTTCTAACGATAATAACTGTATAATATGGGTAATAATGCATGTTATACTAATAATGATATAAGTAATATGTATAACTATTATAGTTCTAGCGATAATAACTGTATAATATGATTAATAATGCATAACATATTGATAAAATTAGGAGTAATCAGTATAATTATTATAGTTCTAGCGATAATAACTGCATAATATCGGGAATAGTGTATGTTATATTGATAATATTGGGAGTAATAAGTATATTTATTATAGTTCTGACGATAATAACAGTATAATATGGGTGATAATGCATGTTATATTGATAATATTGGGAGTTATAAGTATAATTATTGTAGTTCTAGCGATAATAACTGCATAATATGGGTAATAATGCATGTTATATTGATAAAATGAGGAGTAATAAGTATAATTATTATAGTTCTATCGATAATAACTGCACAATATCGGTAATAGTGCATGTTACATTGATAATAATAAAAGTAATAAGTATAATTAATATAGTTCGAGCGATAATAACTGCATAATATGGGTAATAATGCATGTTATATTGGTAAAATGAGGAGTAATAAGTATAATTGTTATAGTTCTGGCGATAAGAACTGCATAGTATTGGTAATCATGCATGTTACATTGATAACAGTAAAAGTAATAAGTATAATTATTGTAGTTCTAGCGATAATAACTGCATAGTATGGGTAATTATGCATGTTATATTGATAATATTGGGAGTAATAAGTATATTTATTATAGGTCTGACGATAATAACTGTATAATATGGGTAATAATGCATAACATATTGATAAAATTAGGAGTATTAAGTATAATTATTACAGCTCTAGCGATAATAACTGCATAATAGGGGTAATAATGCATGTTATACTGATAATAATATAAGTAATAAGTATAACTATTATAGTTCTAACGATAATAACTGTATAATATGGGTAATAATGCATGTTATACTAATAATAATATAAGTAATATGTATAACTATTATAGTTCTAGCGATAATAACTGTATAATATGATTAATAATGCATAACATATTGATAAAATTAGGAGTAATCAGTATAATTATTATAGTTCTAGCGATAATAACTGCATAATATCGGTAATAGTGTATGTTATATTGATAATATTGGGAGTAATAAGTATATTTATTATAGTTCTGACGATAATAACAGTATAATATGGGTGATAATGCATGTTATATTGATAATATTGGGAGTTATAAGTATGATTATTGTAGTTCTAGCGATAATAACTGCATAATATGGGTAATAATGCATGTTATATTGATAAAATGAGGAGTAATAAGTATAATTATTATAGTTCTATCGATAATAACTGCACAATATCGGTAATAGTGCATGTTACATTGATAATAATAAAAGAAATAAGTATAATTAATATAGTTCGAGCGATAATAACTGCATAATATGGGTAATAATGCATGTTATATTGGTAAAATGAGGAGTAATAAGTATAATTGTTATAGTTCTGGCGATAAGAACTGCATAGTATTGGTAATCATGCATGTTACATTGATAACAGTAAAAGTAATAAGTATAATTATTGTAGTTCTAGCGATAATAACTGCATAGTATGGGTAATTATGCATGTTATATTGATAATATTGGGAGTAATAAGTATATTTATTATAGGTCTGACGATAATAACTGTATAATATGGGTAATAATGCATAACATATTGATAAAATTAGGAGTATTAAGTATAATTATTACAGCTCTAGCGATAATAACTGCATAATAGGGGTAATAATGCATGTTATACTGATAATAATATAAGTAATAAGTATAACTATTATAGTTCTAACGATAATAACTGTATAATATGGGTAATAATGCATGTTATATTGATAAAATGAGGAGTAATAAGTATAATTCTTATAGTTCTAGCGATAATAACTGCATAATATGGGTAATAATGCATGTTATATTGATAAAATGAGAAGTAATAAGTATAATTATTATAGTTCTGGCGATAATAACTGTATAATATGGGTAATAATGCATAACATATTGATAAAATTAGGAGTATTAAGTATAATTATTATAGCTCTAGCGATAATAACTGCATAATAGGGGTAATAATGCATGTTATACTGATAATAATATAAGTAATAAGTATAACTATTATAGTTCTAACGATAATAACTGTATAATATGGGTAATAATGCATGTTATACTAATAATAATATAAGTAATATGTATAACTATTATAGTTCTAGCGATAATAACTGTATAATATGATTAATAATGCATAACATATTGATAAAATTAGGAGTAATCAGTATAATTATTATAGTTCTAGCGATAATAACTGCATAATATTGGTAATAGTGTATGTTATATTGATAATATTGGGAGTAATAAGTATATTTATTATAGTTCTGACGATAATAACAGTATAATATGGGTAATAATGCATGGTATATTGATAATATTGGGAGTAATAAGTATAATTATTGTAGTTCTCGCGATAATAACTGCATAATATGGGTAATAATGCATGTAATATTGATAATATTGGGAGCAATAAGAATATTTATTGTAGTTCTCGCGATAATAACTGCTTAATATGGGTAATAATGCATAACATATTGATAAAATTAGGAGTAATAAGTATAATTATTATAGTTCTAGCGATAATAACTGCATAATAGGGGTAATAATGCATGATATATTGATAATATTGCGAGTAATAAGTATAATTATCATAGTTCTAGCAATAATAACTGCATAATATGGGTAATAATGCATGTTATATTGATAAAATGAGAAGTAATGAGTATAATTATTATAGTTCTGGCGATAATAACTGTATAATATGGGTAATAATGCATAACATATTGATAAAATTAGGAGTATTAAGTATAATTATTATAGCTCTAGCGATAATAACTGCATAATAGGGGTAATAATGCATGTTATACTGATAATAATATAAGTAATAAGTATAACTATTATAGTTCTAACGATAATAACTGTATAATATGGGTAATAATGCATGTTATACTAATAATAATATAAGTAATATGTATAACTATTATAGTTCTAGCGATAATAACTGTATAATATGATTAATAATGCATAACATATTGATAAAATTAGGAGTAATCAGTATAATTATTATAGTTCTAGCGATAATAACTGCATAATATCGGTAATAGTGTATGTTATATTGATAATATTGGGAGTAATAAGTATATTTATTATAGTTCTGACGATAATAACAGTATAATATGGGTGATAATGCATGTTATATTGATGAAATGAGGAGTAATAAGTATAATTGTTATAGTTCTATCGATAATAACTGCACAATATCGGTAATAGTGCATGTTACATTGATAATAATAAAAGTAATAAGTATAATTAATATAGTTCGAGCGATAATAACTGCATAATATGGGTAATAATGCATGTTATATTGGTAAAATGAGGAGTAATAAGTATAATTGTTATAGTTCTGGCGATAAGAACTGCATAGTATTGGTAATCATGCATGTTACATTGATAACAGTAAAAGTAATAAGTATAATTATTGTAGTTCTAGCGATAATAACTGCATAGTATGGGCAATTATGCATGTTATATTGATAATATTGGGAGTAATAAGTATATTTATTATAGGTCTGACGATAATAACTGTATAATATGGGTAATAATGCATAACATATTGATAAAATTAGGAGTATTAAGTATAATTATTACAGCTCTAGCGATAATAACTGCATAATAGGGGTAATAATGCATGTTATACTGATAATAATATAAGTTATAAGTATAACTATTATAGTTCTAACGATAATAACTGTATAATATGGGTAATAATGCATAACATATTGATAAAATTAGGAGTAATAAGTATAATTATTATAGTTCTAGCGATAATAACTGCACAATATCGGTAATAGTGCATGTTATATTGATAATATTGGGAGTAATAAGTATATTTATTATAGTTCTGACTATAATAACAGTATAATATGGGTGATAATGCATGTTATATTGATAATATTGGGAGTAATAAGTATATTTATTATAGTTCTGACGATAATAACTGTATAATATGGGTAATAATGCATGTTATATTGATAATATTTGGAGTCATAAGTATAATTATTGTAGTTCTAGCGATAATAACTGCATAATATGGGTAATAATGCATGTTATATTGATAAAATGAGGAGTAATAAGTATAATTATTATAGTTCTATCGATAATAACTGCACAATATCGGTAATAGTGCATGTTACATTGATAATAATAAAAGAAATAAGTATAATTAATATAGTTCGAGCGATAATAACTGCATAATATGGGTAATAATGCATGTTATATTGGTAAAATGAGGAGTAATAAGTATAATTGTTATAGTTCTGGCGATAAGAACTGCATAGTATTGGTAATCATGCATGTTACATTGATAACAGTAAAAGTAATAAGTATAATTATTGTAGTTCTAGCGATAATAACTGCATAGTATGGGTAATTATGCATGTTATATTGATAATATTGGGAGTAATAAGTATATTTATTATAGGTCTGACGATAATAACTGTATAATATGGGTAATAATGCATAACATATTGATAAAATTAGGAGTATTAAGTATAATTATTACAGCTCTAGCGATAATAACTGCATAATAGGGGTAATAATGCATGTTATACTGATAATAATATAAGTAATAAGTATAACTATTATAGTTCTAACGATAATAACTGTATAATATGGGTAATAATGCATGTTATATTGATAAAATGAGGAGTAATAAGTATAATTCTTATAGTTCTAGCGATAATAACTGCATAATATGGGTAATAATGCATGTTATATTGATAAAATGAGAAGTAATAAGTATAATTATTATAGTTCTGGCGATAATAACTGTATAATATGGGTAATAATGCATAACATATTGATAAAATTAGGAGTATTAAGTATAATTATTATAGCTCTAGCGATAATAACTGCATAATAGGGGTAATAATGCATGTTATACTGATAATAATATAAGTAATAAGTATAACTATTATAGTTCTAACGATAATAACTGTATAATATGGGTAATAATGCATGTTATACTAATAATAATATAAGTAATATGTATAACTATTATAGTTCTAGCGATAATAACTGTATAATATGATTAATAATGCATAACATATTGATAAAATTAGGAGTAATCAGTATAATTATTATAGTTCTAGCGATAATAACTGCATAATATTGGTAATAGTGTATGTTATATTGATAATATTGGGAGTAATAAGTATATTTATTATAGTTCTGACGATAATAACAGTATAATATGGGTAATAATGCATGGTATATTGATAATATTGGGAGTAATAAGTATAATTATTGTAGTTCTCGCGATAATAACTGCATAATATGGGTAATAATGCATGTAATATTGATAATATTGGGAGCAATAAGAATATTTATTGTAGTTCTCGCGATAATAACTGCTTAATATGGGTAATAATGCATAACATATTGATAAAATTAGGAGTAATAAGTATAATTATTATAGTTCTAGCGATAATAACTGCATAATAGGGGTAATAATGCATGATATATTGATAATATTGCGAGTAATAAGTATAATTATCATAGTTCTAGCAATAATAACTGCATAATATGGGTAATAATGCATGTTATATTGATAAAATGAGAAGTAATGAGTATAATTATTATAGTTCTGGCGATAATAACTGTATAATATGGGTAATAATGCATAACATATTGATAAAATTAGGAGTATTAAGTATAATTATTATAGCTCTAGCGATAATAACTGCATAATAGGGGTAATAATGCATGTTATACTGATAATAATATAAGTAATAAGTATAACTATTATAGTTCTAACGATAATAACTGTATAATATGGGTAATAATGCATGTTATACTAATAATAATATAAGTAATATGTATAACTATTATAGTTCTAGCGATAATAACTGTATAATATGATTAATAATGCATAACATATTGATAAAATTAGGAGTAATCAGTATAATTATTATAGTTCTAGCGATAATAACTGCATAATATCGGTAATAGTGTATGTTATATTGATAATATTGGGAGTAATAAGTATATTTATTATAGTTCTGACGATAATAACAGTATAATATGGGTGATAATGCATGTTATATTGATGAAATGAGGAGTAATAAGTATAATTGTTATAGTTCTATCGATAATAACTGCACAATATCGGTAATAGTGCATGTTACATTGATAATAATAAAAGTAATAAGTATAATTAATATAGTTCGAGCGATAATAACTGCATAATATGGGTAATAATGCATGTTATATTGGTAAAATGAGGAGTAATAAGTATAATTGTTATAGTTCTGGCGATAAGAACTGCATAGTATTGGTAATCATGCATGTTACATTGATAACAGTAAAAGTAATAAGTATAATTATTGTAGTTCTAGCGATAATAACTGCATAGTATGGGCAATTATGCATGTTATATTGATAATATTGGGAGTAATAAGTATATTTATTATAGGTCTGACGATAATAACTGTATAATATGGGTAATAATGCATAACATATTGATAAAATTAGGAGTATTAAGTATAATTATTACAGCTCTAGCGATAATAACTGCATAATAGGGGTAATAATGCATGTTATACTGATAATAATATAAGTTATAAGTATAACTATTATAGTTCTAACGATAATAACTGTATAATATGGGTAATAATGCATAACATATTGATAAAATTAGGAGTAATAAGTATAATTATTATAGTTCTAGCGATAATAACTGCACAATATCGGTAATAGTGCATGTTATATTGATAATATTGGGAGTAATAAGTATATTTATTATAGTTCTGACTATAATAACAGTATAATATGGGTGATAATGCATGTTATATTGATAATATTGGGAGTAATAAGTATATTTATTATAGTTCTGACGATAATAACTGTATAATATGGGTAATAATGCATGTTATATTGATAATATTTGGAGTCATAAGTATAATTATTGTAGTTCTCGCGATAATAACTGCATAATAGGGGTAATAATGCATGTTATACTGATAATAATATAAGTAATAAGTATAACTATTATAGTTCTAACGATAATAACTGTATAATATGGGTAATAATGCATGTTATATTGATAAAATGAGGAGTAATAAGTATAATTCTTATAGTTCTAGCGATAATAACTGCATAATATGGGTAATAATGCATGTTATATTGATAAAATGAGAAGTAATAAGTATAATTATTATAGTTCTGGCGATAATAACTGTATAATATGGGTAATAATGCATAACATATTGATAAAATTAGGAGTATTAAGTATAATTATTATAGCTCTAGCGATAATAACTGCATAATAGGGGTAATAATGCATGTTATACTGATAATAATATAAGTAATAAGTATAACTATTATAGTTCTAGCGTTAATAACTGTATAATATGGGTAATAATGCATAACATATTGATAAAATTAGGAGTAATAAGTATAATTATTATAGTTCTAGCGATAATAACTGCACAATATCGGTAATGTGCATGTTATATTGGTAATATTGGGAGTAATAAGTATATTTATTATAGTTCTGACGATAATAACAGTATAATATGGGTGATAATGCATGTTATATTGATAATATTGGGAGTTATAAGTATAATTATTGTAGTTCTAGCGATAATAACTGCATAATATGGGTAATAATGCATGTTATATTGATAATATTGGGAGTAATAAGTATATTTGTTATAGTTCTGACGATAATAGCAGTATAATATGGGTAATAGTGCATGTTATATTGATAAAATTGGGAGCAATAGGTATATTTATTATAGTTCTGACGATAATAACAGTATAATACGGGTGATAATGCATGTTATATTGATAAAATGAGGAGTAATAAGTATAATTGTTATAGTTCTATCGATAATAACTGCACAATATCGGTAATAGTGCATGTTACATTGATAATAATAAAAGTAATAAGTATAATTAATATAGTTCGAGCGATAATAACTGCATAATATGGGTAATAATGCATGTTATATTGGTAAAATGAGGAGTAATAAGTATAATTGTTATAGTTCTGGCGATAAGAACTGCATAGTATTGGTAATCATGCATGTTACATTGATAACAGTAAAAGTAATAAGTATAATTATTGTAGTTCTAGCGATAATAACTGCATAGTATGGGTAATTATGCATGTTATATTGATAATATTGGGAGTAATAAGTATATTTATTATAGGTCTGACGATAATAACTGTATAATATGGGTAATAATGCATAACATATTGATAAAATTAGGAGTATTAAGTATAATTATTATAGCTCTAGCGATAATAACTGCATAATAGGGGTAATAATGCATGTTATACTGATAATAATATAAGTAATAAGTATAACTATTATAGTTCTAACGATAATAACTGTATAATATGGGTAATAATGCATGTTATACTAATAATAATATAAGTAATATGTATAACTATTATAGTTCTAGCGATAATAACTGTATAATATGATTAATAATGCATAACATATTGATAAAATTAGGAGTAATCAGTATAATTATTATAGTTCTAGCGATAATAACTGCATAATATCGGTAATAGTGTATGTTATATTGATAATATTGGGAGTAATAAGTATATTTATTATAGTTCTGACGATAATAACAGTATAATATGGGTAATAATGCATGGTATATTGATAATATTGGGAGTAATAAGTATAATTATTGTAGTTCTCGCGATAATAACTGCATAATATGGGTAATAATGCATGTTATATTGATAATATTGGGAGCAATAAGAATATTTATTGTAGTTCTCGCAATAATAACTGCTTAATATGGGTAATAATGCATAACATATTGATAAAATTAGGAGTAATAAGTATAATTATTATAGTTCTAGCGATAATAACTGCATAATAGGGGTAATAATGCATGATATATTGATAATATTGCGAGTAATAAGTATAATTATCATAGTTCTAGCAATAATAACTGCATAATATGGGTAATAATGCATGTTATATTGATAAAATGAGAAGTAATGAGTATAATTATTATAGTTCTGGCGATAATAACTGTATAATATGGGTAATAATGCATAACATATTGATAAAATTAGGAGTATTAAGTATAATTATTATAGCTCTAGCGATAATAACTGCATAATAGGGGTAATAATGCATGTTATACTGATAATAATATAAGTAATAAGTATAACTATTATAGTTCTAACGATAATAACTGTATAATATGGGTAAAAATGCATGTTATACTAATAATAATATAAGTAATATGTATAACTATTATAGTTCTAGCGATAATAACTGTATAATATGATTAATAATGCATAACATATTGATAAAATTAGGAGTAATCAGTATAATTATTATAGTTCTAGCGATAATAACTGCATAATATCGGTAATAGTGTATGTTATATTGATAATATTGGGAGTAATAAGTATATTTATTATAGTTCTGACGATAATAACAGTATAATATGGGTGATAATGCATGTTATATTGATAATATTGGGAGTTATAAGTATAATTATTGTAGTTCTAGCGATAATAACTGCATAATATGGGTAATAATGCATGTTATATTGATAATATTGGGAGTAATAAGTATATTTGTTATAGTTCTGACGATAATAGCAGTATAATATGGGTAATAGTGCATGTTATATTGATAAAATTGGGAGCAATAGGTATATTTATTATAGTTCTGACGATAATAACAGTATAATACGGGTAATAATGCATGTGATATTGATAATATTGGGAGTAATGAGTATAACTATTATAGTTCTAACGATAATAACTGTATAATATGGGTAATAATGCATGTTATACTAATAATAATATAAGTAATATGTATAACTATTATAGTTCTAGCGATAATAACTGTATAATATGATTAATAATGCATAACATATTGATAAAATTAGGAGTAATCAGTATAATTATTATAGTTCTAGCGATAATAACTGCATAATATCGGTAATAGTGTATGTTATATTGATAATATTGGGAGTAATAAGTATATTTATTATAGTTCTGACGATAATAACAGTATAATATGGGTGATAATGCATGTTATATTGATAAAATGAGGAGTAATAAGTATAATTGTTATAGTTCTATCGATAATAACTGCACAATATCGGTAATAGTGCATGTTACATTGATAATAATAAAAGTAATAAGTATAATTAATATAGTTCGAGCGATAATAACTGCATAATATGGGTAATAATGCATGTTATATTGGTAAAATGAGGAGTAATAAGTATAATTGTTACAGTTCTGGCGATAAGAACTGCATAGTATTGGTAACCATGCATGTTACATTGATAACAGTAAAAGTAATAAGTATAATTATTGTAGTTCTAGCGATAATAACTGCATAGTATGGGTAATTATGCATGTTATATTGATAATATTGGGAGTAATAAGTATATTTATTATAGGTCTGACGATAATAACTGTATAATATGGGTAATAATGCATAACATATTGATAAAATTAGGAGTATTAAGTATAATTATTACAGCTCTAGCGATAATAACTGCATAATAGGGGTAATAATGCATGTTATACTGATAATAATATAAGTTATAAGTATAACTATTATAGTTCTAACGATAATAACTGTATAATATGGGTAATAATGCATAACATATTGATAAAATTAGGAGTAATAAGTATAATTATTATAGTTCTAGCGATAATAACTGCACAATATCGGTAATAGTGCATGTTATATTGATAATATTGGGAGTAATAAGTATATTTATTATAGTTCTGACTATAATAACAGTATAATATGGGTGATAATGCATGTTATATTGATAATATTGGGAGTAATAAGTATATTTATTATAGTTCTGACGATAATAACTGTATAATATGGGTAATAATGCATGTTATATTGATAATATTTGGAGTCATAAGTATAATTATTGTAGTTCTCGCGATAATAACTGCATAATAGGGGTAATAATGCATGTTATACTGATAATAATATAAGTAATAAGTATAACTATTATAGTTCTAACGATAATAACTGTATAATATGGGTAATAATGCATGTTATATTGATAAAATGAGGAGTAATAAGTATAATTCTTATAGTTCTAGCGATAATAACTGCATAATATGGGTAATAATGCATGTTATATTGATAAAATGAGAAGTAATAAGTATAATTATTATAGTTCTGGCGATAATAACTGTATAATATGGGTAATAATGCATAACATATTGATTAAATTAGGAGTATTAAGTATAATTATTATAGCTCTAGCGATAATAACTGCATAATAGGGGTAATAATGCATGTTATACTGATAATAATATAAGTAATAAGTATAACTATTATAGTTCTAGCGTTAATAACTGTATAATATGGGTAATAATGCATAACATATTGATAAAATTAGGAGTAATAAGTATAATTATTATAGTTCTAGCGATAATAACTGCACAATATCGGTAATGTGCATGTTATATTGGTAATATTGGGAGTAATAAGTATATTTATTATAGTTCTGACGATAATAACAGTATAATATGGGTAATAATGCATGGTATATTGATAATATTGGGAGTAATAAGTATAATTATTGTAGTTCTCGCGATAATAACTGCATAATATGGGTAATAATGCATGTTATATTGATAATATTGGGAGTAATAAGAATATTTATTGTAGTTCTCGCGATAATAACTGCTTAATATGGGTAATAATGCATAACATATTGATAAAATTAGGAGTAATAAGTATAATTATTATAGTTCTAGCGATAATAACTGCATAATAGGGGTAATAATGCATGATATATTGATAATATTGCGAGTAATAAGTATAATTATCATAGTTCTAGCAATAATAACTGCATAATATCGGTAATAGTGTATGTTATATTGATAATATTGGGAGTAATAAGTATATTTATTATAGTTCTGACGATAATAACAGTATAATATGGGTAATAATACATGTTATATTGATAATATTTGGAGTGTTAAGTATAATTATTGTAGTTCTCGCGATAATAACTGCATAATATGGGTAATAATGCATGTTATATTGATAATATTGGGAGAAATAAGAATATTTATTGTAGTTCTCGCGATAATAACTGCTTAATATGGGTAATAATGCATAACATATTGATAAAATTAGGAGTAATAAGTATAATTATTATAGTTCTAGCGATAATAACTGCATAATAGGGGTAATAATGCATGATATATTGATAATATTGCGAGTAATAAGTATAATTATCATAGTTCTAGCAATAATAACTGCATAATATCGGTAATAGTGTATGTTATATTGATAATATTGGGAGTAATAAGTATATTTATTATAGTTCTGACGATAATAACAGTATAATATGGGTAATAATACATGTTATATTGATAATATTTGGAGTGTTAAGTATAATTATTGTAGTTCTCGCGATAATAACTGCATAATATGGGCAATAATGCATGTTATATTGATAATATTGGGAGTAATAAGAATAATTATTGTAGTTCTCGCGATAATAACTGCTTAATATGGGTAATAATGCATAACATATTGATAAAATTAGGAGTAATAAGTATAATTATTATAGTTCTAGCGATAATAACTGCATAATAGGGGTAATAATGCATGATATATTGATAATATTGCGAGTAATAAGTATAATTATCATAGTTCTAGCAATAATAACTGCATAATATCGGTAATAGTGTATGTTATATTGATAATATTGGGAGTAATAAGTATATTTATTATAGTTCTGACGATAATAACTGCATAATATCGGTAATAGTGTATGTTATATTGATAATATTGGGAGTAATAAGTATATTTATTATAGTTCTGGCGATAATAACTGTATAATATGGGTAATAATGCATAACATATTGATAAAATTAGGAGTATTAAGTATAATTATTATAGCTCTAGCGATAATAACTGCATAATATCGGTAATAGTGTATGTTATATTGATAATATTGGGAGTAATAAGTATATTTATTATAGTTCTGACGATAATAACAGTATAATATGGGTGATAATGCATGTTATATTGATAATATTGGGAGTTATAAGTATAATTATTGTAGTTCTAGCGATAATAACTGCATAATATGGGTAATAATGCATGTTATATTGATAAAATGAGGAGTAATAAGTATAATTGTTATAGTTCTATCGATAATAACAGCACAATATCGGTAATAGTGCATGTTACATTGATAATAATAAAAGTAATAAGTATAATTAATATAGTTCGAGCGATAATAACTGCATAATATGGGTAATAATGCATGTTATATTGGTAAAATGAGGAGTAATAAGTATAATTGTTATAGTTCTGGCGATAAGAACTGCATAGTATTGGTAATCATGCATGTTACATTGATAACAGTAAAAGTAATAAGTATAATTATTCTAGTTCTGGCGATAATAACTGCATAGTATGGGTAATTATGCATGTTATATTGATAATATTGGGAGTAATAAGTATATTTATTATAGGTCTGACGATAATATTTGTATAATATGGGTAATAATGCATAACATATTGATAAAATTAGGAGTATTAAGTATAATTATTACAGCTCTAGCGATAATAACTGCATAATAGGGGTAATAATGCATGTTATACTGATAATAATATAAGTTATAAGTATAACTATTATAGTTCTAACGATAATAACTGTATAATATGGGTAATAATGCATAACATATTGATAAAATTAGGAGTAATAAGTATAATTATTATAGTTCTAGCGATAATAACTGCACAATATCGGTAATAGTGCATGTTATATTGATAATATTGGGAGTAATAAGTATATTTATTATAGTTCTGACTATAATAACAGTATAATATGGGTGATAATGCATGTTATATTGATAATATTGGGAGTAATAAGTATATTTATTATAGTTCTGACGATAATAACTGTATAATATGGGTAATAATGCATGTTATATTGATAATATTTGGAGTCATAAGTATAATTATTGTAGTTCTCGCGATAATAACTGCATAATAGGGGTAATAATGCATGTTATACTGATAATAATATAAGTAATAAGTATAACTATTATAGTTCTAACGATAATAACTGTATAATATGGGTAATAATGCATGTTATATTGATAAAATGAGGAGTAATAAGTATAATTCTTATAGTTCTAGCGATAATAACTGCATAATGTGGGTAATAATGCATGATATATTGATAATATTGCGAGTAATAAGTATAATTATCATAGTTCTAGCAATAATAACTGCATAATATCGGTAATAGTATATGTTATATTGATAATATTGGGAGTAATAAGTATATTTATTATAGTTCTGACGATAATAACAGTATAATATGGGTAATAATGCATGTTATATTGATAATATTGGGAGTAATAAGTATATTTATTATAGTTGTGACGATAATAACTGTATAATATGGGTAATAATGCATGTTATATTGATAATATTGGGAGTAATAAGTATATTTATTATAGTTCTGACGATAATAACTGTATAATATGGGTAATAATGCATAACATATTAATAAAATTAGGAGTATTAAGTATAATTATTATAGTTCTAGCGATAATAACTGCATAATGTGGGTAATAATGCATGATATATTGATAATATTGCGAGTAATAAGTATAATTATCATAGTTCTAGCAATAATAACTGCATAATATCGGTAATAGTGTATGTTATATTGATAATATTGGGAGTAATAAGTATATTTATTATAGTTCTGACGATAATAACAGTATAATATGGGTAATAATGCATGTTATATTGATAATATTTGGAGTGTTAAGTATAATTATTGTAGTTCTCGCGATAATAACTGCATAATATGGGTAATAATGCATGTTGGATTGATAATATTGGGAGTAATAAGAATAATTATTGTAGTTCTCGCGATAATAACTGCTTAATATGGGTAATAATGCATAACATATTGATAAAATTAGGAGTAATAAGTATAATTATTATAGTTCTAGCGATAATAACTGCATAATAGGGGTAATAATGCATAATATATTGATAATATTGCGAGTAATAAGTATAATTATCATAGTTCTAGCAATAATAACTGCATAATATCGGTAATAGTGTATGTTATATTGATAATATTGGGAGTAATAAGTATATTTAGTATAGTTCTGACGATAATAACAGTATAATATGGGTAATAATACATGTTATATTGATAATATTTGGAGTGTTAAGTATAATTATTGTAGTTCTCGCGATAATAACTGCATAATATGGGTAATAATGCATGTTATATTGATAATATTGGGAGTAATAAGAATAATTATTGTAGTTCTCGCGATAATAACTGCTTAATATGGGTAATAATGCATAACATATTGATAAAATTAGGAGTAATAAGTATAATTATTATAGTTCTAGCGATAATAACTGCATAATAGGGGTAATAATGCATGATATATTGATAATATTGCGAGTAATAAGTATAATTATCATAGTTCTAGCAATAATAACTGCATAATATGGGTAATAATGCATGTTATATTGATAAAATGAGAAGTAATGAGTATAATTATTATAGTTCTGGCGATAATAACTGTATAATATGGGTAATAATGCATAACATATTGATAAAATTAGGAGTATTAAGTATAATTATTATAGCTCTAGCGATAATAACTGCATAATATCGGTAATAGTGTATGTTATATTGATAATATTGGGAGTAATAAGTATATTTATTATAGTTCTGACGATAATAACAGTATAATATGGGTGATAATGCATGTTATATTGATAATATTGGGAGTTATAAGTATAATTATTGTAGTTCTAGCGATAATAACTGCATAATATGGGTAATAATGCATGTTATATTGATAAAATGAGGAGTAATAAGTATAATTGTTATAGTTCTATCGATAATAACTGCACAATATCGGTAATAGTGCATGTTACATTGATAATAATAAAAGTAATAAGTATAATTAATATAGTTCGAGCGATAATAACTGCATAATATGGGTAATAATGCATGTTATATTGGTAAAATGAGGAGTAATAAGTATAATTGTTATAGTTCTGGCGATAAGAACTGCATAGTATTGGTAATCATGCATGTTACATTGATAACAGTAAAAGTAATAAGTATAATTATTCTAGTTCTGGCGATAATAACTGCATAGTATGGGTAATTATGCATGTTATATTGATAATATTGGGAGTAATAAGTATATTTATTATAGGTCTGACGATAATATTTGTATAATATGGGTAATAATGCATAACATATTGATAAAATTAGGAGTATTAAGTATAATTATTACAGCTCTAGCGATAATAACTGCATAATAGGGGTAATAATGCATGTTATACTGATAATAATATAAGTTATAAGTATAACTATTATAGTTCTAACGATAATAACTGTATAATATGGGTAATAATGCATAACATATTGATAAAATTAGGAGTAATAAGTATAATTATTATAGTTCTAGCGATAATAACTGCACAATATCGGTAATAGTGCATGTTATATTGATAATATTGGGAGTAATAAGTATATTTATTATAGTTCTGACTATAATAACAGTATAATATGGGTGATAATGCATGTTATATTGATAATATTGGGAGTAATAAGTATATTTATTATAGTTCTGACGATAATAACTGTATAATATGGGTAATAATGCATGTTATATTGATAATATTTGGAGTCATAAGTATAATTATTGTAGTTCTCGCGATAATAACTGCATAATAGGGGTAATAATGCATGTTATACTGATAATAATATAAGTAATAAGTATAACTATTATAGTTCTAACGATAATAACTGTATAATATGGGTAATAATGCATGTTATATTGATAAAATGAGGAGTAATAAGTATAATTCTTATAGTTCTAGCGATAATAACTGCATAATGTGGGTAATAATGCATGATATATTGATAATATTGCGAGTAATAAGTATAATTATCATAGTTCTAGCAATAATAACTGCATAATATCGGTAATAGTATATGTTATATTGATAATATTGGGAGTAATAAGTATATTTATTATAGTTCTGACGATAATAACAGTATAATATGGGTAATAATGCATGTTATATTGATAATATTGGGAGTAATAAGTATATTTATTATAGTTGTGACGATAATAACTGTATAATATGGGTAATAATGCATGTTATATTGATAATATTGGGAGTAATAAGTATATTTATTATAGTTCTGACGATAATAACTGTATAATATGGGTAATAATGCATAACATATTAATAAAATTAGGAGTATTAAGTATAATTATTATAGTTCTAGCGATAATAACTGCATAATGTGGGTAATAATGCATGATATATTGATAATATTGCGAGTAATAAGTATAATTATCATAGTTCTAGCAATAATAACTGCATAATATCGGTAATAGTGTATGTTATATTGATAATATTGGGAGTAATAAGTATATTTATTATAGTTCTGACGATAATAACAGTATAATATGGGTAATAATGCATGTTATATTGATAATATTTGGAGTGTTAAGTATAATTATTGTAGTTCTCGCGATAATAACTGCATAATATGGGTAATAATGCATGTTGGATTGATAATATTGGGAGTAATAAGAATAATTATTGTAGTTCTCGCGATAATAACTGCTTAATATGGGTAATAATGCATAACATATTGATAAAATTAGGAGTAATAAGTATAATTATTATAGTTCTAGCGATAATAACTGCATAATAGGGGTAATAATGCATAATATATTGATAATATTGCGAGTAATAAGTATAATTATCATAGTTCTAGCAATAATAACTGCATAATATCGGTAATAGTGTATGTTATATTGATAATATTGGGAGTAATAAGTATATTTAGTATAGTTCTGACGATAATAACAGTATAATATGGGTAATAATACATGTTATATTGATAATATTTGGAGTGTTAAGTATAATTATTGTAGTTCTCGCGATAATAACTGCATAATATGGGTAATAATGCATGTTATATTGATAATATTGGGAGTAATAAGAATAATTATTGTAGTTCTCGCGATAATAACTGCTTAATATGGGTAATAATGCATAACATATTGATAAAATTAGGAGTAATAAGTATAATTATTATAGTTCTAGCGATAATAACTGCATAATAGGGGTAATAATGCATGATATATTGATAATATTGCGAGTAATAAGTATAATTATCATAGTTCTAGCAATAATAACTGCATAATATGGGTAATAATGCATGTTATATTGATAAAATGAGAAGTAATGAGTATAATTATTATAGTTCTGGCGATAATAACTGTATAATATGGGTAATAATGCATAACATATTGATAAAATTAGGAGTATTAAGTATAATTATTATAGCTCTAGCGATAATAACTGCATAATAGGGGTAATAATGCATGTTATACTGATAATAATATAAGTAATAAGTATAACTATTATAGTTCTAACGATAATAACTGTATAATATGGGTAATAATGCATGTTATACTAATAATAATATAAGTAATATGTATAACTATTATAGTTCTAGCGATAATAACTGTATAATATGATTAATAATGCATAACATATTGATAAAATTAGGAGTAATCAGTATAATTATTATAGTTCTAGCGATAATAACTGCATAATATCGGTAATAGTGTATGTTATATTGATAATATTGGGAGTAATAAGTATATTTATTATAGTTCTGACGATAATAACAGTATAATATGGGTGATAATGCATGTTATATTGATAATATTGGGAGTTATAAGTATAATTATTGTAGTTCTAGCGATAATAACTGCATAATATGGGTAATAATGCATGTTATATTGATAATATTGGGAGTAATAAGTATATTTGTTATAGTTCTGACGATAATAACAGTATAATATGGGTAATAGTGCATGTTATATTGATAAAATTGGGAGCAATAGGTATATTTATTATAGTTCTGACGATAATAACAGTATAATACGGGTAATAATGCATGTTATATTGATAATATTGGGAGTAATAAGTATATTTATTAAAGTTCTGACGACAATAACAGTATAATATGGGTAATAATGCATGTTATATTGATAATATTGGGAGTAATAAGTATATTTATTATAGTTCTGACGATAATAACAGTATAATATGGGTAATAATGCATGTTATATTGATAATATTGGGAGTAATAAGTATATTTGTTATAGTTCTGACGATAATAACAGTATAATATGGGTAATAATGCATGTTATATTGATAAAATTGGGAGTAATAAGTATATTTATTATAGTTCTGACGATAATAACAGTATAATACGGGTAATAATACATGTTATGTTGATAATATTGGGAGTACTAAGTATAATTATCATAGTTCTAGCAATAATAATTGCATAATTAGGGTAATAATGCATGTTATATTGATGAAATGAGGAGTAATAAGTATAATTATTATAGTTCTTGCGATAATAACTGTATAATATGGGTAATAATGCATAACATATTGATAAAATTAGGAGTAATCAGTATAATTATTATAGTTCTAGCGATAATAACTGCATAATATCGGTAATAGTGTATGTTATATTGATAATATTGGGAGTAATAAGTATATTTATTATAGTTCTGACGATAATAACAGTATAATATGGGTGATAATGCATGTTATATTGATAATATTGGGAGTTATAAGTATAATTATTGTAGTACTAGCGATAATAACTGCATAATATGGGTAATAATGCATGTTATATTGATAATATTGGGAGTAATAAGTATATTTGTTATAGTTCTGACGATAATAACAGTATAATATGGGTAATAGTGCATGTTATATTGATAATATTGCTAGTAATAAGTATATTTATTATAGTTCTGACGATAATAACTGTATAATATGGGTAATAATGCATAACATATTAATAAAATTAGGAGTATTAAGTATAATTATTATAGTTCTAGCGATAATAACTGCATAATGTGGGTAATAATGCATGATATATTGATAATATTGCGAGTAATAAGTATAATTATCATAGTTCTAGCAATAATAACTGCATAATATCGGTAATAGTGTATGTTATATTGATAATATTGGGAGTAATAAGTATATTTATTATAGTTCTGACGATAATAACAGTATAATATGGGTAATAATGCATGTTATATTGATAATATTTGGAGTGTTAAGTATAATTATTGTAGTTCTCGCGATAATAACTGCATAATATGGGTAATAATGCATGTTATATTGATAAAATTGGGAGTAATAAGTATATTTATTATAGTTCTGACGATAATAACAGTATAATACGGGTAATAATACATGTTATGTTGATAATATTGGGAGTACTAAGTATAATTATCATAGTTCTAGCAATAATAATTGCATAATTAGGGTAATAATGCATGTTATATTGATAAACTGAGGAGTAATAAGTATAATTATTATAGTTCTGGCGATAATAACTGTATAATATGGGTAATAATGCATAACATATTGATAAAATTAGGAGTATTAAGTATAATTATTATAGCTCTAGCGATAATAACTGCATAATAGGGGTAATAATGCATGTTATACTGATAATAATATAAGTAATAAGTATAACTATTATAGTTCTAGCGATAATAACTGTATAATATGGGTAATGATGCATAACATATTGATAAAATTAGGAGTAATAAGTATAATTATTATAGTTCTAGCGATAATAACTGCATAATAGGGGTAATAATGCATAACATATTGATAATATTGCGAGTAATAAGTATAATTATCATAGTTCTAGCAATAATAACTGCATAATATCGGTAATAGTGTATGTTATATTGATAATATTGGGAGTAATAAGTATATTTATTATAGTTCTGACGATAATAACAGTATAATATGGGTAATAATACATGTTATATTGATAATATTTGGAGTGTTAAGTATAATTATTGTAGTTCTCGCGATAATAACTGCATAATATGGGTAATAATGCATGTTATATTGATAATATTGGGAGTAATAAGAATAATTATTGTAGTTCTCGCGATAATAACTGCTTAATATGGGTAATAATGCATAACATATTGATAAAATTAGGAGTAATAAGTATAATTATTATAGTTCTAGCGATAATAACTGCATAATGTGGGTAATAATGCATGATATATTGATAATATTGCGAGTAATAAGTATAATTATCATAGTTCTAGCAATAATAACTGCATAATATCGGTAATAGTGTATGTTATATTGATAATATTGGGAGTAATAAGTATATTTATTATAGTTCTGACGATAATAACAGTATAATATGGGTAATAATGCATGTTATATTGATAATATTTGGAGTGTTAAGTATAATTATTGTAGTTCTCGCGATAATAACTGCATAATATGGGTAATAATGCATGTTATATTGATAAAATTGGGAGTAATAAGTATATTTATTATAGTTCTGACGATAATAACAGTATAATACGGGTAATAATACATGTTATGTTGATAATATTGGGAGTACTAAGTATAATTATCATAGTTCTAGCAATAATAATTGCATAATTAGGGTAATAATGCATGTTATATTGATAAACTGAGGAGTAATAAGTATAATTATTATAGTTCTGGCGATAATAACTGTATAATATGGGTAATAATGCATAACATATTGATAAAATTAGGAGTATTAAGTATAATTATTATAGCTCTAGCGATAATAACTGCATAATAGGGGTAATAATGCATGTTATACTGATAATATTGGGAGTTATAAGTATAATTATTGTAGTTCTAGCGATAATAACTGCATAATATGGGTAATAATGCATGTTATATTGATAATATTGGGAGTAATAAGTATATTTGTTATAGTTCTGACGATAATAACAGTATAATATGGGTAATAGTGCATGTTATATTGATAAAATTGGGAGCAATAGGTATATTTATTATAGTTCTGACGATAATAACAGTATAATACGGGTAATAATGCATGTTATATTGATAATATTGGGAGTAATAAGTATATTTATTAAAGTTCTGACGATAATAACAGTATAATATGGGTAATAATGCATGTTATATTGATAATATTGGGAGTAATAAGTATATTTATTATAGTTCTGACGATAATAACTGTATAATATGGGTAATAATGCATAACATATTAATAAAATTAGGAGTATTAAGTATAATTATTATAGTTCTAGCGATAATAACTGCATAATGTGGGTAATAATGCATGATATATTGATAATATTGCGAGTAATAAGTATAATTATCATAGTTCTAGCAATAATAACTGCATAATATCGGTAATAGTGTATGTTATATTGATAATATTGGGAGTAATAAGTATATTTATTATAGTTCTGACGATAATAACAGTATAATATGGGTAATAATGCATGTTATATTGATAATATTTGGAGTGTTAAGTATAATTATTGTAGTTCTCGCGATAATAACTGCATAATATGGGTAATAATGCATGTTATATTGATAATATTGGGAGTAATAAGAATAATTATTGTAGTTCTCGCGATAATAACTGCTTAATATGGGTAATAATGCATAACATATTGATAAAATTAGGAGTAATAAGTATAATTATTATAGTTCTAGCGATAATAACTGCATAATAGGGGTAATAATGCATGATATATTGATAATATTGCGAGTAATAAGTATAATTATCATAGTTCTAGCAATAATAACTGCATAATATCGGTAATAGTGTATGTTATATTGATAATATTGGGAGTAATAAGTATATTTATTATAGTTCTGACGATAATAACAGTATAATATGGGTAATAATGCATGTTATATTGATAATATTGGGAGTAATAAGTATATTTGTTATAGTTCTGACGATAATAACAGTATAATATGGGTAATAATGCATGTTATATTGATAAAATTGGGAGTAATAAGTATATTTATTATAGTTCTGACGATAATAACAGTATAATACGGGTAATAATACATGTTATGTTGATAATATTGGGAGTACTAAGTATAATTATCATAGTTCTAGCAATAATAATTGCATAATTAGGGTAATAATGCATGTCATATTGATAAAATGAGGAGTAATAAGTATAATTATTATAGTTCTTGCGATAATAACTGTATAATATGGGTAATAATGCATAACATATTGATAAAATTAGGAGTATTAAGTATAATTATTATAGCTCTAGCGATAATAACTGCATAATAGGGGTAATAATGCATGTTATACTGATAATAATATAAGTAATAAGTATAACTATTATAGTTCTAACGATAATAACTGTATAATATGGGTAATAATGCATGTTATACTAATAATAATATAAGTAATATGTATAACTATTATAGTTCTAGCGATAATAACTGTATAATATGATTAATAATGCATAACATATTGATAAAATTAGGAGTAATCAGTATAATTATTATAGTTCTAGCGATAATAACTGCATAATATGGGTAATAATGCATGTTATATTGATAATATTGGGAGTAATAAGTATATTTGTTATAGTTCTGACGATAATAACAGTATAATATGGGTAATAGTGCATGTTATATTGATAATACTGCTAATAATAAGTATATTTATTATAGTTCTGACGATAATAACTGTATAATATGGGTAATAATGCATAACATATTAATAAAATTAGGAGTATTAAGTATAATTATTATAGTTCTAGCGATAATAACTGCATAATGTGGGTAATAATGCATGATATATTGATAATATTGCGAGTAATAAGTATAATTATCATAGTTCTAGCAATAATAACTGCATAATATCGGTAATAGTGTATGTTATATTGATAATATTGGGAGTAATAAGTATATTTATTATAGTTCTGACGATAATAACAGTATAATATGGGTAATAATGCATGTTATATTGATAATATTTGGAGTGTTAAGTATAATTATTGTAGTTCTCGCGATAATAACTGCATAATATGGGTAATAATGCATGTTATATTGATAAAATTGGGAGTAATAAGTATATTTATTATAGTTCTGACGATAATAACAGTATAATACGGGTAATAATACATGTTATGTTGATAATATTGGGAGTACTAAGTATAATTATCATAGTTCTAGCAATAATAATTGCATAATTAGGGTAATAATGCATGTTATATTGATAAACTGAGGAGTAATAAGTATAATTATTATAGTTCTGGCGATAATAACTGTATAATATGGGTAATAATGCATAACATATTGATAAAATTAGGAGTATTAAGTATAATTATTATAGCTCTAGCGATAATAACTGCATAATAGGGGTAATAATGCATGTTATACTGATAATAATATAAGTAATAAGTATAACTATTATAGTTCTAGCGATAATAACTGTATAATATGGGTAATGATGCATAACATATTGATAAAATTAGGAGTAATAAGTATAATTATTATAGTTCTAGCGATAATAACTGCATAATAGGGGTAATAATGCATAACATATTGATAATATTGCGAGTAATAAGTATAATTATCATAGTTCTAGCAATAATAACTGCATAATATCGGTAATAGTGTATGTTATATTGATAATATTGGGAGTAATAAGTATATTTATTATAGTTCTGACGATAATAACAGTATAATATGGGTAATAATACATGTTATATTGATAATATTTGGAGTGTTAAGTATAATTATTGTAGTTCTCGCGATAATAACTGCATAATATGGGTAATAATGCATGTTATATTGATAATATTGGGAGTAATAAGAATAATTATTGTAGTTCTCGCGATAATAACTGCTTAATATGGGTAATAATGCATAACATATTGATAAAATTAGGAGTAATAAGTATAATTATTATAGTTCTAGCGATAATAACTGCATAATAGGGGTAATAATGCATGATATATTGATAATATTGCGAGTAATAAGTATAATTATCATAGTTCTAGCAATAATAACTGCATAATATGGGTAATAATGCATGTTATATTGATAAAATGAGAAGTAATGAGTATAATTATTATAGTTCTGGCGATAATAACTGTATAATATGGGTAATAATGCATAACATATTGATAAAATTAGGAGTATTAAGTATAATTATTATAGCTCTAGCGATAATAACTGCATAATAGGGGTAATAATGCATGTTATACTGATAATAATATAAGTAATAAGTATAACTATTATAGTTCTAACGATAATAACTGTATAATATGGGTAATAATGCATGTTATACTAATAATAATATAAGTAATATGTATAACTATTATAGTTCTAGCGATAATAACTGTATAATATGATTAATAATGCATAACATATTGATAAAATTAGGAGTAATCAGTATAATTATTATAGTTCTAGCGATAATAACTGCATAATATCGGTAATAGTGTATGTTATATTGATAATATTGGGAGTAATAAGTATATTTATTATAGTTCTGACGATAATAACAGTATAATATGGGTGATAATGCATGTTATATTGATAATATTGGGAGTTATAAGTATAATTATTGTAGTTCTAGCGATAATAACTGCATAATATGGGTAATAATGCATGTTATATTGATAATATTGGGAGTAATAAGTATATTTGTTATAGTTCTGACGATAATAACAGTATAATATGGGTAATAGTGCATGTTATATTGATAAAATTGGGAGCAATAGGTATATTTATTATAGTTCTGACGATAATAACAGTATAATACGGGTAATAATGCATGTTATATTGATAATATTGGGAGTAATAAGTATATTTATTAAAGTTCTGACGATAATAACAGTATAATATGGGTAATAATGCATGTTATATTGATAATATTGGGAGTAATAAGTATATTTATTATAGTTCTGACGATAATAACTGTATAATATGGGTAATAATGCATAACATATTAATAAAATTAGGAGTATTAAGTATAATTATTATAGTTCTAGCGATAATAACTGCATAATGTGGGTAATAATGCATGATATATTGATAATATTGCGAGTAATAAGTATAATTATCATAGTTCTAGCAATAATAACTGCATAATATCGGTAATAGTGTATGTTATATTGATAATATTGGGAGTAATAAGTATATTTATTATAGTTCTGACGATAATAACAGTATAATATGGGTAATAATGCATGTTATATTGATAATATTTGGAGTGTTAAGTATAATTATTGTAGTTCTCGCGATAATAACTGCATAATATGGGTAATAATGCATGTTATATTGATAATATTGGGAGTAATAAGAATAATTATTGTAGTTCTCGCGATAATAACTGCTTAATATGGGTAATAATGCATAACATATTGATAAAATTAGGAGTAATAAGTATAATTATTATAGTTCTAGCGATAATAACTGCATAATAGGGGTAATAATGCATGATATATTGATAATATTGCGAGTAATAAGTATAATTATCATAGTTCTAGCAATAATAACTGCATAATATCGGTAATAGTGTATGTTATATTGATAATATTGGGAGTAATAAGTATATTTATTATAGTTCTGACGATAATAACAGTATAATATGGGTAATAATGCATGTTATATTGATAATATTTGGAGTGTTAAGTATAATTATTGTAGTTCTCGCGATAATAACTGCATAATATGGGTAATAATGCATGTTATATTGATAAAATTGGGAGTAATAAGTATATTTATTATAGTTCTGACGATAATAACAGTATAATACGGGTAATAATACATGTTATGTTGATAATATTGGGAGTACTAAGTATAATTATCATAGTTCTAGCAATAATAATTGCATAATTAGGGTAATAATGCATGTTATATTGATAAAATGAGGAGTAATAAGTATAATTATTATAGTTCTGGCGATAATAACTGCACAATATCGGTAATGTGCATGTTATATTGATAATATTGGGAGTAATAAGTATATTTATTATAGTTCTGACGATAATAACAGTATAATATGGGTAATAATGCATGGTATATTGATAATATTGGGAGTAATAAGTATAATTATTGTAGTTCTCGCGATAATAACTGCATAATATGGGTAATAATGCATGTTATATTGATAATATTGGGAGTAATAAGAATAGTTATTGTAGTTCTCGCGATAATAACTGCTTAATATGGGTAATAATGCATAACATATTGATAAAATTAGGAGTAATAAGTATAATTATTATAGTTCTAGCGATAATAACTGCATAATAGGGGTAATAATGCATGATATATTGATAATATTGCGAGTAATAAGTATAATTATCATAGTTCTAGCAATAATAACTGCATAATATGGGTAATAATGCATGTTATATTGATAATATTGGGAGTAATAAGAATAGTTATTGTAGTTCTCGCGATAATAACTGCTTAATATGGGTAATAATGCATAACATATTGATAAAATTAGGAGTAATAAGTATAATTATTATAGTTCTAGCGATAATAACTGCATAATAGGGGTAATAATGCATGATATATTGATAATATTGCGAGTAATAAGTATAATTATCATAGTTCTAGCAATAATAACTGCATAATATCGGTAATAGTGTATGTTATATTGATAATATTGGGAGTAATAAGTATATTTATTATAGTTCTGACCATAATAACAGTATAATATGGGTAATAATACATGTTATATTGATAATATTTGGAGTGTTAAGTATAATTATTGTAGTTCTCGCGATAATAACTGCATAATATGGGTAATAATGCATGTTATATTGATAATATTGGGAGTAATAAGAATAATTATTGTAGTTCTCGCGATAATAACTGCTTAATATGGGTAATAATGCATGTTATACTGATAATAATGTAAGTAATAAGTATAACTATTATAGTTCTAACGATAATAACTGTATAATATGGGTAATAATGCATGTTATACTAATAATAATATAAGTAATATGTATAACTATTATAGTTCTAGCGATAATAACTGTATAATATGATTAATAATGCATAACATATTGATAAAATTAGGAGTAATCAGTATAATTATTATAGTTCTAGCGATAATAACTGCATAATATCGGTAATAGTGTATGTTATATTGATAATATTGGGAGTAATAAGTATATTTATTATAGTTCTGACGATAATAACAGTATAATATGGGTGATAATGCATGTTATATTGATAATATTGGGAGTTATAAGTATAATTATTGTAGTACTAGCGATAATAACTGCATAATATGGGTAATAATGCATGTTATATTGATAATATTGGGAGTAATAAGTATATTTGTTATAGTTCTGACGATAATAACAGTATAATATGGGTAATAGTGCATGTTATATTGATAATACTGCTAATAATAAGTATATTTATTATAGTTCTGACGATAATAACTGTATAATATGGGTAATAATGCATAACATATTAATAAAATTAGGAGTATTAAGTATAATTATTATAGTTCTAGCGATAATAACTGCATAATGTGGGTAATAATGCATGATATATTGATAATATTGCGAGTAATAAGTATAATTATCATAGTTCTAGCAATAATAACTGCATAATATCGGTAATAGTGTATGTTATATTGATAATATTGGGAGTAATAAGTATATTTATTATAGTTCTGACGATAATAACAGTATAATATGGGTAATAATGCATGTTATATTGATAATATTTGGAGTGTTAAGTATAATTATTGTAGTTCTCGCGATAATAACTGCATAATATGGGTAATAATGCATGTTATATTGATAAAATTGGGAGTAATAAGTATATTTATTATAGTTCTGACGATAATAACAGTATAATACGGGTAATAATACATGTTATGTTGATAATATTGGGAGTACTAAGTATAATTATCATAGTTCTAGCAATAATAATTGCATAATTAGGGTAATAATGCATGTTATATTGATAAAATGAGGAGTAATAAGTATAATTATTATAGTTCTGGCGATAATAACTGTATAATATGGGTAATAATGCATAACATATTGATAAAATTAGGAGTATTAAGTATAATTATTATAGCTCTAGCGATAATAACTGCATAATAGGGGTAATAATGCATGTTATACTGATAATAATATAAGTAATAAGTATAACTATTATAGTTCTAGCGATAATAACTGTATAATATGGGTAATGATGCATAACATATTGATAAAATTAGGAGTAATAAGTATAATTATTATAGTTCTAGCGATAATAACTGCACAATATCGGTAATGTGCATGTTATATTGATAATATTGGGAGTAATAAGTATATTTATTATAGTTCTGACGATAATAACAGTATAATATGGGTAATAATGCATGGTATATTGATAATATTGGGAGTAATAAGTATAATTATTGTAGTTCTCGCGATAATAACTGCATAATATGGGTAATAATGCATGTTATATTGATAATATTGGGTGTAATAAGAATAGTTATTGTAGTTCTCGCGATAATAACTGCTTAATATGGGTAATAATGCATAACATATTGATAAAATTAGGAGTAATAAGTATAATTATTATAGTTCTAGCGATAATAACTGCATAATAGGGGTAATAATGCATGATATATTGATAATATTGCGAGTAATAAGTATAATTATCATAGTTCTAGCAATAATAACTGCATAATATCGGTAATAGTGTATGTTATATTGATAATATTGGGAGTAATAAGTATATTTATTATAGTTCTGACGATAATAACTGCATAATATCGGTAATAGTGTATGTTATATTGATAATATTGGGAGTAATAAGTATATTTATTATAGTTCTGGCGATAATAACTGTATAATATGGGTAATAATGCATAACATATTGATAAAATTAGGAGTATTAAGTATAATTATTATAGCTCTAGCGATAATAACTGCATAATATCGGTAATAGTGTATGTTATATTGATAATATTGGGAGTAATAAGTATATTTATTATAGTTCTGACGATAATAACAGTATAATATGGGTGATAATGCATGTTATATTGATAATATTGGGAGTTATAAGTATAATTATTGTAGTTCTAGCGATAATAACTGCATAATATGGGTAATAATGCATGTTATATTGATAAAATGAGGAGTAATAAGTATAATTGTTATAGTTCTATCGATAATAACTGCACAATATCGGTAATAGTGCATGTTACATTGATAATAATAAAAGTAATAAGTATAATTAATATAGTTCTGACGATAATAACTGTATAATATGGGTAATAATGCATGTTATATTGATAATATTTGGAGTCATAAGTATAATTATTGTAGTTCTCGCGATAATAACTGCATAATAGGGGTAATAATGCATGTTATACTGATAATAATATAAGTAATAAGTATAACTATTATAGTTCTAACGATAATAACTGTATAATATGGGTAATAATGCATGTTATATTGATAAAATGAGGAGTAATAAGTATAATTCTTATAGTTCTAGCGATAATAACTGCATAATGTGGGTAATAATGCATGATATATTGATAATATTGCGAGTAATATGTATAATTATCATAGTTCTAGCAATAATAACTGCATAATATCGGTAATAGTATATGTTATATTGATAATATTGGGAGTAATAAGTATATTTATTATAGTTCTGACGATAATAACAGTATAATATGGGTAATAATGCATGTTATATTGATAATTTTGGGAGTAATAAGTATATTTATTATAGTTGTGACGATAATAACTGTATAATATGGGTAATAATGCATGTTATATTGATAATATTGGGAGTAATAAGTATATTTATTATAGTTCTGACGATAATAACTGTATAATATGGGTAATAATGCATAACATATTAATAAAATTAGGAGTATTAAGTATAATTATTATAGTTCTAGCGATAAAAACTGCATAATGTGGGTAATAATGCATGATATATTGATAATATTGCGAGTAATAAGTATAATTATCATAGTTCTAGCAATAATAACTGCATAATATCGGTAATAGTGTATGTTATATTGATGATATTGGGAGTAATAAGTATATTTATTATAGTTCTGACGATAATAACAGTATAATATGGGTAATAATGCATGTTATATTGATAATATTTGGAGTGTTAAGTATAATTATTGTAGTTCTCGCGATAATAACTGCATAATATGGGTAATAATGCATGTTGGATTGATAATATTGGGAGTAATAAGAATAATTATTGTAGTTCTCGCGATAATAACTGCTTAATATGGGTAATAATGCATAACATATTGATAAAATTAGGAGTAATAAGTATAATTATTATAGTTCTAGCGATAATAACTGCATAATAGGGGTAATAATGCATAATATATTGATAATATTGCGAGTAATAAGTATAATTATCATAGTTCTAGCAATAATAACTGCACAATATCGGTAATAGTGCATGTTATATTGATAATATTGGGAGTAATAAGTATATTTATTATAGTTCTGACGATAATAACTGTATAATATGGGTAATAATGCATGTTATATTGATAATATTTGGAGTCATAGGTATAATTATTGTAGTTCTCGCGATAATAACTGCATAATAGGGGTAATAATGCATGTTATACTGATAATAATATAAGTAATAAGTATAACTATTATAGTTCTAACGATAATAACTGTATAATATGGGTAATAATGCATGTTATATTGATAAAATGAGGAGTAATAAGTATAATTCTTATAGTTCTAGCGATAATAACTGCATAATATGGGTAATAATGCATGTTATATTGATAAAATGAGAAGTAATAAGTATAATTATTATAGTTCTGGCGATAATAACTGTATAATATGGGTAATAATGCATAACATATTGATAAAATTAGGAGTATTAAGTATAATTATTATAGCTCTAGCGATAATAACTGCATAATAGGGGTAATAATGCATGTTATACTGATAATAATATAAGTAATAAGTATAACTATTATAGTTCTAGCGTTAATAACTGTATAATATGGGTAATAATGCATAACATATTGATAAAATTAGGAGTAATAAGTATAATTATTATAGTTCTAGCGATAATAACTGCACAATATCGGTAATGTGCATGTTATATTGGTAATATTGGGAGTAATAAGTATATTTATTATAGTTCTGACGATAATAACAGTATAATATGGGTAATAATGCATGGTATATTGATAATATTGGGAGTAATAAGTATAATTATTGTAGTTCTCGCGATAATAACTGCATAATATGGGTAATAATGCATGTTATATTGATAATATTGGGAGTAATAAGAATATTTATTGTAGTTCTCGCGATAATAACTGCTTAATATGGGTAATAATGCATAACATATTGATAAAATTAGGAGTAATAAGTATAATTATTATAGTTCTAGCGATAATAACTGCATAATAGGGGTAATAATGCATGATATATTGATAATATTGCGAGTAATAAGTATAATTATCATAGTTCTAGCAATAATAACTGCATAATATCGGTAACAGTGTATGTTATATTGATAATATTGGGAGTAGTAAGTATATTTATTACAGTTCTGACGATAATAACAGTATAATATGGGTAATAATGCATGTTATATTGATAATATAGGGATTAATAAGTATAATTATTGTAGTTCTCGCTATAATAACTGCATAATATGGGTAATAATGCATGTTATATTGATAATATTGAGAGTAATAAGTATATTTATTATAGTTCTGACGATAATAACTGTATAATATGGGTAATAATGCATAACATATTAATAAAATTAGGAGTATTAAGTATAATTATTATAGTTCTAGCGATAATAACTGCATAATAGGGGCAATAATGCATGATTATATTGATAATATTGGGAGTAATAAGTATAATTATTGTAGTTCTAGCGATAATAACTGAATGATATGGGTAATAATGCACGTTATATTGATAAAATTAGGAGTAATAAGTATAATAATTATAGTTCTGACGTTAATAACAGTATAATATGGGTAATAATGCACGTTATATTGATAATATTGGGAGTAATAAGTATAATTATTGTAGTTCTAGCGATAATAACTGAATGGTATGGGTAATAATGCATGTTATATTGATAATATTGGGAGTAATAAGTATAATTATTGTAGTTCTCGCGATAATAACTGCATAATAGGGGTAATAATGCATGTTATACTGATAATAATATAAGTAATAAGTATAACTATTATAGTTCTAGCGATAATAACTGTATAATATGGGTAATAATGCATAACATATTGATAAAATTAGGAGTAATCAGTATAATTATTATAGTTCTAGCGATAATAACTGTATAATATGGGTAATAATGCATAACATATTAATAAAATTAGGAGTATTAAGTATAATTATTATACTTCTAGCGATAATAACTGCATAATATGGGTAATAATGCATGTTATATTGATAAAATGGGGAGTAATCAGTATAATTATTATAGTTCTAGCGATAATAACTGCATAATATGGGTAATAATGCATGTTATATTGATAATATTGGGAGTAATAAGTATATTTGTTATAGTTCTGACGATAATAACAGTATAATATGGGTAATAGTGCATGTTATATTGATAATACTGCTAATAATAAGTATATTTATTATAGTTCTGACGATAATAACTGTATAATATGGGTAATAATGCATAACATATTAATAAAATTAGGAGTATTAAGTATAATTATTATAGTTCTAGCGATAATAACTGCATAATGTGGGTAATAATGCATGATATATTGATAATATTGCGAGTAATAAGTATAATTATCATAGTTCTAGCAATAATAACTGCATAATATCGGTAATAGTGTATGTTATATTGATAATATTGGGAGTAATAAGTATATTTATTATAGTTCTGACGATAATAACAGTATAATATGGGTAATAATGCATGTTATATTGATAATATTTGGAGTGTTAAGTATAATTATTGTAGTTCTCGCGATAATAACTGCATAATATGGGTAATAATGCATGTTATATTGATAAAATTGGGAGTAATAAGTATATTTATTATAGTTCTGACGATAATAACAGTATAATACGGGTAATAATACATGTTATGTTGATAATATTGGGAGTACTAAGTATAATTATCATAGTTCTAGCAATAATAATTGCATAATTAGGGTAATAATGCATGTTATATTGATAAAATGAGGAGTAATAAGTATAATTATTATAGTTCTGGCGATAATAACTGTATAATATGGGTAATAATGCATAACATATTGATAAAATTAGGAGTATTAAGTATAATTATTATAGCTCTAGCGATAATAACTGCATAATAGGGGTAATAATGCATGTTATACTGATAATAATATAAGTAATAAGTATAACTATTATAGTTCTAGCGATAATAACTGTATAATATGGGTAATGATGCATAACATATTGATAAAATTAGGAGTAATAAGTATAATTATTATAGTTCTAGCGATAATAACTGCACAATATCGGTAATGTGCATGTTATATTGATAATATTGGGAGTAATAAGTATATTTATTATAGTTCTGACGATAATAACAGTATAATATGGGTAATAATGCATGGTATATTGATAATATTGGGAGTAATAAGTATAATTATTGTAGTTCTCGCGATAATAACTGCATAATATGGGTAATAATGCATGTTATATTGATAATATTGGGAGTAATAAGAATAGTTATTGTAGTTCTCGCGATAATAACTGCTTAATATGGGTAATAATGCATAACATATTGATAAAATTAGGAGTAATAAGTATAATTATTATAGTTCTAGCGATAATAACTGCATAATAGGGGTAATAATGCATGATATATTGATAATATTGCGAGTAATAAGTATAATTATCATAGTTCTAGCAATAATAACTGCATAATATCGGTAATAGTGTATGTTATATTGATAATATTGGGAGTAATAAGTATATTTATTATAGTTCTGACCATAATAACAGTATAATATGGGTAATAATACATGTTATATTGATAATATTTGGAGTGTTAAGTATAATTATTGTAGTTCTCGCGATAATAACTGCATAATATGGGTAATAATGCATGTTATATTGATAATATTGGGAGTAATAAGAATAATTATTGTAGTTCTCGCGATAATAACTGCTTAATATGGGTAATAATGCATGTTATACTGATAATAATGTAAGTAATAAGTATAACTATTATAGTTCTAACGATAATAACTGTATAATATGGGTAATAATGCATGTTATACTAATAATAATATAAGTAATATGTATAACTATTATAGTTCTAGCGATAATAACTGTATAATATGATTAATAATGCATAACATATTGATAAAATTAGGAGTAATCAGTATAATTATTATAGTTCTAGCGATAATAACTGCATAATATCGGTAATAGTGTATGTTATATTGATAATATTGGGAGTAATAAGTATATTTATTATAGTTCTGACGATAATAACAGTATAATATGGGTGATAATGCATGTTATATTGATAATATTGGGAGTTATAAGTATAATTATTGTAGTACTAGCGATAATAACTGCATAATATGGGTAATAATGCATGTTATATTGATAATATTGGGAGTAATAAGTATATTTGTTATAGTTCTGACGATAATAACAGTATAATATGGGTAATAGTGCATGTTATATTGATAATACTGCTAATAATAAGTATATTTATTATAGTTCTGACGATAATAACTGTATAATATGGGTAATAATGCATAACATATTAATAAAATTAGGAGTATTAAGTATAATTATTATAGTTCTAGCGATAATAACTGCATAATGTGGGTAATAATGCATGATATATTGATAATATTGCGAGTAATAAGTATAATTATCATAGTTCTAGCAATAATAACTGCATAATATCGGTAATAGTGTATGTTATATTGATAATATTGGGAGTAATAAGTATATTTATTATAGTTCTGACGATAATAACAGTATAATATGGGTAATAATGCATGTTATATTGATAATATTTGGAGTGTTAAGTATAATTATTGTAGTTCTCGCGATAATAACTGCATAATATGGGTAATAATGCATGTTATATTGATAAAATTGGGAGTAATAAGTATATTTATTATAGTTCTGACGATAATAACAGTATAATACGGGTAATAATACATGTTATGTTGATAATATTGGGAGTACTAAGTATAATTATCATAGTTCTAGCAATAATAATTGCATAATTAGGGTAATAATGCATGTTATATTGATAAAATGAGGAGTAATAAGTATAATTATTATAGTTCTGGCGATAATAACTGTATAATATGGGTAATAATGTATAACATATTGATAAAATTAGGAGTATTAAGTATAATTATTATAGCTCTAGCGATAATAACTGCATAATAGGGGTAATAATGCATGTTATACTGATAATAATATAAGTAATAAGTATAACTATTATAGTTCTAGCGATAATAACTGTATAATATGGGTAATGATGCATAACATATTGATAAAATTAGGAGTAATAAGTATAATTATTATAGTTCTAGCGATAATAACTGCACAATATCGGTAATGTGCATGTTATATTGATAATATTGGGAGTAATAAGTATATTTATTATAGTTCTGACGATAATAACAGTATAATATGGGTAATAATGCATGGTATATTGATAATATTGGGAGTAATAAGTATAATTATTGTAGTTCTCGCGATAATAACTGCATAATATGGGTAATAATGCATGTTATATTGATAATATTGGGTGTAATAAGAATAGTTATTGTAGTTCTCGCGATAATAACTGCTTAATATGGGCAATAATGCATAACATATTGATAAAATTAGGAGTAATAAGTATAATTATTATAGTTCTAGCGATAATAACTGCATAATAGGGGTAATAATGCATGATATATTGATAATATTGCGAGTAATAAGTATAATTATCATAGTTCTAGCAATAATAACTGCATAATATCGGTAATAGTGTATGTTATATTGATAATATTGGGAGTAATAAGTATATTTATTATAGTTCTGACGATAATAACTGCATAATATCGGTAATAGTGTATGTTATATTGATAATATTGGGAGTAATAAGTATATTTATTATAGTTCTGGCGATAATAACTGTATAATATGGGTAATAATGCATAACATATTGATAAAATTAGGAGTATTAAGTATAATTATTATAGCTCTAGCGATAATAACTGCATAATATCGGTAATAGTGTATGTTATATTGATAATATTGGGAGTAATAAGTATATTTATTATAGTTCTGACGATAATAACAGTATAATATGGGTGATAATGCATGTTATATTGATAATATTGGGAGTTATAAGTATAATTATTGTAGTTCTAGCGATAATAACTGCATAATATGGGTAATAATGCATGTTATATTGATAAAATGAGGAGTAATAAGTATAATTGTTATAGTTCTATCGATAATAACTGCACAATATCGGTAATAGTGCATGTTACATTGATAATAATAAAAGTAATAAGTATAATTAATATAGTTCTGACGATAATAACTGTATAATATGGGTAATAATGCATGTTATATTGATAATATTTGGAGTCATAAGTATAATTATTGTAGTTCTCGCGATAATAACTGCATAATAGGGGTAATAATGCATGTTATACTGATAATAATATAAGTAATAAGTATAACTATTATAGTTCTAACGATAATAACTGTATAATATGGGTAATAATGCATGTTATATTGATAAAATGAGGAGTAATAAGTATAATTCTTATAGTTCTAGCGATAATAACTGCATAATGTGGGTAATAATGCATGATATATTGATAATATTGCGAGTAATATGTATAATTATCATAGTTCTAGCAATAATAACTGCATAATATCGGTAATAGTATATGTTATATTGATAATATTGGGAGTAATAAGTATATTTATTATAGTTCTGACGATAATAACAGTATAATATGGGTAATAATGCATGTTATATTGATAATTTTGGGAGTAATAAGTATATTTATTATAGTTGTGACGATAATAACTGTATAATATGGGTAATAATGCATGTTATATTGATAATATTGGGAGTAATAAGTATATTTATTATAGTTCTGACGATAATAACTGTATAATATGGGTAATAATGCATAACATATTAATAAAATTAGGAGTATTAAGTATAATTATTATAGTTCTAGCGATAATAACTGCATAATGTGGGTAATAATGCATGATATATTGATAATATTGCGAGTAATAAGTATAATTATCATAGTTCTAGCAATAATAACTGCATAATATCGGTAATAGTGTATGTTATATTGATAATATTGGGAGTAATAAGTATATTTATTATAGTTCTGACGATAATAACAGTATAATATGGGTAATAATGCATGTTATATTGATAATATTTGGAGTGTTAAGTATAATTATTGTAGTTCTCGCGATAATAACTGCATAATATGGGTAATAATGCATGTTGGATTGATAATATTGGGAGTAATAAGAATAATTATTGTAGTTCTCGCGATAATAACTGCTTAATATGGGTAATAATGCATAACATATTGATAAAATTAGGAGTAATAAGTATAATTATTATAGTTCTAGCGATAATAACTGCATAATAGGGGTAATAATGCATAATATATTGATAATATTGCGAGTAATAAGTATAATTATCATAGTTCTAGCAATAATAACTGCACAATATCGGTAATAGTGCATGTTATATTGATAATATTGGGAGTAATAAGTATATTTATTATAGTTCTGACGATAATAACTGTATAATATGGGTAATAATGCATGTTATATTGATAATATTTGGAGTCATAGGTATAATTATTGTAGTTCTCGCGATAATAACTGCATAATAGGGGTAATAATGCATGTTATACTGATAATAATATAAGTAATAAGTATAACTATTATAGTTCTAACGATAATAACTGTATAATATGGGTAATAATGCATGTTATATTGATAAAATGAGGAGTAATAAGTATAATTCTTATAGTTCTAGCGATAATAACTGCATAATATGGGTAATAATGCATGTTATATTGATAAAATGAGAAGTAATAAGTATAATTATTATAGTTCTGGCGATAATAACTGTATAATATGGGTAATAATGCATAACATATTGATAAAATTAGGAGTATTAAGTATAATTATTATAGCTCTAGCGATAATAACTGCATAATAGGGGTAATAATGCATGTTATACTGATAATAATATAAGTAATAAGTATAACTATTATAGTTCTAGCGTTAATAACTGTATAATATGGGTAATAATGCATAACATATTGATAAAATTAGGAGTAATAAGTATAATTATTATAGTTCTAGCGATAATAACTGCACAATATCGGTAATGTGCATGTTATATTGGTAATATTGGGAGTAATAAGTATATTTATTATAGTTCTGACGATAATAACAGTATAATATGGGTAATAATGCATGGTATATTGATAATATTGGGAGTAATAAGTATAATTATTGTAGTTCTCGCGATAATAACTGCATAATATGGGTAATAATGCATGTTATATTGATAATATTGGGAGTAATAAGAATATTTATTGTAGTTCTCGCGATAATAACTGCTTAATATGGGTAATAATGCATAACATATTGATAAAATTAGGAGTAATAAGTATAATTATTATAGTTCTAGCGATAATAACTGCATAATAGGGGTAATAATGCATGATATATTGATAATATTGCGAGTAATAAGTATAATTATCATAGTTCTAGCAATAATAACTGCATAATATCGGTAACAGTGTATGTTATATTGATAATATTGGGAGTAGTAAGTATATTTATTACAGTTCTGACGATAATAACAGTATAATATGGGTAATAATGCATGTTATATTGATAATATAGGGATTAATAAGTATAATTATTGTAGTTCTCGCTATAATAACTGCATAATATGGGTAATAATGCATGTTATATTGATAATATTGAGAGTAATAAGTATATTTATTATAGTTCTGACGATAATAACTGTATAATATGGGTAATAATGCATAACATATTAATAAAATTAGGAGTATTAAGTATAATTATTATAGTTCTAGCGATAATAACTGCATAATAGGGGTAATAATGCATGATTATATTGATAATATTGGGAGTAATAAGTATAATTATTGTAGTTCTAGCGATAATAACTGAATGATATGGGTAATAATGCACGTTATATTGATAAAATTAGGAGTAATAAGTATAATAATTATAGTTCTGACGTTAATAACAGTATAATATGGGTAATAATGCACGTTATATTGATAATATTGGGAGTAATAAGTATAATTATTGTAGTTCTAGCGATAATAACTGAATGATATGGGTAATAATGCATGTTATATTGATAATATTGGGAGTAATAAGTATAATTATTGTAGTTCTCGCGATAATAACTGCATAATAGGGGTAATAATGCATGTTATACTGATAATAATATAAGTAATAAGTATAACTATTATAGTTCTAGCGATAATAACTGTATAATATGGGTAATAATGCATAACATATTGATAAAATTAGGAGTAATCAGTATAATTATTATAGTTCTAGCGATAATAACTGTATAATATGGGTAATAATGCATAACATATTAATAAAATTAGGAGTATTAAGTATAATTATTATACTTCTAGCGATAATAACTGCATAATATGGGTAATAATGCATGTTATATTGATAAAATGGGGAGTAATAAGTATAATTATTATAGTTCTGGCGATAATAACTGCATAATATGGGTAATAATGCATGATATGTTGATAATATTGCGAGCAATAAGTACAATTATCATAGTTCTAGCAATGATAACTGCATAATATGGGTAATAATTGCATGTTATATTGATAATATTGGGAGTAATAAGTATATTTATTATAGTTCTGACGATAATAACTGCATAGTATTGGTAATAATGCATGTTACATAGATAATAGTAAAAGTAATAAGTATAACTATTGTAGTTCTAACGATAATAACTGCATAATGTGGGTAATAAGGCATGATATATTGATAATATTGCGAGTAATGAGTATAATTATGATAGTTCTAGCAATAATAACTGCATAATATGGGTAATAATGCATGTTATATTGATAATATTGGGAGTAATAAGTATAATTATTGTAGTTCTCGCTATAATAACTGCATGATATGTGTAATAATGCATGTTATATGGATAATATTGGCAGTAATAAGTATATTTATTATAGTTCTGACGATAATAACAGTACAATATGGGTAATAATGCATGTTATATTGATAATATTGGTAGTAATAAGTATAATTATTGTAGTTCTCGCTATAATAACTGCATGATATGGGTAATAATGCATGTTATACGGATAATATTGGCAGTAATAAGTATATTTATTATAGTTCTAACGATAATAACCGTATAATGTGGGTAATAATGCATGTTATATTGATAAAATGAGGATTAATCAGTATAATTATTATAGTTCTGGCCATAATAACTGCATAATAGGGGTAATAATGCATGTTATACTGATAATAATATAAGTAATATGTATAACTATTATAGTTCTAGCGATAATAACTGTATAATATGGGTAATAATGCATAACATATTAATAAAATTAGGAGTATTAAGTATATTTATTATAGTTCTAGCGATAATAACTGTAGAATATGGGTTATAGAGCATGTTATATTGATAAAGTTAGGAGTAATAAGTATAATTATTATAGTTCTGGCGATAATAACTGCATAATATGGGTAATAATGCATGATATGTTGATAATATTGCGAGTAATAAGTATAATTATCATAGTTCTAGCAATAATAACTGCATAATATGGGTAATAATGCATGTTATATTGATAATAATAAAAGTAATAAGTATAATTCTTATAGTTTGAGCGATAATAACTGCATAATATGGGTAATAGTGCATGTTATATTGATAAAGTTAGGAGTAATAAGTATAATTATTATAGTTTGAGCGATAATAACTGCATAATTTGGGTAATAATGCGTGATATATTGATAATATTGCGAGTAGTAAGAATAATTATCATAGTTCTACCAATAATAACTGCATAATATGCTTAATAATGCATGTTATATTGATAAAATGAGGAGTAATAAGTATAATTATGATAGTTCTGGCGATAATAACTGCATAATATGGGTAATAGTGCATGTTATATTGATAAAGTTAGGAGTAATAAGTATAATTATTATAGTTCTGGCGATAATAACTGCATAATATGGGTAATAATGCGTGATATATTGATAATATTGCGAGTAATAAGTATAATTATCATAGTTCTACCAATAATAACTGCATAATATGGGTAATAATGCATGATATGTTGATAATATTGCGAGTAATAAGTATAATTATCATAGTTCTAGCAATAATAACTGCATAATATGGGTAATAATGCATGTTATATTGATAATAATAAAAGTAATAAGTATAATTATTATAGTTTGAGCGATAATAACTGCATAATATGGGTAATAGTGCAGGTTATATTGATAAAGTTAGGAGTAATAAGTATAATTATTATAGTTCTGGCGATAATAACTGCATAATATGGGTAATAATGCGTGATATATTGATAATATTGCGAGTAATAAGTATAATTATCATAGTTATAGCAATAATAACTGCATAACATGGGTAATAATGCATGTTATATTGATAATAATAAAAGTAATAAGTATAATTATTATAGTTTGAGCGATAATAACTGCATAATATGGGTAATAGTGCATGTTATATTGATAAAGTTAGGAGTAATAAGTATAGTTATTATAGTTCTGGCGATAATAACTGCATAATATGGGTAATGATGCATGATATATTGATAATATTGCGAGTAATAAGTATAATTATCATAGTTCTACCAATAATAACTGCATAATATGGGTAATAATGCATGTTATATTGATAATATTGCGAGTAATGAGTATAATTATCATAGTTCTAGCAATAATAACTGCATAATATGGGTAATAATGCATGTTATATTGATAATATTGGGAGTAATAAGTATAATTATTGTAGTTCTCGCTATAATAACTGCATGATATGTGTAATAATGCATGTTATATGGATAATATTGGCAGTAATAAGTATATTTATTATAGTTCTGACGATAATAACAGTATAATATGGGTAATAATGCATGTTATATTAATAAAATTAGGAGTATTAAGTATATTTATTATAGTTCTAGCGATAATAACTGCATAATAGGGGTAATAATGCATGTTATACTGATAATAATATAAATAATAAGTATAACTGTTATAGTTCTAGCGATAATAACTGTAGAATATGGGTTATAAAGCATGTTATATTGATAAAGTTAGGAGTAATAAGTATAATTATTATAGTTCTGGCGATAATAACTGCATAATATGGGTAATAATGCATGATATGTTGATAATATTGCGAGTAATAAGTATAATTATCATAGTTGTAGCAATAATAACTGCATAATATGGGTAATAATGCATGTTATATTGATAATAATAAAAGTAATAAGTATAATTATTATAGTTTGAGCGATAATAACTGCATAATATGGGTAATAGTGCATGTTATATTGATAAAATGAGGAGTAATAAGTATAATTATGATAGTTCTGGCGATAATAACTGCATAATATGGGTAATAATGCATGTTATATTGATAAAATGAGGAGTAATAAGTATATTTATTATAGTTCTGACGATAATAACTGCATAATATCGGTAATAATGCATGTTATATTGATAATATTGGGAGTAATAAGTATATTTATTATAGTTCTGACGATAATAACAGCATAATATGGGTAATAATGCATGTTATATTGATAATATTGGGAGTAATAAGTATAATTATTGTAGTTCTGGCGATGATAACTGTATAATATGGGTAATAATGCATAACATATTGATAAAATTAGGAGTATTAGGTATAATTATTATAGTTCTAGCGATAATAACTGCATAATAGGGGTAATAATGCATGTTATACTGATAATAATATAAGTAATAAGTATAACCATTATAGTGCTGGCGATAGTAACTGTATAATATGGGTAATAATGCATAACATATTGATAAAATTAGGAGTATTAAGTATAATTATTATAGTTCTAGCGATAATAACTGCACAATATGGGTAATAGTCCATGTTATATTGATAAAGTTGGGAGTAATAAGTGTAGTTATTATAGTTCTGGCGATAATAACTGCATAGTATTGGTAATAATGCATGTAACATTGATAATAGTAAAAGTAATAAGTACAATTATTGTAGTTCTAGCGATAATGACTGCATAATATGGGTAATAGTGCATGTTATATTGATAATAATAAAAGTAATAAGTATAATTATTATAGTTCGAGCGATAATACCTGCATAATATGGGTAATAATGCATGTTATATTGATAACATTGGGAGTAATAAGTATAATTATTATAGTTCGAGCGATAATAACTGCATAATATGGGTAATAATGCATAACATATTGATAAAAATTGGAGTAATAAGTATAATTATTATAGTTCTAGCGATAATAACTACATAATTAGGGTAATAATGCATGTCATATTGATAAAATGAGGTGTAATAAGTATAATTATTATAGTTCTGGCGATAATAACTGTATAATATGGGTAATAATGCATAACATATTGATAAAATTAGGAGTATTAAGTATAATTATTATAGCTCTAGCGATAATAACTGCATAATAGGGGTAATAATGCATGTTATACTGATAATAATATAAGTAATAAGTATAACTATTATAGTTCTAACGATAATAACTGTATAATATGGGTAATAATGCATGTTATACTAATAATAATATAAGTAATATGTATAACTATTATAGTTCTAGCGATAATAACTGTATAATATGATTAATAATGCATAACATATTGATAAAATTAGGAGTAATCAGTATAATTATTATAGTTCTAGCGATAATAACTGCATAATATCGGTAATAGTGTATGTTATATTGATAATATTGGGAGTAATAAGTATATTTATTATAGTTCTGACGATAATAACAGTATAATATGGGTGATAATGCATGTTATATTGATAATATTGGGAGTTATAAGTATAATTATTGTAGTACTAGCGATAATAACTGCATAATATGGGTAATAATGCATGTTATATTGATAATATTGGGAGTAATAAGTATATTTGTTATAGTTCTGACGATAATAACAGTATAATATGGGTAATAGTGCATGTTATATTGATAATACTGCTAATAATAAGTATATTTATTATAGTTCTGACGATAATAACTGTATAATATGGGTAATAATGCATAACATATTAATAAAATTAGGAGTATTAAGTATAATTATTATAGTTCTAGCGATAATAACTGCATAATGTGGGTAATAATGCATGATATATTGATAATATTGCGAGTAATAAGTATAATTATCATAGTTCTAGCAATAATAACTGCATAATATCGGTAATAGTGTATGTTATATTGATAATATTGGGAGTAATAAGTATATTTATTATAGTTCTGACGATAATAACAGTATAATATGGGTAATAATGCATGTTATATTGATAATATTTGGAGTGTTAAGTATAATTATTGTAGTTCTCGCGATAATAACTGCATAATATGGGTAATAATGCATGTTATATTGATAAAATTGGGAGTAATAAGTATATTTATTATAGTTCTGACGATAATAACAGTATAATACGGGTAATAATACATGTTATGTTGATAATATTGGGAGTACTAAGTATAATTATCATAGTTCTAGCAATAATAATTGCATAATTAGGGTAATAATGCATGTTATATTGATAAAATGAGGAGTAATAAGTATAATTATTATAGTTCTGGCGATAATAACTGTATAATATGGGTAATAATGCATAACATATTGATAAAATTAGGAGTATTAAGTATAATTATTATAGCTCTAGCGATAATAACTGCATAATAGGGGTAATAATGCATGTTATACTGATAATAATATAAGTAATAAGTATAACTATTATAGTTCTAGCGATAATAACTGTATAATATGGGTAATGATGCATAACATATTGATAAAATTAGGAGTAATAAGTATAATTATTATAGTTCTAGCGATAATAACTGCACAATATCGGTAATGTGCATGTTATATTGATAATATTGGGAGTAATAAGTATATTTATTATAGTTCTGACGATAATAACAGTATAATATGGGTAATAATGCATGGTATATTGATAATATTGGGAGTAATAAGTATAATTATTGTAGTTCTCGCGATAATAACTGCATAATATGGGTAATAATGCATGTTATATTGATAATATTGGGAGTAATAAGAATAGTTATTGTAGTTCTCGCGATAATAACTGCTTAATATGGGTAATAATGCATAACATATTGATAAAATTAGGAGTAATAAGTATAATTATTATAGTTCTAGCGATAATAACTGCATAATAGGGGTAATAATGCATGATATATTGATAATATTGCGAGTAATAAGTATAATTATCATAGTTCTAGCAATAATAACTGCATAATATCGGTAATAGTGTATGTTATATTGATAATATTGGGAGTAATAAGTATATTTATTATAGTTCTGACGATAATAACTGCATAATATCGGTAATAGTGTATGTTATATTGATAATATTGGGAGTAATAAGTATATTTATTATAGTTCTGGCGATAATAACTGTATAATATGGGTAATAATGCATAACATATTGATAAAATTAGGAGTATTAAGTATAATTATTATAGCTCTAGCGATAATAACTGCATAATATCGGTAATAGTGTATGTTATATTGATAATATTGGGAGTAATAAGTATATTTATTATAGTTCTGACGATAATAACAGTATAATATGGGTGATAATGCATGTTATATTGATAATATTGGGAGTTATAAGTATAATTATTGTAGTTCTAGCGATAATAACTGCATAATATGGGTAATAATGCATGTTATATTGATAAAATGAGGAGTAATAAGTATAATTGTTATAGTTCTATCGATAATAACTGCACAATATCGGTAATAGTGCATGTTACATTGATAATAATAAAAGTAATAAGTATAATTAATATAGTTCTGACGATAATAACTGTATAATATGGGTAATAATGCATGTTATATTGATAATATTTGGAGTCATAAGTATAATTATTGTAGTTCTCGCGATAATAACTGCATAATATGGGTAATAATGCATGTTATATTGATAATATTGGGAGTAATAAGTATAATTATTGTAGTTCTCGCGATAATAACTGCTTAATATGGGTAATAATGCATGATATATTAATAATATTGCGAGTAATAAGTATAATTATCATAGTTCTAGCAATAATAACTGCATAATATGGGTAATAATGCATGTTATATTGATAAAATGAGGAGTAATAAGTATAATTATTATAGTTCTGGCGAGAATAACTGTATAATATGGGTAATAATGCATAACATATTCATAAAATTAGGAGTATTAAGTATAATTATTATAGCTCTAGCGATAATAACTGCATAATAGGGGTAACAATGCATGTTATACTGATAATAATATAAGTAATAAGTATAACTATTATAGTTCTAGCGATAATAACTGTATAATATGGGTAATAATGCATAACATATTGATAAAATTAGGAGTAATAAGTATAATTATTATAGTTCTAGCGAAAATAACTGCACAACATCGGTAGTAGTACATGTTATATTGATAATATTGGGAGTAATAAGTATATTTATTATAGTTCTGTCGATAATAACAGTATAATGTGGGTGATAATGCATGTTATATTGATAATATTGGGAGTAATAAGTATAATTATTATAGTTCTAGCGATAATAACTGCATAATATGGGTAATAATGCATGTTATATTGATAAAGTTAGGAGTAATAAGTATAATTATTATAGTTCTGGCGATAATAACTGCATAGTATTGGTAATAATGCATGTAACATTGATAATAGTAAAAATAATAAGAATAACTATTGTAGTTCTAGCGATAATAACTGCATAATATGGGTAATAATGCATGATATATTGATAATATTGCGAGTAATAAGTACAATTATTATAGTTCGACCGATAACAACTGCATAATATGGGTAATAGTGCATGTTATATTGATAAAGTTAGGAGTAATAAGTATAATTATTATAGTTCTGGCGATAATAACTGCACATTATGGGTAATCATGCATGTTATATTGATAATATTGGGAGTAATATGTATATTTATTATAGTTCTGACGATAATAACCGTATAATATGGGTAATAATGCATGTTATATTGATAATATTGGGAGTAATAAGTATATTTATTATAGTTCTGACGATAATAACTGTATAATATGGGTAATAATGCATAACATATTAATAAAATTAGGAGTATTAAGTATAATTATTATAGTTCTAGCGATAATAACTGCATAATATGGGTAATAATGCATGTTATATTGATAATATTGGGAGTAATAAGTATAATTATTGTAGTTCTCGCGATAATAACTGCTTAATATGGGTAATAATGCATAACATATTGATAAAATTAGGAGTAATAAGTATAATTGTTATAGTTCTAGCGATAATAACTGCATAATAGGGGTAATAATGCATGATATATTGATAATATCGCGAGTAATAAGTATAGTTATCACAGTTCTAGCAATAATAACTGCATAATATGGGTAATAATGCATGTTATATTGATAAAATGAGGAGTAATAAGTATAATTATTATAGTTCTGGCGATAATAACTGCATAATTAGGGTAATAATGCATGTTATATTGATAAAATGAGGAGTAATAAGTATAATTATTATAGTTCTGGCGATAATAACTGCATAATAGGGGTAATAATGCATGTTATACTGATAATAATATAAGTAATATGTATAACTATTATAGTTCTAGCGATAATAACTGCATAATATCGGTAATAGTGTATGTTATATTGATAATATTGGGAGTAATAAGTACATTTATTATAGTTCTGTCGATAATAACAGTATAATGTGGGTGATAATGCATGTTATATTGATAATATTGGGAGTAATAAGTATAATAATTGTAGTTCTCGCGATAATAACTGCTTAATATGGGTAATAATGCATAACATATTGACAAAATTAGGAGTCATAAGTATAATTATTATAGTTCTAGCGATAATAACTGCATAATAGGGGTAATAATGCATGATATATTAATAATATTGCGAGTAATAAGTATAATTATCATAGTTCTAGCAATAATAACTGCATAATATGGGTAATAATGCATGTTATATTGATAAAATGAGGAGAAATAAGTATAATTATTATAGTTCTGGCGAGAATAACTGTATAATATGGGTAATAATGCATAACATATTCATAAAATTAGGAGTATTAAGTATAATTATTATAGCTCTAGCGATAATAACTGCATAATAGGGGTAACAATGCATGTTATACTGATAATAATATAAGTAATAAGTATAACTATTATAGTTCTAGCGATAATAACTGTATAATATGGGTAATAATGCATAACATATTGATAAAATTAGGAGTAATAAGTATAATTATTATAGTTCTAGCGAAAATAACTGCACAACATCGGTAGTAGTACATGTTATATTGATAATATTGGGAGTAATAAGTATATTTATTATAGTTCTGTCGATAATAACAGTATAATGTGGGTGATAATGCATGTTATATTGATAATATTGGGAGTAATAAGTATAATTATTATAGTTCTAGCGATAATAACTGCATAATATGGGTAATAATGCATGTTATATTGATAAAGTTAGGAGTAATAAGTATAATTATTATAGTTCTGGCGATAATAACTGCATAGTATTGGTAATAATGCATGTAACATTGATAATAGTAAAAATAATAAGAATAACTATTGTAGTTCTAGCGATAATAACTGCATAATATGGGTAATAATGCATGATATATTGATAATATTGCGAGTAATAAGTACAATTATTATAGTTCGACCGATAACAACTGCATAATATGGGTAATAGTGCATGTTATATTGATAAAGTTAGGAGTAATAAGTATAATTATTATAGTTCTGGCGATAATAACTGCATAATATGGGTAATCATGCATGTTATATTGATAATATTGGGAGTAATAAGTATATTTATTATAGTTCTGACGATAATAACCGTATAATATGGGTAATAATGCATGTTATATTGATAATATTGGGAGTAATAAGTATATTTATTATAGTTCTGACGATAATAACTGTATAATATGGGTAATAATGCATAACATATTAATAAAATTAGGAGTATTAAGTATAATTATTATAGTTCTAGCGATAATAACTGCATAATATGGGTAATAATGCATGTTATATTGATAATATTGGGAGTAATAAGTATAATTATTGTAGTTCTCGCGATAATAACTGCTTAATATGGGTAATAATGCATAACATATTGATAAAATTAGGAGTAATAAGTATAATTGTTATAGTTCTAGCGATAATAACTGCATAATAGGGGTAATAATGCATGATATATTGATAATATCGCGAGTAATAAGTATAATTATCATAGTTCTAGCAATAATAACTGCATAATATGGGTAATAATGCATGTTATATTGATAAAATGAGGAGTAATAAGTATAATTATTATAGTTCTGGCGATAATAACTGCATAATTAGGGTAATAATGCATGTTATATTGATAAAATGAGGAGTAATAAGTATAATTATTATAGTTCTGGCGATAATAACTGCATAATAGGGGTAATAATGCATGTTATACTGATAATAATATAAGTAATATGTATAACTATTATGGTTCTAGCGATAATAACTGCATAATATCGGTAATAGTGTATGTTATATTGATAATATTGGGAGTAATAAGTACATTTATTATAGTTCTGACGATAATAACAGTATAATATGGGTGATAAGGCATGTTATATTGATAATATTGGGAGTTATAAGTATAATTATTGTAGTTCTAGCGATAATAACTGCATAATATGGGTAATAATGCATGTTATATTGATAATATTGGGAGTAATAAGTATATTTGTTATAGTTCTGACGATAATAACAGTATAATACGGGTAAAAATGCATGTTATATTGATAAAATTAGGAGTATTAAGTATAATTATTATAGCTCTAGCGACAATAACTGCATAATAGGGGTAATAATGCATGTTATACTGATAATAATATAAGTAATAAGTATAACTATTATAGCTCTAGCGATAATAACTGTATAATATGGGTAATAATGCATAACATATTGATAAAATTAGGAGTAATATGTATAATTATTATAGTTCTGGCGATAATAACTGCATAATATGGGTAATAATGCATGTTACATTGATAATATTGGGAGTAATAAGTATATTTATTATAGTTCTGACGATAATAACCGTATAATATGGGTAATAATGCATGTTGTATTAATAATATTCGGAGTAATAAGTATAATTATTATATTTCTGGCGATAATAACTGCATAATATGGGTAACAATGCATGTTGTACTGATAATAATATAAGAAACAAGTAAAACTATTATAGTTCTAGCGATAATAACTGCATAATAGGGGCAATAATGCATGTTATACTGATAATAATATAAGTAATAAGTATAACTATTATAGTTCTAACGATAATAACTGTATAATATGGGTAATAATGCATAACATATTGATAAAATTAGGAGTAATAAGTATAATTATTATAGTCCTAGCGATAATAACTGCAAAATATCGGTAATAGTGCATGTTATATTGATAATATTGGGAGTAATAAGTATATTTGTTATAGTTCTGACGATAATAACAGTATAATACGGGTAATAATGCATGTTATATTGATAATATTGGGAGTAATAAGTATATTTGTTATAGTTCTGACGATAATAACAGTATAATACGGGTAATAATGCATGTTATATTGATAAAATTAGGAGTATTAAGTATAATTATTATAGCTCTAGCGATAATAACTGCATAATAGGGGTAATAATGCATGTTATACTGATAATAATATAAGTAATAAGTATAACTATTATAGCTCTAGCGATAATAACTGCATAATAGGGGTAATAATGCATGTTATAGTAATAATAATATAAGTAATATGTATAACTATTATAGTTCTAGCGATAATAACTGCATAATATCGGTAATAGTGTATGTTATATTGATAATATTGGGAGTAATAAGTATATTTATTATAGTTCTGACGATAATAACAGTATAATATGGGTGATAATGCATGTTATATTGATAATATTGGGAGTAATAAGTATATTTATTATAGTTCTGACGATAATAGTTGTATAATATGGGTAATAATGCATAACATATTAATAAAATTAGGAGTATTAAGTATAATTATTATAGTTCTGGCGATAATAACTGCATAATATCGGTAATAATGCATGTTATATTGATAATATTGGGAGTAATAAGTATATTTATTATAGTTCTGACGATAATAGTTGTATAATATGGGTAATAATGCATAACATATTAATAAAATTAGGAGTATTAAGTATAATTATTATAGTTCTAGCGATAATAACTGCATAATAGGGGTAATAATGCATGTTATACTGATAATAATGTAAGTAATAAGTATAACTGTTATAATTCTAGCGATAATAACTGTATAATATGGGTAATAATGCATAACATATTGATGAAATTAGGAGTAATAAGTATAATTATTATAGTTCTAGCGATAATAACTGCATAATATGGGTAATAGTGCATGTTATATTGATAATATTGGGAGTAATAAGTATATTTATTATAGTTCTGACGATAATAACAGTATAATATGGGTGATAATGCATGTTATATTGATAATATTGGGAGTTATAAGTATAATTATTGTAGTTCTAGCGATAATAACTGCATAATATGGGTAATAATGCATGTTATATTGATAATATTGGGAGTAATAAGTATATTTGTTATAGTTCTGACGATAATAACAGTATAATACGGGTAATAATGCATGTTATATTGATAAAATTAGGAGTATTAAGTATAATTATTATAGCTCTAGCGATAATAACTGCATAATAGGGGTAATAATGCATGTTATACTGATAATAATATAAGTAATAAGTATAACTATTATAGTTCTAGCGATAATAACTGTATAATATGTGTAATAATGCATAACATATTGATAAAATTAGGAGTAATAAGTATAATTATTATAGTTCTAGCTATAATAACTGCATAATATCGGTAATAATGCATGTTATATTGATAAAATTGGGAGTAATAAGTATATTTATTATATTTCTGACGATAATAACCGTATAATATGGGTAATAATGCATGTTGTATTGATAATATTCGGAGTAATAAGTATAATTATTATATTTCTGGCGATAATAACTGCATAATATGGGTAACAATGCATGTTGTACTGATAATAATATAAGAAACAAGTAAAACTATTATAGTTCTAGCGATAATAACTGCATAATATGGGTAATAATGCATGTTATACTAATAATAATATAAGTAATATGTATAACTATTATAGTTCTAGCGATAATAACTGCATAATATCGGTAATAGTGTATGTTATATTGATAATATTGGGAGTAATAAGTATATTTATTATAGTTCTGACGATAATAACAGTATAATATGGGTAATAATGCATGTTATATTGATAATATTGGGAGTAATAAGTATAATTATCATAGTTCTAGCAATAATAACTGCATAATTAGGATAATAATGCATGTCATATTGATAAAATGAGGAGTAATAAGTAAAATTATTATAGTTCTGGCGATAACAACTGTATAATATGGGTAATAATGCATAACATATTGATAAAATTAGGAGTATTAAGTATAATTATTATAGCTCTAGCGATAATAACTGCATAATAGGGGTAATAATGCATGTTATACTGATAATAATATAAGTAATAAGTATAACTATTATAGTTCTAAGGATAATAACTGCATAATATGGGTAATAATGCATGTTATACTAATAATAATATAAGTAATATGTATAACTATTATAGTTCTAGCTATAATAACTGCATAATATCGGTAATAATGCATGTTATATTGATAAAATTGGGAGTAATAAGTATATTTATTATATTTCTGACGATAATAACCGTATAATATGGGTAATAATGCATGTTATATTGATAATATTGGGAGTAATAAGTATATTTATTATAGTTCTGACGATAATAACAGTATAATATGGGTAATAATGCATGTTATATTGATAATATTTGCAGTCATAAGTATAATTATTGTAGTTCTCGCGATAATAACTGCATAATATGGATAATAATGCATGTTATATTGATAATATTGGGAGCAATAAGTATAATTATTGTAGTTCTCGCTATAATAACTGCTTAATATGGGTAATAATGCACAACATATTGATAAAATTAGGAGTAATGAGTATAATCATTATAGTTCTAGCGATAATAACTGCATAATAGGGGTAATAATGCATGATATATTGATAATATCGCGAGTAATAAGTATAATTATCATAGTTCTAGCAATAATAACTGCATAATATGGGTAATAATGCATGTTATATTGATAAAATGAGGAGTAATAAGTATAATTATTATAGTTCTGGCGATAATAACTGCATAATTAGGGTAATAATGCATGTTATATGGATAAAATGAGGAGTAATACGTATAATTATTTTAGTTCTGGCGATAATAACTGCATAATAGGGGTAATAATGCATGTTATACTGATAATAATATAAGTAATAGGTATAGCTATTATAGTTCTAACGAAAATAACTGTATAATATGGGTAATAATGCATGTTATACTAATAATAATATAAGTAATAAGTATAACTATTATAGTTCTAGCGATAATAACTGTATAATATCGGTAATAATGCATAACATATTGATAAAATTAGGAGTAATATGTATAATTATTATAGTTCTGGCGATAATAACTGCATAATATGGGTAATAATGCATGTTATATTGATAATATTGGGAGTAATAAGTCTATTTATTATAGTTCTGACGATAATAACAGTATAATATGGGTAATAATGCATGTTATATTGATAATATTCGGAGTAATAAGTATAATTATTATATTTCTGGCGATAATAACCGCATAATATGGGTAATAATGCATGTTGTACTGATAATAATATAAGAAACAAGTAAAACTATTATAGTTCTAGCGATAATAACTGCATAATATGGGTAATAATGCATGTTATACTAATAATAATATAAGTAATATGTATCACTATTATAGTTCTAGCGATAATAACTGCATAATATCGGTAATAGTGTATGTTATATTGATAATATTGGGAGTAATAAGTATATTTATTATAGTTCTGACGATAATAACAGTATAATATGGGTGATAATGCATGTTATATTGATAATATTGGGAGTTATAAGTATAATTATTGTAGTTCTAGCGATAATAACTGCATAATATGGGTAATAATGCATGTTATATTGATAATATTGGGAGTAATAAGTATATTTGTTATAGTTCTGACGATAATAACAGTATAATACGGGTAATAATGCATGTTATATTGATAAAATTAGGAGTATTAAGTATAATTATTATAGCTCTAGCGATAATAACTGCATAATAGGGGTAATAATGCATGTTATACTGATAATAATATAAGTAATAAGTATAACTATTATAGTTCTAGCGATAATAACTGTATAATATGTGTAATAATGCATAACATATTGATAAAATTAGGAGTAATAAGTATAATTATTATAGTTCTGGCGATAATAACTGCATAATATGGGTAATAATGCATGTTATATTGATAATATTGGGAGTAATAAGTATATTTATTATAGTTCTGACGATAATAACCGTATAATATGGGTAATAATGCATGTTGTATTGATAATATTCGGAGTAATAAGTATAATTATTATATTTCTGGCGATAATAACTGCATAATATGGGTAACAATGCATGTTATATTGATAATATTGGGAGTAATAAGTATATTTATTATAGTTCTGACGATAATAACAGTATAATATGGGTAATAATGCATGTTATATTGATAATATTCGGAGTAATAAGTATAATTATTATATTTCTGGCGATAATAACTGCATAATATGGGTAATAATGCATGTTGTACTGATAATAATATAAGAAACAAGTAAAACTATTGTAGTTCTAGCGATAATAACTGCATAATATGGGTAATAATGCATGTTATACTAATAATAATATAAGTAATATGTATAACTATTATAGTTCTAGCGATAATAACTGCATAATATCGGTAATAGTGTATGTTATATTGATAATATTGGGAGTAATAAGTATATTTATTATAGTTCTGACGATAATAACAGTATAATATGGGTAATAATGCATGTTATACTAATAATAATATAAGTAATATGTATAACTATTATAGTTCTAGCGATAATAACTGCATAATATCGGTAATAGTGTATGTTATATTGATAATATTGGGAGTAATAAGTATATTTATTATATTTCTGACGATAATAACCGTATAATATGGGTAATAATGCATGTTGTATTGATAATATTCGGAGTAATAAGTATATTTATTATAGTTCTGACGATAATAACAGTATAATATGGGTAATAATGCATGTTATATTGATAATATTCGGAGTAATAAGTATAATTATTATATTTCTGGCGATAATAACTGCATAATATGGGTAATAATGCATGTTGTACTGATAATAATATAAGAAACAAGTAAAACTATTATAGTTCTAGCGATAATAACTGCATAATATGGGTAATAATGCATGTTATATTGATAATATTGGGAGTAATAAGTATATTTGTTATAGTTCTGACGATAATAACAGTATAATACGGGTAATAATGCATGTTATATTGATAAAATTAGGAGTATTAAGTATAATTATTATAGCTCTAGCGATAATAACTGCATAATAGGGGTAATAATGCATGTTATACTGATAATAATATAAGTAATAAGTATAACTATTATAGTTCTAGCGATAATAACTGTATAATATGTGTAATAATGCATAACATATTGATAAAATTAGGAGTAATAAGTATAATTATTATAGTTCTGGCGATAATAACTGCATAATATGGGTAATAATGCATGTTATATTGATAATATTGGGAGTAATAAGTATATTTATTATAGTTCTGACGATAATAACCGTATAATATGGGTAATAATGCATGTTGTATTGATAATATTCGGAGTAATAAGTATAATTATTATATTTCTGGCGATAATAACTGCATAATATGGGTAACAATGCATGTTATATTGATAATATTGGGAGTAATAAGTATATTTATTATAGTTCTGACGATAATAACAGTATAATATGGGTAATAATGCATGTTATATTGATAATATTCGGAGTAATAAGTATAATTATTATATTTCTGGCGATAATAACTGCATAATATGGGTAATAATGCATGTTGTACTGATAATAATATAAGAAACAAGTAAAACTATTATAGTTCTAGCGATAATAACTGCATAATATGGGTAATAATGCATGTTATACTAATAATAATATAAGTAATGTGTATAACTATTATAGTTCTAGCGATAATAACTGCATAATATCGGTAATAGTGTATGTTATATTGATAATATTGGGAGTAATAAGTATATTTATTATAGTTCTGACGATAATAACAGTATAATATGGGTGATAATGCATGTTATATTGATAATATTGGGAGTTATAAGTATAATTATTGTAGTTCTAGCGATAATAACTGCATAATATGGGTAATAATGCATGTTATATTGATAATATTGGGAGTAATAAGTATATTTGTTATAGTTCTGACGATAATAACAGTATAATACGGGTAATAATGCATGTTATATTGATAAAATTAGGAGTATTAAGTATAATTATTATAGCTCTAGCGATAATAACTGCATAATAGGGGTAATAATGCATGTTATACTGATAATAATAAAGTAATAAGTATAACTATTATAGTTCTAGCGATAATAACTGTATAATATGGGTAATAATGCATAACATATTGATAAAATTAGGAGTAATATGTATAATTATTATAGTTCTGGCGATAATAACTGCATAATATGGGTAATAATGCATGTTATATTGATAATATTGGGAGTAATAAGTATATTTATTATAGTTCTGACGATAATAACAGTATAATAAGGGTAATAATGCATGTTATATTGATAATATTCGGAGTAATAAGTATAATTATTATATTTCTGGCGATAATAACTGCATAATATGGGTAATAATGCATGTTGTACTGATAATAATATAAGAAACAAGTAAAACTATTATAGTTCTAGCGATAATAACTGCATAATATGGGTAATAATGCATGTTATACTAATAATAATATAAGTAATATGTATAACTATTATAGTTCTAGCGATAATAACTGCATAATATCGGTAATAGTGTATGTTATATTGATAATATTGGGAGTAATAAGTATATTTATTATAGTTCTGACGATAATAACAGTATAATATGGGTGATAATGCATGTTATATTGATAATATTGGGAGTAATAAGTATATTTATTATAGTTCTGACGATAATAATTGTATAATATGGGTAATAATGCATAACATATTAATAAAATTAGGAGTATTAAGTATAATTATTATAGTTCTGGCGATAATAACTGCATAATATCGGTAATAATGCATGTTATATTGATAATATTGGGAGTAATAAGTATATTTATTATAGTTCTGACGATAATAATTGTATAATATGGGTAATAATGCATAACATATTAATAAAATTAGGAGTATTAAGTATAATTATTATAGTTCTAGCGATAATAACTGCATAATAGGGGTAATAATGCATGTTATACTGATAATAATGTAAGTAATAAGTATAACTGTTATAATTCTAGCGATAATAACTGTATAATATGGGTAATAATGCATAACATATTGATGAAATTAGGAGTAATAAGTATAATTATTATAGTTCTAGCGATAATAACTGCATAATATGGGTAATAGTGCATGTTATATTGATAATATTGGGAGTAATAAGTATATTTATTATAGTTCTGACGATAATAACAGTATAATATGGGTAATAATGCATGTTATATTGATAATATTTGCAGTCATAAGTATAATTATTGTAGTTCTCGCGATAATAACTGCATAATATGGATAATAATGCATGTTATATTGATAATATTGGGAGTAATAAGTATAATTATTGTAGTTCTCGCTATAATAACTGCTTAATATGGGTAATAATGCACAACATATTGATAAAATTAGGAGTAATCAGTATAATCATTATAGTTCTAGCGATAATAACTGCATAATAGGGGTAATAATGCATGATATATTGATAATATCGCGAGTAATAAGTATAATTATCATAGTTCTAGCAATAATAACTGCATAATATGGGTAATAATGCATGTTATATTGATAAAATGAGGAGTAATAAGTATAATTATTATAGTTCTGGCGATAATAACTGCATAATTAGGGTAATAATGCATGTTATATGGATAAAATGAAGAGTAATAAGTATAATTATTTTAGTTCTGGCGATAATAACTGCATAATAGGGGTAATAATGCATGTTATACTGATAATAATATAAGTAATAAGTATAACTATTATAGTTCTAACGAAAATAACTGTGTAATATGGGTAATAATGCATGTTATACTAATAATAATATAAGTAATATGTATAACTATTATAGTTCTAGCGATAATAACTGCATAATATCGGTAATAGTGTATGTTATATTGATAATATTGGGAGTAATAAGTATATTTATTATAGTTCTGACGATAATAACAGTATAATATGGGTAATAATGCATGTTATACTAATAATAATATAAGTAATATGTATAACTATTATAGTTCTAGCGATAATAACTGCATAATATCGGTAATAGTGTATGTTATATTGATAATATTGGGAGTAATAAGTATATTTATTATAGTTCTGACGATAATAACCGTATAATATGGGTAATAATGCATGTTGTATTGATAATATTCGGAGTAATAAGTATATTTATTATAGTTCTGACGATAATAACAGTATAATATGGGTAATAATGCATGTTATATTGATAATATTCGGAGTAATAAGTATAATTATTATATTTCTGGCGATAATAACTGCATAATATGGGTAATAATGCATGCTGTACTGATAATAATATAAGAAACAAGTAAAACTATTATAGTTCTAGCGATAATAACTGCATAATATGGGTAATAATGCATGTTATACTAATAATAATATAAGTAATATGTATAACTATTATAGTTCTAGCGATAATAACTGCATAATATCGGTAATAGTGTATGTTATATTGATAATATTGGGAGTAATAAGTATATTTATTATAGTTCTGACGATAATAACAGTATAATATGGGTGATAATGCATGTTATATTGATAATATTGGGAGTTATAAGTATAATTATTGTAGTTCTAGCGATAATAACTGCATAATATGGGTAATAATGCATGTTATATTGATAATATTGGGAGTAATAAGTATATTTGTTATAGTTCTGACGATAATAACAGTATAATACGGGTAATAATGCATGTTATATTGATAAAATTAGGAGTATTAAGTATAATTATTATAGCTCTAGCGATAATAACTGCATAATAGGGGTAATAATGCATGTTATACTGATAATAATATAAGTAATAAGTATAACTATTATAGTTCTAGCGATAATAACTGTATAATATGTGTAATAATGCATACCATATTGATAAAATTAGGAGTAATAAGTATAATTATTATAGTTCTGGCGATAATAACTGCATAATATGGGTAATAATGCATGTTATATTGATAATATTGGGAGTAATAAGTATATTTATTATAGTTCTGACGATAATAACCGTATAATATGGGTAATAATGCATGTTGTATTGATAATATTCGGAGTAATAAGTATAATTATTATATTTCTGGCGATAATAACTGCATAATATGGGTAACAATGCATGTTATATTGATAATATTGGGAGTAATAAGTATATTTATTATAGTTCTGACGATAATAACAGTATAATATGGGTAATAATGCATGTTATGTTGATAATATTCGGAGTAATAAGTATAATTATTATATTTCTGGCGATAATAACTGCATAATATGGGTAATAATGCATGTTGTACTGATAATAATATAAGAAACAAGTAAAACTATTATAGTTCTAGCGATAATAACTGCATAATATGGGTAATAATGCATGTTATACTAATAATAATATAAGTAATATGTATAACTATTATAGTTCTAGCGATAATAACTGCATAATATCGGTAATAGTGTATGTTATATTGATAATATTGGGAGTAATAAGTATATTTATTATAGTTCTGACGATAATAACAGTATAATATGGGTGATAATGCATGTTATATTGATAATATTGGGAGTTATAAGTATAATTATTGTAGTTCTAGCGATAATAACTGCATAATATGGGTAATAATGCATGTTATATTGATAATATTGGGAGTAATAAGTATATTTGTTATAGTTCTGACGATAATAACAGTATAATACGGGTAATAATGCATGTTATATTGATAAAATTAGGAGTATTAAGTATAATTATTATAGCTCTAGCGATAATAACTGCATAATAGGGGTAATAATGCATGTTATACTGATAATAATATAAGTAATAAGTATAACTATTATAGTTCTAGCGATAATAACTGTATAATATGTGTAATAATGCATAACATATTGATAAAATTAGGAGTAATAAGTATAATTATTATAGTTCTGGCGATAATAACTGCATAATATGGGTAATAATGCATGTTATATTAATAATATTGGGAGTAATAAGTATATTTATTATAGTTCTGACGATAATAACCGTATAATATGGGTAATAATGCATGTTGTATTGATAATATTCGGAGTAATAAGTATAATTATTATATTTCTGGCGATAATAACTGCATAATATGGGTAACAATGCATGTTATATTGATAATATTGGGAGTAATAAGTATATTTATTATAGTTCTGACGATAATAACAGTATAATATGGGTAATAATGCATGTTATGTTGATAATATTCGGAGTAATAAGTATAATTATTATATTTCTGGCGATAATAACTGCATAATATGGGTAATAATGCATGTTGTACTGATAATAATATAAGAAACAAGTAAAACTATTATAGTTCTAGCGATAATAACTGCATAATATGGGTAATAATGCATGTTATACTAATAATAATATAAGTAATATGTATAACTATTATAGTTCTAGCGATAATAACTGCATAATATCGGTAATAGTGTATGTTATATTGATAATATTGGGAGTAATAAGTATATTTATTATAGTTCTGACGATAATAACAGTATAATATGGGTGATAATGCATGTTATATTGATAATATTGGGAGTTATAAGTATAATTATTGTAGTTCTAGCGATAATAACTGCATAATATGGGTAATAATGCATGTTATATTGATAATATTGGGAGTAATAAGTATATTTGTTATAGTTCTGACGAAAATAACAGTATAATACGGGTAATAATGCATGTTATATTGATAAAATTAGGAGTATTAAGTATAATTATTATAGTTCTGGCGATAATAACTGCATAATATCGGTAATAATGCATGTTATATTGATAATATTGGGAGTAATAAGTATATTTATTATAGTTCTGACGATAATAATTGTATAATATGGGTAATAATGCATAACATATTAATAAAATTAGGAGTATTAAGTATAATTATTATAGTTCTAGCGATAATAACTGCATAATAGGGGTAATAATGCATGTTATACTGATAATAATGTAAGTAATAAGTATAACTGTTATAATTCTAGCGATAATAACTGTATAATATGGGTAATAATGCATAACATATTGATGAAATTAGGAGTAATAAGTATAATTATTATAGTTCTAGCGATAATAACTGCATAATATGGGTAATAGTGCATGTTATATTGATAATATTGGGAGTAATAAGTATATTTATTATAGTTCTGACGATGATAACAGTATAATATGGGTAATAATGCATGTTATATTGATAATATTTGCAGTCATAAGTATAATTATTGTAGTTCTCGCGATAATAACTGCATAATATGGATAATAATGCATGTTATATTGATAATATTGGGAGTAATAAGTATAATTATTGTAGTTCTCGCTATAATAACTGCTTAATATGGGTAATAATGCACAACATATTGATAAAATTAGGAGTAATCAGTATAATCATTATAGTTCTAGCGATAATAACTGCATAATAGGGGTAATAATGCATGATATATTGATAATATCGCGAGTAATAAGTATAATTATCATAGTTCTAGCAATAATAACTGCATAATATGGGTAATAATGCATGTTATATTGATAAAATGAGGAGTAATAAGTATAATTATTATAGTTCTGGCGATAATAACTGCATAATTAGGGTAATAATGCATGTTATATGGATAAAATGAGGAGTAATAAGTATAATTATTTTAGTTCTGGCGATAATAACTGCATAATAGGGGTAATAATGCATGTTATACTGATAATAATATAAGTAATAAGTATAACTATTATAGTTCTAACGAAAATAACTGTGTAATATGGGTAATAATGCATGTTATACTAATAATAATATAAGTAATAAGTATAACTATTATAGTTCTAGCGATAATAACTGTATAATATGGGTAATAATGCATAACATATTGATAAAATTAGGAGTAATATGTATAATTATTATAGTTCTGGCGATAATAACTGCATAATATGGGTAATAATGCATGTTATATTGATAATATTGGGAGTAATAAGTATATTTATTATAGTTCTGACGATAATAACAGTATAATATGGGTGATAATGCATGTTATATTGATAATATTGGGAGTTATAAGTATAATTATTGTAGTTCTAGCGATAATAACTGCATAATATGGGTAATAATGCATGTTATATTGATAATATTGGGAGTAATAAGTATATTTGTTATAGTTCTGACGATAATAACAGTATAATACGGGTAATAATGCATGTTATATTGATAAAATTAGGAGTATTAAGTATAATTATTATAGCTCTAGCGATAATAACTGCATAATAGGGGTAATAATGCATGTTATACTGATAATAATATAAGTAATAAGTATAACTATTATAGTTCTAGCGATAATAACTGTATAATATGTGTAATAATGCATAACATATTGATGAAATTAGGAGTAATAAGTATAATTATTATAGTTCTGGCGATAATAACTGCATAATATGGGTAATAATGCATGTTATATTGATAATATTGGGAGTAATAAGTATATTTATTATAGTTCTGACGATAATAACCGTATAATATGGGTAATAATGCATGTTGTACTGATAATATTCGGAGTAATAAGTATAATTATTATATTTCTGGCGATAATAACTGCATAATATGGGTAACAATGCATGTTATATTGATAATATTGGGAGTAATAAGTATATTTATTATAGTTCTGACGATAATAACAGTATAATATGGGTAATAATGCATGTTATATTGATAATATTCGGAGTAATAAGTATAAGTATTATATTTCTGGCGATAATAACTGCATAATATGGGTAATAATGCATGTTGTACTGATAATAATATAAGAAACAAGTAAAACTATTGTAGTTCTAGCGATAATAACTGCATAATATGGGTAATAATGCATGTTATACTAATAATAATATAAGTAATATGTATAACTATTATAGTTCTAGCGATAATAACTGCATAATATCGGTAATAGTGTATGTTATATTGATAATATTGGGAGTAATAAGTATATTTATTATAGTTCGGACGATAATAACAGTATAATATGGGTAATAATGCATGTTATACTAATAATAATATAAGTAATATGTATAACTATTATAGTTCTAGCGATAATAACTGCATAATATCGGTAATAGTGTATGTTATATTGATAATATTGGGAGTAATAAGTATATTTATTATAGTTCTGACGATAATAACCGTATAATATGGGTAATAATGCATGTTGTATTGATAATATTCGGAGTAATAAGTATATTTATTATAGTTCTGACGATAATAACAGTATAATATGGGTAATAATGCATGTTATATTGATAATATTCGGAGTAATAAGTATAATTATTATATTTCTGGCGATAATAACTGCATAATATGGGTAATAATGCATGTTGTACTGATAATAATATAAGAAACAAGTAAAACTATTATAGTTCTAGCGATAATAACTGCATAATATGGGTAATAATGCATGTTATACTAATAATAATATAAGTAATATGTATAACTATTATAGTTCTAGCGATAATAACTGCATAATATCGGTAATAGTGTATGTTATATTGATAATATTGGGAGTTATAAGTATAATTATTGTAGTTCTAGCGATAATAACTGCATAATATGGGTAATAATGCATGTTATATTGATAATATTGGGAGTAATAAGTATATTTGTTATAGTTCTGACGATAATAACAGTATAATACGGGTAATAATGCATGTTATATTGATAAAATTAGGAGTATTAAGTATAATTATTATAGCTCTAGCGATAATAACTGCATAATAGGGGTAATAATGCATGTTATACTGATAATAATATAAGTAATAAGTATAACTATTATAGTTCTAGCGATAATAACTGTATAATATGTGCAATAATGCATAACATATTGATAAAATTAGGAGTAATAAGTATAATTATTATAGTTCTGGCGATAATAACTGCATAATATGGGTAATAATGCATGTTATATTGATAATATTGGGAGTAATAAGTATATTTATTATAGTTCTGACGATAATAACCGTATAATATGGGTAATAATGCATGTTGTATTGATAATATTCGGAGTAATAAGTATAATTATTATATTTCTGGCGATAATAACTGCATAATATGGGTAACAATGCATGTTATATTGATAATATTGGGAGTAATAAGTATATTTATTATAGTTCTGACGATAATAACAGTATAATATGGGTAATAATGCATGTTATATTGATAATATTCGGAGTAATAAGTATAATTATTATATTTCTGGCGATAATAACTGCATAATATGGGTAATAATGCATGTTGTACTGATAATAATATAAGAAACAAGTAAAACTATTATAGTTCTAGCGATAATAACTGCATAATATGGGTAATAATGCATGTTATACTAATAATAATATAAGTAATATGTATAACTATTATAGTTCTAGCGATAATAACTGCATAATATCGGTAATAGTGTATGTTATATTGATAATATTGGGAGTAATAAGTATATTTATTATAGTTCTGACGATAATAACAGTATAATATGGGTGATAATGCATGTTATATTGATAATATTGGGAGTTATAAGTATAATTATTGTAGTTCTAGCGATAATAACTGCATAATATGGGTAATAATGCATGTTATATTGATAATATTGGGAGTAATAAGTATATTTGTTATAGTTCTGACGATAATAACAGTATAATACGGGTAATAATGCATGTTATATTGATAAAATTAGGAGTATTAAGTATAATTATTATAGTTCTGGCGATAATAACTGCATAATATGGGTAATGATGCATGTTATACTAATAATAATATAAGTAATATGTATAACTATTATAGTTCTAGCGATAATAACTGCATAATATCGGTAATAGTGTATGTTATATTGATAATATTGGGAGTTATAAGTATAATTATTGTAGTTCTAGCGATAATAACTGCATAATATGGGTAATAATGCATGTTATATTGATAATATTGGGAGTAATAAGTATATTTGTTATAGTTCTGACGATAATAACAGTATAATACGGGTAATAATGCATGTTATATTGATAAAATTAGGAGTATTAAGTATAATTATTATAGCTCTAGCGATAATAACTGCATAATAGGGGTAATAATGCATGTTATACTGATAATAATATAAGTAATAAGTATAACTATTATAGTTCTAGCGATAATAACTGTATAATATGGGTAATAATGCATGTTATATTGATAATATTGGGAGTAATAAGTATATTTATTATAGTTCTGACGATAATAACCGTATAATATGGGTAATAATGCATGTTGTATTGATAATATTCGGAGTAATAAGTATAATTATTATATTTCTGGCGATAATAACTGCATAATATGGGTAACAATGCATGTTATATTGATAATATTGGGAGTAACAAGTATATTTATTATAGTTCTGACGATAATAACAGTATAATATGGGTAATAATGCATGTTATATTGATAATATTCGGAGTAATAAGTATAATTATTATATTTCTGGCGATAATAACTGCATAATATGGGTAATAATGCATGTTGTACTGATAATAATATAAGAAACAAGTAAAACTATTATAGTTCTAGCGATAATAACTGCATAATATGGGTAATAATGCATGTTATACTAATAATAATATAAGTAATATGTATAACTATTATAGTTCTAGCGATAATAACTGCATAATATCGGTAATAGTGTATGTTATATTGATAATATTGGGAGTAATAAGTATATTTATTATAGTTCTGACGATAATAACAGTATAATATGGGTGATAATGCATGTTATATTGATAATATTGGGAGTTATAAGTATAATTATTGGAGTTCTAGCGATAATAACTGCATAATATGGGTAATAATGCATGTTATATTGATAATATTGGGAGTAATAAGTATATTTGTTATAGTTCTGACGATAATAACAGTATAATACGGGTAATAATGCATGTTATATTGATAAAATTAGGAGTATGAAGTATAATTATTATATCTCTAGCGATAATAACTGCATAATAGGGGTAATAATGCATGTTATACTGATAATAATATAAGTAATAAGTATAACTATTATAGTTCTAGCGATAATAACTGTATAATATGTGTAATAATGCATAACATATTGATAAAATTAGGAGTAATAAGTATAATTATTATAGTTCTGGCGATAATAACTGCATAATATGGGTAATAATGCATGTTATATTGATAATATTGGGAGTAATAAGTATATTTATTATAGTTCTGACGATAATAACCGTATAATATGGGTAATAATGCATGTTGTATTGATAATATTCGGAGTAATAAGTATAATTATTATATTTCTGGCGATAATAACTGCATAATATGGGTAACAATGCATGTTATATTGATAATATTGGGAGTAACAAGTATATTTATTATAGTTCTGACGATAATAACAGTATAATATGGGTAATAATGCATGTTATATTGATAATATTCGGAGTAATAAGTATAATTATTATATTTCTGGCGATAATAACTGCATAATATGGGTAATAATGCATGTTGTACTGATAATAATATAAGAAACAAGTAAAACTATTATAGTTCTAGCGATAATAACTGCATAATATGGGTAATAATGCATGTTATACTAATAATAATATAAGTAATATGTATAACTATTATAGTTCTAGCGATAATAACTGCATAATATCGGTAATAGTGTATGTTATATTGATAATATTGGGAGTAATAAGTATATTTATTATAGTTCTGACGATAATAACAGTATAATATGGGTGATAATGCATGTTATATTGATAATATTGGGAGTTATAAGTATAATTATTGTAGTTCTAGCGATAATAACTGCATAATATGGGTAATAATGCATGTTATATTGATAATATTGGGAGTAATAAGTATATTTGTTATAGTTCTGACGATAATAACAGTATAATACGGGTAATAATGCATGTTATATTGATAAAATTAGGAGTATTAAGTATAATTATTATAGCTCTAGCGATAATAACTGCATAATAGGGGTAATAATGCATGTTATACTGATAATAATATAAGTAATAAGTATAACTATTATAGTTCTAGCGATAATAACTGTATAATATGGGTAATAATGCATAACATATTGATAAAATTAGGAGTAATATGTATAATTATTATAGTTCTGGCGATAATAACTGCATAATATGGGTAACAATGCATGTTGTACTGATAATAATATAAGAAACAAGTAAAACTATTATAGTTCTAGCGATAATAACTGCATAATATGGGTAATAATGCATGTTATACTAATAATAATATAAGTAATATGTATAACTATTATAGTTCCAGCGATAATAACTGTATAATATGATTAATAATGCATAACATATTGATAAAATTAGGAGTAATCAGTATAATTATTGTAGTTCTAGCGATAATAACTGCATAATATGGGTAATAATGCATGTTATATTGATAATATTGGGAGTAATAAGTATATTTGTTATAGTTCTGACGATAATAGCAGTATAATATGGGTAATAATGCATGTTGTATTGATAATATTCGGAGTAATAAGTATAATTATTATATTTCTGGCGCTAATAACTGCATAATATGGGTAACAATGCATGTTGTACTGATAATAATATAAGAAACAAGTAAAACTATTATAGTTCTAGCGATAATAACTGCATAATATGGGTAATAATGCATGTTATACTAATAATAATATAAGTAATATGTATAACTATTATAGTTCTAGCTATAATAACTGCATAATATCGGTAATAATGCATGTTATATTGATAAAATTGGGAGTAATAAGTATATTTATTACATTTCTGACGATAATAACCGTATAATATGGGTAATAATGCATGTTGTATTGATAATATTCGGAGTAATAAGTATAATTATTATATTTCTGGCGATAATAACTGCATAATATGGGTAACAATGCATGTTGTACTGATAATAATATAAGAAACAAGTAAAACTATTATAGTTCTAGCGATAATAACTGCATAATATGGGTAATAATGCATGTTATACTAATAATAATATAAGTAATATGTATAACTATTATAGTTCTAGCGATAATAACTGTATAATATGATTAATAATGCATAACATATTGATAAAATTAGGAGTAATCAGTATAATTATTATAGTTCTAGCGATAATAACTGCATAATATGGGTAATAATGCATGTTATATTGATAATATTGGGAGTAATAAGTATATTTATTATAGTTCTGACGATATTAACAGTATAATATGGGTGATAATGCATGTTATATTGATAATATTGGGAGTTATAAGTATAATTATTGTAGTTCTAGCGATAATAACTGCATAATATGGGTAATAATGCATGTTATACTGATAATAATATAAGTAACAAGTAAAACTATTATAGTTCTAGCGATAATAACTGCATAATAGGGGTAATAATGCATGTTATACTGATAATAATATAAGTAATAAGTATAACTATTATAGTTCTAGCGATAATAACTGTATAATATGATTAATAATGCATAACATATTGATAAAATTAGGAGTAATCAGTATAATTATTATAGTTCTAGCGATAATAACTGCATAATATGGGTAATAATGCATGTTATATTGATAATATTGGGAGTAATAAGTATATTTGTTATAGTTCTGACGATAATAACAGTATAATACGGGTAATAATGCATGTTATATTGATAAAATTAGGAGTATTAAGTATAATTATTATAGCTCTAGCGATAATAACTGCATAATAGGGGTAATAATGCATGTTATACTGATAATAATATAAGTAATAAGTATAACTATTATAGTTCTAGCGATAATAACTGTATAATATGGGTAATAATGCATAACATATTGATAAAATTAGGAGTAATATGTATAATTATTATAGTTCTGGCGATAATAACTGCATAATATGGGTAACAATGCATGTTGTACTGATAATAATATAAGAAACAAGTAAAACTATTATAGTTCTAGCGATAATAACTGCATAATATGGGTAATAATGCATGTTATACTAATAATAATATAAGTAATATGTATAACTATTATAGTTCCAGCGATAATAACTGTATAATATGATTAATAATGCATAACATATTGATAAAATTAGGAGTAATCAGTATAATTATTGTAGTTCTAGCGATAATAACTGCATAATATGGGTAATAATGCATGTTATATTGATAATATTGGGAGTAATAAGTATATTTGTTATAGTTCTGACGATAATAGCAGTATAATATGGGTAATAATGCATGTTGTATTGATAATATTCGGAGTAATAAGTATAATTATTATATTTCTGGCGCTAATAACTGCATAATATGGGTAACAATGCATGTTGTACTGATAATAATATAAGAAACAAGTAAAACTATTATAGTTCTAGCGATAATAACTGCATAATATGGGTAATAATGCATGTTATACTAATAATAATATAAGTAATATGTATAACTATTATAGTTCTAGCTATAATAACTGCATAATATCGGTAATAATGCATGTTATATTGATAAAATTGGGAGTAATAAGTATATTTATTATATTTCTGACGATAATAACCGTATAATATGGGTAATAATGCATGTTGTATTGATAATATTCGGAGTAATAAGTATAATTATTATATTTCTGGCGATAATAACTGCATAATATGGGTAACAATGCATGTTGTACTGATAATAATATAAGAAACAAGTAAAACTATTATAGTTCTAGCGATAATAACTGCATAATATGGGTAATAATGCATGTTATACTAATAATAATATAAGTAATATGTATAACTATTATAGTTCTAGCGATAATAACTGTATAATATGATTAATAATGCATAACATATTGATAAAATTAGGAGTAATCAGTATAATTATTATAGTTCTAGCGATAATAACTGCATAATATGGGTAATAATGCATGTTATATTGATAATATTGGGAGTAATAAGTATATTTATTATAGTTCTGACGATATTAACAGTATAATATGGGTGATAATGCATGTTATATTGATAATATTGGGAGTTATAAGTATAATTATTGTAGTTCTAGCGATAATAACTGCATAATATGGGTAATAATGCATGTTATACTGATAATAATATAAGTAACAAGTACAACTATTATAGTTCTAGCGATAATAACTGCATAATAGGGGTAATAATGCATGTTATACTGATAATAATATAAGTAATAAGTATAACTATTATAGTTCTAGCGATAATAACTGTATAATATGATTAATAATGCATAACATATTGATAAAATTAGGAGTAATCAGTATAATTATTATAGTTCTAGCGATAATAACTGCATAATAGGGGTAATAATGCATGTTATACTGATAATAATATAAGTAATAAGTATAACTATTATAGTTCTAACGATAATAACTGTATAATATGGGTAATAATGCATAACATATTGACAAAATTAGGAGTAATAAGTATAATTATTATAGTTCTAGCGATAATAACTGCATAATATCGGTAGTAGTGTATGTTATATTGATAATATTGGGAGTAATAAGTATATTTATTATAGTTCTGACGATAATAACAGTATAATATGGGTGATAATGCATGTTATATTGATAATATTGGGAGTAATAAGTATAATTATTGTAGTTCTAGCGATAATAACTGCATAATAGGGGTAATAATGCATGTTATACTGATAATAATGTAAGTAATAAGTATAACTGTTATAATTCTAGCGATAATAACTGTATAATATGGGTAATAATGCATAACATATTAATTAAATTAGGAGTATTAAGTATAATTATTATAGTTCTAGCGATAATAACTGCATAATAGGGGTAATAATGCATGTTATACTGATAATAATGTAAGTAATAAGTATAACTGTTATAATTCTAGCGATAATAACTGTATAATATGGGTAATAATGCATAACATATTGATGAGATTAGGAGTAATAAGTATAATTATTATAGTTCTAGCGATAATAACTGCATAATAGGGGTAATAATGCATGTTATACTGATAATAATATAAGTAATAAGTATAACTATTATAGTTCTAGCGATAATAACTGTATAATATGGGTAATAATGCATAACATATTGATAAAATTAGGAGTAATAAATATAATTATTGTAGTTCTAGCGATAATAACTGCACAATATCGGTAATAGTGCATGTTATATTGATAATATTGGGAATAAGAAGTATATTTATTATAGTTCTGACGATAATAACAGTATAATATGGGTGATAATGCATGCTATATTGATAATATTGGGAGTAATAAGTATATTTATTATAGTTCTGACGATAATAACAGTATAATATGGGTAATAATGCATGTTATATTGATAATATTCGGAGTAATAAGTATAATTATTATATTTCTGGCGATAATAACTGCATAATATGGGTAATAATGCATAACATATTAATAAAATTAGGAGTATTAAGTATAATTATTATAGTTCTAGTGATAATAAATGTATAATATGGGTAATAATGCATAACATATTGATGAAATTAGGAGCAATAAGTATAATTATTATAGTTCTATCGATAATAACTGCACAATATCGGTAATAGCGCATGTTATATTGATAATAATAAAAGTAATAAGTGTAATTATTATAGTTCGAGCGATAATAACTGCATAATATGGGTAATAGTGCATGTTATATTGATAATGTTAGGAGTAATAAGTATAATTATTATAGTTCTGGCGATAATAACTGCATAGTATTGGTAATAATGCATGTTACATTGATAATAGTAAAAGTAATAAGTATAATTATTGTAGTTCTAGAGATAATAACTGCATAATATGGGTCATAATGCATGATATGTTGATAATATTGCGAATAATAAGTATAATTATCATAGTTCTAGCGATAATAACTGCATAATATCGGTAATAGTGTATGTTATATTGATAATATTGGGAGTAATAAGTATATTTATTATAGTTCTGACGATAATAACAGTATAATATGGGTAATAATGCATGTTATATTGATAATATTGGGAGTAATAAGTATAATTATTGTAGTTCTCGCGATAATAACTGAATGATATGGGTAATAATGCATGTTATATTGATAATACTGGGAGTAATAAGTATATGTATTATAGTTCTGACGATAATAACAGTATAATATGGGTTATAATGCATGTTATATTGATAATATTGGGAGTAATAAGTATATTTATTATAGTTCTGACGATAATAACTGTATAATATGGGTAATAATGCATAACATATTAATAAAATTAGGAGTATTAAGTATAATTATTATAGTTCTGGCGATAATAACTGCATAATATTGGTAATAATGCATGTTATATTGATAATACTGGGAGTAATAAGTATAATTATTGTAGTTCTCGCTATAATAACTGCATAATATGGGTAATAATGCATGTTATATTGATAATACTGGGAGTAATAAGTATATTTATTATAGTTCTGACGATAATAACAGTATAATGTGGGTAATAATGCATGTTATATTGATAATATTGGGAGTAATAAGTATAGTTATTGTAGTTCTAGCGATAATAACTGAATGATATGCGTAATAATGCATGTTATATTGATAAAATTAGGAGTAATAAGTATAATTATTATATTTCTGGCGATAATAACTGCATAACATGGGTAATAATGCATGTTGTACTGATAATAATATAAGAAACAAGTAAAACTATTATAGTTTTAGCGATAATAACTGCATAATATGGGTAACAATGCATGTTATACTGATAATATTCGGAGTAATAAGTATATTTATTATATTTCTGGCGATAATAACTGCATAATATAGGTAATAATGCATGTTGTACTGATAATAATATAAGAAACAAGTAAAACTATTATAGTTTTAGCGATAATAACTGCATAATATGGGTAATAATGCATGTTATACTGATAATAATATACGTAATATGTATAACTATTATAGTTCTAGCGATAATAACTGTATAATATGGGTAATAATGCATAACATATTGATAAAAATTGGAGTAATAAGTATAATTGTTATAGTTCTAGCGTTAATAACTGCATAATATCGGTAATAATGCATGATATATTGATAATAATGTAAGTAATAAGTATAACTATTATAATTCTAGTGATAATAAATGTATAATATGGGTAATAATGCATAACATATTGATGAAATTAGGAGCAATAAGTATAATTATTATAGTTCTATCGATAATAACTGCACAATATCGGTAATAGCGCATGTTATATTGATAATAATAAAAGTAATAAGTATAATTATTATAGTTCGAGCGATAATAACTGCATAATATGGGTAATAGTGCATGTTATATTGATAATGTTAGGAGTAATAAGTATAATTATTATAGTTCTGGCGATAATAACTGCATAGTATTGATAATAATGCATGTTACATTGATAATAGTAAAAGTAATAAGTATAATTATTGTAGTTCTAGAGATAATAACTGCATAATATGGGTCATAATGCATGATATGTTGATAATATTGCGAATAATAAGTATAATTATCATAGTTCTAGCAAAAATAACTGCATAATACGGGTAATAATGCATGTTATATTGATAAAATGAGGAGTAATAATTATAATTATTATAGTTCTGGCGATAATAACTGCATAATATGGGTAATAATGCATGTTATATTGATAATATTGGGAGTAATAAGTATATTTATTATAGTTCTGACGATAATAACAGTATAATATGGGTAATAATGCATGTTATATTGATAATATTGGGAGTAATAAGTATAATTATTGTAGTTCTCGCTATAATAACTGCATAATATGGGTAATAATGCATGTTATATTGATAATACTGGGAGTAATAAGTATATTTATTGTAGTTATGGCGATAATAACTGAATGATATGGGTAATAATGCATGTTATATTGATAAAATTGGGAGTAATAAGTATAATTATTATATTTCTGGCGATAATAACTGCATAATATGGGTAATAATTCATGTTATACTGATAATAATATAAGTAATATGTATAACTATTATAGTTCTAGCGATAATAACTGTATAATATGGGTAATAATGCATAACATATTGATAAAAATTGGAGTAATAAGTATAATTATTATAGTTCTAGCGATAATAACTGCATAATATCGGTAATAGTGTATGTTATATTGATAATATTGGGAGTAATAAGTATATTTATTATAGTTCTGACGATAATAACAGTATAATATGGGTAATAATGCATGTTATATTGATAATATTGGGAGTAATAAGTATATTTATTATAGTTCTGACGATAATAACTGTACAATATGGGTAAAAATGCATAACATATTAATAAAATTAGGAGTATTAAGTATAATTATTATAGTTCTAGCGATAATAACTGCATAATAGGGGCAATAATGCATGTTATACTGATAATAATGTAAGTAATAAGTATAACTATTATAATTCTAGTGATAATAAATGTATAATATGGGTAATAATGCATAACATATTGATGAAATTAGGAGCAATAAGTATAATTATTATAGTTCTATCGATAATAACTGCACAATATCGGTAATAGCGCATGTTATATTGATAATAATAAAAGTAATAAGTATAATTATTATAGTTCGAGCGATAATAACTGCATAATATGGGTAATAGTGCATGTTATATTGATAATGTTAGGAGTAATAAGTATAATTATTATAGTTCTGGCGATAATAACTGCATAGTATTGGTAATAATGCATGTTACATTGATAATAGTAAAAGTAATAAGTATAATTATTGTAGTTCCAGAGATAATAACTGCATAATATGGGTCATAATGCATGATATGTTGATAATATTGCGAATAATAAGTATAATTATCATAGTTCTAGCAATAATAACTGCATAATACGGGTAATAATGCATGTTATATTGATAAAATGAGGAGTAATAATTATAATTATTATAGTTCTGGCGATAATAACTGCATAATATGGGTAATAATGCATGTTATATTGATAATATTGGGAGTAATAAGTATATTTATTATAGTTCTGACGATAATAACAGTATAATATGGGTAATAATGCATGTTATATTGATAATATTGGGAGTAATAAGTATAATTATTGTAGTTGTCGCGATAATAACTGAATGATATGGGTAATAATGCATGTTATATTGATAAAATTAGGAGTAATAAGTATAATTATTATAGTTCTGGCGATAATAACTGCATAATATTGGTAATAATGCATGTTATATTGATAATATTGGGAGTAATAAGTATAATTATTGTAGTTCTCGCTATAATAACTGCATAATATGGGTAATAATGCATGTTATATTGATAATACTGGGAGTAATAAGTATATTTATTGTAGTTATGGCGATAATAACTGAATGATATGGGTAATAATGCATGTTATATTGATAAAATTAGGAGTAATAAGTATAATTATTATACATCTGGCGATAATAACAGTATAATATGGGTAATAATGCATGTTATATTGATAATATTGGGAGTAATAAGTACAATTATTGTAGTTCTCGCGATAATAACTGAATGATATGGGTAATAATGCATGTTATATTGATAAAATTAGGAGTAATAAGTATAATTATTATAGTTCTGGCGATAATAACTGCATAATATTGGTAATAATGCATGTTATATGGATAATATTGGGAGTAATAAGTATAATTATTGTAGTTCTCGCTATAATAACTGCATAATATGGGTAATAATGCATGTTATATTGATAATATTGGGAGTAATAAGTATAATTATTATATTTCTGGCGATAATAACTGCATAATATGGGTAATAATGCATGTAGTACTGATAATAATATAAGAAACAAGTAAAACTATTATAGTTTTAGCGATAATAACTGCATAATATGGGTAATAATGCATGTTATACTGGTAATATTGGGAGTAATAAGTACATTTATTATATTTCTGGCGATAATAACTGCATAATATGGGTAATAATGCATGTTGTACTGATAATAATAAAAGAAACAAGTAAAACTATTATAGTTTTAGCGATAATAACTGCATAATATCGGTAATAGTGTATGTTATATTGATAATATTGGGAGTAATAAGTATATTTATTATAGTTCTGACGATAATAACAGTATAATATGGGTGATAATGCATGTTATATTGATAATATTGGGAGTTATAAGTATAATTATTGTAGTTCTAGCGATAATAACTGCATAATATGGGTAATAATGCATGTTATATTGATAATATTGGGTGTAATAAGTATATTTATTATAGTTCTGACGATAATAACAGTATAATATGGGTAATAATGCTTGTTGTACTGATAATAATATAAGAAACAAGTGAAACTATTATAGTTTTAGCGATAATAACTGCATAATATGGGTAGTAATTCATGTTATACTGATAATAATATAAGTAATATGTATAACTATTATAGTTCTAGCGATAATAACTGTATAATATGGGTAATAATGGATAACATATTGATAAAAATTGGAGTAATAAGTATAATTATCATAGTTCTAGCAATAATAACTGCATAATTAGGGTAATAATGCATGTTATATTGATAAAATGAGGAGTAATAAGTATAATTATTATAGTTCTGGCGATAATAACTGTATAATATGGGTAATAATGCATAACATATTGATAAAATTAGGAGTATTAAGTATAATTATTATAGTTCTAGCGACAATAACTGCATAATGGGGGTAATAATGCATGTTATACTGACAATAATATAAGTAATAAGTATAACTATTATAGTGCTAGCGATAGTAACTGTATAATATGGGTAATAATGCATATCATATTGATAAAATTAGGAGTAATAAGTATAATTATTATAGTTCTATCGATAATAACTGCGCAATATCGGTAATAGTGCATGTTATATTGATAATAATAAAAGTAATAAGTATAATTATTATAGTTCGAGGGATAATAACTGCATAATATGGGTAATAGTGCATGTTATATTGATAATGTTAGGAGTAATAAGTATAATTATTATAGTTCTGGCGATAATAACTGCATAGTATTGGTAATAATGCATGTTACATTGATAATAGTAAAAGTAATAAGTATAATTATTGTAGTTCTAGCGATAATAACTGCATAATATGGGTCACAATGCATGATATGTTGGTAATATTGCGAATAATAAGTATAATTATCATAGTTCTAGCAATAATAACTGCATAATATGGGTAATAATGCATGTTATATTGATAATATTGGGAGTAATAAGTATATTTATTATAGTTCTGACGATAATAACAGTATAATATGGGTAATAATGCATGTTATATTGATAATATTGGGAGTAATAAGTATAATTATTGTAGTTCTCGCGATGATAACTGAATGATATGGGTAATAATGCATGTTATATTGATAATACTGGGAGTAATAAGTATATGTATTATAGTTCTGACGATAATAACAGTATAATATGGGTTATAATGCATGTTATATTGATAATATTGGGAGTAATAAGTATAGTTATTGTAGTTCTAGCGATAATAACTGAACGATATGGGTAATAATGCATGTTATATTGATAATATTAGGAGTAATAAGTATAATTATTATATTTCTGGCGATAATAACTGCATAATATCGGTAATAGTGTATGTTATAGAGATAATATTGGGAGTAATAAGTATATTTATTATAGTTCTGACGATAATAACAGTATAATATGGGTAATAATGCATGATATATTGATAATATTGGGAGTAATAAGTATATTTATTATAGTTCTGACGATAATAACTGTATAATATGGGTAATAATGCATAACATATTAATAAAATTAGGAGTATTAAGTATAATTATTATAGTTCTGGCGATAATAACTGCATAATATTGGTAATAATGCATGTTATATTGATAATACTGGGAGTAATAAGTATAATTATTGTAGTTCTCGCTATAATAACTGCATAATATGGGTAATAATGCATGTTATATTGATAATACTGGGAGTAATAAGTATATTTATTATAGTTCTGACGATAATAACAGTATAATGTGGGTAATAATGCATGTTATATTGATAATATTGGGAGTAATAAGTATAGTTATTGTAGTTCTAGCGATAATAACTGAATGATATGCGTAATAATGCATGTTATATTGATAAAATTAGGAGTAATAAGTATAATTATTATATTTCTGGCGATAATAACTGCATAACATGGGTAATAATGCATGTTGTACTGATAATAATATAAGAAACAAGTAAAACTATTATAGTTTTAGCGATAATAACTGCATAATATGGGTAATAATGCATGTTATACTGATAATATTGGGAGTAATAAGTATATTTATTATATTTCTGGCGATAATAACTGCATAATATAGGTAATAATGCATGTTGTACTGATAATAATATAAGAAACAAGTAAAACTATTATAGTTTTAGCGATAATAACTGCATAATATGGGTAATAATGCATGTTATACTGATAATAATATACGTAATATGTATAACTATTATAGTTCTAGCGATAATAACTGTATAATATGGGTAATAATGCATAACATATTGATAAAAATTGGAGTAATAAGTATAATTGTTATAGTTCTAGCGTTAATAACTGCATAATATCGGTAATAATGCATGATATATTGATAATAATGTAAGTAATAAGTATAACTATTATAATTCTAGTGATAATAAATGTATAATATGGGTAATAATGCATAACATATTGATGAAATTAGGAGCAATAAGTATAATTATTATAGTTCTATCGATAATAACTGCACAATATCGGTAATAGCGCATGTTATATTGATAATAATAAAAGTAATAAGTATAATTATTATAGTTCGAGCGATAATAACTGCATAATATGGGTAATAGTGCATGTTATATTGATAATGTTAGGAGTAATAAGTATAATTATTATAGTTCTGGCGATAATAACTGCATAGTATTGGTAATAATGCATGTTACATTGATAATAGTAAAAGTAATAAGTATAATTATTGTAGTTCTAGAGATAATAACTGCATAATATGGGTCATAATGCATGATATGTTGATAATATTGCGAATAATAAGTATAATTATCATAGTTCTAGCAATAATAACTACATAATACGGGTAATAATGCATGTTATATTGATAAAATGAGGAGTAATAATTATAATTATTATAGTTCTGGCGATAATAACTGCATAATATGGGTAATAATGCATGTTATATTGATAATATTGGGAGTAATAAGTATATTTATTATAGTTCTGACGATAATAACAGTATAATATGGGTAATAATGCATGTTATATTGATAATATTGGGAGTAATAAGTATAATTATTGTAGTTGTCGCGATAATAACTGAATGATATGGGTAATAATGCATGTTATATTGATAAAATTAGGAGTAATAAGTATAATTATTATAGTTCTGGCGATAATAACTGCATAATATTGGTAATAATGCATGTTATATTGATAATATTGGGAGTAATAAGTATAATTATTGTAGTTCTCGCTATAATAACTGCATAATATGGGTAATAATGCATGTTATATTGATAATACTGGGAGTAATAAGTATATTTATTGTAGTTATGGCGATAATAACTGAATGATATGGGTAATAATGCATGTTATATTGATAAAATTAGGAGTAATAAGTATAATTATTATACATCTGGCGATAATAACAGTATAATATGGGTAATAATGCATGTTATATTGATAATATTGGGAGTAATAAGTACAATTATTGTAGTTCTCGCGATAATAACTGAATGATATGGGTAATAATGCATGTTATATTGATAAAATTAGGAGTAATAAGTATAATTATTATAGTTCTGGCGATAATAACTGCATAATATTGGTAATAATGCATGTTATATGGATAATATTGGGAGTAATAAGTATAATTATTGTAGTTCTCGCTATAATAACTGCATAATATGGGTAATAATGCATGTTATATTGATAATATTGGGAGTAATAAGTATAATTATTATATTTCTGGCGATAATAACTGCATAATATGGGTAATAATGCATGTAGTACTGATAATAATATAAGAAACAAGTAAAACTATTATAGTTTTAGCGATAATAACTGCATAATATGGGTAATAATGCATGTTATACTGGTAATATTGGGAGTAATAAGTACATTTATTATATTTCTGGCGATAATAACTGCATAATATGGGTAATAATGCATGTTGTACTGATAATAATAAAAGAAACAAGTAAAACTATTATAGTTTTACCGATAATAACTGCATAATATCGGTAATAGTGTATGTTATATTGATAATATTGGGAGTAATAAGTATATTTATTATAGTTCTGACGATAATAACAGTATAATATGGGTGATAATGCATGTTATATTGATAATATTGGGAGTTATAAGTATAATTATTGTAGTTCTAGCGATAATAACTGCATAATATGGGTAATAATGCATGTTATATTGATAATATTGGGTGTAATAAGTATATTTATTATAGTTCTGACGATAATAACAGTATAATATGGGTAATAATGCTTGTTGTACTGATAATAATATAAGAAACAAGTGAAACTATTATAGTTTTAGCGATAATAACTGCATAATATGGGTAATAATTCATGTTATACTGATAATAATATAAGTAATATGTATAACTATTATAGTTCTAGCGATAATAACTGTATAATATGGGTAATAATGGATAACATATTGATAAAAATTGGAGTAATAAGTATAATTATTATAGTTCTAGCGATAATAACTGCATAATATCGGTAATAGTGTATGTTATATTGATAATATTGGGAGTAATAAGTATATTTATTATAGTTCTGACGATAATAACTGTATAATATGGGTAATAATGCATGTTATATTGATAATATTGGGAGTAATAAGTATAATTATCATAGTTCTAGCAATAATAACTGCATAATTAGGGTAATAATGCATGTTATATTGATAAAATGAGGAGTAATAAGTATAATTATTATAGTTCTGGCGATAATAACTGTATAATATGGGTAATAATGCATAACATATTGATAAAATTAGGAGTATTAAGTATAATTATTATAGTTCTAGCGACAATAACTGCATAATGGGGGTAATAATGCATGTTATACTGACAATAATATAAGTAATAAGTATAACTATTATAGTGCTAGCGATAGTAACTGTATAATATGGGTAATAATGCATATCATATTGATAAAATTAGGAGTAATAAGTATAATTATTATAGTTCTATCGATAATAACTGCGCAATATCGGTAATAGTGCATGTTATATTGATAATAATAAAAGTAATAAGTATAATTATTATAGTTCGAGGGATAATAACTGCATAATATGGGTAATAGTGCATGTTATATTGATAATGTTAGGAGTAATAAGTATAATTATTATAGTTCTGGCGATAATAACTGCATAGTATTGGTAATAATGCATGTTACATTGATAACAGTAAAAGTAATAAGTATAATTATTGTAGTTCTAGCGATAATAACTGCATAATATGGGTCACAATGCATGATATGTTGGTAATATTGCGAATAATAAGTATATTTATCATAGTTCTAGCAATAATAACTGCATAATATGGGTAATAATGCATGTTATATTGATAATATTGGGAGTAATAAGTATATTTATTATAGTTCTGACGATAATAACAGTATAATATGGGTAATAATGCATGTTATATTGATAATATTGGGAGTAATAAGTATAATTATTGTAGTTCTCGCGATGATAACTGAATGATATGGGTAATAATGCATGTTATATTGATAATACTGGGAGTAATAAGTATATGTATTATAGTTCTGACGATAATAACAGTATAATATGGGTTATAATGCATGTTATATTGATAATATTGGGAGTAATAAGTATAGTTATTGTAGTTCTAGCGATAATAACTGAACGATATGGGTAATAATGCATGTTATATTGATAATATTAGGAGTAATAAGTATAATTATTATATTTCTGGCGATAATAACTGCATAATATCGGTAATAGTGTATGTTATAGAGATAATATTGGGAGTAATAAGTATATTTATTATAGTTCTGACGATAATAACAGTATAATATGGGTAATAATGCATGATATATTGATAATATTGGGAGTAATAAGTATATTTATTATAGTTCTGACGATAATAACTGTATAATATGGGTAATAATGCATAACATATTAATAAAATTAGGAGTATTAAGTATAATTATTATAGTTCTGGCGATAATAACTGCATAGTATTGGTAATAATGCATGTTACATTGATAATAGTAAAAGTAATAAGTATAATTATTGTAGTTCTAGAGATAATAACTGCATAATATGGGCCATAATGCATGATATGTTGATAATATTGCGAATAATAAGTATAATTATCATAGTTCTAGCAATAATAACTGCATAATACGGGTAATAATGCATGTTATATTGATAAAATGAGGAGTAATAATTATAATTATTATAGTTCTGGCGATAATAACTGCATAATATGGGTAATAATGCATGTTATATTGATAATATTGGGAGTAATAAGTATAATTATTGTAGTTCTCGCTATAATAACTGCATAATATGGGTAATAATGCATGTTATATTGATAATACTGGGAGTAATAAGTATATTTATTGTAGTTATGGCGATAATAACTGAATGATATGGGTAATAATGCATGTTATATTGATAAAATTAGGAGTAATAAGTATAATTATTATATTTCTGGCGATAATAACTGCATAATATGGGTAATAATTCATGTTATACTGATAATAATATAAGTAATATGTATAACTATTATAGTTCTAGCGATAATAACTGTATAATATGGGTAATAATGCATAACATATTGATAAAAATTGGAGTAATAAGTATAATTATTATAGTTCTAGCGATAATAACTGCATAATATCGGTAATAGTGTATGTTATATTGATAATATTGGGAGTAATAAGTATATTTATTATAGTTCTGACGATAATAACAGTATAATATGGGTAATAATGCATGTTATATTGATAATATTGGGAGTAATAAGTATATTTATTATAGTTCTGACGATAATAACTGTACAATATGGGTAAAAATGCATAACATATTAATAAAATTAGGAGTATTAAGTATAATTATTATAGTTCTAGCGATAATAACTGCATAATAGGGGCAATAATGCATGTTATACTGATAATAATGTAAGTAATAAGTATAACTATTATAATTCTAGTGATAATAAATGTATAATATGGGTAATAATGCATAACATATTGATGAAATTAGGAGCAATAAGTATAATTATTATAGTTCTATCGATAATAACTGCACAATATCGGTAATAGCGCATGTTATATTGATAATAATAAAAGTAATAAGTATAATTATTATAGTTCGAGCGATAATAACTGCATAATATGGGTAATAGTGCATGTTATATTGATAATGTTAGGAGTAATAAGTATAATTATTATAGTTCTGGCGATAATAACTGCATAGTATTGGTAATAATGCATGTTACATTGATAATAGTAAAAGTAATAAGTATAATTATTGTAGTTCTAGAGATAATGACTGCATAATATGGGTCATAATGCATAATATGTTGATAATATTGCGAATAATAAGTATAATTATCATAGTTCTAGCAATAATAACTGCATAATACGGGTAATAATGCATGTTATATTGATAAAATGAGGAGTAATAATTATAATTATTATAGTTCTGGCGATAATAACTGCATAATATGGGTAATAATGCATGTTATATTGATAATATTGGGAGTAATAAGTATATTTATTATAGTTCTGACGATAATAACAGTATAATATGGGTAATAATGCATGTTATATTGATAATATTGGGAGTAATAAGTATAATTATTGTAGTTGTCGCGATAATAACTGAATGATATGGGTAATAATGCATGTTATATTGATAAAATTAGGAGTAATAAGTATAATTATTATAGTTCTGGCGATAATAACTGCATAATATTGGTAATAATGCATGTTATATTGATAATATTGGGAGTAATAAGTATAATTATTGTAGTTCTCGCTATAATAACTGCATAATATGGGTAATAATGCATGTTATATTGATAATACTGGGAGTAATAAGTATATTTATTGTAGTTATGGCGATAATAACTGAATGATATGGGTAATAATGCATGTTATATTGATAAAATTAGGAGTAATAAGTATAATTATTATACATCTGGCGATAATAACAGTATAATATGGGTAATAATGCATGTTATATTGATAATATTGGGAGTAATAAGTACAATTATTGTAGTTCTCGCGATAATAACTGAATGATATGGGTAATAATGCATGTTATATTGATAAAATTAGGAGTAATAAGTATAATTATTATAGTTCTGGCGATAATAACTGCATAATATTGGTAATAATGCATGTTATATGGATAATATTGGGAGTAATAAGTATAATTACTGTAGTTCTCGCTATAATAACTGCATAATATGGGTAATAATGCATGTTATATTGATAATATTGGGAGTAATAAGTATAATTATTATATTTCTGGCGATAATAACTGCATAATATGGGTAATAATGCATGTAGTACTGATAATAATATAAGAAACAAGTAAAACTATTATAGTTTTAGCGATAATAACTGCATAATATGGGTAATAATGCATGTTATACTGATACAAATATAGGTAATAAGTATAACTATTATAGTTTTAGTTACAATAACTGCATAATATGGGTAATAATGCATATTATATTGATAATATTGGGAGTAATAAGTATATTTGTTATAGTTCTGACGATAATAACAGTATAATATGGGTAATAATGCATGTTATATTGGTAATAATAAAGTAATAAGTATAATTATTATAGTTCTGGCGATAATAACTGCATAGTATTGGTAATAATGCATGTTACATTGATAATAGTAAAAGTAATAAGTATAATTATTGTAGTTCTAGCGATAATAACTGCATAATATGGGTCACAATGCATGATATGTTGGTAATATTGCGAATAATAAGTATAATTATCATAGTTCTAGCAATAATAACTGCATAATATGGGTAATAATGCATGTTATATTGATAATATTGGGAGTAATAAGTATATTTATTATAGTTCTGACGATAATAACAGTATAATATGGGTAATAATGCATGTTATATTGATAATATTGGGAGTAATAAGTATAATTATTGTAGTTCTCGCGATAATAACTCAATGATATGGGTAATAATGCATGTTATATTGATAATACTGGGAGTAATAAGTATATGTATTATAGTTCTGACGATAATAACAGTATAATATGGGTTATAATGCATGTTATATTGATAATATTGGGAGTAATAAGTATAGTTATTGTAGTTCTAGCGATAATAACTGAACGATATGGGTAATAATGCATGTTATATTGATAATATTAGGAGTAATAAGTATAATTATTATATTTCTGGCGATAATAACTGCATAATATCGGTAATAGTGTATGTTATAGAGATAATATTGGGAGTAATAAGTATATTTATTATAGTTCTGACGATAATAACAGTATAATATGGGTAATAATGCATGATATATTGATAATATTGGGAGTAATAAGTATATTTATTATAGTTCTGACGATAATAACTGTATAATATGGGTTATAATGCATAACATATTAATAAAATTAGGAGTATTAAGTATAATTATTATAGTTCTGGCGATAATAACTGCATAATATTGGTAATAATGCATGTTATATTGATAATACTGGGAGTAATAAGTATAATTATTGTAGTTCTCGCTATAATAACTGCATAATATGGGTAATAATGCATGTTATATTGATAATACTGGGAGTAATAAGTATATTTATTAGAGTTCTGACGATAATAACAGTATAATGTGGGTAATAATGCATGTTATATTGATAATATTGGGAGTAATAAGTATAGTTATTGTAGTTCTAGCGATAATAACTGAATGATATGCGTAATAATGCATGTTATATTGATAAAATTAGGAGTAATAAGTATAATTATTATATTTCTGGCGATAATAACTGCATAACATGGGTAATAATGCATGTTGTACTGATAATAATATAAGAAACAAGTAAAACTATTATAGTTTTAGCGATAATAACTGCATAATATGGGTAATAATGCATGTTATACTGATAATATTGGGAGTAATAAGTATATTTATTATATTTCTGGCGATAATAACTGCATAATATAGGTAATAATGCATGTTGTACTGATAATAATATAAGAAACAAGTAAAACTATTATAGTTTTAGCGATAATAACTGCATAATATGGGTAATAATGCATGTTATACTGATAATAATATACGTAATATGTATAACTATTATAGTTCTAGCGATAATAACTGTATAATATGGGTAATAATGCATAACATATTGATAAAAATTGGAGTAATAAGTATAATTGTTATAGTTCTAGCGTTAATAACTGCATAATATCGGTAATAATGCATGATATATTGATAATAATGTAAGTAATAAGTATAACTATTATAATTCTAGTGATAATAAATGTATAATATGGGTAATAATGCATAACATATTGATGAAATTAGGAGCAATAAGTATAATTATTATAGTTCTATCGATAATAACTGCACAATATCGGTAATAGCGCATGTTATATTGATAATAATAAAAGTAATAAGTATAATTATTATAGTTCGAGCGATAATAACTGCATAATATGGGTAATAGTGCATGTTATATTGATAATGTTAGGAGTAATAAGTATAATTATTATAGTTCTGGCGATAATAACTGCATAGTATTGGTAATAATGCATGTTACATTGATAATAGTAAAAGTAATAAGTATAATTATTGTAGTTCTAGAGATAATAACAGTATAATATGGGTAATAATGCATGTTATATTGATAATATTGGGAGTAATAATTATAATTATTGTAGTTGTCGCGATAATAACTGAATGATATGGGTAATAATGCATGTTATATTGATAAAATTAGGAGTAATAAGTATAATTATTATAGTTCTGGCGATAATAACTGCATAATATTGGTAATAATGCATGTTATATTGATAATATTGGGAGTAATAAGTATAATTATTGTAGTTCTCGCTATAATAACTGCATAATATGGGTAATAATGCATGTTATATTGATAATACTGGGAGTAATAAGTATATTTATTGTAGTTATGGCGATAATAACTGAATGATATGGGTAATCATGCATGTTATATTGATAAAATTAGGAGTAATAAGTATAATTATTATACATCTGGCGATAATAACAGTATAATATTGGTAATAATGCATGTTATATTGATAATATTGGGAGTAATAAGTATAATTATTGTAGTTCTCGCTATAATAACTGCATAATATGGGTAATAATGCATGTTATATTGATAATACTGGGAGTAATAAGTATATTTATTGTAGTTATGGCGATAATAACTGAATGATATGGGTAATCATGCATGTTATATTGATAAAATTAGGAGTAATAAGTATAATTATTATACATCTGGCGATAATAACAGTATAATATGGGTAATAATGCATGTTATATTGATAATATTGGGAGTAATAAGTACAATTATTGTAGTTCTCGCGATAATAACTGAATGATATGGGTAATAATGCATGTTATATTGATAAAATTAGGAGTAATAAGTATAATTATTATAGTTCTGGCGATAATAACTGCATAATATTGGTAATAATGCATGTTATATGGATAATATTGGGAGTAATAAGTATAATTATTGTAGTTCTCGCTATAATAACTGCTTAATATGGGTAATAATGCATAACATATTGATAAAATTAGGAGTAATAAGTATAATTATTATAGTTCGAGCGATAACAACTGCCTAATATGGGTAATAGTGCATGTTATATTGATAAAGTTAGGAGTAATAAGTATAATTATTATAGTTCTGGCGATAATAACTGCATAGTATTGGCAATAATGCATGTAACATTGATAATAGTAAAAGTAATAGGAATAATTATTGTAGTTCTAGCGATAATAACTGCATAATATGGGTAATAATGCATGTTGTACTGATAATAATATAAGAAACAAGTAAAACTATTATAGTTCTGGCGATAATAACTGCATAATATGGGTAATAATGCATGTTATATTGATAAAATGAGGAGTAATAAGTATAATTATTATAGTTCTGGCGATAATAAGTGCATACTATGGGTAATAATGCATGTTATATTGATAATATTGGGAGTAATAAGTATATTTATTATAGTTCTGCCGATAATAACCGTATCATATGGGTAATAATGCATGTTATATTGATAATATCGGGAGTAATAAGTATATTTATTATAGTTCTGACGATAATAACTGTATAATATGGGTAATAATGCATAACATGTTAATAAAATTAGGAGTATTAAGTATAATTATTATAGTTCTAGCGATAATAACTGCATAATAGGGGTAGTAATGCATGTTATACTGATAATAATGTAAGTAATAAGTATAACTATTATAATTCTAGCGATAATAACTGTATAATATGGGTAATAATGCATAACATATTGATGAAATTAGGAGTAATAAGTATAATTATTATAGTTCGAGCGATAATAACTGCATAATATGGGTAATAGTGCATGTTATATTGATAATGTTAGGAGTAATAAGTATAATTATTATAGTTCTGGCGATAATAACTGCATAGTATTGGTAATAATGCATGTTACATTGATAATAGTAAAAGTAATAAGTATAATTATTGTAGTTCTAGAGATAATAACAGTATAATATGGGTAATAATGCATGTTATATTGATAATATTGGGAGTAATAATTATAATTATTGTAGTTGTCGCGATAATAACTGAATGATATGGGTAATAATGCATGTTATATTGATAAAATTAGGAGTAATAAGTATAATTATTATAGTTCTGGCGATAATAACTGCATAATATTGGTAATAATGCATGTTATATTGATAATATTGGGAGTAATAAGTATAATTATTGTAGTTCTCGCTATAATAACTGCATAATATGGGTAATAATGCATGTTATATTGATAATACTGGGAGTAATAAGTATATTTATTGTAGTTATGGCGATAATAACTGAATGATATGGGTAATCATGCATGTTATATTGATAAAATTAGGAGTAATAAGTATAATTATTATACATCTGGCGATAATAACAGTATAATATTGGTAATAATGCATGTTATATTGATAATATTGGGAGTAATAAGTATAATTATTGTAGTTCTCGCTATAATAACTGCATAATATGGGTAATAATGCATGTTATATTGATAATACTGGGAGTAATAAGTATATTTATTGTAGTTATGGCGATAATAACTGAATGATATGGGTAATCATGCATGTTATATTGATAAAATTAGGAGTAATAAGTATAATTATTATACATCTGGCGATAATAACAGTATAATATGGGTAATAATGCATGTTATATTGATAATATTGGGAGTAATAAGTACAATTATTGTAGTTCTCGCGATAATAACTGAATGATATGGGTAATAATGCATGTTATATTGATAAAATTAGGAGTAATAAGTATAATTATTATAGTTCTGGCGATAATAACTGCATAATATTGGTAATAATGCATGTTATATGGATAATATTGGGAGTAATAAGTATAATTATTGTAGTTCTCGCTATAATAACTGCTTAATATGGGTAATAATGCATAACATATTGATAAAATTAGGAGTAATAAGTATAATTATTATAGTTCGAGCGATAACAACTGCCTAATATGGGTAATAGTGCATGTTATATTGATAAAGTTAGGAGTAATAAGTATAATTATTATAGTTCTGGCGATAATAACTGCATAGTATTGGCAATAATGCATGTAACATTGATAATAGTAAAAGTAATAGGAATAATTATTGTAGTTCTAGCGATAATAACTGCATAATATGGGTAATAATGCATGTTGTACTGATAATAATATAAGAAACAAGTAAAACTATTATAGTTCTGGCGATAATAACTGCATAATATGGGTAATAATGCATGTTATATTGATAAAATGAGGAGTAATAAGTATAATTATTATAGTTCTGGCGATAATAAGTGCATACTATGGGTAATAATGCATGTTATATTGATAATATTGGGAGTAATAAGTATATTTATTATAGTTCTGCCGATAATAACCGTATCATATGGGTAATAATGCATGTTATATTGATAATATCGGGAGTAATAAGTATATTTATTATAGTTCTGACGATAATAACTGTATAATATGGGTAATAATGCATAACATGTTAATAAAATTAGGAGTATTAAGTATAATTATTATAGTTCTAGCGATAATAACTGCATAATAGGGGTAGTAATGCATGTTATACTGATAATAATGTAAGTAATAAGTATAACTATTATAATTCTAGCGATAATAACTGTATAATATGGGTAATAATGCATAACATATTGATGAAATTAGGAGTAATAAGTATAATTATTATAGTTCTAGCGATAATAACTGCATAATATGGGTAATAGTGCATGTTATATTGATAATATTGGGAGTAATAAGTATATTTATTATAGTTCTGACGATAATAAGTGCATACTATGGGTAATAATGCATGTTATATTGATAATATTGGGAGTAATAAGTATATTTATTATAGTTCTGCCGATAATAACCGTATCATATGGGTAATAATGCATGTTATATTGATAATATCGGGAGTAATAAGTATATTTATTATAGTTCTGACGATAATAACTGTATAATATGGGTAATAATGCATAACATATTGATAAAATTAGGAGTAATAAGTATAATTATTATAGTTCTAGCGATAATAACTGCACAATATCGGTAATGTGCATGTTATATTGATAATATTGGGAGTAATAAGTATATTTATTATAGTTCTGACGATAATAACAGTATAATATGGGTAATAATGCATGTTATATTGATAATATTGGGAGTAATAAGTATAATTATTGTAGTTCTAGCGATAATAACTGAATGATATGGGTAATAATGCATGTTATATTGATAAAATTAGGAGTAATAAGTATAATTATTGTAGTTCTCGCGATAATAACTGCATAATATGGGTAATAATGCATGTTATATTGATAACATTGGGAGTAATAAGTATAATTATTGTAGTTCTCGCGATAATAACTGCTTAATATGGGTAATAATGCATAACATATTGATAAAATTAGGAGTAATAAGTATAATTATTATAGTTCGAGCGATAACAACTGCCTAATATGGGTAATAGTGCATGTTATATTGATAAAGTTAGGAGTAATAAGTATAATTATTATAGTTCTGGCGATAATAACTGCATAGTATTGGTAATAATGCATGTAACATTGATAATAGTAAAAGTAATAGGAATAATTATTGTAGTTCCAGCGATAATAACTGCATAATATGGGTAATAATGCATGTTGTACTGATAATAATATAAGAAACAAGTAAAACTATTATAGTTCTGGCGATAATAACTGCATAATATGGGTAATAATGCATGTTATATTGATAAAATGAGGAGTAATAAGTATAATTATTATAGTTCTGGCGATAATAAGTGCATACTATGGGTAATAATGCATGTTATATTGATAATATTGGGAGTAATAAGTATATTTATTATAGTTCTGCCGATAATAACCGTATCATATGGGTAATAATGCATGTTATATTGATAATATCGGGAGTAATAAGTATATTTATTATAGTTCTGACGATAATAACTGTATAATATGGGTAATAATGCATAACATGTTAATAAAATTAGGAGCATTAAGTATAATTATTATAGTTCTAGCGATAATAACTGCATAATAGGGGTAGTAATGCATGTTATACTGATAATAATGTAAGTAATAAGTATAACTATTATAATTCTAGCGATAATAACTGTATAATATGGGTAATAATGCATAACATATTGATGAAATTAGGAGTAATAAGTATAATTATTATAGTTCTAGCGATAATAACTGCATAATACGGGTAATAGTGCATGTTATATTGATAATATTGGGAGTAATAAGTATATTTATTATAGTTCTGACGATAATAAGTGCATACTATGGGTAATAATGCATGTTATATTGATAATATTGGGAGTAATAAGTATATTTATTATAGTTCTGCCGATAATAACCGTATCATATGGGTAATAATGCATGTTATATTGATAATATCGGGAGTAATAAGTATATTTATTATAGTTCTGACGATAATAACTGTATAATATGGGTAATAATGCATAACATGTTAATAAAATTAGGAGTATTAAGTATAATTATTATAGTTCTAGCGATAATAACTGCATAATAGGGGTAGTAATGCATGTTATACTGATAATAATGTAAGTAATAAGTATAACTATTATAATTCTAGCGATAATAACTGTATAATATGGGTAATAATGCATAACATATTGATGAAATTAGGAGTAATAAGTATAATTATTATAGTTCTAGCGATAATAACTGTATAATATGGGTAATAGTGCATGTTATATTGATAATATTGGGAGTAATAAGTATATTTATTATAGTTCTGACGATAATAACAGTATAATATGGGTAATAATGCATGTTATATTGATAATATTTGGATTCATAAGTATAATTATTGTAGTTCTCGCGATAATAACTGCATAATATGGGTAATAATGCATGTTATATTGATAATATTGGGAGTAATAAGTATAATTATTGTAGTTCTCGCGATAATAACTGCATAATATGGGAAATAATGCATAACATATTGATAAAATTAGGAGTAATAAGTATAATTATTATAGTTCTAGCGATAATAACTGCATAATAGTTGTAATAATGCATGATATATTGATAATATCGCGAGTAATAAGTATAATTATCATAGTTCTAGCAATAATAACTGCATAATATGGGTAATAATGCATGTTATATTGATAATATTGCGAGTAATAAGTATATTTATTATAGTTCTGACGATAATAACCGTATAATATGGGTAATAATGCATGTTATATTGATAATATTCGGAGTAATAAGTATAATTTTTATATTTCTGGCGATAATAACTGCATAATATGGGTAACAATGCATGTTGTACTGATAATAATATAAGAAACAAGTAAAACTATTATAGTTCTAGCGATAATAACTGCATAATATGGGTAATAATGCATGTTATACTAAGAATAATATAAGTAATATGTATAACTATTATAGTTCTAGCGATAATAACTGTATAATATTATTAATAATGCATAACATATTGATAAAATTAGGAGTAATCAGTATAATAATTATAGTTCTAGCGATAATAACTGCATAATATCGGTAATAGTGTATGTTATATTGATAATATTGGGAGTAATAAGTATATTTATTATAGTTCTGACGATAATAACCGTATAATATGGGTAATAATGCATGTTATATTGATAATATTCGGAGTAATTAGTATAATTGTTATATTTCTGGCGATAATAACTGCATAATATGGGTAACAATGCATGTTGTACTGATAATAATATAAGAAACAAGTAAAACTATTATAGTTCTAGCGATAATATCTGCAGAATATGGGTAATAATGCATGTTATACTAATAATAATACAAGTAATATGTATAACTATTATAGTTCTAGCGATAATAACTGCATAATAGGGGTAATAATGCATGTTATACTGATAATAATGTACGTAATAAGTATAATTATTGTAGTTCTAGCGATAATAACTGTATAATATGGGTAATAATGTATAACATATTGATAAAATTAGGAGTAATAAGTATAACTATTATAGTTCTAGCGATAATAACTGCACAATATCGGTAATGTGCATGTTATATTGATAATATTGGGAGTAATAAGTATATTTATTATAGTTCTGAAGATAGTAACAGTATAATATGGGTAATAATGCACGTTATATTGATAATATTGGGAGTAATAAGTATATTTATTATAGTTCTGACCATAATAACTGTATAATATGGGTAATAATGCATAACATATTAATAAAATTAGGAGTATTAAGTATAATTATTATAGTTCTAGCGATAATAACTGCATAATATGGGTAATAATGCATGTTATATTGATAACATTGGGAGTAATAAGTATAATTATTGTAGTTCTCGCGATAATAACTGCTTAATATGGGTAATAATGCATAACATATTGATAAAATTAGGAGTAATAAGTATAATTATTATAGTTCTGGCGATAATAACTGCATAGTATTGGTAATAATGCATGTAACATTGATAATAGTAAAAGTAATAAGAATAATTATTGTAGTTCTAGCGATAATAACTGCATAATATGGGTAATAATGCATGTTATATTGATAATATTGGGAGTAATAAGTATATTTATTATAGTTCTGACGATAATAACCGTATAATATGGGTAATAATGCATGTTATATTGATAATATTGGGAGTAATAAGTATATTTATTATAGTTCTGACGATAATAACTGTATAATATGGGTAATAATGCATAACATATTAATAAAATTAGGAGTATTAAGTATAATTATTATAGTTCTAGCGATAATAACTGCATAATAGGGGTAATAATGCATGTTATACTAATAATAATGTAAGTAATAAGTATAACTATTATAATTCTAGCGATAATAACTGTATAATATGGGTAATAATGCATAACATATCGATGAAATTAGGAGTAATCAGTATAATTATTATAGCTCTAGCGATAATAACTGCATAATATCGGTAATAGTGTATGTTATATTGATAATATTGCGAGTAATAAGTATATTTATTATAGTTCTGACGATAATAACTGTATAATATGGGTGATAATGCATGTTATATTGATAATATTGGGAGTTATAAGTATAATTATTGTAATTCTAGCGATAATAACTGCATAATATGGGTAATAATGCATGTTATATTGATAATATTGGGAGTAATAAGTATATTTATTATAGTTCTGACGATAATAAGAGTATAATACGGGTAATAATGCATGTTATATTGATAATATTGGGAGTACTAAGTATAATTATCATAGTTCTAGCAATAATAATTGCATAATTAGGGTAATAATGCATGTTATATTGATAAAATGAGGAGTAATAAGTATAATTATTATAGTTCTGGCGATAATAACTGTATAATATGGGTAATAATGCATAACATATTGATAAAATTAGGAGTATTAAGTATAATTATTATAGCTCTAGCGACAATAACTGCATAATAGGGGTAACATTGCATGTTATACTGATAATAATATAAGTTATAAGAATAACTGTTATAGTTCTAACGATAATAACTGTATAATATGTGTAATAATGCATAACATATTGATAAAATTAGGAGTAATAAGTATAATTATTATAGTTCTAGCGATAATAACTGCACAATATCGGTAATAGTGCATGTTATATTGATAATATTGGGAGTAATAAGTATATTTATTATAGTTCTGACTATAATAACAGTATAATATGGGTGATAATGCATGTTATATTGATAATATTGGGAGTAATAAGTATATTTTTTATAGTTCTGACTATAATAACAGTATAATATGGGTGATAATGCATGTTATATTGATAATATTGGGAGTAATAAGTATATTTATTATAGTTCTGACGATAATAACTGTATAATATGGGTAATAATGCATGTTATATTGATAATATTTGGAGTCATAAGTATAATTATTGTAGTTCTCGCGATAATAACTGCATAATATGGGTAATAATGCATGTTGTACTGATAATAATATAAGAAACAAGTAAAACTATTATAGTTCTAGCGATAACAACTGTATAATATGGGTAATAATGCATAACATATTGATAAAAATTGGAGTAATAAGTATAATTATAATAGTTCTAGCGATAATAACTGCATAATATGGGTAATAATGCATGTTATATTGATAATATTGGGAGTAATAAGTATATTTATTATAGTTCTGACGATAATAACCGTATAATATGGGTAATAATGCATGTTATATTGATAATATTGGGAGTAATAAGTATATTTATTATAGTTCTGACGATAATAACTGTATAATATGGGTAATAATGCATAACATATTAATAAAATTAGGAGTATTAAGTATAATTATTATAGTTCTAGCGATAATAACTGCATAATAGGGGTAATAATGCATGTTATACTAATAATAATGTAAGTAATAAATATAACTATTATAATTCTAGCGATAATAACTGTATAATATGGGTAATAATGCATAACATATCGATGAAATTAGGAGTAATCAGTATAATTATTATAGCTCTAGCGATAATAACTGCATAATATCGGTAATAGTGTATGTTATATTGATAATATTGCGAGTAATAAGTATATTTATTATAGTTCTGACGATAATAACTGTATAATATGGGTGATAATGCATGTTATATTGATAATATTGGGAGTTATAAGTATAATTATTGTAGTTCTAGAGATAATAACTGCATAATATGGGTAATAATGCATGTTATATTGATAATATTGGGAGTAATAAGTATATTTATTATAGTTCTGACGATAATAAGAGTATAATACGGGTAATAATGCATGTTATATTGATAATATTGGGAGTACTAAGTATAATTATCATAGTTCTAGCAATAATAATTGCATAATTAGGGTAATAATGCATGTTATATTGATAAAATGAGGAGTAATAAGTATAATTATTATAGTTCTGGCGATAATAACTGTATAATATGGGTAATAATGCATAACATATTGATAAAATTAGGAGTATTAAGTATAATTATTATAGCTCTAGCGACAATAACTGCATAATAGGGGTAACATTGCATGTTATACTGATAATAATATAAGTTATAAGAATAACTATTATAGTTCTAACGATAATAACTGTATAATATGGGTAATAATGCATAACATATTGATAAAATTAGGAGTAATAAGTATAATTATTATAGTTCTAGCGCTAATAACTGCACAGTATCGGTAATAGTGCATGTTATATTGATAATATTGGGAGTAATAAGTATATTTATTATAGTTCTGACTATAATAACAGTATAATATGGGTGATAATGCATGTTATATTGATAATACTGGGAGTAATATGTATATTTATTATAGTTCTGACGATAATAACTGTATAATATGGGTAATAATGCATGTTATATTGATAATATTTGGAGTCATAAGTATAATTATTGTAGTTCTCGCGATAATAACTGCATAATAGGAGTAATAATGCATGTTATACTGATAATAATATAAGTAATAAGTACAACTATTATAGTTCTAACGATAATAACTGTATAATATGGGTAATAATGCATGTTATATTGATAAAATGAGGAGTAATAAGTATAATTCTTATAGTTCTAGCGATAATAACTGCATAATATGGGTAATAATGCATGTTATATTGATAAAATGAGAAGTAATATGTATAATTATTATAGTTCGAGCGATAACAACTGCCTAATATGTCTAATAGTGCATGTTACATTGATAAAGTTAGGAGTAATAAGTATAATTATTATAGTTCTGGCGATAATAACTGCATAGTATTGGTAATAATGCATGTAACATTGATAATAGTAAAAGTAATAAGAATAATTATTGTAGTTCTAGCGATAATAACTGCATAATATGGGTAATAATGCATGTTGTACTGATAATAATATAAGAAACAAGTAAAACTATTATAGTTCTGGCGATAATAACTGCATAATATGGGTAATAATGCATGTTATATTGATAAAATCAGGAGTAATAAGTATAATTATTATAGTTCTGGCGATAATAAGTGCATACTATGGGTAATAATGCATGTTATATTGATAATATTGGGAGTAATAAGTATATTTATTATAGTTCTGCCGATAATAACCGTATCATATGGGTAATAATGCATGTTATATTGATAATATCGGGAGTAATAAGTATATTTATTATAGTTCTGACGATAATGACTGTATAATATGGGTAATAATGCATGTTATATTGATAATATTTGGATTCATAAGTATAATTATTGTAGTTCTCGCGATAATAACTGCATAATATGGGTAATAATGCATGTTATATTGATAATATTGGGAGTAATAAGTATAATTATTGTAGTTCTCGCGATAATAACTGCTTAATATGGGAAATAATGCATAACATATTGATAAAATTAGGAGTAATAAGTATAATTACTATAGTTCTAGCGATAATAACTGCATAATAGTTGTAATAATGCATGATATATTGATAATATCGCGAGTAATAAGTATAATTATCATAGTTCTAGCAATAATAACTGCATAATATGGGTAATAGTGCATGTTATATTGATAATATTGCGAGTACTAAGTATATTTATTATAGTTCTGACGATAATAACCGTATAATATGGGTAATAATGCATGTTATATTGATAATATTCGGAGTAATAAGTATAATTTTTATATTTCTGGCGATAATAACTGCATAATATGGGTAACAATGCATGTTGTACTGATAATAATATAAGAAACAAGTAAAACTATTATAGTTCTAGCGATAATAACTGCATAATATGGGTAATAATGCATGTTATACTAAGAATAATATAAGTAATATGTATAACTATTATAGTTCTAGCGTTAATAACAGTATAATATTATTAATAATGCATAACATATTGATAAAATTAGGAGTAATCAGTATAATAATTATAGTTCTAGCGATAATAACTGCATAATATCGGTAATAGTGTATGTTATATTGATAATATTGGGAGTAATAAGTATATTTATTATAGTTCTGACGATAATAACTGTATAATATGGGTAATAATGCATGTTATATTGATAGTATTTGGAGTCATAAGTATAATTATTGTAGTTCTCGCGATAATAACTGCATAATATGGGTAATAATGCATGTTATATTGATAATATTGGGAGTAATAAGTATAATTATTGTAGTTCTCGCGATAATAACTGCTTAATATGGGTAATAATGCATAACATATTGATAAAATTAGGAGTAATAAGTATAATTATTATAGTTCTAGCGATAATAAGTGCATAGTAGGGGTAATAATGCATGATATATTGATAATATTGCGAGTAATAAGTATAATTATCAGAGTTCTAACAATAATAACTGCATAATAGGGGTAATAATGCATGATATATTGATAACATTGCGAGTAATAAGTATAATTATCATAGTTCTAGCAATAATAACTGCATAATATGGGTAATAATGCATGTTACATTGATAAAATGAGAAGTAATAAGTATAATTATTATAGTTCTGGCGATAATAACTGTATAATATGGGTAATAATGCATAACATATTGATAATTTTGGGAGTAATAAGTATATTTATTATAGTTCTGACGATAATAACAGTATAATATGGGTAATAATGCATGTTATATTGACAATATTTGGAGTGTTAAGTATAATTATTGTAGTTCTCGCGATAATAACTGCATAATATGGGTAATAATGCATGTTATATTGATAATATTGGGAGTAATAAGAATAATTATTGTAGTTCTCGCGATAATAACTGCTTAATATGGGTAATAATGCATAACATATTGATAAAATTAGGAGTAATAAGTATAATTATTATAGTTCTAGCGATAATAACTGCACAATGTCGGTAATGTGCATGTTATATTGTTAATATTGGGAGTAATAAGTATATTTATTATAGTTCTGACGATAATAACAGTATAATATGGGTAATAATGCATGGTATATTGATAATATTGGGAGTAATAAGTATAATTATTGTAGTTCTCGCGATAATAACTGCATAATATGGGTAATAATGCATGTTATATTGATAATATTGGGAGTAGTAAGTATATTTATTATAGTTCTGACGATAATAACCGTATAATATGGGTAATAATGCATGTTATATTGATAATATTGGGAGTAATAAGTATATTTATTATAGTTCTGACGATAATAACTGTATAATATGGGTAATAATGCATAACATATTAATAAAATTAGGAGTATTAAGTATAATTATTATAGTTCTAGCGATAATAACTGCATAATAGGGGTAATAATGCATGTTATACTAATAATAATGTAAGTAATAAGTATAACTATTATAATTCTAGCGATAATAACTGTATAATATGGGTAATAATGCATAACATATCGATGAAATTAGGAGTAATCAGTATAATTATTATAGCTGTAGCGATAATAACTGCATAATATCGGTAATAGTGTATGTTATATTGATAATATTGCGAGTAATAAGTATATTTATTATAGTTCTGACGATAATAACTGTATAATATGGGTGATAATGCATGTTATATTGATAATATTGGGAGTTATAAGTATAATTATTGTAGTTCTCGCGATAATAACTGCATAATATGGGTAATAATGCATGTTATATTGATAATATTGGGAGTAATAAGTATAATTATTGTAGTTCTCGCGATAATAACTGCTTAATATGGGTAATAATGCATAACATATTGATAAAATTAGGAGTAATAAGTATAATTATTATAGTTCTAGCGATAATAAGTGCATAGTAGGGGTAATAATGCATGATATATTGATAATATTGCGAGTAATAAGTATAATTATCATAGTTCTAGCAATAATAACTGCATAATATGGGTAATAATGCATGTTATATTGATAAAATGAGAAGTAATGAGTATAATTATTATAGTTCTGGCGATAATAACTGTATAATATGGGTAATAATGCATAACATATTGATCAAATTAGGAGTATTAAGTATAATTATTATAGCTCTAGCGATAATAACTGTATAATATGGGTAATAATGCATGTTATACTAATAATAATATAAGTAATATGTATAACTATTATTGTTCTAGCGATAATAACTGTATAATATGATTAATAATGCATAACATATTGATAAAATTAGGAGTAATCAGTATAATTATTATAGTTCTAGCGATAATAACTGCATAATATCGGTAATAGTGTATGTTATATTGATAATATTGGGAGTAATAAGTATATTTATTATAGTTCTGACGATAATAACAGTATAATATGGGTAATAATGCATGTTATATTGATAATATTTGGAGTGTTAAGTATAATTATTGTAGTTCTCGCGATAATAACTGCATAATATGGGTAATAATGCATGTTATATTGATAGTATTGGGAGTAATAAGAATAATTATTGTAGTTCTCGCGATAATAACTGCTTAATATGGGTAATAATGCATAACATATTGATAAAATTAGGAGTAATAAGTATAATTATTATAGTTCTAGCGATAATAACTGCATAATAGGGGTAATAATGCATGATATATTGATAATATTGCGAGTAATAAGTATAATTATCATAGTTCTAGCAATAATAACTGTATAATATGGGTAGTAATGCATAACATATTGATAAAATTAGGAGTATTAAGTATAATTATTATAGCTCTAGCGATAATAACTGCATAATAGGGGTAATAATGCATGTTATACTGATAATAATATAAGTAATAAGTATAACTATTATAGTTCTAACGATAATAACTGTATAATATGGGTAATAATGCATGTTATACTAATAATAATATAAGTAATATGTATAACTATTATAGTTCTAGCGATAATAACTGTATAATATGATTAATAATGCATAACATATTGATAAAATTAGGAGTAATCAGTATAATTATTATAGTTCTAGCGTTAATAACTGCATAATATCGGTAATAGTGTATGTTATATTGATAATATTGGGAGTAATAAGTATATTTATTATAGTTCTGACGATAATAACAGTATAATACGGGTAATAATGCATGTTATATTGATAATTTTGGGAGTAATAAGTATATTTATTATAGTTCTGACGATAATAACAGTATAATATGGGTAATAATGCATGTTATATTGACAATATTTGGAGTGTTAAGTATAATTATTGTAGTTCTCGCGATAATAACTGCATAATATGGGTAATAATGCATGTTATATTGATAATATTGGGAGTAATAAGAATAATTATTGTAGTTCTCGCGATAATAACTGCTTAATATGGGTAATAATGCATAACATATTGATAAAATTAGGAGTAATAAGTATAATTATTATAGTTCTGGCGATAATAACTGCACAATGTCGGTAATGTGCATGTTATATTGATAATATTGGGAGTAATAAGTATATTTATTATAGTTCTGACGATAATAACAGTATAATATGGGTAATAATGCATGGTATATTGATAATATTGGGAGTAATAAGTATAATTATTGTAGTTCTCGCGATAATAACTGCATAATATGGGTAATAATGCATGTTATATTGATAATATTGGGAGTAGTAAGTATATTTATTATAGTTCTGACGATAATAACCGTATAATATGGGTAATAATGCATGTTATATTGATAATATTGGGAGCAATAAGTATATTTATTATAGTTCTGACGATAATAACTGTATAATATGGGTAATAATGCATAACATATTAATAAAATTAGGAGTATTAAGTATAATTATTATAGTTCTAGCGATAATAACTGCATAATAGGGGTAATAATGCATGTTATACTAATAATAATGTAAGTAATAAGTATAACTATTATAATTCTAGCGATAATAACTGTATAATATGGGTAATAATGCATAACATATCGATGAAATTAGGAGTAATCAGTATAATTATTATAGCTCTAGCGATAATAACTGCATAATATCGGTAATAGTGTATGTTATATTGATAATATTGCGAGTAATAAGTATATTTATTATAGTTCTGACGATAATAACTGTATAATATGGGTGATAATGCATGTTATATTGATAATATTGGGAGTTATAAGTATAATTATTGTAGTTCTAGCGATAATAACTGCATAATATGGGTAATAATGCATGTTATATTGATAATATTGGGAGTAATAAGTATATTTATTATAGTTCTGACGATAATAAGAGTATAATACGGGTAATAATGCATGTTATATTGATAATATTGGGAGTACTAAGTATAATTATCATAGTTCTAGCAATAATAATTGCATAATTAGGGTAATAATGCATGTTATATTGATAAAATGAGGAGTAATAAGTATAATTATTATAGTTCTGGCGATAATAACTGTATAATATGGGTAATAATGCATAACATATTGATAAAATTAGGAGTATTAATTATAATTATTATAGCTCTAGCGACAATAACTGCATAATAGGGGTAACATTGCATGTTATACTGATAATAATATAAGTTATAAGAATAACTATTATAGTTCTAACGATAATAACTGTATAATATGGGTAATAATGCATAACATATTGATAAAATTAGGAGTAATAAGTATAATTATTATAGTTCTAGCGCTAATAACTGCACAGTATCGGTAATAGTGCATGTTATATTGATAATATTGGGAGTAATAAGTATATTTATTATAGTTCTGACTATAATAACAGTATAATATGGGTGATAATGCATGTTATATTGATAATATTGGGAGTAATATGTATATTTATTATAGTTCTGACGATAATAACTGTATAATATGGGTAATAATGCATGTTATATTGATAATATTTGGAGTCATAAGTATAATTATTGTAGTTCTCGCGATAATAACTGCATAATAGGAGTAATAATGCATGTTATACTGATAATAATATAAGTAATAAGTACAACTATTATAGTTCTAACGATAATAACTGTATAATATGGGTAATAATGCATGTTATATTGATAAAATGAGGAGTAATAAGTATAATTCTTATAGTTCTAGCGATAATAACTGCATAATATGGGTAATAATGCATGTTATATTGATAATATCGGGAGTAATAAGTATATTTATTATAGTTCTGACGATAATGACTGTATAATATGGGTAATAATGCATGTTATATTGATAATATTTGGATTCATAAGTATAATTATTGTAGTTCTCGCGATAATAACTGCATAATATGGGTAATAATGCATGTTATATTGATAATATTGGGAGTAATAAGTATAATTATTGTAGTTCTCGCGATAATAACTGCTTAATATGGGAAATAATGCATAACATATAGATAAAATTAGGAGTAATAAGTATAATTACTATAGTTCTAGCGATAATAACTGCATAATAGTTGTAATAATGCATGATATATTGATAATATCGCGAGTAATAAGTATAATTATCATAGTTCTAGCAATAATAACTGCATAATATGGGTAATAGTGCATGTTATATTGATAATATTGCGAGTACTAAGTATATTTATTATAGTTCTGACGATAATAACCGTATAATATGGGTAATAATGCATGTTATATTGATAATATTCGGAGTAATAAGTATAATTTTTATATTTCTGGCGATAATAACTGCATAATATGGGTAATAATGCATGTTATACTAAGAATAATATAAGTAATATGTATAACTATTATAGTTCTAGCGTTAATAACAGTATAATATTATTAATAATGCATAACATATTGATAAAATTAGGAGTAATCAGTATAATAATTATAGTTCTAGCGATAATAACTGCATAATATCGGTAATAGTGTATGTTATATTGATAATATTGGGAGTAATAAGTATATTTATTATAGTTCTGACGATAATAACTGTATAATATGGGTAATAATGCATGTTATATTGATAGTATTTGGAGTCATAAGTATAATTATTGTAGTTCTCGCGATAATAACTGCATAATAGGGGTAATAATGCATGATATATTGATAATATTGCGAGTAATAAGTATAATTATCATAGTTCTAGCAATAATAACTGTATAATATGGGTAATAATGCATAACATATTGATAAAATTAGGAGTAATAAGTATAATTATTATAGTTCTAGCGATAATAAGTGCATAATAGGGGTAATAATGCATGATATATTGATAATATTGCGAGTAATAAGTATAATTATCAGAGTTCTAGCAATAATAACTGCATAATAGGGGTAATAATGCATGATATATTGATAATATTGCGAGTAATAAGTATAATTATCATAGTTCTAGCAATAATAACTGCATAATATGGGTAATAATGCATGTTACATTGATAAAATGAGAAGTAATAAGTATAATTATTATAGTTCTGGCGATAATAACTGTATAATATGGGTAATAATGCATAACATATTGATAAAATTAGGAGTATTAAGTATAATTATTACAGCTCTAGCGATAATAACTGCACAATATCGGTAATGTGCATGTTATATTGATAATATTGGGAGTAATAAGTATATTTATTATAGTTCTGACGATAATAACAGTATAATATGGGTAATAATGCATGGTATATTGATAATATTGGGAGTAATAAGTATAATTATTGTAGTTCTCGCGATAATAACTGCATAATATGGGTAATAATGCATGTTATATTGATAATATTGGGAGTAATAAGAATATTTATTGTAGTTCTCGCGATAATAACTGCTTAATATGGGTAATAATGCATAACATATTGATAAAATTAGGAGTAATAAGTATAATTATTATAGTTCTAGCGATAATAACTGCATAATAGGGGTAATAATGCATGATATATTGATAATATTGCGAGTAATAAGTATAATTATCATAGTTCTAGCAATAATAACTGTATAATATGGGTAATAATGCATAACATATTGATAAAATTAGGAGTATTAAGTATAATTATTATAGCTCTAGCGATAATAACTGCATAATAGGGGTAATAATGCATGTTATACTGATAATAATATAAGTAATAAGTATAACTATTATAGTTCTAACGATAATAACTGTATAATATGGGTAATAATGCATGTTATACTAATAATAATATAAGTAATATGTATAACTATTATAGTTCTAGCGATAATAACTGTATAATATGATTAATAATGCATAACATATTGATAAAATTAGGAGTAATCAGTATAATTATTATAGTTCTAGCGATAATAACTGCATAATAGGGGTAATAATGCATGATATATTGATAATATTGCGAGTAATAAGTATAATTATCATAGTTCTAGCAATAATAACTGCATAATATGGGTAATAATGCATGTTATATTGATAAAATGAGAAGTAATGAGTATAATTATTATAGTTCTGGCGATAATAACTGTATAATATGGGTAATAATGCATAACATATTGATCAAATTAGGAGTATTAAGTATAATTATTATAGCTCTAGCGATAATAACTGTATAATATGGGTAATAATGCATGTTATACTAATAATAATATAAGTAATATGTATAACTATTATTGTTCTAGCGATAATAACTGTATAATATGATTAATAATGCATAACATATTGATAAAATTAGGAGTAATCAGTATAATTATTATAGTTCTAGCGATAATAACTGCATAATATCGGTAATAGTGTATGTTATATTGATAATATTGGGAGTAATAAGTATATTTATTATAGTTCTGACGATAATAACAGTATAATATGGGTAATAATGCATGTTATATTGATAATATTTGGAGTGTTAAGTATAATTATTGTAGTTCTCGCGATAATAACTGCATAATATGGGTAATAATGCATGTTATATTGATAATATTGGGAGTAATAAGAATAATTATTGTAGTTCTCGCGATAATAACTGCTTAATATGGGTAATAATGCATAACATATTGATAAAATTAGGAGTAATAAGTATAATTATTATAGTTCTAGCGATAATAACTGCATAATAGGGGTAATAATGCATGATATATTGATAATATTGCGAGTAATAAGTATAATTATCATAGTTCTAGCAATAATAACTGTATAATATGGGTAATAATGCATAACATATTGATAAAATTAGGAGTATTAAGTATAATTATTATAGCTCTAGCGATAATAACTGCATAATAGGGGTAATAATGCATGTTATACTGATAATAATATAAGTAATAAGTATAACTATTATAGTTCTAACGATAATAACTGTATAATATGGGTAATAATGCATGTTATACTAATAATAATATAAGTAATATGTATAACTATTATAGTTCTAGCGATAATAACTGTATAATATGATTAATAATGCATAACATATTGATAAAATTAGGAGTAATCAGTATAATTATTATAGTTCTAGCGTTAATAACTGCATAATATCGGTAATAGTGTATGTTATATTGATAATATTGGGAGTAATAAGTATATTTATTATAGTTCTGACGATAATAACAGTATAATACGGGTAATAATGCATGTTATATTGATAATTTTGGGAGTAATAAGTATATTTATTATAGTTCTGACGATAATAACAGTATAATATGGGTAATAATGCATGTTATATTGACAATATTTGGAGTGTTAAGTATAATTATTGTAGTTCTCGCGATAATAACTGCATAATATGGGTAATAATGCATGTTATATTGATAATATTGGGAGTAATAAGAATAATTATTGTAGTTCTCGCGATAATAACTGCTTAATATGGGTAATAATGCATAACATATTGATAAAATTAGGAGTAATAAGTATAATTATTATAGTTCTAGCGATAATAACTGCACAATATCGGTAATGTGCATGTTATATTGATAATATTGGGAGTAATAAGTATATTTATTATAGTTCTGACGATAATAACAGTATAATATGGGTAATAATGCATGGTATATTGATAATATTGGGAGTAATAAGTATAATTATTGTAGTTCTCGCGATAATAACTGCATAATATGGGTAATAATGCATGTTATATTGATAATATTGGGAGTAGTAAGTATATTTATTATAGTTCTGACGATAATAACCGTATAATATGGGTAATAATGCATGTTATATTGATAATATTCGGAGTAATAAGTATAATTATTATATTTCTGGCGATAATAACTGCATAATATGGGTAATAATGCATGTTATATTGATAACATTGGGAGTAATAAGTATAACTATTATAATTCTAGCGATAATAACTGTATAATATGGGTAATAATGCATAACATATTGACGAAATTAGGAGTAATAAGTATAATTATTATAGTTCTAGCGATAATAACTGCATAATATGGGTAATAGTGCATGTTATATTGATAATATTGGGAGTAATAAGTATATTTATTATAGTTCTGACGATAATAACAGTATAATATGGGTAATAATGCATGTTATATTGATAATATTCGGAGTAATAAGTATAATTATTATATTTCTGGCGATAATAACTGCATAATATGGGTATCAATGCATGTTGTACTGATAATAATATAAGAAACAAGTAAAACTATTATAGTTCTAGCGATAATAACTGCATAATATGGGTAATAATGCATGTTATACTAATAATAATACAAGTAATATGTATAACTATTATAGTTCTAGCGTTAATAACTGCATAATAGGGGTAATAATGCATGTTATACTGATAATAATGTACGTAATAAGTATAATTATTTTAGTTCTCGCGATAATAACTGCTTAATATGGGTAATAATGCATAACGTATTGATAAAATTAGGAGTAATAAGTATAATTATTATAGTTCTAGCGATAATAACTGCATAATATGGGTAATAATGCATGTTATACTAATAATAATACAAGTAATATGTATAACTATTATAGTTCTAGCGATAATAACTGCATAATAGGGGTAATAATGCATGTTATACTGATAATAATGTACGTAATAAGTATAATTATTGTGGTTCTAGCGATAATAACTGTATAATATGGGTAATAATGCATAACATATTGATAAAATTAGGAGTAATAAGTATAATTATTATAGTTCTAGCGATAATAACTGCACAATATCGATAATAGTGCATGTTATATTGATAATATTGGGAGTAATAAGTATATTTATTATAGTTCTAGCGATAATAACTGAATGATATGGGTAATAATGCATGTTATATTGATAAAATTAGGAGTAATAAGTATAATTATTATAGTTCTAGCGATAATAACTGCATAATAGGGGTAATAATGCATGTTATACTGATAATAATATAAGTAATAAGTATAACTATTATAGTTCTAGCGATAATAACTGTATAATATGGGTAATAATGCATAACATATTGATAAAATTAGGAGTAATAAGTATAATTATTATAGTTCTAGCGATAATAACTGCACAATATCGGTAATGTGCATGTTATATTGATAATATTGGGAGTAATAAGTATAATTATTATAGTTCGATCGATAACAACTGCCTAATATGGGTAATAGTGCATGTTACATTGATAAAGTTAGGAGTAATAAGTATAATTATTATAGTTCTGGCGATAATAACTGCATAGTATTGGTAATAATGCATGTAACATTGATAATAGTAAAAGTAATAAGAATAATTATTGTAGTTCTAGCGATAATAACTGCATAATATGGGTAATAATGCATGTTGTACTGATAATAATATAAGAAACAAGTAAAACTATTATAGTTCTGGCCATAATAACTGCATAATATGGGTAATAATGCATGTTATATTGATAAAATCAGGAGTAATAAGTATAATTATTATAGTTCTGGCGATAATAAGTGCATACTATGGGTAATAATGCATGTTATATTGATAATATTGGGAGTAATAAGTATATTTATTATAGTTCTGCCGATAATAACCGTATCGTATGGGTTATAATGCATGTTATATTGATAATATCGGGAGTAATAAGTATATTTATTATAGTTCTGACGATAATAACTGTATAATATGGGTAATAATGCATGTTATATTGATAATATTTGGATTCATAAGTATAATTATTGTAGTTCTCGCGATAATAACTGCATAATATGGGTAATAATGCATAACATATTGATAAAATTAGGAGTAATAAGTATAATTATTATAGTTCTAGCGATAATAAGTGCATAATAGGGGTAATAATGCATGATATATTGATAATATTGCGAGTAATAAGTATAATTATCATAGTTCTAGCAATAATAACTGCATAATAGGGGTAATAATGCATGATATATTGATAATATTGCGAGTAATAAGTATAATTATCATAGTTCTAGCAATAATAACTGCATAATATGGGTAATAATGCATGTTACATTGATAAAATGAGAAGTAATAAGTATAATTATTATAGTTCTGGCGATAATAACTGTATAATATGGGTAATAATGCATAACATATTGATAAAATTAGGAGTAATAAGTATAATTAATATAGTTCTAGCGATAATAACTGCACAATATCGGTAATAGTGCATGTTATATTGATAATATTGGGAGTAATAAGTATATTTATTATAGTTCTGACTATAATAACAGTATAATATGGGTGATAATGCATGTTATATTGATAATATTGGTAGTAATAAGTATATTTATTATAGTTCTGACGATAATAACTGTATAATATGGGTAATAATGCATGTTATATTGATAATATTTGGAGTCATAAGTATAATTATTGTAGTTCTCGCGATAATAACTGCATAATAGGAGTAATAATGCATGTTATACTGATAATAATATAAGTAATAAGTACAACTATTATAGTTCTAACGATAATAACTGTATAATATGGGTAATAATGCATGTTATATTGATAAAATGAGGAGTAATAAGTATAATTCTTATAGTTCTAGCGATAATAACTGCATAATATGGGTAATAATGCATGTTATATTGATAAAATGAGAAGTAATAAGTATAATTATTATAGTTCGAGCGATAACAACTGCCTAATATGGGTAATAGTGCATGTTACATTGATAAAGTTAGGAGTAATAAGTATAATTATTATAGTTCTGGCAAAAATAACTGCATAGTATTGGTAATAATGCATGTAACATTGATAATAGTAAAAGTAATAAGAATAATTATTGTAGTTCTAGCGATAATAACTGCATAATATGGGTAATAATGCATGTTGTACTGATAATAATATAAGAAACAAGTAAAACTATTATAGTTCTGGCGATAATAACTGCATAATATGGGTAATAATGCATGTTATATTGATAAAATCAGGAGTAATAAGTATAATTATTATAGTTCTGGCGATAATAAGTGCATACTATGGGTAATAATGCATGTTATATTGATAATATTGGGAGTAATAAGTATATTTATTATAGTTCTGCCGATAATAACCGTATCATATGGGTAATAATGCATGTTATATTGATAATATCGGGAGTAATAAGTATATTTATTATAGTTCTGACGATAATGACTGTATAATATGGGTAATAATGCATGTTATATTGATAATATTTGGATTCATAAGTATAATTATTGTAGTTCTCGCGATAATAACTGCATAATATGGGTAATAATGCATGTTATATTGATAATATTGCGAGTACTAAGTATATTTATTATAGTTCTGACGATAATAACCGTATAATATGGGTAATAATGCATGTTATATTGATAATATTCGGAGTAATAAGTATAATTTTTATATTTCTGGCGATAATAACTGCATAATATGGGTAACAATGCATGTTGTACTGATAATAATATAAGAAACAAGTAAAACTATTATAGTTCTAGCGTTAATAACAGTATAATATTATTAATAATGCATAACATATTGATAAAATTAGGAGTAATCAGTATAATAATTATAGTTCTAGCGATAATAACTGCATAATATCGGTAATAGTGTATGTTATATTGATAATATTGGGAGTAATAAGTATATTTATTATAGTTCTGACGATAATAACTGTATAATATGGGTAATAATGCATGTTATATTGATAGTATTTGGAGTCATAAGTATAATTATTGTAGTTCTCGCGATAATAACTGCATAATATGGGTAATAATGCATGTTATATTGATAATATTGGGAGTAATAAGAATATTTATTGTAGTTCTCGCGATAATAACTGCTTAATATGGGTAATAATGCATAACATATTGATAAAATTAGGAGTATTAAGTATAATTATTATAGATCTAGCGATAATAACTGCATAATAGGGGTTATAATGCATGTTATACTGATAATAATATAAGTAATAAGTATAACTATTATAGTTCTAACGATAATAACTGTATAATTTGGGTAATAATGCATGTTATACTAATAATAATATAAGTAATATGTATAACTATTATAGTTCTAGCGATAATAACTGTATAATATGATTAATAATGCATAACATATTGATAAAATTAGGAGTAATCAGTATAATTATTATAGTTCTAGCGTTAATAACTGCATAATATCGGTAATAGTGTATGTTATATTGATAATATTGGGAGTAATAAGTATATTTATTATAGTTCTGACGATAATAACAGTATAATATGGGTAATAATGCATGTTATATTGATAATATTGGGAGTAATAAGTATATTTATTATAGTTCTGACGATAATAACTGTATAATATGGGTAATAATGCATAACATATTAATAAAATTAGGAGTAATAAGTATATTTATTATAGTTCTGACGATAATAACAGTATAATATGGGTAATAATGCATGGTATATTGATAATATTGGGAGTAATAAGAATATTTATTGTATTTCTCGCGATAATAACTGCTTAATATGGGTAATAATGCATAACATATTGATAAAATTAGGAGTAATCAGTATAATTATTATAGTTCTAGCGATAATAACTGCATAATATCGGTAATAGTGTATGTTATATTGATAATATTGGGAGTAATAAGTATATTTATTATAGTTCTGACGATAATAACAGAATAATATGGGTAATAATGCATGTTATATTGATAATATTTGGAGTGTTAAGTATAATTATTGTAGTTCTCGCGATAATAACTGCATAATATGGGTAATAATGCATGTTATATTGATAATATTGGGAGTAATAAGAATAATTATTGTAGTTCTCGCGATAATAACTGCTTAATATGGGTAATAATGCATAACATATTGATAAAATTAGGAGTAATAAGTATAATTATTATAGTTCTAGCGATAATAACTGCATAATAGGGGTAATAATGCATGATATATTGATAATATTGCGAGTAATAAGTATAATTATCATAGTTCTAGCAATAATAACTGTATAATATGGGTAATAATGCATAACATATTGATAAAATTAGGAGTATTAAGTATAATTATTATAGCTCTAGCGATAATAACTGCATAATAGGGGTAATAATGCATGTTATACTGATAATAATATAAGTAATAAGTATAACTATTATAGTTCTAACGATAATAACTGTATAATATGGGTAATAATGCATGTTATACTAATAATAATATAAGTAATATGTATAACTATTATAGTTCTAGCGATAATTACTGTATAATATGATTAATAATGCATAACATATTGATAAAATTAGGAGTAATCAGTATAATTATTATAGTTCTAGCGTTAATAACTGCATAATATCGGTAATAGTGTATGTTATATTGATAATATTGGGAGTAATAAGTATATTTATTATAGTTCTGACGATAATAACAGTATAATACGGGTAATAATGCATGTTATATTGATAATTTTGGGAGTAATAAGTATATTTATTATAGTTCTGACGATAATAACAGTATAATATGGGTAATAATGCATGTTATATTGACAATATTTGGAGTGTTAAGTATAATTATTGTAGTTCTCGCGATAATAACTGCATAATATGGGTAATAATGCATGTTATATTGATAATATTGGGAGTAATAAGAATAATTATTGTAGTTCTCGCGATAATAACTGCTTAATATGGGTAATAATGCATAACATATTGATAAAATTAGGAGTAATAAGTATAATTATTATAGTTCTAGCGATAATAACTGCACAATATCGGTAATGTGCATGTTATATTGATAATATTGGGAGTAATAAGTATATTTATTATAGTTCTGACGATAATAACAGTATAATATGGGTAATAATGCATGGTATATTGATAATATTGGGAGTAATAAGTATAATTATTGTAGTTCTCGCGATAATAACTGCATAATATGGGTAATAATGCATGTTATATTGATAATATTGGGAGTAATAAGAATATTTATTGTAGTTCTCGCGATAATAACTGCTTAATATGGGTAATAATGCATAACCTATTGATAAAATTAGGAGTAATAAGTATAATTATTATAGTTCTAGCGATAATAACTGCATAATAGGGGTAATAATGCATGATATATTGATAATATTGCGAGTAATAAGTATAATTATCATAGTTCTAGCAATAATAACTGTATAATATGGGTAATAATGCATAACATATTGATAAAATTAGGAGTATTAAGTATAATTATTATAGCTCTAGCGATAATAACTGCATAATAGGGGTAATAATGCATGTTATACTGATAATAATATAAGTAATAAGTATAACTATTATAGTTCTAACGATAATAACTGTATAATATGGGTAATAATGCATGTTATACTAATAATAATATAAGTAATATGTATAACTATTATAGTTCTAGCGATAATAACTGTATAATATGATTAATAATGCATAACATATTGATAAAATTAGGAGTAATCAGTATAATAATTATAGTTCTAGCGATAATAACTGCATAATATCGGTAATAGTGTATGTTATATTGATAATATTGGGAGTAATAAGTATATTTATTATAGTTCTGACGATAATAACTGTATAATATGGGTAATAATGCATGTTATATTGATAGTATTTGGAGTCATAAGTATAATTATTGTAGTTCTCGCGATAATAACTGCATAATATGGGTAATAATGCATGTTATATTGATAATATTGGGAGTAATAAGTATAATTATTGTAGTTCTCGCGATAATAACTGCTTAATATGGGTAATAATGCATAACATATTGATAAAATTAGGAGTAATAAGTATAATTATTATAGTTCTAGCGATAATAAGTGCATAATAGGGGTAATAATGCATGATATATTGATAATATTGCGAGTAATAAGTATAATTATCATAGTTCTAGCAATAATAACTGTATAATATGGGTAATAATGCATAACATATTGATAAAATTAGGAGTATTACGTATAATTATTATAGCTCTAGCGATAATAACTGCATAATAGGGGTAATAATGCATGTTATACTGATAATAATATAAGTAATAAGTATAACTATTATAGTTCTAACGATAATAACTGTATAATATGGGTAATAATGCATGTTATACTAATAATAATATAAGTAATATGTATAACTATTATAGTTCTAGCGATAATAACTGTATAATATGATTAATAATGCATAACATATTGATAAAATTAGGAGTAATCAGTATAATTATTATAGTTCTAGCGTTAATAACTGCATAATATCGGTAATAGTGTATGTTATATTGATAATATTGGGAGTAATAAGTATATTTATTATAGTTCTGACGATAATAACAGTATAATATGGGTAATAATGCATGTTATATTGATAATATTGGGAGTAATAAGTATATTTATTATAGTTCTGACGATAATAACTGTATAATATGGGTAATAATGCATAACATATTAATAAAATTAGGAGTAATAAGTATATTTATTATAGTTCTGACGATAATAACAGTATAATATGGGTAATAATGCATGGTATATTGATAATATTTGGAGTGTTAAGTATAATTATTGTAGTTGTCGCGATAATAACTGCATAATATGGGTAATAATGCATGTTATATTGATAATATTGGGAGTAATAAGAATATTTATTGTAGTTCTCGCGATAATAACTGCTTAATATGGGTAATAATGCATAACATATTGATAAAATTAGGAGTAATAAGTATAATTATTATAGTTCTAGCGATAATAACTGCATAATAGGGGTAATAATGCATGATATATTGATAATATTGCGAGTAATAAGTATAATTATCATAGTTCTAGCAATAATAACTGCATAATATGGGTAATAATGCATGTTATATTGATAAAATGAGAAGTAATGAGTATAATTATTATAGTTCTGGCGATAATAACTGTATAATATGGGTAATAATGCATAACATATTGATCAAATTAGGAGTATTAAGTATAATTATTACAGCTCTAGCGATAATAACTGTATAATATGGGTAATAATGCATGTTATACTAATAATAATATAAGTAATATGTATAACTATTATTGTTCTAGCGATAATAACTGTATAATATGATTAATAATGCATAACATATTGATAAAATTAGGAGTAATCAGTATAATTATTATAGTTCTAGCGATAATAACTGCATAATATCGGTAATAGTGTATGTTATATTGATAATATTGGGAGTAATAAGTATATTTATTATAGTTCTGACGATAATAACAGTATAATATGGGTAATAATGCATGTTATATTGATAATATTTGGAGTGTTAAGTATAATTATTGTAGTTCTCGCGATAATAACTGCATAATAGGGGTAATAATGCATGATATATTGATAATATTGCGAGTAATAAGTATAATTATCATAGTTCTAGCAATAATAACTGTATAATATGGGTAATAATGCATAACATATTGATCAAATTAGGAGTATTAAGTATAATTATTATAGCTCTAGCGATAATAACTGTATAATATGGGTAATAATGCATGTTATACTAATAATAATATAAGTAATATGTATAACTATTATTGTTCTAGCGATAATAACTGTATAATATGATTAATAATGCATAACATATTGATAAAATTAGGAGTAATCAGTATAATTATTATAGTTCTAGCGATAATAACTGCATAATAGGGGTAATAATGCATGTTATACTGATAATAATATAAGTAATAAGTATAACTATTATAGTTCTAACGATAATAACTGTATAATATGGGTAATAATGCATGTTATACTAATAATAATATAAGTAATATGTATAACTATTATAGTTCTAGCGATAATAACTGTATAATATGATTAATAATGCATAACATATTGATAAAATTAGGAGTAATCAGTATAATTATTATAGTTCTAGCGATAATAACTGCATAATATGGGTAATAATGCATGTTATATTGATAATATTGGGAGTAATAAGAATATTTATTGTAGTTCTCGCGATAATAATTGCTTAATATGGGTAATAATGCATAACATATTGATAAAATTAGGAGTAATAAGTATAATTATTATAGTTCTAGCGATAATAACTGCATAATAGGGGTAATAATGCATGATATATTGATAATATTGCGAGTAATAAGTATAATTATCATAGTTCTAGCAATAATAACTGTATAATATGGGTAATAATGCATAACATATTGATAAAATTAGGAGTATTAAGTATAATTATTATAGCTCTAGCGATAATAACTGCATAATAGGGGTAATAATGCATGTTATACTGATAATAATATAAGTAATAAGTATAACTATTATAGTTCTAACGATAATAACTGTATAATATGGGTAATAATGCATGTTATACTAATAATAATATAAGTAATATGTATAACTATTATAGTTCTAGCGATAATAACTGTATAATATGATTAATAATGCATAACATATTGATAAAATTAGGAGTAATCAGTATAATTATTATAGTTCTAGCGATAATAACTGCATAATAGGGGTAATAATGCATGATATATTGATAATATTGCGAGTAATAAGTATAATTATTATAGTTCTAGCGTTAATAACTGCATAATATCGGTAATAGTGTATGTTATATTGATAATATTGGGAGTAATAAGTATATTTATTATAGTTCTGACGATAATAACAGTATAATACGGGTAATAATGCATGTTATATTGATAATTTTGGGAGTAATAAGTATATTTATTATAGTTCTGACGATAATAACAGTATAATATGGGTAATAATGCATGTTATATTGACAATATTTGGAGTGTTAAGTATAATTATTGTAGTTCTCGCGATAATAACTGCATAATATGGGTAATAGTGCATGTTATATTGATAATATTGGGAGTAATAAAAATAATTATTGTAGTTCTCGCGATAATAACTGCTTAATATGGGTAATAATGCATGTTATATTGATAATATTGGGAGTAGTAAGTATATTTATTATAGTTCTGACGATAATAACCGTATAATATGGGTAATAATGCATGTTATATTGATAATATTCGGAGTAATAAGTATAATTATTATATTTCTGGCGATAATAACTGCATAATATGGGTAATAATGCATGTTATATTGATAACATTGGGAGTAATAAGTATAACTATTATAATTCTAGCGATAATAACTGTATAATATGGGTAATAATGCATAACATATTGACGAAATTAGGAGTAATAAGTATAATTATTATAGTTCTAGCGATAATAACTGCACAATATCGGTAATGTGCATGTTATATTGATAATATTGGGAGTAATAAGTATATTTATTATAGTTCTGACGATAATAACAGTATAATATGGGTAATAATGCATGTTATATTGATAATATTGGGAGTAATAAGTATAATTATTGTAGTTCTAGCGATAATAACTGAATGATATGGGTAATAATGCATGTTATATTGATAAAATTAGGAGTAATAAGTATAATTATTGTAGTTCTCGCGATAATAACTGCATAATATGGGTAATAATGCATGTTATATTGATAACATTGGGAGTAATAAGTATAATTATTGTAGTTCTCGCGATAATAACTGCTTAATATGGGTAATAATGCATAACATATTGATAAAATTAGGAGTAATAAGTATAATTATTATAGTTCGAGCGATAACAACTGCCTAATATGGGTAATAGTGCATGTTATATTGATAAAGTTAGGAGTAATAAGTATAATTATTATAGTTCTGGCGATAATAACTGCATAGTATTGGTAATAATGCATGTAACATTGATAATAGTAAAAGTAATAGGAATAATTATTGTAGTTCTAGCGATAATAACTGCATAATATGGGTAATAATGCATGTTATATTGATAAAATGAGGAGTATTAAGTATAATTATTATAGTTCTGGCGATAATAACTGCATAGTATTGGTAATAATGCATGTAACATTGATAATAGTAAAACTAATAGGAATAATTATTGTAGTTCTAGCGATAACAACTGCCTAATATGGGTAATAGTGCATGTTATATTGATAATATTGGGAGTAATAAGTATATTTATTATAGTTCTGACGATAATAACCGTATAATATGGGTAATAATGCATGTTATATTGATAATATCGGGAGTAATAAGTATATTTATTATAGTTCTGAAGATAGTAACAGTATAATATGGGTAATAATGCACGTTATATTGATAATATTGGGAGTAATAAGTATATTTATTATAGTTCTGACGATAATAAGAGTATAATACGGGTAATAATGCATGTTATATTGATAATATTGGGAGTACTAAGTATAATTATCATAGTTCTAGCAATAATAATTGCATAATTAGGGTAATAATGCATGTTATATTGATAAAATGAGGAGTATTAAGTATAATTATTATAGCTCTAGCGACAATAACTGCATAATAGGGGTAACATTGCATGTTATACTGATAATAATATAAGTTATAAGTATAACTGTTATAGTTCTAACGATAATAACTGTATAATATGTGTAATAATGCATAACATATTGATAAAATTAGGAGTAATAAGTATATTTATTATAGTTCTGACTATAATAACAGTATAATATGGGTGATAATGCATGTTATATTGATAATATTGGGAGTAATAAGTATATTTATTATAGTTCTGACTATAATAACAGTATAATATGGGTGATAATGCATGTTATATTGATAATATTGGGAGTAATAAGTATATTTATTATAGTTCTGACGATAATAACAGTATAATATGGGTAATAATGCATGTTATATTGATAATATTGGGAGTAATAAGTATAATTATTGTAGTTCTAGCGATAATAACTGTATAATGTGGGTAATAATGCATAACATGTTAATAAAATTAGGAGTATTAAGTATAATTATTATAGTTCTAGCGATAATAACTGCATAATAGGGGTAGTAATGCATGTTATACTGATAATAATGTAAGTAATAAGTATAACTATTATAATTCTAGCGATAATAACTGTATAATATGGGTAATAATGCATAACATATTGATGAAATTAGGAGTAATAAGTATAATTATTATAGTTCTAGCGATAATAACTGCATAATATGGGTAATAGTGCATGTTATATTGATAATATTGGGAGTAATAAGTATATTTATTATAGTTCTGACGATAATAACCGTATAATATGGGTAATAATGCATGTTATATTGATAATATTCGGAGTAATTAGTATAATTATTATATTTCTGGCGATAATAACTGCATAATATGGGTAACAATGCATGTTATATTGATAATATTGGGAGTAATAAGTATATTTATTATAGTTCTGACGATAATAACCGTATAATATGGGTAATAATGCATGTTATATTGATAATATCGGGAGTAATAAGTATATTTATTATAGTTCTGAAGATAGTAACAGTATAATATGGGTAATAATGCACGTTATATTGATAATATTGGGAGTAATAAGTATATTTATTATAGTTCTGACCATAATAACTGTATAATATGGGTAATAATGCATAACATATTAATAAAATTAGGAGTATTAAGTATAATTATTATAGTTCTAGCGATAATAACTGCATAATATGGGTAATAATGCATGTTATACTAATAATAATGTAAGTAATAAGTATAACTGTTATAATTCTAGCGATAATAACTGTATAATATGGGTAATAATGCATAACATATCGATGAAATTAGGAGTAATCAGTATAATTATTATAGCTCTAGCGATAATAACTGCATAATATCGGTAATAGTGTATGTTATATTGATAATATTGCGAGTAATAAGTATATTTATTATAGTTCTGACGATAATAACTGTATAATATGGGTGATAATGCATGTTATATTGATAATATTGGGAGTTATAAGTATAATTATTGTAGTTTTAGCGATAATAACTGCATAATATGGGTAATAATGCATGTTATATTGATAATGTTGGGAGTAATAAGTATATTTATTATAGTTCTGACGATAATAAGAGTATAATACGGGTAATAATGCATGTTATATTGATAATATTGGGAGTACTAAGTATAATTATCATAGTTCTAGCAATAATAATTGCATAATTAGGGTAATAATGCATGTTATATTGATAAAATGAGGAGTATTAAGTATAATTATTATAGCTCTAGCGACAATAACTGCATAATAGGGGTAACATTGCATGTTATACTGATAATAATATAAGTTATAAGTATAACTGTTATAGTTCTAACGATAATAACTGTATAATATGTGTAATAATGCATAACATATTGATAAAATTAGGAGTAATAAGTATATTTATTATAGTTCTGACTATAATAACAGTATAATATGGGTGATAATGCATGTTATATTGATAATATTGGGAGTAATAAGTATATTTATTATAGTTCTGACTATAATAACAGTATAATATGGGTGATAATGCATGTTATATTGATAATATTGGGAGTAATAAGTATATTTATTATAGTTCTGACGATAATAACAGTATAATATGGGTAATAATGCATGTTATATTGATAATATTGGGAGTAATAAGTATAATTATTGTAGTTCTAGCGATAATAACTGAATGATATGGGTAATAATGCATGTTATATTGATAAAATTAGGAGTAATAAGTATAATTATTATACTTCTGGCGATAATAACAGTATAATATGGGTAATAATGCATGTTGTACTGATAATAATATAAGAAACAAGTAGAACTATTATAGTTCTAGCGATAATAACTGCACAATATCGGTAATGTGCATGTTATATTGATAATATTGGGAGTAATATGTATATTTATTATAGTTCTGACGATAATAACAGTATAATATGGGTAATAATGCATGTTATATTGATAATATTGGGAGTAATAAGTATATTCATTATAGTTCTGACGATAATAACTGTATAATATGGGTAATAATGCATGTTATATTGATAATATTTGGAGTCATAAGTATAATTATTGTAGTTCTCGCGATAATAACTGCATAATATGGGTAATAATGCATGTTGTACTGATAATAATATAAGAAACAAGTAAAACTATTATAGTTCTAGCGATAACAACTGTATAATATGGGTAATAATGCATAACATATTGATAAAAATTGGAGTAATAAGTATAATTATAATAGTTCTGGCGATAATAACTGCATACTATGGGTAATAATGCATGTTATATTGATAATATTGGGAGTAATAAGTATATTTATTATAGTTCTGACGATAATAACCGTATAATATGGGTAATAATGCATGTTATATTGATAATATCGGGAGTAATAAGTATATTTATTATAGTTCTGACGATAATAACTGTATAATATGGGTAATAATGCATAACATATTAATAAAATTAGGAGTATTAAGTATAATTATTATAGTTCTAGCGATAATAACTGCATAATAGGGGTAATAATGCATGTTATACTAATAATAATGTAAGTAATAAGTATAACTGTTATAATTCTAGCGATAATAACTGTATAATATGGGTAATAATGCATAACATATCGATGAAATTAGGAGTAATCAGTATAATTATTATAGCTCTAGCGATAATAACTGCATAATATCGGTAATAGTGTATGTTATATTGATAATATTGCGAGTAATAAGTATATTTATTATAGTTCTGACGATAATAACTGTATAATATGGGTGATAATGCATGTTATATTGATAATATTGGGAGTTATAAGTATAATTATTGTAGTTCTAGCGATAATAACTGCATAATATGGGTAATAATGCATGTTATATTGATAATATTGGGAGTAATAAGTATATTTATTATAGTTCTGACGATAATAAGAGTATAATACGGGTAATAATGCATGTTATATTGATAATATTGGGAGTACTAAGTATAATTATCATAGTTCTAGCAATAATAATTGCATAATTAGGGTAATAATGCATGTTATATTGATAAAATGAGGAGTAATAAGTATAATTATTATAGTTCTGGCGATAATAACTGTATAATATGGGTAATAATGCATAACATATTGATAAAATTAGGAGTATTAAGTATAATTATTATAGCTCTAGCGACAATAACTGCATAATAGGGGTAACATTGCATGTTATACTGATAATAATATAAGTTATAAGTATAACTGTTATAGTTCTAACGATAATAACTGTATAATATGTGTAATAATGCATAACATATTGATAAAATTAGGAGTAATAAGTATAATTATTATAGTTCTAGCGATAATAACTGCAAAATATCGGTAATAGTGCATGTTATATTGATAATATTGGGAGTAGTAAGTATATTTATTATAGTTCTGACTATAATAACAGTATAATATGGGTGATAATGCATGTTATATTGATAATATTGGGAGTAATAAGTATATTTATTATAGTTCTGACTATAATAACAGTATAATATGGGTGATAATGCATGTTATATTGATAATATTGGGAGTAATAAGTATATTTATTATAGTTCTGACGATAATAACAGTATAATATGGGTAATAATGCATGTTATATTGATAATATTGGGAGTAATAAGTATAATTATTGTAGTTCTAGCGATAATAACTGAATGATATGGGTAATAATGCATGTTATATTGATAAAATTAGGAGTAATAAGTATAATTATTATACTTCTGGCGATAATAACAGTATAATATGGGTAATAATGCATGTTGTACTGATAATAATATAAGAAACAAGTAAAACTATTATAGTTCTAGCGATAACAACTGTATAATATGGGTAATAATGCATAACATATTGATAAAAATTGGAGTAATAAGTATAATTATAATAGTTCTGGCGATAATAACTGCATACTATGGGTAATAATGCATGTTATATTGATAATATTGGGAGTAATAAGTATATTTATTATAGTTCTGCCGATAATAACCGTATAATATGGGTAATAATGCATGTTATATTGATAATATCGGGAGTAATAAGTATATTTATTATAGTTCTGACGATAATAACTGTATAATATGGGTAATAATGCATAACATGTTAATAAAATTAGGAGTATTAAGTATAATTATTATAGTTCTAGCGATAATAACTGCATAATAGGGGTAATAATGCATGTTATACTGATAATAATGTAAGTAATAAGTATAACTATTATAATTCTAGCGATAATAACTGTAGAATAAGGGTAATAATGCATAACATATTGATGAAATTAGGAGTAATAAGTATAATTATTATAGTTCTAGCGATAATAACTGCATAATATGGGTAATAGTGCATGTTATATTGATAATATTGGGAGTAATACGTATATTTATTATAGTTCTGACGATAATAACAGTATAATATGGGTAATAATGCATGTTATATTGATAATATTCGGAGTAATAAGTATAATTATTATATTTCTGGCGATAATAACTGCATAATATGGGTAACAATGCATGTTGTACTGATAATAATATAAGAAACAAGTAAAACTATTATAGTTCTAGCGATAATAACTGCATAATATGGGTAACAATGCATGTTGTACTGATAATAATATAAGAAACAAGTAAAACTATTATAGTTCTAGCGATAATAACTGCATAATATGGGTAATAATGCATGTTATACTAATAATAATACAAGTAATATGTATAACTATTATAGTTCTAGCGATAATAACTGCATAATAGGGGTAATAATGCATGTTATACTGATAATAATGTACGTAATAAGTATAATTATTGTAGTTCTAGCGATAATAACTGTATAATATGGGTAATAATGCATAACATATTGATAAAATTAGGAGTAATAAGTATAATTATTATAGTTCTAGCGATTATAACTGCACAATATCGATAATAGTGCATGTTATATTGATAATATTGGGAGTAATAAGTATATTTATTATAGTTCTAGCGTTAATAACTGAATGATATGGGTAATAATGCATAACATATTGATAAAATTAGGAGTAATAAGTATAATTATTATAGTTCTAGCGATAATAACTGCATAATATCGGTAATACTGTATGTTATGTTGATAATATTGGGAGTAATAAGTATATTTATTATAGTTCTGACGATAATAACAGTATAATTTGGGTGATAATGCATGTTATATTGATAATATTGGGAGTAATAAGTATAATTATTGTAGTTCTAGCGATAATAACTGCAAAATATGGGTAATAATGCATGTTCTATTGATAAAATGAGGAGTAATAAGTATAATTATTATAGTTCTGGCGATAATTAGTGCATACTATGGGTAATAATGCATGTTATATTGATAATATTGGGAGTAATAAGTATATTTATTATAGTTCTGCCGATAATAACCGTATAATATGGGTAATAATGCATGGTATATTGATAATATCGGGAGTAATAAGTATATTTATTATAGTTCTGACGATAATAACTGTATAATATGGGTAATAATGCATAACATGTTAATAAAATTAGGAGTATTAAGTATAATTATTATAGTTCTAGCGATAATAACTGCATAATAGGGGTAATAATGCATGTTATACTGATAATAATGTAAGTAATAAGTATAACTATTATAATTCTAGCGATAATAACTGTATAATATGGGTAATAATGCATAACATATTGATGAAATTAGGAGTAATAAGTATAATTATTATAGTTCTAGCGATAATAACTGCAGAATATGGGTAATAGTGCATGTTATATTGATAATATTGGGAGTAATAAGTATATTTATTATAGTTCTGACGATAATAACAGTATAATACGGGTAATAATGCATATTATATTGATAATTTTGGGAGTAATAAGTATATTTATTATAGTTCTGACGATAATAACAGTATAATATGGGTAATAATGCATGTTATATTGACAATATTTGGAGTGTTAAGTATAATTATTGTAGTTCTCGCGATAATAACTGCATAATATGGGTAATAATGCATGTTATATTGATAATATTGGGAGTAATAAGAATAATTATTGTAGTTCTCGCGATAATAACTGCTTAATATGGGTAATAATGCATAACATATTGATAAAATTAGGAGTAATAAGTATAATTATTATAGTTCTAGCGATAATAAGTGCATAATAGGGGTAATAATGCATGATATATTGATAATATTGCGAGTAATAAGTATAATTATCATAGTTCTAGCAATAATAACTGCATAATAGGTGTAATAATGCATGATATATTGATAATATTGCGAGTAATAAGTATAATTATCATAGTTCTAGCAATAATAACTGCATAATATGGGTAATAATGCATGTTACATTGATAAAATGAGAAGTAATAAGTATAATTATTATAGTTCTGGCGATAATAACTGAATGATATGGGTAATAATGCATGTTATATTGATAAAATTAGGAGTAATAAGTATAATTATTATAGTTCTAGCGATCATAACTGCATAATAGGGGTAATAATGCATGTTATACTGATAATAATATAAGTAATAAGTATAACTATTATAGTTCTAGCGATAATAACTGTATAATATGGGAAATAATGCATAACATATTGATAAAATTAGGAGTAATAAGTATAATTATTATAGTTCTAGCGATAATAACTGCACAATATCGGTAATGTGCATGTTATATTGATAATATTGGGAGTAATAAGTATAATTATTATAGTTCGAGCGATAACAACTGCCTAATATGGGTAATAGTGCATGTTACATTGATAAAGTTAGGAGTAATAAGTATAATTATTATAGTTCTGGCGATAATAACTGCATAGTATTGGTAATAATGCATGTAACATTGATAATAGTAAAAGTAATAAGAATAATTATTGTAGTTCTAGCGATAATAACTGCATAATATGGGTAATAATGCATGTTGTACTGATAATAATATAAGAAACAAGTAAAACTATTATAGTTCTGGCGATAATAACTGTATAATATGGGTAATAATGCATGTTATATTGATAATATTTGGATTCATAAGTATAATTATTGTAGTTCTCGCGATAATAACTGCATAATATGAGTAATAATGCATGTTATATTGATAATATTGGGAGTAATAAGTATAATTATTGTAGTTCTCGCGATAATAACTGCTTAGTATGGGAAATAATGCATAACATATTGATAAAATTAGGAGTAATAAGTATAATTACTACAGTTCTAGCGATAATAACTGCATAATAGTTGTAATAATGCATGATATATTGATAATATCGCGAGTAATAAGTATAATTATCATAGTTCTAGCAATAATAACTGCATAATATGGGTAATAATGCATGTTATATTGATAATATTGCGAGTAATAAGTATATTTATTATAGTTCTGACGATAATAACCGTATAATATGGGTAATAATGCATGTTATATTGATAATATTCGGAGTAATAAGTATAATTTTTATATTTCTGGCGATAATAACTGCATAATATGGGCAACAATGCATGTTGTACTGATAATAATATAAGAAACAAGTAAAACTATTATAGTTCTAGCGATAATAACTGCATAATATGGGTAATAATGCATGTTATGCTAAGAATAATATAAGTAATATGTATAACTATTATAGTTCTAGCGATAATAACAGTATAATATTATTAATAATGCATAACATATTGATAAAATTAGGAGTAATCAGTATAATAATTATAGTTCTAGCGATAATAACTGCATAATATCGGTAATAGTGTATGTTATATTGATAATATTGGGAGTAATAAGTATATTTATTATAGTTCTGACGATAATAACTGTATAATATGGGTAATAATGCATGTTATATTGATAGTATTTGGAGTCATAAGTATAATTATTGTAGTTCTCGCGATAATAACTGCTTAATATGGGTAATAATGCATAACATATTGATAAAGTTAGGAGTAATAAGTATAATTATTATAGTTCTAGCGATAATAAGTGCATAATAGGGGTAATAATGCATGATATATTGATAATATTGCGAGTAATAAGTATAATTATCATAGTTCTAGCAATAATAACTGCATAATAGTTGTAATAATGCATGATATATTGATAATATTGCGAGTAATAAGTATAATTATCATAGTTCTAGCAATAATAACTGCATAATAGGGGTAATAATGCATGATATATTGATAATATTGCGAGTAATAAGTATAATTATCATAATTCTAGCAATAATAACTGCATAATAGGGGTAATAATGCATGATATATTGATAATATTGCGAGTAATAAGTATAATTATCATAGTTCTAGCAATAATAACTGCATAATATGGGTAATAATGCATGTTACATTGATAAAATGAGAAGTAATAAGTATAATTATTATAGTTCTGGCGATAATAACTGTATAATATGGGTAATAATGCATAACATATTGATAAAATTCGGAGTATTAAGTATAATTATTATAGCTCTAGCGATAATAACTGCATAATAGGGGTAATAATGCATGTTATACTGATAATAATATAAGTAATAAGTATAACTATTATAGTTCTAGCGATAATAACTGTATAATATGGGTAATAATGCATAACATATTGATAAAATTAGGAGTATTAAGTATAATTATTATAGTTCTAGCGATAATAACTGCATAATATGGGTAATAATGCATGTTATATTGATAACATTGGGAGTAATAAGTATAATTATTGTAGTTCTCGCGATAATAACTGCTTAATATGGGTAATAATGCATAACATATTGATAAAATTAGGAGTAATAAGTATAATTATTATAGTTCTGGCGATAATAACTGCATAGTATTGGTAATAATGCATGTAACATTGATAATAGTAAAAGTAATAAGAATAATTATTGTAGTTCTAGCGATAATAACTGCATAATATGGGTAATAATGCATGATATATTGATAATATTGCGAGTAATAAGTATAATTATCATAGTTCTAGCAATACTAACTGCATAATATGGGTAATAATGCATGTTATATTGATAATATCGGGAGTAATAAGTATATTTATTATAGTTCTGACGATAATAACTGTATAATATGGGTAATAATGCATAACATATCGATGAAATTAGGAGTAATCAGTATAATTATTATAGCTCTAGCGATAATAACTGCATAATATCGGTAATAGTGTATGTTATATTGATAATATTGCGAGTAATAAGTATAATTATTATAGTTCTGGCGATAATAACTGTATAATATGGGTAATAATGCATAACATATTGATAAAATTAGGAGTATTAAGTATAATTATTATAGCTCTAGCGACAATAACTGCATAATAGGGGTAACATTGCATGTTATACTGATAATAATATAAGTTATAAGTATAACTGTTATAGTTCTAACGATAATAACTGTATAATATGTGTAATAATGCATAACATATTGATAAAATTAGGAGTAATAAGTATAATTATTATAGTTCTAGCGATAATAACTGCACAATATCGGTAATAGTGCATGTTATATTGATAATATTGGGAGTAATAAGTATATTTATTATAGTTCTGACTATAATAGCAGTATAATATGGGTGATAATGCATGTTATATTGATAATATTGGGAGTAATAAGTATATTTATTATAGTTCTGACTATAATAACAGTATAATATGGGTGATAATGCATGTTATATTGATAATATTGGGAGTAATAAGTATATTTATTATAGTTCTGACGATAATAACAGTATAATATGGGTAATAATGCATGTTATATTGATAATATTGGGAGTAATAAGTATAATTATTGTAGTTCTAGCGATAATAACTGAATGATATGGGTAATAATGCATGTTATATTGATAAAATTAGGAGTAATAAGTATAATTATTATACTTCTGGCGATAATAACAGTATAATATGGGTAATAATGCATGTTGTACTGATAATAATATAAGAAACAAGTAAAACTATTATAGTTCTAGCGATAATAACTGCACAATATCGGTAATGTGCATGTTATATTGATAATATTGGGAGTAATATGTATATTTATTATAGTTCTGACGATAATAACAGTATAATATGGGTAATAATGCATGTTATATTGATAATATTGGGAGTAATAAGTATATTTATTATAGTTCTGACGATAATAACTGTATAATATGGGTAATAATGCATGTTATATTGATAATATTTGGAGTCATAAGTATAATTATTGTAGTTCTCGCGATAATAACTGCATAATATGGGTAATAATGCATGTTGTACTGATAATAATATAAGAAACAAGTAAAACTATTATAGTTCTAGCGATAACAACTGTATAATATGCGTAATAATGCATAACATATTGATAAAAATTGGAGTAATAAGTATAATTATAATAGTTCTGGCGATAATAACTGCATACTATGGGTAATAATGCATGTTATATTGATAATATTGGGAGTAATAAGTATATTTATTATAGTTCTGCCGATAATAACCGTATAATATGGGTAATAATGCATGTTATATTGATAATATCGGGAGTAATAAGTATATTTATTATAGTTCTGACGATAATAACTGTATAATATGGGTAATAATGCATAACATGTTAATAAAATTAGGAGTATTAAGTATAATTATTATAGTTCTAGCGATAATAACTGCATAATAGGGGTAATAATGCATGTTATACTGATAATAATGTAAGTAATAAGTATAACTATTATAATTCTAGCGATAATAACTGTAGAATAAGGGTAATAATGCATAACATATTGATGAAATTAGGAGTAATAAGTATAATTATTATAGTTCTAGCGATAATAACTGCATAATATGGGTAATAGTGCATGTTATATTGATAATATTGGGAGTAATAAGTATATTTATTATAGTTCTGACGATAATAACAGTATAATATGGGTAATAATGCATGTTATATTGATAATATTCGGAGTAATAAGTATAATTATTATATTTCTGGCGATAATAACTGCATAATATGGGTAACAATGCATGTTGTACTGATAATAATATAAGAAACAAGTAAAACTATTATAGTTCTAGCGATAATAACTGCATAATATGGGTAACAATGCATGTTGTACTGATAATAATATAAGAAACAAGTAAAACTATTATAGTTCTAGCGATAATAACTGCATAATATGGGTAATAATGCATGTTATACTAATAATAATACAAGTAATATGTATAACTATTATAGTTCTAGCGATAATAACTGCATAATAGGGGTAATAATGCATGTTATACTGATAATAATGTACGTAATAAGTATAATTATTGTAGTTCTAGCGATAATAACTGTATAATATGGGTAATAATGCATAACATATTGATAAAATTAGGAGTAATAAGTATAATTATTATAGTTCTAGCGATTATAACTGCACAATATCGATAATAGTGCATGTTATATTGATAATATTGGGAGTAATATGTATATTTATTATAGTTCTAGCGATAATAACTGAATGATATGGGTAATAATGCATAACATATTGATAAAATTAGGAGTAATAAGTATAATTATTATAGTTCTAGCGATAATAACTGCATAATATCGGTAATACTGTATGTTATGTTGATAATATTGGGAGTAATAAGTATATTTATTATAGTTCTGACGATAATAACAGTATAATTTGGGTAATAATGCATGATATATTGATAATATCGCGAGTAATAAGTATAATTACCATAGTTTTAGCAATAATAACTGCATAATATGGGTAATAATGCATGTTATATTGATAATATTGGGAGTAATAAGTATAATTATTATATTTCTGGCGATAATAACTGCATAATATGGGTAATAATGCATGTTATATTGATAACATTGGGAGTAATAAGTATAACTATTATAATTCTAGCGATAATAACTGTATAATATGGGTAATAATGCATAACATATTGACGAAATTAGGAGTAATAAGTATAATTAATATAGTTCTAGCGATAATAACTGCATAATATGGGTAATAGTGCATGTTATATTGATAATATTGGGAGTAATAAGTATATTTATTATAGTTCTGACGATAATAACAGTATAATATGGGTAATAATGCATGTTATATTGATAATATTCGGAGTAATAAGTATAATTATTATATTTCTGGCGATAATAACTGCATAATATGGGTATCAATGCATGTTGTACTGATAATAATATAAGAAACAAGTAAAACTATTATAGTTCTAGCGATAATAACTGCATAATATGGGTAATAATGCATGTTATACTAATAATAATACAAGTAATATGTATAACTATTATAGTTCTAGCGTTAATAACTGCATAATAGGGGTAATAATGCATGTTATACTGATAATAATGTACGTAATAAGTATAATTATTTTAGTTCTCGCGATAATAACTGCTTAATATGGGTAATAATGCATAACATATTGATAAAATTAGGAGTAATAAGTATAATTATTATAGTTCTAGCGATAATAACTGCAGAATAGTTGTAATAATGCATGATATATTGATAATATCGCGAGTAATAAGTATAATTATCATAGTTCTAGCAATAATAACTGCATAATATGGGTAATAATGCATGTTATATTGATAATATGAGGAGTAATAAGTATAATTATTATAGTTCTGACGATAGTAACCGTATAATATGGGTAATAATGCATGTTATATTGATAATATTCGGAGTAATAAGTATAATTATTATATTTCTGGCGATAATAACTGCATAATATGGGTAACAATGCATGTTGTACTGATAATAATATAAGAAACAAGTAAAACTATTATAGTTCTAGCGATAATAACTGCATAATATGGGTAATAATGCATGTTATACTAATAATAATACAAGTAATATGTATAACTATTATAGTTCTAGCGATAATAACTGCATAATAGGGGTAATAATGCATGTTATACTGATAATAATGTACGTAATAAGTATAATTATTGTGGTTCTAGCGATAATAACTGTGTAATATGGGTAATAATGCATAACATATTGATAAAATTAGGAGTAATAAGTATAATTATTATAGTTCTAGCGATAATAACTGCACAATATCGATAATAGTGCATGTTATATTGATAATATTGGGAGTAATAAGTATATTTATTATAGTTCTAGCGATAATAACTGAATGATATGGGTAATAATGCATGTTATATTGATAAAATTAGGAGTAATAAGTATAATTATTATAGTTCTAGCGATAATAACTGCATAATAGGGGTAATAATGCATGTTATACTGATAATAATATAAGTAATAAGTATAACTATTATAGTTCTAGCGATAATAACTGTATAATATGGGTAATAATGCATAACATATTGATAAAATTAGGAGTAATCAGTATAATTATTATAGTTCTAGCGATAATAACTGCACAATATCGGTAATGTGCATGTTATATTGATAATATTGGGAGTAATAAGTATAATTATTATAGTTCGAGCGATAACAACTGCCTAATATGGGTAATAGTGCATGTTACATTGATAAAGTTAGGAGTAATAAGTATAATTATTATAGTTCTGGCGATAATAACTGCATAGTATTGGTAATAATGCATGTAACATTGATAATAGTAAAAGTAATAAGAATAATTATTGTAGTTCTAGCGATAATAACTGCATAATATGGGTAATAATGCATGTTGTACTGATAATAATATAAGAAACAAGTAAAACTATTATAGTTCTGGCGATAATAACTGCATAATATGGGTAATAATGCATGTTATATTGATAAAATCAGGAGTAATAAGTATAATTATTATAGTTCTGGCGATAATAAGTGCATACTATGGGTAATAATGCATGTTATATTGATAATATTGGGAGTAATAAGTATATTTATTATAGTTCTGCCGATAATAACCGTATCGTATGGGTAATAATGCATGTTATATTGATAATATCGGGAGTAATAAGTATATTTATTATAGTTCTGACGATAATAACTGTATAATATGGGTAATAATGCATGTTATATTGATAATATTTGGATTCATAAGTATAATTATTGTAGTTCTCGCGATAATAACTGCATAATATGGGTAATAATGCATGTTATATTGATAATATTGGGAGTAATAAGTATAATTATTGTAGTTCTCGCGATAATAACTGCTTAATATGGGAAATAATGCATAACATGTTGATAAAATTAGGAGTAATAAGTATAATTACTATAGTTCTAGCGATAATAACTGCATAATAGTTGTAATAATGCATGATATATTGATAATATCGCGAGTAATAAGTATAATTATCATAGTTCTAGCAATAATAACTGCATAATATGGGTAATAATGCATGTTATATTGGTAATATTGCGAGTACTAAGTATATTTATTATAGTTCTGACGATAATAACCGTATAATATGGGTAATAATGCATGTTATATTGATAATATTCGGAGTAATAAGTATAATTTTTATATTTCTGGCGATAATAACTGCATAATATGGGTAACAATGCATGTTGTACTGATAATAATATAAGAAACAAGTAAAACTATTATAGTTCTAGCGATAATAACTGCATAATATGGGTAATAATGCATGTTATACTAAGAATAATATAAGTAATATGTATAACTATTATAGTTCTAGCGATAATAACAGTATAATATTATTAATAATGCATAACATATTGATAAAATTAGGAGTAATCAGTATAATAATTATAGTTCTAGCGATAATAACTGCATAATATCGGTAATAGTGTATGTTATATTGATAATATCGGGAGTAATAAGTATATTTATTATAGTTCTGACGATAATAACTGTATAATATGGGCAATAATGCATGTTATATTGATAACATTTGGATTCATAAGTATAATTATTGTAGTTCTCGCGATAATAACTGCATAATATGGGTAATAATGCATGTTATATTGATAATATTGGGAGTAATAAGAATAATTATTGTAGTTCTCGCGATAATAACTGCTTAATATGGGTAATAATGCATAACATATTGATAAAATTAGGAGTAATAAGTATAATTATTATAGTTCTAGCGATAATAAGTGCATAATAGGGGTAATAATGCATGATATATTGATAATATTGCGAGTAATAAGTATAATTATCATAGTTCTAGCAATAATAACTGCATAATAGGGGTAATAATGCATGATATATTGATAATATTGCGAGTAATAAGTATAATTATCATAGTTCTAGCAATAATAACTGCATAATATGGGTAATAATGCATGTGACATTGATAAAATGAGAAGTAATAAGTATAATTATTATAGTTCTGGCGATAATAACTGTATAATAAGGGTAATAATGCATAACATATTGATAAAATTAGGAGTATTAAGTATAATTATTACAGCTCTAGCGATAATAACTGCATAATAGGGGTAATAATGCATGTTATACTGATAATAATATAAGTTATAAGTATAACTATTATAGTTCTAACGATAATAACTGTATAATATGGGTAATAATGCATAACATATTGATGAAATTAGGAGTAATAAGTATAATTATTATAGTTCTAGCGATAATAACTGCATAATATGGGTAATAGTGCATGTTATATTGATAATATTGGGAGTAATAAGTATATTTATTATAGTTCTGACGATAATAACAGTATAATATGGGTAATAATGCATGTTATATTGATAATATTCGGAGTAATAAGTATAATTATTATATTTCTGGCGATAATAACTGCATAATATGGGTAACAATGCATGTTGTACTGATAATAATATAAGAAACAAGTAAAACTATTATAGTTCTAGCGATAATAACTGCATAATATGGGTAACAATGCATGTTGTACTGATAATAATATAAGAAACAAGTAAAACTATTATAGTTCTAGCGATAATAACTGCATAATATGGGTAATAATGCATGTTATGCTAATAATAATACAAGTAATATGTATAACTATTATAGTTCTAGCGATAATAACTGCATAATAGGGGTAATAATGCATGTTATACTGATAATAATGTACGTAATAAGTATAATTATTGTAGTTCTAGCGATAATAACTGTATAATATGGGTAATAATGCATAACATATTGATAAAATTAGGAGTAATAAGTATAATTATTATAGTTCTAGCGATTATAACTGCACAATATCGATAATAGTGCATGTTATATTGATAATATTGGGAGTAATAAGTATATTTATTATAGTTCTAGCGATAATAACTGAATGATATGGGTAATAATGCATAACATATTGATAAAATTAGGAGTAATAAGTATAATTATTATAGTTCTAGCGATAATAACTGCATAATATCGGTAATACTGTATGTTATGTTGATAATATTGGGAGTAATAAGTATATTTATTATAGTTCTGACGATAATAACAGTATAATTTGGGTGATAATGCATGTTATATTGATAATATTGGGAGTAATAAGTATAATTATTGTAGTTCTAGCGATAATAACTGCAAAATATGGGTAATAATGCATGTTCTATTGATAAAATGAGGAGTAATAAGTATAATTATTATAGTTCTGGCGATAATAAGTGCATACTATGGGTAATAATGCATGTTATATTGATAATATTGGGAGTAATAAGTATATTTATTATAGTTCTGCCGATAATAACCGTATAATATGGGTAATAATGCATGGTATATTGATAATATCGGGAGTAATAAGTATATTTATTATAGTTCTGACGATAATAACTGTATAATATGGGTAATAATGCATAACATGTTAATAAAATTAGGAGTATTAAGTATAATTATTATAGTTCTAGCGATAATAACTGCATAATAGGGGTAATAATGCATGTTATACTGATAATAATGTAAGTAATAAGTATAACTATTATAATTCTAGCGATAATAACTGTATAATATGGGTAATAATGCATAACATATTGATGAAATTAGGAATAATAAGTATAATTATTATAGTTCTAGCGATAATAACTGCAGAATATGGGTAATAGTGCATGTTATATTGATAATATTGGGAGGAATAAGTATATTTATTATAGTTCTGACGATAATAACAGTATATTATGGGTAATAATGCATGTTATATTGATAATATTTGGATTCATAAGTATAATTATTGTAGTTCTCGCGATAATAACTGCATAATATGGGTAATAATGCATGTTATATTGATAATATTGGGAGTAATAAGTATAATTATTGTAGTTCTCGCGATAGTAACTGCTTAATATGGGTAATAATGCATAACATATTGATAAAATTAGGAGTAATAAGTATAATTATTATAGTTCTAGCGATAATAACTGCATAATAGTTGTAGTAATGCATGATATATTGATAATATCGCGAGTAATAAGTATAATTACCATAGTTTTAGCAATAATAACTGCATAATATGGGTAATAATGCATGTTATATTGATAATATTGGGAGTAATAAGTATAATTATTATATTTCTGGCGATAATAACTGCATAATATGGGTAATAATGCATGTTATATTGATAACATTGGGAGTAATAAGTATAACTATTATAATTCTAGCGATAATAACTGCATAATATGGGTAATAATGCATAACATATTGACGAAATTAGGAGTAATAAGTATAATTATTATAGTTCTAGCGATAATAACTGCATAATATGGGTAATAGTGCATGTTATATTGATAATATTGGGAGTAATAAGTATATTTATTATAGTTCTGACGATAATAACAGTATAATATGGGTAATAATGCATGTTATATTGATAATATTCGGAGTAATAAGTATAATTATTATATTTCTGGCGATAATAACTGCATAATATGGGTATCAATGCATGTTGTACTGATAATAATATAAGAAACAAGTAAAACTATTATAGTTCTAGCGATAATAACTGCATAATATGGGTAATAATGCATGTTATACTAATAATAATACAAGTAATATGTATAACTATTATAGTTCTAGCGTTAATAACTGCATAATAGGGGTAATAATGCATGTTATACTGATAATAATGTACGTAATAAGTATAATTATTTTAGTTCTCGCGATAATAACTGCTTAATATGGGTAATAATGCATAACATATTGATAAAATTAGGAGTAATAAGTATAATTATTATAGTTCTAGCGATAATAACTGCAGAATAGTTGTAATAATGCATGATATATTGATAATATCGCGAGTAATAAGTATAATTATCATAGTTCTAGCAATAATAACTGCATAATATGGGTAATAATCCATGTTATATTGATAATATGAGGAGTAATAAGTATAATTATTATAGTTCTGACGATAGTAACCGTATAATATGGGTAATAATGCATGTTATATTGATAATATTCGGAGTAATAAGTATAATTATTATATTTCTGGCGATAATAACTGCATAATATGGGTAACAATGCATGTTGTACTGATAATAATATAAGAAACAAGTAAAACTATTATAGTTCTAGCGATAATAACTGCATAACATGGGTAATAATGCATGTTATACTAATAATAATACAAGTAATATGTATAACTATTATAGTTCTAGCGATAATAACTGCATAATAGGGGTAATAATGCATGTTATACTGATAATAATGTACGTAATAAGTATAATTATTTTAGTTCTCGCGATAATAACTGCTTAATATGGGTAATAATGCATAACATATTGATAAAATTAGGAGTAATAAGTATAATTATTATAGTTCTAGCGATAATAACTGCAGAATAGTTGTAATAATGCATGATATATTGATAATATCGCGAGTAATAAGTATAATTATCATAGTTCTAGCAATAATAACTGCATAATATGGGTAATAATGCATGTTATATTGATAATATGAGGAGTAATAAGTATAATTATTATAGTTCTGACGATAGTAACCGTATAATATGGGTAATAATGCATGTTATATTGATAATATTCGGAGTAATAAGTATAATTATTATATTTCTGGCGATAATAACTGCATAATATGGGTAACAATGCATGTTGTACTGATAATAATATAAGAAACAAGTAAAACTATTATAGTTCTAGCGATAATAACTGCATAACATGGGTAATAATGCATGTTATACTAATAATAATACAAGTAATATGTATAACTATTATAGTTCTAGCGATAATAACTGCATAATAGGGGTAATAATGCATGTTATACTGATAATAATATAAGTAATAAGTATAACTATTATAGTTCTAGCGATAATAACTGTATAATATGGGTAATAATGCATAACATATTGATAAAATTAGGAGTAATAAGTATAATTATTATAGTTCTAGCGATAATAACTGCACAATATCGGTAATGTGCATGTTATATTGATAATATTGGGAGTAATAAGTATAATTATTATAGTTCGAGCGATAACAACTGCCTAATATGGGTAATAGTGCATGTTACATTGATAAAGTTAGGAGTAATAAGTATAATTATTATAGTTCTGGCGATAATAACTGCATAGTATTGGTAATAATGCATGTAACATTGATAATAGTAAAAGTAATAAGAATAATTATTGTAGTTCTAGCGATAATAACTGCATAATATGGGTAATAATGCATGTTGTACTGATAATAATATAAGAAACAAGTAAAACTATTATAGTTCTGGCGATAATAACTGCATAATATGGGTAATAATGCATGTTATATTGATAAAATCAGGAGTAATAAGTATAATTATTATAGTTCTGGCGATAATAAGTGCATACTATGGGTAATAATGCATGTTATATTGATAATATTGGGAGTAATAAGTATATTTATTATAGTTCTGCCGATAATAACCGTATCGTATGGGTAATAATGCATGTTATATTGATAATATCGGGAGTAATAAGTATATTTATTATAGTTCTGACGATAATAACTGTATAATATGGGTAATAATGCATGTTATATTGATAATATTTGGATTCATAAGTATAATTATTGTAGTTCTCGCGATAATAACTGCATAATATGGGTAATAATGCATGTTATATTGATAATATTGGGAGTAATAAGTATAATTATTGTAGTTCTCGCGATAATAACTGCTTAATATGGGAAATAATGCATAACATGTTGATAAAATTAGGAGTAATAAGTATAATTACTATAGTTCTAGCGATAATAACTGCATAATAGTTGTAATAATGCATGATATATTGATAATATCGCGAGTAATAAGTATAATTATCATAGTTCTAGCAATAATAACTGCATAATATGGGTAATAATGCATGTTATATTGATAATATTGCGAGTACTAAGTATATTTATTATAGTTCTGACGATAATAACCGTATAATATGGGTAATAATGCATGTTATATTGATAATATTCGGAGTAATAAGTATAATTTTTATATTTCTGGCGATAATAACTGCATAATATGGGTAACAATGCATGTTGTACTGATAATAATATAAGAAACAAGTAAAACTATTATAGTTCTAGCGATAATAACTGCATAATATGGGTAATAATGCATGTTATACTAAGAATAATATAAGTAATATGTATAACTATTATAGTTCTAGCGATAATAACAGTATAATATTATTAATAATGCATAACATATTGATAAAATTAGGAGTAATCAGTATAATAATTATAGTTCTAGCGATAATAACTGCATTATATCGGTAATAGTGTATGTTATATTGATAATATCGGGAGTAATAAGTATATTTATTATAGTTCTGACGATAATAACTGTATAATATGGGTAATAATGCATGTTATATTGATAATATTTGGATTCATAAGTATAATTATTGTAGTTCTCGCGATAATAACTGCATAATATGGGTAATAATGCATGTTATATTGATAATATTGGGAGTAATAAGAATAATTATTGTAGTTCTCGCGATAATAACTGCTTAATATGGGTAATAATGCATAACATATTGATAAAATTAGGAGTAATAAGTATAATTATTATAGTTCTAGCGATAATAAGTGCATAATAGGGGTAATAATGCATGATATATTGATAATATTGCGAGTAATAAGTATAATTATCATAGTTCTAGCAATAATAACTGCATAATAGGGGTAATAATGCATGATATATTGATAATATTGCGAGTAATAAGTATAATTATCATAGTTCTAGCAATAATAACTGCATAATATGGGTAATAATGCATGTTACATTGATAAAATGAGAAGTAATAAGTATAATTATTATAGTTCTGGCGATAATAACTGTATAATATGGGTAATAATGCATAACATATTGATAAAATTAGGAGTATTAAGTATAATTATTACAGCTCTAGCGATAATAACTGCATAATAGGGGTAATAATGCATGTTATACTGATAATAATATAAGTTATAAGTATAAGTATTATAGTTCTAACGATAATAACTGTATAATATGGGTAATAATGCATAACATATTGATAAAATTAGGAGTAATAAGTATAATTATTATAGTTCTAGCGATAATAACTGCACAATATCGGTAATAGTGCATGTTATATTGATAATATTGGGAGTAATAAGTATATTTATTATAGTTCTGACTATAATAACAGTATAATATGGGTGATAATGCATGTTATATTGATAATATTGGGAGTAATAAGTATATTTATTATAGTTCTGACGATAATAACTGTATAATATGGGTAATAATGCATGTTATATTGATAATATTTTGAGTCATAAGTATAATTATTGTAGTTCTCGCGATAATAACTGCATAATAGGGGTAATAATGCATGTTATACTGATAATAATATAAGTAATAAGTATAACTATTATAGTTCTAACGATAATAACTGTATAATATGGGTAATAATGCATGTTATATTGATAATATTCGGAGTAATAAGTATAATTATTATATTTCTGGCGATAATAACTGCATAATATGGGTAACAATGCATGTTGTACTGATAATAATATAAGAAACAAGTAAAACTATTATAGTTCTAGCGATAATAACTGCATAACATGGGTAATAATGCATGTTATACTAATAATAATACAAGTAATATGTATAGCTATTATAGTTCTAGCGATAATAACTGCATAATAGGGGTAATAATGCATGTTATACTGATAATAATGTACGTAATAAGTATAGTTATTTTAGTTCTCGCGATAATAACTGCTTAATATGGGTAATAATGCATAACATATTGATAAAATTAGGAGTAATAAGTATAATTATTATAGTTCTAGCGATAATAACTGCAGAATAGTTGTAATAATGCATGATATATTGATAATATCGCGAGTAATAAGTATAATTATCATAGTTCTAGCAATAAGAACTGCATAATATGGGTAATAATGCATGTTATACTGATAATAATGTACGTAATAAGTATAATTATTGTGGTTCTAGCGATAATAACTGTGTAATATGGGTAATAATGCATAACATATTGATAAAATTAGGAGTAATAAGTATAATTATTATAGTTCTAGCGATAATAACTGCACAATATCGATAATAGTGCATGTTATATTGATAATATTGGGAGTAATAAGTATATTTATTATAGTTCTAGCGATAATAACTGAATGATATGGGTAATAATGCATGTTATATTGATAAAATTAGGAGTAATAAGTATAATTATTATAGTTCTAGCGATAATAACTGCATAATAGGGGTAATAATGCATGTTATACTGATAATAATATAAGTAATAAGTATAACTATTATAGTTCTAGCGATAATAACTGTATAATATGGGTAATAGTGTATGTTATATTGATAATATTGGGAGTAATAAGTATATTTATTATAGTTCTGACGATAATAACAGTATGATATGGGTAATAATGCATGTTATATTGATAATATTGGGAGTAATAAGTATATTTATTATAGTTCTGACGATAATAACTGTATAATATGGGTAATAATGCATAACATATTAATAAAATTAGGAGTAATAAGTATATTTATTATAGTTCTGACGATAATAACAGTATAATATGGGTAATAATGCATGGTATATTGATAATATTTGGAGTGTTAAGTATAATTATTGTAGTTCTCGCGATAATAACTGCATAATATGGGTAATAATGCATGTTATATTGATAATATTGGGAGTAATAAGAATATTTATTGTAGTTCTCGCGATAATAACTGCTTAATATGGGTAATAATGCATAACATATTGATAAAATTAGGAGTAATAGGTATAATTATTATAGTTCTAGCGATAATAACAGTATAATATTATTAATAATGCATAACATATTGATAAAATTAGGAGTAATCAGTATAATAATTATAGTTCTAGCGATAATAACTGCATAATATCGGTAATAGTGTATGTTATATTGATAATATTGGGAGTAATAAGTATATTTATTATAGTTCTGACGATAATAACTGTATAATATGGGTAATAATGCATGTTATATTGATAGTATTTGGAGTCATAAGTATTATTATTGTAGTTCTCGCGATAATAACTGCATAATATGGGTAATAATGCATGTTATATTGATAATATTGGGAGTAATAAGAATAATTATTGTAGTTCTCGCGATAATAACTGCTTAATATGGGTAATAATGCATAACATATTGATAAAATTAGGAGTAATAAGTATAATTATTATAGTTCTAGCGATAATAAGTGCATAATAGGGGTAATAATGCATGATATATTGATAATATTGCGAGTAATAAGTATAATTATCATAGTTCTAGCAATAATAACTGCATAATAGGGGTAATAATGCATGATATATTGATAATATTGCGAGTAATAAGTATAATTATCATAGTTCTAGCAATAATAACTGCATAATATGGGTAATAATGCATGTTATATTGATAAAATGAGAAGTAATGAGTATAATTATTATAGTTCTGGCGATAATAACTGTATAATATGGGTAATAATGCATAACATATTGATCAAATTAGGAGTATTAAGTATAATTATTATAGCTCTAGCGATAATAACTGTATAATATGGGTAATAATGCATGTTATACTAATAATAATATAAGTAATATGTATAACTATTATTGTTCTAGCGATAATAACTGTATAATATGATTAATAATGCATAACATATTGATAAAATTAGGAGTAATCAGTATAATTATTATAGTTCTAGCGATAATAACTGCATAATATCGGTAATAGTGTATGTTATATTGATAATATTGGGAGTAATAAGTATATTTATTATAGTTCTGACGATAATAACAGTATAATATGGGTAATAATGCATGTTATATTGATAATATTTGGAGTGTTAAGTATAATTATTGTAGTTCTCGCGATAATAACTGCATAATATGGGTAATAATGCATGTTATATTGATAATATTGGGAGTAATAAGAATAATTATTGTAGTTCTCGCGATAATAACTGCTTAATATGGGTAATAATGCATAACATATTGATAAAATTAGGAGTAATAAGTATAATTATTATAGTTCTAGCGATAATAACTGCATAATAGGGGTAATAATGCATGATATATTGATAATATTGCGAGTAATAAGTATAATTATCATAGTTCTAGCAATAATAACTGTATAATATGGGTAATAATGCATAACATATTGATAAAATTAGGAGTATTAAGTATAATTATTATAGCTCTAGCGATAATAACTGCATAATAGGGGTAATAATACATGTTATACTGATAATAATATAAGTAATAAGTATAACTATTATAGTTCTAACGATAATAACTGTATAATATGGGTAATAATGCATGTTATACTAATAATAATATAAGTAATATGTATAACTATTATAGTTCTAGCGATAATAACTGTATAATATGATTAATAATGCATAACATATTGATAAAATTAGGAGTAATCAGTATAATTATTATAGTTCTAGCGTTAATAACTGCATAATATCGGTAATAGTGTATGTTATATTGATAATATTGGGAGTAATAAGTATATTTATTATAGTTCTGACGATAATAACAGTATAATACGGGTAATAATGCATGTTATATTGATAATTTTGGGAGTAATAAGTATATTTATTATAGTTCTGACGATAATAACAGTATAATATGGGTAATAATGCATGTTATATTGACAATATTTGGAGTGTTAAGTATAATTATTGTAGTTCTCGCGATAATAACTGCATAATATGGGTAATAATGCATGTTATATTGATAATATTGGGAGTAATAAGAATAATTATTGTAGTTCTCGCGATAATAACTGCTTAATATGGGTAATAATGCATAACATATTGATAAAATTAGGAGTAATAAGTATATTTATTATAGTTCTGACGATAATAACAGTATAATATGGGTAATAATGCATGGTATATTGATAATATTTGGAGTGTTAAGTATAATTATTGTAGTTCTCGCGATAATAACTGCATAATATGGGTAATAATGCATGTTATATTGATAATATTGGGAGTAATAAGAATATTTATTGTAGTTCTCGCGATAATAACTGCTTAATATGGGTAATAATGCATAACATATTGATAAAATTAGGAGTAATAAGTATAATTATTATAGTTCTAGCGATAATAACTGCATAATAGGGGTAATAATGCATGATATATTGATAATATTGCGAGTAATAAGTATAATTATCATAGTTCTAGCAATAATAACTGCATAATATGGGTAATAATGCATGTTATATTGATAAAATGAGAAGTAATGAGTATAATTATTATAGTTCTGGCGATAATAACTGTATAATATGGGTAATAATGCATAACATATTGATCAAATTAGGAGTATTAAGTATAATTATTATAGCTCTAGCGATAATAACTGTATAATATGGGTAATAATGCATGTTATACTAATAATAATATAAGTAATATGTATAACTATTATTGTTCTAGCGATAATAACTGTATAATATGATTAATAATGCATAACATATTGATAAAATTAGGAGTAATCAGTATAATTATTATAGTTCTAGCGATAATAACTGCATAATATCGGTAATAGTGTATGTTATATTGATAATATTGGGAGTAATAAGTATATTTATTATAGTTCTGACGATAATAACAGTATAATACGGGTAATAATGCATGTTATATTGATAATATTTGGAGTGTTAAGTATAATTATTGTAGTTCTCGCGATAATAACTGCATAATATGGGTAATAATGCATGTTATATTGATAATAATATAAGTAATATGTATAACTATTATTGTTCTAGCGATAATAACTGTATAATATGATTAATAATGCATAACATATTGATAAAATTAGGAGTAATCAGTATAATTATTATAGTTCTTGCGATAATAACTGCATAATATCGGTAATAGTGTATGTTATATTGATAATATTGGGAGTAATAAGTATATTTATTATAGTTCTGACGATAATAACAGTATAATATGGGTAATAATGCATGTTATATTGATAATATTTGGAGTGTTAAGTATAATTATTGTAGTTCTCGCGATAATAACTGCATAATATGGGTAATAATGCATGTTATATTGATAGTATTGGGAGTAATAAGAATAATTATTGTAGTTCTCGCGATAATAACTGCTTAATATGGGTAATAATGCATAACATATTGTTAAAATTAGGAGTAATAAGTATAATTATTATAGTTCTAGCGATAATAACTGCATAATAGGGGTAATAATGCATGATATATTGATAATATTGCGAGTAATAAGTATAATTATCATAGTTCTAGCAATAATAACTGTATAATATGGGTAATAATGCATAACATATTGATAAAATTAGGAGTATTAAGTATAATTATTATAGCTCTAGCGATAATAACTGCATAATAGGGGTAATAATACATGTTATACTGATAATAATATAAGTAATAAGTATAACTATTATAGTTCTAACGATAATAACTGTATAATATGGGTAATAATGCATGTTATACTAATAATAATATAAGTAATATGTATAACTATTATAGTTCTAGCGATAATAACTGTATAATATGATTAATAATGCATAACATATTGATAAAATTAGGAGTAATCAGTATAATTATTATAGTTCTAGCGTTAATAACTGCATAATATCGGTAATAGTGTATGTTATATTGATAATATTGGGAGTAATAAGTATATTTATTATAGTTCTGACGATAATAACAGTATAATACGGGTAATAATGCATGTTATATTGATAATTTTGGGAGTAATAAGTATATTTATTATAGTTCTGACGATAATAACAGTATAATATGGGTAATAATGCATGTTATATTGACAATATTTGGAGTGTTAAGTATAATTATTGTAGTTCTCGCGATAATAACTGCATAATATGGGTAATAATGCATGTTATATTGATAATATTGGGAGTAATAAGAATAATTATTGTAGTTCTCGCGATAATAACTGCTTAATATGGGTAATAATGCATAACATATTGATAAAATTAGGAGTAATAAGTATATTTATTATAGTTCTGACGATAATAACAGTATAATATGGGTAATAATGCATGGTATATTGATAATATTTGGAGTGTTAAGTATAATTATTGTAGTTCTCGCGATAATAACTGCATAATATGGGTAATAATGCATGTTATATTGATAATATTGGGAGTAATAAGAATATTTATTGTAGTTCTCGCGATAATAACTGCTTAATATGGGTAATAATGCATAACATATTGATAAAATTAGGAGTAATAAGTATAATTATTATAGTTCTAGCGATAATAACTGCATAATAGGGGTAATAATGTATGTTATATTGATAATATTGGGAGTAATAAGTATATTTATTATAGTTCTGACGATAATAACAGTATAATATGGGTAATAATGCATGTTATATTGATAATATTTGGAGTGTTAAGTATAATTATTGTAGTTCTCGCGATAATAACTGCATAATATGGGTAATAATGCATGTTATATTGATAGTATTGGGAGTAATAAGAATAATTATTGTAGTTCTCGCGATAATAACTGCTTAATATGGGTAATAATGCATAACATATTGTTAAAATTAGGAGTAATAAGTATAATTATTATAGTTCTAGCGATAATAACTGCATAATAGGGGTAATAATGCATGATATATTGATAATATTGCGAGTAATAAGTATAATTATCATAGTTCTAGCAATAATAACTGTATAATATGGGTAATAATGCATAACATATTGATAAAATTAGGAGTATTAAGTATAATTATTATAGCTCTAGCGATAATAACTGCATAATAGGGGTAATAATACATGTTATACTGATAATAATATAAGTAATAAGTATAACTATTATAGTTCTAACGATAATAACTGTATAATATGGGTAATAATGCATGTTATACTAATAATAATATAAGTAATATGTATAACTATTATAGTTCTAGCGATAATAACTGTATAATATGATTAATAATGCATAACATATTGATAAAATTAGGAGTAATCAGTATAATTATTATAGTTCTAGCGTTAATAACTGCATAATATCGGTAATAGTGTATGTTATATTGATAATATTGGGAGTAATAAGTATATTTATTATAGTTCTGACGATAATAACAGTATAATACGGGTAATAATGCATGTTATATTGATAATTTTGGGAGTAATAAGTATATTTATTATAGTTCTGACGATAATAACAGTATAATATGGGTAATAATGCATGTTATATTGACAATATTTGGAGTGTTAAGTATAATTATTGTAGTTCTCGCGATAATAACTGCATAATATGGGTAATAATGCATGTTATATTGATAATATTGGGAGTAATAAGAATAATTATTGTAGTTCTCGCGATAATAACTGCTTAATATGGGTAATAATGCATAACATATTGATAAAATTAGGAGTAATAAGTATATTTATTATAGTTCTGACGATAATAACAGTATAATATGGGTAATAATGCATGGTATATTGATAATATTTGGAGTGTTAAGTATAATTATTGTAGTTCTCGCGATAATAACTGCATAATATGGGTAATAATGCATGTTATATTGATAATATTGGGAGTAATAAGAATATTTATTGTAGTTCTCGCGATAATAACTGCTTAATATGGGTAATAATGCATAACATATTGATAAAATTAGGAGTAATAAGTATAATTATTATAGTTCTAGCGATAATAACTGCATAATAGGGGTAATAATGCATGATATATTGATAATATTGCGAGTAATAAGTATAATTATCATAGTTCTAGCAATAATAACTGCATAATATGGGTAATAATGCATGTTATATTGATAAAATGAGAAGTAATGAGTATAATTATTATAGTTCTGGCGATAATAACTGTATAATATGGGTAATAATGCATAACATATTGATCAAATTAGGAGTATTAAGTATAATTATTATAGCTCTAGCGATAATAACTGTATAATATGGGTAATAATGCATGTTATACTAATAATAATATAAGTAATATGTATAACTATTATTGTTCTAGCGATAATAACTGTATAATATGATTAATAATGCATAACATATTGATAAAATTAGGAGTAATCAGTATAATTATTATAGTTCTAGCGATAATAACTGCATAATATCGGTAATAGTGTATGTTATATTGATAATATTGGGAGTAATAAGTATATTTATTATAGTTCTGACGATAATAACAGTATAATACGGGTAATAATGCATGTTATATTGATAATATTTGGAGTGTTAAGTATAATTATTGTAGTTCTCGCGATAATAACTGCATAATATGGGTAATAATGCATGTTATATTGATAATATTGGGAGTAATAAGAATAATTATTGTAGTTCTCGCGATAATAACTGCTTAATATGGGTAATAATGCATAACATATTGATAAAATTAGGAGTAATAAGTATAATTATTATAGTTCTAGCGATAATAACTGCATAATAGGGGTAATAATGCATGATATATTGATAATATTGCGAGTAATAAGTATAATTATCATAGTTCTAGCAATAATAACTGTATAATATGGGTAATAATGCATAACATATTGATAAAATTAGGAGTAATAAGTATAATTATTATAGTTCTAGCGATTATAACTGCACAATATCGATAATAGTGCATGTTATATTGATAATATTGGGAGTAATAAGTATATTTATTATAGTTCTAGCGATAATAACTGAATGATATGGGTAATAATGCATAACATATTGATAAAATTAGGAGTAATAAGTATAATTATTATAGTTCTAGCGATAATAACTGCATAATATCGGTAATACTGTATGTTATGTTGATAATATTGGGAGTAATAAGTATATTTATTATAGTTCTGACGATAATAACAGTATAATTTGGGTGATAATGCATGTTATATTGATAGTATTGGGAGTAATAAGTATAATTATTGTAGTTCTAGCGATAATAACTGCAAAATATGGGTAATAATGCATGTTCTATTGATAAAATGAGGAGTAATAAGTATAATTATTATAGTTCTGGCGATAATAAGTGCATAATATGGGTAATAATGCATGTTATATTGATAATATTGGGAGTAATAAGTATAATTATTATATTTCTGGCGATAATAACTGCATAATATGGGTAATAATGCATGTTATATTGATAACATTGGGAGTAATAAGTATAACTATTATAATTCTAGCGATAATAACTGTATAATATGGGTAATAATGCATAACATATTGACGAAATTAGGAGTAATAAGTATAATTATTATAGTTCTAGCGATAATAACTGCATAATATGGGTAATAGTGCATGTTATATTGATAATATTGGGAGTAATAAGTATATTTATTATAGTTCTGACGATAATAACAGTATAATATGGGTAATAATGCATGTTATATTGATAATATTCGGAGTAATAAGTATAATTATTATATTTCTGGCGATAATAACTGCATAATATGGGTATCAATGCATGTTGTACTGATAATAATATAAGAAACAAGTAAAACTATTATAGTTCTAGCGATAATAACTGCATAATATGGGTAATAATGCATGTTATACTAATAATAATACAAGTAATATGTATAACTATTATAGTTCTAGCGTTAATAACTGCATAATAGGGGTAATAATGCATGTTATACTGATAATAATGTACGTAATAAGTATAATTATTTTAGTTCTCGCGATAATAACTGCTTAATATGGGTAATAATGCATAACATATTGATAAAATTAGGAGTAATAAGTATAATTATTATAGTTCTAGCGATAATAACTGCAGAATAGTTGTAATAATGCATGATATTTTGATAATATCGCGAGTAATAAGTATAATTATCATAGTTCTAGCAATAATAACTGCATAATATGGGTAATAATGCATGTTATATTGATAATATGAGGAGTAATAAGTATAATTATTATAGTTCTGACGATAGTAACCGTATAATATGGGTAATAATGCATGTTATATTGATAATATTCGGAGTAATAAGTATAATTATTATATTTCTGGCGATAATAACTGCATAATATGGGTAACAATGCATGTTGTACTGATAATAATATAAGAAACAAGTAAAACTATTATAGTTCTAGCGATAATAACTCCATAATATGGGTAATAATGCATGTTATACTAATAATAATACAAGTAATATGTATAACTATTATAGTTCTAGCGATAATAACTGCATAATAGGGGTAATAATGCATGTTATACTGATAATAATGTACGTAATAAGTATAATTATTGTGGTTCTAGCGATAATAACTGTGTAATATGGGTAATAATGCATAACATATTGATAAAATTAGGAGTAATAAGTATAATTATTATAGTTCTAGCGATAATAACTGCACAATATCGATAATAGTGCATGTTATATTGATAATATTGGGAGTAATAAGTATATTTATTATAGTTCTAGCGATAATAACTGAATGATATGGGTAATAATGCATGTTATATTGATAAAATTAGGAGTAATAAGTATAATTATTATAGTTCTAGCGATAATAACTGCATAATAGGGGTAATAATGCATGTTATACTGATAATAATATAAGTAATAAGTATAACTATTATAGTTCTAGCGATAATAACTGTATAATATGGGTAATAATGCATAACATATTGATAAAATTAGGAGTAATAAGTATAATTATTATAGTTCTAGCGATAATAACTGCACAATATCGGTAATGTGCATGTTATATTGATAATATTGGGAGTAATAAGTATAATTATTATAGTTCGAGCGATAACAACTGCCTAATATGGGTAATAGTGCATGTTACATTGATAAAGTTAGGAGTAATAAGTATAATTATTATAGTTCTGGCGATAATAACTGCATAGTATTGGTAATAATGCATGTAACATTGATAATAGTAAAAGTAATAAGAATAATTATTGTAGTTCTAGCGATAATAACTGCATAATATGGGTAATAATGCATGTTGTACTGATAATAATATAAGAAACAAGTAAAACTATTATAGTTCTGGCGATAATAACTGCATAATATGGGTAATAATGCATGTTATATTGATAAAATCAGGAGTAATAAGTATAATTATTATAGTTCTGGCGATAATAAGTGCATACTATGGGTAATAATGCATGTTATATTGATAATATTGGGAGTAATAAGTATATTTATTATAGTTCTGCCGATAATAACCGTATCGTATGGGTAATAATGCATGTTATATTGATAATATCGGGAGTAATAAGTATATTTATTATAGTTCTGACGATAATAACTGTATAATATGGGTAATAATGCATGTTATATTGATAATATTTGGATTCATAAGTATAATTATTGTAGTTCTCGCGATAATAACTGCATAATATGGGTAATAATGCATGTTATATTGATAATATTGGGAGTAATAAGTATAATTATTGTAGTTCTCGCGATAATAACTGCTTAATATGGAAAATAATGCATAACATGTTGATAAAATTAGGAGTAATAAGTATAATTACTATAGTTCTAGCGATAATAACTGCATAATAGTTGTAATAATGCATGATATATTGATAATATCGCGAGTAATAAGTATAATTATCATAGTTCTAGCAATAATAACTGCATAATATGGGTAATAATGCATGTTATATTGATAATATTGCGAGTACTAAGTATATTTATTATAGTTCTGACGATAATAACCGTATAATATGGGTAATAATGCATGTTATATTGATAATATTCGGAGTAATAAGTATAATTTTTATATTTCTGGCGATAATAACTGCATAATATGGGTAACAATGCATGTTGTACTGATAATAATATAAGAAACAAGTAAAACTATTATAGTTCTAGCGATAATAACTGCATAATATGGGTAATAATGCATGTTATACTAAGAATAATATAAGTAATATGTATAACTATTATAGTTCTAGCGTTAATAACAGTATAATATTATTAATAATGCATAACATATTGATAAAATTAGGAGTAATCAGTATAATAATTATAGTTCTAGCGATAATAACTGCATAATATCGGTAATAGTGTATGTTATATTGATAATATTGGGAGTAATAAGTATATTTATTATAGTTCTGACGATAATAACTGTATAATATGGGTAATAATGCATGTTATATTGATAGTATTTGGAGTCATAAGTATAATTATTGTAGTTCTCGCGATAATAACTGCATAATATGCGTAATAATGCATGTTATATTGATAATATTGGGAGTAATAAGAATAATTATTGTAGTTCTCGCGACAATAACTGCTTAATATGGGTAATAATGCATAACATATTGATAAAATTAGGAGTAATAAGTATAATTATTATAGTTCTAGCGATAATAAGTGCATAATAGGGGTAATAATGCATGATATATTGATAATATTGCGAGTAATAAGTATAATTATCATAGTTCTAGCAATAATAACTGCATAATAGGGGTAATAATGCATGATATATTGATAATATTGCGAGTAATAAGTATAATTATCATAGTTCTAGCAATAATAACTGCATAATATGGGTAATAATGCATGTTACATTGATAAAATGAGAAGTAATAAGTATAATTATTATAGTTCTGGCGATAATAACTGTATAATATGGGTAATAATGCATAACATATTGATAAAATTAGGAGTATTAAGTATAATTATTACAGCTCTAGCGATAATAACTGCATAATAGGGGTAATAATGCATGTTATACTGATAATAATATAAGTTATAAGTATAACTATTATAGTTCTAACGATAATAACTGTATAATATGGGTAATAATGCATAACATATTGATAAAATGAGGAGTAATAAGTATAATTATTATAGTTCTAGCGATAATAACTGCACAATATCGGTAATAGTGCATGTTATATTGATAATATTGGGAGTAATAAGTATATTTATTATAGTTCTGACTATAATAACAGTATAATATGGGTGATAATGCATGTTATATTGATAATATTGGGAGTAATAAGTATATTTATTATAGTTCTGACGATAATAACTGTATAATATGGGTAATAATGCATGTTATATTGATAATATTTTGAGTCATAAGTATAATTATTGTAGTTCTCGCGATAATAACTGCATAATAGGGGTAATAATGCATGTTATACTGATAATAATATAAGTAATAAGTATAACTATTATAGTTCTAACGATAATAACTGTATAATATGGGTAATAATGCATGTTATATTGATAAAATGAGGAGTAATAAGTATAATTCTTATAGTTCTAGCGATAATAACTGCATAATATGGGTAATAATGCATGTTATATTGATAAAATGAGAAGTAATAAGTATAATTATTATAGTTCTGGCGATAATAACTGTATAATATGGGTAATAATGCATAACATATTGATAAAATTAGGAGTATTAAGTATAATTATTATAGCTCTAGCGATAATAACTGCATAATAGGGGTAATAATGCATGTTATACTGATAATAATATAAGTAATAAGTATAACTATTATAGTTCTAGCGATAATAACTGTATAATATGGGTAATAATGCATAACATATTGATAAAATTAGGAGTAATAAGTATAATTATTATAGTTCTAGCGATAATAACTGCACAATATCGGTAATGTGCATGTTATATTGATAATATTGGGAGTAATAAGTATATTTATTATAGTTCTGACGATAATAACAGTATAATATGGGTAATAATGCATGGTATACTGATAATATTGGGAGTAATAAGTATAATTATTGTAGTTCTCGCGATAATAACTGCATAATATGGGTAATAATGCATGTTATATTGATAATATTGGGAGTAATAAGAATATTTATTGTAGTTCTCGCGATAATAACTGCTTAATATGGGTAATAATGCATAACATATTGATAAAATTAGGAGTAATAAGTATAATTATTATAGTTCTAGCGATATTAACTGCATAATAGGGGTAATAATGCATGATATATTGATAATATTGCGAGTAATAAGTATAATTATCATAGTTCTAGCAATAATAACTGTATAATATGGGTAATAATGCATAACATATTGATAAAATTAGGAGTATTAAGTATAATTATTATAGCTCTAGCGATAATAACTGCATAATAGGGGTAATAATGCATGTTATACTGATAATAATATAAGTAATAAGTATAACTATTATAGTTCTAACGATAATAACTGTATAATATGGGTAATAATGCATGTTATACTAATAATAATATAAGTAATATGTATAACTATTATAGTTCTAGCGATAATAACTGTATAATATGATTAATAATGCATAACATATTGATAAAATTAGGAGTAATCAGTATAATTATTATAGTTCTAGCGTTAATAACTGCATAATATCGGTAATAGTGTATGTTATATTGATAATATTGGGAGTAATAAGTATATTTATTATAGTTCTGACGATAATAACAGTATGATATGGGTAATAATGCATGTTATATTGATAATATTGGGAGTAATAAGTATATTTATTATAGTTCTGACGATAATAACTGTATAATATGGGTAATAATGCATAACATATTAATAAAATTAGGAGTAATAAGTATATTTATTACAGTTCTGACGATAATAACAGTATAATATGGGTAATAATGCATGGTATATTGATAATATTTGGAGTGTTAAGTATAATTATTGTAGTTCTCGCGATAATAACTGCATAATATGGGTAATAATGCATGTTATATTGATAATATTGGGAGTAATAAGAATATTTATTGTAGTTCTCGCGATAATAACTGCTTAATATGGGTAATAATGCATAACATATTGATAAAATTAGGAGTAATAAGTATAATTATTATAGTTCTAGCGATAATAACAGTATAATATTATTAATAATGCATAACATATTGATAAAATTAGGAGTAATCAGTATAATAATTATAGTTCTAGCGATAATAACTGCATAATATCGGTAATAGTGTATGTTATATTGATAATATTGGGAGTAATAAGTATATTTATTATAGTTCTGACGATAATAACTGTATAATATGGGTAATAATGCATGTTATATTGATAGTATTTGGAGTCATAAGTATAATTATTGTAGTTCTCGCGATAATAACTGCATAATATGGGTAATAATGCATGTTATATTGATAATATTGGGAGTAATAAGAATAATTATTGTAGTTCTCGCGATAATAACTGCTTAATATGGGTAATAATGCATAACATATTGATAAAATTAGGAGTAATAAGTATAATTATTATAGTTCTAGCGATAATAAGTGCATAATAGGGGTAATAATGCATGATATATTGATAATATTGCGAGTAATAAGTATAATTATCATAGTTCTAGCAATAATAACTGCATAATAGGGGTAATAATGCATGATATATTGATAATATTGCGAGTAATAAGTATAATTATCATAGTTCTAGCAATAATAACTGCATAATATGGGTAATAATGCATGTTATATTGATAAAATGAGAAGTAATGAGTATAATTATTATAGTTCTGGCGATAATAACTGTATAATATGGCTAATAATGCATAACATATTGATCAAATTAGGAGTATTAAGTATAATTATTATAGCTCTAGCGATAATAACTGTATAATATGGGTAATAATGCATGTTATACTAATAATAATATAAGTAATATGTATAACTATTATTGTTCTAGCGATAATAACTGTATAATATGATTAATAATGCATAACATATTGATAAAATTAGGAGTAATCAGTATAATTATTATAGTTCTAGCGATAATAACTGCATAATATCGGTAATAGTGTATGTTATATTGATAATATTGGGAGTAATAAGTATATTTATTATAGTTCTGACGATAATAACAGTATAATATGGGTAATAATGCATGTTATATTGATAATATTTGGAGTGTTAAGTATAATTATTGTAGTTCTCGCGATAATAACTGCATAATATGGGTAATAATGCATGTTATATTGATAATATTGGGAGTAATAAGAATAATTATTGTAGTTCTCGCGATAATAACTGCTTAATATGGGTAATAATGCATAACATATTGATAAAATTAGGAGTAATAAGTATAATTATTATAGTTCTAGCGATAATAACTGCATAATAGGGGTAATAATGCATGATATATTGATAATATTGCGAGTAATAAGTATAATTATCATAGTTCTAGCAATAATAACTGTATAATATGGGTAATAATGCATAACATATTGATAAAATTAGGAGTATTAAGTATAATTATTATAGCTCTAGCGATAATAACTGCATAATAGGGGTAATAATGCATGTTATACTGATAATAATATAAGTAATAAGTATAACTATTATAGTTCTAACGATAATAACTGTATAATATGGGTAATAATGCATGTTATACTAATAATAATATAAGTGATATGTATAACTATTATAGTTCTAGCGATAATAACTGTATAATATGATTAATAATGCATAACATATTGATAAAATTAGGAGTAATCAGTATAATTATTATAGTTCTAGCGTTAATAACTGCATAATATCGGTAATAGTGTATGTTATATTGATAATATTGGGAGTAATAAGTATATTTATTATAGTTCTGACGATAATAACAGTATAATACGGGTAATAATGCATGTTATATTGATAATTTTGGGAGTAATAAGTATATTTATTATAGTTCTGACGATAATAACAGTATAATATGGGTAATAATGCATGTTATATTGACAATATTTGGAGTGTTAAGTATAATTATTGTAGTTCTCGCGATAATAACTGCATAATATGGGTAATAATGCATGTTATATTGATAATATTGGGAGTAATAAGAATAATTATTGTAGTTCTCGCGATAATAACTGCTTAATATGGGTAATAATGCATAACATATTGATAAAATTAGGAGTAATAAGTATATTTATTATAGTTCTGACGATAATAACAGTATAATATGGGTAATAATGCATAACATATTGATAAAATTAGGAGTATTAAGTATAATTATTATAGCTCTAGCGATAATAACTGCATAATAGGGGTAATAATGCATGTTATACTGATAATAATATAAGTAATAAGTATAACTATTATAGTTCTAACGATAATAACTGTATAATATGGGTAATAATGCATGTTATACTAATAATAATATAAGTAATATGTATAACTATTATAGTTCTAGCGATAATAACTGTATAATATGATTAATAATGCATAACATATTGATAAAATTAGGAGTAATCAGTATAATTATTATAGTTCTAGCGTTAATAACTGCATAATATCGGTAATAGTGTATGTTATATTGATAATATTGGGAGTAATAAGTATATTTATTATAGTTCTGACGATAATAACAGTATAATACGGGTAATAATGTGTGTTATATTGATAATTTTGGGAGTAATAAGTATATTTATTATAGTTCTGACGATAATAACAGTATAATATGGGTAATAATGCATGTTATATTGACAATATTTGGAGTGTTAAGTATAATTATTGTAGTTCTCGCGATAATAACTGCATAATATGGGTAATAATGCATGTTATATTGATAATATTGGGAGTAATAAGAATAATTATTGTAGTTCTCGCGATAATAACTGCTTAATATGGGTAATAATGCATAACATATTGATAAAATTAGGAGTAATAAGTATATTTATTATAGTTCTGACGATAATAACAGTATAATATGGGTAATAATGCATGGTATATTGATAATATTTGGAGTGTTAAGTATAATTATTGTAGTTCTCGCGATAATAACTGCATAATATGGGTAATAATGCATGTTATATTGATAATATTGGGAGTAATAAGAATATTTATTGTAGTTCTCGCGATAATAACTGCTTAATATGGGTAATAATGCATAACATATTGATAAAATTAGGAGTAATAAGTATAATTATTATAGTTCTAGCGATAATAACTGCATAATAGGGGTAATAATGCATGATATATTGATAATATTGCGAGTAATAAGTATAATTATCATAGTTCTAGCAATAATAACTGTATAATATGGGTAATAATGCATAACATATTGATAAAATTAGGAGTATTAAGTATAATTATTATAGCTCTAGCGATAATAACTGCATAATAGGGGTAATAATGCATGTTATACTGATAATAATATAAGTAATAAGTATAACTATTATAGTTCTAACGATAATAACTGTATAATATGGGTAATAATGCATGTTATACTAATAATAATATAAGTAATATGTATAACTATTATAGTTCTAGCGATAATAACTGTATAATATGATTAATAATGCATAACATATTGATAAAATTAGGAGTAATCAGTATAATTATTATAGTTCTAGCGTTAATAACTGCATAATATCGGTAATAGTGTATGTTATATTGATAATATTGGGAGTAATAAGTATATTTATTATAGTTCTGACGATAATAACAGTATAATATGGGTAATAATGCATGTTATATTGATAATATTGGGAGTAATAAGTATATTTATTATAGTTCTGACGATAATAACTGTATAATATGGGTAATAATGCATAACATATTAATAAAATTAGGAGTAATAAGTATATTTATTATAGTTCTGACGATAATAACAGTATAATATGGGTAATAATGCATGGTATATTGATAATATTTGGAGTGTTAAGTATAATTATTGTAGTTCTCGCGATAATAACTGCATAATATGGGTAATAATGCATGTTATATTGATAATATTGGGAGTAATAAGAATATTTATTGTAGTTCTCGCGATAATAACTGCTTAATATGGGTAGTAATGCATAACATATTGATAAAATTAGGAGTAATAAATATAATTATTATAGTTCTAGCGATAATAACTGCATAATAGGGGTAATAATGCATGATATATTGATAATATTGCGAGTAATAAGTATAATTATCATAGTTCTAGCAATAATAACTGCATAATATGGGTAATAATGCATGTTATATTGATAAAATGAGAAGTAATGAGTATAATTATTATAGTTCTGGCGATAATAACTGTATAATATGGGTAATAATGCATAACATATTGATCAAATTAGCAGTATTAAGTATAATTATTATAGCCCTAGCCATAATAACTGTATAATATGGGTAATAATGCATGTTATACTAATAATAATATAAGTAATATGTATAACTATTATTGTTCTAGCGATAATAACTGTATAATATGATTAATAATGCATAACATATTGATAAAATTAGGAGTAATCAGTATAATTATTATAGTTCTAGCGATAATAACTGCATAATATCGGTAATAGTGTATGTTATATTGATAATATTGGGAGTAATAAGTATATTTATTATAGTTCTGACGATAATAACAGTATAATATGGGTAATAATGCATGTTATATTGATAATATTTGGAGTGTTAAGTATAATTATTGTAGTTCTCGCGATAATAACTGCATAATATGGGTAATAATGCATGTTATATTGATAATATTGGGAGTAATAAGAATAATTATTGTAGTTCTCGCGATAATAACTGCTTAATATGGGTAATAATGCATAACATATTGATAAAATTAGGAGTAATAAGTATAATTATTATAGTTCTAGCGATAATAACTGCATAATAGGGGTAATAATGCATGATATATTGATAATATTGCGAGTAATAAGTATAATTATCATAGTTCTAGCAATAATAACTGTATAATATGGGTAATAATGCATAACATATTGATAAAATTAGGAGTATTAAGTATAATTATTATAGCTCTAGCGATAATAACTGCATAATAGGGGTAATAATGCATGTTATACTGATAATAATATAAGTAATAAGTATAACTATTATAGTTCTAACGATAATAACTGTATAATATGGGTAATAATGCATGTTATACTAATAATAATATAAGTAATATGTATAACTATTATAGTTCTAGCGATAATAACTGTATAATATGATTAATAATGCATAACATATTGATAAAATTAGGAGTAATCAGTATAATTATTATAGTTCTAGCGTTAATAACTGCATAATATCGGTAATAGTGTATGTTATATTGATAATATTGGGAGTAATAAGTATATTTATTATAGTTCTGACGATAATAACAGTATAATATGGGTAATAATGCATGTTATATTGATAATATTGGGAGTAATAAGTATATTTATTATAGTTCTGACGATAATAACTGTATAATATGGGTAATAATGCATAACATATTAATAAAATTAGGAGTAATAAGTATATTTATTATAGTTCTGACGATAATAACAGTATAATATGGGTAATAATGCATGGTATATTGATAATATTTGGAGTGTTAAGTATAATTATTGTAGTTCTCGCGATAATAACTGCATAATATGGGTAATAATGCATGTTATATTGATAATATTGGGAGTAATAAGAATATTTATTGTAGTTCTCGCGATAATAACTGCTTAATATGGGTAATAATGCATAACATATTGATAAAATTAGGAGTAATAAGTATAATTATTATAGTTCTAGCGATAATAACTGCATAATAGGGGTAATAATGCATGATATATTGATAATATTGCGAGTAATAAGTATAATTATCATAGTTCTAGCAATAATAACTGCATAATATGGGTAATAATGCATGTTATATTGATAAAATGAGAAGTAATGAGTATAATTATTATAGTTCTGGCGATAATAACTGTATAATATGGGTAATAATGCATAACATATTGATCAAATTAGGAGTATTAAGTATAATTATTATAGCTCTAGCGATAATAACTGTATAATATGGGTAATAATGCATGTTATACTAATAATAATATAAGTAATATGTATAACTATTATTGTTCTAGCGATAATAACTGTATAATATGATTAATAATGCATAACATATTGATAAAATTAGGAGTAATCAGTATAATTATTGTAGTTCTAGCGATAATAACTGCATAATATCGGTAATAGTGTATGTTATATTGATAATATTGGGAGTAATAAGTATATTTATTATAGTTCTGACGATAATAACAGTATAATATGGGTAATAATGCATGTTATATTGATAATATTTGGAGTGTTAAGTATAATTATTGTAGTTCTCGCGATAATAACTGCATAATATGGGTAATAATGCATGTTATATTGATAATAATGGGAGTAATAAGAATAATTATTGTGGTTCTAGCGATAATAACTGTATAATATGGGTAATAATGCATAACATATTGATAAAATTAGGAGTAATAAGTATAATTATTATAGTTCTAGCGATAATAACTGCACAATATCGATAATAGTGCATGTTATATTGATAATATTGGGAGTAATAAGTATATTTATTATAGTTCTAGCGATAATAACTGAATGATATGGGTAATAATGCATGTTATATTGATAAAATTAGGAGTAATAAGTATAATTATTATAGTTCTAGCGATAATAACTGCATAATAGGGGTAATAATGCATGTTATACTGATAATAATATAAGTAATAAGTATAACTATTATAGTTCTAGCGATAATAACTGTATAATATGGGAAATAATGCATAAGATATTGATAAAATTAGGAGTAATAAGTATAATTATTATAGTTCTAGCGATAATAACTGCACAATATCGGTAATGTGCATGTTATATTGATAATATTGGGAGTAATAAGTATAATTATTATAGTTCGAGCGATAACAACTGCCTAATATGGGTAATAGTGCATGTTACATTGATAAAGTTAGGAGTAATAAGTATAATTATTATAGTTCTGGCGATAATAACTGCATAGTATTGGTAATAATGCATGTAACATTGATAATAGTCAAAGTAATAAGAATAATTATTGTAGTTCTAGCGATAATAACTGCATAATATGGGTAATAATGCATGTTGTACTGATAATAATATAAGAAACAAGTAAAACTATTATAGTTCTGGCGATAATAACTGTATAATATGGGTAATAATGCATGTTATATTGATAATATTTGGATTCATAAGTATAATTATTGTAGTTCTCGCGATAATAACTGCATAATATGGGTAATAATGCATGTTATATTGATAATATTGGGAGTAATAAGTATAATTATTGTAGTTCTCGCGATAATAACTGCTTAATATGGGAAATAATGCATAACATATTGATAAAATTAGGAGTAATAAGTATAATTACTATAGTTCTAGCGATAATAACTGCATAATAGTTGTAATAATGCATGATATATTGATAATATCGCGAGTAATAAGTATAATTATCATAGTTCTAGCAATAATAACTGCATAATATGGGTAATAATGCATGTTATATTGATAATATTGCGAGTAATAAGTATATTTATTATAGTTCTGACGATAATAACCGTATAATATGGGTAATAATGCATGTTATATTGATAATATTCGCAGTAATAAGTATAATTTTTATATTTCTGGCGATAATAACTGCATAATATGGGTAACAATGCATGTTGTACTGATAATAATATAAGAAACAAGTAAAACTATTATAGTTCTAGCGATAATAACTGCATAATATGGGTAATAATGCATGTTATACTAAGAATAATATAAGTAATATGTATAACTATTATAGTTCTAGCGATAATAACAGTATAATATTATTAATAATGCATAACATATTGATAAAATTAGGAGTAATCAGTATAATAATTATAGTTCTAGCGATAATAACTGCATAATATCGGTAATAGTGTATGTTATATTGATAATATTGGGAGTAATAAGTATATTTATTATAGTTCTGACGATAATAACTGTATAATATGGGTAATAATGCATGTTATATTGATAGTATTTGGAGTCATAAGTATAATTATTGTAGTTCTCGCGATAATAACTGCTTAATATGGGTAATAATGCATAACATATTGATAAAATTAGGAGTAATAAGTATAATTATTATAGTTCTAGCGATAATAAGTGCATAATAGGGGTAATAATGCATGATATATTGATAATATTGCGAGTAATGAGTATAATTATCATAGTTCTAGCAATAATAACTGCATAATAGTTGTAATAATGCATGATATATTGATAATATTGCGAGTAATAAGTATAATTATCATAGTTCTAGCAATAATAACTGCATACTAGGGGTAATAATGCATGATATATTGATAATATTGCGAGTAATAAGTATAATTATCATAGTTCTAGCAATAATAACTGCATAATATGGGTAATAATGCATGTTACATTGATAAAATGAGAAGTAATAAGTATAATTATTATAGTTCTGGCGATAATAACTGTATAATATGGGTAATAATGCATAACATATTGATAAAATTAGGAGTATTAAGTATAATTATTATAGCTCTAGCGATAATAACTGCATAATAGGGGTAATAATGCATGTTATACTGATAATAATACAAGTAATAAGTATAACTATTATAGTTCTAGCGATAATAACTGTATAATATGGGTAATAATGCATAACATATTGATAAAATTAGGAGAAATAAGTATAATTATTATAGTTCTAGCGATAATAACTGCACAATATCGGTAATGTGCATGTTATATTGATAATATTGGGAGTAATAAGTATATTTATTATAGTTCTGACGATAATAACAGTATAATATGGGTAATAATGCATGGTATATTGATAATATTGGGAGTAATAAGTATAATTATTGTAGTTCTCGCGATAATAACTGCATAATATGGGTAATAATGCATGTTATATTGATAATATTGGGAGCAATAAGAATATTTATTGTAGTTCTCGCGATAATAACTGCTTAATATGGGTAATAATGCATAACATATTGATAAAATTAGGAGTAATAAGTATAATTATTATAGTTCTAGCGATAATAACTGCATAATAGGGGTAATAATGCATGATATATTGATAATATTGCGAGTAATAAGTATAATTATCATAGTTCTAGCAATAATAACTGCATAATATGGGTAATAATGCATGTTATATTGATAAAATGAGGAGTAATAAGTATAATTCTTATAGTTCTAGCGATAATAACTGCATAATATGGGTAACAATGCATGTTATATTGATAAAATGAGAAGTAATAAGTATAATTATTATAGTTCTGGCGATAATAACTGTATAATATGGGTAATAATGCATAACATATTGATAAAATTAGGAGTATTAAGTATAATTATTATAGCTCTAGCGATAATAACTGCATAATAGGGGTAATAATGCATGTTATACTGATAATAATATAAGTAATGAGTATAACTATTATAGTTCTAACGATAATAACTGTATAATATGGGTAATAATGCATGTTATACTAATAATAATATAAGTAATATGTATAACTATTATAGTTCTAGCGATAATAACTGTATAATATGATTAATAATGCATAACATATTGATAAAATTAGGAGTAATCAGTATAATTATTATAGTTCTAGCGTTAATAACTGCATAATATCGGTAATAGTGTATGTTATATTGATAATATTGGGAGTAATAAGTATATTTATTATAGTTCTGACGATAATAACAGTATAATATGGGTAATAATGCATGTTATATTGATAATATTGGGAGTAATAAGTATATTTATTATAGTTCTGACGATAATAACTGTATAATATGGGTAATAGTGCATAACATATTAATAAAATTAGGAGTAATAAGTGTATTTATTATAGTTCTGACGATAATAACAGTATAATATGGGTAATAATGCATGGTATATTGATAATATTGGGAGTAATAAGTATAATTATTGTAGTTCTCGCGATAATAACTGCATAATATGGGTAATAATGCATGTTATATTGATAATATTGGGAGCAATAAGAATATTTATTGTAGTTCTCGCGATAATAACTGCTTAATATGGGTAATAATGCATAACATATTGATAAAATTAGGAGTAATAAGTATAATTATTATAGTTCTAGCGATAATAACTGCATAATAGGGGTAATAATGCATGATATATTGATAATATTGCGAGTAATAAGTATAATTATCATAGTTCTAGCAATAATAACTGCATAATATGGGTAATAATGCATGTTATATTGATAAAATGAGGAGTAATAAGTATAATTCTTATAGTTCTAGCGATAATAACTGCATAATATGGGTAACAATGCATGTTATATTGATAAAATGAGAAGTAATAAGTATAATTATTATAGTTCTGGCGATAATAACTGTATAATATGGGTAATAATGCATAACATATTGATAAAATTAGGAGAATTAAGTATAATTATTATAGCTCTAGCGATAATAACTGCATAATAGGGGTAATAATGCATGTTATACTGATAATAATATAAGTAATGAGTATAACTATTATAGTTCTAACGATAATAACTGTATAATATGGGTAATAATGCATGTTATACTAATAATAATATAAGTAATATGTATAACTATTATAGGTCTAGCGATAATAACTGTATAATATGATTAATAATGCATAACATATTGATAAAATTAGGAGTAATCAGTATAATTATTATAGTTCTAGCGTTAATAACTGCATAATATCGGTAATAGTGTATGTTATATTGATAATATTGGGAGTAATAAGTATATTTATTATAGTTCTGACGATAATAACAGTATAATATGGGTAATAATGCATGTTATATTGATAATATTGGGAGTAATAAGTATATTTATTATAGTTCTGACGATAATAACTGTATAATATGGGTAATAGTGCATAACATATTAATAAAATTAGGAGTAATAAGTGTATTTATTATAGTTCTGACGATAATAACAGTATAATATGGGTAATAATGCATGGTATATTGATAATATTGGGAGTAATAAGTATAATTATTGTAGTTCTCGCGATAATAACTGCATAATATGGGTAATAATGCATGTTATATTGATAATATTGGGAGTAATAAGAATATTTATTGTAGTTCTCGCGATAATAACTGCTTAATATGGGTAATAATGCATAACATATTGATAAAATTAGGAGTAATAAGTATAATTATTATAGTTCTAGCGATAATAACTGCATAATAGGGGTAATAATGCATGATATATTGATAATATTGCGAGTAATAAGTATAATTATCATATTTCGAGCAATAATAACTGCATAATATGGGTAATAATGCATGTTATATTGATAAAATAAGAAGTAATGAGTATAATTATTATAGTTCTGGGGATAATAACTGTATAATATGGGTAATAATGCATAACATATTGATAAAATTAGGAGTATTAAGTATAATTATTATAGCTCTAGCGATAATAACTGCATAATACGGGTAATAATGCATGTTACACTGATAATAATATAAGTAATAAGTATAACTATTATAGTTCTAACGATAATAACTGTATAATATGGGTAATAATGCATGTTATACTAATAATAATATAAGTAATATGTATAACTATTATAGTTCTAGCGATAATAACTGTATAATATGATTAATAATGCATAACATATTGATAAAATTAGGAGTAATCAGTATAATTATTATAGTTCTAGCGATAATAACTGCATAATATCGGTAATAGTGTATGTTATATTCATAATATTGGGAGTAATAAGTATATTTATTATAGTTCTGACGATAATAACAGTATAATATGGGTGATAATGCATGTTATATTGATAATATTGGGAGTTATAAGTATAATTATTGTAGTTCTAGCGATAATAACTGCATAATATGGGTAATAATGCATGTTATATTGATAATATTGGGAGTAATAAGTATAATTATTATAGTTCTGGCGATAATAACTGCATAGTATTGGTAATAATGCATGTAACATTGATAATAGTAAAAGTAATAAGAATAATTATTGTAGTTCTAGCGATAATAACTGCATAATATGGGTAATAATGCATGTTGTACTGATAATAATATAAGAAACAAGTAAAACTATTATAGTTCTGGCGATAATAACTGTATAATATGGGTAATAATGCATGTTATATTGATAATATTTGGATTCATAAGTATAATTATTGTAGTTCTCGCGATAATAACTGCATAATATGGGTAATAATGTATGTTATATTGATAATATTGGGAGTAATAAGTATAATTATTGTAGTTCTCGCGATAATAACTGCTTAATATGGGAAATAATGCATAACATATTGATAAAATTAGGAGTAATAAGTATAATTACTATAGTTCTAGCGATAATAACTGCATAATAGTTGTAATAATGCATGATATATTGATAATATCGCGAGTAATAAGTATAATTATCATAGTTCTAGCAATAATAACTGCATAATATGGGTAATAATGCATGTTATATTGATAATATTGCGAGTAATAAGTATATTTATTATAGTTCTGACGATAATAACCGTATAATATGGGTAATAATGCATGTTATATTGATAATATTCGGAGTAATAAGTATAATTTTTATATTTCTGGCGATAATAACTGCATAATATGGGTAACAATGCATGTTGTACTGATAATAATATAAGAAACAAGTAAAACTATTATAGTTCTAGCGATAATAACTGCATAATATGGGTAATAATGCATGTTATACTAAGAATAATATAAGTAATATGTATAACTATTATAGTTCTAGCGATAATAACAGTATAATATTATTAATAATGCATAACATATTGATAAAATTAGGAGTAATCAGTATAATAATTATAGTTCTAGCGATAATAACTGCATAATATCGGTAATAGTGTATGTTATATTGATAATATTGGGAGTAATAAGTATATTTATTATAGTTCTGACGATAATAACTGTATAATATGGGTAATAATGCATGTTATATTGATAGTATTTGGAGTCATAAGTATAATTATTGTAGTTCTCGCGATAATAACTGCTTAATATGGGTAATAATGCATAACATATTGATAAAACTAGGAGTAATAAGTATAATTATTATAGATCTAGCGATAATAAGTGCATAATAGGGGTAATAATGCATGATATATTGATAATATCGCGAGTAATAAGTATAATTATCATAGTTCTAGCAATAATAACTGCATAATATGGGTAATAATGCATGTTATATTGATAATATTGCGAGTAATAAGTATATTTATTATAGTTCTGACGATAATAACCGTATAATATGGGTAATAATGCATGTTATATTGATAATATTCGGAGTAATAAGTATAATTTTTATATTTCTGGCGATAATAACTGCATAATATGGGTAACAATGCATGTTGTACTGATAATAATATAAGAAACAAGTAAAACTATTATAGTTCTAGCGATAATAACTGCATAATAGTTGTAATAATGCATGATATATTGATAATATCGCGAGTAATAAGTATAATTATCATAGTTCTAGCAATAATAACTGCATAATATGGGTAATAATGCATGTTATATTGATAATATTGCGAGTAATAAGTATATTTATTATAGTTCTGACGATAATAACCGTATAATATGGGTAATAATGCATGTTATATTGATAATATTCGGAGTAATAAGTATAATTTTTATATTTCTGGCGATAATAACTGCATAATATGGGTAACAATGCATGTTGTACTGATAATAATATAAGAAACAAGTAAAACTATTATAGTTCTAGCGATAATAACTGCATAATATGGGTAATAATGCATGTTATACTAAGAATAATATAAGTAATATGTATAACTATTATAGTTCTAGCGATAATAACAGTATAATATTATTAATAATGCATAACATATTGATAAAATTAGGAGTAATCAGTATAATAATTATAGTTCTAGCGATAATAACTGCATAATATCGGTAATAGTGTATGTTATATTGATAATATTGGGAGTAATAAGTATATTTATTATAGTTCTGACGATAATAACTGTATAATATGGGTAATAATGCATGTTATATTGATAGTATTTGGAGTCATAAGTATAATTATTGTAGTTCTCGCGATAATAACTGCTTAATATGGGTAATAATGCATAACATATTGATAAAATTAGGAGTAATAAGTATAATTATTATAGTTCTAGCGATAATAAGTGCATAATAGGGGTAATAATGCATGATATATTGATAATATTGCGAGTAATGAGTATAATTATCATAGTTCTAGCAATAATAACTGCATAATAGTTGTAATAATGCATGATATATTGATAATATTGCGAGTAATAAGTATAATTATCATAGTTCTAGCAATAATAACTGCATACTAGGGGTAATAATGCATGATATATTGATAATATTGCGAGTAATAAGTATAATTATCATAGTTCTAGCAATAATAACTGCATAATATGGGTAATAATGCATGTTACATTGATAAAATGAGAAGTAATAAGTATAATTATTATAGTTCTGGCGATAATAACTGTATAATATGGGTAATAATGCATAACATATTGATAAAATTAGGAGTATTAAGTATAATTATTATAGCTCTAGCGATAATAACTGCATAATAGGGGTAATAATGCATGTTATACTGATAATAATATAAGTAATAAGTATAACTATTATAGTTCTAGCGATAATAACTGTATAATATGGGTAATAATGCATAACATATTGATAAAATTAGGAGAAATAAGTATAATTATTATAGTTCTAGCGATAATAACTGCACAATATCGGTAATGTGCATGTTATATTGATAATATTGGGAGTAATAAGTATATTTATTATAGTTCTGACGATAATAACAGTATAATATGGGTAATAATGCATGGTATATTGATAATATTGGGAGTAATAAGTATAATTATTGTAGTTCTCGCGATAATAACTGCATAATATGGGTAATAATGCATGTTATATTGATAATATTGGGAGCAATAAGAATATTTATTGTAGTTCTCGCGATAATAACTGCTTAATATGGGTAATAATGCATAACATATTGATAAAATTAGGAGTAATAAGTATAATTATTATAGTTCTAGCGATAATAACTGCATAATAGGGGTAATAATGCATGATATATTGATAATATTGCGAGTAATAAGTATAATTATCATAGTTCTAGCAATAATAACTGCATAATATGGGTAATAATGCATGTTATATTGATAAAATGAGGAGTAATAAGTATAATTCTTATAGTTCTAGCGATAATAACTGCATAATATGGGTAACAATGCATGTTATATTGATAAAATGAGAAGTAATAAGTATAATTATTATAGTTCTGGCGATAATAACTGTATAATATGGGTAATAATGCATAACATATTGATAAAATTAGGAGTATTAAGTATAATTATTATAGCTCTAGCGATAATAACTGCATAATAGGGGTAATAATGCATGTTATACTGATAATAATATAAGTAATGAGTATAACTATTATAGTTCTAACGATAATAACTGTATAATATGGGTAATAATGCATGTTATACTAATAATAATATAAGTAATATGTATAACTATTATAGTTCTAGCGATAATAACTGTATAATATGATTAATAATGCATAACATATTGATAAAATTAGGAGTAATCAGTATAATTATTATAGTTCTAGCGTTAATAACTGCATAATATCGGTAATAGTGTATGTTATATTGATAATATTGGGAGTAATAAGTATATTTATTATAGTTCTGACGATAATAACAGTATAATATGGGTAATAATGCATGTTATATTGATAATATTGGGAGTAATAAGTATATTTATTATAGTTCTGACGATAATAACTGTATAATATGGGTAATAGTGCATAACATATTAATAAAATTAGGAGTAATAAGTGTATTTATTATAGTTCTGACGATAATAACAGTATAATATGGGTAATAATGCATGGTATATTGATAATATTGGGAGTAATAAGTATAATTATTGTAGTTCTCGCGATAATAACTGCATAATATGGGTAATAATGCATGTTATATTGATAATATTGGGAGCAATAAGAATATTTATTGTAGTTCTCGCGATAATAACTGCTTAATATGGGTAATAATGCATAACATATTGATAAAATTAGGAGTAATAAGTATAATTATTATAGTTCTAGCGATAATAACTGCATAATAGGGGTAATAATGCATGATATATTGATAATATTGCGAGTAATAAGTATAATTATCATAGTTCTAGCAATAATAACTGCATAATATGGGTAATAATGCATGTTATATTGATAAAATGAGGAGTAATAAGTATAATTCTTATAGTTCTAGCGATAATAACTGCATAATATGGGTAACAATGCATGTTATATTGATAAAATGAGAAGTAATAAGTATAATTATTATAGTTCTGGCGATAATAACTGTATAATATGGGTAATAATGCATAACATATTGATAAAATTAGGAGAATTAAGTATAATTATTATAGCTCTAGCGATAATAACTGCATAATAGGGGTAATAATGCATGTTATACTGATAGTAATATAAGTAATGAGTATAACTATTATAGTTCTAACGATAATAACTGTATAATATGGGTAATAATGCATGTTATACTAATAATAATATAAGTAATATGTATAACTATTATAGGTCTAGCGATAATAACTGTATAATATGATTAATAATGCATAACATATTGATAAAATTAGGAGTAATCAGTATAATTATTATAGTTCTAGCGTTAATAACTGCATAATATCGGTAATAGTGTATGTTATATTGATAATATTGGGAGTAATAAGTATATTTATTATAGTTCTGACGATAATAACAGTATAATATGGGTGATAATGCATGTTATATTGATAATATTGGGAGTTATAAGTATAATTATTGTAGTTCTAGCGATAATAACTGCATAATATGGGTAATAATGCATGTTATATTGATAATATTGGGAGTAATAAGTATAATTATTATAGTTCTGGCGATAATAACTGCATAGTATTGGTAATAATGCATGTAACATTGATAATAGTAAAAGTAATAAGAATAATTATTGTAGTTCTAGCGATAATAACTGCATAATATGGGTAATAATGCATGTTGTACTGATAATAATATAAGAAACAAGGAAAACTATTATAGTTCTGGCGATAATAACTGTATAATATGGGTAATAATGCATGTTATATTGATAATATTTGGATTCATAAGTATAATTATTGTAGTTCTCGCGATAATAACTGCATAATATGGGTAATAATGTATGTTATATTGATAATATTGGGAGTAATAAGTATAATTATTGTAGTTCTCGCGATAATAACTGCTTAATATGGGAAATAATGCATAACATATTGATAAAATTAGGAGTAATAAGTATAATTACTATAGTTCTAGCGATAATAACTGCATAATAGTTGTAATAATGCATGATATATTGATAATATCGCGAGTAATAAGTATAATTATCATAGTTCTAGCAATAATAACTGCATAATATGGGTAATAATGCATGTTATATTGATAATATTGCGAGTAATAAGTATATTTATTATAGTTCTGACGATAATAACCGTATAATATGGGTAATAATGCATGTTATATTGATAATATTCGGAGTAATAAGTATAATTTTTATATTTCTGGCGATAATAACTGCATAATATGGGTAACAATGCATGTTGTACTGATAATAATATAAGAAACAAGTAAAACTATTATAGTTCTAGCGATAATAACTGCATAATATGGGTAATAATGCATGTTATACTAAGAATAATATAAGTAATATGTATAACTATTATAGTTCTAGCGATAATAACAGTATAATATTATTAATAATGCATAACATATTGATAAAATTAGGAGTAATCAGTATAATAATTATAGTTCTAGCGATAATAACTGCATAATATCGGTAATAGTGTATGTTATATTGATAATATTGGGAGTAATAAGTATATTTATTATAGTTCTGACGATAATAACTGTATAATATGGGTAATAATGCATGTTATATTGATAGTATTTGGAGTCATAAGTATAATTATTGTAGTTCTCGCGATAATAACTGCTTAATATGGGTAATAATGCATAACATATTGATAAAATTAGGAGTAATAAGTATAATTATTATAGATCTAGCGATAATAAGTGCATAATAGGGGTAATAATGCATGATATATTGATAATATCGCGAGTAATAAGTATAATTATCATAGTTCTAGCAATAATAACTGCATAATATGGGTAATAATGCATGTTATATTGATAATATTGCGAGTAATAAGTATATTTATTATAGTTCTGACGATAATAACCGTATAATATGGGTAATAATGCATGTTATATTGATAATATTCGGAGTAATAAGTATAATTTTTATATTTCTGGCGATAATAACTGCATAATATGGGTAACAATGCATGTTGTACTGATAATAATATAAGAAACAAGTAAAACTATTATAGTTCTAGCGATAATAACTGCATAATATGGGTAATAATGCATGTTATACTAAGAATAATATAAGTAATATGTATAACTATTATAGTTCTAGCGATAATAACAGTATAATATTATTAATAATGCATAACATATTGATAAAATTAGGAGTAATCAGTATAATAATTATAGTTCTAGCGATAATAACTGCATAATATCGGTAATAGTGTATGTTATATTGATAATATTGGGAGTAATAAGTATATTTATTATAGTTCTGACGATAATAACTGTATAATATGGGTAATAATGCATGTTATATTGATAGTATTTGGAGTCATAAGTATAATTATTGTAGTTCTCGCGATAATAACTGCTTAATATGGGTAATAATGCATAACATATTGATAAAATTAGGAGTAATAAGTATAATTATTATAGTTCTAGCGATAATAAGTGCATAATAGGGGTAATAATGCATGATATATTGATAATATTGCGAGTAATAAGTATAATTATCATAGTTCTAGCAATAATAACTGCATAATAGTTGTAATAATGCATGATATATTGATAATATTGCGAGTAATAAGTATAATTATCATAGTTCTAGCGATAATAACTGCATAATATGGGTAACAATGCATGTTATATTGATAAAATGAGAAGTAATAAGTATAATTATTATAGTTCTGGCGATAATAACTGTATAATATGGGTAATAATGCATAACATATTGATAAAATTAGGAGAATTAAGTATAATTATTATAGCTCTAGCGATAATAACTGCATAATAGGGGTAATAATGCATGTTATACTGATAATAATATAAGTAATGAGTATAACTATTATAGTTCTAACGATAATAACTGTATAATATGGGTAATAATGCATGTTATACTAATAATAATATAAGTAATATGTATAACTATTATAGTTCTAGCGATAATAACTGTATAATATGATTAATAATGCATAACATATTGATAAAATTAGGAGTAATCAGTATAATTATTATAGTTCTAGCGTTAATAACTGCATAATATCGGTAATAGTGTATGTTATATTGATAATATTGGGAGTAATAAGTATATTTATTATAGTTCTGACGATAATAACAGTATAATATGGGTAATAATGCATGTTATATTGATAATATTGGGAGTAATAAGTATATTTATTATAGTTCTGACGATAATAACTGTATAATATGGGTAATAGTGCATAACATATTAATAAAATTAGGAGTAATAAGTGCATTTATTATAGTTCTGACGATAATAACAGTATAATATGGGTAATAATGCATGGTATATTGATAATATTGGGAGTAATAAGTATAATTATTGTAGTTCTCGCGATAATAACTGCATAATATGGGTAATAATGCATGTTATATTGATAATATTGGGAGTAATAAGAATATTTATTGTAGTTCTCGCGATAATAACTGCTTAATATGGGTAATAATGCATAACATATTGATAAAATTAGGAGTAATAAGTATAATTATTATAGTTCTAGCGATAATAACTGCATAATAGGGGTAATAATGCATGATATATTGATAATATTGCGAGTAATAAGTATAATTATCATAGTTCGAGCAATAATAACTGCACAATATGGGTAATAATGCATGTTATATTGATAAAATTAGGAGTAATAAGTATAATTATTATAGTTCTAGCGATAATAACTGCATAATAGGGGTAATAATGCATGATATATTGATAATATTGCGAGTAATAAGTATAATTATCATAGTTCGAGCAATAATAACTGCACAATATGGGTAATAATGCATGTTATATTGATAAAATAAGAAGTAATGAGTATAATTATTATAGTTCTGGCGATAATAACTGTATAATATGGGTAATAATGCATAACATATTGATAAAATTAGGAGTATTAAGTATAATTATTATAGCTCTAGCGATAATAACTGCATAATACGGGTAATAATGCATGTTATACTGATAATAATATAAGTAATAAGTATAACTATTATAGTTCTAACGATAATAACTGTATAATATGGGTAATAATGCATGTTATACTAATAATAATATAAGTAATATGTATAACTATTATAGTTCTAGCGATAATAACTGTATAATATGATTAATAATGCATAACATATTGATAAAATTAGGAGTAATCAGTATAATTATTATAGTTCTAGCGATAATAACTGCATAATATCGGTAATAGTGTATGTTATATTCATAATATTGGGAGTAATAAGTATATTTATTATAGTTCTGACGATAATAACAGTATAATATGGGTGATAATGCATGTTATATTGATAATATTGGGAGTTATAAGTATAATTATTGTAGTTCTAGCGATAATAACTGCATAATATGGGTAATAATGCATGTTGTACTGATAATAATATAAGAAACAAGTAAAACTATTATAGTTCTGGCGATAATAACTGTATAATATGGGTAATAATGCATGTTATATTGATAATATTTGGATTCATAAGTATAATTATTGTAGTTCTCGCGATAATAACTGCATAATATGGGTAATAATGCATGTTATATTGATAATATTGGGAGTAATAAGTATAATTATTGTAGTTCTCGCGATAATAACTGCTTAATATGGGAAATAATGCATAACATATTGATAAAATTAGGAGTAATAAGTATAATTACTATAGTTCTAGCGATAATAACTGCATAATAGTTGTAATAATGCATGATATATTGATAATATCGCGAGTAATAAGTATAATTATCATAGTTCTAGCAATAATAACTGCATAATATGGGTAATAATGCATGTTATATTGATAATATTGCGAGTAATAAGTATATTTATTATAGTTCTGACGATAATAACCGTATAATATGGGTAATAATGCATGTTATATTGATAATATTCGGAGTAATAAGTATAATTTTTATATTTCTGGCGATAATAACTGCATAATATGGGTAACAATGCATGTTGTACTGATAATAATATAAGAAACAAGTAAAACTATTATAGTTCTAGCGATAATAACTGCATAATATGGGTAATAATGCATGTTATACTAAGAATAATATAAGTGATATGTATAACTATTATAGTTCTAGCGATAATAACAGTATAATATTATTAATAATGCATAACATATTGATAAAATTAGGAGTAATCAGTATAATAATTATAGTTCTAGCGATAATAACTGCATAATATCGGTAATAGTGTATGTTATATTGATAATATTGGGAGTAATAAGTATATTTATTATAGTTCTGACGATAATAACTGTATAATATGGGTAATAATGCATGTTATATTGATAGTATTTGGAGTCATAAGTATAATTATTGTAGTTCTCGCGATAATAACTGCTTAATATGGGTAATAATGCATAACATATTGATAAAATTAGGAGTATTAAGTATAATTATTATAGCTCTAGCGATAATAACTGCATAATATGGGTAATAATGCATGTTATATTGATAATATTGGGAGTAATAAGTATAATTATTGTAGTTCTCGCGATAATAACTGCTTAATATGGGAAATAATGCATAACATATTGATAAAATTAGGAGTAATAAGTATAATTACTATAGTTCTAGCGATAATAACTGCATAATAGTTGTAATAATGCATGATATATTGATAATATCGCGAGTAATAAGTATAATTATCATAGTTCTAGCAATAATAACTGCATAATATGGGTAATAATGCATGTTATATTGATAATATTGCGAGTAATAAGTATATTTATTATAGTTCTGACGATAATAACCGTATAATATGGGTAATAATGCATGTTATATTGATAATATTCGGAGTAATAAGTATAATTTTTATATTTCTGGCGATAATAACTGCATAATATGGGTAACAATGCATGTTGTACTGATAATAATATAAGAAACAAGTAAAACTATTATAGTTCTAGCGATAATAACTGCATAATATGGGTAATAATGCATGTTATACTAAGAATAATATAAGTAATATGTATAACTATTATAGTTCTAGCGATAATAACAGTATAATATTATTAATAATGCATAACATATTGATAAAATTAGGAGTAATCAGTATAATAATTATAGTTCTAGCGATAATAACTGCATAATATCGGCAATAGTGCATGTTATATTGATAATGTTAGGAGTAATAAGTATAATTATTATAGTTCTGGCGATAATAACTGCATAGTATTGGTAATAATGCATGTTACATCGATAATAGTAAAAGTAATAAGTATAATTATTGTAGTTCTAGCGATAATAACTGCATAATATGGGCAGTAATGCATGATATGTTGATAATACTGCGAATAATAAGTATAATTATCATAGTTCTAGCTATAATACCTGCATAATATGGGTAATAATGCATGTTATACTGACAATAATATAAGTAATATGTATAACTATTATAGTTCTAGCGATAATAACTGCATAATAGGGGTAATAATGCATGTTATACTGATAATAATGTACGTAATAAGTATAATTATTGTAGTTCTAGCGATAATAACTGTATAATATGGGTAATAATGCATAACATATTGATAAAATTAGGAGTAATAAGTATAATTATTATAGTTCTAGCGATAATAACTGCATAATATGGGTAATAATGCATGTTATACTAATAATAATACAAGTAATAAGTATATTTATTATAGTTCTAGCGATAATAACTGAATGATATGGGTAATAATGCATAACATATTGATAAAATTAGGAGTAATAAGTATAATTATTATAGTTCTAGCGATAATAACTGCATAATATCGGTAATACTGTATGTTATGTTGATAATATTGGGAGTAATAAGTATATTTATTATAGTTCTGACGATAATAACAGTATAATTTGGGTGATAATGCATGTTATACTAATAATAATACAAGTAATATGTATAACTATTATAGTTCTAGCGATAATAACTGCATAATAGGGGTAATAATGCATGTTATACTGATAATAATGTACGTAATAAGTATAATTATTGTGGTTCTAGCGATAATAACTGTATAATATGGGTAATAATGCATAACATATTGATAAAATTAGGAGTAATAAGTATAATTATTATAGTTCTAGCGATAATAACTGCACAATATCGATAATAGTGCATGTTATATTGATAATATTGGGAGTAATAAGTATATTTATTATAGTTCTAGCGATAATAACTGAATGATATGGGTAATAATGCATGTTATATTCATAAAATTAGGAGTAATAAGTATAATTATTATAGTTCTAGCGATAATAACTGCATAATAGGGGTAATAATGCATGTTATACTGATAATAATATAAGTAATAAGTATAACTATTGTAGTTCTAGCGATAATAACTGTATAATATGGGTAATAATGCATAACATATTGATAAAATTAGGAGTAATAAGTATAATTATTATAGTTCTAGCGATAATAACTGCACAATATCGGTAATGTGCATGTTATATTGATAATATTGGGAGTAATAAGTATAATTATTATAGTTCTGGCGATAATAACTGCATAATATGGGTAATAATGCATGTTATATTGATAAAATGAGGAGTAATAAGTATAATTATTATAGTTCTGGCGATAATAAGTGCATACTATGGGTAATAATGCATGTTATATTGATAATATTGGGAGTAATAAGTATATTTATTATAGTTCTGCCGATAATAACCGTATCATATGGGTAATAATGCATGTTATATTGATAATATCGGGAGTAATAAGTATATTTATTATAGTTCTGACGATAATAACAGTATAATATGGGTAATAATGCATGTTATATTGATAATAATAAAAGTAATAAGTATAATTATTATAGTTCTAGCGATAATAACTGCATAATAGGGGTAATAATGCATGTTATACTGATAATAATGTACGTAATAAGTATAATTATTGTAGTTCTAGCGATAATAACTGTATAATATGGGTAATAACGCATAACATATTGATAAAATTAGGAGTAATAAGTATAATTATTATAGTTCTAGCGATTATAACTGCACAATATCGATAATAGTGCATGTTATATTGATAATATTGGGAGTAATAAGTATATTTATTATAGTTCTAGCGATAATAACTGAATGATATGGGTAATAATGCATAACATATTGATAAAATTAGGAGTAATAAGTATAATTATTATAGTTCTAGCGATAATAACTGCATAATATCGGTAATACTGTATGTTATGTTGATAATATTGGGAGTAATAAGTATATTTATTATAGTTCTGACGATAATAACAGTATAATTTGGGTGATAATTCATGTTATATTGATAATATTGGGAGTAATAAGTATAATTATTGTAGTTCTAGCGATAATAACTGCATAATATGGGTAATAATGCATGTTCTATTGATATAATGAGGAGTAATAAGTATAATTATTATAGTTCTGGCGATAATAAGTGCATACTATGGGTAATAATCCATGTTATATTGATAATATTGGGAGTAATAAGTATATTTATTATAGTTCTGCCGATAATAACCGTATAATATGGGTAATAATGCATGGTATATTGATAATATCGGGAGTAATAAGTATATTTATTATAGTTCTGACGATAATAACTGTATAATATGGGTAATAATGCATAACATGTTAATAAAATTAGGAGTATTAAGTATAATTATTATAGTTCTAGCGATAATAACTGCATAATAGGGGTAATAATGCATGTTATACTGATAATAATGTAAGTAATAAGTATAACTATTATAACTCTAGCGATAATAACTGTATAATATTATTAATAATGCATAACATATTGATAAAATTAGGAGTAATCAGTATAATTATTATAGTTCTAGCGATAATAACTGCATAATATCGGTAATAGTGTATGTTATATTGATAATATTGGGAGTAATAAGTATATTTATTATAGTTCTGACGATAATAACCGTATAATATGGGTAATAATGCATGTTATATTGATAATATTCGGAGTAATAAGTATAATTATTATATTTCTGGCGATAATAACTACATAATATGGGTAACAATGCATGTTGTACTGATAATAATATACGAAACAAGTAAAACTATTATAGTTCTAGCGATAGTAACTGCATAATATGGGTAATAATGCATGTTATACTGATAATAATACAAGTAATATGTATAACTATTATAGTTCTAGCGATAATAACTGCATAATAGGGGTAATAATGCATGTTATACTGATAATAATGTACGTAATAAGTATAATTATTGTGGTTCTAGCGATAATAACTGTATAATATGGGTAATAATGCATAACATATTGATAAAATTAGGAGTGATAAGTATAATTATTATAGTTCTAGCGATAATAACTGCACAATATCGATAATAGTGCATGTTATATTGATAATATTGGGAGTAATAAGTATATTTATTATAGTTCTAGCGATAATAACTGAATGATATGGGTAATAATGCATGTTATATTGATAAAATTAGGAGTAATAAGTATAATTATTATAGTTCTAGCGATAATAACTGCATAATAGGGGTAATAATGCATGTTATACTGATAATAATATAAGTAATAAGTATAACTATTATAGTTCTAGCGATAATAACTGTATAATATGGGTAATAATGCATAACATATTGATAAAATTAGGAGTAATAAGTATAATTATTATAGTTCTAGCGATAATAACTGCACAATATCGGTAATGTGCATGTTATATTGATAATATTGGGAGTAATAAGTATAATTATTATAGTTCTGGCGATAATAAGTGCATACTATGGGTAATAATGCATGTTATATTGATAATATTGGGAGTAATAAGTATATTTATTATAGTTCTGACGATAATAACTGTATAATATGGGTAATAATGCATAACATGTTAATAAAATTAGGAGTATTAAGTATAATTATTATAGTTCTAGCGATAATAACTGCATAATAGGGGTAGTAATGCATGTTATACTGATAATAATGTAAGTAATAAGTATAACTATTATAATTCTAGCGATAATAACTGTATAATATGGGTAATAATGCATAACATATTGATGAAATTAGGAGTAATAAGTATAATTATTATAGTTCTAGCGATAATAACTGCATAATATGGGTAATAGTGCATGTTATATTGATAATATTGGGAGTAATAAGTATATTTATTATAGTTCTGACGATAATAACAGTATAATATGGGTAATAATGCATGTTATATTGATAATATTTGGATTCATAAGTATAATTATTGTAGTTCTCGCGATAATAACTGCATAACATGGGTAATAATGCATGTTATATTGATAATATTGGGAGTAATAAGTATAATTATTGTAGTTCTCGCGATAATAACTGCTTAATATGGGAAATAATGCATAACATATTGATAAAATTAGGAGTAATAAGTATAATTATCATAGTTCTAGCAATAATAACTGCATAATATGGGTAATAATGCATGTTACATTGATAAAATGAGAAGTAATAAGTATAATTATTATAGTTCTGGCGATAATAACTGTATAATATGGGTAATAATGCATAACATATTGATAAAATTAGGAGTATTAAGTATAATTATTATAGCTCTAGCGATAATAACTGCATAATAGGGGTAATAATGCATGTTATACTGATAATAATATAAGTAATAAGTATAACTATTATAGTTCTAGCGATAATAACTGTATAATATCGGTAATGTGCATGTTATATTGATAATATTTGGAGTAATAAGTATAATTATTATAGTTCGAGCGATAACAACTGCCTAATATGGGTAATAGTGCATGTTACATTGATAAAGTTAGGAGTAATAAGTATAATTATTATAGTTCTGGCGATAATAACTGCATAGTATTGGTAATAATGCATGTAACATTGATAATAGTAAAAGTAATAAGAATAATTATTGTAGTTCTAGCGATAATAACTGCATAATATGGGTAATAATGCATGTTGTACTGATAATAATATAAGAAACAAGTAAAACTATTATAGTTCTGGCGATAATAACTGCATAATATGGGTAATAATGCATGTTATATTGATAAAATGAGGAGTAATAAGTATAATTATTATAGTTCTGGCGATAATAAGTGCATACTATGGGTAATAATGCATGTTATATTGATAATATTGGGGGTAATAAGTATATTTATTATAGTTCTGCCGATAATAACCGTATCATATGGGTAATAATGCATGTTATATTGATAATATCGGGAGTAATAAGTATATTTATTATAGTTCTGACGATAATAACAGTATAATATGGGTAATAATGCATGTTATATTGATAATAATAAAAGTAATAAGTATAATTATTATAGTTCGAGCGATAATAACTGCATAATATCGGCAATAGTGCATGTTATATTGATAATGTTAGGAGTAATAAGTATAATTATTATAGTTCTGGCGATAATAACTGCATAGTATTGGTAATAATGCATGTTACATCGATAATAGTAAAAGTAATAAGTATAATTATTGTAGTTCTAGCGATAATAACTGCATAATATGGGCAGTAATGCATGATATGTTGATAATATTGCGAATAATAAGTATAATTATCATAGTTCTAGCTATAATACCTGCATAATATGGGTAATAATGCATGTTATACTGACAATAATATAAGTAATATGTATAACTATTATAGTTCTAGCGATAATAACTGCATAATAGGGGTAATAATGCATGTTATACTGATAATAATGTACGTAATAAGTATAATTATTGTAGTTCTAGCGATAATAACTGTATAATATGGGTAATAATGCATAACATATTGATAAAATTAGGAGTAATAAGTATAATTATTATAGTTCTAGCGATAATAACTGCATAATATGGGTAATAATGCATGTTATACTAATAATAATACAAGTAATAAGTATATTTATTATAGTTCTAGCGATAATAACTGAATGATATGGGTAATAATGCATAACATATTGATAAAATTAGGAGTAATAAGTATAATTATTATAGTTCTAGCGATAATAACTGCATAATATCGGTAATACTGTATGTTATGTTGATAATATTGGGAGTAATAAGTATATTTATTATAGTTCTGACGATAATAACAGTATAATTTGGGTGATAATGCATGTTATACTAATAATAATACAAGTAATATGTATAACTATTATAGTTCTAGCGATAATAACTGCATAATAGGGGTAATAATGCATGTTATACTGATAATAATGTACGTAATAAGTATAATTATTGTGGTTCTAGCGATAATAACTGTATAATATGGGTAATAATGCATAACATATTGATAAAATTAGGAGTAATAAGTATAATTATTATAGTTCTAGCGATAATAACTGCACAATATCGATAATAGTGCATGTTATATTGATAATATTGGGAGTAATAAGTATATTTATTATAGTTCTAGCGATAATAACTGAATGATATGGGTAATAATGCATGTTATATTGATAAAATTAGGAGTAATAAGTATAATTATTATAGTTCTAGCGATAATAACTGCATAATAGGGGTAATAATGCATGTTATACTGATAATAATATAAGTAATAAGTATAACTATTGTAGTTCTAGCGATAATAACTGTATAATATGGGTAATAATGCATAACATATTGATAAAATTAGGAGTAATAAGTATAATTATTATAGTTCTAGCGATAATAACTGCACAATATCGGTAATGTGCATGTTATATTGATAATATTGGGAGTAATAAGTATAATTATTATAGTTCTGGCGATAATAACTGCATAATATGGGTAATAATGCATGTTATATTGATAAAATGAGGAGTAATAAGTATAATTATTATCGTTCTGGCGATAATAAGTGCATACTATGGGTAATAATGCATGTTATATTGATAATATTGGGAGTAATAAGTATATTTATTATAGTTCTGCCGATAATAACCGTATCATATGGGTAATAATGCATGTTATATTGATAATATCGGGAGTAATAAGTATATTTATTATAGTTCTGACGATAATAACAGTATAATATGGGTAATAATGCATGTTATATTGATAATAATAAAAGTAATAAGTATAATTATTATAGTTCTAGCGATAATAACTGCATAATAGGGGTAATAATGCATGTTATACTGATAATAATGTACGTAATAAGTATAATTATTGTAGTTCTAGCGATAATAACTGTATAATATGGGTAATAACGCATAACATATTGATAAAATTAGGAGTAATAAGTATAATTATTATAGTTCTAGCGATTATAACTGCACAATATCGATAATAGTGCATGTTATATTGATAATATTGGGAGTAATAAGTATATTTATTATAGTTCTAGCGATAATAACTGAATGATATGGGTAATAATGCATAACATATTGATAAAATTAGGAGTAATAAGTATAATTATTATAGTTCTAGCGATAATAACTGCATAATATCGGTAATACTGTATGTTATGTTGATAATATTGGGAGTAATAAGTATATTTATTATAGTTCTGACGATAATAACAGTATAATTTGGGTGATAATTCATGTTATATTGATAATATTGGGAGTAATAAGTATAATTATTGTAGTTCTAGCGATAATAACTGCATAATATGGGTAATAATGCATGTTCTATTGATATAATGAGGAGTAATAAGTATAATTATTATAGTTCTGGCGATAATAAGTGCATACTATGGGTAATAATCCATGTTATATTGATAATATTGGGAGTAATAAGTATATTTATTATAGTTCTGCCGATAATAACCGTATAATATGGGTAATAATGCATGGTATATTGATAATATCGGGAGTAATAAGTATATTTATTATAGTTCTGACGATAATAACTGTATAATATGGGTAATAATGCATAACATGTTAATAAAATTAGGAGTATTAAGTATAATTATTATAGTTCTAGCGATAATAACTGCATAATAGGGGTAATAATGCATGTTATACTGATAATAATGTAAGTAATAAGTATAACTATTATAACTCTAGCGATAATAACTGTATAATATTATTAATAATGCATAACATATTGATAAAATTAGGAGTAATCAGTATAATTATTATAGTTCTAGCGATAATAACTGCATAATATCGGTAATAGTGTATGTTATATTGATAATATTGGGAGTAATAAGTATATTTATTATAGTTCTGACGATAATAACCGTATAATATGGGTAATAATGCATGTTATATTGATAATATTCGGAGTAATAAGTATAATTATTATATTTCTGGCGATAATAACTACATAATATGGGTAACAATGCATGTTGTACTGATAATAATATACGAAACAAGTAAAACTATTATAGTTCTAGCGATAGTAACTGCATAATATGGGTAATAATGCATGTTATACTAATAATAATACAAGTAATATGTATAACTATTATAGTTCTAGCGATAATAACTGCATAATAGGGGTAATAATGCATGTTATACTGATAATAATGTACGTAATAAGTATAATTATTGTGGTTCTAGCGATAATAACTGTATAATATGGGTAATAATGCATAACATATTGATAAAATTAGGAGTGATAAGTATAATTATTATAGTTCTAGCGATAATAACTGCACAATATCGATAATAGTGCATGTTATATTGATAATATTGGGAGTAATAAGTATATTTATTATAGTTCTAGCGATAATAACTGAATGATATGGGTAATAATGCATGTTATATTGATAAAATTAGGAGTAATAAGTATAATTATTATAGTTCTAGCGATAATAACTGCATAATAGGGGTAATAATGCATGTTATACTGATAATAATATAAGTAATAAGTATAACTATTATAGTTCTAGCGATAATAACTGCATAATATGGGTAATAATGCATGTTATATTGATAAAATGAGAAGTAATGAGTATAACTATTATAGTTCTAACGATAATAACTGTATAATATGGGTAATAATGCATGTTATATTGATAAAATGAGAAGTAATGAGTATAATTATTATAGTTCTGGCGATAATAACTGTATAATATGGGTAATAATGCATAACATATTGATAAAATTAGGAGTAATAAGTATAATTATTATAATTCTAGCGATAATAACTGCACAATATCGGTAATGTGCATGTTATATTGATAATATTGGGAGTAATAAGTATAATTATTATAGTTCTGGCGATAATAAGTGCATACTATGGGTAATAATGCATGTTATATTGATAATATTGGGAGTAATAAGTATATTTATTATAGTTCTGACGATAATAACTGTATAATATGGGTAATAATGCATAACATGTTAATAAAATTAGGAGTATTAAGTATAATTATTATAGTTCTAGCGATAATAACTGCATAATAGGGGTAGTAATGCATGTTATACTGATAATAATGTAAGTAATAAGTATAACTATTATAATTCTAGCGATAATAACTGTATAATATGGGTAATAATGCATAACATATTGATGAAATTAGGAGTAATAAGTATAATTATTATAGTTCTAGCGATAATAACTGCATAATATGGGTAATAGTGCATGTTATATTGATAATATTGGGAGTAATAAGTATATTTATTATAGTTCTGACGATAATAACAGTATAATATGGGTAATAATGCATGTTATATTGATAATATTTGGATTCATAAGTATAATTATTGTAGTTCTCGCGATAATAACTGCATAACATGGGTAATAATGCATGTTATATTGATAATATTGGGAGTAATAAGTATAATTATTGTAGTTCTCGCGATAATAACTGCTTAATATGGGAAATAATGCATAACATATTGATAAAATTAGGAGTAATAAGTATAATTATCATAGTTCTAGCAATAATAACTGCATAATATGGGTAATAATGCATGTTATATTGATAAAATGAGAAGTAATGAGTATAATTATTATAGTTCTGGCGATAATAACTGTATAATATGGGTAATAATGCATAACATATTGATAAAATTAGGAGTATTAAGTATAATTATTATAGCTCTAGCGATAATAACTGCATAATAGGGGTAATAATGCATGTTATACTGATAATAATATAAGTAATAAGTATAACTATTATAGTTCTAACGATAATAACTGTATAATATGGGTAATAATGCATGTTATACTAATAATAATATAAGTAATATGTATAACTATTATAGTTCTAGAGATAATAACTGTATAATATGATTAATAATGCATAACATATTGATAAAATTAGGAGTAATCAGTATAATTATTATAGTTCTAGCGTTAATAACTGCATAATATCGGTAATAGTGTATGTTATATTGATAATATTGGGAGTAATAAGTATATTTATTACAGTTCTGACGATAATAACAGTATAATATGGGTAATAATGCATGTTATATTGATAATATTGGGAGTAATAAGTATATTTATTATAGTTCTGACGATAATAACTGTATAATATGGGTAATAATGCATAACATATTAATAAAATTAGGAGTAATAAGTATATTTATTATAGGTCTGACGATAATAACAGTATAATATGGGTAATAATGCATGGTATATTGATAATATTGGGAGTAATAAGTATAATTATTGTAGTTCTCGCGATAATAACTGCATAATATGGGTAATAATGCATGTTATATTGATAATATTGGGAGTAATAAGAATATTTATTGTAGTTCTCGCGATTATAACTGCTTAATATGGGTAATAATGCATAACATATTGATAAAATTAGGAGTAATAAGTATAATTATTATAGTTCTAGCGATAATAACTGCATAATAGGGGTAATAATGCATGATATATTGATAATATTGCGAGTAATAAGTATAATTATCATAGTTCTAGCAATAATAACTGCATAATATGGGTAATAATGCATGTTATATTGATAAAATGAGAAGTAATGAGTATAACTATTATAGTTCTAACGATAATAACTGTATAATATGGGTAATAATGCATGTTATACTAATAATAATATAAGTAATATGTATAACTATTATAGTTCTAGCGATAATAACTGTATAATATGATTAATAATGCATAACATATTGATAAAATTAGGAGTAATCAGTATAATTATTATAGTTCTAGCGATAATAACTGCATAATATCGGTAATAGTGTATGTTATATTGATAATATTGGGAGTAATAAGTATATTTATTATAGTTCTGACGATAATAACAGTATAATATGGGTGATAATGCATGTTATATTGATAATATTGGGAGTTATAAGTATAATTATTGTAGTTCTAGCGATAATAACTGCATAATATGGGTAATAATGCATGTTATATTGATAATATTGGGAGTAATAAGTATATTTGTTATAGTTCTGACGATAATAACAGTATAATATGGGTAATAGTGCATGTTATATTGATAAAATTGGGAGCAATAGGTATATTTATTATAGTTCTGACGATAATAACAGTATAATACGGGTAATAATGCATGTTATATTGATAATATTGGGAGTAATAAGTATATTTATTATAGTTCTGACGATAATAACAGTATAATATGGGTAATAATGCATGTTATATTGATAATATTGGGAGTAATAAGTATATTTATTATAGTTCTGACGATAATAACTGTATAATATGGGTAATAATGCATAACATATTAATAAAATTAGGAGTATTAAGTATAATTATTATAGTTCTAGCGATAATAACTGCATAATGTGGGTAATAATGCATGATATATTGATAATATTGCGAGTAATAAGTATAATTATCATAGTTCTAGCAATAATAACTGCATAATATCGGTAATAGTGTATGTTATATTGATAATATTGGGAGTAATAAGTATATTTATTATAGTTCTGACGATAATAACAGTATAATATGGGTAATAATGCATGTTATATTGATAATATTTGGAGTGTTAAGTATAATTATTGTAGTTCTCGCGATAATAACTGCATAATATGGGTAATAATGCATGTTATATTGATAATATTGGGAGTAACAAGAATAATTATTGTAGTTCTCGCGATAATAACTGCTTAATATGGGTAATAATGCATAACATATTGATAAAATTAGGAGTAATAAGTATAATTATTATAGTTCTAGCGATAATAACTGCATAATAGGGGTAATAATGCATGATGTATTGATAATATTGCGAGTAATAAGTATAATTATCATAGTTCTAGCAATAATAACTGCATAATATCGGTAATAGTGTATGTTATATTGATAATATTGGGAGTAATAAGTATATTTATTATAGTTCTGACGATAATAACAGTATAATATGGGTAATAATGCATAACATATTGATAGAATTAGGAGTATTAAGTATAATTATTATAGCTCTGGCGATAATAACTGCATAATAGGGGTAATAATGCATGATATATTGATAATATTGCGAGTAATAAGTATAATTATCATAGTTCTAGCAATAATAACTGCATAATATCGGTAATAGTGTATGTTATATTGATAATATTGGGAGTAATAAGTATATTTATTATAGTTCTGACGATAATAACAGTATAATATGGGTGATAATGCATGTTATAATGATAATATTGGGAGTTATAAGTATAATTATTGTAGTTCTAGCGATAATAACTGCATAATATGGGTAATAATGCATGTTATATTGATAATATTGGGAGTAATAAGTATAATTATTATAGTTCTGGCGATAATAACTGCATAGTATTGGTAATAATGCATGTAACATTGATAATAGTAAAAGTAATAAGAATAATTATTGTAGTTCTAGCGATAATAACTGCATAATATGGGTAATAATGCATGTTGTACTGATAATAATATAAGAAACAAGTAAAACTATTATAGTTCTGGCGATAATAACTGTATAATATGGGTAATAATGCATGTTATATTGATAATATTTGGATTCATAAGTATAATTATTGTAGTTCTCGCGATAATAACTGCATAATATGGGTAATAATGCATGTTATATTGATAATATTGGGAGTAATAAGTATAATTATTGTAGTTCTCGCGATAATAACTGCTTAATATGGGAAATAATGCATAACATATTGATAAAATTAGGAGTAATAAGTATAATTACTATAGTTGTAGCGATAATAACTGCATAATAGTTGTAATAATGCATGATATATTGATAATATCGCGAGTAATAAGTATAATTATCATAGTTCTAGCAATAATAACTGCATAATATGGGTAATAATGCATGTTATATTGATAATATTGCGAGTAATAAGTATATTTATTATAGTTCTGACGATAATAACCGTATAATATGGGTAATAATGCATGTTATATTGATAATATTCGGAGTAATAAGTATAATTTTTATATTTCTGGCGATAATAACTGCATAATATGGGTAACAATGCATGTTGTACTGATAATAATATAAGAAACAAGTAAAACTATTATAGTTCTAGCGATAATAACTGCATAATATGGGTAATAATGCATGTTATACTAAGAATAATATAAGTAATATGTATAACTATTATAGTTCTAGCGATAATAACAGTATAATATTATTAATAATGCATAACATATTGATAAAATTAGGAGTAATCAGTATAATAATTATAGTTCTAGCGATAATAACTGCATAATATCGGTAATAGTGTATGTTATATTGATAATATTGGGAGTAATAAGTATATTTATTATAGTTCTGACGATAATAACTGTATAATATGGGTAATAATGCATGTTATATTGATAGTATTTGGAGTCATAAGTATAATTATTGTAGTTCTCGCGATAATAACTGCTTAATATGGGTAATAATGCATAACATATTGATAAAATTAGGAGTAATAAGTATAATTATTATAGTTCTAGCGATAATAAGTGCATAATAGGGGTAATAATGCATGATATATTGATAATATTGCGAGTAATAAGTATAATTATCATAGTTCTAGCAATAATAACTGCATAATATGGGTAATAATGCATGTTACATTGATAAAATGAGAAGTAATAAGTATAATTATTATAGTTCTGGCGATAATAACTGTATAATATGGGTAATAATGCATAACATATTGATAAAATTAGGAGTATTAAGTATAATTATTATAGCTCTAGCGATAATAACTGCATAATAGGGGCAATAATGCATGTTATACTGATAATAATATAAGTAATAAGTATAACTATTATAGTTCTAGAGATAATAACTGTATAATATGATTAATAATGCATAACATATTGATAAAATTAGGAGTAATCAGTATAATTATTATAGTTCTAGCGTTAATAACTGCATAATATCGGTAATAGTGTATGTTATATTGATAATATTGGGAGTAATAAGTATATTTATTACAGTTCTGACGATAATAACTGTATAATATGGGTAATAATGCATGTTATATTGATAATATTGGGAGTAATAAGTATATTTATTATAGTTCTGACGATAATAACTGTATAATATGGGTAATAATGCATAACATATTAATAAAATTAGGAGTAATAAGTATATTTATTATAGGTCTGACGATAATAACAGTATAATATGGGTAATAATGCATGGTATATTGATAATATTGGGAGTAATAAGTATAATTATTGTAGTTCTCGCGATAATAACTGCATAATATGGGTAATAATGCATGTTATATTGATAATATTGGGAGTAATAAGAATATTTATTGTAGTTCTCGCGATTATAACTGCTTAATATGGGTAATAATGCATAACATATTGATAAAATTAGGAGTAATAAGTATAATTATTATAGTTCTAGCGATAATAACTGCATAATAGGGGTAATAATGCATGATATATTGATAATATTGCGAGTAATAAGTATAATTATCATAGTTCTAGCAATAATAACTGCATAATATGGGTAATAATGCATGTTATATTGATAAAATGAGAAGTAATGAGTATAACTATTATAGTTCTAACGATAATAACTGTATAATATGGGTAATAATGCATGTTATACTAATAATAATATAAGTAATATGTATAACTATTATAGTTCTAGCGATAATAACTGTATAATATGATTAATAATGCATAACATATTGATAAAATTAGGAGTAATCAGTATAATTATTATAGTTCTAGCGATAATAACTGCATAATATCGGTAATAGTGTATGTTATATTGATAATATTGGGAGTAATAAGTATATTTATTATAGTTCTGACGATAATAACAGTATAATATGGGTGATAATGCATGTTATATTGATAATATTGGGAGTTATAAGTATAATTATTGTAGTTCTAGCGATAATAACTGCATAATATGGGTAATAATGCATGTTATATTGATAATATTGGGAGTAATAAGTATATTTGTTATAGTTCTGACGATAATAACAGTATAATATGGGTAATAGTGCATGTTATATTGATAAAATTGGGAGCAATAGGTATATTTATTATAGTTCTGACGATAATAACAGTATAATACGGGTAATAATGCATGTTATATTGATAATATTGGGAGTAATAAGTATATTTATTATAGTTCTGACGATAATAACAGTATAATATGGGTAATAATGCATGTTATATTGATAATATTGGGAGTAATAAGTATATTTATTATAGTTCTGACGATAATAACTGTATAATATGGGTAATAATGCATAACATATTAATAAAATTAGGAGTATTAAGTATAATTATTATAGTTCTAGCGATAATAACTGCATAATGTGGGTAATAATGCATGATATATTGATAATATTGCGAGTAATAAGTATAATTATCATAGTTCTAGCAATAATAACTGCATAATATCGGTAATAGTGTATGTTATATTGATAATATTGGGAGTAATAAGTATATTTATTATAGTTCTGACGATAATAACAGTATAATATGGGTAATAATGCATGTTATATTGATAATATTTGGAGTGTTAAGTATAATTATTGTAGTTCTCGCGATAATAACTGCATAATATGGGTAATAATGCATGTTATATTGATAATATTGGGAGTAACAAGAATAATTATTGTAGTTCTCGCGATAATAACTGCTTAATATGGGTAATAATGCATAACATATTGATAAAATTAGGAGTAATAAGTATAATTATTATAGTTCTAGCGATAATAACTGCATAATAGGGGTAATAATGCATGATGTATTGATAATATTGCGAGTAATAAGTATAATTATCATAGTTCTAGCAATAATAACTGCATAACATCGGTAATAGTGTATGTTATATTGATAATATTGGGAGTAATAAGTATATTTATTATAGTTCTGACGATAATAACAGTATAATATGGGTAATAATGCATAACATATTGATAGAATTAGGAGTATTAAGTATAATTATTATAGCTCTGGCGATAATAACTGCATAATAGGGGTAATAATGCATGATATATTGATAATATTGCGAGTAATAAGTATAATTATCATAGTTCTAGCAATAATAACTGCATAATATCGGTAATAGTGTATGTTATATTGATAATATTGGGAGTAATAAGTATATTTATTATAGTTCTGACGATAATAACAGTATAATATGGGTGATAATGCATGTTATAATGATAATATTGGGAGTAATAAGTATAATTATTATAGTTCTAGCGATAATAACTGCATAATATGGGCAATAATGCATGTTATATTGATAAAGTTAGGAGTAATAAGTATAATTATTATAGTTCTGTTGATAATAACTGCATAATATGGGTAATCATGCATGTTATATTGATAATATTGGGAGTAATAAGTATATTTATTATAGTTCTGACGATAATAACCGTATAATATGGGTAATAATGCATGTTATACTGATAATAATATAAGTAATATGTATAACTATTATGGTTCTAGCGACAATAACTGTATAATATGGGTAATAATGCATAACATATTGATAAAATTAGGAGTAATAAGTATAATTATTATAGTTCTAGCGATAATAACTGCATAATATCGGTAATAGTGTATGTTATATTGATAAAGTTAGGAGTAATAAGTATAATTATTATAGTTCTGTTGATAATAACTGCATAATATGGGTAATCATGCATGTTATATTGATAATATTGGGAGTAATAAGTATATTTATTATAGTTCTGACGATAATAACCGTATAATATCGGTAATAATGCATGTTATATTGATAATATTGGGAGTAATAAGTATATTTATTATAGTTCTGACGATAATAACTGTATAATATGGGTAATAATGCATGTTATATTGATAAAATTGGGAGTAATAAGTATATTTATTATAGTTCTGACGATAATAACAGTATAATACGGGTAATAATACATGTTATGTTGATAATATTGGGAGTACTAAGTATAATTATCATAGTTCTAGCAATAATAATTGCATAATTAGGGTAATAATGCATGTTATATTGATAAAATTAGGAGTAATAAGTATAATTATTATAGTTCTGGCGATAATAACTGTATAATATGGGTAATAATGCATAACATATTGATAAAATTAGGAGTATTAAGTATAATTATTATAGCTCTAGCGATAATAACTGCATAATAGGGGTAATAATGCATGTTATACTGATAATAATATAAGTAATAAGTATAACTATTATAGTTCTAGCGATAATAACTGTATAATATGGGTAATAATGCATAACATATTGATAAAATTAGGAGTAATAAGTATAATTATTATAGTTCTAGCGATAATAACTGCACAATATCGGTAATGTGCATGTTATATTGATAATATTGGGAGTAATAAGTATATTTATTATAGTTCTGACGATAATAACAGTATAATATGGGTAATAATGCATGGTATATTGATAATATTGGGAGTAATAAGTATAATTATTGTAGTTCTCGCGATAATAACTGCATAATATGGGTAATAATGCATGTTATATTGATAATATTGGGAGTAATAAGAATATTTATTGTAGTTCTCGCGAAAATAACTGCTTAATATGGGTAATAATGCATAACATATTGATAAAATTAGGAGTAATAAGTATAATTATTATAGTTCTAGCGATAATAACTGCATAATAGGGGTAATAATGCATGATATATTGATAATATTGCGAGTAATAAGTATAATTATCATAGTTCTAGCAATAATAACTGCATAATATCGGTAATAGTGTATGTTATATTGATAATATTGGGAGTAGTAAGTATATTTATTATAGTTCTGACGATAATAACAGTATAATATGGGTAATAATACATGTTATATTGATAATATTTGGAGTGTTAAGTATAATTATTGTAGTTCTCGCGATAATAACTACATAATATGGGTAATAATGCATGTTATATTGATAATATTGGGAGTAATAAGAATAATTATTGTAGTTCTCGCGATAATAACTGCTTAATATGGGTAATAATGCATAACATATTGATAAAATTAGGAGTAATAAGTATAATTATTATAGTTCTAGCGATAATAACTGCATAATAGGGGTAATAATGCATGATATATTGATAATATTGCGAGTAATAAGTATAATTATCATAGTTCTAGCAATAATAACTGCATAATATGGGTAATAATGCATGTTATATTGATAAAATGAGGAGTAATAAGTATAATTATTATAGTTCTGGCGATAATAACTGTATAATATGGGTAATAATGCATAACATATTGATAGAATTAGGAGTATTAAGTATAATTATTATAGCTCTAGCGATAATAACTGCATAATAGGGGTAATAATGCATGTTATACTGATAATAATATAAGTAATAAGTATAAGTATAATAGTTCTAGCGATAATAACTGTATAATATGGGTAATAATGCATAACATATTGATAAAATTAGGAGTAATAAGTATAATTATTATAGTTCTAGCGAAAATAACTGCACAACATCGGTAGTAGTGCATGTTATATTGATAATATTGGGAGTAATAAGTATATTTATTATAGTTCTGTCGATAATAACAGTATAATATGGGTGATAATGCATGTTATATTGATAATATTGGGAGTAATAAGTATAATTATTATAGTTCTAGCGATAATAACTGCATAATATGGGCAATAATGCATGTTATATTGATAAAGTTAGGAGTAATAAGTATAATTATTATAGTTCTGTTGATAATAACTGCATAATATGGGTAATCATGCATGTTATATTGATAATATTGGGAGTAATAAGTATATTTATTATAGTTCTGACGATAATAACCGTATAATATGGGTAATAATGCATGTTATACTGATAATAATATAAGTAATATGTATAACTATTATGGTTCTAGCGACAATAACTGTATAATATGGGTAATAATGCATAACATATTGATAAAATTAGGAGTAATAAGTATAATTATTATAGTTCTAGCGATAATAACTGCATAATATCGGTAATAGTGTATGTTATATTGATAATATTGGGAGTAATAAGTATAATTATTATAGTTCTGTTGATAATAACTGCATAATATGGGTAATCATGCATGTTATATTGATAATATTGGGAGTAATAGGTATATTTATTATAGTTCTGACGATAATAACCGTATAATATGGGTAATAATGCATGTTATATTGATAATATTGGGAGTAATAAGTATATTTATTATAGTTCTGACGATAATAACAGTATAATATGGGTAATAATGCATGTTATATTGATAATATTGGGAGTAATAAGTATATTTATTATAGTTCTGACGATAATAACTGCATAATATGGGTAATAATGCATGTTATATTGATAAAATGAGGAGTAATAAGTATAATTATTATAGTTCTGGCGATAATAACTGCATAATATGGGTAATAATGCATGTTATACTGATAATATTGGAGTAATAAGTATAATTATTATAGTTCTGGCGATAATAACTGCATAATATGGGTAATAATGCATGTTATATTGATAATATTGGGAGTAATAAGTATAATTATTATAGCTCTGGCGATAATAACTGCATAATATGGGTAATAATGCATGTTATATTGATAATATTGGGAGTAATAAGAATAATTATTGTAGTTCTCGCGATAATAACTGCTTAATATGGGTAATAATGCATAACATATTGATAAAATTAGGAGTAATAAGTATAATTATTATAGTTCTAGCGACAATAACTGCATAATAGGGGTAATAATGCATGATATATTGAAAATATTGCGAGTAATAAGTATAATTATCATAGTTCTAGCAATAATAACTGCATAATATGGGTAATAATGCATGTTATATTGATAAAATGAGGAGTAATAAGTATAATTATTATAGTTCTGGCGATAATAACTGTATAATATGGGTAAAAATGCATAACATATTGATAGAATTAGGAGTATTAAGTATAATTATTATAGCTCTAGCGATAATAACTGCATAATAGGGGTAATAATGCATGTTATACTGATAATAATATAAGTAATAAGTATAAGTATTATAGTTCTAGCGATAATAACTGTATAATATGGGTAATAATGCATAACATATTGATAAAATTAGGAGTAATAAGTATAATTATTATAGTTCTAGCGATAATAACTGCACAATATCGGTAATGTGCATGTTATATTGATAATATTGGGAGTAATACGTATATTTATTATAGTTCTGACGATAATAACAGTATAATATGGGTAATAATGCATGTTATATTGATAATATTGGGAGTAATAAGAATAATTATTGTAGTTCTCGCGATAATAACTGCTTAATATGGGTAATAATGCATAACATATTGATAAAATTAGGAGTAATAAGTATAATTATTATAGTTCTAGCGATAATAACTGCATAATAGAGGTAATAATGCATGATATATTGATAATATTGCGAGTAATAAGTATAATTATCATAGTTCTAGCAATAATAACTGCATAATATCGGTAATAGTGTATGTTATATTGATAATATTGGGAGTAATAAGTATATTTATTATAGTTCTGACGATAATAACAGTATAATATGGGTAATAATACATGTTATATTGATAATATTTGGAGTGTTAAGTATAATTATTGTAGTTCTCGCGATAATAACTGCATAATATGGGTAATAATGCATGTTATATTGATAATATTGGGAGTAATAAGAATAATTATTGTAGTTCTCGCGATAATAACTGCTTAATATGGGTAATAATGCATAACATATTGATAAAATTAGGAGTAATAAGTATAATTATTATAGTTCTAGCGATAATAACTGCATAATAGGGGTAATAATGCATGATATATTGATAATATTGCGAGTAATAAGTATAATTATCATAGTTCTAGCAATAATAACTGCATAATATGGGTAATAATGCATGTTATATTGATAAAATGAGGAGTAATAAGTATAATTATTATAGTTCTGGCGATAATAATTGTATAATATGGGTAATAATGCATAACATATTGATAGAATTAGGAGTATTAAGTATAATTATTATAGCTCTAGCGATAATAACTGCATAATAGGGGTAATAATGCATGTTATACTGATAATAATATAAGTAATAAGTATAAGTATAATAGTTCTAGCGATAATAACTGTATAATATGGGTAATAATGCATAACATATTGATAAAATTAGGAGTAATAAGTATAATTATTATAGTTCTAGCGATAATAACTGCACAATATCGGTAATAGTGCATGTTATATTGATAATATTCGGAGTAATAAGTATATTTATTATAGTTCTGACGATAATAACTGTATAATATGGGTAATAATGCATGTTATATTGATAATATTTGGAGTCATAAGTAAAATTATTGTAGTTCTCGCGATAATAACTGCATAATATGGGTAATAATGCATGTTATATTGATAATATTGGGAGTAATAAGTATAATTATTGTAGTTCTCGCGATAATAACTGCTTAATATGGGTAATAATGCATAACATATTGATAAAATTAGGAGTCATAAGTATAATTATTATAGTTCTAGCGATAATAACTGCATAATAGGGGTAATAATGCATGATATATTAATAATATTGCGAGTAATAAGTATAATTATCATAGTTCTAGCAATAATAACTGCATAATATGGGTAATAATGCATGTTATATTGATAAAATGAGGAGTAATAAGTATAATTATTATAGTTCTGGCGAGAATAACTGTATAATATGGGTAATAATGCATAACATATTCATAAAATTAGGAGTATTAAGTATAATTATTATAGCTCTAGCGATAATAACTGCATAATAGGGGTAATAATGCATGTTATACTGATAATAATATAAGTAATAAGTATAACTATTATAGTTCTAGCGATAATAACTGTATAATATGGGTAATAATGCATAACATATTGATAAAATTAGGAGTAATAAGTATAATTATTATAGTTCTAGCGAAAATAACTGCACAACATCGGTAGTAGTGCATGTTATATTGATAATATTGGGAGTAATAAGTATAATTATTATAGTTCTGGCGATAATAACTGCATAATATGGGTAATAATGCATGTTATATTGATAATATTGGGAGTAATAAGAATAATTATTGTAGTTCTCGCGATAATAACTGCTTAATATGGGTAATAATGCATAACATATTGATAAAATTAGGAGTAATAAGTATAATTATTATAGTTCTAGCGACAATAACTGCATAATAGGGGTAATAATGCATGATATATTGAAAATATTGCGAGTAATAAGTATAATTATCATAGTTCTAGCAATAATAACTGCATAATATGGGTAATAATGCATGTTATATTGATAAAATGAGGAGTAATAAGTATAATTATTATAGTTCTGTCGATAATAACAGTATAATATGGGTGATAATGCATGTTATATTGATAATATTGGGAGTAATAAGTATAATTATTATAGTTCTAGCGATAATAACTGCATAATATGGGTAATAATGCATGTTATATTGATAAAGTTAGGAGTAATAAGTATAATTATTATAGTTCTGTTGATAATAACTGCATAATATGGGTAATCATGCATGTTATATTGATAATATTGGGAGTAATAAGTATATTTATTATAGTTCTGACGATAATAACCGTATAATATGGGTAATAATGCATGTTATACTGATAATAATATAAGTAATATGTATAACTATTATGGTTCTAGCGACAATAACTGTATAATATGGGTAATAATGCATAACATATTGATAAAATTAGGAGTAATAAGTATAATTATTATAGTTCTAGCGATAATAACTGCATAATATCGGTAATAGTGTATGTTATATTGATAAAGTTAGGAGTAATAAGTATAATTATTATAGTTCTGTTGATAATAACTGCATAATATGGGTAATCATGCATGTTATATTGATAATATTGGGAGTAATAAGTATATTTATTATAGTTCTGACGATAATAACCGTATAATATGGGTAATAATGCATGTTATACTGATAATATTGGGAGTAATAAGTATATTTATTATAGTTCTGACGATAATAACAGTATAATATGGGTAATAATGCATGTTATATTGATAATATTGGGAGTAATAAGTATATTTATTATAGTTCTGACGATAATAACTGCATAATATGGGTAATAATGCATGTTATATTGATAAAATGAGGAGTAATAAGTATAATTATTATAGTTCTGGCGATAATAACTGTATAATATGGGTAATAATGCATAACATATTGATAAAATTAGGAGTATTAAGTATAATTATTATAGCTCTAGCGATAATAACTGCATAATAGGGGTAATAATGCATAATATATTGATAATATTGCGAGTAATAAGTATAATTATCATAGTTCTAGCAATAATAACTGCATAATATCGGTAATAGTGTATGTTATATTGATAATATTGGGAGTAATAAGTATATTTATTATAGTTCTGACGATAATAACAGTATAATATGGGTAATAATGCATGTTATATTGATAATATTGGGAGTAATAAGTATATTTATTATAGTTCTGACGATAATAACTGTATAATATGGGTAATAATGCATAACATATTAATAAAATTAGGAGTATTAAGTATAATTATTATAGTTCTAGCGATAATAACTGCATAATGTGGGTAATAATGCATGATATATTGATAATATTGCGAGTAATAAGTATAATTATCATAGTTCTAGCAATAATAACTGCATAATATCGGTAATAGTGTATGTTATATTGATAATATTGGGAGTAATAAGTATATTTATTATAGTTCTGACGATAATAACAGTATAATATGGGTAATAATGCATGTTATATTGATAATATTGGGAGTAATAAGTATATTTATTATAGTTCTGACGATAATAACTGTATAATATGGGTAATAATGCATGTTATATTGATAATATTGGGAGTAATAAGTATATTTATTATAGTTCTGACGATAATAACTGTATAATATGGGTAATAATGCATAACATATTAATAAAATTAGGAGTATTAAGTATAATTATTATAGTTCTAGCGATAATAACTGCATAATGTGGGTAATAATGCATGATATATTGATAATATTGCGAGTAATAAGTATAATTATCATAGTTCTAGCAATAATAACTGCATAATATCGGTAATAGTGTATGTTATATTGATAAAGTTAGGAGTAATAAGTATAATTATTATAGTTCTGTTGATAATAACTGCATAATATGGGTAATCATGCATGTTATATTGATAATATTGGGAGTAATAAGTATATTTATTATAGTTCTGACGATAATAACCGTATAATATCGGTAATAATGCATGTTATATTGATAATATTGGGAGTAATAAGTATATTTATTATAGTTCTGACGATAATAACTGTATAATATGGGTAATAATGCATGTTATATTGATAAAATTGGGAGTAATAAGTATATTTATTATAGTTCTGACGATAATAACAGTATAATACGGGTAATAATACATGTTATGTTGATAATATTGGGAGTACTAAGTATAATTATCATAGTTCTAGCAATAATAATTGCATAATTAGGGTAATAATGCATGTTATATTGATAAAATTAGGAGTAATAAGTATAATTATTATAGTTCTGGCGATAATAACTGTATAATATGGGTAATAATGCATAACATATTGATAAAATTAGGAGTATTAAGTATAATTATTATAGCTCTAGCGATAATAACTGCATAATAGGGGTAATAATGCATGTTATACTGATAATAATATAAGTAATAAGTATAACTATTATAGTTCTAGCGATAATAACTGTATAATATCGGTAATGTGCATGTTATATTGATAATATTTGGAGTAATAAGTATAATTATTATAGTTCGAGCGATAACAACTGCCTAATATGGGTAATAGTGCATGTTACATTGATAAAGTTAGGAGTAATAAGTATAATTATTATAGTTCTGGCGATAATAACTGCATAGTATTGGTAATAATGCATGTAACATTGATAATAGTAAAAGTAATAAGAATAATTATTGTAGTTCTAGCGATAATAACTGCATAATATGGGTAATAATGCATGTTGTACTGATAATAATATAAGAAACAAGTAAAACTATTATAGTTCTGGCGATAATAACTGCATAATATGGGTAATAATGCATGTTATATTGATAAAATGAGGAGTAATAAGTATAATTATTATAGTTCTGGCGATAATAAGTGCATACTATGGGTAATAATGCATGTTATATTGATAATATTGGGGGTAATAAGTATATTTATTATAGTTCTGCCGATAATAACCGTATCATATGGGTAATAATGCATGTTATATTGATAATATCGGGAGTAATAAGTATATTTATTATAGTTCTGACGATAATAACAGTATAATATGGGTAATAATGCATGTTATATTGATAATAATAAAAGTAATAAGTATAATTATTATAGTTCGAGCGATAATAACTGCATAATATCGGCAATAGTGCATGTTATATTGATAATGTTAGGAGTAATAAGTATAATTATTATAGTTCTGGCGATAATAACTGCATAGTATTGGTAATAATGCATGTTACATCGATAATAGTAAAAGTAATAAGTATAATTATTGTAGTTCTAGCGATAATAACTGCATAATATGGGCAGTAATGCATGATATGTTGATAATATTGCGAATAATAAGTATAATTATCATAGTTCTAGCTATAATACCTGCATAATATGGGTAATAATGCATGTTATACTGACAATAATATAAGTAATATGTATAACTATTATAGTTCTAGCGATAATAACTGCATAATAGGGGTAATAATGCATGTTATACTGATAATAATGTACGTAATAAGTATAATTATTGTAGTTCTAGCGATAATAACTGTATAATATGGGTAATAATGCATAACATATTGATAAAATTAGGAGTAATAAGTATAATTATTATAGTTCTAGCGATAATAACTGCATAATATGGGTAATAATGCATGTTATACTAATAATAATACAAGTAATAAGTATATTTATTATAGTTCTAGCGATAATAACTGAATGATATGGGTAATAATGCATAACATATTGATAAAATTAGGAGTAATAAGTATAATTATTATAGTTCTAGCGATAATAACTGCATAATATCGGTAATACTGTATGTTATGTTGATAATATTGGGAGTAATAAGTATATTTATTATAGTTCTGACGATAATAACAGTATAATTTGGGTGATAATGCATGTTATACTAATAATAATACAAGTAATATGTATAACTATTATAGTTCTAGCGATAATAACTGCATAATAGGGGTAATAATGCATGTTATACTGATAATAATGTACGTAATAAGTATAATTATTGTGGTTCTAGCGATAATAACTGTATAATATGGGTAATAATGCATAACATATTGATAAAATTAGGAGTAATAAGTATAATTATTATAGTTCTAGCGATAATAACTGCACAATATCGATAATAGTGCATGTTATATTGATAATATTGGGAGTAATAAGTATATTTATTATAGTTCTAGCGATAATAACTGAATGATATGGGTAATAATGCATGTTATATTGATAAAATTAGGAGTAATAAGTATAATTATTATAGTTCTAGCGATAATAACTGCATAATAGGGGTAATAATGCATGTTATACTGATAATAATATAAGTAATAAGTATAACTATTGTAGTTCTAGCGATAATAACTGTATAATATGGGTAATAATGCATAACATATTGATAAAATTAGGAGTAATAAGTATAATTATTATAGTTCTAGCGATAATAACTGCACAATATCGGTAATGTGCATGTTATATTGATAATATTGGGAGTAATAAGTATAATTATTATAGTTCTGGCGATAATAACTGCATAATATGGGTAATAATGCATGTTATATTGATAAAATGAGGAGTAATAAGTATAATTATTATAGTTCTGGCGATAATAAGTGCATACTATGGGTAATAATGCATGTTATATTGATAATATTGGGAGTAATAAGTATATTTATTATAGTTCTGCCGATAATAACCGTATCATATGGGTAATAATGCATGTTATATTGATAATATCGGGAGTAATAAGTATATTTATTATAGTTCTGACGATAATAACAGTATAATATGGGTAATAATGCATGTTATATTGATAATAATAAAAGTAATAAGTATAATTATTATAGTTCTAGCGATAATAACTGCATAATAGGGGTAATAATGCATGTTATACTGATAATAATGTACGTAATAAGTATAATTATTGTAGTTCTAGCGATAATAACTGTATAATATGGGTAATAACGCATAACATATTGATAAAATTAGGAGTAATAAGTATAATTATTATAGTTCTAGCGATTATAACTGCACAATATAGATAATAGTGCATGTTATATTGATAATATTGGGAGTAATAAGTATATTTATTATAGTTCTAGCGATAATAACTGAATGATATGGGTAATAATGCATAACATATTGATAAAATTAGGAGTAATAAGTATAATTATTATAGTTCTAGCGATAATAACTGCATAATATCGGTAATACTGTATGTTATGTTGATAATATTGGGAGTAATAAGTATATTTATTATAGTTCTGACGATAATAACAGTATAATTTGGGTGATAATTCATGTTATATTGATAATATTGGGAGTAATAAGTATAATTATTGTAGTTCTAGCGATAATAACTGCATAATATGGGTAATAATGCATGTTCTATTGATATAATGAGGAGTAATAAGTATAATTATTATAGTTCTGGCGATAATAAGTGCATACTATGGGTAATAATCCATGTTATATTGATAATATTGGGAGTAATAAGTATATTTATTATAGTTCTGCCGATAATAACCGTATAATATGGGTAATAATGCATGGTATATTGATAATATCGGGAGTAATAAGTATATTTATTATAGTTCTGACGATAATAACTGTATAATATGGGTAATAATGCATAACATGTTAATAAAATTAGGAGTATTAAGTATAATTATTATAGTTCTAGCGATAATAACTGCATAATAGGGGTAATAATGCATGTTATACTGATAATAATGTAAGTAATAAGTATAACTATTATAACTCTAGCGATAATAACTGTATAATATTATTAATAATGCATAACATATTGATAAAATTAGGAGTAATCAGTATAATTATTATAGTTCTAGCGATAATAACTGCATAATATCGGTAATAGTGTATGTTATATTGATAATATTGGGAGTAATAAGTATATTTATTATAGTTCTGACGATAATAACCGTATAATATGGGTAATAATGCATGTTATATTGATAATATTCGGAGTAATAAGTATAATTATTATATTTCTGGCGATAATAACTACATAATATGGGTAACAATGCATGTTGTACTGATAATAATATACGAAACAAGTAAAACTATTATAGTTCTAGCGATAGTAACTGCATAATATGGGTAATAATGCATGTTATACTAATAATAATACAAGTAATATGTATAACTATTATAGTTCTAGCGATAATAACTGCATAATAGGGGTAATAATGCATGTTATACTGATAATAATGTACGTAATAAGTATAATTATTGTGGTTCTAGCGATAATAACTGTATAATATGGGTAATAATGCATAACATATTGATAAAATTAGGAGTGATAAGTATAATTATTATAGTTCTAGCGATAATAACTGCACAATATCGATAATAGTGCATGTTATATTGATAATATTGGGAGTAATAAGTATATTTATTATAGTTCTAGCGATAATAACTGAATGATATGGGTAATAATGCATGTTATATTGATAAAATTAGGAGTAATAAGTATAATTATTATAGTTCTAGCGATAATAACTGCATAATAGGGGTAATAATGCATGTTATACTGATAATAATATAAGTAATAAGTATAACTATTATAGTTCTAGCGATAATAACTGCATAATATGGGTAATAATGCATGTTATATTGATAAAATGAGAAGTAATGAGTATAACTATTATAGTTCTAACGATAATAACTGTATAATATGGGTAATAATGCATGTTATATTGATAAAATGAGAAGTAATGAGTATAATTATTATAGTTCTGGCGATAATAACTGTATAATATGGGTAATAATGCATAACATATTGATAAAATTAGGAGTAATAAGTATAATTATTATAATTCTAGCGATAATAACTGCACAATATCGGTAATGTGCATGTTATATTGATAATATTGGGAGTAATAAGTATAATTATTATAGTTCTGGCGATAATAAGTGCATACTATGGGTAATAATGCATGTTATATTGATAATATTGGGAGTAATAAGTATATTTATTATAGTTCTGACGATAATAACTGTATAATATGGGTAATAATGCATAACATGTTAATAAAATTAGGAGTATTAAGTATAATTATTATAGTTCTAGCGATAATAACTGCATAATAGGGGTAGTAATGCATGTTATACTGATAATAATGTAAGTAATAAGTATAACTATTATAATTCTAGCGATAATAACTGTATAATATGGGTAATAATGCATAACATATTGATGAAATTAGGAGTAATAAGTATAATTATTATAGTTCTAGCGATAATAACTGCATAATATGGGTAATAGTGCATGTTATATTGATAATATTGGGAGTAATAAGTATATTTATTATAGTTCTGACGATAATAACAGTATAATATGGGTAATAATGCATGTTATATTGATAATATTTGGATTCATAAGTATAATTATTGTAGTTCTCGCGATAATAACTGCATAACATGGGTAATAATGCATGTTATATTGATAATATTGGGAGTAATAAGTATAATTATTGTAGTTCTCGCGATAATAACTGCTTAATATGGGAAATAATGCATAACATATTGATAAAATTAGGAGTAATAAGTATAATTATCATAGTTCTAGCAATAATAACTGCATAATATGGGTAATAATGCATGTTATATTGATAAAATGAGAAGTAATGAGTATAATTATTATAGTTCTGGCGATAATAACTGTATAATATGGGTAATAATGCATAACATATTGATAAAATTAGGAGTATTAAGTATAATTATTATAGCTCTAGCGATAATAACTGCATAATAGGGGTAATAATGCATGTTATACTGATAATAATATAAGTAATAAGTATAACTATTATAGTTCTAACGATAATAACTGTATAATATGGGTAATAATGCATGTTATACTAATAATAATATAAGTAATATGTATAACTATTATAGTTCTAGAGATAATAACTGTATAATATGATTAATAATGCATAACATATTGATAAAATTAGGAGTAATCAGTATAATTATTATAGTTCTAGCGTTAATAACTGCATAATATCGGTAATAGTGTATGTTATATTGATAATATTGGGAGTAATAAGTATATTTATTACAGTTCTGACGATAATAACAGTATAATATGGGTAATAATGCATGTTATATTGATAATATTGGGAGTAATAAGTATATTTATTATAGTTCTGACGATAATAACTGTATAATATGGGTAATAATGCATAACATATTAATAAAATTAGGAGTAATAAGTATATTTATTATAGGTCTGACGATAATAACAGTATAATATGGGTAATAATGCATGGTATATTGATAATATTGGGAGTAATAAGTATAATTATTGTAGTTCTCGCGATAATAACTGCATAATATGGGTAATAATGCATGTTATATTGATAATATTGGGAGTAATAAGAATATTTATTGTAGTTCTCGCGATTATAACTGCTTAATATGGGTAATAATGCATAACATATTGATAAAATTAGGAGTAATAAGTATAATTATTATAGTTCTAGCGATAATAACTGCATAATATCGGTAATACTGTATGTTATGTTGATAATATTGGGAGTAATAAGTATATTTATTATAGTTCTGACGATAATAACAGTATAATTTGGGTGATAATGCATGTTATACTAATAATAATACAAGTAATATGTATAACTATTATAGTTCTAGCGATAATAACTGCATAATAGGGGTAATAATGCATGTTATACTGATAATAATGTACGTAATAAGTATAATTATTGTGGTTCTAGCGATAATAACTGTATAATATGGGTAATAATGCATAACATATTGATAAAATTAGGAGTAATAAGTATAATTATTATAGTTCTAGCGATAATAACTGCACAATATCGATAATAGTGCATGTTATATTGATAATATTGGGAGTAATAAGTATATTTATTATAGTTCTAGCGATAATAACTGAATGATATGGGTAATAATGCATGTTATATTGATAAAATTAGGAGTAATAAGTATAATTATTATAGTTCTAGCGATAATAACTGCATAATAGGGGTAATAATGCATGTTATACTGATAATAATATAAGTAATAAGTATAACTATTGTAGTTCTAGCGATAATAACTGTATAATATGGGTAATAATGCATAACATATTGATAAAATTAGGAGTAATAAGTATAATTATTATAGTTCTAGCGATAATAACTGCACAATATCGGTAATGTGCATGTTATATTGATAATATTGGGAGTAATAAGTATAATTATTATAGTTCTGGCGATAATAACTGCATAATATGGGTAATAATGCATGTTATATTGATAAAATGAGGAGTAATAAGTATAATTATTATAGTTCTGGCGATAATAAGTGCATACTATGGGTAATAATGCATGTTATATTGATAATATTGGGAGTAATAAGTATATTTATTATAGTTCTGCCGATAATAACCGTATCATATGGGTAATAATGCATGTTATATTGATAATATCGGGAGTAATAAGTATATTTATTATAGTTCTGACGATAATAACAGTATAATATGGGTAATAATGCATGTTATATTGATAATAATAAAAGTAATAAGTATAATTATTATAGTTCTAGCGATAATAACTGCATAATAGGGGTAATAATGCATGTTATACTGATAATAATGTACGTAATAAGTATAATTATTGTAGTTCTAGCGATAATAACTGTATAATATGGGTAATAACGCATAACATATTGATAAAATTAGGAGTAATAAGTATAATTATTATAGTTCTAGCGATTATAACTGCACAATATCGATAATAGTGCATGTTATATTGATAATATTGGGAGTAATAAGTATATTTATTATAGTTCTAGCGATAATAACTGAATGATATGGGTAATAATGCATAACATATTGATAAAATTAGGAGTAATAAGTATAATTATTATAGTTCTAGCGATAATAACTGCATAATATCGGTAATACTGTATGTTATGTTGATAATATTGGGAGTAATAAGTATATTTATTATAGTTCTGACGATAATAACAGTATAATTTGGGTGATAATTCATGTTATATTGATAATATTGGGAGTAATAAGTATAATTATTGTAGTTCTAGCGATAATAACTGCATAATATGGGTAATAATGCATGTTCTATTGATATAATGAGGAGTAATAAGTATAATTATTATAGTTCTGGCGATAATAAGTGCATACTATGGGTAATAATCCATGTTATATTGATAATATTGGGAGTAATAAGTATATTTATTATAGTTCTGCCGATAATAACCGTATAATATGGGTAATAATGCATGGTATATTGATAATATCGGGAGTAATAAGTATATTTATTATAGTTCTGACGATAATAACTGTATAATATGGGTAATAATGCATAACATGTTAATAAAATTAGGAGTATTAAGTATAATTATTATAGTTCTAGCGATAATAACTGCATAATAGGGGTAATAATGCATGTTATACTGATAATAATGTAAGTAATAAGTATAACTATTATAACTCTAGCGATAATAACTGTATAATATTATTAATAATGCATAACATATTGATAAAATTAGGAGTAATCAGTATAATTATTATAGTTCTAGCGATAATAACTGCATAATATCGGTAATAGTGTATGTTATATTGATAATATTGGGAGTAATAAGTATATTTATTATAGTTCTGACGATAATAACCGTATAATATGGGTAATAATGCATGTTATATTGATAATATTCGGAGTAATAAGTATAATTATTATATTTCTGGCGATAATAACTACATAATATGGGTAACAATGCATGTTGTACTGATAATAATATACGAAACAAGTAAAACTATTATAGTTCTAGCGATAGTAACTGCATAATATGGGTAATAATGCATGTTATACTAATAATAATACAAGTAATATGTATAACTATTATAGTTCTAGCGATAATAACTGCATAATAGGGGTAATAATGCATGTTATACTGATAATAATGTACGTAATAAGTATAATTATTGTGGTTCTAGCGATAATAACTGTATAATATGGGTAATAATGCATAACATATTGATAAAATTAGGAGTGATAAGTATAATTATTATAGTTCTAGCGATAATAACTGCACAATATCGATAATAGTGCATGTTATATTGATAATATTGGGAGTAATAAGTATATTTATTATAGTTCTAGCGATAATAACTGAATGATATGGGTAATAATGCATGTTATATTGATAAAATTAGGAGTAATAAGTATAATTATTATAGTTCTAGCGATAATAACTGCATAATAGGGGTAATAATGCATGTTATACTGATAATAATATAAGTAATAAGTATAACTATTATAGTTCTAGCGATAATAACTGCATAATATGGGTAATAATGCATGTTATATTGATAAAATGAGAAGTAATGAGTATAACTATTATAGTTCTAACGATAATAACTGTATAATATGGGTAATAATGCATGTTATATTGATAAAATGAGAAGTAATGAGTATAATTATTATAGTTCTGGCGATAATAACTGTATAATATGGGTAATAATGCATAACATATTGATAAAATTAGGAGTAATAAGTATAATTATTATAATTCTAGCGATAATAACTGCACAATATCGGTAATGTGCATGTTATATTGATAATATTGGGAGTAATAAGTATAATTATTATAGTTCTGGCGATAATAAGTGCATACTATGGGTAATAATGCATGTTATATTGATAATATTGGGAGTAATAAGTATATTTATTATAGTTCTGACGATAATAACTGTATAATATGGGTAATAATGCATAACATGTTAATAAAATTAGGAGTATTAAGTATAATTATTATAGTTCTAGCGATAATAACTGCATAATAGGGGTAGTAATGCATGTTATACTGATAATAATGTAAGTAATAAGTATAACTATTATAATTCTAGCGATAATAACTGTATAATATGGGTAATAATGCATAACATATTGATGAAATTAGGAGTAATAAGTATAATTATTATAGTTCTAGCGATAATAACTGCATAATATGGGTAATAGTGCATGTTATATTGATAATATTGGGAGTAATAAGTATATTTATTATAGTTCTGACGATAATAACAGTATAATATGGGTAATAATGCATGTTATATTGATAATATTTGGATTCATAAGTATAATTATTGTAGTTCTCGCGATAATAACTGCATAACATGGGTAATAATGCATGTTATATTGATAATATTGGGAGTAATAAGTATAATTATTGTAGTTCTCGCGATAATAACTGCTTAATATGGGAAATAATGCATAACATATTGATAAAATTAGGAGTAATAAGTATAATTATCATAGTTCTAGCAATAATAACTGCATAATATGGGTAATAATGCATGTTATATTGATAAAATGAGAAGTAATGAGTATAATTATTATAGTTCTGGCGATAATAACTGTATAATATGGGTAATAATGCATAACATATTGATAAAATTAGGAGTATTAAGTATAATTATTATAGCTCTAGCGATAATAACTGCATAATAGGGGTAATAATGCATGTTATACTGATAATAATATAAGTAATAAGTATAACTATTATAGTTCTAACGATAATAACTGTATAATATGGGTAATAATGCATGTTATACTAATAATAATATAAGTAATATGTATAACTATTATAGTTCTAGAGATAATAACTGTATAATATGATTAATAATGCATAACATATTGATAAAATTAGGAGTAATCAGTATAATTATTATAGTTCTAGCGTTAATAACTGCATAATATCGGTAATAGTGTATGTTATATTGATAATATTGGGAGTAATAAGTATATTTATTACAGTTCTGACGATAATAACAGTATAATATGGGTAATAATGCATGTTATATTGATAATATTGGGAGTAATAAGTATATTTATTATAGTTCTGACGATAATAACTGTATAATATGGGTAATAATGCATAACATATTAATAAAATTAGGAGTAATAAGTATATTTATTATAGGTCTGACGATAATAACAGTATAATATGGGTAATAATGCATGGTATATTGATAATATTGGGAGTAATAAGTATAATTATTGTAGTTCTCGCGATAATAACTGCATAATATGGGTAATAATGCATGTTATATTGATAATATTGGGAGTAATAAGAATATTTATTGTAGTTCTCGCGATTATAACTGCTTAATATGGGTAATAATGCATAACATATTGATAAAATTAGGAGTAATAAGTATAATTATTATAGTTCTAGCGATAATAACTGCATAATAGGGGTAATAATGCATGATATATTGATAATATTGCGAGTAATAAGTATAATTATCATAGTTCTAGCAATAATAACTGCATAATATGGGTAATAATGCATGTTATATTGATAAAATGAGAAGTAATGAGTATAACTATTATAGTTCTAACGATAATAACTGTATAATATGGGTAATAATGCATGTTATACTAATAATAATATAAGTAATATGTATAACTATTATAGTTCTAGCGATAATAACTGTATAATATGATTAATAATGCATAACATATTGATAAAATTAGGAGTAATCAGTATAATTATTATAGTTCTAGCGATAATAACTGCATAATATCGGTAATAGTGTATGTTATATTGATAATATTGGGAGTAATAAGTATATTTATTATAGTTCTGACGATAATAACAGTATAATATGGGTGATAATGCATGTTATATTGATAATATTGGGAGTTATAAGTATAATTATTGTAGTTCTAGCGATAATAACTGCATAATATGGGTAATAATGCATGTTATATTGATAATATTGGGAGTAATAAGTATATTTGTTATAGTTCTGACGATAATAACAGTATAATATGGGTAATAGTGCATGTTATATTGATAAAATTGGGAGCAATAGGTATATTTATTATAGTTCTGACGATAATAACAGTATAATACGGGTAATAATGCATGTTATATTGATAATATTGGGAGTAATAAGTATATTTATTATAGTTCTGACGATAATAACAGTATAATATGGGTAATAATGCATGTTATATTGATAATATTGGGAGTAATAAGTATATTTATTATAGTTCTGACGATAATAACTGTATAATATGGGTAATAATGCATAACATATTAATAAAATTAGGAGTATTAAGTATAATTATTATAGTTCTAGCGATAATAACTGCATAATGTGGGTAATAATGCATGATATATTGATAATATTGCGAGTAATAAGTATAATTATCATAGTTCTAGCAATAATAACTGCATAATATCGGTAATAGTGTATGTTATATTGATAATATTGGGAGTAATAAGTATATTTATTATAGTTCTGACGATAATAACAGTATAATATGGGTAATAATGCATGTTATATTGATAATATTTGGAGTGTTAAGTATAATTATTGTAGTTCTCGCGATAATAACTGCATAATATGGGTAATAATGCATGTTATATTGATAATATTGGGAGTAACAAGAATAATTATTGTAGTTCTCGCGATAATAACTGCTTAATATGGGTAATAATGCATAACATATTGATAAAATTAGGAGTAATAAGTATAATTATTATAGTTCTAGCGATAATAACTGCATAATAGGGGTAATAATGCATGATGTATTGATAATATTGCGAGTAATAAGTATAATTATCATAGTTCTAGCAATAATAACTGCATAATATCGGTAATAGTGTATGTTATATTGATAATATTGGGAGTAATAAGTATATTTATTATAGTTCTGACGATAATAACAGTATAATATGGGTAATAATGCATAACATATTGATAGAATTAGGAGTATTAAGTATAATTATTATAGCTCTGGCGATAATAACTGCATAATAGGGGTAATAATGCATGATATATTGATAATATTGCGAGTAATAAGTATAATTATCATAGTTCTAGCAATAATAACTGCATAATATCGGTAATAGTGTATGTTATATTGATAATATTGGGAGTAATAAGTATATTTATTATAGTTCTGACGATAATAACAGTATAATATGGGTGATAATGCATGTTATAATGATAATATTGGGAGTTATAAGTATAATTATTGTAGTTCTAGCGATAATAACTGCATAATATGGGTAATAATGCATGTTATATTGATAATATTGGGAGTAATAAGTATAATTATTATAGTTCTGGCGATAATAACTGCATAGTATTGGTAATAATGCATGTAACATTGATAATAGTAAAAGTAATAAGAATAATTATTGTAGTTCTAGCGATAATAACTGCATAATATGGGTAATAATGCATGTTGTACTGATAATAATATAAGAAACAAGTAAAACTATTATAGTTCTGGCGATAATAACTGTATAATATGGGTAATAATGCATGTTATATTGATAATATTTGGATTCATAAGTATAATTATTGTAGTTCTCGCGATAATAACTGCATAATATGGGTAATAATGCATGTTATATTGATAATATTGGGAGTAATAAGTATAATTATTGTAGTTCTCGCGATAATAACTGCTTAATATGGGAAATAATGCATAACATATTGATAAAATTAGGAGTAATAAGTATAATTACTATAGTTGTAGCGATAATAACTGCATAATAGTTGTAATAATGCATGATATATTGATAATATCGCGAGTAATAAGTATAATTATCATAGTTCTAGCAATAATAACTGCATAATATGGGTAATAATGCATGTTATATTGATAATATTGCGAGTAATAAGTATATTTATTATAGTTCTGACGATAATAACCGTATAATATGGGTAATAATGCATGTTATATTGATAATATTCGGAGTAATAAGTATAATTTTTATATTTCTGGCGATAATAACTGCATAATATGGGTAACAATGCATGTTGTACTGATAATAATATAAGAAACAAGTAAAACTATTATAGTTCTAGCGATAATAACTGCATAATATGGGTAATAATGCATGTTATACTAAGAATAATATAAGTAATATGTATAACTATTATAGTTCTAGCGATAATAACAGTATAATATTATTAATAATGCATAACATATTGATAAAATTAGGAGTAATCAGTATAATAATTATAGTTCTAGCGATAATAACTGCATAATATCGGTAATAGTGTATGTTATATTGATAATATTGGGAGTAATAAGTATATTTATTATAGTTCTGACGATAATAACTGTATAATATGGGTAATAATGCATGTTATATTGATAGTATTTGGAGTCATAAGTATAATTATTGTAGTTCTCGCGATAATAACTGCTTAATATGGGTAATAATGCATAACATATTGATAAAATTAGGAGTAATAAGTATAATTATTATAGTTCTAGCGATAATAAGTGCATAATAGGGGTAATAATGCATGATATATTGATAATATTGCGAGTAATAAGTATAATTATCATAGTTCTAGCAATAATAACTGCATAATAGTTGTAATAATGCATGATATATTGATAATATTGCGAGTAATAAGTATAATTATCATAGTTCTAGCAATAATAACTGCATACTAGGGGTAATAATGCATGATATATTGATAATATTGCGAGTAATAAGTATAATTATCATAGTTCTAGCAATAATAACTGCATAATATGGGTAATAATGCATGTTACATTGATAAAATGAGAAGTAATAAGTATAATTATTATAGTTCTGGCGATAATAACTGTATAATATGGGTAATAATGCATAACATATTGATAAAATTAGGAGTATTAAGTATAATTATTATAGCTCTAGCGATAATAACTGCATAATAGGGGCAATAATGCATGTTATACTGATAATAATATAAGTAATAAGTATAACTATTGTAGTTCTAGCGATAATAACTGTATAATATGGGTAATAATGCATAACATATTGATAAAATTAGGAGTAATAAGTATAATTATTATAGTTCTAGCGATAATAACTGCATAATATGGGTAATAATGCATGTTATACTAATAATAATACAAGTAATAAGTATATTTATTATAGTTCTAGCGATAATAACTGAATGATATGGGTAATAATGCATAACATATTGATAAAATTAGGAGTAATAAGTATAATTATTATAGTTCTAGCGATAATAACTGCATAATATCGGTAATACTGTATGTTATGTTGATAATATTGGGAGTAATAAGTATATTTATTATAGTTCTGACGATAATAACAGTATAATTTGGGTGATAATGCATGTTATACTAATAATAATACAAGTAATATGTATAACTATTATAGTTCTAGCGATAATAACTGCATAATAGGGGTAATAATGCATGTTATACTGATAATAATGTACGTAATAAGTATAATTATTGTGGTTCTAGCGATAATAACTGTATAATATGGGTAATAATGCATAACATATTGATAAAATTAGGAGTAATAAGTATAATTATTATAGTTCTAGCGATAATAACTGCACAATATCGATAATAGTGCATGTTATATTGATAATATTGGGAGTAATAAGTATATTTATTATAGTTCTAGCGATAATAACTGAATGATATGGGTAATAATGCATGTTATATTGATAAAATTAGGAGTAATAAGTATAATTATTATAGTTCTAGCGATAATAACTGCATAATAGGGGTAATAATGCATGTTATACTGATAATAATATAAGTAATAAGTATAACTATTGTAGTTCTAGCGATAATAACTGTATAATATGGGTAATAATGCATAACATATTGATAAAATTAGGAGTAATAAGTATAATTATTATAGTTCTAGCGATAATAACTGCACAATATCGGTAATGTGCATGTTATATTGATAATATTGGGAGTAATAAGTATAATTATTATAGTTCTGGCGATAATAACTGCATAATATGGGTAATAATGCATGTTATATTGATAAAATGAGGAGTAATAAGTATAATTATTATAGTTCTGGCGATAATAAGTGCATACTATGGGTAATAATGCATGTTATATTGATAATATTGGGAGTAATAAGTATATTTATTATAGTTCTGCCGATAATAACCGTATCATATGGGTAATAATGCATGTTATATTGATAATATCGGGAGTAATAAGTATATTTATTATAGTTCTGACGATAATAACAGTATAATATGGGTAATAATGCATGTTATATTGATAATAATAAAAGTAATAAGTATAATTATTATAGTTCTAGCGATAATAACTGCATAATAGGGGTAATAATGCATGTTATACTGATAATAATGTACGTAATAAGTATAATTATTGTAGTTCTAGCGATAATAACTGTATAATATGGGTAATAACGCATAACATATTGATAAAATTAGGAGTAATAAGTATAATTATTATAGTTCTAGCGATTATAACTGCACAATATCGATAATAGTGCATGTTATATTGATAATATTGGGAGTAATAAGTATATTTATTATAGTTCTAGCGATAATAACTGAATGATATGGGTAATAATGCATAACATATTGATAAAATTAGGAGTAATAAGTATAATTATTATAGTTCTAGCGATAATAACTGCATAATATCGGTAATACTGTATGTTATGTTGATAATATTGGGAGTAATAAGTATATTTATTATAGTTCTGACGATAATAACAGTATAATTTGGGTGATAATTCATGTTATATTGATAATATTGGGAGTAATAAGTATAATTATTGTAGTTCTAGCGATAATAACTGCATAATATGGGTAATAATGCATGTTATACTAATAATAATATAAGTAATATGTATAACTATTATAGTTCTAGAGATAATAACTGTATAATATGATTAATAATGCATAACATATTGATAAAATTAGGAGTAATCAGTATAATTATTATAGTTCTAGCGTTAATAACTGCATAATATCGGTAATAGTGTATGTTATATTGATAATATTGGGAGTAATAAGTATATTTATTACAGTTCTGACGATAATAACAGTATAATATGGGTAATAATGCATGTTATATTGATAATATTGGGAGTAATAAGTATATTTATTATAGTTCTGACGATAATAACTGTATAATATGGGTAATAATGCATAACATATTAATAAAATTAGGAGTAATAAGTATATTTATTATAGGTCTGACGATAATAACAGTATAATATGGGTAATAATGCATGGTATATTGATAATATTGGGAGTAATAAGTATAATTATTGTAGTTCTCGCGATAATAACTGCATAATATGGGTAATAATGCATGTTATATTGATAATATTGGGAGTAATAAGAATATTTATTGTAGTTCTCGCGATTATAACTGCTTAATATGGGTAATAATGCATAACATATTGATAAAATTAGGAGTAATAAGTATAATTATTATAGTTCTAGCGATAATAACTGCATAATAGGGGTAATAATGCATGATATATTGATAATATTGCGAGTAATAAGTATAATTATCATAGTTCTAGCAATAATAACTGCATAATATGGGTAATAATGCATGTTATATTGATAAAATGAGAAGTAATGAGTATAACTATTATAGTTCTAACGATAATAACTGTATAATATGGGTAATAATGCATGTTATACTAATAATAATATAAGTAATATGTATAACTATTATAGTTCTAGCGATAATAACTGTATAATATGATTAATAATGCATAACATATTGATAAAATTAGGAGTAATCAGTATAATTATTATAGTTCTAGCGATAATAACTGCATAATATCGGTAATAGTGTATGTTATATTGATAATATTGGGAGTAATAAGTATATTTATTATAGTTCTGACGATAATAACAGTATAATATGGGTGATAATGCATGTTATATTGATAATATTGGGAGTTATAAGTATAATTATTGTAGTTCTAGCGATAATAACTGCATAATATGGGTAATAATGCATGTTATATTGATAATATTGGGAGTAATAAGTATATTTGTTATAGTTCTGACGATAATAACAGTATAATATGGGTAATAGTGCATGTTATATTGATAAAATTGGGAGCAATAGGTATATTTATTATAGTTCTGACGATAATAACAGTATAATACGGGTAATAATGCATGTTATATTGATAATATTGGGAGTAATAAGTATATTTATTATAGTTCTGACGATAATAACAGTATAATATGGGTAATAATGCATGTTATATTGATAATATTGGGAGTAATAAGTATATTTATTATAGTTCTGACGATAATAACTGTATAATATGGGTAATAATGCATAACATATTAATAAAATTAGGAGTATTAAGTATAATTATTATAGTTCTAGCGATAATAACTGCATAATGTGGGTAATAATGCATGATATATTGATAATATTGCGAGTAATAAGTATAATTATCATAGTTCTAGCAATAATAACTGCATAATATCGGTAATAGTGTATGTTATATTGATAATATTGGGAGTAATAAGTATATTTATTATAGTTCTGACGATAATAACAGTATAATATGGGTAATAATGCATGTTATATTGATAATATTTGGAGTGTTAAGTATAATTATTGTAGTTCTCGCGATAATAACTGCATAATATGGGTAATAATGCATGTTATATTGATAATATTGGGAGTAACAAGAATAATTATTGTAGTTCTCGCGATAATAACTGCTTAATATGGGTAATAATGCATAACATATTGATAAAATTAGGAGTAATAAGTATAATTATTATAGTTCTAGCGATAATAACTGCATAATAGGGGTAATAATGCATGATGTATTGATAATATTGCGAGTAATAAGTATAATTATCATAGTTCTAGCAATAATAACTGCATAACATCGGTAATAGTGTATGTTATATTGATAATATTGGGAGTAATAAGTATATTTATTATAGTTCTGACGATAATAACAGTATAATATGGGTAATAATGCATAACATATTGATAGAATTAGGAGTATTAAGTATAATTATTATAGCTCTGGCGATAATAACTGCATAATAGGGGTAATAATGCATGATATATTGATAATATTGCGAGTAATAAGTATAATTATCATAGTTCTAGCAATAATAACTGCATAATATCGGTAATAGTGTATGTTATATTGATAATATTGGGAGTAATAAGTATATTTATTATAGTTCTGACGATAATAACAGTATAATATGGGTGATAATGCATGTTATAATGATAATATTGGGAGTAATAAGTATAATTATTATAGTTCTAGCGATAATAACTGCATAATATGGGCAATAATGCATGTTATATTGATAAAGTTAGGAGTAATAAGTATAATTATTATAGTTCTGTTGATAATAACTGCATAATATGGGTAATCATGCATGTTATATTGATAATATTGGGAGTAATAAGTATATTTATTATAGTTCTGACGATAATAACCGTATAATATGGGTAATAATGCATGTTATACTGATAATAATATAAGTAATATGTATAACTATTATGGTTCTAGCGACAATAACTGTATAATATGGGTAATAATGCATAACATATTGATAAAATTAGGAGTAATAAGTATAATTATTATAGTTCTAGCGATAATAACTGCATAATATCGGTAATAGTGTATGTTATATTGATAAAGTTAGGAGTAATAAGTATAATTATTATAGTTCTGTTGATAATAACTGCATAATATGGGTAATCATGCATGTTATATTGATAATATTGGGAGTAATAAGTATATTTATTATAGTTCTGACGATAATAACCGTATAATATCGGTAATAATGCATGTTATATTGATAATATTGGGAGTAATAAGTATATTTATTATAGTTCTGACGATAATAACTGTATAATATGGGTAATAATGCATGTTATATTGATAAAATTGGGAGTAATAAGTATATTTATTATAGTTCTGACGATAATAACAGTATAATACGGGTAATAATACATGTTATGTTGATAATATTGGGAGTACTAAGTATAATTATCATAGTTCTAGCAATAATAATTGCATAATTAGGGTAATAATGCATGTTATATTGATAAAATTAGGAGTAATAAGTATAATTATTATAGTTCTGGCGATAATAACTGTATAATATGGGTAATAATGCATAACATATTGATAAAATTAGGAGTATTAAGTATAATTATTATAGCTCTAGCGATAATAACTGCATAATAGGGGTAATAATGCATGTTATACTGATAATAATATAAGTAATAAGTATAACTATTATAGTTCTAGCGATAATAACTGTATAATATGGGTAATAATGCATAACATATTGATAAAATTAGGAGTAATAAGTATAATTATTATAGTTCTAGCGATAATAACTGCACAATATCGGTAATGTGCATGTTATATTGATAATATTGGGAGTAATAAGTATATTTATTATAGTTCTGACGATAATAACAGTATAATATGGGTAATAATGCATGGTATATTGATAATATTGGGAGTAATAAGTATAATTATTGTAGTTCTCGCGATAATAACTGCATAATATGGGTAATAATGCATGTTATATTGATAATATTGGGAGTAATAAGAATATTTATTGTAGTTCTCGCGAAAATAACTGCTTAATATGGGTAATAATGCATAACATATTGATAAAATTAGGAGTAATAAGTATAATTATTATAGTTCTAGCGATAATAACTGCATAATAGGGGTAATAATGCATGATATATTGATAATATTGCGAGTAATAAGTATAATTATCATAGTTCTAGCAATAATAACTGCATAATATCGGTAATAGTGTATGTTATATTGATAATATTGGGAGTAGTAAGTATATTTATTATAGTTCTGACGATAATAACAGTATAATATGGGTAATAATACATGTTATATTGATAATATTTGGAGTGTTAAGTATAATTATTGTAGTTCTCGCGATAATAACTACATAATATGGGTAATAATGCATGTTATATTGATAATATTGGGAGTAATAAGAATAATTATTGTAGTTCTCGCGATAATAACTGCTTAATATGGGTAATAATGCATAACATATTGATAAAATTAGGAGTAATAAGTATAATTATTATAGTTCTAGCGATAATAACTGCATAATAGGGGTAATAATGCATGATATATTGATAATATTGCGAGTAATAAGTATAATTATCATAGTTCTAGCAATAATAACTGCATAATATGGGTAATAATGCATGTTATATTGATAAAATGAGGAGTAATAAGTATAATTATTATAGTTCTGGCGATAATAACTGTATAATATGGGTAATAATGCATAACATATTGATAGAATTAGGAGTATTAAGTATAATTATTATAGCTCTAGCGATAATAACTGCATAATAGGGGTAATAATGCATGTTATACTGATAATAATATAAGTAATAAGTATAAGTATAATAGTTCTAGCGATAATAACTGTATAATATGGGTAATAATGCATAACATATTGATAAAATTAGGAGTAATAAGTATAATTATTATAGTTCTAGCGAAAATAACTGCACAACATCGGTAGTAGTGCATGTTATATTGATAATATTGGGAGTAATAAGTATATTTATTATAGTTCTGTCGATAATAACAGTATAATATGGGTGATAATGCATGTTATATTGATAATATTGGGAGTAATAAGTATAATTATTATAGTTCTAGCGATAATAACTGCATAATATGGGCAATAATGCATGTTATATTGATAAAGTTAGGAGTAATAAGTATAATTATTATAGTTCTGTTGATAATAACTGCATAATATGGGTAATCATGCATGTTATATTGATAATATTGGGAGTAATAAGTATATTTATTATAGTTCTGACGATAATAACCGTATAATATGGGTAATAATGCATGTTATACTGATAATAATATAAGTAATATGTATAACTATTATGGTTCTAGCGACAATAACTGTATAATATGGGTAATAATGCATAACATATTGATAAAATTAGGAGTAATAAGTATAATTATTATAGTTCTAGCGATAATAACTGCATAATATCGGTAATAGTGTATGTTATATTGATAATATTGGGAGTAATAAGTATAATTATTATAGTTCTGTTGATAATAACTGCATAATATGGGTAATCATGCATGTTATATTGATAATATTGGGAGTAATAGGTATATTTATTATAGTTCTGACGATAATAACCGTATAATATGGGTAATAATGCATGTTATATTGATAATATTGGGAGTAATAAGTATATTTATTATAGTTCTGACGATAATAACAGTATAATATGGGTAATAATGCATGTTATATTGATAATATTGGGAGTAATAAGTATATTTATTATAGTTCTGACGATAATAACTGCATAATATGGGTAATAATGCATGTTATATTGATAAAATGAGGAGTAATAAGTATAATTATTATAGTTCTGGCGATAATAACTGCATAATATGGGTAATAATGCATGTTATACTGATAATATTGGAGTAATAAGTATAATTATTATAGTTCTGGCGATAATAACTGCATAATATGGGTAATAATGCATGTTATATTGATAATATTGGGAGTAATAAGTATAATTATTATAGCTCTGGCGATAATAACTGCATAATATGGGTAATAATGCATGTTATATTGATAATATTGGGAGTAATAAGAATAATTATTGTAGTTCTCGCGATAATAACTGCTTAATATGGGTAATAATGCATAACATATTGATAAAATTAGGAGTAATAAGTATAATTATTATAGTTCTAGCGACAATAACTGCATAATAGGGGTAATAATGCATGATATATTGAAAATATTGCGAGTAATAAGTATAATTATCATAGTTCTAGCAATAATAACTGCATAATATGGGTAATAATGCATGTTATATTGATAAAATGAGGAGTAATAAGTATAATTATTATAGTTCTGGCGATAATAACTGTATAATATGGGTAAAAATGCATAACATATTGATAGAATTAGGAGTATTAAGTATAATTATTATAGCTCTAGCGATAATAACTGCATAATAGGGGTAATAATGCATGTTATACTGATAATAATATAAGTAATAAGTATAAGTATTATAGTTCTAGCGATAATAACTGTATAATATGGGTAATAATGCATAACATATTGATAAAATTAGGAGTAATAAGTATAATTATTATAGTTCTAGCGATAATAACTGCACAATATCGGTAATGTGCATGTTATATTGATAATATTGGGAGTAATACGTATATTTATTATAGTTCTGACGATAATAACAGTATAATATGGGTAATAATGCATGTTATATTGATAATATTGGGAGTAATAAGAATAATTATTGTAGTTCTCGCGATAATAACTGCTTAATATGGGTAATAATGCATAACATATTGATAAAATTAGGAGTAATAAGTATAATTATTATAGTTCTAGCGATAATAACTGCATAATAGAGGTAATAATGCATGATATATTGATAATATTGCGAGTAATAAGTATAATTATCATAGTTCTAGCAATAATAACTGCATAATATCGGTAATAGTGTATGTTATATTGATAATATTGGGAGTAATAAGTATATTTATTATAGTTCTGACGATAATAACAGTATAATATGGGTAATAATACATGTTATATTGATAATATTTGGAGTGTTAAGTATAATTATTGTAGTTCTCGCGATAATAACTGCATAATATGGGTAATAATGCATGTTATATTGATAATATTGGGAGTAATAAGAATAATTATTGTAGTTCTCGCGATAATAACTGCTTAATATGGGTAATAATGCATAACATATTGATAAAATTAGGAGTAATAAGTATAATTATTATAGTTCTAGCGATAATAACTGCATAATAGGGGTAATAATGCATGATATATTGATAATATTGCGAGTAATAAGTATAATTATCATAGTTCTAGCAATAATAACTGCATAATATGGGTAATAATGCATGTTATATTGATAAAATGAGGAGTAATAAGTATAATTATTATAGTTCTGGCGATAATAATTGTATAATATGGGTAATAATGCATAACATATTGATAGAATTAGGAGTATTAAGTATAATTATTATAGCTCTAGCGATAATAACTGCATAATAGGGGTAATAATGCATGTTATACTGATAATAATATAAGTAATAAGTATAAGTATAATAGTTCTAGCGATAATAACTGTATAATATGGGTAATAATGCATAACATATTGATAAAATTAGGAGTAATAAGTATAATTATTATAGTTCTAGCGATAATAACTGCACAATATCGGTAATAGTGCATGTTATATTGATAATATTCGGAGTAATAAGTATATTTATTATAGTTCTGACGATAATAACTGTATAATATGGGTAATAATGCATGTTATATTGATAATATTTGGAGTCATAAGTAAAATTATTGTAGTTCTCGCGATAATAACTGCATAATATGGGTAATAATGCATGTTATATTGATAATATTGGGAGTAATAAGTATAATTATTGTAGTTCTCGCGATAATAACTGCTTAATATGGGTAATAATGCATAACATATTGATAAAATTAGGAGTCATAAGTATAATTATTATAGTTCTAGCGATAATAACTGCATAATAGGGGTAATAATGCATGATATATTAATAATATTGCGAGTAATAAGTATAATTATCATAGTTCTAGCAATAATAACTGCATAATATGGGTAATAATGCATGTTATATTGATAAAATGAGGAGTAATAAGTATAATTATTATAGTTCTGGCGAGAATAACTGTATAATATGGGTAATAATGCATAACATATTCATAAAATTAGGAGTATTAAGTATAATTATTATAGCTCTAGCGATAATAACTGCATAATAGGGGTAATAATGCATGTTATACTGATAATAATATAAGTAATAAGTATAACTATTATAGTTCTAGCGATAATAACTGTATAATATGGGTAATAATGCATAACATATTGATAAAATTAGGAGTAATAAGTATAATTATTATAGTTCTAGCGAAAATAACTGCACAACATCGGTAGTAGTGCATGTTATATTGATAATATTGGGAGTAATAAGTATAATTATTATAGTTCTGGCGATAATAACTGCATAATATGGGTAATAATGCATGTTATATTGATAATATTGGGAGTAATAAGAATAATTATTGTAGTTCTCGCGATAATAACTGCTTAATATGGGTAATAATGCATAACATATTGATAAAATTAGGAGTAATAAGTATAATTATTATAGTTCTAGCGACAATAACTGCATAATAGGGGTAATAATGCATGATATATTGAAAATATTGCGAGTAATAAGTATAATTATCATAGTTCTAGCAATAATAACTGCATAATATGGGTAATAATGCATGTTATATTGATAAAATGAGGAGTAATAAGTATAATTATTATAGTTCTGTCGATAATAACAGTATAATATGGGTGATAATGCATGTTATATTGATAATATTGGGAGTAATAAGTATAATTATTATAGTTCTAGCGATAATAACTGCATAATATGGGTAATAATGCATGTTATATTGATAAAGTTAGGAGTAATAAGTATAATTATTATAGTTCTGTTGATAATAACTGCATAATATGGGTAATCATGCATGTTATATTGATAATATTGGGAGTAATAAGTATATTTATTATAGTTCTGACGATAATAACCGTATAATATGGGTAATAATGCATGTTATACTGATAATAATATAAGTAATATGTATAACTATTATGGTTCTAGCGACAATAACTGTATAATATGGGTAATAATGCATAACATATTGATAAAATTAGGAGTAATAAGTATAATTATTATAGTTCTAGCGATAATAACTGCATAATATCGGTAATAGTGTATGTTATATTGATAAAGTTAGGAGTAATAAGTATAATTATTATAGTTCTGTTGATAATAACTGCATAATATGGGTAATCATGCATGTTATATTGATAATATTGGGAGTAATAAGTATATTTATTATAGTTCTGACGATAATAACCGTATAATATGGGTAATAATGCATGTTATACTGATAATATTGGGAGTAATAAGTATATTTATTATAGTTCTGACGATAATAACAGTATAATATGGGTAATAATGCATGTTATATTGATAATATTGGGAGTAATAAGTATATTTATTATAGTTCTGACGATAATAACTGCATAATATGGGTAATAATGCATGTTATATTGATAAAATGAGGAGTAATAAGTATAATTATTATAGTTCTGGCGATAATAACTGTATAATATGGGTAATAATGCATAACATATTGATAAAATTAGGAGTATTAAGTATAATTATTATAGCTCTAGCGATAATAACTGCATAATAGGGGTAATAATGCATAATATATTGATAATATTGCGAGTAATAAGTATAATTATCATAGTTCTAGCAATAATAACTGCATAATATCGGTAATAGTGTATGTTATATTGATAATATTGGGAGTAATAAGTATATTTATTATAGTTCTGACGATAATAACAGTATAATATGGGTAATAATGCATGTTATATTGATAATATTGGGAGTAATAAGTATATTTATTATAGTTCTGACGATAATAACTGTATAATATGGGTAATAATGCATAACATATTAATAAAATTAGGAGTATTAAGTATAATTATTATAGTTCTAGCGATAATAACTGCATAATGTGGGTAATAATGCATGATATATTGATAATATTGCGAGTAATAAGTATAATTATCATAGTTCTAGCAATAATAACTGCATAATATCGGTAATAGTGTATGTTATATTGATAATATTGGGAGTAATAAGTATATTTATTATAGTTCTGACGATAATAACAGTATAATATGGGTAATAATGCATGTTATATTGATAATATTGGGAGTAATAAGTATATTTATTATAGTTCTGACGATAATAACTGTATAATATGGGTAATAATGCATGTTATATTGATAATATTGGGAGTAATAAGTATATTTATTATAGTTCTGACGATAATAACTGTATAATATGGGTAATAATGCATAACATATTAATAAAATTAGGAGTATTAAGTATAATTATTATAGTTCTAGCGATAATAACTGCATAATGTGGGTAATAATGCATGATATATTGATAATATTGCGAGTAATAAGTATAATTATCATAGTTCTAGCAATAATAACTGCATAATATCGGTAATAGTGTATGTTATATTGATAATATTGGGAGTAATAAGTATATTTATTATAGTTCTGGCGATAATAACTGTATAATATGGGTAATAATGCATAACATATTGATAAAATTAGGAGTATTAAGTATAATTATTATAGCTCTAGCGATAATAGCTGCATAATAGGGGTAATAATGCATGTTATACTGATAATAATATAAGTAATAAGTATAACTATTATAGTTCTAACGATAATTACTGTATAATATGGGTAATAATGCATGTTATACTAATAATAATATAAGTAATATGTATAACTATTATAGTTCTAGCGGTAATAAATGTATAATATGATTAATAATGCATAACATATTGATAAAATTAGGAGTAATCAGTATAGTTATTATAGTTCTAGCGATAATAACTGCATAATATCGGTAATAGTGTATGTTATATTGATAATATTGAGAGTAATAAGTATATTTATTATAGTTCTGACGATAATAACAGTATAATATGGGTGATAATGCATGTTATATTGATAATATTGGGAGTTATAAGTATAATTATTGTAGTTCTAGCGATAATAACTGCATAATATGGGTAATAATGCATGTTATATTGATAAAATGAGGAGTAATAAGTATAATTATTATAGTTCTGGCGATAATAACTGCATAATATGGGTAATAATGCATGTTATACTGATAATATTGGAGTAATAAGTATAATTATTATAGTTCTGGCGATAATAACTGCATAATATGGGTAATAATGCATGTTATATTGATAATATTGGGAGTAATAAGTATATTTATTATAGTTCTGACGATAATAACCGTATAATATGGGTAATAATGCATGTTATATTGATAATATTCGGAGTAATAAGTATAATTATTATAGTTCTGGCGATAATAACTGCATAATATGGGTAATAATGCATGTTATATTGATAATATTGGGAGTAATAAGTATATTTGTTATAGTTCTGACGATAATAACAGTATAATATGGGTAATAATGCATGTTATATTGATAAAATTGGGAGTAATAAGTATATTTATTATAGTTCTGACGATAATAACAGTATAATACGGGTAATAATACATGTTATGTTGATAATATTGGGAGTACTAAGTATAATTATCATAGTTCTAGCAATAATAATTGCATAATTAGGGTAATAATGCATGTTATATTGATAAAATGAGGAGTAATAAGTATAATTATTATAGTTCTGGCGATAATAACTGTATAATATGGGTAATAATGCATAACATATTGATAAAATTAGGAGTATTAAGTATAATTATTATAGCTCTAGCGATAATAACTGCATAATAGGGGTAATAATGCATGTTATACTGATAATAATATAAGTAATAAGTATAACTATTATAGTTCTAGCGATAATAACTGTATAATATGGGTAATAATGCATAACATATTGATAAAATTAGGAGTAATAAGTATAATTATTATAGTTCTAGCGATAATAACTGCACAATATCGGTAATGTGCATGTTATATTGATAATATTGGGAGTAATACGTATATTTATTATAGTTCTGACGATAATAACAGTATAATATGGGTAATAATGCATGGTATATTGATAATATTGGGAGTAATAAGTATAATTATTGTAGTTCTCGCGATAATAACTGCATAATATGGGTAATAATGCATGTTATATTGATAATATTGGGAGTAATAAGAATATTTATTGTAGTTCTCGCGATAATAACTGCTTAATAGGGGTAATAATGCATGATATATTGATAATATTGCGAGTAATAAGTATAATTATCATAGTTCTAGCAATAATAACTGCATAATATGGGTAATAATGCATGTTATATTGATAAAATGAGACGTAATGAGTATATTTATTATAGTTCTGGCGATAATAACTGTATAATATGGGTAATAATGCATAACATATTGATAAAATTAGGAGTATTAAGTATAATTATTATAGCTCTAGCGATAATAACTGCATCATAGGGGTAATAATGCATGTTATACTGATAATAATATAAGTAATAAGTATAACTATTATAGTTCTAACGATAATAACTGTATAATATGGGTAATAATGCATGTTATACTAATAATAATATAAGTAATATGTATAACTATTATAGTTCTAGCGATAATAACTGTATAATATGATTAATAATGCATAACATATTGATAAAATTAGGAGTAATAAGTATAATTATTATAGTTCTAGCGATAATAACTGCACAATATCGGTAATGTGCATGTTATATTGATAATATTGGGAGTAATACGTATATTTATTATAGTTCTGACGATAATAACAGTATAATATGGGTAATAATGCATGGTATATTGATAATATTGGGAGTAATAAGTATAATTATTGTAGTTCTCGCGATAATAACTGCATAATATGGGTAATAATGCATGTTATATTGATAATATTGGGAGTAATAAGAATATTTATTGTAGTTCTCGCGATAATAACTGCTTAATAGGGGTAATAATGCATGATATATTGATAATATTGCGAGTAATAAGTATAATTATCATAGTTCTAGCAATAATAACTGCATAATATGGGTAATAATGCATGTTATATTGATAAAATGAGAAGTAATGAGTATAATTATTATAGTTCTGGCGATAATAACTGTATAATATGGGTAATAATGCATAACATATTGATAAAATTAGGAGTATTAAGTATAATTATTATAGCTCTAGCGATAATAACTGCATAATAGGGGTAATAATGCATGTTATACTGATAATAATATAAGTAATAAGTATAACTATTATAGTTCTAACGATAATAACTGTATAATATGGGTAATAATGCATGTTATACTAATAATAATATAAGTAATATGTATAACTATTATAGTTCTAGCGATAATAACTGTATAATATGATTAATAATGCATAACATATTGATAAAATTAGGAGTAATCAGTATAATTATTATAGTTCTAGCGATAATAACTGCATAATATCGGTAATAGTGTATGTTATATTGATAATATTGGGAGTAATAAGTATATTTATTATAGTTCTGACGATAATAACAGTATAATATGGGTAATAGTGCATGTTATATTGATAAAATTGGGAGCAATAGGTATATTTATTATAGTTCTGACGATAATAACGTTATAATACGGGTAATAATGCATGTTATATTGATAATATTGGGAGTAATAAGTATATTTATTATAGTTCTGACGATAATAACAGTATAATATGGGTAATAATGCATGTTATATTGATAATATTGGGAGTAATAAGTATATTTATTATAGTTCTGACGATAATAACAGTATAATATGGGTAATAACGCATGTTATATTGATAATATTTGGAGTGTTAAGTATAATTATTGTAGTTCTCGCGATAATAACTGCATAATATGGGTAATAATGCATGTTATATTGATAATATTGGGAGTAATAAGAATAATTATTGTAGTTCTCGCGATAATAACTGCTTAATATGGGTAATAATGCATAACATATTGATAAAATTAGGAGTAATAAGTATAATTATTATAGTTCTAGCGATAATAACTGCATAATAGGGGTAATAATGCATGATATATTGATAATATTGCGAGTAATAAGTATAATTATCATAGTTCTAGCAATAATAACTGCATAATATCGGTAATAGTGTATGTTATATTGATAATATTGGGAGTAATAAGTATATTTATTATAGTTCTGACGATAATAACAGTATAATATGGGTAATAATGCATGTTATATTGATAATATTGGGAGTAATAAGTATATTTATTATAGTTCTGACGATAATAACTGTATAATATGGGTAATAATGCATGTTATATTGATAAAATTGGGAGTAATAAGAATATTTATTATAGTTCTGACGATAATAACAGTATAATACGGGTAATAATGCATGGTATATTGATAATATTGGGAGTAATAAGTATAATTATTGTAGTTCTCGCGATAATGACTGCATAATATGGGTAATAATGCATGTTATATTGATAATATTGGGAGTAATAAGAATATTTATTGTAGTTCTCGCGAAAATAACTGCTTAATATGGGTAATAATGCATAACATATTGATAAAATTAGGAGTAATAAGTATAATTATTATAGTTCTAGCGATAATAACTGCATAATAGGGGTAATAATGCATGATATATTGATAATATTGCGAGTAATAAGTATAATTATCATAGTTCTAGCAATAATAACTGCATAATATGGGTAATAATGCATGTTATATTGATAAAATGAGGAGTAATAAGTATAATTATTATAGTTCTGGCGATAATAACTGTATAATATGGGTAATAATGCATAACATATTGATAGAATTAGGAGTATTAAGTATAATTATTATAGCTCTAGCGATAATAACTGCATAATAGGGGTAATAATGCATGTTATACTGATAATAATATAAGTAATAAGTATAAGTATAATAGTTCTAGCGATAATAACTGTATAATATGGGTAATAATGCATAACATATTGATAAAATTAGGAGTAATAAGTATAATTATTATAGTTCTAGCGATAATAACTGCACAATATCGGTAATAGTGCATGTTATATTGATAATATTCGGAGTAATAAGTATATTTATTATAGTTCTGACGATAATAACTGTATAATATGGGTAATAATGCATGTTATATTGATAATATTTGGAGTCATAAGTATAATTATTGTAGTTCTCGCGATAATAACTGCATAATATGGGTAATAATGCATGTTATATTGATAATATTGGGAGTAATAAGTATAATTATTGTAGTTCTCGCGATAATAACTGCTTAATATGGGTAATAATGCATAACATATTGATAAAATTAGGAGTCATAAGTATAATTATTATAGTTCTAGCGATAATAACTGCATAATAGGGGTAATAATGCATGATATATTAATAATATTGCGAGTAATAAGTATAATTATCATAGTTCTAGCAATAATAACTGCATAATTTGGGTAATAATGCATGTTATATTGATAAAATGAGGAGTAATAAGTATAATTATTATAGTTCTGGCGAGAATAACTGTATAATATGGGTAATAATGCATAACATATTCATAAAATTAGGAGTATTAAGTATAATTATTATAGCTCTAGCGATAATAACTGCATAATAGGGGTAATAATGCATGTTATACTGATAATAATATAAGTAATAAGTATAACTATTATAGTTCTAGCGATAATAACTGTATAATATGGGTAATAATGCATAACATATTGATAAAATTAGGAGTAATAAGTATAATTATTATAGTTCTAGCGAAAATAACTGCACAACATCGGTAGTAGTGCATGTTATATTGATAATATTGGGAGTAATAAGTATATTTATTATAGTTCTGTCGATAATAACAGTATAATATGGGTGATAATGCATGTTATATTGATAATATTGGGAGTAATAAGTATAATTATTATAGTTCTAGCGATAATAACTGCATAATATGGGTAATAATGCATGTTATATTGATAAAGTTAGGAGTAATAAGTATAATTATTATAGTTCTGTTGATAATAACTGCATAATATGGGTAATCATGCATGTTATATTGATAATATTGGGAGTAATAAGTATATTTATTATAGTTCTGACGATAATAACCGTATAATATGGGTAATAATGCATGTTATACTGATAATAATATAAGTAATATGTATAACTATTATGGTTCTAGCGACAATAACTGTATAATATGGGTAATAATGCATAACATATTGATAAAATTAGGAGTAATAAGTATAATTATTATAGTTCTAGCGATAATAACTGCATAATATCGGTAATAGTGTATGTTATATTGATAAAGTTAGGAGTAATAAGTATAATTATTATAGTTCTGTTGATAATAACTGCATAATATGGGTAATCATGCATGTTATATTGATAATATTGGGTGTAATAAGTATATTTATTATAGTTCTGACGATAATAACCGTATAATATGGGTAATAATGCATGTTATACTGACAATAATATAAGTAATATGTATAACTATTATGGTTCTAGCGACAATAACTGTATAATATGGGTAATAATGCATAACATATTGATAAAATTAGGAGTAATAAGTATAATTATTATAGTTCTAGCGATAATAACTGCATAATATCGGTAATAGTGTATGTTATATTGATAATATTGGGAGTAATAAGTATAATTATTATAGTTCTGTTGATAATAACTGCATAATATGGGTAATCATGCATGTTATATTGATAATATTGGGAGTAATAAGTATATTTATTATAGTTCTGACGATAATAACCGTATAATATGGGTAATAATGCATGTTATATTGATAATATTGGGAGTAATAAGTATATTTATTATAGTTCTGACGATATTAACAGTATAATATGGGTAATAATGCATGTTATATTGATAATATTGGGAGTAATAAGTATATTTATTATAGTTCTGACGATAATAACTGCATAATATGGGTAATAATGCATGTTACATTGATAAAATGAGGAGTAATAAGTATAATTATTATAGTTCTGGCGATAATAACTGCATAATATGGGTAATAATGCATGTTATACTGATAATATTGGAGTAATAAGTATAATTATTATAGTTCTGGCGATAATAACTGCATAATATGGGTAATAATGCATGTTATATTGATAATATTGGGAGTAATAAGTATAATTATTATAGTTCTGGCGATAATAACTGCATAATATGGGTAATAATGCATGTTATATTGATAATATTGGGAGTAATAAGAATAATTATTGTAGTTCTCGCGATAATAACTGCTTAATATGGGTAATAATGCATAACATATTGATAAAATTAGGAGTAATAAGTATAATTATTATAGTTCTAGCGACAATAACTGCATAATAGGGGTAATAATGCATGATATATTGAAAATATTGCGAGTAATAAGTATAATTATCATAGTTCTAGCAATAATAACTGCATAATATGGGTAATAATGCATGTTATATTGATAAAATGAGGAGTAATAAGTATAATTATTATAGTTCTGTCGATAATAACAGTATAATATGGGTGATAATGCATGTTATATTGATAATATTGGGAGTAATAAGTATAATTATTATAGTTCTAGCGACAATAACTGCATAATAGGGGTAATAATGCATGATATATTGAAAATATTGCGAGTAATAAGTATAATTATCATAGTTCTAGCAATAATAACTGCATAATATGGGTAATAATGCATGTTATATTGATAAAATGAGGAGTAATAAGTATAATTATTATAGTTCTGGCGATAATAACTGTATAATATGGGTAAAAATGCATAACATATTGATAGAATTAGGAGTATTAAGTATAATTATTATAGCTCTAGCGATAATAACTGCATAATAGGGGTAATAATGCATGTTATACTGATAATAATATAAGTAATAAGTATAAGTATTATAGTTCTAGCGATAATAACTGTATAATATGGGTAATAATGCATAACATATTGATAAAATTAGGAGTAATAAGTATAATTATTATAGTTCTAGCGATAATAACTGCATAATAGGGGTAATAATGCATGTTATACTGATAATAATATAAGTAATAAGTATAACTATTATAGTTCTAACGATAATAACTGTATAAAATGGGTATAATAATGCATGTTATACTAATAATAATATAAGTAATATGTATAACTATTATAGTTCTAGCGATAATAACTGTATAATATGATTAATAATGCATAACATATTGATAAAATTAGGAGTAATCAGTATAATTATTATAGTTCTAGCGATAATAACTGCATAATATCGGTAATAGTGTATGTTATATTGATAATATTGGGAGTAATAAGTATATTTATTATAGTTCTGACGATAATAACAGTATAATATGGGTGATAATGCATGTTATATTGATAATATTGGGAGTTATAAGTATAATTATTGTAGTTCTAGCGATAATAACTGCATAATATGGGTAATAATGCATGTTATATTGATAATATTGGGAGTAATAAGTATATTTGTTATAGTTCTGACGATAATAACAGTATAATATGGGTAATAGTGCATGTTATATTGATAAAATTGGGAGCAATAAGTATATTTATTATAGTTCTGACGATAATAACGTTATAATACGGGTAATAATGCATAACATATTAATAAAATTAGGAGTATTAAGTATAATTATTATAGTTCTAGCGATAATAACTGCATAATGTGGGTAATAATGCATGATATATTGATAATATTGCGAGTAATAAGTATAATTATCATAGTTCTAGCAATAATAACTGCATAATATCGGTAATAGTGTATGTTATATTGATAATATTGGGAGTAATAAGTATATTTATTATAGTTCTGGCGATAATAACTGTATAATATGGGTAATAATGCATAACATATTGATAAAATTAGGAGTATTAAGTATAATTATTATAGCTCTAGCGATAATAGCTGCATAATAGGGGTAATAATGCATGTTATACTGATAGTAATATAAGTAATAAGTATAACTATTATAGTTCTAACGATAATTACTGTATAATATGGGTAATAATGCATGTTATACTAATAATAATATAAGTAATATGTATAACTATTATAGTTCTAGCGATAATAACTGTATAATATGATTAATAATGCATAACATATTGATAAAATTAGGAGTAATCAGTATAGTTATTATAGTTCTAGCGATAATAACTGCATAATATGGGTAATAATGCATGTTATATTGATAATATTGGGAGTAATAAGTATATTTATTATAGTTCTGACGATAATAACCGTATAATATGGGTAATAATGCATGTTATATTGATAATATTCGGAGTAATAAGTATAATTATTATAGTTCTGGCGATAATAACTGCATAATATGGGTAATAATGCATGTTATATTGATAAAATGAGGAGTAATAAGTATAATTATTATAGTTCTGGCGATAATAACTGCATAATATGGGTAATAATGCATGTTATACTGATAATATTGGAGTAATAAGTATAATTATTATAGTTCTGGCGATAATAACTGCATAATATGGGTAATAATGCATGTTATATTGATAATATTGGGAGTAATAAGTATATTTATTATAGTTCTGACGATAATAACCGTATAATATGGGTAATAATGCATGTTATATTGATAATATTCGGAGTAATAAGTATAATTATTATAGTTCTGGCGATAATAACTGCATAATATGGGTAATAATGCATGTTATATTGATAATATTGGGAGTGATAAGTATATTTGTTATAGTTCTGACGATAATAACAGTATAATATGGGTAATAATGCATGTTATATTGATAAAATTGGGAGTAATAAGTATATTTATTATAGTTCTGACGATAATAACAGTATAATACGGGTAATAATACAAGTTATGTTGATAATATTGGGAGTACTAAGTATAATTATCATAGTTCTAGCAATAATAATTGCATAATTAGGGTAATAATGCATGTTATATTGATAAAATGAGGAGTAATAAGTATAATTATTATAGTTCTGGCGATAATAACTGTATAATATGGGTAATAATGCATAACATATTGATAAAATTAGGAGTATTAAGTATAATTATTATAGCTCTAGCGATAATAACTGCATAATAGGGGTAATAATGCATGTTATACTGATAATAATATAAGTAATAAGTATAACTATATAGTTCTAGCGATAATAACTGTATAATATGGGTAATAATGCATAACATATTGATAAAATTAGGAGTAATAAGTATAATTATTATAGTTCTAGCGATAATAACTGCACAATATCGGTAATGTGCATGTTATATTGATAATATTGGGAGTAATACGTATATTTATTATAGTTCTGACGATAATAACAGTATAATATGGGTAATAATGCATGGTATATTGATAATATTGGGAGTAATAAGTATAATTATTGTAGTTCTCGCGATAATAACTGCATAATATGGGTAATAATGCATGTTATATTGATAATATTGGGAGTAATAAGAATATTTATTGTAGTTCTCGCGATAATAACTGCTTAATAGGGGTAATAATGCATGATATATTGATAATATTGCGAGTAATAAGTATAATTATCATAGTTCTAGCAATAATAACTGCATAATATGGGTAATAATGCATGTTATATTGATAAAATGAGAAGTAATGAGTATAATTATTATAGTTCTGGCGATAATAACTGTATAATATGGGTAATAATGCATAACATATTGATAAAATTAGGAGTATTAAGTATAATTATTATAGCTCTAGCGATAATAACTGCATAATGGGGGTAATAATGCATGTTATACTGATAATAATATAAGTAATAAGTATAACTATTATAGTTCTAACGATAATAACTGTATAATATGGGTAATAATGCATGTTATACTAATAATAATATAAGTAATATGTATAACTATTATAGTTCTAGCGATAATAACTGTATAATATGATTAATAATGCATAACATATTGATAAAATTAGGAGTAATAAGTATAATTATTATAGTTCTAGCGATAATAACTGCACAATATCGGTAATGTGCATGTTATATTGATAATATTGGGAGTAATACGTATATTTATTATAGTTCTGACGATAATAACAGTATAATATGGGTAATAATGCATGGTATATTGATAATATTGGGAGTAATAAGTATAATTATTGTAGTTCTCGCGATAATAACTGCATAATATGGGTAATAATGCATGTTATATTGATAATATTGGGAGTAATAAGAATATTTATTGTAGTTCTCGCGATAATAACTGCTTAATAGAGGTAATAATGCATGATATATTGATAATATTGCGAGTAATAAGTATAATTATCATAGTTCTAGCAATAATAACTGCATAATATGGGTAATAATGCATGTTATATTGATAAAATGAGAAGTAATGAGTATAATTATTATAGTTCTGGCGATAATAACTGTATAATATGGGTAACAATGCATAACATATTGATAAAATTAGGAGTATTAAGTATAATTATTATAGCTCTAGCGATAATAACTGCATAATAGGGGTAATAATGCATGTTATACTGATAATAATATAAGTAATAAGTATAACTATTATAGTTCTAACGATAATAACTGTATAAAATGGGTAATAATGCATGTTATACCAATAATAATATAAGTAATATGTATAACTATTATAGTTCTAGCGATAATAACTGTATAATATGATTAATAATGCATAACATATTGATAAAATTAGGAGTAATCAGTATAATTATTATAGTTCTAGCGATAATAACTGCATAATATCGGTAATAGTGTATGTTATATTGATAATATTGGGAGTAATAAGTATATTTATTATAGTTCTGACGATAATAACAGTATAATATGGGTGATAATGCATGTTATATTGATAATATTGGGAGTTATAAGTATAATTATTGTAGTTCTAGCGATAATAACTGCATAATATGGGTAATAATGCATGTTATATTGATAATATTGGGAGTAATAAGTATATTTGTTATAGTTCTGACGATAATAACAGTATAATATGGGTAATAGTGCATGTTATATTGATAAAATTGGGAGCAATAGGTATATTTATTATAGTTCTGACGATAATAACGTTATAATACGGGTAATAATGCATAACATATTAATAAAATTAGGAGTATTAAGTATAATTATTATAGTTCTAGCGATAATAACTGCATAATGTGGGTAATAATGCATGATATATTGATAATATTGCGAGTAATAAGTATAATTATCATAGTTCTAGCAATAATAACTGCATAATATCGGTAATAGTGTATGTTATATTGATAATATTGGGAGTAATAAGTATATTTATTATAGTTCTGGCGATAATAACTGTATAATATGGGTAATAATGCATAACATATTGATAAAATTAGGAGTATTAAGTATAATTATTATAGCTCTAGCGATAATAGCTGCATAATAGGGGTAATAATGCATGTTATACTGATAATAATATATGTAATAAGTATAACTATTATAGTTCTAACGATAATTACTGTATAATATGGGTAATAATGCATGTTATACTAATAATAATATAAGTAATATGTATAACTATTATAGTTCTAGCGGTAATAACTGTATAATATGATTAATAATGCATAACATATTGATAAAATTAGGAGTAATCAGTATAGTTATTATAGTTCTAGCGATAATAACTGCATAATATCGGTAATAGTGTATGTTATATTGATAATATTGAGAGTAATAAGTATATTTATTATAGTTCTGACGATAATAACAGTATAATATGGGTGATAATGCATGTTATATTGATAATATTGGGAGTTATAAGTATAATTATTGTAGTTCTAGCGATAATAACTGCATAATATGGGTAATAATGCATGTTATATTGATAAAATGAGGAGTAATAAGTATAATTATTATAGTTCTGGCGATAATAACTGCATAATATGGGTAATAATGCATGTTATACTGATAATATTGGAGTAATAAGTATAATTATTATAGTTCTGGCGATAATAACTGCATAATATGGGTAATAATGCATGTTATATTGATAATATTGGGAGTAATAAGTATATTTATTATAGTTCTGACGATAATAACCGTATAATATGGGTAATAATGCATGTTATATTGATAATATTCGGAGTAATAAGTATAATTATTATAGTTCTGGCGATAATAACTGCATAATATGGGTAATAATGCATGTTATATTGATAATATTGGGAGTAATAAGTATATTTGTTATAGTTCTGACGATAATAACAGTATAATATGGGTAATAATGCATGTTATATTGATAAAATTGGGAGTAATAAGTATATTTATTATAGTTCTGACGATAATAACAGTATAATACGGGTAATAATACATGTTATGTTGATAATATTGGGAGTACTAAGTATAATTATCATAGTTCTAGCAATAATAATTGCATAATTAGGGTAATAATGCATGTTATATTGATAAAATGAGGAGTAATAAGTATAATTATTATAGTTCTGGCGATAATAACTGTATAATATGGGTAATAATGCATAACATATTGATAAAATTAGGAGTATTAAGTATAATTATTATAGCTCTAGCGATAATAACTGCATAATAGGGGTAATAATGCATGTTATACTGATAATAATATAAGTAATAAGTATAACTATTATAGTTCTAGCGATAATAACTGTATAATATGGGTAATAATGCATAACATATTGATAAAATTAGGAGTAATAAGTATAATTATTATAGTTCTAGCGATAATAACTGCACAATATCGGTAATGTGCATGTTATATTGATAATATTGGGAGTAATACGTATATTTATTATAGTTCTGACGATAATAACAGTATAATATGGGTAATAATGCATGGTATATTGATAATATTGGGAGTAATAAGTATAATTATTGTAGTTCTCGCGATAATAACTGCATAATATGGGTAATAATGCATGTTATATTGATAATATTGGGAGTAATAAGAATATTTATTGTAGTTCTCGCGATAATAACTGCTTAATAGGGGTAATAATGCAAGATATATTGATAATATTGCGAGTAATAAGTATAATTATCATAGTTCTAGCAATAATAACTGCATAATATGGGTAATAATGCATGTTATATTGATAAAATGAGAAGTAATGAGTATAATTATTATAGTTCTGGCGATAATAACTGTATAATATGGGTAATAATGCATAACATATTGATAAAATTAGGAGTATTAAGTATAATTATTATAGCTCTAGCGATAATAACTGCATAATAGGGGTAATAATGCATGTTATACTGATAATAATATAAGTAATAAGTATAACTATTATAGTTCTAACGATAATAACTGTATAATATGGGTAATAATGCATGTTATACTAATAATAATATAAGTAATATGTATAACTATTATAGTTCTAGCGATAATAACTGTATAATATGATTAATAATGCATAACATATTGATAAAATTAGGAGTAATAAGTATAATTATTATAGTTCTAGCGATAATAACTGCACAATATCGGTAATGTGCATGTTATATTGATAATATTGGGAGTAATACGTATATTTATTATAGTTCTGACGATAATAACAGTATAATATGGGTAATAATGCATGGTATATTGATAATATTGGGAGTAATAAGTATAATTATTGTAGTTCTCGCGATAATAACTGCATAATATGGGTAATAATGCATGTTATATTGATAATATTGGGAGTAATAAGAATATTTATTGTAGTTCTCGCGATAATAACTGCTTAATAGGGGTAATAATGCATGATATATTGATAATATTGCGAGTAATAAGTATAATTATCATAGTTCTAGCAATAATAACTGCATAATATGGGTAATAATGCATGTTATATTGATAAAATGAGAAGTAATGAGTATAATTATTATAGTTCTGGCGATAATAACTGTATAATATGGGTAATAATGCATAACATATTGATAAAATTAGGAGTATTAAGTATAATTATTATAGCTCTAGCGATAATAACTGCATAATAGGGGTAATAATGCATGTTATACTGATAATAATATAAGTAATAAGTATAACTATTATAGTTCTAACGATAATAACTGTATAATATGGGTAATAATGCATGTTATACTAATAATAATATAAGTAATATGTATAACTATTATAGTTCTAGCGATAATAACTGTATAATATGATTAATAATGCATAACATATTGATAAAATTAGGAGTAATCAGTATAATTATTATAGTTCTAGCGATAATAACTGCATAATATCGGTAATAGTGTATGTTATATTGATAATATTGGGAGTAATAAGTATATTTATTATAGTTCTGACGATAATAACAGTATAATATGGGTGATAATGCATGTTATATTGATAATATTGGGAGTTATAAGTATAATTATTGTAGTTCTAGCGATAATAACTGCATAATATGGGTAATAATGCATGTTATATTGATAATATTGGGAGTAATAAGTATATTTGTTATAGTTCTGACGATAATAACAGTATAATATGGGTAATAGTGCATGTTATATTGATAAAATTGGGAGCAATAGGTATATTTATTATAGTTCTGACGATAATAACGTTATAATACGGGTAATAATGCATGTTATATTGATAATATTGGGAGTAATAAGTATATTTATTATAGTTCTGACGATAATAACAGTATAATATGGGTAATAATGCATGTTATATTGATAATATTGGGAGTAATAAGTATATTTATTATAGTTCTGACGATAATAACTGTATAATATGGGTAATAATGCATAACATATTAATAAAATTAGGAGTATTAAGTATAATTATTATAGTTCTAGCGATAATAACTGCATAATGTGGGTAATAATGCATGATATATTGATAATATTGCGAGTAATAAGTATAATTATCATAGTTCTAGCAATAATAACTGCATAATATCGGTAATAGTGTATGTTATATTGATAATATTGGGAGTAATAAGTATATTTATTATAGTTCTGACGATAATAACAGTATAATATGGGTAATAATGCATGTTATATTGATAATATTTGGAGTGTTAAGTATAATTATTGTAGTTCTCGCGATAATAACTGCATAATATGGGTAATAATGCATGTTATATTGATAATATTGGGAGTAATAAGAATAATTATTGTAGTTCTCGCGATAATAACTGCTTAATATGGGTAATAATGCATAACATATTGATAAAATTAGGAGTAATAAGTATAATTATTATAGTTCTAGCGATAATAACTGCATAATAGGGGTAATAATGCATGATATATTGATAATATTTCGAGTAATAAGTATAATTATCATAGTTCTAGCAATAATAACTGCATAATATCGGTAATAGTGTATGTTATATTGATAATATTGGGAGTAATAAGTATATTTATTATAGTTCTGACGATAATAACAGTATAATATGGGTAATAATGCATGTTATATTGATAATATTGGGAGTAATAAGTATATTTATTATAGTTCTGACGATAATAACTGTATAATATGGGTAATAATGCATGTTATATTGATAAAATTGGGAGTAATAAGTATATTTATTATAGTTCTGACGATAATAACAGTATAATACGGGTAATAATACATGTTATGTTGATAATATTGGGAGTACTAAGTATAATTATCATAGTTCTAGCAATAATAATTGCATAATTAGGGTAATAATGCATGTTATATTGATAAAATGAGGAGTAATAAGTATAATTATTGTAGTTCTCGCGATAATAACTGCATAATATGGGTAATAATGCATGTTATATTGATAATATTGGGAGTAATAAGAATATTTATTGTAGTTCTCGCGAAAATAACTGCTTAATATGGGTAATAATGCATAACATATTGATAAAATTAGGAGTAATAAGTATAATTATTATAGTTCTAGCGATAATAACTGCATAATAGGGGTAATAATGCATGATATATTGATAATATTGCGAGTAATAAGTATAATTATCATAGTTCTAGCAATAATAACTGCATAATATCGGTAATAGTGTATGTTATATTGATAATATTGGGAGTAGTAAGTATATTTATTATAGTTCTGACGATAATAACAGTATAATATGGGTAATAATACATGTTATATTGATAATATTTGGAGTGTTAAGTATAATTATTGTAGTTCTCGCGATAATAACTGCATAATATGGGTAATAATGCATGTTATATTGATAATATTGGGAGTAATAAGAATAATTATTGTAGTTCTCGCGATAATAACAGCTTAATATGGGTAATAATGCATAACATATTGATAAAATTAGGAGTAATAAGTATAATTATTATAGTTCTAGCGATAATAACTGCATAATAGGGGTAATAATGCATGATATATTGATAATATTGGGAGTAATAAGTATATTTATTATAGTTCTGACGATAATAACCGTATAATATGGGTAATAATGCATGTTATATTGATAATATTGGGAGTAATAAGTATATTTATTATAGTTCTGACGATAATAACAGTATAATATGGGTAATAATGCATGTTATATTGATAATATTGGGAGTAATAAGTATATTTATTATAGTTCTGACGATAATAACTGCATAATATGGGTAATAATGCATGTTATATTGATAAAATGAGGAGTAATAAGTATAATTATTATAGTTCTGGCGATAATAACTGCATAATATGGGTAATAATGCATGTTATACTGATAATATTGGAGTAATAAGTATAATTATTATAGTTCTGGCGATAATAACTGCATAATATGGGTAATAATGCATGTTATATTGATAATATTCGGAGTAATAAGTAAAATTATTATAGTTCTGGCGATAATAACTGCATAATATGGGTAATAATGCATGTTATATTGATAATATTGGGAGTAATAAGAATAATTATTGTAGTTCTCGCGATAATAACTGCATAATATGGGTAATAATGCATAACATATTGATAAAATTAGGAGTAATAAGTATAATTATTATAGTTCTAGCGATAATAACTGCATAATATCGGTAATAGTGTATGTCATATTGATAATATTGGGAGTAATAAGTATATTTATTATAGTTCTGACGATAATAACAGTATAATATGGGTAATAATGCATGTTATATTGATAATATTGGGAGTAATAAGTATATTTATTATAGTTCTGACGATAATAACTGTATAATATGGGTAATAATGCATGTTATATTGATAAAATTGGGAGTAATAAGTATATTTATTATAGTTCTGACGATAATAACAGTATAATACGGGTAATAATACATGCTATGTTGATAATATTGGGAGTACTAAGTATAATTATCATAGTTCTAGCAATAATAATTGCATAATTAGGGTAATAATGCATGTTATATTGATAAAATGAGGAGTAATAAGTATAATTATTATAGTTCTGGCGATAATAACTGTATAATATGGGTAATAATGCATAACATATTGATAAAATTAGGAGTAATAAGTATAATTATTATAGTTCTAGCGATAATAACTGCACAATATCGGTAATAGTGCATGTTATATTGATAATATTCGGAGTAATAAGTATATTTATTATAGTTCTGACGATAATAACTGTATAATATGGGTAATAATGCATGTTATATTGATAATATTGCGAGTAATAAGTACAATTATTATAGTTCGACCGATAACAACTGCATAATATGGGTAATAGTGCATATTATATTGATAAAGTTAGGAGTAATAAGTATAATTATTATAGTTCTGGCGATAATAACTGCATAATATGGGTAATAATGCATGTTATATTGATAATATTGGGAGTAATAAGTATAATTATTGTAGTTCTCGCGATAATAACTGCTTAATATGGGTAATAATGCATAACATATTGATAAAATTAGGAGTCATAAGTATAATTATTATAGTTCTAGCGACAATAACTGCATAATAGGGGTAATAATGCATGATATATTGATAATATTGCGAGTAATAAGTATAATTATCATAGTTCTGGCGATAATAACTGTATAATATGGGTAAAAATGCATAACATATTGATAGAATTAGGAGTATTAAGTATAATTATTATAGCTCTAGCGATAATAACTGCATAATAGGGGTAATAATGCATGTTATACTGATAATAATATAAGTAATAAGTATAAGTATTATAGTTCTAGCGATAATAACTGTATAATATGGGTAATAATGCATAACATATTGATAAAATTAGGAGTAATAAGTATAATTATTATAGTTCTAGCGATAATAACTGCACAATATCGGTAATAGTGCATGTTATATTGATAATATTCGGAGTAATAAGTATATTTATTATAGTTCTGACGATAATAACTGTATAATATGGGTAATAATGCATGTTATATTGATAATATTTGGAGTCATAAGTATAATTATTGTAGTTCTCGCGATAATAACTGCATAATATGGGTAATAATGCATGTTATATTGATAATATTGGGAGTAATAAGTATAATTATTGTAGTTCCCGCGATAATAACTGCTTAATATGGGTAATAATGCATAACATATTGATAAAATTAGGAGTCATAAGTATAATTATTATAGTTCTAGCGATAATAACTGCATAATAGGGGTAATAATGCATGATATATTAATAATATTGCGAGTAATAAGTATAATTATCATAGTTCTAGCAATAATAACTGCATAATATGGGTAATAATGCATGTTATATTGATAAAATGAGGAGTAATAAGTATAATTATTATAGTTCTGGCGAGAATAACTGTATAATATGGGTAATAATGCATAACATATTGATAAAATTAGGAGTAATAAGTATAATTATTATAGTTCTAGCGAAAATAACTGCACAACATCGGTAGTAGTGCATGTTATATTGATAATATTGGGAGTAATAAGTATATTTATTATAGTTCTGTCGATAATAACAGTATAATATGGGTGATAATGCATGTTATATTGATAATATTGGGAGTAATAAGTATAATTATTATAGTTCTAGCGATAATAACTGCATAATATGGGTAATAATGCATGTTATATTGATAAAGTTAGGAGTAATAAGTATAATTATTATAGTTCTGGCGATAATAACTGCATAGTATTGGTAATAATGCATGTAACATTGATAATGGTAAAAATAATAAGAATAACTATTGTAGTTCTAGCGATAATAACTGCATAATATGGGTAATAATGCATGATATATTGATAATATTGCGAGTAATAAGTACAATTATTATAGTTCGACCGATAACAACTGCATAATATGGGTAATAGTGCATATTATATTGATAAAGTTAGGAGTAATAAGTATAATTATTATAGTTCTGGCGATAATAACTGCATAATATGGGTAATAATGCATGTTATACTGATAATAATATAAGTAATATGTATAACTATTATGGTTCTAGCGACAATAACTGTATAATATGGGTAATAATGCATAACATATTGATGAAATTAGGAGTAATAAGTATAATTATTATAGTTCTAGCGATAATAACTGCATAATATCGGTAATAGTGTATGTTATATTGATAATATTGGGAGTAATAAGTATATTTATTATAGTTCTGACGATAATAACCGTATAATATGGGTAATAATGCATGTTATACTGATAATAATATAAGTAATATGTATAACTATTATGGCTCTAGCGACAATAACTGTATAATATGGGTAATAATGCATAACATATTGATAAAATTAGGAGTAATAAGTATAATTATTATAGTTCTAGCGATAATAACTGCATAATATCGGTAATAGTGTATGTTATATTGATAATATTGGGAGTAATAAGTATAATTATTATAGTTCTGTTGATAATAACTGCATAATATGGGTAATCATGCATGTTATATTGATAATATTGGGAGTAATAAGTATATTTATTATAGTTCTGACGATAATAACCGTATAATATGGGTAATAATGCATGTTATATTGATAATATTGGGAGTAATAAGTATATTTATTATAGTTCTGACGATAATAACAGTATAATATGGGTAATAATGCATGTTATATTGATAATATTGGGAGTAATAAGTATATTTATTATAGTTCTGACGATAATAACTGCATAATATGGGTAATAATGCATGTTATATTGATAAAATGAGGAGTAATAAGTATAATTATTATAGTTCTGGCGATAATAACTGCATAATATGGGTAATAATGCATGTTATACTGATAATATTGGAGTAATAAGTATAATTATTATAGTTCTGGCGATAATGACTGCATAATATGGGTAATAATGCATGTTATATTGATAATATTGGGAGTAATAAGTATATTTATTATAGTTCTGACGATAATAACCGTATAATATGGGTAATAATGCATGTTATATTGATAACATTCGGAGTAATAAGTATAATTATTATATTTCTGGCGATAATAAGTACATAATATGGGTAACAATGCATGTTGTACTGATAATAATATAAGAAACAAGTAAAACTATTATAGTTCTAGCGATAATAACTGCATAATATGGGTAATAATGCATGTTATATTGATAATATTGGGAGTAATAAGTATATTTGTGATAGTTCTGACGATAATAACAGTATAATACGGGTAATAATACATGTTATGTTGATAATATTGGGAGTACTAAGTATAATTATCATAGTTCTAGCAATAATAATTGCATAATTAGGGTAATAATGCATGTTATATTGATAAAATGAGGAGTAATAAGTATAATTATTATAGTTCTGGCGATAATAACTGTATAATATGGGTAATAATGCATAACATATTGATAAAATTAGGAGTATTAAGTATAATTATTATAGCTCTAGCGATAATAACTGCATAATAGGGGTAATAATGCATGATATATTGATAATATTGCGAGTAATAAGTATAATTATCATAGTTCTAGCAATAATAACTGCATAATATCGGTAATAGTGTATGTTATATTGATAATATTGGGAGTAATAAGTATATTTATTATAGTTCTGACCATAATAACAGTATAATATGGGTAATAATACATGTTATATTGATAATATTTGGAGTGTTAAGTATAATTATTGTAGTTCTCGCGATAATAACTGCATAATATGGGTAATAATGCATAACATATTGATAAAATTAGGAGTAATAAGTATAATTATTATAGTTCTAGCGATAATAACTGCATAATAGGGGTAATAATGCATGATATATTGATAATATTGCGAGTAATAAGTATAATTATCATAGTTCCAGCAATAATAACTGCATAATATCGGTAATAGTGTATGTTATATTGATAATATTGGGAGTAATAAGTATATTTATTATAGTTCTGACCATAATAACAGTATAATATGGGTAATAATACATGTTATATTGATAATATTTGGAGTGTTAAGTATAATTATTGTAGTTCTCGCGATAATAACTGCATAATATGGGTAATAATGCATGTTATATTGATAATATTGGGAGTAATAAGAATAATTATTGTAGTTCTCGCGATAATAACTGCTTAATATGGGTAATAATGCATAACATATTGATAAAATTAGGAGTAATAAGTATAATTATTATAGTTCTAGCGACAATAACTGCATAATAGGGGTAATAATGCATGATATATTGATAATATTGCGAGTAATAAGTATAATTATCATAGTTCTAGCAATAATAACTGCATAATATGGGTAATAATGCATGTTATATTGATAAAATGAGGAGTAATAAGTATAATTATTATAGTTCTGGCGATAATAACTGTATAATATGGGTAAAAATGCATAACATATTGATAGAATTAGGAGTATTAAGTATAATTATTATAGCTCTAGCGATAATAACTGCATAATAGGGGTAATAATGCATGTTATACTGATAATAATATAAGTAATAAGTATAAGTATTATAGTTCTAGCGATAATAACTGTATAATATGGGTAATAATGCATAACATATTGATAAAATTAGGAGTAATAAGTATAATTATTATAGTTCTAGCGATAATAACTGCACAATATCGGTAATAGTGCATGTTATATTGATAATATTCGGAGTAATAAGTATATTTATTATAGTTCTGACGATAATAACTGTATAATATGGGTAATAATGCATGTTATATTGATAATATTTGGAGTCATAAGTATAATTATTGTAGTTCTCGCGATAATAACTGCATAATATGGGTAATAATGCATGTTATATTGATAATATTGGGAGTAATAAGAATAATTATTGTAGTTCTCGCGATAATAACTGCTTAATATGGGTAATAATGCATAACATATTGATAAAATTAGGAGTAATAAGTATAATTATTATAGTTCTAGCGATAATAACTGCACAATATCGGTAATAGTGCATGTTATATTGATAATATTCGAAGTAATAAGTATATTTATTATAGTTCTGACGATAATAACTGTATAATATGGGTAATAATGCATGTTATATTGATAATATTTGGAGTAATAAGTATAAGTATTATAGTTCTAGCGATAATAACTGTATAATATGGGTAATAATGCATAAC